>OZ022507.1:45414032-48217647 GCA_963989385.1 Ctena decussata | reverse complement strand
AAAAAATGTAAGAAGCTTTTGCAATACGCTGGTATTTTTGTTGAAAAAATGTAAGAAGCTTTTGCACCGCTGGTATTTTTTGTTGAAAAAATGTAAGAAGCTTTTGCACTGCAAAAGCTTCTTACATTTCTTCAACAAAAAATACCAGCGTATTGCAAAAGCTTCTTACATTTTTTCAACAAAAAATACCAGCGTATTTGAGATATTAACGTTTAAATTTTAACGAAACGTTAACTAACGACGTCATAAGTTTTGAACAACCGGGCCCAGAAAAATATTTGGTAAGGTCGTGGGTTCGAATCCCAGTTGTTACCTATTTTTTTTTTTTTTTTTTTTTTTTTGTCTTTCCTGCAATAAATTGAAGTATCTGCAAACAACTTTATATATTATATTTAACAAAATCGATCATTTTTGGCAACTTAATACATGGAAAACAGCTTTGAGAATAAGGACCTTACCATGGATAACTTTCCACGCCACTGTTTAAAAATCGATAATCGATATTCGCGAATCGAGCTGGTAATGAAATACACTACGAGATATGGGCAAGTCATCTTTTTCTTCTTATTTTATTTTTCCTTATATTCAAATCCATTTTTCCGTGTTCATTCGAAAACCGCATTAATTTGCGAACAGCCTGATATACTTTTGAAAAGATTGCATAAGAAATACCGCGGTCATTTTTTAGTTTAAGTTGACTACCCTCAAAATGTATAGAATATATAGTAAATCATGACATTTTTACTGCGTTGATCAAAGTTTTTACCCGCATATGTCTCTTTTTTTCATAAAATGAAAATTTTCCGTGTTCATTCCGAAAACTACAATTATTCAGCATTTCACTGATATATTTTTTATTGAAATAGGAAGTAAAACAGTGCGGTCATTTTTACGTTTTCGATCAGCACCCTTATTTTCTATGCTGGCGCAAATATCCAACAGAATTCACACATTACTCCAGGTGGCGTAGAAAGTTGCGGACGCTAAAGGCGTTCTACAAGGGGAATATTCCAGTGCTCACTGTTTTATATGACCCGACTGCTCTTGTAAGGGGAGGAGAATTGGGGGTGGGGGGGGGGGCGGAGGGCTGTCAATAACTTGATGAACGCAAAGTTCGTAAAAAGTGTCCTCCCTGGATTTTTCAAATAAATAGTACTATAAGATAAAATGAACAGGACATATGTAATGTCATTAATCTTACTGTTTTCTTCAGAAAAAATGCGTTTTTCTACCAAATTGTCTGCTTGGCAACGTTTGTTTTCCGCTGTAATGCATTAATTTCGTCCGACATATAAGTTCGGCAAAAACAATGTTTGGCTTCTGAGACCAGAGTTGTTAGCTCTAAGGTTTGACAAGCTGATTACCATATTAATTCGGCCATAAGACGAGGTTCATTTCCCCCAACACACAAACAGAATGACCCCAAATATCTGAAACCTACAGTAATTGTGCTGTAAGACGGGATTTCTCTTACGGTCTAAGAAAGCTCAAGATCCATCTCAAAAGTTGGACCTAGAATTTTGTCTTCTTCTTTGGAGGAAATCCCGTCTTATAACTGAATAAAAAGTTTCATCATGTACAAACAGAGAAGATTCAGTTCCAACATTTATCAGCAAGTTGTTCTGTAATGTGAGTTATTAGCTCTTGGATTGGGTAACCTGACTGCCAGATTAATTCGGCTACAAGTCGGGGCTTCCCTCCTCCTCCTCCCCCCCCCCCACCCCATTAAAAAAAAACCACACAACAACCTCCAATGCGTTTAATAGTAATTTTGCTATAAAACCGGTTAATCTTGTACAGTCTAAAGTCTACATCCATCTTAAAAGATGGAACTAGAATTTTGTCTACTTCCTTGGAGGGAAATACGCGTCTTATTACCGAATAAAGACATATATCATGTGCTATTAGCAAAGACTATGATCCGACTCATATGTACAGTCTGTTCTGTGATGTACGGTTTGTATATTCCAAAGCGCATGCACAAATCAAAATTAAACATTTCAGGCGCGCCATGAAAAATGTATACTCATACATAGGATAAACGCACGAATTACGCTTGTCCGAACCAGCCTGTACATGGTACTGCAGTCTGATCAGACCTGCACAGTTCCCTTTCAAAATTGTGCATGCCTAGATATTTTCTTTGCGAATATCTCACGCTAAATCAGTATATTTTGTATGTGTGCAGGTTGGCAGTGTTTGTATATGCAGACGGTAGTTTTTGCAGGATGCGGACAATAACACCTTTTAATATACAAAGTGATAATTAATGTTACGCTCGATTAACCCGCTAAATATCTGGGTCCAGTTGTTCAAAGCATCGTTAGCCTTACGAGCTCGTTAAGGGGTCAACTCGTTAAGTGTTTTGCATCTTTGTAACCAAATACGCTGGTATTTTTTGTTGAAAAAATGTAAGAAGCTTTTGCAATACGCTGGTATTTTTTGTTGAAAAAATGTAAGAAGCTTTTGCACCGCTGGTATTTTTTGTTGAAAAAATGTAAGAAGCTTTTGCACTGCAAAAGCTTCTTACATTTCTTCAACAAAAAATACCAGCGTATTGCAAAAGCTTCTTACATTTTTTCAACAAAAAATACCAGCGTATTTGAGATATTAACGTTTAAAATTTTAACGAAACGTTAACTAACGACGTCATAAGTTTTGAACAACCGGGCCCAGAAAAATATTTGGTAAGGTCGTGGGTTCGAATCCCAGTTGTTACCTATTTTTTTTTTTTTTTTTTTTTTTTTTTTGTCTTTCCTGCAATAAATTGAAGTATCTGCAAACAACTTTATATATTATATTTAACAAAATCGATCATTTTTGGCAACTTAATACATGGAAAACAGCTTTGAGAATAAGGACCTTACCATGGATAACTTTCCACGCCACTGTTTAAAAATCGATAATCGATATTCGCGAATCGAGCTGGTAATGAAATACACTACGAGATATGGGCAAGTCATCTTTTTCTTCTTATTTTATTTTTCCTTATATTCAAATCCATTTTTCCGTGTTCATTTCGAAAACCGCATTAATTTGCGAACAGCCTGATATACTTTTTGAAAAGATTGCATAAGAAATACCGCGGTCATTTTTTAGTTTAAGTTGACTACCCTCAAAATGTATAGAATATATAGTAAATCATGACATTTTTACTGCGTTGATCAAAGTTTTTACCCGCATATGTCTCTTTTTTTCATAAAATGAAAATTTTCCGTGTTCATTCCGAAAACTACAATTATTCAGCATTTCACTGATATATTTTTTATTGAAATAGGAAGTAAAACAGTGCGGTCATTTTTACGTTTTCGATCAGCACCCTTATTTTCTATGCTGGCGCAAATATCCAACAGAATTCACACATTACTCCAGGTGGCGTAGAAAGTTGCGGACGCTAAAGGCGTTCTACAAGGGGAATATTCCAGTGCTCACTGTTTTATATGACCCGACTGCTCTTGTAAGGGGAGGAGAATTGGGGGTGGGGGGGGGGGCGGAGGGCTGTCAATAACTTGATGAACGCAAAGTTCGTAAAAAGTGTCCTCCCTGGATTTTTCAAATAAATAGTACTATAAGATAAAATGAACAGGACATATGTAATGTCATTAATCTTACTGTTTTCTTCAGAAAAAATGCGTTTTTCTACCAAATTGTCTGCTTGGCAACGTTTGTTTTCCGCTGTAATGCATTAATTTCGTCCGACATATAAGTTCGGCAAAAACAATGTTTGGCTTCTGAGACCAGAGTTGTTAGCTCTAAGGTTTGACAAGCTGATTACCATATTAATTCGGCCATAAGACGAGGTTCATTTCCCCCAACACACAAACAGAATGACCCCAAATATCTGAAACCTACAGTAATTGTGCTGTAAGACGGGATTTCTCTTACGGTCTAAGAAAGCTCAAGATCCATCTCAAAAGTTGGACCTAGAATTTTGTCTTCTTCTTTGGAGGAAATCCCGTCTTATAACTGAATAAAAAGTTTCATCATGTACAAACAGAGAAGATTCAGTTCCAACATTTATCAGCAAGTTGTTCTGTAATGTGAGTTATTAGCTCTTGGATTGGGTAACCTGACTGCCAGATTAATTCGGCTACAAGTCGGGGCTTCCCTCCTCCTCCTCCCCCCCCCCCCCCCCACCCCATTAAAAAAAAACCACACAACAACCTCCAATGCGTTTAATAGTAATTTTGCTATAAAACCGGTTAATCTTGTACAGTCTAAAGTCTACATCCATCTTAAAAGATGGAACTAGAATTTTGTCTACTTCCTTGGAGGGAAATACGCGTCTTATTACCGAATAAAGACATATATCATGTGCTATTAGCAAAGACTATGATCCGACTCATATGTACAGTCTGTTCTGTGATGTACGGTTTGTATATTCCAAAGCGCATGCACAAATCAAAATTAAACATTTCAGGCGCGCCATGAAAAATGTATACTCATACATAGGATAAACGCACGAATTACGCTTGTCCGAACCAGCCTGTACATGGTACTGCAGTCTGATCAGACCTGCACAGTTCCCTTTCAAAATTGTGCATGCCTAGATATTTTCTTTGCGAATATCTCACGCTAAATCAGTATATTTTGTATGTGTGCAGGTTGGCAGTGTTTGTATATGCAGACGGTAGTTTTTGCAGGATGCGGACAATAACACCTTTTAATATACAAAGTGATAATTAATGTTACGCTCGATTAACCCGCTAAATATCTGGGTCCAGTTGTTCAAAGCATCGTTAGCCTTACGAGCTCGTTAAGGGGTCAACTCGTTAAGTGTTTTGCATCTTTGTAACCAAATACGCTGGTATTTTTTGTTGAAAAAATGTAAGAAGCTTTTGCAATACGCTGGTATTTTTTGTTGAAAAAATGTAAGAAGCTTTTGCACCGCTGGTATTTTTTGTTGAAAAAATGTAAGAAGCTTTTGCACTGCAAAAGCTTCTTACATTTCTTCAACAAAAAATACCAGCGTATTGCAAAAGCTTCTTACATTTTTTCAACAAAAAATACCAGCGTATTTGAGATATTAACGTTTAAAATTTTAACGAAACGTTAACTAACGACGTCATAAGTTTTGAACAACCGGGCCCAGAAAAATATTTGGTAAGGTCGTGGGTTCGAATCCCAGTTGTTACCTATTTTTTTTTTTTTTTTTTTTTTTTTGTCTTTCCTGCAATAAATTGAAGTATCTGCAAACAACTTTATATATTATATTTAACAAAATCGATCATTTTTGGCAACTTAATACATGGAAAACAGCTTTGAGAATAAGGACCTTACCATGGATAACTTTCCACGCCACTGTTTAAAAATCGATAATCGATATTCGCGAATCGAGCTGGTAATGAAATACACTACGAGATATGGGCAAGTCATCTTTTTCTTCTTATTTTATTTTTCCTTATATTCAAATCCATTTTTCCGTGTTCATTTCGAAAACCGCATTAATTTGCGAACAGCCTGATATACTTTTTGAAAAGATTGCATAAGAAATACCGCGGTCATTTTTTAGTTTAAGTTGACTACCCTCAAAATGTATAGAATATATAGTAAATCATGACATTTTTACTGCGTTGATCAAAGTTTTTACCCGCATATGTCTCTTTTTTTCATAAAATGAAAATTTTCCGTGTTCATTCCGAAAACTACAATTATTCAGCATTTCACTGATATATTTTTTATTGAAATAGGAAGTAAAACAGTGCGGTCATTTTTACGTTTTCGATCAGCACCCTTATTTTCTATGCTGGCGCAAATATCCAACAGAATTCACACATTACTCCAGGTGGCGTAGAAAGTTGTGGACGCTAAAGGCGTTCTACAAGGGGAATATTCCAGTGCTCACTGTTTTATATGACCCGACTGCTCTTGTAAGGGGAGGAGAATTGGGGGTGGGGGGGGGGCGGAGGGCTGTCAATAACTTGATGAACGCAAAGTTCGTAAAAAGTGTCCTCCCTGGATTTTTCAAATAAATAGTACTATAAGATAAAATGAACAGGACATATGTAATGTCATTAATCTTACTGTTTTCTTCAGAAAAAATGCGTTTTTCTACCAAATTGTCTGCTTGGCAACGTTTGTTTTCCGCTGTAATGCATTAATTTCGTCCGACATATAAGTTCGGCAAAAACAATGTTTGGCTTCTGAGACCAGAGTTGTTAGCTCTAAGGTTTGACAAGCTGATTACCATATTAATTCGGCCATAAGACGAGGTTCATTTCCCCCAACACACAAACAGAATGACCCCAAATATCTGAAACCTACAGTAATTGTGCTGTAAGACGGGATTTCTCTTACGGTCTAAGAAAGCTCAAGATCCATCTCAAAAGTTGGACCTAGAATTTTGTCTTCTTCTTTGGAGGAAATCCCGTCTTATAACTGAATAAAAAGTTTCATCATGTACAAACAGAGAAGATTCAGTTCCAACATTTATCAGCAAGTTGTTCTGTAATGTGAGTTATTAGCTCTTGGATTGGGTAACCTGACTGCCAGATTAATTCGGCTACAAGTCGGGGCTTCCCTCCTCCTCCTCCCCCCCCCCCACCCCATTAAAAAAAACCCACACAACAACCTCCAATGCGTTTAATAGTAATTTTGCTATAAAACCGGTTAATCTTGTACAGTCTAAAGTCTACATCCATCTTAAAAGATGGAACTAGAATTTTGTCTACTTCCTTGGAGGGAAATACGCGTCTTATTACCGAATAAAGACATATATCATGTGCTATTAGCAAAGACTATGATCCGACTCATATGTACAGTCTGTTCTGTGATGTACGGTTTGTATATTCCAAAGCGCATGCACAAATCAAAATTAAACATTTCAGGCGCGCCATGAAAAATGTATACTCATACATAGGATAAACGCACGAATTACGCTTGTCCGAACCAGCCTGTACATGGTACTGCAGTCTGATCAGACCTGCACAGTTCCCTTTCAAAATTGTGCATGCCTAGATATTTTCTTTGCGAATATCTCACGCTAAATCAGTATATTTTGTATGTGTGCAGGTTGGCAGTGTTTGTATATGCAGACGGTAGTTTTTGCAGGATGCGGACAATAACACCTTTTAATATACAAAGTGATAATTAATGTTACGCTCGATTAACCCGCTAAATATCTGGGTCCAGTTGTTCAAAGCATCGTTAGCCTTACGAGCTCGTTAAGGGGTCAACTCGTTAAGTGTTTTGCATCTTTGTAACCAAATACGCTGGTATTTTTTGTTGAAAAAATGTAAGAAGCTTTTGCAATACGCTGGTATTTTTTGTTGAAAAAATGTAAGAAGCTTTTGCACCGCTGGTATTTTTTGTTGAAAAAATGTAAGAAGCTTTTGCACTGCAAAAGCTTCTTACATTTCTTCAACAAAAAATACCAGCGTATTGCAAAAGCTTCTTACATTTTTTCAACAAAAAATACCAGCGTATTTGAGATATTAACGTTTAAAATTTTAACGAAACGTTAACTAACGACGTCATAAGTTTTGAACAACCGGGCCCAGAAAAATATTTGGTAAGGTCGTGGGTTCGAATCCCAGTTGTTACCTATTTTTTTTTTTTTTTTTTTTTTTTGTCTTTCCTGCAATAAATTGAAGTATCTGCAAACAACTTTATATATTATTTTTAACAAAATCGATCATTTTTGGCAACTTAATACATGGAAAACAGCTTTGAGAATAAGGACCTTACCGTGAGACATGCCTAAAACGGCCGCCAAAAACGTTGGAAAACTGTTGTTGTTGTTTTTTTTTTGTGTTTTTTTTTTTTTTTTTTGTTGTGTGTGTGTGTGTGTTTTTAAATATTTCTTCAATTTAGTTTTCAAATAAATTCTACACTTGTTTTTACCTTACATCCGTGGATAATGCCACCATTCAATAAGTTAGAAATTAAATAATTTGCTAAATAAAAGTTAGCAACAGAAAGTGCACTAACAATCGGGTTCACTTCAATAACAACTCATGAAAATTTCACTGTCTTAGTTGTGCAAGCCTTCCTTTTAAAAGGAAATTTTATTTTTAAGTGTTTTCTCGTACAGGGAAGCAAACAGAAAGTCACAAAAGCTGTTCATCATTGAGCACGTTCGGCAAAATGACTAGGATTAACCTGAGCAACACAAAGGTATTACTCGAGCTTATCGGAATACTGGATGTGTACTCGGGTTTGCCAAAGTAATTACCAAAAGAAAATTTGTGGAAAATATAAAGGTGTAACCGTTTAAGAGGACAATCAGAAGAATCACATTGGATCAGCCACTAGTACTTAAATTTTAGATCCTTTTAATTGAGCGAATTTCATATTCCGTTGCACTAGCGAAGGTGTTCGTAGCATCACACTCGTCTGGTAAATCAGATTGCAATAATACGGACTTGCATCGTGCTGGTATAACCGGTGATTTTCACTGCGAAATCTTTAGATTTTACCTGAAATCAGTTTTGAAAATACTTGAACTTCGAACTTATACTGCATTTACACGTAATACTTCAAGGACTGAACTTTTATTACCACGAAGTGTTCATAACTTGCATTACACCTTTTTTCGGTTGGTACTTCCGTCAAAACTACCTTTTAGTTGTATATGAAGAAAGAGTCTAGGAAAGATGATATTAAAGCTATCTGGGAAAATCCGTATACATTGTATTTGTTTTACAAAACTGGTTGAAATAAAATTATAATTCATTTGTATTCATGGTTATCATAAACGCCGCTGGTAAATTTGACTCCATAGCCTCATGATTAGCTATGTATAAACTGACTAGTTCATATCAGCAACCACGTCTAATGCTATATTTTTGCATGCATCTTTGGTGAGACTACATGCGTATTTCACTAATTTAAAAAGCTGAATTACTTTCCATACAAAAGGAGGTTGTAATGTGTTTTAATCAGTTTTTTTTTGGCAATTTTAATTCCTTATTAAATACTCAAAATACCTGCACCCATGCTGACAGTTGCTACTGTTGAAAATTCCAATGATTTCTTGTTTCTTCAAGGAATTGTAGCAGTATTGTACATGTCCCAAAATGCTATGTTTAATAAATATCTTAAACATAATGCGTGTTATTCATTGTGTGACTTGTTCCCTTCAAAAATGTTTTGCATCATTGTTAGAGAACCTGTTGCAGCTACAGAGTTAGACTATTCATACAGCAGAATGAAAATGTTAGGCATGTAGATACACTAATAGCTTTGAGGAAGTCAACGGAATATCCTTTGTCGATCCTATTGTCTTTAGAAAATCAACGGAATATCCTTTGTCAGTCATATGTCGCTGCTATCAGACAAACTAAATCTCTTAATTTGCATTTGGCCATACTCATTGCGACTACTTACTAATATGTTATAAATGTTTGCACTTGATAACTGTCCATTATATAATATAAAACAAATTTGTTGCAATTTATCAAAGGTTGGTAAAAATATAATCGAGTTAAATTTATCAAACTTATCAGATGTCTTTTTATTATGTTATACTGCTTTACCAGGTATTTAAATTATTACGAACGATTAAATCTGAAAGAGTTCTTTTTAGATTTTAGAGCAGAGAACGCATTCAGAAGAAGGATCATGGGCCATACTTCGAAGTTTCGGCTTATCAAACCTCATCAGTTACCCTGACATGATCTGAGGACGAAATCCAGAGAAAGCATACTGTAACCTCTTAATTTTGACAAGGCAGTCGATTCCAAGGCTGATTGGTATCAATAAGGGGTCTGAATAAATAAACAGCGAGGATCTAGAATATGAGTCTAAACCGATCAAAATTTTCTAATTTCTCAGAATATATCCTCTGATCTCAAAAGACAAATGAGCCGCGACACGACAAAACCAACAATGTGGTTGTGCGCCCAGCGCAGGCTCAGATCAGCCTGGGCATCCGCCCAGTCTGATCAGAGCCTTCGCTGTCCGTATAGAGGTAGCTTAGACCCTTAGCTACCCTTTGAGCACCTAATGAAGAGTCTGGTCAAACTTGGCGGATGTCCAGGCTGATCTGAGTCTGCGCTGGGCGCACAACCACATTGTTGGTTTTGTCGTGTCGCGGCTCATATAATATTACCGGCGCAATTGATGATGTAAGGGGAGTTGTTTTACGGACGCCAACATGAAATAAACGTAGTTCAAACAAACTGAACAAGATAAATAGAATAAGAGTGCGATACTGCCACAAATGATTGTAATTCAACTCTTTGAACAAAAGGCCAATCACAAGTGAATATCTGAGGTCATGTAATGGTGGGCATTACTTCACTTTAACGATACATGACATTGAATATAATTAAACTATCATTAGTCAGTAGTCTCAATATGAGACAGAACTTACAGTTTAACAACAATTGTTTTAAAAGATGTCAACGTTAAGACCAAAATGTTATGACTACAAAATGACCCTATCAGAATTCCCCTCTGTTTGTAGTTTGCAGTTCATCAACAAAGATTAAATGAAGAAACGCAGGCAAATGTCACAAAGCACATTCCACCGAAAACTCTGAAAGAGAAGAAGAAAAGTAGAACACAAGGCTTAACGGCAAAACATATACGGAAGACAAATTTTCAAACAGCAGAACTTTCCTTAAAGCTGCCAAAACTGTGACTGCTAGGGATTCAAACCGATCTCTTTGTAGCTGCGATGAATCACTGGGACAGTCTGGGAACTTACGACTTTCCATAACGCATATTTGTGATAAAATGGGAATTTAACCCACTGGCAATGTTCGACCCAGTCCGTAACTATTCTCAGTATAAACAGTTTGTAGTTTTTTTTTTTTTTTTTTTTTTTTTTCTTGCTTTTTTTTTGTTTTTTTTTTTTTGTTTTTTCTTGAGAATTATGGTCAAAATTAGGTAAATATCGCTTTGCGTGTTTACTTTTTATTTTTATAAACTGTTACGATCAAATCTGTCTAAAACGGTTACTTTTCGTAACGGATGCTAATTGTACGAATCACTCAATAATTTTTACAAGTTTCTCGGCAGAAAAGTACCTAAGAGTGTATACATTTTGTTATTATCAGTAATTATTCCAGACGAAACTAGCGTCATGGCTTTCCATCACGCTTCATCGATCATTTTACTACATTTGAAGTGCATAGTTAACCATCACAGTTTTTTGTGATGGAAAACCGTAAGTCCCCCAACCGGTTAGCTGCTTGATAATTATTATTCAAATTTCCATTTTGTGAAAAATCATATTTAACAAACAGTTCAGTTCGCCTGAATTGGATTTGCGTTTCCCCGTCGCATTTTAAATCTTAACCTCATAATCCAACTTTTATACACCACCACTCTGGAAACAGCTCTTCCTGCAATATCATGTTAGTGAGCTAACAATTGAGAATCGGTATATGGGTAGACCTATATGTTGTCCATCATTCTTACTACAGGAAATAACTTGGGCGACTTTCTGTACGCTACATGTAGCCTGTCAAAATGGGATCTATTCTTAAAGGTTAGAATTTGTCCTTAAAAAGCAAACTCTTTCCTTTAAGAGTTGGGGGTGGTCGGCGGGGTGCGATGATGCTGTGTGTAGCTTTCAGTGCCGGGGCGTCCTACTGATTTGGAATATTGTAGGGCAAGGGCCTACTGTGCTTGCAGTAGGTGCGGGCGGGGGTTGTTTAGACATTTTTTTCTCTCGTCTATCATTTCTCCTCTTTCTCCCTCTCTGGGAGACGGCCCGATATAGACTGAAATACTGTCTCAAGGGGCCGTTAAACACAAATCAATCAATCAATCAATCAATCAATCTTTAAGAATTGAATCCGTTTTAAAAGATGATTAAAACAACATGGAAGAGTCTCTTTCCCTAAAAATGTATCTTGAAAGCTAGAAGAGAAAACACTGTCGCATTGACAATTTCATATTGACACATACACACAGCCTTGAAATAATACATTTAGACATATTTAATACTCGCAATATGATTAAACATAGTCCTACCTACGCAGCGTATACAATATAGAAGCGGAAATAGTTTAGTTTACTTTATTTGCCAAGATTTAAACGACGTCCCTGTTGTTTTGTTTGAACAGCTATACTGTTTGTCAGTGCATTATTTGTTTAGATCTGACTGTGATTGTCAAAAATAGCAATTTTTAGCGACCAGTTCGAAATCATTCAAAAATAGCGACTACAATCTTTGAAAAGATTTGTTGCCTAAACCGTCTTAACATTTCCATGTACGAGGGGCGTTCGGAAAGTTGTGCAAATGACCTCATAACTTTGTTCAGGTGAATGTTGCATGCAAATGCTGTGCATACATTAGAGGCATAATATTTTGCCATTACAATGATAGCAAACACCATATAAAGACACTTTTCCTTATTCACGTACAACACATTTTATTAGGCTCCATCCATACCACTGGGCTACTTTCACATATAAAATCTTTTCAGTGTTAGGCATTCAAGTCAAATATAGTTGAAAATTCGATCTTAATCTGTCAGCGGCATGTCCATCATTGCCTACAATATGTATACAAACGTTAGAAGGGTGGCACTTGTTATAGATTTATTTCTTAGAAAGCAATGAGCAGTTCTTAATGACGTTATTGAAATCGACATCAACATAATTTTTGAAAGCTTGTAGAGGCTTCATTTTTTCATTTAATTGGATTTATCGACAAGTTTTCGTTGACTCATGGAAAGGTTTTGCTGACAAGATTCTGAATGCAAACACGCTTGTTTTCATTACAAAATCATAATAAGTTTAGTAGAAATGGAGAATTTGCTACTACATAAAATACGGATAACTCGTATTCACGGGACAATATGAAACCTAGATTAAATAGAATTTCCGCGGTATCTACAGGGCAACATTGCCTCGGCAATGTCTTTAAGTAGCAAAGATGAAAAGGATACAAGACTGCTCATATATGAATAACCGGCCTACTAAAAAAAGTAAAGTTCTGCAGTGACTTCAGTATATATCTCTTTCAAAGAAGATAAAAATGCGTCCTTTGAAATAAAAACAACGTGTTTGCAAACTTATCTAGGTAGATCATAGTTTTATGTGATTTAGAAATTCTGTCTTTATGGTGGTTACCAAGATATTACGTCACGTGTAAAACTTTCCGAACGCCCCTCGTACCTTTGTTTCGCATACAGTGAAATGGACTATCAATGTTTTTGCACAGTTGGCCTAAACCTTGAATTTTTGCAGATAGACAGTAAAAAAGAAAAGATAAAGAGAAAAACAAACGCGAAATACGTAATGTAAAAGCAGGATCAGATTCGATACCGAGTGTCACATTTCATGGTTTGTTCACCATAGTCATTAATAGAGAGAGTAGAATCCATGAGCCGGATTAATGTCAACAAACACAAGCAAAGGAAATATCTCATTTTTCGGCCCGGCAAGAAGCTCCAGAATAAACAGACAACACCAAAAACTCTCTTATATAAAATGCTGCTCATGCGTTTGTCTTTCTAAATCCGCACTGGATACCCTTATTCGGTATAAACATTGGGATTTTTTAAGCGTTCCCCTAAAACTCGAACAGGTTTTTTGTCTGCAGACACTAGACCGAATTGAACTTACTTTTGCTAATTTGAACTGCATGATGCAAGCATGTAGTTTTTTAACCAGCTCTGTGCCAGAGGGCCACTTCAGTGACCACAAATAGTTCCAAGTGAAAATGACAAAACATAGCGATAATTGTGAGGAAATCTTGTATAGAATGTTTATTATAATGCTACCTTTATCTTGGTTATTCGTTTTACCGTTTTACAATCGAAAAAAATGCTTTTAAAAATTTAATTGTTTCGATGACGTAATGCCCGGCAGACTTGGCGCCAGTAATGACGCGAAACGTCCCGCCATAGAGCAGGGCTGTTTGAAAAGTACTCTACTTTAGTGGTCATAGGTTGGTTGATTCTTTCAAGACAGGCACGCGGCTCTTTCGGCTCAGGCACGCGTGCAGATTTGCTAAAGCATATGCGTATTTGCATATGCTAATAAAACCAGTAAAACCAAACCTGCTTTTAAAATTATATGACATATTTTACTGTAAATAGGCAAGTTTTATGCCACTAACTCATTCATCAAGCTTCTATAGAAATACTTGCGTTACTTTTACCAATGAATTCTTTGCATATGCGTCAAAATAAAAATAATGATAAATATAATAAAATAATTATTATTGCTATTACAATATTTATTATTATTTTTATTATCGACACCTTGTACCATATTTTGAATAAACAATTCACCCCCTACAAGTCTCTAATGTACGTAAGCTCGCGCAGTTGTTTGTTGAATTGATTCATAACATGTACATGTATCTACTAGGCCCCAAGTAACAGGACTCTCTAACTGAGGGATACTGAGGCGCAGCAGGCCACAGATGACTTCCCCATCGGGCCTACAGCTGAAAACCGGGCCGCCCTATTTCGAACAAGAGGGTCAAAATACAGTGAAAGGAGAGGGCTCCCTCTCTCTCTTATACTGTGTCCAAAATACGATATGTCTCTAACACTAACTGCCGTTGAAAGTTTACTGTCAGGAAAGTTTACCTTTTTTTTATTATCTTTTTTTTTTATTTTTTTTTTTTATATTTTCCTGCCACAGATTTTCACATATTGCACATATTCTGTTTTCGAAAAAGTGGTACTTGTAGGCGCGTGCTGTTTGAGCTGCGTCATGCATTTTTACGGGTTTTGCGACCCATATGACGAATCGAATCTTCTAGAGGAAAAAATGCCTGACTTTCCGCAAGCGGACCTTGGCTTTCTCAAGTGCGCCGCCGAGCCAAGAACCCACAGTTCTATTATAGAACTAATGTTTTTATCCATTAAGCCACGGAGGCCTGTCTGTGTCATGGAAAATAATCTGTTTCTTTTTGTTAGAGGACCATCTATTCGGCCAAATCGCCATGAGCAGACTGAGCTGTGTGAGAGGTAATCTAGGTTTACCTGAGAGATCAACATACCGACATGTGTCACTGTTTTGGCTTCCGGTGGGGATAGTTAGTAAACGGGGCACAAACCTACGCAAGAAGTAACTGGCCCTGATCAGAATGAAACTACTGCAGTATGTTTACTTTCTGACCAACTGAAATATGACCCACCTCGGATTGTGGTGACAGTATGACAAAGGTTCATGACAATCAGCTGCATGCTGTTATACGAGTAAGTAGCTGAACAAATTAAGGGCTCTGAAAGGATCAGATCATAACCCTTTGTATCGTATCCACAACATCTGTCGTACTAAACTGATCAAGGGCCATAACTTCTGCAGAAGGGTGCCCATTTACTTCATTCAGATAGTGACAATAACATCTTGATTTTTTGTCAGGATCAGATGAAAACTGGAGGATGCGTTGCGACTGCCCGAGACCGAGTAGCACCCCGACCTCATAATAGTCTCTCTCCAAGGAAACATGACTATGACTTTCCCATGAAAGTAATTACCCATCGGAAAAATTGATGTATAGTAGAATATCCCCTGGAAAATGACTACAGCCAATTTTCCACAGGGAAAATCTACTGCATGTATACTTTTTTGCGCAGCCGTTTTGTCTCCACTGTAAAGGATTCTCCTTGGTAACATGGCTGCAAAAGAGAGTTTATGGTGGAATTTGCTCCCTCAATTCTGATAACAGTGAAGTAGTAAAGTTAAAATTAAAAACAGAAATGCGAGTATCGGTCCAAAAACACCGCCGAAAAATAGATGCTAGAACCGAATGCATGTTTCTATCACTCTGTCTTATTTTTGTTTTGGGGAGATTAGTCTTTCCGTGTCTACCATATACGGGTATGTGTGTACATGGTTGTGCGCATATGAATGTGTATACATGTGTTTGTGCAAGCGTCCACCTGTGCGTGCGTGCAGCGGAGTACCTTGCGTGGTAGACTGAAAGTTCACTTTACACGCATAGAGTCGTGGGTACGACTCCCACCCGGCCGACACATGTCCAATTAATATCTCAATCCAATAGTCATGTTAATCCGCACCCAGTGTGTCTCGAGCTCGTGGAGCTGGAATAAGTGGTATCGGAGTGGTGGTCGGTGGTAGAAATGTCGCTGAATATCGGCAGTGGCATCTGTCAGAGAGTAGCTTTTCCCCCCTAGTAGTTTTTCCCCCCGGAAAAATGACTATGATTTTTTCATAGTAGAATTTCCCACCGGAAAAATGGCTATATAGCAGAATTTCCCCCCGGAATTATGGCTATATAGCCAATTTTCCTCGGGGAAAATCTACTATACGTGTTTTTGCATAGCCGTTTTTCCCCTCCATAGTGGATTTTCCCCCTGGTAATATGATTGCAGGAGAACACGCTCCATAATGGAATTTGCTCCTTCTCCAATTATAATAGTGAGGTTCATAACTGAAACAGAAATATGAGTATTTGTCCATAAAATACCGATGGATAATAGATGCTAGAACCGCATGCATGTGTCCATCAGTCTGTCTTATTTTTGTTTTTGGGAAAACAGGTAGGCAGTTTGCTTTTCCATGTTAGCCAAAAACGGATATGAGTGTACGTGGTTGTGTGGATAAATTTGTATAATTTTGTGTTTGTACAAGCGTTCATCTGTGCGTGCGCGTAGCGGAGTGTCTGGACTAGTGTTCGCCTTTTATGCAGGAGTCGTGGGCTCGACTCCCATTGGTACACACCTCCGATTATGATTTTCAATGTAATAAACTCCCTACTAAATCAAACATGACTAGAAAAGCACCCGTTCGTAATCTTCATATAGCTTGCATGCGTATGTGTACGTATATAAATATGCGATGAGAAGAAATCACATGCTGCTCCTTCCTTAAATTAGTATTTATTGATTATTACAAAAATATGGTTGCTAAATTTGCATATCGATTTTTTGGAATTAATCGCGTTTATTACCTCCCTTGAAGTGCCTATACATTTCTTATGCGATTAATTCCGTAAAATGTCTCTGTTCCATTCCGTTCCGTTTTGTTCCGTTCTGCAAAATACCAATAGTCATACCAAATTCACTAATAGCCAAATTCCCGGTGGGGGAAAAGGGACTATGGGGGAAAAGTGGCTCTATGAGGTCCGGACAATCCACTATATAGCGGTCCTTCCTATAGCCATTTTTCCGGGGGGAAAGGGGGAAAAGCCACTCTCTGACAGCATCTGCCACCTCAAAGTAAAAAGATAGGCAATGATCAGGAATTTATACAATATAATTCCATATCTCGCCCTCAAAACCGGCGAACCTGAACATGTACATACAAAGCACAACTTACACCGAGGCAATGTGGCTGTCATGCTGGTTTCGTATCCGGGGACCGTGACCACGCAGAGGCTTAACTAAGGGCCTTTACATTTTTCGCACAATCATGCTTGAGGGCGAGAAGTAGAGTTTAGCCCCAAAGATATTTCATGTAGTCGCGTCTGTTTTCAATTACTATTGAAATTTTGACCAATTTACAAAATTTCATCATCATAAAATATGCTGGTGCGTGTGGAAATTTTGACAGTTTGACAAAATGCTATTACGCACCTGTGTATTTGCGTATAGGCATTTACGCCCATGGTATGCTGGAACAAGCACGACGGGACAAAACGCAAAATTTGCATGCGTATGTGTGTGTGTTCTTATCTGCGATTGTAGGTATGTGTGTAAGAGCATAAATAGCGATCACGGAAAAAGTTGGCCGGGCTGCGTAGCGCAGTCGGTAGGGCACCTGACTCATAAGTCAGAGGTCCTGGGTTCGAAACTCGGTCTGGCCACATACTTTCGTTTCTTCTTCCGCTGATTCAAGAAGGGCAGTTGTCAGTTACTGGCGAAAGTATGTGCACTTAGTACTGGTTAACCGCTTAGGAGGTCTAAGCCTGCCCAGGAACAGTGTGGTTAGGTTAACTGACCGTCCCGACATGACCATAGATGTTTACCGTGGACGTTAAGAATCAAATCAATCAATCAATCACGGAAAAAGTTGTTTTTAGTGGAAAGTAAGACTTATGCACCTTTTTGTATATGTCTGTCTGTCACGCTGTCTGGGAAGAAAAAAAATGGTGAGGAAAAGATCAAAAGTGCTTTCAAGTACTTTACTTCTGCAGCTATTGCCAATCAAGAAAGAAACGGTATGATGTGGGCATGAAGACGTTCACTGTGTATGGGCCAATATGCTAGAATGCATGTGCGTATCTCTACGCCTATCTCTCTGAATTCAGCTATGCTGAAAACTGGAAATCCTATTATATATACCAAGTTTTATAATGACCTATTTTGTGTATGGGAGAAAAGTGGCCTTATGAAATAGAGCTTATCCCCTATTTTGTCGTCTTTCCTATAGCTATTTTTTTTCCGTGGGGAAAAGGGAATTTGGTATTGGGGAATTGCCCTCTGACATCGACAACAATAGTTATTTCACGGGACAGATTAAGGTCTGTAAATCAAGCAGATAGAGTCTGATCAGAACCCGATGGAACAAGATCTACAACAGATAGCTATGGACGTAATTTCAAAGCTTGATAATAATCCATTTATAACCGAAGGAGATATAGAAGAATATTGATAATGGAATATTTTTGTTTTTTCAAAAATTGACTCCAGCTGTAACTGTGGCAGAAAAAATTATAACATCGGTAAAAGTGGGCTATTTGTATATACAGATTCTCTCTCATGTTCAGTCTGCTGCATTTAGAGAGAGAAAGAGAAAGAGACCCCCATGCCTTCCTCCCATCGTATCCTGAGATCTCTCTCTCATGTTCAATCGACTGCACAAGAGAGAGAGAGAGAGAGAGAGAGAGAGAGAGAGAGAGAGAGACTCCGTGCCATTTCCCATTGTACCCTGAGATTTTTCTCTCTCTCTCTCTCTCACACACACACACACACACACACACACACACACATCGCTTCTCCAAAATTGACATGCTACCTGATGTGTATTAGAGGCCACTGTATCTAGGTCACAACATATAAGGCGGAGCCCTTTGCTCTCTTTTCGCTGTCTTTATCATTTCTCTAATTCGAAACAGGTACATATTTACTACTGCGTCGATAGAGATTGTAGTCCTGGCTGGCCTAACTGAGATGCGAAGCCGCAACTTTCTGCACCATACCCTAGCGCCTCTAATAGCGACTCACTTCTTCGTGCGGCAGTTGTCAGAAATTCATGATCGTAAACTATTACAATATTGTATTTCCGGCAGGGTTTGATGGTTTGTGATCTTTGATTTACTTACCTAAAACATTTTTTTTTCTTTCTGTTATTGCTGATTTCTATTTTTTCTAATTTTTCGATCGGCCAACATTATTTGCGCGCTAACACAAGTGACGTTACGTCAGACGCGCAACGTTATGTTGGTCCAATAAACATAAACAAACGTGATTAGCCCGACGTCTCCGCGTCCAGAAATGACGTCTGGCACTGAAAGGGTTAATAGAACCACTTGCAAAGTTATGTCAAGTTTGCGAGTGCCTAAAAAGTGCATACTGATCATTTCTTACGACCAATACACTATCAACAGAATTTGAGCTGCAACACAACAAAACCATCAAAGTGATTGTGCACCCAGCGCAGATTCAGCTCAGTCTGTGCATCCGCCCAGTCTGATCAGAGTCTTTGCTGTCCGCATAGAAGTAGCTTAGACCCTGAGCTACCCATTCAGCGCTTAGAGAATAGTCTGATCAGACTGGGAGGATACCCAGGCTGTTCTGAGTGTTCGCTTTGCGCACAACCACTTTTTTGGGTTTCTCGTGTCGCTGCTCATTTATAGAAAGCTGGCAAAGGAGACGATGGGAAATAGACATAGTACAGATAGAATTAGACACTTCTTTCTGTTTATTTATTTACTTTCATTTAATATATTCCTAGGTCGTATAGATTAAAGGACAAAGCCTATAACGAGGAGTAACACATAAGTTTCAGAGAAGTAGCGATAATGTAAATTATTTAAGGAATGAATTTCATTTTTCTGAGGTTTATCGAAGTGTAAACTACATTGGGTCACGTGCAAAGTGAATGAACCCCGAAGGGGTTCATGTAAACTTTGCTAGTGACCCAATGTAGTTTACACTTCGATAAACATCAGAAAAATTAAGTTCATTGCTTATATTTACATTCGTTTCAATCAAATCTTTCATGAAAAATCTTATATAAGCGCTAAACTTGAAGCAGTAAAACATGTACACGCAGTTTTTTTCTGCTAACAGCAGAACGGCATGCATGACGTCATGACGTTGCTGACGTCCAATCAGGGAGTAGAGAGCTATTGTTTATTGTGACGTCACTGACGTCGCGTGTCTCAATGTAATTATTGGAATGTAAACTACATTACGTTCCAATGGTTTACTATATGGCTTTTCGGTAAATACACCAAGAATGTAAATATTACGGACACAGGAACGTTGAAGTTGGTATAACATTTATGAAAGGTGCATCAATGACGTTTCTTTTGCACAAAATAACTGAATGTGACCAAATATGCAGGAAACGTGTAACTATACTCGCTTTGTGGGCGTTTGGAATGTGCAGACATTGCTCATCAGTCTGACAACGTAATCTCCGACGCAGTCGAAGCTATAATGCGATCCTTATTTTGAGTGAAGCAAAGCACAATGCCTTCAATTAGGCACAGGTTATAATTAGTCTAAACACCTGGGAAAAAACAATAGATCTCGAGGCGTGTCTTCGTGTTATTACAGGAATGATATCTAAATGGAATCATTCAGAATAGCTTCAAACGTACTTTCGAACTTACCAAGCCTATTCTAGGTAAGATTGTCGGTACTGCATTATTCGTATTTGAAAATCAGTTTATTCCTGTTGAAGGTGTAAATTTCCCGGTCTACTCAGCTACTTGGTCTGCTCGGCTGTACAGATTAGTCTACGTTTTGGCTTTCAGTAAATGTCCTATAACAGTGTTTTCTGTTGCTAGACACACATGGAAAAATTAGAGACGAAGTAAGTCAAGACATTTTAGGGTGACTATGATAATTATACACAACTTTCCGGGAAAACACTCTAAAATAAGGGAAAAAACAAGATTAACGTCATATGTGATCTCTCCAAAACAAGTTCATGAACGCTGTTGGCTGAGTGTGTCATGTACTGATATCATTGGAATACCGTGCTGCCTTAATAATTCGGACATCCAACCTGTTCTCTGAGTGACTGGTCTGACTTTTGGCCAACCTATTAGTTCTCTTCAGGGATGTTTATAAGAATGTTAAAAAAGAGTGCAAACCATGATCACACCGCTCCTAAGAGGCAGTCTGGCATTGGTTTACACACCTTGATAAGAAAACCTGTCCGAATACTTGGCATAATTTCGTTATTGTTGTAATTACTGAGCAGAGCAATCAAGAAAATTACTGACGTTAGCTACGTTATCACCCTCAAGGTTACCAGAGGCGATAGCATGAAACAGTAAGTGCACAACCTCAGTAGAATTCATTCTTGTTACATCGTCACATTTTATAGGTACTGTGCTATATGTAAACACTCTTATTGAAAAAAAAATGCTTTTTTCCATCCATTCGGAAATGTTTGGACTGTCGGTGATAGATGAGAACACAATCTGAGAAAAATATACAATCGGTCTTTTGGCGGAATTCGCGCTTCCCTAACGTGCTGACGAATGGGGTAGAGGATGTAGATCTTATAGAAGAAATTGGTGTCCATTTGTTCCCAACGGAGACAAACGGGGAATTTATTGTTGTTCCTTGAGATCAGAGGATATATTCTGAGAAATCAGAAATTTTCAACAGTTTTAGACTCTTATTCTAGATTATCGCTTTTTAATCCTTTTGACCCTTTTCGATGCTTATCAGTCTTTGGTTTGACTGTCTTATGAAAATACGATATGCTTTTCACTGGTTTTTGTCACGTTGATGAGCCTGGAGTAACCGAAACCTAAAAGTATGGCCCATTTCATTCTTTGGCATGTTTTCTATGCTTTATGAGGAACTCTTTAAGACTTAAATTCACCAAAATTTTCTGGAAATTGGTGAGGAATAGCTGATTTTAAAATTCTCAATTTGAATTTTACCCTAAACATTGGAGCTCTAAATAATGCAATCATTATATCTTCCCATTATCATAATTCACATGTGATATTAACTTACTGTGAACTCATCACTTTTATTCTGTGTGTTTGTAATATACATGTATGTTTGATTCACATATCCTGGATAGGGGTCTTGAATTAATTTTGACTTAACTTGACTTGGCATTTTTGGTTTTTGAGCTTTCATATATCTATTTGACTTTATTTGGATAATAACCTACCCTTGCTACATACCACTGTCTATGCCTAATCCAAATATAGCAACAGCGACCTATTAGGCCAGGATTTAGAACATAAATACCGAAACTTTTCAATTTTGTGTTCCCAGGGAAGCAACTCAAAAGGAACAGTGATAGTTAAGTAAACATTTCATTTTAATCATATTTATCAAACCAGACCTGATTTACTCATTCTGGCCAAATCTGACAAGAAAAATATGAAGTTGTACAGATGAAAATCAAGAGGAAAATAATGAAAGAAAATTGGGCTGCGACACGACAAAACCGCCCGTCTGGTCAGAGTCTTCGCTGTAGGCGTGGAGGTAGCTCAGACTCTTAGCTACCTTTTAAGCGCTTAGAGAAGAGACTGGCCAGACTGGGCGGAAACACATGCTGATCTTAGTCAGCACTGGGCGCATAACCACTTTGTTTGTTTTTCGTGTCGCAATTCAAATTATAATTTAATTAGAACGCTCGATATGTTTCCTACCGGCCTACATTAAATTCTGCAAGGAACTGTTAGAGCCTGTTACAGAATCTCACAGTCTGAGCTCGCGTGAAACTTGTCGAATATTAAGCCACAGCCAGCTGAGTCATTCCTTTTTTATTGTGACATAAGAAAATCGCAGGTTTGCTTTTTTCCAACCTTACAACGGACAAGAAAATTACAGACTTATCGGAAAAAAATGTGTTTTTTTCCAATTTCTTTTTTATCATTTGAAGTACATGTGAACTTTCAAGATTCTTTTCATGCCACGAGCTATAAATCAAATTTAAATGAGTCGCGACACGAGAAAACCAACAAAGTGGTTGTGCGTCCAGCGCAGACTCTGATCAGCCTGGTGTCCAGTCTGACCAGAATCTTCGCTAAGCGCTTAAAAAGTAACTAAGGGTCTAAGCTACCTCCATGCGGACAGCGAAGACTCTGATCAGATTCGGCGGATGCACAGGCTGATCTGAGTCTGCAATGGGCGCACAACCACTTTGTTGGTTTTTTTCGTGTCGCGGCTCAAATTTGATCTAAAAGTAGGTCTTCTAGCACTGTGTATCAACTTAAAAACTGTCTGAAAAACGGAAACTTTACATACATCTAAGTATAATTTCTGTTAAGTTTAATCGTGCAATATACATATACATGAACGTTCAAGTGCAAACTACAACTAGTTTACTCTTTCGGCGCCAAATTTTTCACACGACAAATTTTCGTCTGCTCAAATCATCAGACGACAGATTTGTAATTGGAAATTTTAACAATCTAAAGACATTTTTCATAAAATCAGGCTTTTTATGTTCATATTTGAATGGCAAACAGTGTAGATCCTGATCAGACGGCTCTTTTAAGAGCCGGCTGATCTGGATATACGCTGTTTGCAAAGTCGCATTTTTGCGACTTAAAATGCGACTTTGGCGCCGAAAGAGTTAAGTGAAATGATTTGATAGAAGGATGTTGAGTCCTTACATACGTCATCACCGTAAAAAAATTGTCGGGGTGGTCGGGTCGGGCAATGGTGCATGGTAACATTCAGTGCCAGGGTGTCCGACTAATTTGGATAGTAGTAGGGCAAGGGCGTACTGTGCTTGACAAAAATCTGCTCTGCATTTCTTGAGATATTGGCTTTTTAGCAAAACAGAAAGTACACTGTGACCTAATTCCTCTACAGATTTTTTTTGTTCAATTTAATAATTCTAACAACCAATGTCCCACTATCGCCCCATGCAAATTTCAACCCCATATTCCAAGTGGTTCTGAAGAATAAAGTGATTTTATTCTTTTTGCTAATTTGTTGGAGTTGTTTGAACATTTTTTTCTCTCGTCTATCGTTTCTCTCTTCTTTCTTCCTATCTCTTGAAGACGGCCTGATATGGACTGAAATATTGTCTCAAAGGGCCATTAAACCCAAAACGACCAACCAACCAATATAAAGAAGTGTTTCTCAAATGCACATGAATGACAATATAATTTTAATGTTATCCTCTTTAGGCCCTTCATAATATCTTTTCTTACAATATAAGGCATTTACTTTACATTTCTTGTTAGATACAGCCTGATAAGCGCATTAAGGAATTCATAAACATTAGGAATGGTGAACATATTAGAAATACCCGAGTGTAGTACATCTTTTAAGTCATTGTGAAGCATTTAGGGGAGAGTCGGGTAACTTCGGACAGGTGGGTAAATTCGGACAAACCATTGCAAACAGTGAAAATCCAGATGAGACGGCTCATGATGAGCCGTCTCATCAGGATTTTCACTGTTTGGCCAGTTACTGTTTTGTTTCAGTTCCATACAACTGACATATGAAGAAAAAATGTCACTGTCCGAATTTACCCGCTGTCCGAAGTTACCCGACTCTCCCCTACACATGGAGCAAACAAGTCGAAAGTTTCATTAGCGACTAGATGCTTTTTGTCTTATAGCTAAATTACGAACCAAAATTAGAAACTAATTATTTGCATGTGACCTATATTCAACAGAAAGTCAGCGTTTTTGTTATTAGCTCAGCATAATTGAAATAATGTTTTTGCAGCATAAAGAAAACCTACAGAGTAGGTTGCAAAATATGAATTTCATTGATTAGTGTCACGGCATGCTTAACAACTTGGCTTGAAATTAAACAGTGAATTATTTTAAGGCGTATTGATACACCGCCATTATTGCTTTTTGCCTTTTTTTTTTTTTTGTTTTTTGTTTTGTTTTTTTTTCAAAGAGAGGCATCTTTTATGACTGCCTCTCTGCTCCCTTGGGGATAAAATATAAACAGAAATAAGCCTTTTTTCGAAAGAAAATATTTACTCTAGTAGAGCAAGTTTTTATCTAATTGCATTTTATGCCAAAATTGTACCCTTTTCAGTTCTACTCAATACTAAATCTATATGTTCGATTCTCGAATGAGTGACTATAATCGTATTGATCACCTTATCTGAGGTCCTTCAATATGACATCCACAGTCTTCAGTTGCAGACTTGTTACTGGCAATCTGGCGATTCTGATTTACAGGCAACCGAATACGTCGTATCCCCTTGACCATGACTTCTTCCAATTCATCTGCAAATTTCCGTGTAGAAGAGGCGTTTCAGGAGCTCTCCCCACTTTTTCCAAACATCAGATTAACTAGAAACTGTGTTTGTGAAACCCTATGCCCCCAACCATATGCTCGCCACTAAAGGGTCCGCTCCTTTTTCATGACTTATCCATATTTAAAATTTCCAAACCCTAGGCCCATTGGTTCTTTCTCCAAGTAGCTGCAAAAGTAATAACTAACAGGGGAAATAAATCCATAATTAATTATCATAGAGTTATATATTAAATCTATATGTTCGATTCTCGAATGAGTGACTATAATCGTATTGATCACCTTATCTGAGGTCCTTCAATATGACATCCACAGTCTTCAGTCGCAGACTTGTTACTGGCAATCTGGCGATCCTGATTTACAGGCAACCGAATATGTCGTATCCCCTTGACCATGGCTTCTTCCAATTCATCTGCAAATTTCCGTGTAGAAGAGGCGTTTCAGGAGCTCTCTCCACTTTTTCCAAACATCAGATTAAATAGAAACTGTGTTTGCGAAACACTATGCCCCCAACCATATGCTCGCCACTAAAGGGTCCGCTCCTTTTTCATGACCTATCCATATTTAAAATTTCCAAACCCTAGGCCCATTGGTTCTTTCTCCCAGTAGCTGCAAAAGTAACAACTAACAGGGAGAATAACCCCATAATTAATTAACATAGATTTATCTGACCTTTATAAATATTTAACACATCAAGGACTACCTATATACCAAAAATCAGCTTCCTAGGTTAAGCGGTTCAGAAGTTTGAAAAATGCCAAATTCCGCCACGGGCCATAACTAAAAAAAATTTCTATGAAATTTGCCTTCTTGTATATCTCACCCAAAACATGTATACTGAATTTCATTATCCTAGATTAAGGTCAAGAATACGTAAATGACTGGCGCAATTAATTACGTGCGTCGCGAAGGACGTTACGTCACGAAACACTTCCTAGTCAGTGTAATTTTCAATATGGCCGCCCCCATCGGACATTCAATAGTAACGTAAAACAAGTGTAAAACGGAGTTGTTGTCATTGTTTATTCAAGCCCTTTGCTAATATTGCAATGTTCTTTTTTCCCCTGTATGTTTGAAGTTATTTCATCAACATAAGTGTATTCATACAAAATAAATGAGAGAGAGAGAGGGGGATAGAGAAGACTGACAGACAGACAGAGTTTCATGGGTGTAACAATTTAAGGCTGGCCGGAATACATGTTCCCTCCCTGCTTACAGGGCTCACAGGACTTTTCAGACACACATATGAAAGGCGGAGCCCATCTTTCTCCTTTCGCTGCGTTATCCTTCCCTGTTTTGAGAAAAGCTTCCCATTACTGCTGGCTTGACAAAGAGACTTTTCCTGTCGCTTGCTGGCCGAATCTGGATTCGAACCCGCAACCGTCTGCGTCATAACCGAACGTCCGCGGCGCCGGTGGGATCCGAAATAATTAATAAACCAAGTAAATGTATGCCAGCTGATTTTAGAGCTTTATGGGATCGGATTGTAATATTTATTATAATGCCGATTTTTGCGATTTTAATACACATATCCTTTCTGAAGACTGACAGACAGACAGAGTTTCATGGGTGTAACAATTTAAGGCTGGCCGGAATACATGTTCCCTCCCTGCTTACAGGGCTCACAGGACTTTTCAGACACACATATGAAAGGCGGAGCCCATCTTTCTCCTTTCGCTGCGTTATCCTTCCCTGTTTTGAGAAAAGCTTCCCATTTACTGCTGGCTTGACAAAGAGACTTTTCCTGTCGCTTGCTGGCCGAATCTGGATTCGAACCCGCAACCGTCTGCGTCATAACCGAACGTCCGCGGCGCCGGTGGGATCCGAAATAATTAATAAACCAAGTAAATGTATGCCAGCTGATTTTAGAGCTTTATGGGATCGGATTGTAATATTTATTATAATGCCGATTTTTGCGATTTTAATACACATATCCTTTCTGGACATCAAAAATTTTATTTTGAATATAAAATAAGAATAATACAACATTTCTTCCACTTGTTGTATGCCGTTGCCAAAGATAAATCGGGCCTCTTACTCACACCGCCCCTACGGCCACTATGCTACAAGAAGTCTTTACCTTTACCTATCCCGCCGACGGTGGATTTGGAAGCTGACCTTGTAACTTATCATCATCTCGATATGACTGAAATACTGTCCAAAAGTCAATTTTATCTGACTACCATGAGCCACACCGACAGAACACGTCGTCAGTAATATGATACATGCACACAGATCAGCCTGCGCATACGCACAGACTAATAAATCCATTCCCTGTTTCTCACGGAATCATTGTACCAGAGGACAACAAAGGCTCTGGTCAGGTTTGGCGGGTGCGCACACTGATCTGAGCTTCCGCTGACCGTATATGCCCCAAAGAACCCATTTTATAATGGCGCGGCGCATTTTGTGATTTAGGGTAACGCAGTTTTTTATGTGCGGCTCAGTCGTGTCGGCTGCAGTAACCATATTACTGTTAGAAGTGTGCTTGCAGTTTTTACTAATTTTTGTTTACGAGAGTCTGAAAAATAAATTCTTTCACTGAAGCCTCGTTCACGCCACCAAAGTTTCTTTGTCACAGAACCTTTAACAAAGAAAGTTTGCCAAACATTTTGCGTTAACACGGAGCAAATTATTTGTTAAACCAAAATGTGGCATGGAATCTTTGTCAAATAAACTTTGGCAAAGAAATACTTGCTGCTGTGTTCACACGATCGAACATTATTCGTCAAGGTTACCTGGACAAATAAACTTTGCCCGTGGGAACGGCGAACCATGCCACATTTTCTTTGTTAAATATACATGTACTTTGTTCAAAATCAAACCAATTTGATTATGAGCAAAGTTTTCTGTGCTTATCTCTATAGCTAGTTTCTTTGTTACATATTCTGTTCACACGGACAAATTTTGTTTGTCATAAAAACTTTACCATATAAATTTGGCAATGAAAATGTGGCATATTTTTCATTCATGCGAACAATTTTTTCTTTTCCAAACTACTTTGTCACAGACATTTTGCCCGTGTGAACGAAGCTTAAGGCATTCATCATGAGAACCCTATTAGTCCTCATCTTTCCGTATTCTCATAACGGTCTTAGCATGTCTTATAACGTCGCCAGTAAACGACTGCAACGTCGCTTATAAATGACGTCGCGGGACGGCGTAAATTTATACATACCTATGATTGCTTACCAAGCGCTACTTAAAAAACGAACTCGGTAGTCAAGGACTTTTCTTACCTCATTTTAATCGACAGATCCTGTGACATGCTTCGCGCTTCATCGACTTGTTGTTCCTCCCTCTAACGTCATCATTCGATTAACGTGGAAATATAAAATTGCCGTTCTCAATATAACTGAAACATCATTGTTGCAACGGTATGATGTTTAATCAATGATGATTCAATGTTATTTCAACATTATGTGTCTAATGGTTAGGGATGGGTATCGCCACTGAAAACAGTATCGCGATATATCACGATACACTGGTCCGTATCGGGATATGTATCACGATATATCGAGACTTCTTTTTAAGTATGTACTGCCATGTTATATGCTTTTACTGTGTTGTTTGCTTCTGTCTTTTATTAAATGATTGGAATAAAAATGAACATCCCATTCTTTACCTGTTTATTTTAACACCAAAACAAATTATAACCAGCTCATGTACTTTAATAAAATGCAACTGTTACTGGTCTGCGATCTCATTTTATTTAACTAATTGACTTACTTACTGACGTGACCCTGGTGACCATGCATCTGGTGCATGACTTCTTTATTCTGCCCTGACCCAGTTTTGCCCCAAGGCGAGAATGAAAAAAGCATGCAGATTTTCAACACCAGTTGTCATCAAACATCAAAGGAATTGACACGTGTCTGAAGTCTAGGTGAATTATTTTATCGGTGACATGAAAAGGAAATACACTAAATAATCGGACAGTAATTGCTGAGCAAATGTTGTAGACCCAGATCAGACAGCGCATTGGAGCAGTGTGATCAGGATCTGCAGTCTAGTATGTCAACAAAATAATGAAACTTCCCGTAAGTGAAAATGTGATATACACACACAAAAAAAAATGTTCTAAAAGATGTTCGAATATTTACGTAAGTTATGAATGGGAATATGTGTCAAAATGATTATACCGTTGGAGTAATAGGATCAATTGGATACTGACAAAAGGATTAAACTGGACACTATTATCTTCAATCACGGTAATTTTTGTTTACATCTTCTTTGTGGGTGATAATTACGGAGATAAAAAGACAAAAGAGGAAGCGAGCCTCTGGCAAAAGTAAACAATCAAAACCTGTTTTTAAAGACTATTGGCTTTAATTGACTTTACTACCTAAATCCGTTTTATAAAAAAAAGAATATTTGGGGCAAACTACTAACAAAATGAAAAGGAAACTGTTAATTAAAGCATATAAAACGTTTTCACGAGAATGTCTGGAAACACCCGAAATTTACCGAGCGTACCGGTATGGCCAAAACGTATCGTGATTCGTATCGTTGGAATTTTGAATCGCGATTTACCGGTATACCGGTAATATCGCGCACCCCTACTAATGGTCGTTTGTCCTGCTCTTGTGGAAAATGAATTTGCACATAGTGATTGAAAAATCATATGGCAACATCTATGACAATCCGCTCAGTAGCCTTGGATAAAACTCAATATAAGCGATATCCGCGTCTGTATAATTTGTTGTATAAAATGCATACTAGGATTTATTTATTATTCTAAATGGCTTGAGTGCATACACAACACATTGAATAATTGTGATTTTTCTGACTACTGGATAAATCAATATGTTCCTTAAATTGTTTTTGTCTAACATGTTTAAATCTCGATTGATTAACCAATTTAAACAAATTGTTTAAATTACAGGATTTTCAAAACTAATCATGGCTTTGAAAATTATTTATGCACTTTACCAATGGTCTCAGAATTGCTTTCAGTAAATTTGAGCCGCGACACGACAAAACCAACAAAGTGGTTGTGCGCACAGCGCAGACTCATACCAGCCTTGCCATCCGCCCAGTCTGATGAGAATCTTCCCTAGGCGCTTAAAGGATGGCGTAGGGTCTAAACTACCTCCATGCGAACGGCGAAGACTCTGATCAGACTGGGCGGATGCCCAGGCTGATCTGAGTCTGCGCTGGGCGCAAAACCATTTGTTGGTTTTCTCGTGTCGCGGCTCATTTAGATGTGTAATTGCCGTGAACAGGGTAGATTTGGTGGCATTGCTAGGAATGCTAGAATTTGTAATTTGTGTAATAGGGCAAAAATGAGGTGATGAATATCATTACATTTTTAGTGTTCCTTTTGAAAGGTGACAGGAAAGATATATTTCTCTTCGATTTTTCAGGAAGCATGACACACAAAACATAAAAAATATCATGATATAGGGTTGAAGGGATTGTCTCTCAAGTGCCTTTGTTGTCCCTTCTTATCTGGAGCTCTAAATAATGCAATCATTATATCTTCCCATTATCATAGTTCACATGTGATATTAACTTACTGTGAACTCATCACCTTCATCATGTGTGTTTGATATATACATGTATGTTTAATTCACATACCCCGGCTAGGGTTTTCTTCAATAAATTTCGACTTGACTTGACTTGACTTGGCAGCTTTAGTTTTCGAGCTTTCATACCTTTATTTGACTTTATTTGGATAATATCAATGACCGTAATATTGTATTTAGGATTGCTGAAGTCTGTAAAATCAGTTTAGCATTGTTTTACTAAATAAGGAATCCTGATGAGAGGCAATGGCGCATGGTTTTCTTGTCGAAACATGAGTTATGGTCCCTCAATAGAGTCGTCCCTTTGAGTTAATTCTAGTGGGGGGTCAGGACTTGCGTTTTCGTTAGAGGGTGGAAGGGATTGTCTCTGAGATGCATTTGTTTTCCTTTCTTATCTGGAGCTCTAAATAATGCAATCATTATATCTTCCCATTATCATAATTCACATGTGATATTAACTTACTGTGAACTCATCACTTTTATTCTGTGTGTTTGTAATAGCAACAGCGACCTATCAGGCCAGGATTTAGAACATAAATACCGAAACTTTTCAACTTTGTATTCCCAGGGAAACAACTCAAAAGAAACAGTGATAGTTAAGTAAACATTTCATTTTAATCATATTTATCAAACCAGACCTGATTTACTCATTCTGGCCAAATCTGACAAGAAAAATATGAAGTTGTACAGATGAAAATCAAGAAGAAAATAATGAAGGAAAATTGGGCTGCGACACGACAAAACCGCCCGTCTGGTCAGAGTCTTCGCTGTAGGCGTGGAGGTAGCTCAGACTCTTAGCTACCTTTTAAGCGCTTAGAGAAGAGACTGGCCAGACTGGGCTGAAGCACAAGCTGATCTTAGTCAGCACTGGGCGCATAACCACTTTGTTTGTTTTCTCGTGTCGCAATTCAAATTATTTGTCGAAGACATATCAGAGCATGCATGACCTGCATCCGGGTTTTTATTGTATGGGGGATAATAAACACAATCTACCATTTGTGAAAAGAAACAGGTTTAAAATGACGTTTTATGAATATAACTTTTATTTTGACTTCGTTACCTTTCTAATTTAATCGCCGTTATTTGCGGATAGACGTGTTTTATTCAATAATAACGAATGACGAAAAGTGTATATGCAAATTTCATGACCCGTTTGAGCAGCCGTAGATCAGGCGCACTCGAGTTTTCCAATCGTGTATTTAAAGGTCTAGTATGAAAGCCATAACCGCACCGCGCTTCCGATCTGCCGCGCCAGAAATCAGTTTTCTTTCATCAACAACTGAGGTATTTCTAACTAAAATTACAAGGAAACAAACAGTGCTTCCACTAGTGGAAGTATGGGAGTCTGTGACTTCTAGAACTGAATGCCAGGAAGTCAATGACTTCCAATTTTTATCATAACCTACCATTTAAAAAGTGAATATTGACTTAAATAATGAGTCAAATTTGTTGTAATAATGGTATTTCACCCATTAATGAAGGAGAAAGCAATATAAATATGGACATTCTGGAAGAAACCAAGTCTATCCTTCAGCATGACTTCCAAATGACAAACCTTGGAAGTCATATGACTTCCTGATTTTGATGGTTAGTACTAGCACTGAACAAAATACAATGAGAACAAAAAAACTACTTTTCGAAGCTGAACAGAAAATCAGACATACCCCTTATCTTTTTGAATTTGTATACTTAGTCACCATAAAATTCTGGTTCCGATAGGCCTTCATGTGAAAGTGATTTTAACCTGACATTGAGTTTTGAAACCAATTCATTGCATCGGCGATAAAATTTTCTAGATAAGGAATTATTTCGATGCAGGCTATTCTTGATACTCAATTGCACACACGCTCACCCACTCACAAACTCACGAATTCACTCCCTTAGCAATTGGCCAAACGGAAAATCATGAAACTATGAGGCAGAAAAAGCTAAGAAATAGACTTTTAATAAGTGTTCCCCCGGTTACAGCTAGCTCCTGGTGAGGTATCGGTATTTTTGCAGTTCAGTCATGCCATTAAATCTTACTGGTGGCAAATAAACTAGGATATCGAAGTTGTATGAAAATGAGTAAGGAAAACATCAGCTTTGGCCATGGTGCCGTATGGTTATATATCTATGCGCCGGTCATTTGTATCCATAACCCCCACCTACAGAGATGGATTTTTTACATTTCAGAGACCTGTGACGATTAGCTGATGGTAACAACCTTGCTCTTATTTCGTTCCTATACTACAGAAAATCTCACAGGGTAAAGGACCCCAATCTTAAAACTCCGGCACTATGGAAACAATTAAAATATAATTGCCCTGCACCTTGGTCCGGTTATCCCAGCGCCATTGTATTATTGTAGGCCCGGAACGTCCCGTTACCATAGTCTGGCTGCAGTTGCAGTTATCCGTTGAGGGATTATTGGGTTGCCCTTTATATTAATTCATGTTTTGTCCACCATTTTGAAGGACTTCTTATTAAATCAACAACCCAACAAACTCTGTTTATTGTGTTTCCGTTCATTCCTGGCGCAGCCCATCTTCGTAGGTTGGGGCGAGGATGCAAATGACAGCAGGCCGAATTGACCCGGACGAGTTGAATAGAGGCCGAGTTGACCCAGGAGCCGTGAAGACCCCAGGCTTACAGATAGCAGGCCGAGTTGACCCGCTTCTTCCATGACATACTATCGCCAGACAATAGTTGTAATCGAACTCGGCCAAGGCTGATCACGATAATTCTCACTCGGGAATTCATGTTTTGTCCATGAACAAGACACATACTTTACAAAAGCACTGATAATACCCAGGAAGCGGTGGATCCGTCCTGACATGACTAAAACGATGTTCTTTAAAAAACGAATTTCATCTTCGACAATTATCTTTTTTAAAGATGTTTCTTGTTATTTAATTAGAACGCTCGATATGTTTCCTACCGGCCTACATTACATTTTGCAAGGAACTGTTAGAGCCTGTTACAGAATCTTACAGTCTGAGCTCGCGTGAGACTTGTCGAAAATTAAGCCACAGCCAGCTAAGTCATTCCTTTTTTATTGTGGCATAAGAAAATTGCAGGTTTGCTTTTTTCCAACCTTACAACGGAAAAGTAAATTACAGACTTATCGACAAAAAATGTGTGTTTTTTTTCCATTTGTTTTTTATCATTTGAAGTACATATGAGGTTTCAAGATCCTTTTCATGTCTCTAGCAATAAATCAAATTTAAATGAGCCGCGACACGAGAAAACCAACGAAGTGGTTGTGCGTCAAGTGCAGACTCAGATCAGCCTGGACATCCGCCCAGTCAGACCAGAATGTTCGCTAAGCGCTTGAAAAGTAACTAAGGGTCTAAGCTACCTCCATACGGACAGCGAAGACTCTGAGCAGATCCGGCAGATGCCCAGGCTGATCTGAGTCTGCAATGGCCGCACAACCACTTTGTTGGTTTTTGTCGTGTCGCACCTCAATTTTGATCTAAAACTAGGTCTTCTAGCATTGTGTATCAAATTAAAAACTGTCTGAAAAACGAAAACTTTACATACATATAAAGTATAATTTCTGTTTATTTTAATCTTGTAATATACATATACATGAACGTTCAAGTGCAAACTACAAATAGTTAAGTGAAATGATTTGAAAGAAGGATATTGAGTCCTTACATACGTCATCACCGTAAAAGAATTGTCGGGGTGGTCGGGTCGGGCAATGGTGCAGGGTAACTTTCAGTGCCAGGACGTCCTACTAATTTGGATAGTAGTAGGGCAAGGGCGTACTGTGCTTGCAGTAGGTGCTGGTTGGGGTTGTTTGGACATTTTTTTCCCTCGTCTATCGTTTCTCTCTTCTTTCTTCCTATCTCTTGAAGACGGCCTGATATAGACTGAAATACTGTCTCAAAGGGCCATTAAACCCAGAACGACCAACCAACCAACCAACCAATTCAAAGAATTGTTTCTCAAATGCATACGAATGACAATATAATTTTGATGTTATCCTCTTTTGGCCCTTCATAATAGCTTTTCTTACAATATAAGGAATTTAATTTACATTTCTTGTTAGATACAGCCTGATAAGCGCATTAAGGAATTCATTAACATTTGAGATGGTGAACATATTAGAAATACCCGAGTGTAGTGCATCTTTTAAGTCATTGTGAAGCATTTAAACATGGAGCAAACAAGTCGAAAGTTTCATTAGCGACTAGATGCTTTTTGTCTTATAGCTAAATTACGAACCAAAATAAGAAACTAATTATTTGCATGTGACCTATATTCAACAGAAAGTCAGCGTTTTTTTGTTATTAGCTCAGCATAATTGAAATAATGTTTCTGCAGTGTAAAAAAACCCACCTACAATGTAGTTGCAAAATATGAATTTCATTGATTAGTGTCACGGTATGCTTAACAAGCAAACTTGGCTTGAAATTAAACAGTGAATTATTTTAAGGCGTATTGATACACCGCCATTTTTGCCTTTTTAATTTTTGTCTTTCAAAGAGAGGCATCTTTTATGACAAAATATTAACAGAAATAAGCCTTTTTTCGAAAGAAAATATTTACTCTAGAAGAGCAAGTTTTTATCTTTCTTTTTCGTCTTCCTCTCTCTCTCTCTCTCTCTTTTTTTTTTTTTTTTTTTTTTAATATTAAGAAATGACTCCTAGTTGTTTAGGAAGACAAAAATGAAGCCAACAGAATTGCTGCTCTAAATGTGTAGACACTGGCCTTTAGATTGTGTACCGTGCTTTTCCCTAAGTTGTCCTTGCACATACAAAAATGTCTAATTGCATTTTATGCGAAATTTGTACCCTTTTCAGTTCTACTCAATACTTAATCTATGTTCGATTCTCGAATGAGTGACTATAATCGTATTGATCACCTTATCTGCGGTCCTTCAATATGACATCCACAGTCTTCAGTCGCAGACTTGTTACTGGCAATCTGGCGATTCTGATTTACAGGCAACCGAATATGTCGTATCCCCTTGACCATGACTTCTTCCAATTCATCTGCAAATTTCCGTGTAGAAGAGGCGTTTCAGGAGCTCTCTCCACTTTTTCCAAACATCAGATTAACTAGAAACTGTGTTTGTGAAACCCTATGCCCCCAACCATATGCTCGCCACTAAAGGGTCCGCTCCTTTTTCATGACCTATCCATATTTAAAATTTCCGAACCCTAGGCCCATTGGTTCTTTCTCCCAGTAGCTGCAAAAGTAATAACTAACAGGGGAAATAACTCCATAATTAATTATCATAGAGTTTTATATACTAAATCTATATGTTGGATTCTCGAATGAGTGGCTATAATCGTACTGATCACCTTATCTGAGGTCCTTCAATATGACATCCACAGTCTTCAGTCGCAGCCTTGTTACTGGCAATCTGGCGATTCTGATTTACAGGCAACCGAATATGTCGTATCCCCTTGACCATGACTTCTTCCAGTTCATCTGCAAATTTCCGTGTAGAAAAGGCGTTTCAGGAGCTCTCTCCACTTTCTCCAAACATCAGATTAACTAGAAACTGTGTTTGTGAAACCCTATGCCCCCAACCATATGCTCGCCACTAAAGGGTCCGCTCCTTTTTTCATGACCTATCTATAATTGAAATTTCCAAACCCTAGGCCCATTGGTTCTTGTTCCCAGTAGCTGCAAAAGTAATAACTAACAGGGGATATAACTCCATAATTAATTATCATACAGTTATATATACTAAATCTATATGTTCGATTCTCGAAGCAGTGACTATAATCGTACTGATCACCTTATCTGAGGTCCTTCAATATGACATCCACAGTCTTCAGTCGCAGACTTGTTACTGGCAATCTGGCGATTCTGATTTACAGGCAACCGAATATGTCTTATCCCCTTGCAAATTTCCGTGTAGAAGAGGCGTTTCAGGAGCTCTCTCCACTTTCTCCAAACATCAGATTAACTAGAAACTGTGTTTGTGAAACCCTATGCCCCCAACCATATGCTCGCCACTAAAGGGTCCGCTCCTTTTTCATGACCTTTCCATATTTAAAATTTCCAAACCCTAGGCCCATTGGTTCTTGTTCCCAGTAGCTGCAAAAGTAGTAACTAACAGGGAGAATAACCCCATAATTAATTAACATAGATTTATCTGACCTTTATAAAATATTTAACACATCAAGGACTACCTATATACCAAAAATCAGCTTCCTAGGATATTAGCGGTTCAGAAGTTGGAAAAATGCAAAAAATTCTACGAAATTTGCCTAAAAGTTAATCAGTTCTTGTATATCTCATCCAAGACATGTATACTGAATTTCATTATTCTAGATTAAGCACTTCTTGAGAAATCATGGTAACAAGATTTCATTTTAATTTTGATAAACGGGAGGTAACTCCAAAAATACAAGTTTGACGAATTAAAAAAAAATTACGGGTCCGCTCATTTTTCATGACCTATCCATATTTGAAATTTCAAAACCCTAGGCCTGGTGGTTCTTGCTCCCAGTAGCTTTATAAGTAATAATTAACAGGGGAATTACTCCATAATTAATTATCATAGAGTTACCTGAGATTTTTAAAAACATTTATCCCATCAAGGACTACATATATACCAAAAATCAGCTTCCTAGGTTAAGCGGTTCAGAAGTTGGGAAAATGCTAAATTCCAACTAGGGCCATAACTCAATCAGTTTTTACGGAATTTGCCCAAAAGTTAATCAGGTCTTGTATATCTCATCCCAAACCTGTATACTGAATTTCATTATCCTAGGTCAAGTACTTCTTGAGATATCGTGGTTACAAGATTTCATCTTAATTTTGATAAAGGGGAGGTAACTCCAAAAGTACAATTTCGACGGAGAAAAAAAAAATACGTGTCAGCTCATTTTTCATGACCTATCCATATTTTAAATTTCAAAACCCTATGCCCAGTCGTTCTTGCTCCCAGTAGCTGCATAAATAATTACTAACAGGGGGAATAACTCAATAACATATTATCATAAAGTTTCCTGACCTTTATAAAAGTATTAAAAACACCAAGGACTACCTATATACCAAATATCAGCTTCCTAGGTTAAGCAGTTCAGAAGTTGGAATAATGCCAAATTCCGCCAAGGGCCATAACTCAATCATTTTTTGACAGAATTAGCCCAAACATCATTCAGTTCCTGTATATCTCACCCAAAACCTGTATATAATATTTCATTATCCTAGGTCAAGCACTTCTTGAGATATCATGGTAACAAGATTTCATTTTAATTTTGATAAAGGGTAGTTAACTCCAAAAGTACAAGTTCGACGGAGAAAAATATAATATGGGTCTGCTGATTTTTCATGACCTATCCATATATGAAATTTCAAAACTCTAGGCTAAGTAGTTCTTAGGGAGTGTAGCTGTATCAAATGGCACTGACGAACGGACAAACGGACAAGGCGAAAGCAATATGCCCCTCCAACGTCTTCGAAGTTGGGGGCGTAAAAAAGCTTGTAGATCATATCTGTAATACTGTCCGTTAACTGTTTGCTCAGCAGTAACGAAAATATGAGGGCAAAATCCCGTAAATGTCTTAAAACGAAAATACCTAGCTCCTTGATTTTGGGGTGAAGGTGGAGTGCACCATTCTGTAGGTTGTGCTCTAATCCAGATCTCGTCCATGACCACTATTTGAATGAAAACAGTCACTCCTTTAATGTTTTTTAAGTGTTCTCTGGCAGTGTCCAGCCTCTTTCTTTAGTCCTGAGACGTTGCGTTCCGCAAGGATACACTAAATTTTATACAGCTTAAGCAATTAGCCAGCGTTTGTAGAGACAACCACTCCCACTTTTAAATGGTGACTAGAATTCTAGGCGCGCATCCAAATATATTCGATGAATTATATCTTCACATGTGTAAAACCTGTCTCAGTCAAGTAGTTTTTTTTTCACTTTTTCGACACGGTTGTCGCCAACTTGAGGAGAAAGGAATTTATTTGCTGCTCTGCTCGTCGGCAATGATGTAGTTTTCACTCTATAAACCATCTGTGAACAGTTCCTGAAGATACAGCATTGGTCCAGCAAACAACCTTAGATTTCCTGACGCGAATAATCTCGACAAATACTATTTTAGTGTATGCTCGGTGCTCGTCGAGGTGACAGCGATAAAGATGTCTGACCCGTGTGAACTGATGTTTCAATTTTCTGATGCTTTCAATCATTATGTAATGGAGTTTGTGTAATTGAATAGCAAATGGACAGGGGTGTAACCAGCATTAGTTCTATTTCCAAACCCCCAACAGTTATGTAAAATGACATCATTGGATCTAATTCTTGAATAAGCCTCATAAATGAGACAGTGCCTGACATCTTGATCCTTTTGGAGGTGCGACGTTGACGTCACAAAAGGAGAAATGAAAGTGACGTCATAAAAGCACGTAAAGTTAAGTGGATTTCCGCGCACTGACTAATAAATTCAAAAGCGTTGCCTGAAAATCGTGATTCAACATTTCTAGTGACGTCTTTGATTTTGTTCATCTACCCACTTTAAGAATGTTCTCATTTTAGATATTTAAAATGCGATGTCACGAACCAAAATTATAAAAGTTTATCCAGCTAGTTTGTAAATTGCATCCAATCAGTGAATGAAAACAAACAACCGGGTTGGTGTGAATTTGTTTGCTTTCGCAGTAAAACTTAGCGATATTTCTTTGTGCTTCTCGAAGTCTTTTCGGAAGCTCTAATAAATATGAAAATGTAAAAGACAGCATTTCCGATATCGGCTCCATACGGCTCAAAATGTGAGACACTGTCACATATAAATAATTTGAAGTACCATTCAATGACTTCCGTAAAGTTCTCAACTTTATTTTGAGTAGAAAAATACAGACTGTCTTTTAACCGTGTAGCTTTCAGGAAAACCCTTTTTATCTGTCAGATTTTGTGTTTCAAACCTAAATAAAGCAAGCAAATTTGGGCAAAAACTGACCATATTAATGGTATATCCCAACCAAAATTATCTGCAGCCGGCGCACTAATTGGGAATAATATGGTAGGCCGTTTACTTCTCTTTTTGGAAACCTTTATTGCCTCATCATCTAACGATTATGTTTTATATGATTAATAACTAATCTGTTCCTGGTATGAATGGAGTTAGTTTCATATCCCTAGACAGACATTTGTTAGAGAGTTATGTCATTAAGCTTTGAAAACAGAGATGACAATTACATTTGCGTATTACATAATATATATTTGTACTTGCGACCGAATTTCTCTATAAATATTTCGTGAAATTAAAAATCTAAGTTTGTGCCATACTTAAACTGGGTCAGATAATGTTAACCGAATTTCTAGTCATGCAATGTTCTGCGGAATCGAATAATAACATGAGCTCCGATACGGAGCTGTAGCTTCTCTGGTGTGGTGTATAGGCATAATTGTGGGTGGTGGGTTAGGTGTTTCATTTAGGTAATTTGTAATTCTAACATGACGTTAATTTTTTCCTCACTGAACTCATAGAAAGCGGCGTCATGTGAAAAATTGTAATACTTCACGTTGCTAGTGTTGAAACATGCAATTTTGCGCCTTGATGACGTCGCATGCAAAAATTTGCTTTTGTTCACGTCCGCATCAAAATTAGTCTTCTAGAAAACACTGTAATTAACTTGCATTTTCAGTCTGTGTAAAGTTAGGATCGAAAACCTAGCATTCAAGTCCATTCAAATGACTTATTCTCTTAAACCACTGCATCCGTGGTTGTCGAATTTCACAGGCAGCATGATCAGACTGCAGGGCTTCAGAACGGTAAAATTCAAGCTGGTCGTGAATCCAAGATGGCCGTCGTTTCTGAAAATAGCAAAACCAATTAAATCAACTTTTTCCCCAGAACCACTTGGTATATTTGGCTGCACGTTTGCGTGAGGCATAAGTAGGACATTACTAAAATGAAATAAGAATCTTTAGCGCAATTAGGTCACATTGACCATTCGTCGACCTCAGCGTAATTTACGTCAACCCTAGCATTAAAGTTTATTTTAATGACTTATTCTCTGAAACCGCTAGACCTATGGTTCTAAAATTTAACATGCAGCATGATCTGACTTCAGGGCTTCAGAATGACAAATTTCAGCTGGGTCGAGAATATAAGATGGCAGCTCTTGCTAAAAATTAGCAAAAAGAATAAAATCAACTTATTCTTCAGAACCACTTGGAATATGAGGTTGAAATTTGCATGGGGCGGTAGTGGGACATTGCTTGTTAGAATTACCAAATTGAACAAAAAAAAACATCTGTAGGGGAATTAGGTCACAGTGACTTACTTTCTGTGTACGCGTCCAGTTTTGCTAAAAAGAATATATCTTAAGAAATGCAGAGCAGATTTTTGTCAAATTCAATCAGAATAATCTGCAAATGGAGTTCTTTCAATATATGTGACTGAGCAATCCAAGATGGACGTCGGCTGCTGTTACTTAAAATAGCAAAAACATGAAAATGACAATCCTCAGAACCTCTGAATGAATTTGACCCAACTTTGTGTCAGAATGGTCCTTGCATGAAGCTATTTCATTGTTTTTACCATCCAAAATGGCTGCAATTCACCGTTACTAAAAAAATTATGAAACGTAAGAAAACGGTCAATATCTCATGACCTATAAATGGATTTTGACCAAATATGTGCCAGACTGCTGCTTTCATTGATTTCTTAATGTAGAGGCCCAAAGCAGGTGCGACATAGCATTCCGCGGAATCCTTGTTGTTTTTTTTTTGTTGTTGTTGTTGGTTTTTTTTTTTTTTTTTTTTTTTTTGTTTTACCACTGGATCAGATGGCGCCACTTATTCAAAACGTCAGGCTACTGACGTTGTGGCGCAGGGTCCTTGTGACTTACATTTTTTGCTATTTAACGTTGCTGACACATAGGAGATACAAGTAATGACAAATGACCCTATTTAGCTGAGAACATTTCTTCTGTGTCTTTGCTCTAAATTTGTCAAATTTAAGGATCTAAGTCATACACTTTAATCAAGTGTTCTTAAAAAGTAAGGAGGAACATTCTCAGGAACTGACACAATTCTATCCCAGATCCAACCCAAGACACCATATGGGAAACAGACAACACAAAATTAGTCACCACAAAAGGCAATGACAGCGGCTGCCATGTGAACAGCCATTTCCCATGTGGGTGGTCAACGGGCTTAAACATCACAAACAATATATCAATAACAGACATAGCAACTAACAACACAGAAAACAACCAAGAAGTCTGCATTAAGCTTAGTTGACATGTATTGTATCTTTTCCAAGCACTCAATATCCTTTTTAAGATACGGGTTCGAAGGTTGATCGACAAACTCCATATGGTCTTCAAAAGAGAAACGCATATCTATCATAATATGTGAAACTTAACTCTTTTAAAACAGTTGCACATATTCAAGAAAAGGAGCATGGGTCATACTTCTTTTATCTAATGGTCTTTTCAGTTGTTTCATCACATTGCAAACTAAGTGTTGCACCATAGGTATTATTAACATCATCGTTGTTTCTAGTTGACCTACACCCTGTGACACTTGAACTAATTCAGTATTTTCCAAAACAAGCGGGGACTTGGTATTTTCCCTTCCTTTGTCCAACTTAACAGTGTAAATCAACCATGCTATAAACAATGTGTCAAGGCTCTTCAAATTTTCTTGCAAAGAATCGAATTTGTTTTGTCTGTTATATATTTAGTGTTACATGCATGAATCTTCACGTAAAATGCTTCTCTTTGCTTAGAGGTTATATCTGGACTTGGAAGTACTTTTTCAACATTCAAAATAACGATGTTTTAAAATACCTAGCCTCTACAAATATTTGACGTTTGATTAAAGGATGACAACCAACGTCAAAGCAGTGATATCGTAGCATTTTGTTAGTTGCTAGCTTGACGTTAATAAGGTAAATAATTTATTTTGAAACAGTGATACAACTAAACATCTAGTCGATATGGTGCCGGTATATATTTTAGACACATTATTACTAGTATTAAACACAAAATACTTTTTAATGACTGATTCTATCAGTCATTCAATGCTGTCACAAGCGTATTTTGGAAAGTGGCTTTCACAGCTGTATTCTTCCGCTCAGAAATGTAGTGATCGTAACCTCATTTCGCTGAAAAACGTCTGGAATTGAAAACAAGTTTTGTACGAAGTTAAATGAGAACTCATATAACGTATTCTTGTGCAGGTTTAATTATTTAAGTAGTTTTGTAAAATAAGAAGTATCCAACTAATGACATCAGCGGTCAAATAATATAACGAATACAAACTGAATATTAAAAATCAATCCGCCAGTTACCGTATTCGCCCCCTCTTCAAGCGCCCCTCATACTTAAATAAGTAAAATAAATAAGCTGCCGATGACAAAAAATGTTTTACAGTTGTAAACTTGCCAAAACAGTATTCCGAGGACATCAATCATTGGAGAGAATGTTATGTAAAAGAAATTCTGTAGGTATATCCACTCATCCCGCAAGTGTTATACTGGACAGCATACGGTATTTGTGTGTTTATCGGTGGCTATTCATAGATTGCCATATTGTAAACATTGGAGTGGACATCCTCGTGGTCCATAGGTAATGTGAAATACCGCAAACACTGAGTGCTTAAAATCAGTGAAAAGCAGTAACTGTTGTCAGAATTCAAATATTACTTGTGTACAAGAGATAGAATTTTTGCAGGTGCATGAAGTGATTTGCGCTAAATGGCTTATTTACATTAATGGAGCTGGACCATTAACGACAGGACTTAAGTTTGAAATTATTTTGAGCCGATGTAGCATGACCTTATTCTGATAGAATCTGTCATTTCAGGGCTATTGGCCCTTTGATTTAAATCAGGAGACACTTCATTACAACAGAAATCTATACCGATGCTGCTTGATATTTTTTAACCGTAGATGTCCAAATTAAAAATTATACTGTCAAGTTTGATAATTTCTCACCTTATGAAGAGTAAGATGCTATATACCTTGATTGTTAGTGCATGTATGCTAGCATCGACTCCCTCCTTCTCATGTGTAACAGTCTTGTTTATTATTTTTTCACCTAGAAAGTATCTCCTACTATCTTCAAAATGGCCGCTGAATAATTAATTCTGATATCTGTGCGATCACGTAGATTTTTACCCCTGTGATATGAGTATCTTTAACTGTAAACCTCAAGGGTCTCATCTTATTTGCTTCCTTTATCCCCGGCTAGGTTAAAGTTAGGCGTCATCTTCAGTCTTTATTTCCTTTAACATGTCGTGCATCATTATCTAATCACTTACTGACTGTTACTACAACAACAACAACAACAACAACAAAACTTTATTCAAAACCAATTCTCAGGCCATACGCAGATGGCATAGGAGAAAAGTATAAATAATTTCCACATTAAGACGTCAATTACAGGATACAACATCATACAAACTGCACTATTGTTATCATCATCCCGAGAAAAGGAACCTTAGTTCGTATGTGTAGAAAAAGTAAAGTACCTGTCATTCCTATGGCCAGGTACATTATAGGATGGAGGCTATGGCTCCGGTCAGTCTGCGTTCAATACCAAATTCAATTACTGAAACATTAAATACTCTAAGATGATTGCAGATTTTCCTCAGGAAATATTTCATAGAACATTATGTCCCAACCAAGAAACGCATTAGGGATATTTGGGTAGATTTTCGGGACATCTATGCTATCTTTGTTTTGCATTTACCATTTCTGGAGTTCCTAAGAAAGGTTTGAACAGGAACTGAGATTATTTGGGGACGTTCGTGTTCAACTGACAGACATTTTAGGAAATATATATTACAAACTAGGAAAAGCACTTTCTCAAACACTACGCAAGTAAACAATACCGTTTTTTAACATACAGCGATCGTTGGTTAAAACGAAACGCAACAAAAGCTTTGTCCGGAAATGTGAGTTCACTTTTTATCTCGGGTAAAGGCGGGTAATTTCGGGAAGCGGGTTAATTCGGACAGTGGCATTGTTTCATTTCTATGTCAGTTGTTTGTAATTAAAACAAAATTAACTGGACAAAGAGTGAAAATCCTGATGAGACGGCTCATTATTCGGTGGGTCCGAATTTAACAGTTGTCTGAAGTTAGCCGACTCTACCCTACTTTACGCTACTTAACGCTATTTAGCCAGACTCTAATAGTGTCATTTGACAGCAAGCTTGAAATCATTTATCGATGTGGGCAGCAATTCCGACGTCCTAAAACTAATAATGTTTTAGCCCAAACGTTTGTGAAATAAAATATGTTTAGCATTCTGCTCGAAATAAGACAAAGACATTTTAAATTTCACCCGCTCACTAACTTTTTAACCAGATTATGTGGCAACTATCCGCAGAATCTCTCCAGCTGGTTGCCTTAATTTATTATTTTGTACAGTTTTGATGTAGTTCTAGCAGATGAAACTTTACTTCAGCAAGTTCTTTTGCAGTTAGAAATAACAGTGGCCGATTGTTTATAAAAAACGATATGTTTTGTCTGAATTTTTGAAGAAATCAAGCTTTTCAAATAAATTTCAAATTATCGTTTGTTTAGTCATCGTGCATTCGTCCGACTGTATTTGCTGTGAGAATATTAGTTTATCTAGGCGAACAAACACCCCTAATAATATTTATCTATCTGTTCGAAAGTTTCTGGTCAGCTTTACAATAAATTATCATCAGTATGCTAGGTGTATACTGGCTGGTTATGCAAAAATCCGAATGAGTTATTCAGCCGTTTACATTAATAACCAATATGCGCACCATCAAAATTTTGTAATTCGTTACATGAATGCGCTTAACTGAGGTGGACTAAACGCAGATATCCCGATGAAAAACACCTGACCTTCCACTAACGAAAATTGCCTTTCTCACTATGCGCCGGCCGAGACTCCACCCCACAGCGGTAAGAGTCGCTATGTTTCTTATACCCCCCATTCCACTGGATGACGCTTTGACTGCCCTCTTGGCGATCATGGCGCTTCTCCAAAATTTTCGAAATCGCCGCAAAAGCGTAGTCATTTGCCAAATCTTGGAACTTGTGCGCTTCCAGTACGCTACCAGTACGCTTCTAATACGATCTCGCCACGCTAGTCACGATGCTGCCGCGATTTAGCTGCGCTTCTGCCACGCTTAACTGACTTCGAGGGCGCTTCTAATACGCTGCCGCTACGTCAAAGGATTTCAAGCTACGCTTGATCTACGCTTATTACGATGCATTTGCGATCGTGCTACGCCTTAAGTGCCGGAGCTGCGCTCATGCTGTGCTTGTGTTGCGCTTTGTAACCTCTTCTATGTAAATCGGCGGAGAATCGGATTCAGCAGAAGTTAGCCACCAGCCTTCAAACAATATTGATAATATAACAATTCCAGTGGCTATGGCCCAGCTGGCAATCATGAACTAGTGACTTCGAAGAACTCGTCTTGTTCTTCTTGCTGTTCAGGCTCAACTGGGGCCTCTGCTCGGCTTTCTGAAGGGCGCCTATCTGGCTAAGTTTAGAGAGCAAGAGCCTGGCCCCCTGTCAAAAGCAGAAGGCGAAATCCACACCCAGGCCTGGTCAGGAGACTATTTTCACGCAGCCTATACCGCAGGAGAGGGTATTCCAACTCCTGCTCCGGACAGCCTGCATCTTGAATGAAACGTGAGAATTGAGTTATGAAACGTCGTGGTAACGCGGCGTTTTCATGCCCAGATCGCCATAAGAGCAGAGGAAACGCAGATAAAGCGCCATGAGCGCAGCGGAAGCGTCGTGGTTGCGCTATTCGTAAATAATATAGTCGCAGCGAAAGCGGCAAAAGCGCAACGGGAGCGTAAAGAGCGTAGCAGAAGCGTAGCTGGGTCGCAGAGGAATCTCACGGCGCTGTCGGCACGATCCCGCTGGGCTGGTGCTGCGTTGCTCCCGCTGCTGCTGCGTTCATGAATTTCGAGCTACATTCTTACTACAGTGTACGCTTTCGATGCGCTTTGAGTCCACGGCGCTTCCGCTACGTAAATTTTAAGCAGAGTCAAAACAAGCGCCGTGACTTGGCGATCATGCCGCTTCTGATACGCTTTCACTGCGACCTAGAAGCTTCTCTTGCGCTGCTGCCGCTTCTGCTACGATTCATGGCGCTTTGTCCAAAATTTCGGAGCGCAGTGGAAGCGCCGTCCAGTGGGATGGGGGTATAACCACAAGGCCACGGAGCTCCTTGTTAGCAGAAGAAAAGAGAAAGAGATGCCCTGACATATGCGTCGTGTCTCGGCACATGAAAGAGGTAATGAAGAAGTACGGTAAATCATATCAAAGCATTTAGTGGAGTATAAAATTAGCCCAAAAAAACAAATGGCAAAGAAAATACAGCCGGGCGAAAGTTTGACATAGCAATAAAACTCTCTCAGGCGTCTTATCTAAGTCTGCACTATTTGGAAGTGTACTTTTAAAAGAAGATAGGCATTAATGGGTTAAGATAAAGTAATTCAAAGACAGTAAATGTGACGTTTATTCACAATGAAAAACTGTAGCTGTAATGAAATACTATTAAACAGAACACAATGGGTTTTTAAACACATTCTATCTTTCTCGCCCTGAAAACCTAATTTCATGAAACTATCATCGGATGAAACCTTATAATTACGGGCATTTAAAGTGCGTTTATGGAAGCATTCGGCTTGCTAAATTTGAATATCAACTGCCTGCTAGGTATGTGTATTGAATGAATCTCCGCCTTTGAAAAATGTACTGTACCAGCAGGGCACGCGCATCAATTTTTCACGCAGTTTGACTCATTAGGGTGACTCGGTACATGCACTGTAAAAATAAAACCCATAAATTTTTCTGTAAGAAATTGTCACTGGCTGCCAGGTATTTTACTGTTACTGTACGGAATACTGCCATAAGCCGACTGCATTGTAAACAAAAGCGGATGTATTTCCGGATTAATTTCTTCATCTTTAATAACAAAACCCAAATGCGGAATTAAAATATGCTTTGTACACTATGCAGTCATTTCCCATCTTAAAATTACGTTACTATCCCAAAGCTTTTACGGTAACGACTTGAGAGCTAGTTGACAGGTCTTTAACCGTAAAATCTACTGGAGTGTTTCAGCAGTATATACAACGTAATTGATTCCAAGGGCGTAGCTACGTATACGGCAAATACGCAAGTCCGTATTGAAATTTTGTCAAAATTGACAAAATTTCAAAACGCACCTGCATATTTGCATGCTGAAATTTTATAAATAAGACATGATTTCAATACCAATTACCAAAGTGGCTGAAATACTAGCCTTCCTTTCTAGAAGTAGAGCATAAAACATGGTTGTGCGTATCATGAAATTGCCCCTAGTTACGCCCCTGGATTCCACCACCTTACAAAAAGAAACAAAATGTGTGTCTTTGGCGAAGATTCCTTCCAAATGGGATCTACTCTTGATCACTCTTCTAAAAAAGTATTGTCTCCTACTGGGACAAAGCCATATTTTTTCTTGACGAGGAGACACCCATTTGAGGCAAACATAATGAAAATAGCAAAGCTGTGTCACCTTCGTCTTATTCATTCTTGTCGATTTAAAAATTTAATAAATGTGTGTTTAAACTAGTAAAATAAAAGGAAATATTATAAAAAATATGTTGTGGAACAGACAAGACTAAGCAAATAGTCTAAACCCAGATCAGGCTGCTCGAAAAAAGATACAAAATCCACTGCAGTTCTCAAAACGAAAAAAAAAACGAAGAGAAAAAAATATACCATTAGTTCTGTGCGTTTTCAACTATTATAAGTGTATGTTCAAGGAATCCAAAACCCCTCAAGCACATCATCAATATATCTCTTACAGGCGCAAAGTTTCAAAATGATCCACAAAAAAAAACTATAGGAGGAGCTGTTTACACAAACTTATCACAAACTTATCTGCATGTAAAAGCGAGGGAACAGACGGACTGACGGGGATGCAATATAATGCTTCGCAACCATCGTCACGAGTCTAGTCTATCCCTTAACATTGCAAGGCCGTTGGTGCAGCACAGATGACTGTACAACAATCCCGCTCCACCTAGGCATGTCTTCAGCTACCCTAGTTGTGCTAGCAAAGTCCATCCCTGTCCAGTCATAAACATTGTTCCCAACCTCATTTTCCATCTACCTCTTCTTTTTCTTTTATTGTGCCCTGTAGAATCGTGTTTTCCAAGCAAGAAGACCTTGAGATGCGGTCAAACCCCCTCAGTTTCCGTTTCTTCACCATATATGGTCAGTGTTATTTTCAAATGGCTGCTCGGATCCTGCTACACAGGGGGCAGGGGGAGGGGGATATGAAATAAAATACAAACAAGGCATCCCCTCGCACAAGACTACTTGGTGTGGGCAAACACTGAACAGGGGAATTTCATGACATATAATAGTAATGTGAATGAAAAAAAAGCCTGTGATTGCTTAGTGACTGATTTGAGTTTAATGTCCCACTAACAGCTAAGGTGAGTCTCATCCGAAAGACTGGAGAAGTGGAGGAGCGAACCCTCGATACTTGGATTGCAAGGCCAGCACCCTAACCACTGCACTCCACAAAAAGCCTGTGACCTTATTGTAAAGGTTGTATATGACCCTGACATTAAGGTACAATATTGTAAGTACTCAGGGGATTAGATCTCACATGATAGAAAATATTTCAGTCATGACAAGCATTAGAATGCTGACAGGTACCAGCACTTTTGCACCTATTGAATCTATCTCTATGATGTTCACCTTTGATATAATGATATATTGTGAAGTTATATGAGAATCCATTGATAAATGTAGGCGCTAGAGAATATATAGCCACAGTGACCTTGACTTTGAGCCCAGCACCCTGAAAGTCGAACTTGCTCGAGATATTGTCATACCCTACATTTGTGTGAAGTTATTTTAAAATCCATGGAGAAATGTAGGCGCTAGAGCGATGACGTTTTTCTAAAAATAGCCACAGTGACCTTGAACTTAAGCGCAGCACCCTGAAAGTCGAACATGCTCGAGATATTGTCATACCCTACATTTGTATGAAGTTATTTTAAAAACCATTGAGAAATGTAGGCGCTAGAGCGCTGACAAAGTTTTTCTAAAAATAGCTACAGTGACCTTGACCTTGGGCGCAGCACCCTGAAAGTTAAAAACTTGCTCGAGATATTGTCATACCCTACATTTGCGTGAAGTTATTTTAAAATCCATTGAGATATGTAGGCACTAGAGCGATGACAATTTTTTTTTCTAAAACTAGTCACAGTGACCTGGACCTTGGGCGTAGCACCCTGAAAGTCATACTTTCTTGAGATATTCACGGTCATGCCCTACATTTGTGTGAAGTTATTTCAAAATCCGTTGACAAATGTAAATGCCCACTTTTCCCCACAAACAGTGTGCATGTACAACCTTTTTGCGGTATCTTATCTGGTTTGCACGGATTGCTTATGTCCATTGTTTGGGACACTAGGCATAATTGGGTTAAATGATCAATTAGTCGTCTTTTGGAGTTTAACCCACCTGAAATCAGTTGCTTGATTTTCAACAGCAGAACAGACAAATTTGCAGACTGTGATAATTCTTTCCAGCAGTTTCCTCTAGTAGCATATACACAGGGTATAATCGATTCCGCTAATTTTCGCTTCCTGCAGAGACTGTACATCATATTTGGCTTCCACAGAGACTGTCCGCGAACTCCTGCTTCCTGCCGAGACGTCTGTACATGATAAATGGCTTCCTGCAGAGACTGTCCGTGTGATTCTGCTTCCTGCCGAGGCTCTCGGCAGGAAGCAGAATCACGCGGACAGTCTCGGCATAAGCCATTTCTCGAGGACAGTAGTCTCTGCAGGAAGTAAGAGTTCGCGGACAGTCTCGGCGGAAGCAAAATATGACGGACAGTCTCTGCAGGAAGCGAAAATTGGCGGAATCGATTATACCCTGTGATATAGTTCTTCTTTCCTGTATGCATATCATAGGGTTTCTATCCAGTATGGATTCTTAAAGTGCGCGTTGTATTGGCATAATACACTTAAGAATCACATTTGCTTGTGTGCAATGTGTACTGTGCATCTTAAAGGCGTCGCAATTTTTAAGCCAGTCTCGTAAAACTAGGCCGCGACACAACAAATCGAACAAAGTGGCATGTGCACCCAGCTAAGACTCAGATCAGTCTGGGCAGCCGCCCAGTCTGATCAGAGTCTTCGCTGTATGCTTTAATGTTAGCTAAGTGTCTAAGCTACCTCCATTTCAACAGAGAAGACTGATCACACCGCGCGGATGCCCAGGCTGATATGAGTACTCACTCACATGCCACTTTGTTGGTTTTGCCGTATTGCGATTCAAAACTATATGTTTGATAGTCAGATATGATGCATATGAAATGCTGCTCCCCGGCCCTCTCAAGTGCGTACAATGTCCGTCTCTCCTGTGTACATAATCTATTATGATATGAGGGTTCTCGAGATCTACTGTATAAATAAGTCCAAATACATCCCTTTGACCTGTCAATATTATAATTGAGCCGCGACACGAGAAAACCAACAATGTGGTTGTGCGACCAGCGCAGACTCAGATCAGCCTGGGCATCCGCCCAGTCTGATCAGAGTCTTCGCTGCCCGCATGACGGTAGCTTAGACCACTAGCTACCCTTTAAGCGCTTAGCGAAGAGTCTGATCAGCCTGGGTGGATACCCCGGCTGATCTGAGTCTACACAGGGCGAACATCCACATTGTTGGTTTTCTCGCGTTGCGGCTCATATGAGAAAATTTTCTCTACGTTATGCTGCGGGGTGAATTTGCACACTTTCAGATGAAGCTACTTTTCTTTTTTCATTGTTTCATTTTTCCTCACTTCTCCGTAGAAATCAACTCTAAAAGGACGGAATTAGCTCCTCTAGCAGTAAATATTTTTCTTCAAGAACAGATTCCGACTTAGAAGGGCTTTTGTACAGGGAAACAAACAGGAAGTCACTAATGGCAAATAAAATATGGCGGTGAATAGATACACCATAAGATCTTGTCACACTCAAATCAGGGTAATGTTTTTCATTTGTGCGTATGGAAAAAGAAAGGGAAAAAAACAGACGAAAACGATCAACGATAGCCAGGAGCTTCTTTACACCCATGGGAGCTTAACTTTATCCATAATCAGAACTTCTATCATAAAATGTAATGGAATCGTATTTGGGTGTTTACTTTTAAGCGAATTTGTAAAGAATGATAGGAAAATGATATATCCGGCTTAACAAAGATTCATTGTGGCTACCACAATGGTTATTTGAATATCTCAGTTCGGCATCGTCAAGGGGTGGTCGAAATTTATATCAAATATACTCACCGTATAATTAAAATCTTAAAAAGTTCCTTCAAGACCAAAGAATACACACAGAAGTAGGAACATAGGCCAGACTACTTAGTTTCGGCTAATAAAACCTCGTCAGTGACCGTGACAATATCTGGAGACGAAACCAGAAAAAAGCACTCCAATTGAAAAAGTGGGGCAATACTGAATTTGGTCTCTATGTAATTCCGCAAGATGTTTTTGTGAAAATTTGTGTCACAGTTTTCTCAGGAACTGTTAAAGCTAGAATCTTCAAACGTGGTGTACATATGGACAATGAGTTGTTGTAACGTGGGCTTTGAAAATCAGGCTCATTGCTCTTATTCTTCTCCTTATCTGTCCTTTTTCTGTCTTTTCACGGTAAATTAATGGCACGGTTTTCTCTGTGCAAGCTACGGTCTTCAAACTTGGTATAAATGTGGAGGATGAGTGATTGTATCGTGGGATTGAGGCTCAGGCTCATTGCTCTTATTCTTCTATTTTATCCATTTTGCTTTCTTTCCATATTTGGCATGATAACGTTGAAAATTTGTGTCAGAGTTTTTTGCTCACCTGAGCCATAGGCTCAGGGTGAGCTATTGTGATCACCCAGTGTCCGTCGTGCGTCGTCCGTCGTGCGGCGTCAACAATTTGCTTTAAATGACATCTTCTCTGAAACCGCTAGGCCTAGGGCTTTGATATTTGGCATGAAGCATTGTCTAGTGGACCTCTACCAAGTTTGTTCAAATGGTGGCCCCAGGGTCCAAAATGGCCCTGCGGCAGGGGGTCTTGGGTTCGAAACAAAAATACTTAAAAATCTTCTTCTCCAGAACTGCTTGGCCCAGATGCTTGAAATTTGGTATATAGCATTGCCTAGTGGTCCTCTACCAAGTTTGTTCAAATGGTGGCCCCAGGATCCAAAATGGCCCTGGGGCAGGGGGTCTTGGGTTCAAAACTAAAAAATACTTAAAAATCTTCTTCTCCAGAACTGCATGGCTCAGATGCTTGAAATTTGGTATGTAGCATTGCCTAGTGGTCCTCTGTTCAAATGGTGGCCCCGGGGTCCAAAATGACTCAGGGCAGGGAGTCCCAGGTTTGAACCATAGATATACATAGTAAATAATAAAAACTCTTCTATTTCAGAACCACTTGGCTCAGATGCTTGAAATTTGGTATGTAGCATCGCCTAATGGTTCTTTACCAAGTTTATTCAAATGTTGGCCCCAGGGTCCAAAATGGCTCCGCACCAGGGAGTCCTGTGTTTGAACCATAGAAATACATAGAAAAATATTTAAAAATCTTCTTCTTCAGAACAGCAAGGCTCAGATGCTTGAAATTTAATATGTAGCATTGCCTAATAGTCCTTTACCAAGTTAGTTCAAATGGTGGCCCCAGGGTCCAAAATGGCCCCTTGGCAGGGAGTCCAAGGTTTGTACCTTAGAAATGCAAAGAAAAATATTCAAAAATCTTCTTCTTCAGAACCGCAAGGCTTAGATGCTTGAAATTTGGTATGATGCATTGCCTAGTACTTAGTCCTTTACTTAGTTTGTTCAAATGGTGGCCCCAGGGTCCAAAATGGCCCCGCGGCAGGGAGTCCTAGGTTTGAACCATAGAAATACATAGAAAAACATTCAGAATCTTCTTCTTCAGAACCGCTTGGCATAGATGCTTGAAATTTGGTATGTACATTGCCTAGTAGTCCTTTACCAATTTTATTCAAATGGTGGCCCCAGGGTCCAAAATGTCCATTCGGCAGGGAGTCCTAGGTTTGAACCATAGAAATACATAGGAAAAATATTCAAAAATCTTCTATTTCAGAACCACTTGGCATAGTAGCTTGAAATTTGGTATGTAGCATTGCCTAGGGGTCTTTTACCAAGTTTGTTCAAATGATGACCCCAGGGTCTAAAATGGCCCCACCCCAGGGGGGTCCTGGGTTTGAACCATAGAAATACGTAGAAAAATATTCAAAAATCTTCTTTTTCTTCAAAAGCAATTGGCTCAGATGCTTGAAATTTAATATGTAGCATTGCTTTGTAGACCTTTATCAAGTATGTTCAAATGATGGCCCCAGGGTCCAAAATGACCCCACAGCCCGGAGTCCTGAGTTTGAACCTTAGAATTACATAGAAAAATATTCAAAAATCTTTTTTTTCAAAACAACTTGGCTCAGATGCTTTAGATTTGGTATGATGCACTGCCTGGTGGACTCCAACAAAGTTTGAGTAAATGGTGGCCCTGGGATTCAAAATGGCCCTGGGGGGGTCTTTGGTTCGAAATTAAAATATACTTAAAAATCTTCTTCTCCAGAACCCCTTAGTGCAGATGCTTGAAATTTGATATGATGCATTGCCTCGTTGTCCTTTACCAAGTTTGTTCAAATGATGGCGCCAGGGTCTAAAGTGGCCCTGCCTTAGGGGGTCTTGGGTTTGAAGCATAGAAATACATAGAAAAATATTAATAAATCTTCTTAATCAGAACCATTTGGAAATTATTGCAAACTAACAGGTTTGTTCAAATGATGACCCTAGTTTGACCTTTAACCTTTTTGCTCGGGTGAGCGATTCAGGGCCTCTTGGCCCTCTTGTTTCAAGAACTATTCAAGCTAGGACCTTCAGCTTTGGTACATATGTGCAATGAGTAATTGTATTGTAGGATTGAGCTAATTCTTCATATTCTTCCTTTATTTGTCCATTTTAACCCCCCTCCCCCTACCGAAAGGTTCGGGGGATACAGCGATGAGCCTGGCGTCCTTCCGTCCATACGTCCGTCCGTCCGTAACATTTTCTTGTCCGCTGTATATCTTGAATACCCTTTGAAATATTTTCATGATACTTCACAGTTATGTAAAACAGGTCATGACAATTTGTCGCGTACAAGAATGGTAACTCTTGCTATTATATTTTTTAGTTATATCCCCTTTAGTGATTTTTGGCAGATTCGTGTCCGCCCTGTTACTTAAATACCCTTCGAAATATTTTCATGATACTTTACAGATATGTAGAACAGGTCATTTAGAACAGGTCATGACAATGTGTCGCAAACAAGAATGACAACTCTTGCTTTCTTACTTTTTGAGATTGAGCTGCAGTTTGTGTCCCTGCTCCATATCTGTACGACCCTTGTCTGCTCCACAATTATGATACCCTTATACCTTTTAGAATATTGATGATCATGCCGTGATATCCTATCAGTGTTCATAACTCTCTGTGACCCCGCCACATCCGTGCGGCCTCCCCCCTCTATTTTTTTTTTTTTTTATCAGATTTGGATTCTTTTTCCAAATTCACTTACTAGAGAGCTCAAAATTAGGTTTGCAGGGCTTTTTTTTTTTAGTTATTCACACATTTTGAAATCTTGAGCGTATCACATGCTATACATCTGTGTACATGGCGGCGTGTACATGGTGGCTGTTTGAGATTTGAACTATTTTAGCAGTCAAGCGTACTGTTTTAGTCTGAGTGTTAGATAATCATGTATCGTAACGTATATATGATAATCTTAGATATGTCTTACTTACTAAAGCCTGTTCTTTGTTGCCTAATTTTGCTAGTCTTTCCGATAATGATAAAATGATTTTTTTTTATTTAGCAACTCGAGTATGATCGCTTGTGTGTCAAGACCTGTCATAATATTCTGCAGATACGTAATTCTTTATTATACAAGTAATGTTTTAAGCTTGTATATAACCATTTTTAAACGATTTAATTAGTGTTTTTTCCCGTCGTTCATAAATAGAGTATATTTAAAGCCCTATGGGATTGCTTTCATACGGTTTGATTCAAGGGGCCTAAATACTACATCATCCCTCTGTTGTGAACTTGTGTACTTGTACAGCGTAGGTAAAAAGCGTGTTATTCTGTTAAAGAGGTAAACGGGCATTGTTCTGTCATCCTTCGCCCACACCCTCGGGCCACCGCTTGCTCTGGACACACTGTTCCTCGAGAGACAGTGGTGGTACGCAGAGAAGCTCTACGTGAAGCTCTGGATCTGTGGGTGGCGGATGTCCCTCATTTATTGTAATGCCTAATGCTCATTTCCCTCTTGGATGCACACGGCGGAAATTCTGTTTTTGGTAAATTCATTCGCCGTGTGGATGAGGAGGGGGAAACCATTGACTTTATTGCGTTGTTTTAGGGAAGTACTCTGGCTCCATGGTTGCAGTGCCACGTAAGTGGAAAGTGTTCGCTGTATTTTTCTATTATTTATTTATTGATCTCTGTGAAGCCTCTTTATTAGCATATTTGGGCTGCTGTGATAAGTAAATCTATATGTAATGTACGATGTACATAGTCACTTATAATTCTGTACAGGATGGTTTTGTGTTTTTTATTATATCTGTATATATACATGTATGTACTGTGATGTTGTACACCAAAATGAGACTTTAATAAACTGCATCAGATTCTGTTAAACAGATAACGACAATCAGAAGCATAAAAGAATAACAATATATTACTTATATGACATTGTGGTTTGAAGTACACTCTGTTTACCAAGTCAATGGGGTCTTCGGTCGGGAGATTTACCATCTCTTCTGATGGTTATTTTTCTGTATTTTCAAGGTAAATTTGTGTAACATTTACCTCTGGAACTATTTAGGCTGGAATCTTTAAACTTAGTATACATATAGAGTATGCGTAGTGAATCATGGGATTGAGACTCGGGCTTATGTCTCTTATTCTTCTTCTATTAAACCATTTTACTTTCTTTTCTTATTTCACACATTGAAATTTTGCATCAGAGTTTTCTCTTTAAACTTGGTATATTTGTGCACAGTTATTTTTTTCAGGGCTACAATCTTCAAACTTTGTATATATATGAAAAAATGACTTATTATATCGTGAGACTGAGATGCGGGCTCATTACATTTATTCTTCCTTTATTAATTCATTTTTCGTTCTTGCCCTATTTCACCCATTAAAAATTTGTGGATCTTTTAACTTAATATACATATGAACAATGAGTTGTTCTATTGGAAGATTCAGAATCAGGGTCATTGCCCTTATTCTTCCATTTATTCATGCATTTTCTTTCTTTCCTTGTTAAGTTTGTTTCACAGTTTTCACAAACAATGCAAGCTAGAATATCCTAAGATGTCATAAATGCGAACAACAGTTTGTTGTATTATGAAATTGAGAATCGAACAAATTGCAAAAACATTTGAGCCGCAACATGAGAAAACCAGCAAAGTCGTTGTGCGCCCAGCGCAGACTCATATCAGCCTGGGCATCCGCCCAGTCTGATCAGAGTATTCGCTGTCCGCATGGCGGTAGCTTAGACCCTTAGCTACCCTTTGAGTACTAAACGAATTGTCTGGTCAAACTGGGCGGATGTCCAGGCTGATCTGAGTCTGCACTGGGCGCACAACCACATTGTTGGTTTTGTCGCGTCGCGGCTCAAATATTCTTTCTCTGCATGTAGTCTTCCTTTCTTTCATTTTTCTGTCTTTTATAGTAAATTTGTGTCACAGTTTTCTCAGGAACTAATGCTAGACACTTCATATTCGGTATACAGATAAACAATGAGTTGTATTGTGGGACTGATGAGCAGGGTCATTGCTTATATTCATCCCTTATTTATCCATTTTTTCTTTCTTTTCATATTAGTCCGAGAGCCCGTGGTAGGTTTATTCATGTGGTCGAGGCCAAAAGGTTTGAAGGTGTTTTCTTATGTAAAAAAGTGTGCTAAATTTAAAAATCAAAGTCTTAAAAAAATCCATTGATGCACAAAGTCGGTATACTCAAAAGATTACACATGGGGTGCTCGAATCTCGAAAGAACGTTAAAATGGGGGTACCCTTATATTTAGTCATATTTTCAGCCTTTTGCATGCACTGGAATATTAATTTTGATATCACGCAATACTAAATAGATGTTAAAAAAGATCAAATAACAATTTCCACATTTTCTTTGCCATATTATGGGAAGCTCTACTTTCAAAATGAAACACATTTTAAAAAAACCACGAAAACTGGTGATTTCAATATTCAACTCATAGGTAGATGAAAATATTGATAAAAAAAACACCCAAAGTAGCAGTTATTATACCCCCAGCACAATAAGTATGTCGAGGGGTAAATTGTTTTTGCCTTTCCATCTGTTCTTCTGTCTATCCATCCGTCTGTCTGTCCATTTGCCCGTCAGTCCTTCCGTCCGTTAGTTAACATTTGCGTTAAGGTTTTGCGTTAAGTTTTATCTTTGCTCTGTTTTTCCTGAGAGTATTCATGGAAACTTGTTCATGTGAACTTAGTATTACTTCAGGATGGATACTGATCAGTTTGCATCACCTGGAAGGTTCTACAGGCCTAAGGTCAAGGACACAGACTTAGAAACTTGTAAAACAGTTACGCTAGAATTTGCGTTATGTTTTTGCTTTTGCTCAGTTTTCTTGAAAGTGTTTGACTGGAACTGGTCCATATGTGCTCAGTGTTACTAAAGGATAGATACTTATCAGTTTGCATCACTTGGATGCTGCTTTCGGCCTGAGTCAAGGTCACAGACTTAGAAATTCATATAATAGTTACATTAACGCTTGTGTTAAATCTTTACTTTTGCACTGTTTTCCTGGAAGTCTAAACTGGAACTGTTATATATGTGTTTAGTGTTACTGCAGGAAATATACTGCTCTGTTTGTGTCACCTTGATGCTGCTGCTGACCTAAGGTTAATGTCAACGACTTTGAACTTTATGTAATACTTCTGTAAAAGTTTTACTTAGAAGAGTGTATCTTGGAATAGAACCTTTTGAAATGTGACTAGGTCTATTGCTGGGCTTGACTGATTGTCTGCTTGTCTGTTTGTTAACATTTTTTGCATTAATGTATTAGGCAAAGTTTATTTTCTATGGGCGGTGGCTCTGACCGGGGGTATACGTTAGCCCTTGCTCACCTGCTCTAGTTGGGCTGGAAAAACAACTTCTGGTCACAAATTGTTCGTGTTAATTTATGACTTTGTTTTAATTATTTTGGGGGAAGAACATGTTCGAAGCAAGATAAAGTTTGACACATTGGCGATGTAGCAACCTCTGTACTTTTATATTGTTCACCCATATATTCTTTATCCCGTCATTTTAAAAACAATCTAAATATATTTTTTCTTTCTGTTTTCATTCTTTTTTCAAGTAAAAGGGAGGCAGTTGTACAGAAGGAGAAACATCAGTTGAATGTGAGTTTGATGGGGATTTGCCAAGTGAACATAAAAGAATAGGGAGGGGTTTTGAAGTGAGCGTGTGCCTCTGCTCAGGCTCATCTGTAGTTTTGATGTCTGTTTACACACACTATGGGCCTTCACAAAACTTCGGCCAAAGACACAGATCCCTGATTGCTGTTAAAGGCCGTGCATGCACATTTAAATAGCCACCTAATGGTTAAAAAACCTTGTTCTCTCGGCGAAGTCCGCATATATGGTGATATCCAAGGACGTCTACAATTTCATTCCTTTTTCATTTCAGCTAGAAGATGGAAACTGATCAGACAAATGAACTACGCAACAGTGAAACATGAGAGTATTATATTGGCGATTCTAAACGAAATTGGATACAGAAGATAGTCCCTTTTACAGTCCCTTTTTGGGTACCATCAAACAAAGATCACAATACAGGTCATGTTTGGTTTCGCCTTTCCAGCTGAAGAATATGTTCAGGCTGAGCTGAAGTATTGATTCGAAATCAAAGGACCTGATCTTAGGTTTCTTTCAATATGACGGAGGCTCTGTTTTAAGTGATGAATCAAATGATGTCTTTCTTTTTTGAGGGATCTGACACTTGGAGTTGCAAACATCCTGATAACAAACATTCTGATAACATATACCGACAGAGTATATATGAAGAGTACCGATCCCAGACAATGTTTTAATGCTTTCATCGTAATTATCGCAAGCAATGTTCATTCCAAGTCCTGGCTGTTGGGTGAGGCCATCAGATCTAGAGCAATTATTTTCTATTTAGAATCGCCATACATAATGCACTCACGCTTTACTGAAGGTTCTCTAGTCTCGTCAGTTGTTTCCATCTTAGAGGAACGATATTACCATGTATACGGACTTCGCCAAGGGAACTAGTATCTTTACAGAAACCATCAGGTAGATATTTAAATGCGCAGAAATCAGGGATCTGTGTTTTTGGCCGAAGTTTTGTGAAGGCCAATAGTGTATGTCAACAGACCAAACGTCCATCTGAGACTGACCATATGCACAGGCTCACTTTGAAACCCTTCGCTGTTCTTTTGAGTTCGGTTGGCAAGGCCCAATTTAGCTCATTTTCAACTGATTATCCTCCTTTCTGTACGACTGTCTTCACCATTTACCTGAAAAAAAAGAACTAAACAGTAATAATGTATTTGAAACGTATTTAAAATGACTTTTAAAGAGTATACGGCATGGACCAACAATATAAAAGAATAGAGGTTGCCATATCGCCAGTTTGTCAGACTTTATCTTGTTTGGAGCTCATTCTTCCCCAAAGGACTGAAGCCAAGTCCAAAGAAAAATAACTCGAATAATTTGTGGCTAGAAATGTTTTTCAAATCCCCTTAGTGCAATAAGAAGGGGCTCACGTATACCTCCGACCGGGGCCACCGCCTACAGAAAATAAACTTTACATAATACATTAATGTAAAATGTTAGGAAACAGACAGGCAGACATTCAATCGTACACAGCAATAGACCCAGTCACATATCAAAAGGTTCCATCCCAAGATTTGGCAATAAGCAAAAGAATACACTCTTGAAAGTCTAACTTTTAAAGATATATTTTATATGTATATAAGCTTCAAAGTCTGTGACTTGACATTAGGTCAGCTGCAGCCTTTAGGTGACATAAATTGATCAGTATCTATCCTATAGTAACACTTAACACATATTCATTAATTCAGTTCAAGTAAAGACTGGAGGAAAACATTGCAAAAGCAAAATCATCAGTCTAAACGCAAAATTTAATGCAACTTTTGTACAAATTTCTAAATCTGTGATCTTAACCTTTGGCCAGCAGCAGTATGCAGATGAAACAAACTGATCAGTATCTATCTTGTAGTAACAATAGACATATGAACCAGATCCAGTAAAATCTTTCAAGAAAACTGAGCAAAAAACTTAACGCAAATTTAAACGTAACTGTTGTACATATTTCCCAAGTCTGTGACCTTGACCTTAGGCCAGAAGCAGCTTCCAGGTGATGCAAGCTGATCTATATCCATCCTGTGGTAACACTTAGTACATATGAACAAGTTCCCGTAAAGACTTGCAGGAAAACAGAGCAAGGAAAATACACTTAACGCAAAACTTTAACGCAAATGTTAACTAACGGACGAAAGGACTGACGGACAAATGGACAGACAGACGGATGGACAGACAGATGAACGGATGGAAAGGCAAAAACAATTTACCCCTCGACATACTTATTTTGCCGGGGGTATAATTACTGCTACTTTCGGTGTTTTTATCAATATTTTTATCTACCTATGAGTTGAATATTGAAATCACCAGTTTTCGTGGCTTTTTTAAATGTGTTTCATTTTGAAAGTAGAGCTTCCCATAATATGGCAAAGAAAATGTAGAAATTGTTATTTGATCTGTTTAAACATCTATTAAGTATTGCTTGATATCAAAATTAATATTCCAGTGCATGCAGAAGGCTGAAAATATTACTAAATATAAGGGTACCCCCATTTTGACGCTCTATCGAGATTTGGGGCACCCCATGTTTAATCGTTTGAGTATACCGACTTTGTGCATCAATGGATTTTTTTAAGACTTTGATTTTTGAATTCAGCACACGTTTTTACATAAGAAAACACCTTCAAACCTTTTGGCCTCGACCACATGAATAAACCTACCACGGGCTCTCGGACTATATCAAGAATGTTGAAAATTTGTGTTACATTTTTCTCTGCAGTTATTCAAGCTACGCTGTTCAAACTAGGTAGCAAGCTATATACACTGCTCAAAACATTTAAAGGAACACCAAAATATTTTACCATAGCCGACAGTGCAGCGTAACACCACTTTCAGAATCGTTTACCTTCAATCTACAAAGACACGAAATTTGCAGATATCTTGCAATCTCTGCACAAGTTTTGATCCTATATTCATCCTGCCTATGTCCATGGACTGATTTTTGTGAAAATGGAATTTTGGTAAAATTAAAATCTTAAAAAGTTCCTTCAAGAGCAGAGAATACATACAGAAGTAGGAACATGGGCCAGACTACGTAGTTTCGGCTAATAAAGCCTCGTCAGTGACCCTGACAATATCTGGTGACGAAAGCAGAAAAAAGCATACTGTAATTTCTTAGTTTTAATTGAGCAGTCGATTCAAAGACTGATAAGTTTCAAAAGGATCCAAATAATATAAAAGACGATGGTCTAGAATAATAGTCTAAATCGATCTCAAATTTTAGGTTTCTCAGAATCTATTTTCTGATCTCAAAGGATGTAAAAAATGCAAATTTTCAGAACAGGTAAAAAGCATGAAAATTTCAACTTAAATCAAAACGTAATTTTTTTCATGAAATTGAATGTCGTACAAGGTGGTTCGTTCGAAAGGATTACTTTGAAATGATATTGACTTCTAGAAAAATGCGTCAATTTCTGAAAATTCGAAAATTGTTTTACGTTTAATGGAAATGAGCAGGGCATCAGTCGTATTGAAATTCTTGTTGTCTTAACTTTTGATCCTTCTCCAAAATGATGCAGAAGCGATCGAATTTATGGGCCGTCGGACTGGATATATGTTCTAGTGATGTTTGTGGGAAAATATCAACTGCTCCTTTAAATATTTTGAGCAGTGTATGATAAATGACTTGTTGTCATGTATGATTGAGAATCAGGATCCTGGCTGTCGTTTTTGCCTTTACGCATATACCCAGGAACTGTCTGCTGGCTAGCTGGATTTGATATTCATTGTTCTATTTAAATGACAGTGTATTACTAAAGCAGTGCAGCGGGGCTATAATCAGATCCTCTTACAGTTCTAGTTTCACTTGACATTATTGTTTAGAGACGTTTACCAGATTGTGATTTGCAGATTCCTCCACCAAACCATATTATATCCATGCCAAGAATGAGGTCAAACATTTGTGCCCTTTCGATATGTTGTTTAGTATCTTCTTTGGTCTTGAGTTGATTTGAGGAGGTCAGAACCCTACCCTGGTGTTGGCCAAAGATAAATAGAAAAAAGCTAGCAAAATTAAAACTTTGTCCACATGTTAATTTCACATGTAAAATCTTTTCAGTGTTAGGCCCTCAATTCGAATATAGTTGTAAATACAAAATATTTCTTTGCCAAATGCATGTCCATCGTTGTCTACATTATCTATAATACTAAATAAACGAAGTAACGCATAAACTGCAAAATTGGTGGCATTTTCAAGTGTAATTTCTATACTGGTTCTTTCGCATATTGCTATCATTGATAATTTCGGTTAGCGTGTGTTTTAGTTTCACGTAGATTTAAAGAATTTGGGAATTAAATTCGTCTTTCATTTTAAATTCTCCCAAGTATTTTTCGAGAAACTTCGACTACTCAGAGTATTCGTCAACAATGGGTGCATTCGAGTGAAATTATCGTGTACTCGAATACACGTTTTAAATTAATCCGGTCGTTTCGGTTCTGCGTCGTTATATCGGCGCTCTGCTTAGCAAGTCCAAATTTAGCAGGTTCTAATGCAAAAATCCGACCCATGAACGTACGTCCTTCCCCATAAATAACGATTTATTTTTGTATTTTTGCTCATATGTCTAAACGGATGAAGAACTAAATGGTCACAGTCCCGACGGCCCTGGCTCGAAATGACCCAGTTTCTTCCAGAACGATAGTCAATACGAGTAGCCAATCGAACTCGCCCATTGCAGGGTAAAGCTCAACCCACATGGTCTTTCGAAAAGTTGGACGGACACACGGCGCCAAGTGTGTGCGGCTATGGTTACGTGCCGCTGAGCCACTTTGGGAACGTCGTTAGAATTCAAACTGAACTGAACTTTCGAAAAGACAAAATTAAAAATGTCTAAGGTTAACACACATACGCCAGGTAAGAAAAGGCATTTTTTCGAGCGAAGCAGACAAGTCAATTTCAATGATTCAACGAAGCTAAATAAGCGTTCAGTCTTCAGAGGGCTTGAATATTTTCCCCAAAAACGTTCCAGGATCCAATTTCTCCAGAAAAAAATACCCAGGACAGGTCACATTACCAAGATGGCAACCATTTATTATGGTGAAAATTTTCAAAAATCTTCTCCCCCAGAACCACAAATCCTATGATTTTGAAACTTAGCATGTCGCATCAAGGACTCAAAAGCTCAACAAAATTTATATAAATGATGACCCTGGGATGACCTTGATCTATTTTACGGCAAGGTCAACCTTTGAGTCACTTAGGTTTTTCTATAGGAAAAAGTGAAACAAAAAGTTGAATTTTTTAGCAACAATGCAGTCTGCTACCTGAAAGTGACGAATCAGGTAAATGAAGCTTTAGTGAGTATTCATGGTAAAGGTCATATTCTCACCTGGGCCTAAGGCCATTTACATTGAAAAATTAAAACTCGCTTTTTTATATAAACTTGACCATCATGAAATATTTCCGCGCTTGCGCGGGCTCTTATCTAGTCCATACAAAAGTTCGAAGGGTGGCAACTGGTATCGATTCATTCCTTGCAAAGCAATGCGCAATTCTTATGACGCTATTAAAATCGACGTTAATATCATTTTAAAGATTGTAGCGGTTTCATATTTTGCATTAATTTGAATCTATTGACAGATGTTAGTTGATCCATGCAAAGGCTCTTGCTGACAAGATTTCTAATACTAACAGACTATTTTTCATTACAAAGTCAGAATAACTTAAGTAGAAAGGGAGAATTTGCTATTACATGCCGCTATACGTATTATACATAATAGAATATGGAACCTAGATTAAATATAATTTCCGCGATACTTACAGGACAATATTTTCTGGGCATTGTCTTTAAGCAGCAAAGATTAAAAAAATCAAAGACTGCTCGTATATGAATTACGGCATACTAAAGTAAAATTCTGCAGTGCCTGTAGGGTATACCTCTTTCAAAGCAGTTAAAAGGCGTCCTTTGAGAAAAAAATATACCGCGTTTAAAAACTTCTGCAGGCATAACATAGCTTTATGTATATTTGCTATCAGTAGTTCTGTCTTTATGGTGGTTACCAAGAAATTACTTCATTTGCAACATTTTTTTCGAACGCCCCTCGTATTTTGATGCAAAACATATATCTATGACTACTTAATATGTCTTGATCGCAGTTGAATTACTTAGAACATAAATATACATTTACCAAACTGGGGTGGGGCTCTGGATAAGGCCTGTTTTCTGATCCCTATCAAAGTGGCTAATGTTTTGCTGATAAGTGGTATCATGAGTCTACTTGATCATATCATATGCCATTTGGTGAGGAGGCGGCTCTTTTCTGAGAAATAAGCACTTTAAAGTGGGTGGGGTAATCACACATGTCAAATTGGCATATGTTCAATATTGTTTTGTTTATTAAAATCAATACTGTTCACTAGTGGCTCTTGCCTAGTTGGTATGCATGTATTTTACAGAATTTCCATCCGCGACTTTCAAAATCTTGAATTCTGTTTTGACACAAAAATACCTGGAGGTCCAGAACTTAAACTGACACCACGCCTATAGCAGCAAAAGAGACTGTTATGCTCAAATGAGATTCTGACCTAATTTTCATGGTCCACTGAGCTATATACTGGCTAAGATCACTTATTTTCAATATTAATATCTATGTTAGCGCCCTAGTGACAGGTGAAGAAATACTTATCTCATACGTAGGAGATAGGAAGTCCTACATATGTGCTTATTTCTCAAAAAATAGCCGCCTCCCCACCAAACGTCATATGCTGTGAAAAAGTAGACTCATGATACCACTTATCAGCAAAAAATTAGCCCCTTTGATAGGGGTCTGGAACCGGGCCTTATCCAGTCCCCCCCCCCCCCCCCCCCTACCCTTCCCCCTTTAGTGCGACAGCTAGGCACTTTCCGTATTAACTCCTTCAATATTGCTAGACTCCAAAGGTTCGAGAAAACAATGTAACGGACACTTCTCGTTCGGCCATGGATAGTCCATCTCCCAGTCACACTTACTGACGTAGTCCGATAGGAAGATTACGTATTAACCCTTAATGCGCTAAAAATAGACGACAAAATTTACGTCTGCAGAATTTCAAAAATTGTTTCGTCCAAGTGATATCATATTGATAATTTGAACCCTAGAGGGCAAACAGTGTAGATTCAGAAAAGGTGGCTCATTATGAGCCACCTCATCTGGATCTACACTGTTTGCAAATTTAACTATTTTAATTTTTGGCGCTTTAAGGGTTAACTCGCAAGCGCAGGCGTCCAACTCAACTCAACACCAATGGCTGGAGAAAGACGACGGGCAAAAGCATTAGAAAAGAGAGTCTGATGCAGCAAGAACGTACAACAAGCCAAAACAAATCATTTTCTTGGTGCTTTTGTTTTCGTCTTCCTCGAGTAATAGGGCTTGAGGTGGATCGCTGAGGAATGAAAGCAAAACCCCGCGACGATGCCTGTCTTTATTACAAGTCACCCTATATTTTAGCAATTTTTATCAGAAATGAGTTAAAAAGTTTATTTTAGATGCACTGAATCTAAAGCTAAGGAACAAGAACCAGCACTTACGCAACAATACTGGGTTAAACCATTAAGAAAGAACAAGCACTATAGAATTTTTCTCTCTCTTGGTCTCTTGGTTTCCGGCTGCCAAAAAAGCGATACGGATAGTCAGAGAGACAGGTCCAAAACCAATATGCCCTCCTTAACTTCTCCGAAGTTGGGGGCTTAAAAACCGGTCCAACATGACTAACTGCAAAACAACTGATTTCATCAAAAAGTCACATGCACATCTTCATTATGTTCCCAACATATGTACAGTGTTTGAAAACAATCCATTAAAAATTGTGAAAGAATCTGATTACACAAGCTCTATACCCTTAAATGCGAAAAAACTTCCCCAAATGAGTAAAACAAAAAGCAGTTATTCTGTCAGAATTACTTTAGTTCCATCGTTATGTCCACAATCCACTCTAAAATGTGAGAGGAGTTGATTACTCTAACTCTATACCCAAAGTATTCCTAACGAACAGACAAACAGTGATACGGACTGCCAGACCCGAGAAAATCTTAATACCCGCGAGCATCTTCATGGGGGCATTACAAAAAAGTTTCATAAAACGTAATATTAATGTGTTGATAAGGGGATTACTTGTAAAAACAAACTGCATATTTGAAGTTAAAATTAAAATTGTATCATCATTTGTCATTATAGCAGTAGGCTCCTAAGGATACAATAAACATCAGCACGGACTACTGATTTCCTTTCTCCGTGCCCTAAATGAGCCTGTGTCATAAAATCTTTCCTCAAAATAATGTTTATTCGCTAAGTAGAAATTGTATGTTTATATAGTCTGAAAGTTCTGGGTCTTTAAGTGTGTCAATTGAGGCGTATCCGCTTAACGGTTGCTCGTTTAATATGCATACAGCAAAAACTCAGATCAATACATGACTGACTTCGGATTTTGGTTTTCGCGCATGCCATGAACTCCCTTTTCCTTCATGTAGGGGCTCAGACCCCGAGATTTTAAAACTTTTTCGTGCTCAACTCAACTGAGCATGACATTTTCTCTGTTGATAAATATGAAAATGCCCACTAGTGTTGGCATTTTCATATTCATAAGCAGAGACGTTTCATACTCAGCTAAACTGAGCATGAAAACAACTGTACATATCAGTGATTAACTACTTAAGATTTTGTTTTTTGCGCATGCCATAAACTCCCTTTCCTTCATGTCGGGGCTCAACTGTACTTATCAGTAATTTGCTACTTATCAGCAGGTAAAATTTCATGTTCAGCTCAGCTGAGCATGAAAATATGTTTTAAAACCTTGGGACTCAGCTGAAAACAGATGAGAAGGCAATGATCGAGAACCAACACAATCGATTTCCATTGGCTGCTCAAACACCATTGAATGAGCCGCCACACGAAAAACAAACACAGTGGTTGTGGGCCTAGCGCAGACTCAGATCAGCCTGGGCATCTGCCCAGTCTGTTCAGAGCCTTTGCTGTCCGCGTGAAGATAGCTTAGACCCTTAGCTACCCTTTAAGCGCACAGCGATGACTCTGACCAGTCTGGGTGGAAACCCAGGCTGATCTGAGTCTGCGCTGGGAGCACAACCACTTTGTTGTTTGTTCGTGTTGTTTTTTTGTGTGTGTGTGTGTGTCGTAGTTCAATTGGAAAGGAAAAGGAAAACAATACGAACGGCAAAATAAAGAAAAAACAAGACTATCAAAGAGGTCAGCCCTTTCCCAGCAGATGGTCTCGAGGCTATCCTAAATAATGTTCAAGAAAGCCAAACACTGATAGAAAGCCAACTATGATAATAATAATAATGAACTATACTCAGTACATTTAAAAACGCAACACTTAGTTTTTTGGAAATATCTTGTTTGAATTTTTAAGACAAATATTTGAAACACAAGATATATTTAGACTGACATCTTTTCTGTCATTTTTGCTTAATTTTGTGGCATTTTATTGTGTATTCCATTAAGTTTACGTTCATCGTGGAGAGTTACCCCTAAAATTAAATTCACAAAATCAAACTGTAACGCAAGGACCTTGCTGCGTCGCATTCACACATTCATCAGATACTGTGGAATTTTGTTCCATTTCTGGATTAAACCTTTACCAAAGCCTTTGCAATATTTGAAGATGCTTCAGTGTACCATAAATAGCCATGTTTCTGTTCATCTGAGACTTGTCGTTTTGATTACCAATCAAATGGCAAAACTGGTCATTCTGGCATACTGATGTCATTTTGGTGTGAGAAAGAGAAAGTGGCATAAGTTATGTGTGAGATTGTTTACAATCTTTCTCCTAAAAGCGTTTAACACTGATATTGCAAGTGTATACCGTCCGTAAAAAGAAATGCATCACAAGTTTTTAGCAAACAACATAAAAGTTTAAAACTCCTAAAACTTTTCATTTCTCCAAATTTCTTTCCGCTTACCAAAGAGAACCATTCGCACGAGTCCCAAATGTCTGCTAGACAGCATCAGCGTGTCGAAAGTATCTGAGTTGTAATAAATGACAATGATTAATCTGTCTTGGCTATGGACGCATTCTCTTAACTGAACCGGTTCTTTATCGATCTTTAAGGGTACTGGTCAGTAGACAGGGCACCTATTGTCTAAAAGATGTGGTCATATGGCATCTTAACCATCCCAATAGCTCTAAGTTTGAGACTTTATGAACTGACAATCTGGTGGCGATTTTTTTTAAAGTGCTAATCATGACAAAAAGTTTTTTTAGTTGCAATTTGTTTGTTATTTGTTGTTTTTCCTTAATGCTGATCTACGGACTATCCAGTAGCTTTGACCCAATGTTTTTAAGTGTTTACATGATACGCGCACGAGCAAATCTTGATTTTCATACCTGAGTGAGTATCATCTGCACTACGAGTACATGTGAGGGTATTTTATGCTAAAACATAAAGATACAGTTGCCTGACATACATTTACATTCTATTTTTGGTCAAAATATTATCCATTACGCAAAAATGTAAAACCAAAAATGTTGCGTTTTTAAATGTACTAAGTATACAATAGTAGTCAGTAAGAAAGGTCAGTAATAAATAACTGGGGGCTTAGTTCAGTTTTACACGTGGAGGTTTTACCCTCGGCCTCGATGGTGTTGTTACAGCAAACATACAATATCAGAGTTATATATACCAAACAAAAAAAGAAACGCACATAGTAATATTTTGGTATTTTCTTGGAAATTACAAACATTTTAGAAAAATAATTCATACTGTGTTAGAGGTAGTTCAAGCAGTTCGGGCAGTTCAAGCCGAAAAATCCATTTCATTGTGTCAATTCAGTAATTGTCACCCGACGTAGGCGGAGGGGGACTATAGAAATGACCCTCGTCCGTCCGTGTGTCAGTCCGTCCTTCCGTCCGTCCGTCCGAAATCTTGTCCTCGCAACTACTCCTACGTCTTTCATCGGATTGATTTGAAATTTTACAGATTGTATTCTTATGATATGAAGATGTGCATGTGGTTTTTGATTTTTGTTTCGGCCATTTTTGATGGAGTTACGGCCCTTGCTGACTCAGACCTTGTCCCCGCAACTCCTGCCACATCTTGTATCAGATTGACTTGAAATTGTGCAAAATGTTTCATCATGATCTGAAGATATGCATGTGATTTTTGAATTTCAGTTGTCCTATTTTTGACCAAGTTATGGCCCTTTGTTATTTTTGGCATTTTTCCAACTTTTGAACCCTTTGACCGAGAGAGCTGAAATTTGGTATGCTATTAGCATTTGGTAAATTGATTACTCTGATTAGTGTTAGGATGTGCTAAATTGATTAGTGACAGAGTTATTCCCCTTTCATAGATAATAGACAATCACACCTTGTTATTTGTTATCGGGTATGCAGTCTTGTTATTTTGGGCATTCTGTAAGGGCCTAAAGTTTCGATAATCTGATTTTTACACATATATGCTCCTTTCTGAACTTAAGTATTTTATAACCTCATAGAGGCCCAGTAATTGGGCATATGTCTTTGCTTGTGCTTCAGTTATTATCTGCTTACCAGGTTTTTATTACTTATATTTTCTGTTTTTGGCCATACAGATGCTCTGAAATGGAATAAAGGGCTGCAGTTTGTGACACATTTCAAACGTCGGGTGACACTTGGCCGATGGCCTTTTATTTCTGACGCGTCTGTGAACAAGGCAGGGGTCAGTTTTCAATGTCACAGTTCTCAATAAGAGGTGTGACCTCCGTTGATTTGTATGCACGTCGTACAACTTAGGCGCATCGAACTAATGACAGTCCAAATCGGAATTCTGAGGAGTCGCATTCCATTCTGGACGTAAAGCAGCGAGCATTTGCTGACGTGTTCTGACATGGTGACGACTTCTGATGTTACGCCCTAAAATGTCCCATGCATGTTCAATTGGCGACAGGTCTGGTCTTCTAGCAGGCCAAGGCAAGTTCCTAATGTTCTGATAGTTGAGAAAGTCTGTCGATATGCGTGCTGTATGTGGACGAGCATTGTCCTGCTGGTAAAAGAGGTTATAAAGTCTGAACAGGGGTAGAACATTGGGCCTTAAGATTTCATTAACGTACCGCTGAGCATTTAAGTCCCATCAATCACCACTAAGTCTGATTTATGGTTCCAACTCACAGCACCCCAAACCATTACACTTCCTCCGCCGTACCTGCCATGTTCAGTGATGCAGCATCTAGCGTCCGCAATATCCTAAAAAACAGATGCCCGATTCGCAGTGAGGCAGCCACCAGGTCGGGTCTTGTAAAAGGATTTCAAAAATGCGTATTGTTCATGCATATGGAAGGTACGGATACACGTCTTCTTCATGATAAAGTTTGAGCAGGATTTGGTCAGAGATAGGGATTTTTAGACATTTACAAATCATGATATAAAAAGTAAATTAAACGGGAAAATCTTAATGTGTGCGTTTCTTTTTTTGTTTGGTATATAATTGAGCCGCGACACGAGAAAACATACAAAGTGGTTATGCGACCAGCGCAGACTCAGTTCAGCCTGGGTATCCGCCCAGTCTGGTCAGACTATTCGTTAAGCGCTTAATGGGTAGCTAAGGGTCTACGCTAGCTTCGTGCGGACAGCGAAGACACTGAATAGACTGGGCGGATGCCCAGGCTGATCTGAGTCTGTGAATGGCGCACAACCATTTTGTTGGTTTTCTCGTGTCGCGGCTCAATTATACCGAGAAAAAAATAAGCACTCAGCAGCAAGAACAACACTTAAACGCTTGAAGCTGAAAGATTGTTTAGATGCTTATCTAATAAATATAACATACTTTCGATTTTATTGTCAAAGGTTGGGCAACTTTGAGTTACAAAAAAAAAAATAGTTCTTTATCGACCCTGAAATTCTTTCGAAACTCTATGAGATTGGAATAAGTTCATTCGTTGATGAGCTTTAATGTGGTGAATGTGGGGAAAGAGGGAACCCGACATACATCGACACACGTCATGCGTTATTTATTGTTAGTATGATACTGTGTTTACTATATGTATGTTAGTATCCACTATTATACATGTACCATTATTGAGATTCGTTTATCATGTAAGGATGTTGTTATAACTTGTATCTCAACCCATTTTGTATTTACAATAAAATTAGCATAATCTAATCTGAGCACACAAGTTTAAGAGATGAACCCTGATGGGCCCGACCAAAGACAGACCAATCCTCAACCAACGAAGTAAAAAGGCTCATGTCGTAGTCATCAATAAGTCTGAGTACAGGCCCATAGGCGAGCAATTGAAGAGGCCAGCATAGCTGCCTGTCGTTACCACAAAGCGTGCAGTCTCTTTTATTACATTTGTGTCGTATCCGACCTTTTTTTTACATGTACGACATTATTCTCTTAAATCGGCTAGAAAGATCATACCGACCATCACATTTTATCGATCGTAAAATCAGAGATTACCTAGACAAAGCAGTCCTTAATTATTCGTGAAATAAATAAACTAACTTACAGTAAATGATAAATCAGGAGAAAATAAAATAAATAGATAATAATAAAATAAAGATAAGTATTTTTGCAGAATAATTAAGTATGTGTGTGCTGTTTGAAAAATAACCAGTTTTCTTTTTCAAAAGTTTTAATGCGTGTGCCCAAATCAGCCTGTGCATGTGCGCACACTAATTGGGAAATCTGTTCTATTAAAATCTTAAAAAGTTATGTTTGCGGGCGATTCTTAGGGCAACTGTCGGGAGACAAACTGTAGAGCTGTTTGAGCCGCGACACGTGACGAGAAAAACAAACAAAATGGTTGTGCGCCCGGCTCAGACTCAGATCAGCCTGGACACCCTTTGCTACCCTGTTAGCACTTAGCGAAGACTCTGGTCAGACTGGGAGGATGACCAGGCGTATCTGAGTGTGCGCTGGGATCAGAACCACTTTGTTGGTTTTCTCGTGTTGCGGCTCATTTGTTCATCATAGCACCAATAAATATCAATGAAAATAGTTCATCTCAGATCAGCCTGCATATTTCTGCATTTTTTTCGCTTTACTATTATTATTTCTGCCTTTTCTGCAACTGACTCTCTAAATACCCGATCAGACTGCGCAGTCTTTCACTGTCTAGTTTAGTCTAACAGATGATAAAAATACCTCCCCCATCATTCAATGCTTTGTAGTTTACATTATGATGAGATCTTAATTGATGCGCGCACACTGTTTGTGTACAATTAACTCTAGTTTGAGTCAAAACTGAGTAAAGCGAACAATGATTGCCATTAATTGGCATTAACACCTTTACTATCAACATTAGTTCTCTCCGCTTCAAACTGTCGTCTACAATACAAACAACACTTTATTACACTAAGGTTACAAACATGTAACTACATTAGGATAACAATTAATACATATGCATACTATAGACGATATTCTGCTAGAGATTACACACAGCTCTTCCTCATGAATAATTAAGTGGAGGTTAAAGACTGCAAGCCTCCCCTGGTACACACAGTAAAACTGATATTTTGCAACAGTAGTAAATGTCGAATGCTTGGAAGTTAATAATTTATGTTAAATAAGAACGACTATTTATGATGCAATGATGCAACTCATATAACGCATGGAGATTTATAAAAGAAATAGCATCATACACAATGCTCCTCAGGATGAAGTTCTAGATATAATATGGTGCTTCCCATTGTTTTTGTTTTAAATTCTTTATTGTTGCACATAAAATTGTTCATTGCACCTCATATGTAAAATGTGTCATCAGTTAAGCTGTCAGTTCTCTGACTGATATTTCATATCAGCTTTCATTAAAAATTGATAAAAATTGGGTACTTGAATTCAAAGACTAACACAATTCTGTAATGAAGTTAAGACTGAACCCATAACATTTAGCCTAACCAGTGTCCATGACTTTTTAATCGTTTATTATCGCCTTAACTATAATGAAAAGAAAAACAAATCTAGAATTAAAGTACTTTTTGGACAGTTATTTCTTTTGCAAATGAAAGAAATCAATAATAAAATCAAAAAGAAAGGAAACAGAAAAAATAAATAAATAGACATTCCTGTGTGGATGGTTAATAACTGATTAAAATTCAAATTTACATTCAAATTTAAATTTAAATTAAATGTTAAAGATAATACAAGTAAAACCAAGTCAATCTGATATAATTAGATATATTACCCAGTATTACTGTTTGATAACCTGGTTATCTACTGCCGTAATAATTGATTAATTGAAAAATAGACACTAAAGTCTCCATATGCCTAGCAGTGGAAAACATTTAAACATAAACACAAATTCTCATGAAAAGGGCTTCAACCTTCACGTTTGGTGATAAACTGTGGGTTGACGTGAGTCATGTAACTGGCAAAAATGGGGGAACATGTTTTTGAAAAAAAACAACCCCCCCCCCTCCACAAAATACAATTTTCCCTGTCTAGTTTCCTGTCAAGCGATGGCATGTCAGAAAAAGTGGGACAATGAATGTGGCTCCACGCTTGTACATTGTATTTTTACCATTTTATTAAAGTGTGTTACGTCGATAGTACTAGTAGGTCATTTTAGTTGTTGTTTTAGTTGCCAACTAAAATTACCTGAATCATTTTTCGAACATTTTTTTTTGTTTGATTTGTTTAAAGCAATGAGACAAAATAGTGCATGCTGGTAGAATAAAGAGATTTAAACTCCCCAATTAATGTCATGGTCTGTATCATCACATATGAAATACTCTTTCAAATCAGGGGTTGTTGTATAACCAGGCTGGCTGTACGGCAAAAATAGCAGATCATGAAAGGAGCAGTCTGATATGGGTTAACACTTCTTCCTCTGGTATCTATCAGTAGTAGTGTTGTCCCGAAAGTCGCTGAACATCGAAAACTAATCGTTCAGGCTCACGTCGGCGACAATCGACTGTAATTTTGTGACTATCGATTGTAAACAAAGCCATTAGGTCAAAAACGTCGCACAGACCGTTTGGTGAGTTTCGTTTCATTTCTGGTTGTTTCGTGCATTTAAAGGGAAGTAATCCAAACACGACTGTCATGGCGTCCAAATAAGAATCAGAGCCGGACATGGAGCTTTTTCCCTATACAGGGAAGAGCAAATCCCGATATGGGGTTTATTTTTGCCTCAGAAAGATAAAAGAGGGACCAGCCACAAAATCTAACCTGGATATGACATCTGTCATATGCATTTTATGCAAAAAACATACGCAAATACAGGTTGTGTATTGATACCCTCCACCCACTCTGGACTATATGAAAACGAAACAAGCGTTTTGAGACTCTGACCATTGCAACCTTTGGCTAAAAGTTTGAGATTGCTGTTAATAACATATATAGACCCTGATTCCAAATAGCCCTTAGCTTTTACTGATTTTAAAAAAGTACAGATGGTTACACTTTCAATTTTTGGTCATCTATAAGGCCTCTAAGAGGGGCAGGTTTAGTGACTTCTTAGTTGTCGAAATGTATACTGCATAAGGACCTATCTGAAAAGGTGAATACTTTGAGAAGAAAGATTTTACCAACAATGGCAACTGTATCTGTTGTTATTGTCAGTCAGTGCTGGGACTGCTGGCAGAAATAATAGAAAAATATATATATACAGTACTGATATAGCCATCTAAGATAGCATTATAGTGCATAGGTATGTTGCCCTCATCTGCCACAAGATTCAGCTTCTAGCCAGTATGATCACATTCACTGCCTTCTATCTGCCTATGAAATATGTATGGCACAAAAATTAGTTGATGCCAAAGGAGTAATGATGTCTGATGCTCTTTTCTGTGCATTATGCTCTTTATTTTAGTGGATAAGTACAGATTTAGACTTTTATGGAGCATTAGCTATCATTATATATTGGTTGACTTGGCTGACAGGATATCCGATTGTACAATCGATAATCAATCGGTTTAACTCTTCCGATAATCGATTGTGATTTTCCAGTCCGATTCCCAACACTAATCAGTAGTAATATATTTGTTAAAATAAGACTTTAAAGAAGTTTAGGGCCCTTGAATGGCTAGCTAATACAATTTATTCCTATCATTATTTTCTTTTATTCAAACAGTTTACTATATGTAATTTAAACTTATTTTCGGGTGCTCTTTAGCATAATTGTAATAATGAGGTTCATTTTACATCCCATTTGTCTTTAGGTATACTTGATTTAATTCACTGAAAATTTTACCCTTTTCCCTGCAAATCCTAGCTCATTATTCATTTCTTACAAGATCCGTGTATTGTTTATTAAGCATGTAGTAAAATTGCATCTTCAGCCTTTATCAGTTTTGCGACCATACTTATTATAAAAAGCTTTCATTGCCTCATTAAAAGCAAATAATTAATAAGAGGGTGTTGAGTTCCATGTAAACTCTATAGGCTTATCAGTTGTGTTTATATTTTATTACCTCCAGCGAGCCATGTGCTCTGTTAATGACACACAGATGTGCTATTAATAGTAACTCAGAATATCCTCTATATAGATCGGCTTTGTGACGCATACATAGCATGCACACACAGACAGACACACACACGGCAAAAACGAATCTATGAGGGCAACTACCAAGTACTGAATACACAACTTATTATCACTTGATTGCTAATGATCTGTTTACAACTTTTCATTCACAAAAACTGGAAACGGCATTATTCGCGTCCACGTAATGCGACGCTCCAGTGACTCAATCTAGCCAGTCGTGAAATCTACAATTACATTTATTTTTATTTAAGTCTCACCTCATAAGAAAGTAAAACATTCATACATATTTAAAACACAATTACATATTAACATATTACTTTCATTAAAATGAGTGGCTCTACTTGAGAGCTATGAGAGACTGTTAAACGATGATAATAGACACCACTTCCTACAGACTTAAAACACAGTTATACACATACATATTATTTTCATTAAAATGAGTGGCTCTACTTGAGAGCTTAAGAGATTGTTATAACACTTCCTACCGACTTAAAACACAATTAAACACATACATATTATTTTCATTAAAATGACTGGCTCTGCTTGAGAGCTCACGAGATAGCTATAAATATTATAAAAGCTACAACTTTGTACAATAACTTCACCATTATGCCGGTGGGCATGCAACGCTACAGCGACATAAAACCATCTTGCCACCACCTTCTTCAACCACGAGGAAGTCACAAATTCTACGAATTCTACGAATCTCCAACTATCACAGTCTTTACCGATGCAGCAAATTGAAACCATAATTAGCAAAAAGGATCAAATCCATAATTGGTAGTAAGTGTACAAGTTACTAAGATTAAAGTTAAAGATAATTGCAATCGCAAAACTGTCTTCTCATGTTAAGCAAAATAATAATTATAATGATAATAATTATAATAAAAAAAAATAATAATGTGATGAAAAGAAAGAAAGAATAAGAATTAACTTATTTGTCTTAAATTGTTTTTCAAACAGCACTTATTTGTCTTAAATTGCATATTTGATAATTTGATGTGCAAAACGTATCGTATGAATTGGATTTTACGGCAACAGTTAATCTACGCACCTATAGCATGCGATTATCTAGTACTTCAGCTGTTCTTTATTTTCTGAGTTGTTCGTAAACCATCGGCATTAACCGTACACCTCCGGAATGTGATTTTAACTAAATTTGAAATTATGGTTTCTAATTTAAATCGCAAAATAGACTAGAAAGTCCAATGTTTAGCTAAATAAATTTTATATCAGTATAAAAGTCTAATATTAAGGAAACTGGAACCGCCAGCACAGAGTCAATAAGATCTCAAATCGATTACTTAATTTAAAATGTATCAATCTGTCAAATTTATGCTTATTTTGCTATATATTTAATTATTTTACTGGTCATAACAAATAGCCCAAAAATAGACCAAAATGTTCTTACTATAAAATTCTGAAAAAGATATCAGCGTAATTGGGAAATAATGTAGTTTTCTATGCCGCCAGCACAGAGTTTCTATCTTTTATAATTATTTTATAATTGGTTGTTAAAAAGTCATCTCCTATCTAAATCAATGCATTTTGTGTATCATGTCGCACAGATATTGGCGAGACTTAGTTATTGGAAAGTTGGCCATGTGGTCCGTGTTTGAACTCCACCTGTGGCTGCATTCTGTCCAACCGCAAGCAGGGTTCCATTGCAACAGCCTTTCATTAGCACCCTTAAATCGGCTTAAATCATTAGCACCCTTAAATTAGAGGGGTCATAGTATGTTGCAGTATGTCTCAGTGCCCGTTCGTATCACGTTAGATAGCTGGGGGTGGGGGCGAGTTTTCTGTGATGCAATATTTAATTCTAAGTCAATATTCAATGGTTAATTAGGATATCAGTACTGTGCACGTTGATATGACTTAACATATTATTGTGGTTATTGAAGTATCATTGTGAAAACGGTTTCTCCTCTATTCTGATTCAGAAAAGTGTTTATTTTAAATAAAGTGATGTTCTTGACTTCTTGGATGACAGGACGGAAAGAATTCAGGGAAGCTAACAAAAGGACTCAGCGAGGGAGTAAATGAGTGGGTAAGTGGACTTTTGTTTAAAGTCCCACCAACAAATGTTCGAACGGAGATGGGTCTCATTTGAAAGTCCGGAAAAGCAGGGGGGGTCAATTTTGCAACCTCTGGATTGGTAGTCCAGCGCGTTGTCCACCACACTACCGCCGCTCCTAAAGGTTCAGGAAGCAACCGAGGACAGGAACAGGTTTTCTATGCCAGGAAATCGTGCTTGCCAGGGCCAAGTCAACAGCAAGACTTGTTATCCGTTTGCGAAAAACCTTCAGGAGAAGCTGGGTGGCTGGGTAGATGAAGACGAAAGTCACACAGCGATATTATTATTGCACTAGTGCAATATTGCCACGATATCATTACTGCACTGTTGGTGGTTTGCAGTGAAATGTGTCAGACACCAAGGTTTTCGAAAAGGTTGTCAATTTGAATGCTCAGACTGCGTCTTTAAAACATTTAGATTTTTTCTTAGTTTGCATGATGTCATATCTCTCGTGATGCCAAGAACCAATGACGCCATTGTTTTTGACGCCATCCAAAGTTAACATTTCATAATGGCAATAAAGTCTGAGGTTTTCAAATAAATTACAAGCAAGCTTTATAAGACTGAAAAAGGATGCATATTGGCAACGATGTTCCACGTTTTTTATCGCTGACTACTATTCTTTTAATATTTATACCTCGTATATGATAAATGAGACTATTTCACGAAAATTTGTTTTTGGAGGCAGTGAAATCTTAAGTCATGATTTTACTGTTTGAAAGAGTGAGATTATATGTTTCGATCTCACCGAGAAATCATTATAATTTATTGGAAAGTATAAAAAGATATTTATACTGGATTTTTTCAGGTTCAGTGCATTAGTTCGAGGCACTTTAAGTGATAGGAATCTGGTATTGATGCGCCATCAAGAAGACATTTATGGACTGTCCTCGCGCCAGTGCCTGCACCTTGGGCAGTGGTACCCTATTGCCATGGTAACGATTGCTTAAATAGCTATGTAGCCATATGTGCTCGTTGTCATTCTTGCATTGATAAAAGATATTCTTATTGTAGATTCGTCTCTTTTCTATACAGTATTCAACACTGTGTTTTCCCGATTTACTGCATATACACACTTGCCCAGCAAAAGACAAAATACATGTCGACTTTTTGCCATTTCTGCGTTCCTTAGTATTCGACTAATCCTTTATCGAGTGAAGGAGTTTTAATGCATACTTATTAAGATAAACTAAAGCAAAGGGGGTCCATACAAACAAATTTATACCCCTTTTGAATAATAAAAATATACCATTTTTAATATGGTGGTGTGTGTGAAATGTCAAAACAACATATCTCCCCGAAACTTAGCAAATACTTACCTGTTGTTGTTCTCTTTAGTTACAAATAATAAAACGAGTGTCATAAGGATAACAAAAAAACGTTTATCCAAGATAAAAATCAAATAGTAATTTGCAGCGCAAAAATCCGAACAATAACCATCATTACTGAAAATGCATTTAGGTCTGAAGGTACTCCACGGCTTAGCCAAGATAAAGTGGACACTTGTGTTGCACACAGGTCAATTTTTAGAATCGTTTTAATCTTTAAACTTCCATAAAAATTTGTAAGCTCTGACATTTACGTGTAATATTCCAAAGCAATTTTTATGGTGTAGGCCAGATAGAAATGTTAGAGGCTGATATATTCTAGTACCTTTGTGGGGCTACGGACTATACATATTCGAGCATAACATGCTGTTTTAAGATAGAAGACATTGTTTTCAGACAATCTTTACTGCTCATTAAGTAATGACAATCTGTCAATACCAAAATTTTGAGCCAAAGAATTAACTGCTTTTAGGAAAAAAATATTTTTATTAAGTTAGATTGCAAGTACCACTGAAAGCAGAAAAGAAGTAAATTTTGCATTTAGCAGTATTGTTTAGACATTATCTGAATGTGTTTAAAAGTCCTCTCACTTGAAATATAGAGCTGTCTATGGTTGACATAGAAAGTATTGTTGTAATTACTATTTTCATGTCTTTATGGCTTGAGTAGCAAATTTGGGTCACAGCGGGGCTACGGACTATACAAAAATAGGGAATGTCTAAAACTGCACTTGGAAGACATATTTTTACAGTAAACTCTAAAAATACAGTCTAAATTTACCATTTAGTGTTACTTTACAATGACATTTGCATTAGAATAAACAAATTCATGTTCTGTGAATAACTTTATTGTAAAACTAATAAGAGCATAGCAAACTGTTGGTCACTTCCTGACATAGCTTCTTCAAAAGGGCTTTCAGACCTGAACTTCTAACTTAAATGTTTCACAATTTAATTGCAAATATTTCAGAAACAAAATTAAACAGTTGTTATGGTTGTATTATAGGAGTAAACAACATATTATCAACTTCTTATTGATACTGTCCAGGGGCTACGGACTATACAGACTATAAGCAATTTGTACCATCAGTCCATGGTAGTCCTTACCTCAAGCATATTCAACCAGTATATGTTTAGCCAAGTCTATAGAAATATACTGATGTATAATTTGCAATCTGTTTGCAGTATACCATAAAAAAGAAGCCATGAAGATGGTCTAGAGACTATACCACCAAGTTAACAATTTAACTCTGCTGACTGGGGCAATTATAATTGCCTACTGGGGTTTATATAAGAAAGGAAACAATTGATCAGAACTTTGCCAGTAACGTAAATCTTCAGTTGTGAGGCAGATATGAAATCAGTGTGACAGTTATACAAAAAGTTCATGATTCTGTCAAAACAACAAGCAGTCTCTTCACACATCTGACAGTGCCTAATGTTTGTACAAAGTTCAAAGAAAGAAAAGTCTTATACAGTTTTAAAGTTAGGGAGCAGACCAAAGTTATTATAAGAAATATAAAATGAATAATTCTGTCAAAATTAGAATTAAGCTAAATGGTTCTTTTACTCTGCATATTGTCTAATGGCACTTTATACTTTTACAAACTTTCATGACGAAATCCTAAACAGATTAAAGATATGGGGCAGACATAATATATATCCTTTAGAACTTTGACCTCTGTGTAAAATGACCTTTGTCAGACATTGTTAAAATGGAATGTTCTGCACATCATCTAAATAAGACGAACGTTTGGTCCAGGTTTAAGCAAGTCTACACATCATCTTAGTAAGATGAACATTTGGTCCAAGTTTATTAAGCAAATCTTTTAATGGGTTTAGGAGATATGGAGCAGACAAAGTCAATGGACAGAAGACAGACAGATGAGCACCACATTATAATTTGTCCTGCTACTGATGTTTTATATTTGTACAAAGTTTCAAATCAAAATCTTATGCAGTGTTAATGTTACTATGGAGCAGACATGAAATCACTACAAGAAATATACAAAGGGGCATAACTCTGTCAAAACTGAAAGTAGGATTCTTTTTTTCTGTGCATTGTCTTGCTAAAGCTTTATATTTGTACAAACTATCATGAAGAAATCTTTTAAAAACACCTCATAAAATATGGAGTGGACATGATGCTTAATATGAAATTATATGCATTGTACCAAAAATACAGAGGGGAACAATTCCATCAAAACTGAGAAAGTATGGTAATGGTTCTTTTTCTCTGCACATCATCTGATGGTGCTTTATATTTGTATAATTTTTCATGAAGAAATCTTGAACGTTTAACAGATATGGAGCGGTAACAAAATGTTACTGTTTGAACTTCAGTCTCTGGTAGACCTTAAACTTTGTCAGATGTTGTTAAAATAAGTTCTGCAATCTGCTTATATTGTCTCAATAAGGCATACATTTTACTCAAATTTAAAAAAAAGACAGTTGGGCACACAGACAGACAGACAGATGGACAATGTCACAACATAATGCAACTCATCTCATGACAGGCAAAATGGTGATAACTGTTGGTCAAATTTCAGCTTGAAACAAGGAAAACCTTAATTACTCTCAGAACTACTGTATGTAACTGTACCACTTTCCTTGGAAACAAACACAACTGTTAAATGTGGTTTAAATATTTTCAAATTACCTGGCCATTTTTCAATCACTGTAAATTGCACAAAATTGTAATAGGGAGACACATTCAAACCAGGTCCTTGAACAAGTACTATTTGTACTACTGTGATTTAGTTGCTTGGTTGTTTCGGGTTTTAATGCCTCTTCCAGGCAGGAATTCCGTCTATAACGGGCCATCTCCCTGTGATGCACTACTGTGACTTTCAGCAGAATATCAAGTGTTTATCTATCTTTGTCTTCCAAATTTCTTTTCCTAGGGTCAAGTTTCATCGTTAACTACTAATTTCTTAACTTATCTGGAATGAGTAGTCACATATCTGAATATAGAGAGACATTCCAAAAAACTTGTATAGTCCGTAGCCCCTTTGTCAGCCTTTTATGTTTTGAGACAAGTCCGCAAGAAAGCATTATGAAACATCCCAAAAGTTGTATTAAACTAGTCTGACAGTATGAAACTTCATTTCAAAATGCAATTTAAGGATGTCCGCTGGTGAAAATCATTTATTCAAACTTTTTTTACTTTTGTGTTATTTCAATTCTTCCATCAATATGTAGTCCAAAAATGCAAAATAAAGTATAGGTTAGTGTGGATTTTTTTGCAGTACATGCCGTGGAAGCTTGTGAGGGTACCCGGCCATTATGAAATTTTTTAACATAATATAAATATATTTAACCATGTGTTTAAATCTTTTAAGAAGAGGAATTAGTTGATTGAATAAATAATTGCATGCGTTTCCTCTGACGACCACACAATGCTATATTGATTTCAAGCATAATTTGTGCACAGTCTTTTGTTAATCTCCCAAAATTTAAAGGAAGTGTTACCCCACCCCCATGACTTTGGCCTATTTCTGAAGCCATAAAAATGAACCCAGGCCACTTTCAAAAAAAAAAAAATGCTGCAGAGGGTATTAGTGCAATATTTCTGTTTATAATATTATATTGCTAGGGTCTTGTCTAAAGATAATTAAGCAAAAAATAATGTCCTGAAACACTCTTTTATTAAATAGCACTTGAGATATGTTGGTATTATGATATCTTCTCTTCTAATTGAATATAAGATTAATTGTGGAAAAAAAGACAAAATATTGAATAAATAAAGATATTTTCTTTAAACTTTGACTATACCTGACACAAAGTTTATTATTAAAACAAGTTACTGAAGAGTTTATATTGAAAACTGTAAATGCCCTGGCAGAAAATGACAAAATTTATCCCTACCCCCAAAAGAATGCAATTTTTTTAATATTTTGTAATGCTGCACCAAAGTGATGAAAAATAACAGAAGCAGATTCTAACTTTTTCTTAAACTTTGATAGTTTGTCGTTCAGACAATTATCTTCAGAAAAATTAGTAGAAAAATATAGGTTAGTGTGCAAATAAGAAAGAAAACTTGAAAATTTTAAGCCTACCCCCTTTTATTTTTGGCTGTGTGTAAATTAATAGAAGAATCACGGTTGCATCTGAGTTATCTATCTAGTCTGATGAAAGAATTTTAATGTAAAACTGAAAACAGCCATGTTACTCTAAAATTATATAGCCTTTTCATAACCAAAGAGTACTTCATAAACAACTAATTGGATCTTAGGCTAATCGAAGCAGATTCTAAGCCACCCCATGTAGAAACAATGGCTGTCTGTGTTGGTAAACTACAATATGTTTCTTTCATGTTTATGATAAAATCATTTCCAAAGTCTATTTTCTTGACTAGATATTAATATATCCTTAACATGCATACAGAAAAATATGACAAAAATAAGCTGTTATATGGAAAAGCAGTTTTAGAATGGTAATTACCCCACCCACTTCGGATAACTGACTGACTGACTGATCTGATTTTAACACGACACACACTCAACGTAAATTTCTTGATCAATCTCTGGTACACGTGTAAATTTTGAACATGTATAAATGCTCTCGAATGCATGCTCATGTGTATGATTTGACTCAACAGTTTTTTTTTAATTTACATAATCTCCGAGCTTGACCGAGCATGATAGAGAATTGAAAAAAAAATAAAATAAATAAAAGGTGAAAAGTTAGTCTGAATCTCTTAAACTCTCTGTATACATGTGCCTTAAATTTATTGACACATGTAAAATAGTCTTAGATGCATGTAATATAAGCGTGACACTCAACAAATTTGGTAATCTGCATATGTTCGAGCTTTCGCGAGCAAAAGTTGGGGATTTAAAATGGGAAAGCTACATAATGTCACATGAACGAATGCATACGTTATTCCAGAGGATTGGTTCCCTCTTCTTTATGAAGTAAGGCTGGAGTACAATCTTTTAAACAATGTTCAGTCAGTTTTTTTCTGTTTTGTTTTGTTTTCTGTTTTTTTTTTCTAAGATATATCTAATTGCCCCCCCCCCCCGCTTGCATGCTACTGTCGGGTAGCATTTTATTGAATTCCCCCCCCCCCCCCCCCCCCGCTTGCATGCTACTGTCGGGTAGCATTTTATTGTATTCGATTTGGACCACTGCCCGAGGAAAATAGATAGAAACACCTGTGTCGTGTTGAAGAGAAATTATAGTTTTGGGTAATGTTGAACTAAACTGTCAGTTCAGTGACGTCACAATGACAAGTTGGCACGCGCGCACTAATTGACTGAGCGGATACTATGGCTGAGTTCGCATCAAATGAAACGAATCTCTCTACAAATGAGAGTCAATAATTTCTACGAAAGCTAGTGTATTTTATGATAATGTTGAATTTCCCACAGCGTTCCTCAGTATTGGTCATGCTATTAATAACATGGGGAGAATGAGGCCTATAATGCATCATACAGATCTACACCCCACCCCTACTCCGCCAACGCCCAGACGCCTGCGCACCTCGAGACCTACACTATTCTGTTTCCTTCTTGTCAAACCGTTTAGCCATTTAAATAGCAGAGCGCTCAAAGTATCTAATTCTTAAGTCCGAACTCATTTAATCGAAATAAGCGTCGACAAATCCAAAATATTTAGATGCAAAGACATGGTCCCAAAAACAGTAAGTGTGGTCAGGTGCTCGCTCGTTTTGGCATGCGGTATACGATTCAGTAAACATATCGCTCTCTGTACGTGACACCTGACACGTGGCAAATTCTCGTTTAGTGCTAGTCCGGCAATACACACAGTTTATACCTGCACCAAAATTTGGCAAACGAGTGTCGCGTTATTAAAAATGTATTATGTATTCAGGCGTATGTTTGTCCTTCACCAGCCTGTACGCATGCAACCTGCGCATGCGCAGACCAAGCCTTATTCGCTGGACGAACTGTGAATGCCCACACTGCGCATGTGCGCAAGCTATCCTGGGCATGCGCAGTTGTAAATATATATATATTTAAAAATAATAATTACAAAAATGCCATGTAATTAGAAGACAGAAAAAGTTTTTTCCCAGTTCGAATTGAATTCTCGATGCAGTGTAACCATATAATTTGCCCAAACAAGCCTTTTTTTTATTTGCTCCTCAGCCGCGAGAAACTGCGCCTTATTGCATGTGCTAACAGGAAATTTTCAGATCAATCCGCACATTCGCACAGCCTCTGTTCAATATGTACATGCTTGCTTCACATAGAAAAAATGCTAATCAGACTGTGCATATGTGTAGGCTGATCTGAGTTTTCCCTGTTCGCGCGTAATATAAAGCCCGTTTTCATGAATAATGTTTTTTGCGTTAGTTTCAGTGTGCATTAAAATGTGTTGGAATTTCCTTCTTTTCTCTCTCTATTTAAATACACGTCCACACTAGTCTGTCGTCGTCATCTAACCCAATATGAAAAAGATTGTCTGCATGAGGCTTTCGTCGCCGGAAAAAAAGTGAGAGGGCAGTTTTTTCAAAGTATTGTTAGATGACGAAGTCGTTAGTTGAGGATTCAAGGCTCTTCAACGCTTAAACAAAATATAAATAACAATGCTATATCTGGCTCGTATAGGAACTGATGGCATATCAGAAAACTGCTGAAAGTGATCAAAACGAGCTTTCAGCAGTTTTGTGATATAATCCATCAGTTTACATATATGTATATTTAGCAAAACTGAATCTTTATACGAATGTACGAATCGAATAGCATCGTTATATTATATAGAAGTCCGTTTGCAGAAGATGGCTTTTAAATTTCTACTTTGGAATAGAATTGCGCATCTACCAGGCGCAGTTTGTTTACCCGTAGTCTTTCTCTTGTAACAGTGAGTCCTGTCACTGAAGGGCCAAGTCGTCCAGGGAAGCAAAAAGGAAGTCACAAAAGTTGTTCCCCTTTTTAAAAAATGGCGAATAAAGATTGAGGTGTACCATACACCATAACAGTAATTACATGAAAAAGACGACGTATTACATGTCCGAACAGCAAACAGCCTGTGCACTGAAAACTGTCCGTGAATCCTGGAGATTTTTAAGATTGATCAATGTTCGCAAATGTTGAGTGTGATGTGGGTGGTTGCTGATCGGGCATGTTCTAAGATCCTTTTGAGACGCCCTACCGATGTCTGTTTTAGTCGCGGTTCATGTATCGCAGGGAATGGAAACTGTGTATGGTCAGATTAAGGACTAGGGACAAATGTGCCATCGGAAGTGCGAACTTTGAATGCAGAGACCGTGCACATAGCTGGTCGGTGCTCTCACTGTTTGCGCGTGCGTTCCGACAGTTTTTGTCAGGACGCTGTCATTTTAAATGAAAAGCTACGACAAAGCAGAGTTTTTCGTTCTGAAAGTTATTGAAACGTTACGTGCACATTCCCGCTCAAAAATAGATTTGTTGTGAGAAATGCAGCCTGGCTTCCAGGCTAAATGGTTTTATGTATTCAAACAGTAGAAGTCTTAACATGGCTTTTTAGCTCACCTGAGCCGAAGGCTCACAGGTGAGCTTATAGTATGGGCAGGCATCCGTCGTCCGTCGTCCGTCGTCCGTCCGTCGTCCGTCCGTCCGTCGTCCGTCCGTCAATATTTTCAAACGACATCTCCTCTGAAACTACAAGGCCCATTGTTACCAAATTTCATATATAGCATCTATAGGCAGGGGGAACCAATAATACTGTTTTTTATCCAAATTGCTTCAGAACTTTGGTTGCTATGGCAACTTAAAGTTTCCATTGACTTGTATGGGAAAAATTAAAAATTTGCATTTATTGCTATGTCACTGCAGATATTTTGACAAAACTTTTACAGAAATGTTCCTTGAGTATTCCTCTATCAACCACATGAACTTTATGTAAATTGCACAATTTGGCTGGTTGCCATGGCAACAGAATGGTTAAAAAATAGAAAAAATATTCAAAAATCATCTCCTCAGAAACTATGCAACCAATAAAGCTCAAACTTCACAGAAAGGATCTTAGTACTAGCTTCTATAAAAGTACTGTTTTTCTTGGCAATTGCTCCAGCAGTTTGGTTGCTATGGGAACTGAAAGTTGCCAATGACTTATAATGGCAAAATGGAAAATTTGCATTTATTGCTATGTCACTGCAGATATTTTGACAAAAATTTTACAAAAATGTTCCTTGAGTATTCCTCTATCAACCACATGAACTTTATGTAAATTGCACAATTTGGCTGGTTGCCATGGCAACCAAATGGTTAAAAAATAGAAAAAATATCCAAAAATCATCTCCTCAGAACATATGCAACCAATATAGCTCAAACTTCACAGAAAGGATCTTAGTACTAGCTTCTATTAAAGTACTGTTTTTCTTGGCAATTGCTCTAGCAGTTTGGTTGCTATGGGAACTGAAAGTTGCCATTGTCTTATAATGGCAAAATGGAAAATTTGCATTTATTGCTATGCCACTGCGGATATTTTGACAAAACTTTCATAGAAATGTACCTTGAGTAGTCTTTAACCAGCCATGTTAAATTTATGCAAATTGCTTAATTTGGCTGGTTGCCATTGCAACCGAATGGTTAAAAATAGAAAAATATTAAAAAATCATCTTCGCAGAAACTGTGTGGCCCAATAAAGCTCAAACTTTACAGAAAGAACCTTAGTACTAGCCTCTATAGAATTATTGTTTTTCATGGCAATTGCTCCAGCAGTTTGGTTGCTATGGCAACAAAGAGTTTCCATTGACTTATAATGAGGAAAATGGAAATTGGCAATTTTTGCTGTCTAACTAACTGCAGTTATTTAAAAAAAAATTCTACAGAAATGGTTCTTGAGTAGTCCTCTACCATTCATATAAATTTTCTCCAAATCGCTGAATTTGATTGGTTGCCATGGCAAAATATAGTGTAAATTTAGAAAAAAAAAAAAAAATCTTCTGCTCAGAAGCCATATAGGGGATGAAGCTGATATTGTGCAAACATGTTGATGACAGTAGTTTCTACATAAATTTTATTCTTTTTCTTCCAATCCCATAAGAACTTTGGTTGCTATGGCGACTTATAGTTTCCATTGACTCATAATGGGAAAAGTGAAGCCATGAGGGGGATGAAGCTGATACTTAGCATACATATTAATAATTTTAACCTCTGCCTAAAGTATGTTTTATATTATCATTGCCCATGTGAATTTGTTGCTATGACAACTTAAAGTTTCCATAGACTTATAATGAGGAAAGTGGACATTTGCTATTTATTTCTGTGTTACTGCAGATATTTTGACAAAAATTCACAGAAATGTTCCTGGAGTAGTCCTCTACCAGCCATATGAATTTTTCCCAATTACCCGATTTTGATTGGTTGCCATTGCAGCTGAAAGGCCAAATTTTCACTTTTTTTTTTTTGCCAAAGATCTTCTGAGAAGCCATTAATAGGGGATAAAGCTTATTTTTTTGCATAAATGTTTGTGATATTATCCTCTACATAAATGGTGTTTTTTTATCGTTGTTGTGCATGGTGTTTTGTTGCTGTAACCTCAGTGCCTCAGTGCTCAGGTGAGCGATATAGGGCCATTGGCCCTCTGGTTTGTATTCTGATGGCCTTTGGTCAAAACCAAAAAATAAAACAAAGGGACTGTGAGCCAGTCTATGAGAAATGGCGCCTTATCGCATATACGAAAAGCAAAGACCCATTTCAGCCTGCGAACCCGCGCATCCTCGTTCGGATTTCCATGATAGATTGTTGATGCAGACAGAGACCAGGCTAATGTTAATGCGCAGATGTGTCGGCTGATCTGGGTCTTCGCTGTTCGCATTTGGTATGAAGAACCTTTGCGATGCACGGCCCAAAAGAATTCGACTCGCATACCATAGTCGCACGCGCTTTAATGCACTTGGAAGTACAAAAAATAGCCGAGAAAGCAAAAAAACGAAGTTCCACGAAGTCCCATATTTTTTTGCTCAAAATTTTAGAAATTCACCTTTTCAAGGATGACCACTGATCGAATTTCGGAGAACTTTCAGAAATTATTATCGGCAATAATTTTAGGTGTCCGAAACTTTAGAGTGTGCGACATTTTAGAAGAAATACCGTATATGAAAAGCACAACGTATACCACCATGAGAATTATACTTATGTAGATAAATGATTTATGCAATGTAAAAGAAAAATAAATGTGTATGTTTGTATTCTCTAGATGCAGAATTTTTTAAAGATCGCGTAATCTTGATAAAACCTGGTTTCCATTGACGTCTATTATTTCTGTTTGTTCCAATAAACGCATAAAAGGGGGGGGGGGGGGGGAGCTGGTATTTTACAAAAAAAAACAACGTGTCTTTGGATATGCAAAAAAAAAAAAAAATAAACTGGCTCATAGGGGGATTGAAAAAATAATCTGGCCTCAAAAGTAAGTGAAAAAATAACCTGACTCCACCCAAAATTTAGAAAAAAAAGTCTTTGCACAGATAATTCCATTTGAATTGAGTTTTTAAAATGTCTCTGGCCACTGGGGGGGGGGGGGCGCCCCCAGACCCCCCCATATTTATCGTAATATTTTAATATTATCTACAATATCCCGCATGTGCATACATTTACAAAAATATCCTATACAACATTCACATACATGTATTATTGATCTGCCGCATTACTTAGTAAATGTTTCCACTGATTTAAAAACTGAATTGCAAAAGAGTCACTAGCTCATGGGAGACAAAGCCATTTAAATATGGCAAAATAAACACTCTAAAAGGCAAAATTCCTTAAAAAAAATGCTCTTACATTTTATCATCATCCCTAGTTTTTCTCTAGTGTTTCCAGTTTTAAAATTGCCATTAAAATTGGAAAATTGCTTTTGCTTCGGGGGGGGGGGGGGCAACGCCCCCCCCAGACCCCCCCCCCCCCTTCTTAACTTCTTAGCACAGATCTTTTAGCCATTTTATTAACTGGCATTCATGTATAATGTGACTGTATCAGTAAGTATTTATCAAACTTTCTAAAAGTGCGGATAAAGCATGTTTGGGCATATGATCGGGCTAGGAAAAAAACTTCCTAATGTTAGCCCTAAAACTTTGCGAAAATAGCCCTGAGTTTTTGCCAAAACTCGTATCTCTAATTTAAGGCCTATTTTTTGCCAAACTTATACAGGGATGTTTGTATCTGTACCTTAGCTGAAGAGAGTAAAATAATCCAGGCACTGGTTTGCAAAAGCAAACTAAGCCATGCCCTTAGGCTGGTTACAGACAGCACCATGTTCTTTTTGTGAGAAAAAAGGTGTAAAAATTACTGGTGTGGGTAAAATAAGGATATGTTAAGGTCAAGTAAACAATGATCTGATATTTTAGCGTATAAAATTAAAAAAAAAAAAAAAAAACGTTTGAGTTAGTTTGTAAAAAAAAGAAGAAATTAGCTCCCTCGAGGTGACAAAAAGAAATGTTCCCAGATTCCAGTGATATAAAATGTCTTGTCTCCATCAAGAATACCAGCCCCCTCCCCCACGCCGCAGAATATCAAATGGCCGACCCCTAAATGTTTGGAAGACAAGTTTGATCGAAAGAACTAATTTGAAAATGTAATAGTGGGGGTGGTGGGAGGGGAGGGGCAGTCTGAGGTAGCCCCTCGACTCCCAAAGCTGAAACTATTTTTTAATGTAGACGGATACAAAACTTCTGACCCCCACCCCCATATGCCTGACAAAATGTATGAACCCCCCCCCCCCCCCCCCACATCCCATCCCCACTGAATGTACCCGGCCCCCCACCTAGTAATAAATGACGTCCGTAATAATCAGGTAAAATCAAAACTTTTGATTAGTAAAATACCACCCAAAGGATAAAGTACTAACCTCAAAATTTTGATATAGTGTTGGGTCTCAAGAACATAGACTATTTTACTGTGACCTGCTTTAGTAGAGGAGATTTTGAGCAGCCAGATGCGTGCACTAATGAAGTCTAACGTAGGCTTTCAGCGCAGTTAGTTCACTAATGACAGCAACTTCACTCCACCACTGTTGTCACTCTGGTTAGTTTTTGCGTTTGAATGTACTAGCTGTTTGTTGCAGATGCGCGAACTGATACCAAAGTAAAATTAAACACACCACTTGGCAATTCATTAACAGTTTCAGATGAAGTCAGCTGTAGATTCTAATTGACAGCAACATTACACGTCATCGTTACGTGCACCAACGAACCTAAACAAACCAGCTGCAGTGTATTTGAAGAGATACATGTAAGAGAATTTCAACCGTATGCCTAGGACTAGGCCTGCGTAGCAGAATATACTAGCTGAAGTAAGATTATATCTGTTAACAGGCATATTTTTATATCATGTCTAGCCCTCAGACTTATCAGAGCTCCTTTGGTGTCTAAGGGATTTGGCCTCTCGCGGCCTAATGTGGGTGGGGTGTATGGGATGCATCAACTTGCTCCGAAACTCGTAAAGAAAAGTCGAATATTTTGTCAAATAAAACCAGAGACTGTCTGACGGATGGGATGCCGGATGACATAGGAACTAAATGCAGTATGGTTAGAGCCCCCAAGAATATATTTTGCAAATTGTAAACATTGTAAAGGCATAGAAAAGTGCTTGGCATGTGGTGTGCAGACAAATCCCTGATTCCCTGATTTCCTCTGCTGAAATGTCAGATGATTGTGTGTCAAAGTTCTCATCTCTCGTGAGAGCTAGGGACTAATTTTCCTCCAGTCACACCCCCCTGGTGAAAGATTGTCAATTTTGGCGTATCATCAGTAAACAATTCAGATTCAGATTCAGATTCAAATAACGACATCACGGGTATGTGGGACCTAATATCTCTTGAGCGAATGAAAAAATGGTAGCGCTCGAATGAAAATTATACAACAGCATCCAAAGTTTTTAAAAACATAGTGATTTTATATTATTTCTAAATTGTAAGACGGCAAAATTACGACATCCGACACTCGACATTCCGAACCGTTGATGGCAGTTCGCGTTGCGCAGAGGTCTCAAATTCGTCACCAGCGGACATCCTTAACACTATACTATTGCATTATGTGTATGTTGTACATAAATATATAATCTTACACCTACAGTTATTAGTTCATCCACATTTTATTTTCTTGGAATAAAGCAGATACTTCATCATTTAAATGTCACAAAAGCTTTATCTGCTAGCCTTGCACAATCCTGAAAAAAATTACTAAAACCACAGCTCTAGTTTGCATATGACATCATCATAAGGTATGAATTTTGAGGGGGGCTACGGACTATACAGGGCTACGGACAAAATGTTATTGGCTGTAGAATTTTGTTGCCGGCAACAAGCCCCTAATCACTTTTTGTGTAGCTGTTCTGTCATTGTCTGAAACTATAAAAAAGCTTATCATGTAGATAGCCAATGATTTGACTTTTATAGTACATGCTGAAATATGGGGCTACGGACTATACAAAATTAACATGATTTTGGCGAGGCTAGTAGAACTAGGTGGAGAGCATTTCATACAATTGTGTGTGATATTCATGTGTGATTGCATTTATTTGGTAAACTACTGATGTTTTCTTAATTTATTTAGCATTGAAAAGTATACTTTCTAAATGTGGAATAACCATAGGTGAAAAACTGGAAATGCATAACAAGTGTATACACTTACATTTTTCCACATATCTTCGGCAGTTTTTATATGATTTTCGTTCCGTAAAAAGTAATGTTAATTAGAATGGCCTCTTCTTTAGAAGAACATAAATTTTACAATATCTGATCCAGTCCCTGTTTGGGTCATACATTTAAAAAATGCCTTCTTTTTCTTGCAACAGCATAACATGCAAAAAATGGTCATTTTTGGGCCTTTCAGATCAAATATTTCGTAAACTATTCAATGCAGATATATAAAACCATATGTCACAGGAAAGCTCATTTGAAGTTCTATTCATTTACACATACTTTAAGGAGATGAGATGTATGTGGTGCTCAGAATCATGGCATAACATGGGAACACTTAAATTGTCCACATTATCTTGGCTAAGCCGTCCAGTGAATTGACAGAAATGTGTTGTCAATAACATGTTCCAACTATTTCACCAATTCTAAGTAAAGCATTTATACTGTTATTATATGGATGTATTCATTAAATGTTGGGTAGGTAGGCATGACTGTGTAACTTATACAGTTTAAGAACTACTATAAATTTACAGGTGTGTAAGTGAAATAATTCAAACTTGAAAGCGTAGACTCGTCTTTGCTGTTTTCGCAATACTGTCTAAAATTTGGTCACAGGCTACATCTATAATATGTAAAATTAAATAAGATATCTCATATCCCATATAAGATATCTTATTTCCTACAGAAGATATCTTATATGTCATATAAGATATCTTATATACTATATAAGATATCTAGTATAGGCATATTAGATAGCTTATTTGACTTTTCCATAAGACACAACACAATATATAAGATATCTGATATAGCATATAAGATATCTTATATGACATATAAGATATCTTATTTAGTAAATCAGATATCTTATGTCACATATAAGTTATCTTATATAGGATATGAGATAGCTTATTTAATTTTACATATAAGATATCTAATATAATATATTAGATAATTTATATAGTATATTAGATATCTAATATGCCAATTAAGATATCTAATATAACATATAAGATATCTAATATAATATATAAGATATCTTATATGAAAAATTAAATAAGATACCTCACATCCTATATCAGATATCTTATATCCTATGTACCTCACATCCTATATCAGATATCTTATATCCTATGTAAGATATCTTATATCAGATATCTTATATAGGATATAGGATATCTTATATGTCATATGAAATAAATAGGCGCTACCTATAAAACGAGCACTGCTGGCAACTTTTTCTCATAACTAACATGTAGGCAATTACAGGTATGTCGATTCAGATAGTGCAGAAATGTTAGCGGTCTTGCAATTTTCGACGTTTTGAAACCACCAAACTGAAGAAAAAAATATTTATGTAATATCTTCAAGTGGGATACACTGTTAGTACAAAATCAAAAATCAAAAGTAATTTCCCTTACAGCCCTTAAGTATTTACTTCTCATGTTCTTTCCTATGAGACATCTGACCATATGGCTAAAGATTGGAATATTCTAAACCTATTTCATTCTTATCTTAGAATGCATTCTGTAAATGGATATTGCTGTTTAGTGTTATATGTGCCAGTACTAACATGCAGTCCTCTAGGACTTGAACCTAGTATCTTAAAAACAGACAGCACCAACTGCAGGACTGTTACATAAGACTGACACAAACCCCAGATAGTGACTGATTGCCTGATTATCAAATGTGAATATCAAATTTAATCAGTGCCTATCTCTCCAAATTTTTAAGTAACTGTTAATATCTGCTGTTGTAATGAAATTGTATAAAAAAAATAATGCTGTCTAACCTGTCTCAAGGGTAACTCTGTTAAGGGTCACCTATCACATGTAGCTACTTTTTTGTGCCCCAGAGGACGATGAACCTCTATTAAGTGTACACCTGTCTGCCATGACTCTGCAGCCAGTTTTGTGAGGCCCCTTCATGACCCCTCAAGACAGATTTGAGTACATGTTGTATGAACACTGGGCCACTTAATCTGACTTTAACTGCATTTTTCATTGAGACTGATCGTGAACCATCATGTTGCAACTTTACTGAGCATGAACTGGGCAAAAAGTATTAGTATGTATGTTTTTCTGACTTGATATGAAATTAAGGCATTGCCTTCTAAGTGACACTTGGTCAAATCCTCTAAGTATATGAATGTACTGTTGTAAATGTACTTGATATCATTTAAAGATGGAAATTGTATGTTTAGCTTTCTGTTGTCAGAAATTCGACAATCAACTGATAGGCTTATTTTTCATATGGATTGCACAGCCAGTCAAGATTATTTCAGTCATTTTCAACTAAATCAGGTGTACAAATTTGTTGCCAAAATGTGTGATCCCCTAGAAAATCACATGATCACCTGCAAATATAAGATCTCAAAAACTTTCAAGCAAATGTTAACTTACGAAGAGACGGACAGACAAACGGACATTGGACAAAAGATATATACCCCTCCTCATACTTCGTTTGCTGGGGGTATAATTACGGCCTTGCTAATATAATTATATAATGTAAAGTCTGATTTGATAGGTGTCATCTCACCCCTGTAGATTTGAGACTTGCAAGTGCTTAAGACAAGCAATAGGTCTTATCAATGACAAAACAAATTGCAAATAAAAGCTCACCTCCATGATGCTCATATATCCATATCCAGAATCTTCACAACCACAAACCCCCATCAGCCAAAGTAGTAAGCCAAAGAATCTCATACGCCAAGCAACAGTCCCTTAATCTAACTTATCTGCTATACTCCAGGGAACAACAAACACTGGAGGGGCACTGGTGTTTAAATTTGAAACCAAAGAAAATCGACATGAGCTGTGTTGTCTTGTCTGCAAAAGAAGTATTGCAGAATTATGAATATATTACTGACTTATTTGCAATAATGAAAACTTAGTTTCATGGGCACAGTTGAAAACATTTTAATGAATGAACATGCAGGCGTGATCTCCACTCCATTCCATGGCTTTGTGATGACCTCTTACAGGAAAGAATTTGCTTCCTCTGAGGGAGCAAATTCTTTCCTGTAAGACAACCATTTCAGGCACTGGGATGAAATTGTAGCCAATAGAATGTAGATTATCTAAACCATTCCACTCCAGGTTTATCTATGGCACTTTCATGTTGCATCACAATAGAACTAATATAATAGTCATTGAGTGTCATAAAGAATGAACTTGTTCCAGACATCAGAGAAATTTGTTTCAGAAGTGACTCTCATGGACAATCCTACGTTCAATGTTTTAAATAGGAATCAAAGTTTTACCGAATCTAATGCATATTCAAGAAATGCTTGTATAGTCCGTTTGCTCCCAAGTGCAAACGGGGTTTTGCTTACTTTCTCGAAAACGATGAAAGTTCCATCAAATGTTCCAATGTCCTAATGATTCCTATAACTATACATAACAGAATACGGAAAGTCCAAAATTTTGGATGCTTTTGTAAAATATTTTCCATTGACTTTAATGCAAAAACTGAGCAGTTTCACTAAAGGGCGTCGTATGCTTGTTAGAACAGCCAAAATATTGTTGATAGGCAATAGCGTAAACTCGTTGTTTACTACAGGTGTGGGTGTATATGAATGAAATAGTAAAATGTATTCACCTGTCCGCACACGTAACGCATGGTATCACTGGTTAGGTGATACTATGTTGTAAATAAATATTGAACTATTATATTATTTTGCGAGTAAAAATTGTATGTTTTAAAATTTGATAATATATGGGTGAATCAAAAAGTAGAAAAAATAGATTTAGAATAACATTTCTATCAATTATGCAAATTTTGTTCTAGGGATAGCATACATTAGTCACGTGCTCTAACATGTAAAACTAAACGGGAATTCCAACAGCCAACTTTTACTCCCTTGTAATTAAGAGGTGAAAATGACATATTTTAGGTCCTGTTTTTGTATAGAAACTTTTTTATGGAAAACCTCACATTTCTGCAAAATTATGATTTTGTTATGTATAGGACGAAAATTAAGAATGAGCGATTCGAAAATCTTTTACCTCTCACCAATTTTGAGAAAATATTGGGGATGCCGTTTGCATTTGGGAGCAAACGGACTATAACAGTTTTGAAGCTTATTATAGCAAAGGCATTTACTAGGATAAATATGGTATATTGGTACGTAGAACTGTTTGAAATGGCTTTGTGTAATTCCTTAGAACTCTTGTACTACATAACTCTTGTACTACATGGCCGTCTCCTGCCGGTGATTCACTTTTTCATCTGCAGAACATATTAAAATCAGTGCTGGAAACAGCCAGTGGCCCAGTGGCCAAATGCGCCTAAATTTTGTCTGGGGCCACCAAAAAGTTTCAAATTATGAACTTTAGTGGCTCAAATTTACCTGTCTGGCAATAATAAATGCATCGGATATTCAGCTAGTGGCTAATTTGGGCCACTGAAAATGTGGCCTGCTGAACTTTTGGGCCACCACATTAATCTAGGGAGTGTCAAGCACTGAAAATCCGAGCAGATATAAGATTACTGGGTCCGGATAAATAATACATAAAACTTCAAATTAAACTACAGTAGGTCTCTCTGTTACAAAACACTATCCTTAAGTTTCCTAGCTAGTTTGAGGGGTTGGGGGGAGGGGGGGGGTTGTTGATATCTGACAACTAATTTTGAGTGTGTGACATTCCAGCTGACAAACAATTTTGAGTACCCTCCGGACAGTCCTGACATTTTTTGTACCATGTGAATCCTAATAAATGCCCTGCTCTAATGAACTCCCTTGCTTCTAACCTGTCGTCACCCTTCTGTATGTCTCTTCTTCATGACCCAGAAATGACATCTTACAAATTGTGAAAATACAGACAAATTAATTTTTTAGATTGTAGCATTTGCTCAGCTGTCCTCGAAGTCAAGAAGGTCACCCATTCTAGTACTAACCGCTATCTCCTTTGCTTAATTTCTTGAAAGAGCCAACCACCCTACCTGAATCTCCATAAAGATGCTGCCAGCTTCTACAGCTAGGCTGTAAAAGTTGAAAATATATATGTACCACACTGATTTTTTTCTCTACATAAGTGGTGCCCATAAAAAGTACCAGTCCCAATTCAAAATGTATCTTTTTTTTCCCAACTGCAAGTTGAAAAATTCCCAATTGCAGAAAAAATTGTTCTAGGGACCATCTTACAACATACATTTACTTGCTTGCTTAGAGAAATAGCAGATATATAGCAATAATTGAACGTATACTATATATTCAGTATCATGTCCCCTATCCCACCACTTGAGACTTAATAAAGGGTTTCCAAAATTCCAAATTATAGGAAAATACGATGCGCTTTTTCCCAATTCTGTGGGCACCGGCACCATTCCCAAAATAGTGAAAAAATCACTGTACCAAAACACATTTACACTATGTCCTGCTCTGGTAATGCACCTTAATATCACAGTCCAATTCCTGCAGACTTCTGACATCAATACACTGAAGGGATCGGTCTATCAATGGAACCCATAGTTCTACAATGAAGAACATAATTGGCCCTATTCATATTTTTCGTTGTAATTGGACATCTTTTTTCTTTTAAGTTGGCTGTATTACGTTCTACCTCTACCGATGCCAAAATATCAAGCATAGCAAATCAATTACATGGAGGTACATTTATGGAGTTACACTGTTATGCTTACCACTGCGATTCAGCAATTACTACCAGCATTCAGACTATTTATATTGTTCCGTTCACATCTGTATAGTCAGTGAAAACAAAGCACTCATCCAGAAGTTTCAATACTGCCATCCTGTTGATCTCGAAAGCACATGAGCGTTGAATTGTAGAGTAAGGTATACGCAATCCCCATCGTAACCGTTGATTAGTCAATCCCCATTGTAACCGTTGATGAGTCAAACATATTTAGTTATTATTGCCTTTTTTCTTTTTTCTATCTTTTTTGACAGCTCAATGATACTTTCAATGAAAATGTGATATTTTTGGACTTTCGCTGTATCTGAACAATACATATTTCTTTACTTCATGAAATGAAAAAGAGAATTTCTTGAGAAAATTATTTACTTTCATTTTTCAAAACTACCGAGTCATAAGAAAATGCCCTGTCAGACAATTGCATAAAATTTACTGAAGACTCAGATCAGCCTGCACATCCATCAAGTCTAATCGGCATGTTTTCCGTGAATATGGATCTATGGAGCCTGGGCAAAGAGACTGCAGGCAGGTGCAGCAAGACTGAAGCTTTACTGGTTGCATTGGTCAATAGGCACGTTTTCATGTGACGCAGCCCAATGATTATATGATTGAGCTGGGGTGGAGGGGGGAGGTAGGGACCAGAAGAAAAAAATGAAGAAACAAGTCTTCTGACTGATTTTGATGCAACAGTAGGGCGGTGCATCAATGTCGATATGACATTGTTTAGAATTTGATGTCGTGTGCATAGATAGAGGAGGCGAGAATAGATGAGAAAAGAAAATGACACACAGACGCACATGTACACAAACTTTTTTTCCATTGTAACAGTATGACGCCTAGCCCAGAATACATACGGCCTAGTTGCAAAAATAAATCTGTATTTTATACAGTCACCTGGTATGTGTCGTCATCAAATTGGTTTCCCAATATTCCATTCGGATCACTTTAGCACTTGTTAAGTACCTGCAACGGGCTGTTGCCAACGAATATAAAAAAAGTGAGATTTAGAAAGGTTTTTAGAACTTTTTGTCAGTCAAATGATGGTGGTTAACACATTTTTGTATGACTTTTTAAATGCTGTCAGTGTGTAGTAATTTCCTTGGTCATAACAGGAAAACCAAGTTTAAGTCGCTTGGATTCACGGTCGGCATTTGGTATACCACATCCATTTTTAGCGGAAAGTGAGCGAGTGAACTCGGATTTAACGTCCCACCAACAAAGTGATATGGAGACTGGACCTTGGTTTAAAGTCTCATCCGAAAGACCGGAGAAGCAGGGGATCGATTTGTCGGCCCCTATATTGGTAGTCTGGCGTGTTATCCACTACACTACAGCCGCTCCTTTTAGCGAAGAGATGGCGATGTGGCAGCCATAATAATAATACCTCGACACTGATTTTAAGGGACTGGGGAACCCAAACTTTGCAGGTCGTGAAAACTACTGACAATGGCAAGTTTCCCTGATTTTCAACGATTGGCATTGTTTTGTCACAGCACATATGTAGAATAGCTGGATTTTACCTTTCTTTGTGGCTCTGGGCACTGGAAGGCCCAACATCGAAGGCTGATACGGATAGAAACTATTCTGCAGCAACATGTGTTCAGGTCAACATTTTTCTGTTTCTATTTGCACTGTCATCGTTACAGGACTAGTTGCACCCTCTTTCGGCTGCGGGACGTTTCGCGCCAGAGACGTTTCGTCCCAGGACGTTTCGCCCCAGACGTTTCGTCCCATTTTCCTTCTTGGGACGTTTCGTCCCATATTTCCGGGACGATTCGTCCCATATTTTCTTGGAAGCCCCATTATACAGGGTGCCTAAAAAACTTAAAATATTTTATATTATATCATGTATGTAGCATCAAGAAGTAGTTACTCTTTTTCATTTCTGACATAAATATTAGCTATCTTCAGTCCTTACTATTATTTTATATATATTAGTATCAAGAAGTTGTTACAAATGTGTTACCATGTAATATAAGAAAGAAAGCACATTTAAGCATATGTTATGCTTTTTTAGCCATGTATAATAAAAGTCTGCAAAAAAGATCAGTTTAATTTTTCTATGACAAAGATCTTTTCAAGGCTATGCAGCAATTGTGTAGCAGCAGGAAGATGCAGAGAAGAGGCAAATAGACCCATAAGACAAAAGAAAGTTGCACAGACACAGCAAAGAGACCCATGAAGTTAGAAAAAATACTAACCAAATTATGTTAAAGTGAAGAAAAAGTGCTATAAATCAATCAAATATTTACCAATATCAGTCTTTTTTATTCTTTGTGGCAGTAAAAAGTATCCAATACTATACACTACAATACAAACTTTATTTATAGTTGGAGGGTTACAAACATTAAAACATTAGCTATGAATAGCTATTTACCGACTTAAATAGCCATTTACCGACTTAATATAAATATATTTCTAAAATATTTTGATCGTTAATTATTTTTCACATCTTTAATAAAATAATAATGGGACGAAACGTCCTGGGACGAATCGTCCCGGATTTTAGGCCTGTTTGGGACGAAACGTCCTGGGACGAAACGTCCCTGGCGCGAAACGTCCCGATACCCCTCTTTCCAAGGTTCACCGCATATCAGAAAATACCAGGTTTATCGGATTAGTGATTTTTAGTTTACCAGAGACCATATAAATGTAATGACAGTGATGCACACTTAGAAACTCAAGCGCCAGTGGGTTGTCACTGATAATTTTAACAGAACTTTGATTCTTTTTCTCTCTTTTCGAGAGACCAATGCATTGCGTTTCTTTTTTCACCGTCTATTTTGCTGTACCTTGCTCTATAGCCAGGTTGTGACCATTGTGGAACGGAGAGCTGCAGTATGGCACGAGCCATGACACGGACCGCTTGTGCGCGAAATCTCATGATGTTGTGAAGATTGAGGTTTCCAGACGCTCAATAAACCACTGAACTGGCCTAGTTGTGTCATGATATTGGTCGATTTGGTTGAACGTGGGCATATAATATACACGTGTATACCTTGATTCTGAGGCGGTTTGTTATTGGTTGGTTTCAAAATAAAACTTTCTGCCGCCTTGTTTACAATTCACGCCAGCGACTTCTTGAGAGGGCTCTGATTGGCTGTATCACTCATGCGACAATCAGCGTTTCGCAAATGACAGACTGCATCGCGAGTTATTGCTAGCTAAAAGCATATCCCAAATGTTTAAATGTAAACCAGTCGTTAAATCCTGTGGAGAAGACACTGGTTCCCCATTTTTGCACTAATTTCAATTGCACGACTGCAAACCTCAGAACCCAGTAAGGTGGTCGTCGCAAATTCGATTCCATAGATTTATACTTGATGGTATTTGCGTTACCCAGATACGAGCTCTGCTCGATGGCTGCTTCGCAGCCATCTCGCAGTGCTCGTTATAATCATAAGTCCTGTTTTTTTTTGTTGTTTTTTTGTGTGTTTTTTTTCTTTTGTTTATTTGTTTGTTTGTTTCATTTAGATTTTTGTGCCGCAAATTATCCTTTGAGCTTTTTTGCATTTATGATTTTTATCATGAGCACGTCACACATTTTAGAACTCTAAATGGTGGTGAACAACATAAAGAAGGCTCCTTCTAAGTTTCGGAAAGTTCTGTTTTTTGTTCTGCATTTTATGAGGATTTCTATATTCAACATAAATCAGTGATTATCCCCATCATATCTGAGTAAGGTCTAGGAACTTATTAATGCCGTAATTAACAAAACCAAACAAATATGTGACAGTGCCTTCGATTTTGAGCCTTGTGGAGGTGCGACGTTGACGTCACAAAACGTCAAATGAAAGTGACGTCATAAAATTTGCACGTAAAGTTAATTGTATTTCCGCGCACTGACTATTAAATTTCAAAGCGTCACCTGAAAAGAGTGGTTCAACATTTCTATCGGCGTGTTAAATTTTCAGTATCTATACTCTTTTAAGAATGTTCACATTATACAGTGGACTCGACAGTATCGGATCAAGTTCATTAAAACTCCCGTTTTGTTGTACATGAATGCTAAAAAAATGTATGTTATGACACAAAACAATTGCAAAATATCCCTTCTATCTATCCATGTCAAAATATTTACGAAATTTATTCCTTTAAGGGCAGATAACCTATGCAGACTTACGGGAGGGTCCTGCGTCAGTAACGAATCAGGTGCGACAGTATCGGATCATAAGATATTATTTTATAGGAGAGTTTCTCTGAGGCATTTTGACAACCTTCTTAGCTTCAATAATTTTGCTACATAAACAGTTGGACCTATTAAACTCTCTGAGGAAACTTTTACGGCCTTTCAACGATATTTTTCATGTGGTCCTTCACCAGCAACGGTTTTGCCTGTTAAATAAAAGTTGAATGTATACAAATCTACAAGCATGCCAAAAATTCTTAACTCAATAATCCACTGCGCCTCATAGCATGGAACTACTCAAACAGTAAAGATCATAAACTGCCTTTGCAAAGTGTAGACCCTGATAAGACCGTGGTGTCTGATCAGGTTCAACAAATTTACGGTGATTTTCGGCCTTAACGATATTTCAGTGCAATCAGTGTATAAACACTACATGGTCATTCAACGAGTTCTCCGGCATTAATCTGAGTCTACACAGTGTACAGATGTCCATCCGATGAGCGCCAGTCATTACTGGGTTCACATTCATGCGAGCTGATCTCGAATGTGTCAACAGAATGTTTAGCAGAAGCTTGGTTGTGCTACGCATAACCTTCATTATCATACGCTAGAATGTGGGGCTTGGGATGGGGGATATTTTACAAAAAGGATGTTGTCTTAGTTTAAAACTGATTTTCTTTGAAAAAAGACACAGCAGCCATTCAGGTAGTTGATTTATGACTTGTTTTCAGCATCAGACCATACATCCAACATGCAGTTTCCAGCTGAGGCCTGTATTTCAGTTCAAACTATATCATGATCCGTTACTGTCGCACATCGGTGCCTCACTTTCCAAGTCTTTAGTTTCATCAAATACTGTGATGTCACAAAAATAATGACTGCCTGCAATTTTAGGGATGCCAGGACACATTACAAAGCAAAATTGGTTTCAATCGCCTAATGATAAAATAGTTTAAATAACCGAAATCTATCTTGGGGGTAACAAGCAACAGGCAAAATGCAAGCGCCGCTGAAGAGGGGCCAAGCTTTTCAACAACTCTGATTTGTTTCTCAGCCGCAGATTTCGATCGAATTTTTCACCCTGCACTTTGCCATTGGTCGAACTTGATGACTGTAATATAATGGTAAAAATATTTGCTTCATTTGTGAGAAAAATGAGTGATAACCTAAGAGTGATCCGATACTGTCGATGATCCGATACTGTCGAGTCCACTGTAGATCTTGGAAAAGCGATGTCACGAATCAGAGTTATAAAGGTTTATCCAGCTAGTATGTAAATTGTATACAAACAGTGAAACGAAAACAACAAATTGGGTGGGTGTGAATTTCGTTTGCTTATGCAGTAAACCTTAGCGCTATTTCTTTGTGTTTCTCAAAATGTATTCTGGAAGCTTTAATAAATATGAAAACGTTAAAAACAAAATTTCCGATTTTCGCTCCATAAGCCTCATAATGCCAGACACTGTCACCCATAACCAATAATTCAAAATAACTGAGCCACGACACTAGAAAACCAACAAAGGGGTTGTGTGCCCAGCGCAGACTTCGATCAGCCTGGGCATCCAGCGCAGACTCCGATCAGCCAGTGCATCCGCCCAATCTGATCAGAGTCTTCGCTGTCCGCATGAAGGTAGCTTAGATCCTTAGCTGCCCTTTAAGCGCTAAGGAAAGACTCTGCTCAGACTAGGCGGATGCCCAGTCTGATCTGAGTGCGCTGGGCGCACAGCCACCATTTTGTTGGTTTTCTCGTGTCGCGTCTCAAATCAACTGTTATTGTTTTAATATTCTATTGGTTTATATTTTTTGAAATTACCTGATCGGAAGGCGTTACAGTCTCTTCAGTGTACATTCTGGCTAGATTGTCGGTGCCATCTACAAGATAATGAAGCGGTACACAGAACAAATTTTAAACTGGTCACTTATTATACTAATTACTATTGTTCTGACTCCGAAATAAGAACAATGAAGTGAGCCGCGATACAAGAAAACCAGCAAAGTGACATGTGCGTCATTTAAGGACTCAGATCAGCCTGGGCATTGACATAGTCTGATCAGAGTCTTAGCTGTGCTCTTACAGTGTAGCTGAGGATCTAAGCTAGCTCCATGCGGACAGCGAAGATCCTGATCAGACTGGGTGAATGCCAGGCTGATCTTAGTCTTTGCTGGGTGCACATGTGTCTTTATTGGTTTTGTCATGTCGCGGCTCCAATGATTGACAGCATCGTATTGCATTAGCAGTTTTATCAGTCATGCATTTTGAAAGTGACTGGACAAAAACCTAAAAGTTTGAGTAGACTGCGAAAGCATAAAAGTCACTGCACCTAATGCAATGGGAGAAAAAAATCTAAATCTTTCCATTTCAGAATTACATTAAGTGGCATAAAATTCATGGAGTGTGGTATAGATGCCATTATTTTGTTGTTGTTGTTGTTGTTTTTTTTTTGCAAATAAAAAACTATATGAACTGCTAAATCCTATTGATTTATTTACAATTTGATGCCCACCTTTTATCTTTTATAACATTTTATGGGTTTGATAGAAAAAAAAAGGCTGCAAGGCGTGCATTTTAACAATGTTTCGTTAAACAATGATCATTTACAATACGTGAATAACAGTCAGAGCGTTGACTTCTAAACTATTTAAAGATTGTCTCCCTCGTTTATTTCATGTTTTCAGTAACAAATATTTTAACGAGCGTCCGTCCTTGTCCTCGTCGAATGTCGTTGGTAGCCGCGACCATAGGGAGACTCTTCTTGAAGCACACATCAAGGTATTCTTCAGCAACGACCCTTGTTAGGGCCACACCGTCTATACATCTTAGCAGCCACGTGACTGGGTTGCCACGTGGCGTTGCCGCTCCTTCACCGCGTCGAGGTGTGTATAGTCCGAGTTCCGAAGGAGGGCGGAATAGCTTTTGAATGAGATTTGATTTATACAGTGTATTTAGTACAGTTTAATTGGCGGGTAAACTTCGAAACGTCAGTCTGGACGTGTATATTGTGGTTGAGTTCCTAATACTAAGCTAGCAGCACCCCCCCCCCGCCACAATCCTGCCCCCCTTACCTCTACTTCCTGTAAATAAAACCTCATTCGAAAGCTATTCGGTCGTATTATAACTTTTACAGTCATCAAATTACAGGAAAACTGTTTTCTTACATATAAAAGAAAAACTGCCAGAAAAAAGATGTTTACCTGTCACGCACGTGTATTATGTGCAGGTGCATATGATACACATCATACTTGACAGGTTAAATCAGAAGATGTTACAGTCAAGATAATTGTGGTAAACGATTAACTTACCTTAATGTGTATTGTGAATGTACCAGTTTCGATCAGTCTGTCGACAAAGAAGTTTAAGTCAACTGATATTCGCTCTTTCACTACTCGAAAGTTCCGTGTTATCTTCGTTTTAGAATTTGCATCCATTGTCGCAGTAGGCCCTGTCACGTAAAAAGGGGTCAAAAGTAATATTACAAAGTTTATTTTGCCATAAATTTTAGAGTATTTTTATGTTGTTATTTTTTTATTTTTTTATATTTTTTTAGTTGCTTTTTTTTGTATAATTTGATACTTGTACCGAACCAACTGCCGTAATGATTATTTTGGTAACGGTAGAAAACTAAACAAATACTACTCGCAGCACTATTATGTTCGTAATATCATTCATTTTTCACCTTTATCTGAACAGCATAAAATTTAATGTTACGTTTTTTGTTGTTGTTTTTTATTTTTTATTTATTTATTTATTTATTTATTTATTTATTTTTGTCACTCTTTGACAACTTTGCGACTGACGTCAAAGGAGACTTTCTATTTGCAAAACCATTAATCAATAACTTATCTCGGGAAACAAAAGCATCAAGGATAGAAACTATGATGAATCAAGGAATCAAACGGTTACTTATTGCAACACCTTGTGATCCCATCTCTGGGATGTCAAACACGACGACTGAAAAACAGTATCAGAGGAAATCCACCAGCTGAAACCAGATTGGCCATATAACAGATAACAAATATTCATTGCACTTTGTGAACGAAAAAGGTCATTTGAAAATTAAATGTCCATCGGTAAAAAACAGCTATCAAAAAAGTTAAGATTCAGGAAAAAAGTTTTATTTTTCTTTCAGAATTTCATATTGACAATTTTTACTTTCCAGAATAAATGTAAACCTGGCGTTTTTTTCCAACGATACTGGTCAGACTTAAAAGTGGTTCAAGTACCAAAATCATGAGTCTGAAATCGTGAATCATAGAAGCATTGACGAATCTAGTTAGATACACAGAAATGGACCCTGATATAGAGATGCTTGCAAGTGGCAAGCACCACCGGGTACCTATAATACACCCAGGAATATAATATTTCTGAGGGACAGTCAGAAATTTGCAGGTTTCCGTACTTCAGTATGAGTGTCTTCTATATGCATTTCAGTACAAACTGTGCAAGCATTCATAGGAATGATAATTCAATCGTTCATTAATTTAAAATTGACTAAATAACGTGCTGAGGGTAAACATATGCCATGCTGTGTCGTGGCTAGACATCTAATGTTCAATCATATTCTGTCCGATAAAAAGACGGACCATGCATATTCTACCCGATAAAAAGACGGACCATGAAAATGGTTTCGCATATGCTCTAAGAAGCTGTCCGAACAATACAACGTAAATTTGACCGTGCTGAACTTACGTAGTAGTGTGATGCTTTTGGTGTGTGATGCAATATGTTAAACAAGCAATTTGTTATTATCGTTATTTCAGAGTTTTAAAGATTAAACATAATACGGCTGGTGACTTATCTGGCATGACTTGATGAATATACTGAAGAAACTCAGTGATTAATCGCACACTTTCAATATAAAGTCGCGGACACAACTATAGATGTGTGAAATAGGTCAATCATAAGATTGCCATATATTTCATGAATTGTTTAAGGACTTTAAAAAATTCTAAATCCTGAATTGAAATTCGACCTCAAAGTAAGCGTTACATGCATTATTTAAACAATCAATATGTTTTCATTGTTAACAAGCGTAATGCGCATTTTTCCACAAGCCTGTCGATTCAGCATGTGCATTTAGCTTAACCAATGATGTCACCTGGCACAAAAGGAAGGTCTGCTGACGAATTAATTCCCTGAAGTATACTAGGGTTACCATTAAATGCTCAAGATTTAATGTAAAGACATTTTTTGAATGTCACATAGTACCACGCAGGCACATGTCGTCGTAATGACGTCAGTATGACGTAAATTTGACGTCAAATGTCCACCGGCTATGGACCCTATGTTCCTTGAATTATAAATTTTCCGTTTAGATTGGTGAAAATTGTAAAATTTCCTTGAAGATTTGCTGTTTTTATCATATGACAATTGGTTAATTTTTCCAAACTTTAGCATACATACGTCAAATTGTGGTGTTAAATGCAAGTTTTTGTTATTGAATACATTGAAAATTTGGGTTAATTCCCTAAAACCATATTTCGTTCCGTGTCTCAACTATCCACTTGTATGTGCGTGTGTATTATTATGATACACAACATATTTGAGTAGCAACCTATGGCTCTGAAGAAAGGGCGGGTGTTTTTGCTTTTTACAATACTATGCAAAATAGTCAGATTTACCTTCTTTATTTGTCTTTCCTGAATGCAGATAAAAGAGTGTTTTCAAATTTGAGAATTTGTTGTTCATACTGCGATTTGGAGAAAACTGGTAATCAGGTTAATGTTAAAAATAGGAGACATTTTGAATTTAATATTCGAATGACACACACACCATACACACACACACACACACACACACACACACACACACACACACACAGGGCTTATCACGTGTTGGACATTAAACAAACTAATAAAATGGCATTAGAAGTGTGAAGATATAGGAATATATTCAACCATTCTTCTTTGGACCAGCCGTTCAACTTTCGAAGTAAGTCCAGCAAATATTTGCTCAAGGAAAGTAACAGTTTATATCAAGCTAGAAATGACAAAATTGATGAACTGTCATTAATATGAGTCTTATATGGAAACTTTAAGCTGTATCATACTGCTGACAAACTGGGCCATTGCAGCTGACCTCTGCTTAATACAGAGTGCCCAGCTGAGGGCTATATATGGTTGACCTCAATTTTGACTAGTCCATGACAGCATCTGTCATTTTCTAGCTATGGCAGCCCTTGTTTTATTCTCTCACGTTAGACTTTATTTTCATTCGGAAATTAATGAATATCTGCAGAAAATTCTCTGAAATAGACCAGGGGTATTAAAACCACTGATCATTAAAAGCAATAAAATCTAAAAGAATTTCTTCAAGAATAGAGAACACATTCGAAAGATGGAACATGGGCCATTCTTCGAAGTTTCGGCTATACAAGCCTCATCTGAAAACCTGAAATAATCTGGTGACAAAGCCAGAGAAAGCTTATTGTGATTTTTTTTATTTAACAAGGCAGTCGATTAAAAGACTGATAAGAATCAAAAAGGGGTTCAAATGACTAAAACGCGATGATCTAGAATATAAGTCTGAACCAATCAAATATTTTCTTCTGATTTCTCAGAATATATCTTCTTATTTCACAGGACACTAACAGATTGTTTGAAAAAAACGTTTTGGAAGAAAGTAGTGGTATTTTTTATCATCTTGACAGTCCTCAGTCCATTTGAAAGGGTATATTTTGGCTCTTGGGTATGATAGACATAACTTGTAGTACTCATTGTCTTAGAACATAATCAAGGGATCATATGGGAGTAAAATCAGTCTCATCCTTTGAAATAGTTTGTTTCGCATCTCTAGACTCGAAGTTTGAGTGTCTTGGGTACTTAATATTGGTTAACTTTATAATATAGAATTTTGTGCCCTTCTTCAATAACCATAGAAGTCCAACCAGGAAGCGGTCTTTAGGTATGTCCCTCCTAGACCTTGAGCTGACCATAGACACCCCCCCCCCCCCCCACAATATTCATATTCACGTTATAATAGAAAATATGCGTTGTTATACATATGTTAGTATTCGCCCTAAATAATGTTGGGTTTTGTCTGCTTGTACATAAATCGCTGTTTCAAGGTAATTGACAATGTCAAAGAAAGGTTGACTAACCCGTATAACGTAGCTTACATTGTATTTCACGTTTTTCCCCTTCAGTGTCTAAATACATGTAATATAAGGAGCAAATTGTAAGAATTGAAGTGTAGAGAAAAGTTAATGTTATATATATGACTGTTTTAATATTCTAGTATAAAAAACAAACAAACTAAAGTCTAACACCACTCATCAGAAGTCCCGATAAATATGTAACGTATATAACCACAACAAAAATACGGAAAAACACAACCAGAATCAGACTAAATCGCTGAGATGGTGGACTGACGTTTATACGTGCTCCATCAATCTTCTTTGATTCATGCCAAACTTTGATACGTTAGACAGCAAATAGCAGTGGCTATATTAAATGGGGACAGAAACTATCTTATTATTGAAGAATTTAACTATAAAATGATGAGAAAAGCTGAGAAAGCCAACACTAGCTGCATTTTATCTTTCAACGTTATTTGTATTATGTCTTAAGTAGACACTGTTGTATATGTAATTATGAAGAAACGCAAATGTTAAGTGTCCTCAGACTAAAAAAACATAAGGAGTTTATATTTGAAAAACAATTTAACAGTAACGCTACGTTACATAATTGTCATATGTCTGAGGATAAGATTTGTGACTCATCTGTTATCAAAATTGTAGTTCCCGCGCGGCATGAATCATTCATTGCTGGTGTATTAGCTTACCACTTGTAGTCAGATGGCAAATTTAGCTCTTTAAAATACACAAGAGCTCAGCAAGACACATATAGATTGTTGCAGCTGAAGCAGTTCGACCTTGCCTTCAATTCGGTCTCGATTAAAAGTGACATCAAAAAGATGATTTTCTTTTAATTTTATGCATAGGATGAGGTAAGTATAAGTTGATATATTCTGCAACTGATTAACTTCAGGTTCAGTCATAATGGGGATAAAACTAATTTTGATACCTGTGCTGTCGGCTGACGCTTTCAATTACCCAACATACAAATATGCAACTGTGACTACCAGCCGAGGCAATCAAAAGCAGTACCAACTCTGCCGACAGGCATTAACACCATTTTTGTTATGTTGTCAGTCAAATCGTCAGCCAAGAGTCTCTTTGCACAGTAACTGCTTTACATAGGTTAGCAAATATGTGTGGTTCCAGTGATCATAACTCTACATGTTAATTTGTGATCTACGTGATCTGTTTATGCAGTTCCCTTGAAATACATTACAAAATAGTAACAATATGAAAATTTAAGGATTATAGAAAGTGACATACTTTATAACGCATACAACATTCTGTCATCAGTCTGTTCAGGAGTTCTATTTTTCATTCTGTTGTTACAAATATTTAACTGGTCATGTAATTGTGCAAACCCCGTGGTTTTATTCCCACTTGTTGTTACTATCAAGGACTAAAGGTGTTACGAAATCAAATTTCAGTTAGACAATTTTCAATATGTAAGCTCCTAAAATTTTTGTTTGGATATTGCCAAAATGCTGTATTCTCTTACAGTATTTAAAATATTTGGACAAGGATGATTTGATAAACAGTAAGATATCATAAATAAACGGTTTACTGCCAGACTTATTGCTAAACAGTAAATTATATGGTAATACAAGGTCACGGAAATCAAATGCAGTAAGTTATTTAGGTTAGCCCTTCCTTGGCATGTATATGTATGCGCTATTTCTATTGTTTGATTATTTGTTATTTAGAAATACTGTATTAGTAGTTAAGGATATCAGAAATGGAGAATTTATAACTCTCAATGAATACCTTGTTTACGTTACTTGTTCGGTCTTTGTTTTTTTTTTTTTCTCAATATTGTGCAGCAAAGCATATCTACAATGCAGGCGAATACATTCTGAAGGAGAATAACTGAGATTTGCTCATAAATATCTGAACAGTGATGACCAACATTATTATATTCTGTCATTTTCATTTGCCATTTCATTATGAGTGCAAAGCTTACTGGAACACTGTCCCTGGAAAAGAAACATTTTTATTCAACTGAACGTATCTTTATGTTCTTTGGTGAATCGATTTTTAAGAGATAATTGAGTGTAGTTAGATTCTTTAAGAGATGATTGAATGTAGTTAGACTTGAAAGAGCAAGAAACGAAAGCATAGAATATAGATCATCTTAAACATAGCATTTATAGATTGCTACAGTATCACTAGTAAACTGCCAGTGTCTCTTTTCTGTAGTACATGTTTCTGATACTATTCTCCCAAACTCCTGGTTGACACACTATTGTTAGTTACATAAATGAACTAAATAAATCAACATATTGACACTTTTATTAAAGATTTACAAAAGTTTGTTTGTTTCTTGACTGTAACTCGGCAATGTTGTTTCCCTTTGTAACGTAAAATAGTCTTACAAAAGTAAGTAAACGCTGCCAGCAAATATCTACGTTAGCTTTGATGCAGAACTGTATTTGGTTGAAGTCTTCAAACTTCAGGTTTACTGTTCTGCTTTATAGTCTTTCAGCCTGCACGTGAAAACCAAACAAAATCCTGTCAAAAAAACAAGGTTGTACTCCATTTTGTATTGTTGATTACTGATTATTTTGCGGTTTTATACTAAACACATCAAAATCGCTTAGCCTTTAATGTTATCAAACTGATTGTATATAATTTTATTCGAGGCCTATATGCAAAATCAATGCTGGTTTTTAATGGTTGCGGCTTTATCATTTTTGAAGTTGTATTTTTTTCTTTATTTGTTGCATTTTTCAGCTGTATATAACAAAATGTCACGTATGTTACTGTCTTTAGATCTCAAATGTACAAATTGTGAAAGAAACAAACTGGGTAATGCCATTATGGAATACTTCGATTGTTTATATAATAACAAAGTAAACAGCGAAACCCCTTTTACATGTGCAAAATATGCCAATACCATTGTCATTACAATTTGAAGTATACCGCGTTTAATCACGTATAAAACACACCTCATGAATCCCTAAAGGCAATAACTGGGAGATTGTTGATAAGTTCAAGTACACATTATTTCATAAGAACTCCCAGACTTATATGTGCTATTGTATCTTTATGTAACAGTGGAACAAAACCTGATTAAAGGTATTATAATGAATTATTTTAAATTTCAATGTCATTTCCGTTACTACTAATAATAGTTTATGATAAAAAAAATAAATAAATTTGAACTTATATTAAAAGATTCTTTTATAAAGAAACTGCTACCAAAGAAAACAAAATGATTTTTCAAATTATATGATTTTAACAAAAATAGTCCTAGGTAACGTATACAATCGATCATTATGGCCGAGTAAAATGAGTTCAAAATATTGTACAACTGTTCCTTGCTGTTCAAATAGGCTGGCATATTCAATATTACCATTTACTGTTGTTTTCAATTCCAACAGTGTAGTCCAATAACTTGATATACAGAAAGTGATAACAGTTACTGTAATAAGGAACATTTATAAGGATGTACTGTGTTCAACATCCTAGTTTAACATCCTATTTCTCGCAAAGTATACAAGATAGGATAATATTTTTGGCAGATCTGAAAAGATCAATAGATTGTCTTAAATGCAATAACAAACATATAATCTAATATTAAATGAATAACTTACAGAAAGAAAGTATTTTGGATGGAAGTAGCAATTTTAATGGAGTGTATAGACAAATGTCACGCATATTACACCATGTAGGCTAAAGTGACCTTTAAAGAGACTCTATTATAATTTTAAACATAGGAAAGTGACTTCTATTTTTTTTTTTTTTTTTTTTTTTATTTTATGTCTATTTTTTAATGGGTAACATGCTGTTACAGCTTAACACCCCACTCGCCAGAGGGCTAACATGCTGCAAAATACTTCTAAGATGCTGGACTTTAAGAAAAGTATGGTCTACAAAACTCCCCCTGGGGGCGAGAGGTAAACCATATCTGGCTCATATCCTATCCTGTTTGACTTGTTTGATAGAAAATCTTTATATCCCCATTTTTGTCTAGAACTAAATGAAAATGAATGAAAAACTCGAGTTTAAGAATAGTTATGAGAATATTCGAGAATTAAAACAAGTCTTTTCATTTCTGCTCCATTTTAACAGTAATTGTGTTAATCTCCAAATATATTAATGCAAACCTTAATTACAAATTATATTTTGAGGGCCTCATGGAAGATTAGCTTATACATATGTATGTGCTAAATGTTGTAACCCTCGTTAAATAAAGTCTTTACTTACTGACTTACTTACGTGTATACCTATAAATTATATGCGAATATAGATTTGTGTTAATCTAATGGCTTCCTTGTCGTAATTTCATTTACAGGTATTTCCGTTTCGTAATCTATGTTTATATAAATAAACTATAGTTTAAACCAACATATGTACAAAGCTTCAAAGCTATAAGAAAAGTTGATTACGCAACTTGCTATTTTATGTTGATAAGAAAGACTAAGTTTCAAAGCCCATAATTATGTCCAAAATTAATTTCTGACCTTTAAAACTCTTCAGACACATTTTCAATATATCTTTCAGTATGCATGCAAATGGAATTCAGAAGGAAGTCATTAGAAAAAAACAAAAAAAGAAAACGTCTAAGTTCGAGAGCGCGCAATTTTGTTTAAAAAAAAACATAAATGACAATGAGTAGGAAGTCAGTATACAAAACAAAACTGAAAACGTTTAAGTTCGAAAGCGCACAATTTTGTCAACAAAAATGACCTTAAAAAATCTTCATACACATATTCCGTATGTCTGCAACATGTTCAAAGCGGTTCAGATTGATCCATCATAAGCTGTGGCAGAAGCTGATAACACAAACTTGCTAATAAAATTTGTGACACACAGACGGACAGATAGACAGACGGACTATGGTAAAATATAATACCCTCCGACTATCAGCACGGGGGGCATACAAAAAAAAACACTGATGTTTTAATTCAGAGTTAATACGTAAATAAAAACGTCTTGAATCAAGTGTTTTTGTATTGACCCAGACATAATTTCTTGGTCAGCTGCATTAGCCCTCGGCCTAACGGCCTCGGACTGATACAACAGAACTCTGACATAATTTTACTAAGTAATTGGGCTAATAACATAATACATGTAGTATCCTTGCTAGGAATGTAATACTGAAACATATACAGCTGATTCATTTCTTTTTGTTTATTTGTTTGTGTTTATTTTATTGTTCATTTAATTGTTTTTATTTGTTTATTTATTTTTTTTTTTGTTTTTCTTTTCTTCATTTGAAAATTTTAAAATTTTTGTTTTCGATGTCTGATATAGGACTTTTCAAGCTTTAATAATCACGGATTTGGTTATAAATAGAGCTTATCTAGCACATTTAGATTCAAAAAAAAGTTAATGATATCATTTATTGTCAATAGTTACCATTCAAGCGCAACACCAGGTATGAGAAAACCTGTCATATACCGAAATGTGCATATCCATACCAGCCTGTGCGCAAGTCAAGAAATGCGCATTCCACTTCTTGAGAAAACTTTTGTCGAATATTATTATCGTGCCCTAACCAGATTGCTCACATGCGCAAACTATTCTGAATATTCGCATTTCGCTACGCCATTAGACACCCAGGTTTTCTCTTGAACCGACTCATATCGTTTAATGTAATCGAAACATGTTAATTTTGCCCAAAACAAATCTGTGTCTGGGTATGGTGAGTGCATGTTAATCCGGCCTTTTGACCTGAATCAGAACTTTGACATTTGATAAATATTACGCAAGGCCGTTGACAGAGAGTATCTTTCTAACTAATCAGTTATAAGCTTTTCAATATTTTATTCGATTTACATATTTCTTTTGAGTACGCCTATGCGAGGCATTTGGGGAAAATTCGGAACTTTGGGTGAAGATTGCCATTTTGAGGTCGAAAGCGATCATTTTAATCAGCATTAGGAGTGGAAGATTCAAGTATCCCGCTTGCCGTTCTCTTCTGTTACCGATGGACGAATTGTATATTAGTGTGTTTTTACTTGAAACTGCTTAAATCTTTTCAGTAGTTTAGACCTAAAATATCTGGCTTGATACGGTCCATTTTCGGTCTCAATTATACTCACATGGCAAAAGTTCTCTAGGGAGAAGAACTCTATAAGCACTCAGCTTTCGTTCTAATCCCAAGATTGTATTGTATATATATATATATGTATGTATGTTACAATTTAAAAAACGAATAAAATATGTTTAAACCAAAAGTTTGATGAAAAAAATGGTGAACGTAGCAAGGTTCCAGACTAGATAGTAAAGGCAAGTGCAAAGCATTGTCGACTTTGATGAAAATAGTGATTGTGACGCCCCATCGGCTGGCTTCGTTTTTGCAGTAATTACAGAAGCTAAGGGTGTGGCGCTTGAGCTCTACATATATGCCAGTCGGGTCCGTACACCAGGAGTGCTTCACTTCGTACTTCTGCCATAGCTCCGGTGGTGCCCTGCAGAGCAGCTCCGCGCTCGCCCAGGTCTGGAAGCAGGCTGTTCCGCGGTCGGGGTTTTACTTTCTGTGGCACTGGTGGCACAGATGACATCGGTTAGGGCTCTGGTGGCTTCTCTGGAGTCCACGTCATCATCCTGGCCTTCTTCTTGGTTAGCTTGGCCCCTGCTGCTGACTTCTCGGTAGTAGTCACTGTGGTGGTTGCAGGAGGTTGAGAGGTCTGCAATAGTAGAGGCTCTTCTCTCCTAGCCTGCTGACTCGTCTTCTCTGGCTGTATTGGATTAGGTGGCTGTACTGTCACTTCAACGGTCGGCGCTGGCGGTTGTGTTGTTGGCTGCTCGGGTTCAGGTTATGGGGGGCTCTTGACGCAGCAAGTTCTCGTCGTGGCCATGTGATCTCCGTCTGCCTTTCTGCATTGCCGGCTACTGGTGCTGTACGAGTTTTCTTCTGCATTCGGTCACGGTTGTTGGCCTTCTTTAGTTGGTACTGGTAGGTCAGTTCGACCCTCACAGTGTCTGTGCCCTCGGCAGAGTGTAAGTCATAATGATATCAATTATGCGATGTGTTCACCTTGAATCTCCTGACCCAACTAATGTATCTATGATAATGAACTAATTTGGTTAAGTCGCTCTTCCTTTATATCTTGTAAAGCCTGTGGTAAACCAATAGCGAAACACTGGTACTTCAGTGACAATAGTCATTCGGGTACCCTAGTTGAAAACAGATGCAACATCTATTTTTAACCTTTTTTCTATTTTAAATAACAAAGCAAAACAGAAAGAGTGGGCAGCTTTTCAGGGGACCGTATTACTAGAGACCATAGACAAAACTGCATGTAACAATGAGTAATCACCACAGAAACTGCCTTGGAACAGTCAGTACTAGGTAACTGGGGCGGGATGGAGAGTATCATTTTTCTGTTATCAAACAAGACGCTTTTGGGACATCTTCCCAGCTATTTCAACTTAAAAATGCTCAATCTCTGCTCAAAGGAAATATAAAAGGTTTCTAGGTTAGGACAAAAAGAATTGTGTCGTAAAAACTTCCGTATCATCTTTTGATATTTTTCGGGCCTCTGCATGTAAGTTGGTGAGTTAACTTGACATGCAATGCAATGTGCACATCTAGTAAGCAGTACTACCTACCGCAGTCATTTCCATTTTAACAATACCCTATTAGCAAGTGTTTTTTAAAGCTGTTAAAATCAGTTGTTACTCTTGTACTTGAAGTTTTCACGAAAAAGTATTCAAACCACACAGGCTTGTCAAAAATCATGATGTTCTGAAAACATACATGGAAGAAACATGTTAAGTATCTCCCCATTTACTCAGATAATAAGCAATAAAGACGATGTAATTTAAATGTATTAAAATGGAGGGAGGGGCTAAAGCGGCCTTGCAATACTAGGGCCTTTGAGCTCAGCAAGCGAAAAGCACTGAAATGGACAAAAGTAACGATTTTAAGCCTCAATTTAGTATTTTTTCCTGACTGTGTCCCGCAGCCGCAATTGTAAAGCTACATGCGTTAATGTGTAAAGTCATCTTCTTGGAGCCATTGATAGCCTATGATTTGTGGATGTGGCACTTCCAGAGTATTTTCAAAAGGATTTGACCTATCTGAATATACGTGCGTTCTAATAATCTTAAAGAAACATAGTTCAAATTAAACTTCGGCATCACCATGCATCCAAGGCATATAAATATTAGAGTTCTCGTCTAATCTTCAATTAAACCTCTTTCATCTATCGCTTCATAATCTTTATATGATTTTGAGAAGGGCTTAACTTGTATTGTTTTTGTTTGTTTGTTGTTGTTGTTGTTTTTTGTTTGTTTGTTTTTTTTTTTGTTGTTGTTTTTGTTTCATTCAGATAATCCTATTTTTCAGATTTACAGAATGTTTCTTAAAGCATTTTCCATGCCTGGAAGCGGGGCCGTTCAGCTGCATCTGCTTGGTAGCCAGACCTCCGACAGGATGAGCTGTGGGCTTGCTTTCTTAAGGCGTCTGGTGCTGCTGATTGTCGCATCTTCTAGTCAAAGTTGGCTTTCAGTCCCGTGTTTCACATACCATTACTAGTCATGAGCAGACTCCATCAAACGAATGTCGGATTCATTCCTTTAGAGTTCAGAAAATTATCATATGTTACAAACGTATTAGATACAACAGAACTGTAATGCTGCAGTCTGCAGGTTAAGTGGTTAACCCAATCATGGTTAATAACTTTGCCTCTTTAACTCAACGCCGGTTGGTCGGGTATCACTCAATGTTGGGTCCGACATAAAGCTTTTTTAGTTTAGTTAATCAGGGCCAGACTTAGTCTGTTGCTTGGTCATTCGGGATTCACCTGATGGTTTCTTTAGCTCGAGTATTTCAGTGGTGTTGTCTAACATCCCAGGAGTCTCCTGGTGTCGCAATACGTTGTTTTGGTCGAGTTCTTATCTCTGAGTCATCATAAGTCTTATTTATTACTGACTGTTTCTAGGCAGAGCTTTTGTTGTAGTTCCTTATTGTTACTTGTTCATATGTCGAAGTGCCTATGGTCTTGGACCAATGGCTGCCCACTGTGTTTTTTTTTTGTTTTGTTTTTTTTTTTCATTTTTCTTTTTTTTTTTTTTTTGTTAATGAAAATAGGTAAAAATAATTTTTTAACGTTTTTCGTATACCTTGTTTTTGTTGTCTTTATCAATGCTGTCCTTCGTCTATTACGTGAGTGGTGGTTTTGTGGTTGCGTTGAACCATTGCAGAAGAAAATGAAAGGGTTTGGATTCAGTAAACATGTAGTTTTAGTCCCCAAGTGATTTTGCTGACCGTTCCAAGGCGGCACTTCACTTCTGTTGTGGTTCCTCAGTGTTACATGGTATTGTGCCCGCTTGACTATGGTCTTCAACAGTCTGGTCACCTAAATATCTGCCCATTCTGCTTTCTGTTTTGTTTTGTAATTTAGAATAAAAAAGGTAGATAAAAATAGATGTTGCTGCAGCTTTTAATTAGGTTAGCTGAATGACCGCCTGTTAGGAAAAGAGCTGCTCATTCATTTTACCGTGCGTGTCCTTTATGAACTTTTGTCAGTTTTTGTGTGTGTGCTTCTTTCCCTTTAGGATTTGAGAGCGGGATGAGGGATTTGATTGTATTAATTCCTGATTATTTCCCATCTTTTTACTTTTCTTGCTTCCACTTCATTGTCTTAACAGATGATCTTAGCTATCGTGTGTCGGTTATACTTTATTGTTGTATTTACTGATCCTTTGGTATCACCTTAGAGTCGTTTCGAAAATACAGTGCGGCTTAAGTCGGTGACAGAGGACCTATGACTCCTGTCGCACAATTCACTACAGTTCATGAACAGACTCAGTCAGAGTCTGCTATTGTGATTATTGTTTCTTTGAAGTGGTCTTTGCTTCCAAATGGATACTTTACAAAAAAATATCGGTATGTGAATATTTCCGTGCAGTGTGATTTGATAATAGTACCCACTGAATATGTTTCATATACCGTTTCTGAAATGATTGCACACGACCACGTTGTATGTTGCCACTTGGTATGTAAACCACAAAAAGCTTGTCTGCCATACACGTCGGTCTTTTGCAATTTGTGTTCTCTGGCTTCATGTCTGTATTCTATCATAGAATATAAACCTTCCATTTACTTATTTTCTAGGGATTTCTTCCAAATCTTCCACCTCTATTAATAGCATTTTCATTTCTACAGACGCCCGATGTTGAAGCCCATCTTAATGGTTGTTAAACTTCTTGAAATAGGCTATTGATTTTATTAGTTAATTTATTATCGTTTACCTAATGGCAAATCAGTAAGTGGTGTGATTGAATCTTTTTTAGTGTGTGTGTGTGTGTGTGTGTGTCTGTGTGTCTGTGTGTGTGTGTGTGTGTGTGTAAACTTATAGAAATAAACTTACCGCGCTAAAATCGTTTTATCCGCAATCTGGCATCTACAAACAGCATGCTGCATCTGAATCAGTCATGCGAATTTTGCTTCAATCCATATTCGTATTGTGTACTGTGTGCCAATCCATTTAGAGTTTTGATACTGAATTCACATCTAAAAAATCATTTTATATTGCACTTTATGGAAACCCAATATTCCCAGAAGAATGAAAATAACGGGTTTCGGGACTTACCGGAGTATACTGAACGATAAACATAAAGATTTCATTTAACGAATACAGCCGAATTCCCGTTAACATGTAAATGGTGTTAGGTCATCACATCCCCAGTCGAAAAAGTTTCCTAGCGTTGTTAGCTCTTTGACGATTTTTGTTCATGCCATATGATTGAGTTCTGCCTTGTGGTCAGGAAACGCTAAACAGAGTAACAGAAAATTCAAACTAAGAAAAATCAAAGTATTACATTTTTAATGACGTTCAGTATGCGTGATGTGATTGGTTACTTCTGCTATTGACAGGTAAATTGCTTTTTAAGCAATAAATTTGCCTAATACAAACCGAATGAATGATATCTATTTTTTATCAGAGTAATTATTTAACCTTTATCATTTTGTATTTTGACAACGAATGGCTTCTATTTGATATATACTGTTTTACAGACACTTAAATTTGTTCAAAAGACTATTAGCTAGGTATGATTAAATTCGGCATGTAATTTATTTTTATTTTTTGTTTCTATTTACAACTGAGATTGAAATAATTTCAAATCAGTTTGAAGCCTTACCAAAAACTTTGCATTAAAAAATGCATATATATATAAAAAACATAATAATAAAATATCACTTGGATATTTTCTTGAAAACTTACATTAAAGAATAATTTCACATTTTTTTGGCGACTGCTTTAGCAAGCAGGAGCGACAGAGGGGTCACTTTCCGGCGATGGCGTCGTTGTCGCCGGCGTTGGTGTTGGTGTCGTCGTCGTCGCTGTCGTCAACAGTGGTTACACATGGCGTGCAGTTCAATTCCACAGAGATCAGGAGGCCTTTTGTGATGACACTTCAAATAGGCTTACATCATGACATTGTCCCCACCCCTCCCCCAACACCAGTATCATCTTCAGGTAAAGGGCTGACCTTGACCTACTTCTCACACTCTGTTTACCAAAGTCTAATTTATGTCTGCCCACTGCGTTTTGCTCCGTTTCTCAAAGACTATAAAACATTTTAGAGAACTTGACCTTTATACAGGCTTACATTATGACGTTATCTATGCAAAAACAGTGTTTCTTGCTGTTCAAGATAGCCAAATTTGCGTTTACCCACTGTATTTAGATCCACTTCCCGGAGACTAAAAGACAGTTTGTGGTGAAACTACACACAAATATACATTATGACATTGTCTCTGCTCTAGCAAAATATAGCCAGTTTTCCGAATGGAAAGATTAGCTGGGAAAAGCTGTTCTCGGTCAGTTTCCCATCCGTTTGTCCGACGGAGTTCGCTGTTGTTGAGTTGCAATAATTTTATTACAGATTTCAAACGACAACTTGTGAGATTGAATCCAGAATCTTACAATGAGTAGTCAGACCGGGGTCTACACTTAGGCTAAGAGTTTTTGTCCGAAACTTTAGAGTTAACATGGTAACAGACAAAGAGGTTTTATTATACCACACATACATTGTAAAAAGCGATGTGCTCGCCTAAAGGCAGTGCCCTTTTCATATTATATTATAGTATACCATTACATTTTACAAACTGTTTCTATCCCTGGAAAAAAAAGGAGTCAAACATGCAAGCCAAAAATCAGGTGGTCGGTTAGAAGTTGGTTTTAGTATAGTTTAGAACGCCTAACAGGTTTTTTCACACAGATTGCTGTCAGAAATTCACCAATTAATTTGTTGGTTGTGTGCTTTCATAAAGCGAATAAGTTGAGAAATATATATACACCATATATGATTTTTTTTCATTTATTTGCACATTGCTATGAATGTTCAAAACATTTGTTGAAGGAAGTACTTTTAAATTATCATTTAAATATTTTGTAATACTTTTTTACATTTATTGTATCAATATGCTGGTACTGTATTGATTAAAGACAAAATGCAGAAAAGGCCAGTTATCGATATTCTAACATGTACATGTATTAGATCACGCTTCTTTTTATAGATACAGATATTTCTTGACTATCAACCAGATCAAATTTTTAGTTGAAAGGTTTTTGTATAGTATAACCTAACCTAGTGTCCTCATATTTGACATTTCTTTGGTGCGATTATCTAGTCGAACTAGATTGAAAAAATGATAATTTAATTGACTATAAAACCTCGATTGCCAATCAATTTATGCGTGACTCGACAAAAACCTACAAACCCACATGGCCCTTGAATAAAAGATACGCCAAACATAGCATTTGGAACATGAGATACTTTTCCGAAATATGACAGGGGTATTGCGTACTATGACTTATTTTAGGGACATGCAAATTTTAAGCAGATAAATAAATAAGTAAATAAATAAATAAACAAGAGCTGTCGCCTGACAGCATAGCTCGCCTGAATTGGTGCTTGCTCATCACACAGCCGCTATGGTGGTGTGGACTGCTATGCATAACACTTCATGCAAGCATGTCCATAATGAAAACACATTTATAAACAAAAGCTATCTCAGAAATAAGTCTTAAAATAAAATTAAAATAAAAAAAATGAAATGAAATTTCAAAGTCCATGAGCTTGAGGTAAAAAAACTGACGGGTGAGGGAGGGGGGGGGGGGAGGGGGGCTAGGATGTATCAAAACCCTGAACCATTATCTAACATCAGTCCAAGTATTAGTATCAACTGAGTCCATCATCGTGGCACTGTGAAATTATGTCTTCATAAATATAAAACCGTAACCAAAATCTTTAAGACAAAATTCTAAGTCGATGACCTCGACTTCAAGGTCATCCAGTGGGGTAAGTATAAGGTGTTTTGTAAAAACTCAAAAAAGAGTCTAACATCAGTTAAAGTATAAATAAATGTCTGCAAAGCATTATGAATCAGTTTGCAATTACAAAACTTTAAAAAAGACAAAAAAATCCTAAGTCCCTGACCTTGACTCAAGATCACTGAGCGGGGTTGGGAGAGTACTCTGTAGATCTAACTACAGTGCAAATATAAAAAGAATTCATCTATGGGTTCAGGAGATATGTGTCTTTAAAAAACTTTAACCAAAACATCCAATCAATAAAAAGACAATATTCCAAGTCCATGACCTTGACATCAAGGTCACAGAGGGGGGTGGGGGTAGTACCTTTGAAAACTTTAGACCAATATCTAACTTTAGTGTAAGTATCAAAGGAATCCATCCATGGGTTAAGGAGATATTGAGCTTTATAAAACTTTAACCAACACATCCAGTCCAAAAAACTACAAATTTTCTAAGTCCATGACCTTGACATCAAGGTCACGGAGTGGGTGGAAGTGGTACCCTGTTTAACCTTAGACCAATATCTAACTACAGTGCAAGTATCAAAAGAATCCATCCATGGGTTAAGGAGATATAGGTCTTTAAAAAACTTTAACCAAAACATCCAATCCGAACGCCGACGCGGACGCTGACGCGGACGCCGACGCCGACGCCGTGGTGACAACAATAGCTCTTCCTGAACTTTCGTTCAGGCGAGCTAATGAATAAATGAAAATAAAAAGAAATAAAGTAACAATTATAAATAAATGAAATAAAAAATATACAAAATTTGTTCTTTTACAGGTTATAGTTCTAAATTGGAAAACCTGCTTATTAGAAGAAATCTTCAGATTTATTCAATTTGCCTATAGTAGATGTTTTTTATCATGTAGCAACCGTTTGCTAAAATCATTTTGTTTGAACAAGGCAATGGTATAAATATGGAAGACACGGGACGAAACTAAACTTCACTCAAAGTCATGGCAGATGATATGTCTCTCACTAAAGTAAAGAGGAAAACTCTCAAGAAGTGGCACAATTCAATTCCAGATCCAACCCAAGACCCCGTGTGGGAAAGATACAACACAAAACTAGTCATCACCAAAGACAACACCAGCAGCAGCCATGTGAACAGCCATTTTCCATGTAGGCGGTAAACGAGCTAGCCTGAACATCACAGACAGTATATCAATAACAGACATAGCAACTAACAGCACATAAAACAACCAAGAAGAACCAAAACAGAACTGCCGCATTGGTACGGCCAGTAATGAAATTACTGAGAAATTAGTACTATTAGAGCCAATAAAAGCCAACAATTATGAACAATGCTCCAGATATTTTTGTCCATATTCAGCCCAGTTTGAAAGCCCTTAGAAATTCGATGGATGGTAAAACCTTTTGAGAGGTGTGGCTCCCAAAGGGGCATTCTGAGTAAGCAATCTCCTTTTCTGATGTCGCCAGGTTCCGTAATGGGACTACAGACACTGAACGTTACTCTTAATTTCAACGTACACTGAAAATAACTGGATCTTCTTCTGCACCCATGACGATATTTTATAGTCAGGGTGCATTATGTTTTAGCCTTGTCTTTCCACCTGTCTGTCTTTGTGAAAAAGGCCTTGTAATCAACTCGTACACTTTCCACCTAACCTAGCTGAAACTTTGCAGAGATTCTACAGACAAAAAGAAAGTATGCATATTAATTGTTGGCGGTAATCAATTCATTTTTTTTACCAAATGACGCTTTTTTGCTTACCAAGACAAAGGCTAGATAAAACATCTGTTATCACTTCATCCATCGGCATTGGTTCGGTTTAACACCTTTTCTAACTACACTGCACATAATTGAGCCGCGACACGAGAAAATCAACAAAGTAGTTGTGCACCCAGCGCAGACTCAGATCAGCCTGGGCATCCGCCCTGTCTGATCAGAGGTTTCGCTATCCGCATAGAGGTAGTTTAGACCCTTAGCTACCTTTTAAGCGATAAGCGAAGAATCTAATCGGACTGGGCAGATGCCCAGGCTGATCTGAATCTGCGCTGGGCGCACAACCACTCTGTTGGTTTTCTCGTGTCGCGGCTCATATTATGGATTTTAGATTTCAGAGGTCAGTTTGCATTTTAAGCATAGTTTACCTTCTGTGTGCCACCGGATTTCAGCTGTGCTACTTCTATCGACGCATAATAGAATGCCACTTATAAAGGACAACATAGACTAGGATGACATTCTTTCCTGAAATTCAATGCAATTTGAAGATTTCAACATGTTTTGGCTCGAGCCATCAAATTCCATTGTTCCATACATTTGATCATTCAAGTTCACTTGTGTTGCAACTGTGTCATAATAGATCACACCGACCTCCATTTTCGAAAATCAGTGCAATTTGAGTTCATCATAATGGAGCCTTAACACGAGAAAACCAACAAAGTGGTTGTGCGCCCAGTGCAGACTCAGATCAGCCTGGCCATCCGCCCAGTCTGAGCAGACTCTTCGCTAAGCGCTTAAAGGTAGCTAAGTCTAAGCTACCTCCACGAGACAGCAAAGACTCTGATCTGACTGGGCGGATGCGTCTGAGTCTGCGCTGGGCGCACAACCAATTTCTTTGTTTTCTCGTGTGGCGGCTCATATTTATGATTTATGAGTCACTGAGGCACCAGATTTCGCCTGTACTTGCAACTTATGACGCAAGAGAGCATGAAATGATGGCATATATCCTTAAATTCAATGCAGTTTGCAGACTTCGACTTATTTTGCCTTATGTGGGTCCTAGAGCCACCGCATTTTCATCAGCATCGTACATCTGATCACTTTCAAATACTAGGACATCATTAATCAAGATGGGCGTGGTCGGGTCGGGCGAAAGTGCCCGGTACTTTTCGGTGCCGGGGCGTCCTACTTTTTTGGAAAATAGTTGGGCAAGAGCCTACTGTGCTTGCAGTAGGTGCGGGTGGAGGTTGTATGAAGATTTTTTCTCTCGCTATCACATTTCTTTTCTGTCTCCCGCTGTCTGGGAGACGGCTCGATATAGACTGAAATACCCTCTCAAAGAGCCGTTAAACCAAAAAGCAAAACACAGACACACACACACACGCATAGAGAGAGAGAGAGAGAGAGAAAGAGAGAGAGAGAGATCAAGATGACCCTGAGATTCTGTTTGTTTTTTGTTGTTGTTGTTGTTTGCTTTTTTGTTTTGTATGAGATTTCATTTTATTTTGGCTTTTTGGGTACTAAAGCCTCCAGATTAAAATCTGATCGCCCAAGATTTTCTGCATTAAAACTAGGAATTCAAGACCATGGAGAGATCTTTCTGAAATTCAGTGCATAGATCTGAGCACTTATTATGAACGTATGCAAAATAAAACTAGTCCATGATACAACATCAGATTTAATCACATATTGGCCCGCACGTGTTGGCTCGTGTCCTACAGCGGCTATATAATGCATTATAAAATACATGTATACCATGCTACAAATAATGCCCTTATTGCCCTAAATCAGGGGACCGTTTGTTCTAAGTACAGGTCGATAATGAAAACACGCAGTACCGATAACGGACGATTTTTCCTCGGTACGTACGTTAAATTCCGGCTTTTCCGGTAACCCGTAAGACGGCGATGCAGTAAAGACGTTTAATCTTATTCAGCACGGTGGTGATATTTTATACCTATATTCGGACAGAACGGGTTAGAAAATTGATCATTATTTCTCTAAGATTATATGGATTTTCATGCGGTAAAGTGCATATTCCTCGTCGCTTTTGAAGCAAAACCATCGTACAAGAGCTATTTTCATGCACGCTGTATTTGTCCACACAAGGTCGCGCAAAGTATGAAAAAGTGAAGAAAACTACAGCGAGAAGCATAAAAGCATTTACACAGTCGTTTGCTGTGAATAAAGACAAGGTATCTGCACTTTACCACATGAAAATTCATTGAGTATTAAGGAAGTGACGAATAATTTTCTGACCCGTTCTGTCCGAATACAGAAGTAAGTCACGTGATTCTCCGCCTTGTTCAGGGTTCTCGCACGAGGGTGTAAATCAAATTCTTTCGGATATAGCAAACAAAGGATATAATGCATATGGATATCAATGTACACAATCTGTATACTAATGATTCATGCCCCTCCGGTTCCGTTTAGCCGACGTATGTTCGTACATGTCGCGCGCGGATTAGCTTCCATGTGTTGAAAAAGACTTCTGGCCTCTGTCATATATTCGATGGCCATTGGTGTTCGCTACATAGACAATAAGACAATCGACTGGTATGTACTCCGCCGCCGCTAAGAATTGCACATGCTGTTCGCAGTGTCAGATTATCCGACAGACGGGTAATGATTCCTGAATCACACACACTGACAATAAAACATAGTATCAGTATGTGTAATATTGCACTCAACCCAGCCTCTGACACGATTCATGAGCGACTACCTAGCGGTGACGTCCCGTGGATCACCGTTTGTCTGACGCGGCTCATTTCTCAGCGCAGTAATCGACGACGGTGAGTTTCGATGGAAAATAGGACCTCTAGCAATCTGTGTACCGTAAATGATCAAAACAAAAAGTCCTACTGCAGAAACGAGTTGAGGCCTCATTTTAGCATCCCCAGGACTTAGGATTGTTCAGGAAATACAGACAGGAATAAATCTGGTTAAACTGCGCAGCTACGTCATCATTTTTCGCGCATAATTTAAGGGATACTTAGGAAAAAAATCGAACGTGAAATATAAGCACAGAGCAGAAAGTTTTGTTATTTGAGTGATGGCTGAACATATTGTGTATATAGGCAATACGTCTGCAAAATGGATACTGAATTTAGGAATATCAATTTGGGCCAAAACTCACTGATTTCAAATTTGACCAGTACGATATGGACTGAAAAAAAATATCTGGAGCACTGCGTCTGCAAATGGATATTCATTTCAGAATACATGTACCAATTTGGGCCAGGACTGACTGACTTCGAATTTGACCAGTACGATTCGGATTGAAAAAAATATTTTGAGCACTCTTCATAGTCTTTGGCTTTTAATCGGCTCCTGCGTCAGCAAATTTCATCCGTGCCTACTTGATATATCTGATCACTCTAGGTCACTTGCCATGAAACTGTCATAAATGGTCACGATGACCTATTTTCTGTCGATTACTTCAAATTGCCTATTTTGTTGTCTCGACTTCCGCGGGTTACGTCACAAGTTTGTGAAAATAATTTGCAGTGAAACTAGGACACAATATGAATGGTTTTCATAGTTCATATTTATTGTATTTTGCAAGACCCTGGTAAGACGCCGCGTACTGCGGTGTCTGAACTGGGTCTGCACTGTTTACATATGTACCCAAAACGGTTTTCCACTCTAAAAAGGGTTATAATGAGTGTCAGTAATATAACTCAGATAAGCGCGGCTTTGCGTAAGCTAAGGAAGGCTAGAATGTTACCATAAGTCAGCGTATGCGTGCTGGTGTGCGTGATTAAAATGGTCACCTGCTGCGTTCAGCTCAGTTTCTGTAGTAACCGAGAAAAAGATATAGTCTTCAAGTTCGATACATTGTCTGGATTAACAGGTGCATGCAGTGATGCATATCAGGTAATGGACCATGATTTGCCAAATTATTCTAATGATATGGGAAACTTTTCAGAGTAATTTCAGAGATAGGCGATACTTGGGTCCCTATATGCTTAATGCAGTTAAAGCAAGCTAGATCCATCTTCTGTAAAAGAATATACTGCTGACTAATTTCGACTTTGTGGTCTAAGAGAAGCAACTCAAAGGGTTATATCCTTACCGATAGAAGGCACACTCTGCACAGGAACAGCAAATTATTAAATGTATTTATCAAAGAAAATTAAATCTGGCTAGAATCTGGGAAAAGGCGAATAAAACAATGAGAAAACCTGACTTAAAGCCGAAATTAGGTACCTGAAGCCTTAGACTGGCTGCAGTCTGAAACATTCATTTGTCTACATTTATATACTTTTTTTCAAAACCTTTTTTACATTTTATATAAATACCATTTCCCTAAAATCCCATGTTCTCTTGGTCTACTGTTTCATGATACATTAGCCAAGAGAAAAGTGGGATTTTAGAGACACGAGATTACTATGGTCTTTGAAATTTAGGCAAATAAATGTTTTAGACTGCAGCCAGTCTACTGAAGGCACAAAGTATGCATCCCTAAAGCGCACGTTGTATTGCCTGTGACATTGTACAGCACCGAGTTAGTATTTAGGAGGATTTATGTGTAGAGGATGTATTTTGCGTTTCTATAGTATTTGAGACGAGATACGATTTTTGCCAAATATGTAAGAAATAAAGTCAGATATAATTTATGTGTACATGTATTGGTGCTTTCCAGACCTCTCAAGTGCGCACAGTGTCAGTCTTCCCAGTGAACATAACCTGTTATATGATATGACGGGTCCTGTCTCTTTGAATAAGTTCATGTGCATCTATTTGGTCGTCCATATTACTTTCTCCAAGTTATATATGTATGTTAAGATCTATCCAGAGCCTGTACGATATCCATATTCAGCACTTCTGGTATAAAACGTAATATTTACCATCGTATTATGCGGATTTGTAAAGAATAAAATGTGACTCAGTAAACACATAAGCGCCATGATGATTCGACTGAAACGAAAGCCAACATGCCTTTACCGAACAATAATTCCACGAAATGCGGTGTCTCGCCTGTCAGCGCATTGTCACAAAACAGTGCTGAAGGCAAAAATCGACAAAGGTTTACTCGACGACGACACCGAAAAAGTAATACATGTACATATGTCTCGCTTCTGCTAGTCGCAGGCGATATAATAACTACAATTAATAGCTGAAACTGTAAGTTGCTCATGTGGATAGGCATCATGTTATCATACACACATGAGCCGCGACACAACAAAACCAACAAAGTGACATGTGCGCTCAGAAAGACTCAGATCAGCCTGCGCAGCTGCCCAATGCTCACAGTTTCTTCGCAGTGCGCTTAAGGTGGTGATAATCACTGATTTGGTGCAAAGTCAAAAATCTGCATAAAACGCTGCAAATACAACTGAGCTTCCCAAAACTTAGCAGATGCCTTCTTTATGTTGTTTCTCAAAATTTAGAATCCAAAAATGCAGGATTTTTTTTTTTTTTTGTTAAAACGTGTTTTATAAGGAAAAATCAACGGGTAATTTTTTGCGCAGAAATCTAAAAAATTAGCATCGTTATTGAAAATATACTTAGTGCTGAGGGTACCTAGTTGCATTACGAAGAGCGTCCTAGCATTTTCCCAATTTTTTCACACATTATCAGATAAAAAAGACGCAGCCTGTGTCCAATTTGTTTTGTCAAAACACACAAGTGATACTATTTTAACAAGATTGAAGAATTAAATTTACACACCTGTCATAGTATAGTAATATTTATATTGAAGGTGTTATATAGGTATTCTTGTCTACCCTTTATTAAATGAATGCATCCAGTGTACATGCACCTTGTACATGGCTGAACTACTGTTTTCATCTTGTTTACCTGACAGTCTCAGAAAGAGTTGGAACAAACACTTGCTAGGACGCTCTTCATAATGCTATAACGCACCTTCAGCGCTACGTAAATGTTCAGTAGCGATGTTATTTTTTATTTTACATTCTGCGCAGAAAACTACCCTTTGATCTTTCCTTATAAAAACACATTTTAAGCAGCATATACCTTCTAAGCTGTAGAGAATAACAAAAATGAGGTCTGCTAACTTTCAGGGTTATACGTATTTATATGGTTTATGCAGAATTTTGCATATATCATAAATCACCACCTTAAAAGATAGCTAGGAATCTAAGCTATGTCCATGCGCACAGCGACTCTTTAACAGAATGGGAGGATGCCCAGGCTGATCTGAGTCTTCACTCGGCGCAAATGTTATGTCGCTAACACGTTGACACATCATTTACCGAGAGTTTAGCTGACTGCGTGAAAATGAAAGCTTATGATTCGTGAATACTTTGTATCGACTGCAGTTGTATTGAATAAGGATAAGTTTTACAGCTGTTTTGTCGCCACTTTTGATGCAGCTTTGATGGTTAAGGGCAAACATAGCGCTGGGGTATAAATATATTCAGCTTGAGCTAGTAAAGAAAAAACTCCGGTTATATCAAACTGTAGACAGATTTTAATGCAACTGACCGTCAGAGAGTTAATGAGCATATACATGTTAAAGACTCGAGCGTTTGCAAAAGTCAAGACTGGGCGCACAACCTTGAGTCAACGCTGACTCAAATTTGTTTCAACGCCATAGCGTTGATTAAATGTTCATTCTATGCTGTGTGCATGCTGGGAATTGATATGATTTAGGGACGCGCTTCGGCTGGGTCAAATTAAATTACTCCGGATATGGTAGCATCACACCTATAGATATTTTAGGACTGTTCATCAGGATCATGTTTTATAGAATTGTTATACCCCCGCTTTGAAAAAGATGGGGGTATACTGGTTTACATCTGTCCGTCCGTTCTTCCGTCCCTCCGTCCGTCCGTCCCCTTTTAATCAAATTTTTCGTCAAAGATTTCTCCACAACCATACAAGCTAGAATAGTCATATTTGACATACAGGTTGATGATGATGTGTTGTATCGTGGGATTGAGAATCAGCCTTCTCCTGCTTATTCTTCCCTTTTTTGTCCATTTTTCTTTGTTTCCATACTTTAAATAATGAAATTTTTCGTCTAAGATTTCTAAACATTCATTCATGCTGGAATAATTATATTTGGCATACAGGTTGATGACGATGTGTTGTATCGTGGGACTGAGAAACAGCCTTCTCCTGCTTATTCTTCCCTTTATTTGTCCATTTTTCTTTATTTCCATACTTCCAATTATGAAATTTTTCGTCAAAGATTTCTCAATAACCGTTCAAGCTAGAACAGTCATATTTGGTATACAGGTTGATGACGGTGTGTTGTATCGTGGGATTGCAAACCAGACTCCTCCTGCTTATTCTTCCGTGTATTTGTCCAATTTTCTTACTTTCCATACTTTGAATATTGAAATTTTTCGTCAAAGATTTCTCCACAACCATACAAGCTGGAATGGTCATACTTGGCATACGGGTTGATGACGAGGTGTTGTATCGTGGGATTGAGAACCAGCCTTCTCCTGCTTATTTTTCCTTTTATTTGTCCATTTTTCTTTATTTCCATTCTTCCAATAATGAAAATTTTCGTCAAAGATTTCTCACCAACCGTTCAAGCTAGAATAGTCATATTTAGCATACAGGTTGATGACGGTGTGTTGTATCGTGGGATTGCAAACCAGACTCCTCCTGCTTATTCTTCCGTGTATTTGTCTAATTTTCTTACTTTCCATACTTTGAATAATGAAATTTTTCGTCAAAGATTTCTCCACAACCATACAAGATAGAATGGTCATATTTAGCATACAGGTTGATGACAATGTGTTGTATCGTGGGATTGAGAACCAGCCTTCTCCTGCTTATTCTTCTCTTTATTTGTCCATTCTTCTTTATTTCCATACTTCGAAAAATGAAATTTTTTGTCAAAGATTTCTCAACAATCATTCAAGCTAGAGTGTTCATTTTTGGCATACAGGCTGATGATGGTGTGTTGTATCGTGGGATTGTAAACCAGCCTTCTCCTGCTTATTCTTTCATGTATTTGTCCAATTTTCTTACTTTCCATACTTTGAAAACGAAATTTTTCGTCAAAGATTTCTCCACAACTGTGTAAGGTAGAGTAGTCATATTTGGTATGCAGGTTGATAACTATGTGTTGTATCGTTGGATTGCAAATCAGCCTTCTCCTGCTTATTCTTCCATGTATTTGTCCGATTTTCTTTCTTTCCATACTTTAAATCATGCAGATTTTTCGTCAAAGATTTTTGTGCAACCATGCAAGCTTAAGAGTAGTCGTATTTGGTATGCAGGTTAATGACAACTTATTGTAGTGTGGGATTGAGAACCAGCCGTCTCCCGCATATGCATCCCTTTATTTGTCTGATTTTCTTTCTCTCTTTACATTGAATACCCGGTAACGCAATTTTTTGTAAAAGATTTCACAGCAACTCTTCAATGTAGAATGTTCATATTTGGTGTACAGATTGTAAACGACTTATTGTATAGTAAGATTCAACCCAGCTGTATCTGGCATATTCTTCCATGTATTTGTTTTATTTTCTTTCTCTCTACATTGAATCATGCAATTTTTCGTAAAAGATTTCACAGTAACCCTTCAAGGTAGAATGTTCATATTTGGTATACAGATTGATCACGACCTATTGTATTGTGGGATTGCAAACCAGCCATATCTGGTATATTCCTCCCTGTATTTCTCCGATTTTCTTTCTCTCCATATTTTAAAGAATGACTTTTTTGTCAAAGGTTTCTAAGCAGCCATTGCAAGTTAGAAGAGGGATATTTTGTTTGCAGGTTGATGATAACTGTTGTATTGTGGGATTGAGAACCAGCCTTCTCCTGTTTATTCTTCTCGATATTTTTCCAGTTTTTCTTTCTCTCCTTACTTAGAATTATGCAATTTTTCGTAACAAATTTCACAGCATCCTTTCAAGTTTGGCTCTTCAAATTCGGTATACAGACGGATAAAGACTTATGTCTTACATGTACTTATTAATTTTTCTATCTGTCTTTGTGAAATCATTTTATTCCGTATTACGTATACATAGAAAGGGATTAATTGATATTCGGTATACACGTTGACAATGAGTTCTCTCTCCATACAATGTACCTAATGTAACATAAATAACACTATTTGATTAAAGCACTTAAGCGGGGGTATAGTCGGATTCTCCGACAGTTCTAGTTTACTGCCTGGTGGATATCAAATTACCACCAGATCTTGTGTCCAGTTCTCGAGATTAGAAGGGGCAGCAGGGATTATTTATGGATAATTTTCCTTATTATACCCCCGCTTTGAAAAAGTGGGGGGAGTATACTGGTTTACATCTGCCCGTAGGTCCGTCCGTCCTTCAGTTCTTCCGTAATTCCGTAACACTTTTTTGTCAAAGATATCTCAAGAACCGTAAAAGATAGAAACTTCATATTTGGTATACAGTATGACAACGACAAATTGCATCGTGGGATTGAGAATGGGCCCTTTTCTCTTGTTCTTCCCTGTATTTGTTCACTTTTCTTTCTCTCCACATTTTTCGTCTAAGATATCTCCACAACGGTATAAGATAGAAAATTAATATTTGATATACAGGTTAGCGATGACAAGTTGTAACGTGGGATAGAGAACTGGCCTTCTCCTATTTGTTCTTCCCTGTATTTGTTCAATTTTTTTTCTCTCCATGCATTCAGTACTGTAATTTTTTGTAAAAGATTTTTCAGCAACTGTGGAAGGTGGGAGGTTTATATTTGTTATATGAGCTGACAATGACTTGATGTATCGTGGGATTGGGAATGGGCCTTCTCCTGCTTGTTCTTTCCTGTATTTGTTCATTTTTCTTCCTCCCCACACTTTTTTGTCAAAGATATCTCCGCAACAGTGTAAGATAGAAAGTTTGTATTTGGTATACAGATTAGCAGCTACAAGTTGTATTGTGGGAGAGAGAACCCGCCTTCTTCTGTATGTTCTTTTATGTGTTTGTTCACTTTTCTTTCTCTCCATGCTTTCGGTACTGTAGTATTTCGTAAAAGATTTCTCAGCAACTTATCAAGGTGGACGGTTTATATTTGTTATATGAGTTGACAATGACTTGTTGTATTGTGGGATTGAGAATGGACCTTCTCCTCTTTGTTTTTTTCCTGTTTTTGTTATATTTTCTCTCTCTCACTTCATGTCAAAGGTACCACAGCAGTAATATAAGATAGAAAGTTCATATTTGGTATACAGGTTGATAACAACAAGTTGTATCATAGCTTTGAGAATGGCCCTCCTTAAAGCTTTTCTTTGTTTTCCCCTATATTTGTTCCTTTTTCTTTCTCTCCAAATTTTTTATCAAAGATATCTCCGCAATAGTATAAGATAGAAAGTTCATCTTTGGTATACAGATTAACAATGACAAGTTGTATCATGGGATAGAGAACCAGCCTTCTCCTGTTTGTTTTCTTCCCTATATTTGTTCACTTTTCTTTCTCTCCATGCATTCAGTACTGTTATGTTTCGTCAAAGATTTCTCAGCAGCTGTGCAGGATCATATTTGGTTAATGACTTGACAATGACTTACAACACTTTTCAGAGCAAAGTTCTCAGCAACTGTTCAGCATAGACTGCTCATACATGTTAGATTTGTTTTCCTTCATGTTTTGTTCTCTCCATGCAGTCCATATACATTGGAAGCGCTGCAGCGGGGTATAGTCAGATTTTCTGACAGTTCTAGTTCTTCATAACTTCATATATTGTGACCTCATTAGAACCGTCTCCCCGAGATGGTTCTTATGAGGGGACACATCATAAATTTTCGTTGAGAAATAAGAAATATTTTCTCCGAATTATTCTCATTACTCCACCTTATCTGGAGCTCTGGACCGTCCGTTTATTGTCACTCGCCACAACTCTTTCGTACAAGCCGCTTCACATGTCTGCAAACTACAGCCAGAATCTGGTTTATTCAATGGCATTTGTATTACGAATAAAAACCGGTGGATGTCCTGCTTTCTAATCTCGGCTTCTTAAATTGTCAGTCTCCAAGACCGATCGGTCATTCCCATTATTAAGAAAGTGTTTTTCTCACCTACTAGACAGAGTTTGTTCTATATTTAGAGGTGCTGGAAAATTCTGTCTTGCCCATGGGCTGGGACAGCTCACACGACCTTGAATTTTGTGTATCAATACGCGCTTTTTGAAATCTCATGCGCCCGGCTTGGCGATTCAAAACTTTATGCATTATTTTTCATAGGAACGATTTTCCACATCGATAAAATCCCAAGAAAGGCAACCCATTCGTTATAACTCCATTATAATCTGTTTCTATGCCTTAAAGTCAGAAAAATATCCGAAATAGACGATGTTTCACCGTGACAAAAGTTGTCGAGGGTGCCTCCATTTTGAAAACGTTACCAACTGACGTTTGAAATGACCTTGACGTTACATCAAAATTAACGTCATACACGCGCTTGCTGTAGTCGTCCCAATACATGTTTTCTTTAATATAACTTTCAATTAGAAAATCCAAAAAATGCAGATTTGTCAAGGACCTACTATTTACTTGTTTGTTCACTACAGAAGCCATAAGGCTACTTACACCTGTACACGTTCGCATGAAATAGGCCTCATATATCACCGTTTAATTTGAAATAATTATTATTGTAGGTGAGAAAAATAAAAAATCATTGGTCTCCGATATGAAGCCTCGTTTCCGACACACCCCTTCTGCCCTCGGGTTGGGATTTCCCTGTTCGCATCGGAGACCAATGATAGATTCTATTTATCCTGTCCATACTAAAATATTTCACTTTGTCTGTCTCCTGTCACGCCTTCTTAATCCTATCACATTTTTGATTGTCTAAGCACCCGAGCATTCCTGTTCATATGAAACTGTTTTACTTTGTCTCTCTTCTGTCACACCTATCCCAACATGCACATGACGTTGAAATGACGTTGTCGTCCGCAACTTTCCACGCCACTTGAATCTAAGTGTGAATTGGACAGGTAAATTGGTAAGGGCAATAACCTGCATACTTTTGCAGTTTTCCGATAAGGTCAACAGAGTATTTCCCCATACACCCGGTTTGCTGTAATCCAGGTAACGGGAACTGACAGGTAGATTTAGCTATACAATATATAGCTGGCATCTGCTCTCTTAATTTATTAATATGATTTCACCACAAATGTTCCTTTTACTTAATCGTTAATGGTTATGCTGAACATTATGAAGTTTCTGGTTATCTCTCTTGTAGTGCTTCATTTAAAATGGCATTCGAATTACCGGGAAAATGTATACTTTGAGCTGCAAGTAATGAACGTTTAAAAAAGCGTTTTCTTTCTTTTTACGAATATGCACAATGCTTATTTGTCATTTAATACGGCTCCGGAAGCTCAAATGGTCAAGAGCTAGCCTTATAAGCTAGTGGTTCGGGTTCGAGTCGGAACTCTTTCAAACCTTAAAAATGACTTCATTGCAAAATAGCATTTCACTGTAACCTTTCCATCAGCTCGATATGACAGATATCCCATTGAACAGACCGGGAAAACCACAAGTCAACCGTCCATTCTGTAATCATAGCTCCCGCCATTAGCATGTTTTCACGGATCGATTTTAAAAAAGTTGTTATTTACAATAATGAATTTGTTTAATTACTAGTTTGTTACGCACAGCTCGAGACTGTAGCAATTTTCTCGAGTGTACTGAGGACCCCGGTAGCTCAATGGGTTGAGCGCTGGCCTGTTGATCTAACGATCCCGGAGTGCCATTGCACACAGCCTTTGATTATTGCCCACGAAAAACTGTTGAAAGGGACGTAAAATCGCAACCATCGGGCGAAGTCAAGACATTGTATTTGACACCTTTTCCAACGAATATTGAGTGTTTGCCGTCGAATGAAAAGATGCCTTTGATATGGCAAACAGGGAAGACGCGGATGAGCCAGCACATCCTCGCATTTTAAACAGAGCTTTCCCTTTTCGATTTCACAATCTATGAATCATGGGAATTTCAAAAATGATAAGGCAAATGCTCAGAACAATCATGCTGATTGTAGTATTTACAGTTCGCACAAATCGTGGATCCCTTTTCACGGAGCGTCACTCACCAATCAATAATTGTGCCCTGTTTGTTCCAAATATTTGTTTCACGCCAGAAATCAGTTGTTTTAAGACATTGCCCGAAGGCGAAAACGATTGCATGTATACATGCTTATTTCGACTGAATTCCGAGGTGAAGCAAATATTGTGACAAAATGAGAGTAAAGAAACGTATCAACAGGAAAATATTTCTCTGAATCAAGTCAATGCATAAACATCACACTATTAAATGTAACTAGCATCTTAATGTGAACAGCGAAGTTTCTGATTAGGCCACGCATCCTATTACTGAAGTCTAATCAGAGTCTGCGTTACTAACATGAAAACACACATCATATCATCTAATATGAATAGCAAAGACTCTGATCAGACCACACATCTTAGTGCTGAAGTCTAATCAGAGTCTGCGCTATTAACATGAAAACATGCAACATATCATCTAATGTGAACAGAAAGACTCTGATCAGACCATGCATTCTAGTGCTGAAGTCTAATCAGAGTATGCGCTGTTAACATAAAAAAATCAACATAACCTCTCATGTGAACAGCGAAGACTCTAAACAGATCACGCATCTTAGTGCTGAAGTCTAATCAGAGTCAGCGCTATTAACATGAAAACACTACAATATAACTTCTTACGTGAATAGCAAAGATTCTGATCGGACCACACATCCTAGTGCTGAAGTATAATCAGAGTCTGCGCTATTAACATGAAAACATTCAGTATAACTTCTTACGTGAAAAGCAAAGATCTGATCAGACCACACATCCTAGTGCTGAAGTCTAATCAGAGTCAGCGCTATTAACATGAAAACATTCAGTATAACTTCTAACGTGAATAGCAAAGACTCTGATCAGACCACACATCCTAGTGCTGAAGTCTAATCAGAGTCAGCGCTTTTAACATGAAAACATTTAAAGTATACTTTCTAACGTGAATAGCAGAGACTCTGATCAGACCATGCATCCTAGTGCTGAAGTCTAATCAGAGTCAACGCTATTAACATGAGAACATACAACATATAATCGAATGTGAATAGCAGAGATCTGATCAGACCACGCATCCTAGTGCTGAAGTCTAATCAGAGTCTGCGCTATTAACATGAAAACATTCAGTATATCTTCTAACGTGAATAGCAAAGAGTCTGATCAGACCACACATCCTAGTGCTGCAGTCTAATCAGAGTCAGCGCTATTAACATGAAAACATTCAGTATAACTTCTAACGTGAATAGCAGAGACTCTGATCAGACCATGCATCCTAGTGCTGAAGTCTAATTAGAGTCAACGCTATTAACATGAAAACATACTACATATAATCTAATGTGAATAGCAGAGACTCTGATCAGACCACGCATCCTAGTGCTGAAGTCTAATCAGAGTCAGCGCTATTAATATGAAAACATTCAGTATAACTTCTAACGTGAATAGCAAAGACTCTGATCAGACCATGCATCCTAGTGCTGAAGTCATATCAGAGTCAACGCTATTAACATGAAAACATACAACATATAATCTAATGTGAATAGCAGAGACTCTGATCAGACCACGCAAACTAGTGCTGAAGTCTAATCAGAGTTTGTGCTGTTTACATGAAAACATACAATAGAACTTCTCGTGTGAATAGCAAAGACTCTGATCAGACCACGCATCCTAGTGCTGAAGTCTAATCAGAGTCTGCGCTATTAACATGAAAACATTCAGTATAACTTCTAACGTGAATAGCAAAGACTCTGATCAGACCATGCATCCTAGTGCTGAAGTCATATCAGAGTCAACGCTATTAACATGAAAACATACAACATATAATCTAATGTGAATAGCAGAGACTCTGATCAGACCACGCATCCTAGTGCTGAAGTCTAATCAGAGTTTGTGCTGTTAACATGAAAACATACAATAGAACTTCTCGTGTGAATAGCAAAGACTCTGATCAGACCACGCATCCTAGTGCTGAAGTCTAATCAGAGTCTGCGCTATTAGCATGAAAATATACAATATAACTTCTTATATGAAATAAATCATGAAAATTTCAAAAGATAATATGCTGTGTCTTCAAATATATCTTTTTTCTTTCTGTCATTTTGAGTAAAAAGATAGAAGATTAAAATAACTGCTAATAATGATTTAAGATTTTGACTAACGCATATCATTGGATTTAATGTTCTTTTTAGTAACATCATTATCCAAGCTAATTAAAGATTGCATATCAAAGTGGCTCATTGAGAATTTCTATGAAGAAGAAAATTGACAAACAATATTTTTACATTGTTGGAAGTGCCGCAATACTTTACTGAAGTCGGTTCTGAGCATGGAGAAAACGGGCCTATCGCACATACAGTAAGAGACGTCTCAGACCAGCCTGCATAGACACACAGCCAGATCGGGCTATTATTGGCTGTTCGCACTATAATTAGCTGGTCCTGAGGAATCCAGGCGCAATGCGAAAGATCTGGATGGACCGCACGGATGCACGGACTGGTTCGACTCTTCATTGTTCGCAGCTTTTATCTTGACGCGGAATAATTGCAGGTCGCGTCTGGTGTTAGGGATCAGTTTTATGACCCTTCCTGTAGTCGCTATGATTACTCAGTGCTGATAGGGCCAATTCATGAAGATTGTAATATGAAATTCAGAAATGTGTATTGTAGTAATATGTGATCTATGGTAGTTTAACGAATATTGTGGCGTCTATTCTTTTTTTCCGCTGTTTGCGAAGCAGTGTCGTAAGGCGCGTTACAGTATGTGGCGTATAACAGACTGTAAAATGACATTCCATTTTTGATAATTTGAAGCAAATTTTCATACGTATATATCATACTTGTTTTCTCTCACTCCTTAGACTACATGTATCTGAAACTAATAAAACGAATAAGGCTTTAAAGTGCAAAATAAATAAATAAATAAGTAAATAAATAAATAAATAAAAAGAAAACTCTGAGTATCAAGAACTAGAGGGCAAACATTGTAAACCCGTATGAGACGGCTTATTAAGAAACGCCTCATCTAAACCCTGTTCTTCAAAATTTAGCTTGTTCCATTTCTGGCGCATTCAGTTTGAGCATTTTTATGCCTTATTATTTAACAAAATGTTCTGAAATAAACTGGGACCTGCGTCACTCTCTGAGAGTTTGATAACAGTCTTCTCTGATAGTATCTAATATTTTGCATAGTTTATAATTTAAATAAAAATGAACTTGATTCGTATAATTTAAAAAAATATCCTCTCAACATTGTATAAGTCAGGTAACGATGGAATAACTTCTTTGGCGACGACGCGATGTGGGTAGCTTCTCCTCACTACCAAGAATTGTGTAATTGCCATGACCGCAGTTGTGTTTGAAGGATACAATATTTCTCTTTTTATCGTTACACTTTGTTTGGGTTTAGAGAACTTTGAGTAAAGGTTGACACCTTTCAAGCTGCCCGACGTAATTATTGTCGCATCAGGCTAATAACGCATCTGTCCTTTTGCGTAATTTAAAATGTGTACTTTAATTGTTGGTTCAACAGTTATTATTCTGTTGACTGGTAGCGTGAAAGTTTGTTATTCTATAAATTGTCCTTTTTAGTACTTAGTATCCCTTAATTGGCATCCGTTCAATCTACATTTGTTTGCTGATATTTGTGATAAATGATTGATACGCTTAATAATAATATCCATTTTTAGTTGTCCTTATATAATTTTAAACTTGTAAATTTATAAAATATTGTTAATAATTTTATCATGTTTTTGTTAATCTATGTGGTCAGAAAATGTTAATATGCTAATCTAATTTGAGGGAAATCCGTCCATCCATCCATCAAATAAAATAATATAACTTTAAATTAATTTACAGAAGGTTATATTCAGTTAAACACCATTCTTCCATCTGTCCATGTGTGCGCCTATATCACATAGCGTAGTAGGTTAAGTCCCTTTGTTTTTGGTACAGGTTGTCGTTACTGGCAAACCATATGCAACTAGCGAAAAATTATAGGGTACCCATCAAAAAGTAAAAAATGACCGCGGTATTTTCTAATCTATTTTAATAAAAATTATATCACCGTAATCCTTAATAAATGTATTTTTCAGAATGAACACGGAAAATTGCCAATTTTAAAGAAAAAGGCGAAATATTTAAGGAAGAACTTCTATCACCCTAGTGTAAAAATCAGAATTTACTATATAATCTATACATTCTGAGGGTTGCCATCTTTAACCAAAAAATGACCGCGGTGATTTTTATGCGAGAATTATGAAAAATATACCAAAACATTCGCAAGAGAATAAGGTTTTCGAAATGGACACGGAAAAATGAATATAACTGACAATATTAATTACATCGGTCCGGAAAGAAAATTTCCCCATAGACGTCTGTGTATTTTTCATTACCTGTCAAATACATGTCTATCGCTTATCGATTTTACAGGTGGCGTGGAAAGTTATCCGTGTACTGACGTCGATGCGATGTCAGTGCGACGTCATTTTGTCGTCACGTGCCTGCTGGGATTTTAATCCTAAATATCATATTTTTCTTATATCTTTACACCCGCGCATTTTTGTTTTTTACTTACATTGTCTTTCTTTGTATATCTCCTTTCACATCTATTCTAAGTAAAAAGATGGGCAATGATCAGGAATTAATACAATCAAATCCCACATTCCGCTCTCAAAACCAATAGGGAAAGAAGCACATACACACAGAAAGTGACACAAGTGTACGAAAGACACGCACAGTAAACCGAATGTTCAGCTATCCCAATAACAGCATCAACATCTATTTTTACTTAATTTATTTTTTTATTTAAGTTATAAAACAAAACAAAACAAAAGGCAGATTGGGCAGCAATACGGGTGACCAAACCGCCAGAGACCACAGACAAGCGGACACAGCACAATATAACATCAAGGAACCGCAACAGATGTACCGCCTTTGAACGGTCAGCAAAAGATTACTGGGGAGGGGGGGGGGCTTAAACATGTTTTACTGGGCCCAAACCTCGCCCTCTGCTTCTGCAGTGGTTTGAAACATTAAGTTAGCTGTTTGGTCCGCATGAAGGTTTCCTAACTCATCAAAGAATCATCACCGGAAATAAAAAAAATCACGGATAAGGCCTATGATGAATCAGAGATGAGGACTCAACGGAAAAAACGTATTGCGACACCAGGAGACCCCTGGGAAGTCAGACAACACCACTGAAATACCGGAGCAAAAGAAAACTATCAGTTGAACCCCGAATAACCAAGCAACAGACAAGGCAAACTCCGGCCCCAGCCAACTAAATTAAGTAGCTTTATGTCGAGCCCATAATTGAGTCTGATGCCAGCTGACCAACCGGCGTCCATTTAAAGAGGGAAGCAAAGTGTTTAACCATAATTGGGCTAACCACTAAACAAGCAGACTGTAGCATTACATTTATATTATATCCAATACGTTTGTAACGAACGATAATTTTCCTGAACTGATCAGAAAAATCGGACTTACCTACAATCTTTTTGAATTTATAGACTAAGTCACCATAAAATTCTGGTTCCGATAGGCCCTGTTGCAAAAGACTTTTTAATCTGACATTGAATTTAGAAACCAATTCATAGTGTCGGCGAAAGAATTTTGAAAATGCTTTTCGAAGTTTATGATATCTATAGCCCTGTTGGAGAAGCTTGGCAGTTAAAATCTTATTACATGACTAGACACTCTAACCATTTCTTTTGACTTCATATCCTTAATAATTCTGTTTCACTTTGTCTTGCTCCTGTCACACCACGTTTATTCCTTCCTATCATATTTTTATATCTTTTCACCCTCACATTCCTGTTCGTTACTTGAACTGCCCACTTTATCTCCTGCCAAACCCTATTCAAACCTAACTAACCTATCTCACCAGAGAAGTTTTCAACTGATGCGGCGGTATGAAACTAAAATATTCGGGAACGCTATAACAAGAGGATTCAGAAGGCCCTGGTAAAGCATAGCTCAGTGGTAGAGCGTCCTCTTTAGGACAGGGAGGTCGTGAGTTCGAATCGCGGTCGCGCCATACCAAAGGCGTAAAAATGGTACTAGAAGCTCTCTTGGCTGACGCTAGCCTATAAAGGGTAGTCCTAGGAAGATAAAGTTAAGTCATCAGGTAGGTATAATTTGTTACTGATACCTTGTTTGTCGCAATAAAATCTCTACAGAGCTTATGTTGTCTGTTACTAACATGCGACGTTAAATAAAGCTTCTCTATCTTCATCTTTATCTAAAGGAGGACTGGATAAAATCTCGTTGTGGAGAGATTGAAATTTGCCTGAACAAAAACACCAGCAAAAGAGCATATCTTTTGGCGACGGATCTAACTTCAGAGAAACAGTACGCAAACTTAAGTAAGAACTACAATGTACATCTACAACCAATCCTTCGTGAGGAAATTGATATTGCAAAAGCGGCACTTAACAAGAGTATCTTTCTCCAGAAGATATGCTCTCTATTACGGCAAGTACTGAGATTTATCCAGTCCTGATACATCTGGGCTTGGAGAAAGCTGAAGCCAATAATTTGAAGAGATATCTCTTGGATCCGATAAAACGTGAATCTGATCCGCTCCCTTTTCATATCCATACTCTTGTATGCCCGTTAGTAGTGGATATTGACAGAATTAAGACTTATAGAAAAGAACACAGGCCTTCGAGGTGATATGCTACCGAAGGCTACTGAAAATAAAGACTCATAAAAGGACCACGCAAGCAACTAATGAGGATATTGGCAGAAAGAACCAAGATGTCTTTGTATAATGTGACAAGGCTCCTGGCCGTTGTCAAGAAACGGTAACTAAGGAGGTTTGATTGCATTCAATGCCCTCTAGCAGAGCAAAGACGACACTACGGGGCACAGTGAAAGGTAAAAATAAGAAGCGGTGACCAGAAAAAGGGCTGAGAAGACGATATTGAAAATTGGACAGCGACAAGCGTTACAAGCACAACTAGGGCAGTTGAAAACAGGCTTAGAACGGGATAGCTGTAAAGTCAGCTGTAATGTACCAACGATCTTGCAAGGTTATGGGATGGATTACAAATAGAATAGACACCTATTTTCTCTTATTTGTGCACCCGCACATTCCTGTTCTTACTAACTATATCTCACTTTGTCTTTCTGCTGTCGCAATTCTTTTAATCCTAAATACAACATATTTATGCCTCGCTCCTCCAACGCCCTCCACCCCTCCCCCCTCCCACACACACACCTTCAAAAACACACACACACAAAGATCAAAGATGAGGGTGACACATTGGTTTCAGTTGCGGATCCCAAGCGTCCGTGTCAGGGTCTGCGTGATAGTTTCTTGTATTTACGATATCTCTTTAACCAAGAGAGAGAATTCACCAAACTTGTGTGGATATTTTATTGGGACAAGCTTAAGAGTTAGGGTTGAAACTATACACTGAAGTTCATGTCGTACATGTCTAGCTAGGTGGTCTCATACCCATGTTGAAGTTGACTGTACTCTCATATAGGATCTACATACATCTACCATTTAAGTCAATGGCCAAGACTCGAGTAGTCGTACTGTGAACAACCTTAAAGCATTCGTGCTGGGAGGCTCTTATGTATAGTCAAAGACAGTTTAAAACAACAACAAAAAAACATGTTGTTCACAATCAAGATTTTATGATAGGAATGTCTCCGGGTACGGTACCGTATCCCTAGACCCTGCGTCTCCAGATACGGAATCGTACCCCGAGAATCTGGGTTTCCGGATACGGAACCGTACCTGGAGACAGTCCTATGGGGATTTGCTCCGGGTACGGCAGTAAGTTTTCAATTCTATGTATTAAGTAGTTTTATCCGTTTAATTCTTACGACATCACTGCCGCAACAAACGGACCAAAGCATAGCTAAAAAAAATCCCCGACTTTTACTGGGAATCGAACATGGAACTCCCGGGTGAGAGTCTAATGCTCTAACCACTGAGCCAAAGAGTTAACTCCCTGACGCAGTTGTCAGAGATTGAACATATACGGAAGCTTTATGCAAATCTACTATTGTAGATATAGATAGGTAGGAGAGTTGGCCCGTAACACTCCCATACTTCAAGGAAGTCATCATTTATCATGACTGAAAGCCATTATGGCTTAGAATGTCCTATCCCAGGCGAGCCCCCATCTTACGACATTACTGCCGCAACAAAGGGACCAAAGCATAGCTGAAAAATTCCCGACTTTTACTGGGAATCGAACATGGAACTCCCGGGTGAGAGTCCAATGCTCTAACCACTGAGCCAAAGAGTTAACTCCCTGACGCAGTTGTCAGAGATTGAACATATACGGAAGCTTTATGCACATCTACTATTGTAGATATAGATAGGTAGGAGAGTTGGCCCGTAACATAATATATACTTAATCCAGTAATAAAATTACTCCTTGTAAAAAATTTAAGTCGCCATCTTGCTAGGGAATACAATTAATGATAATGCATTCAAAACAATGTGTTTATTTTGCATAAAAATAACATATGACGTATGTTTTCGCGTTCACACCAATAATTGTTGTTTTTCACACCTGTTTTGTCCAAATTAAATCGAATAATAAATTTCAACAATGAGTAACAGTTTTTATTCATGGACGGACAAACGGCACCGTATTACTGCGGATATGGATACGTTCCGCTGAGGTGTGGGGGCTATATGTCGTTACGAGGATTGAAATACACACAGTTTTAATTCAACGGACGGACGAACGACGTCCCTGTACTACGTTCAGCTGAGGTGCAATTAAATCAATTAAATGTATTTCTGTAACGTAAGTGGTTAATTTTTTTCTTTGGAGTGGCGGGGGGAGCGGGGGGAGCTAAAACAAAATTTACAAAGACGCTCGTAATTACCGTAAATCCCTCCAAGTTGTGTGTCAGTGACAGCTATTTTGTCAGTGCATATATATGAAATCAGACGGTAGATTTTCAGTGGCATTTAAAAATTACAAGAGAAAGATACTCATGATAAATCTCGGCCGATTGTTTTTTATAATTTGATGCCAGTTGACTTTTGCCGTGTTTATGATATGGGACGAGTTGACTTGTGATAAGTTAAAAACAAATATGAGGGGGTTCCGGGGCCGAGATTTTTGTGGGGCGAGTTGTCTTTGGTCCGAGTTGTCCTGATTCCGCCAATGCGATATCTGTTGAAGTGATAATAACCTTCATAAGCACACAATTAAATTTTGGACGGACACACGGCGCCAAATGTGTGCAAATACGGTTACGTTCCGCTGAGCCAATTGGGGAACGTCGTTAGGAGAACTGAACTAAACTGAACCTAAGGCAATTAAAGGGAAGTCACCCTATAAAATCTGCAATTGAGTTTTTGCTGAAAATTCATACAGTAGTAAAATATTATATGCTAAGCGAAAAAATGAAATAAAAAAATGGGGTCACCGTACTAATTTTTGAGATAATGCAGCGCCATCTATATGCCTGTGTGAAGCATTTCTATGTCTATTGCGAAGACTTTATCCGAGAAAATAGATGACCAATCGTTTCGAAATAAAGATTAATTAACTCCTCCTTCTTGTCTCTTTGTTTGAACATCAAAAGTGTCATCGTCGTATACCTTATTATATAGGTTATTTTCTGTTTTTAATTTCCCGCCATTTTCCATTATTGGTAAAAACGTGGAATTTCTTCAATGTAAAAAGTTCCACAATTGAAATTTTTATATACTTTTGATATAGTAAAGGGATGATCTACCCCGTGCAAATAAGCAAATAAAAAATTATATGTCATCGGTCAAATATTCGAGTTATGGAAGGAAAACCACTTTTATTTCGCGCGGTTTTCATATAAGCGCGTTGACGTCAAGGTTTTTATGCATCCACGTCGCTATCTATTTGGCGCCATAAACGACCATATTGATAACGCTTTCACCTTTCGATGCTTGTTTAGAGCAATGCAATGTAATTTCCTATTCATTTTCAGCAATTTCCTTACGTCTTGAAACATATAGTCTATATTAAACTTTCGCCTTCAAAGTTTTCTCCCATGCAGACAACACATTAATGAGAGAAATTCCAAGGACTGAAACTAGGCAGCATGTTCACTGTTGTTTCTCATAGAATATGCGAACTTTTTTCAGGGTCTATGTTATATCCCATTTATATCTGATTAACAAGCTCATATGCGAACATTGTATATTGGACCCGGCCTCTGCCCGACATGTATTTTCACAGAAACAGCGGCAAAGCTTGGTTCGAGGTGCATGATTAGTGCTAAGACCAATTTCCGAGGATGCGCAGCCTGATATTTTTCCCCGTTAGAATCGACAATCTATGAATCCTGTGGAAAGTCTAGGGCAATTAGTGAAAAATAAGAGTTTCGCCGCCTAGCCACGCTTCTCAGAATCATTCTGAAACTTTGGAGGATGCATGAGGAAGGTCTAGCAAGCTTGAAGTCTGAATTACTTCCATTGCAAAGGCTCTCTCCGTCTGCAGAAAAAGATCTAACAGTAAATTCTTAGATCAGCCTGCGCATTGTGGGAATTTACCTTAATAACATGACCTAACAGTAAAAGCTATTAGCCTGCGCATTTGCTCAGTCTGATCTCCGCTTTCACTGTTTGCATAGGTATTTCATGACTCAAGCCAAGGATACTAAGTCCTTATTTGTATTTATGCTGGCAATAGTAATTACAAGATTCAAAACGCACTTGCAGTTTTTACATCCTCTCTTTACCTGACAGATAATTCCTAAAAATTTACACACTGTCCCAAAACAATGGGCGTTCTCTTTTCGGCATAAAATTATTCAGCCCCATTTTCGTCTTTTTGTCCAGGTTTATATATTTACCATTTTTCTGTCGCAAAAAAACTCATACGTTTGTTTCAACAAAGCGTCAATTCAGGTGCCGTGTTGTCTTCGAAAGTGACGTAAACGTTTTAGCGTTACGGCAAACGACGTCATGATAAACATAGTAGGAAACAATGACGCGGCGTCAAAATGTATGCGCACGAACATTGAGGCGATTTCCCTTTAAATTCTCATTGTCATCTCAATTGAGATGTGCAACAACACTTGGAGAACTTTATTTGACGCACGTTTGCACTCGTCGGCGAGCAATTAGCGGGCGATCAAATAAGACACGTCGGCCGTGTTTTGCAGTTTATTTACATGTACATCAGTCAGAATAACGCAGATGACTGACTTACGTTATCATTTTCCCTGGCAAGATGGCGACTTAATAAAATTATTACAAGGAGTAATTTTATTGCTGGATTAACTATATATTAAATGGGTAAAACCAGTATAAAAAACTGACTGCCATACCAACAGTGTATAAGCGGACAGTCACCAAATCGGAAGCGACAATTGACTGTACACCCGAAAATCATTAGTGCGACATAAACAACTTGTGAGGTGAAACGGTCAAAAGCAGGTAAGTCCTTATCGAATTTGTTTTTTTTTTTTTAGATGCGGTTTTCGACATCGGGGAGAAAATTGGATGTACTTCACCTGTAGCATTGTCAGTTTGACATATCACCACCCAATCTCTGTGTAAAAATCAAGTTTTTCTGCTTAATCACCAGTTTTGCTTTATTTTCTGCCGATCCTCGGGGTTAAAAAGACTAGAATTATGGCATCATTTCTGTTAAAACCAATATAAAATCATCGCTACATCTTTATCCTGTGAGATCCAATAGCTGAATCCATCGAAACATTACTTTAAACAAATATATTGCCTCCTGATTCGCACACGTTCGTCTCATTCGACTGTCCGACTAGTGACAAAAACCAAAAATGGTGTTGAACGACTAGCGACGATTTTCTTGTAAGTCTTATTGAGCAGAAAATGTGTTGGTAAATATTTTTACTTATGTATTCTTTATCGAAGTATGACGACAAAGGAGGATAAGAACTTCTACTGGATTGAATCCAGTATGGTGTTTATATCTACCATAAATTTACACAGATTAGCATGGCAGGCTTAATGATTTATTCGTAAGATTCGAAATAAATTGAAAATACTGAGAGAGTTTCTGAACTTTTCTGTGTAAAGAAAATGCACTTTGAATGTGTTTTCCAACAGGCGAAACTAATTACAATGGTCAGACTAGCAGCTTAAAAGATATGAAAACATATTTTACAAACGGCACAATATTGTCACCTGGATCTACATTGATACCCTGTACTACCCTTCTACATCCTCTTTGCTCTCCCTAACCTAAGTTACAATGTTAGACGAGGACGTGTGCTTGCATCAGGTGCGTAATGTGGGGGTTGTTTTAGTTTTGTGTGTGTGTGTGTGTGTGTGTGTGTGTGTGTGTGTGTGTGTGTGTTTTCACGTCTACCCTATCTGTCTTTCCTAATTCCCCATCACGGACAATCGGGGTTAAAAAGACTAGAATTATGGCATCATTTCTGTTTAAACCAACATAAAATCATCGCTACATCTTTATCCTGTGATATCCAATAGCAGAATCCATCGAAACATTACTGTAAACAAATATATTGCCTCCTGAATCGCACACGTTCGTCTCATTCGACTGTCCGACTAGTGACAACTGTACCTAATCATTAGCGACATATCAAGAAACAAAAACTGTCCGACTAGTTGTGACTGTATTTTCACATTCATGACGATCATTTTCAACAAATGCTTGAAAAGGGTAATAAAGATATCGTTTTGGATGCTTTCACTGGCATCATCATATAGGGAGAAGGCTATCAAGCATTTCTTGATAAAAAAAAATGATCATATGGCTAAATTTTTCTCTGTCAACATTTCAATCAAAATTGTGACCTAGCCGCGTACGGCTTTTGTGATGCGCTACTGGTTTTCAAAAAAAATGAAATAAAATAAAATAAAAAGAATACACGTTATTTAATGATGCCTGCATTAGCATTTAAGCATTTTAAGAACTTCGGTAGTATTTAAGCAGCGTTATATTGAATGGCCAATTCTACAAAGTTCATGACGTTGTAGGTGTACACCAGGGCTCTGTCCTCGGATCTATACCTTTCCTGTTTTTGTAAAGAAACCCGGATCTTTTCGGTCCTGGGTAGTTTCGGTCTGATTTTGCCTCGTTCCCAGGCGACTAAATAACTGTAGTGAGTCATACGAAACGGAAGTTGTGCATGGAACTGGTCTAGGTCTGATTGGGTGATTTTGTTAGTGTAGGGCTTAGGGTAGGGCAGGGCGAGGCTGGTGGGGTAGAAATGTGGAGTTTGTTTCTTTGTTTGGGTTAGCGGTCCGGTGCACATTTTGGGTCATGACGAGCCAGTTAACTGTTCATATACAAGCTTAGACTATCTAAGCAAGTGAAACGAATAACAGGTAAGTTCTCCTCCGACAGTAAATGACTAGTACCGTTGGTTATAACCGCACATATTCAGGTATATTTCTGTGAGCACGTTAAGCTGTTTCCCAAGAGATGGGGAATTAGGAAAGACAGATAGGGTAGACGTGAAATAAAAAAATAAAAAAAAAACACACACACACACACACAAAGCATACAAAGCACACACAAAAAACTAAAACAACCCCCACATTACGCACCTGATGCAAGCACACGTCCTCGTCTAACATTGTAACTTAGGTTAGGGAGAGCAAAGAGGATGTAGAAGGGTAGTACAGGGTATCAATGTAGATCCAGGTGACAATATTGTGCCGTTTGTAAAATATGTTTTCATATCTTTTAAGCTGCTAGTCTGATCATTGTAATTAGTTTCGCCTGTTGGAAAACACATTCAAAGTGCATTTTCTTTACACAGAAAAGTTCAGAAACTCTCTCAGTATTTTCAATTTATTTCGAATCTTACGAATAAATCATTGAGCCTGCCATGCTAATCTGTGTAAATTTATGGTAGATATAAACACCATACTGGACTTCTGAAAACAAACTCAATCCAGTAGAAGTTCTTATCCTCCTTTGTCGTTATACTTCGATAAAGAATACATAAGTAAAATATTTACCAACACATTTTCTGCTCAATAAGACTTACAAGAAAATCGTCGCTAGTCGTTCAACACCATTTTTGGTTTTTAATGACTGATTCTATCAGTCATTCAATGCTGTCACAAGCGTATTTTGGAAAGTGGCTTTCACAGCTGTGTTCTTCCGCTCAGAAATGAAGTGATCGTAAGGACATTTCGCTAAAAAACGAATGGAATTGAAAATAAGTTTTGTACGAAGGTAAATGAGAACTTATATAACGTATAATTATTTAAGTAGTTTTGTAACATAAGAACTATCCAACTAATGACATCAGCGGTCAAAAAATATAACGAATACAAACTGAATATTAAAAATGAATCCGCCAATTACCGTATAAACCCCCTCTTCAAGCGCCCCTTATACTTTATCAATTAAATAATCACCTGCCACTGGAAACAATACTGCTTTACAGTTGTAAACTTGCCTAAAACAGTATTTCGAGCACGTCAGTCATTGCAGAGAATGTAATGTAATAGAAATTCTGTAGGTTTATCAACTTATCTCGCAAATGATATACTGGACATCATACGGTATTCGTGTGTTTATCGGTGGCTATTTATAGAATTGCCATATTGTAAACATTGGAGTAGACTTCCTCGTGGTCCACAGGTAATGCGAAATACCGCAAACATTGAGTGCTTTAAAGTCAGTGAAAAGCAGTAACCGTTGTCAGAATTCAAATATTACTTGTGTACAAGAGAAAGAATTTTTGCAAGTGCATGAAGTGATTTGCGCTAAATGGCTTATTTACATTAATGGAGCTGGACCATTAACAACAGGACGGAAGTTTGAAATTATTTTCAGCCGATGTAGCATGACTTTATTCTGATAGAATCCGCCATTTCAGGGCCATTGGCCCTTTGATTGTCACTAGTCGGACAGTCGAATGAGACGAACGTGTGCGAATCAGGAGGCAATATATTTGTCTAAAGTAATGTTTCGATGGATTCAGCTATTGGATCTCACAGGATAAAGATGTAGCGATGATTTTATATTGGTTTTAACAGAAATGATGCCATAATTCTAGTCTTTTTAACCCCGATTGTCCGTGTCGATCGGCAGAAAATAAAGCAAAACTGGTGATTAAGCAGGAAAACTTGATTTTTACACAGAGATTGGGTGGTGATATGTCAAACTGACAATGCTACAGGTGAAGTACATCCAATTTTCTCCCCGATGTCGAAAACCGCATCTAAAAAAAAACAAATTCGATAAGGACTTACCTGCTTTTGACCGTTTCACCTCACAAGTTGTTTATGTCGCACTAATGATTTTCGGGTGTACAGTCAATTGTCGCTTCCGATTTGGTGACTGTCCGCTTATACACTGTGATACTAAAAGAACTGCTTTGCTAGAGGGTCGTCAATAGATGAACTTACCCAAATGATGTATAATAGAAACTTTTAGCATAGAGTATCCCTGTGTTTTTAATCTATGTGCTGATAAACTGTTTTATTAACATTGCTGATGAGTGTATAAAGAGTCTTATATGGTGACGGGGATTCCCAGCACATGTACATAGGCTGCGTTTTTAACAAGTCTCACAAGAGAAAGATTAAATTTCATCCACCGACGCTGCAGTAGTTTACGTCAGACAGTACTGACGGTTCTCCTAACAGAGGAGGGAATTACACCAAAAGAAGAAGACTGCCGTACCCGGAGCCAATCCTCATAGGACTGTCTCCAGGTACGGTTCCGTACCCGGAGGTCCGTACCTGGAGACCCAGGGTCTAGGGATACGGTACCGTACCCGGAGACATTCCTTTAGGATACCTGCACCGAACTAGACCAGTTCCTTGCACAACTTCCGTTTAGTCGCCTGGGAACGAGGCAAGAACCGAACTTGAACTTTTATAGTCTTATCATATATGACCAACAAGATTTGAGGTCATACACCCAGTAATCAGACATTTTATAAACCCCCAGCGAAGAAAACCGAACATCACCGCGGATGGTATTTCTCCAGCTATCGCGTAACTGCCGTATTTTTAGAATCAAGTTTTATCACTACTCACTAGCATTACCGCTGAGAGATATCATATTAGGACACGAACTGAAAACATGACTTTCATATATCCATGGTTGATCTTGTTTCATTTTACTGAGCTGATAGAAAATTTTGGCACTTTTAACTGTTTTGTAGCTTTGATTTTAATTAATTAATGATTATAGTTTTGAATTTAATATTTCTTAACTGCCATAGAAACGTAAAATATTCATGCTACATAAGATAGCGGGGCATAGTTTAAAACATGGAATGGAATGGATGAGATAATCAACATTCCAATGGCTACAGTCCGGGGCTACAGTATGTCCCCAGAGCTTGGGGTGTTACTCGTACTGAACGCAATTTATCGCCTTGAGGGCAAACCAACTAAATGCCATCCCAACTCCATGGAATGAAGTGGAGAACATTGAAATACGGTGCGCCCGGTTTGGCGATTCCATACTTTATGCATTATTCTTTCATCCATAAAATCCAACCCAAGAAAGGATATTCATTCTTTATAATCCCAATATAGCCTGTTTCAAGGTCTTAAAGTAAAAATAGTCAATGTTTCACCGTGACAAACACTGTCGAGGAGGCCGCCATTTTGAAGACGTTACCAACTGACGTTTTAAATGACGTTGACGTTACGTCACAATTAACGTCTGTAGTCGTCTCAATACAAATTTTGTTCTTTGATATAAATTTCAATTAGAAAATCTAAAAATAAGGGTTTGTCATGCAGCCATGCGGGTGACACGGTTGTACTACTTACATTTGTACACGTTCGCATGAAATAGGCCTATTAGTTCCCCGTTCAATTTGAAGTAAATATTAATGTAGGTAAGAAAAATAATCAATCATTGGTCTCCGATGCGGACAGGGGTTTCCAACCCTCGGGCAAACGGGGTGTGTCGGGGTGAGGCAAGCCTCGTTTCCGACACACCCCGTAAGCCCTCGGGTTGGGATTTTCCTGTCCGCATCGGAGACCAATGATAGACTCTATTTGTCCATTCCATTCCACTTCATAAAATAGCAGTTCAAAGTTTAAACTATACCGATTAATTAGACCTCATAAATAACTTAACAACTGACATTGGCTACAAAACTCTGAAGTCTATCAACACCTGTTAATCGGGTCGCAACGCGAAAAAGTGGCTTAACGTCATGGTATCAATGGTTTAATAATATTGTAGAGTCACCCAACCTGTGCAAACCACCACAAAATTATTACGAAAGAATGGAGGGTATGGTCACATAGTGTAACCCGTGCTAATCTGAATCTTCTAAGTTCTAACAAGACGAATATCTATTTTTCTCACAAGGCCCCTTATTGATAAACCACGGTTTTGTCTGCAGAGTTGTACTTCTAGCAGACGATTTTTATAATCTGCGCGTTGAGAATGCGCAGTAGCCCGCGCAGAAAATATTGTGTGTCGGATTTACTGGGTGCCTCACCTATAAGCGTAGCCATTAGCGTAGGTTTAGGGGAGGTAACTACCACACTAGAACTTTTACGGAATTTAGTGTTACTATTTAACACTAGCCAATCGGCTTTACGTTAAAAATAGTGTATGGTTCGGTGTTTATTACCCACATACCAACGAATGTGTCGGAAACCAGCTGGACAAGGAAGCCGGTGATTTTAACCAATCAAATAGCGCCAACTGTGTAACAGCCCTGAGTAATACGTTTTCGTTTGACAAATCGAAAAAGAATCGAAAAAGTTGTGTTTTATCTAACTGGTAGAAGCTTTATTGAGAAAACTGAGCTGACAGTTATATTTTTCACTGCAGAGATACTGTGGAATTGCTTATTTATCTGTCGTTTGAACAGAAGTTCCCATAACGCTCGGAAGGATTCGCCACCATACATTTCGGCCTTTTAAAGACATCATGGATAAACATTTCCTGTTGCTTCTGTTTGTAATTGTGGCGGTGTCTATAGGCCAGATTCAGTGCAAGAAACCATTGAAAGAAGAAGATTGTGAAGGTATTTTTCATAGCAATCAAGCTTTTTGAATTTAAAAGTGAGATCTTTGCTTTAGCAAATATCCCTTGTACACCTATTACCGGTGTATACTAATTACCGGTGTATTCCGTTTCATCCAAATGACTGTCACGTGCGTTATTATGATTCGAAATTTTCCACCCGACATTGTTTACAAGACCTTTTTCTCTTTGTCAACGAAGAACAATAACGGAAATGTTGTTTTTCAGGATTTTCTAGTCTGTTGCATTAAAGAACAAATATAAGTATATGTTACAATTTCTATGTTGTTAAAAAGTATACCTTTTATCAGGTCCAGATCAACTGCAGAAATAGGTATTATACCTAGAAGTAGGTATAATAGCTACTTCTGGCTATACAAAAGCGTGCTTTTCGTGTGCATTAAGCTATTTCTCTCATGTACACAACGAGTCGCATGCTGGCATTCATTATGCATATTTCTGGGCTCAATCAAACACCATTTTCACAAGAAATTCGGCGGAAAGCGACCCGCGTGGTTTGTAAGAATAAATTGTTTTTCACCCCAAAATGGAACATTGTATGATTTTCTCCGTTATTTGTCTTTATTTGTGCTTTTTAGAAGCGAAAAATTACTGAGTTAAACTTCAATGCAGCTTCCATCAATACCTTCAAATTGAAGAGCTCCAGCGGCCGGTGATGCTGTTAAATTTTACATTTTTTTCACCGATGTTATGACAACTGAGTTATTACGGTGGTATTAATGTGCCATCAGAAGTAGTATAACTGATAAGTGGGGATGTTTAAGTGATTGTTTGATATCCCAACCCTTAGATCCAGCTGGGACAGAGCGTCAATATGGCATCGTTCTGACATCAGTGGGATGTCAGTGCGACGTCACTGTGAAGTCATATGCCTGCTGGGAAGGTATATTTATTATTAGGACATTGTCCTGTTTCGTTGATGTATTGCAGATGCGCTAAAATGTATTTGACAATCTGAGTAAAGAATTACATGTAAATTGAATTGTATGCAGATTACATGTTTTTATTCACTCTACATGTATTATTATTATTATTATTGTTTTGTTTTCCTTTCTATGCCACTATTTTAGCAATCGTCTTTTTCTGTGTAGGCCTAACTGTGCAAGTGTCAAGCGCAATAGAATTAAGAGATCACAGAATATAGAAAATTCAGTCCCCAAAATCATGGGTCAAAACAACAACAACAAAAATAAATGTCTTATTTGCGGAAACCTAACCAACCTCCTTTTGACTGAAACCCCATCCCACTCCCCTCAAACCGTTTTTGGACGCCTTGCTTTCGGTAAAAATTGACAATCTTTGTAGCTTGAGGCCATCCCGTGATAATATTAAATTGTCCATGCCGCTAATATAATTCAAGATTTATTCATGCATAAATGTATTGCGCTGTATTGTATTTCCTCATTCAACTGATAATTATAACATGTATTCAGTGGAGCAGCACGTTTGCGCGACTATACCCGAAAATGTCCTACGTTTGCGCGACTTTTTATAGCATACGTTTGAGCGACTTTTTCCCGGAAAATATGCCTACGTGTGCGCGACCTTTACCTAGGTCCGCAGATAGGCTGAAGATCCGGGCATTGACAGTAAATGCATCACACACAGATGCAATAGCTTCCACAACCAGCTTGGTGATATGTTCAGTAACTCACACCTATCTGTGATTGAATGCATAGGAAATCTTAAAGCTTTGCAGAAAAAATATATATCTGAAAATTCGCGCATCTTGAACGATCACGATTCTTGCAAAAAGGGAACGAGAACGTTTTGATAATTTGGAAGAGATTTTCAACAAGAGTATATAAGCGATGGAATACACTGACAGAAGCATTTTAAAAATTCATTCAATGCCCAGCCTCTGATACACATATGATGATTTTAGCTGAAATCTTAAGATGGTGTTAACGAATATTTCCTGACTTTGCTATAAATAAATAATAATAACATACTCGTATCCCACTTCCACCTCTGCGCGATGAAAGGGAGGTAACAGACAAGATATATTTTTTCAAAATAATATACTTTATCTGGCTATCGGAAGGGATACATGTCGGAACATTGAACTATCCGAGGTTTAATGAAAAAGTCGCACGTTTTTAGGGAAAAAACATCGCGCTTCCGTATGCTTAAAAGGCGCGCATTCGTATAGCTCGCGCAATTGAAAATTTTGAAAAAGTATTGCGTCCGTATTCACTGACTGCTTTCGCAGTCAATAAAATTACCGCCATGTGGCAAGGTGCGTCACTGCCAAGCTGACACTGTATTTAATTTTAAAAATAAATCCTTGATTAAGATTTTGATTTTATAATTACAAGAAATTATTATTAAAGCCATTTTCCTTCATCATATTTTGAAGAAGAATGTTTTTCAAATATTTATTTCGCCGAAGTGCAATAATTAAAATAATACTCAGTAATGATAACATGAAATAGAAGCACGAAAATACTAACATACCCGTGGCACACAAAGCGTTTATAATAATAACAATAATAAAAGTTAATTTTGCAAACAATTGCTTGGTGCTTAGATAGGTGTAAGTTTCAATTTTATGACGACAACAAGGTTTCGATGTGAAATTCATTGAATTTTAAAGGCATATATTGATTTCTTCATGGGAGAAACCGCGCAAACGAATATACCTGTAATGCGTGTTTGCGTACAAAAATGTGTAAAGTACTAATGATAAATGAAAAGAAATAATCTTAAGTATTGGGTTTTACCGCACGAAAATGTTATTGGTATTAAATCAGGAGCTCTTGATTAAATTCATTTTATTTCATTGTATTCTGAAGGTGCATATGTTCTGTAAATACTAATTTTGCGCACGTGCAAAACCGCGCGAAAATATCAACGTGCGAATGCAAATTAGCCGCACGAAATGCGACTCATCCTCCTTTTTTCAAGCAGTTACAATTTTAACTCGGGCCGCATCTATCTATCTATATCTATCTATCTTCATAATGCCTCAGAAGTGTACAAACAGCAGAAAGGCAAATTTCGGTAACTTTATGTGGTTGTTATCAATCGTATTTGGGGTTTAACACTAAATGGCAACAGTAGCTCCTTGAGACAAAGTCTTGGTAGTTGTTAACATCTGAATATTCTGTTTTTGCACTAGAAAAAGTAGACAAATAAGCATGATGTCATGCAAATTTTCTTCTTCTTTTCATTTTTAAGTTATACTGAACTTGATAGCTACGGAGAACAACACTTTATCTTAAGTATTTGCATGGAAAACTGAAGGAAAGATTAACGGATTAACATTAATCAACTTGTTTAAACGATCAAAAAAACATCAACATTACTTTTGATGACACATTAGTGCCACCGTAATAATACAGTTGTCATGACACCGGTGTATAAAAATTAGAATTTATCAGCATCACCGGCTGCTGGAGCTCTTCAACTTGGAGGTATTGACGAAACACCCAGAGAAGTTTGTTTTCAGTTAAAGGTAGGTTCCTGTACTAGCGATGTCAATTATGTCCACAAAATAATTTCGTCTTTTTCTGAGCAGTATTGAATTCTCTTATTTTTTTGAATTAGTTGCTACTGAGAAACTCGTCAGATGTTGAAGAAAATAGTCATTTTCCCTTTTGGTTTATTTTCTTTCGTTGGCATTCCAGTTCTAAAAATAACTATGTTTATTATGTCTATAAGTGCGCAATTTCTGATGCCATTCTCCAAAGGTCAATTTTCCCTTGACGTGAGCTCTCCTAGAGGTCCTGGCATTGCGGATGGGTTAAAACTATCCCAAAATGCAATGCAGCATGACATCAGCTGCGTTTTCTATTTTTGGCGCGAACTAAAAATAGCGCTAACTGGTGTGCGAAGCAGAGTTAGGAAATCCCTTGCAAAACAACTTTTCTAATATTTTTTTGATTTACACTTTTTAGTGAAACTTATTAATTCCTTTTTATAAGTGCTTTCCAACAACTTCGATGAAAGTTCATCAAAATTATGATGCATTCCAAAGTACAGGAACCTACCTTTAACTTTTGCTTTTAAAACGAGCAAATAAGGAAGAAAACGGCGAAAATCACATGAAATTCCATTTTTGGGTTAAAAACAATGTATTCTTACGAAACACGCGGGTCGGTTTCCGCCGATTTTTTTCTAAAAATGGTGTTTGATCGGGCCCGGAAATATGCACATTGAATGCTAGCATGCGACTCGTTATGTATTTTAGAGAAATAGCTAAATGCACACGAAAAACACGCTTTTGTATAGCCAGAAGTAGCTAGTATACCTTCTTGTAGGTATAATACCTATTTCTGCAGTTGATCTGGACCTGTTTATAAATAGGCAGAGAAAAACAGAAGTAGGTTTCAGTCAGGTCCTTTATTTCAATCATTTTGAGGGTCAATAACTGTTTCTTATAGAAACCCATTACATGTAGGCTCTTAAACCCATATAATTTCCTAGAGGGTTTGCTTACAACTACACCGGTAATTAGTAATAACGGGCATTCCAAATGGTGGCTAGGGTAGTCCATTTTAAATGAAGTTTTTAGCAGGTTGCAGTTTATTTTGAAGAATCTATCATTTATTTTCACTGTAGGAATGAATAAATAATTGAAAAAGAGATAATTCATCAGATTTAGTAGAATAATTTGTTTTATCTATTGACTTGAACAGCTAGTTCACCGGTAATTAGTAACACCAGTATAGTTCTGTATTTTATAACTTTTTGACCGCAGCAGGCATGTGACTGGTTTGATGTGGGAGCTGGATAGGCATGTAATGCATAGTTTTATGTGGGAGCTGGACAAGGGTTGAGTTTGCTTCCCTGTTGTCAGCCTAGCCTATGCTGTTAAACTTGCGTGTCAGTCAAAAAAAAAGACAAGATGACTGCCTACCCGGACAATTTAATATTTCCAGTTCCTACATTGTCATCTGGAAATTAAACTGTCAGACTTGCCAATACTTTATTCAAATTATTGACATGCAAGAAAGGCACCCTGATAGCTCAGTCAGTAGTGAAGTTAACCTATAAATCGTAGACTGGCTACCCTGCCCCTAAACAGCTGAGAACTACTTCTGACTTTTTTCCACCACAGAAAGTCGTCTGATTAATGATCAGATATGATCGAATCAGAGTTGGAAGGAAGAAAAAGAAAGAGTAAAACAGAAAGAAAGCAAAACATATAAAAAAGAAAAAGCTGTAAGAGATGCATGATAAAGTCAACAAGATAAAAGGAAGAAAAGTTTTAGCTAGCTATTTTTTGTTTATCCTAGCACTTGCCCAATCTGGCTTTTGCCAGGGTATCAGGACGCCAGGTCCAGCTGACACAGCTCAACACTCATCATTTGGATTTAATTCTGTAGAAGATTATTAAGTCGCCATCGTATTGTATTGTATTGTATCTTCTAAATTCTGCCTTCATAGGCACACCTGGAGTACATGTACTCCAGTAAAATCTTCTTGAGTAGCTGGGGTGGAAAGCCCCTAATTAGAAGGGTAGCTTAGACAGCTGTCTCTTGAAGGACGCCACTGTGGCTGGAAGTCTGTTCCTGCCTCTATCGTAAAGGAGGCAAAATTGAAAATGGCAGAGTTGCTTCCCATGAAAGTATATCTATTCACCGTAAGATATATTTTTACTCATTTGCAGTCTGTGTGAATACATTGAAAAGGTTTGAAGATGAAGCACCAAAAGAACTTTATGATGCAAAAACGGCGGAGATTGAAAAGGCCTTTATGAAGTTTTGTGAAAAGATGAAGGGAAAAGAAGAAAGATTTGTAAGATATATTTGTGTTGATAGATAGATGGATGAATGACTTGCGATTTGACGTGCTTTGCAACAGTATTTCAGTCATACTTGTATCAGTATGATGGGAGGATGATGATAAGAGATTGTGCGCAATAGATTTCTGTTCACATTTAAAAGATTTCCACCTCTGGGGGAATAGAACCCAGGACTTGTAAATCAGCAGGCCAGCACTCAACCTAAATTAGCTACCAAGGCTGGTTACATTTTTAAGATCAAACCTATTATAAGGGGTCACCTAAGGAAAACATACATCTTTGGCTGCTAAATACAAGTGAGCTCTTGATACTGCTTCATTTATACTGTATTTTGGTTCAATGAACCCAAGAAACATGGTTACTGAAGACAGGTGGCCCCTTAATAGAGAGTAATTCAAACTGTCAGACAGGTTTGATTGGATCTGTGTTTTCAGATACTTCAATAATTCAGTTATCTATTATTGTTTGTTTATCTATACAGGGAGATAATCTGTAAATCATGATAATCAACACGATTTCAGGGAGTGGATTCTCATCTGTATAGGTAAACAGACCATGGTATAATAACTATTATACACCACACTTAGCCTCAGTCTGTCAGTCATCAGCAGTGACCTTGCCCATTATGAATTATATGCTAAACATTGTGTTTTCTAGCGAGTATTGTGCAAACCTTAGTAATGGATGTCTATACATGTTTTACTTCAGTGGCTTGATTGTTGTTGTTGTTTTGCTGCTTTACATTCATAGTAAACAGCTATGGTCATGTCGGGACGGTCAGTTAACCTAACCTCACTTTTCCTGGGCATGCTTAGACATTTTAGCTGGATCTTTGCAAAATGTGTTTTTATAGAGAACTAAAAGAAGATATCTTAGAGTATCTTCCAATTCTCACCTTATCTGGGCCTATGAAAGTTCAGTTTTTCTTACAATTTAAATACTATAATGTTATTAATCAAGAAATTTTGTATTGGCCCAGTTATTGGGCCAATACGAAATTTCTTAATTACTGGTAATGACATTTTTATAAGTTAATGTCATTGATGTTGGCCCAGTTTGACATCATTAATATTGGCCAAGTTTTATTGGCCAATTTGGCCTGTATTGGCCCATTTTGACTTGTATTGGCTGAGTTGGCCTGTATTGGCCAAGGTTGTCAAAACAAGCCCAGTTTATGACTGATAAAATGTGGACCAAAATATGTTTGTCTGAAACTTTGCCATGAGTTCTGTATTGCTAATAGTTAATTAATAAATTATTTTATTCTAGTGCTACTATATTGGAGGCTCAAAAATTTCTGCTACATATATCTTGGGAGAACTTTCAAAGCCATTTAAACATCACATGCCAGTGCTGAAGATATGTGAGAAGCTCAGAGAAAAGGACCCGCAAATTTGTGACCTTAAATATGGTAAGTCTTGGATGAATATGAGGCTACCGTAATGACCCTAAGATTTCAGACTCCCGAAAGTTGAACAATTATTGTTCAAAAATTCTTAGAAAGTGGATTCTACACATGTTTATGCATCCAAATGATGCTTTGTGAATGGCAAACAATGTAGACCCTGATCAAACTTCTCTTTGAGGAGCAGTTTGATGAAGGTCTACAATGTTTGCTCAGACCTGTCTGTCTGAATATTTTGGGTCACTATGGTACCTGTTTAAAAAAGTTTGTTTGCTATGCTCCTACCTACCCTACAAATCTGGACCTATCGAAAAAAGTTTTGACCAATGAAAATGACTTTTTATAAACCCTTGTCAAATATTCTTCAGCTCAGTTATTTATACTTTTGTTGCAGCATTTACTAAAGTCTGAAAGGAGTTATAACTGTCATTATTAAGAATGCAAACAGTTAGACCCTGATCAGACTGCTTCTTAGGAGCAGTCTGATCTGGGTGTACACTGCTTGCAGATATATGTCAATGGATTTCAGTCACAACCAGTACTTTCTTACTCCTGAAAAAAAAGTCTTGCCTACTTAACCACTTGAAAGTCTGAGTAGGAGGATAGCAAACATTTACATGTATTTTTTGAGGATGACCTAAGAAGAGTAGTATGGTATGTAGAAGGGATTGAACACCAGATACTACTCTTCCATCAACTTACGCAAGGTTTCATTCTTGTACCAAGGTCAGATACTTTTGAAGCTGTCAAAAAAAAAAACCTTGGTTAACAGACAGACAGACAGACAGTAACTTTATTCACTCAAAGTACATGTAAACATGACATAATCAACATGGCAAACGGACGGTGGATCATGTACTAATACTAACAATGGTAACAGTAAATGATTTGAAAATTTAAATGCAAGGGGAGGAAAACACAGAGCATAAAGCGAGAAACTGAAAGAAAGGAAGAAAACAAAATATTACACTATATTTCACTAAACGGCTCGCCGCATACTTCCTGCTGCCAAAAATAATGGGCAAGGCATCCTAAATATGCGAATTTTCAGAAAAATTAAATCTCCAAAATTATGATAATAGTAACCATAAAATTTGTATTTACAGTAAAGGACAACAGAACGCATATGGCTAGCCGTTACAGCCAGCTATAAAGTACAGAGCTCCTCAAAACCAAAACATCTTACAAGGAATTTCGTGAGAGAGAGAGAGAGAGAGAGAGAAAGAGAGAACCAGCAGGTACAGTGACCGCGGGACGACATCATACCGACGTCGATGCGACATCATGTCATCATGACATCGCCTCGACTTCGGCGTGACGCCGTCCGAATGCCGCATGGTGAAAAGAGAGAGATAGAGAATGAGTGAGAAAAAGAAACAGTGTAGTCTTTTTAAAACATTATTTTTATGAATAACAGCAATGTAAATATTCGTTTGGTGCTTAGACAATCAGATGGGTTAACAGCAAATGTGACTTAACAGATTCAATTTTACTGATACCTGTCCCTGCCTGCTATCAGGGCCTGACAAATCCATTGTCCGGCTGCCCGGGACAAGTTAAAATTTTTGCTGGGCAAGTAAAATATTTTCTTACTTGCCCAGAAAAATGTATAGGATATATAGGGAAAACCTAAGGATTTTAGGGTTCTGTAGCAGATTCTGTGTCCCGGACAAGTTGATCAAATTTTGATTTGTCAGCCCCTGCTGCTATCCTTACCGAAACGAAATGCAAGGGCGACAAGCAGAGATTAGGAATGGCATATCCTTCCTGTTTTGCCAACTTTGCCGGGGAAACAGGCAAACGTGGCAGGGCAGGACGGAAGAGAAAAATAAGATAAACTGCTCTCATGTGTCATGTACACTCCTATATCTAAAACTTGTATATATGTAGAAATAATAATAATAATAATAATAATAATAATAATAGATAAATTAGTATATAAACGCGTTAAATGATTCATCCAGTATGAATAACTATCTACACACTAGTCTGGCATTAAACACAGGTAACAAAGACAACGTACATGTACATGAAATTTGCTAGTTCTGCTTATCAGGATAAGTTTGTTTCAGAAGTATAGTCTCACGGACCATCCGACCCCCGACTCATGAAATAGGAATCAAAGCCTTTACTGAATTGATATGCATAGTCAAGAAATGCTTGAAAACAATTTTTGGGCTTCACCGAATAGGCAACAACTTGGTGTAAAAACTTATTCAAGCACTGTATTTATACTACACGGAATTTCTTCGAAATTCTGATCTGACTAAGAGGTATAACAAACTGCCGGGTCCGTAAGAATGATAGATTGAAATAAATCTTGCGTAAAGTATGCGTAAACAATCGAGTTTTATAGTATGTTGCCTTCGTTGCCTATGATGAATGCCATACCAGTGTGATCTATATACAAGGGCTGTTAGGAAAGGAAAAAGAGGTGTTACGAAGCAAAACAGAGTCATAGTTACCAAACGACCTGATGACCAGGTCTTTGGTAAAAGTGTCTCTTTTTCGTTGCATAACAGCTCTTTTTCTTCTTTGAAAACATTCTGATCATGGTCAAAGACATCTAATCTTTTCTCTTTTTTTCTATTTTGTCATCAGCGAACTGGTACATTGATTGATCACCTGTCACTGTATCAGATTAAGAGTTGCCCATTTCTGAGCAAGAATCATACTCAGAGCTAAGTACATTGTTGATTGGCTTGAAAAATGAATGACAGTGATGGTAGCAGACAGTCCGATTAACCAACTAGGCAAGAACTTTTCTGTGAAGAAAAACACTGACCAACCTTCCTCAGTAAATTTGTTTTTGTCTACTGAGCTAAGACTGTTACAACTGAAATGGAAAGAAATCAATATTTTTGCAAATCATTTGATGTGACAGCTTCCGGTGACAACTGATCAGATCTGACAGCTGAACACCACATGTTGCATTAGATGGTGGACTTATAGTATGTGGGGCTTTGAGGATAGTTCTAGGTTTTTGATATTATTTTTCTATTTTCAATAAAATATATATGACTTCTCTATAGAATCGCCTATCTGAGTTGGTTCTAATATGGGTCCACAACATACGCCTATATTGAGAACTCTTGCATTAAGAGACTATCTTGATTATTGGCAAAAACATCACATGAGCCACTACATGACCAAAACAACAAAATGATGTGTGCCCAGCAAAGACTCAGATCAGCCTGAGCATTTGCCCAGTCCGACCAGAGTCTTCGCTGTCGGCAAAGAGGTAAATAGATCCTTAGCTAGTATATCTACCCTTTAAGTGCAGATTCTATTCAGACTGGGTGGATGCCCAGGCTGATCTGAGTCTTCGCTTGGGGAACATGCCACTTTGTTGGTTTTATGTCACAGCTCACATATGGTTCCTCAGTGAGTCATTGACATTAAACAAACATAAATGATTTATATCAAATCAGTTTTCTACAAAATTTTCATTGTAACGGCTTTCTGCCTAACTAGTAACAGTATGACAATCTGTTACTTTGCTTTAGTGTTTGTCCCAGATAATAATCCAATCAGATCATTGGAAATTTCAAACTTGGTGTAGACTGGCCACTAATTCATGAAGACTGTCTTCACCATTAAGGTGGACGATCCCGGAAGAACTCTGTTCTTGCTTGTTTAAAAAACAAACAGAGTTATTGTTCATCATCAAATCGACTAACTGTGGAGTAAATACAGTTATAATATACACTTACAATATCTACCGTAAAGATCCTAAGTTTTCGGGCACATAGGTCTGTACAAACAGTGGAAACTGAGATCAGACTGTTCCTTAGGAACCAGAATGATCAAGATCTTCACAGTTTCCATTCCATCTGCGCATTTTTGTCGACATTACTCTATGGCAGAACCGAATAACAGGAAAATAAATAATAGGGCAAGGACCGGCTGTGCTTGCAGCAGGTGCAGAATTTGGGCAGTCTGTTTTGGGGATATTTTGAACTTAAACATTGTTTTTCTAGGAAACGAAACGGTGAAATGTTTGTTTTTTTGTTTTATTCTTTAACATACCACGTAAGTTTTACTAAAATAATACGCATAAGCATGCCCCATCGATTGATAATATTTTTCATGACGTTTTTCATGAAATTCAATTTTCTTGCATTTTTTCAAAGAATGTAAAAATATACTTATTAACAAGAAAACTGCAATTTTTTGTTATCAGTTTGTTTCAAATATCATATATTACAGATTATATGATTTGCTGAAATGAAAGTGCATTCATGTGCTAGAGATATAAATTTTAATGGAAAATGTTTAAAAATAATATGTAGAAATACAAAATTGTTTTTTAGGAAAACAAAACGGTGAAAATTGTTTTTTTTCTTACCCAAATGTTTTATAGCTCTTTGGGTTATTTAGACGGTATAATGGTTTGAATGCCCCGCCAATATTTCTATTCAGTATTCGTCTACCTTAAGTCTACTGAAGACCTGAAATACCAGGATCAGATTATAATCGAGGGCAAACACTAAGCCCTGTTAGCGGCTACATGTATAAAGAGAAAACTTTACAATTAAGAATCTTCCGCTCACTGCGTTCGCTTCAGGCTCTTAATTGCGAAGATTTCTCTTCATAGCCTTTAACCTATACTTGGATTGCAAAAGATATTTGAGCCACATCACGACAAAACCAACAAAGTGGTGTTGCGCCCAGCACAGACTCAGATCAGCCTGGGCATCCGCTCAACCTGATCAGAGTCTTCACTGTCCACATGGAGCTAGCTTAAATCTTTTGCCCCCCTATAAGCGCAAAGCGAAGACTCTGATCAGACTAGGCGGATGCCTAGGCTGATCCAAGTCTGCGCTGGGCGCACAACCACTTTGTTGGTTTTTCTCGTGTTGCGGCTCATTTAACTTCTTCACACTGATGACTACACAACTACAACTTGATGCACTGCTTATACATTGTAGCAGGTAGCTAATGAACTGGGGCTAGCAAACTAAGAGATACTTTCTACCAGAGCAAGGGTTCTGAACTTCTGATTGGTTAAGATAACTGCGATACCTCTGTAATAAGATAAACAGACCTGGGAAGTAATCAACGGTCAAATTGCCTCTTGCAGAAAATTGGCCTTCCGATAAAGAATTTGCATGCATAAAAAGCGGGAAGTTGTAAACTTGAAGAAGTGTGTGAATGGCATTTGAAGTTTGCTGATCTTATTCCACAGTATATAAGCCCAACCCTGTAACCCTAATGCATCACCCAAGGTTGACATATATAGTTACATATACAGCGAGACTGATCAAGTTTTATCTTCTATAAAATGAAATGCCAGACTGCCTTTTCTCAGGACAGGTTCTTAATTGTTTAGTTTAGGGGCAGTATAAACCCATTAAGGTGCCAGTTTAGCATTCTTGACATAAATAATGGTTTCAGCATTGGAAATTCACAGATACTAATCGCCAATTATATAGCAGAAAATAGCCTCTTCTGGTAGAAGCATGTCCCTATAGGCTAAAATGCAACTTGCTAGCCCCTGTTTATTAGCTACCTGATTGTAGAAAATAGTCTTAAAGATTTCATACTGGCAGATTTCAATTTATATGGGCTCCTACATGTAAATACTTGGATTTGTACTTTAAACTGACCGAGAAAATCTCTGTCCCTCTTTTAAGCTTGCCTGTACAAAAGTACAGAGAGCTATTGTTGTCACTCTGACGTCGGCGTTGGCGTCACACTTTAAAGTTTTACGTCAAAGTTTTTTAAACTTTCAAATCTCAACAACCACTGGCCAGAACCCTTTGATGTTTGGAATATAATCATATCCTAGTATATCCTTCTATTCTGTAACATCATACCCCTGGGTGAGGCCATAGGGTGGGGCTTAGGGGTCAAGAATTAGGTCACACTCACTATAAAGTTTTACGACAAAGTTTTTTAAACATTCATATCTCAGCAATCACTGGCCAGAACCCTTTGATGTTTGGAATATAAGCATGTCATAGCATAAACTTTTGTAAAATGACACTGCACTCCTGGGTGAGGCCCTAGGGTGGGGCTTAGGGGTCTAGAATTAGGTCACATACACTTTAAAGTTTTACGACAAAGTTTTATAAACATTCATAACTCAGCAATCACTGGCAAGAACCCTTCCATATTTGGGACATAATCATATAATAGCATAACCTTTCATCACATAACACTGTACCCCTGGGTGAGGCCCAGGGGTGGGGCTAGGGGGTCAAGAATTAGGTCACACTCACTTTAAAGTTTTACGACAAAGTTTCCTTAAACATTCATATCTCAGCAAACACTGGCAAGAACCCTCCCATGTTTGGAACATAATCATATCATAGCAAAACCTTTCATTACATAACACTATGCCCCAGGGCCAGACCCTGGGGTTGGGCTTAGGGGTCAGAAATTAGGTCTTGGCCAGTTTAAAGTTTTACATTTAAGTATTTCTGTCTTTTTCATGAATGGATTCTTTTGATATTTGTACTGTAGTTAGATGGTGGTCCTAAGTATTACAGAGTACCACTCCCAACCCACTCAGTGACCCTGAGGTCAAGGTCATGGACTTGGAAATTTGGGGTTTTGTTGAAGTATTCTGATAGCATACTGTTCCACAGTGGATGGATTTAGTTTATACTTGAACAGATGCTAGATACTGGCTTGAGTTTTCACAAAATACTACCTGCACCTTGCTGGATGACCCTGAAGTCAAGGTCATTGATATAGAATTTTATCTTAAATTTTTTGTGTAGAAATAGGTTGATACATGTAATACTTGGACATGCTTGCATGAAGTTTTTTGTAGTGCAAGGCATAGGAGAAAATGCCTGTGAGATAGGCAAGCACCAGTTCAGGCGAGCTATGCTATTTGTCGACAGCTCTTGTTTTGTTTTGTTTTTTTCGGAGAATCTGAAATTCTGCATCTAAGGTAAATGGGTACACTTTCAGGGGAAGCATTTCTGTCATTCCTACTCAATGGGGATCAACTCTTATAGAAAATAATTTTCTCTCTTAAATTCTTTCCCTTTTGGGAGCAAATTTATCGTTTTAAGAGTAGACCCCTTTCTGGAAGAGTTTTGTCACCATGAAAACAACCAGGAAGTCACAATATGTGTTTTCCCATTGAAAAATGGTGGAAAAACTTGGAGATGTACCCATACAAAGCAATTTGATAAAAATACCAACTATGTGGGTGACAGACTGCTAATGACATTCTTAAATTAAGGTCCTATGAATCCCAGGTTTCCTGTCTTGCTACATAATGATGTGAATGGCTAACATATGAAAATGTGAGATTACAGTCAACTCTCAGAACTCGAACCATGATACTTCAAAATACCCTCTTTATATATAGTGGGCCCTCTTTACAACAACAGCATTTGTTCCAAAACATTTTGCTGTTATTAACTGAATTTGTTGTTGTAACTTGTAAAGAATACATAATTTATAACAATAAAGCCATTCTGTGCGTATCAAAATGACATTTTAAAGAAGTTTGCTGTTGTAATGAGAGCAGTTATAAAGAGGGTTGACTGTATCGAAGAATATAGTTTGGACACACAGTTTCTTATTTTTATTTACATTTCAACTCCTATTATCTCCAACTACTGATATCTCAAAGTAAATTTTCTGGAGGCAGAAAATTTACTTTGAGATGTCAGTAGTTTTGGATGAATTACAAGTTTGCAATATCGAGAGTTGACTATTGTTAAAGTCATATCCTTGGATGGAACATCTTGAAAGCCATGCAAATAGTGATTATAAGATGTATCTAATGATATTGTCACAGACATAGATGTACGTGTAAATACATGTGTCATTAATTTTTTGTTTACAGAAAAGAAGATAGACTTTACGACAGTTGATTTCAAGAAGCTCAAGGTGAAGGACCTTAAGAAGATCCTGTCAGATTGGGGCGAGGATAAAGCCTGTAAAGGCTGTTCAGAGAAATCAGACTTTGTACGAGTTGTGAAAGAACTTTTACCGAAATATGCACCAGAAGCGGCTGAAAAATTGAAGACAGAGTTATGATGTAGACTTAATTTTATGAATTTAGGAATTGTTTTGTTTGTAGCTCCCCTGGGCAGAAGTCCAAGTGAGCTTATAGTGTAGGCAGTGGTCCGGTGTCTGTCCCTTGTAGATGTTTGCAAATGACATCTCCTGTGAAACTGTAATTCTCTTTGTAACCAAATTTTAGATATAGCATCTAAAGGATGGGGAAACATTTACATGTAAATACCGTTTTTCCTTTATGCCTGTTGTTTCAGTCAGAGCTCAAGATAAGAGGGAGTATTTGGTGATAATTAGGGATAATTTTTGTTTATTCTGCGTAAAAACATAAGTTGTGACCCCTCATCTGAACCATCTTGACAAGACGGTTCAGTTGAGGGGTCACAACATATGGTGTCAATGAGAAACTTGAAAAATTATCCTTAATTATCATCAAATGCTCCCTCTTATCAAACAAAAAAATACATATATACTCGGTCAAAAAAGTAACGATACCAACTATCGACCATAATTTCAAGGAACCAAGTGCATATTGGAATTAATTGAGGCTCATGTATGTTTGGGGAGACGCCAAGGAACAAAATGCTCAGAAAATTGTCAACCCATACTTTTTAATATTAGAGTTATCTGGCATTATTTGACAGGAGTCATTTTGAATGCATCTCATTTCTGCGCATGCGCAGGAATAAATTTTGTATTGCGCAGAAAAGTCCATAATGCAGAAAGTTCGAAAAACACTTAAAATGTTTAATGGCTTGTATTCAGGCTTTACAGGCGAGGTTTAAATTCTTCAAATTCTCAGATAATCTCCCTTTCAATTAAAAATATAGCGATGTTCAAGGCGTCATTATTACTGTACCTGTCTGTCTTTTTTCAAAGTTTCTTCATAAACATTTTTGTTATGTCATTGTTTTCATGGCATAATGACAAAATTGGAAGAATTGTTACACACCCGCTAGCCATTACGATTTCGATTTCCTATGGAAATCCCACTGAAAGTGGCATTTAAACAGTCTTTAAAGGAATCGCAGTACCCTGACTTGTGGTTCAAATTCTCGTACCAGAAGCGGTCAAATTTGATTTCTTTGGCAAGTAGCCTTACCTAAGGCCTTGCTCTTGTGTATGGAGCGCAGAATCTTGGAAATCATTATTCACAAACCAGTTTTAAAAACTGTGAACTTGGGCAGTTTTAATGATGTTACTCTGTGAAAATGAAAAATTACCCCTTGCATATTCAAACGACCCTTGTAGCATGTGTAGTCTTAGGAAACCAAAACAAGTAAGTCTGTTCAATAAGCAAATGGATACTCTTTTGAAATTAGTAAACTATATATGATCTTAATTTCTGCAATTGCCATAGCAACAAAAAGAAATTTCATGTATAGGAACTTTTTTGACCTAGTATATAATGACAAATTTTTAAAGAGATATTCCGTGTGTGGTCCAACTAAATCATTAGTTGCCAAAGCAACCAACTTACTGAAAATTCCAAAACACTAAAAATTTAACACCATGGCAGCCATAAGGGTGGAAAAGCTGAAAGTATAAGCTTGTATAAAAGGACTATTTTTGTGCCAGATTGTTTAAAGCTTTGGTTGCTCGGGTAACTTGATGTTACTATTGCCATTCAGTGTGTAAATTGAAATCGGCTTTTATGCCTACAGTAGTGCATATATTTTGGCATATAGTTATTTACAAACACAAATTTTTATAATAAACCAGTCTTGTATCCCAGCAGGCACATAATGTCAAAATGACCTCGTACTGACGTTGATGTGACATCATTACGTCACATCGACATCCATACGACGTCATTTTAATGTCATGTGCCTGCTGGGATGGATTCTCAGGGGAGCAATACAGGACCTTATGGTCGCTGTAATTTGTTTTGTGTTGTTTTTGTTTCATGATCATCCAGAACCCCAGGTAATGCGGGGTGTTTTTGACAGTTTCGGGATATTTTTCTTAGTTCTCTGTAAAAATATATTTTGAGAACCCTCTTTGGAACTGCCTTGCTGAAGGAGTTCTAATGAGGGATCACAATATGTTTTTATTGGGAATCAAAGGTTTGTCATAAGCATCACTTTACTGTAAAACATTTGTATTTGGCCGTTGCTGAATTTTGGGGATATCGGCGATTTAGGCAAAGAGCTCTAAAATATAAGTCTGCCAGTATTTTATTTTCAATACAATTATACAGACACACAGCATAACAGAGGCTCAGGTAGAAAAAGAAGTATTTGATGTGTATTTGAGATACTTTCTGTACCTTTCCATTAAACTAGACATTGTGGCATTTTATTAGAATCACCGTATCAAGTGATTCTAAAAGATGCCAAAATGTAAGTATACATGTATTTAAGGAGTGACTTTCATTTTTCTGATGTTTATCAAAGTATAAACTACATTGGGTTGCGTGCAAAGTAAGTGAACCCCAAAGGGGTTCATGTAAACTTTGCTAGTGACCCAATGTAGTTTATACTTCAATAAACACCAGAAACAGCGTCTGCAACATAACAACAACGTCATAACGTCCCCTACGTTCAATCAGATTTGAGAACCTTGGTTTATGTTGACGTCACTTAATGTCCCGTGAAGAGTTGTAGTTACTGAAGTATAAACTACATTACGTTCTAATGGTTTACTATAGGGCTTTTTAATAAATGCAAGGATAATGTAAATATTAGTAAAGTAAGAAATAATTTCACAAATTTTCATCAAGTTTTCTGTATTATCTGGAGCCATGGTATATCATTAATGCCAAAATTAATCTGCGTCATTATGTCAATTTTGTTTTACTCTGAAATTTTGATACTGCAGATATTAAATGTTTTACAGTACCTGGGATTCCGAACATCACGGTATTTATGCATAAAAAGTCTCATTTAGACCATGCTAATGATATAAATTGTTTTGTAGGCTCATGTATTTAATGATCACCTGTTTTCATACTTGCGTTTGGCATCAGATGAAACGTTACCTTTTGGTATGTGCAAGTAAGGAAGACTCTGATTAGCCTGCTCCTCTATACTTCTGATCAGTCTTCACTGTTCATTTGAACAGTTTATGTGGGGTGATCATTAAGTTACGGAAACACGCATATATCTCAGTACTAAGCTGTGTGTTTGAAAAATATTTCAGATATATATATATTACCAAAAAAGCAAGCATATGACATATACTTAAGTTCCAAAGTGCTGTATAGATATTTAGTTGTGATGGCAACGATACCCTACACTTGTAGAGATTTAGTCTCTAATTTGTTTCATATTATCATGCATGGATAAAAGTTTGTGATGGTTTGTTGGCTAGATGCGAGTCTCAGATACTAAAAGAAATAATACAGCCATTCATGACTTGCTGTCAAGCCTGGTAGAATATATTAATGACAAAACACTTTTGGTGGAGCAATGCATGACTTTTTGCTAATTTTGAGCCTGAGGGACCAAAATGGTGATGTCATTGCACTATCAGAGCTCTAGATAAGAGGGAGTATTTGATGATAATTAAGGATAATTTTTCTTATTTCTCATTCAAACCATATGTTGTGACCCCTCATCTGAACCGTCTCATCGAGACGGTTCAGATGAGGGGTCACAACATATGTTTTTATGCAGAATTAACAAAAATTATCACCAAATACTCCCTCTTATCTAGAGCTCTGACTATAACATAACATGCAGTTCTAGGATGATTGTTTATCACAAAGAATCAAAATTATCCTGTACTCACCAACTGATCTGTTAAATTCAGCATAATGCTGAACATTACGGAATAAAATGTCAAAAAGACAAGACAAAAATCAATTATTTTACACACTGTTCCATACCAGATTTCAGAATTTTTTCTTTAAAAAAAAATCATTTTTGTGTGTTTTAAAACCAAAGCCTTTCTTAACGGAATATATGTATGTTCCTAAATTGTCTATTTCTCATTCTCAAAAAGTTCCTTAGATAAGAATGATAATACAACCATCTCCTACCAAAATGACATAAAAAAAAAGTTTACACATTGTACCTAGCTTGTATGTGTGACATCATATGTTGCTATTTGGTAAATCACGCTGAAATTTCAAACATGAATTTGTAAGCACACAAGGGACCCTTTGGTGTAATATAAAGGATGTTTATTTATGAATAATATTAACTAATCGGCAAATGTGTTTCCATTATTTAATGGTCGACCCATAGTATATATCCAGAGGAATCTAAAGACTGCTCAACTCTACAGAGCTGTGCAGGCTTATTCGAGCATGTACTGTATGCAAAAAGCTTAATCCTTTCTGGAATGCATACCCATTTTGGGGACATGCAAACAGTGCAGACCCAGGCTAGATGCCGCAGAACGCGGCATCTGATCAGGGTCAACACTGTTTGTGTACAAAAATTTCAAAGCAAATACAATAAAAGTGAAAACAGTGTCCGAAAACCCCTTAAATTAGAAATGGACACATCCAAGTAATAAAAATGGGCAATTCCACTGGTCAAAAAAGGATTAAGTTCCCTTTTCATGTGATGCCCAGTTGTATTATCATTTTCAGAAATGACAAGTATAAAGCTTCAAGTGTGGTAGTGGTTTAATACTGAGGATAATACTGAGATGATTTTTCCTATTTTAGCATAAATTGTACATTGTCACACCTGGTAAACTATGTTTTTAAGGATGTTACAAAACGAAAAAGGGCTGTTACGAAACAAAAAAGAGTCATAGTTACCAAACAACCTGATCATCAGGTTGTTTGGTAACTATGACACTTTTTTGTTTCATAACAGCTTGTTTTCATTTTTTCGTAAGAGCCTTTGTATTTACTTAGTTAACCAGGGGTGATTGTGGTGCCCTGTAAAGGTGATTGTATGGAAGAGCCATGACATGGTTTAATGGAAGTTATTCCTTCTGTTTTTATGAAAAAAAGTTCAGTGTTTGTCCATAAATTTTTGACTTCTCAGTAAGATAGCTAACAGTGGCATTAATGACATCAGTATAGAAAGTAGTGCACATGTATATTTTCTCCTTATTGTCTCTTTTTGTAAATTTGAATAAGTTGTCATAATTCCACCGGTTCTATCCCTTCAGCAAAATCTACATGTTAGTCACATGTCCATTATCAGAATGTATAATACACATTACGCTATTTTCTGTGATAAAACTACCCCACAATATCTGTTCGAAATGTGCAATGAGAAATAATGTTCATGGTTACACTTGCATCAGCTGACCAGGGTCAGTATCTTTGGCCATTGGAAACCAGGAGATGTGTGACATTTAGAGCTACCATGAAAATTGTAAAAATGGATATTCCTATGATAATTACTGCAGTTGTCCTGAAATCAATACAGTAATTCAATCAAAAGATGCAGATGGAATGTCAAACGGTGTCGGCCGTTATCCCACTGCTTTTTCATCACTTCACAATTACATTAGTTTTTCTTTTTGACAAAGAATAGCTGGTACATGTTGCTTTGGCTCAGTGTGTTTAGATATTCAGAGCTCCAGATAAGAGGGGGTAATGAGGATAATTTGAAGATAATTTTTCTTATTTCTCAACGAAAACATATGTTGTGACCCCTCATTAGAACCGTCTTGCCGAGACGGTTCTAATGATGGGTCACAAAATATGTTTTTATGGACAAATATGCAAAATTATCCCTAAATTATCCCTGTTACCCCTTCTTATCTGGAGCACTGATATTGTGCCTGGTTTTCGGATAATGGGAGTGTTAGTATTTTTGAAGGGGATTTTTTTTTCTTGTCATAAAATGTTTATAAGGGATATCTAAGAAATGAAGAGAGACAGTCCAGTTTTGTAGTAAAGTTGTGTGTACATAAAGCACTGTATTGTTTTAATGCTTGCTTGCAAGGGATAAATGCTTGTTGAACTATGTTAAGGATACAGAGCGTTATTTATAATCAAGTTTTGACTTAGAAAGAGTACATCTTCTAGTCTCACTATATACTTGTAGAACAAACTTAAATGAGCTGTGACATGTGAAAACCAACAAAGTGACATGTGCCCCAAGCAAAGACTCCATCAGCCTGGGCATCCACCCTGTCTGATCAGTCCTTTGCTGTCCTTATGGAGCTAGCTTAGACTCTTAGCTTCCCTTGAAGCACAAATCAAAGACTATGATCAGACTGGGCAGATGCTCAGGCTGATCTGAGTGCACTTGGTGCATAACCACTTTGTTGGATATCTCTGGTCACAGCTCAAATCATTTAACATTCCATCCTATTAGAAGCATTTCCCATGATTGTTGTAACAGCGCTCCAGATAAGATGGTGTAATGGTTATAATTTGAAGATAATTTTCCTTATTTCTCCATAAAAATGATGTTGTAACCCTCACTGAGACAGTTTGAATGAGGTGCCACAACATTAGTTTTCATTTAGAAATGAGATAGGTTATTTCTGAATTATCCTGACCTCATCCCCCCACCAGGTTATTTCTGAATTATCCTGACCTCATCCCCCCACCTTATCCTGACCTCAGCCCCCCACCTTACCTGGAGCTCTGGAAGCATTTTCCATGATAGTTGTAAATGCAATGCTCTTGGTGTATATGATAACCATTCTGGGACAATTTTATTACCATATTATTTCAGCGATAAGACAGGAGTTTACCCTTCCAAATTTACCTCAAGTATGAAAATTCAGCAAAAGAATGGGGTTTCTGTTCCAACAATCCCAAAGATCTTAGATTTATCTTACAAGGTGTAGCCACTTCCCTTACAAGAGGGAGCTAGATCTTTAGGATTGTTTTGGAAGGGGGAAAAAGCCCCTGTCTACACACGGTATAATCGATTCCGCTAATTTTCGCTTCCGGCAGAGACTGTCCATCATATTTGGCTTCCACCGAGCCTGTCCGTGAACTCTTGCTTCCTTCAGAGACTACTGTCCTCGAAAAATGGCTTCCTGCCAAGACTGTCCGCGTGACTCTGCTTCCTGCCGAGACCCTCTGCAGGAAGCAGAATCACGCGGACAGTCTCTGCAGGAAGCCATTCATCATGTACAGAAGTCTCAGCAGGAAGCAAGAGTTCGCGGACAGTCTCGGCAGAAGCCAAATATGATATACAGTCTCTGCAGGAAGCGAAAATTAGCGGAATCGATTATACCCTGTGGTCTAATAACTGAAGAAATACAACACTCCTCTTAAGAACAGCTTCACACTGGCAGTTCTGATGAGGGACTACAGCATATGAGCCGCAACACGACAAAACCAACAAAGTGGCATGTGCGCCATGCGAAGACTCATGTTATCCTGGGCATCCCCCAAGTCTGATCAGAGTTGGCTGTCAGCATGGAGCTAGCTTAGATCCTTAGCTACCCTTAAAGCACATAGCAAAGACTCTGATCAGACTGCACAGATGCCCAGGCTGATCTGAGTCATAGCCAAGCCAACAGCCACTTGGTTGGTTTTGTCACGTGACAGCTCATCTATTTATTTTGAGAATCAGCAAAAATGATTTTAAGGTGAATGGGTACATTTTTAGCTCGCCTGAGCACGAAGTGCTCAGGGTGAGCTTTTGGGATACCCTGATGTCCGTCGTCCGGACGTCCGTCCGTCAACTTTTGCTTGTGTACACTCTAGCGGCCACAGTTTTGATCCAATCTTTATGAAACTTTGTCAGAATGTTAGTCTTTATAAAATCTAGGCCAAGTTCGAAACTGGGTCATGTCGGGTCAAAAACTAGGTCACTAGGTCAAATCTTAGGAAAACCTTGTGTACGCTCTAGAGGGCACAGTTTTCATCCAAAGTTCATGAAACTTTGTCAGAATGTTTATCCTCATAGTATCTAGGACAAGTTCGAAACTGGGTCACGTCGGGTCTAAAACTAGGTCACTAGGTCAAATCATAGAAAAACCTTGTGTACGCTCTAGAGGACACAGTTTTGATCCAATCTTTATAAAACTTTGTCAGAATGTTTATCTACATAAACTCTAGGCCAAGTTCGAAACTGGGTCATGTCGGGTCAAAAACTAGGTCACTAGGTCAAATCTTAGAAAAACCTTGTGTACGCTCTAGAGGGCACAGTTTTCATCCAAAGTTCATGAAACTTTGTCGGAATGTTTATCCTCATAGTATCTAGGAAAAGTTCGAAACTGGGTCACGTCGGGTCTAAAACTAGGTCACTAGGTCAAATCATAGAAAAACCTTGTGTACTCTGTAGAGGACACAGTTTTGATCCAATCTTTATGAAACTTTGTCAGAATGTTTATCTTCATAAACTCTAGGCCAAATTTGAAACTGGGTCATGTCGGGTCAAAAACTAGGTCACTAGGTCAAATCTTAGAAAAACCTTGTGTGCGCTCTAGAAGGCACAGTTTTGATCCAAAGTTCATGAAACTTAATCAGAAAGTTTATGCTTATTATGTCTAGGATAAGTTTGAAACTGGGTCATGTTGGGTCAAAAACTAGGTCACTAGGTCAAATCATATAAAAAACCTTGTGTATGCTCTAGAGGACACAGTTTTGATCCAATCTTTATGAAACATTGTCAGAATGTTGATCCCTATAAACTCTAGGCCAAGTTCGAAACTGGGTCTTGTTGGGTCAAAAACTAGGTCACTAGGTCAAATCTTAGAAAAGCCTTGTGTACGCTCTTGAAGGCACAGTTTTGATCCAAAGTTCATGAAACTTTGTCAGAATGTTTATCCTCATAATATGTAGGACAAGTTTGAAACTGGGTCATGTCGGGTCAAAAACTAGGTCTCAAGGTGAAATCATAGAAAAACCTTGTGTACGCTCCAGAGGACACAGTTTTGTTCTAATCATTATGAAACTTTGTTAGAATGTTTACTTCCATAAACTCTTGGCCAAGTTTGAAAGTAGGTCATGTCGGGTCAAAAACAAGGTCACCAGGTTAAATCATAGGAAAACCTTGTGTACGCTCTAGAGGACACAGTTTTGATCCAAAGTTCATGAAACTTTGTCAGAATGTTTATCCTCATAATATGTAGGATAAGTTTAAAACTGGGTCATGTCGGGTCAAAAACTTGGTCACTAGGTCAAATCTTAGAAAAACATTGTTTACACTCTAGAAGGCACAGTTTTCATCCAAAGTTCATGAAACTTTGTCAGAATGTTTATCCTCATAATATCTAGAACAAGTTCGAAACTGGGTCACGTCGGGTCTAAAACTAGGTCACTAGGTCAAATCATAGAAAAACCTTGTGTACGCTCTAGAGGACACAGTTTTGATCCAATTTTTATGAAACATTGTCAGAATGTTTATCTCCATTAACTCTAGGCCAAGTTCGAAACTGGGTCATGTCGAGTCATAAACTAGGTCACTAGGTCAAATCTTAAAAAAACATTGTGTGCGCTCTAGAAGGCACAGTTTTGATTCAAAGTTCATGAAACTTTGTCAGAATGTTTATCCTCATAAAATGTAGGACAAGTTTGAAACTGGGTCATGTCGGGTTGAAAACTAGGTCACTAGGTCAAATCTTAGAAAAACCTTGTTTACGCTCTAGAGGACACAGTTTTGATCCAATCTTTATGAAACTTTGTCAGAATGTTTATCTTCATAAACTCTCGGCCAAGTTTGAAAGTAGGTCATGTCGTATAAAAACTAGGTCACTAGGTCAAATCTTAGAAAAACGTTGTGTAAGCACTAGAAGGCAAATGTCTGATCCAGTCTTCATGAAACTATGTCAAAATGTTTATTGTCCATATATCTAAGCCCCCTATGAAACTGAGTCACGTTGGCTCAAGGTCAAATCGTAGAAAAACTTTGTGTACACCCTAGAGGGCACAGTTTTGATCCAATCTTCATGAAACTCTGTCAGAATGTTTATCTTAATGAAATCTAGGTAAAGTTTGAAACTGGGTCTTGTCAGGTCAAAAACTTGGTCACTAGCTCAAATATAAGAATGACCTTGTATACGCTCCAGAGGGCACAGTTTTGATCCAATCTCAATGAAACTGTGTCAGAATGTTTATTCTTACAATATCCAGGCCAAGTTTGAAACTGGGTCATGTCGGGTCAAAAACTAGGTCAAATGTTAGTATGGTAAAAACTCTTATAAATCTTCACCAGAGCCAGTGAACTGATTAATGCTCAGGTGAGCGATTCAGGGCCACCATGGCCCTCTTGTTTGGGGAAGCAACTCTCAGACTCCCATTTTCACTTTTGCCTCTGGGAGGAGCAAATTCTTTGAGATTTGATTCCTTTTTAGAAGGTCTTTAGAGGCAAACAGGAGTCAGTTTCTGTCATACACTGGGTGGAGTTGTTGTATGCATACCTTGCATGTCTGATCATTTAGGGGTTTAAGCAGAACTTGGTGTAGTTAATGTTATTTGTTTGAATGTATTCATTGAACAAAAGCTTGAGTTAAGTGAGAAAAGAAAATAGGAGGAAGTAAGGATGTTTAAGACATTTTCAACACTTGTCAGTTGTCATGTTGGTAAATGTTGTTTTTTCATTTATGTTTGAATTATCTCACAATGGAGGTCCCGATAGAGCTTTTGGGGAACATAAAGACAGACATGGCGTGCGATCTATGTCTGTAGCTGTTTTTTTTTTTTTTTTTTTTTTTTTTTCTTGCTATGCCTTCTCAGTGTTTCCAGGGCTTTCTAAGTGTGTTGCAATATTATAGAATTAAAAAAGATAAAGTGCCTGTAGAAAGCCCAAATCTGGCCCCGAGGTTATAATACTTTTTTTGTGCTCAACTCAGCTGAGCATGAAATTTTACTTGCTAGTAAATAGTAGCAAAATACTGATAAGTGCAGTTGTTTTCTTCCTCAGCTGAGCTGAGTATGAAATTTTCTCTGCTTATGAATATGGAAATGCCATCATTAGATGGCATTTTCATATTTATCGGCAGAGAAAATTTCATGCTCAGCTAAGTTGAGCACGAAAAATGTTTTATAACCTTGGAGCCAGGCCGTCTTATGATAAATGGGAACACTTAAGAGGAAGCAACTCTGCAATTTTCCTGTTTACCTCCCTTTTCATCAGGGATGAATTTTCTCCTCAAGTAGACCTCATTTTGGAAGAGCTATGTCATATAGGTAAGCAGGCAGGAAGTCATTAAGGTTGTTCCCTCTTGTAAAAATGGCAGAAAATATGGTATACCCTGACACCTTAATACAGTTTCCATATGCCATATGACTTTGTTTTCTCATATACAGGTCATTTCGTAATTTTGGTTTTAACTGGAGAAAAAAACAATAACATTTGAAAAATATAAGCTCATGGTTCTCTGAATAGGTAGCATCACTGCATTACTCCCTTAATAAGCACAAAGGGTCTCTACAATCATGGTCAAACATCTGAAAAATAGATTTTTTCCTGGTCAAGGAATTTTGTGGATTGTGGGGGAAATTCAGGGAAATTGAAAATTAATGGCTCCTATATTCATCAGAAAAAATACTTATTCTGGTCAAGGTGATTTGGGGACTACCCATTGGGAAACAAGCTCTTTCCTCTAAGAGTAGCCTCCAGTTTTTGAAGTGATACAGTAAGCACTATTAAAGTAAAAAGTAAAGTCAGATATGGGTTTGTTAAATGGTATGGAAAACTGTAAAATATCAGGAAATTTTGAAGTGGAGAATAAGTTGCAGATAAAGGGAGGCAATCTGGCTAGTCCTTTGCCTGTATTGGTTTCCTCCCTTCCCTGTATTTACTTTCCACAGTAAGAATGTAAATGGAGATAGTGCAGTGATGTATCCCATGGAAACAGATGTTTTATAGTAAAAATCCTAATAAAAGCCTCTAATCTAATGACTGCCCCCTTCTTGCCTCTTTTCCAAACATGATGTTATATTAACTCTCTTGAATTCCATTTTGCTTCTCTGGATGGCATAGCTCTTCAAAATGAGGTCTACTCTGAAAGGAAGAACTTAATCCCAGAGAAGCAAATTTTTCCCATAAATAGTTGTTACCTACTGAGAAGGGAGGCAATAAATGAGACAAGTTGCTTTCTATGGAAGTATTACCATTCACCATGGTACTGCTTTTAGAAGTATTATGGCAGTGGCTGATCTACTACACTTTAGGCTCTAAATAATGGCCCCCTATTTTAAGGTGTAACACCCCAGGGCATTTAATAGGATTAATACGGTATTTAACTGAAAATATGGTTGGCATAACTTAAAATTGTTCCTTAGGTTATGTGTGTATCATAATTCTGCACATAAGCACAAAATGATCAGTCACATTCATTTCCAGAGTGCAGATAATATTATGCAGGCTGATCTGTTTTTCCTGTTGGCTTATAGCTGATGGTATGTTTTTAGGTAATGCCAATCAAGGGTATTATAATTAGCAACGAAATTAAGAGTCTTCAATCTGTGAATGACAGTGCACATTATTCTGGCTGTTGAAATGTTAAAAGATTAAAATATTTCTATATAAAAAGTAGTTTCTCTTGTTTGACCACCAGAAGAAATGAAAAAAAAAAAATAGAAATCTAATAAAAAAAATAGCTTTTCTCCATTATGCGTTATGTCTTGGGCTTCATAGCGCAGTTGGTAGTTCGTCTGACTCAAGAGCCAGAGGTCCCAGTTCAGATACCCAGTCCGACCACTTACTTTCATGGAGACTGATTCTTCCCCTTTTCAACAAGGGCAGTTGTCAGTTACTGGCAAAAGTGTGTGCACTTCCACTCGAGGAGGTCTAAGCCTGCTCAAGAATAGTGTGGTTGACTGTCCCGACATGACCATAGCTGTTTGCCATGGACATAAAGCACTAACGCAACAACGAAAACAGCAGCATTATATCTTGAGATATGAAGCTTCTCTCTAGTATGCGTGACGTCCTTGATGTAAAGCTTCTCTCCAAAGCGCAGTTTGCTAAGCTATAATGCTTCTCTCAGTGTGCAAAAACTGCATACTTGAGAGAAGCTTTACATCTAAAGACAATCTGCACACCAGGGAGAAGCTTTACAAGTACAGACTGCATACTGGGGAGAAGATTTATATCTAAAAGTCAATAAGATGGGTTTTTTTTTTCTCTTTCAAAAGCAATCTTAAAACACTATCACAGACACATTTAAAAAGACATATCTACAGTTTGGAGTTCTTTTGGAAGGTAAGGAGAATGAACCCATCTTGTAACCAAACAAATATTGAACTCTTCCCATTATTTGTACGTGATGCGCCACTGATAATCACACATGAAGGGAGAGACTTGGTGCCAGCAGGTGCAGCCATGGATTTGTTCTGCCAAGCCTGATGGAGACTTTTGTTTAGGTAAGTGAAACAACAGTGAACCATACGTTAATGGTTGGACCCCAACAGTATGTATCTGATAGATAACTTGTTCTGACAAAATCTTGACACCAGCAGGAGTCAACCACATGAACTGAAATAGGGATGCTAACCACTTGGCCTCGGGAATGCTTCTGCTGCTCTGCTGTATAAATTATGACAGGGTTACACTTTGATATATGAGCCACGACACAACGATAACCAATAAAGTGACTTGTGCCCCCAGCAAAGACTCAGACTGGGCGGAAGCCCAGGCTGATCAGAGACTTCACTGTGCGCTTAAAGGGTAGCTTAATGACTCAGCTAGCTACATGCGGACAGTTAAGACTGATTAAACTGGGTGGCTGTCCAGGTAGATGTTACTCTTCTCTGGGCACACATGCCTCTTTGTTGGTTTTGTCGTATTGTGTCTCATATGAGCCGCGACACGAGAAAACCAACAAAGTGGTTGTCCGCCCAGCTCAGACTCAGATCAGCCTGGACATCTACCCAGCCTGATCAGACCCCTCGCTAAGCGCTTAAAGGATAGCTAAGGGTCTAAGCTACCTCCATGCGGACAGCGAAGACTGATCAGACTGGGCGGATGCCCAGACTGATCTGAGTCTGCGCTGGGCGCACAACCACATTGTTGGTTTTCTCACGTCGTGGCTCATATAAGAATCACGATACAGTTGCTCTCCAGTATGTATTTCTGGTACTCTGCTATGACTCATATACTACTCATATGATATGTTTGTACCTGAGCATACTATATATTCAGTAATTTTTGCTGTCTCAATTTTTAGGGTCTTTCAGGATCACTCTGAAACCAAATAACTGAAAGTTACGAAATATTTCAAATTTCTGACCAAGTAATTTCAGTATACACGCATCTGTCTGTTTCCTTCGGTATTTCTGGCACTTTTTGTTAGATCTTATATGTGTCACTGATTCATTAACAGGTTTTACATCTATACATAAGCGATGCCAATTATAACTAAGCTCTGAATTCAATAAAAACAATGCTCAGGATTATGCAAAACTATGACGTGCTACTTGATTGCACAACAGTATTACATGCTTGTGATTCATATTAAGCAAAATGAATTAGTAATGATGGCTCTTTTATCTGTTTCATTGAATGTCACTTTTAAAGCATGAATACAATTTCTGTATATGTGTTTACTTCAGCATAATTTTAAAATAATGCTCAAACTACATTATTTCTCTGTTATATTTCCAAGAGCAATTTTAATTTTTGCACACACTGCAGACTGAGAAAATAACATAATCGCAAAAATCAGTGTTTTCATTTTGGGCCCAAAACCACAAAAAGAACCTACAGACATTTCCACCTAATGGTAAATATATGATACTTCTCTGTATAAATCATAAAACAGGGTTGCAGTACAAAAATTGATAATTACCAGAAAGAATCCCATTCAGTTGCCCCCCTGTATGTATATTCATTAACCCCCTATGAATGATAAAATGGTTACACTCCGGTATGTATGTCTGATAACCCATTATGAATCATGAAAAGAATCCTCTCCAGTATGTTTGTCTGATTACCCACTGTGAATCACGATATGGCTGCACTCTAGTATGTATGTCTCACTCATACACTCATGTATGGACTCCAGTATGTATGTATGATACCCCAAAGTTAATCGTGACATAGTTGCATTCTAGTGTGTACGTCTGGTACCCATCCCACTGTGAATCATGATCCCTACTGTGCATCAAGGTATTACCACACTCCAATGCATATGGATCTGGGGCCGTATTTATAAAACAACTTAAGTCGTTGCTATGCTGTTGCTAGGGCTGAATTTCTATGAAGGAGATTCCCTACAACTACGAAATTTGTCCTGGAGGAACAGTCTAAAAAGACTGTTCCTCCAGAGCAAATTTCATAGTTGTAGGGAATCTCTTTCATAGAAATGTAGCCTTAGCAACATCATAGCAACGACTTAAGTTGTTTTATAAATACGGCCCCTGATTCTCCACAATGAATCATGATATGATTGCACTCCTGCTTGTACATGTATGTCTGATACTCCACTGTGAATAATGATCCCTATTGTGAATCGAGTTAAAGCTACACTCCAGTATGTATGTATCTGATTCTCCACAAACATTCATGATATGGTTCCATTCCAGTATGTATGTCTGATACTCTACTGTAAATCACGATCCCTGTTGTGAATCGCCATATTTGTACATTTCAGACTGAGCCGCATATCCCCCGCTTCTCCAGTCTTTCGGATGAGACTTTAAACCGAGGTCCCATCTGTGTATGACCTAATTGTTGGTTGGACGTTAATCCCGAGTTCACTCACTCACTGAGCCGCAACACGACAAATCCAACAAAGTGGCATGTGCTCCCAGCGAAGATTCAGATCAGCCTGGGCATCTGCCAAGTCTCGGCGGATGCTCAGGCTGACCTGAGTCTTTCCTGCTATAGGCGCACATTCTACTTTGTTAGTTTTGTCGTGACCTGGCTCAGTTCTTTAAAAAGACTCAAGCTAGAAAAGTATACCCTTGCAAAAGTGAACAGCTGGCTAAACTGAACCTTAGGACAAGAGTAACTGATAAAAGAATAATCTCAACCTGTGCACCCATAACGTATGGTTTCAGTTCAGCTCAGTTCAATTCACCTAATGACGTTCCCATATAACGTATGATCAGAGTTTTCTCTGCTTATATATCTTACTTCACCTGCGACAATCAGAGCCTCGGATCAGACTGTGCAAGCCTGCAGAATGACCTTTTCTACCTTTTCTAACCTCAAATATACTTTACATACTTAGGGGTAGAATAGCATTGCTACATGTATATTTTGTTTGAAACTTAAATTTTCAGGTGGAGATGGAATTGCATGTTACCATGCCTGAAGACAGAGTCTTCATTTCGTGAACTTTTAGATGCAGTATTCCCATTCAAATACGTTCAACCGTAGCCCCGTTTACACACACCCCCCCCCCCCCCCCCCCTCCCTCCCCAACCCCAATCCAGAGCATCCACACAACCTTGAATTAACATAGAATTAGGAGATAACTGTACTCAAAACTGTCATTACGGGAGGTAAATCGTCGGGTTTATGGTCGGAAATTTCATTTTACGGTGACGCGTCACATGCCACTTTGTTGGTTTTCTCGTATCGCGGCTCAATTGGTTTTCTCACCAAACTTCTGGAATGTTCAAACCAAACTGGCCACTTTCAGGAGTTTTGTGGAAACGCCACGAAATTCACAGACAACAGACTCAAGTGCGAAGACTTGGTATATTTTTGACCAGCAAACTATCAACCCGGCCTGCGTGTCAGATCACATTCCAGTGCGTGCTTCTTAACTTCAAAGGGAAAGTACCTTGTAGCATACGATGGTAAAACGCTAAGGGAGGTAATCTCATATTTTTTGAAAATCCATAAGCCAGAGACTGGCTACACTGAACCTTACGACAAAAGCGACTGATAAAAATCAGCTCTGCCTGTGCATCCATGCAGTATGATCAGACTTTTTTCTGCTAATGGCTTTCTCAAGCTATATGTAACTTATCTGCCACAAGCAGAGCCTTGGATCAATTTGTGCAGGAGCGCAGACTGATCTTTTCCTTCCTTATTAAAATGACAAGTACCTTATACTCTGCCATTGCTGATTTGGACAATTTCAGCAGAAATAGATTTCATGAAGTTTTTTCGTCCGTGTGCTCAGACGAACAGCCTGATCTGCATTTTGGTGATCGGACATGTTTATAGATTCATTTCTCTCTTTCTTTAATAACTTTTGTAAGTCCATAGAGAACCGTTGTTGCTGTGGTAAATAAAAGTTGTTATTGACCTATAATGAGCTTATACTTTGGACCAGCATAATCCCTTCATTTTTCGTCAGCTGTTTGTAAAACATGTATAATAAGGAATTACTTCAATCTCAAACCTGACAGCTCCGAGTTATGGTCCCAGGTCTCCGAAAAATATAATAATCCAAGCTTTTTTCAATTTGATTGCCAAACTATAGTAATAATATTCCCTTTATTTACCTACGTGAAGCATATTAGTACAAAATTTCAGCATCGGTGGAGTTCTCACAGACTCCTGAAAGTGGACAAATCGAAATTTCTGTTTGGTCACTTTCAGAAGTTTATGACAACTCCACCAGCTTTCAAAAAATAGTACAAAATTTTTAGCCGTGACACGACAAAATCAACAAAGTGGCATTTGCGCCCAGCTTAGCCTCAGATCAGCCTGGGCATCAGCCCAGTCTGATCACAGTCTTTGCATTTTGCATGGAGCTAGTTTAGATTCTTAACTACCCTTTAAGCGCACAGCAGAGACTATGATCAGATTGGACGGATGTCCAGGCTGACCTGAGTCTTTGCAGGGCGCAAATGCCATTTTGTTGGTTTTGTCGTCCAAAATTTCAGCATCGGTGGCGTTCTCACAGACTCCTGAAAGTGGACAAACCGAAATTTCTGTTTGGTTACTTTCAGAAGTTTTATGACAACTCCACCATTTTCAAAGAAATAGTACAAAATTTTGAGCCGCGACACGACAAAACAAACAAAGTGTCATGTGCGTCCAGCGAAGTCTCCGTTCGTCCTGGGTATCAGAGTCTTCGCTGTCCGCAAAATGGTATCTCAATTCCTTAGTTACTCTTTAAGCGAACGGCGAAGACCCTGACCAGACTGGGTGGATGCCCATTCACGCGGTGCACATGCCACTAACAGGAAGTGCATGAGTTGTTCCTCTTGCAAAAACATATAAGCCGCGACACGAGAAAACCAACAATGTAGTTGTGCGCCCAGCGCAGACTCAGATCAGCCTGGGCATCCGCCCAGTCTGAGTAGACTCTTCGTTAAGCGTTTAAAAGGTAGCCAAGGGACTAAGCTACCTTCATGCCGACAGCGAAGACTCTGATCAGACTGGGCTGATGCCCAGTCTGATCTGAGTCTGCGCTGGGCGCACAACCACTTTGTTGGTTTTCTCGTGTCGCGGCTCATATGTACCCATACACCTTTAAGAATGATCTCGCCTGGATATGCCAAGGATACGTACGTAAGGAACAAAGTGGACTTAGTACCCTTGGCTAGCAGAACTGGTTTGAGCACTGTCACATATCACAGAGCTAAACCAGAAAGCACGACAAAAGGTTGAAACTAGAATAAAATAAGATCAACGCCCCCACCCCATTTGCTTTCCAAACAACACGTTAATAAAAAGAAAATCAACAGATGGAGGTGGGAACCTTTTATAATGAATAGTATCTAATAATTTGGTTATAAGACGGGGTTTTACCATCTAAAATGACCCCTAATTATCTACATTTGCCGTGGGTAACTTCTATAATATGCTCCCCCCCCCCCCCGCACATCCCTCCAAAACAACCCCGAAAATCTAGATCCGACTCATAAGACGGATCTAGATTTTTATGTTTATTGTGAACGAAGGAAACTCTCATCTTATAATGGAATAAATGAGCCGAGACACGAGAAAACCAACAAAGTGGTTGTGCGCTCAGTGCAGACTCAGATCAGCCTTGGCATCCGCCCAGTCTGAGCAGAATCTTCTCTAAGCGCTTAAAGGGTAGCTAAGAGTCTAACATACCTTCATGAGGACAGCGGAGACTTTGACCAGACTGAGCGGATGCCCAGGCTGATCTGAGTCAGCGCTGGGCGCACAACTACTTTGTTGGTTTTCTCGTGTCGCGGCTCAAGTATTGAATACTCTTTATTCATGTTATTATTTCTCTTTTTTGTCCATTTTACATAACGATGTTCCCTAGGAGGCTCAGAGGAATGATTGCACACTCTTGGCACCGAGTCTGTCTGTCGGACCCCCCCCCCCCCCCCCCCCCCCCCACCCTCTAATTCAAAGAGGAGACTGCAATTTGAGCTATTTCTTATTCTACAAATGTTTAACGAACAATTGGAGAAAAATGAAGTGTTATACTAGTCCCAAGTATAAGCCCATTATGGGTCCATGACAATTTTGATTTACCACAGCAACCACGGTTCTAAATATACTTGCAAAAGTTTTCAAAGAGAGAGCGAAATGATTCTATGAACATGTCCTATCACCAAAATGCGGATCAGCCTGCTTGTCTGCGCATATTGATGAAAAAACTTCACGAAATCTATTTTTTCTGAAATTGTCCAAATCAGCAATGGCAGTGTAAAATGTACTTGTCATTTTGATAAGGAAAGAAAAGGCCAGTCTGCGCACCTGCACAGTTTGATCCAAGACTCTGCTTGTCGCAGGTAAAGTTGCATATATCTTGAGGAAACTTTGAGCAGAAAATTTTTTGATCACACTGTACGGATACACAGGCACAGCTGGTTTTTTATCAGTCTTTTTGTCGTAAGGTTCAGTGTAGCCAGGCTCTGGCTTATGGATTTTCAAAAAAAATGAGATTACCTCCCTTAGCATTTTACCATCGTATGTTACACGGTACTCTCCCTTCGAATTTATAATTCTGAGTGAATAGTAAGCACGCACTGAAATATCACTAACCTGACTCGCAGGCTGGTTTGGTAGTTCGCTGGTCACTTGAAACGATACAGTTTCCTCACTTTTCCTTATTCTTGGTTAATCTACCCATAGTCCAGACGGGGCCGGAAAATGCTTAGAAACACTTTTTAATTTTAATGCTTATCATGATAACCCATTAATGCCCTGCTTCCCACAAAAGGCGAATTGGCAAACAGTGCAGTCCCAGATCAGATTACGCGGCGTCTGCTTAGAGTTTCACTGTTGGCCTGGAATACAGGAAATTCTTTAAACAAAAATATATCAAAATTCCAGTTTGACTCCCCCAATATTGCGGATGGCCTGGTCCATATTTTGCTGTAGCACAGTCCACTACGTCCTGTGACCAGTATTGGGTAAAATAAATTTTGGACTCATTTTAGATGTAATTCTTACAAACTAGATCAGCATCATGCCATGCCAGTCCTGCAAGAGTTAAAAGATGGCTACATTATATGTCATTACCATTTTTTTTTGTCAGACTGATGCACAGTCTCTGTCTTATGTGAAAAAGAGGATTACGCCGAACTACCAACTAATTGTGTGCACCGCGGCGGAGGGTGAGGATGAAGGTTTGGGTCCAGTAAAACCGGTTTAGACCCCCCCCCCCGCCCCCCCCCCCCCCCCCCCCCCCCACACACACACACGTAGTTATTATTGACGGTCCCAAGGCGGTACTTTCGTTGCAGTTGCATTTGTTTTATGTTCAGTGCTGTTTAACTTATTGTGTTTTCATTTTAACCCTTCTGTTTGTCTAAATTATTTAGTTCAGTAAAGATAGTTGAGTTGCCACCTATTTGGGAAAGAGCTGCTGACTCGGCCTATGTAATTTATTGTTTGTTGGGATGTCTTTGTCAATCTTTCCCTTTGATGTTGGGGATAGGGTTTGGGATCTGATTCAGTCAGATCCTGAAGTGTATTTACTCTTTAAATTGTTGTCAGGTTACATTGCAAACATTTCTTTATATACAAATGCATCTACCGTAATCGACCTTATTAGCGCTCTGTGCGCTTAACTTTTTCAAAATGGCGGCAAATACTTGTAGTAAACTTTCTTTCATATAAGCGCACATTTTAATAGGTTGAATGGAACGAATTTAAAGGTAAAGCATCAGAGAAAAGCTGCTTATAAGCAGCTTTTCTCTGCTGTTTAACCTTGAAATTCGTATGGATATACATGTAGAAGGATAGAGAAGATTTAGAAGTAAAAACTTAAATATTCTGTTGCATTTTCAGCTCTTGTAAACGAGATAGCAAAGGGATAAACCAGTACAAATATGTGCATTAATAGTCCTATGCCTCACAAATTGCCACGGCGTGCGCTTATCGGGGCATGTGCGCTAATTAGGTAGAATACGGGATATCATAATATAAAAAAACTGTCTTTCTGTGTGTTTATCAAACGAGTGTTATGATACTAAGTCAGTGGTCTTCAAACTATGTATCACTGGCATGAGGCAGAGGGAACAGTTGCGGAATGTTACTTTACTGATATGGCAAAAATACTGATTACTGATTACTGACACGACAAAATCAACAAAGTGGCATTTGCGCCCAGTTTAGACTCAGATCAGCCTGGGCACCCGCCCAGTCTGAACACAGTCTTTGCTTTTCGCATGCAACTAGTTAAGATTATTAACTACCCTTTAAGCGCACAGCAGAGACTATCATCAGACTGGACGGATGCCCAGGCTTACCTGAGTCCTTGCTTGGCGCAAATACTGACCACTTCGTTGGTTTTGTCGTGCCACTGCTCAAATATACTTTAAAGACTTAGGGATACAATAGCATTGCTACATGTATATTTTGCTTGAAGCTTAAATTTTCAGGTGGAGATGGAATTGCATGTTACTATGCCTGAAGACAGGGTCTTCATTTCGTGAATTTTTAGCAGTATTCTCATTCAAATACGTTCAACCCTAGCCCCGCTTCAACCCCCCCCCCCCCCCCCCCCCCCCCATCCCCAACCCGCAGCAGCCACACAACCTTGAATTAACATAGAATTAGGAGATAACTGTACTCAAAACTGTCATTACGGGAGGTAAAGCGTCGGTTTTATGGTCGGAAATTTCGTTTTACAGCGACGCGTCACATCCCACTTTGTTGGTTTTTTCGTGTCCGGCTCAATTGGTGTTCTCACCACACTCCTGGAATGTTCAAACCAAACTGGCCACTTTCAGGAGTTTTTGTGGAAACGCCACGAAATTCACAGACAACAGACTCAAGTGCGAAGACTTGACCAGGTATATTTTTGACCAGCAAACCACCCCAGCAGGCACATGACGTTGAAATGACGTCAACATGACGTCATTTTGACGTCAAGTGCCTGCTGGGACCAATCATGCCTGCGTGTCAGATCACATTCCAGTGTGTGCTTCTATAAATTCAAAGGGAGAGTACCTTGTAGCATACGATGGTAAAACGCTAAGGGAGGTAATCTCATTTTTTTTGAAAATCCATAAGCCAGAGACTGGCTACACTGAACCTTACGACAAAAGCGACTGATAAAAATCAGCTCTGCCTGTGCATCCATGCAGTATGATCAGTGTTTTTACTGCTCATAGTTTCCTCTAGCTGTATGTAACTTATCTGCCACAAGCAGAGTCTTGGGTCAATTTGTGCAGGCGCGCAGACTGATCTTTTCCTTCCTTATAAAAATGACAAGTACCTTATACTCTGCCATTGCTGATTTGGACAATTTCAGCAAAAATAGATTTCTTGAAGTTTTTTCGTCAGTGTGCACAGACGAACAGCCTGATCTGCATTTTGGTGATGGGACATGTTTATAGATTCATTTCGCTCTTTCTTTAACAACTTTTATTAGTCCATAGAGAACCGTTGTTGCTGTGGTAAATAAAAGTTGTTATTGACCTTTAATGGGCTTATACTTGGGACCAGCATAATCCCTTCATTTTTCGTCAGCTGTTTGTAAAACATGTATAATAAGGAATTACTTCAATCTCAAACCTGACAGCACCGAGTTATGGTCCCAGGTCTCCGAAAAAAAAATCCAAGCTTGTTTGAATTTGGTTGCCAAACTGTAGTAATAATATTCCCTTTATTTACCTACGTGAAGCATCTATTCTGTTCTATCCCGTAACCTTACTAGGTCGTTGGGGCACCACAAACGTGAAGCATATTAGTACAAAATTTCAGCATCGGTGGAGTTCTCACAGACTCCTGAAAGTGGACAGACCGAAATTTCTGTTTGGTCACTTTCAGAAGTTTTATGACCACTCCACCATTTTCAAAGAAATAGTACAAAATTTTGAGCCGCGACACGAAAAAACAAACAAAGTGGCATGTGCGTCCAGCGAAGACTCCGTTCGTCCTGGGTATCAGAGTCTTTGCTATCCGCATAATGGTATCTCATTTCCTTAGTTACTCTTTAAGCGAACATCAAAAACCCTGACCAGACCGGGTGGATTCCCATTCACTTTGTGCACATGCCACAAACAGGAAGTGCATGTTCCTCTTGATAAAACATATGAGCCGCGACATGAGAAAACCAACAATGTGGTTGGGCGCCCAGCGCAGACTCAGATCAGCCTGGGCATCCGCCTAGGCTGACCAGACTCTTCTTTAAGCGCTTAAAAGGTAGCCAAGGGACTAAGCTACCTTCATGCGGACAGCGAATGCTCTGATCAGACTGGGCGGATGCCCAGGCTGATCTGAGTCTGCGCTGGGCGCACAACCACTTTGTTGGTTTTCTCGTGTCGCGGCTCATATGTACTCATACGCCTTTAAGAATGATCTCGCCTGGATATGCCAAGGATACGCACGTAAGGAACAAAGTGGACTTAGTATCCCTGGCTAGCGAAGATGGTTTGAGCACTGTCACATATCACAGAGCTAAACAAGAAAACTCGACAAAAGTGTGAAACCAGAAAAAATTAGGCCCCCCCCCCCCCCTATTCGCTTTCCAAACAACACTTTAATAAAAAGAAACTCAACAGATGGAGGTGGGACCCTTTTATAATGCAAAGTATCTAATAATTTGGTTATAAGACGGGGTTTTACCATCTAAAATGACCCCTAATTATCTAAATTTGCCGTGGGTAACTTCTATGATATGCCCCCCCCCCCGCACACCCCTCGAAAACAACCCCGAAAATCTAGACCCGACTCATAAGACGGATCTAGATTTTTATGTTTATTGTGAAGGAAGGAAACTCTCATCTTATAATGGAATAAATGAGCCGCGACACGAGAAAACCAACAAAGTGGTTGTGCGCTCAGTGCAGACTCAGATCAGCATTGGCATCCGCCCAGTCTGAGCAGAATCTTTTTTAAGCGCTTAATGGGTAGCTAAGAGTCTAACATACCTTCATGCGGACAGCGAAAACTCTGACCAGACTGGGCGGATGCCCAGGCTGATCTGAGTCAGCGCTGGGCGCACAACCACTTGGTTGGTTTTCTCGTGTCGCGGCTCAAATATTGAATACTCTTTATTTCTCTTTTTTGTCCATTTTTCATCACGATATTCCCCAGGAGGCTCAGAGGAATGAATCCTTGGTTGCACACTCCTGTCACCGAGTCTATCTGTCCGACCCCCCTCCAATTCAAAGAGGAGAGTGCAATTTAAGCTATTTCTTATTCTACAATTGTTTAACGAACATTTGGTGAAAAAATGAAGTGTTATGCTAGTCCCAAGTATAAGCCCATTATGGGTCCATGACAACTTTGATTTACCACAGCAACCACGGTTCTAAATAGACTTGCAAAAGTTTTCAAAGAGAGAGCGAAATGATTTTATGAACACGTCCTATCACCAAAATGCAGATCAGCCTGCGCGTCTGCGCATATTGATGAAAAAGCTTCATGAAATCTATTTTTTCTGAAATTGTCCAAATCAGCAATGGCAGTGTAAAATGTACTTGTCATTTTGATAGGGAAAGAAAAGGCCAGCCTGCGCGCCTGCACAGTTTGATCCAAGACTCTGCTTGTCGCAGGTAAAGTTGCATATATCTTGAGGAAACTTTGAGCAGAAAAATTTGGATCACACTGTATGGATACACAGGCACAGCTGGGTTTTTTATCAGTCTTTTTGTCGTAAGGTTCAGTGTAGCCAGGCTCTGACTCATTGATTTTCAAAAAATATGAGATTACCTCCCTTAGCATTTTACCATCGTATGTTACACGGTACTCTCCCTTTGAATTTATAATTCTGAGTGAATAGTAAGTACGCACTGAAACATCTCTAACCTGACTCGCAGGCTGATTTGGTAGTTCGCTGGTCACTTGAAACTATACAGTTTCCTCACTTGTGTCTTATTCTTGGTTAATCTACACATAGTCCAGACGGGGCCGGAAAATGCATAGAAACATTTTTTTAATTTTAATGCTTATCATGTTTACCCATTAATGCCCTGCTTCCCACAAAAGACGCATTGGCAAACAGTGTAGACCCAGATCAGACGCCGCAGTACGCGGCGTCTGATCAGAGTCTGCACTGTTGGCCTGGAATACAGGAAATAAATTTAAACAAAAATATAATAAAATTCCAGTTTAACTCCCCTAATATTGCGGATGGCCCAGTCCATATTTTGATGTAGCACAGTCCACTAGGCAGTAATGGATTAACCCATGGCATTCTGAGTATTTTTGTCGTCTGCTGAAATTGTCGTCTGCATCAAACAACTAACTCTTGTAGAAATGATGACTAGGCACCAAACAGTTTGGATCTCAGATCAGGCCCCACGTTTGTGGGGCCTGATCAGGATCCAAACTGTTTGCCCAGATATCCCTAAGGGGGTATCCCGAATAGAATGTGTTAAATTAAAAACTTACTTTCTTTGTAAGATGTCATAACACGCTTAGACTGTTTACCTCTAGAGAGAATGAATCTTGACTTCTGACCCACTTCTTTGCCTGTTTCTTAATTTTTTTAGGCTAATAAATTTCATACGGCTATATGGTTCATGCTCCTTTTTTCGAATGTGCACCCACTGGGCACACAAGGTTAAATCAACCTAGGTTCAACATCACGACGTTGAATCAAGGTTGATTCAATGTTGATTCAACCTTGTGTGCCTGCTGGGACGTGTTCTCTGTTCTTGAAGGAACTCTAACGACTTTTAGATTTTAAGATGACTTCATTCCAGCTGGCATTGTGCTGAGAGGTGGCCGTAAAACGTCTCCCTGTACATAATCAATAGTACATGTTAAATTTTTTTTGTCCTTTAAGATCGGAAGATATATTCTGAGATATTGGTTTAAACTCATATTCGAGACCATCGCTTTTTAATCATTTGGACCCCTTTTGATACTAGGTCTTTGAACTGCCTTACGGGAGGTAATTCATCGGTTTTATGGTCGGAAATTTCGGTTTACGGCGACGCGTCACATGCCACTTTGTTGGTTTTCTCGTGTCGCGGCTCAATTGGTGTTCTCACCAAACTCCTGGAATGTTCAAACCAAACTGGCCACTTTCAGGAGTTTTGTGGAAACGCCACGAAATTCACAGACAACAGACTCAAGTGCGAAGACTTGGTATATTTTTGACCAGCAAACTACCAAACCAGCCTGCGTGTCAGATCACATTCCAGTGTGTGCTTCTATAAATTCAAAGGGACAGTACCTTGTAGCATACGATGGTAAAACGCTAAGGGAGGTAATCTCATATTTTTTGAAAATCCATAAGCCAGAGACTGGCTACACTGGACCTTACGACAAAAGCGACTGATAAAAATCAGCTCTGCCTGTGCATCCATGCAGTATGATCAGAGTTTTTTTCTGCTCATAGTTTCCTCTAGCTGTATGTAACTTATCTTCCACAAGCAGAGCCTTGGATCAATTTGTGCAGGCGCGCAGACTGATCTTTTCCTTCCTTATAAAAATGACAAGTACCTTATACTCTGCCATTGCTGATTTGGACAATTTCAGCAGAAATAGATTTCATGAAGTTTTTTCGTCAGTGTGCACAGACGAACAGCCTGATCTGCATTTTGGTGATAGGACATGTTTATAGATTCATTTCGCTCTTTCTTTAATAACTTTTGTAAGTCCATAGAGAACCGTGGTTGCTGTGGTAAATGAAAGTCGTTATTGACCTATAATGGGCTTATACTTGGGACCAGCATAATCCCTTCATTTTTCGTCAGCTGTTTATAAAAAATGTATAGTAAGGCATTACTTCAATCTCAAACCTGACAGCTCCGAGTTATGGTCCCAGGTCTCCGAAGAAAAATAAGAGTCCAACGTTTTTTTTTCAACTTGATTGCAAAAACATAGCAATACTTTCCCCCATGTACCTACATGAAGCATATTTGTACAAAATTTTAAGCATCGGTGGAGTTCTCACAGACTCTTGAAAGTGGACAAACCGAAATTTTTTGTTTGGTCACTTTAAGAAGTTTTATGACAACTCCACCAGCTTTCAAAAAATGATAGTACAAAATTTTGAGCCGTGACACGACAGAATCAACAAAGTGGCATTTGCGCCCAGCTTAGACTCAGATCAGCCTGGGCATCCGCCCAGTCTGAACACAGTCTTTGCTTTTCGCATGGGGCTAGTTTAGATTTTTAACTACCCTTAAGCGCACAGCCGAGACTATGATCAGACTGGACGTATGCCCAGGCTTACCTGAGTCCTTGCTGGGCGCAAATACTGACCACTTTGTTGGTTTTTTCTTGAAGCTGCTCAAATATACTTTACATACTTAGGGGTAGAATAGCATTGCTACATGTATATTTTGTTTGAAACTTAAATTTTCAGATGGAGATGGAATGCCTGAAGACAGGGTCTTCATTTCGTGAATTTTTAGATGCAGTATTCTCATTCAAATTCGTTCAACCCTAGCCCCGCTGCCACCCCCCCCCCCCCCCCAAACCCGCAGCAGCGACACAACCTTGAATTAACATAGAATTAGGAGATAACTGTACTCAAAACTGTCCTTACGGGAGGTAAATCGTCGGTTTTATGGTCGGAAATTTCGTTTTACGGCGACGCGTCACATGCCACTTTGTTGTTTTTCTCGTGTCGCGGCTCAATTAGTGTTCTCAACAAACTTCTGGAATGTTCAAACCAAACTGGTCTCTTTCAGGAGTTTTGTGGAAACGCCACGAAATTCACCGACAACAGACTCAAGTGCGAAGACTTGGTATATTTTTGACCAGCAAACTACCAAACCAGCCTGCGTGTCCCCAGCAGGCACATGACGTTGGAACGACGTCGTACTGACGTCGATGCGACGTAATGACGTCGCATCAACGTCAGTTTGACTTCATTTCGACGTCATGTGCCCGCTGGGTCAGATCACATTCCAGTGTGTGCTTCTGTAACTTCAAAGGGAAAGTACCTTGTAGCATACGATGGTAAAACGCTAAGGGAGGTAATCTCATATTTTTTGAAAATCCATAAGCCAGAGACTGGCTACACTGAGCCTTACGACAAAAGCGACTGATAAAAATCAGCTCTGCCTGTGCATCCATGTAGTATGATCAGAGTTTTTTCTGCTCATAGTTTCCTCTAGCTGTATGTAACTTATCTGCCACAAGCAGAGCCTTGGATCAATTTGTGCAGGCGCGCAGACTGATCTTTTCCTTCCTTATAAAAATGACAAGTACCTTATACTCTGCCATTGCTGATTTGGACAATTTCAGCAGAAATAGATTTCATGAAGTTTTTTCGTCAGTGTGCACAGACGAACAGCCTGATCTGCATTTTGGTGATAGGACATGTTTATAGATTCATTTCGCTCTTTCTTTAATAACTTTTGTAAGTCCATAGAGAACCGTGGTTGCTGTGGTAAATGAAAGTCGTTATTGACCTATAATGGGCTTATACTTGGGACCAGCATAATCCCTTCATTTTTCGTCAGCTGTTTATAAAAAATGTATAGTAAGGCATTACTTCAATCTCAAACCTGACAGCTCCGAGTTATGGTCCCAGGTCTCCGAAGAAAAATAAGAGTCCAACGTTTTTTTTCAACTTGATTGCAAAAACATAGCAATACTTTCCCCCATGTACCTACATGAAGCATATTTGTACAAAATTTTAAGCATCGGTGGAGTTCTCACAGACTCTTGAAAGTGGACAAACCGAAATTTTTTGTTTGGTCACTTTAAGAAGTTTTATGACAACTCCACCAGCTTTCAAAAAATGATAGTACAAAATTTTGAGCCGTGACAGGACAGAATCAACAAAGTGGCATTTGCGCCCAGCTTAGACTCAGATCAGCCTGGGCATCCGCCCAGTCTGAACACAGTCTTTGCTTTTCGCATGGGGCTAGTTTAGATTTTTAACTACCCTTAAGCGCACAGCCGAGACTATGATCAGACTGGACGTATGCCCAGGCTTACCTGAGTCCTTGCTGGGCGCAAATACTGACCACTTTGTTGGTTTTTTCTTGAAGCTGCTCAAATATACTTTACATACTTAGGGGTAGAATAGCATTGCTACATGTATATTTTGTTTGAAACTTAAATTTTCAGATGGAGATGGAATGCCTGAAGACAGGGTCTTCATTTCGTGAATTTTTAGATGCAGTATTCTCATTCAAATTCGTTCAACCCTAGCCCCGCTGCCACCCCCCCCACCCCCCACCCCCCAAACCCGCAGCAGCGACACAACCTTGAATTAACATAGAATTAGGAGATAACTGTACTCAAAACTGTCCTTACGGGAGGTAAATCGTCGGTTTTATGGTCGGAAATTTCGTTTTACGGCGACGCGTCACATGCCACTTTGTTGGTTTTCTCGTGTCGCGGCTCAATTAGTGTTCTCAACAAACTTCTGGAATGTTCAAACCAAACTGGTCTTTTTCAGGAGTTTTGTGGAAACGCCACGAAATTCACCGACAACAGACTCAAGTGCGAAGACTTGGTATATTTTTGACCAGCAAACTACCAAACCAGCCTGCGTGTCCCCAGCAGGCACATGACGTTGGAATGACATCGTACTGACGTCGATGCGACGTAATGACGTCGCATCAACGTCAGTTTGACTTCATTTCGACGTCATGTGCCCGCTGGGTCAGATCACATTCCAGTGTGTGCTTCTGTAACTTCAAAGGGAAAGTACCTTGTAGCATACGATGGTAAAACGCTAAGGGAGGTAATCTCATATTTTTTGAAAATCCATAAGCCAGAGACTGGCTACACTGAGCCTTACGACAAAAGCGACTGATAAAAATCAGCTCTGCCTGTGCATCCATGTAGTATGATCAGAGTTTTTTCTGCTCATAGTTTCCTCAAGCTGTATGTAACTTATCTGCCACAAGCAGAGCCTTGGATCAATTTGTGCAGGCGCGCAGACTGATCTTTTCCTTCCTTATAAAAATGACAAGTACCTTATACTCTGCCATTGCTGATATGGACAATTTCAGCAGAAATGGATTTCATGAAGTTTTTTCGTCAGTGTGCACAGACGAACAGCCTGATCTGCATTTTGGTGATAGAACATGTTTATAGATTCATTTCGCTCTTTCTTTAATAACTTTTGTATGTCCATAGAGAACCGTGGTTGCTGTGGTAAATAAAAGTCGTTATTGACCTATAATGGGCTTATACTTGGGACCAGCATAATCCCTTCATTTTTCGTCAGCTGTTTGTAAAACATGTATAATAAGGAATTACTTCAATCTCAGACCTGACAGCTCCGAGTTATGGTCCCAGGTCTCCGAAAAAATAAAAATCCAAGCTTTTTCAATTTGATTGCCAAACCATAGTAATACTTTCCCCCATGTACCTACGCAAAGCATAGTACAGCATCGGTGGAGTTCTCACAGACTCCTGAAAGTGGACAAACCAAAATTTCTGTTTGGTCACTTTCAGAATGCTTATGACAACTCCACCCTTTTCAAAGAAATAGTAGAAAATTTTGAGCCGCGACACGAAAAAACAAACAAAGTGGCATGTGCGTCCAGCGAAGACTCCGTTCGGCCTGGGTATCAGAGTCTTCGCTGTCCGCATAGTGGTATCTCAGTTCCTTAGCTACTCTAATTGCGAACAGCGAAGACCCTGACCAGACTGTATGGATGCCCATTCACTTTGTGCACATGCCACAAACAGGAAGTTCATGAGTTGTTCCTCTTGCAAAAACATATGAGCCGCGAGAGGAGAAAACCAACAATGTGGTTGTGCGCCCAGCGCAGACTCAGATCAGCCTGGGCACCCGCCCAGTCTGACGAGACTGTTCGTTAAGCGCTTAAAAAGTAGCCAAGGGACTAAGCTACCTTCATGCGGACAGCGAAGACTCTGATCAGACTGGGCGGAAGCCCAGGCTGATCTGAGTCTGCGCTGGGCGCACAACCACTTTGTTGGTTTTCTCGTGTCGCGGCTCATATGTACCCATACACCTTTAAGAATGATCTCGCCTGGACAGGTCAAAGATACGCACGTAAGGAACAAAGTGGACTTAGTATCTTTGGCTAGCGAAGATGGTTTGAGCACCGTCACATATCACAGAGCTAAACAAGAAAACTCGACAAAAGTTTGAAACCAGAAACAATTAGGTCAACACCCCCCCCCCCCCATTTGCTTTCCAAACAACACGTTAATAAAAAGAAACTCAACAGATGGAGGTGAGAACCTTTTATAATGAATAGTATCTAATAATTTGGTTATAAGACGGGGTTTTACCATTCTATGTTATGGGTACCCCCCCCCCCCTCCAAATCAACCTCGAAAATCATGATCCGATTCGTAAGACGGGTCTAGATTTTTATGTTTATTGTAAAGGAAGGAAACTCTCATCTTATAATGGAATAAAATTGTGCCGCGACACGAGAAAACCAACAAAGTGGTTGTGCGCTCAGTGCAGACTCAGATCAGCCTTGGCTTCCGCCCAGTCTAAGCAGAATCTTCTCTAAGCGCGTAAAGGGTAGCTAAGAGTCTAACACACCTTCATGCGGACAGCGGAGACTCTGACCAGACTGGGCGGATGCCCAGGCTGATCTGAGTCAGCGCTGGGCGCACAACCACTTTGTTGGTTTTCTCGTGTCGCGGCTCAAATATTGAATAATCTTTATTTCTCTCTCTTTTTTTTGTCCATGTTTCATAACGATGTTCCCCAGGAGGATCAGAGGAATGAACCCATGGTTGCACACTCCCCAGCGGGCACATGACGTCAAAATGACGTCATACTGACGTCCATGCGACGTAACGACGTCACATCGACGTCAGTACGACGTCATTTGAACGTCATATGCCTGCTGTTTCCTGGTACCGAGTCTGTCTGACCGACCCCCCGCCCCCCACCCCTCCAATTCAATGAGAGTGCAATTTAAGCTATTTCTTATTCTACAAATGTTTAACAAACATTTGGTGAAAAAATTGAGTGTTATGCTAGTCCCAAGTATAAGCCCATTATGGGTCCATGACAACTTTGATTTACCACAGCAACCAAGGTTCTCTATGGACTTACAAAAGTTTTCAAAGAGAGAGCGAAATGATTCTATGAACATGTCCGATCACCAAAATGCAGATCAGCCTGCTCGTCTGCGCATATTGATGAAAAAACTTCATGAAATCTATTTTTTCTGAAATTGTCCAAATCAGCAATGGCAGTGTAAAATGTACTTGTCATTTTGATAAGGAAAGAAAAGGCCAATCTGCGCACCTGCACAGTTTGATCCAAGACTCTGCTTGTCGCAGGTAAAGTTGCATATATCTTGAGGAAACTTTGAGCAGAAAAAATTTGGATCACACTGTACGCATACACAGGCACAGCTGGTTTTTCATCAGTCTTTTTGGCGTAAGGTTCAGTGTAGCCAGGCTCTGGCTTATGGATTTTCAAAAAATATGAGATTACCTCCCTTAGCATTTTACCATCGTATGTTACAAGGTACTTTCCCTTTGAATTTATAATTCTGAGTGAATATGAAGCACGCACTGAAATATCACTAACCTGACTCGCAGGCTGGTTTGGTAGTTCGCTGGTCACTTGAAACTATACAGTTTCCGCACTTTTATCTTATTCTTGGTTAATCTACCCATAGTCCAGACGGGGCCGGAAAATGCCTAGAAACTTTTCTTTTAATTTTAATGCTTATCATGTTTACCCATTAATGCCCTGCTACCCACAAAATGCGCATTGGCAAACAGTTCAGACCCAGATCCAGTTTAAATTCCAGTTTAACTCCCCTGATATTGCGGATGGCCCGGTCCATATTTTGATGTAGCATAGTCCACTAGGCAGTAATGGATTGAATTAGAATCTTAGTTTCTTTATTACATGTCATAACAAGCTCAGGCTGTTTGCCTCTAGAGAGAATAAATCTTGGTTTAAACATATTTTATTTTCAAGAATATACATTACAACATATAAACAACATGTACAATGAAAAAGGATCAGACTTCTGACCCACTTCTTAGATGTTTCTTAAAATCTTTAGGCTAATCAATTTTATATGGCGATATATGGTCCATGCTCCTTCTTTCGACTGTGATCGCTGCTCTTAAAGGAACTCTTAGGACTTTTAGATTTTAAGTTGGCTTCACTGCAGCTGGCGTTGTGCCGTGTGGTGACCGTAAAATGTCTCCCCGTACATCATCCATAGTGCAGATTAATTTTTTTTGTCCTTTAAGATGGTAGGATATATTCTGAAAAATCAGGAACTTTTTATTGGTTTAAACTCATATTCGAGACCATCGCTTTTTAATCATTTTGACCCCTTTTGATACTAGGTCTTTGAACTGCCTTAATAAAATAAATAAATAACAGTATGTTTTTTCTGGCTTTTGTCACCAGATCATATTAGGGCTACGGATGAGGCTTGAGCAAAGAGTCTGATCGGACTGGGCGGACACCCAAGCTAATCTGAGTCTGCGCTGGGCGCAACCACATTGTTGGTTTTCTCGTGTCGCGGCTCATTTCATTTTCATGTTAACGTCACACTGAACAGCCATTCATGGACACCTTCTCACTCCACCCTTTGTGAATCGGACATGTAATGCACTGAAAGTATTGGAGTATCCCTTTTTATCATATCATGTTTCTTTGTACTCAAATTCAGTTTAGAATAGAGGGTAAATCATGACATTTGTACTACGTCTTCATACATACTGGAGAGAAACTGTGGACCATGGACTTCATACATATTGGAGAAAAACTATATATTATGGTCTTCATACATACTGGAGAGAAACTGTTTACACATACTGGAGAGAAACTGTGGATCAGTGACTTCATATATATTGGAGAAAAACTGTAGATCGTGGATGCCATACATACTGGAGAGAAACTATAGATCATGGACTTCATACACACTGGAGAGAGACTGTTCATACATACTAAAGAGACACTGTAGATAAGGGACTTCATACATACTGGAGAGAAACTATAGATCATGGACTTCATACACACTGGAGAGAGACTGTTCATACATACTAAAGAGACACTGTAGATAAGGGACTTCATACATACTGGAGAGAAACTATAGATCATGGAATTCATAGATACTGGAGATAAACTATGTATCATGGACTATACATACTGGAGAAAAACTGAAGATCAGGAACTTCATACAAATTGGAGAGAAACTGTACATCAGGGACTTCATACATACTGGAGAGAAACTGTAGATCATGGACTTCATACATACTAGAGAGAAACTGTAGATTAGGGACATCATACATAATGGAGAGAAACTGTAGAACAGGGACTTCATACATACTGGAAAAACTGTAGATCAGGGATATCATACATTGGGGAGAAAAACTGTAGATCAGGTACATCATACAAACTGGAGAGAATCTGTAGATCAGGGACTTCATACATTCTGGAGAGGAACAGTAGATTAAGGGACATCATACATACTGGAGAGAAACTATAGATCAGGGACATCATACATACTGAATAGAAACTGTAGACCAGAAACTTGATACATACTGAAGTGAAACTGTAGATCAGGGCCTTCATACATACTGGGGAGAAACTGTAGATCAGGAATATCATACATACTGGAGAGAAACTGTAGACCAGGGAATTCATACATACTGGAGAGAAATTGTATGTCCATGTGCTTTAAGCTGCATTTTTCAATGGATATTCTTAATAGATGTACTTACAAATATTGTTCACTACCACTAGATCAGACAACTCTCTGTAGAGTTACAGAGAAAATTTCCAGTAAAGGTTTGTCTCCTCTGGGGCCGTATTCATTAAGCCACTTAAGTGGTTGCTATGCTGTTGCTAAGGCTAAATATGTATATTGGAGATTCCCTACAACTATGAAATTTGCTCTGGAGGAACAGTCTTTTTTAGACTGTTCCTCCAGAGCAAATTTCATAGTTGTAGCAAATATCTTTCAAAGAAATTTAGCTTTAGCAACAGCATAGTAACCACTTAAGTTGTTTTATGAATACGGCCCCAGGTTTAAAATATCCACCAAGAAGTAGGTCTTACTGAGACAGGACCTCGGTTTAAAGTCTCATCTGAAAGACCATGAAGCAGGGGATCGAACATGAGACACCTGGATTGGTAGTCTTGAGCCTCATCCACAACAATATGGCCACTCCTCATCAAATTTAAATTATGAACATTTTGGCTGAGTTGCAGCAAGATTTGACCATAGATTTACAGATAAAGCAGTAGGCCAACACTTTCCATACCTGCAGGTTCTCTCACTAAAAATACCAGAAACAAGTAGATTTTCTTTTTATTTAGGTAAGCTATTAAATAAAGATTTATATTAATTTATAAACAAAACGTTAGAAAACAACAGCATATGAGCTGCAACATGACAGAACCAACAAAGTGGCATGTGCACCAAGTGACGACTCAGATCAGCCTGATTATACACCCAGTCTGATTAGAGTCTTTGCTGTGGGCATTGAAGTACTGTAGCTTAGACCCTTAGGTACACCTGAAATGCACAGCAAAGACTCCTGATCAGACTAGGTGAATGCCCAGGCTGATCTGAGCCTTTGCTGGGCACACATGCCACTTTGTCGGTTTTGTCGTGTAGCGGCTCATATGAGGAATCAGCTTGAATGTACTACATTTCCTCTAAATATTTGGACAAATATTCATGAAACAGTGTAGATGTAGATCAGACTGCTCCTCTGTTCATGTTAACCACTGTTTGCAATCAGTTTTGTAAACTGTCTCCAGATTGGAAAAATAAATTTGAGCCACGACACAACAAACCAACGAAGAGGCATGTAAGCCCATGCAGACTTAGATCAGCCTGAGCATCTGCCCAGTCTGATCAGAGTCTTTGCTGTGTGCTTAATGAGTAGCAAAGGATCTAAGCTATCTCCATGCCAACAGAAAAGACTCTTATCAGACTTGGTGGATGCCCAGGCTGATCTGAGTCTTTGCTGGGCACACATACCACTTTGTCGGTTTTGTCGTGTTGCTGCTATTTTGTCCAATCTATAGGTCAGATTGTCCAAATGCTTATGGTAATAAATACATGTATTATATTTTCACTAATAACAGGTTATAAAAATATGGCATCATGAGAGAGAATATTATGCCACTTGCTTCTTCCAAAGACCCAGCACCGGCAAAATCATTAAGAAACTACATTTAGGTGGGTAAACACCAGTGAAAAGTGAGTTAATCGGTAATGTGGAATCATAAAACAGACTCTGCAAGATTACATATTTTCTGAATGATAAAGCATGTCTTGTAAGATACAGCTATGCAAACAGCAAAGCCTAAATCAACCTTCTCAGATGTAAAGACTGATCAAAGTATTTGCTGTTTACAAGAGCTACAGCTTGCATTAACAAAATCCATCACACTGCATAATCTATATGAGCTGCCACATGAAAAAAACAATATAATGGCATATGCTCTGAGCAAAGACTCAGATCGGCCTTGCCATTTGCCCAGTCTGATCAGAGTCTTTGCCTTGCACTTTAAGGGTAGCTAAGGGGGGTCTATGCAACCACCATGCCAACAGCAAAGACTCTCATCAGACTGGGTGGATGCCCAGGCTGATCTGAGTCTTCACTGAGTGCACGCCATTTTGTTGGTTTCGTTGTGTCGCGACTCATATGTGGATCTGGGTCTGCCATGTTTGCTTCTACGTGTATGGATACATCTCCATGTTTTTCCACAAATAGCAAAAAAAATTGTGACATCCTCTTTATTTCCCTAAATGGTAAAATACTGCAAAAATGGGGTCTCCTCTTAAATGAAAGAATTTGCTCCTAGGGGAGCGAATAGGGGAGCACCTAGGGAAGCAACTTCCTTTCAGAATTTACTCCCACTGAGAAGGGATGCAAAAATGAAAATGGCAGCATTGCTTCCCCTAAAAGTATACCTTAAACCTTAATATGTCCCGCGACGTGAGAAAACCAACAATGTGGTTGTGCGCCCAGCGCAGACTCGGATCAGCCTGGGCATCCGCCCAGTCTGATCAGAGTCTTCGCTGTCCACTTGGAGATAGCTTAGACCCTTAGCTACCCTTTAAGCGCTATAAATTCAAAGGGAAAGTACCTTGTAGCATACGATGGTAAAACGCTAAGGGAGGTAATCTCATATTTTTTGAAAATCCTTAAGCCAGAGACTGGCTACACTGAACCTTACGACAAAAGCGACTGACAAAAATCAGCTCTGCCTGTGCATCCATGCAGTATGATCAGTGGTTTTTTTCTGCTCATAGTTTCCTCAAGCTGTATGTAACTTATCTGCAGCAAGCAGAGCCTTGGATCAATTTGTGCAGGCGCGCATACTGATCTTTTCCTTCCTTATAAAAATGACAAGTACCTTATACTCTGCCATTGCTGATTTGGACAATTTCAGCAAAAATAGATTTCTTGAAGTTTTTTCGTCAGTGAGCACAGACGAACAGCCTGATCTGCATTTTGGTGATCGGACATGTTTATAGATTCATTTCGCTCTTTCTTTAACAACTTTTATTAGTCCATAGAGAACCGGTGTTGCTGTGGTAAATAAAAGTTGTTATTGACCTATAATGGGCTTATACTTGGCACCAGCATAATCCCTTCATTTTTCGTCAGCTGTTTGTAAAACATGTATAATAAGGAATTACTTCAATCTCAAACCTGACAGCTCCGAGTTATGGTCCCAGGTCTCCGAAAAAAATAAAAATCCAAGCTTTTTCAATTTGATTGCCAAACCATAGTAATACTTTCCCCTATGTACCTACGCAAAGCATAGTACAGCATCGGTGGAGTTCTCACAGACTCCTGAAAGTGGACAAACCAAAATTTCTGTTTGGTCACTTTCAGAATGCTTATGACAACTCCACCCTTTTCAAAGAAATAGTACAAAATTTTGAGCCGCGACACGACAAAACAAACAAAGTGGCATGTGCGTCCAGCGAAGACTCCGTTCGGCCTGGGTATCAGAGTCTTCGCTGTCCGCATAGTGGTATCTCAGTTCCTTAGTTACTCTAATAGCGAACAGCGAAGACCCTGACCAGACTGGGTGGATGCCCATTCACTTTGTGCACATGCCACAAACAGGAAGTGCATGAGTTGTTCCTCTTGCAAAAACATATTAGCCGCGACACGAGAAAACCAACAATGTGGTTGTGCGCCCAGCACAGACTCAGATCAGCCTGGGCATCCGCCCAGTCTGACCAGACTCTTCGTTGAGCGCTTAAAAGGTAGCCAAGGGACTAAGCTACCTTCATGCGGACAGCGAAGACTGATCAGACTGGGAAGTTCATGAGTTGTTCCTCTTGCAAAAACATATGAGCCGCGAGAGGAGAAAACCAACAATGTGGTTGTGCGCCCAGCGCAGACTCAGATCAGCCTGGGCACCCGCCCAGTCTGACGAGACTGTTCGTTAAGCGCTTAAAAAGTAGCCAAGGGACTAAGCTACATGTACCTTCATGCGGACAGCGAAGACTCTGATCAGACTGGGCGGAAGCCCAGGCTGATCTGAGTCTGCGCTGGGCGCACAACCACTTTGTTGGTTTTCTCGTGTCGCGGCTCATATGTACCCATACACCTTTAAGAATGATCTCGCCTGGACAGGTCAAAGATACGCACGTAAGGAACAAAGTGGACTTAGTATCTTTGGCTAGCGAAGATGGTTTGAGCACCGTCACATATCACAGAGCTAAACAAGAAAACTCGACAAAAGTTTGAAACCAGAAACAATTAGGTCAACACCCCCCCCCCATTTGCTTTCCAAACAACACGTTAATAAAAAGAAACTCAACAGATGGAGGTGAGAACCTTTTATAATGAATAGTATCTAATAATTTGGTTATAAGACGGGGTTTTACAATTCTATGTTATGGGTACCCCCCCCCCCGCCCCCCTCCAAATCAACCTCGAAAATCATGATCCGATTCGTAAGACGGGTCTAGATTTTTATGTTTATTGTAAAGGAAGGAAACTCTCATCTTATAATGGAATAAAATTGTGCCGCGACACGAGAAAACCAACAAAGTGGTTGTGCGCTCAGTGCAGACTCAGATCAGCCTTGGCTTCCGCCCAGTCTAAGCAGAATCTTCTCTAAGCGCGTAAAGGGTAGCTAAGAGTCTAACACACCTTCATGCGGACAGCGGAGACTCTGACCAGACTGGGCGGATGCCCAGGCTGATCTGAGTCAGCGCTGGGCGCACAACCACTTTGTTGGTTTTCTCGTGTCGCGGCTCAAATATTGAATAATCTTTATTTCTCTCTCTTTTTTTTGTCCATGTTTCATAACGATGTTCCCCAGGAGGATCAGAGGAATGAATCCATGGTTGCACACTCCCCAGCGGGCACATGACGTCAAAATGACGTCATACTGACGTCCATGCGACGTAACGACGTCACATCGACGTCAGTACGACGTCATTTGAACGTCATATGCCTGCTGTTTCCTGGTACCGAGTCTGTCTGACCGACCCCCCGCCCCCCACCCCTCCAATTCAATGAGAGTGCAATTTAAGCTATTTCTTATTCTACAAATGTTTAACAAACATTTGGTGAAAAAATTGAGTGTTATGCTAGTCCCAAGTATAAGCCCATTATGGGTCCATGACAACTTTGATTTACCACAGCAACCAAGGTTCTCTATGGACTTACAAAAGTTTTCAAAGAGAGAGCGAAATGATTCTATGAACATGTCCGATCACCAAAATGCAGATCAGCCTGCTCGTCTGCGCATATTGATGAAAAAACTTCATGAAATCTATTTTTTCTGAAATTGTCCAAATCAGCAATGGCAGTGTAAAATGTACTTGTCATTTTGATAAGGAAAGAAAAGGCCAATCTGCGCACCTGCACAGTTTGATCCAAGACTCTGCTTGTCGCAGGTAAAGTTGCATATATCTTGAGGAAACTTTGAGCAGAAAAAATTTGGATCACACTGTACGCATACACAGGCACAGCTGGTTTTTCATCAGTCTTTTTGGCGTAAGGTTCAGTGTAGCCAGGCTCTGGCTTATGGATTTTCAAAAAATATGAGATTACCTCCCTTAGCATTTTACCATCGTATGTTACAAGGTACTTTCCCTTTGAATTTATAATTCTGAGTGAATATGAAGCACGCACTGAAATATCACTAACCTGACTCGCAGGCTGGTTTGGTAGTTCGCTGGTCACTTGAAACTATACAGTTTCCGCACTTTTATCTTATTCTTGGTTAATCTACCCATAGTCCAGACGGGGCCGGAAAATGCCTAGAAACTTTTTTTTTAATTTTAATGCTTATCATGTTTACCCATTAATGCCCTGCTACCCACAAAATGCGCATTGGCAAACAGTTCAGACCCAGATCCAGTTTAAATTCCAGTTTAACTCCCCTGATATTGCGGATGGCCCGGTCCATATTTTGATGTAGCATAGTCCACTAGGCAGTAATGGATTGAATTAGAATCTTAGTTTCTTTATTACATGTCATAACAAGCTCAGGCTGTTTGCCTCTAGAGAGAATAAATCTTGGTTTAAACATATTTTATTTTCAAGAATATACATTACAACATATAAACAACATGTACAATGAAAAAGGATCAGACTTCTGACCCACTTCTTAGATGTTTCTTAAAATCTCTAGGCTAATCAATTTTATATGGCGATATATGGTCCATGCTCCTTCTTTCGAATGTGATCGCTGCTCTTAAAGGAACTCTTAGGACTTTTAGATTTTAAGTTGGCTTCACTGCAGCTGGCGTTGTGCCGTGTGGTGACCGTAAAATGTCTCCCCGTACATCATCCATAGTGCAGATTAATTTTTTTTGTCCTTTAAGATGGTAGGATATATTCTGAAAAATCAGGAACTTTTTATTGGTTTAAACTCATATTCGAGACCATCGCTTTTTAATCATTTTGACCCCTTTTGATACTAGGTCTTTGAACTGCCTTAATAAAATAAATAAATAACAGTATGTTTTCTCTGCCTTTTGTCACCAGATCATATTAGGGCTACGGATGAGGCTTGAGCAAAGAGTCTGATCGGACTGGGCGGACACCCAAGCTAATCTGAGTCTGCGCTGGGCGCAACCACATTGTTGGTTTTCTCGTGTCGCGGCTCATTTCATTTTCATGTTAACGTCACACTGAACAGCCATTCATGGACACCTTCTCACTCCACCCTTTGTGAATCGGACATGTAATGCACTGAAAGTATTGGAGTATCCCTTTTTATCATATCATGTTTCTTTGTACTCAAATTCAGTTTAGAATAGAGGGTAAATCATGACATTTGTACTACGTCTTCATACATACTGGAGAGAAACTGTGGACCATGGACTTCATACATATTGGAGAAAAACTATATATTATGGTCTTCATACATACTGGAGAGAAACTGTTTACACATACTGGAGAGAAACTGTGGATCAGTGACTTCATATATATTGGAGAAAAACTGTAGATCGTGGATGCCATACATACTGGAGAGAAACTATAGATCATGGACTTCATACACACTGGAGAGAGACTGTTCATACATACTAAAGAGACACTGTAGATAAGGGACTTCATACATACTGGAGAGAAACTATAGATCATGGAATTCATAGATACTGGAGATAAACTATGTATCATGGACTATACATAATGGAGAAAAACTGAAGATCAGGAACTTCATACAAATTGGAGAGAAACTGTACATCAGGGACTTCATACATACTGGAGAGAAACTGTAGATCATGGACTTCATACATACTAGAGAGAAACTGTAGATTAGGGACATCATACATAATGGAGAGAAACTGTAGAACAGGGACTTCATACATACTGGAAAAACTGTAGATCAGGGATATCATACATTGGGGAGAAAAACTGTAGATCAGGTACATCATACAAACTGGAGAGAATCTGTAGATCAGGGACTTCATACATTCTGGAGAGGAACAGTAGATTAAGGGACATCATACATACTGGAGAGAAACTATAGATCAGGGACATCATACATACTGAATAGAAACTGTAGACCAGAAACTTGATACATACTGAAGTGAAACTGTAGATCAGGGCCTTCATACATACTGGGGAGAAACTGTAGATCAGGAATATCATACATACTGGAGAGAAACTGTAGACCAGGGAATTCATACATACTGGAGAGAAATTGTATGTCCATGTGCTTTAAGCTGCATTTTTCAATGGATATTCTTAATAGATGTACTTACAAATATTGTTCACTACCACTAGATCAGACAACTCTCTGTAGAGTTACAGAGAAAATTTCCAGTAAAGGTTTGTCTCCTCTGGGGCCGTATTCATTAAGCCACTTAAGTGGTTGCTATGCTGTTGCTAAGGCTAAATATGTATATTGGAGATTCCCTACAACTATGAAATTTGCTCTGGAGGAACAGTCTTTTTTAGACTGTTCCTCCAGAGCAAATTTCATAGTTGTAGCAAATATCTTTCAAAGAAATTTAGCTTTAGCAACAGCATAGTAACCACTTAAGTTGTTTTATGAATACGGCCCCAGGTTTAAAATATCCACCAAGAAGTAGGTCTTACTGAGACAGGACCTCGGTTTAAAGTCTCATCTGAAAGACCATGAAGCAGGGGATCGAACATGAGACACCTGGATTGGTAGTCTTGAGCCTCATCCACAACAATATGGCCACTCCTCATCAAATTTAAATTATGAACATTTTGGCTGAGTTGCAGCAAGATTTGACCATAGATTTACAGATAAAGCAGTAGGCCAACACTTTCCATACCTGCAGGTTCTCTCACTAAAAATACCAGAAACAAGTAGATTTTCTTTTTATTTAGGTAAGCTATTAAATAAAGATTTATATTAATTTATAAACAAAACGTTAGAAAACAACAGCATATGAGCTGCAACATGACAGAACCAACAAAGTGGCATGTGCACCAAGTGACGACTCAGATCAGCCTGATTATACACCCAGTCTGATTAGAGTCTTTGCTGTGGGCATTGAAGTACTGTAGCTTAGACCCTTAGGTACACCTGAAATGCACAGCAAAGACTCCTGATCAGACTAGGTGAATGCCCAGGCTGATCTGAGCCTTTGCTGGGCACACATGCCACTTTGTCGGTTTTGTCGTGTAGCGGCTCATATGAGGAATCAGCTTGAATGTACTACATTTCCTCTAAATATTTGGACAAATATTCATGAAACAGTGTAGATGTAGATCAGACTGCTCCTCTGTTCATGTTAACCACTGTTTGCAATCAGTTTTGTAAACTGTCTCCAGATTGGAAAAATAAATTTGAGCCACGACACAACAAACCAACGAAAAGGCATGTGGGCCCATGCAGACTTAGATCAGCCTGGGCATCTACCCAGTCTCATCAGAGTCTTTGCTGTGTGCGTTATGAACAGCCAAGGATCTAAGCTAGCTCCATGCCAACAGAAAAGACTCTTATCAGACTTGGTGGATGCCCAGGCTGATGTGTCTTTGCTGGGCACACATACCACTTTGTCGGTTTTGTCATGTAGCTGCTCTTTTGTATAATCTGAAGGTCAGATTGTCCAAATACTTATGGTAATAAATACATGTACTATATTTCACTAATAACAGGTTATAAAAATATGGCATCATCATGAGAGGGAATATTATGCCACTTGCTTCTTCCAAAGACCCTAACCAATCAGCACCGGCAAAATCATTAAGAAACTACATTTAGGTGGGTAAACACCATTGGAAAGTGAGTTAATCGGTAATGTGGAATCATACAACAGACTCTGCAAGATTACATATTTTCTGAAAGATTAAGAATGTCTTGTAAGATACAGCTATGCAAACAGCAAAGCCTAACTCAACCTTCTCAGATGTAAAGACTGATCAAAGTCTTTGCTGTTTACAAGGGCTACAGTTTGCATTAACAAAATCCATCACACTGCATAATCTATATGAGCCGCCACATGAAAAAAACCAATACAATGGCATGTGCTCTGAGCAAAGACTCAGATCAGCCTTGCCATTTGCCCAGTCTGATCAGAGTCTTTGCCTTGCACTTTAAGGGTAGCTAAGGGTCTATGCAACCACCATGCCAACAGCAAAGACTCTGATCAGACTGGGTGGATGCCCAGGCTGATCTGAGTCTTCGCTGAGTGCACGCCATTTTGTTGGTTTTGTTGTGTCGCGACTCATATGTGGATCTGGGTCTGCCATGTTTGCTTCTATGTGTATGGGGTACATCTCCATGTTTTTCCACAAATAGCAAAAAAAAAAAAAATTGTGACATCCTCTTTATTTCCCTAAATGGTAAAATACTTCGAAACTGGGGTCTCCTCTTAAATGAAAGAATTTGCTCCTAGGGCAGCAAATAGAAGAGCACCTAGGGGAGCAAATTCCATTCAGAGTTTACTCCCACTGAGAAGGGATGCAAAAATGAAAATGGCAGCATTGCTTCCCCTAAAAGTATACCTTAAACCATAATATGTCCCGCGACGTGAGAAAACCAACAATGTGGTTGTACGCCCAGCGCAGACTCGGATCAGCCTGGGCATCCGACCAGTCTGATCAGAGTCTTTGCTGTCCGCATGGAGATAGCTTAGACCCTTAGCTACCCTTTAAGCGCTATAAATTCAAAGGGAAAGTACCTTGTAGCATACGATGGTAAAACGCTAAGGGAGGTAATCTCATATTTTTTGAAAATCCATAAGCCAGAGACTGGCTACACTGAGCCTTACGACAAAAGCGACTGATAAAAATCAGCTCTGCCTGAGCATCCATGCAGTATGATCAGAGTTTTTTCTGCTCATAGTTTCCTCAAGCTGTATGTAACTTATCTGCCACAAGTAGAGCCTTGGATCAATTTGTGCAGGAGCGCAGACTGATCTTTTCCTTCCTTATAAAAATGACAAGTACCTTATACTCTGTCATTGCTGATTTGGACAATTTCAGCAGAAATGGATTTCATGAAGTTTTTTCGTCAGTGTGCACAGACGAACAGCCTGATCTGCATTTTGGTGATAGAACATGTTTATAGATTCATTTCGCTCTTTCTTTTATAACTTTTGTAAGTCCATAGAGAACCGTGGTTGCTGTGGTAAATAAAAGTTGTTATTGACCTATAATGGGCTTATACTTGGGACCAGCATAATCCCTTCATTTTTCGTCAGCTGTTTGTAAAACATGTATAATAAGGAATAACTTCAATCTCAAACCTGACAGTTATGGTCCCAGGTCACCGAAAAAAATAAGAGTCCAAACTTTTTCACATTGATTGCCAAAACATAGCAATACTTTCCTCCATGTACCTACATGAAGCATATTAGTACAATATTTTAAGCATCGGTGGAGTTTTCACAGACTCTTGAAAGTGGACAAACCGAAATTTTTTGTTTGGTCACTTTCAGAAGTTTTGTGACAACTCCACCAGCTTTCAAAAAGTGATAGTACAAAATTTTGAGCCGTGACACGACAGAATCAACAAAGTGGCATTTGCGCCCAGCTAAGACCCAGATCAGCCTGGGCATCCGCCCAGTCTGATCACAGTCTTCGCTTTTGGCATGGAGCTAGTTTAGATTTTTAACTACCCTTAAGCGCACAGTCGAGACTATGATCAGATTGGACGGATGCCCAGGCTTACCTGAGTCCTTGCTGGGCGCAAATACTGACCACTTTGTTGGTTTTGTCGTGCCGCTGCTCAAATACACTTACTTAGGGGTAGAATAGCATTGCTACATGTATATTTTGCTTGAAGCTTAATTTTTCAGGTGGAGATGGAATTGCATGTTACCATGCCTGAAGACATGTCTTCATTTCGTGATCTTTTAGATACAGTATTCTCATTCAACCCTAGCGCCGCTTCCACCCCCCCCCCCCCCCCCCCCCGACCCTGCAGCAGCCATACAACCTTGAATAAACATAGAATAAGGAGATAATTGTACTCAAAACTGTCATTTCAGGAGGTAAATCGTCGGTTGCCCTTGTCCGCACGTCCGTGCATACGCCCGTGCATACGTCCGTCACACTTTTAGTACTGTTCTTGTCTGAAATTTCGTTTTACGGCGACGCGTCACAAGCCATTTTGTTGGTTTTCTCGTGTCGCGGCTCAATTGGTGTTCTCACCCAACTCCTGGAATGTTCAAACCAAACTGGCCACTTTCAGGTGTTTTGTGGAAACGCCAAGAAATTCACAGACAACAGACTCAAGTGCGAAGACTTAGTATATTTTTGACCAGCAAACTACCAAATCAGCCTGCGTATCAGATCACATTCCAGTGCGTGCTTCTATAAATTCAAAGGGACAGTACCTTGTAGCATACGATGGTAAAACGCTAAGGGAGGTAATCTCATATTTTTTGAAAATCCATAAGCCAGAGACTGGCTACACTGAACCTTACGACAAAAGCGACTGATAAAAATCAGCTCTGCCTGTGCATCCATGCAGTATGATCAGTGGTTTTTTTCTGCTCATAGTTTCCTCAAGCTATATGTAACTTATCTGCCACAAGCAAAGCCTTGGATCAATTTGTGCAGGCGCGCAGACTGATCTTTTCCTTCCTTATAAAAATGACAAGTACCTTATACTCTGCCATTGCTGATTTGGACAATTTCAGCAGAAATAGATTTCATGAAGTTTTTTCGTCAGTGTGCTTAGACGAACAGCCTGATCTGCATTTTGGTGATAGAACATGTTTATAGATTCATTTCGCTCTTTCTTTAATAACTTTTGTAAGTCCATAGAGAACCGTGGTTGCTGTGGTAAATAAAAGTCGTTATTGACCTATAATGGGCTTATACTTGGGCCAGCATAATCCCTTCATTTTTCGTCAGCTGTTTGTAAAACATGTATAATAAGGAATTACTTCAATCTCAAACCTGACAGCTCCGAGTTATGGTCCCATGTCAGAAAAAAAAAATTAAAATCCAAGCTTTTTCAATTTGATTGCCAAACCATAGTAATACTTTCCCCCATGTACCTACGCAAAGCATAGTACAGCATCGGTGGAGTTCTCGCAGACTCCTGAAAGTGCACAAACCAAAATTTCTGTTTGGTCACTTTCAGAATGCTTATGACAACTCCACCCTTTTCAAAGAAATAGTACAAAATTTTGAGCCGCGACACAACAAAACAAACAAAGTGGCATGTGCGTCCAGCGAAGACTCCGTTCGGCCTGGGTATCAGAGTCTTCGCTGTCCGCATAGTGGTATCTCAGTTCCTTAGTTACTCTAATAGCGAACAGCGAAGACCCTGACCAGACTGGGTGGATGCCCATTCACTTTGTGCACATGCCACAAACAGGAAGTGCATGAGTTGTTCCTCTTGCAAAAACATATGAGCGGCGACACGAGAAAACCAACAATGTGGTTGTGCGCCCAGCGCAGACTCAGATCAGCCTGGGCATCCGCCCAGTCTGACCAGACTCTTCGTTAAGCGCTTAAAAGGTAGCCAAGGGACTAAGCTACCTTCAGGCGGACAGCGAAGACTCTGATCAGACTGGGTGGATGCCCATTCACTTTGTGCACATGCCACAAACAGGAAGTGCATGAGTTGTTCCTCTTGCAAAAACATATGAGCGGCGACACGAGAAAACCAACAATGTGGTTGTGCGCCCAGCGCAGACTCAGATCAGCCTGGGCATCCGCCCAGTCTGACCAGACTCTTCGTTAAGCGCTTAAAAGGTAGCCAAGGGACTAAGCTACCTTCAGGCGGACAGCGAAGACTCTGATCAGACTGGGCGGATGCCCAGGCTGATCTGAGTCTGCGCTGGGCGCACAACCACTTTGTTGGTTTTCTCGTGTCGCGGCATAATTATGTACCCATACACCTTTTACATCTTTAAGAATGATCTCGCCTGGATAGGCCAAAGATACGCACGTAAGGAACAAAGTGGAGTGGACTTTGTACCGTTTGCTAGCGAAGATGGTTTGAGCAGTGTCACATATCACAGAGCTAAACAAAAAAACTCGACCCCCCCCCCCCCGCCCATCTGCTTTCCAAACAACACGTTAATAAAAAGAAACTCAACAGATGGAGGTGGGAACCTTTTATAATGAATAGTATCCAATAATTTGGTTATAAGACGGGGTTTTACCATCTAAAATGACCCCTAATTATCTGAATTTTCCGTGGGTAACTTCTATGATATGGCCCCCCTCACCCCTCCAAACCAACCCCGAAAATCTAGATCCGATTCAAAAGACGGATCCAGATTTTTATGTTTATTGTGAAGGAAGAAAACTCTCATCTTATAATGGAAAAATGAGCCGCGACACGAGAAAACCAACAAAGTGGTTGTGCGCTCAGTGCAGACTCAGATCAGCCTTGGCATCCGCCCAGTCTGAGCAGAATCTTCTCTAAGCGCTTGAAGGGTAGCTAAGAGTCTAACATACCTTCATGCGGACAGCGAAGACTCTGATAAGACTGGGCCATGTTTCATAACGATGTTCCCCAGGAGGATCAGAGGAATGAATCCATGGTTGCACACTCCCCAGCGGGCACATGACGTCAAAATGACATCATACTGACGTCGATGTAACATATCGACGTCACATCGACGTCAGTACGACGTCATTTGAACGTCATGTGCCTGCTGGGTCCTGGTACCGAGTCTGTCTGTCCGACCCCCTCCCCCCACCCCCACCCCCCTCCAATTTAATGAGAAGAGTGCAATTTAAGCTATTTCTTATTGTACAAATGTTTAACGAACATTTGGTGAAAAAATGAAGCGTTATGCTAGTCCCAAGTATAAGCCCATTATGGGTCCATGACAACTTTGATTTACCACAGCAACCACGGATCTAAATAGACTTGCAAAAGTTTTCAAAGACAGAGCGAAATGATTCTATAAACATGTCCTATCACCAAAATGCAGATCAGCCTGCACGTCTGCGCATATTGATGAAAAAACTTCATGAAATCTATTTTTTCTGAAATTGTCCAAATCAGCAATGGCAGTGTAAAATGTACTTGTCATTTTGATAAGGAAAGAAAAGGCCAGTCTGCGCGCCTGCACAGTTTGATCCAAGACTCTGCTTGTCGCAGGTAAAGTTGCATATATCTCGTGGAAAATATGAGCAGAGAAAACTCTGACTATACTGTATGAATACACATGCAGAGCTGTTTTCTTATCAGTCTTTTTGTCGTAAGGTTCAGTGTAGCCAGGCTCTGGCTTATGGATTTTGAAAAAAAATGAGATTACCTCCCTTAGCGTTTTACCATCGTATGTTACAAGGTACTCTCCCTTTGAATTTATCATTCAGAGTGAATAGTAAGCACGCACTGAAACATCACTAACCTGACTCGCAGGCTGGTTTGGTAGTTCGCTGGTCACTTGAAACTATACAGTTTCCTCACTTGTGTCTTATTCTTGATTAATCTTTTTTTTTAATTTTAATGCTTTTAATGCCCTGCTTCCGACAAAGGGCGCATTGGCAAACAGTGCAGACCCAGATCAGACGCCGCAGTGCGCGGCGTCTGATCAGAGTCTGCACTGTTGGTCTGGAATACAGGAAATAAATTTAAACCAAAATATAATAAAAAATCCAGTTTAACTCCCCTAATATTGCGGATGGCCCGGTCCATATTTTGATGTAGCACAGCCCACTAGGCAGTAATGGATTGAATTAGAAACATAGTTTCTTTATTACATGTCATAACAAGCTCAGGCTGTTTGCCTTTAGAGAGAATGAATCTTGGTTCAAACATATTTGAGCCGCGACACGACAAAACCAACAATGTGGCTGTGCGCCCAGCGCAGACTCAGATCAGCCTGGGCATCCACCCAGTCTGATCAGAGTCTTCGCTGTCCGCATGGAGGTAGCTTAGACCCTAAGCTACCCTTTGAGAACTTAAAGAAGGGTCTGGCCAAACTGGGCGGATGCCCAGGCTGATCTGAGTCTGCACTGGGCGCACAAACACATTGTTGGTTTTATCGTGTCGCGGCTCATACAACATACAACAACATACATACACAACTACACAATGAAAAAGGATCGGACTTCTGACCCACTTCTTAAAATGTTTAGGCTAATCAATTTCATCTGGCGATATATGGTCCATGCTCCTTCTTTCGAATGTGATCGCTGCTCTTGAAGGAACTCTTACGACTTTTAGGTTTTAAGTTGGCTTCACTGCAGCTGGCGTTGTGCCGTGTGGGGGCCGTAAAATGTCTCCCCGTACATCATCCATAGTGCAGATTAAATTGTGTGTCCTTTAAGATGGTAGGATATATTCTGAGACATCAGGATTTTTTTTATTTTCTAATCATTTGAACCCCTTTTTGATACTAGGTCTTTGAACTGACTGCCGAATTAAAATTAAGAAACAATAGAAAGTTTTCTCTGTCTTTCGTTACCAGATCATATCAGGGTGACTGATGAGGCTTGAGTAACCGAAAGTATGGCCCATGTTTCTTTTTTCGAATGTGTTCTCTGCTCTTGAAGAAACTTTTTAGATTTTAATTTGTTGATTCAACATTTTATTTTCATGTAAATGTCATATTGAACAACCATTCATCTATAACTTTCCATGGTCCCCTTTGTGAATCAGACAAGTAATACACTGAAAGGTATGGGAGTATCCTCTTTTTTATAATAAATGAGCCGCGACACGAGAAAACCAACAATGTGGTTGTGCGCCTAGCGCTGACTTGGGTCAGCCTAGTCAACCCCCCAGTTTGACTAGACTTTTCATTAAGTACTCAAAGGGTAGCTAAGGGTCTAAGCTACCTCCATGCGGTCAGCGAAGACTCTGATCAGACTGGGCGGATGCCCAGGCTGATCTGAGTCTGCGCTGGGCGCACAACCACATTGTTGGTTTTCTCGTGTCGTGGCTCAAATGTCTTTGAACTCAAACTCATTTGTCCATGTTTATTTTAAAAAACGCATTTAATTCCAGTCTGATATACTTTTTGAAAAGAAGGCGGTCATTTTTGTTTGAATACCCTCTAACTGTGTAGAATAAGGGTAGATCATGAACTTTGTACTATGTCTTCATACATACTGGAGAGAAACTGCAGATCATGAACTCCATATATACTGGAGAGAAATTGTATACCACGGACTTCATACATACTGGATAGAAATTAATATCATGGACTTCATACATACTGGATAGAAACTGTATACCACGGACTTCATACATACTGGATAGAAACTGTAGATCATGGACTTCATACATACTGGTAAGAAATTGTAGATCATGGACTACATAACTATATATCATAAACTTCATACATACCGACATACTGGAGAGAAACTAGTCTAAGAGATCAAGGACTTCATTCATACTGGAGAGAAACTACACATCATCGACTTCATATATACTGGCTGGAAACTGTAACCCAGGGACTTCATACATACTGGAGAGAAACTGTAGATCAGGGACTTCATATATACTGGCTGGAAACTGTAACCCAGGGACTTCATACATACTGGAGAGAAACTGTAGATCAGGGACTTCATACATACTGGATGGAAACTGTAACCCAGGGACTTCATACATACTGGAGAGAAACTGTAACCCAGGGACTTCATACATACTGGAGAGAAATTGTAGATCATGGAATTCGTACATACTGGAGAGAAACTGTAGATCATGGGCTTCATCCATACTGGAAACTTAATATCATGGACTTCATACATACTGGATATAACTATTGACTAGGGACTTCATACATACTAGAGAGAAACTGTAGCTCAGGATCTTGGTACATAATCGAGGGAAACTGAAGAACATGAACTTCATACATACTGGAGAGAAACTGTAGACCAGACTTGATACATACTGGAGAAAATCTGTGGATGAACTTGATACTTACCAGAGAGAAATGGTAGATCAGGACCTTTATACATTTAAGGAGAATCTGTAAAACATGGACTTCATACATACTGGAGAGAAATTGTAGATCATTGACTTCATACATACTAGAGAGAAACTGTGGCCCAAGATCTTGAAACATATTTGAGAGAAACTGTCAGTCATGGGCTTCATACGTACTGGAGAGAAACTGTAGATTAGGGACTGCATACATGCTGAAGAGAAACTGTACATCAGGGACATAAAAAACTTGAGAGAAATTATAGATCATAGACTTCATATATATTGGAGAGAAACTGTAGATCAGGAACTTCATACATACTGGAGAGAAATTGTAGATCAGGGACTTCGTACATACTAGAGAGACACTGTAGATCAGGGACTTCATACATTCTGGAGAGAAACTGTAGATCAGGGACTTCATACATTCTGGAGAGAAACTGTAGACCAGGGACTTCATACATGCTGGTGAGAAACTGTAGATCAGAGATTTCATACATACTGGAGAGAAACTGTAGATCAGGGACTTCATTTATACTGGAGAGAAACTATATATCACATTACTGCATTGTAAAACCACTGTTCCACTGACGTGAAAACTGTTCAAGCCACAAATTTTCTTCTCCAGAACTGGTAATGCCACTGGGCATATATTTTGCAGTAAGCATAAGGGACACCCCCACTGAATTTGTTCAAATTGTAACTGTTGGACATATATGCCCCTATGTAGTGGCAGCAAACTTTGCTGCAAAACATGGCAGAACTGGCTTCATGATTGGAAAATTTGTTCAGGTGCTTTAAGCTGCACTACTCAATGGATATTCTTGATAAATGCACTTATAAATAGCTTAGTTGCCATAGGATTTGACAATTCTCTGTAGAGTTACAGCCCCTTGAAATTTCCATTCACTTACAATGAGAAAAAGTTTGTCTTCAGGCTTTAGTGAGTAACCTCTGGTTTAACATCCTACCAACACATAGATCATATGGAGATGGGACCTTGGCTTAAAGTCTCATCTGAAAGACTGAGAAGCAGGGGATTGAACTTGGGACCCATGGATTAGTAGTCTTGCACCTTATCCACAACAATATGGCCAGTCCTTGTCAAATTGTAAGTTATGAAAATTGGCTGAGCTGCAGCAAAATTTGACCACAGATTCACAGATAAAACAGTAAGTAGACACTTTCCATGTCTGCAGGCATCCTAACAAAAAATACTACAAACAAGTAGAATTTCTTTTTATTTAGGTAAGCTATTAAATATATATTCATTAAACAAAACATTAGAAAATAACAGCATATGAGCCATGACATGCCAAAACCAACAAAATGACACGAGCGCCGAGCAAAAACTCAGATCAGCCTGGGCATCCTCCCAATCTAATTCTTTGCTGTAGGCATGGAGATAGCTTAGGCCTTTAGGTACCCCTGAAGTGCACAACAAAGACTTTGATCAGACTGGGTGGATGCCTAGGCTGTCCTGAGACTTTGCTGGCACACATGCCACTTTCTTGGTTTTGTTGTGTTATGGCTCATAAGAGGAATAAGCTTGCATGTACAGCATTTACTCTAAATATTTGGGCAAATGTTCATGAAATAGTGAAGATGCAGATCAGACTGTTCAGGTTGGGCACTGTTTTCAAATAGTTTTGTAAGTGTAAAAATAAATTCAAGCCGCAACAAGACAAACCCAACAAAGTGGCGTGTGCCCACAGCGAGCTCAGATCAGTCTGGGCATCCACCCAGTCTGATCAGAGTCTTCCCTATGTCCATAGAAAAGACTCTGATCAGACTCAGTAGCTGCCCAGGCAGATCTGAGTCTTCACTGGGCACACATACCACTTTGTCGGTTTTGTAGTGTTGCCGCTCTTTGTCCAATCTGAAGTCAGATTGTCCAAATACTTATGGTAAATACATGTACTATTTTTCACTAATCACTAATGACAGGTTATAAAAATATGGCATAATTATGAGAGAGAGACTTTAATGCCACTTGCTTCTTCCTAAGACCCTAACCAATCAGCACTAACAACTTTATTTTGGGAAATAAATACCAGTGAAAAGCAAGCTGACTGTAATGTGGGTACACAGAACAGACTCTACAACATCTATAGTTTCTAAATTAATATTAAAACAATCCTTAATTTTATACAGGATTTACGGCCCTTTCATAAATATTTCGCTTACCGGTATGTCAAGCCAATCGTTAAGCAGAGGTTGGTAAAAAATAGGGAAAAATCACCTAACCTTACATAAGCAAACCTTGGCTTTCTTATATTCGCATGCCCGAGGCTTGAACTCATAGCACAGAGAGACCTAATTTTTAAGAGTCAGTGCTCTTATCCCTTAGGCCAGTGAAGCCTAAATCAGCCATCTCAAATGTGCAGTCTGATCAAAGTCTTTGCTGTTTTATGTGTATGAAATCCATCACAATGCACACTCTCTATGTCAGTCATGATCTGCCATATTTGCTTTACGATGTATATATACCTCCATGTTTCTCAGCCAATCTCACAAAATGGAAATAACTGTTGTGACTTCTGTTAATTCACCTAGATGATAATTGAGCCGTGACACGACAAAACCAACAATGTGGTTGTGCACCCAGCGCAGACTCTGATCAGTCTGGGCATCTGCCAAGTTTGATCAGACTCTTTGTTCGGTGCTCAAAGGGTAGCTAAGGGTCTAAGCTACCTCCAATGTGGACAGCTAAGACTCTGATCAGATGGGGCAGATGCCCCGTCTGATCAGACTGTGCGCTGGGTGCATAACCACAATGTCGGTTTTCTTGTGTCACGGCTCATATAGTCCTTTCAATATAGGGTCTCCTCTTAAATGAAAGAATTTGCTCCCCCTAGGTGCAAATGAGCAAATTCTTTCAAAGCTGACCCTCCAAGGGATGCAAACAAAACTGAAAAATGACAGTTACTTCCTCAAAAGGTATACCCATGTACCTTGAATCAAAGATATCATGCCATGATGTAGGATCAAAATAGAAGCTCTTTGCTTCTGAGCTCTTTGCTTCTGGAGTTCATTCCTTGTCATTTTGTTTTCACTGGTCTACTACATCATAATAAATGGCTTACACCTGTGAAGTGAGCAGACTGATCTGTTTCTTAGCAAGTTTAGCAGGGCATTAGGTATCTCATAATCTTATTTTTTTAAACAAGAAGGCCATGAGACCCTGAATCACTCACCTGAGATATTGGCCTGATGGCTTTTGAGAAGATCTTTGAAACTGTCAAAATTTGAGAGTCCTCGATCAATTGTCAAATAATGACTTTGACCTCTTGTACTCAAAAGTCCTAATGTACTCATTAAGACTACTGTATATACCAACAATTTTAAGGCCAAAATCTTCAGAACTTTCCATGAAATCTTATGTACTAGTGCTTTCCCATATTTGACTTTGCCTTAAAAAAGATCAAGGTCAACCCAAGGTCATCATTTGAACAATCTTGATAGTACTCGAGTACTTGATGAAACATACCCACTTTCAAGGCCATCAGTCAATTGGTTCTGGAGAAGAAGACTCCCTCAGCCCCCTGGAGGCTCTATATGAAATGTGGTTACAATTCGCCCAGCAGCTTTTGCGGAGATGTTTGAAACTGTCATAATATGAGAGTCCTGGGTCAAAAATCAAAGAATGACCTTGACCTCTTATGCTCACAAATCTTCATGTACTCATTAAGATGACTGTATATACCAGTTCTAACGCCAAAATCTTAAAAGCTTTACATGAAATCTTAAGTTCTAGCATTTCCCATATTTGACCTTGCTGTAAAAAGGTCAAAGGCAACTTTCCATGAAATCTTAAGTTCTTGCATTTTCCCTTAAAGAAGCACCAGAAAGCAAACTTGACCTTGAAATTAAAAAGGACAATGTCAAGCCAAGGTCATAATTTGAACAACCTTGGTAGTACTTGCATACTCAATGCTACATACCATGTTTCAAGGCCATTGGCCTATTAGTTCTGTAGAGGAAGATTTTCAAACATTTCCCCCATATATGGGTATGCTGACGATGTTAGTCATGTGACCAGGACCGTGTGAATGACTTTTCTTTTCCCTCGACCCCTGGAGGCTATACACATTGAATTTGGTCACAATCTGCCCAGTGGTTTCAGAGAAGATGTTTGACACTGTGGATGGACAATGGACGACAGCGACAGAGCCTGCTTAAACTATAAGCTTCCCTGGAGCTTTTGCTCAGGGGCTAAAAAATATATCACAGACAAAATTTTAAGATGAATGGTTACACTTCTCTTTTTTTTCTCTGCCATTTTTGACCAGGCATACAATTTTTGCGATTTCCTGTTCCCTTTCCTGGACATAAAAGCCCTTCGAAAAACAAGGGTCTAGTCTTGAAGAATTTGCTTGTAGGGGAGCAAATTCACATAGCTGACCCCATTGAGAAGGGAGGCAAAAAGAAAATGGCAGTGTTGCTTCCCATGAAAGTGTATCTATTCACCTAAACTGAGTACTATTGTTACTCTTACATATTGGGACACCCTTTCTATGTTTTGTAATAATCCTAAATTTTACCAGGTTTATTTCACTGTCAAGAAAAGTGGCAAAGTGGCAGACAGTGGCTGCAGTTGTTCAAAGCTATGACATCGTTAGTTAATGTTTCAAATGTATTGTATGAAGAAACACTTCCATTTCTTGCCAAAAAAATAGGAGGAGCTTTTCCATGTCAGGAGCTTTTACTGCAAGAGCTTCTCTCCTTTTCTTTCAGCAAAAAAATATGAACACACTTGATTTTATTTGTACTAGAAGACTTCACAAATCACTAAGGACTTTGTTAAACTAATGATGCTTTAAACAAGCAGGCCCTGGTATGATACTGGCTGTTACAGCACTGGGGCCGTATTCATAAAGCCACTTAAGTCGTTGCTATGCGGTTGCTAAGGCTAAATTTCTTTGAAGGAGATTTCCCTACAACTATGAAATTTGCTCTGGAGGAACAGTCTTTGTAAGACTGTTCCTCCAGAGCAAATTTCATAGTTGTAGGGAATCTCCTTTATAGATATTTGGCCTTAGCAACAGCATAGCAACGACTTAAGTGGCTTTATGAATACGGCCCCTGGTGTCTCAATATTAAGAGTCATTTTGGTATTTCATAAAGCTATAGTACAAAAAGTTCAATTATAATGAGCTTTGACACAACAAAATGTGTGTCAGTGAAAACTCAGATAAGCCTGTGCAACCACCTAGTCTGATCAGTACCTTCACTGTCAGCATGCAGGTAGCAATCTGTAGGAACCCTTCTGATCAGACTGGGTGGATGCTCAGGCTAATCTTAGTCTTCTCTGGGTGCACATGCCACTTTGTTGGTTTTGTCATGTCGCAGCTCTTACGATCAATCAGAATACAGGTGAATGAGTACACTTTCAGGGGAAGCAACTCTACCACTTTCATTTTTGCCTCCCTACAAAATTGGGGTTAACTCTCAAAGTACAGAATTTTCTTTCCTAGGTGCAAATTCTTTTCTTTAAGAGAAGAGGCCTTATAGTCCAATAAAGCACACAGGAAGTCATAAAAGTTGTTCCCCTTTTGAAAAAATGGCAGATAAACTGGAGGTGTACCCATACACCTGAAATGTCATACATCTGAAATGTCATATCAGCACTTTCTTGTAAAAGACATAATAATCTCCACTGCATGGGATTTCATCATGTTAAACATTCAATAGGCAATCTTTCAACTCACATTCACTTTTCCTATTTAAGAGTGTTTAACAAAACTTGGCAAACAGTGCAGACCCTGATCAGGCTGCTCCACAGGAGCAGTCTGATTTGGGTCTACAATATTTGCTTTTTGAGAGCATGTCTGTCTAAATGTTTTTGAGAAATACAGTGCTTAAACGATAACTAGCCAAGTATTTCACACCGACCAATATCGATGTTAACTTTGGTAAAAAAGGAATACATAAAAAAGACCATTCAGTAACAAAAATACATAAAAAAGACTTGTGCAGTAACAAACTCTACCTACAACAAATGAAATTTCACTTCAAATTCATCTTGGTCAGGTATTTACTTAAAAAAAACAAGACCTGCCACCGGGACAGGATAGCTCACCTGATAGCGCCTTGCCCATCACCTAATAAACTTTAACCTAAAACTTTAACATTTTGCTAACACCGCCGCCGCCGCCAATGTTAACGTCGACGCCAAGGGTAGTACAGTAGCTCTTCCTGAACTTTGTTCAGGCGAGCTAAAAATGATTCTATACAATGAATTATTGCTTTTTCATTGAAGTAGATTATCAGAAAGAATATTAAAATATTAACACAAATCCAGCTAATCCAAGGCAAAGCTCCGGATAAGGTGGGTTTTCAATGGTAATTCAGAGACAATTTTCTTTATATCTCAATGAAAACGAATAACTTGACCCCTCATTAGAACCGTCTCACCAAGGGGGTTTTCATTAGGGGTCACAATATGTGTTTCTATGCAGAAATATAGAAATTTATCCCTAAATTATCCCTATTACCCTTTGTTATCTGGAGCACTGATCAAAGGGTATATCAGTTTCCCTACCTGTGCTGTCAAAACAATCAGCTACCATACACACAAAAGAGACTGTTGAGGCAGTGAACAGCAGTATCAGCTTGGCTGACAGTCATTAGCAATATTCTCCATTACTGTTTGGTTGTTTGGTAAACAGCAGCAATCCTCAGTCAACAGCCAGTTTGCACAGTACCAGCACAGGCAGGCAAAATGACACAACCCTGTGTAATCAGTCTGACCGTGATTATCTAAATAACATAACAAAACATTTTCAAATCTATTTCAGATAATCATAACCTGATCAGCTGTATTTAAAGATACATGAATCTTAATCAGTTGCATAAAAATCAGGTTCTGCAGTCTACTCCTTACAGCCCAACCTGCATGTAATCTAACTTGCTTGCACATTCTGACGTGGATGTAAACTGCAAAAATCTAAAAATAGCAGGATGTAAATTGATTACCATAATTGTCCTAAAAAATAGAACAGTTTCTTTTTTCATTGCAGTAATGAGTCCAAAGGATGTGCAGATGAAGTGGCAAACAGAGTAGACCCTGATCAGACTGCTCCTCATGGAGCAGTCTGATCTGGGTCTGCACTGTTTGCTAATACCCATCTGTCTCAATACATAGAATTTTTTATGGTATACATGTATAGCTCTGTCAGCAACATCCAACATATAAGGCCAGACACAACAAAACCAACGAAGTGGCATGTGTGCCACTAAAAAACTCAGATCAGCCTGGACATGCACACAGTCTGATCAGAGTCTTTGCTGTTGGCTACATCATCATTTAGTCCCTTAGCTACCCTTCTGATTGCACAGCAAAAACTCTGATCAGACTGGGCAGATGCCCTGGCTGATCTGAGTCTTTGCTGGCCACACATTCCACTTTGTTGGTTTTGTCACGTCTCGGCTCATATATTTGGTCACCACTAGCTCTATGGTATAACCTGATTACAATTTTGTCTTCGGACACAGGATTAACACAAAAAGTTTCCTCAATCCACCTACCAACTTGGTCTACTCTTAAGTTAGTTCTATAATGCAACCTCGTCATAGTCTACATGTGCAGTAACTACTTTATTTATTCAGTGTAAGACGGGGGGTATTCACTCCCAAAACAATCTCAAAGATCTAGATCCATCTTGCAAGATGGATCTAGATCTTCGAGACTGTTTTGGATGAGAAAAACTCATTTCATAGCTGAATTACACAAGATAGAGTTTACATATTTGTGATAATTTTGAAAGGGTAAACTTATGTTTTATAACAGAATAATGTATATAATTGTTTAATGTACAGAATGTCTACATCATACATGTATAACTCTAAACAGTCTACAGTCTACTTTAGCTTGACTGCATCGGTGCATATCCCAGAACAGGCTGAACTGCAAACAAATTTCTTTTACTAGAATTATATTGATTTAAGCTACCACTTACTTTAATTATGAGAATACGTATTAACACTGTTGCACTCAGAACGGCCAAAACTCCATAGATTTTTGGCCGTTCTGAGTGCTATAGGGTTAAACATCATAATTGCCACACATGGGAATGGTGGTCCAGGCAAGGCAACAATTTATGAAGGTCCACAACGTGTTTTATGACAACTTTAAGAAATCATCAAACGGTTCCTTAAAGGTGAATGGGTACACTTGCCAGGGAAGCAACTTTGCCAGCTTCATTTTTGCCCCCCTTCCCAATCTGGGTCACTCTTCAAGAAAAGAATTCGTTCCTATAAGAACAAATTCTTTCCTTTAAGAGTAGACCTCATTTTGCATGGGCTTCACCCTCCAAGGAAGCAAATAGGAAGTCACAAAAGTTGTTTCCCTTTGTAAAAGTGGCACAAAACATGGTGGTGAGCATGTCCATATCAAATACTTTAAATTCCTATTTCAATCTACACATACTTCAGCAATAATGTTTAGTAGTACCTTCACACTTCTCTTCAGGCTAATATTAGCGGCAGAAAGATCGTAGAAGTCTCATTTAACTCCAAAGCTTACTTTACTCACATCAATAAAAGGTAAAATATTGCCAGAAGCACTTAGTACTGATGAAATGTAATCTTTACATGCATGCTAATATATTAAAATTACCAGCTCTTCATAAGTTCTATAAAAATCAATCACCAGTTGTCCATTACATCTATAAAAATCAGACACCAAGCACATAGGCATCTCAACTGCGACAGCACACATCAGCTCTGAATGATTATCTTGCTGCCTCTAAACACAGATAATTGCTATTAATATTGTACCGTAATAACCGTAAATACTGCGAAACCACAACTATCATTAAAGTGAATGGGTACACTTTCAGGGGAAGCAACTTGGTCATTTTCATTTTTGCCTCCCTCCTCAATGGGGGTCAACTCTTAAAGAAAAAATTTGCTCCTCTAGGAGAAAATACCTTCTTTTAAGAGTAGGCCCCCTTTTGGAAGGACTCCTTTCACTGAAGCCAACAGCAAGTCATAGAAGTTTTTCCCCTTTGTAAAAATGGCGGAAAACATCACAATGGACCCACTCACCTTATGATATTCCACAATTTCAAAATCTGATTTTACTGTCTCCTGATGTGTCAAAAAATAGTTGATGGAATGGCAAACAGTGTGGACTAGGGTCTACACTGTCTAACCAGACATTTCTTATCCCAATATCTAAGATCATTGCAGAAGGTAGCTAAAAAATTATTGGCCTTGCAACTTTTGCAAGTTATATTCGAAGTTTTTGAGGAAGAATAGCTGAACACCACAAAGATTGAATTTTTCGTGCCCAAGAATTCTGATGAGGTTCTCCTGCAAGCAGAAAACAAAACTCATTTTTAACCACAAGAAATTTTGCGGAATGTGGTGTCTCGCCTGTCTGGATATGGTCACCAAACACTAATTTAAAACCAGAAATTAGACAAAGTTTACACTGCCGCCAAAGACATTGGAAAAGTACTACTTATGTCTTTCTTCTTCTTCTAGTCACAGGTAAGATGAAAACTGAAACAAGGGAGGACAGCAGACCTGTGTTAAGCATAGACATGGCCATCTTCACAAGCCAATGTACAGCAGAACATTAATGGCTAAAACAGGCTTGGGACTATGAAAATTAGTTCCAGCCAAAGGTAGTTCCAGCCATCCAGGGTTGGTTTCCATATAAACTAAACTCTAGGGACCCAAAAACAAGTTCTAGCCAGGCAGGGTTAACGAGCCATCAGGGTTCGAATCATTGAAATTCTACTGTACTATGTCCTCTTCCATACTTACATATCCTTGACTGACAGCCTATTTGCGTATCAAATTTTCCACAGCACTGTCCATTGCCTGCAGCAAGTTGTTTCTCATGGTGCATGTTATTTTTTTACCAATAAGACGATCAGTTGCAAAACAGAGTTGTCCTACAACTTTGCATAATTGTTCAGAAACACTGATGAATTGGTTAAACATTGACCGTCTACTTTTTTTTGGAAATCGTTCACAGTAAAGATGACAATTTCTATCTACATGGATGCCTGCTATGGGTAAAATGTTTTGTTATGAATAATTTGATTGGATGCAATGAAATGGTGCAGTGAAAATTTGATTTATGAATAGGCCATCAGCAAAGAATATGTAAGGAACAAAGTGGTCTTAGTACCCTTGGCTTGCAAAGATGTGACATGTCTAAAAAAGCAAAATATTATATCTTTATCAAGTATTCAGAATTAAAATTGTAATCTTCATGAGATTAATGATTATATATTAAGTTTGCCCACTATTAAATTCAGCAAAAACAAAACTTTCCCATTTTATCCTTGCTAAGACTTTGACCAGTAAACTCAGAATAAAGTTATGGTCTGATGAGATTCTATAGTGACAATGCCAGCATAAGGAATACTAAGACAGAAGCTATCCACATAGAACATTGAAACATCAATCATCAAGTCGCAAGCAAAAAGATGCAATACGGATTCACTGTAGAGTAGTATTGATTATTTTTCCAGGATCAGATCTCACCCAGAACCACCCAAAAACCATATGACTATCACATGTAGTCAATACAATGGTTGTATAGGATGTCACATATCTAGATTGTCAAGTGACACTAGTTTTACAGATGATGTCATAATTTGACATAAAGACTGCAAAACGACACTAATTTTTGCCATACCAGACATTATTAACCATATTGCACTCAGAACAGCCAAAACTCCAAAGAGTTTTGGCTGTTCTGAGTGCAATAGGGTTTAAGAAACAACAAAATATTGGTCATTTATTAAAAGTTTCTGAAGATTGAACAGAAACCTCTCAAACACTAAAATAATGCATTTTCATACATAAATGCTATATTTCAAATGTTGCAACTCAAAAGCTGTACATAAAACAATTTATCATATGACATCACTTTTATTGGGTGGATAACGTCGTGTCAAAAAAATCATACGTCATCACATGTAGTAAAATCTTGGCGTGTACAAGTAACGTCATTGACAACATCCATGTCAACAATGCATTTTCGTATTGAAATAGTGTTCAGTTTGTAGGCCTTAAAATCCCATTTTAAGGGTCATATGATAAACAGAATCTTACATGAGTGGTCATTTCATGTGAAAATTTCATATGAAATGACCACTCGTGTAAGATCCTCTATATCTGTCACTAGTGTGAAGTGCAGATAGAACAAGACCTGTCCCCATACAGGATAGCTCGCCTGCAGTGCCTTGCCCATTACATAAAAAAACTTTGACGTAAAACTTTAAAGTGTGACGCCAAGGCCTACGCCAACGCCGACGTCCAAGTGACAACAATAGCTCTCTGTACTTTCATACAGACGAGCTAAAAATTATCACTCGGGATGACTGTATGCCTAACTTGGCAAGCCAAGCAGTCACTTTTGGTATGGATTTTTCTATCAACACCTCACACCCATGTTCAGTTACCTCTAATTTTTCTTCATCCCTTTCTCTTGCTAGAGTATCATAAGCCTTTTGGAATAAGCTGTAGTCATTGCCTAGGGCTTTAACACAGTAACTGGAAAAAAGATAAAAAGTGTGAAAGGACAGGATCAAACCTCAAGCAGGCTTTGAACACATGACCCCATGATCTGAAGTTGGGAGCTTTCTGAGGAAAAATATTTTCTTTCAAACCTTTTGATATCAACAATAAGGAAAACTAGCCCTGCCAACAGTGGTCATGTTTTTGTTATTTTTTCAAAGTCACGTGTGTTGAAAAATTTTGGGAATGATGACTGGTGAAAATTTCCCCACTAAACCATTTTTGGGATAGTCTTAGTCTACCTACCAGTAAAATAATTTTGAAATCAGACAAGTTGTTTCTAAGAATGGTTTATACAGATTTTGCAATTCGCTTTTGACTGCTTGGGTTCACTTGGTCTACTTAGATCCACTTCATCTAAACATTTTGGAAGGGGATTTCATATGGAACATTCCTGTAACGCTTCATGAACTTAAACCAGAGGTTTCAGTGAAGATCCAATCTGAAGAATATGTGGATGGATGGGCAGTGATACAGTCAAACCTGTCTTAAAGGCCACCTATACTGAGCAAAAAGCTGCCTTAAAAGGCCAAAATCTCATATCCTAAAGCAGCTTTTTCAGTGTTAGTTGACCTGTATTAAGCAAGAACCTGTCTAAAGCAAGCAGTTTTGGACCTTCCCTTGGGTGCTTGCTCAAGACACGTTTGACTGTAGCTTACAACAGCTTATCGTGAGCCCTAGGTGCTCAGGTGTCTAACAGATACAAGATGGCAAATGACGGCATCTTAGTATGCTAATCCTGCAGTCTGATTACGATCATAAGAATCTTTTTTAAACCTGTATTTAAAGTTATTAGCACAAACATTTCGTCTTTGAAAAAGCCAGGCTGATGAAGATGTTACAACACTCCCAAGTGGTCAAACTAAAGTTTCAGATTGGTCACTTTCACGAGTTTTGTGAACACCAGCTGTATTACTTCACAGCAAAAGTGTGCATAAATATGCTTTACATAGATGAGTTGAACAACAACGAATTGAATAACAATGTAGCTGTTTGGTAATTCCCTAGGAACAAATTATTTCCTGAGTGAGGTGTCCCCAATGAAAAGAGAGGCAAATATGAAACAGACAGAACTACTGCTTCCCATAACTGTTTATCATTTCACCTTTAACCTAATTTGCTCAGATATGTCTGTTCTGTCACTACTTTAAGTCTACCCTAATGTGCTTAGATATTGGGACACCTATAAACCATTAATTTTCTATTTGGAACAAATGGAAAATTTATGGTCTAAGGTGTCCCAATACTTAGCACTTTAGGGAGCTTACTACTGAAGGAGTTCAATCTGTTACAACCTCCAACACTTGATCTAGTATCTAATGAAATACACTCTTTATTAAGCCAGCTGACTATTAAGGAAGAGGGCATGGATTATCCAAGATGCACAACCGAGAGTAGGAGATCCTAACACTGGTGTTAAGAGAGGCAGATATGAAACAGACAGAACTACTGCTTCCCATAACTGTTTATCATTTCACCTTTAACGTAATTTGCTCAGATATGTCTGTTCTGTTACTACTTTAAGTCTGCTCCCTCCTGAAGGTGTTCAATCTGTTACAACCTCCAACTCTCGATCTAGTATCTAATGAAATACACTCTTTATTAAGCCAGCTGACTATTAAGGAAGAGGGCATGGATTATCCAAGATGCACAACCGAGAGTAGGAGATCCTAACACTGGTGTTAAGAGAGGCAGATATGAAACAGACAGAACTACTGCTTCCCATGACTGTTTATTCATTCACCTTTAACATTATTTGCTCAGATATGTCTGTTCTGTTACTACTTTAAAGACTACTCCCTACTGAAGGTGTTGGTTTAAACATATTTATTTCTCTTTTTCCAATCCTAGTAAATTTTGTACTACAGATGTTCAATTAAGGAATGAATTTCATTTTTCTGAGGTTTATCGAAGTGTAAACTACATTGGGTCATGTGCAAAGTGAATGAACCCCAAAGGGGTTCATGTAAACTTTGCTAGTGACCCAATGTAGTTTACACTTCGATAAACATCAGAAAAATTAAGTTCATTGCTTATATTTACATTCGTTTCAATCAAATCTTTCATGAAAAATCTTGTATAAGCGCCAAAATTGAAGTAGTAAAACATAAACACGCAGTTATTTCTGCTAACAGCAGAACGGCATGCATGACGTCATGACGTTGCTGACGTCCAATCAGGTTGTAGAGAACCATTGTTTATTTTACGTCATTGATGTCGCGTGTCTCAATGTAATTATTGAGATGTAAACTACATTATGTTCCAATGGTTCACTATAGGGCTTTTCGGTAAATACACCAAGAATGTAAATATTCTGTTACAACCTCCAATTCTTGGTCTAGTATCAAATGAGGTACAATCTTTCTTCAGCCAGTTGACTGTTAAGGAAGAGAGCACTGATTATCCAAGATGCACCACCAAGAGTACGAGGTTGTTACATTGGTGTTAAGAGAGTAAAATATGAAACCGACAGAACTACTGCTTCCCATGACAGTTTATCCATTCACCTTAACCCTTTTGCACTCAGAACGGCCAAAACTCCATAGAGTTTTGGCCGTTCTGAGTGCAAAAGGGTTAAACACAATTTGCTCAGAAATGTCTGTTCTGTTACTATTTTAAGTGTACTTACTACTGAAGGTGTTCAATCTGCCTCAGTATCATTCCTTGAGGATCACTAGTTCCTGAATATACATGATAAAAATGTTTACAATCTTGGGCCAGTTATTCAAAGCATTGTTAGCTTAACAAAGTCATTAGTCAGTGATTCGTTAAATCTTCTTGTACACACAAAATTAAGTGTCTTCATATTTTTTGCTGAAAAAATGTGAAAAGCTTTTGCAGTGCAAAAGTTTCTGAAAATGTGAAAAACTTTTGCACCGAAAAAGTTTCTCACATTTAATGTATGTACTTTTGTGTACAAAACATTCCAAAATTTATTAACTCGTTAACTAACATCGTTAGTTTTAATCAACTGGGCCCAGGTCATGAGAAAATATGACATAAATAGATAAAATAATATCAAACTGACAGTTGTTCTTTGAATGCATGACATTAACAGTTTACAATCTTGTCACAAAACTATAAAAATCTCTTATTCCTGGAAGTGATAAACCCTCAGCAAACTTGGTTGTCTCAGGCATGACCCTAGCCAGGCTCCAACCACATCAGTGAAAATCTTACCATGAGTCACTGGTTTATGTACTTGGTATACTGCATATTGGGAGTTATGTGACATGTGAGTGGTCAGTCGTTATTCTTGCGAATGAGTGCTACAAGAAATGTTCTTGAAGTTTTTAATTTGCAATTTTCACATTTTTTATTGATAGTCGTGAAAGTTTTATTCACATGTTGTACCAAACTTAACCAATACAAAGCTTTGTGATTCTAAAATTTTCACAACTACTTCCCAATTCATGGTAAAGAAGGCAACAGCTAGACTTTTGATTTACCGTAATGACCCTAAAATTTCGTACATCCGAAAGTCAGACAATTATGGTTAAAAAATTCTTAATAAAAGCACCGCAGGCACTGCATGATACCCCACCACTGCTGGGCATCGTATCTTATTTTTTGAGATATATAATAGCTAAATAGCCACAGAACTGGGATAGACAGAGATATGATGTCCTTACTGTAAATAAATTTTAATATAAACCACCCAACAATGTGTAGTATTCTGATCAGTGTAGATTTAGATCAGGCTGTAAAGCATTTCTTTGAGCTGAGAGACTCTGTTTCTTATTCTATGGTGTTAAACATATCAGTGAAGAAATTCATTCAGATATTCCATATAGTATAGGAACTACAGGTCAAAAACCATTTTTCAGATCTATCAAGGGGGGATAACTCATTAAGTGGAAAGGTAAGAGTGATGGTCCTTGGTCACAATATGTAACCTTTAATGTGAAACTATAAAGTTTAATTCAAATATTCCATATAGTTAAGGAACTACAGATAAAAACAAGGGCTTCGCAAGCCGCGCATAATACACCCGTTTTAATGTCATAAAGGAGTTTCAGAATGAACAAGATTGTTTACAAAAGGATAGACAGGGCAGACAAACAGGGGAAACCACTCTATAATTAATGACGGCAACATTATTTAAATATTTAACACATCAAATACTATTAGTTTACCAAAAATCAACTTCCAAGGTGAAGTGGCTCAGAAGTGAGTAATGCCAAACTCCAACAAGAGAGATAATTCATAAACTAAAATTACTAGTTATACCATTCTTGGTTGTAATATATTCCCTTGACAATATAAACATCACCATACAGTTGTGTTAAAATATTCTATACAGTTAAGGAGTTACGGAGTAAACAGGAAATTTATGCAAGGGCAGATAATTCAGTACGTAAGCCAGAGTTGTGGTTCTTGCTTTGGATACATTGCCCTATTATTATGCACATTCCTACAAAGTTTCGTTCTAATATTTCAAAAGGTCAAGGAGATATGGAGTGAATGAAAATGTCTAAAAATACTAATCAAAGGGAGGTTACTCCAAACTTAAGAAAGGGGGAGCAACCATTCTTATATGCGACACATCATCTTGTGTTCATGCACATTGCTATAAAGTGTCATCATGATATTCCAAACAGTTACCAAGTTATTGTATGCACAAGATAATATACACAAAAAATAGCCTAAAACAACTAATAAAGGGGATGTAACTCTGAAAGGAAGAAAAGGACAGCAACCATTGTTGTATGCGACACATCGTTGGGTCTTCATACACATAGCCATGAAGTTTCAAGAAGATATCCCAAACAGTTATCTAGTTATGGCACGTACAAGACTTGCAGGGAAAAAAGCAATCAAAGGGGCATAACTTGGAAACTAAGGCAGGGGGAGCAACCATTCTTGTACGCACCACGTTCCCCCTACCTAATACATATGCCTACAAAATTTCATGAAGATATCCCAAACGGTTACTGAGTTATGGAGCATACAAGAATGTTTACGGATGGACAGACAGATGGACGGACAAATGGACAGCAACCATTCTTATATGCAACACATCATCTTGTGTTCATGCACATTGCTATAAAGTTTCATCATGATATTCCAAACGGTTACCAAGTTATGATATGCACAAGATAAGTATACACAAAAATAGCCTAAAACAACTAATAAAGGGGATGTAACTCTGAAAGGAAGAAAAGGACAGCAACCATTGTTGTACGCGACACATTGTTGGGTCTTCATACACATTGCCATGAAGTTTCAAAAAGATATCCCAAACAGTTATCTTGTTATGGCACGTACAAGGCTTGCAGGGAAAAAAACAATCAAAGGGGCATAACTTGGAAACTAAGGCAAGGGGGAGCAACCATTCTTGTACGTGACACGTTCCCCCTACCTAATACATATGCCTATAAAATTTCATGAAGATATCCCAAATGGTTACTGAGTTATGGAGCGTATAAGAATGTTTACAGACGGACGGACGGTCAGCGCCACAACATAATATGTCCGTTTTTTTGTAATTGGTCAATGAAATTTGAAAACTGAGCAAAAAGTCAGGGGAAAGGCAGGGAATTTTGTAATTACAGTTTGAGGTCTGAGTATTGAATTTTCAAAAAAAAAATTCTGAAAAGTGGTTTTGTCCGACAAAAACCACGTTTTGGTAAGGGACAAATGGAATTCACAGGGTATAATCGTCCGTAAACATTCTTGTACGCTCCATAACTCAATAACCGTGACTTTTTGCTCAATTTTCAAATTTCATTGACCAATTACAAAATTCCCTGACCTTGAAAAAAAAAAATTCCCTGACTTTTCTCTGATTGTGGGAACCTTGCATGATCCAGGGAAGCAAATTGGCAGTCATAAAAGTTGTTCCCCTTTGTAAAGATACTGGAAAAACGTGGAGATGTACGCATTAGGGTCAAGTCAGGTAAATTTGGACAGCAGGTAAATTTGGACAGCAGGTAAATTTGGACAATGACACTGTTTCCTTGATATGTCAGTTGTTTGGAATTAAAACAAAAATAACTGGGCAAACAGTGAAAATGCAGACGAGACGGCTCATAATCAAACAGTGAAAATCCTAATGAGATGGCTCATTTTGGGCCGTCTCATCTGGATTTTCACTGCTTGCAATGGTATGTTCGAATTTACCTGTTGTCCTAATTTACCCGATACTACCCTAACATTGAATGCTGACTTACTTGAAAATGCTTCTTGTTTCTCTTTTTCATCCTAAAACAGAGGAGAAAAATAAGACTGACACTTAAAGAGCCAAAATTTGCAAACAGCAAAGATCCTGATGAGGTGGCTCATAATGAGCCTTATCTTTTGAAATTCCGTGGAATGTCTGCACATCGTAAAATAGAGCTAAACCAGAAAACTTGATGCAAAGTTTCTGCTGCCGACCATAATGATCACACTGGAAAAGTCTTTAGTAATACCTGTGTCTCACTTTTGATAGTCATAGATGGGAAGAAAATTAATGATAGTTATCATAAAATATGTGACAGTGTCTGGCATTTTGAGCCTTATGGAGCGAAAATCGGAAATTTTGTTTTAAACATTTTCATATTTATTAGTGCTTCCAGAATAGATTTTGAGAATCACAGAGATATAGCACTAAGGTCTACTGCAAAAGCAAACGAAATTCACACCCACCCGATTTTTTGTTTTCGTTTCACTGATTGGATACAATTTACGTACTATCTGGATAAACCTTTATAACTCTGGTTCGTGACATCTCTTTTCAAATACATGTATCTGTAAATCGAAAATTCTTAAAAGAGTGTAGATGAAGAAAATTAAACACGTCGATAGAAATGTTGAATCACTCTTTTCAGGTGACGTTTTTAAATATATATTAGTCAGTGCACGGAAATACAATTAACTTTACGTGCAAATTTTATGATGTCACTTTCATTTCACGTTTCATGACGTCAATGTCGCACCTCCACAAGGCTCAAAATTGCAGGCACTGTCACATATTATGAAATAATACCCTATCTTACGTTTCTAGTTGTAACTATTCCAACACTTCAAAGCACTTCAAAAAAGATTCCTCGGTCTTTGATTTTTTTTAAGACATCAGTTTACCCTAAAAGTAATGCTTAATGAAACTAGAAAATGTGATTGTAATACACAATGGCCCCCAACCATGTGCCAGAACCTAAATCTATACTAAACAAGAGGGCCATGAGGCCCTGAATCGCTCACCTGAGTATGGTGGCCATGTAGGTCATGTAACCTAGACCTCTTGAATAAATTTTCGTTCCATCAGCCCCTGGAGACTGTGTATGAAATTTGGTTACGGTTAGCCCAGTGGCTTTTGAGGAGATGTCTTAAATTGTCAAAATATGAGAGACATGTGTCAGAGGTCAAAGAATGATCTACCAGCAAATCTTCCATGTACTAATTAAGAGGACTGTATATACACCATTTTTTAGGCCAAAATCTTCTAAACTTGCCATGAAATCTTATGTTCTAGCATTTTCCCATACTTGACCTTGCCTTAAAAAGGTCAAGGTCAGCTAAAGGTCATCATTTGTATAATCTTGATAGTACTCAAGTACCTGATGCTATATATACCAAGTCTCCAGGCCAGCGGTCATCTGGTTCTGGAGAAGAAGATTTGTTCGGGTTTTTGCCATATATGGGCATGGTGGCCATGTTGGTTATGACCCAGACCGTTTGAACAAATTTTTGTTCCCTCAGGCCCTGGAGGCTCTATATGAAATTTGGCTACAATTGGCCCAGTGGCTTTTGAGGAGATGTGTAAAATTGTCAAAATATGAGAGAAGGTAAAAAGTCAAAGAATGACCTTGACCTCTCGTACATATTAATTTTCATGTACTCATAAAGCTGACTGTATATACCAATTTTCAGGTCAAAATCATCAAGAGTTTCCAAGAAATCTTATGTTCTAGCATTTTCCCATATAAAAGCTACAGAAAGCAAATTTGACCTTAGTGTAAAAATGGTCAGGGTCAACACAAAGTCAGCATAAAAATGGTCAGGGTCAACCCAAGGTCATAATTTGATTAATCTTGGTAGTACTTGTGTACCTGATGCTACATACCAAGTGTCAAGGCCATCCACCTATTGGTTCTGGAGAAGAAGATTTTTAAAGGTTTTTACCATATATGGGCGTGGCAGCCATGTTGGTTATGTGACTATGACTGCTTGAACAAATTTTTGTTACCCCGTCCCCCTAGAGGTTCTACATGAAATTTGGTTACAATAATGGCCCAGTGGCTTTTGAGGAGATGTGTGAAATTGTCAAAATACTTTTTTTTTAAATATCTTGCTAACAAATTCAAAATGTTGAAATTTTCCAAAGGCCATAACTAAAAAAAACCAGAGGACCAGTGGTCCTGTAGCTCACCTGACACTTGGTCCTGGTATATATTTTAATGCTTTTATACATGTATATAGCCCCAGGGCAGGGGCAGATCTGGGCTAATGTTGAGTCCCAATGCTATATACCAAGCCACAAGGTCACTGAGCCTTTAGTTCTGGACAAAGATTTCTGAAGGGTTTTTATCATATATGGGTGTGGCGGCCACCTTGTTCATGTGACCATGACCATCTGAACAAACTTTGATTCCTTTGACTCAGTATTAAAGCTACATATGAAACACAGTAATCATTTGTATAAACTATGATGGGCCTGAGTGCCAAATGCTACATACCCAGTTTCAAGGTCATAGGCATTTCCGTTCTTGAAAAAAAAGACTTTTGAAGAGATTTTTCCATATATGGGCATGGTGGCCATCTTGGTCATGCGACCAAGACCATTTGAACAAACTCGGTGAAGCTCAATATGAAATCTGGCTTCAATCTAATCCAGTGGCCACTGAGCAGAAGATGTTTGAAAATGTTGAAGGGTGACAGAATCTCTGTGACCTTGAACAAAGGTCATTGAATGACCTTGATCTTTAGCGACGTAATATCTTTATCTGGTCATTTTGTCAACCATATATACCAAATATTGTATCTTAGCCTTAAATGGTTTCTGAAAAATCCACTTTTTGAGCATTTTCCTATATAAAAACCTGATGTACCAAAGTTGACAGTGTCATAAATTAGGTCGCATGATACCAAGTTTCAAGGTCATAGGCCTTGAGAAGAAGATTTTTGAAGGGTTTTTACCAAATATGGGCATGGCGGCCATCTTGGTCCTGTGACCCAGACCCCGGGAACAAACTTTCGTTCCCCCATCCCACTGAGACTCCATATAAAATTTGGCTTCAATCGGCCCAGTGGTTTCAGAGGAGAAGATGTTTGAAAATCTTGACAACAGATGGATGGACAGAATGACCTTGACCTTTAGTGACATAATATCTTCATCTGTTCATTCAGCTTACCATATATACCGAGTATTGTACCTTAGACTTCAATAGGCTATGAGAAATCAACTGTTTAAGCATTTTCCCATATAAAAGCCTAACATACCAAAGTTGACCATGTTATAAATTAGGTCAAGGTCAATGCAAGGTCATCATTAGTACAAACTATGATGAGCCTGAATGCCAAATGCTACATACCAAGTGTCAAGGTCATAGGCCTTTTGGTTCTGGAGGAGAAGATTTTTCTAAGGATTTTTACCATATATGGGCATAGTTGTTATCTAGGTCATGTGACCCATACCCTAGGGACAAACTTTCGTTCCCTCATCCCACTGAGACTCCATATGAAATTTGGCTTCAATCGGCCCAGTGGTTTCAGAGGAGAAAATATTTGAAAATCTTGACAACGATGGATGAATGGAATGAATGACCTTGAAATTAAGTGACATAATTCCTTCATCTGTTCATTTAGTTGACCATGTGTACCAAGTATTGTACCTTAGACCAAACTGTTTCTGAGAAATCCACTGTTTAAGCCTTTTCCCATATAAAGCCTAACATGCCGAAGTTAACCATGTCATATATTAGGTCAAAGTCAATGCAAGGTTATTATTTGTACAAACTATGATGGGCCCCAATGCCTGATAATACATACCAAGTTTCAAGGTCATAGGCCTTTTGACTCTATAGAAGAAGATTTTGAAGGCTTTTTACCATAATATGGGCATGGCAGCCATCTTGGTCATGTGACCCAGACCCGGGAACAAACTTTTGTTCCCCCATCCCACTGAGACTCCATAAGAAATTTGGCTCCAATCCGCCCAGTGGTTTCAGAGGAGAAAATGTTTGAAAATTTTGATGACAGATGGACGGACAGAATGACCTTGACCTTAAGTGACATAATATCTTCAGCTGTTCATTTAGTTGACCATGTATACCAAGTATTGTACCTTAGACTTAAACAGTTACTGAGAAATCCAATGTTTAAGCATTTTCTCATATAAAAGCCTAAGGTACCAAAGTTAACCATGTCATAAATTAGGTCAAGGTCAAAGCAAGGTCATCATTTGTATATACTATAATGAGCCCACATGCCCGGTGCTACATACCAAGTTTCAAGGTCATAGGCCTTTTGGTTCTGGAGAAGATGATTTTTGAAGGGTTTTTACCATATATGGGCATGGCAGCCATTTTGGTCATATGACCCAGACCCCGGGAACACACTTTCATTCCCCCATCCCACTGAGACTCCATATGAAATTTGGCTTCAATCGGCCCAGTGGTTTCAGAGTAGAAAATGTTTGAAACTTTTGATGACAGATGGACGGACAGAATGACCTTGACCTTTAGTGACATAATATCTTCATCTGTTCATTTAGTTGACCATGTATACCAAGTATTGTACCATAGACTTAAATAGTTTCCGAGAAATCCACTGTTTAAGCGTTTTCCAATATAAAAGCCTAACATACCAAAGTTGACGATATCATAAATTAGGTCAAGGTCAAAACAAGGTCATCATTTGTACCAACTATGATGGGCCCGCAAGCCCAATACTACATACCAAGTTTCAAGGTCATAGGCCTTTAGGTTCTGAAGAAGATGATTTTTGAAAGGTTTTTACCATATATTGGCATGGCGGCCTTCTTGGTCATGTGACCCGGACCTCGGGTACAAACTTTCGTTCCCCCATCCCACTGAGACTCCATATGAAATTTGGCTTCAATCGGCCCAGTGGTTTCAGAGGAGAAAATATTTGAAAATCTTGACGACGGATGGATGAACAGAATGTCCTCTACTTTTAGTGACATAATTAGTTCATTTAGCTGACCATGTTCACCAAGTATTGTACCTTAGACTTAAATAGATTCTGAGAAATCCACTGTTTAAGCGTTTTCCCATATAAAAGCCTAAAATACCAAAGTTGACCATGCCGTAAATTAGGTCAAGGTCAACGCAAGGTCATGATTTGTATAAACTATAATGGGCCCGCATGCCCGATGCTACATACCAAGTTTCAAGGTCATAGGCCTTTTGGTTCTGGAGAAGAAGATTTTTGAAGGGTTTTTACCATATATGGGCATGGCGGCCATCTTGGTCATGTGACCCAGACCCCGGGTATAAACTTTCGTTCCCCCATCCTACTGAGACTCCATATGAAATTTGGCTTCAATTGGCCCAGTGGTTTCAGAGAAGATGTTTGAAAAACTTGACGACGGATGGTCCGACGGAATGACCTTGACTTTTAGTGACATAATATCTTCATCCGGTCACTTAGTTGACCATATATACCAAGTATTGTACCTTAGACTTAAACAGTTTCTGAGAAATCCAATGTTTAAGCATTTTCCCATATAAAAGCCTAACGTACCAAAGTTGACCATGCCGTAAATTAGGTCAAGGTCTACGCAAGGTCATGATTTGTACAAAATATGATAGGCCCGCATGCCCGATGCTACCTACCAAGTTTCAAGGTCATAGGCCTTTTGGTTCTGGAGAAGATGATTTTTGAAGGGTTTTTACCATATATGGGCATGGCGGCTATCTTGGTCATGTGACCCAGACCCCGGGTAAAAACTTTCGTTCCCCCATCCTACTGAGACTCCATATGAAATTTGGCTTCAATCGGCCCAGTGGTTTCAGAGGAGAAGACGTTTAAAAATCTTGACGACGGATGGTCCGACGGAATGACCTTGACCTTTAGTGACATAATATCTGGTCATTTAGTCGACCTTGTATACCAAGTATTGTACCTTAGACTTAAATAGTTTCTGAGAAATCCACTGTTTAAGCGTTTTCCCATTTAAAAGCCTAACGTACCAAAGTTGACCATGCGGTAAATTAGGTCAAGGTCAACGCAAGGTCATCATTTGTATAAACTATGATGGGCCCGCATGCCTGATGCTACATACCAAGTTTCAAGGTCATAGGCCTTTTGGTTCTGGAGAAGAAGATTTTTGAAGGGTTTTTACCATATATGGGCGTGGCGGCCATCTTGGTCATGTGACCCAGATTTGGTTGGTTGGTTGATTTGATGCTTAACGTCCACGGTAAACAACTAAGGTCATGTCGGGACCGTCAGTTAACCTAACCACACTATTCCTGGGCAGGCTTAGACCTCCTAAGCGGTTAACCAGTACTAAGTGCACATACTTTCGCCAGTAACTGACAACTGCCCTTCTTGAATCAGCGGAAGGAGAAACGAAAGTATGTGGCCAGACCGGGATTCGAACCCAGGACCTCTGACTTACGAGTCAGGTGCCCTACCGATTGCGCTACCCGTCCCGGCTCATGTGACCCAGATACCCGGAACAAACTTTTGTTCCCCCGACCTAGGTAGGCTCCATATGAAATATGGCTTGAAACAGCCCAGTGGTTTCAGAGAAGAAGATGTTTGAAAATGTTGACGGACGACAGATGGACGTGCGGACGGACGACGGATGCCTGGCTATACTATAAGCTCAGGTATGAGCCTAAAGGCTCAGGTGAGCTAAAAAATACAAGTCAGCTATTTTTTGATGATGAATCCATATGTGAAATTTCAAAACACTAGCAAGCACACCACTTTAGATATGATATGTGTGATATACAAACATAATGATGTTCAACAATCTAGAAGCAATATGCCCCCTCAACTTCTTCAAAGTTGGAGGCAAAATTATTGACAAACATTGCAGACCCTGATCAGACTGTTCCTGAGAAGCAGTCTGATCAGGGTCTACATTGCCTGATCTTGATATTCACTGAGCATTTATTGAATGTACTGTAAAACTAAGATTTATGACCGACTTACCTTCGGAAATAGACCTGTCATCGTTCTAACAACAAGCTGCATCACATTAAACGACTCGTCCGCAACTTTTTTCTGAAAGTCTATCATTGTTGCTGTGAAATCACCCCCTGCTCCTGCCCCTGACCCTACGGACACATTTACATCTGAAACTGATGCTGGAGGAATCGGTGCTGCTGGACTTTTTGATGGACTTTTTATTGTTTTAATTGTCACATTTTTAACAGTCTTGTCAAATTTTGGTTTATGATGGTCTGCCATAATGTTTGTAAGCGTTGAGTCGAAATCAGCACCGCCTGATGCCCTATCTTTCTTGTGTACATCTGACAGGGTTTGCAGCAGTTTTCTCATGTTGAATGGTCCAGCTCCCTCTTCTATAGGTCTCGGTTCTACTTTTCTAGGTGCTGGCTACAAAATGAAAATAAAAAACAGTTTTAAATGTCTTGATGACTACTAGAAAGGAACAAATAGACCTTTTTCACATTGTTATCTCCCATAGTCTCACGGACTGTGACTTGGCGAGATTTCGCGTTACTTCACACGCGTGGGGCAGCCTTTAGATCTAGTAGTACATTTCAAAAGGGTATTTAATAATAATCGTTTAGTATGTATAAATAGAATTTTTAATAAGTAGATTTATAATTATATAATGATTTCAAATTATTCAAAGCTTACTGGTTGACTAAATTATTAAACATAATGATGATTTATAACGCATACAAAATCAGTATTCTTGTACATACATGTATGTCTTATGTCCAACGCATGGGTAATATAAATTAATCAACATAAACTAATATTAATTAACTATAGCTTTCAGACCTTTGCCCCCATTATTTAAAAAAAAAAATTCTACGTATTAATTGCTTTATTTTTTTAATATGCTCTTCTTTTTTTTTGAACACATCAAATTTCAGACGTAACTATCTGATTAATATTACACTTAAAAGAGAAAGATTTGTATTTTCAATCATGCAGCTCGGAATTTTCATGTAATGATCTCAACAGTTATCAATTCGTATAAAACATTAAATAATATGTTTTGAATATTTGTTTTACGTCATCAAATTAGTTTTGAAGAAATAAGTTCCAGGTTCCGATTTAATGTTTGCCTCTATGAACTGAATAAAGTGCCAGTTACTGATTAAATTTAAATTAGATGTCAGTTTACTTCCGGTTTCTCAATATGGGGAAACTAGTTTATTGTGTCGTTTGTATTTATCATAGTAATAATGATGATAATAATTGTAACCATAAGTAATCTTGTTCTGGATAAACAAATACGAGATTTGCCATCCGATATACAATGAAATTTAAATGTAAACTAGAAGGTTGTCCAGGGACAACTGGTCGAGCCCGCTGTTTGCTTTAGTGACCTATAAGTATGTCGTGACTAAGTAACTGCTTCACTCTAGAAAGAAGCCAAAAAACATCATGCTTAGCCAGCATTTTCTTCTTTTTTTTCCAAATTTTCACAAATGAAAATAAGTAGAAGTGATGACCCAGACAAGCTCAATTTATGACAGTTACAATATCTGACCTTCAAAGGTGACCTTGACCTTGGACCTAACCAAACACATATGTCACTTGACACTTCCACTCATCAAGAAGAACAATAGTGCCAAATTATTTTGAAATCCATTCGTAAATGTAGACGTAATGGCTCGGACAAGCTCAATTTATGACCATTTAATCATTTGGACCTACCTGAATAAATTTTCCAAATGGCACTTTTAAACATCGAGGAGAACAATTGTGCCAAATTATTTTAAAACCCATCCATAGATGTAGAAGTAATGGCTCAGACAAGCTCAATTTATGGCCATTTTATAATTTGACCTTCAAATGTGACCTTGAGCTTGGACCTACCGGAACAAATGATTCAAATGGCACTTCTATTCATCAAGGAGAAAAATTGTGCCGAATTATTTTGAAATCCATCCATAAATGTAGAAGTTATGGCTCGGACAAGCTCAATTTATGGCCATTTTATCATTTGACCTTCAAGTGTGACCTTGACCTTGGACCTACCTGAACAAATGTTTCAAAAGGCACTTCTACTCATCAAGGAGAACAATTGTGCCAAATAATTTTGAAATCCATCCATAAATGTAGAAGTTATGGCTCGGACAAGCTCAATTTATGGCCATTTTATCATTTGACCTTCAAGTGTGACCTTGACCTTGGACCTACCTGAACAAATGTTTCAAAAGGCACTTCTACTCATCAAGGAGAACAATTGTGCCCAATTATTTTGAAATCCATCCATAAATGTAGAAGTTATGGCTCGGACAAGCTCAATTTATGGCCATTTTATCATTTGACCTTCAAGTGTGACCTTGACCTTAGACCTACCTGAACAAATGTTTCAAAAGGCACTTCTACTCATCAAGGAGAACAATTGTGCCAAATTATTTTGAAATCCATCCATAAATTTAGAAGTTATGGCCCGGACAAATCCGGACGGACGCACACACGCACGCACGAACGAACGCACGCACGCACCCACGGACATACACTGAACTGACATTGTAACAACTATGTCTCGCTCTCCGCAAGCGGGCTCGACAAAAAAAGGAAAACAGATTAACATGTGATTTTTGGCAGTTAGTGTAATTATTCAAGCAACGATTATCTTTTTTTTTCACTTTTTACTGATAATTCAGTGTCACTGCAAATTGGGTGGCTGTTCAAGGTGTCACTGTATTACATGCTCTGTTGATTGCGATACGTGTCAATACAAAGGCGATATGTATGTCAATCCATCGGATAACTAGAGAAATATATGACACAAGACAATTTACACCATGATAAAAGAATTATTTTATCATTAGAGTATTGATTTCCTCTTATATTTGGTAATATCCAAAAAATGATTTTTCTCTTTGATTTAACAGTGCTAATTGCATCATTTGAAAATTGGGGATTACACTTTAAGGACAGAATTTGTTCCCTACAGGGAGCAATTTTTTTTCCTGTAAGAGTAGCCACCCCACCCCCGGATCCAGGGGGTGGGCTTTGGGGCTGCAGCCCCGCCATTTGGCCTCTGTGTTCTGTATAATATGTAGGCCTCCAGATAATAAGAAGTATCTGATGACAGTTTTAGAAGAAATATCCAATGTGGTAAGATCAAAATATTCAAAATATATGTTGTGATATCACATTAGAATCGCCTCGGGGAGGCGATTCTAATGAAATATCACAACATGTATTTCAAGGATAAAATATATCAAAAATTCTCTTGAAATTAAACAATAAATATGTCATATTTTCAAGCCCCCCTCTCCGACATAACTACATGTCGCCACCTCCCAGCCCCACCAGTTATCCAGAGCCCCACCAGTATGTGATGGTCTGGATCCGGGACTGCACCCAATAACAAAGGAGATGTGCCTGCACTATCTCACAAGAAAATACATCCTTTCCTCTTGACCAGAGTAAGTATATTTCATGACTGCAGTAGCCACTAATTTTCAAATTCCATGACTTTTCCCTGACTTATTAAGTCCTTTGAAAATTTCCCTGACAAACCACAAAATTCCCTGACTTTTCCCTGACCTGGAAAAAATTTGTTTTCCATACCATTTTCCCTGACCATGGCAACGCTGCCAACAGCTTCTCAAACCAAAAGAAAAGTTGAAACAGTTTACTGATAAATGCTATGATAGTAGTCTCTTTTCTATCAAACATCAAAGTATTTCCATTCATATTTAGAAAATCCAGAAGTTTACTCTCCACTAAGAGACTGAGACACCTTGAAGTAGGAATTTAAAGAGTTGCTAAGTTTTGTAGATACATGTACATGTACATGGTTTATATGTCCTTCAATAATGGACAAAACAATTATGAAAATCATGAATTAAAAATGTTGCCAATAACTCCTATAAGGTTTTATATGGGGCCAGAGCTTTTGTCTGGTGCTTGGCCTACTGAGATTCAACTGGTAGTTTTCTTTCCCTCCAGTATTTCAGTGGTGTTGGTTGACACCCCACCCAGTGTCCTAACACATTGTCCAATTTTTGCTTCATCCTAAATTTTATCCCTGTGATTTTTTGGTTTACCATGATGATTCACTGGTGAGCTAGAATACCTTCATGCAGACCGAACAATGAACTGACTGTTATGAACCATAACAGAAGCTAAGGGCAAGATTGGGATTCCATAACACAGATTTAACCCTTTAAGCCCCAGTGACGAAATTAGCAAAATTTGCAAACAGTGTAGATCCTGATGAGGCAGCTCATAATGAGCTGCCTCATCTAGATCCACACTGTTTGCCCTCTAGTCTTTGAAAACTCAACATGAAATGTCTTGGACAAGGCAGTTTTTCAATTTTTGCAGACGTAAATTTTGTTGTCTGCTTTTTTGTGCTTAAAGAGTTAAACCCCCAAGGCCATGATTCTTTTGTGGTTCCTCACTGTTCTCTTTTTTGTTGTCCATATCAATACCGCAATGACCCTAACATTTCGGACACCGAAAAGTTGGACAATTATTGTTCCCAAATTCTTAGAAAGTGGATTTTACACACATCAATGAATTCAAACGATGCTTAGTGAATGGAAAATGCTGTATACCCTGATCAAACTGCTCCATCATGAGCAGTTTGATCTGGGTCTACAATGTTTGCTCAGACCTGTCGGTCCGAATATTTAGGACTATTGCGGTACTTTCATTCACAAACGGTGATAGTTGCAATTTTTAAGTTAGGTTTAGGCACTTGAAATCCACCTGTCCGGGAAAAAGCTGTTTGTTCAGTCCACCATGAACTGAATGCTGTCAATTTATGTATGTACTTTTTTCTCTTTTGGTTTTGAAGGCAGGACACAGGAACTGACTGTATCAGTTAGGGAATAACTGTATTCAAAATTGTCATTTGAGGAGGTATATTGTCGGTTTTATGGTCAGAAATTTCGTTTCAGTGATGCATCAGCACTTTTTTCACATTCTCACCTTTCAAAGTGTACTTCTTTGCACCCATTGCAAGCACTTTCAGCAGCATAAAACCAAATGTCAGCTAATTAAAAGCAACGCTTTATACTGATGTCGGGTTTGCGACAGTATACTGACATTGGGTTTGCGACAGTATATCGTAGAATATACTGTCACAAATTTTTGATGTTTTTCAATTAGACATCACCATATATTTCTAAGCACATTAGAATTCCTGATCATTGGATATCTTTTAACATTAGACCCACTGTGGAAAAATACAAGGAAACCAGTTCATAATGCCAGAAACAAACATTGCAGACTGCTGCTGGACCTGCCAGTGATAAATGAAGTTGGCAATGGCAGAATATGATGACTGAGGATGTTTGACAATAATAATTTTATTTCCTTTTTTTTTGCCATTTTGGAAGTAAGCCAGAGTTCCAGATAAGAAAGGGTAAGAGGGATTATTTAGGGATATTTTTTCTTTTTTTTCAACCAAAACATGTTGTGACTCCACATTAGAACCGTCTCAGTGAGACAGTTCTTATGAGAGGTCACAACAAACAGGGTCTAATTATATTTGAGACTGTCTAAATAGTGTCAAACAATCTGATATTAGGTTAAAGACAGTAAGTTATAGCAGCTGTAGAAGGCTTACATGTAAGCATACTTTGAAAGCCTGAAATCATTGTTTTGAGACTATTCGGCCAGTCTCAAATATAAAAAAACAATGATTTCAGGCTTTGTTTAATAGAAAGCTTTGATAAAATATTGTTGCTATCTTACATTAAAGTAGCCGGGCCGCATAGCGCAATCTGTAGGGCACCTGACTCAGAAGTCAGAGGTCCTGGGTTCGAAACCCGGTCTGGCCACATACTTTCGTTTCTCCTTCCGCTGATTTAAGAAGGGCAGTTGTCAGTTACTGGCAAAAGTATGTGCACTTAGTACTTGTTAACCGCTTAGGAGGTCTAAGCCTGCCCAGGAATAGTGTGGTTAGGTTAACTGACCGTCCCGACATGACCTTAGTTGTTTACCGTGGACGTTAAGCATCAAATCAATCAACCAACCAACTACATTAAAGTATGCTTACATGTAAGCCTTCTACAGCTGCTATAATTTACTGTCTTTAACCTAATATCAGATTGTTTGACACTATTTAGACAGTCTCAAATATAATTAGACCCTGTAAACATAGGTTTTCTTTGAGAAATAAGAACAAGTCGCCCAAGGGCAACGATCGCTCACCAGTCAGTATATGCTCAATTTATATAAAATTGGTAGTACTACAGTCCCAGTTGCTAGATACCAAGTTTCAAGGCAATTGGCCCAGTGGTTCTGGAGAAGAAGATTTTTCAAGGTTTTTGCCATTATATGGGCATGGTGGCCATCTTGGTCATGTGAGTGGACCGAATATATAAACTTTGTTTCCCGCTTTGCCTGAAGGCTGCATTTGAAATTAAATTGAAATCTGCCCAGTAGTTTCAGAGGAGAAGTCCTTTAAAAATGTTGACACATTACAGACAAACAACCTTTAGCCAAGATAACTAGATCCATATATGGGCATGGCGGCCATCTTGGTCATGTGACCCAGACCCCGGGTATAAATTTTTGTTACCCCATCCCACTGAGACTCCAAATGAAATTTGGCTTCAATCGGCCCAGTGGTTTCAGAGGAGAAGCTGTTTGAAAATCTTGACGACGGATGGTCCGACGGAATGACCTTGACCTTTAGTGACATAATATCTTCATCTGGTCATTTAGTCAACCATGTATACCAAGTATTGTACCTTAGACTTAAATGGTTTCTGAGAAATCCACTGTTTAAGCGTTTTCCCATATAAAAGCCTAACGTACCAAAGTTGACCATGTCGTAAATTAGGTCAAAGTCACCGCAAGGTCATGATTTGTATAAAATATAATGGGCCCGCATGCCCGGTGCTACATACCAAGTTTCAAGGTCATAGGCCTTTTGGTTCTGGAGAAGAAGTTTTTTGAAGGGTTTTTACCATATATGGACATGGCGGCCATCTTGGTCATGTGACCCAGACCCCAGGTATAAAATTTCGTTCCCCTATCCCACTGAGACTCCATATGAAATTTGGCTTAAATCGGCCCAGTGGTTTCAGAGGAGAAGATGTTTGAAAATCTTGACAACGGATGGTCTGACGGAATGACCTTGACCTTTAGTGACATAATATCTTCATCTGGTCATTTAGTCGACCATGTATACCAAGTATTGTACCTTAGACTTAAATAGTTTCTGAGAAACCCACTGTTTAAGTGTTTTCCCATATAAAAGCCTAACGTACCAAAGTTGACCATCCCGCAAATTAGGTCAAGGTCAAAGCAAGGTCATGATTTGTATAAACTAAGATGGGCCCGCATGCCCGATGCTACATACCAAGTTTCAAGGTAATAGGTCTTTTGGTTCTAGAGAAGAAGATTTTTGAAGGGTTTTTACCATATATGGGCATGGCGGCCATCTTGGTCATGTGACCCAGACCCCGGGTATAAACTTTCGTTCCCCCATCCCACTGAGACTCCATATGAAATTTGGCTTCAATCGGCCCAGTGGTTTCAGAGGAGAAGATGTTTGAAAATCTTGACAACGGACGGTCTGACGGAATGACCTTGACCTTTATTGACATAATATCTTCATCTGGTCATTTAGTCAACCATGTATACCAAGTATTGTACCTAGGACTTAAATAGTTTCTGAGAAATCCACTGTTTAAGCATTTTCCCATATAAAACCCTTACGTACCAAAGTTGACCATGTCATAAATTAGGTCAAGGTCAACACAAGGTCATGATTTGTATAAACTAAAATGGGCCCGCATGCCCCATGCTACATACCAAGTTTCAAGGTAATAGGCCTTTTGGTTCTGGAGAAGAAGATTTTTGAAGGGTTTTTACCATATATGGGCATGGTGGCCATCTTGGTCATGTGACCTGGGTCAAATATATAAACTTTCGTTCCCCTATCCTGATAAGACTCCATATGAAATTTGGCTTCAATTGACCTAGTGGTTTTAGAGGAGAAGATGTTTAAAAATCTTGACGACGGTTGGTCCGACGGAATGACCTTGACCTTTAATGACATAATATCTTCATCTGGTCATTTAGTTGACCATGTATACTAAGTATTGTACCTTAGACTTAAATAGTTTCTGAGAAATCCACCGTTTAAGCGTTTTCCCATATAAAAGCCTAACGTACCAAAGTTGACCATGTCATAAATTAGGTCAAGGTCATCGCAAGGTCATGATTTATATAAATTATGATGGGCCTGCATGCCTGATGCTACATACCAAGTTTCAAGGTTATAGGCCTTTTGGTTCTGGAGAAGAAGATTTTTGAAGGGTTTTTACCATATATGGGCGTGGCGGCCATCTTGGTCATGTGACCTGGACCAAATATATAAACTTTTGTTCCCCCATCCTGTTAAGGCTCCATTTGAAATTTGGCTTCAATCCACACAGTGGTTTCTGAGAAGAAGATGTTTAAAATTGTGGACGACGACGCCGACGCCGACGACGGACGACGGACCAAGTCTATACTATAAGCTCACCTTCACAGGTGAGCTAAAAATTATCTCTGTTTTTCCTCAATATTCAATCACAACATATGTTTTCTTCGAGAAATAAGAAAAAATATGTCTGAATTATCCCTGTTATCCCTTCCTATCTGGAGCTCTGACCAAGCCCTGAAACTCTGAATCTCAAAAGTAAGACAATGTTGCTAGTCATCCGCCACTTCAAAATTCTGAGGTTTTTCCCTAATGTTTTCCAAGTTTCCATGCCCTTTTATGATCCAGAAGTTGATTATACTCATATAAACAGTGCCAAAGGATTCACCTGAAAATGGGTGTTACTGTTATAGGAAAGAATTTGCTCCCCTACTAACAAATTCTTTCCTTTCACTAACAGCTCCTAGGAGATCAAAGTCCTTCCTTTAAGAGTAGCCCCCACTCAGGGAGAGGTAAATACTTCTGTGCATGGATTGTCTTTCCTGAAAGTATATCCTTTCCCCTTGATTAGAATGCCAATAATATAAATTTGAGCCACATCATGTGATTTCCAACAATGTGGCAATTTCGTCATGTGATATTCAGACCATCCTTCTTATTCACACTGGGAAACCAGAGAGCTTGCTGTTGGCTGTATGGCTTAGCCCACTTCCGTAGATGGTTGATGTGACAAGCAAAGGCTCTGATCAGACTGCACTTATGTGCAGTCTGATCAGAGCCTTAGCTTGTCACCAATGCCACATTGTTGGAAATCATATGATGTGGCCAATATATTTCTGAGGACAGCACAGTAACCACTGATACTCAAATTCCCTGACTCTTCACAAACTTTACTTATTTCCATGACCATTCACAAATTTCCCTGACTTATCCCTGACTAGAAAAAGATCCATTTTCCAGAAATTTTCCCCTGATCACAGCAACCTGTAAGTATTTACAACAAGAACTGTCAGCGTACATGATAATTCACCTGACAGCACCTTGCCCATCTCATGAAAAATTTTAACCAAAACTTCCTGTAGGGATGCCAATGCTGATGTGGATGAGGGGTATTTGATGATAATTAGGGATAATTTTTTTTATTTCTCATTGAAACTATATGCTGTGACCCCTCATCTGAACCGTCTCCTCGAGACGGTTCAGATGAGGGGTCACAACATATGTTTTTATGCATAATAACAAAAATTATCCCTAATTATCACCAAATACTCCCTCTTATCTAGAGCTCTGTATTGTGTGCTTACCTTTGGAGCTGTAGGCGGTTTCTGTTTCTGAACCCCTTTGAAGAGATCGTTATTTACAATATTGGAAGCAGACGGTCGTTTTAAAGGATCCTTCTGCATCATATCTGACAGGAGTTTGTTCAACTTTGGATTGTATTCTGTGGGCATTGTTGGCAACTGAAAACAAACAAGGAAACTGGTGGTACAGATTACAGCTGTTTTTGTTTTTTTTTATAATATTTCTGTGATTATTTCTGTTTAGTAACCATGAAAACATATGAGCCACAACACAAGAAAACCAACAATGTGGTTGTGCGCTCAATGTGGTTCTGCCCAGTCTGATCAGAGTCTTCACATGAAGCTAGCTTAGTCCCTTAGCTACCTTGTAAGTGCTTAGCAAAGAGTCTGATTGGACTGGGTGGATGCACAGGCTGATCTGAGTCTGTGCTAGGCGTACAACCACTTTGTTTGTTTTCTCCTGTTGCGGCTCATATGTTATTTTCCATAAAAACCTATGTTGGGACCCTCTCCTTAGAACCTGGAGATGGTTGATGTGAGGTATATAGTTCATTTGCTCCAGGATGCAAACAACAATCTCAATATTTTCTCAGAATGTTTGAGCGGTACCAGATTTTTTAAATGCTCATTCTTAAATATATTCTATACACAATCAAATCCCAATTTTTCAGAATGTAAAGCTTTGCATAAAGGATCTAAAAGGGCTTGTTTCATAAATTTCATGAAATGACCACTCATGTAAGATCCTCTCTATTTATTTATTTTCTATATTTTCTATATGAGCTTAACAGCCCTCTCAAGAGTATTTCAAGAATATTTCGTTTACATGTAGAGTCAATTTTCAAGCAGAGGTGGGCAAAAATCAGAGATCCCTGGGAAAAACACATAACACTCCATAAGTAGAGCTTGGCTTTCTCATGTGCCCTGCCAAAGTGATGAGAGCAAAACCTGAATGGCACACACACTGACCTGACTTTCACATGCAAAGGATGACCTTTTTATTTGCACTTTACAAATGTTAAGTTATTTTCACATAAAACAGCTGTCAGAGGATGGACAAACAACTGATTACAAAGCTGTGAAGATGTATAAATTACTATAATAATCAACTTACTCCTCCATGGACAATCTTAAATACCAACTGGTGCATCAACATGGCATCAAAAGGTCTTTCTAAAGTTGCCATCTCATACACTATCACAGCCAGTGCCCATATATCACTCTAAAATAAATAGAAACAGAGCTCTGGATAAGAGGGAGTATTTGATGATAATTAGGGATGATTTTTGTTAACTGCATAAAAACATATGTTGTGACCCCTGGTCTGAACCATCTTATCAAGACGGTTCAGGTGAGGGGTCACAACATATGATTTCAATGAGAAATAAAACAAGAGGGCCATGATGGCCCTGGATCGCTCACTTGAGTATCCTGTGAACTTAACCTGAGACATCCATACGTACTACAACAGATAGAGTTTCACAAAGATTCAATGGAAAATGAACCCTTTATTGTATACCCTAGGTTTTTATAAGATTTAACCTAATGACCTAGATTTTGACCCCACATGACCCAGTTTCAAACCTGGTCTAGATTTCTTGGATATAAACACTCTATCACAGTTTCATGAATATCAGATCAAAACTGTGCCCTCTAGATACTCGTACACCTAAGGGTCTAGAATCAGAAATTTCTATTTTTCAGCCCTCTCAACAGTAACAGTAATGTTTATTTTCTCTGTCAGCATCAACGTCCATAAATCTCTGCTTTAGCTATTTGATACCTAATAATCTAGGCAGCTGGTTATCATATAGGCACAGGTCTAATGCAGATATTTCAGTTCTGAAATTGGAATAAGTCTTGAGAACAGCAGACGGTCAGAGTGAAACAAGTAAATTAAAAAGGTTTTATACAACTAATTTATGTAACAAAACTTTGAGAGTTGCCAAACTGTTGGACTGACGCAGATAATGATGCAGCTTGTTTTTCTAGAGGTCAAAAAAAAGTCTCTCTCCCCTCCCCCCCCCCCCCTCTCTCTCTCTCTCTCTCTGTTAACTTTAAAATATTGCACTCCATCCCAGTAAGGGACATTAAGCATTAAGTCATTTGTTATCAGGTGGGGGTGGAGGGGGTGGGAAGGGAAGGGAATACCGGGTACAAATGATTCACAAAATTTTTCACGACCCTCCCTTTTTAACTAAATTTTTTTCAAGCCCCACCCCCTCTCCCCACCCCCAAAGATAGGTGAAAAAATGTTAATGATCCTCCCTCTCCCACGCACAACCATTCACATACAGGATAATGACCTTCTTATTTACTATTTTGTGTCAGTTTGACCTCAATCAAAAAGTGCTCAAATAATAGTGATACTTTCAATACGGTAGACCCAGTTTAGACAGTGCACAGAAGTACGTACAACTATAAAATGAGCCTCATTACTGTTCAAATAATGAGGTGCTGTTTTACTATAAATCCCCTTTTTATGATATGATTTCCAATATGCAACATCACATATCATTTTGAGTTGAATGGATGGGTAGCTGGATGGACGACTTGCGATTTTACGTCCTTTTTAACGGTATTTCTGTCATATCAGGACGACGGGTGAGTGATACTGAAAGGCTGTGTGCAATGGAACCCGTTTACAATTGAAAAGATTCCTGCCTCCAGCAGGGCTCATACCCGGGACCACTAGATCAGTAGGCCAGTGCTTAACCTACTGAGCTACCAGGGCTCCATATTACTTTTTGAATCAATAATTATTATGTGATATCATCAAATCGAAAAAGTGATATCACAAAATCTATTTTGTGTGATATCACAAAATTGATTACCGTGATATATCGCTAAATAGGAATGAATCAGTGATATCACAAAATGAAATTTGTGATATCACTACATCACTTATTCGATTTTGTGACATCACTAATTCAATTAAGTGTTCAAAAATCTAGTGATATCAGATTTTGTGATATCAAGAATTCAGAACAGTGATATCACAAAGTAGCTGTGATTAAGTGATATCATAAAATTGATTTTGTGTGATATCACAAAATAGATTGAGTGATATCATTAAACAGGAATGAAACAGTGTTATCACAAAATGAAATTTGGGATAACATTAAGTCCATGTAGTGATATCACTAATTCGATTTTGCGAAAGTTAGTGATTACGAATTAGTGATATCAGATTTTGTGATATATATAGAAATTTGAATTAGTGATATCACAAAATATTGTGATTTAGTGATATCAGAAAATCACTAATTCAATTTTGTGATATAATTAAATCGCACATACTTTGTTATATCACTAATTTCAATTAGTGATATCAGGAAATTTACAGTAAAACGGTACCTCATATTCAAAGAGTGAACTAAAAGAACAATAGGTTAAATAGGCAAAAAGGTGCTCTATACCAGCATTTAAACATAATGATGAGGAATGAACATGTCTTTCAAAAAACAGAAATACTAATAAAAAAAAAATGCACGTAAATAATAACTTGAACAGGCTGACCAGCACTTTCACTGGGCACACATTACATTTTTATAATGTGTTTGTCTAATAATTAGAGTAAAACCACATGTTGGAAATTCTACACCATATTCCACTGCAGTAACCAGCAGACCTGTCAGATAAATCATTTTAATGAGATTTTACCGGTTGCTTGAGCGAAGTAATTCTCCGACCCTTAGGTGTAGGACTATAGAGGGTAAACAATGTTTTTCTAAGGTTTGACCTAGTGACCTAGTTTTTGACCAGACATGACCAAGTTACACCCTTGGTCCAGATTGATACGCATTTTGACAAAGTCTCATGACGATTAGAACAATACTGTATCCTCTAAAGCGTTAATATGGTTTTTCTAAGAACTGACCTAGTGACCTAGTTTTTGATCTGACATGGCCCAGTTTCAAATACGGTCTAGATTTTATAACAAGTAGCCCAAAGGGCAACAATTGCTCACCTGAGAGACATTGTAAACCTATAGGGATATTTAAGATGCTCAAGGGCAGCTAACTCCACAGTCAGCGGTCAAATCAGGCTGAAAATTAAACTCATCCAAAACATTATGTATGCCCTCATTTAATATATGCAAGTTTAAAAAGTATCTGATCAAGAGCACAATAGACAGAGCTGTCAAGGGCAGCTAACTTCGTAGCGGTTGGCCTGATCTGGCGAAAATTTGAACTTGTTTAAGATATTATGCATTTCCTCATTACCTGCAAGTTTGAAAAGGATCGGATAAGTAGAAACCAAGAAAACGTGGCGACATTGATTTTTTGGATGCCCATAGTCAGTGGTGGGATCTAGCCGAAGTGCTAACTAATCCAAGCTTTTATGCATATCCTCATTACCTGCAAGTATGAAGAGGATCCGATGAAAAATGAAAATGTGATGACATTGTTTTCTCCATTATAAGACTATGGGATTTTTTTCAAAGGCTCAAGGGCAGCTAACTCCGTAGTCTGTGCTCGAATCCGGCCAAATTTCGAACTCATCCAAGCTCTTATGTATGTAATCATTACCTGCAAGTATGATAAGAATCTAATCAAAAACCTTGATTGCAGCACCCTGAAAGTCAAACTTGCTCGAGATATTGTCATGCCCTACATTTGTGTGAATTTATTTCAAAATTCGTTGAGAAATGTAGGTGCTAGAGCAATGACAAAGTTTTTCTAAAAATAGCCACAGTGACCTTGACCTTGGGTACAGCATCCTGAAAGTCGAACTTGCTCGAGATATTGTCATACCCTACATTTGTGTGAATTTATTTTAAAATCAATTGAAAAATGTAGGTGCTAGAGCGCTGACAAAGTTTTTATAAAAATAGCCACAGTGACCTTGACCTTGGGCGCAGCACCCTGGAAGTCAAACTTGTTCAAGATATTGTCATGCCCTACATTTGTGTGAAGTTGATTTAAAATCTGTTGAGAAATGTAGGCGCTAGAGCGATGACCGAGTTTTTCTAAAAATAGCCACAGTGACCTTGACCTTGGGTGCAGCACCCTGAAAGTCAAACTTGCTCGAGATATTGTCATGCCCTACATTTGTGTGAAGTTATTTCAAAATCCATTGAGAAATGTAGGCGCTAGAGCGATGACAAAGATTTTCTAAAAATAGCCAAAGTGACCTTGACCTTGGGCACAGCACCCTGAAAGTCAAACTTGCTCGAGATATTGTCATGCCCTACATTTGTGTGAAGTTATTTTAAAATCCATTGAGAAATGTAGGTGCTAGAGCGCTGACAAAGTTTTTATAAAATTAGCCACAGTGACCTTGACCTTGGGCGCAGCATCTTGAAAGTCGAACTTGCTCGAGATATTGTCACGCCCTACATTTTTGTGAAGTTATTTTAAAATCCGTTGAGAAATGTAGGCAATAGAGCGATGACAAAGTTTTTCTAAAAATATGTGATGACGTTGTTTTCTCCATTATAACACTATGGGATTTTTTTCAAACGCTCAAGGGCAGCTAACTCCGTAGTCTGTGCTCGAATCCGGCCAAATTTCGAACTCATCCAAGCTCTTATGTATGTCATCATTACCTGCAAGTATGATAAGGATCTAAGCAAAAACAGTTGAGAAAAGGTGATGACGCCATTTTCCCCATTATAACCCTATGCGATTTTTTTCAAACGCTCAAGGGCAGCTAACTCCGTAGTCTGTGCTCGAATCCGACCAAATTTCGAACTCATCCAAGCTCTTGTGTATGTAATCATTACCTGAAAGTATGATAAGGATCTAATCAAAAACAGTCGAGAAAACGTGATGACGCCGTTTTCCCCATTATAACCCTATGGGGGCTATCTGTTGCCATGGAAACCAGAGTTCTGAGCTGATCGGCACCAAAACCTAATGCAGCCTTTCCCCCACCCAAATGATGCTTCAGATAAAATTTGATTGCGATCGGCCCACTGGTCTCTGAGATATTTATGTTTGAAAGTGTTGACGCACCCACGCACCCACCCACGCACCCACGGACGACGGCTCGACTCCCATCCTATAAGCTCACCTCTGAGCCTTCGGCTCAGGTGAGCTAAAAATAAACATTCTGACAAAGTTTCATGTAGATTATATCATAACTGTGCCCTCAAGAGTGTACACAATGTTTTTCTAAGATTTGACCTAGTGACCTAGATTTTGACCCCACAACAATCAGATTCAAACTTGGTCTAGATTTTATAAAGATAAACATTCTGTCAAAGTTTCATGAAGATTGGATCATAACTGTGCCCTCTAGAGTGTGCACAAGATTTTTCTAAGATTTAACCTAGTGACCTAGTTTTTGAGCCCACATGACCCAGTTTCAAAGTAGGTCTAGATTGCATTAAGATAAACATTCTGACCAAGTTTCATGATGATTGGATTGTAACTGTGCCCTCTGAGTCATTGTAAGATTTATTTCTATTTTTAGCTCTGGCAGCCTTTTTGTTCAGCGGAGTGGAACCGTTTCAGCAATTTTTGTTTAGAAATATGAGTCAAACACTTCTGTGAAATTATTTTGAAATCAAACCATTGGCTTCAGAGGAGATGTCGTTTAAAAGGTTTTTCTATTTTTAGCTCTGGTGGCCATTTTGTTCAGCAGAGCCCAACCGTTTCAGCAATTTTGGTAGAGGGTCTCCTGAAGAACATTTCTATGAAATTATTTCAAAATCTTCCCAGCAGTTTTGGAAGTGAAGTCATTTAAAGGTTTTTCTATTTTAAGCTCTGGCAGCCATATTATTCAGCGGAGCGGAATCGGTAGAGCAATTTTGGTAGCGGGACTCCTGGGGAACATTTCTGAAAAATTATTTCATAATCTGCCCAGCAGTTTTGGAGGCAAAGTTGTTTAAATGTTTTTCTATTTTTAGCTCTGGCGGCCATTTTGTTCAGCGGAGCAGAATCATTTCAGCACTTTTGGTAGAGGGTCTCCTAAGGAACATTATTGTGAAATTATTTCAAAATCTGCGCAGCAGTTTTGGAGGAAAAGTCGTTAACAGGTTTTTCTATTTTTAGCTCAGGCAGCCAGGTTGTTCAGCGGAGTGGAACCGTTTGAGCAATTTTGGTAGAGGGTCTCCTTAGGAAGATTTCTGTGAAACTATTTCAAAATCTGCCCGGCGGTTTTAGAGGAGAAATCATTTAAAGGTTTTTCTATATTTAACTCTGGTGGCCATATTGTTCAGTGGAGCAGAACCGTTTGAGCAATTTTGGTAGAGAGTCCCCCAAGGAACATTTCTGTGAAAATATTTCAAAATCTGCCCGGCAGTTTTGGAGAAGTCGTTTAAAGGTTATTCTATTTTTGGCTCTGGCGGCCATATTGTTCAGCGGAGTGGAACCGTTTGAGCAATTTTGGTAGAGGGTCTCCTTAGAAACATTTCTGTGAAATTATTTCAAAATCTGCCCAGCAGTTTTGGAGAAGAAGTTGTTAAAGGTTTTTCTATTTTTAGCTCTGGCGGCCATTTGTTCAGTGGAGCGGAACCGTTTGAGCAATCTTGGTAGAGGGTCCCCCAAGGAACATTTCTGTGAAATTGTTTCAAAATCCGTCCAGCAGTTTTGGAGAAGTTGTCGTTTAAAGCAAGAGTTGACGACGGACGCACGACTGGACGACGGACAAAGACCGATCAAATACCTCACCTTGAACACTTCGTGCTCAGGTGAGCTAAAAATTATCCTTCAATTATCATCAAATATCCCCTCTTATCTAGAGCTCTATTAAGAAAAAACAGTTACTTTACCAATTTGAAAGAAATGGTGGTGATGGAAATGATTCTAGCCACGACACAACAAAACCAACAAAGTGCATGTGCACCCAGTGAAGACTCAGATCAGCCCGGGCATCTGCTCTGTTTGATCAGAGTCTTTGCTGTCTGCACAAGGATAGTTTAGACTCTTAGCTACCCTTTAAACACACAGTGAAGACTCTGACTGGGCTGCTGCCCAAGCTGCTCTGAGTGTCACTGAGGGCAAATGCCATTTTGTTGGTTTTGTCATGTTGTGGCTCATTCAGTTCCGTAAGAACATGCAAGAAGTTGCCTTTTTACGGGATATCAATAATTTCTTTATTTCTCTGATGAAGAATTTTAACTTCTCGCCTCATTTACAGCATATAAAGTTGGTAGTTTACTCAGAAATATTTCAATGTACAAGAAAAAGGACTTGCGATGTAACTGTTTGCTTTTGATACACATGCCTTTTAGGAAACATACATGTACAGAAAAAGAGTGTACAATATTATAAGTATCTATCATGGGTGTGAGGTGTGAATAGAAAAATCCGTCACGAGGGTCACTGTTCGGCATCACGAGGCTTGCCGAGTGATGCCGAACAGTGATCCCGAGTGACGATTTTTCTATCCACACCTCACACCCATGATAGATGCTTTTTCTTGCACACCACATTTTGTTATAACTTCAGAACTTGTTAAAATGCGTAATTCTAGTGCTTGAGAGGTTTCAATTTGATTTTGAAAGAAGGCGCCGCTTTCAATGACCGCCATTCAGCTCTTTACGTCAACGACTGGCGTGCATAAACTGACGTCATTTTTACCGTCTTCGTGACGTCTTGATCTAAAAAGCCAACTTCACTTGACGACGCAGGTACGTGAGCTCTTATACAACCAATGCATAGACAGCTCGTGATTTTTTTCTGGTCCTGGGTCAGAACACCAGGGTAGGATAAGATTTTCTATCCCAGGTGAAAAGAATAGCATTTTCTATCCGGTGTGCAAGAATAAAGAATCTTCAAAACTCTGATCAAGCTCTAATACAATCACAGTATATGAAAACCGCCAAAAGTACCCAACAAGCTTACCTTTTCATCATATGGCTTGCATGAAAATATCTCTGGACTCATGTAGTATGGGCTCCCACAGAATGTTACAGCTTTAGCATTAGGTCTTTCTAGAACTCTGCAAAATCAAAGAAATACGTCATCATTATTTTCAAATGTAACAATGATTCAACAGAACCCGTCTTAGGCTGTTTTAACTCTTTAAGCACCAGAGGTGGAAATAGCTATGTTTGCAAACAGCGTAGATCCTGATGAGGTTGCTCATAATGAGCCGCCTCATCTAGATCTACACTGTTTGCCCTCTAGTCTTTGAATTTTCAATATGAAATATCTTGGACAAGGTATATTTTTTTTCAATTTTTCAGATGTAGTTTTTGTCATCTGTGTTTTGGCATGAAAAGAGTTAAATGAATACTCTCCCTGAGGATACTAAACTAGCTACGTCTGTCGCATCTTTCAAATATCGTTTAAATCGAGATTTAAAAAAACCTCCAAGATACTATAATGCTGGTACGCGGATTGGCCAAATACTCCAAGCAAGAATGAGAATGGAATGTAGCTCACTTAACTCTCATCTTTATAGGAAAAATATCGTTCCAGATCCTTCCTGTCAATGTGGAGGTTTCGAAAGTCCACATCATTTCTTTTTCTGCTGTCCTAAGTATACAGCCGCTAGAAACAGATACTTACCAAGCGATATTCATAGATATAATTCTCACGATTTTTTGTTTGGAAAGGATAGTATGACAAACCATGAAAATGAAACTCTTTTCTTAAAGGTACAAGATTATATCATTAAGCCAGGAAGATTTATTCCAGAGCTTACGTCTCTTTTGCTCCAGCTCAGTATATTGAACATTCATTTACTAGTCTAGTTCTAAATTTATGGTGTCACTTAATCTTCTGCCGTGGGAGTGCAACTTAAGTAATAATCGGTCAAATGCTTTATTCTTTGCCTCTTCATTCTTTTCTATAATCAGCTATATCAACTTGTTTATAGTTACTTAACTGTATTACATTTTTTATTACATGAAAATGTTTTGCACAGCTTTTTTCTTTTCTTTTTTTTTTTTTTGCCTATGTTTTGTACAACAGCAAACATTTAAGTGTAAACAGACATTAAATCTCTGTGTCTGTCTGTCTGTCTGCCTGTCTTTCTCTCTCTCTCTCTCTCTCGCTCTCTCTGATTTTTGTTTACTTGTTTGCAATATTGGTTTGATAGTCTTTGTACCTAGCCATTCACATATACTGTAATTTTCAGATTGCTTCAGGAGATGGCTTTTATATAAGCATTTTGCTTACTGTCAGATCCTGTACCATTATCTACTTTTGTATTATATATATGTAATTTCTATGAATAAAATATTGTTTAAACCAAATGAAGTAGGCAATTGCTACATAACTCAGGTCCTTGTAATTGAAATAACAGTACCAGTATGTCACAAATCAGTCCACAAGCGAAATGCTATGATCTAGCCAATTGGGGTGGAGATATACCGGTAACATCTCTCCATTATGTCCAGATTTTATTACGATATAAAGACATGACACTATACCAGACAAAGACAGGGCTCAGCCTAGAGGGCGATTTGGGAGAAATAGTCTCCCTAAGCTGGCTGACTTCTCCCTATTTGGAGCTGAGGGAGAAGTGAAAATGTATAGAACATATGGGGAAATCTAAAATTTGGACAAAAACTTCTCACTAAAGTGCAGAAAATATTGCAAAACTTCTCCCTGTCTGAAAGCTCTACGCTGAGCCCTGCAAAGTAAACATATCAAACGTTCAAATATCAGAAGAGACTTCTTACATTATGCAGTTTTGATTTACAAAATCAAACAAGTCTGTTTCTAAAGTTTCTGAAGATGTGTTTAATTGAGTCTCTTCTCCAAAGTATATTATTGATTATCCAACTTTAATGATGATGACCATCATCTACAAAATGGTCTGTCTCATCTGTTTATATTTACACTTGCCACTGACTCCCCATAGGCAGACCTTTTAAAGGAACTAGCTTTGCTGATGAATGACAATTGGTCATGTGACATTGCCGTCAAGTGGCGTATTAGGTAAACAAACATCTTGATTGATCTGAGTAACTTTCGACTGAAGGCAACGCCCTTGCAACAGCTGTTTAAGGTACTAGCTGGCAGAAGATGTCGTTACTAGCCTTTAGTTGACCCATAATTTGCATATATATTCTACACTAATTCGAATGAAAAAGCGCAGAAACGTCTAAAAATAAAGTGTAAATAATAAAAGTTTGATTTTTCAGCCTTCATCGCATGAAGAAGCCAGTGGTCGTTGCTAAAATTCTACAAGTGCTTTGGGCTTCATGGAATTGTCGCTCCGCCCACTGCCTTCATTATACGATGAACGCTGAAAAGTCAAATTTCAATTCTTAAATAATTAAATTCCTTTCGATTTTCCTTAGAAGAACTTATTTCTGAGAAACAGTGTTCATGCTTCCATGAACAACAGTCTGTCATGCAACGTCCTTGGTTCACAATGTCACATGTAAACATCATGTCATGGCAACAGCCATTTAACGTATGGGGCTTAACTGTTGATTAGTGACATCTTTTTGTCGTATTTTATACAACTGCTGCTCATAATAATCGAAAATGATCCACAATAAACTTCATAATTACATGTAATTATAGAGATAAATTTCGTTTTTCCGATGTTTATGAAAGAATGAACACACAAACGGTCCCTGAGCAAAATTAAAGTGAATACCCTTTGAGTTTCACTTACTTTGCAAGTGACCCATTGTGTTCATACTGCCATGAACATCAGAAAAATGAAATTAATTTCTAACATGACATTATATATGGTAAAACCATATTGCTTAAACTGATAATCAACTACCATATACTTTTCCTGATAGTCACCAATACACCATACCATTATACTGCCAACAGAGTAACAAATTATGTTGTAATTTTTGTCTGATAGATGAGGTTATATAATTCACAAAGTAATAATGTAACACAGATAAACTCATATAATAATGACATCTTATTGTCCCCTGAGTAGAAACAGTGTTACCTTTCTTCACTTCTCACTGAACAACATCACCTAATGTTCTACCATATCCTTATAATGTTACCAAGCATGTTTAGATGATGTTACATCTGGCATTACTATTGATTGATTGATTGATTTATTGTTTAACGTCCACGGTAAACAGCTATGGTCATGTTGGGAAGGTCAGTTAACCTAACCACACTGTTCCTGGGCAGGCTTAGACCTCCTAAGCGGTTAACCAGTACTAAGTGCACATACTTTCGCCAGTAACTGACAACTGTCCTTCTTGAATCAGCGGAATGAGAAACGAAAGTATGTGGTCAGACCGGGTTTGGAACCCAGGACCTCTGACTTATGAGTCAGGTGCCCTACCGATTGCGCTACACAGCCCGGCTCTGGCATTTCTAATCTTACTACAAGGTGTTACCTGACAGTTTCACCTGCATTACACACTCCAGAGCTCTAGATAAGAGGGGTATTTGATGATAATTGAGGGATAATTTTCTTTATTTCTCACTGAAACCATATGTTGTGACCCCTCATCTGAACCGTCTCGTCGAGACGGTTCAGATGAGGGGTCACAATATATGTTTTTATGCAGAAATAACAAAAATTATCCTTAATTATCATCAAATACTCCCTCTTATCTAGAGCTCTGACACTCATCACAAGGCATTACTCGACAGAATCACCTGTGTTTACCAAATTTATTACAGGACATCATTTGACAGTTTCACCACTCACCAGCATTACTTAACTCCTGAAGGCGTTACTGGACATTTTCACTCAGAATTGTTGAACCATATTAGAGAACTTAGAATCTAGAGGCATGTCAGCAAGTAACCCCACAAAATTTCAGTACAGTGTTTTACTGTACATCACGGAGCTATCATACTTCAGCAGTCGAATGACATTTGCTTTTTTGTGAAGTTAAAACTTGCACATCCAGTTCACTTGTACCAATCCTCAATGAGACAGCTCAAATGCCTACCTTAAAGAGGAATACTCTGGGCCAGCTTTGAATTATGTACTTACTTTGCAAGTCCTAGATCTCCTAGCCGTGTCTGCCAATCATCTGTTAGGAAAATATTAGGTGTTTTTACATCTCGGTGGATTATTTTCTGACCATGTAAATACTGTAACAAAAACATTGAATAATAATTAAGGGACTGAATGTTTACTACCAATAACCTTGGACAATAAATATTGTAACATGGTGTTCAAATAGTGGTTGTGGTAAAATACTGGAACAGTAAGATCTGATCAAACAGTCTGATCAGGGTCTAGAATGTTTGCCATTCCATCTGCATCTTTTGGACAAATTTCTGCAATGTAGATTAAAACCTTTAACCATTCAAAAAGTGTGTTGTTTTTTTTTGTTTTTTGTTTTGTATTGCTTTTTTGAAACCAGATCAACGCAATATATATGCATTTACGTTTTGTGAAAATTCATCATCTGTTTAAAGACACTTTGTCACGACAATGGAAATTTCAACAGCTTAAGTCCTTATACAACCTTGAAAATAAAGTCAAGGTAATCAAATCTATTTGCATCAACATGGTTACATTTCTCTTACCTCTAAGGCACTTGCTATTTGTCTAAACCATTCTAATAACGTGTCCTCCTTCAACTTTTTACGATTTCTTTTCTCCAAAAATACAGAAAGGTCACCATTAGCACAGTATCCTGTTACAATACAAAGGGCACCGTCATTTTCAAAGGAATCTGTATAGCTTAGTACATGTGGATGATCTAATTGCTTTAAAAGTTGGGCCTCTTTTACTGCTAAGTCTTTCTCATCTTGTGGTGAGGTACGGAGATCAATTACTTTCATTGCATACTGAAAACAGAAAAATATGTCATCCTTATATGAACCCCAACATGACAAAAACCAGCAAAGTGGCATGTGCAGCCAGCCAAGACTCAGATCAGCATGGGCAGCTGCCGACTCTGATCAGTCACCGAAGAGTGTTCTAAGGCTAGCTGAGGGTCTACGCTAATTCTATGCAGACAGCAGAGACTCTGATCAGGCTGGGCGGATGCCCAGGCTGATCAGAGTTTTTTTGCTGAGCACACATGCTAATTTGTTGATTTTGTTGTGTCACGGCTCAATTATCAATACTGGCATGCATAAGGGTTGTTCCATGTAAGTGTATACAGTCTAGTCCAGGACGGGTATCCATCCCAAGTCAGAAATCAAACATTTGGATGGATTATCCATCCTTTCTTAATGGAACGATTTTCCATCCAAAATTATTGGTAAACTTAAGGATGGTATTTCCATCCAAAACTGAAACTAGAAAAAGGAAGGAGTTCCCATCCATAATTAGCGTAATGTTTCTTTCATGTGGGGAAAATGATAATATAAATATATGACATGTATACGCTATGAAAATATTCCATTTTATGTAATGGGCCCTCACTACTGGCAAAAGGTATAATGAAAGGGCCGTGAAATTTTTGGTGACATGTTTGGTGACTTTCATAAGAGTTTTCCCAGGGAAGTCACCATAGGCAGTTAAAATATGACCATGAAAATCTATCATGAAATTATGGGTGAAAACACAACTGTTACGAGGTGCCACCTGAAAACACGGTGAAAATGTAGTGAATTTACATCCGTGAAAATATAGTGACAAGATTGCCATGAAAACAATATAAAATGTTCCATGAAAAGGCAGTATATTTTAAGCATGAAATTTGTCATGAAAATACAGTTGAAAACACTGTTAAGAGGTGCCACCTGATAATGCGGTGAAACTGTCATGAACTTACATCAGCTGGTGCAAATATAGTGAAATGTCTGTAAAAATATTCCATAAAAACGCATATTTAAGGTACGAAAATATCATTTTCTATGGTCTTCTAGTTATAAAAAAATGTCCTCGAAAACACCATTATACTAATGGCCTAAATATGATTGAAAGACCATGAAAGTCTGAAGTGAAATATCAGATGTATATGCTGCAACAAGCTGCAATCATATACCGGAGGACTGGTGGTCCTTTAGCTCAGCTGACATTATTTGTTCTGAGCAACCTTGTTGAAGGTGTTTATAGGCGAAGCAACCATCTTGGTCATGTGACCAATTTCCAGTTTCTCAGGTTGTTTAAGTTTTCAGGGCATTCATTTGTGGTTTATTGATTTCACAGATTGATTTTCATGACATTCATAGCTGCATGTTCTTTTTTCACGGTGTTATAAATTTCTGGTATAAAATTTTCACGGTCTATCAAAGCTGTACTTCGAACAAATTTCACAACATTTTTTCATGGCATTTTCACTACTCCGTGAAATCTCATCATATCTTCACAATCTTTTCACAACCCTTTTGTCACAGTAGTGTCTGCTTCTATACAAATTTAAACTTTCTGTTTGTCATTATTCAATTTAAACTTTCTGTTTGTCATTATTCAATTTAAACTTTCTGTTTGTCATTTCTTTTATTGGAAAACATACTGAATGAATAATCTAAGAAGTTCTGTCATAAGTGTCGATCTGATCTTTTTCCTGGCCTGCCGACCCAACTCATCACTTGAAAGAGCAACTCGTCTCAATGCATATTTGATGTTTCGGTTATTTCTGGTAGCTTGAGACCTCATCAAATATTTTGGTAAAGTTATGTTCTTATGCTCGATATTTGTACTAAGTTTTGAATATCTGCAACAGTTTTAAAGTTATAGGGAGGGCCAGTTTCCATACTAAAATTACAAAGAGACAGAATTCTGTAAAAAATGTAGATGGAATTAAGGTTCTTGTTTATTGCCTATTGTCTAATGATACTTTTTATTTGTACAAAATCAAGTTATGAAAATATAGAAGACGGTTTGAAAGTTATAGAGGGGACATGATTTCAATTAAGAAAATTATCTAGGGACATAATTCCGTCAAAAATGTAGATGGAGTTATTGTTCTTATTCTTTGCAGTTAATCTGATGATGCATTATATTTGTACCAAGTTTTGTGAAAATATTTTCAATGGCTTTAGCGTTACAGAGCCGACAAGATCTCAATACTGAAAGTAACAAAGAGACATAATTCCGTTCAAACTGTATGTGTTGTTACTGTTCTTGTTCTCATCTGATGATGCTTTATATTTGTACCATATTTTGTGATAATATCTTCAACAGATTTAAAGCTTTTCTATGAAGACAGTTATAAAGGAACATAATTAAAATCTGTTGGTGGAGTTGCGGTTCTTATTTTCTGCATATCACCTGATGCTGTTTTATAATAGTACAAAGTTCCATGAAATTATCTTCAATGGTTTTTAAGTTATAGAGCGAGTACAATATCCATAATGGAAACTACAAAAGGGCATGAATCTGTAACAAATGCAGGTGGAGTAATGATGTTTGTTTTCTGCACATTGTCAAATAATGCTTTACATTTGTACCAAATTTGGTGAAATTATCTCCAACAGTTCTACAGCTATGGAGTGGACGCAATTTCTATACTGAAAATTACAAAGGGGCATTATTTCATAAAAATGTAGCTGGAGTTACAACTCTTGTTTTCTGCAATTAATCTGATGATGCTTTATATTTGTTTAAAGTTTTATGAAAACTATCTTTGATGGCTTCGAAAGATATATCCTTATAAAGATATTGTCACAATATATGTTGTACATAGGTTTTTTTCGAAATAAATATGTTTAAACCAAATAAAGTTTCGTGAAAATATCTTGCACAATTTTAAAGTTATAGAGTGGATACAATTTCCATACTAAAAATCACAAAGAGGCATGATTCCATTAAAGGTCTAGGTGAGGTTATGGTTCCTATTTTCTGCACATTGTCTGATGATGCTTTATATTTCTACCAAGTTCCACAAAAATATCTCAAATGATTTCAGAGCTATGGAGCAGACACGATTTCAGTACTAAATTTACAAACATGACAAAGGAGCATAATTCTGTAAAGATGTAGGTGGAGTTATGGTTTTTATTTTCTGCTAATCATCTGATGCTGTTTTATATTCATATCAAAATTCGTGAAAGTATCTCGGACGCTTTCAGAGTTATTGAAGGAACATGATTTGTGGCAGACAGACAGACATACAGACAGACAACTAGGGGAAAACAATATGTCTCCCCCATTATTTTGTCTCTCCCCCCCCCCCACCCCACCCCATGTCTCCCCCAGGTAAGGGAAGACATAATGAATAAATTGGTACATGTATGTATCTTTTATACTTTTGGTGAGAATGAGACAATATGACATGGGAAAATGATGGTTGATACAACATAGGATTGCTCATTCAAAAACAAATTAAAAAAAACAAAAAAAATTGCAACACACTGCAAATTGATAACATTACTTGTGAAGAAATTTCCAGAGATTGAACATTTCTCATTGACAAATATCACCAGAAGCATAACAGCTTATTCTATTGAGATGGTCTAGAAATAGAATGAAAAATGAACAATTAGGATGGGTTTCGGTCCGAAAAATGCAACCTAAATGGATGGGGTTCCCATCCATAAGCTGAAGTAAACAAGAGCTGTCACCTGACAGCATAGCTCGCCTGAATAGGTGCTTGCCCATCATACAGTCGCTATGATAGTGTGGACTGCTATGCATAAAACTTCAGGCAACCATGTACATAATGACAACACATTTATAAACAAAAGCTATCTCAGAAATAAATCTTAAAATAAATAAAAATAAAATAATCCACATGACATATGACATTTCAAAGTCCATGAGCTTGAGGTCAAAGAACTAAGGGCTGGGGTTGGGGGAGGTGGGGGGGGGTGCTAAGATGTATCAAAACCTTGAATCATTATCTACCACCAGTCCAAGTAGTACTATCAACTGAGTCCATTGTGGCACTGTGAAATTATGTCTTCATAAATATAAAACTTTAACCCAAATCTTTAAGACAAAATTCAAAGTCGATGACCCCTGACTTCAAGGTCATCCAGTGGGGTAAGTATATGGTGTTTTGTAAAAACTCAAAGTAGTGTCTATCATCAGTTCAAGTGCAAACTAAATCTCTGCCAAGCATTATGAATAAGTATGCCATCAGAAAACTTTAATAAAGACCAAATTTCCTTTAATAAAGACCAAATTTCCTAAGTCTCTGACCTTGACATCAAGGTCACTGAGCTGGGTTGGGGTAGTACTCTGATCTAAGTACAGTGCAAATATAAAAAGAATTCATCTATGGGTTCAGGAGATATGTGTCTTTAAAAAACTTTAACCATAACATCCAATCAATAAAAAGACAATTTTCTAAGTCCATGACCTTGACATCAAGGTCACTGAGGGGGGTGGGGGTAGTTCCTTGGAAAACTTTGGACCAATATCTAACTACAGTGCAAGTATCAAAGGAATCCATCCATGGGTTAAGGATATATTGGGTTTTATAAAACTTTAACCAAAACATCCAGTCCCAAAAACCTCCCAATTTTCTAAGTCCATGACCTTGACATCAAGGTCATGGAGTGGGGTGGGGGTGGTACCCTGTTAAACTTTGGACCAATATCTAACTTCAGTGCAAGTATCAAAAGAATCTATCCATGGGTTAAGGAGATATAGGTTTTTAAAAAACTTTAACCAAAACATCCAATCCGGACACCATCGCCGGCGCCGACACTGACGCCAAGGTGACAACAATAGCTCTTCCTGAACTTTCGTTCAGGCGAGCTAAAAAGAATTCATCTATGGGTTCAGGAGATATGTGTCTTTAAAAAACTTTAACCATAACATCCAATCAATAAAAAGACAATTTTCTAAGTCCATGACCTTGACATCAAGGTCACTGAGGGGGGTGGGGGTATTTCCTTGGAAAACTTTGGACCAATATCTAACTACAGTGCAAGTATCAAAGGAATCCATCAATGGGTTAAGGATATATTGGGTTTTATAAAACTTTAACCAAAACATCCAGTCCCAAAAACCTCCCAATTTTCTAAGTCCATGACCTTGACATCAAGGTCATGGAGTGGGGTGGGGGTGGTACCCTGTTAAACTTTGGACCAATATCTAACTTCAGTGCAAGTATCAAAAGAATCTATCCATGGGTTAAGGAGATATAGGTTTTTAAAAAATTTTAACCAAAACATCCAATCTGGACGCCGACGCCGACGCCGACACTGACGCTGACGCTGACGCCAAGGTGACAACAATAGCTCTTCCTGAACTTTCGTTCAGACGAGCTAAAAATGGATGGATTTTCGGTCCAAACAATTTACTGAAGAATTCTACCAGACGATCGGTGTATGATCGCATATTTGCCCTTTGAACTGATTTCTCTGGTCATTATATTCTAATTATGTTGTTATTGCTCTACCCATATGCCAAGATTGAACACAATAGGTCATGTGTAAGTCCTTCAAAGGCTTGCATTTGTGTTGGGTGTATCCTGAAGCAAATTTATCTCCAGAGGCACTTTCAACCATGTTTTACAACATCTGTTATCAGTTAGTCTGGTACCAAATTTATTTATGTGCAGATAAAAATAACTTGTTTTGGAATTTCCAGATTCTAGGCAGCTTATATAATTTTTGTCTGGGAAAACTGAAGAAATTATAGAATTTATTATAGAGCTTAGAAATGGATGGAAAGACGTTCCAAAAATGCATGGATGGATAACCATCCTGGACTAGACTGGTATATGGGAACCACACATACTAAAACAGACCTACCACTGCATTTTATGCATGTAAGTTAAACACACTAAGAAAAAAGAAAATCTTTGATATGAACATGATGGAGGGTCATTCAATGACATATATGTTATCAGCGAAGACATACAAGCCTGTGCATTCATTTGATTTTGAATATCATGGTGATTCCTCAGACTGTCGATGGTGTTTTATGGTAAATGCACATATGTTCAGGGAGAGCAACTCTGCCATTTTCACTTTTACATCAACTTTTCAAGGAAAGAATTTGCCCCTTTTGAGGATTTATTTTTCCTTCAAGAGATCATCATTTTTCTGCTGGTTTTATCCTCCAGGGAAGCAAACAGGACTTAAATCTTAAAGAGTTCCTTCAAGAGCAGAGAACATACTGGTATTCAAAAGATGGAACATGGGCCATACTTTGAAGTTTAAGCCATTCAAGCTGCACAAGCTTCAGCAGGAAGTCACAAAATTGTCTTCCTTTATAAATGGTGGGAAAACATCATAGCAAAGTACCCCTACATCAAAGGAGTGGCAACTGTGTGGTGGCTTACCAGGGCTCTCACACCCCTTTTTGAGACAGGGGCCAGGACTTTTAGAATCGGGAAAAATTACTGACACTGACTGAAACTGGGAAAAACCATAAGTAAACACAGTTTTGAGAAGATTTCTTTAGAAAACTAGAAAATGTGTTAATGAAACACTATGCCCCCAACCATATGCTTGCCTCTAAAGAAGGCTCATCCCATAATGTTTGTACCTTTATACCATAGGCTTCAATGCACTAAGTCAAAAAAGGGGCTTAACTTGGTAACAAATTTACGATTTTTTTTTCAAAAGTTATTCAGGTCATTTACACTGGGCAATATCTTCCTGCAAAAAATCATGATCCTAGTGTCTGGGGTTCTAGAGATATTTTGTTCACAAGGTTCCATAGGCTTACAATGCACTAAGTTGAAACAGGGACATAACTCAGTCAAAAATTCACGATTATTTTTTCAAAAGTTAATCAGGTCATCTACACCTTGGGCAATACAGTTTCAAGTCCCTAGCTCTTATACCTTTCAAGATATCTTGCTGATAAAGTCAAAATATCAAATTTTTCAAAAATTGACAGAATTTCTTCAATGTTCAGTTGATCGGTTCATCTACTCGTCATATCCAATAAGCTGACAAAGTTTCAAGCCTCTAGCTCAAACACTTTTCAAGATATCTTGCTGACAAAGTCAAAATGCAGAAGTTTTCAAAGGGCCATTTCTCCTACAGAAATAAATGGAATTCGTCCAAAAGTAAATCAATTCATCTACTCATCATTCCTAATTAGCTATCAAGCCCCTAGCTCAAATGCTTTTCAAGACATCTTGCTGACAAAGTCAAGAATGCAGAAATTTTCAAGGGGTGTAACTCTCTCAAAAATTAACAAAATTCATTCAAAAGTTAATCAGTTCATTTACTCATTAGCTCCAACAAGCTGAAAAAGTTTAAAGTCCCTAGCTCTTATACTTTTCAAGATATCTTGCTGACCAAGTCAAAATCCCAGAATTATTAAAGGGCCATGCCAGAATTATAAAAAGGTCATAACTCCTACAAAAATTGACGGAATTTGTTCAAAAGTTAATCAGTTCATTTACTCATCATTCCTAATTAGCTATCAAAGTTTCAACCAACTAGCTTAAATGATTTTCTATATATCTTGCTGACAAAGTCAAAATGCCAGAATTTTCAAAGGGCCATAACTCCCTAAAAAATTGATGGAATTTGTTCAAAAATTAATCAATTCATCTACTCATCAGCTCCAATAAGCTGAAAAAGTTTAAAAGACAGAATCAGATTCAGAATCAGATTTATTTTTTGTTGGTTGTGTGTGTATGTGTGTGTGTGTGTGTTTATTACAGAGAGCCAGATAAGCTTCGTATTTACGTAAAATACGGACCAAAAATGACAAAATACGAAGTGTCTTGAAATTTCAATCGTACTGAATACGGTAGTCATTTCTCAGCTTACGAAAGCAGCTCAAACACACCGTACAACCGGCTGAAGTGATGCCAGATGGCTACAGAGATAGCAGATCACAAAAAGTGAAAGTAGATTTTGAGTAGGTGAGATAAAATTGCTGGTAAAAACAGACGATAAAATCCTGGAAGAGTTTAGCCTCATATGGAAGTTGCTCAGTGTCTGTAGATTCAACAGTATCAGTCTGGGTGGCTTTCTTATGCAGATAAGGTTATAGCAGGTCTTGAATGGATTTTCAGAAAAAAAAAAACACACACACAAATTCTGCTTTTCGGCTCCCATTAAACGAATCTGAGATAGTGCCCAATCTGTTTGCTTGCTTGCAATAAAACTTCAATTAGTTAGCAATATTTCTGCCAATTTTTGACGCACAATTTGGTTTTATAATGAAAATACACACTTTCAAAGAGGATGGGTAGCGACAAAGTGGTTGCCTTTGTCAACAGATGCACTTTTAGGTGGACAGCTGGGATGGCAGATCAGTTTGTATGGAAATAGGCTGACATTGATGACAGGTATCAATATATTGGTACATATCTTTAAACTGATTATACTGTGACTTCGGTGTGAAATCATGAAGAATGAAGCATGCTTGTCCACTAGAATGCATGTTGTTGCACTTAATAGCTTTACATCTTTCGGCAACTTTCTGATATTGTTTCGGTAACTACTTTTTCGTTGCAAATGTGCTACATGTACTGCAGTGCTTTTAGCAAGTCAAGAATTTCGTTATCTTAAAAGTTATTCTGTCATTTGATTTGATTAGGAACATTTAGCAATATTCATTGTTTAATACCCCCTCCCCCCCCCCCCCAACCCCCACGACCCCCCCCCCCCCCCCCAAAAAAAAAAAAAAAAAAAAGGCTAGTGACAAGCATTTGTCACAAGCCTCACCAGCTGTCAGACTGTGAGGCTGGTGACAAACGGTTGTCAGCAGACCCCGCCTTGTTTTTATGCCCCCCCCCCCTGCAAAAGTGGGGAGCGGCATATAGTTTTGCCTCTGTCCATACGTACATACTTCACATTTGTAGTACTGTTCTTGTCTCCGCCACTTCTTCTACAGTATTTGATGCTGGGAGTTGCAACTTGCAACACAGTTCAGACATGCATTGAACATGTGCATAGAGAAAACGAAATTTGATCCAGGTCATTATTGCAGAATTATGTCCCCTTAAATGACATACATATTTTGGCCATATTTCACAGTTTGTAGCACTATGTGTGTCTCCACAACTCCTCCTACAGTATTTGATGCAGGGATTTGAAACTTGCAACACAGTTCAGACATGTATTGAACATGTACATAAAGGAAAAAGAACTTTGATCCAAAAATGCTGGCAAATCTTTTTTCCTCTTTCAGTAGTGTACATTCAGTTACCTGCATGACTCCCAAGTCCATATCTTACGGTTCTAATGATTTTTTGAAGAAATTGCAAAAATTCACATTTTGGTCAATGACTCTGTCACAGAAATTTCAGTCAGGAAATGCCCAGACAAATGGGGCCATAATCTGCACCGACTTTAACTGAAATTTTGTAAGGAGTCCTTGCTCAAAGTACAAATCTTTGTGGCTCCATCAAAATATCATTAGAATCAGAAAGATGTGGAATGGAAATTGGTGCACTGTTCAACGAGTGTAAATTATCTGAAAAAGATATTAATTTAAACTTGCATAAAACAAGATTCACACTTTTTTCCGACAGCGTGTCAAAATAGAAATAAAATAAAAAAAAAGTAGATTCCCAGGAGAATCCCATGCTGTACAGAATTCGAGGAAATGGTTGCATGTACAAACTAGACAAACATACAAAAAAAGAACGTTTTGGCATGGCATGTAGTGAAGACAGGCAACAAAGTTACCCCCGAAAAAAAAAACAATAAACAGCAATAGCCATTCCGAGCATAACTTACCGGATAATGTTTGAACAGCACTGGTTTAGCTTGTCAGAATGTTGCCCTTATTTCTGCGCAGTTACAATCATATATTGTAGAAGATACTCAGGAAAATTTACTCGTGTTTGGCTTGGACGATACGCCGTCGAAACTTTCATGACATTATTATTATCATTTTTATTATTATTATTATTATTACTATAATTTTTTTTTCTATTGTTTTTTTGTTTTTTTTTTTTTTGGTTTCGTGGGGGGTGGGGATGGGAGGGGGTATTAAACAATGAATATTGTTAAATGTTCCTAATCAAATCAAATAACAGAATAACTTTTAAGATAATGAAATTCTTGACTTGCCAAAAGCGCTGCAGTACATGTAGCACATTTGCAACGAAAAAGTAGTTACCGAAACAAAATCAGAAAGTTGCCGAAAGATGTAAAGCAATTAAATGCAACAACATGCATTCTAGTGGACAAGCATGTTTCATTCTTCATGATTTCACGCCGAAGTCACAGTATAATCCGTTTAAAGATATGTACTAATATATTGATACCTGTCATCAATGTCAGCCTATTTCCATACAAACTGATCTGCCATCCCAGCTGTCCACCTAAAAGTGCATCTGTTGACAAAGGCAACCATTTTGTCGCTACCCGTTCTCTTTGAAAGTGTGTATTTTCATTATAAAACCAAATTGTGCATCAAAAATTGGCAGAAATATTGCTAACTAATTGAAGTTTTATCGCAAGCAAGCAAACAGATTGGGCACTATCTCAGATTCGTTTAATGGGAGCCGAAATGCAGATTTTGTGTTGTTTTCTGAAAGTGTTGCCCATTCAAGACCTGCTATAGCCTTATCTGCGTAAGAAAGCCACCCAGACTGATACTGTAGAATCTACAGACACTGAGCAACTTCCATATGAGGCTAAACTCTTCCAGGATTTTATCGTCTGTTTTTACCAGCAATTTTATCTCACCTACCCAAAATCTACTTTCACTTTTGGTGATCTGCTATCTCTGTAGCCATCTGGCATCACTTCAGCCGGTTGTACGGTGTGTCAAATGTGTTATGTATTTACGCTATAGCATGCGCGGTCAACCATTTTTCAATTGCCAGAATGTTACCTATTTTTAGTATTTACTGATGATTGCTTCAGCGCATGCGCTGTCTGAGCATGCGCAGTCAACCTTTTTCCGAAAACAGAAAGCACATGGTACATGTACCTATTTTCAGCATTCTCTTTTCGGCTTTTACTGGTCGTTTTTATGAATAGACCGGGAACAAGCATGAGTATTGGAATTTACCGAGCGTTAGCCAATCGCTAAATTGCACATGATCTTTCCGGTCGATTGTGTAGGTACTTTCATTTTCGTTGAACAAACACGTTGCAAACTTGACTGAACAGTCAATAAATGGCCCCATCTGGTTGTGCGAAGCTGGAAAACTTTGGCTTCGGCAAGCCAGTGGTTAATTCTAGTGAACTCTAGCCAGCAAAGATCAGCCGATCGTCCCCTGATGCGTGGTAAAAGGAAAGCAAAACACTGTCAGGGTCGGTAACGGGTCGTTTCAGCCCAATTCCCTTTCGGCCCCGGGTCGTTTCGGCCTTATTCCCGTTCGGCCTGGGTCGTTCCTGTTGTCCAGAGTTTTAAGCAAGAACCCTGGACAAGAACAAGTAGACTGACATTTTGGGAGACCAGTTGTGCGTTAAAAAGATACTGAACAACCACTGGATCTCAGGAGTACCGATACTGAAAGGACTCATCAGGATACTGAAAAGGTTAAAATTCTGTTTGGTAAATACTGAAACCACTGTAAAAATTATCTGGAGCTCTGTTATTATCATTACAATTCTTAAATAAGCTTGAATAAACAGGATTGTCAATGTGATCTGGGTCTATGGAATTACCCCAAACCACCCCAAACCGCCTAAAAACCACCCCAAACCACTTTTCTTCATACTGTTTCAGGAAAAAATAGGTTGCAAACTTTTTTGTTTATGTTTTTCTAATGATTTCAAAATTATTAAATGAAAAAATTGATATGATCTACTTGCGAGGAAAAAGGGATTTTCATATTTTGTATGCACTGACAATAATATACAGGTCTTTGTATGCTGCGTTTACGTACATGTATGTAATATTTACATCACATACAGTGTATGTATGTTTGTATGTCCATGTTTGTCTGCACATGCACGTGTATGTGTATGCATATCATATATCATTCATACATACACACATACAAAAATATGGCCTCATAATGGTAACAGCAATTTTTCCCTGTAGCTGAAGCGCGGTGGCTCAGTGGTTAGTGCACTTGACTCTGAAGCCAGATCGAGGTCGTGGTTTCGAATCCCGCCAGATGCGAGAAATCTTCCTATATCCAAACGCGTTTTTCTAGCATCATTTGCAGGGGTGATGCTAACAAGTGTGCCGTCCTTCAGAACGGGACGTTAACTGGAGGCCCCCTGTGCAGGTTAAAGATCCCTACTATAGCTACATGGCTATACGTAGGCTTTCATCCTGCAACATCGGAGTGTACGAAAGTACACCGTCTCTGTCCCCTTCGGGAGTTAAGGCATAAATGGAAGAAAGAAAGCTGCAAATATAAATCAACTTTTCCAATTTATAAATATTTAAAGGCTTTTCCCAATATTTCTGAAGCAGTGTAAGCCGCTGCAAATTTATATACCTAATTTGGTTTCAAGGTATTTGGTTTTGATGGTTTGGGGTGTGTTTATGGGGAGGGGGGTGGGGGGGGGGGGGGCGGGGGTTTAGTGGGTTTTGGAATGGTTTGGGGGTAATTCCATGGACCAATGTGATCTTGATGAGAAACGTATTTAGTCTCCAGCTTATAAAAGAATTGGCCAAAAATAGAAACCTATATCTTATAAGTTAACTTATTTACAACCTCCAGCTCTTCAAGCCATCTCACATCTTCTCTGCTCTGCCTGATTCACAGTCAAATTTCTACTTTCGTTTTGCATGTACCCAACACAGGCTGTCATTTCAACTCTCTTTCTCTTCATATATATCAGTTTAATCCATTAACAGAAACCCCACTGACTCAGTTATTGCTGTTAACAATGTTGATCACCGTTAATTAATCCCAAAACGGTCTTCACTGACATTTCAAAATCACTTTCCATGTAACTTACCTGGCCACCCCCATTTCTCGACGACACAAGGTAAACTTTCCCAAAGGCGCCCTCCCCCAGTGTTTGTATGAGGTCAAATTCTCCTGGCATTTTGTCTGCCCGTTTTTCAGTGGTGTTTTAACTGTGTCATGCTTCTCCCATTTAAAATTCAACAAAAACGAAGTTCACAACAAAAAGAAACTAAATTTTTGTTTCCATTCATAAGGCGTACTTGATTGTTTAACTTAAAAGTCCTACTAAACATGTTACATGAAACTTGATATGGGGATCCAGCCTATGTAGGCTCACGTGCAGTAGCGTTGATATGCAGGACAGCAAATTGAGGGCAACACATATTTTATGACACTGTAAGAGTTTCCGACTGAAAAACGCAATTCTCAGTTTACAGTCTCTACATCTCAGGTCTTAGTTGTAGGACTTCCTAGTCCAGATATAAACAGAAAACCGGAAACCAAGTTAAATTAAGAAGAAACCAACGTCGAATCGACGGTTCGCCGTAAAGTAACCGGCGGAGCACTACTACACAACAACAACAACAACAAGTGGCGACCAAAGTTACTTCAGAAACAAAGTTTCCTGAAAATCGAAACTTGCTTTTAGGTATTTTCCGGTCCCGAGCTAAGCTATATAACTTCCTGGCCAAAGTAGATGATATTGATAACGTTCAACACTTTTTGAGGGTCAAACAGCACAACAAATCGGCGCAAGAATGTGCTGTGACTGAGACACATGGTGTAAAAGATAGCTTGTGCTGCCAAGCTTGCCAAACGTAAACCTCTACACTTTCGTTTAACATGACTCTACACATGTAAGCATAGTTTGTGTTTTGTTGATCAATCCCTTCTGCAGTGTTTCCGTTAAAAAAATCATGACCACAAGCTAACTATGTCGTTTCCACAAGTTTGCTTTGTCGTTTCAAGAGATACAGTCCAACCTGCTTATGTGGTCATCTCTATTTAGGGACCACCTGCCTTTAGCAGCCAGCTTTCCCGTTTCCCTTGAACCAAAATACAGTGTAAATGAACCTGTATTAAGGGGTAACCTGTCTTAAGGAGCCAATTTTCGGGCTTCCCTTGGGTGACCCCTTGAGACAGGTTTGACAGTAGTATCCTTTTCCAACGACATAGTACGAGTTAGTATAACCAACAGATTTTTTTGTGATTTCGGGCAGTTGGTGGGAGAGAGCAAAACAACAAACCTGACATTTACACAATCAGTCAAGATACATGTAAATCGACGTTTAACACATTGTCATTTGTCGTAATTTATAACGTTGGCGGAGGGGATCTAGATCTTACACGCGATACATTGCCTTGCTATGGCTAACATTTGTTTGCAGTTTTCTTAAAATCTATCCACTAATGAAAAAGCTAAAGGTCAGACACGACATTCTGTTTGCCAGACTCCCGGACACCATGTTCATCGTTGAACATGATCTATGTGAACTTTATCTTTGAGTTGGGTACCTAGGTCTTGCGAGAGACATATCTTTTTGACATGTCTTCCACTTGAGTTATTTTGAATTCCGTCAACAAATAAGAACGTTGTAACAGATTGGACACAACATTCTGTCTAGTCTATTCTATTCTATCCCATAACCTTACAAGGTTGTTGGAGCACCACAGATGACTTCGAAACGATCCCTTTTCACCTTGTCCTGTTTTCAGCAGCCCTAGTTGAGCTGGCAAAGTCCATTCCTGTCCTCCTGTCCACTCCTTAATATTGTCTTCCCACCTCTTCTCCTGTCTACACCTTCTTCTTTTCATTTTGTATAAATAAAATATAAAGGCACCATTGCTTCATTGGGAGTCTTAATATCACGACCGGGATGTGTGTGTGCGTGTAGGGGGCGGGGGGGGGGACAGGGACATAATATTATGACCGTGGGTCACTATTCTTTAAAGAATAAGAACCGAGAGTCAATATTTTATAGATATCATCAAGGGGAGTCATCAAATTTTAACGGGGGCTTGCATTCTATAGAAAAGGCGTCACTTGTTCTATAGAATAATTACCTGTGGTCGTTATTCTATGGGGGTCACTTTACTTCGTTACACCGGCGTTAACACCAAGTCCACAATAACAATGATAATTCATCCCTTACATAGTGGGCACGCGACGTGATGGCAACGTCGTATCAACGTCGATGCAATGTCAGCACGTTGCACTGACTTTTGTGTGCCGTTGCATAAACGTCATATACCCGCGTAGTGTATCAAAACATTGCCATCGAAATGTTACAAAGTATTTGAAATATTATTGAACACACCTGGTGAACTATGTTTCCAAGGCTGTTACGAAAGGAAAAAAAAGTTCATAGTTCCAAAACCACTTGGTCATCGTGGCTAAACAAATTTGTTTAGCCACGACGGCCAGGATGTTCGGGAACTGAACTCTTTTTCTTTTGGTAACAGCCCTTGTAATATACATGTATATTGTTAACCAGAAGTGTTAAAGGAGCCCGCGGAAGCATTTTACGCGGGAAAATTTAATTAAAGTGAAAACCAAGTCAATCACATTGAATTTACGTACATACGTGTCTATCGCACAAATGACATGATCACAAAAGAAAGAAGTAATCCCAAGCTGCTTATATCCTTGAGCTACTCAAAAGATATGGACTCAATTGCTGATTCTTACACTCCCTAAAAGGTAATCTACAGCTCTGCCAGAACTACAGCACCATCAGCCTCATCTGTCATTCAAGCAAAGTCACGCTGAAAATCATCTTGAACAGGCTCAAACCCAAAGCTGAAGAGATTGTTGCTGAAGAACAAGCTGGGTTCACCACAGGAAGGAGCACCACAGAACAGATCTTCAAACTTAGACTCCTGTGTGAAAAGTATCTCCAACATCATCAACTTTAGACTCCTGTGTGAAAAGTATATCCAACATCAGCAAAATCCGTACCATGCCTTCATTAATTAAAAAAAAAAGCTTTGACAGGGTATGGCATGCAGCCTTATGGGCCACCATACGGAAGTACAGTATCAGTGCAAATCTTATTCGCAGCATTGAGCATCTCTACGACAAGGCTACATGTGCAGTCCTGATGAATAGCAGCACGGGAGACTGGTTCAGAACAACAGTTGGAGAAAGGCTAGGGTGTATTAGGTCACCCACCCATTTCAACATTTTTCTCGAACGGATCATGTCTGATGCTCTGGAAGAGCATGACGGAAAGGTTAGCATAGGTGGCAGAAATATTACCAATCTGTAGTTTGCCGATGACATAGACGCTCTAGCTGAGGAAGAGCGGGAACTAGAAGTCCTAGTTGAAAGTCTCGACAAAACCCGAACAAGGTCTATGATGGAGATCAGTGTTGAGAAGACCAAACTGATGACGAACAGCGCAGATGACATCCAGAGGGAGATCAAGTTAAAAAGAAAGAAGTTGGGTACTTTAACAAGCTTCAAATACCTTGGAGCAGTTGTCTCAGATGATGACTCAAAACAGGAGGTTCTCTCAAGGATTGCACAAGCCACTTCAGCTCTTACCAAGCTGAAACCAATTTGGAGAGATAACAACATATCCCTTGGATTAAAGGTGAAACTTATGCGCTCCCTTGTCATTTCCATATTTCTGTATGCTTGTGAATCGTGGACCTTGACAGCAGAATTACAGAAAAGAACGCAGGCCTTTCAGATGAGATGCTGCCGTAGGTAATCGACCATTTTGTACAAGAACCATATAACCAATGAGGAGGTTCGCAGAAAAACCCAAGCAGCCATTTGAGAATATGATGAACTCCTGACCCTGATCATTTTTTTAAATTTCTTTTTTAAGTTAGTGTGAATAAGTTATTTGTAGGTGGAAAGAATTTAGAGCCTGGCATGCATTTGAAAGTAAATATATTTACGGAAAAATTGCCCATTTTAGGACATTTTTATCACATTTTCCCCAAAATGTTCAACTGCTGTTGCCATGGCAACGGGATACTTTGGAATGAAACGGATGTTGTTTTCTTGTTTTTGTGTCACAATAAGTATTATAGGAAAGTTTTAGCAAAATCGGTGACTATGCGTGCCACGGCCCTATGTAAAAAAACAATTAAGTCATTACAGAGAATGGCTCTAAATACAATCAAATCCCACGCACACAATAAGCGAGTTCGGAGTTCCACACTGCGCATGCGCAACCTCAGATTTTGCTCTCGGAGGTCAGAGGTCACGGATGCCAAAAGCCATATGCGCAACATGTAACAGACCACCATATCGACTAATATTTCAATGTATAAACATTCCCTGTCTATTCTGTCTAGCTAAAATAATGTGGCTAACCATTTTCTCTGAACTGAAAACAATTTTCAATCATATCAATGAATTTTAATCATGAAAAAGGTGTTTTATATCGACTGACCAGGTAAGTGTAATGATGACCTATCGGATTTTTCCACACTTGACCTTTGACCTTTCTCCTCCAGTCCAACCGGAAATTCGGAAGTCCGAACTCTATGGCAAGCCATTTTACTATTTATTATGGAACGTAGATATCTCATTTATTATATCAGATATCTAATTTATTTTATAAGATATCTTATTTATTATATAAGATATATTATATATATAAGATATCTTATATAATAAATAAGATATCTTATTTAGTATATTAGATATCTAATATGCCAATTTAGATATCTAATATAACATACAAGATATCTTATATAACATATAAGATATCTTATATCCTATATAAGATATCTGATATAGGATATAAGATATCTTATTTAATTTTTCATATAAGATATCTTATATGTTATATTAGATATCTTATATGTTATATTAGATATCTTAATTGGCATATTAGATATCTAATATACTATAAAAGATATCTAATATATTATATAAGATATCTAATAGGTAAAATTAAATAAGATATCTCATATCCCATATAAGATATCTTATTTCCTATAGAAGATATCTTATTTGTCATATAAGATATCTTATATACTATATCAGATATCTAATAAAGGTATATAAGATATCTTATTTGACTTTTCCATAAGACACAACACAATATATAAGATATCTGATATAGCCTGTAAGATATCTTATATGACATATAAGATATCTTATTTAGTTAATCAGATATCTTATATTGGATGTAAGATATCTTATATAGGATATGAGATATCTTATTTAATTTTACATATGAGATATCTAGTATAATATATTAGATATCTTATATAGTATATTAGATATCTAATATGCCAATTAAGATATCTAATATGCCAATTAAGATATCTAATGTAACATATAAGATATCTTATATGAAAAATTAAATAAGATATCTCATATCCTATATAAGATATCTTAAATAGGATATAAGATATCTTATATGTTATATTAGATATCTGCTATGTTATATTAGATATCTTAATTGGCATATTAGATATCTAATATACTATATAAGATATCTACTATGCATAATAAATAGTAAAATGGCTTGCCATAGAACTCGCTTATTAAATTGCACAGCCCGTCAAAGTTGGGCGATAGGCCAATTTTGATGAGTGCTCTATATTCAAGCCGACTTTTATCGGTTTTAAGGAAACATCTAGTCGTTGGTCAGTTACATAAATCCCTGTATCTCATTGGTCACTGTACGGTGAATTAATTTACCTAAACGGACCGGATTGGGCCTAATTACCGGATCGGAGTGGAGCGGGCCTATTTCTGTCCTATTTTCAGCCGATTTTTCTTTAGATATTTAGATGCATACAGGCAGATTAATTGCGGTTCCTACCCATGACATATATGCATTCGATAAATTGGCAAAACCCTGATTCTTATTTTAAGGTTTTCTTTTAAAGAAATGAGAGTATTTTTGTTTTCATTTTAACCGAGATAACAAGTTAGTTAAACAATTTTATGAAATCACCGTAATAATACGGGACACCTTTATACCAGTATTGTAGTGTCCCTGTAAGGTTCTTTTTCCAGTTTTGACTGTTGACAGATCCACTTTTTTCTATAAGGTGGAGTTAGTTCAACTGTTTGGATAGTGGCAAACAGGGTATACCCAGATCTGACCGCTCCTTGAAGAGCAGTCTCATCTGGGTCTACACTGTTTGCTCAGGTATGCTTGTCCAAATGCATGAATTTTCTAGGGTAAGAGCTCTTTCGTGTCTGTGCTGCTGTCCAGGAATAAACATAGTCGTAGACTCATAGTATGTCTCAAAGGTTCAAATGAGGATGGGTTTTGAAGATAATTTCTCTTCATATTGCATGAAACCATATGTTATAACCAGTGTTACAGAAAAGAAGGGGTGACAGGGATAATTTAGGGATAATTTCCCGTAATTCTTCATAAAAACATATGTTGTGACCCCTCAATAGAACTGTTTCATAGAGTAAAATAGTGAAAAGAATACAGCTCTTTTCCGGGAACTTAGTGAAAAGAATACAGCTCTTTTCCGGGAACTTTTTGAGTTTCCCTCGTATTTACCTTTCATGGCTAGTTCACTTATTTCTCCCATAGCCTTGTTTGTCGTAAGGGCCAGTTTTGACTATCCGCGCCGTTCCAAACTGCTCTCGGAGATTATGGTTTTATAACTGGCTGAACACTTGGAATGCTCTAACGAAATTTTCAGCCTGCAAAGATGCACAAGCAGACCTTAATCTTCGCTTGTCGCAACGGCAATATCAAAACCTTTTTATTTCATTGCAGGAATCAGAAATTGCCAATTTATGTCTGTCTTCGGAATCTAAACCAAAAAGGGACAATGCTAGAGACAATTACATGATAAGCACACTCAAGATTCATAATCTTTGAGGGAAAATGTAGGGGTTTAGCCCCTAACATATTTCATATTGCAAGATCTGCTAATGGAATCTTGTCCATTTTTCAAAATTTCAGCTTGCATATACGCAGGAACGTGTTGAAATTTTGTCAGTTTGACAAAATTTCAATACGCACCTGCGTATTTGTGTACAGAGAGATACGCCCTTTCGAACCATAAGATTTGAAGAAAAAAAAGATTTATCTGAGCAAGGAAGTAAATTATATCTATAGATAGATATTAAAATGACAGTATCAAGTGTCATGGGCTGTAACTAAATCGAAAGTAGGAAATTACAAACAAGGGGCCGTTGTATTAACATATAAATGGCTTCAGGATTAGAAGTAAAGGGGCTGATAGGAGAAGGGGCATTCGGAAAAGTCTATTTGTTAGAAAATTCAGGAGGAGATAAGGTATGCATTATCTTTAATTTGATTTTAAATACATGTACTTTTAAAGGTCACTGTATAGTTGCACCTTTTTTTTTTTACAAATGCATAATACTCAAGAAATTTTACTGTTTTACAGATAGACAATAAAATAAATTAATTGTTTAAGTGAGGAGCGGTGTAGCGTAGTGGTTTAGGCGCTAGATTACCAATCAAGGGGGCGCATGTTCGACCCACCTCACGTCCAGTCTTTCGGATGAGACTTTAAACCGAGGCCCGTCCCCGTATGACTTGTGTTGGTGGGACGTTAAACACGAGTTCACTCATTTATGCAACAAACTGTGTTCGAGCAAATTATAAGCGGTTGATATCTGTAATGGTAGTTCGAGTTCAGACTTGTCATTGTATTCATATGCACAAGATTGCACTGCTACAGTGAGAATATATCCCACTGGGCACACAAAGTTGAATCAATATTGAATCACCCTTGTTGCAATCTCATGACGTTGAATCAACGTTTATTCAGTGTTGATTTAACGTGCGCCCAGTGGGTATCCCACTGGACACACAAAGTTGAATCAATATTGAATCAATCTTGATTCAACGTCATGACGTTGAATCAATGTTGATTCAATATTGATTCAACTTTGTGTGCCTGATGGGTATAATAATCAATGTATTCACAGGAGATGATTGTATAAGCGGTTAATGCTTGTTATCAGATGCTGTTTCCAGTGTATTTCTTGTAAATGTGTAAATGAGTTGAAAATAAGTAATATTTATACCATGGTTTGTCCGCCTGTACGAGGAGATAATCCACGACCTTTAGCTCGTGAATTATCTCCCGTACAGGCGGACAAATCATGGTTCAACTATTTTATACCACCCTTATCAGTGTAGACCTTGCTAATAGCGTAATTTAGCGTTTTCTAGTAAGGGTGGTATAAAATATTGTTTAAACCAATCAAAGTATTGACTGTCGTTAATGCTCTGCTACAATCCAAAAGCTGCAAAGACTGTGATTTCAACCGAATTTTTAATGCAAAAATCTTGTCTAAAATGTGTAATCAAGGTTTGGTTATCTTGCAATCTTGCAACAGAATTCATTATTACCTGGAGCCAGAGTGACAATATCTAATTACCTGCAAAAACAAATTTAGCCAAAACTAGATTCTTTAATACTGAACCGAATCAGTTGTTGATTAAAGTACGAAATTCTGGTGACCAAATCCTGATTGTTAATTCTGTACATTTGTACGTGATAGTTTTCTTGAAATAAATATTGTTTAAACTAAATCCTGGGGACCTTACCTTCTCTTTCCAAATCTGTTATTGTACATGCGTTTGTTGTGAAGTACCGAATAATAATAATAAACAGATTCAATTTTGCTTGTTGTTGCAAGCATTCAGGTGCATGGTATTGGATAACAAATTAATTACCCTATAACCGGGCAGAACATAACCCCGGTGCCGTGAAGTCGACTGCCGGTTTTTACCGACTGTTGGTATTCAGACAAGTAGGCCCTACTCGGAATAGGTTCTGCTTGTCTGAATACCTACGGTCGTTTTGCTAGTCAACAGTGCACAGCAAGAAAATCTAATAAAAGACTTTTGTTCTCAGTGGGAAGTTGCAATAAGGAATCTCTTATTGTGATTTCCGGTAACCACAGTAAATTTCTAAGAGCATGACGTTAAAAAAATGTCAAATTTCAAAAACGGTTTCCGTGATCCTCAAACTGACAAAGCTCGGCGCTGCTGTAAAAGGTGAAAAGTCAGGTGCGTAACAATGGGTAATTAATTACATGTTCGCACAATTATGGGGTGTGTGTGTGTGGGGGGGGGGGTATCCCTTGAGGGCAAGAATATGAGTTTAGCCCCAAGATATTTCATGTTGTCGTGTCCGTTTGCAGTAACTATCGAAATGTTTTAAAATCTATAAAATTGTAGCATCATCAAATATGCAGGTGCGTGTTGAAATTTTGTCAAGTTGACAAAATTTCAATACGCACCTGCGTACTTGCATACAGGCAGTTACGCCTTAGAAGGTTGTTGTTAATCCAATGCTCGTAAAGATGTTGGTCCCTGCAGCTCAGCGGTACGAATCCATGCCCGCACTACGAGGCACCGCGTCCGTCCTCTGTCACGTTGATAAAAAGCCACCCTGGGAGTAGCCAAGACGACCCTTTTTAGGGCTATGTTTGCCGCCACCTGGCTGAGTTCAGCGGTACCAAAACATGGCCGCACTATTGTGCACCGCGTTCGACCTCTGTCCCGTTGATGAAAGCCGACCTGAGAGTAGCCGCCGACATCCATCTGCTTCCTTTTCCCGGACAACCCCTACTAGGGCCACACCGTCTGTGAATGTTCGCCGCCACGTGGCTGGGTTGCCACATGGCGTTGCCCCTTCTAGCACCATGTGTAAGTGTTCACAGTCCGAGTTCCGCCAGCGACAACGTATAAGTAATAGCACTAAATATATTGATCTATATATACAGAGCTGTAGCTAATGCATTCAAAATTAAAATGCTTTGTCATAGCAAACTGGAATTCAGCGTTAATTTGATAGGCAGATAAATTAATCCCAAATGTGTTACTCTCTTTGTCTTTTCCCTTCAATGTTACAATAGAATACACAAATCCTACTATATAATAGGCAAAATGACTGCGTGTAGAGAAAACTGATTATCAATAAGGACCCTAGGAGCATCCAGATACCCAGGTTGCACTTGTTATTTATTGTGTTCAAAGCTGGAATAGTCAAAGTTAATTAAATCCATTGCTGATGTAACCGGTGATTCCAACTACTCATGAGTACCTGGGGCCGTATTCATAAAACGACTTAAGTGGTTGCTATGCGGTTGCTAAGGCTAAATTTCTTTGAAGGAGAATCCCTACAACTATGAAATTTAATAGTTGTAGGGAATCTCCTTTATAGATATTTAGCCTTAGCAACCGCATAGCAACGACTTAAGTGGCTTTATGAATACGGCCCCAGATCACACCTCCGTATAGATCTGAGTTCGAGTCTGTATCAAAAATTCGTTTCCATGGTTCGAGAGTTCAGACATGAGTTTGGTACTTAAATTAATTGACCACTTGTACTTTAACCACCCAACAGGTTGCACTCAAATTGATTGATTTGAAAAAGCAGGACCAGAAAGTGGTATTCCAGACTGTTCAAGAAATCCAACTGCTGGCCAAACTTAACCATGAACATATTCTAGAGTTCCTCCACTGTGACGAAGAAGATGGGGTTATACACCTGCTAACAGAATACTGCAGTAATGGAGACCTGGACGAATATACCAAACAGCACAGGGGAGCGGTTCTAGAGGAGCCGAGACTGGTGGAGTGGATACGTCAGATCACAAGAGCACTGGAGGTAGGGACAGGGTAAAAGTCTAAAAAATCGGACACCAAAAGTAATTACCATTATTATCCTAAAATAGAACAGTATGGTTTTATAATGCAGTAATCACAGGGTATAAACCAGTCCGCCAATTTTCGCTTCCTGCAGAGAATGTCCGTCATATTTGGCTTCCGCCAAAACTGTCCGCGAACTCTTGCTTCCTGTAGGGACTACTGTCCTCGAAAAATGGCTCCCTGCCGAGACTGTCCGCGTGAATCTGCTTCCTTCCTAACAGAAGTCTCGGCAGGAAGCAAGAGATCGCGGACAGTCTCGGCGGAAGCCAAATATGATGTACAGTCTCTGCAGAAAGCGAAAATTAGCGGAATCGATTATACCCTGTGGTAATGAGTCCAATAGATGCAGATGGAATGGCAATTAGTGTAGACTCCTTTGAGCATCATCAGCTAAGGGCTATAAATTTTACCCAAAACATTAAATGCAAATGTTACAAACATACAGACGGACAATCTACCTGTCGAGGGTTCAATTAACAAATTCAAAAACAAAACTAAGAAAATGATATTAACACAAACTTGAACACAATTGTTATTTAAATTTCAAATTCTCTGACATTGACCTAAGGTCTGCGACAGCATCCAGATGGTGCCATTTAAACTGTTTGGTTTAAACTTTGTTTGAACATATGGCATAAAATTACCAAATATTCTAATACAATACTAGTATAAATGAAGGTACAATAGATACAGATGGGATTCAGAAATAATTCATTAGACTTGCTTATCTGCTGTATCCCAAGTCATCTGTTAAAACAAATCACACATCGAATTGTTCTATTCTAGTATTTTGAAAATATAAGCAAACAAACGCCACTTACCGGAAGATTTAAACAAGACTTTAATGCAAATCTTATACGACTTTCCAATATTCAAAATAACCTTTACCTTAGGTCAACAGCAGCATCCAGATTATGTCCACTTAGCCTTTTTTTTCAAATAAGAAGCAACCCAAATCGCATAAATTTCTATTCAAATATATCGAAACTATAATTGATTCAACACTGTAATGCATGTTATACAAATTTACAAGCCTGTAACCTTGATCTTATATCAGCAACAGCATTTAGCAAAGTTTATATGAACTCATTTTGAACCGACACTGCAGAATGCTATTTTAGACTAACAAAAAAGAAACGCAAATCTTCAACGCAGACGTTATATAAATTCATTCATATTTGACCTTGGCATTAGATCAGCAGCGGCATACAGATGCTTCTTAGAGATGACGTATTCAACCTGTATTAACATAAAACACAAATTCCAGTTATGGTTTTCAAAAAATGCGAGGGAAAACTTATTGAAGGACAAAAAGTTATGCACGGATGTTAAAGGAACACCCATGTACAACTTTTGTACTTAGTATATATAATCATAATTTCACTCATGGACGGATGGACAAACGGACGACGGACGGAAAGACGAAAACTCTATGCTTGAAAGTTTTGGTATGCTGGAGGAATACCGATATAAGTTGATATTCAAGATCATTTGAATGGCAGTTTGATATCTCTTAAGTAAACTTACTATACTGAAAGGATTTAAAAACTTCCACTTTTTATTGGTGGCTGCTGATCTGTTCACTCATGACAGTGATGAATCTTTAACGACAAAATGCTTGAAACTTATCAACTTTAAAGATTACATAAACCATTTGTATCATTTAGTTACATGACGTCAGTAAAAGAGCGTTACGTCACAGAAATGCATACGGCGATGCCGGCGTTATCTTATGCAGCACTCTTTTCGACCATTTCTTACTGTCTTAATATTGTGACGTCATCCACGTTGATTTGCAAGTATCACTGCGGATGATGCTGTCGCGCAAAGCCTATTACGGAGACAGCGTCGACGTTAGTTAACGTCATGATCTCTGGTTTTTAATCTCGGTTAGGTGCTTTTCTGACGGTCTTTTGAGTTTCCTGTAAACAGTACACGTCGTCTGAAATTGTTAATTGCTGTAATTAACGCATAAAATTGTACCGCGACGTCACTTTTTGAAATTTCAGAATTTATCTGGCCCAAAACTCTGCGCCTGTTTGCGATATTTAGACGCGGTAGGCTAAATAAAGCCACTGACCGAGTTCAAACTTTTAAAAATCAATTTGATATTGTAAGAGAAATGTTTCATCAGAAAACTGTATACATGAAGCTATTCATCCTTATGTAAACGGTACTAAGAACACGAGGAGCACGTGCTTGTTCCTGACCGATGCGGTTGAACGATTTCAGATTCGGTATACAGATATAATCAGGTATAAGTGAATATATATGCTGTAAAAGTTTGGTGGACGTAGCTGCATTCATTTTCGAGATATTCAAAATTAATGGGTGGAAGTTTTTAAATCCTTTCAGTATATATAACAGTTTATTACTCTCTTATGACGCAAATATCTGTTTCTTTGTCTTTTTCATTTTACTTTACGGATCAATCTCATTGTCTTAAATGTGGACACACACTTATTAGGGCCCCGCCAGACGAAGTCTGCGGAGGCCCTATAGTAATGACCTTGTCCGTCCGTCTGTCTGTCTGTCCGTCCGTCTGTCCGTCCGTCCGTCATCATTTCGTGTCCGCTCAATAACTCTAAAACCGTTAAATATATTTTCACGAGACTTAAGACAAATGTAAAGCATCATCAGACGATGTGCAGAGGACTAGAACCATAACTCTTCCTACAAGTTTTACTGAATTATGCCCCTTTGAATTTTTGAGTACAGAAATTGTGTCCGCTCCATAAGTCTGAAACCGTTTAAGATATTTTCACGAGACTTGGTACAAATGTAAAGCATCATCAGACAATGTGCATAGAACAAGAACCATAACTCTTCCTACAATTTTTACTGAATTATGCCCCTTTGAAATTTTGAGTACAGAAATCGTGTTCGCTCCATAACTCTAAAACCGTTTAAGATAGTTTCACGAGACTTGGTACAAATGTAAAGCATCATCAGACGATGTGCAGAGAACAAGAACCATAACTCTGCCTACAATTTTTACTGAATTATACCCCTTTGAAATTTTGAGTACAGAAATTGTGTCAGCTCCATAACTCTGAAACCATTAAAGATATTTTCATGAGACTTGGTACAAATGTAAAGCATCATCAGACGATGTGCAGAGAACAAGAACAATAACTCTGCCTAAAATTTTTACTGAATTATGCCCCTTTGAAATTTTGAGTACAGAAATCGTGTCCGCTCCATATCTCTGAAACCAATAAAGATATTTTCACGAGACTTGGTACAAATGTAAAGCAACATCAGACGATGTGCAGAGAACAAGAACCATAACTCTGCCTACATTTGTTACTGAATTATACCCCTTTGAAATCTGGAGTACAGAAATCGTGTCCGCTCCATAACTCTGAAATCATTAAAAATATTTTCACGAGACTTGGTACAAATGTAAAGCATCATCAGACGATGTGCAGTGAACAAGAACCATTACTCTGCATACATCATTTACTGAATTATGCCCCTTTGAAATTTTGAGTGCAGACATTGTGTCCGCTCTATAACTCTGAAACCTTTAAAGATATTTTCACGAGACTTGGTACAAATGTAAAGCATTATCAGTCAATATGCAGAGAACAAGAACCATAACTCTGCCTACACTATTTACTGAATTATGCCCCTTTGTAATTTGAGTACAGAAATCGTGTCCGGTTCATAACTGAATCAGTTAGAGATATTTTCTCAAGACTTGGTACAAATGTAAAGCATCATCAAGGAATGAGCAGAGAATAAGCATCCTAACTCTGTCTACATTTTTTACTGAATTATGCCCCTTTGTAATTTTAAATATTGAAATCAGGTCCGCTCCATAGCTTTAAAACCACTAATGATATTTTCATAAAAATTGTACATAATATAAAGCATCATCAGACAATGTGCAGAGAATAAGAACTGTAACTCCATCTACATTTTTTTTACAGAATTTTCCCCTTGCTAGTTTACAGTCTAGAAAATGTGTTTGCTCTCTAACTTTAAAACTGTTTAAGAGTCATTCTCTGTAAGCACCAAAAATTGCAATAGGGGGTGAAAATGACATATCTCCGATTTTGATGAAAATAAGTGTCTTTTTTGCTTATGTCAAGTGATGAACAAAAATACAATTTTTTCTCCAATCGAACTGTCCGTTTTCATGGCAACGAGGATTTTCTGTTTTTTTTTTGGCCTAATTTGATGATTCTTCATATAAAAATGCCAGATTTGACACCAGTTGTATTGATAGTATTTCTCAACAAATGTTATTCACTTTCATGTCTTTTAAGAGACCCATGTAAGTGCTGTGTACGGATAGAAAAAATTCTTTATATTGCTATGGTCAAGGAGTTGGTGACCTTGACTTCTATCTAGTAAAGCATCCCTTTGAAAATATAAAAAATTTGCCAATTTTGAAAGCACTTTGTTAGAAAATGCGGCTATAGATTTTTTTCATTGTCTTGGTACAGAGAGTATAACACCTAGCTCTTAATTTTTAAAAAAAATTGGAGATGGTATATTTTTTAAATTGAAAATAATTTTCTTTGAATTAAGCCACCGTCAGGAAAATCAGAAGAAACTGTGACAGCAGAAAATCTGTTATAAGAGATAATATCTGGAGAATGTTAAGCAAATATGAGCAGAAATACAAATAAATACATTGAATACAGTGGAGGGAAGTTACATAAATACTTTTCTCATTCAGAAGTATGCTTAGAATTTACAATTTGGGGTGCAATTACCCCACCCACTTCCACTGAATATGAAATGAATGCAAAAGTTACATGCCATATCTCAAGTTTCCATAATTGTGAGTTAACTGAAACATTTTTAAAAGATCACCACATGTTTGCTGTCATTTTTACATTGTTTATCATTTGGTAACCATGGTAACTGTTATTCTATTATGGGTCAGTGTTCATTTACACGGATATTTACAGAAAATCGTTTCAATGCTGATGAAATGTATTCCTTTTTATTTACTTTTTACATATGCATACACATTCTAAGTGTTGATTTTGTTAAATAATATAGATAAATCAGTATTTTTATAGTTGCTATGACAAAAAACACTCATTCCTTCCACACAGAATTTCAGTCAATCTGAGTGTATGTAGTACAATGTAGAGAAAGAACAGCAACTGAGCATAAATAGAGACATGCATTTGAGAAGAAATAAACCACACATACAATGTTTATATTTTTTCATTCTTTAATATGTTTAATCTGTATATCTAGGGGGTGAGTTACCCCACCCACCTCATCTAGTTATACAACAAATTTATAAATTACATACTATGAGTTTTGATGATGAAATAGCACCTGGTACACTTGTTTTAAAGTTGCTCATCACATGTTTGGTCTGCATAAGCTTTCTTGTCTATTGTCCTTTGTTTTTGTTAAAGTTCTTGATGAGGCACACATGCATATACATTAAACTGAAGTTTTGTCAACTGCCTCGCTTACGGCAAGCGGGTTCGACAAAATACCTCTGTGGCCTTGAAAATGGCATCAAGGTCGCCAAGTTCTAAGTCTTTGTCTTACCTGAAAGGTTGATCTTTGCACGTTTGGTAAAAATGAATCTACTGGTTCAAGATACACCTTCGTGTTTCAGGACAAATCAACAAATGACCCTTAAAAATAGGGTCATAGTCACTAAAACCTAACCAGAAACATGGTAACTAACAGGGCCCTGCTTTTATGAGACTGCTGGTGGAATTTTAGTCGTATGTCTCCGACCAGAAAGTACATTAACAGCTTTCTGTTACCATGTTGTTTGACTTCATGTTGTTAGAATTAAGCCTCTGGTAGAGTAATTAAGATACGGGCAAAAAACAAAATTATGACTGATTGAAACAAAGGCAACCACTCTGTAAAGCAGGAAACTGGAGTTACTATTCTTGCACTCTGCACACCTTCAGGTATTCTATGCTTTATATTTGTACCAAGTTTTGTAAAAATCTTTTCAAAGGCTTTAAAGTTATAGTTTGGACAAGGTCTCAATACCCAAAATTACAAAGGGATATAATTCTGCCTAACATAAATGAAGGTGCAGTTATGGTTCTTTGTCTCTACAAATTGTTTGATGATGCTTTACATTTGTATCAATTTATAAGAAAAGATCTTCTACAGTTTTAAAGTTAGAGCGTGGAATGGTTTCTATACTGAAAATTACAAAAGGGCATAATTCTGTAGAAAATGTAGATGAAGTTACAGTTTTAATTCTCTTCACATCGTCTGATAATGCTTTATATTTGTACAAAATTCCAAGAAAATATCTTTGACTGTTTAAAAGCTGAACAACAGACAAAATTTCTATACTTTAAATTACAAAGGGAAATAATTCAGTACAAAGGTAGATGGAGTTGTGGTTCTTATTCTCTGTACATCGTCTAACAATGTTTTGTATTTGTATTTGCACTGTAGTTTCATGAAACTATCTTTGAGAGTTTTAAAGTTATAGAGCGGACAAGATTTCCGTACTGAAAAAAACAAAGGGATATCATTCAGTAAAAAACACAGGTAGAGTTATGGTTTTTGTTGTCTGCAAATCTTCTGATGATGTTTTACTTTCGTACCAAGTTTTGTGAAAATATCTTAAACAGGGTTTAGAGTTATGGAGCAGACATGATTTCCGTTCTGAAATTAAAAAGCCGTATAATTCAGTAAAAAAAAAAGGTAGAAAGAGTTACACTTCTTGTTCTCTGCACATCATCTGATAATGCTTTACATTTGTACCTAGTTTCGTAAAAATATCTCAAACAGTTTCAAAGTTATGGAGGGGACACGATTTCCGTACCAAAAAATTACAAAGGAGCATATTTCAGTAAACAATGTAGGTGGAGTTGTGGTTCTTTCTCTCTGCATATTGTCTGGTGTTGTTTTACATTTGTACCAAGTTTCATGAAAATATAACAAAGAGTTTCAGAGTTATGGAGTGGACACGATTACCGTACCAAAAAAAAATTACCGGTACAAAATTAAAAATTACTTTGTCAGGCGGGACCCTAATAATCAGTTATGAATCATCTCCAAATTATAATTTAGGGCTAGTTTAGCATAATTCCAACAAATGCTTCGTAATATAGGCTATAGATAAGCCATTTTTTTAAACATTTTAAGATCATCTTTGACCTTCAAAACAGAATAAAGGTCAAACAATCCATTTAGCAGCTTTCTATGACTTCCTGGGACCTTTAAAACTTCTATATTTATGGATAAATTTCAAAAATAATTGTGCACAGTTGTTCTCCTTGATGAGCAGAAGGGTCATTTGAAACATTCATTCAGGTAGGTCCAAGGTCAAGGTCACACTTAAAGGTCAAATGGTAAAATGGTTATATATTGAGTTTGTCCGAGCCATTACTTCTACATTTATAGATGGATTTCAAAATAATTTGGCACACTTGTTCTCTTTTATGAGTAAAAGTGCCATTTGGAACATTTAGTCAGGTAGGGTAAGACCAAGGTCACATTCGAAGGTCAAATGATAAAAATTGTCATAAATTGAGCTTGTCCATGGCTATAACAGCTACATTTATGCATGGATTAAAAAAAAAAACAAAAAAAAAAACGGCACAGTTGTTCTCCTTGATGATTTCAAGTACCATTTGAAATATCTGCAGGTATATCCAAGGTCAAGGTTACACTTGAAGGTCAAATGATAATAATAGTCAAAAAATGGGGCTTGTCCTGGCCATTACATCTACATTTATGGATGAATTTCAAAACAGCTTGGCACAATTCTTCTCCTTGATGAGTAGAAGTGGCATGTGGAATTTATTAAAGTTGGTCCAAGGTCAAGGTCACACTTGAAGGTCAAATGATAAAAAATGTCATAAACTGAGCTTATCCGGGCCATATAATTTATACAGTTATGCATGAATTTCAAAATAATTTTGCTCATTTGTTCTCCTTGACGAGTAGAAATGTTTGTTCAGTTTGGTCCAAGGTCAAGGTCACACTTCAAGGTCAAATAATAAAATTGTCATAATGTGTGCTTGTCATGGCCATAGTTCCACTTGTTTTCCTTCATAAGAAAAAAAAAGAAATATGCTGTATCATGATACTGTTTGGATTCTTTCTAATAAGTAAAAATGAAGCAGTTAGTCTTGAAATACTTACTTATAGGTCACTAAAGCAAACAGTGGGCTCGACAAGTTGTCCCTGGACAACCATCTAATTAATTTTTTCCCATGTTCCAATGGTGTGTCTGTGCAAGTTTGGTCACATTCGATCTGTTCATTCCGGAGATATGGTGCAAGCAAGCCATTTTAACACTGTAAGTCCTCATGTAACCTTGAATATAAGGTCAACGTCACCAAAGTCTAACAGTGTTTCCCCACCTCCTTATAATAAACCTGTGCAAGTTTGATCAAAATTCATAAATCCCTTCAGAAGATATGGTGCATACAAACCATTTTCACTGTTTTTGACCTCCTGTGACCTGAAAATATTTTCAAGGTCACCAACTTTTTTCAGTTCTTTTCCACTTCCCTGTGATATATTTGTGCAAGTTTGATCTAAATTTATCCACCCCTTCCGGACATATGGCGCCAACAGGCCATTCAGATACCTCATATGACCTTGAAATGTGGTCAACGTCACCAAAATTTAATCAGCTCTTTTTCCCCACCCTATGATGTATCTTTGCAAGTTTGGTGAAAATACATTTATCCCTTCAAGAGATAGAGTGCAGACATGAAGTTATGCTGACACACAGACTCCGACACCAATGCAGGGGGTATCTGCATCAAAACAACATACCCGCCTTCCCTTTCCTCCTTCCCCAACTCCCCTCCCCCAATGGTGGGGTGGGGGGCATACATATGCTTATCAATATGATAAATATATAAGCAAATTTTCTTCTCTATTACTAAATATCTAAATGTATTTCTGCTCATTTTATGTCCTTTATTTGCTTGCTGCCAGATGCACTCAGATTGTCAATTGCTGTTTTGATGGAACATCTGGATGTATCCATAGCAATTAAAATATACTTATTATGCCCCAAACTTCGAAGAAGTTGAGGGGGCATATTGGTTTGGGCCTGACCGTCCGTCCGTCCGTCCTTCCGTCCGTCCTTCCGTCTGTCCGTACGTAACGCCTCATTTTCTCAAGAACCGTAACTGCTGGGGCCTTGATATTTCATAGGTGGGTAGGCTATCAAAAACTAGAGGACGCGTATTTTTTTTCTTGTCAATCAGCCTTGTACTTGCAGAGTTATGCCCCTTTTTTAAAAAAAAATAAACGAAAGTTTGTTCCCAAAATCCTGGGAAAACCGTTTGAGCTAGGATGCTCATATTTGGCAAACTGCTAGGGGCTAAGGTGTAGATCACCTGATTAACTTTTGGGCGAATTCCGTCAAAAAATGACTGAATTATGCCCCTTTGTTGAATTTGGCATTTTTCCAACTTTTGAACCGTGTGACCTAGAACCCTAATATTTGGTATACTAGTAGTATTTGATGTGCTGATCATTCTGATGTTGGTTGCGTTATGATGCATCCACTTCTAACAGAGTTATTTCCCTTTTCTCATCTGTATAAAGCATAATAATGGGTGGTCTGTTTCTCAAGAACAGTATTTGCTGGGTCCTTGATATTTAAAAGGTGGGAAGAGCATGAAAAATAAGCAGACCCGTATTTTTTTTTGCTTTCCGTCTGCCATGTACTTACAGAATTATGCCCCTTTTTTGAAAAATTACATGAAAGTTTGTTCCCAAAATCCTGGGTATACCGTTTCAGCTAGGATGCTTATATTTGGTATATTGCTAAGGGCTAAGGTGTTGATTACCTGATTAACTTTTGGGCGAATTCCGTCAAAAAATGACTGAATTATGCCCCTTTGTTGAATTTGGCATTTTTCCAACCTTTGAACCGTTTGACCTAGAACCCTAATTTTTGGTATACTACTAGTATTTGATGTGCTGATCATTCTGATGTTGGTTGCATTATGATGCATCTACTTTTAACAGAGTTATTTCCCTTTTCTCATCTGTATAAAGCATAATAATGGGTGGTCTGTTTCACAAGAACAGTATTTGCTGGGTCCTTGATATTTAAAAGGTGGATAGAGCATGAAAAATAAGCAGACCCGTATTTTTTTTTGCTTTTCCGTCTGCCATGTACTTACAGTAGAAATAGATGTGCTGATCATTCTGATGTTGGTTGCGTTATGATGCATCCACTTTTAACAGAGTTTTTTCCCTTTTCTCATCTGTATAAAGCATAATAATGGGTGGTCTGTTTCTCAAGAACAGTATTTGCTGGGTCCTTGATATTTAAAAGGTGGATAGAGCATGAAAAATAAGCAGACCCGTATTTTTTTTTTGCTTTTCCGTCTGCCATGTACTTACAGAATTATGCCCCTTTTTTGAAAAATTACATGAAAATTTGTTCCCAAAATCCTGGGTATACCGTTTCAGCTAGGATGCTTATATTTGGTATATTGCTAAGGGCTAAGGTGTAGATCACCTGATTAACTTTTGGACGAATTCCGTCAAAAAATGACTGAATTATGCCCCTTTGTTGAATTTGGCATTTTTCCAACTTTTGAACCGTTTGACCTAGAACCCTAATTTTTGGTATACTACTAGTATTTGATGTGCTGATCATTCTGATGTTAATTGCATTATGATGCATCTACTTTTAACAGAGTTATTTCCCTTTTCTCATCTGTATATAGCATAATAATGGGTGGTCTGTTTCACAAGAACAGTATTTGCTGGGTCCTTGATATTTAGAAGCTGGATAGAGCATGAAAAACAAGCAAACCCGTATTTTTTTTCTAGTCAGTCAGCCTTGCACTTACAGAGTTATGCCCCTTTTCGAAAAATTAAATGAAAGTTTGTTCCCAAAATCCTGGGAGAACCATTGAAGCTAAGATGCTCATATTTGGCATACAGCTAGGGACTATGGTGTAGATTACCTGATTAACACTTCGGCTGATTTTGTAAATATTTAACTGAATTATGCCCCTTTGTTAACTTTGGCATTTTTCCAACTTTTGAACCGTTTGACCTAGAGACTTGATTTATGGTATAAAGATAGTATTTGATATGTCAGTCATTTTGATGGTAGTTACTTTATGTTATATTCATTATTGACAGAGTTATGCCCCTTTTCTTATTTGTGCAAAACATTGTAGGGATGGTCTATTTCTCAAGAACCATAGCTGCTGGAACCTGGATAATTCATAGGTGAATAGACCATAAATAATTAGCAGACCGGTATTTTTTTTCTTTTCTCTTGGCCTTGTACGTACAGAGTTATGCCCCTTTTCGAAAAATTAAATGAAAGTTTGTTCCCAAATCCTGGGAGAACCATTGGAGTTAGAATGCTCATACTTGGCATACAGCTAGGGGCTAAGGTGTAGACCACCTGATTAACTTTTGGGCTGATTTCGCAAATATTTGACTGAATTATGCCCCTTTGTTAACTTTGGCATCTTTTCAAGTTTTGAACCGTTTGACATAGAGACCCGGTTTTTGGTATACAGATAGTATTTGATGTGTCAATCATTTTGAAGAGGACTACCGGTACATTATATTGTATTCATTATTGACAGTTTTGCCCCATTACTTATTTGTATAAAACATTTTAGGGATTTTCTATTTCTCAAGAACCATAGCTGCTGGAGCCTTGATAATGTATAGATGAATAGACTATAAAAAATTAGCAGACCTATATATTTTTCACTTACCTTGTTAGCGTCAGGCATATAGTTGGGGGCATAGTGTTTTACAAACACATTTTCTAGTTAATTATTGTTCAAGGTGAGACTTATTTGGCCAATAGAAAGTGTATACATAGATAGAAAATCACAATCAACATTTTTCAACTAAATTTGAATGTTTTTTAAATATCCAGGAGCCCCGGTAGCTCAGTGGGTTAAGCGCCGACCAACTGAGGTAGCGGACCGGGTTCGAAACCCGCTTTAGGCGAGAATTTTTCCTACCGTAAACGGGGTTCCATTGCACACAGCCTTTCATTATCACCGTCCCATTGTCCTGATATGACTGAAATACTGTTGAAAAGAGCATAAAATCGCAAGTCATCCATCCATCCATTTTAAATATTCATTTCCAACGAAAACAGACTAGTAATAGAGTATTGGTTGCCATGGTTACTACGTGATAAATAAAATAAACTAGAAATGTTTCGTTCACAAAAACAGATGAACCCCCTCCTATCCATTCTCAGCTGTATCATTTTCCCTAAACATTGCAAAGTTAGGATCTCTTGTAAATCTTGAAATTTGGGTCCAGGTCACCACCATCAAATCAGTACTTTTCCACCTCCCGATTATAAACTTATCTATGTTTGGTCGCAATCCATCAATCCCGTTAGGAGTCATCATGCAGACAAGCCATATTTCAACACGCTACAACCTCCTGTGGCCTCGAAAATGAGGTCAAGGTTACCAAAATCTTATCAGTTTCTTTTCCATCTCCCAATGATATGTTAATGCAAGTTTGGTTAAAATCCGTCCATCTATTCAGAAGTTATGGTTCAGACAAGCCATTTTTCAACATTTCTGAACTCCTGTGACCTTGAAAGTAGGGTCAAGGTCACCAAAATCTAATCAATTCTTTTTCGTTTCAGAGTGATATATCTGTGCAGATTTGCTTTAAATCCATCCATCCATTCAGTTCAGAAGATATTGTGCTGACAAGCCATTTTTTCCAGCACTCAGTGCCCTTCCGTGACCTTGAAAATAAGGTCAAGGTCAGCAAAATTTAGCCAGTTCTTTTACATTCCACAAATATATATTTATGCAAGTCTGGTAAAAATCAATTTATCTATTTAGGAGATATGGAGCAGAAAAGCCATTTTCATCATTCTTTGACCTTCTGTGACCTTGAAAATAGGGTCAAGGTCAGCAAAGTCTAGTCAGTTCTTTACCCCTACCCAATTAGGTATGCATGCAAGAATGGTCATAAATCATTTATTCCTACAGGACATAGAGTGCAGGCAAGGGCTACACAGACGCTGATGGGATCTGCACCAAAAAAAAACAATATGTCCCCCATCCCACCCCCCACCCACCAACCACTGTGGGAGTATTATGAAAAATAGAAAGACGACAGAAATAATGAGCTTGTAGAAGCCCCCTAGACCATTCAAAATCAGCAAAGACTGAGATATATTCATTGTAGCATGCAACTTTTAATTTGGTTTTACATTGAAAGAAAGTGGGTGGGGTAATTTAACCCCAAATTGTAAGGCACTAACGTATTTTTGAGGGTGAAAACTCTCTATGTAGTTTTCTTTAGTTGTTAATCATGCATCAACTTGTATTTTGGCTCATATTTTTGAAAATGTTCCAGGTATTGTATTTTATCTCAGAATTTCAATTATGAAAATTTCTTCTGATTTCTCTGACGGTGACTAAATTCAAAGAAAAATATTTTCAATTTAAAAAATATACCATCTCCAGTTTTTTGATATATCAACAACTAGGCTTTGTACTCTCTGTACCAAGAGAACGAAAAAAATCTATAGCCGCATTTTCTAGTAAAACGTCTTCAAAATTTGCTGATTTTTGATGTTTTGAAATAGACGCCTTAATAGGTGGAAGTCAAGGTCACTGACTGCTTGACCATAGCAATATGAAGAAAAGTTTCTGTATTTGTAAGCAGCACTTACATGGTTCTCTTGTAAAATGTTAGTATCAATACCATTTGTTGTGAATTACTACCAGAACAATTGGAGTCAAATCTTGCATTTTTCATTTGAACTAGAAAATGTGTTTATGAAACACTATGCCCCCAACTGTATCCTTGCCTCTAAGGAAGGTTCATCCCATAATATTTAGGTCGGAAAGGGGTTTTAATCCATTCATCTACATCTCAGCCTGTAACTGTATCTTCCTATATCTTATGGTTCTTGACTGTAACGGTACCTTTGTACCATAGGCTTAAAATGCACTAAGTCGAAAAAGGGGCTTAACTCAGTAAAAAATTCACCAATGTATTTCAAAAGTTAATCAGGTCATCTACACCTTAGGCAATGTCTTCCTGCATAAAAACACAATCCTAGCATCAGGGGTTCTTGAGATATTTTGTTCACAAGATTCCATAGGCTTACAATGCACTAAGTCGAAAAGGGGCATAACTTGGTCAAAAATTCACCAATGTTTTTCAAAAGTTAATCAGGTCATCTACATCTTAGGCAATATCTTCCTGCATAAAAACACGATCCTAGCATCAGGGGTTCTTGAGATATTTTGTTCACAAGGTTCTCTGGGCTTATAATGCACTAAGTTGAAAAAGGGGCATAACTAGGTCAAAAATTCACCAATGTTTTTCAAAAGTTAATCAGGTCATCTACACCTTAAGCGGTGTTATCCTGCAAAAAATCATAATCCTAGAATCAGGGGTTCTTGAGATATTTTGTTCACAAGGTTCCATAGGCTTACAATGCACTAAGTCGAAAAAGGGGCATAACTTGGTCAAAAATTCACGAATTTTCTTCAAAAGTTAATCAGGTCATCTAGACCTTGAGCAATGTTATCCTGCAAAAAATTATGATCCTAGCATCAGCGGTACTTGAGATATTTTGTTCACAAGGTTCCATAGACTAAGTCCAAAAAGGGGAATAACTCTGGAAATACCTGACCGACGGGAAAAAGAAAAAATACGGGTCCACTTATTTTTCATGTACATGCTACATAAAAAATTTCAAGATCCTAGCGTAAGCCATTCCTGAGTTTCCTAGCTGCCAAAAAGCGTTACGGACAGACGGACGGACGGACGGACGGACAGACAGACGGACAGACGGACGGACAGGCCCAAACCAATATGCCCCCTCAACTTCTCCGAAGTTGGGGGCATAAAAATCACCAGATTAAGCTGAAAAACACAAAATCCTGGTTGCCATGGCAACGGATAGTTTGATCGAAGAAAAACTTTTTATTTTTGTTCATCACTTGACACAACCAAAAAAGACACTGAGTTTCGTGAAAATCTGAGACATGTCATTTTCACCTGATTTTGGTGCTTACAGAGAATGACTCTTAAGATATTTTCACAAAACTTGGTACAATTATAAACATTATCAGACAATGTGCAGAGAAAAAGAACCATAACTACACCTTCCCTTTGTTATTTTAGGTACGGAAATCTTGCCTGCTGTATAACTTTAAAGCCTTTGAAAATATTTTTATAAAACTTGGTACAAATATAAAGCATCATTAGATGATCTGAAGGTGTGCAGAATGCAAGAATGGTAACATCAGTTTCCTGCCTCACAGAGTTGTTGCCCATGCTTTAATCAATCATAATTGTGTATTTTGCCCATATCTTAATGACACTGCTAGAGGCTTAATTTCAAACAGCATATTTAATATGAAGGAACAACATGATAATAGAAGGCTGGTATTGTTATTTCTGGTCGGGCTTATACGACTTGAATGTCATCAATAGTTTCATAAAGGCGGGGCCCTGATAGTTACCATGTTTCTAGTTTATTTTCCATTTATGTATTTTATTTTATTATTACATGGATGTTTTTTTTCAGTATTTGCACAACATCAATATCATTCACAGAGACTTAAAATCAGCTAATGTTTTCCTGGATGAAAACTGGAACACAAAGCTTGGAGACTTTGGCATAGCAAGGTAATGCTGTAATACTTTAATTGTCTGCGCTTTCATTTTCTATTTCCATGAATCCGCTAACATCAAAGTTGCTACTAGTGTCGCAATAAAGGTTTGATTGTAATTTTCTGGCTGTCAGTATGTCATCGGTTCACGGTGAAGACCGAAGAAATGATTATACGCGTACGAGGAGCGATCGAAAAGTTCTGAGCCTAAGATACCTTTAGTAAATCTGCGCATACGTGCTTAACGCGAATGTAATTAGTTGTCATTTACTAGCTTTCGATGGAAGTTTCAAAATATTTGGCGAATGTTTCCTTTTTTACAGCACCTTAAACTCAAGAGGGGAGGCATATTTTAGCATAACATTTAAAATCTATTTGTCTTGCCTTAATTTGAAAAACCATTCTTCACGTTCTTGTTGTAGTAAATAGAAATATGATGATTTGTCAATAGTTTGATGGAAATGCAAAATATTTTGGCATCTGGTGGCTTTACCGTAAACCCTTAAATATTGCAACCCTGAGATTTAGAGACCCATATCCTACTTTCCTGTTTGTTAGGAACATGTATAGCAAAATCAAATAATGTTTACACACATATAAACATTGACATCTGGCATGATTTTTGTCAAAAAGAGTTAAAAGATATCCACTTCTGTGCACGCAGAGCATACGACTCCGATTGCATTGTCTGCAGAAACTCTCGAAATAGACACTTTCTGAAAATTAAAATTTTGCTTTTTATTCTGAACTGGGATAAATTTATGTTTGCATATATCACCAATTACCGGGATGCTGTAGGACATATATTTGGAAAAAAAAAACAATTGCAAATGTTTGACTCTGCGAAATTTATGGTCGGTCAAAGAGTTATACAGTGCACTCAAGGGGGTAACTGTAAAAGGTGAAGTGCTATCCAATTGATATTTGAGATAATTTCCCGAAAGTTAGTGATTGTTGCTCTGCAGAATAACTGTTTAAAATCAATGACTCAAATTTGCTCTGAAGGTTTCAAAACGTAGTGGCGCTTAGAACCTTTCGATCGCTCCTCGTACTAGTATATAAGACCCGAGCGATTGAAGAGCTGCACTTTCTTTACGTTCTACGCATTTCAGAGTCCTACAGTCGCCGGCTGACCTTGCTCAGACTATGTGTGGGACCCTCGCGTACATGAGCCCGGAGGCTTTTTCAGGGATTCCATATACTACCAAGGTATGTGCCTATAAGAAATTTACTATGAAAGCCTAAAAATGCTAAGTTTAATATCGAATAACTAACACACTTTCAATCCTCAAGATATATCTGTTTGACAGTTGATGGGGCCACGTACTAAATACGATAAAATTAGTAAAGCTTTACAGTGTACCTCCATCGTTCTACAAAGTAAAAATAAAAATACTCAGGTATTGATACAATTAAATTCCATACCCAGCCCGCAACTTCAAATCGGAAAAGAATAGGAAAATCACGCGACAGTTCTGAAAGCAAGATAATATATGTTGAAAGCCAAGGGAACAGTCTTTTCACAGATAGATGGCCACCAAGCCTCAACATAATCAACAAATTGTCGAAGACTAGCAGAACATCGGACAAAACAAAAAAGCAATAAATGCAAATTAAACCAAGTGTACTGTCTTGTGACTGTTATTAAAATCAGCGTTTATATACATAGCTTCATGCACTTCCCTTTCAGACAGATATATATGCACTTGGAGTATTGATGTACGAACTTGCTTCCATGGACAAAGACTTTAATTCCCTTATGCCACAGCTTATGATGTTCCTCGTAGTTCGTGATGCCGTAAGTCTATAACAATATTCACTTACTTAGCAATGGACAAAAAATGATATCGGATTCATTCTGAAATATAAATTTTGTTTTGATCAAACTGGCAGAGGTTCATACAATGTTGCAAAAATCTGGTGCTAAGTCGATCTAGCGTTAAAAACTGCCTGGAAAACATTTAATTTAGTAGAGTCACGGTAACAACATTAAAATCGGTAAAACAAAAGACGAATCAAATTAAGTTGGGAGAAAATGTAAAAGATCGACCATATGGCTCGATAGCTCAGTTACCAGAGTTTTCTCAAGTTAGCGAGAAACCCTGGGTTCAAGTCCCGGTCGGGCCACAATGTTTTCTCCCCTGTGACATCTGGTGGCCAGTTAGGGAGACACATGGTTGACCTTTGACAATTACATGATTTTATGTGATCAGCTGGCCATGTATTTTTGATTCAGCAGCCAATAAAGGAATAGCATATTATTAAGCGATCTTCAGGGAAATCTAACTCACATTTAAAGCTTTTCACAACATTCATTTTAAGCGGGTGGTAGTTTCGTACGTTCATTCACAAAGCTACTCGGTCTTATTATTGGAGTTAATTATTAAACATGTCATTAATCAAGTGTTTATATATAGGCCCGTTTATAGGCACTCGGTCAGCTGTGTTAGCATGAGGCATGACGGCCTCGGGCTAATATAGCAGACCTCTGACTTATAACTGGGCCAATACAAAAACGCTCAAACACTTGACATTGTCATTTCCGTAGGTTCCAACGATGCCAACTTGTTACAGTGATGGCGTTGTTCAGCTGTTGACGAAGATGATGTTGAATGATCCCACCAAGAGACCATCGGCTACTGACATCTTGAAGCATCCTCTGTTCAGGTCTACCAGAAAACCTACACCAATTGTGAGAGCCTCTTGTTATAAAGTATTATTTTTATCCCCACCCTACTCTCTTATGTTTGATATCCTTAGTTAATGTGGCTGTTTTTCATGATCCCCCTTGATACTGGAAACATCTCAATCTCAACCGTCTTCTTTCAACCAAATATGTGTATAACCATTTAATTTAAAATGGATATGTTTAATTGCTCAAAAAGAGGATAGATAATTAGAACCCATATACAAAATTAGCTAAAAGCACGACAACAAAGTCCAGTGTCAACCCGAAATAAGAAGCAGATTTGTATTTTACCCTAAATATTAAATGAAAATCATAACACGTGTTGTAAATGACGTAGACTTTGGGGCCACAACCTCCGGTTGGCTTTAGTTTGTCCGTATAAAGTAGCGACCAGCTGAGATTTTAAAAGTTAATCATGAAAAGTAAATGTAGGAAACTTGACGCAAAACAATCGAAACCAAAGTCATATCAATGGCGTCTGTTAAATTGTGTACTATTTACCTTTTTTCAGTTAAAACCAAAGCAACCGACCATTACGATAAATAATTAGAATAAGACAAATGTGAATGTTGGAGAGCAAACAAATTCTGTGTCTTTGGTGTTTGTCTTGACCTATGTAAATCAGCTTTTGTAAGCGTTGTCGTGCAACAATAAAAGAAAAGAAAAAGACAGATAAGGCTTCCTTATGAAACATTACAAAAAATTCTTTTCGAGAGTGTTTGGATATTTTATTCCGGTGGGCATAGGCAGCAGTCAACAAAGTTTGTAAGATTGTTCATTTTGAAAATATATTCATAACAGTAATAAATATATTTTGAAAACATATTCATTACAGTTTTAATTTACCAATAGTCGACGACGATTAAAGCTAATATAGCTTCTCATGGTGTATTTTGAACTTTATTCTCCCCATCTTGCGTGCACTGTGAACTTTTGAAACAAACGTGTATATCTTTCCAGCCCCAAGAAGAGAACAAAGAAATCGCTTATAGTAGTGATGACTATGAATCACTGGATTTGCGCAGATTAAAGAAAACTCTGACTCATCTTGGGATTAAAGACAGGCCTGTCAACAATCCCACTGGTTTACAGGATATGGTAAAGGCCCATGTATCAGATTCAGGGGTTGATTCCCATCCAGTTATGGCACTAGTTTCAAGAGTCATGGATAATTTGGTAAGCGATCTTAACGTTTTTGTACCTTCTCTTGTAATTTACGTTCGCATGGTAGTTTCATAATTTTACCATAATTGCTATGTTTTTCTGCCATTTTTACAAAGGCATACACTTTTTATGACTTCCTGTTTACTTTCCAGAAAAAAAAAGTTTTACCCTTTACTCTGATTAGAATTTGATATTCTACGCCAAGTTAGGAGATGCTTGCATTTCAATGCGCGATGTTCCTATACTGTCTGCAGAGCATGTATTTTATTTTTGCATGAAAACATATTTAAACAAAAAACTAGCTTTCAAACAGGCATTTAGAAAATATACTGTACACTCTTTTGCTGCCAATTATATTTATTGACGTATACATGAAATGTACGTATATAATATTTATTTTTGTGCTAGGCGCTGTCGCCGCATCCGTGAGGGTTCAAACCCGGCCAGCGACATTTATAATATTGTTTATGTTGTTTACTATTAATTCTTGAGGAACGGATGTTCGAAAAGTTCATGCTTAATTTGTAATCATAAAAAAGGTATTGATAGTCAAACCTGCTTATGTGGTCACTTCTATTAAGGGGGAAACCTGCCTTTAGCAGCCACCTTTTCTGGGTCCCTCGAACCAAATACAGTGCAAATGAACCTGTATAAAGGGATCATCTGTCTTTAGCAGCCAAGTTTTGGGTTTCCCTTGGGTGGCCCCTTAAGATATGTTTGACTGTATTGTCATTATATTATTGTTATTATACCCCTATTCTTCCTGCTCCTCCTCCTACTACTACTGATACAACCCTACTTCAGCTTGAATATAAACAATATGACATCAGATGGGTTCTTATAACGACTGGCTTAATATTCATGATTCTTCTAGTTTAATGTAATGATCTTATTTCTAATTTCAACTTTCCAGGGACATTCAGCACGTGATCCTGTCCAAGGTAAATGTTCATATGCAGATTGTATTATAATCCACCTCGTCCAATTCATTGACTCGTATAGTGAATAAGAAGGTACAGATTCAGCTTTAAAAACCGATGATCGAACGGGTATGAATAAAACTGGCTGATTTTTGGTAAAGCTGTTTTGGAATAGAAGCAATATGCAAACACGAATAAATTAAATGAAAAGAAACAGTTGTCAAATACACATAAGCGACTGGACAGAGGATAGATTAACAAATTTTGTTAGAAGTTTAAGAGTTAAACATTAAAAAATCAGAAAAAATGTTGGTCAAACGGCTGTGAGCCACCTGACGAAAGGCATTTTTTGAATAGTCAGCCTTATGATTGTTAAGTCAGATTGCACGGTTTCGTAGACGATCAAGGGTCTCCGCTTTTAACTTAAAAGTTTGTTCTGGATCCATAAAACGTTGGTGTAAAAAGGATAACTAGCATGGATATGAAGGTCGATCTGCCTTCCCTGTTGTATATGCCCTTAGGTGCAAGTATCTCTTATCTCTATTTTGCTTTTCTTTCATTTCTAACAATTGTTCCATTTCAGGGAGAAAATCTCATCTTGAGCGCCAAGTTGAAATGCTGAAAATGTAAGTTTATCATAAACATCTTTAATATAGGATTATCTAAAGGTGTGTATGTAGGCTTCTGGGGTCGTGTTAAAACTATAAAAAAAAACACTTAAGTCGTTTGCTATGCTGCTGTTGATAGGGGTAAATTTCTATGAAGGAGATTCCCTACAACTATGAAATTTGCTCTGGAGGAACAGTCTTTTTCAGCCTGTTCCTCCAGAGCAAATTTCATTGTTGTAGGGAATCTCCTTCATAGAAATTTACCCTTAGCAACAGCATAGCAACCACTTAAGTCGTTTTATAAATAGGGCCCCTGTTCTTTTCATCCTTTTTTTTTAAATGAGAAACAACCCTTGCAAGCTCCTGCTTTGCTTCCCTGGGGGACGAAAAAACTTCTAAAAACTGGTATACTTTTTAAGAAAAGAATTTGCTCCTAGAGGAGCATTTAGAATGGCGGCATGAATGAAAATTGCAAAGTCGATTCCCCATAAAGCGTACCTATTCACCGTAAATGAATACTGTAAATATCTTAAAAATTGAAAAAGATGATCTTACTATTCCGGTTTATGTGAAACACATTGTCAGAAGAGTGAACAGATCAAACCACTCCTAAACGGTCGACAATGCTTAAGAAGCAAATTGGATATTTTACACCCCAGACAAGTGAGTGTTGTGAAATAAAAAAAATCTGCCACTTTCTTTACTAAGGAATAAAAAATAGAGGATCATACACGAGTGGTCATTTCATATGAAATTTATGAAACAAGCCTTCGGCGAGTTTCATAAATTTCATATGAAATGACCATAAGTGTAAGATTCTGTTTATCATTTTACCTTTCAAATGGGATTTTTACTCATTCAAACTGAACATTAATCCAACAAGAAAACGCATTGTTGTCATGTTGACATGGACGTTGTCAATGACGTTAGGTGTATGCGCCGAAGTGTTATTACACGTGTGGTCATACGATTTTTATGACACGACGTTATCCATTGAATAACAGCGACGTCATACGTTAAATAGATTTAATGCATATATACCATTCTGTAAATATGAAATTGTCTGTTTGTGGTATCTACTGGCATCTCACATTTTGCATCCAGCTGAGTTATCGTAAAAACAATATGACCTCGTGGTAAGCGCTATTAGAAAGAAAAGAAATGTTTGCTAGATTATTCTGTCACTTTTAAACAAGATATAACAAAACAGCATAATAAAAATGCAAAACTCTCGGCACACTTTACACATGCCGATGTCCTTAGGTAATACTTCTTTACAAACTACCGGTACCATATAACTTATTCAACCGTTTTATGAAATCTTTATCAATATTTCTAGGTATTGCTTGCAAGTGCTGGACAATGACAATTCGCTATTTTCTCGAGCATGTAAGACATTGGACAAATCACAAGACGAAGAAGAAATAGAGGTAAGTGAGGAAAATACAACGTCCATTTTAGGATAATTGGCAAATTCTACAACATTTTTTTATTCATCAATAACAGATAAGATATATGGTTACGTCTCCGTGTGTTCAGCCCTTGCACGAAGGGGAACAATATTTGTGACTTCCAGTTTGCTTCCCCTGAATGATGAGCCCTTGTTAAAAGGGTCTACTTTTGTAGGAAAATACAACACCAAATTAGTCACCACTAAAGACATCATCAGTGGTGCCAGGTGAACAGCCATTTCCGTGTAGGTGATCACCGGCTAGCCTTAACCTCACAAACAATATATAGATAATAGACATAGCAACAAACAATACATAAAACAACCAAGAAGAACCAAAACAGAACTGCTGCATTGGGACGGCCAGCAACGAAATTACTGGGTGCTTAACCGGTTTGTGGTCGATCAACACTCGCCCTTAAAAGCCAACAGAAATGATACAGGTAATTTGTACATAAAACTGGAATGGCTGAATATTGATAACTGAAGTGATTTGGAGTTTTATCACGCCTACCAATCGCTCTCATGCAAAACCACGGTTCAGAATGCCAATCCATGAGAGGAGTTTCCGGTTTTGCATGAGGGGAGCCAAAATCGTAAACAAGTTTGACATCGGCACAAGGTTTGAGGTATTTATTTTCTCCTAAAACTATTTATGCAAAATATTAGAATGCTATTTTGTCACATATAGATTGTTTCTTCGGCACATGAAAGGATTAGGCACATGGTCTTGCATTTTTCCAGATATGCATTTAGTACGGCGAAGCATGTGTTGCGGCTCAATCTCGGCGATATATACGTGTAGGGAAAAGCCTCATTCTCTTGCTTGAATTTGAGTCCCTCACCTTGTCTGTCGCAAAGAAGTGAACAGAACTACTGTATGCGTGAATCCAAACGTTGGAAGTAAGCTTTCCGTGATGGACAGTTTAGTATATAGAAAATATACACAAAAACTTGACATCGTCAGCGCGGTTCCGCATGAGATAATAGAAAATATAAAGAATTTTTATGAGAAACAAAAAACAGTTTCTGAACAATAATTGAATCAAAACTAACATGAACTCTGTGATATATCATTATTTTATACATTGCAGATGACTACTTTTAGGCTGTTATTATTCCCCGTTTGTCTTTTTTAGGCCTTTGCAAACCCTCTTTCAAACCCTCTTGCATGCCTTAAAACAGACAAACGGGGATTAAAACAGCCAGAAGATCATCTGCAATGTATAAAATAATGATATATCATAGAGTTCATGTTAGTTTTGATTCAATTATTGTTCAGAAGCTGTTTTTGTGTTTGAAAAAAATCCTTATATTTTCTAATATCTCATGCGGAACCGGGCTGACGACGCCAAGTTTTTGTGTATATGTTCTAAAAACTAAATTGTCCAACGCAAAAAGCTTACTTTAAACGTTTGGATTCACGCATACAGTAGTTCTGTTCACTTCTTTGCGACTGACAAGGTCAGCGACTCAAACTCAAGCAAGAGAATGAGGCTTTTCCCTACATGTATATATCGCCGAGATTGAGCCTCAACACATGCTTCGCCGTACTAAATGCATATCTGGAAAAATGTAAGACCATGTGCCTAATCCTTTCATGTGCCGAAGAAACAATCTATATGTGACAAAATAGCATTCTTATATTTTGAATAAATAGTTTTAGGAGAAAATAAATACCTCAAACCTTGTGCCGATGTCAACTTTGTTTATGATTTTGGCTCCCCTCATGCAAAGTCGGAAACTCATCTCATGGATTGGCGTTCTGAACCGTGGTTTCGCATGAGAGCGATTGGTGGGCGTGTTTATGACCCTTGCAACAGTATTTGAGTGCTATCTACTCGATTCATTTAGATGGAATGTTAAAAAGCGTTCGATGGAAAGCTAAAGGCCAAATGTAATAAAAAAAGCATCATGACTTTTGCGTATCTCTGGGCTTTGAGTATAAAGCGTCAAAGTCGTGACCAGCACGATAAAACTTAATTTCCGGTGTCTTATTATATGATACGATTCATTCTGATATACAATCACTCGACTAACTCAATCCCTTTTGTACATTGCTTGCTGCTTTTAAATTTAATTTAATAGTATTAAACCAAATACAGCAGCAGGAAACAATATACATTTTTGAGCCATAAGCTGTCAGTCAGAGAAATATCGGCCTTTTGTTTCACAACTTAAATTTTATTAAAATGGCTTCTATGATATAAGATTTGTGTATTTTTGTGATTACAGGAAGCCCTGATTCGAGTCTTAGGTCATGAAAAGTACGGATTGTGTGGAGTACAGCTATTGTTTTATAAGAATTTCACTTTCAATCTCAGAAAGTCATAGTTCAGTACAGTAATTCACCTACAGACAATTGATATACAAAGTGAATTAGTTTCTGTTCATCTGAACATGCTGGGAAGGAACCCTGTAGCCGTACAACGTAGCAACATAGATGAAACGTTGCACAAATGACGAGAAAATGTTTCAACGCTATGGGGCTACTGGAAACAGGTTGTTTGTTTGCACATTTGTAAGGCAAGAGTGGCAGACGTCTTTTCGTACCTTAGCCACGCTTTAAATCAGCGAATCGGTAAATATGAATTAAACATGAGCGAATATGCATGTGAGATGGCCAAATGACATAGGAATATAGAAGACACACATACGCTTAATACCGGTATTATTTTCTTTATATATAAATATTATGTTTATTTGATTTTTTTTCGCTTTTTGTTCTTTTAGTTTTGTTTTTTTGCTGACCTGAGCCTGTAGGGTAATATGTGCGCTTATAGTATAGCCATTCACACCTCGTCAAACGAGTACAATTAAAATATATTTAGTCCACCACCAATATGATTACAATATGAAAGTGAGCCACTGATAATGAAAAATAAACTAAGCAAATACACCAGCACCAAACACTTTTCTGAGATCAGTTGAGGCTATTAAAACTTATGAAGAGCCTGGTTGGCATTGCAGAAAGTTTGTGGGATACCCAATGTCCTGCTTGGCACTCTTTGCTGCAATATTTGATAAATCTGCAGCCTTAACATCGTCTTAAGCTATCTTTCTTTCTGCTTTCTTGAACTTTTACACTTCGCACAACAGCTGGGAGAGTTATCACTCCTTAAGGAAGTAGTATGTTGGAGAATGGTCTCTGACTATTGCCGGGTATTGACAGAAGTTTGGGGAGATTTTTTCTTTTTCCTCTGCAACGGTCGATGATGCGAATTTATTTTTCTTCTTAATAACAGTAAGAAGAAAATATATTAAGATAGACCAAATATGCTGAAACGTATAGAGTTGTTTACCACTGAAAATATAAACACGTTAAAAAACTTAAAAAGCTTTCACATTAACAAATGAAATTATTTCTGCTTCATTATAAATAAACATCAACAATAATGCTATCAAAATAAAAATAAATGAATGAGCTGCTTAATTAAAAAAATGGTAAATTTACTGCTTTCAGAACAGAATAACAATTCTCGAAACAAAGAATACGGCCAGGTGGTGAATGTCATTCACAACTGTCAATGTTGGGCATGCGTCCCTGTGGTTAAACTAGTTCATAACGGTGGGCTGGTTTCGGGGAAGTGCTGTCTGGACATTGGTTCCGCCACGCGTTACCAGAACCCAGTTCCCCAGGAAAGTACTATCACTCCACGAGCATATAACCGTCGTTGACAGATGCCGGGTAGCAATCGCCGCTTACATAGTGCTAGTAATCACAAAAACATGGATTAGTTACATGCAGTTTTCTTAATGTTAGAGAAAGCATTTGGGTAGCACCCTTCCAAATCGGTGTGTGGCATATCTCTTGGAGGTTAGATGGGTCATGGTTGACTGAGTTTTGGGAAGTGCTGTCTGGACATTGGTACCGCCACACGTTCCTTAAGCTCAGTTCACCGACAGAAATACTGTCACTGCATAAGTGATGTCTGACGCTGATGGGGGCTGTCGAAGTTATTGCCACATATATGTATCTATTAGAATGTTTGTCAAATGTTAACAGGTTGTATTAGCACCCCTCCCTTGGGGACTTGATAATACTCATAATAGAATGTTTTTTTTTGTTTACATGCAAGTTTATATGTTAAGACGTTTATGTCTTGCTCGCTATCCTGTATATAAATATGTAATTTTATATTTATATATGTTCATGGGCCATATGGCTTAGTGCATTAATAAATTGTCTGTCTATCTATGAAAGGAAGTAGTCAGTTGGAGAATGGTCTCTGACCTGACTATTGCCGGGTGTTGACAGGAGAAGTTTGGGCAGATTTTTTCTTTTTCCAAAACCTCTGTGTGCTAAAACAATCCCTTGCAACGGTCGATACGGATCTATTTTTCCTGATGCTTAATTTTTCTATCTGACATCCAACAGCAGTGTGACCATCATGCAGTGGCATGACCTTGACTGTTGGCTGCAAAAGTCTTGATTTTTTTTCGATGATCTACGAATCGAAAATTATTTGAGAACTTAACCGAAACGGTGGAATTGTTGATCAAATAAAGTATTCGTGAACAGTCATTAGTGATGTGTTGCAACTTAGAGGATGCAACCCTGAAAAGAATGAAACCCTAACGACTCGCCATCTGGAATGTCACTAACGTCGCCGTTACATAGGCCTGCCTCCAGCCATTGTCGACAACTTGATAATTCTGCAACATATTTTCATGACATATGAAGAATAAATTTAGGTATTTATGTTTGAAATTATTTTGTTTTTCCACATGATGTGATAGAAGCAGTGACACGGCTTCTGAATGAACCCTCGTATACACATAAATTGGCACCAGTTCACGACAGTTACGCATGGTAAAAGCCTAAAAGGAATGAACAGCTATTTCCCGGGCAGATGGTCATTCAGTTACCCGAACTAAAATTACCACTCACGCAACTGGTGACAAGCACCGACATGGACGACAAGAGGTAAAGAGCAAGTAAAAATAGGTAACAACAACAGAAGTATCGCCTTTGAACGGTCAGTCATAAATTACTTGAGGGCTTCAACTATATTAACGGGATCCCAACCCTCGCCCTCATGCCCGAGGTTATAAAACTTGAGTACACTCTCAATCTCAAGTTTTATAACCTCGAACCCAGATTCTAGGGGCATAACTAAGGGTAATTACATGTTACGCATAATTATGTTTTATACCTCTTTAGGGCAAGAACTAGAGCCTATCCCTAAAGCTGTTTCATGAAGTCGTGTCTGTTTGCAGTAACGATTGAAATATTGTATGCGTATCGGCAGCTACGCCCATGGATTCTGCAATGGTTCAAAACTAACTACAAAGCGTGGGAAACACAAACATTTAGAAATTAAAAAATGCTAAGATATAAAATGTGGAACATTTTCAGCAAAACTGAGCAAGAAACGGCGATTTGATTGTCGCATATACCCGCAGCTCCGTGCTTAATTGCTTACTCTAGTAATCCAGAGACTCTAGTCCTAAACACGCCCTCAAAACAATGAGTATCTTTTTGAATCCATACAGCATTGCAATTGAAAATCACGTTGATTTGTTTTGCTGTGAGATTGTCTTCTGTATTTAAAGCATGATCTCGCTTGGAGGAAAACGCATTCTCCTTACGGTTCAAATTGTAACTGTAAAATGTAAGAAATGAACAATCTCACTTATGCATGCGCATTTTTTATCTGTGTATTGAATGCAGCTATGCTACGATCCTCATTCTAATCAGTTCTTTTTACCCCGCCCCCCCCCCCCACACACACACCCAGACAGCTATATGCCTCCTGTATTCTACGAGTACCTGTACAATACAACCTGTTAGTTTAATGAATAGGTTGCGACCTGAAGAGAAAGCTAGCCTAACAGGGAATTTTATGAGAGCTTATCAATTTCTCCCGAGTGCTAAAAGATAAATAAGATTCCAGTTAACATCTATACTATGTTATTCATTCAACAATTTTAGACAAACATGAAATTTAGCAAAATGCAGTAATTTGCATTTAAAGACATGACTTCTCTGCTGTGGGGTCTGGTTCCCAGCATTAGCCTATGTTGCCTACAGGTAAAGGTGTGAAAATTTATTCAACCAATCAGTGGACCAGAATCACTAGTTATAATAATTTCATTAAGTGACTAGAGGTGTTGACACCATGTATTCAAGAGAGAGAATGACACTGTTCTGTTCTGTTTCAATTCTCGAAACGACGTTTCTCAAGTGGCTCAGCGGTACGTAACCATAGTTGCACATACCTGGCTCAGAGTGTCCCTCCATGAATGGCACTGTGGAAGTTAATCCTTCTTATGTAGTACCACTCCTGTCTCAAACCTACAAGGGAAGTCACTCTGAACATAACATATTTGCCTACCTTTTCCAGAGATCTACCCTTAGTATAAAGGGAAAACTCGCTTTAGAGACAGCAAAGTCTTTTATATAAGAAAATTTAAAGAGTAACTACACTTCAGGAACTGACTGAATCAGATCCCAAACCCTATCCCCAACATCAAAGCGAAAGATTGACAAAGACATTCCAACAAACAATAAATTACAAGTGATAAGCCGAGTCAGCAGCTCTTTCCCAAATAGGTGGCAACAAGCTATCAACGGAGAATGGATTCTGTTAAATCTGTATGCCTTGCTTGTGACGGCCAAATATTAGAGTTTATCCATAATACAAAGGCTACTGTTTTGCAACTCTCCGCCTCTTTTACCATTGTCGCCAACAGACGAAACTTATTCCACCGACCTGTCGTATTTTTCGCGGTGAAAGCTGGGAAAATCATTTGAGTGATCTCAGCAGTTTCTCTTTAAAGCTTGGTCAGGTATCGTTATCCAAAACTGGACAATACTCGTAAGTCCATACACCAAATACATGATGTCAACAAGAGCTATCGCTCACCTCTTGCAAGAATGCTCCAAGAACACTCTACTGAAGAAGTGTTTTCAAGTCAATACTCTATTTGGACATAATGAAACGTGATCTTTTTTATCTTTAGTTCGCTTCAACCGTTTAGTCATACATTAATACATTACTTATGACTCACCGAGGAGCAGACAGTTCTGGATATAGCAGGTAATTATAAACTTGATTTGTTTTATTATCATTATTTTTGGACGGTTACTAATATCTAATATCACAAGGAAATTAACAACATGAACTAACTTGAGTTTACCATCATATATTTTTTCCTTAGATAGCTATAAATCTAACAAGAAAAATCTTTACTAAAGATAATCGGCTTAGTCTATAGATTAAATAGAAGTGTGTATTTTAATATGTATGAGTCAGGTACATGTACGTAAGATATCGAATGTGCTTAAAAGCTTGTACGGATGCGCATGTTGATATGCATACTTTTTGTTGGTGTTGGGGTTTCGATTTCGGGAAATGCTGTTGAATTGTGATTGGGTCTGTCTGTGTTGCACATAAAATGAGGATTGGTTGGCTGACCGCACCACATATAACCTTAACAGTGTCGCAGTTCCAACACAACATCAACAACTAAGCCAGCAACAATTACTTAATTTCGTCTTCGATTTCTGTGTCAGGTTATCCTGTTAGTTTTATATTTAACATGAGCGACATAACAGGCGAAATGTTCTTTGGCAAAAAGCGATTTGGACCGAAATATCTAGATTGATCACGACGAGGTTTATAGGCCAACAGTCAGATGAAACTGAAAGTAGAAAGAGAAAGTGAAAGTAAGCTACTTACACCAAAATCCCGGGTGTTTTATTTTGGCCAATGAAATACTTAAATGGAGGTTAATACTAAGGTTATACAGCTAAAGCCAACAAAAAGAACCTCAGATTTGCAATACTGACTACGAAGATACAAAGATAGCCATTTGGAAGTAACACATTATTGCTCTACAATATCTATAGCCCGGAATTATATAACTTGAGAATAATTATTAGTTTGAGAAAATCTTGAAGTTTCTGTTGAACGAATTTAAGTTGCTAATAAATTAAAAAAATGGCGGAGCATAGTGTATGCCATGCTCCGATCCCAATGATTTCATAGATATGTTACCATAGCAACCAACTGTTCATATTGGTGTCAAAGTGACGTCATCGAGACGTCATTCTGCCAAGGTACAAAGCACAACAGTTGATAATTCTATAGTTGCTATGGTAACAGATCTAAGGCGTCATCTCACTTATAATTCGACAGAAGCATGCCATACGGTGTATGCCATCTTCCTCTCGAATCACGTTATCTCTCTTATAATTCGAGGGGAGCATGCTATACGGTATATGCCATTCTCCTCTCGAATCATAAGTGAGATGCTACTTGAATTCATACAATAGAAAAGTGTAATTTTTTTCAAACTAAATAATTTTTTATCTCTGTTATAAGTGCTACGGCTGCAGGTGTACTCTGTTAAGAATAACAAAACTGGAAATTCTCTCCCTAAATTTGGTAAAGCATCTGATCTTGTAACTTTTTCAGCATTTCCATACCTGAATATAAGGAAATCTGGTACACTGGCCTCTAAATGCTAACTAGCAGAGTAAGAAGGCTGAATGTCAGAGTGCAACAGTTATATGTAACAAATAGACGCAACGACCGCATACAGATAGCTCTTGATATCTCGATTAATGATATCTCTAAGTTTCCACTTTTATCAAAGAATATAGTCTGGACCAATTTCCTATTTTTATTTACATTTAAACTCCCGTTGTCTCAAACTACTGATATCTTAAAGTATATTTTCTGGAACCAGTAAATTTACTTTGCGATATCAAAATGTAGTTTGGGATACACTTTGACTTTGGGATATCGAGAGTGGACTGTACATTTCCCTTCAAACATGTTTGAGTGTGCATATGTAGTTATTTATTTTACAGTAGAATTAATGAACATCCCAAATGGAGCGTTTTAACACAAGGCGATAACAATGACTGCAACAATTGGTGACACTCAACTTCAGGTTTCTACATGTATTCGGTTTATGTAATGTCATTACTCCGATACTACAGCAACTAGGAGAGATACCCCTACAATAGTAACTAAATGAACTAGAGGCCCTGTAGCGATGATAAAAGAGATGTGATGGCACCCGTTCATACATTCCCATGCAGACCGGGACAGACAGGAAAGGAGAAAGGGACCACTTGCAGTGGAAGCAAACTCTGCGATTTTCATTTTAAAGGTTGGTTCCGGGAGTTTCGAATGTATCATAATTTTGCTGATAATTTTTTCTAAATTGTCGGAAAGCACTTCTAACAAGGAAATTAATAAGTTTCACTGAAAAGTACAAAGTTAAAAGTATTGGACAAGTCGTTTTGACAGGGATTCCCTAACTCTGCTTCTCAAACCATTTACGAGTAGTGCTCTCAAAGCATTTACAATGCGGCTTACGTCATGCTACATTTAATTGCATTATGGGATGGGGTCACGTCTGGTAACTTCGGACAGCGGTCAAATTCGGACATACCATTGCAAACAGTAAAAATCCAGATGGGACGGCTCATAATAAGCCGTCTCATCAGGATTTTCACTGTCTGCCCAGTTAATTTTGTTTTAATTCCAAACAACTGACGTATAAAAGAAACAATGTCACTGTCCGGATTTACCCGCTGTCCAAATTTATCAGACTTTACCCTAGTATTTACCGATCTGCCATGCTAAGACCTACAAGAGAGCTCCTGACTAAAGAAAATTTGACTTGTGGAGAATGACATTAGAAGTCACGCAATTATGGACATGCGACAAAATAACTTTAAGAACCGGAATTCCAACACATTCCAAATAAACAAAAGAAGCGCGACAATTTTCAGCAAAACCGACAGTTTTCTTGCAGTAATAGATTCAGAAAATGGAAATATTTAAATATTACACAGAAACAGACGCAAATAATGAAGGAACCTACCTTGAGGCCCAGTCGCCATAAGGGTCAACTATTAATGGAAAAAATTTGCTGCTTTATGAGCAATTTATTTCCCCTCAAGGGTGAATCCTTTTGAAAGGGATTTGTCCTCACAGGAAGAATTCTTATTGTTAAGAATGGTAGAAACATAGACGTATCTTAAGACTTTAAATGAAAGTATGAAATTCCTCTGTCTCTTAAATATTTTTTTCTCAAGTAATCCCGGCCCTAAACGGCGCTCCCTTCTAAACCGGCCATGGCTGAAATACTGTTGAAAAGGACGAAACCCGTCAAATTATCTCAACTTAATCCAATTTAGAGTAAGGGGATATGGCTTCGCATACCTCCTTAGTATGTGTCAGTCATCAGTTGTCTTAACATTTTAGTTTGCAAATATTACAAGCTTGATGAAGTAAGTTTTGTGACATCATTTGCGCGTGCAGTGCATCACGCGCATTTGGGCGCCAAAATGTTTAGTGACATTCAGATCATAGTCGACAAAGTTTAAATTTTCATAACAGCCAATAGAATCTATCATTGGTCTCCGTTGCGGACAGGGAAATCCCAACCCGAGGGCACACGGGGTGTGTCGGAAACGAGGCTTGCAGCTACCATAACAGCTACCATAGAAGTATAGTTCCAAGTGAAGTTCTTCGCAGTGTCCCAAAACGTCGGAATTTTTCGTATCTATCCGTTTGATCTTTCGCATGACAGCTGGGAAATTTTCATTCGGACTTTTTCTTTCTTTATCATTTTAAGAAGTACGTAACATTTCACCTGAACCGAATTAAACTGTGTCACAAGAAATCTTTCTTGGAGGGAAAGTGATACCCTCCACTGAAGATGTTGTTCGTCGCTATATGGGTGGCCCTTTGGAACAAATAGACATCCAGACTCTTCGCATCTTTTAATCTGGTCATTTGAAGGCCACTGGAAATGTCTCTGTCTGGTCAGCCACTCAGAAGCACACGTAGGCCACTTATAAGATTCCAGTGCGGTTACATAATCAGTTGCTGACAATATGCCGCGTTTGCGTTTCAACATCGCTGGTCCATGCATTCCATCAAATATGGCAGTTATAGAAGTTGAAAGGTTGAAACAACAAACAAGTCTGCCGTCTTTGTCCGTGCATGCCGCCAAATTCTGCTTTTGAAAAATGTCAAAAAATGAAAAACCACGAAGAGCTGACTCGCGTTCAAATAGGGGCATTTTATTGTGTACTAATTGTAGCTTACAATAACCAGCAGGGGTTGAACAGTCTTGAATCAGAGCTAAACTCTTGCCCAGTGGACGATCAGAAATGTCACCCACTGTTGGTAGATTACTAATCACATTTACAACATCGAAATCAGACTTCAAACCAGGAGTCGCCGTGCCTTCGTAAGAGCTCCCACATATGTAAATGTTTGTGCGGTTCATATGGTCGTTTGGAAAGGTCCAATGATTTAGAATTTCCTTGCTGGTACATCTTTCTATCATTAACTCTTTCACTACCAAAAAGCAGACGACAAAATTTTCGTCTGCAAAAATTAAAAAAATGCCTTGTCCAAGACTTTTTATATTGAGAATTCAAAGACTAGAGGCCAAACAGTGTAGATCTAGATGAGGCGGCTCATTATGAGCCGACTCATCAGGATCTACGCTGTTTGCAAATTTTGCTAATTGCGTCACTGGGGCTTAAAGAGTTAATTTCCTTGTCTCCACTGTGGCTCCAATGTCTTCCATAACCTGGTAAAGTACCCGCGAAATGTGCTGATAACTTTCCTGAACATCCATATATAACTGGGTCATATCTGATAAACAAAGATGAAAATATTAACTTCGTAGCAATGCTGCTTATTATATACATGTAAATTCAGGATCACGTGGTTTGTATTTTGACACACTGCAGGGAAATATGATGACTTTTTGTTTATGTCAAGGCAAATAGTTTTTTTTCTCTTTCCGTTTGAATAATTTTCTGTCAATGCTCTACACCATATTTTTCAAATTCTTACCAAAAAAAAAAACAGTGACTGCGCCACAAGCAATTTTACTTTGGGCAAATTTTGAACCGATATCCGTGCACATAACGTGGCAATTTTAGAGTCAGAATTCACTGATTTTGTGACAGACTCATAGCCCAAGGTATGACTGTGAGGCGAAGAGATTGGAAAGTGTTGGATAATTAAGTGAACGTAAATTATTTTTAACGGAAAGAAAAAACTATTTACTTTGAAATAAACATAGAGGATCTTACATGAGTGCTCTTGTATTATTGAATTTATTAAACGAGTTGGGGAAAAAGATAAGATGCGAGGCTTTGCCGAGCATCTTATCGGTTTTCCCCAACGAGTTTAATAAATTCAGTACTACAGGAGCACGAATGCAAGATTCTATTTATCATATGACACTAAAATCACATTTTATCAGCAGAATTTGCACTAAAACGTCACGATTTCGCCATTAGAAAACGCGACGTTTTTATGGACGTCAACGTATAACGTAACGACGTAATTTGCATATTTAATCCACTAGTGGATTATCGCATTTAATGCATGGCTTTATTACACTCTCAGATGCGACGTCATATGATAAAAAGAGATAGTCATTGTTTCCGTGCAGCGTATCAAAATAAAAACCACATGGCCCCCACCCTGTATAGTGATGAAATAATATCAATGCTCCTTCAGCGAAGTGACAGGACTTAACAAATATAATAAGAAGGCACCAACAGGACATAACGTTAAAACGGCAAGATTCAGGGGCCGTATTTATAAAACGACTTAAGTGGTTGCTATGCTGGTGCTAAGGCTGAATTTCTATGAAGGAGATTCCCTAAAACTATGAAATTTGCTCTGGAGGAACAGTCTTAAATTTTTTAAAACGACTTAAGTGGTTGCTATGCTGTTGCTAAGGCTGAATTTCTATGAAGGAGATTCCCTACAACTATGAAATTTGCTCTGGAGGAACAGTCTTAATAAAACGACTAAAGTGGTTGCTATGCTGTTGCTAAGGCTGAATTTCTATGAAGGAGATTCCTAACAACTATGAAATTTGCTCTGGAGGAACAGTCTTTTAAGACTGTTCCTCCAGAGCAAATGTCATAGTTGTAAGTTTAAGACTGTTCCTCAAGAGCAAATTTCATAGTTGTAGGGAATCTCCTTCATAGAAATTCAGCCTTAGCAACAGCATAGCAACCACTTAAGTCGTTTTATAAATACGGCCCAAGGTCGCCTTTGGACGCCATCACACACTACTCAATGGAGACCAGTGAGGCCGCGTCCCAGTGGCGGCCGCATTTATTTTGCAAGCGCAGTTACGTAATTGGTACGTCATAATTTCTGGCATTTGGTAAGGAAACGGACAAAGAACACCCTATAAAGAATCGGGACATCCTAGAGAAAGCAACATATGTTTTGTTTCAATGCTTATATAAGCGGTAATTTTGTTTTAAAATTACCAAATGATAAATTGCTGTACATGTAACATCTCCAACAATGCCTCCGATGGCAGATACATGTACTGGAAAAATGCCCGCAGTCACTCGGAGGATGTAAAATAACGGCGAAATTAACGGCAGTCGATGCACAAAATTGAAAAAAAAGTGCCAAAATGTTTTTATAATACATCTTCAAAAATTATGGCAAATAACGTAGAATTAAAATGGGCATATAATCCCATAAGCGCCTAAAGATGATTCTTTCATATAATCATATTATCATTGTTTGAACATAGAAAAGATTATTTCAAAACTGCATTCCCACTAGGCCTGCAACCCGACCGTAGGTATTCAGACAAGCAGAACCTACGGCCGGATAAGCTACATTGACTTTTTACTGAAATCGCGATAGTGCTCCTTAGCAACCGCCCATATCGCGCAACAGCAGCTTGTCTGAGAAATATCTTAATTAGTATTCACTAAAAATATGATTTTTCTATAAGTCTGTCACAAAATCGCGCAACATGTAATTTTTCTAAGGCCCTTTTTCTCCTTGTTTGTGTCAAAATTCGTCACCTTGGTAAACAAATCCCACTGCGCATGACGAGATTTGACGTCGGTGTTATATTAATTTACTACCCGATGAATTGTCTGGCGTTCATCATAAAATCCATAGCCAGGACTCCGAACCCGCACGTTGACCTTGTGCTTATGATTCTGTATGCAATAATAAAATAAGATAATAATAATAACAAAATAAATAAATGAATAACTAACTAACTAAATAAATAAATAAAGTTGGAAATTAGAGGGTGGTGGTATGTTTTCCAGCTATGGGTCATTTTATATATTAGTAGTATTATTTTATATTGGGAGGACCTTCCAATTGAAATTCATTTATGCTTGTGCCCTGTGCATAACCAACAACACTGCATTAATAGCATGCTCAGAGCATCACCAGACGATGTTGCAAAGACAAGGCCGTCGTCGGCGGTCCGGACCACTATTTCGGCTGAATATGGTATTGGCCGTACCACTTTTTTTCATTCGGCCGAATATAGTATTGGCCAGACCACTTTTTTCGGCTATTCCTTCAAAATGCATTGAAATCGCTTCTAGAGACGTCCTGAATTCAAAGATTTTTTCGGGGGAGGTTCCCCGAACACCCCTTATGAGAGGAAGGACACCCCCTCTCGTGCTCTCCCTCACTCGTGCCTTCGGCACTCAGGGAACACCTTCGGTAGTCTTCAAAAGCTGGGGTAAGCATTTGAAATACAGCAAATACTCATAAAATCAATTGAGTTTCACAAGCGAAATTGGTCTCAAAATGCATTAAAATCGCTTCTAGAGTCGTCCTGAATTCAAAAGTTTTCTCGGGGAAGGTCCCCCGAGCCCCCCCTTACGAGAGGGGAACAGGTGGCAAAAAAGTTAATGACCCAACTCCACCCGACAACAACCCTACATTCACATGATAATGACCATATTACCTATTTTGTCAGACTGATCTCAGGTCAAACCTATGAAAGACAATGAAAATGAAAGTTTTCTCATTTTTACAGGTTAATTAATGGTCAATTATATTTTTATCTTTTTTCTACATTTTTTCTGCTTATGCTCACCCAGAAATCAGATGCTGAACGCTCAATAAAGCTGTAAATGAAATTAAGGGGGGGGGGGGGGGGGTCTGGTGGCGCAGCCCCAAGAAGCCAAAGCATTTTTGTTGATAACAGGCACCTGGAGATTTGGATTTGATGTCGCCATCGCAGGTATTAAATTTTCTGATTGGCATGATTTTATAGATGAATTTCTACTGTTCTATTAGCAAATCAATGAAAATATGAATTGGGAAAAGTATCTCTTTGATGTAATTTTTATGTTTTTTTTTATTTTTTATTTTTTATTTATTTATTTTTTTTGTAAGAGAGGCACCGTAGTCGAGTGGTTAGAGTGGCTCGGTTATTGTGCGGAAAGTCAACGGAAGGTCGCGAGTTCGCGGCTCACCGTCGCCATCTGACGACTGGAAAACTCTGTCAACTCAGCAGTAAATGGGCACCTTTTGCGAATCAGGGAAGGTTTAGGCAGCGAAAGGAGAGAGATGGGCTCTGCCTTTCATCAGCTGTGCCCAAGATACAGTGGATCTCTAACCCCACTGCCCCTATGGCTATTAGGCTATGGGAAACCTTCACCTTTACCTTTTTATATTTTGTAAATGTTTTTGATGCAAGTTTGAAAGATTAGAATTAATCTTAAAATGTAGGAGTAAGGGTGTGTGTGTGGGGGGGGGGGGGGGGGGGGGGGAAGCTTAGACATATTTTTAAAAAAATGGTCAATAAAAACAAGAGGGCCAAGAGACTCTGAATCGCTCACCTGAGCAAAAGGGTTAAAGGTCAACCTAGGGTCACCATTTGAACAAACCTGAAAGTTGGGGGGGGGGGAGCTTAGACATATTTTTAAAAAATGGTCAATAAAAAACAAGAGGGCCAAGAGACTCTGAATCGCTCACCTGAGCAAAAGGGTTAAAGGTCAACCTAGGGTCACCATTTGAACAAACCTGATATGCATAGTTTGCAACCATTTCCAAATGGTTCTGAAGAAGAAGGTTTTTGAATATTTTTCTATGTATTGCTATGGTTCAAACCCTGTACCCCCTGGGGTCAGGCCATTTTGGACTCTGGGGTCATCATTTGAATAATCTTGGTAAAGGACCACTAGGCAATGCTACATACTAAATTTCAAGCATCTGAGCCAAGTGATTCTGAAAAAGAAGATTTTGAATATTTTTCTATGTATTTCTGTGGTTCAAACCTAGGACCCCCTGGGGCGGGGCCATTTTTTGACCCTGGCGCCATCATTTGAACAAACTTGGTAAAGGACCACTAGGCAATGCATCATACCAAATTTCAAGCATCTGCACTTAGGGGTTCTAGAGAAGAAGATTTTAAGTATATTTTAATTTTGAACCCAAGACTACCCGCCCCAGGGCAAATTTGGATCCCAGGGCCAACATTTACACAAACTATGTAGGAGTCCACCAGGCAGTGCATCATAACAAAGTTCAAGCATCTGAGCCAAGTGGTTCTGAAGAAGATTTTTGAATATTTTTCTAAGTATTTTTATGGTCTAAACTCAGGACTCCCTGCTGCCGCTGGGCCATTTTGGACCCTGAGGCCATTATTTGAACAAACTTGATAAAGGACGACAAGGCAATGCTACATACAAAATTTCAAGCATCTGAGCCAAGTGGTTCTGAAGAATTTTTTTGAATATTTTTCTACGTATTTCAATGGTTCAAACCCAGGTCCCCCTGGGGCGGGCCATTTTAGACCCTAGGGTCATCATTTGAACAGACTTGGTAAAAGACCACTAGGCAGTGCTAAATACCAAATTTCAAGCATCTGAGCCAAGTGGTTCAAAAGATGAAGATTTTAGAATATTTTTCTATGTATTTCTATGGCTCAAACCTTTGACTCCCTGCCCTAGAACGATTTTGGACCCTGGGCAATGCATCATACCAGATTTCAAGCATCTAAGCCTTGCAGTTCTGAAGAAGATTTTTGAATAATTTTCTTTTTATTTCTATGGTTCAAACCTTGGACTCCATGCCAAGGGGCCATTTTGGACCCTGGGGACACCATTTGAACAAACTTGGTAAAGGACTATTAAGCAATGCTAAAACCAAATTTCAAGCATCTGAGCATTGCCGTTCTGAAGAAGATGATTTTTGAATATTTTTCTATGTATTTCTAAGGTTCAAACCCAGGACCCCCAGGGTTGGGGCCATTTTGGACCCTGGTGCCATCATTTGAACAAACTTGGTAAAAGACCACTAGGCAATGCTACATACCAAATTTCAAACATCCGAGCCTAGCAGTTCTGAAGAAGATTTTAGAATATTTTTCTATGTATTTCTATGGTTCAAACCTGGGACTCCCTGCCTTAGGGCCATTCTAGACCCTAGGGCCACCATTTGAACAAACTTTTTAGAGGACCACTAGGCAATGCTACATACCAGATTTCAAGCATCTGAGCCAAGCAGTTCTGGACAGATATATGTGACCTTTTGCCAAGGTCACTAGATGACCTTGACCTCTAGAATTCATCGGATTTGACCTAAATGCATTTCCATATCACAGAGCACAATAGAAACAGAAAAACCTTTTCATTTTTTTTCCATTCAAAAGCCGTCACAGAAAACAGCATCCAGTCAGGGCATACACTGTTGGCCTTAAATCACAGGAAATTCTGAAGAAAAATCAAAATCAAATTAAAGATCCCTTATAACGGAAATCGAAACTAGAAGAATCTATTTTGCAGTTATTCATTAATTTCAACTATTGTCACTAAATACCCGAAATTACAAAATTCTACACCTTTACAGTTTCTGAATCAGAATGGCACCATTATCTGACCTTTGGCCGAGTAAGTTACTTAATTGGCATTTGATAGAGTCAAACATGGCATAATGGCAAAACCATATATATCATCCAAGGGGTTTTATTAACCATCTGTCTGTTGGTCCAGGACCAGTGAGTTTGGGGCAGAACCAGCTGATTTCTGTATCAGCTGGTCCTCCAGACCAACTATTTTAAATGTTTACTGCAAACCAGCAGAAACAACGAAAGGACCAGTCAAATCACATCCATGCTGGTCCTGTGCACCAGTTGGGTTTTGGACCGTAGCATAAACCCTGTCATCCCACAATGCTGTCTGCTTCCTTTCTTAAGCGATAAGAGAGAAATCAACAGTCTAAATTAAATGATGTGCTACCCAAAATCAAGGTTTCTAAATGCAGAGGATACCGGTATGGAGCAGAAACTGGTGAGGTATAGTCTTCATGATGCATAGTCTGCAGATAAGAATAAGGAAGACTCTGAGAAGACAGTTTTTCATGCTGGCCTATGAGGTATTTTTCTAGATTTCTGATAGAATCGGTCACTTCAGGGCTTCAGAGCCCTTTGATTCTAAGAGTTGACCTAGTGACCTAGTTTTTGACCCAACATGACTCTAATGAAAGTTGAGAAGGCATGCTCACACACTGAATCAGCATTGATCCATGGCATGACACAGAATCAATAAAGTTTCAATGCTGTGTGGGAACTTAATTCTGGCATGGTGGTGAGTCTTCTCTATTCACAGTATTATTTCATTGAATCATTCGGATAATCATGGCACCCATTCCCTATTGGCTTGATATGACTGAAATAGTGTTGAAAAGGCTGTAAAACTACAATAACAGGGCTCAAGGTAAGGCAAAATTTGGGGGATTGGAAGCTTGTTTGAATCACACTGGTTCTAAATAAACTTTGTATTAAGTCCTACTTCTGAAAATTGTAGCTAAATGCAAATAACTTCTATGGATCACTGTGTCAGACCTGCCTCCCACTTCCACAGAAGCAGAGTCATGGTTAGAGACAACAAGGGCTTCGCAAGCGGCGCATAATACGCCCGTTTTAATGTCTTAAAGGAGTTATAGAATGAACAAGATTGTTAACAAAAGGATACAGAGACAGACAAACAGGGGAAACCACTCTATAATTAATGATGGCAACATTTATATTTAAATATTTAACATATCAAATACTATTATTATACCAAAAGACAGCTTCCATGGTGAAGCGGCTCAGAAGTTGAGTAATGCAAATGTCAAACACCGGAGGTAATTCATAAACTAAATATACTAGAGTGACAATATACACATCACCATTAAGTTGTGTTAAAATATTTTAAACGGTTAAGGCGTTACAGAGTAGACAGCAAATTTATGCAAGGGCTGATAATTCAGTAAGTAAGCTGGAGTTGTGGTTCTTGTTCAGGATACATTGCCCCATTATTATACACATTCCTACAAAGTTTCATTATAATATTTCAAAAGGTTAGGAGATATGGAGTGAATGGGAAAAGCCTATAAATACTAATCAAAGGGAAGTTACTCCAAAATTAAGTAAGGGGGAGCAACCATTCTTATATGCGACACATTGTCTTGTGATCATGTACATTGCTATACAGTTTCATCATGATATTCCAAACGGTTACCGAGTTATTGTATGCATAATATAAGTATACACAAAAACAGCCTTAAAAACTAATCAAAGGGACATAACTCTAAAAGGAAGTAAGTGAGAGCAACCACTGTTGTATGCGACATATTGTTTGGACTTCATACTGTGACACTGCTATGAGGTTTCGAGATATCCCGAACGGTTATCTAGTTATGGAGTGCACAAGACTTGCAGGGAAAGAATAATCAATGGGGCATAACTTGGAAACTAAGGAAAGGGGAGCAACCATTCTTGTATGCGACACATTGCCTCGACCTAATACATATTCCTACAATATTTCATGAAGATATCCCAAACAGTTACTGAGTTATGGTGCCCACAAGAATGTTTATGGACGGACGGACAGGCGGACAGCGCCATGACATAATAATATGTCCGTTTTTTTCAAATTGGGCGTATAAAAAGGCTCATGTGATTCTGGTTGTAAAATTTCTAAGTCAACAGAGCATGAAATATTGGCTGATAACTTGATGGTACAAAGTAGTATAACAATCCAGCACATCTGCAGCAAAGCATCCCTGTCACTGCAGAAATGAGGGATTTCTGTGTTGCTGCTGCAAGCAAAAGTTGGCATGAAACACAAGACCTAGCATTTCATTATCAGTTTTATGTAGCCTTTAGGAAAGCACATGTACACATGTTAGATTTGCTGATTTATTCCTCATTTCTGACAGCTCTCTGCCCATAATATTACAAGCTTGAAACTTCACACAGTGACTAATCACTACCACTCCTAGACCTACAATAGCCAGTTTTTGGATTTCCCAGTATCTTTTTCCCTAACAGTCATCTCAAAACTTTTAATATTGACAAGCCAGTTTACTCTAAAAGAAAGCGTTGTTCATTCCTTTGGCAAACTCTTCTAAAGCGCATCACAAGTTCCTGTTCAGTCCCTCATCATAAAAAGAAAAAAATAAATAAAATGATCTCACTTTAATAATTCAACCTCATTGTAGATTAAACACTGTTTTCAGTGATAAAATAACAGTCAACGTCAACTTTATCCCTATATCTGTTTTTCTTTTCCCCTTTCCTCTGGAACTCCGAGTCTGATTTTCGATCCAAAAGGCAAACCCAAGTAACAAGTTGTTCATCTGTAGAACATGTCTGCCTCAATCAGATGAAGGTACTCTGCTCCTGTAATACAGTTCAATTAAATTTGATAATACTAGAATCTGAAATTACATTTCCAAAATTATTTACTGATAATATTTAGACACCCAAACCATTTGAGCCGCAACACGAGAAAATCAACAATGTGGTTGTGCGACCAGCCCAGACTCAGATCAGTCTGGGCATCTGCCCAGTGTGATTAGACTCTTCGCTAAGTGCTTACAGGGTAGCTAAGGGACTAAGTTACCTCCATGCAGACAGCGCAGACTCTGATCAGACTAGGCGGATGCCCAGGCTGATCTGAGTCTGCGCTGAGCGCATAACCACATTGTTGGTTTTCTCGTGTGGCGGCTCATTTCTATATTAAACTATGCCAGCTTCCAAACTATGGCAAGTCTATTTGTTCTATCAAATGATCTAGAAAATGGCACAAACAGTGCATGATATGACAGCTCATTTGAAACACTCTGATGTGGGTTGCTAACTGTACAAAGGTTGTCCAAATATTTTGGGTTGGTATATAATTATTATTACAGAGCAAAGATAAAGACTAGCATTACTTTGGTCCAGTCACCCAAGGTCCCTAGATTTTTTGGAGAAAACGCCTATACATATACCTAATATAAAATATGATTGAAAATGGTAAGTTTGTATCTCTGCAAAGCACTCTTTGACTCTCTTTATCTCAAATGATAATGCATTTTCTGAATAGGTTTTAGTAATAAATGTAAAATATATACATGTATATAGACATTAGTGAATATGCCTGCCTCATGTGCACTACTATAAACACAATGTTCCCCATTGATCCTATAAATTAAATGCTGCAAATGAATTTTTTTTCCAAGGGCCATACAGCTTCAGAGATTTCATTTGAAATTTATGTTTAGTAAAATTATGCCAGATAGCTGTACATGTGTATACCATCGCCTCCCCCAGAGCCTTTACCTTAAGGAAGCTAAAAATTGTTGATATTCTGTTTACCTACCAAATCACACTGTCTGACTCTTGGCCACTTCAGTCTTTTATAAATATCAAGGAGCATAGTAGTGAAAGAATATAAGTACCACTTCCAGTGCTTGCTTCATGCCAACATGGCCTGTTTTATCACCTGAAAAAGCACACAAATATTTTTTAAAAATTATTGGAATAAGAATTTTTAAGAAGACAATGCATTGCACCTTATAGCAACTTGCAACTAACAAAGGGCATATATTCAATGCAGACAATACTGGCAAGGTTAGACAGTTCATATCATTGGAGACAGCAAGTAAAACATGCTGGACAATAAAATACCACATAAATCCTAATAAACACCCCTGCTCTAATAAACGCCCCCTGCATCTTTTCCAAAAATAATGTATTACTAAACAACATTTGAATTCCTGTTTGCTTCTCTGGATGAAGTAGCTCTTAATGGGGTCTACTATTGAAAGAATAAATTTGCTTTCCTTTAAGAGTTGACCACTACTGGGAAGAGAGGCAAAATAGTAGAGTTGCTTCTTCCTCAAGTATACCCACTTGCCTTAATACATGTACTGTTTATTAGAGGTTACAGGTATTTGGCAGTGGCTGGTTAACTACACTTTAGGCTCTAAATAAGGCCCCCTTTTGTAAACTGCAACACCTGCAAGGCATTTTATAGATTAATACAGTATACATGTACAAACAGTGACTAACAACTAGTGTGCTATCAAGCACAATGTCAGCCTGAAGCATGTCAACCACAATGTCAGCCTGAAGCAGTATCCTGATTATAATACAAATGTATTTTTCTAGTGAACCCAGCCCCCACCGAAGTGTAACCATTTTGGACTGGGGCCACCACTGGAACAAACTTGGTTACCCGTTATGATTTTGGAGACTGATGATTTTGGGGAACTTTAATTGTATTTCTTTGGAAGATAATCCAGAGCTAGTATATATTACTTTCAACTCTGAAAGCATTAACTTTATTTAGACTTTTGAACCTCTGCAAATTTTTTCCGGTTATCTGATGTTGATTTTATGACTTTTAATTAGGTAAAATATCTAAACTTTTAATTTTTTAGGGAAAATAGTGACTTCCATTTTTTATTACCATTTATTTGGCTATTTATTTCTCCAGAATAACCCCAAATATCTAAATCAGTCTTATGAAATTCTGCTACAAGATGAAATTTCATGCAAAAACAATCCCAATAATCTAAATCCATCTTTTCGACTGATATATATATTTTTGGAATTGTTTTGGAAGGGAAAAACTGAAGAAATGAGGTAATTGCATGTAGATAAAAATCCTTATTCACAAAAATAAAAATAATTGGATGTATTTTTTGCTTGGTTTTATTTGTCATTCTTTCAGAGTGTTTACCAAATAATTTGTATTTATAAACATGATTCAAAGCCTGATGATATCCATAAAACTTCTAAAAGATTTTGATGAGCATGGGTACACCTCCTCCATGTTTTTCAAAAGGAAAAAAAATATATGTGACTTCCTGTTTGCTTCTCTAAGGAAAAGTCAATGTTAGTACTAAAGTCAGCATTGGCTCCAAGGAGGCATACTCTAGTCAACCTGTGAATGGAGGCAAAAAGATAAGAAAAAGTTGCTTCCCCTGATACTGTGTCTCATTCACATTAACATAGATATAATCAGAAAGTCATTTGTTGATCAAGGGTCACTGATAAAGATTTCTGTTTCTTTATTATTTATTAATTGTTATTTTTTTCATTATTATTTCATAATTTCTTTCTTGTTGGTGAAATTTGCCACCAAATGAGCAGTAAAGAGCTATAATTTCCACAAGGAAGGTTTTCTACTGTCATTAGTTTTGTTAAAAATAATAGGATGGTGTTGCTTCCCCAGAAAGTATAAAATTTCATCTTAACAGGCAAAGAGTCAGAAAGTTAGCATGTATTGTACTGTAATCATTGCCAAAATATTGGGACACCTATAATGATTTTAAAATTTTCCATTTGGGACAATAGAAATTGATAATTTTTAGGTGTCCCAATACTTAAGCACATTATGGTAATTATGGCTAGTAATTTCTGTCTTTGTTTTTCCTCCTTTCAGTTTCTTTCTGGTGGCAGTTGCCACAGTAAGGATCTTATTCCATGATTTGTATTTTTCTGCCGTTACTGCTTTTGAAATGAGCCTTATGTCATGTATGTCGGGATAATCTATTCATAATACAAGTACTTGATGAAAGTTTTCCCCAAGAAAAAGAAAAAAATCCAACTGCTCTGCATTGCTCCTTACACCAAGCTTAGCTAGTATATAACTAAAAGTTTGCAGATGAAAGCTTAAAGGTACTAAGTTGGCAAACAGGGGTCAGCGGGCAAGCCAAAGTATTATTTCTGATCTTAAGGGTGTAAAAATCTGAAACTTGGCCCTTTCTGCATGTATTTTTAATTTATTTATTATTTAACGTTAGGCAGACCTAAATAAAATTTGAATTTTATTGATGTCGTAGAGCAGCAATGAATTAGTTTCAAAGTGTCTCAGATAGCTCTGATACCATAGTCAGAGTCCCTGATAAGCATACTGAATAATAATTTTGAATATCTTTTCTTGTTACACACAAATATATGCTGTGAATGAATATCTAATATTATCTTAGAATGATTTTTTTAATACCCATCTTTATCTTGGGCTCTGATAAAGACAGTTATTTTTTTTTTCATGGTTGTACATTTTCTTTTTCTGCTTAGGGTTTTATGCCCCTTAAAAGAATTCCATTTTTACTGAGGTTCATTAAAGTTGGACTAAAATTGAGTTCCAGGAACACCTGAATTCCCTAGGCTCCCTTAGCACAACCTGACTTTCTCACATTGGTATATGATAATGCCCTGACTGAGGCTGTATGAAACTTGTGCTTTGACCCACTAAGAAGTGACCTTTGAAATAATATTGTCACACAGCATGTGTGAAAAACAAGAGAAAAATACTGAAGCTGTGTTGTACCTGTGAACATAAAGGACCATTTACATATGCTTTTTTCTGCACATGCCCACCAAGAATCTGATGCTGAATGCTCTAAGTATTATAAAGCTATTAATTATATCAAGAGGGTTTGGGGGCTGTGCCCCCAGAAGTCACAGAGGTTATGCTGCTGATAGGCACCTAAGGATCTGATGCATCATGCCACTAATTTAAATTTACTGACCGGCATGATTTTAGACTATATTTATACTGCCCTACTAGCAAATCAACGAAAAGAAGTTTTTCTGGATATATGAAGCAGGCAATTTTTTAATATTAATTATCATTATTTTTCTTTCTGAAATTTATGTTTTTGAAGACTAAAGTTTGAAAGAAAAGAACATGAATCGAAAAGTCTAAGAGAAATTTATGGGGTCTGACTGACTGATTGTTTTGGATTTAACGGCCCTTTGAGACAGTATTTCAGTCTACATCGGGCTATCTCCCAGAGAGAGGGAGAAAGAAGAGATGATAGATGAGAGAAAAAATTGTCGAAACAACCCCCTTCCGCACCTACTTCAAGCGCAGTAAGCCCTTGCCCTACAATGATCCAAATCAGTAGGATCATGGATGCCCTGGCACTGGAAGTTATACAAAGCACCATTGCGCCACCCGACCACCCCCTTACGCGGGGTCTGGGTAGCCCCTATTATGCTCTTGGATTCAAACATCATATTTTTATTTTAATTCTGAATTATGTTTCTATGATTAGATGTGTGTGTGTTGGGGGGGGGCTGTGCCCCCTAGAAGCTGAGACATTTTTTTTAAATGAAGACTGATGAAAGAATTCAGACCCAACCTATGTCAGGATCGGAATTGTTTACTGGTGAATGGGAATTGTTTACTGCTGAGATTAAAGTCGAAGAAAAACCATTCACCAGGCCAAATTACATTTATGACAGCAGGGGGGGGCTGCTCCACTGCTTAAATTACTGAGTTCGACCCCGCCTCCCACTCATCCCAGTCGATTACCAAAAATGTACCGTCCCCATCCCCTGAATGTACTGGGTCCCCACCTGATAATAAATGACTTGTCCCTAGAATTGATCTCTCTTGCCAACCTGATAAAGGGTAAAAGTGCACTCACTGACACAAAGAAGTCACACCTCCAAGGCTCCATACAGATTAATAATGATTAATGACTATTTTGCATATTTGAACGACAGCGTGACTTGACCATAATACTGCAGTGGGTGCTGAGCTCACTGTCGGTCGTAATCTAACTCGTGAAATGGCTGAAAATTGCTAAAAGTAATGTGCACCATCACCCCACCCACTCATGCGTCAAAATACACACGATAAATAAACGTATTTACTTACCCAGTCATTCATCTGTTGAAACGAGAAGACACTAACTGGTCGGGCATTATTAGAATACACCTCATTTAAACCTAAAAAGAGCATGACATGTCTTTGAAACCGTTTAAATTTCGACTCGACCGTTCGAATCGACCAGTATGGATAAAAGTGGTAGTGTTAAAATTTACTATTTACACCGGCAAGAAGCGATATCGCTTTTGTCACGTGACTCGTTCGTAATGCGGCAACGAACAGTGGCTAATGCAAAAGAAAAATATAGCAGGTGTCTTTGACAGCTGATATTTCTATGAAGATTGTCCCCGGTCTAGAATCCTTTACCTATACTTCAAGATAAAGGGTGTCTCCAGTCAAAAACACCTCGTTTTCTGAGAAGTACCCCCTAATAAATGCCCCATATTAGGGAACAGAAATGATTCCCTAAAATTTCACATTTTTGCTATGTAGCGCTCCGTGAGGGTGGCTCGGAGAAAACCGGAAGTCAGCCTCACGGCACCGGGGTTACATTCCCACAGAAACAAACAGGAGCTATGGTAGTGTTCTTCATGTCTAAAAAGGACCAATTTGTTAGAAACAGAAAATGTTGAAAAAATGTTCTTTAAAAAGCTGAAGAATTTTTCTTGTAAAGGCTATCAGAGCCTTAACGATAAAACAAGAAATAGTCTTTTAATTGGTTAATTTATATTAATTCCTCATTAGTGCTAATGCAAAAAAAAAAAATAAAAAAAAATATCGGATATTCGAATAATCAAAAAATCATTGTTGCATATGCAGGTATATCGCCAACAGTAAACTACAGCGTTTTTTTTTTTTTTGTTGTTTTTTTTTTTTTTTTTGTCTAATTTTTTCCCGGTAATATGCATTTTGGACCTTAACGTCTGTGTTTGCTTTGCGAACTTTTTCAAAACAAAAAAAAAATCAAAATTGTTATTTTGCAATGGTTTAGTAATAGTTATTCCATAGTTTGTCGGTATGTACGAGAAGATAATCCACGAGCTTCAGCGCCTGAATGTATTTTCTCCCGTACAGGCGGACAAACAATGGTATATCTATCTTATACCACCCTTATCAGTGTAGACCTTGCTCATTAGTGTAAACAATATTTTATTCAAATTACTGTACATATACAAAACAATACAAATTCACAATAAGATAACCTATTTTACAGTAGCTTGAAAGGGATTCAGAAGAAAGTCTTGCGACTTGTATAATCTGTATCCCATTGTTACTGTAAATAAAGTACTATATAATAAGTGATTTGAAATACATTATTTCCACTATTAAATTTGAAACTGGTTTAACAAACATTAGTATGAAAATCGAAGAATCTTCGAGGAATTGCAAATCTACCATCGATTTTTTCGAAAAGAAGACTCTTCATACTAGAAAATTTACGAATTTAAGAATATATTCAACAAGAGTACTAGGTTTTATTTCTGGTCTCTCAAGGCTCCACGGGGAATGGAATGTGAGTTTCAATCAGATATTCTGCATTACCATTAAAGATAAATAAACAACAATAATATCACAGCTTTAGTCGCCAGGAAATAAAAAAAATGTTTAATACAATATTAAAATTTATCAACATCATTATTATTGTTATTAGGCCAAAATTTGACTTCTCTTTTTATGTTTCATATATCTATACAATCATAATTTATACCTTATGCAATTTCGAATCGTTTAGATTTGATCAGAAACTCTTGTACAGCAGCGAAAATTTGTTTATTTTCAATATGAGTCAAGTGTTCACTACCGTAAAGAAGAATGTTAGCAGTAGGCTGGCAAATAGGAGTAATTTTGTCAAAGAGATCCTGTCTTAGATTATCAAAGCGATGGCAGTTAAATAGAAAATGATTGGTATCCTCGACTGCTCGGCAGATACATAACGGACTTTCTATTATATTTTTGGAAAAAGATGATGATTAAGGGAACTACAGTTTGTTCTTAGTCGACCATGATAAATCTGCCCAACTCTATTTCCATCAAAATAGTACGAAGGTATTTTCATGATATCTGCATTTAACTCATGTTTAAAGGTATCTATGCTTTGTAATTCACGTGTTACTTCTGAGAGTTGATTCCATTCCCTTATCGCAGACGGAAGAAAAGAATTAAAATACAGCTGAGAACTTGCATGCACAGTAAGTAAATCCGAAGAGTTTCGTAACTGATAATCAGTAGTACTTCCAATAGTTGGTGGTACTAATGAAGACAAATAATCAGGGGACATATGATGTTGCATTTTATAAAACAAAAGAAGTTTATGTTTTTTCCTACGTGTTAAGAGGGTTTCCCAGCCAGTCTCCTGAGTGAGAGAATTAATTGAAACTAATTTAGTGGCACCAGTAACAATACGGGCAGCTTCGTTTTGAATTTTTTCAAGCTCGTTTACTTCATATTGGGTACAATTATTCCAAACAACATCAGCATACTCAAGAATGGGACGAATGAAAGTGAAATATATTATTTGAAGGGATTTTCTATCGAGTTTAAATTTTAATTTTCTAATGACATTTATGCGGGTCATGCTTTTGATTTAATATATTCTAAATGGTCGTGCCTTGTACAATCACTAGATAAAACTACACCTAAATGCTTATGTGAATTTACTTCCTGAATAGGTTGTTGGTCCATTACCACATTAGGATGATAGGGTTTGTTACGTTTCCTTGAAAAAATGATAGATTCGGATTTTGACGGATTGAATGTGACGAGCCATTTGGTGGCCCATTGATGTATTTTAGATAAATCGGCATTTAATTGGTTTGCAGCATGTAATGGGTTGTCAACTATAATATAGAGGGTAGTATCATCCGCAAAGAGTCGAATTGAAGAGTTTATGTTTTCAACAATATCGTTTATATACAGAAGAAATAACAGAGGACCTAGGATAGAACCTTGGGGAACACCGGCTTCAACGGAAGACCAATTAGATCTTGCACCAGGAATAACTACTCTTTGCTTCCTGTTGTATAAATAATCTGTAAACCATTGAAGAAGAGATCCAGAAATACCAACAGAATATAACTTAAAAAGAAGACCTTTGTGCCAAACCCTGTCAAAGGCCTTGCTAATATCACAAAAAATCGCACGAACTTCTTTACCATCGTCCAGGGCTCGGCAAAAAGTGTTATATATATCAACTAACTGATTTACGGTAGAATCTCCTGGGATAAAACCAGACTGAAGAGTAGTGATTACCTGGTGTTCGTGTAAGAAATTAAAAACATATTTATGAATAATTTTTTCAAGAACTTTTCCTATAGTTTTAAGAAGATATATGGGTCTATAGTTGGATACATCCGAGGGGTCATTCTTTTTGAAAACAGGAGTAACATTGGCTTGTTTCCAGAGACTTGGAACTTTGCCTTTCGAGAGAGAAAAGTTAAACAAATCAGAGAGAGGAGCTGACAAAGGTTGAGCAAGTTCTTTTAACAATCGGTTACCAATACAATCTGGGCCAGCGGCCTTACCTGTTTTAAGAGTTTTAAATATGTCTTCAACTTCATAAGCAGAGATGGAGATGGACTCAAGTTTATGAGAAGGTATCTGATTTACTAAGGGTACAGAGGCATTACTTTAATCCAAAATGGTTTGGCCAGTAAAAAACTGATTTAGATTATTTGCTTTGTCTTCATCGTTGGTATAAATTATGTCATCTTTGCAGAGTGGAGGAAAAGTTTATGGCTGTTCAGGTGTAATAAATGAGTTTAACGTATTCCACCAGTCTTTTTGATTGAGATCGTTAGATTTTAATTTTTCACTAAGCTTTTCCAGCTGGCGTTTCTTGGATTTTCGAATTTCAAATGTAACTTTATTTCGAATGTTTTTGTAATTCTCAAAATCAGTGATATTTTTTTAACTTTTATATTTGTCATAGTGTCGTTTGCGTTTGCGCATCAATCGTTTTATATCAGTAGTAAGCCAAGCAGGATCTGATTTACGTATTTTAATATCTTTATTTGGTATATGCTTCTTTGCAAGTTTAGTAATACATTCCGTTATATTATTTGCATATTCATCTATATCATTATTTTTAGTTGAATTCCAATCAGTATCATTTAAGTCACGCAAAAGGGACTGATAGTCTCCCCTATCATATAGCCAAATATGCCTCGTGTAAACAGGGGTTAGAAGTTTATCAAATTTAAGCACACAATATACAGGACAATGATATCTAATATTTTGGTCAAGGATTGGGTCTCCGACACCACTCAATAGAATATTATTTTTATTTGATGTTAAGAAAAGGTCAATAATGGAAGACGATGATTCCGTGTGATGCGTTGGTTCATTGATAAGCTGATCTAAACTAAAATGTTGACAAAGATCAAGAACCTTTTTATTAAAGGGCTGTTTTAAAATGTCTAAGTTAAAATCACCAGTGATGAGTATGTTTTGGATATTAGTATCAAAGGCAAGTGATATTGAATCTTCAATGGACGACAGAACTTCCTGGGTAGAGTTTGGTGGTCTGTAAAAAGTGCCTATTAGAATTTTTTTGTTATGAATAGAAACTTCTAGCCAGAGACATTCAATATTTGGACGTTCAATATCATTTCTACGACGCGAGTAATTATTTTGTTTCGCATACACGCAGATACCACCATGGTTATCACCATTTCGATCACGTCTGTACAGATTATATTCGTTTAAATTTAGTGCATTATTTGAGGTCCGTCCATCAAGCCAAGTTTCAGTCAAACATATCATATCGAAATTACAAAATTCAGATTCAATGATGTCTAATTTATTTGAGATACTCTGGACGTTGTAATGAACAACTGAAAATTTGTCTTTAATTATATTAAGATCGTCAGAAGATACTGACAGAGTAGAGGAACTGACGGTATTCTCGGAACTCGGACCGGGATTGGGTTCGATACCTGCGAGAAGCAATAAGGACATAATTATTAACAGTTCAAAGAAATTTAAGTACTGAATGCCCTTAACTTTAAGATGGCGACCATAATGTAATCCAATCCGCATACGATAAATTTCAATTTCTATCATTATGTGATACTATATATTAAAGCCCAAAGAAGTTTCACAGATGCGGATGGATTCCTAAAATGACACTTCTTGTCCATGAAAATAAGATTGAGCAGCACTAACGATTCCCCGTGGAGCCTCAATAACCTAAAGTAAAACACGACAGTTAAATTTGGGTAAAATAACATCAGAATATTAAATTTGATCAATAGAAAACGATCCATTTCAACAAAAGGATTCGTGGGAAGAGGATTTTCAGCTTTATCAATATTGTATGTAATATACAAATCATTGCCGTATCATGATTATTCATATCCAAATTTTTATATACACATAATAAATAAGAAAACGTTGCACTGAATATGCACCTCCCTCGTGACTGAAATAGGCAAATAGCAGACAAAATAGTGCACATCGAGCGCAACGATTCTAATTTACACTGTGTGTATGTTGTGTGAAGACCAAAAATATTGACGCATTTGCCACAAATACTCAAGTACCTTCGGTATATCTGCATTTATCATTACCCGACAAGCCCATTAACTAAATAATGTTGTAAAACAGACAGTACATACCCAGATTAACTATTCGAATATTTAGGGCGAATACAATACATCATTGTAGACAGGTCAAAATAATTTACACACAATGTGATAGCCATACTCAATGAAGACATAGTGTCAGAAACGGAACATATTTGGAGTAAATATTTTTCGACACCAAAACGGACACAGATCTACATAATTCGTAGAATGACAGCTGTTTCTAGTCCTTACTCAGCCCAAGTTTAAGAGTCATGATAAATAATGTTTAATAAGCAGCTAGAGAATAAGTTTTAGTTCAAGAATTAATTGTATCGCCGTGAGAACATTGTAAGTCTTCAGACATATTGTTACTGTAAATCCACAGACGACGACCTTGAAATATCGGACCTGGCCCAGCAGGCAAACAACGGCGAATCAACATTGAATCCCCCTTGACTCAATGTCATGACGTTGAGTCAATGCTGATTCAATGCCGACCAACCGCTGTGTGCCCGTCGCAAAGCGTGAGGGTTGTCCCAAGCTCAGGCTTGACCCCGGAAAACAGAGTCATCGTAACCACTTAGCACGTGAAGCAGTCAAGCATACAGATCAATGAAACTATTACACTACAAACAAGACAACTACAATTAATGTACACAACGTATGCAGATGAAGAGAACCACGACCAGCCTGCGAGACCGCGCAGTCTCATAGTAAACTTCCCAGTAACAAAACTTTCCCCCATTTGAAGACACCGATGAGTCATCGGGCATGCGCAGGCTGGTCGAGCTTCCGTCGTCTGCTACCTAATGTGGTGTTAATACAGTAGACGGATTGATATCCGAGATCCCATTGGGCACACAACGTATCAACATCGAACCGACACCGGCTCAACGTCGTGGCGTCAAGTCAGTGCCTTTTCTACGCCACCCGACTCTGTGTTTCCGTTTGAATTTGTCATAATTTCCAGTGAAAGTGACAAATTTTATCTAATTCGAAACGTTACTTTTAACATATAGTGCAACAGTCACAGCAAGAGTACAATACCCTTAGAAAAATTGGGTGTGCGCCCAGACTGATGCATACAGTCTGGGAGCACACTCAACATTTCATTCAAGGGTTATAACGCTCATATTGATATTTCAGTCATTTTGGCTCCCCTATAGAACAAAGCGGATGTAAAGATCTACAAAAATACAGGTTGTGTATGTATTCTATAGTTCACCTCCAATATTACAAAAGGCAACAATTTTTGTGACTTCCTGTTAGCGTCTCTGAAAAAAAAATGGGTGTGCACCCAGACTGATGCGTACACTCTGGGAGCACACTCAACATTTCATTCAAAGGTTATAACGCTTATATTAGTAGTTCAGTCATTTTGGCTACCCGATAGAACAAAGCGGATGTAAAAATCTACAAAGATACAGGATGCGTATGTATTCCATAGTTCACCTCCAGTATTACAAAGGGCAAAATTGGGTGTGCGCCCAGACTGATGAGATGATTATGATTGTCATAATTTTCCATTGAAAGTGACAAGTATTATTTAACTCGAAACGTTACTTTTACCATATAGTGCAACAGTCACAGCAAGAGTACAATACCCTTAGAAAAATTGGGTGTACGCCCAGACTGATGCGTACAGTCTGGGAACACACTCAACATTTCATTCAAGGGTTATAACGCTCATATTGGTATTTCAGTCATTTTGGGTGTGCGCCCAGACTGATGCGTACAGTCTGGGAGCACACTCAACATTTCATTCAAGGGTTATAACGCTCATATTGGTATTTCAGTCATTTTGGCTACCCTATAGAACAAAGCGGATGTAAAGATCTACAAAAATACAGGTTGTGTATGTATTCCATAGTTCACCTCCAATATTACAAAGGGCAACAATTTTTGTGACTTACTGTTAGCGTCTCTAAAAGTAATTGGGTGTGCACCCAGACTGATGCGTACACTCTGGGAGCACACTCAACATGTCATTCAAGGGTTATAACGCTCATATTGGTATTTCAGTCATTTTGGCTACCCGATAGAACAAAGCGGATATAAAAATCTACAAAGATACAGGATGCGTATGTATTCCATAGTTCACCTCCAGTATTACAAAGGGCAAAATTGGGTGTGCGCCCAGACCGATGAGATGATTGAGAGTGTCATAATTTTCCAGTGAAAGTGACAAATTTTATTTAACTCGAAATGTTACTTATCACATATAGTGCAACAGTCACAGCAAGAGTACAATACCCTTAGAAAAATTGGGTGTGCGCCCAGACTGATGCGTACAGTCTAGGAGCACACTCAACATTTCATTCAAGGGTTATAAAGCTTTCATCCAAAATTATTACAAAAGGCAACAATTTTTGTGACTTCCTGTTAGCGTCTCTGAAAGTTAATACAATACTCTTAGAAAAACTGGGTGTGCACCCAGACTGATGCGTACAGTCTGGGAGCACACTCAATATTTCCCTTGCTCATTGCGAGATATTTCATGCTAAAGTTGGCGTTTTCTGGCAAGGGTGGTATAATATATGATAAAATACATTTGAGCCGCGACACGAGAAAAACAACAATGTGGTTGTGCGCCAAGCGCAGACTCAGATCAGCCTAGGCTGCCGCTCAGTCCGCTCAGACTCTTTGCGAAGCGCTTAAAGGGTAGCTAAGGGTCTAAGCTACCTCCAGGCGGACAGCGAAGACTCTGATCAGACTGGGCGGATGCCCAGGCTGATCTGAGTCTGCGCTGGGCGCACAACCACATTGTTGGTTTTGTCGCGTCGCGGCTCATTTATCTTCATACAAAGTGAGAATTAAATTGTTTTGATTGCTAGGCCCCTAAATCTTGTTACTTTTATTTTCACATTATGCAAAACTTTTGGCAAAGAGTATATGTTAAAATGCCGGTATTTAATAATCGGTAGGAAGTTGGCAGTCAAGCAGTAGTAGCAGCACAATAGTATACTGCTTTTACTGCTGATTAAACTTAACTGAATTTTGATGATATGTCTTTAATATAGAATAAATAAAAATAAAAAGTTTAGGCTTACTCGATTCCTCCCCCATTTAGGATCAAACTCTGGATAAATACTGGTCACTTCAGTCCAAACTCTTGTGAAAAACTGAAAAAGTTTGGGTTTTTTTCTTTGTCTCTTACTGGTTTCTAGTAGCTACGCGTCAGAGGGGTTCACATAACCAGATATACGACCTGTGTCATGAAAACGTGACCTACTAACTGAAACTGTCCGAAAGTTCCTGCCATAAGGGCGCCTAGCCCTACTTAACAACTTTTTGAAATTTTCTTTTTTAATTTCCTTATGTAAGTAGCCTTTTGTGAATCATAGAGACTCACTGGATGCCCGATGCTGAATCAACACTGAGTCAATATAGGGGTCAAACATGTTATTTTAGGCATTACTGTTCGGCCCCGGTTTTCAACAGCCCCCGTGGGATCAAGCAAATAATAAAGCAATGAATAACCATGTTTGAATGTTATTTATTGCATAAAAAGCAGTGCCGAGAGGTATTAACAGCCGTGCATCAACAGGCGAAAAGCCGTGTTTCAACAATGGAGTTCTCGCGCTGTTGAAACACGATGACAGAACTTTCGTTATGCTTGTGCCGGGCCACTAAAAACCGCCATTTACTCTTGCCTCTCCCTTTTCGATTAATTTACAATAATTGGTCGCGTGCTACCTAAGTTTTCGTATGACGTCATCATGTACTCTTATTACGTCATAAAGTACCGACACGGATTTCAAAGCCATGCTGTTTTCATTCTTACGATGCCAAATGGAGAGTATCGATAAATAAGTGATAAAGAAAACATGCATCCTAAGCTTTCAGTAATCAAGAACTGCAGGATGGTATACGAATGGATCAGGCATGTTCTGCATGGAAATTATTGCTCAAGGTATCTGCTTTTTGTTGATTAATTTACCATCTATTTTGCATCAACTACATCGACCATCTTGGATACTTTTCCGAAATGAGCCATGAGGTTGAATAGGATGATGGCAGCCATTTTGAATAGAATGAATGCTCTCGGGCCCGGAAGACGAATATTAGTAAACAGATGCACCAGCGCGTTGGTTGTTAAACGGTGACAAAATAGAGTGCCAAGTTTTTTCTCAAATTTTAACGAATAATTCGTTGATTTATGCAATAACAGCGATCAAACATTTGTTTCCAATGCATTAACATTTGCCAGGTCCCTCGGGAGATGTTGAAAACCTCGGCCTTCGGCCTCGGTTTCCAACATCTCCCTCGGGACCTGGCAAAAGTTAATGCATGAAAAACCATGTTTGATCCCTATATTAAGAAACAGATCAGGGTCCGAGGTTATAAAACTTGAGTATAATCTCAAACTCAAAATAAAGCACACTGATTGGCTGCTTCCGAGCATGTGCCTTCGCTCTAGCTTCAATCGTGATTCATGCAATACTTGGTTTTTGATTCGCGTGGAGGTATTTTAGCTCATCAGTATGCTATCACAGTTAAAATATAAGTCAAGAAATAATAATATTATAAACGAAATAAGATAACTCAATAAAATATAGACATCGGTACTCTTGAGCAAAATAAAAAAGCCACCAGTGGCAAGTAAATCTGACACGTTTTCTATTATGGCGCTTCTTTGTTTTGAAAACTATCTTGCAATTTTCAGGGGCGTAACTAGGGGCAATTTCATAATACGCACAACCATGTTTTATTCTCTACTTCTTGAAGGGAAAGCTAGTATTCCAGCCACTTTGGTATTGAAATCTTGTCTAATTTATAAATATTCAGCATGCAAATATGCAGGTGTGTTTTGAAATTTTGTCAATTTTGACAAAATTTCAATACGCACCTGCGTATTTGTCGTATAGGTGGCTACGCACTTGATTTTTGTTTATGTTACAGTAGGTTCTTACTGGCAGAGATGGCAAATAAACTCTAAAAACTATCCCTTGGTAACAAGTAGGGTCAAGTCAGGTAAATTAGGACAGCGGGTAAATTCGGGCAGTGACATTGTTTCCTTTATATGTCAGTTGTTTGGAATTACAACAAAAATAACTGAGCAGTGAAAATTATGATGAGACGGCTCATTATGAGCAGTCTCATCTGGATTTTCACTGTTTGCAATGGTATGTCCGAATTTACCTGCTGTCCGAATTTACCTGACTTGACCCTAATGTACGCACAAAGGAAAACAGGAGATTCGGTTTCATATAGTCTCTTCATGCGCAGCGGGTAAATGTGCAAGTCTGATTACACCCCCTTCAAAGGACATAATATGATAAAGGCCATTTTTGACTCTGATTCAAATCCATTCAAAACTGTGTGATTCTACTACCTATTATCTGAGCAAATATGACGAGGTCCTGATTGAAAACGGCTACTAGACTGTATAGACACTGTAGAAGACCTTTCTAAGGGATTCTTTTTAAAGAAGCCAACTTGTTCACTCCTGCAGTTAAAATAATGACAAATTTATCGGCAAATAAAAGGCGAATTTACTTGCCTTGAAGGAACTCTTTAAGATTTTATATGTAATTTTACTTTACAAAGCACAATAAAATACTAGTATTCTAACCTTTAATGCCTTTTTAAAATCATAACTTGTTGCACGGAAACCGGGCACGTTCGGCATACAATGTATGTGTCTATGTGAACGCGGATTAAATCCATATATTCCCCCAATTACTCGAATAGCTGTAAACAAACTGACTTCATTTGCGCTCCTATCAGAGCAGAGTAAGCCGTGAAAGTTTGAAATCAAATCTTCTGCTAGTACTAACACCAACCATTAACATGTGCTGACCATTTCTCTGCGTAACCTGGATGACAAATAGCGTTCGGAAAAACATACTTTGGTTATGCTCAGATATATGAGTAGAGTTTATGCCGAATGCGCTACTCAGGCTAAACTTAGCATAGTTATTAACCGAAATAGTGGTGCTTTATAAGAAAAGTCTAATTTGCTCAAATAAAGTTAAATAAAAAAGGTTCAAAGATATGCAAGTCATTTTATAATAACAGATGTGGACAAGCCCGACGCATTTGTGAAAGAAAATTGTTCTTTTGAACGCAAACGTCAAAACAAATCAGCTTATAAAGAAGAAATACTACTACCAAAAAATAGAACGGAATTTCCATCTGGTATTTTTAAGAGTTGTTAGGTGAAGAAATAAAGCGGACACAGATAAAAATAGACAAATTAGGCAAGTTCTCTGTTTGTTGCGATTTAATTTTCGAAACATGTTAAGATAAACATGGGAAAATGCAGTCTCAAACCGGAAAGAGCTTTCCAATCTGTAAGGCTTTGGCCGCAAGCCAAAAATACGCAAAAGACGGATTTAGATTTTTGGAATATTTTTAGGAGGAAAACTCTTTTCTCACAGCAGACTTTTACAATTAAAATCTTAAAGACTGCCTTCAAGTGCAGAGAACACATTCACAAGAAGGAAAATAGCCTATACTTTGAACGGTTTCGGCTATCCAAACCATTCTCGCAGCAGAAATTTGTTTGCCTGATTTAGATATTTTGCCTGATACCAGAGATGACAAAACATCATTTTTATAGTCGAATAAAAACGGCATTGAAAAAAATATGTCGAAAAAGAAGCGTTTTCATAACTTTAATTTAAAAGGCACAGGTGCATATACATGTATTATGTCAAATCAGGCAAATCAGCTCACTGCAGGCTGTTTAATATTGCCACTTAGGAATCTGAAAAGAAAAAAAAAATAATGCGATAACTTGTAATGTGGTTCTGAAAATGATTAATGTCATGCTTCTATAGGTCTGCAAATGATTAGAAAGATAATACCATAAAATTCTAAGTATTGGCTTTTATAGGTATTAGCAAAGAGTGCAGACCCAGATAAGACCGCTCCTGATTCTGTGAGCGGTCTGATCAGGGTCCACACTGTTTGTCATTCCATTTGTATCAGTTAGATTAATAATAGTTTTGTAAATCCCAACTGTTCCATTTTTAGGAAAGAAACCGTAATGGTTTTTGGTAGCCCCAATATTTAGAGTTTTTACGGTAGTAAAAATTTCTAAATATTTTCTTTAAACTTTTCAATTTTCTTGTTTACTAATCTAAGAAATATCAACTTCTGTTGACTAATTTACGATATCTTTGACAAGTTTTGAGTCCCTATTCTCATGATTCTATAACAGTTCTATACAAATCACTAATGCGCTTTCTCAGCCTGACGCTATATGTCCATACGCAATTTCTTACTTTATCTGTAAACATAATGTAAGTTCTATATAACGATGACCATGATGACAATTGAAAACCTAATATGTATATAGATGAAAAGTATAAGTTTTGATAAAAAGGTAAAAGTTTGAAATACATAATACGTCCACATGTCATGTAATTTTACTATTTACATAACAACGAACTACGGTGGACTCGACAGTATCGGATCAAGTTCAATAAAACTCCTGTTTTGTTGTATATGAATGCTAACAGTATGTATGTTATTACACATAACAATTGCAAAATATCCCTTCTATCCATCCATGTCAAAATATTTACGAAATTTATTCCTTTAAGGGCAGATAACCTATCCAGACTTACAGGAGGGTCTTACGACAGTAACGAATCAGTTGCGACAGTATCGGATCATATGATATTATTTTATAAGACAGTTCCTCCGAGGCGTTCTTCCAAACTACTTAGCTTCAATAATTTGGCTACATAAACAGTTGGACCTATTAAACTCTGAGAGGAAACTTTTACGGCCTTTCAACGATACTTTTCACGTGGCCCGTCACCAGCAACGTTAGCTGACAGATGAATGTGTACAAATGTACAAGCATGTCAATAATTCTTAACCCAATTAGCCCCTGCGCTCCTTTAGCACGGAACTACTCAAACAGTATCGACCGTAATCTGACTTCGCAAAGAATACACCCTGATAAGACCGTAGCGTCTGATCAAGATCAAGAAATTTATGGTGATTTTCAGCTTTAGCACTGGAATGTCAATGCAAACAGAGTATAAACACTATATGGTCATTCAGCGAGTTCTGCTGCATTAAGCTGGGTCTACACAGTATACAAATGTCCAGCTGATGAACGCAAAACATCAATGGGTGCACAAACATGCGAGCTGATGTCGAATGTTTCTTCAGAATGTTTAGCGGAAGCTTAGATGTGCTACGCATAACCGTCATTATCAGACGGTAGTGTGTGGGGTGTGAGATGGGGGATCTTTTACAAAAAGGATGTTGTATTAATTTTTATACCGATCTTTTTTTGAAAGAAGACACGGCAGTCATTCAGGTAGTTGATTCATGACTGACTTTCAGCATCAGGCCTGCATTTGACACAAAGTTTTCCAGCTAATGCCTGTATTTCAGTTCAACTTATATAATGATCCGTTACTGTCGCACATTGGTGCCCAACTTTTCAAGTCTCTAGCTTCATCAAATACTGGGATATCACGAAAATAATGACTGTCTGCAAATCGAGGGATGCCAGGACCCATCACAAAGCAGAATCGGTTTCAATCGCCGAATTATAAAATTGTGTAAACAACCGAAATTTGTTTTGGGAGTAACGAGCAACAGACAAAATGCAAGCGCCGCTGAAGACGGGTCAAGCTTTTCAACAACAATGATTTATTTCACAGCCGCACATTTCGATTGGATTTTTCACCCTGCACTTTGTCATTGGTTTAACTCGATGACTGTAATATGATGGTAAAAAATATTTGCTTCATTTGTGAGGGAAATGGGTGATAACATAATGGTGATCCGATACTGTCGATGATCCGATACTGTACATTATTTGAGAAAATTCTTTGTAAGGAAAAGCTTCGTCATCCAGGGAAGAAAACAGGAAGTAACGAAAGCTGTTTGCCTTGGTAATAATGGAGATAAAACATGGAGGTACGCTAATACTCATTAAGTGTATATGAGCCGCGACGTGAGAAAACCGACAAAGTGGTTGTGCGCTCAGCGCAGACTCAGATCAGCCTGGGCATCCGCCCAGTCTGATCAGACTCTCTGCTTTGCGCTCAAAGGGTAACTGAGAGTCTAAGCTACCTTCATGCGGACAGCGAAGACTCTGATCAGACTGGGCGGATGCCCAGGCTGATCTGAGTCTGCGCTGGACGCACGACCACATCGTTGGTTTTCTCGCGTCGCGGCTCATATGTTTGTTACGCAGAAGGTTTTACACACGGTTGACACGGGTGTAGAGCCTTATGCGTCGCCAGGACGGCGGAGGGTGACTTCCGGTTAAAGGGTTATCGACCAGTGTATAACATTAACAAGGAAACTCTAACAACGTTAGAATTTTAGAAGTTTATATATATGGTAATGTAAATTCTATATACAGACAGCACAATTTACAACTGTCACAATTACAATAATATACAACACATATCAGTTCATGTCGCTGGCCCAAGTAAGGTTTTTGTTTCAAATCTGCAATCGATCTGCGTACCATACTCAAATAGATTACCGTCTGACGTCAACACCGTACTCGGCTAAGCGCCATGAACTAAAAGAAAAATACAAAGAACAAAAACGTTAACTGAGCTCACAAAAAAATAAGGCCTTATGCCGGCTGAGTTATACTGGTCGCTCCCTGGATCCTACCATGGGCCAGTCCATATATTAGGGGAAACACCCACTTATACCATAACGCGCACTCACTTATATACTGGTCGCTCCCTGGATCGTACCAGGGACCAGTCTATATATTATGGGAAACACCTAAGTGGTCGAACACTACTGGTTCACCTCGTCCCACACTTTCAACTGACACTCACCTCGACAACATCGGCCGACATCGCCTAATACACGTGCATCCCGCCTTGGCTAGGACTCTTGAGCTCGTGGCGTTGTGATTTTGCCTCTACCCGGGTTAGTATTAACCTGGAGTTGTATATAGAATCTCCTGGTGAGACGTGGCTCTAAGCCCAAACAGCTGACTGCCGAACTTGAAGTGCCTAAAACTAACGAACTTACATTTAATAACTACATAATAACAATACGTAAGACTTGGGCCTGTCTTGGAAATACCATACAACGCCCTCGACGAATGCCGAGCATAACATGCACACGCCAGCCGTGTCACTAGATATAACTCGCGCTCACAATGTAAAGCCAAAACGGTGCTTACCTTCCGCCAATGAAGAAACGTAGATCCTACCACGCATGTGCGTCGAAGGATCTGACGTCAAACATTGTCAAGAAATATACTGACGTCAACAGGTATCACCATGACATACCCCACATAAAACATGAATGATCTAAACAATGACCTTTTTACATTAAATTGATTTACCAAAAACTCGCATATATAATAATTCACTTCTTTAAACTAAGCGTATGACCATTTGCAATAGAATATACCCTTTGAATAGCTTAATAAGCGTTTCTAACACATTTGGGATCATAACGTTTGATCAGACATCATGACGCCAATGATGTCATACCATATGACGTCATCTAGTGAAGGCAAATCAAACGCATGACGACCAAATGTTACTGTTATAACATATGGAAAAAACCCTTAATGCGGTGCATGCTATGACGTCAATTGACGTCACGAGTATGTAAATTAGTTCCATTACAAATCAATCTACTTCTATAGGCCACGTATAGGTGAAACTAATATAAAAAGTGCTGACGTCTCAATAACACGAATGCAACTGACGTCACATTCAACGGCATAGTCGACGATCTGATTCGTTTCGTAACAATGTTCTGCGCAAAGTAAGAATCGGTACAATTCCGGAATTATCCTGCACAAAGTAGGACTTCTCTCTTTGAGTTAAAATTCCGGAATTCTACTGGTACAATTCTAGAATTGCGCAAGGGATCTGGTGGTTTATCGAACAGGGAAATGTGTCAGCGCAAAGTGGCAATCTTCAGGACAAGGTGGGAATCGAAAACTCAATACAATACAATACAATACAAGCTTTATTACTCTCTGGCATACAAAAGCATACAGCAAGAGAATCCTATCACATATACTAACATAACTGATGTTGAAATACAAACAAACATGAATGCGAATGTATATTATTATCAATTTTTTGACCGTGGGTAAATTAAGTGTATTTGTTTCAATAGACAGAAATTGTAGTCATTTAATATCCCTTGGAAAGCTGGGACCAATGCAACAAGGCTGATTTGCAGCACAAAGTCCACAGCTGCATGCACTGCACTTGCAGCTGCCAACTTCGTGCGACAAATTCCATGTTGTATACGCCCTGAGATATTGGCCCAGCAAGCCAAGGTACATGAACTTTGATGACCACAAGTCACCTTGTATCCGAACTATAAACTGTATTGTTATACATCTCTTTAGTGGGAGATCAACTATGCAACTTTATATTTGTATGGTTATAACAATTTGTTAAACAAGTTCAACATTCAGAAACAATATGAATGACAGAAATATGTAAATTTGAAAGTTATAGATGTTTCCTACGTTACCAGTCCAGAGACAAAAGAAAGGATGCACGGCTTCGAGCGCACCCTCTCCTTTGGCTCCTAGCTGAGACGGTAAAATAATTAACTGATATTAATAACCGCATAGATATTACTTAAGAGAAAAATAAAAGCACCGCAGGCACTGCATGATACCCCGCCACTGCTGTGCATCCTAACTTATTTTTTGAGATATATAATAGCTAAAGAGCCACAGAACTGAGATAGACAGAGATATGATGTCCTTACTGTAAATAAATATTAATATAAACCACCCAACAACGTTGAGCATTCTGACCAGTGTAGATTTAGATCAGGCTGTAAAGCATTTCTTTGAGCTGAGAGACTCTGTTTCCTATTCTATGGTGTTAAACATATCAGTGAAGTTTCATTCAGATATTCCATATAGTATAGGAACTACAAGTCAAAAAACATTTTTCAGATCTATCAAGGGGGAATACTCATTAACCGGAAAGGTAAGAGTGATGGTTCTTTGTCACAATATGTAACCTTTGATGTGAAACATACCTATGAAGTTTCGTTCAGATATTCCATATGGAAAAGGAACTACAGATAAAAAAACGTTTTTCAGATCAATCAAGGGCGGATAACTCACAAACCGGAAAGATCAGAGTGACAGTTCCTAGTCACTATATGAAGCCTTTGATGTGAAACATATCTGTGAAGTTTTATTCAGATATTCCATATAGAAAGGGAACTACAGGTCAAAAACCATTTTTCAGACCTATCAAGGGCAGATAACTCATGAACTGGAAAGGTAAGAGTGATGGTTCTTTGTCACAGTATGTAACCTTTGATGTGAAACATATCTGTAAAGTTTCATTTAAATATTCCACATAGTAAAGGAACTACGGGTAAAAAACATTTTTTAATTCAATCAAGGGCGGATAACTCACAAACGGGAAAGGTAAGAGTGACGGTTCTTAGTCACAATATGTTACCTTTGATGTGAAACATATCTGTGAAGTTATATTCAGATATTCCATATAGTAAAGGAACAATAGGTCAAAAACCTTTTTTCAGACGTATCAAGGGCGGATAACTCACAAACTGGGAAGGTCAGAGTGACGGTCCTTAGTCACAATATGTAACCTTTGATGTGCAACATATCTGTGAAGTTTCATTCAGATATCATGAACAGTAAAGAAATAACAGGCCAGAAACCATTTTTCCAATACGAAAAAGGGCAGTAACTCCGTTAAAAATGGACGAATTTTGCCCATTAACAATCCCATACCACTCATCGCCGATAACAATATGTATGCAAAATCTGAAAAAATTCCGTGAATAAATACTCAAGTTATCGATCGGAAATGGTGAGCACGGACGGACGGACGGACGGACGGACACCGAAAGGTATAACATAATACCCTGCCACTAAAGTGTGGCGGGGTATAAAAAGTACAATAATAGGACAAATGGACTTTTCTTATTTACTGTCTTCATAATAATGTCTATAAGCATACATAATTTTTTAAGTTTCATGGGGTCTCTGATGTTCATCAATTCTTCAAATTTGATGATGTTTGGATGTTGATAATAATAACGTTTTAAATACTTTGTTCTCTGCTCTTGAAAATTTTTACATACTAACACATAGTGATATTCGTCGCCTATATCATTATCGCATAATAGACATATTCTTTCTGGCAGAGAATTGAATTTTACATGAGGCTCATACATTCTATTTTGTCAAAATTATAATCACACAAAAAATGATCATATCAAATACTGAAACATATACTGAAAGGATTTAAAAACTTCCACCCATTAATTTTGAATATCTCAAAAATGAATGCAGCTACGCCCACCAAAATTTTACAGCATATATATACTATTATACCTGATTCCATCAATATACGGAATTTGAAATCGTTCAACCGAATCGGTCAGGAACAAGCACGTGCTCCTCGTGTTCTTAGTATTGTTTACATAATGATGAAAAGCTTCATGTATACAGTTTTCTGATGAAACATTTCTCTTACAATATCAAATTGATTTTTTAAAATTTGAACTCGGTCAGTGGCTTTATTTAGCCTACCGCGCCTAAATATCGCAAACAGGCGCAGAGTTTTTGGCCAGATAAATGCTGAAATTTCAAAAAGTGACGTCGCGGTACAATTTTATGCGTTAATGACGGCAATTTACAATCTCAGACGACGTGCACTGTTTACAGGAAGCTAAAAAGACCGCCAGAAAAGCACCTAACCAAGGTTGAAAACCAGAGGACATGACGTTAACTAACGTCGACGCCGTCTCCGTAATAGGCTTTGCGCGACAGCATCATCCGCAGTGATACTTGCAAATCAACGTTGATGACGTCACAATATTAAGACAGTAAGAAATGGTCGAAAGAGTGTTGCATAAGATAACGCCAGCATCGCCTTATGCATTTCAGTGACGTAACGTTCTTTACTGACGTCATTTAGTTAAATGATACAAATAAACTGCGTAATCTTTAAATTTGATATGTTTCAAGCATTTTGTCGTTAAATAGTCAACACTGTCAAGAGTAAACAGATCAGCAGCCAGCAATAAAAAGTGGAAGTTTTTAAATCCTTTCAGTATATATTGTTAACCGCATGAACAGCTTCAGTATTCTCACTTTGTCCCGATTCTCACTTTGCGCTAAGACAATTCCGGAATTGTTTAGCGCAAGGTAAGAATTCCCACTTTGCACAACAAAGTGAGAATTCCTACTTTGCGCAGGACATTTCCGGAATTGTACCGATTCCTATTTTGCGCAGAACACATACAAGGATGCGTGGACAGTCTTGCACATTACATTCCTGCTCATGAAGAGACGCTTAAAAAATCGAGCCCACAGGTTATAAAACTTGAGTACATTCTCAAACTCATAATAAAGCACACGTATTGGCTGCTTCCGAGAACATGCTCGGAAGCAGCCAATCAGTGTGCTTTATTTCTAGTTTGAGATTATTCTCAAGTTTTATAACCTCGAACCCGAGTCTCCTGTCTTGTTTCATAAACAATGAATCTTTTTTCAGATATAACCTTCGTGTAATATTCTTTGTTTTAACCCTTAATGCGCCAAAAAGCAGACGACAAAATTTACGTCTGCAGAAATTTAAAAAAATGTTTCGTCCAAGCGATATCATATTGAGAATTCGAACACTAATGGGGCAAACCCTGTAGATTCAGATGAGGTGGCTCATAGTGAGCCACCTCATCTGGATCTACACTGTTTGCCAATTCAACAATTTCACTTTTTGGCGCTTTAAGGGTTAGTATTACCTGAGTGACAATCTTTTGGCGCGCGACAATTATATTTGTAGACGCCGTGCTGGGCTATTAGAAGCCATTGTCATAGTTATTTTGCCTACGGCATGATGTCAGCAAATATTTTCAAAGCCGTGCATAATAATAGAGCCGCGATATGACAAAACCAACAAAGTGGCATGTGCGCCCAGCGGGGACTCAGATCAGTCTGGGCATCCGCCTAGTCTAATCGGAATCCAAATTGTCAGCACATAGGTAGCTTAGACCCGTAGTTACCGTCCAAGCGCACTGCGAAGACTCTTATCAGACTGGGCCGATGCAAAGGCTGATCTGAGTCTTCGCTGGGCGCACATGCCACTTTGTTGGTTTTGAGTCGCGGCTCAAAATATAATGTCATGTCCATGTCATGTTTAAAGATAAATGGGTACACGTTCAGGGAACGCAACTCTGCCATTTTCATTATTGCCCTCCTTTTCAGACCGTGTCAGTTCTAAAAGGAAAGAATTTACGCCTCTACTCTAGGGGCAAATTCTTTCCTTTAAGAGTAGACCGCTCTTGATTTTTTTGCCAAGGAAAGCAATCAGGTTATTGTAGTTGTCAAGTTGTCAACCTTCGAAAAACAATCTGGTAATCTTAGAAACAGGGTAACTCTTCAAAACCAACACATAAGAGTTCCCGAACTACGAAAAATACCAGTTAGTGGCCATATTGCAGACTGCTCTGATAGGGAACCAAAATATTATATTTTTCCTTTCTACCAAATGAAAACTGAAAGCATTATAAAGAGGAAAGAAAAAGAGAAGTTTTTCATTCGAACGTTTTTACCTAAACTTAATTCTTAACACTGAATTTGATACTTATTGTCTACGTACCGGAAGGAAGTTGGTAACGTTACGTTACGTTACGTTATGACTATTGACAACGCAACGTTATTTTATTGTTGTTAACGATGTGTTTAAATAAGGCTTTGAAAATTGATTAACTTCGTGAAACCGGTTAGCCATTGTAATAAATAATCGAATTTGTGCATATATAATAAGACCTAGGGCAGGTCAGCAGCATCTAACCTAGGTGGACAAAACTCTGCTGGTAGCAAAAGGCACTTATTACTTTCATCATTTCTGTGAAAATTCCATAAAGATATTTAAAAAAGTAAAGAAAATGCAGACCAAAAACTAATTTAAGACCCTGACAAGGGCAATCACTGCACCAGAAGATATCAAAATTTTCCCATTAACAATCCCGACCAAGTAATTCCCAAGAACAATTCACATGCCAAGTTTGAAGAAAATCCGTTAAACATTACGGATGAAGAGACGGACCGTCACGCGGACAGCCAGCAGGAAAACACGTTAGTGGCGGGGTATAAAAACTGGCCTGACTTTGAGTTCTAAGAACACGTCTGGTCCGTGAAAATGAAATTTATAGTCAGAAATTGTTGTTGGCAGGTACGTTGCCTTCGTTGCTTGTCATGCATAAGAGACCAGTGTATAAAACATGATTTTTTTTTTGGTATTCACGCGCTTCCTTGAAAATAAAATAGCAACTGATGTTATTGACCGTCTCATTTATACCAAGATGCGCGGTAACTCATTTTAACCCTTTTTGACCAGTAGACTTATCCATCCTTATCATTTGGATGAATCCATTTGTACATGTATTTTGGGATTTCTTGTGAATATTTTCACTTTTACTGTATTTTTCAAAGAAATTACCGCGAAAAAAACAGTGCTGAACCTAATCAGACGCCGCGTTTGCGGCGTCTGAACTGGGTCTGCTCTTTTTTAATTAGGCCCAAGAAACGGGGTTCTGGTCTGAAAGGGTAAAAGATGTGGTTATCTGGGGAAAGTGCTGTAAGAAAAACATAGCTAAAGATTCATGAAAAATTGGGACGGAGTGCTATATTTTCTGGAATTCTCCTTCTTTCAGTGAGAAGATAAAACTGCCTGTAATGTCATTTGTTATTGTACATACATGTAATACTCAATGTCTAATATGGATCTTTTACGAATTTTAAAAACTGTTCACACTTTCTAGTTCAGTGTTGGTAAGGTTTATTCGCTGAATAAGGGGTGTCACACCTGTATGATGAAGCATACTTTGCATGTGCAATCAGGGCACTGTTCAAAATCATTCACCTGGCTAGTTGTGCGTAAATACTTGCTTAGAAGTCATCTCTATGCCTCCTAAAAGTGAAAGCATGGAAAAGGCAAATTTTTGGACTTCCTGATTCGAATGCTAAGACTCTGCTATTGAAATATTTGAACCGCTTTCTTAACTAAAACTAGATATTTGTGGAAACTGGACCTAAAACAGCTATTTAGAAGGCCTTGAATAAACGGCATACGGGCAATACAAGGTCTTGAGCAACAGTTTTCAAACTATAAGAACTTGTTGACTGGCTTTCACCTAGGCAGTTTAGACTTTCCAGAGACTGATGCCAATTAATATATCTCTTTGCATAGACATAATTGAATTTTGATAGCTTTCCTTCTTCATCTTATTCATTTTACGGTTTCGTCTGTATATAAAATTGAATATACTTGGATTTTCACTCTGACAAGTGATATGTACACACGGGTACGACTTAATAAATATTCCAAAATGATCTGTAAAAACTGACCACTTCACTAAATATTGGGACAGGAATGTCCAAGAAAACCTTGTTGACCAAGGCCAGACTGTTTAGGGGGTGCAGTAGTGTTTCCTATTCTGCCAGCATTTTTGTGTCAAATTGATGATATTCAAATCAGTGAAAGTCAAGTCAGCTTAAATGCGATTTCAATCGCATCTGCTGCTGAGATAGCTTATGTCAATATTAAAGCTGTTATGGTAAGGTATAATGTCAGTAAGCAGTCAGCTGTAGCAGAAACGGTTTAAACGGAGCTAAAATGGGCAGTCAACCTTAGTAAAAAGTGGACTTGACGGTTATGCATCAGACCAGTTCTTAAAATTTGTATAAGAGCTATTGCACTTGACAATTTTCATAGATATCTTGAAGACTATAATTTAAGACATTCTGCATAAGATGCTTATACTATGCATTTCAAAAGCTCTTCTTCGAGGTTCTACATATTCTTAATTACTTTAACGTCCAATGACATTCGACATACAATTTGAAACAGCAAATTCACTGCCGTTGTCGATTGTTTTACATATGGAACAACATTGTTATCATTAAGTAACGGGGTCGCTGAACGACAAGTTCTAAAATACTGTCCTTGTATTCATGAGAAAAACACTTTGAATCTTAAGAGTAACAGGATATTTGGTACCGGTGGATTTACATGCCGACCCGTGTTGCATGACACATGCGTTTACACGATAACAAATGTTACATAACACATCATGTAGCACCGTGTAAACAAACCAAAACATGTTGAATGACACAAATATGTTGCATGCAAGACATTTTATTGTCTAAATCACGGAATGAAATGACTTGAGAATAATTATTTGTTTGAGAAACTCTGAAGTTTCTGTTAAAAGAATTTCCATTTGAAATGCCATTGAAAAATGGGAGGAGCACGGCGTACATTGTTTGCCATGCTCCGGAATCAATTACGCTATATGAGCCGCGACACGAGAAAACCAACAATGTGGTTGTGCGCCCAGCGCAGACTCAGATCAGCCTGGGCCTTTGCCCAGTTTGGTCAGACTCATTGTTAAGTGCTCAAAGGCTAGCTAAGGGTCTAAGCTACCTCTATGCGGACAGCGAAGACTCTGATCAGACTGGTCGGATGCCCAGGCTGATCTGAGTCTGCGTTGGCCGCACGACCTCATTGTTGGTTTTGTCGTGTCGCGGCTCATATATCTGTTACCATAGTGTCAACGGCTGCAGGGTGAGTCATGTTGGCTTTACGTGGGTTCTATTCAGAACTAAGCCTGAAAATAATTAGAAAATGTAAATGACATAGTATGTTTTCACATCAATGACTTTGAGGCGAATGCCCAGTAATACACAGTATATAACTATCTGGTTGGATACTGGATGGACGCTGGATGGATGCTAAATCAGTAAATCAGTGTTATGCAAAACGAGGTCAGAGACAATGATTAAGAACTTCATAACAAAGAGTCTACCTATCAATCTTTGCGGATGCTGGTAAACGCTGTACTCGCAACATTTTCAAATACAATATAATCAGTTATATAAATATAGTTAACATAGCTAAAAATACATTAAAAATGTGTTTATTTTCATGAAAATCCAAAAGTAAATGACATAGTATGTTTTCACAACAATAACTTGAAGGTGAATGCACTGGTTCATTACTTATTAGTGCTTTATGTTAGTATGCGTGATGTATTACACAATACTACCACTAACCACTACGGTTGCCTACTAAGACCTTCACTAAACAATTAAGCTGCTACTACCTAAACTCACTAAACACCTTACAATGCATGTTGTACACATACAGGCAAACACCACCAAGTAGGGAAACTAGAGATAAGAGTAAAACTATGGGGAAATACAAGTAAGCTAACTCAGTAAACACTAGAAACTTTATTTCACCCTGTGACATTTACCCCCACTTTACAAAATGGCGTCCCGACATTTACTAATGGAACTATATCTGTCGTTAAGGAAACTACAAAGCTTTAAGTTTGAAAGTATTGTTCAGAGTCGGTAAGTAGAAGTTAATTAACAGAGAGTGTTTATTGATTAACAAACACCACCTGCTTTATTCTTGCTAGATGACGACGACGATGAAGATGGAGATGATGACGAGAATTACGATGATGATGACAACATGTGATTAATTTGGCTGTTAAAAATGAAAAGATTGCGGCTTCTCACATTCGGTCCGAAATTTTGCGACAAATTAGCTTCTGAAGCCATCGAGCAGCGTTGTTCGAAAAGTCGTTCTTCAAAACTTAAGGTAAAACCAAAAAGATAATGATAGTAGTACTGATAATAACAATACTAGTAAAATTATATTGAGTATTTAAGGTTTAAACTTTGTCCTACCAAGACAATATCCCAGATGATAGTGCTTAGCAGCGCGGCAGCTCCATTTGCTAAAATTTTACTCCACACGCCATTCGACATTTTGTTAAGCTTAATTCACACTAAATGTACAAAACAGATAATGCCATTACAATTATATATAATAACAGGTGTTACTTAATTTGTCTTATTTACAATCTAAAATCACAAAATATTTGGGTAGGTATATGCGACCTGTTTATCATATTTAACAGCCGTTTGCTCCAAGCGTGGTGTACTAACTCCACAACGATGTAGTCGACGTTTTGATGTCGTATAAAACGAATAGAATGCCTCTCTTAAATTGGAACGGCGCATTGTGCGCTCTTGCGAAAAAGAAATTAGACGCAACACAACAGCTGGACTTGGACCTGTCATTGATCCGTCAAGTTTTGGCAAATTAAACGCATGACTCTATCATGTATACCATACTGACTTACATGTATATACAGAATATGATACGATTTAAATCGAATACAACAACAGCTTATTCACTGTCAAAATATGTCTTCTAATCTAACCATATTGAAAATCAGTATTACACCGTGAAAAGTAGTGCACGGATATCGCCCTTTAAACGAGTTGCAAACTGTTTCAGATAACCAGTTACCCCACCAACAATAACATATTAGAACAGAATGTCTATCTTACACTTTCCGAGTTTAAAACAGCAATGTTTAATACTATGTACAACTGTTCCTTGCCACTGTACGGCGAATCAGTATGATTGTACAGTACTGACTAGGAAGTCCTACCGAAACCTGTCCAAATAAACACCATCTGAATGGATGACCAAAGGATAGGGCACCTGGATTTTATTAACATAGAAGGTATGTTGCTGACCGAGCACCCAGTCATAGGTGTTCATCCAGGTAGGTTTTCTTTTACTACGGCTTGCTCTGCCTTGAGATACATCCTCAGGCGCTTCAGAGCTACTGCGAGGCAATAATCCTGGTGCCCCATACTTTCTGCGCATGGGAATCCCAGACTGTCATTGTCAATGTCTGGACCTTGGGATATGAAGTGACTATCTTCACTGTTGGAGAAATGGTCAGAGACATCGCTTGAACGATCCTGATTCCCTGCTCAATAGTGGTTTCTAGTTCCTCAGTCTGTGCTGCTTCTGGTGATATGTCATCAGCGGATGGCTGCTCGCTATCACAGGGAATGCTCATGAATGGCAGTAAGAGGTTCCTGTGTATGGTCCTGGTTGTCTTGGACCTCGATTTTTCTGGTTGAACATCATATACAGGGATACTAGGATTTGGTTGACGTCTAACAATATAAGGTTGATGTGGCCATCTGTCCGCTAGCTTTTGTTTCCATTGAGTCCAACATTGTGGAATAACACTATCTCCAGGGTGCAACGATGAGCTTCTGACTATAGGATCATAAATGGTCTCATGTTGGGCCGCGCTTGGCTCTGCTGCCGTTCGGGCATTCTGCTAGGCAAAATGAAGGCGTTTCCAAGGCGTCGTTACGTATCCTGTTTGAGTCGTCGCTGACAAAGCGTCAGGAGACACCCCAGAAAAAGCATCAACAGTTAATCTAGGATGCCTCGCGATAATCAGGAAGTAGGGAGAGTATCCGGTTGAAAAGTTGCATTAAAGGCATGTACCAAAATTGAAACGTGCGCTTTCCAGTCACTTCTGGTAGTCTTCAAATGTACCCAACATCTTCAGAAGAGTCTGACTGAAGCGTTCGTATTGGCCATTCTCCAGGGCGTGGTAAAGTATTGTTCTCGACTTTTCTGTGCCGGCAATGTTACACAGCTCTTTAATGAGCTTCGACACAAAGTTTTGACCGTGGTCGATGTGAATCCTCGCCGGAAACCGTAGTGGACCACAAGCTGGTCGAGCAACACCCTGGCAGTGTTTTAGCCGTTTGGTTATTGGTAGGAAATGCCTGTGCGTAACGAGAAAAATGGTCCGTCATGACCAAAATGTTTCCGAAGCCACCTTTCGATCATTCAAGGGAAAGGTAATCTAAACAGAGGATTTCCATGGGTGCTGTAGATTCGACGGTTACCAGTTCAGCACATTTCCCTGGATTGGAATTCCTTCGCATACAACGATCACATGCTTGTACTCTCTCCTATCCCTTGCCAGTGGAAGCACTGCTTAACAAGAGATGTCGCTGTTCTACCCTGATGTCCAAGGTCATCATGGAGAGCCTTAAATACGATATCTCGACACGCCAAAGGAAGAACCAGTTGCTGAAAGTCTTTTCCGTTTATGACAGTTTTTCGATACAGGACGTCCTGACACATGAAGAGTTTATCCAAATCCTTGAGGTATCGTCGATCAATCATTAAGCTCAGACTGCTTAAGACTTCTACCAGCATATGCCATCACCCTCTCTTTACCATCTTGCTTCTGGTAAAAGACAGCTTCAAGACCGCTGGTAGATGCATCGGTATGAAGCGTAAAAAGTATGCGGCAGATGCTAGGACAAGAGGGGTAGTAAGTTTTTGTTGTAGAGTCAAAACTAGCTTGCTCTTCAATCTCCCATTTAAATGGCTTTTTCGTCCTAGCAGACATTTTTTGCTGTGTAGATGTTCTAACCTTGACTTGTGACGCCATTGTGTGTGCGATGGAGCGACAATTTTGAGTGTCTGGAACTTCTCTTCGGATCCAGAACAGACTTTGCTTATTTACATGCTACAAATGAATCCACTTACTGTTTAATCGCGATCGCTTGGGAATTGTTAATTCTACAGCCTTCCAGTGAACAGGACTACGACGTGATTAGTTTGTGACTTTCACAAACGTGTGAACATTTCATATATTCACTAACTGTGTTAACTCGTGTTTTAACTTGTGTGTTCTATTGTGTATATTCATAGGAATGGATGGATAGATAACCCTGTATTACCAGTAGGACACCAAGCGTAAAGGAGTTAATGCATAAGGATTTCATTTTTCCATTTTTGTTCACTTTCATTTTTTACTTTTTCCTGTAGAATGTAAGAGTTGGTATCATCTAATTTATACTAGTGCGCACAGTTTTTAGACTCCTTTCATTGCATGATGGGAAGCAATACTCAGTAACCGAATTTCAATTAACTTTGAATTTCCATCTTAGTGTGTTTTTCCATACACTTATTGGTCATATTGTGCCGGTCAAACAATTTGTGCACTGGTCCTGTAAAATACAAGTTGGGGATAGGGTTTGGGATCTGATTCAGTCAGTTCCTGAAGTGTATTTACTCTTTAAATTTGTAAAAATGTGAACTTTGATTTATTTAAATTCGATCTGCTCTTTTCTTACACCTGCTGATCTATACATGAAAACATTTTTCTCCTCATTCTGCGGTCAAGCGCATACTAACATTACCCATGCGTTGCGACTCTTTACTGTAGTTTTCAGGTTTTGGTAATCAGCTGATTAGGAACCTGCAAAATACTTATCAGAGATTAAAAACATATTAAACTCTGATACTGGCCTAACCAAGCTTACAATCCGGCGCCTCAAATAGTCCGACTATCCTATAGCAACACACCCATGCCCAAATTTTCCCCTTATCTTGAGCCCTTCTCTACCCGGACTATGTGTATCTGAATACCCAACAGTCTTAACCGAATTGTTTGCTCGTTTAATCACTATATATCTTTGTATTAGCAAGTTCTACATCATTATTATCCGCTAACAATTCCAAATATGAAAATGTACTTTTAAAATAGCGTTTTCTGAATATCTGTTATACAAACACTATCAGAGAAAATGAAAATTAACATTTTCTGCGCGTGGATGGAATTCATAGGGGAAACAGACCCTTATCGCGTGTGCTTTAGTGAAATGATATATATTTAATTATATAACAGTTCATTACTAGTCCTCGTGGCCGAGCGGATAGGTACTAGCGCTGTGGATCACTTTCGCACTATATATATTTATATATTTTTTCATTTTCATGTGTGATTTGTTTTTGCATCATACTTTTCCCACTGAGAATATTCTTTTACAACAGTATAACCTATTTAGTGCTTCACCATCAATATATATTACGAATGGAACAATTATTTTGTTATTTCTGAGAGAAAAAAAATCGAACGGGCAACCAGGAACAGGGTAAATTACCTCTACATAATTTTTGAAATATTAAGGGTACAGTTATGTAAGCTGGTGGTTAACCGATCACATTTTGGCTTAGCTTAGTTAACTGAGCTAGCGAGCCACTTGGTCGACATTTGCAATAGCAACTAAGAATTCAAATTGATGTCTAAGTGACGTCATCGAAACGATATTAGGCCAGGTTATTAAGCACAACTGTTGGTATTGGTTGCTATGGTTACAGACCTATGGCGTCATCCCACTTATAATTCGAGAAGAGCTTGGCATACAATGTCTGCTCCTATTGAGTTGTAAGTGAGATACTTCTTGAAATTCTTAGAATGGAAAATTAAAATCTTAAAAAGTTCCTTCAAGAGCAGAGAATACATACAGAAGTAGGAACATGGGCCAGACTACGTAGTTTCGGCTAAAAAAGCCTCGTCAGTGACCCTGACAATATCTGGTGACGAAACCAGGAAAAAGTATACTGTAATTTCATAATTTTAATTGGGCAGTCGATTCAAAGACTGATTAGTTTCAAAAGGATCAAAATAATATAAACGACGATGATCTAGAATAATATTCATCATCGATCTCAAATTTTAGATTTCTCAGAATCTATCCTCCGATCTCAAAGGATGTAAATAAAATATAATCTGCACTATGGATGATGTACGGGGAGACTTTTTACGGCCTCCACACGGCACAACACCAGCTGCAGTGAAGTATAATTAAAGTCTTAAAAAGTTCCTTCAAGAGCAGAGAATACATACAGAAGTAGGAACATGGGCCAGTTTGTAAGTTTGTAAGTTTGTTTTGCCCAACCCTATAATTTATTCCCAGATAATTTAATTTTCTGATCTAAATAAAAATACTTGCGAAAAAATGGTTGCATGACATATCCGGCATGCAACAAGGGTCGCCAATTAAATCCACCTCAAGAGTAAAACTGGTAGCATATGTACAGTCATTTTGCTTTCAGCTAGCGGAGCGTGATTAACTTGTGACATGACAGCAATATATTTGTCCAAGCAAATAAATACACTTGTTACGTTCTGCTCTGCCCCGCGGAAGAAAGAGGCGAATAAATCCCTTTCTCTGCTATCAGTATGAGAATGGATTTCTAATTCTCTATAATCAAGCTGCAGTCGTGGACAAGCCATATCGTCAAATGATAACATGCTGATTGGTTTACAGAGTTTGAAAGTATAATAATATAAAGTGTTTACGCTTGGCAGATTAATAATCGTGGCCGGTTGCTTGTCAGATCGAACTAGTAGTGTTAGAATGGCTGTACGATTAATATATATTCCAATCAATTTGTTGCGCATGTCAGCCAGTTTTTTCAAGACCATGCCATATTCACACTCTGAATTAAAGTTAAAAACAACAACGAGAATTAGATCCGAAGTTGAGTTCCTTCCTTCAACTTTTTCAATCTGCTTTTGACAGACATCGCAGTTGGAATTTAGACCCAACAACTCTACAAATTGTGCATGAGTTACGTTCCATATGGTTTCATCTTCATAATCTATGAATACACTTGTCTGGTTCCATATAATGTCAAGGTAAAACTGTACGCTGATGACAGCATTTATCTCTGATACCACCTGTTTACATCTTCCGTAAAAGGGAGCTGTTCCAGCTGGGCACAGCAATTTCCGACAAAGACCCTGTAATATACGAATAACATATGAAAAACAGAATAATTGCATTAACTCCTCTATGCCTGGTGTCCAGTTGAGACACAATGACAAAAATACCGGCCCAGATCGGACGCCACAAAACACGGAAACAGCATGATTAGGAATTACACTTTCACAAGGAAAATTGTTCCTTCTGTTTTAAATAGAAACTTAGAAAATTAAAACACGATAAACCCGAATCCCTTAAATGACAAATAAGCGCCGCAACACGACAAAACCAACAAAATGGTTGCACGCCCAGCGCAGACTCAGATCAGCCTGGACATCCGCCAATTTTGATCAGAGCCTTTGCTGTCCGCATGGAGGTAGCTTAGACAAGCGCTTAGCGAAGAGTTCGATCAGGCTGAGCGGATGCCCATGCTGATCTGAGTCTTCACTGGAGGTACATGTCACTTTGTTGGTTTTCCTTTGACGTGGCTCAAATTGTGTCATCCAATATATAAGGATAGAAGAGTCAGTTAGGCATAAAACAGAATAATTCAACCTGCACCAGGTATAAGATAGAGATAAGTGCCGAGATGACCAAACTGATGACAAAGTGAAAATACAGGCAATGATCAGGAATTAATACAATCAAATACTACATCCCGCCATCTAAACCAATAAGTAAAGAAGCACACACACATGGAAAACTTGACACAAGTTCACGAAAGACACGCACGGTTAACCGAATGAGCAGCTCTTTCCCAAACTGCTTGTCATTCAGCTACCCTAATCAAAAACAGCATCAACATCTATTTTTATGTATCTAATTTTTAACGTACAAAACAAAACAAAACGCAGATTGGGTAGCAAAACAGATATTGAACATCTCGTACAAGGACCATGTTACCAATGAGGCTATTCGCAGAAAGATCCAAAAAGCCGTAGGCAAATATTGGCAAACTCCTGACCATGGTCAAAAATCTGCAACTGGCCGCATCCGGAAAAGACGATTTTACAGGGCACAGTGAAAGGAAAAAGAAGAGGTAGACAGAAGAGGTGGGAGACAATATTAAGGAGTAGACAGGTATGTGCTTTGCTATCACAACTAGGGCAACTGGAGACAGGACTAGAAGAAAAGGGACTGTTGTGTAGTCACTTGTGGTGCCCAAACGGCCTTTCAAGGTTATGGTATAGACTACATTAGACTAGACTATATATATAAAGTTCTCATTTTCTTTTGATATTATACTTCATTTTTTTCATTCACACATTGCTCTCTGTCATGAGATGACTTCAAAATAAACCTTCAACTTTGTCCTTTACCCTTCTGTTTTTTGTGTTTTTATTGTGTGTTTTTTTGTTTTGTTTTTTCGAAACACGGATGCATTTTTTTTTTATTATTTTGGTAAAGTGGATTAACATGATTCAGATATGATTTCCCTTGTACCTTTCTTGAAATTGAACGGAATTCAATCTAATGAAGTCTACAGATTTATTTTTAAATGCACTGTTTCTTATGACCTTGATAACAACTCAATTTCATCCTTAAACGGCAACTCTTTAATAAAATCCGTGACCGAAGAAATACAATTATCGATTATACAAACAAAATAATTAAATAAAATTTCCATCATATGCAACTGGGAAATGTTCCTGAGTGCAATACACATAAAATTACACGAGAAAGTTATACTTGAACTGTGCTTTTTTTTTCTTTTTTTTTTCGGATGGAAAAGGCCTCAGGGTTTATGGTTTTCGTATTTTCTAGCAGCGCACGTATAGAAGATCTTCATTCCTTTCTTGTAAAAAGAAAGATGGCTTGATGGACGGACTGTTGGCCAGCCGGCCGGATAGGTAGGTAGATAGATAATTTAGCAACTGCAAGGCAGGATTTCTGGCGGGCAATGAATCAAAAAATAAAAAATGAATAAATAAATATATAAAACTTGTTTTTTATGTTTTTATTTATTTTTATTTTTTATTCTTTGAATTGTTTCATTTGTTTTGGAAAGTATCTATAGAATTCAGTTTCGATATCGAGTAGACATTTTGATTCGGAATACAGAAAATATAGTAACCTCGGTACGAGAAAACCAACAAAGATGCTTGTTGGTTTGTCAGTGTACGCCCAAGACATTCAGTAGACGCATATAAGAGTATACATAAAATCCGTTTCAGACATATGGGTTCCTCGGAACAATCGGATAATGGTGAGTAATCAGATATCAATATTTCATTCTACTGTACCAGGTTCGGCAGCTGGACCACAGGACATGAAATGAGCCGCAATACTAGATAACTAATAAAGTGGTTGTGCGCCCAGCGCAGACTCAGGTGTTGTGATTGGGGTACTAAATGAATATCTGTTTGGGAAAGAGCTGCTCTTTCGTGTCTTACGAAAACTTGTGTCACGTGCTTCTTTCCCTATTGGTTTTGAGAGCGGAATGTGGGATTTTCTTATATTAATTCCTGATCATTGCCCATCTGGGCAGCTGCTCAGTCTGATCAGACTGTTTGCTAAGCGCTTAAAGGGAAGCTAAGGGTCTGAGCTACCTTCAGGCTTATCTGCGTCTGTGCTGGGCGCACCTGCCACTTTGTTGGTTTTCTACCGTCGCGGCTCAAATATTTGCATACTTAATCTGCAGCTCATGCCTTTTGTTTTATTTGTAGTTATTGAGGCATGATTCGGCACTGGATAAATCCCAGAACCGACCAAAAAGCTGTAGGTATGGCGTTTTATAACCCATTTCCGTCATCCTTTTACCGTGTGCCTTTACTGATCAATCAAGTCACCATTCTTACCATAAATTCGTCAAAGAGCTCATCCAAACCACAGTTAGTTTCCTTCTTTTGAGTGTCTGTTGTTACACTTGAGTAGTCAATGAGATATGTCAGCGCTGAATCCGTTGTCTTAACAGGAAAAGGATTACTACACATCCCACCCAAGTTTTGAAAAGGTATGTCTTGATTGCACATCATACAAAATGCATTTTTAGCATAGGACAAACGAAATATATAGGGCCAAGTGCTTTGTTTACAAGCAGTTTCTACATAGGAATCATAACTGACCATCAACCCTGTTTCATTACACGAGGAAAACAGAAGTCTGTTGGGATTCATACATATGTACCTGTCTGTAACAGCTTTAAGATCATCTGGTGGTGTAGTAATTATATCACATTTCTCAGAAAGTAACAATTCCTTAAAGTTAACAAAGTTTGCCCTCATGATATCATAACACGTGGTTTGTATTTGCCATGGTATTGTCTCCTTGATCCCATGACATTTAGCGCAGTGTATGTTTTGATATATTCTACCGTTTTTATCAGATACCCATACAAAGTCCTCTAAAGAACTTCTGTTTTCGCTGTTGCATTTAGAGTTTAGATTTGATCTATCTTCAGAACTAGGACAACTATCGATAACTCTGTAAAACCCTATATCTGATGTTGAATAGGGCCACTTAACATGGGAATTTCTACATGGCACTATAGATGGTCGTGGTCCATTTATCAACTCTTTATCTGGACAGCAGTTATCTAATTCCCAACAGTCATTATCACACGAACAGGGAAAACAACAAGGTACGTCCAGGGTGTTGTTTGGCCAGATTTGCTGTGCGTCTGTATAACAGAAGTCTGTAAATGGACACGTTTCTGAAAGGACGTGACGAACTTGTTCTGCGTCATAAAAGGTAAAAGTAAGGGTACTAAAAAGTACCGTGAGGTTGACGAAATACGCTCTTGTTGACATCTTGACAAAGGCAGTCTGGAAAAAAGTGATAAACGAGCCATGATAACATTGTAGGTATAGGCTCATGTAATCCGAATTCCCTCTCTCAAATACTATTTATAATAATATATATTTACATTCTCGGTTTATTTACTGAAAAGCCCTATAGTAAGCCATTTGAATGTAATGTAGTTTATATTCTAATAATTACATTTAGACACGCGACGTCAATGACGTTAATAGGAATAATGGCTCTCTACCATCTGATTTGCTGTCAGCAACGTCATGACGTCATTCATGCCGTTTCGCTGTTAGCAGAAAAAAACTGCGTGTTCATGTTTTATTGCTTCAATTTTAGCGCTTATATAAAATTATTTATGAAAGACTTGATTGAAGCGAATGTAAATATAAACAATAAACTTCATTTTTCTGATGTTTACCGAAGTTTAAACTACGTTGGGTCACTAGCAAAGTTTACATGAACTCCGAAAGTTAAATTTGCTGGTGACCCAGTGTAGTTTACACTTCGATAAATCTCCGAAAACTGAAATTCATTGATTAAGCAAAGAGATTGCTAAAATGAAGGTGTTTAGTTAAGAGGACGTCAAGTAAACTTTGCACGGAACCCATTGCGTTCATACTTCCATGACCTTCCGAAAAAATGAAATCTGTCTTTTATATTTATAATATAATTTCACTTCAATGCTTTATTTATTCTTAAAGTTTTACCTACTTTAACGCCAAGAAAAGGCCGAAGACTCGTTATTAATCGACGTGTTTGGTTATGACGTTCAACAGTCGTCACTGTGACATGACGGATACCGAATGTTACGTCGGCAAATCAACTACTTTAATTGTCCGTGATGACGCTTACGCGTAACGTCGCGTGAACGAGTGTTCATGGTTGTATGAAGATCGTTAGCCCAGTAGAGGTTCATCTACTAAAATTGTTGACGAGTGTATAAATAATAATATGTGCTCGTTTCGGGTGGATAACAACAATATTTTAAATACATTTCGACTGCTGTGGTAATAAAATGTCGGTTGATGTGGAAATTTTTTTTTTGAAAAACTACAAATCGCTCAACAAATTATGTTTTTCTTTTTCTGGTTTCCGGTTGAGTGATGCCATATAAACAAAAGCGCGACAGTGAATGGGGCCCACCCATGAACATTGTATTTTTACCATTTTATTCAATGGCATGAAATTGAAAGTAGGCCATTTTAGTCGCCAGGTCTCCATATTCAATAGACGTTTTTTACATTGTTTCTGCGCTTGTTTCTGCGCTTGTGTATACCGCTCACGTGACGCGTTTCTTTCCGATAATAGGCGAGACGTTACACTGAGGGGCAAGTCATTGATACTTCCTATGTAATGAGTGCAAATAATATTTTAATCATCTATATCCACATTTCTGATTGTCTTAATGATGCCTTATTTACTAATTGTATTTTCCATAATGTAAAGATAAAGTATAAGGTAAAGGTTTCCCATAGCCTATTAGCCGTAGGGGCAGTGGGGGTTGGAGACCCACTGTATGTTGGGCACATCTGATGAAAGGCGGAGCCGATCTCTCTCCTTTCGCTGCCTTATCCTTCCCTGATTCGAAAAGGGTACCCATTTACTGCTGGGTTGACAGAGAGAGTTTTCCAGTCATCGGATGGCAACGGTGAGCCGCGAACTCACGACCTTCTGGTGACTTTCTGCACAATAACCGAGTCACTCTAACAAAACTCGACTACGGCGCCTCTCCATACTAATTCACAGCAAAGATTATAAATACTTGTATTTGAATTATATATTGCACAGAAATAATGACAAAAGATACGCAGAAATCTAGGAAAAAAAGGTGTACGTCTAATACAAAAGTCAAGTAGCTAAAAGGGATTAATTCTAAATTAAGATATCAAATAAATTATTTATCTATTAATTTTATTGAAATATGCTTTCCGTTTTTTTTCTTCATAGAGTCTGAACTAAAAGAGAATCATTCATATATGAATTTGAAAGGACAAGGTGCGCTAGTGTATTGCTAGTGGCCTAAAATTTCGGGAAAAATGAAACTCGACACAGCAAATTACCACCACCGTCCCTGAACGTAACAACATAAGGACTATCGCGTGCGCACACAAAAATTACGTCATGACGTTACGTGACGTCATTTTACAACGTCAAAGACGCCATTTTTGCGGGTTTTTGCAAGAAAAAGAACAAATTCAGGTACGTTTTGCAAAATAAAAATATGTCCGCATGGCTGTACCAACTCGATTTTTTGTACAGATCGTCGAAAGAGAGTGACCGACAGATTGTCAAAAGGTCTCTTTGGTACACGCATGCGATCATTCTTTAATTTTACTTTTTTCAGTCTGTAGCTGCTGTGAAATTGCAGGTTTAACCGTTTGTTTCTACCATTTTAATCCATATTTGGTTCAAACCATGCCAAAAAATTATGGAAACATGTATAGTGAACATCAGTTCTGTTGTTTGAGCTTCATCATGTCAGAGGAATTTCATGAAAACAACAATAACAGCAACAGAAATTAGCAAAGAGCAAGGTGTCTTCATCAAGTCCATATGCCGTGCCCAGTCAAGCCATCAAGTATCCTTTCACATTCTTTAGTTGCCTCGTAGAAACGTTACTGAGTGTATATATGAAGCAAACGCGGTATTCGTAAACATCAAAAGCTAAAAGCTTCGCAGATACCGTGACCAGACTGCATAATGAACACAACGGTGATACTTCATGTGTGCATGTACATGTACCATTATTTTAAGTTAGTGTGTTTTGAGTGGATAGATGGATGATTTGCGATTTTACGTTCCTTTCAACGGTATTGCAGTCATAGTAGAACAGTGGTAGGGTGATAACGAAAGCTGAGTGCAGAGGAATCTCGCTTACCATAGGAAATATTACCGTCTCCAGCAGGGCTCAAACCCGGGACTGCTAGATCAGTAGGCCAGCGCTTAACCTAGCTACCGGGTCTCCTCTAAGAGAATGAGCGAGATGGGGCGAGGGGGGTGGGGGAGTCGGGAAAAAAGAGAGGAGCGAGAGAGATGGAGATCGGCTTTGAAGGTTAGATTGATCAATTTTTAAAGCTCTATGCACAACGCGAATCTTTGAGGCTGAAAATTACCGCGAATTTGATTGGCATCGTGTGAAAATGGACCTTAAAAGATGGATACATAGAAATCAGACTGCGCTTTTGTGCAAACTGGTCAGAATATTTAGTTGTCGCAAGATTCAACGACCATTTATTCAAAAAGAGAACGTACTGCCCAAATTGCGCGGATCCGCAGGCTAATCGGGTTATTTCCACTTTGTACATGCAGTGAGATTTATTTTCATACGATAAAATTTATTACGTTTGAAAGAAGTCAGTGCATCTCGGTATCAAAAATTGCCAATATAACCATTACCTTTTTGCAGCATTTGTATAATAAATGATTCGTTTAGACAGAGATGTAATCCAGAGGTCGTCGAATTCAGACCAATGCCTTCTAATCTCTGCGTTGTGTCATCCCCGTCATCACGCGCCCATTCAACCATCGGCTTGATACATTGTATGACTTAAAACTGTTGAAGTGTTTAGGACGAAACACAATTTATCTATCCAATCATCCATCTATTGAATTATGACCGGATTTATAGTATAAGTTCGGCGACGTTAATCCTGTTGTTGTTTACTCTCTGAATCGCCATATGACTGGCGTCGAGTGAAAAGGTACCTGATAGCACGCACAGACAGAATAGATTCAGATCATCAGATCAACCTGTCGCAAATCTGCGTATCTCTAAGAATACTCGGGAATCTAAAAGTTGATAAGTGCAAACAGATACGTAAGTACAGATGCGCACGCTAATTCACTGGTCGCAAATCGCCTAGTATCCGTTTTTACTCGGTGCAAACAGAAACAAAATATATGAACACTGTGTCTACAGAAGACAATTATTCGTGATTTAAATATTCGCGGTTTCTAAGTGACCGCGAATTACTCGAAAATTGGAACACCGCAAAAATTACCTTATATACGGTATATCTTAGCTGTAGATGGAAGGGAGTGTTTAGTGATGGTTGGGACGGTTTGTTAGATCTTTGGGAAGCATATCTTGTGCCCCCTCATCTGAGCCGCCTCGACGAGGCAGTTCGGATGAGGGGTTACAATCTATGTTTTCCATGGAAAGTGGGAAACATAGCCCCTAATTGATGTCAAGTAGCCCCTGATTGTTTTCAACTACTCTCTCTTGTCTGGACCACACATATACTTTTATTTTATGGAAAGTTATTTAAATTAGTGTACGTTGTACAGCTGCAATAGTTATAATTCTATTTAGTTTAAACATATTTATTGTATCATAAACTGTACATGATTACAATATAAGCATGATACAATCAATGGGATCAGAACGAAAGCATAAATGCTTATTTAGTTCTTCTCCTGAAAATATAATTCTGTTTAAGAATTGCATGGTACTGCTTATGATCATGCATCATTATTTATGTATATCTATGTATGTACCTTGATTACGATGGTAATACCAAATTCCCTACCTGTGCTTTCAACCAAGCCACTCAATTACCATACATGCAAAAGTGGCTGTCGACCGAGACAATCGACAACAGTATCAGCTCGGTCGACAGCCATTTATAAAAGTATCATTTACTGTTGTTGGTAATGCTTATCACTGAATTCTCGGTCGGCAGCCATTTTGTATAGTACCGTAGCGGTCGACAGCATAGGTAGCAAAATTGTTAATACCACCACGATGATGAGACTGAAATAAACATAATAATAAAATAATAATAATGATAATAACTAATCTGGAATATTGCTTTCACCATTTGCATTCGTATTGCTTCGTGACATACTTGGTCATAATGACGTATTCAAATTGGTTTGCGTAATCATGCATTTCGCTTGGAGTCTTCGTTCGTCTCTCTGCTAAGCCTGCTGAATGATTATGAGAACCGCAAAGGGTTGGTCAGACTACGTGAATGTGCAAGCTGACTTGAGTTCGCAATGCCGCTTACTGGAATTCCATTAGTTCATACAGATTTAGTGGCGGGGGTCATATAGTTTCTTTGGCAAACATTGTGCGTTGACAGAGAGCAAAAAAAGTGCGACACAGAATCTTTGTAACACTAACTTTATTAACGTTTCTACTTTCGCTTTCATGAAACGTGAATATGCTTTTTTAACGTTTGAAACAGGTTAAAACAACCTCCACACCATCAATCAGTGTGTTTACCCATGAAGTATCAATACCTCTCTCTCTCTCTCTCTCTATAGTATACGTATTAGTTTTGCATTTAGTGCACATTTTTGTACAGATGTGGTTAGTGTCTTTGTAATTAATGCAAGTTGTATACCTTCTAATTTATCCGATAGTTTTACACTGCAAAAATAAACGGTAGATTTTACGGTAAAATAACTGGCGACCAGCTGCCAGTCCTTTTACCGTTATTTTTACGGGCGCCCGTAAAAATGCAGGAATCATCAAGCAGGGTGGGACAGAAAAGAGCAGATGTCGTTTTGGTTAGATAGCCCTTCAACAATACAAAGTTATTTTCGAGTGCGCCAAGTTAACATAAAACTTCCATTTCGTGATTTCCAACAATGTCTTACAGGCAAAAGCCCGTAAAAATAACGGGAAAAGGACTGGCAGCTGGGTTCCAGTTATTCTACCGTAAAATCTACAGGATTTTTTACAGTGTATGCACTTGGTATTCGGACACAATATGTAACCAGACAATATGGAATTTGATCGTGCCTCTCTGATCCGGGTCTGCTATGCTTGTCAGCTGACTGTCCAGACAGCGGCTGTGTCATGCTGTCCATCCTTGAGCTAGAAACGTCCATACACTGTAAAACATTCTCTAGATTTTACGGTAGAATAACTGGAAACGAGCTGCCGACAGTGGATAAGTTTCTGCCGACAGTGGATTTCGAACCCAGTAGCGTTAGCACAAGAAGCCTGCACTGCTTACCCTTTGTTTTATAGCTTTTAGCAATACAAATTATTATTAAAATATTAGTCTATTCCGCGTTTCCTATGATGGCAAACTTTTCTACAGAGAAATATTGCGCGACAATGGTTTCTGTTAAGAATAAAGACAATTTGGATAATTTCTAACAGTTTAACAATATTGACAATACATCGCTGCATGTACATGTACTAAGAACAGCAAGACACGCAATAACGTTGTGATTCGCGCGACGTCACGTTAAGCGACGGAAACGTCACCGAAAATCTTTGAACCCCTGACCTATTTAAATCGTTCTCTCTGAAAGATGGAATAAGATATTCATTCATTTTTTTCGTTTTTCATCTAGTTAGACTCTGTTTAACAACTCATAAATTTTTTATCAAAAACTAAGGATAGGCCGAAAACCGCCCTTAGCGCACCTTGTCCTTTTTTCTATCGAAACCAAATAAATAAGTGAAACTAAATATTCAAGAGATGAAATAATCTCCCAAAATAAGCTTGTAAATCGTCTTGTGTCATATTTTCTTGCTAATTAGCAGAAGGTTTGACATATACTATTACCTATCTGCTGTCAATAAACGCAATCAACGGAGCATGTAATATACGTTGACACCTCCAACAGAATTTCACACATTAGTGAGCGATATTTATATCGCATAATTAGCAGGTTGATGCCGACTGTCATAATATCGAACAAACAAACTTTCTGCGATTAATCGGTAGAAGTTTTATAAATAACGACCAAAGGACAAGGTTCACAAAGGGTCAAAACTGACCCTGTCTCAAAAATCGATGAAATTTTACTATATCATACATATATGTTTCCTGCGACTGCAAATGGATTTTTTAAAAGTCTTACGTCTTATTTACGCATTTGTGACGTCATTAAGGTACCCTACCCCACGCGACATATTTAATATTTATATGACGTTAATGACGTTATAAGTTTGCAGTTTGGCGCTTTTCCGTTTGTTCTGTGCTGTCGCTCTTTAACAAGGTAGATTAGATGTTGCTATAATTCTTTCTGTGTGAGCTCTTTCTTATATGTGAATATATTTCACTCCGGCGTTTGTACTGCGTGATGGTATTACATGTAATAATAACGGTTGTACAGCTTGAAAAATCTGTGAAATTCAATTTTCGCTGTACATTTATTAAGGCACTATTATTCTGAGTCCCGTGCTAGTTTTTGTTTAGCATTTTGTCCACAAAACAGAATTTTGTTATGTATGTTTTATTTTGCGGACAAAATGGGAAGCGCAAATTTACTGCGAGCAAAACTGCTGTTTTTCATTCATGACAATTTATTTATGTTTATATTAAAATTGTATTGTTTGCTTTGGAGTTCTGATGGCCTGATAAGAAATAAAACAGATATGATATTATTTCCTATGTCGTTATCAGTCGAAATTCGGCACTTACCCGGAGGTGCTTGTGGTCGGGCAATGGTGCCGGGAAGCCCGACTTTGGAAAACAGTGGAGCAAGTGCCTACCGTGCTTGCAGTAGGTGCGAGAGGGGATTGTTTGGACATTTTATTCTCCCCTAGCATATATTCTGTTTCTCCATCTCTCTGGATGACGGTGCGATATGGACTGAAATTGAAATATTGCAGGAAGCGGAAATCCTTCCAACAGTAAAAGGTCCACTACACACAGTAACTCAATATCACTCTCTATTCATGCTGATATGACTTACATACTGTTGAAACGGACACAAAATCAAAATTTATCCATCCGTGTCATGCGAGACTAAATTCTGACCTGTTTTGGTAACCTCCCCACAAAAATTAAACATTAGCAAGTCAATAAGGGATCATACATTTAAAGTATTTCATTTTTTCGACTCAGTAAATTGCTTGATTCTTTTGTAGTTTGAAGTGAAATGCATTTTTTTTTTCATTTGAATTTCTTGTCATATAAATGTAGATAAATAATATCGAAGACAAACTCTCTTCTTTGAATACGAGAGAACACGGACAGACTCGGTGCCAGGAGGTGAATCTTATGGATCCGTTCCCTTGAGCCTCATGGGAAACATCGTTTTGAGAGCTGGAAAAAAAGACAATAAAAATAATAAAGAAATGAAAGTAAATAACTATAAAAATATGCACGAATATACTGTTACGCAGAAGGTTTTACACACGGTTGACACGGGTGTAGAGCCTTATTCGTCGCCAGGACGGCGGAGTGTGACTTCCGGTTAAAGGATTATCGTTCAGTATATTACATTAAGAAGGAAACTCTAACAATGTTAGAATTTTTGAAGTTTATATATATGGTAATGTAAATTCTATATACAACAATACAATTTACAACTGTCACAATTACAATAATATACAACACATATCAGTTCATGTCGCTGGCCCAAGTAAGGTGTTTGTTTCAAATCTGCAATCGATCTGCGTATGATACGCAAATAGATTACCGCCTGACGTCAACACCGTACTCGGCTAAGCGCCATGAACTAAAAGAAAAATACAAGGAACAAAAATGTTAACTGAGTTCACAAAGATATAAGGCCTCATGCCGGCTGAGTTATACTGGTTGCTCCCTGGATCCTACCAGGGGCCAGTCCATATATTATGGGAAACTACCAATTATACCATAATGCGCACTCACTTATATACTGGTCGCTCCCTGGATCGTACCAGGGACCAGTCTATGAATTATGGGAAACACCCTAGTGGTCGAACACTACTGGTTCACCCCGTCCCACACTTTCATCAGAGAATCACCTCGACACTATCGGCTGACTTCGCCTAGTAAACGTGCATCCCGCCTTGGCTAGGACGCTTGAGCTCGTGGCGTTGTGTTTTTTCCTCTACCCGGGTTAGTATTAACCTGGAGATGTATGTAGAATCTCCATGTGAGACGTGGCTCTAAGCCCAAACAGCTGACTGCCGGGCTTGAAGTGCCTAAAAATAACATACTTACACTTAATACGTTATAACTACATAATAACAATACGTAAGACTTGGGCCTGTCTTGGAAATACCGTAAAACGCCCTCGACGAATGCCGAGCAAAACGTGCACACGCCAGCCGTGTCCCTAGACACAACTAGCATTCACGATGTAAAGCCAAAAATGTGCTTACCACTTCCGCCAATGAAGAAACGTAGATCCTACCACGCATGTGCGTCGAAGGATCTGACGTCAAACATTGTCAAAAAGTATACTGACGTCAACAGGTATCACCATGACATACCCCACATCAAACATGAATGATCTAAACAATGACCTTTTTACATTAAATAGATTTACCAAAAATCTAACTCGCATATGTATCAATTCACATATTTAAACTCAGCGTATGACCATTTGCCATAGAATATATCCTTTAAATAGCTTTATAGGCGTTTCTAACACATTTGGGGTCATAACGTTTGATCTGACATCATGATGCCAATGATGTCATACCATATGACGTCATCTAGTGAAGGCAAATCAAACGCATGACGACCAATTTTTACCGTTATAACATATGAAAAAATACTTGATGTGGAGCATGCTATGACGTCAATTGACGTCACGAGTATGTAAATTAGTTCCGTTACAAATCAATCTACTTCTATAGGCAACGTAAACGTGAAACTAATATAAAAAGCTCTGACCTCGCAATAACACGAATGCAACTGACGTCACATGAATAACATGAATGCAACTGACGTCACTCGACGTCAAATAGACGCATACCATTGCAACCAACATAAGTGTTATAAACTATTTCCGTAATTTACAAAACTTCCTTATATACGAATACCATGCGCAACATGATCATTATCAACAAAATCTGTCGATACATCCTTATATACAAATACCAAGCGCAGCATGATCATTATCAACAAAATCAGTCGATATATGCGCAGCATAATCATTATCAACAAAATCAGTCGATACATTTAATCATTCCATATCAAACAGGTCACATTTTTCATTCTTAGCCAAAACTATTCTGAATAAATATAATAAAATCTTACCCCTTAGGTCTGAACACTGAATCTAGGCACACGACAATATAGCATCCGTCGTCTTAGAATTAAAAAGCCACGTTTAATTTTTCAGTAATAGTTTACGAGTATAAATACTATGCGTCTCACTTTTAAATCACGCGACTCGGTATTCACCTCAGAATCATGCAACACGCTGTACAGTGAAAACTGCCACGTGAGGTATTCACCAATAACCCATGCATGACCTAGCCACAATTTCTGTAATTGTTTTATTACCACAGTTACCCTAAAAACTGTAGCCCTACTGATTGAAAGGATTAAAATAATTTCGGCGACATAGTCGACGTTCCGATACATTTCGTAACATAGGTTTTCCCTTAGGGAGAAAAAAAACATAACAATGTTTCTTTTCTGAAATAGTACAAAATGCGATCGAATCGTAGGCTATGTAAAAACTTGAAAAGTAGTTATATACACAACAACGGTGCGATGCATAATGTGGCCAAACTATCTACTAAGGTAGTCCGCCCCCAAATTATCTTGGCCGCGGATAGCAACGATCCTGAATCTGTATGGCTTAATTTCATGGCCCAACGCATGATTCGGGGATTGAGCACCTTAGCTATCTGCATATAGGACAAAGGTTTGTGGTCGGTTTCAAGTAGAAACTCCGCCCCATACAGGTATTTACGAAATTTCTTAACACCCCAGATTATACACAAACATTCCTTTCCAATTTCAGAGTAGTTCCTTTCCCGAGGTAACAATTTCTTACTAGCATAAGCAATCGGCAAACGACCTTCACCTTCGAATTCCGGAAGCAAAATAGCTCAAACACCAACGTCTGAAGCGTCTGTCCGGAGTACAAACGGGTTACCTTATTGAAAAACAGGTAAGTGAAGAATGGGACTAGACGTGAGCCTAATCTTGAGGGTTTGAAATGCCCTTTCATGCTGATCTTGCCAATCTTTGATAGAATTAGGTCTATCCCGTTTAGTTAAATCTGTCAGAGAAGCTATGGATGAGAAATTTGGGATAAAACGACGGTAAAACCCAGCTAATCCCAGAAAAGATTAAATTGCCTTTTCGTACATGGACGAGGAGCATCTCTGATAGCCTGTATCTTGTTCTCTTGAGGTCGTACCGTCTGTCCGACGATATTGTGACCAAGGCACTCGATACTGCCATATCCGACCATGCATTTAGATGGTTTTGCCGTCAATTTGGCCAATCTGAGCCGATCTAACACTTGATGTGATGACGTCACATGTTCCTTCCATGTTTCAGTAGATATCCATATGTCATGAACAAAACTGTCAACATTTGGGAGATTGGACAATATGAGTCTGATTACCTACAAAAAGAGGCTCCCGAATTGACCAAACCGAGGGGCTTTGTTTTAAATTGGAATAAACCCTTAGGCGTTTCAAATGCTGTCAAAGGTTTAGACCACTCAGTAAGACTGACTTGCCAATAAACCCTAACTCAGGTCCATCTTTGTAAAAAATCTATGTCCAGACATTTTATTGTTAACCTCCTCCATATTTGCCATCGGTTCTGCATCGAATTCCGTCGGGCCGGGTAGCGCAATCGTTAGGGCACCTGACTCGTAAGTCAGAGGTCCAGGGTTCGAATCCCGGTCTGGCCACATACTTTCGTTTCTCCTTCCGCTGATTCAAGAAGGGCAGTTGTCAGTTACTGGCGAAAGTATGTGCACTTAGTACTGGTTAACCGCTTAGGAGGTCTCAGCCTGCCCAGGAATAGTGTGGTTAGGTTAACTGACCGTCCCGACATGACCTTAGTTGTTTACCGTGGACGTTAAGCATCAAATCAACCAACCAACCAACTGCATCGAATTCCGTCACTCTGTTAAGCTTCCGGAAGTCGATACAAAATCTAACTTATCCGTCTTTCTTCGGAACAAGGACGACAGGAGATGAATACGGTGAAATCGACGGCTCGATTACCCCTAAAATTAACATATCCTGTATCTCCGTCTCCATGACGTTACGCGTCTTATACGGGATAGAATAACTTTTCGTCCGTATGGGTTCTGACGTGAGTGATTTGATATCGTGCTGTATTTGATCAGTTCGACCGGGTAAAGTTACTAGTACATCCGGGTACTGTTTAATCAACGCTTCAACCTCCGTGCGTTGTTCTGACGTTAACGTATCTGAAATACTGACGTCATCATAAGTTTCCGGTTCTTTAGCTGTCGGAAAAGCGCAATCATCAAGAGAAAAACCATCACTACCATCGTCATCAACCGACTCTGTAGATCAGTCGACAATAAACAATGTGACGGCACACTACGACGTTCGACATACTGTTTCAGCATATTAGCATGATGTGAACTCACGACACCATTGACGTCGATTTTATAGTCCATTCTATTTACCACCGCTACTACTTCATATGGACCCTTCCATTGCAATAACAGTTTATTACTGTCAGTTGGCAGTAATAACAGTACTTTATTTCCCACGTTAAATTGACGCGACCTAGCGCGTTTGTCATAATAAGCCTTTTGCTTTACTTGTACTTTCCGTAAATTGTCATGTGCTAACTTACACGTCTGCTCTAATCGTTCTCTCAACTCAATTACGTACTGGTACGTAGACAGAACCTGCTCATCCTGTACCTCTTCAGACCATTATTCACGTAATATTGCCATAGGGCCCTTAACGTTGGGTCCGTAAAGCAATTCGAACGGAGAAAACCCTAATGACTCCTGCGGAACCTCCCTTATTGCAAACAGTAGTGCTGGGAGATATTTATCCCAGTCTTTTGGACGTTCTGCGCACATCCTACGTAACATTTGCTTCAACGTCGCGTGAAAACGCTCTACAAGACCGTTACAGATAGGATGATACGGCGTCGTGGTTAACTGCTGGAGTTATAACAACCTACTTACTTCTTTCATAACTTCAGCAGTAAACTGACTTCCGCAATCCATGAACATTTCATCAGGTACGCCAACTCTACTAAACATCGCAACTAACGCTTCGGCTACGCGTTCCGTTTCAATGCCGGGCCTCTCTTTCTCTGTCGCGATCCTAGCTAACTCAATTTAACTGTCTTTTTCGGCCTGCGCAATCTTTCCTTTCTCCGCCTCGATCTTCTCTTTATCAAGTTCCCTTACCGCGTGCCTTTCTGCCCTCTCAGTCTCTTGCTGTTGCTTAACAAATTCCTGCAAAGCCTGCCCTTCATAACCTAACTCCTTTCCCGTCTTAACTAACTGATCCATGACGCTCAACGTAATGCTCACGTTAACTTAACTGAAACCGACGTTTACTTATAGTCACACACGTTAACTAAAACGTTAACAATAATAATAACGAACTTATCCAACTTAAACGTTGATTAATTAGTATACTCGCGATCTGGACGTAGCCATAACAGTTACGTTCATAACATACCGGAAATGACGTCATAAACTGACGTTGACTTTGCCAATAACTACTTTTCACTATCAAATGACGTAATTAGATGACGTAACTAAACCATATTACAATTACGCCCAACTTGATCTAGCGTATCGGATATACAAACGTAACGTATGTGACGCAACGTATTAGCACTGACACGACAACTGTACGTCCTACATTACAAAACCTTATAATATACCAAAGGTTATCAAACTTAAGATTCTGCTATTAGGTTTAATTCATTGTAACGATAGTATATAACGTTACGGCTGACGTACGTTACTAAATCAGGACATAAAATGGACCTCAGTAACGGTTACGACACAACGTACAAACGTTTAAAATAATAAACTAACAGATTGTCATGCAACCGCAGTGCCAAGGTACTCAAACGGACCTTAAAACTAAATATGTATCATCAGTGCCAAGACAATCCAGGTCTATATACCTCAGTTTCCCCACTCAGATATGCAACCTGTTACATTCAATCACAAATTAATGCATGGGCTATCGCACTTCATTACGCAGGGAATAAGGATAGTTGACCTTAATTGAGTGTCGGTTACATTTACGGAGAATTTATTGGCAAAATTGCTCCCCTAAAATTCACATCAAAGCAAAGAGCCTCACGTCACCTTGGAAAAGAACAATCAGAAAGTCAATTAAAAAAATGACAGACAAAATTGTGCCTAGATTCTATATATATTGTCAATCTCTTACACTGGCAGATATTAACTGGAAACCAATCCCGTTACTTATGACACCATGTTACGCAGAAGGTTTTACACACGGTTGACACGGGTGTAGAGCCTTATGCGTCACCAGGACGGCGGAGGATGACTTCCGGTTAAAGGGTTATCGACCAGTGTATTACATTAACAAGGAAACTCTAACAATGTTAGAATTTTTGAAGTTTATATATATGGTAACGTAAATTCTATACAACAATACAATTTACAACTGTCACAATTACAATAATATACAACATATCAGTTCATGTCGCTGGCCAAAGTAAGGTGTTTCTTTCAAATCTTTAATCGATTTAAGTGGATACGCAAACTGATTACCGTCTGACGTCTACACCGCACTCGGCTCCGCGCCATGAACTAAAAGGAAAATACAAAGAACAAAAACGTTAACTGAGCTCAGAAAAAATAAAGCCTTATGCCGGCTTAGTTATACTGGTCGCTCCCTGGACCCTACCATGGGCCAGTCCATATATTATGGGAAATACCCACTTAAACAGTATCGCGGCCATTAATATACTGGTCGCTCCCTGGATCGTACCAGGTACTAGTCTATAAATTATGGGAAACACCCTAGTGGTCGAACACTACTGGTTCACCTCGTCCCACACTTTCATCAGAGACTCACCTCGATACTATCGGCCGACTTCGCCTAGTAAACGTGCGTCCCGCCTTGGCTAGGAATACTGAGCACGTGGCGTTGTGGTTTTGCCTCTACCCGGGTTAGTATTAACCTGGGCCTGTCTTGGAAATACCGTACAACGCAGTCGACGAATGCCGAGCATAACGTGCACACGCCAGCCGTGTCACTAGACACAACTCGCGCTCACGATGTAAAGCCAAAACTGTGCTTACCACTTCCGCCAATGAAGAAACGTAGATCCTACCACGCATGTGCGTCGAAGGATCTGACGTCAAACATTGTCAACAAGTATACTGACGTCAACAGGTATCACCATGACATACCCCGACATAAAACATGAATGATCTAAACAATGACCTTTTTACATTAAATAGATTTACCAAAAATCTAACTCTCATATGTATCAATTCACTTCTTTAAACTCAGCGTATGACCATTTGCCATAGAATATATCCTTTGAATAGCTTTATAGGCGTTTCTAACACATTTGGGGTCATAACGTTTGATCTGACATCATGATGTCAATGATATCATACCATGTGACGTCATCTAGTGAAGGCAAATCAAACGCATGACGACCAAATGTTACCGTTATTAATATGAAAAAATAAAACCTTAATGCGGTGCATGCTATGACGTCAACTGACGTCACGAGTATGTAAATTAGTTCCATAATAAATCAATCTACTTCTATAGGCCACGTATACGTGAAACTAATATAAAAAGTGCTGACGTCGCAATAACATGAATGCAACTGACGTCACATGAATAACATGAATGCAACTGACGTCACTCGAAGTCAAATAGACGCACACCATTGCAACCAACATCAGTGTTATAAACTATTTCCGTGATTTACAGAACTTCTTAATATACAAATACCATGCGCAGCATGATAATTATCAACAAAATCAGTCGATACATGCGCAGCATGATCATTATCAACAAAATCAGTCGATATATTTAATCATACCATATCAAACAGAAGTCACTTTTTTCATTCTTAGCCAAAATTATTCTGAATAAATATAATAAAATCTTACCCCTCAGGTCTTAACACTGAATCTAGGCACACGACAATATAACATCCATCGTCTTAGAATTAAAAAGCCACGTCTAATTTTTCAATAATAGTTTACGAGTATAAATACTATGCGTCTCTTTTTTAAATCATGCGACTCGGTATTCACCTTAAAATCATGCAACACGCTGTACAGTGAAAACTGCCACGTGAGGTATTCACCAACAACCCATGCATGACCTAGCCACAATTTTCGTAAATGTTTTATTACCACAGTTACCCTAAAACTGTAGCCCTACTGATTGAAAGGATTAAAACAATTTCGACGACATAGTCGACGATCCGATACATTTCGTAACATATACCACGTACAGAATCGCTTATAACGTTCCCCGGAGCCATAGCAGGAGCTTCGTTATTTCGTTCCTGAATGCTCCGTTACAATTTAAATGAACCAACCGACAACAACAGATGATTTGAAGAACAAAGTGAAATGTCATCGGGAGCTTCGTAAATAAATATTTGAAAATAGCGAAATGGCAATGATGGAATTTGAATAAAAGCAGAATTACAGTTTGCATGTTTGAATATTTACAGCTCTTATATAAATATAAAAAAAATTCTTTCATTGACGCACGTTTAAAGCATGGCTCGACATGCAACTAAATTATCCTTTCGCCCATGCATTTTGAGGGCGAATTCGCGAGAGCTGCTTCCGGGGATTCGCAGCGATCAAATATTGGTACGGTATCGCATTCCACAAGTCTATGACATTGATCTTTGATGTGCAGACCCAGATCAGACTGCTCAAAGGTCTTCTCTGCTTGCTATTCTGATTCTTTAAGGTACATTACTTCATTGAAAATAAAATCTTCAATTTTAGGACAGTTACGGTAATTATTGTTGGTTTCCCGAATGTTTGGATCTTTTATCTTTACGGATTTACGGTCCCTGTCTTGATCACTATAGTAAAAGAATGATAATAACAATACCAGTACTCGACGAGATGTGTTTGCTTGCAGCATCAAACTAGAATATGGAAGTGGAAAGAATTTTTTATTGTAGTATAGTGCGTAATTTTGTGAAAATCTTGCAATCGGGGATGTGTGTGTGTGTGTTAAGTCGTGTTTCAGTCATATCAGGGCGATGGCAATTATTAAAAGTAAAAAGTATGCAAAGACCAGGAACTGAAACAATCAAAATCCAGCCCTCAAACCATAGTTGGAAACAACTAAGATTACAAATAATCAAGATACAGAGAACATATGGCCAACCGAGTGAGCAGCTTGTTCCCAAAAGGTGGCCACTCAGCAACCCAAACTGAACCAAAAATAATAAGAACATACATAAGGTAAAACATCACAGAAACTCTGACACCAAAAACAGGCAACAGAGAACCACAACAGAACTACCGCCTTGGAACGGTTAGTAATGAATTACTGGGGGGCTTAAATCGATTTTACAGGCCCAACCTCACCCTCAGTTTCTGAAGTGGTACAAAACATTTAGTTGGTTGTTCGGTTCGCATGATAACCCTCTAACTCGTCAATGAATCATCACGGTAAACACATAAATCAAATTTCAACACCATGAAGAAGCAAAGACGAGGACTCAACAGATACAACGGACCGTCTGACAGGTGGAGATCCCTATCCTGCCAAACGACCCCACTGGAAATCTGAAGCAAAAGAAGGTCACCAGTTGAGCCCCGGTGAAGCAAGCAACAGACAAAAAGGCTCCGGTCCCAACCAACTAAAATATATAGCTTTAGGTCGGGGCCATCATAGAGTCTGACGACCGATCCCCCGGTGTGCAATTAAAGAGTGCAGCAAAGTTATCAACCGTGATTGGGTTAATCACTAAGCATGCAGACTGTCGCATAACATTTAAATTATAGCCAATACGTTTGTGACGTATTATTATTTTTCGGAATTGATCAGAAAAATCAGTCCTACCCTTAATCTTTTTGAATTTGTATACTAAGTCACCATAAATTAATTAAAGACTGTGTGCAATGGAACGTCATTTACGGTTGGACAGATTTCCGCCTCCTGCGGATCTCCTCTAACATATCATCGCTAAATCGTAGGCCAGGCGCTTAACCTACTGAGCTACTTGTGGGTTGGGGCTGTTTATGGGAGCGAGAGGTGTGTAAGGGGCGGGTCGGAGGCGGATTAATCCTGTACAGAGGAGCAAATTCGATCCTTTAAGAGTCGAACCCTACCCATACAGAGAAGGGAGGTAAAATTAATTAAGAGTTATTTCCACTTTTAGTATATCCTTTCACCTAAATACTGTTTAATATCGGCATTGAATCAGCGTGGACCCAACGTCATTGCGTTGAATCGTCGCTGATTCTGTGTCGGTTCGGCGTGGAAGGCTGGTAGAATATGTTGAGTTTTTGTGACCTTGCAACGATGTTTCTGGGCTAAGTGAGGAAATAGAGAATATATATGTATATTGTGGTTTTCATTGGTGATGTATCAAGGTCAGTGCAAGGGTCAGATCGCTTTGCACTGACGTCAGTTCTAAACTGTACTGTATCAGCGTCGATACAGCGTCGATGAGACTGGATAGACGTTGATACTTTGTTTCTGTTTTCCTCTCCCAGATTTTAGTACCTTCTGGGAACTTACATTGGACACGCCTGCGTGTAACAGCGTTGTGTCCTTTTGAAACATTATCAGCCCAGAGGCACGGGAGGTTTGGGCGCGGACGTGTGAGAGTTGATGCAAAGGCATGATCTCTTTGTATCAACATTGGAGAGACATTGCCTTGTGGATCGCGTGCCTGTGGAAAGTTATAGGGGAGGGTTTTTTTGTATTTTCAAAGGAAGTAACTACTTCCCAATTAGTTCAGTTTACTCAATCTCCTCCTCGCGTGTCGACGGCATTTATGTAGTTGTCTTTCGAAATTTGTGTCAATACTTGTCACAGAATGCTACATTGTATATATATTTGCTCGAGGGTTTTACAGCCTAACAGGCTTTTGCATTGAATAAACTTTGTAAGGTATTTTGGCAGTGGCTGATTTACAATAATTTCGACTCTGATTAAGGCCGCCCCACTTTCGTAAAAGGCAATGCCCTGGGGGCGTTAAATATGATTTATACGGTATATACACCCATTTACCAGCCAATTAACTTTGAATAATTAGCTGTTTCAAACGGCCGGGTACTCTCTGTAAATGACGTCACCCAACGTTACTTTGTGGCGTAAGAAACCGTGATGTTACAAGCTGGTGCGTCTTTCTCTGTTATTTTTCATTAAAAACAATGCAAAAGTTATTTTTTCACTATGGACACAGCTGCCTTACAAAAAATGTGTTTTAAAAATCGACAGATCATTACAATATTTAAGCACTGTCAAAAAATCATTTTGTAAGGCGACTGTGCCCATAGTCAAATTTGTGACCAAAGACGCGAAAAAGCGCAAAAAACATCAAAACACGGCTACCCTACCCCATTTTATAAGCCTATTACATAAAAGAGGAAGATCAGAATATCAAAACAAGTGCTGATTCTGACAGTAGAGATGCTAGGCATACAAACTAGCAGAGTTCGGCTGTTGTTAAGCGAGTTTGATTTTTTGCCAATTTACAGGGCCGATAAAGCAGCTTCACGAGCCTTGTCCTTTACACCCAATCAATTCAAATTAGTGAGCAAAGGTAGCTAGGCCCGTATATCCATGCGTGACGCTAATGTTCAGCTACAATTGATTACTTTTATTCATTCTTCTGTAATTTAAACTAAACATGTTGATCTTCATGCAGTTCTAAAATTATACACATCTCAGTATGTCAGGTTGATTTATAATGAAGATACGGCCAGATTCGGTAAATGTTCTGTGACCAGTTTGGGCGGCATACGGCTGTTTATTTTTTGTTCCATTTTGTTTTTGTTCAGTTTTTAAGTCAAAATATGTTTTAAAAAAGATACAACAAAAAATATTAAAACAAATCGACGATTTAATGATTTCAATCATGAGCGAGACCGATGTCATCTTGAAGAAACTGCCATATGGCTGGCAATTTTCCGTCTCTGTTTAAATATCATTAGATTGTTCTTAAAATAAATAGTTTATTTAAAATATTGTCCTGAAAATTTATTTTGATATTCTCTTGAGCGAAAGGGTGATGTTTTAATGATTTAAAAAGTAATTTACCAAAGTATTAAAATGATTAAAACGAATTTATTCCAAAATTATATATAGCGCAGCCAATATATGCCTATGGTATTTGTACTTCTTTTTTTTAACAAAAGCTATTTTTTATCCAAAAAACAAATATTTATAATTGAACAATCTTTCAAAAACGCAAGGAATCACAATTCATATTCCATTTAAATGGTTATTTCGCATGAAAACTATTCAAAATTCTGACACCAACACATCTCTTCCTGCAAGGCCAGAACGACACTGTCCAACATATCTTTACAGGTAACTATTCGTACCTCCACTGAAGAGTAGTCGGCAAAGGAGATAACAATGTGAAAAAGGTCTATTTCAAATTTTTTTTATGTGAAACTCAAGGACGTTTTACTTGTTTAAAGTTAGCTGATCGCGGTGAAAAAACTATGGTGAGAACCTCGTGATAAAATTTTTCATGTTTATAGAGCAAAAGGACCTTTAAAGTATATATTGCATATTCAGTGAGTGGCTGCACAGACAGTGAAGTTTCGGTGACCATCAATTATTGCTTAGTGTGGGATTGACTTAATAAAGTTTAAGTTTATGTTTACCCCTACTTATTTTGCTTTGGCTTGGCGTTGCGCCGCGTGCTTAACGGGTAAGAAGGAATAAGTTAGCATTTTAATAAATGAATCATAAATCATCAGCTTAGAGAGAATGATGTAAGAAGATGTTGCTTTCATGGAAAACATTACGTCAGCGCAATATACATATTATTATAAAAGTAACTTGATCTGGCGTACGGTATCACGTCGAGACGCTTATTATTATAATAATTTGTTTATTATATATCTTAACGACCAGGAAATAATTCATACTTGCCAGCGCTAATGCATTAACCCGGACTCGAAGCAGCGCGGCATAAGTATGTAGCTGGTCGTGAGACAAACGCTACCGACTGAGCTATCTAGACGCGCCTTTAGACGTGTTTGTTGACGTAACGTCACTAGTCCTCCTTTCTCTCGTTCTCAGTTCTACAATGCATGTTTAAAAATTGACGCGCCTGAAGCTGGAACTCAGTGATAGCCTCGTTTTAAGGGATAGCGATACGGATTCATGAAACGTCAGTTTGATACTACTTTCTGTATCAGATGGCCAGAAAACAGGTAGTCCAACGGGTGTATCCTTCAAAGTAATATAATAAATGATGTCATCAGTGTTATCGCATCACGTTTACCTTTGAAGCAAGCTTTCTGACAAGTAAATTATATTTCAACCATTCCATAAAGATGTTTATGCAAATGTCAAAAGTTGGATACGACTAGGAAACACAGGAACCAGCTACCAAACAGAACATACTGTGAGTCGCGACACGACAAACCCAATAAAGTGGCATGTGCGCTCATCGAAGACTCAGATCAGTAATTATGTAGACAGCCAACTAATCTGATTAGATTCTTCACTTTGAGCTTAAAAGGTAGCTCAGGGTTTAAGCTATCTCCATGCAAACAGCGAAGACTCTGATCAGACTGGGCGGATGCTCTTGGTACTGGCTGTGCGCTTATGCACTTTGTTGGTTTTGTCGTATCGCGGTTCACTATAACAGATTCTGATATTGTTCAGAATATATCAAACAGTTCAGCACGCATAGAGGTTACCAAACGCAGTCACTTAACCCTTTTAAGAACGAACCCCATTTTGGGGCATTATGCAAACAGTGCAGACCCATTGAAGACTCCGTAAAACGCGGCGTCTGATCAGGGTATACATTTTTTGTCTACTGGAATTTCTATTCAAAATACAATAAAGATGAATACATGCCCAAGAAACTTTCAAAAGCGAAAATGAACTAAACCAAATAACGAGCATGGACGAGTACAATGTTCAACAAATGAGCCGTGACACGACAAAACCAACAATGTGGTTGTGCGCCGGATGCCCAGGCTGATCTGAGTCTGCGCTGGCCGCACAACCACATTGTTGGTTTTGTCGTGTCGCGGCTCAAATGGTTTTAACTTCTCAGAAGCACATATCAATCAATCAGTGTAAGAGTTATGGGTACAGCTACATGTCTTCCAACCATTTTACACAGGGAAACAACATGTATCAGTTTCAGTTTGCTGTCCTGGAAGCCTTGCTATTCCAAACTTGGGGACAATTTGAAAGGGGAAGAATTTGCTAATGGGGGGACGTTCACTAAGTTAGAAGGAAAGCGAAAATAAATTAAACTAGAAAATTGTGTCTGTAAGACACTTATGATGCCCCCGTGCTGCACTTGTCATAGGACATGTGTACATCCCTAAAGCACCTTTCAACTTTCAAGTACAAAATTAATACTACTCACGAACAATCCACTGAAAACATTACACAAACTTCGTACCCTTTAGTGCAAAATTGCAGCCCAGTTTAAGTGACTAAGTTTAAAAGACCATAATTCCTTCAAACTTATTATTTTATTCTTCTCTTTTCCATCAAAACCGGCATGCATATATTTATCTTTATCATGTCCACAATAAGCCTACAATGTCTGTAAAACAGCCACTGAAAATTCTGGGAAGAGTTGATTATTACACAAAGTACTTATGCTACAATGCAAACATATACCTAAAATGACTAAAATGACTAAGTTAAAAAGGTCGTAATTCTGTCAAAATTAATTCTAGTTCCAACAAAAACCCACATGCAGATCTTCAATATGTCCACAGCATGTATGCAAGGTTTGAAAACAATCCATTGAAAATGGGGGGAGGAGTTGATTACACAAATTCCATACCTTACAATGCAAAAATTTGCCTAAAAGGACTAAGTTGAAAAGATCGTAATTCTGTCAAAATTATTTGCAGCTCCATCAAAAATCCACATGCACATTTGAAATATGTCCACAACATGTACGCAAAGTTTGAAAAAGGTCCATTGAAAACTGTGGGAGGAGTTGATTACACAAACTCCATACCCTACAGTGCAAAAATTTGCCTAAAATGACTAAGTTTAAAAGGATGTAATTCTATCAAAATTAATTTTAGCTCCACCAAAAACCCACATGCACATTTTCAATATGTCCACAATAAGTATGCAAAGTTTGAAAAAGATCCATTGAAACTGTGGGAGGAGTTGATTACACAAACGCTATACCCTAAAGTGTGACAGACAGACAGACGGACGGAAGACAGACAGACAGACAGGGGCAAATCTTAATGCCCCCTGACTATCGTCATGGGGGCATAATAAATTGATAGAGTTTCTTACTCTGAAAGTGTAAAGAAATGTTTCTTACTCTGAAAGTGTAAAGAAATGTTTCTTACTCTGAAAGTGTAAAGAAATATTTCTTACTCTGAAAGTGTAAAAGTAAAAAGTATGCAAAGACCAGGAACTGAAACAATCAAAATCCAAATCCAGCCCTCAAACCATAGTTGGAAACAACTAAGATTACAAATAATCAAGATACAGAGAACATATGGCCAACCGAGTGAGCAGCTTGTTCCCAAAAGGTGGCCACTCAGCAACCCAAACCGAACCAAAAATAATAAGAACATACATAAGGTAAAACATCACAGAAACTCTGACACCAAAAACAGGCAACAGAGAACCACAACAGAACTACCGCCTTGGAACGGTCAGTAATGAATTACTGGGGGGCTTAAATCGATTTTACAGGCCCAACCTCACCCTCAGTTTCTGAAGTGGTACAAAACATTTAGTTGGTTGTTCGGTTCGCATGATAACCCTCTAACTCGTCAATGAATCATCACGGTAAACACATAAATCAAATTTCAACACCATGAAGAAGCAAAGACGAGGACTCAACAGATACAACATGCAACTTCTTTGTTGTTGAAAATACAAAAAAAGAGCCAAGAATAATAACTGCAGACACTGACCACCAGAGTTAAGTGGATTCACAAACTCCTCTTGTAAAATTTTCATTTATCTTTAACAGATATTTGCAAAAGATGTACAATCTCACATGCCCGAACTTGGCTCGTTTTTGGTTATTACAAACTGTTCTTTAAACTAATCCCTTCAAATGTTTCCTAAAACATTGCTACTTTCCTCCAGCCTGTGAAAAGATGACAATCTTTCAACAATTTATGAAGCAGTTGGAAATTCGTTACTAAGCAACTATTGTGTCTATCATCAATAAGCTTCAAGCTGCAAAAACAGCGTTTTTAATCTTTTACTTTAAGAATTAAGAATACAATAATATAGCTAAGATTAGGATCGAATTGGGATAAAGTAACTTTTATAAAGATGTGCATTTATTGCGCTGACGTAGTGTTTTACATGAAATCAACATCTTCTTGTACCATTCTTTCTAAGCTGATGGCTGCGCGCGCAGCTATGGTGGCAAACAAAGAAAATTTTCACGGCAATGAAAATTTGCTATTCCCCGTGGAAAAGAACTTTTGAAGCTGTAAAGTGTTCTAAAAGTGACATTTATTTGTGTAGAAATGGGAAGATGGTCGAAAAAATTGCCAAAAACAGGACAATTAAACGCAAATTTCGAAAGAGTGCAAGGTACTGTAAAACCAAATACCCTACCCACGGGATTCGTCATTACACCGCAGGATGTTAGTGCGGATATGTCTGCTAGTAGCATTATACAGCAGTCGAATGACATTCTTTATGGCTATACGAGGATAGATGGGAGCATTTTGCTCCCCCAAATGGAACATTCCCGCAAACAACTGGAAACTTTGTTTTATCACAGAGCCAAAGTCGGCCACACAGTGGTGAGTGGTCAAAATATAAACAATACTAATATGTAAACAACAACACAGGACAAGGTATTCAGCAACCTCAGTGTCAAGGAATGAGACATATAACACATAAATGAAACAATCTTTCAGCCCGATCTCCCCCCCCCCCACCCAGTTAACAACCATTCTCCAAAGCCTAGATACTAGACTCGGTAAAATTGAAAACACTCTGGGCTATCAGTGTCAGCAAATGGGCAATCAAGATAGCCGCATACAGAATATTGAGCGACATGTTGAACAGATAACGGTTCTCAAACAGACTGTGTCACAAATACAAACAAGGGTTTTTGACATAGACAGCGATTTGTCGCAAGTTAAAAGTAAACACACAAAGTATGAGAACAGCATTCGAGCGTGTAGTGACATGTGTGATGATATTATGAAGTCACAGGCAGCAACAAATGACCGAATTAGATGACTAAGTGAAAAAGTAGACTCGTCACTTCACACGGAATTTGAAAATATGAAAAAAGAACAACATATTTTGAAAGAAGATTTCTTAGACTCTCAAACCAGGCAAATGTGTGAAAACCTTATATTCGACTGTATCCCGAAAGTATCCTTGAACCCGGACGAGGTCGAAAATTGTGAATTAAACATTGAGAAATTTTCTGTCGGAACAAATGGGCACTCATGACCAAAGCAAACAATTCGAGCGAGTACACAGACTTAGTAGATACAAGTGACGCAACGCTTATCCGAGGTCCATTATAGCCAAGTTTCATAGTTATAAATCCAAAGAAATAGTAAAACAAAAGGCTCCGTCAACCCTCAGAAATACAAATTTTGGTGTGCGCGAACAGTATCCAGATGAGTATAAAAAAGACGTAAAGTATTATATCCCACAACGAACAATGCTAAACAGAACTCCGATAACAAAGTTAAAATGGCGAGAGACACCCTTTATATAAACAATGATATGTATAAATGCGGACAAAATGATACCCCGATACTAGCGCAAAGGCCGAATCAAATACAACAGCAAAACAGAAGTCAAAATCGTTATAACAATCAACAATTAGGTGCTCGCCCTAAAACAGGCGTATGTGAGTAATACAATAATACATAAACAGTCCACAAATACTACGCCTGCCAGTCAAACTACGTACTTTATACAGCCTAGTCAGCCGCAGCCCACAGGTCAGTCTATAAACTGTACTACGTCAAGTCAGTCTGAAAATCATGTGCCAACTATTTCACCGCCAAGTTATAATCAGCAGTGTAGATCAGGATTTGCGAGGCAACGCCAACCGCAAAATATCCCATCTAGAAATACACCAGCGTATAACACACAACAACTCCAAAGTGGATATACTCCTTTAAACAAACACAGTTTTTCACAGCGTACATTGACAAACGCGGAAAACATCGAAACAGACAGCTTATTCATAATTTTGAGCGACAATGAAAATACCTGTGGAAGATACAGACATTGGTAAACATCATGCTTCCCCGCCCATTGATGAGGAACAGAATAGTAAAAAACAAAAGGAAAATGACAGTGACCTAGAACAGTCATATATGCAACTGACCCCGTCCCCATCAGTGACAATACCCCTAAATAATCCGTCAAATATGTCCCAGTCAAAAACGAATTCAAATGATACAGGGAATATACAAATTGTTGTGACAATCAGCAGAACACGTCATCCAATGTAAACATGAACATTCCTGCGTTTAGCGAGGCGGAAAATCACGGGGAACCCGCACAGACACCTCTTGCGGACAATAGCTAAAACTAATGGTGTCGTACGGGACTGTCTAGTTGTGCAACTGAACCTGTTTTATCGAGTTGTACTATTAGTTATGAATTGAAAGTTTCTAATGGTAATGCCTGCGGTCTTAAATCCAAACTTGTTTTTTTTCAGAGATTGGTTTCTTTTTAAACGCATATTAAATAATAGCTATTGCTGAAACTAAATTATGCAAAGACGATATTATTCTTTTTCCGGGTATACCTTTTTGTCGAAACATCGAAAAACGTTTGTTAGAAAGTAGGGAGGCCTAGGCATCTTCATAAAAAACGAGATATTGCCCTATGCTAAAACAGTACCGTTTTTGTCCGATGTTCGTTGCGCAAAACATATACATTCAATGTACCGCTGAAAAGGGAAAGCGCGCTTGAAGTTCAAGACAATCATAAATAATGGGAACCATAAAAAAGCAGCATTTGTAAATAATGTAAAATAAAATCAAAGTTAACGAATTAAATGTTCAGCTTAAAACATACGAACGCCTGCAATTTACTAAAATCCAATTAGAAAACATTGTTACATGTATAAATATTTTGTTTATAAATAGTGCTAAAATAACCTTTAAAAGACGGCCAGTAGTATCGAAAAAGATAAAGCATTCTAGGCCATGGTTTGGCTTTCAGTGCCGCAAAACCAAACGAAAATATTACATATATACACCTTTCCTATAAATCGATAAAGTCGCGCACGAGTCATCTACCCAAGAAGACTATGACGTAATCTATAGGAGCATCCCATATAATTTAGTTCAAATGCAAACACACATAACATGCATAAAGCATACGTGTTGTAAATGTGAACTGCCATAATTAATTGAAGGACCAAATTAAAGTATAATTGCCCTGTTTTCTTGTGACATTTTTTTATTTATATATATTTTTTATTCATTTTAAATATCATCTTCAGAATTCCGACAAGTCACTCATTTTGTATCTTTTGTAATAACGGTTTGAACTTCTTCCGCGATTTTCTTTCTTTTTCTAACGTTTTGGAAGCTGTACTAGTGATACAAAACGTCGTTACTCTTTCGATTACGGTAATTTTGGCCCGAAATTTTAGTCGAAAATCTTTAAATGTTATGTCAAAGTCCCATATGCTATACGTTATAAAGCTTATTTTCCGATAAAGAAATAGCTAAGTATAGTTGGAACAAAATAGTTGTCTTAATGTTAGCCGTTAAATGTTAGTTTTGAATATACGGAAAACCGGCATAGATTTATTTGGTTACACAATGAAAAACAATAACCTATCCTACACATGTATCATACCGTTTTCTAGAATCGGTTGATTTCATGCTAATCTTGGATCGGCGCAGCTAATAATGGTGAAACTGTTGAGGGGTCCTGTTGACAAATGGTAAATTATAGATAATCAGGCTATTTTTGTAAATAAAAGATTCATGCAAACAGAACAGTTTTGAACCACGTTTCCACTCGAACGATTGCTATCTTAGCAAAACGTTTTGTTCCTTTGTAAAACGAATAATAATAAGAAAGAAGCGGATCAAAACGGCAAACAAATGCGTTCAGTGGACCCAATCATTGTTTACAGTTTGTCAGAGTTATGGAATCGTTTGTAGTTTTTGAAGTTAGATTAGTGGTACTGAGATATTTTGTCAAAATGTCAGTTTAATCTGACCCAGTATTCTGTAGCAATCGCCACTAATACAGGATGCCTATAACTCCAAATGTTGGTCTGTACCGCGGATGTGTGTTTTACAGACCGCGGTGCATGTGACTGTTCAGGCTAATCCGCGGTCATTACTCGCACTTGCTGAGGGGGTTGTGCCCGAAAAATAATATTTTTTTCACTATTTGAGACAGATTTCGAAAAAGAGCTACCATATGGAAAGTTTTTTCACATGCCCAAAAACAAACCACCATCATTAACGCAAATGTGAGTTATTGCTGGTCAAACCTAAATTATTGTCATTTTTATGTTTCGATTCAGATATTTTGTCCCGATGCACATTTATTTCTGCTTGCAACAAATTTTGAATATTTTAACCTGACGGAGAAATCATTTAAAATAACATGTATGCCTACATTTAGTGCTGATGGTCGTTTGTTCTGATTTTATTAATACTTAAACTGACCGCCTATACTTGCTCCGAGCTAAAAAAAACTCACGCCGATACAAGATACCATCAAATCAACCGATCCCAGAAAACGGTACGATACCTGTGATCATATATACGACGTCATAGGCGCTACAAGGGAGAAAAACTCGAACAGACTCTGAATTATAGGAAAGGTGTATAGCGAAACGAAATAATTTTACTCAAAGAAACGAAGCACCCAAACGTAAATTTACTAAGTCGTGTAAGAAATATAAAACGACAGTGAAAAAATACCATGCAATCTATATTAAAAACCTGCAAAATCAAATTCGCAAAACGAGTGTAGAAAATCCAAAGCATTACTGGAAACTGATAAACAGCATTGACAAAAAACACACAATAATATACCAATCGATATGAATGTTATATTTGACTATTTCAAGGTACTTAATTAAAATAACATTGAAATTAGCCAAAGACCCCGAATAAATTCAGAAATGCAGAACAGTGATATAACAGATAACGTACATATATTACTAAATGACGATATAATAGCACGTTCGCCAGCTTTAAATGATCCTATTACCGAGGCTGAGATCGATTCCTCAGTCAAAGCTCTAAAATCTGACAAGTCACGCGGATGTGATGAAATTGTAAACGAATGTATTATAACCACTAAACATTTCTTATTTATTATATTTTTATTATTTTGGTTACTGGAAATATACCAAGTAACTGGACAAGAGGTATTATATTACCAATCTACAAAAACAAGGATAGTAAACTCGATCCGGCTAATGATAGACCGATAACCCTATTGAGCTGCCTCGGAAAATTGTGTACTAGTATTTTAAATAAAGGATTATCTAAATATTTGGAAGAAAATGGTTTATTATCTGAAACCCAAAGTGGCTTCAGAAAAGAATATTCTACTATAGATAATATATGCATTGTATGCTTTGCTAGGATATTGTAAGAGTAAGAAAATGAAATTGTATAACTCTTTCATTGATTTCACTAAGGCGTTAGACAACGTATGGCGAATAGGGTTGTGGCAAAAATTAATGAAGCATGGCATAAATGGAAAGGTCCTTATAAACGTTATAAGAAGTATGTATGCAGAAATTAAATCATGTATTCTTTTGAACGGCCACACGTCCGATTATTTTAAATGCGAAAAAGGGGTCCGTCAAGTGGAAAATTTGTTTCCTTTACTTTTTTCACTATACCTAAACGATTTAGAAACATTTCTATTTAACCAAGGTTGCGAGGGCGTAAACATAGACGTCACGGAGGAAACTTCTATAAGGTTTTTGAAACTACTCTTAATTCTACATGCAGATGATACAATTTTAATGAGTGACGACGTGAATAATTTTCAATATCTGCTAAATTGCTTTACTTATTATTGGTTAACTTGGAGGCTTCAGATAAATGTATCTAAAACAAAATTTATGATTTTCGGGGGAAACGCTAGGTCAAACAATGTATCTTTCACGCTAGCAGGAGAAATTATAGAAAATGTTACAGAATTTAAATATGCTGGTGTTTTATTGACACAAAATGGTCGTTTTGTTAAATATGTTAAAAACTTGCCAGAAATAGCTTGTAGAGCAATGTGTTTGTTAGGAAAAAATAGTTACATGTAATTTGCATTTACCAGTCAATTGTCAGTTAAAACTTTTTGATCAAACTATAGTACCTATATTGTTCTATGGTAGTGAAGTTACTAGTTTAAAAAAAATGCATCTTATAGAAAAGATTCATTTGAACGTCTTAAAAGGTATTTTGAAAATGAAAAAAAAGACTACTCCTCATATAATGGTAACCGGTAAATATGGCAGATTGCCTTTAGAAATTACAGCTAAAGTTCGAATGATAAAATAGTGGTCTAAAATTTAGACTGGCAAAATAGCAAAAATATCTCGCAAATTGTATAATGTATTGTTAAGTCTATATAAAATAATGTATATTTTAGCAAATGGATAATATGTATGAAAATATTTTACAAACTGTAGGATTGAATTATGTTTGGTTAGATAATTATGTGCAAAATGTCAATGGGTTATGCAAAGAAGTGAAGTATCGATATCAATGTCAGTTTTTGCAGAAATGTAATTCAGATATTTTAATAAATCTAAATGGATCAATTATAGAATTTTTAAGACAAATTTTGTGCTAGAAAAGTATATAACTGAACTTTCAGTAAAATCATATATAACTTTAGCTGAATTTAGGACGACAAATGATAGACTACCCATAGAAAAAAGCAGATTGGAAAATAAAGAAAGAAATCAGAAATTTTGTCTTATATGTAACAACAATATGATTGGAGATGAGTTTCATTATTTTTTTCAATGTGAGTATTTCAAAGAGTCTAGGCAAAAATGCTTCCAAGATTTTATGTAAGAAATTGTAACACTTATAAATTTCAAAAGATTATATCGATTTCAAATGTAAAACTTCTAAATAATATTAGTGAATGTGTCCTTATTGTTTTAAGTAAATTTAAATAGGTTCACCTTAATCAGTATTTATCATGTACTTTGTCCCAGATAGCTGTTCATGCATCATATTATCACACTTCTGTATGTATTGTGTTGATTAAATTGTAGTTCCTCTTCTGTTGTTTGTAACTACCTAAGAGATAATAAGGTTATGTTCAGTTTTGTTCTGATGACTTACGATTCATTTATCTAAAATGCTAATTTACTCATAATTCTTATCCGCTAATCACGCTGCGCAACAACAAGTCAAAGCAAATAGACTCATAAACCATAAGAATTATCACCATCAAAACAACAGCATTCAGGTAAATTACAAACCGTCTAGAATTTCTAAAGGGATGTAAATCATTACCAGGAAGCAAAACAAAACCTGTTGTTTTTTTTATTATTTATAAAGATTATTCACTTTTTCGCAGAGTTTTCCGCTGGAATTAAGATTTATGGTTGTAGCATTACTATCATTACTTTTACAAATGAATTAATCAGAAAGATAAAACTTTCAGATAACTGTTCATTATGGTGTCCCCATTATCCTAAACATGTTACAAGTACAGTTCCGATTTGCCGCATGTGTTTCAATCTTCTTCATTTTTTTGTGCTTTGCGGTTGATCTTCTGTTTCACGCCTGCAGGCTATTGCATTCCTGCTTCAACATTCACCCATTTATACCAATTTTAAATAGTAACTACACTTCAGGAACTGACTGAATCAGATCCCAAACCCTATCCCCAACATCAGAGGGAAAGATTGACAAAGACATCCCAACAAACAATAAATTACAAGTGATAAGCTGAGTCAGCAGCTCTTTCCCAAATAGGTGGCAACTCAGCTACCGTTATTGAACTAAATAATTTAGACCAACAGAAGGGTTACAACAGACCAAGCAAATTATACGAAAAACATTTAACAATTATTTTTACCTATTTTCTACTTTTATTATAGAAGGGTTAAAATGAGAACACAATAAATTAAACAGCATCGAACATAAAACAAATGCAACCGTTACGAAAGCACCGCTTGGGACGGTCAGTAATAACTACTGGGGGGTTTAAACCGGTTTTACTGGGCACAAACCTTCACCCTCACCCTCTGCCGCGGTGCACACAATTAGTTGGTAGTTCGGTTCGTATGGAGGTCCCCTAACTCATCAGAGAGACATCAAGGTCAACAATTAAAATCAAGAAAAGACCGTATGAAGCAAGGATGAGGACTCGACAGCCAAAACGTGTTGAGACAACTGCAGCTCCTTGACTACTATATCTTATTAATTTGATCAGTCTATTTGTCATTAAGAGCTGTCTGGTTTCGTTGTTTTATCAGGTTTTTGGTTTGTTTTAAACAGAAATACACATTTGTTTTATGCATAAAGGGTAGATTCGGGCTTTATGTTACGTTTGTGAGGGATTCGCCGGCGTTTACACAATGACAAAATCACAAAAAAGAAGAAAAAAAAGGAAAATGTTACGTCATAAATAACGTCATACACGCGATTGCTGGTCATCTCAAGACAAATTTTGTTATTCCGTCTGAAGTACAATTAGAAAATGCTTAATAGCCGATTCGTTCCGGAAAAAGATGAAAACAAAGGGACTGTCGTGTATGGATACAACCTCAATAGGATTTATCGATGTATAAACGCCTCTCTGTAGATGCTTTCAGCCAATCATTTGGTCGGAACTTGTGCAAAAGAGAGGCTGTTGGAATTATGGTGTGAAGTCTCTTTTTCTCTCTCAAATCGTCATGAAAACGTATATTTATCTATTGTTAAGAATATTAGCGGGATCATGAACGCGCTGGCTAGAAGGTTAGGAGAATATACATGAAGATAATACTGTTACAAAATTTTTGGTGTTATAAGCAAAATAGTTCATCTTTAGGATTGAATTATTGAGTAATAATTCACTGTTAACCTTTCACTGGGCTAGCAATAAGCAAATAGTTTACAATTCCAGAGCCCGAGGCCTTACATTCACGGTATGGCAAATAATATGCTGGTGCACCGAAACTGAAAATGTCCGCCGGAATAGGCTGAAATACCACCTTACTTTATTGTAACATTTCTCTAGGTTCTGTACGAAAACAGCATGACTTGGAGAAGAGGTTTTGAGACATTTTATGATATAGAGAAATCAAAGAATAATCGGGAATTGAAAGCGTACCACACGATCGATTAAAAGTGCGTCAAAACCGGTCAAACGACTGTATTTCATCAAAACAAGAAGATTTGTTTGAGAGGGCTACATCTGTTACACAAGGAGAAAACTGTTATTGGTAATGCAAATTAGCCCTTTTTCATATAAATTGAAATTACCATCTGCTAATTAAGCTTTGTTGTGGTTATCGTTTACGTGGATATTTGTCTCAAAGGTCACTGGTTCTAGAAAAATAAATTCTGAAAAGTTTGGAGTCGTTTGGAAGCAAAGACAACTAAAGAAGAGACAAGAAACAAAACAAAACAAATCAATATCAGACCTGTTTCTGTGTGTCATTATTTTAATGTTTACATAATAATAACAATGGGGTGATTATCACAATTTTACAACAGATAAAATTCGGTTAATTTCCATACCTCTTGTGAACAAAGAGTGCTGTCTATTTGAACGTTATCAATGACATGAGCCGCGACACGAGAAAACCAACAAAGTGGTTGTGCGCCCAGCGCAGACTCTGATCCGCCTGGGCATTCGCCCCGTCAGATCAGACTCTTCGCTTTGCGCTTAAAGGGTAGCTAAGGGTCTAAGCTACCTCCATGCGGACAGCGAAGACTCTGATCAGACTGGGCGGATGCCCAGGCTGATCTGAGTCTGCGCTGGGCGCACAACCACATTGTTGGTTTTCTCGCGTCGCGGCTCACATTATCACTGAACTTTATAGAAACTCCTCTAAAGCAGACCATTCTGACACGTAAAAATTTCCCATGGGGCACACACCTTAATCAACGCTGAATCAATATTTATTCAACGTTGGTTCATTGTTGTTTCAACATTGTGTGCCTGCTGTACTGTCTTTTTTCTCAGAGGAGTGAGCCAGTTTAGAGCATTTTAAATAAGGAACTCGCCTGTTATAGGAAGGAGGAATTATACCGAACATGTATTGTTAACCCATTAATGCTAGTGTCCCTTAAATAAGACATAGGCAAACAGTGTAGGCTCAGATCAGATGCCGCAAACTGCGGGTCTCCATCATTCGCATGAGAAAATGGGTTAAATAAACAAAATGCTAAAATATCCAGACACTCCTACATTGACAAATGTACCTACGCATTCGATAAGAATAGAATAGACTAATACAAATAAGCTCAACTATTAACACTGTTCGTAATGTAGTACGGAAACAAATTGCTAATGAGAGCGACATAAGTGGTTTTGTTACACCAGTACACCATGATTAAAGAGAGAAAGAAAATACTAGATTAAAATGACAAAATCAGGGAACGTACATGGACCATATGTTAAGCGTTCTCAAACAAGTCAGAAATACAAAGACAAAAGAGGATTTCACAAAAAGCCAGTTCCTAGAAAGCGAGAGAAATAAATAAATGAATAAATAAATTTACAATATGTATGTATAAAACTCACTGGGAATTGTAGTGCCACCTCTCTGAGTCGATGAGTCTACAAAGATAGTCTCATTGTGTTTGTGATTCTATTTGGATGTGTCGTTTCAATTTCTCTACAAACTTCCTCATCCGTTTGACAGTTGCCTGTGCGCAAACCATAAATTTACAAAAATCCTTTTTCGTGGTCCGCCATTTTTATTTGGATTGAGAGAACTAAAGCACGAGTGGGCCAAAATGACTTCACGAGCGGGCCAGTATGGTTGCATGAGCCGGCAAATATGGCCCTGCACGAGCGGGCTTATATGGGGAAAGGAATCACTTGCCATATTTGACTGCGTATCAAAGAGATTTTTTACTATTCTATTTATACGTGTAATAACATTAAATATACTTTATTCCGCCGTACATCACACAGAAATCGGTAATCATAATGCGCTTGTATCTTCATGTAATATCAGGAGCAATCGATTACACTCACAGAGAGAGAGAGAGATCATTCACGTCTACCTTTTATAATCAGGCTATTAATCTCTAGCAACCAGCCCTTGTTAGATCACTGCAGCAACGGTGTGTTCTTTAGATTTAATGCATATCATTTATCGTTTTATAATAAAATAGTCTCGTTTGAAATAGAGAATGTTCTCTGTTAAATATTATCCTATATTTCATAACGTTTCGTTGAAACGCAACATCTGTTAAAACTTGTTTTATTCATGTATTTATATTTTATGTCCCTATATCAGACTAGTATTTTGTATTAATTGAGCATTAGTTATCATTTGACACAAGTCCTACATTTCATTGTCTTTATTTTAATTATGATGTAAATATTCGGGAATTTTGCTTTTTTTGTTGTGTTGTAGTTTATTCATTTCTTTAACATTAATTTGTCGAAAAAGGAATAACTTACGTCTTTCTGTTCAAGTGAATATTCATAATTATGTATTTGTATCAAATTGTTCGTAATGAAACATAGATGCTAAAATTGTAATTTATGTTTTAGTTATTTAAAATTTTATCCAATAAAGTCAACTTTGATAATTTTTCCCAAATTTTGCAAACAAAGAAATATGCCAAATTCTAGCCGGGCCGCGTAGCGCAATCGGTAGGGCACCTGACTCAAAAGTCAGAGGTCCTGGGTTCGCAACCGGTCTGGCCACATACTTTCGTTTCTCCTTCCGCTGATTCAAGAAGGGCAGTTGTCAGTTACTGGCGAAAGTATGTGCACTTAGTACTTGTTAACCGCTTAGGAGGTCTAAGCCTGCCCAGGAATAGTGTGGTTAGGTTAACTGACCGCCCCGACATGACCGTTGCTGTTTACCGTGGACGTTTAGCATCAAATAAATCAATCAATCAAGTGCCAAATTCTAAATTTACTAAATAAACAATACACTGTAGAGCTGTTAAAAGTTCTCAATCTGATAAACAAACATATCGATGGATAGCGAGATTAACCTGCTACTCAAGGTGTGATTGTGGCAGCGTAAAATCATTGTTTTTATAGGTAAAATATTATGTTTGTCACATCGAGATGATTGGCCAGCGTGATTCCTTTTTGTTGATTAGGGGCGTGCCTGTTTGTTTTACAAATTTTAGTTATTTTGAGAAATTTTAGAGTTAGTTCGGATTTTCCAACTGAAAAGTAAAGACGTTTTAGTTTGGATTTACCAACTAATATCTACCAAAATTATAGTACTTGGAAACTTCCAATTACAGACCTTGCAGCTAATGTGTGTTAAATTACAGAGCTTGAAAGCCAAGTTTCAACTGAAACTGGAATACCAGTATTTTCTATATTCATTTGAAATTTAGACTACAAAATAAAACTGGACGTCAACATTGTTTGTTTCTTATTACTTTAGCACATAGATCTAAAGACACGCGAAAACTTCATCATTAAATTTTCATCTGTTTGAATATATTTCATTTTCAAATAAATAAACAAATAAATGCACATTACAACATTCTAACGATACAACTACATAATTGAGTCGCGACCCAACGAAATCAACAAAATGGTTGTGCGCCCAGCGCAGACTCAGATCAGCCTGGGCATTCAATCAGTCTGATAAGAGTATTCGCTGTGCGTTTAAAAGATTAGGGTCCGAGCTAGCTCCATGCGGACAGCGACGACTCTTATCAGACTGGCGGATACTGAGGCTGATCTGAGTTTACGCTGGGCGCACAACCACTATATTGGGTTTCTTATGTCGCGGCTCATAAAGTTTAGATCAGAACGAAAGACGTTCGTTATGTTATGGAGATCCTCCATATAAATGTCTTGTGTATGATTAGGCAAAAGGAAACAAGAAAAATGGGCGCTGCAAAGTATAAACACATATGAGCCGGTCTTTGTAAAAATGGGGCTTAATGACATAGAAATAAAAATTTCGACAACAGCATAACTGGAACGTATAAGCTTTTCTAACCGTTTCCTGAAAATTTAAGAGGGTTACCATTATCTGTTACGAAGGTATGGGCTTTAGAGTCATACAGGTAGTGCAGTTTCTTTATATGTCGTAATTAATGTCGTGAAAGTATGTTTTTACGTCAACGTCATAACGTGTGTTTGTTTGAACTTTAGGTTCGTTTTGGACAATATAAGGCAGTCAAAATTGTATTTGCTCATGTTCAATGTGTATGTGATAGCATAAACATGAAAATTTGTATGATTAAAAAACCTTTCACAAATTATATGTCTTTGTGATGGTGTACCATATGTTGACAAGGCTGCGCTGTAACCATGGACTAAGCGTTGTCATGGCAACAAATGCCATATTTATGACCGAATTTTGTTTGAAATCATAGGTGTTTTGTCATTGTTCACCGACTAAGGTATTTTCATGGAAATAAACCGAGGTCCGAAAAATCACTAATTATGGTGTTTGTTCATACCTTACATGTAACAACGTAATTATTACGTAATGTCATTAAGCCCATTTTCACAGAGAACGGCTCATATAAATCATGCGATATCAAGATAACAAGACATGCATTGCGAACGTTAAAAGAATCGGATTATTTAGTCTCTCAGGATTCACGTTCTAATCTCTTGGTATTTATTTCATATTAAGAAAATGTAATTCTGCTCGGTGATCTAAATCTAGATCTGCTGGAATAAATAAAGGTAGACCACTCCGAGATGGACCATCGAAACGTTATAAACAACCCAACCTGTTTTATGAAGGTCTCTAAAGTAAAAAGGCAGGCATGATCAGGAATTCATATAATCAAAACCCACACCCCGCTCTAAAAACCAAAAGAAAAAAATCACACACAAACGGAAAAAATGACACAAGTTCACGAAAAACGAGCACGGTAAACCGAATGAGCAGCTCTTTCCGAAACAGATGGTCATTCGGCTAACCTAATAACAAACATAATCAACAGCTATTTTTATTTATTTTATTTTTCACTTAGAAAACAAAAGGTAGCAAAACAGGTGACCAAACCGCCAAAGTAGATGTGATACTTACCAACAACCCTTCAAATTCTATGAAAATTAGACTATGTGTTTCTGGCCTCAGAGTTGGCATATGACATTTTCGGTCCTGAATGGGGTGTTTTATCCCCATTAACGAATTCAAAGTCAATAGAGAAGCACTGAAGGGTTTGGGGGGATGTATTCTTGCAGGATCTCGGACGAATACCATTTCATGTGTCCCACGTCCATGATGACAGTGATGGTGTCTCCTGGGCATATGGCAGGTTATTCAGGGAGGTCGTGGATGCGCACATCAAGGACTCCTTGGGCCGTATTCATTAAACAACTTAAGTCGTTGCTATGCAGTTGCTAAGGCTAAATATCTATTAAGGAGATTCCCTACAAATCTGAAATTTGGTCTGGAGGAACAGTCTTTGTAAGACTGTTCCTCCAGAGCAAATTTCATAGTTGTAGGGAATCTCCTTCAAGGAAATTTAGCCTTAGCAACAGCATAGCAACCACTTAAGTTGTTTTATGAATACGGCCCCTTGTTTTTGTTTGACTGGAATGGGCCTATCCACTGAGGACGGAAAATAATACTCCCTTTATAAAAAGTGACATCCGTATAACAATAAATCGTAAAAAGGCCTTACGTAGAAATATTTTAATAACAAAACAAATAAAAACGGCTTTGATTTGGTAAAGAAAGAAACTTATTATTCAATCAAACGGGCAATCAATTAAATTATATTTTGCTGAAAAGTGCAGTGGTAGAACAGGAGTCAAATACTTCTGGCCAACTATCCGCCCTTTCTTTACAAATAAGGGTAACAAGAATGATGGAAATATAACACTCGGAAATTGGTTACAGAATGTCTGATACACAGGAAAGATGTGAAAAATTTAAAACGTTTCTTCTTGTAAAAGTTGCAGACAGAGGTGACAGTGCTATGTGCATATTATCCGGATGACCACCAAAGTGTTCGGGCTATCAAGGTAAATTAATCTTTTTTGAATTAGAGCTTATATTTAAGTCTGTTATCACGATATCAAGGTCTCTGGTTACTTGGACTGAGAAAGGCGATAGGACAGGATGCCATGTTTTGTAAAATTTTACATTTATCCGAAAATGGCATTATAGGTCTGCCTACTTCTATGATAAACCGAATGATATCGGACAGGAAATTTCCAGATAACCTTTAATATGCTAGGGTTTCCATTTTTCAAGAAAAAAAGTCCTTTTGAGGTGCAAAATTACAGACTGGGTAGTGTCTTACATTTTAAATCCAAGCATTTCGAGCGTACCTTAGGAGAACAAAAATGAAATTGCTCATTCACTCACTCCAGACTGATTGACCCGCCTGGCCTAATCCGACTGACAGGTCTGGCTCGTGAGACTTGAGCCATTGGTCTTGAATTCTCTGCAACAAAAATATTGTAGTGTTATAACTGTCACAGTACCTTTATTATGAAACTTTGTGTTTAAGCATCCAGACAACAGTCTAGATCAAGACCAGACTGCTCCCGTGAGCAGTCCGATCATGATCTCACAGTTTAAACATCTATTTATGAGTAGAAGGAAGCTTCTATAACCTAAATTTTGAAGGAAGTCTTTGACATTTAATGCCATTGTTTATCAAAATTACTCATTTTGCAGGTAAAATGAAATTCCAAAATGTTGAAACGTCCTTTACAAGAGAGTCATGTGTTTTGACAATCATGAATATATCATTTTCATGGTAATATCGTTGTTTTCTTGCTCTTCCATCGAACATGAACTGCGGTTTTCAGCAGAAGCACTACATTTGTCAGTTTATCGAAAAATGACTTTCTTCACAATGTTTAGCTTATCTTGAGCTCTTTAGAGCTGCAGATTGTGTTTGTTCATAATTAGCTTTCCCAGCGAGCAATGACATCAGATCGACATTATAATGACGTTATATCGACGCCATGTGGTCCTTGGGTTGTTGCAACTGCTTTATCAAGATGATACAGGTGTTTATCTGTCATACCCTTTGTCCATCCGATTTGTTTAAAATACCTCAACCTAGCGATCAATTTCATATAAATTGCATCTCCTGTGTAACAAACTGAAAATATATAGCAGTGTGTACGAGGTTGGTCACACAATAAAATGGTTGCTCCCTGTACTTATGGAGTTAACTCTCTTTGATAAATGCTTTGTCTATATTTGTGCTTGCCGCACGTAAGTTATCGTTCGAAATATCTTTACGAAACTTTATAGTTATGAGCAGTGGTCGCCCCACTTTTTCCTAGAATTCAGACTTACATCCCTGTGATTAATTTTTACAGACTATTCTTGTTGATACATTAGTAACTGTGTATGCCCGACTGTACTGAGTGGGACTGAAGTTGGTGAATATTGCCCCACTTGCAGTGCCCTTGTCTTCAATATATATGCAACAAGAATGCCCCGCTACATTTCGGATTACGGCTTGGAAAAGACTTGATCATTTTGTGTATGTGTGGATGCGGAATCGCAAAGACAATATAATATATATTTGTGCACCTGTAGAGAACTGGTAAAGTTATTTAAAAATTCTAAAAGTTGCCAAACCTAAATTAGGTAGCTGTCAGGAAATTTGTGATAACTTCACCTTGTATCTGCTTACAAAGCTGAAATTTTGTATTACCATATTCATCATATGACGTCGCATCTGGGAGTGTAATAAAGCCATGCATTAAAATCGATAATCCACTAGTAGATTAAATATGCAAATTACGTCGTAGCATTATGCGTTGCCGTCCATAAAAACGTCGCTTTTTCTAATGGGGAAATCGTGACGTTTCAGTGCAAAATCTGCGATCTTAGTGTCATTTGATAAATAGAATCTTGCATTCGTGCTCCTGTATTATTGAATTTATTAAACTCGTTTAATAAATTCAATAATACAGGAGCACGAATGCAAGATCCTCTATTTATTCTACGTAATATGGGGGTTTCTCGTCTCTAAAATGATCCCAAATATCTTAAAGAGTCTTCAAAAATTCTGCTTTGAGATATGGGTTTCTCTTCCTAAACAATCCCAAATGTGTAAATCCTTCATATAAGATGGATCTAGATTTATGGGATTCTTTTGGAAGGGAAAACACCATCTTAATCTTAAGACCAAATAAATGTTGTACCTAATATGCTTTACACACCGGATACATATGGATCAAATATTATTGTTGTATGTTTGGCCGTGCAGTGGGAACAACATCGCATGTACTAAGCGATTGAAGATTGCTACAATTTTATTCGAATTTTATTATACCCCAGGTTTATTTTCTGTTCTTTGATGTTTTCCTTGCTTCCAAAGCTCTTGATCTTATATTCACAACTTATTTATCTTCACTGCAACTGGTGTTTGTGCCATTTGCTATTCAGAACTTTTTTATGAAGTATGTTGAGGGATATATATTTTCGTCGTTCCAGCTGTTCATTGGTCAATTAAAGACTCTTTAGTCCTATCAGTGGTAAAATCGTCAAAACACAAATAATCATGAAAAGCGGTCAAACCATCAATTTTGGTGTTAAAATACTGGTTGATGTGCATATTCTGAGTCATAAAACTGGTAAGAAGCAGGGGAACATGTTAAAAAAAATTGCTCCACAAACGACGCTTTCCTTTATAGGTTCCCCGTCCAGCGATTCGAGATAAACAAACGTGGGATAATGAATGGGACACGAGTCTTGTTCATTGTATTTTAACCAATTTAGTCAAGCTTATAAAATCGAAAGTAAGTCATTTAAGTTGCCAACTAAAATGACCCCCAAAATTTTTAAAACCTTTCCATATGAAACTCAATGATGTTTAATTTGATTAAACCTGCCAATTCGCGGTCCTTTATAATGACAAAACAGTAGTGAGAATCTTGGAGCGATACCTCACCACAAACTTTTTCATAATGTTTTACCCTTGATAAAGCTATGGGGCCTTTAACATCTTCGTTAAAATTTTGCGTTAAGTACTACTCATGTCGCTGTCCTTCCATACACATATTCTTCTATTATCTCCTCATGGCAACATAATGTGAACAAAATCATTTTAGTTTCCATAAACCCCTCAATTCTACAGTTGGTTTCTATTGATGCTGGCCAATGCTTGTTGGTGTAAAGGACAAGGCTCGTGAACCTGCTTTATCGGCCCTGTAAATTGGCAAAAAATCAAACTCGCTTAAGAACAGCGGCATTGTGCTAGTTCGTATGCCTGGCATCTCTACTGTTAGAATCAGCACTTGTTTTCTATTCTAACCTCCCTCTGTTATGTAATAGGCCGATATAATTGGATAGGGTGGGCGTATTTTTTATGGTTTTCGCGAGTTTTCGCGTCTTTGATTGCAAATTTAATTATGGGCACAGTCGCCTTACAAAAAGATTTTTTGACAGTGCTTAGATATTGTTATTATCTATCAATTTTTAATAGATTTTTTGTAAGGCAGCTGTGCCCATAGTGATAAAATAACTTTTCCATTTTTTTCAATGACAAATAACTGAAAAAGACGCGCCAAGTTGTAACGTCACGGTTTCTAACGTCACAATGTAGCGTTGGGTGACGTCATTGGCAGTGAGTACCTTGCCGTGAGAGACAGCTGATTATTCAAGGTTAATTGGCTGGTAAATAGGTATATATCGTATGAATCATGAATTTTACGAAAGTGAGGGAGGGGGGGGGGGCGCTGCGTTAATTAGAGCCGAAATTGTATTAAAACAGCCACTGCCAAAATACCTCTAATAAACAGTAGTTTGGTTAAAGGGTAATCTCTGAATGTTTGCCTCCCCTCTCAGTAGGGATGGGGTTCAACTCTTAAAGGAAAGAATTTGCTCCTCTAGGAGCAATTCTTTCCTTCAAGAGTAGACCCCATTTCAAAGTTTTACCTAATCTAGAGAAGCAAACAAGGTTTTTATGCAAGATAATATAGCATTATTGAAGAGGGCGTTTATTAGAGCAGTGGAGTTTATTATGATTAATACGGTATTCTAGCTTTGCTGCGCCCAAACCAAACTCAACGAATTCGACGAGAAACAGTGATCTACGGGGAAAACGGCTTTGACTTCCAAAGTCCTCCGGACGAGCAGGAAGATCGGAGCATATACCAGACAGCTTGGCATCCATGTCTGAAATAATCCAGAAGGATTTGCGGTTCTGTTTTACTGACTCAAACATAGCATTTGTTCAGAAGTATGAGTAGGGTGTAAGGGGGTCCACTGAATAGTAAAAGAAGCAATGTTGCGGATGAGAAAACAATTAAGTCTGCAAAGCAAGAAAAGTGATAAAAATCTCCAACCATTATTCCACTAACCATATGCATATTTACTGTGCATGTAAATGGATAGATGAATGGATGGCTTGTGATTTTACATCCTTTTTAACAGTATTTCAGTTATATCAGGACGATGGGATTATGATAATGAAAGGCTGTGTGCAATGGAACCGGTTCGAATTCCGCTTGAGGCGAGAATCTTTCCTACCGTAAACGGCGGTCCGCTAGATCAGTAGGCCAGCGCTTAACCCACTGAGCTATCGAGGCTCCTTTTTGCAGAAGTTCCAGAATGATAAATGCAAATCGGAAATCGGTAAAAGAAATGGAGTAAATAAAGCACCTGCTGATTTAGCGATGACAGCAGATTCGAGGTCCGCTGGATTGGCAATTGTTCCAACCGTAAATGGGGTTTTCTTGCACACAGTCTTTCATTATCACCCTCCCATCGGCTTGATATGACTGAAATACGGTAAAAAAGGATTTGAAATCGCAATCATCCATCCATCCGTTCAAGCCCCCCCCCCCCCCCCCCCCCCCGCTTCCCAAACACACCCACCCCCGACTGCATAATGATTATTTCCGCTTCCATCCACTAGTTTGATGATGCAGACCAAACACGTCTCACCGAGTATTGGTATTGTTATCATTAGTTTTACCAGTGATCAAGACAGGGACCTAACTCCGTAAAGTTAAAGATCTAAACATTGGGGGAAAACCTACAATAATTACTGTAACTGTCCTAGAATTGAAGACGTTTTCATTGTAGTAATGTACATGTCCTCAAAGATGCAGTTGGAATAGCACACAAAGTAGACCCAGGAGCAGTCTGATCTGGGCCTGCGCATCAAAGATCAATGTCATAGACTTGTGGAATGCGATACCATACCAATATTTTTATCACTTGCAGCTCCCCGAAGTTTGGCCACAGAATGCATAAACAAAAGGATGATTTAGCTGCATGTCGAGCCGTGCTTGAAGCGTGCACAATGAAAGAATGTTTTTAATATGTTAATGTACATTTCTTTCAGACAACTAAATATTTAAATATAAGAGCTATAAATGGTCAATCATGAAAAGGGTGCCTCTGCTTTTATTCAAATTCCATTATTGCCATTTCGCGATGACTTTTAAACGAAGCTCCCGATGGCATTTCACTTTGTTCTTCAAATCATCTGTTGTTGTCGATTGGTTCAATTAATTCGTAACGGAGCATTCGGAATGTGCGATTCTGTACGTGTTTTTTTCGTGAATATTTTTAAAGTTATTTATCTTTATTTCTTCTTCATTATTATTATTATTATCTTTTTTCCAGCTGTCAAATCGAGGTTTCCCATAAGGCTCACGGGAACGAATCCATCAGCTGCGCCTCCTGGCACCGAGTCTGTCCGTGTTCTCTCGTATTCAAAGAAGAGAATTTGAGTTCGATATAATTTCTTTATTAACATGTAGATGACAAAAAAAATCAAATGAAAAAAGTGCATTTCACATTTTCCTATAAAAGAATATTCAAGCAATTAACTTAGTGGAAAAAAAATAAAATGCTCTTAACTCTATGATCCCTCGTTGAATTGCTAGTGTTAAATTTTTGTGGGGAGGTTACCAAAACAGGCCAAAATTTAGTTTCGCATGAGTTTGATGGATAACTTTTGATTGTGTGTCCGTTTCAACAGTATTTAAGTCATATCAGCATGAATAGAGAGTGATATTGATAGATTGTGCGTAGTGGAACCCAAAGATTTCCGCTTCCTGAGACATATCAGTCTACATTGTATATCGAACCGTCATCCAGAGAGATGGAGAAAGAAAAGAGGCATGCTAGGTGGGAGTAAAATATCCAAACAATCCCCACCCGCACCTACTGCGTGCACAGTAGGCCCCTGCTCCACTGTTTTCCAAATTAGTCGGACTCCTTGACACTGAAAACTACCCGGCACCATCGGCCGACCGCAAGCTCTTCGGTATGTGAAAAATTCTGACGGATAACGACATAGGAAAGAATATCATCTCTATTTATTATCATTATTATTATCATTACTATTTCTTATCAGAACATCAGAACTCCAAAGCAAACAAAACTAATTTGATAACGTAAATAAATTGTCATGAATGACAAACAACAGTTTTGCTCGGAATTAGTTTGCGCTTCGCTTTTTGTCCGCAAAATAAAACGTACGTACATGTAACAAAATTTTGTTTTGCGGACAAAATTCTAAACAAAAGCTTACACCGGACTCAGAAATAATAGTGCCTTATCAAATATGATAGTATAGCAAAAATTGAAATCCACAGGAATCTAAACTCTACAACCGTCAGTATTACATGTAATTACCATCACGCAGGACAAATGCGGGAGGCCGGGGGAGGAGGGTTGAGGTTAATTTTTAAGAATAACATATACACACGAGCTCCCGCAGCAAAAGAAATAGCAACATCTAATCGACCTCGTTAAAGAGTGGCAGCTCAGAGCAAACGGAAAAGCGCTACACAGCAAGCTTATAAGTTGAATAACGTCTTTAACGTCATAAAATCATTAAGTACGTCGCGTGGGGTAGGGTATTTTAATGACTTCACAGTTGCGTAAATAACACGCGAGACTTTTAAAACCCCATTTTCAATCGCAGGAAACATATAAATATAATATAGTAAAATTCCATCAATTTCTGAGACAGGGCCAATTTTGACCCTTCGTGAACCTTGTCCTTTGACTTAAAAGATTTTAAGTTTACAGTACGTCAATCAGTTTTAAAGTTTGACTATTACGTACGCCTATATACTTCTAAAGCATACCAAACAATGTTGGATGAGTGGGATTGCTTCATTTTGTGTTTCAAATAAATTCTAGTCGTATGTCAAGTTGTTTTCTTGTACAGCCAAGACATTTACTTTCATATAAAAATTCAACTGAATGTATTTCAACCAAACCTTGAGAATTGTTGTGAATGTTACATCCTCATAAAATTCAGATTTTGTAGACTTCATAATTCGTTCAAATTTTAGGGTAGTGATAGTTACTGGATTATATCTCTCATATCAAATGGTTGTTCTTCTCTACATTTTTATAATATAACTTACGAAAGCCGGATAGGGACATTCCTTATTTCTAACTTCTAACTTCTTACTTCTAAATTCTAAATTCTTACTTCTAACTTCTTACTTCTAACTTCGATGTTTGTATGTGCGTGAATGTATGGGTGCGTACGAGCATGCGCGTCCGCAGCGTGCATACATGTGGGCGTTTGAACGTGTAAAAAGTGCATCAGTGCATGCTTAAAATTAATTGACCGTTAGTCTGACCGCCCTTCCATTCGAACATGTTTATATATACGTTGTATGACTGACCGACTGTATGTCTATCCGTCAGTCTAATGTCTTCCTGTGTTTCCGTCCGTCCGTCTGTCCGTCTGTCTATCTTATCAGTCTGTGTTTATGGTTGCCTTAAGTATATAGGTCTCCATGTCGCTCGATATTATTATTCGATAATGAGACGGGAGTTAATCCTTTCATTTTTATTGCAAATTATGCATTAATTATTCGATTGTAAGATGAGAGTTAACCCTTCTAAAATAATGGCGAATTATGCATTATTTTTTTTCAATAAAAAGGCGGGAGTTAAACTTTTTAAAATAATTGCAAATTATGAATTATTTATTCGATAATAAAACTGGAGTTAACCCTTCCATTATTATTGTAAATTATGCGTTATTATTCGATTATGAGACGGGAGTTAATCCTTCCAAAATTATCCCGAATGTATAAATCAGCCGTAAAATATGTTTTTCTCTTTCAAAACAATCCCAAACTCTAGATCCGTCTTATTAGAGTGTTCTAGATTCTATTCATTTCATGTAGTGTAATCTCGGCAAGCACTAATTGCTTAGACTTATCTGTCCCAAAACTTAGATTTCTTACGGTAAATAAAACCAGGAAATGCATCAGGCTTTAATCGAAGTATACCAGTGAAGAAAACATAATTGAGAGAGAGAGAGAGAGAGAGAGAGAGAGGGGGGGGGAACATACTGAAAAAAAGCTCTGAGACATATATTTGAGACTGATGAACTTCGAAAATAAAAATGATCAGGTGTCAGATAAGATAAGAATAAAAAAAACATACTGAAAAAAGCTCTGAAACATATATTTGAGACTGATGTACTTCGAAAAATAAAAATGATCAGGTGTCAGATAAGATAAGAATAAAAAATAAATCACGAAATAAGCAAAAACAAAAAAGAAACTATATGTTTACGAAAGTTGTCTGTTTATTTCATGATTCAGCGTTTAATATATTGTCTTTTTCTGTTTCTTTTGTTATCATTATTTTTTTATTATTTTATGATTCAGCGTTTAATATAATGCCTTTTTCTGTTTCTTTTGTTATCATTATTTTTTGTCTCATTTTTGGTTATTTTGTTATGTCTTATAATTGGGCCGCTAGAATTCTCAGAGATCCATATAAGTTGGCGTTTTGAGGACAATTCAGAGATACTTTTTTCTTATTTTCCTTCGAAAACACATGTTGTGATCCATCATTAGAACCTTCACCGAAACTGTTGAAATGAGTGGTCACAACATATATTTTCGAAGGGAAATATCTACGGAATGGTCACGATCATTATTCTGTTAACCAGGCCCCGAGGTTATAAAACTTTTTTCATGCTCAACTCAGCTGAGCATGAAATTTTACCTGCTTATTAATAACAAATTACTGATAAGTCCAGTTGTTTTCATGCTCAGTTTAGCTGAGTATGAAATTTTCTCTGCTTATAGATATATGAAAATGGCAACATTAGTTGGCATTTTCAGATTTATCAGCAGAGAAAATTTCATGCTCAGCTTAGTTGAGCACTAAAAAAGTTTTATAACCTCGGGACCTGCTTATCTGCAGCTCTTATTTTTTATGGAAATATGAAAGAAAGCAAAGGTAAAACTAACGTTGCAAAGATGGAAAAATTAAGGAAAGATGTACTGACGATATTATGTGAAATGCTCCATTGCTCAACCAGTGGCCTATCATTTCATCCTGAGCTCTCAGTGCAAGCTTTCATGGTAGATAACCGTGATTGGTTATCTTTGAACAAATAAATAAATACCGATTTTATCATTAAAAAGTTGGCAAAAAATCATGAACATTTATTTTAAGGTAAAAATACAATTCATAGAAAAAGACTCGCTTTTCGATATTCAAAAGCCTGCTCTCCCTACTGTTTGGCAGTTACATGTATATGGCACAATGACTGTTTACTACCCGTCCAACATCCAATGCAACATCTCAGCCCTGCGCCTAGTCAGACCCGTTCAGAGCTGTTAAGGACTAGGGTAGAGACGGGTAACTTCGGACAGCAGATAAAGTCGGACAGTGACATTGTTTCCTTTACATGACAGTTGTTTGGAATCAAAACAAAAAAAACTGCGTTCGAGGTTATAAAACTTGAGAATAATCTCAAACTCAAAATAAATCACACTGATTGGCTGCTTGCGAGCATGTGCTGGGAAGCAGCCAATCAGTGTGCTTAATTTTGAGTTTGAGAATGTACTCAAGTTTTAAAATCTCCGGGCCTGGACAAACAGTGAAAATCCTATGTCGGTATGTCCGAATTTAACCGCCGTCCGAATTTACCCGACTCTACCCTAAAATTCCGATAATAACTCTCGAAGTCGTTTAACATTGCTGTTTTCGTCTCCAAAGAAACGGAACATTTATTGATCACATGTCACCCTACTCGATTAACGGCCGCTCATTTTCCGAACGAGAATCATACTCAGAGCTTAAGCTATTTTTCATTTCGTTTAAAAGATAAAGAATGTCCTATGAAACTTGCCTGTGGTCAACGTCATTCAATAAATATAATCGACTGCGACAGTTACAAACTATCAAACTTTGGCGGACTGTTTGGTGTAACAGCTTTGCCTATCATTTTTACATATCAGCCGGAAGACCGTATGTTGCATTGGCCGGTAGACTAGTAGTAACATGCACCGGTCTTTTTATGTCGCACCGGTATTTGTCAAACTCAGGACATCCTTCTAAGAGGGCTAGGAATTAAAATTATATATACTTTTGTAGTACTTGTTTAGTGCCTTTCAAAAAAATTGCTTTTGGTTTTCTAATCATAAGATAAACCCCCCAAAATTAAATCTGAAAAGTGCTTGCCCATGGGAGAAAATGAATTTCCCGCGGGAAAATCAAGTTTCCCATGGGAAAAGTATGCGACCGCGGCCAAACTGCATGGCCATGGCCCGAAATGTTGCCCATGGGAAAAAAAGTAACAACTTTAACAACTGTATTTTCACTAACCTAACTCATTAATACTCATTGCCCATGAAGGCCATACACAATTTTACTGAAAATAAACGATAGAAATTATTTTAACATTTTCTCATGAGCAACCATTTTTCGGCCATGGCCACTTTTATTACCATGGCCCGTGAAAAAATCCCATGGCCCAACTTTTTTTCCCATGGCCATAAAAATTTTCAAAAATAGTGGCCATGGCCCAAATAATTGCCTTCTAATATTAATTAAGAAAGCTGTCAATTAAAATATAGAAAAAAGAAAAAACATAATGAAGTAAACAAAACACATTTTAGTACTTCTTTGTAATCAATGTATTCCGAAAATAAACATCAAATCTGAATAAGGAATTGACATGTGCTTGTTATTTCTCAAGTTTATAATATCCAAAGATGTTCATTTTAATTGTTACGAAATAAATAAAGTTGCTCGTTTTAATTGCCAGCTTAAATGACCTATTTCTGTTTTCACAACATTTTTATGTGAAACTCGAAATTGGCTAATGACGGCCATTTTCAATGATGAAACTGTAGTAAGGATCTTGCAGCCATATTTTGAAACAAAATCTTTAATGAATTCATGCCATTGATAATGCAACAGGGCCTTTTAAGTGTGTCTCTAACACCTTTACAAAGTTTCATCTTGATTGCTAAAAAGCTGATTATAGAAAGTTGTCATATTGTGTTATCGGTAACTCTAAAAATTTCAAAGTTTGACAAGAAAATCGGTGGAACCGATGGATGCTCCCCGAAGGCTTTGAATAGGAGAATGGGTATCCTGGTGAAGGAGTGATTTTCTGAGTAAATTAAATGCAATTTAAAATGGAAAAAAATAATTCTCTTCAATACTTTTAGAGCAATGCTCTGGACATGCATACAACTGAGAAAAAATAAGAAGGGAAGTAACTCCAAAATAACTTGGTATATAATTATGGTTCTTCTGCTCTGCACTTCTTGTCATTACCCTCTACTACCAATATATGAAGTTTCATTCATGTTCTCTTTAATATGTACAGAGATATACTTCGGACAAGGTAAATAACTGAAAAACAATAGGCAGGGAGCTAACTCTGTAATTACTAAAGGTAGGGTTATCTCTGCATTTCCTTTCATTACCTTCTATCATTGTGTGAAGTTTCATTACGTTTCCTTCAATACTTCCTAAGATATGCCCCATACAAGCAAAATATAGCAAAAATAAAGAAGGGAGCTAACTCTGAAATTACTTTTGACAGGGTTATGGTTCTTGAGCTCTACACTTTCACTCATTACCCTCTATCAGTGTGTCATGTTTCATTAAGTTCCCTTTTATACTTTCGGAGATATGCTCTGGACACGCAAAATACTGAAAAAATAGGAAGGGCACTAACTTTGTACATACTCAAGACAGCGTTATGGTTCTTGTACTCTGAACTTTCTCTCATTGTCCTCTTTCAATGTATGAAGTTTCATTAAGTTTCCTTTAATACGTTTGGAGATATGTACTGAACAAACTTAATACTGAAAAATACTGGAAAGGGAGCTAACTTTGTAAATACTTGTGATAGGGTTATGGTTTTTGTGCACTGCACTTCCTCTCATTGTCCTCTCTATCAACATGTGAAATTTCTTTAGTACCCCCTATACTTTCAGCGATATGCTCCGGACAAGCAAAATATTGAAAAAACTGGAAAAGGAGCTAACTTCGTAAATACTAGAGACAGGGTTACGATTCTTATGCACTGCACTTCCCCTTATTGTCCTCTATCAATGTGTGAAGTTTCATTTAGTTCTCCCTTATACTTTCAGAGATATGCTCCGGACAAGCAAAATATTGAAAAAACAGGAAAGGGAGCTACCTTTGTAAATACTTGTGACAGGGTTACGGTTCTTGTGCACTGCACTTCCCCTTGTTATCTTCTATCAATGTGTGAAGTTTCATTTAGACCCCCTTATACTTTCAGAGATACGCTCTTGACAAGCAAATTATTGAAAAACTGGAAAGGGAGCTAACTTTGTAAATACCTGTGACAGGGTTACAGTTCTTGTGCACGGTACTTTCCCTTGTTGTCCTCTATCTGTGTGAAGTTTCATTTAGTTCCTCCTTATACTTTCAGAGATATGCTCCGGGCAGGCAAAATATTGAGAAAAACTGGAAAGGGAGCTTACTTCGTAAATACTTGTGATAGGGTTACGGTTCTTGTGCACTGCACTTTCCCTCTTTGTCCTCTATCAATGTGTGAAGTTTCATTTAGGTCCCCCTTATACTTTCAGAGATATTCTCCGGACAAAAGTATGACAGACGGACGGACGAACAGAATGAAAAAGCGGCAACTATATGCTCACCCTTCGGGGAGCATAAAAAATTTCAAAAAATGTTTTTTTCCTGTCAAAAGGCATATTTGTGTCTTCTGTTTGTTTGGAACTTCAATGCAAAGTTTAGCACTCTGTCAGAAAGAGTTGGGTTTAAGGTGAAAATGTGGCTAAAAGGAAGGGGGTCTCCATAAGGGCCATTTTCTGGTTACAAATGGATTTTCACCAATCTCTACTTGTAAGTGTTGGCTTTTATATTTATTAAAATACTGACCTCATCAAAAGTGTATTTTGAGTGCAGTAGAGTGTCAAAATGGGTGGGGTAATTCCACCCCATACCTTACCATGTATCATTTTTGCCAATAATCTCTATAAGTAACAATGACTGATTTACCTTTATGATTTGAAATAATACAGGCATATATGCCAATTAATTGGGTTGCACAACTTATCATTGTTTGCTTTGTCAATACCAATGTATGAGCTTATAAGTGGTAACAGGAATTTCACTTATTTTTGCTTCTCCAAATTTACGAAAACCCACAATTTTTCATTATTTGTCCAGATATATAGACGAAACTTTGTAATTATATTGATATGATAGTGTGCATTGCAGAATTATGAGAAAACTATTCTAGGCATATCAAAACCTGAATTATTTGCCCTTGATTCAAGAAAATAAAAGTAATAAAATTAAAAATGTAAGATCGAAATTCTATACTGGAAGGTATATTTTTGATGACTTTTGCTAATGTTTCTAATATTATACTGATTGTTGAGCTTTCAATTCCATATAGTGCTTGTGAGATTTCACAAGAACTAACTAAACAGCAGAGCTCATCCTGTTATATACCACTTCATTACATCACATTCAAGATATCATTTTCCGACCCAAAGTTTGATGTATGAATTTAAGTTACTGATAGATCAAATGTAATTAAATACCTTTTATAGTTTGGAATTTAAATTGCGCACTGAAAACTTATGACAGAGACGTGTACAAGATCCTCCTGCCCAACACACACGCAATATGATGACCACATGTCCGCGACTGTTTGAAATAATTTTCATTCCCTTAGCCCTCTGCCAGGAGGCTCTATATGAAATTTTGTTACAATTTGTCCCTTGGCTTTTGAGGAGATATTTGAAATTGTCAAAATATGAGAGACCTAGGTCAAAGGTCAAAGAATGACGTTGACCATTTGTTCTCACAAATCTTCATGTACTCATTAAAATAACTGTACATACATGTTTTTAGGCCAAAATCTTCAAAACTTTCCATCAAATCTGATGTTCGAGAGTTTTTCCATATTTGACCGTGCTGTAAAAAAGTTAAGGTCAGCCCAATGTCATCATTTGAATATTCATGGTAGTACTCCCATACCTGATGCTGCATACCGAGTTTCAAGTCCATTGGCCAACTGGTTCTGGAGAAGAAGATTTTATAGGTTTTTATACCCCACCACACTTTAGTGACGGGGTATTATGATATATCATTCGGGGTCCGTCCGTCCATCCGTGCTTACCATTTCCGATCGATAACTTGAGTATGTATTCACAATTTTTTTTCAAATTGTGCATACATATTGTTATCGGCGATGGGTGGTATGGGATTGTTAATGGGCAAAATCCGTCCATTTTAACAGAGTTACTGCCCTTGTTCATATTGGTAAAATGGTTTCTAGCCTGTTATTCCTTTACTGTTTATGATATCTGAATGAAACTACATAGATATGTTGAACATCAAAGGTCACATAGTGTGACTGTGACTAGGGGCCGTCACTCTGACCTTACCGGTTTGTGAGTTATCCTCCTTTGATAGGTCTGAAAAACGGTTTTTGACCTGTACCTTTACTATGAGGAATATTTAATGAAACTCCACAGATATGTTGAACATCAAAGGTTACATATTGTGACTAAGGACCGTCACTCTGACCTTTCCAGTTTGTGAGTTATCAGCCCTTAATAGGTCTGAAAAATGGTTTTTGACCTGTAGTTCCTTAACTATATGGAACATCTAAATGAAACTTCACAGTTATGTTGAACATCAAAGGTTACATATTGTGACTAAGGGCCGTCACTCTGAAAAATGTTTTTTTTTTTACCTGTAGATCCTTTATATAAGGACTATTTGAATGAAACTTCACAGATATGTTGAACATCAAAGGTTACATATTGTGACTAAGAACCGTCACTCTGACCTTTCCAGTTTGTGAGTTTTCTGCCCTTGATTGATCTGTAAATGGTTTTTTGTCCTTTCGTTCCTTTACTATATTGAATATCTAAATGAAACTTCACAAACATGTTGAACATCAAAGGTTACGTATTGTGACTAAGGTTGGTCACTCTTACTTTACCGGTTCATAAGTTATTTGTCCTTGATAGATCTGAAAAATGGTTTATGACCTGTAGTTCCTTTTTCTGTATAGAATATCTAAATGATACTTCACAGATATGTTTAACATCAAAGCTTACATATTGTGAATTAGGACGGTCACTCTGACCTTTCCAGTTTATGAGTTATTTACCTTTTATAGCTCCGCTACTATATGAAATATCTGAATAAAACTTCACAGATATGTTTAACACCACAGAACAAGAAGTAGAGTTTCTCAGCTCAAAGAAATGCTTTACTGCCTGATCTAAGTCTACACTGGTCTGAATGCCCCGCATTGTTAGAAATCTCACATGACTGCTATGTATGAGTGGTTTATATCAATTTGCAGTATGGAAATCATACCTCTATCCATCCCAGTTCTGTGGCTGTTTAGGTATTATGTATTTTAAAAAATGTTACGATGTTCAGCAGTGGCGTGGTATCATGCAGTGCCTGCAGTGCTTTTATTACCATAGATGGGCGTGGCAGCCATGTGGGTCATGTACATACCAATTGTTAGACAAAAATCTTCAAAACTTCCCATCAAATCTGATGTTCGAGAGTTTTTCCATATTTGACCGTGCTGTAAAAAGGTTAAGGTCAGCCCAATGTCATCATTTGAATATTTATGGTAGTACTCCCATACCTGATGCTACATACCGAGTTTCAAGTCCATTGGCTAACTGGTTCTGGAGAAGAAGATTTTATAGGTTTTTACCATATATGGGTGTGGCAGCCATGTGGGTCATGTGACCGTGACCACTTCAACAAAACTTAATTCCCCTTACACCCGTAGGCTCTACATGAAATTTGGTTACAACTGGTCCCTTGGCTTTTGAGCAAATGTTTGAAATTGTCAAAAAGTGAGAGTCCAGGATCGTAGGTCAGAGAATGACCTTGACCTCTTGTACTCATAAATCTTCCTGTACTCATTGGGATGACTGTTTATACCAATCTTTAGGCCAAAATCTTCAACAATTCCAATGGAATCCTATGTTCTAGCATTTTCTAATATAAAAGCACCAGAAAGCAAAATTCACCTTGCCGTGAAAAAGGTCCGGGTCAACTCAAGGTCATCATTTTAACAATATTGGTTGTACTTGCATACTCAATGCTACATACCAAGTTTCAAGGCCATCGATTCTAAAGAAGAAAATTTTTTATAGATTTGTACCATATATGGGCATGGCAGCCATGTTGGTCACGTGACCAAGGCCGTTTGAAAAAACTTTTAATTCCCATGAGCCCTGGAAGCTACATATGAAATTTGGTTACAATTGGCCTAGTCGTTTAGAGAAGAAGTCATTTGAAATTGTTGACAGACAAACAGATGGACGATGTAGCCTTCCCGTCTTATGAGCTCCCCGGACCTGCTGGCTCAGGTGAGCTAAAAATATTGTGCGTGTGTGTTGGGCAGGAGGGACTTGTACACGTCTCTGTCATAAGTTTTCAATCGCCATTTAAATTCCAAACTATAAAGGTATTTAATTACATTTGATCTATCAGCAACTTAAATTCATATATCAAACTTTGGGTCGGAACAATGTTTGTAATGAAGTGGTATATAACAGGATGAGCTCTGCTGTTCAGTTACAGTTCTTGTGAAATATCACAAGCACTATATGGACTTGAAAGCTCAACAATCAGTATAATATTAGAAACATGAGCAAAAGTCATCAAAAATATACCTTCCAGTGTAGAATTTCGATCTTACATTTTTAATTTTATTACTTCTATTTTCTTAAATCAAGGGCAGATAATTCAGGTTTTGATATGCCTAGAATTGTTTTCTAATAATTCTGCAATGCACTCTATCATATCAATATAATTACAAAGTTTCCTCTATATATCTGGACAAATAATGAAAAATTGTAGTTTTTCGTAAAGTTGGAGAAGCAAAAATAAGTAAAATCCTGTTACCACTTATAAGCTCATACACTGGTATTGAATAAGCAAACAATGGTAAGTTATATAATCCAATTAATTAGCATATACGCCTGTATTACTTTAAATCATAATGGTAAATCAGTCATTGTTACTTATAGAGATAATTGGCAAAAATGATACATGGTAAGTAATGGGGTGGAATTACCCCACCCACTTTGACACTGCACTGCACTCAAAATTCATTTTGGATGAGATGGAGTATTTCAGTGTATAAAAGCCAACACCTTCAAATAGAGATTGGTGAGGTTTGGTGAAAATCCATTTGTAACCAGAAAATGGCCCTTATGGAGACTTCCCCTTTGGCCGTGTTGCACATATCTAAAAGAGTGTCCAACTTTTGGATGTCCAGGAGTCAAACTATGGAAATTTGTCACCTCAGTTACGTGGCGAATGGATGCAACTCCATGTTGATCAACCATTTTTTCGAAGGGAAACAATTTATGTGCTTCCTATATGCTTCCCTGAACTACAAAGACCTTCCAAAATGTGGTCTACTCTATAAGGAAAGATATTGCTTCAAGGGGATCCCCATTCACAACGGAAGAAAAATTGACAATTGTTTTTCTTCGCATTCAGGGTTCAGTCAAAAAGTCTAAACTTTGAATGTCCAGGAATTTACTTGCAGAAAACAGAAATTTGCCACCTCATACAAGACTTTTTGGTAGTTAAAAAGTTCATGGTGTCAGCTAGATCTCCATGTTTACGGCCAATTTTCACAAGAAGGAACAATTCTTGTAATTTTTGTTAGCTTCCCTGTACTAACTAAACTGTCCAAAATGGAGTCTGTTGTGGAAGCTAAGATTTTGGTTCAAGGGGAGCGAATTCTTTTCTTAAAGGGTAAATACCATTGAAAATGGAAGACAAAATGAAAATCATGGCAGAGTTGCTTCCCCTGAAAGTGTATCTCCTCATCTTGAGACTCAGCCAAAAAGTCAGCTGAACTTTGGATGCCCAGGAGAGTACCAATGTTGTGCTGTATTTCAGCCGTTTTTACAAATGAGAACAATTTTTGCATCGTTCCTGTTTGCTTTCCTGGACTTTAAAGCCCTTTCAAAATAGGACTTCTTTCAAAGGAAAGACATCGCTCCTAGGGGAGCAAACGTTTTTCTTAAGGAGTTGATGTCTATTGAGAATAGAGGAAAAATTGACAATGGCAGATTTGCTTCCCCTGAAAGTGTTTTTCTTTATCTTGAGTCTACAGTACAAAAATCTAATTGAATCTCCTGATGTCAGGGAGTTGACATATGGACAACCACTGGAAATCTGCCACCTCTTAGTAAAATGCTCATGGTGAAAAGATTCGTCTCCATCTTTATCAGCCAATTTTACAAAACTTTATGGTGGGGATCAGCAAGTCAGATGGGTAGCTAGTCAGAATCGTGCTTTAAGCATTACTTGATAATTATGAAGTGACATGCATCCATTGAAGAGAAATCGCATCCAAAATTAATGAAGATGCTGCAAAGGCCAAAGGATACCTCCAAGAGTTAAAGACAGAAAAGTTTCTGTGCTTTCTCCACTTCATGATAGACTGGACTAATCTACTTAGGAATGTATCAGAATTGTTTCAGGAAAAGAGAGCTTTAATTTCAGAAGTGGGTAAGCGGGTAAATGAACTAAAAGAGAACTTTATAAGAAAGAAAACTAGAAGCGGTAAAAATTTAAGAGAATATCTGAGGGAAAGTGACAATGGTGAGTTTAAAGGTGTTGCAATTGTCAAAGGTGTTGGCGATAGAAAGGGACAGGATCATAAACAGTGATGGACCTTGTCAATTGTGACATTGATGGTCTGCTAAATGATGGTGTGTTTTCTTGGAAGAGCGGTTCATAAAGCATATTTGCGGGGAACCTCAATGCCTGTTTAACATTGTTTAGTGTCACTGTTGTCCTGACAAGGACTCTGAATCTTTTAGGACATATGGAGATGATGAGATGGAGAAATTAGTCCAGACTTTCTCACCAGCTCTAACAGAGGATGAGAAAAACAATGCTGTTGATCAGTGGCTTGATCTAAAACTGTTTGCAGCCAGAAATACTGATAGAACATTAATAGAGGCTTACGAAAGTGTCATGTCTCCTAACAATGCCACGGATCATATAAGCTGCTTACTACCATTGGTTAATATCATGCTTACAATATCACCCTCTACTGCTGAATGTGAAAGAGGGTTCAATTTGATGAATGGCCTAAAACTCAAAATAGAATATCCAACAAACAGGACACTCTTAGCTGTTTAATGAGGATTAAGATTGATGGTCCTGATTTTGAGTCATTTTTCCCTGCTGAAAGTTTGAATAGCTGGTTGGAAAGTGGTAATCGCCACATTCATGGTCACAAGTTGTCTGGTCTTAGAGGTCCAAGAGCAGCAAATGTGCAAGCAGATAGTGGTTCAGACTCTGACTTAGTTGCCTTCACTAGTAACATTTTAGTTACTGATATTGCCATACTTATAATAATCACAACAAATACACTGCTGTTCTTACTTTAAGTATGACAATATTCACTTGTCAAAGCTGTTATTGTATTGATTCAGAAAGGGGGAGTGCCTATAAGGCCCTTTTTCTGCCCAAGAGCAAAATGTTTTATTTTCATCTGATGATTAGCCTATAATGTCCGCTATACTGAATCAATAGTGGTTAAGCTCCGTAAGCGCTACTTTTGGAATAATGGGGTTATTAAAGTGGGTGGGGTAAATCAACATGAACTAGGGGAGTCATATTATAAGCTATATATCTCCTTCAAATTTTATCGCATCCATATATACCTTCCTTTATGAGTCAAAATAATGGCTTTGGTGACATCTTTTCTCAATTTCTACCTTTCGAAGTAAAATTTTATGCCTGCAGAATTTCTTTTGGATACGCTGTCAATTTTCATTAAATTTGGTACTTTGAATTGAATATAATCAACCATGTCTCTAGAACCAATGGATGACTTCTTACCGAACTAGCACGGATTCACCGCTGGGGAAGTGCAAATTGTTGATTAAATTTTGGTGACCTTGACCTTTGTCTCAAGGTCACAGTAAGACTTATAATGTCAATTTGAAGTCAAGTTTTGGCCATTGTCTTAACATTAGCTCCTGAAGTGGTATGAAAATGTGCCCAAAGAGGCCTAAATTATACATTACGAAAAGTAAGAGCACTGGTTCTGATTAATTGGCCATGACATCATGATTAAATGGCCATGACATCATCTTCATGGTCAAGGTCACGGTTAGACTAAACAGCTTTTAATCATAGATTTCTCACAATCAGTTAGCAGAAATTTACCAAATCTGTGTGTTTTCATTTGAAAATCAATGTTTAATTTGCAGAGAATGACCTTGACCTTGGTCTGAAGGTCAGCATTAGCCAAATATAATGAAACTGAATCGGGTTAAACTTAAAGGTTATAGAAAAGTCTAATGTGAAATACTGAACTTCTGAATGTATTGGTGACCTTCAGATGAAGGTCAAGGTCATTATATGCCTGTAAAGCATTGATTTACAAATAGAATCATACATATTTGTTAAATTTCTGCTTTCTAGCTGTTTGAGATCTTTGATTAAACTCTGTCTAGTTTAACCTTGACATTGACCTTGAAGATGATGTCATGGCCACTTGATCATTACCAGTGCTCTAACTCTTCATAATGTATAATTTAGGCCACCTTAATCATAATTTCATATCAATTAGAGAGCAAATATGTAGACAATGGCCAAAACTTGACTTAAAACTCATTTTATAAGTCTTATTGTGACCGTGAAACAAAGGTCAAGGTCACCAAAATTTAATCAACAGTTTGCACTCTCCCGATGGTGAACCCATTTTAGTTTGGTCAGAAGTCATCTATTGGTTCTAGAGATATGGTCGAATATATTGAATTCAAAGTACCAAAATTAATGAAAATTGACAGTGTTTCCTAAAGAAATTCTGCAGACATAAGATTTTACTTCGAAAGGTAGAAATTCTAAAGAGATGTCACCAAAAACATTACTTCAACTTATAAAGGAAGGTATATATGAATGCCATAAAATTTGAAGGAGATATATGGCTTATAATATGACTCCCATGGTTTATGTTGATTTACCCCACCCACTTTAATAACCCCATTATTCCAAAAGTAGCGCTTACGGAGCTTAACCACTATTGATTCAGTATAGCGGACACTATAGGCTAATCATCAGCTGAAAATAAAACATTTTGCTCTTGGGCAGAAAAAGGGCCTTATAGGCACTCCCCCTTTCTTTCTACAACTAACTCTAGTCAGAGTTTGCTAGTCTACCAGACAACCCGTCAGAATGTTATATCTTGTCATCATGTCCAGTGAGATTAGACATTAGTTTTGAGTTGCTTGAAGTGTTTCTGTTGGAATTTAAATAAAACAAACAACTTTCAATTGATTTTATTTGCTTGATTGGTTACAGTTTAATAAACAAATAACATACATTAACAAAATGATGCAAACTATCAACATAATGGCAAAAGTTTGATCCATATACCAGGGCAAGTGAAAAGGTCATGAGGGCGAGTAGTTTTTTCCACCAACTAGTCCTACTGGGCAAGTGAGCAAAAAAGATTTTTTACACCCCTGTTAATTTAATTTATTTATTTATTTATATAGTTAGTTTTAAATTTCTTTCGTTTTGCTGTTTTCGTTCATATCTCATATTCAGACATGACGAAGAGTATGTGATAAAATACTGAACTTTATCAGTATTTATTTATCTGTTTATCTGTTTCTTAAATGATTAATATTTCAAGACTTTTTAATACACTTTATTGTCAAAAATACAATAAAAGATAAATAAAAAGATTAATAAATAAATGATAGTTATGCACAATCGTACTCATTTCAACACAATCGAGTACGACTACATGCTTCCGCGCTTCAAGTTAAACATGCACTAACTTTTGATGAGCTCTGGACCACTTTTAATCTAAAAAGTTTAAAATCATTTTGGTATAGAAATATAGAACTGAAAATGATCTATCTTTTGAGTGTTTATAAAAATTGTGGTATGAAGAAAACATGTTTTAGCTCTTGAACATGAACAAAAATGCAATTTTGCCAAATAATATATAGAGTAAAGAAGGAATATGGGTGTCGGCCTGTTTCGTTTCGGGGTTCACTTTAAATGTTATTCATTTTCTTATAAAATTTATAACAGATTAAAGCCAATAAAATTTTCTTTCTATATACAGGTTATAAAAATGTCATATGATAAGAAAAAAGTTAATTAATAGTTTTAAGACATTTGTCCAATATAAACTAGTGTTATTTTCACTAATTACATGTACTGGTTCGACCGATTAGCTTGCGTGATGTCGACATGTGAATTTTTATCGCATTTCCACGGCTATGAAGGAAATAGCTGCATCTACTTCGTTTTGCATATCCGTTCAGTAACAATGCTTTTATCAGTTAATATGCAATTATATAGCATATCACAACACAACATAATATGAAACAAATTTTATTCAGCATTGTGCAGTGTTTATAGCTTACACTCTGAAATTATTAGAAATGCATTTACAGAAAGCACAATATAAAATTTGATGTAACTGACAAACTTATTTGAAAAGATAAAAGAAAACTTTATTGTACAAAAAATACCGTAATGAAGTCCAAAATTACTTTGAACCCCCAAAAAGTTGAATGCACCCTACCAATAATCCTATCAAGACATTTAGAAAACCCATATCTGTCTATACTTTTGCACCCTGCTTTTATTCTACTTTTATTCCACATTTTGGGCCGTACTTGTATTCACCTTTTTCTTACAGCCTTCATAGGTTTAAAACGTAATGCTCAAACTTCTCCACATAACAAAAATAAATAAATTATATTTAAAGATAATGATAGTAAAGATATATCCTCACATTGGCTGACTGACTCTCGCCATTCCTGAATGATACTCTATAAACTTTTCCGAAAGCACCTTCTCCAAGACATTCGTTCAGTTCATATAACTGAGGCATTTTTGTTTCACCTACATTCGCTACAATGCAATGAGCTTCCGCCTTTGAAAGTTTATGAACTATATTTAGACTCTACAGATAATGATTATCATTGAAAAACAATGTATGTGTGGTTTATTTTTTGAGTGAGTTTTAATTTGTTTTTGTTTTTTCATGTGTTAGTTTTGGTTGAGGGACTACAAAAAGATTTTAGGCCGCCACTAGACAGTTCGCCTAATTTGTCAAAGGCCATGCTTTTGAATCCAGGCTGAGCCATAGCAACGACTCAAAATTGGAACTAGAGGCGTCGCCGTAAAACGCTATGTCCAACCATAAAAAAAGAAGATTTACCTCCTAAACTACAGTTATCCATTAATCTTAGCTGATATGCAGTACTGCACCTGATACACAGTACTGTACTTTACGTGAAACATGCATCCGGGTGGAAGATTACAAACAGACAAGACAAACCGAATTTATCGACGACTACAGTTAAGTGGAAATAATAAACAATAACAGCGATAAATCACAACCGAAGCACGGCCTTGGAACGATTAATAATTAAGTCAGGCCCTGCAGGATTTAAGGAGTTCAAATCTTGCCCTAGCTATCAACGGGATTCATTTGACATTTAGTTTGGTCCTTGTGGAGGTCTTTATCTTTACGTTACTGGATTGATATCACTGGCGGCCATTTTCGTTTTGTTGAAAAACTAATGAACGCCACTGATTGCACGCAAGCGAAGTGTGACCAGTGGTGTTTTAATACCTTTTATCCTGTAACTAATACAACGGATTTAGTTATTCTATATCCATGACTAAATGTACCAGGAGTAAGTGTCGTTATCATACCTATCCATTTCAGCATGTATCAGTCACAGGTCCAAGAACTAGGTCACCATTAAGCATTGTTGGTTTGTTTGTTGTTTTGGGTTTTACGGCTTTTTGAGACAGTGTTTCAGTCTATATTAAGCCGTCTCCCAGAGAGAGGGAAAAGGAAAACAAATGATAGGGAAGAGAAAAAAATGTCCAAACAACCCCCGCCCGCACCTATTGCAAGCACAGCAGACCCTTGTCCTACTATAAATCAAATAAGTAGGACGCCCCGGCACTGAAAGTTACCCAGCACCATCGCTCCACCAGGACAACACCCACAATACGCAGCAAAGCAAGCACGGACTGTTCCAGTGGCGACCATCTCAACTTCAAAGGGTATTGTCTAATGTATTTTTTAAAACTTTATACGAATTCAAACTTAAAAGAAACATTTGCTGTCGTACTCTGGGTCTGTGTCAAATGTTGTCGGGTTAAGCGCGTTCGGCATCTAAATCCGAGTAAAACTACTGACATTGTTTACCGTTTCCCGCCTAGGTTGCGACTTACGCCCCTTTTTATTACAGTTCAGTCGTAAGTTGGTTATCAAATCTATGACGCACCAAATATTTAACTGTGCGGGCAGAACGAAGATGACTGCTGCTGTTACGTGGCGGCCACTGGCCTCAAGCCAGTATAGCCAGACATGCTAAAGTTCTATATTTTATCTTTTAAACTGTTTTCCATTTTCATTAGTATTTCAAGAATTTTTCTTACTTCTTTTCAAATAAAATGTATGAAGTATTTTATCAAGTCAAGTAAACATTATGAAACGATTTATAATTGATTTTAAAGTGTCTAATTTTTATATCACATGAGTACTATGAAATAAAGTTTGACGATGGGGGGCCAGGGGGTATGTTATGTTAACTTTGTCTACAACCTCAATTTTATCTCCTGGATTATTAGTACGTTTGCTTGTGTTAGCGGGTTACATTCACGCGGACAACTGTAGTGTAATCATTTTAATTGATATCTTTGTTAGGATCTTCCTTAGTATTGCGCCGGTGTAAGATGTCATGTCGAAAAATTCTGCAACACAGGAGGAAGGCGTGACAGAGAAGCTCAAAAGAGGTGATTCCTTAAGATTTCAGGGCTTTATCCTATGCAAACAGAAAGAAAATCGCTTTTTATGACAAACACAGGAGCAGTTACACGTTTTCTCTTTATATAAGTACTTGTACGAGACCTTAATCAAAACTAGAAGAGGGATTGATGCCAGTACCTCATTTTGGCTTCAGACAGATCGGTAACATTACCTAAGGGAAAAGCATCAGTTACGCAACTATACCTGCCACGTTACTTTTACTTGACCGAGGCCTTGATGATGAAATTTGAAAATAATCGCTGTTTGTTGGGCAGCGATTCGGCAGTTTTCTTTTGATTGTGGTAGCATAAGTAAAGGATGATGGCAACCAAGTTGTAAAAAAGGAAACAATGGAAAAATATATAGTTGTGACTTGTGACAAATGCCACAATGAAATATTTTTTTTCCAATTTCTTTTATATGGAATGCCACAACTGTCTTTTATTCGGTTGTCATTTAAGAATTAACATTTGATTTTTTCAGCGTTCATCGTGATGGAGCCACTGGGCGGAGCTAAAATTCCATGAAGCGGGAAGCGCTTCTTGTAGAATTTTAGCGACGATGAATGCTGAAAAAAAAACTTTTCTTCTTAACACTTCAGTAACTCACATGATACACTCAGTCAAAGGGAACCTGGCCCCGAGGTTATAAAACTTTTTTCGTGCTCAACTCAGCTGAGCATGAAATTTTCTCTGCTGATAAACATGAAAATGCCAACAAATGTTGGCATTTTCATATTCATTAGCAGAGAATATTTCATACTCAGCTTAACTGAGCAGGAAAACAACTTGACTCACCAGTATTTTGCTAATTGTTAGAAGGTAAAATTTCATACTCAGCTGAGTTGAGCATGAAAAAAGTTTTATAACCTCGGGGCCTGCTTTTATCAAGCTGAGCATATTCTCTAATTTAAACTATTCGAACAACATAAGGCGTCAACTTGTCTTTGCCCCGTACTTCGATATTAATTCTTAATTTGTTGCTGTGGCAATTGAGCTGAACGTAGAGCCACATTTAAGTTGTTCTAAAGACCCCAAGGAACGTCATACTCTTCAATGTATCGCTCATGAACAGTCTCTATTAAACCAGGTCTGCTGTTTCCTTTTTTTCAAAACAATTTTCGGGGTAATTAGTGTAAACATATTTGAGCCGCGACACGACAAAACCAACAAAGTGGTGCGCCCAGCGCAGACTCAGATCAGCCTGGGCATCCGCCCAGTCTGATCAGAGTCTTCGCTGTCCGCATGGAGGTAGCTTAGACCCTAAGCTACCGTTTGAGCACTTAACGAAGAGTCTGGTTAAGCTTGACGGATGCCCAGGCTGATCTGAGTCTGCGCTGGGCGCACAACCACTTTGTTGGTTTTCTCACGTCGCGGCTCATTTTATTTCAATTTTCAACAAAGTATGTACAAGTTACAAACAGTATACAACAGCTGGGTATTTACTGCACTAAAGTCTTCCAAAAGATTGCTCTTCTTGTATCCAAACTCAGAAAATCTTTGAAAACTTTAAAATGAAACGGCTCGTTTGTGAGCTAAACAAATTCAACATTCTATCAAATGGAGTCAGTAAAAATACTTCCGGTTGGTTGGTTGGTTGGTTGATTTGATGCTTAACGTCCACGGTAAACAACTAAGGTTATGTCGGGACGGTCAGTTAACCTAACCACACTATTCCTGGGCAGGCTTAGACCTCCTAAGCGGTTAACCAGTACTAAGTGCACATACTTTCGCCAGTAACTGACAACTACCCTTCTTGAATCAGCGGAAGGAGAAACGAAAGTATGTGGCCAGACCGGGATTCGAACCCAGGACCTCTGACTTACGAGTCATGTGCCCTACCGTTTGCGCTACCCGGCCCGGCAACACTTCCGGTACATTCATGGGATCACGTGACATGATGCGCGTCTACATTGATTGACCATAAGCACCCCTGGTTAACTATGTATATACAAGGGATGTCACGAAACAAAAAAGAGCTGTTACGAAACGAAAAAAGGCATTGTTACCAAACGACTTGATGACCAGGGCGTTTGGTAACTATGACTCTTTTTCGTTTCGTAACAGCTCTTTTTCGTTTCGTAACATGCTTGAAAACATAGTTAACCAGGTGTGATAAGTGCATATATCTAGCAACTTTCAACAGCAACCAACTACCAAATCCATACATTTAGTCATCTGTAGTACCATACAAAGTCTAAAAATTGGTACACCAAAATTAATTACCGCAACTGTCTTGAACTTGAACATTTGTGTTTCATTACAGTAATGTGTTTAAAAGATGCAGACGGAAAGGCAAACAATGTCCCTGGGGAGCAGTCTGGTCGAGTTTGCACTGTTTTCTTAGCCTTATCTGTCCCAATACTTAGAATTTAAATGGTAGTCTACTTTCTAAGGTTATAAGTGAAGTTCTTGTAATACAACAGCTGAATGCCGCACAAGCCATACTTTTCGTGACCCAGGACTTGGATAAGTGACTCCTGCAATTGAAAATGAGATGGAAATGGTTGTTGTTCAGATTTTTCTTTAACCGATTCATGCCTACTGTCCCATGAAACGGACTTGAGCAAACAGTTGAAACCCAATTTAGACGCCGCAGCACGCGGCGTCTGATCAAGAATCACATTGTTTTGCATAAAAAATTACAGAAATTTCTATGAAAAAAAAATTAAATAAATAAATAAAAAAAAATGAAGGAATGTTTTTTTTTTTTTGACAAAAAAAAGATGTCCCGCACCTGCGCTTTTCCAGCAGTATCATTTTTTATAAATGTTGCCAAGTAAAGACCTCATGTGACCTTGAAAATAGGGTCAAGGTCACCAACATTTAATCAGTTCTTTTCCTCCTCCCGATTATACACTTATCTTTATTTGTTCATAAACAACAATCCTTTCAGGAGATATGGTGCAGACAAGCTATTTTTCAACATTCTTTGACCTTCTGTGACATTGAAAATCAGATCAGTTCACCAAAATTTAATCAGTTTTTTTTTATCTCGTAGTGATATATCTGTGCGAGTTAAAAATCCATCCTTCCATTCAGGAGATGTGATGCAGACAAGTCATTTTTCAACTCTCCTTGACCTCCTGTGACTTTTGAAAATCAGGTCAATGTCACGAAACTATAATCAGTTTTTTTTTATTCTCTCAGTAATATATCTGTAAAAGTTTGGTTTAAATTCATTTGTCCATTCAAGAGATAGAGTGTAGACAAGGCATTCTTCAACACTCTTTGGCCTCCTGTGACTTTGAAAATTGGGTTAAGCTCACCAAAATCTAATCATTTCTTTTCCATTTTCCAGTGATATATCTCTGCGAGTTTTGATAAAATCCATCCATCCATTCAGAAGATAAAGTGCAGACAAGCCATTTTTTCACTATTCTTTGACCTCCTGTGACCTTGAAAATAGGGCCAATGTCAACAAAATCTAATCAGTTATTTCGCCTTACCCAATCATGCATCTGTGCAAGTTTGGTCAAAATTCATCCATTCCTTCAGGAGGTAGAGTGCAGACAAGATGCTACGCAGACGCAGACGCAAACGCCGACGGGATCCACACCAAAAACAATATGTCTCCTCCCCACCCCCACAGTGGTGGACATAATTAACCAACCATCCCTTAAATGATGACTGAGCCCATCCGATTTATAAGGATGGAAGAGTCCAGTCCACTTAGCATAAATGGATTAATTTATAAGCATTGCTGGTTCAAGAAGCCACAAAATTAACACCAAAAGAATGTTTTTTTCCTCTTTCTAAATGGGTGACGTCGCGCGAAAGACTACCTTATGACGTGCGAATATAAAGACTCGTGTCAGCCTGCGTATACGCACCGTTCAATCAGTCTTGTCTTTTCGAATTTACATTAAATGAATCATGGGGTATCTAAAAGTGAAACATGGTTGCTCTTATCAGTTGGAGAGACACAAGTTTATGATCGGTTAAGACTCATGCTCTAGCTCCTCGCTTTTTATTCATCTGGGGCCGTATTTATAAAATGACTTAAGTGGTTGCTATGCTGTTGCTAAGGCAGAATTTGTATGAAGGAGATTCCCTACAACTATGGAATTTGGTCTGGAGGAACAGTCTTTGTAAGACTGTTCCTCCAGAGCAAATTTCGTAGTTGTAGGGAATCTCCTTCAAAGAAATTTAGCCATAGCAACAGCATAGCAACCACTTAAGTCGTTTTATGAATACGGCCCCTGGACCCTTTCTGATACTCAACAGTCTCTGAGCCGATTTCCTTATCAAAATTAAGACATCACAGTAAGTTTTCTATTGCTTTCGTAACAAGATCATGTAAGGGTCACTGATGAGGCTTGATTAGCCGAAACTTCGAAGAATGGCACATGTTTCTTCTTTTGAATGTGTTCTCTACTCTTGAAGGAACTCTTTTAGATTCTAATTACATCAGTTTCAAAATATTTAATCGAATGTATAACACAATCACGCTGCCCATCAATAAATTAACTACAATAATCTTCGCTATTACGGACGATGTATTCTGAACACAAAAGCTGGCATTTTACATGAATATTTGTAATCACGGTTTTTATGTTGGCAGGCGGACGATTATCATTAAATTATCACTAAACAGCATGCAAAAATAATTTAAAAAAAAAAAAAAAAAAAAAAAACATTTATTTTCTTTTATACTTTTCAATGAATTATAGAGATTTCTCGGTGAAATCGAAACTGATTATCTCACTATTTCAAACAGTGAAATTATCACTTTCGATTTCACTGTTTCAGAAATAGGATTTTTGTGAAATAGCCTCAAGTTTTTTTTTATTAATTTGCTAGATCTTATCTGGCTTGACAAAAATTACGTCAGGCATGTTTGTACGTTATTACGACGTTAATGACGTCACTTAAACCGTCAACATAACTATGTTACTGCACGCGACGCCAGGCCGCCTAAGTCTCCTGTGGGCATTCTGTTTTTGGCAAATTTTTTGAGATCCGTTTATCAAAATGATATTTGAAGCTATTTATTAGTTGCAAACTTGTTTCCAACCAATATCAAACCCAATAAACACGCTGGAAGCATCAAATTTGACGCAAAACGGTTAGAAAAAAAGTTGTGTTTATGTCTTGATGGCTGACGCTCTTGAATAAACAGAATTATTGCGATTTTCAAGCATAAAAGAAATAGTAAATATGCCTTTTTCAGTGTAAGATGAATTTTTATTTCACTCATGAACACCAAAAGTGGTATTTTCACTCGTGGCTTCGTCAGTCGTGAAAATACTGCATTTGGCGTTCTTTCGGTGAAATAAAAATCGATCTTACACTGAAAAAGTCAGATATCCTCTATCTTCTGTTTATTTGTTTTAAAATGCCATACAAGCTCAAAAGAGAATACTTTTAATTATGAGAGAGGTGTAATAAATGGGTAAGACCTGACCTCTATTTCATCTTCGTCTTGGGATGTACTGAGAGCTTCACAGGCTCGAGCAAATAATGTCTTGTCATTGTCCAGCACCCTCAGACAATAGCTAGAACAGAACAGTTTTAAAATTTCGCAAAAGCTTTAAAAATATAGCAATATTTTTCTTTACTCATACAATGAAATGCAGAGATTTTCAATGAAATCGAAATCGATACTTTTACGGTTTGAACAAGTAACAATACGATATTTAGGTTTTCACTATTTTCAAGCAAGGCCAGCATTAAATTCTAGCCATAAATATTTTCGAAGAAAAAAAAAAAGAAATGTAGAATGCTTGTCAGAAATTAATTAACCGACGTTAACGTACCGCAGTAGCAATTGCTAATGTGACTTATTAAGATGACATCATTTTTTTACTATTTTTTTCTTTTGTATGCAGTCCAACAACAACTGATGATGACATTCTTTCATCGCCGATATTTTAAGAATCATTCATCAAAATGCAATATGGCAACATTTGAGCTCTGTATAATACAAAATAAACACGCACGCTACATGTAACAGTAATTGGCGCAAAGCTGATATTCAAATGTTTACGAAGATTTTTGGAAAACAAAACATTGTAACTAAAGAGCATGAAAGAACTAAAACAAGATTGTATCATGGCCTACTTTATTTCTCTTTGAAGTAGCCCATTCATTAATTGTGTTAGCTTGCACTCTGAGAAAGATTCAGCAGATTATTTAAGTAGGCGGAGCCAAACTTCAAAGAACTGTGCTGGTATAACAGTGCGGATATCAGATATCGTTTGGCATAGTTATAGCACGGTTCTGTCAACTTTTGATTCATGTACCAATTTACTCTTGATATAAAAAGAACAAGGTCATTTCAGGTTACAGCAGCAATTCATTTACAAAATACCATATTCCTAAAGTATTCAGACAAAGAGTGTAAACCCAGATAAGACTACTGAAGGCACAGTATGCTAACTCCATTATGAGACTGCATTATTCGTCATTTTGCAGCATTCACCTTTCAGTAAAAACGTTTTTTTTTTCAAATTTTAGGATAAATGGTAATTGGGTTAGAGTCCCAAAATCAAGGGTAATTACTCTATTATGCACTGTCTTCTGGTAATTTATTCCAAAGCTATTGAATCAAGCATAATATAAATCTGGGACTGGAATGGAGTGGAATTTGATGATCCCAGACCTGGGATGGTACTCTTACAGGAAAAAAAATTGTTCACTCAGCCGAGCAAATGTATCCATGTTGAATATTCAAAAGAAAATCGAGACAAAATAATGATTTAAACCCAGGGCTAAGCAAGTGACTCTCAAAAAGATCATGTGACAAATTTTGAATTTGAAAATTTTCAGTTAGTCTCTGTTAATGCTTAATAAGATTTATGGACTGTAGATAAAATTGTTAGATGTCTGACCTTGAGATCAGGAGCAGAATTATTGTGGGGAATGTATTCACATAAATATGCCACTCTTCATTAGCAGCCATTTAGGAATTATCTTAAATTCAAAATAGACGAAGCTGATTGGCTGCCATGATACAAAACACATATAGAAAGGTGTCACGAGTATTTAGGATAACCTTCGAGGGGGCGTAGCCCCCGAGAAGGTTATCCTAAATATGAGTGACACCATTCTATATGTATAACATAGTTGATAAGGTCGATTGTTATTCGCTAATGTACACCAAAGCTGTTATTTTCATCGTGACAACGCCGCTCAGTAAAATACTATTATTTGTGTTTATTCGGTGAAACAAACCCGAAAAAATATTCTCTATACCAACCTGCTGAGACCATCGTACATTTACTAAGTAATAGTGTTATGAATATGGTGTTTAATTTGGAGTAAATATTTTCTTTTACCATGATTTTGCAGTATTTGGATGTTTACTTGGTTTGAAATAAACAAGTTGTTTACATTGTACTTTAGAACATTCTGGAATAACTATTTTTGGTACTGAGAAAATATTAGACCTTTCTGTTGTAAACATTAAGAATCTTCTGGTATGAAATTATGTCAGAATTGAGTACTTTTTGGTAAGATCTATTTTTGGTTAGTTCCGGAATGTTCCTAGATATTATATATAAAGAGGACAGATTTTCAGTTAGATCTTCTTTGTATATAAACTTTCACCAGTCTATAGTAAAATAAGTTATACTGGAATTTAAATATATTGGATTTGGAAATATTCATGTGCTCATACAAACTCTATTTTCTGGGATCAGAAATCATTAAAGGACTTTTGTTTTAAATTCTGAGGGACATTCAGACTAAAATAAGGTATCGTTAATTACATATTTTCTTGATTAATTAATGTCTGTTTTATTTTGATGTACAAGTAAATAAATTTTGTTAAGTTTAAAAACAGGCTTGTTGCTGGTTTACTTCCATCTTTTTGTTACCTCCGCCAGGTCGTAACAAATTGGGGGCTCGTCCGGGATTGAAATTTCTAGTGCATCAAATAATTCTGAATTAAAAAAAAAAAAAAAAAAAGCTTTCACTGCTATTCAAACAAGTAAAGCCAGCAAAAAGCAACCATGTCTTTTGATCTCAATGAATTCATTGCTGTGCCTTCTCAGGAGCTGTTGAACTTGGCCAAAAAGACAGACTTATTGGATATTGCAGCACATGATGAATTATCTTCAGTCAAAAGGTCTATGTTAAAACATGAAATTAAGAATATTTTGATTCAGTTCTTTGTTGATGAAGAAATTTTTGATTCCTCTGCAACCTCTCACATTCTTGTCACTCAGACAGATTTGCAGATGAGAGAATTAGAAATTCAGAGACAACTTGAAATAGAAAAATTAAGGTTAGAGCATGAGGAAAGAATTAGGCTTGAAACATTAGAAAGAGAAGAAAGGTTGCAGAGGCAAAAATTAGAGCAAGAAAAAGAAAGACTAGAACATGAAAAACTGAAGTTAGAAAAGGAGGAACGAGTTGAAATAGAAAAAGAGAAATTAAAATTTGAAAAAGAAGAAAAAGAAAGAGAAAGACAATTTCAGATTAGAATGAAAGAAATGGAAATGCAAGAAAAGACCACATCAAAGTCTTTGCCTTTGGACTCTAAAAAAGTTTTTGATGTTACCAAACACATCAGACTTGTTCCTCCATTTCAAGAAAAAGAAGTTGATAAATATTTTCTTCACTTTGAAAAAGTAGCTGAAAATTTGAAATGGCCAAAAGAGCATTGGACTTTGCTTCTTCAGAGCGTTGTGATCGGCAAGGCTCGCGAAATTTATACTCAACTTTCTCTTGAGCAGAGCTCAGATTATGACAAAGTAAAAGAAGTTATTCTTAAGGCTTATGAGTTGGTCCCTGAGGCTTACAGGCAGAAATTTAGGAACTGTAGAAAAGAAAATGACAAAACTTATGTTGAATTTGCTAGGACAAAAGAGCAGTTATTTGATAGGTGGAGCTCATCAAAGAAAGTGGGCTCTGATCATGGTAAACTTAGACAGCTCATGCTTGTTGAAGAGTTTAAAAGGTGCATTAATTCTGACATTAAATCATTTTTAGATGAAAAGGAAGTCGAAACTTTAGAGGCAGCAGCTCGTTTGGCTGATGATTATGCTTTAACTCATAAGACTTCTTTTGTGCACAAGCCTTTTCCTAAAAAGACCTTTTTCCCTCAGTCAGGTCCAAAATTCAGTCCCAGTAATCCATCTGGCAATTCCAGTCCCTCATATACTCCAAAACCAAAAACCCCTGGTGAAAACAAAGGTCAAAATCCCTTATCTCAGCCTATTTGTAATTATTGTAAGCAAACGGGACATATAATTTCTGAATGCTTACTTTTAAAGAGGAAGAGAGAAAAACAAGAGGGTCCAAAACCCACAGGTCTTACCTCTTTACGGTCAATGCCACAGTCTTGTGTTCAGGATCAAATTCCTATTCAGGCCAAAATTTCTGAGACTGATTCTGTTATGGAGATTTATGAACCATTCTTATCAGAAGGTTTTGTGTCACTAAATTGTGACTTTGCCCAGTCTACCCCTATTACTATCTTACGAGATACTGGAGCTTCTCAATCCCTTATTTTGGCAGATACCCTGCCATTTTCCGAGAAGACTTCTTCTGGGACAAGTGTCCTTATTCAGGGTGTAGAATGTGGATTTGTTAGTGTACCGCTTCATAACATTTATTTGTCCTCAGACTTAATTTCTGGTCCAGTGGCTGTTGGTATTAGACCTTCATTACCTTTTAAAGGTGTTCACTTATTGTTAGGCAATGACCTAGCAGGAGATAAGGTTGTGGTTAATCCACTTTTGACCAACACACCTTGTGTTGATCAACCACCTGACCCCATTGAGCAGGAAATTCCTGACCTTTACCCCTCGTGTGCTGTCACTAGGGCTATGGCAAAGAAAGCCATGTTGAATGATGGGAATCAGGATATTGATTTAACTGATACTTTTATAGGTCAGTCTTTTAATGACGAGATTTCAAAATCTCTTTCACCCAGCCTGTCTCACATGCCGACAGACTTTACACACAACTCATCTGTGTCCAACTCAGACCACTCCTCTTCATTTTCAAATGACAAAGGTCATGACCTTCTGTCTAGGTCACAGCTTTGCAAAGAACAACACAGTGATCCTGAGATCTCACCTTTTTTTGAAAGGGTTTTAGATGAGAATGACATGTCCCAGGTTCCTGTTTGCTATTATGTCAAAAATGACATTTTGATGAGAAAATGGCGTCCTCCTGATGTCTCAGCAGAAGACGGGTGGACTGTTAACCACCAAATTGTGGTTCCAAGGGTTTATCGCCCTGAAATTTTAAACTTGGCCCATGAAACTCCCATGTCAGGTCATTTAGGTGTAAACAAGACCTACCACAAGATTCTTAACCATTTGTACTGGCCAGGGTTAAAGTCTGATGTTTCTAAACATTGCAAATCTTGCCATACATGTCAAATGGTAGGAAAACCTAATCAAACTATCCCTAAAGCCCATTTGCAGCCAATTCCTGCATTTGAGGAACCTTTTAGCAGAATAATCATTGATTGTGTAGGTCCTTTACCCAAAACAAAGTCAGGTTGTGAATATCTTTTGACCATAATGTGTGCTTCCACACGTTTCCCAGAAGCCATTCCACTTAGGATGATCAAGACAAAGACCATAGTTAAGGCTCTTGTGAAGTTTTTCACATTTGTAGGTCTCCCTAAATCTGTCCAGTCAGATCAAGGATCTAATTTTATGTCAGGAATATTTCAGCAAGTGATGCATGAATTAGGTATTATGCAATATCGGTCATCAGCATATCATCCTGAAAGTCAAGGTGCCTTAGAACGATTTCATCAAACACTGAAAAACATGATCAGATCTTACTACTTTGACACTGAAAAGGATTGGGATGAAGGCATTCATTTCCTGTTATTTGCTGCTAGGGAATCTGTACAAGAATCTCTTGGTTTCAGCCCATTTGCGCTTGTATTTGGTCACACAGTTCGTGGACCACTGAAACTTTTGAAAGAGAAATTTCTTTCTGATGATAACAGTTCTTTGAATTTGCTTCAGTATGTTTCTGACTTCAATAAAAGATTGTCAAAAGCCTGTGAAGCTGCTCGGTCCAATCTCAAATCAGCTCAAAACAAAATGAAATTTCATTATGATGAAAATGCCAGGGAAAGAAATTTTAAACCTGGAGAGAAGGTACTTGCTCTTTTGCCAATTCCTGGCAGACCTTTGCAGGCCAGATATTACGGCCCTTACACTGTTGACAAACAGCTCAGTGATGTAAATTATATTATCAACACACCTGGGAGGCGCAAGGATAAACAGTTATGTCATATTGATATGTTGAAAAAGTACATTGATAGGGATAATTCAGTTGTTTCACCAATAAGTGTAGTTAATTCTGTCCCTCAAGAGCAATCTGAAATGGACTCTGAGGAAGTGAACTTTATAAAATCTGATCCCTCATCATCAAAACTCCAGAATTCTGACATCTTAAAGGATCTCGACCAGAAACTGTCACACCTGGATCCAGTCAAGAGACTTGAACTGAAACAGTTAATTCTTGAATATGAGCACTTATTTCCGGACATTCCAACCAGGACTGACAGAATCTTTCATGATGTTGACATTGATGGCGCAAAGCCTGTGAAGCAACATCCTTATCGAATGAACCCTGTGAAGCAACAGTATCTCAGGGAAGAAATTAAATATTTGCTGGAAAATGATTTTATAGAACCAAGTCAAAGTGACTGGAGTTCTCCTTGTATTCTGGTGCAAAACCTGATGGAACTTTTCGCGTGTGTACAGACTATCGAAAAGTTAATTCTGTGACTAAAACGGATACATTTCCAATCCCACGTATTGATGACTGTATTGATCAAATTGGACAAGCCAAATATGTTACTAAATTTGATCTTCTGAAAGGATTTTGGCAAATTCCTTTGATAGACAGAGCTAAGGAGATTTCGGCATTTGTTACACCAGATGGACTCTATCAGTATAAGGTTATGCAATTTGGTATGAAAAACTCTCCAGCAACGTTTCAGAGACTTATAAATAGCTTGACATCTGATCTGGGTGGTTGTAAAGCATACATCGACGATGCAATCATCTTCAACGATGAATGGAAACTACATCTACAGACTATCAGAAAATTCTTTCAAAGACTTAGTGATGCAAAATTGACAATCAATTTAGCAAAAAGTGAATTCTGTCACGCAAATTTGACATTTCTAGGACATGTTGTGGGTCAAGGTCAGGTAAAACCTGTAGAAGCTAAAGTGGTGGCTATCTCGGATTTTCCTGTACCTACATGCAAGAGACAACTGATGCGCTTTCTTGGTATGGCAGGATATTATAGGAAGTTCTGTAATAACTTCTCTGTAATTGCAGAACCCTTGACAAATTTGCTAGGTAAAGGAAAGAAATATATTTGGAATGAAGACTGTCAAAAGTCCTTTGATAAGCTTAAGGCCATACTTAAGAGTGCTCCAGTTCTCTTAGCACCAGACTTCAACAAAGCATTTAAAATGGCGGTAGATGCTAGTGACGTTGGTGCAGGCAGTGTTTTGATTCAAGAAGATAATGATGGTGTGGATCACCCTGTTTGTTACTTTTCTAAGAAGTTCAACAAACATCAGAGAAATTACTCTACTATTGATAAAGAGTGTTTATCTCTCATCCTTGCTCTTCAGCAATTTGAAGTGTACTTATCTTCTTCAGCCACACCAATTGTTGTCTTCAGTGATCACAATCCACTGACCTTCATTCATAAAATGAAGAACAAAAATCAGCGGTTACTCAGGTGGAGTCTCATGTTGCAGGAGTACAATCTTGATATCAGACACATCAGAGGAAAAGATAATATTATCCCAGATGCACTTTCAAGAGCCTAAATTTGGCTATTACTACATGATGTCTGGATTGGTACTGATATATGTACAGTGTATAAGCATTAAACTACATTTTGTTTCATAATAATTGGTCATATGGCAAAAGAAAGCTTTATTTTATAAAACTTTCTTTTCCTTGAAGAGGGGAAGTGTTATGAATATGGTGTTTAATTTGGAGTAAATATTTTCTTTTACCATGATTTTGCAGTATTTGGATGTTTACTTGGTTTGAAATAAACAAGTTGTTTACATTGTACTTTAGAACATTCTGGAATAACTATTTTTGGTACTGAGAAAATATTAGACCTTTCTGTTGTAAACATTAAGAATCTTCTGGTATGAAATTATGTCAGAATTGAGTACTTTTTGGTAAGATCTATTTTTGGTTAGTTCCGGAATGTTCCTAGATATTATATAAAGAGGACAGATTTTCAGTTAGATCTTCTTTGTATGAAAACTTTCACCAGTCTATAGTAAAATAAGTTATACTGGAATTTAAATATATTGGATTTGGAAATATTCATGTGCTCATACAAACTTTATTTTCTGGGATCAGAAATCATTAAAGGACTTTTGTTTTAAATTCTGAGGGACATTCAGACTAAAATAAGGTATCGTTAATTACATATTTTCTTGATTAATTAATGTCTGTTTTATTTTGATGTACAAGTAAATAAATTTTGTTAAGTTTAAAAACAGGCTTGTTGCTGGTTTACTTCCATCTTTTTGTTACCTCCGCCAGGTCGTAACAATAGTTACAGCACGGTTTGTCGCTTTAGCGAGTGGATTATCTCCCGTACAGGCGGACAAACCATGTTGTAACTATTTTATACCACCCTAAGCAGTGTAGACCCTGCTCAATGCAAAATATTTCGTGCTAAAGTTGGCGTTTTCTGGTAAGGGTGGTGTAACTAGAGTTCCGTGCTGGTTTTTCCAACCTTGTTGGATGAACGTGTTTTTATTGTTCCGATTTGGTAGTAATATCAAATTTGGATCAATGCACACACACTATTGTACATGTAGGCCGAAAAAGCAGCTGTTTGATAAAATTTTGGTGTTTGTAATCCGTTAGCTAAATCAAAAGTGAAAGTATATACAGGATCTTACACGAGTAGTCATTTCATATTCAATTTATGAAACGAGCCTTCGGCGAGTTTCATAAATTTCATATAAAATGACCACTCGTGTAAGATTCAGTTATAATATGCCCCGTTAAAAGGTGATTTTATTGGCTTCAAACTGAACTTTATTTCAAAAGAAAACGTATTATTAACACGGACGTTGTCATTGACGTTACGTGTACGCGCAATACTGTTATTGCACGTGTGGACATACGATTTTATGACACGACGTTATCCACTGAATATGATAGGTACGTTCTTGCTTATTAGTATAACACTTTAAGTTAAGTTAGCTACATATATTTCAATTATTTGTTTACCCTAACAGATCTTGTAATTCACCTACATTTTCAACATCTCAACCTGTTGTTCAATACGGGATGTTCTTCCTGAAATAAAAAAATAGTCATAATTTTATTTCTGCTCTATTAGAATAAAACAATGGACATGTTACTTTTCAAAGGACATTTTCTAACCGTCCATCAACTAATGCAACGTTTATTTCTTGCGTCAAATTCAGACTTTTGCGAAGCTGTCAAAGTACTAGAAAATGTTTTAATGAAACACTATGCCCCCAACCATATGCTTGCCTCTAAAGAAGGTTCATCCCATGTACGATAGACTTTAATGCACTAAGTCGAAAGAGGGGCTTAACTTGGCCAAAAATTTGATTTTTTTTTTCAAAAGTTAATCAGGTCATCTATACCTTGGGCAATATCTTCCTGCAAAGAATCATGATCCTAGTGTCAGGGGTTCTCGAGATATTTTGTTCACAAGGTTCCGTAGGCTTACAATGCACTAAGTCGGAGAAGGGGCATTACTCTGGAAAAAATGACAGGCGGAAAAAAGAGAAAAAACGAGTGCTCACTTATTTTTCATACTGATCATGTGAATAAACTTTTCAAGTTCTTAGCTCTAACCGTTCTTGACCGTATGTTAGGGTACCTTTTTACCATAGGCTTCAATGCACTAAGTAGAAAAAGAGGCTTAACTCGGCCAAAATTTTGAATTTTTTTTTTAAAGTTAATCAGGTCATCTACACCTTAGACAATATCTTCCTGCAAAAAATAATGATCCCAGCATTAGGGGTTCTCGAGATATTTTGTTCACTAGGTTCCATAGGCTTACAATGCACTACGTCGAAAAAGGAGCAAAAGTCGGTCAAAAATTCATATTTTTGTTTTCAAAAGTTAATCAGTTCATCTACTTATCAGTCCTAATTAGCTGGCAAAGTTTCAAGGCTCTAGCTAAAGTATTTTTTAGATATCTTGCTCACAAGGTTTGTCTGATTTTTTTCTCAAGGGGCATAACTCCAAAAAGGGAGACCACTCGGACAAGAAAAAAAAAGTGTCAGCTATTTTTTAATGACAAATCCATTTGTGGAATTTCAAAACTCTAGCACGCATGGTTTCTAAATTATGGTATGCGTGACGAACGGACTGCAGAAATTTCTACACCATAGTGTAGAGCTTTGTGCGTCGCCAAGACGGCGGAGGGTGACTTCCGGTTAATGGCGTTATCAACCAATGTACAACATCAACAGTGAGACTCTAACAACGTTAGAATTTTGGAAATTTATATACGATAATGTAAGTTCTATATACATACAATTCAATTTACAACTGACGCATATACAATGATATTCAACACATGTCAGTTCATGTCGCTGGCACAAGTAGGATGTTTGTCTCAAATCTGTAGTCGATCTGCGTATGTAACGCAAATCAATCACAGTCTAATGCTCGTCGACTGAATCCTACACTCAAAAAAAAACTTTGCCGGCACATCGAGAACGGTCGCTCCCTGTACACCATCAGAGACCAGTCTCTGTATGATAGGTACTAACACCTAACTGTATTCCACAACGCGTACTGGTGGAAAAATTCCAATGCATTCTATTAATTCACAATATATATTTACGCCACGGCGATTGTATTCACAGGACCAAATGTACACTCAATGTATCTCGCCTCTGCTAGGATTCTATCATCGGATGTGTCGTGTTTGATCGATTATCCGGGTAGATATCAACCTGGAGATATGCACTTCCAGGTGAAGTGGGACCTGAAGCGGTGTTTCTCCAGGTGAGGAGTGGCTCTCAGTCCTTATAATTGACTGTCGGACTTGAAGTGCCCTTTAGAGTTGATCTTTCTAAAGCTAGGCACTACGATATTCCGTTCTACATAGATTTCAAACCACTCCTGGCACGGAAATCGGAATCGAAAGTAAATATACAAATCATCAGCTTACGGTATTCACAGCTAGTCCGAGAAAAATTTATTGCAGTGAGATACGAGCTCAAGTATAGTAACTGGCTATAATAAATATACCGAATACTGGTATATTCATAATTCTTGAAACGGGTAAAAATGAGAACTTTGTCAAATAATGTCCTACCCCCACAAAAACTATACTGAACAATTTAGGAACAAAAACTGAGTCTAAATGAATGTTAGAATGCGTAAAAAACATTCCTAAAACAAAATGTTTCACCCACAAGTATCTTAAGACAAAACTCAGCTTATGTGAACATACTGTATTAACAAAAAGTACTTCCAAACAAAATCTGATCTCATGAACCCGAGCAAAAAATAAGCCACATAGATGCGATCCATTTCGTAAGACGGACGCACGCACAGAAGTACGGACGGACAAACCCTGAAGCAATAAGCTCCCTCCACTTCTTCGAAGTTGGGGACATAAAAAATATTCCTATCACGATCAAAGCCCTTTTATCTTTTCTATTTGCGTCTTCAACAACACGGTACACTGTTTATCATTTGTAACGGTAACCCATTAACAGCCGGCCATTTCTGAGCGAGAGTCATACTCAACGCTCTACGCATTGTTGACTAGCTTAAAAATAGCTATCAGAGGAGATGGCAAATCCCCCGACCGAAGACCCCCACGGGCCTTGGTAAAAAGGGTGCACTTCAAAACACGTATTAGTAATATATTGTCTTTATTTTATGCTTCTGATTGACATTAACTGTTAACAGATGCATGATTATCTAACACTCAGACTAAAACAGTATGCTTGACTGCTAAAAAGAGGTAATATCTCAAACAGCCACCATATACACACAAATGTATAGCATACGATACATTCAACTTTCAAAATGTGTGAATAACTTCTAAAGTACAAGCCCTTCAAACCTAATTTTGAGCTCTCTAGTAAGTGAATTTGGACAAAGAATCCAAATCTGGAATTTTTTTTTTTTTTTTTTTTTTGGTAGGGGGGGGGATGTGGAGGGGTCAGAGAGAGTTAGGAACACTGATAAGATATCACAGCATGATCATCGATATTCTAAAAGGTACAAGGTTATTCAAATTCTGGAGCAGGCCAGGGTTATATAGATATGGAGCAGACTCAAACAGCAGCTCCAACTACCAAAGGGAAATAACTCACAAAGTATGAAAGCAAGAGTTATCATTCATGTATGAGACAAATTTTCATGACCTGTTCTGCATATCTGTGAAGTATCATGAAAATATTTCAAAAGGTATTTAAGCTATGGAGCAGACACCTAAAATCATCAAAGGGAAATAATTCCAAAATCAAGAAAGCATGAGTTGTCATTCTTGTTTGCGACATATCATCATGACCTGGTCTACATATCTGTGAAGTATCATGAAAATATTTCAAAGGTATTCAAGTTATAGAGCGGACATGAAATCACACCTAAAACCATCAAGGGGAAATAACTCAAAAGTAAGAAAGCAGGAGTTGTCATTCTTGTTCGCGACACATTGTCATGACCTGTTCTACACTTCTGTGAAGTATCATAAAAATATTCCAAAAGGTATTCAAGTTATAGAGCGGACACGAAATCACACCTAAAATGATCAAGGGAAAATAACTCAAAAAGTAAGAAAGCAAGAGTTGTCATTCTTGTTTGCGACACACCGTCATGGCCTGTTCTACATATTTGTGAAGTATCATGAGAATATTCCAAAGGGTTTTTAAGTTATAGAGCGGACAAGAATCTGCCAAAAAATCACACCTAAAACTATCAAGGGGAAATAACTCAAAAAATAAGAAAGCAAGAGTTGCCATTCTTGTTCGCGACACATCGTCATGACCTGTTCTACATTTCTGTGAAGTATCATGAAAATATTTCAAATGGTATTCAAGTTACAGACCGGACACGAATCTGCCAAAAAATCACCAAAGGGGAGATAATTCAAAAAGTACAGTAGCAAGAGTTACCATTCTTGTACGCGACACATCGTCATGACCTGTTCTACATAACTGTGAAGTATCATGAAAATATTCCAAAGGGTATTCAAGATATAGAGCGGACAAGAAAATGTTTACGGACGGACGGACGGACAGACGGACGGACGGACGCCAGGCTCATCGCTATATCCCCCGAACCTTTCGGTCGGGGGATAAAAATGAACGACAGTCCGATTTACCAACCAGGTCAGAATTTACCTGTGAAGACAAACCTACCGACCAAGATCAATTTAAAGATAATTTTCAGCTACTGAGCTCTTACGACAATCACGATTGAAATGAAAGCAGTATTTCGCCGGATTATCTGATGTGACAACGTCAGCTTTCAACTTTTCAGCTGGAAGGCCGTATATTGCACAGGGGGTTGTATCATACTTTTTTTCAGGCTGCAGTCATAGGTGTATGTATAAGAAGGGCACTTTCGAAGAAATTTACCGAGCCACATATAAGTTCTTATTTCGCTGAAAATTCTAAGCCTACAATTAAACATCAGAATGCCTTAGTTCAAGTATATATTTAGCCATGTAGCAGTACCTACTCGATGTCCCAGAGCCTCGTGATTAGAATGCAGCAGCCCAAAATACTCTGATCCGCCACTGCAGATAAGCCTTCCCGTGTTTATACTGAAAATACTACTTTGGAATATGAGACTTTGGTCTCTTTAAACAGATATTTGCTTGATAGAGGTGACGTTTAAGATAAGCTTACTGTATATATCTTACTCAGTTTTTGATTTCAATCATTCATCAAACCGAATTATATCACTGATTTTCTCTTAATACTAGTGGTTTCCGCATGTTTCCGCATGTTCAATCAAATTTTATTGCATATTAACTCTAATGGCATAACCAGTTTCTCTGAAATAAAGGACAATGCACGCACGGTCTACCTACCTTTCAGCGCAGGCTGTGATGTATGTCCCTGGAAATATAAAGCAAAGATAGTTGAAACAGGTGCGTAGGTCAGACGTAAGAAGAAGTATGATGAATGTTTAGCGAAACCGTCTTGCCATAAATGTAAAAATCTGCATTGGTTTGATTTTATAAATAAATTTACAATCCTCGGATGAATGAGAACAGGCAGACGTGAAAAAGGCGCGTAGGTCAGACGTAAGAAGATGTAAGATGAATGTTTGGCGAAACCGTCTTGCCATAAATGTAAAAATCTGCACTGGCCATTCCTCTAAAACTTGATTTTATAAATAAATTCACAATCTTCGGATGAATGAGAACAGGCAGATGTGAACGGCCGGTAAAAAATTAAGCAGAAAAGCCCGCACGTACCCATGCATTTACTACAGTAAAACTTCAATAGCTCGAACCCTGATGGTTCGTTAACCCTGCCTCGCTAGACATCTTTCCTCGGTGCCTTGAGGTCAATTTATATAGAAACAAACCCTGGATTGCTAGAACGACCCTTGGCTGGAACTAATTTTCATGGTCCTTAGCGTGTTCGAGCGAATGAAGTTCTACTGTATATGCACGTTTATTTGTAAAATTTCTATAAAAGAACGCGCGTCGCACAAAAATTAATAATTATCTTAATAGATGGATTTATTAATAATAATAAAAATAATAACAGTAATTAGTAAATGGAAGCATTTTCTGTATACAGTCTTTATTGTTTCGGCCATGATGTTTGTTGTCAATGATTTTTAAACGAGTATTAGGATATCTTCATAGTTCCCGTTTAGATAGAATCAATTGCCCAAAACATGAACTTTAACTCATTAAACTGCATGACCAAGCTTCAGAGGGTGGGTTTATGCCATCTCGTACCATGGTGTCCATGACCCTTGTCACTAATGCCAGTGCCGGATGGGCCTCAACCCCTGCATCCACCGCTAGAGACTTCATCATATCTTGTAAATCTCTGGGTTTTCTAGTTGTGCGACCTTTTCCAAGAAGTGTCAAAGTTCCTTTTATTTTATCTACATCCAGTGGTTCAGCTTCCTTGCAAGCTGCTTCTCTATTCGGCTGCTGTGGCTGGAAGAAATTCTAGTACTATCAGTGTATTTGTAGCGCTACTTTAAAGACTTCTAGCAAAAAGGCTTAGCGAATCCCCAAAACTGATACGCTGAGAAAGATAAATTTTGACAAGTTAATATTTCACTTTATTCTGAGGAAAACAGAATTACTTCAGAATCGATACATGAGACTGTGCACATATAACAGCACCATAAATGAGGCCGAAAACGTCCATCCATAAGTTCTGTTTAACCGTATTCTGTCAAGTTTGCAGCCCACTACACATTTATCAAATGTTAATGCCGAAAAAAAAGAACAAAAGTAGACAAAATTTCAAAAACTGCAGTCTCTTCCTTAACAAAACATGAATACAACATTTACGAATTTCAATAAGCCAAAACAAGTCTACGCTGGTCTCACTCTAAAATAGGTAACGTATATAATGAATCAATTTTCTACATGCATTCTTCTTTACCAAAATAGATCGCACAGGACGAAAAATATATGGTCAGAAGATAAAGGTGAAGACGTACGAACCATGGGGTCAGGCTTTCTGGAAGATCTGAATAAAGGATGATTCAGTATATCCGTTGCTGAAGGTCTCTTTACAGGATTGCTGACCATCATCATTGTCAACAACTCGACAACGCCATCACTGTAACATGTTGGCATCGTAGGTGTCTACAATGAATATATCGGTGTTATACTTGGTGCTGGTCAAATACAAATAGAATAATATACTGGTATTTCACTATTTAGTAACAAAATCATATTTTGTGCTACTTACGGAAAACCCACCTTTCTTGTAAATTTTGTGGATTTAGGCCGATTTACCAATATACATTATATTTTATTAATAATAATATGGAATTTTCTTTAAACAGTTCCTTATTCTGCTGTGATCTTGTTTTTCGAGTAAAAGACCCAATCGTAAAAATCAACATTTTCATAAAATATGGTAGTTCCATGCAGCAGTATCACATTTACATACATCATGGGACTCACAAATTCGTTTTAACATTTTACAAAATTTGCTTTGAAACAAACACAAATGCACACAGTATTCATTCAGCTAAAGGACGATGTTTTCCACTCTCTACAATGTCCCTTAATATCTAACTCAGTCTTATAAAAGTCTGCTTTGAGATGGTTTCCCTTCGAAGACAATTCCAAATATCTAGATCCGTCTTAAAAGACGGATCTAGATTTTTGGATTATATTCGAAACGGATCTAGACTTTTTGGATTGGTTTTCAAAGGGAAAACCCCACATCTCATAACCAAAGAAATACGGCTGTAAAAAGAAGTTTGTTTGACATACAGCCTGGTGGACTATCCGAAACAGCAGCATTTGTGGCATTATGGAATTACTGTCTTTGTCCATTGACGCCAGCTCATACATTAGGATACCCAGCGAATAGATATCACTCTGGAATAGAATGAACAAAATGAGTATGCACGTGTTCGTAAGTGGAATTTTTGTTGATTTCAAATAAGTGCCAAGATTAGTAGCAGCTGACTGTGTTTTTAAAAACAATCAAATATTGATTTTATTTAAACAACTGCATTAATACAAAATAAATGCCTCTTTTGCTATCCCAGGCATATATAAATTGGTAAATAAATATACTGTGGGATATCGCTGCCAGCTGTTTATAAAATCAAAATTACCTTCTTTCGATATCATAAACTTTGATGTATGATACACAACAGATCACATACGTTGTCTCGCGTTTGTTATATTTCGTTGCTCAAAGGAGGAGCAGATCTAAAACAGTACTTTAAAGGCATGGAAATATGCTTCTTATTAGAAGATCTAATTTTATTTCACTCATAAACACCAAAAGTGGCGTTTTTACTAATTCCTTCGCAGGTCATGAAACTACTGCTTTCTGTGTTCATTCGGGAAAATAAGAGTCTATCTTACGCTGACACAAAATATCTTTTATAATATTTTTTTTCTAAAACAGGCTGATCTTGGACTACACTGATACGCTCTGTTAAACTTAGGACAAAAGTGAGCCAGTAGTGCATGAGATCAGGGAAACCAGAGAAAGTTGAGCCACGACACAAAAAACATACAAAGTTACATGTGCGTCACGTGAATACAGATCAGCCTTGACATCCGCCGCCCAGTCTGTTCAGAGTCTCCGCTATCGGCATGGAGGTAGCGTAACCCTAAGCTACCCTTTAAGCGCACGGAGAAGACTCTGATCAGGCTGGGCTGATGCCCAGGCTGATGTGAGTCTTCAATGGGCGCACATGCCACTTTGTTGCTTTTGTAGTGTCGCGGCTTATTTCCTAGAAACAAACTGAGTGTATTATTTACTGCTTTCATTTTACTTTCGTCTATAAACTGCCATACATTGCACAGTCTGTAAAGTAAGGCTATCTGAATAACTGAATACAGTTCCTTTCCTAGCCATTTGAACACATAAAGATCATGACAATCAAAAGAATATTGCTGTCATATCCGACAGGGCAAGGGCCCGTCGGCGTCTTTTAATTAAAGAACGACTCTTTTGGTATGAGTGTTGTATTCTAGATGACGACAATGTAACTATGTGTAACTAACGCCATAAGCGACGTAACTTCATTAACATAACAATTGGGTCTAATAATATAGATACATTCAAGGATATTACATATCTCCCTTTCTTTTTTAAAGATAGCTAACTTATGTGACTAAACCCAATTGTTAAATAAAGATTGCAGAGTGTAGATAAGCTTATTGATGTCATTTATTTTCATGAATATTTAGATAAAAGTTCTGTCGAATGTCAACAAATATGATAAATGGTGAGTCACTATCAATTTGGATAAATGTTCATTGGTAATAACATGTTTTTGCAACTGTAATGCCTATTCAGGCTTCCTCATGCCTCTAAATCTATTCATTTTGTCATATTGGTTTGCACCAGACGGTTTTATGAATATGTCCTTTTCCAGCAGCTTTTTTGTTGCCCCTCTTCTGACTGTTTGTATACGCCACCTCTTAAAGTTTCTGTTAGCATCTTTCAGCAGTATCTCGTCTCTTGCAGAACTGTGTTCTTCTATCAGCTTTGTCTCCCTGTATTTTCTGGCGATACCTCTTTTCCTCTTCCGACAGTTTTTCTGTGCTTCTTTCAGCAATATCTCTTTGTCTCTTCCGGCAATTTTTCTTTGCCTCTTCTGGCAATATCTCTTTGTCTCTTCCGACAATTTCTCTTTGCTTCTTCTGGTAATATCTATTTGCCTCTTCTGGCAATTTCTCTTTGCCTCTTCTGGCAATATCTCTTTGCCTCTTCTGGCAATTTCTCTTTGCCTCTTCTGGCAATATCTCTTAGTCTCTTCTGGCAATATCTCTTTGCCTCTTCTGTCAATATCCCTTAGTCTCTTCTGGCAATTTTTCTTTGTCTCTTCTGGCAATATCTCTTTGCGTCTTCTGGCAATATCTCTTTGCCTCTTCAGGCAAGTTCTCTTTGCCTTTTATGGAAATATCTCTTTGCTTCTTCTGGCAATTTCTCTTTGCCTCTTCTGGCAATTTCTCTTTGCCTCTTCTGGCAATATCTCTTTGCCTCTTCTGACAATTTCTCTTTGCTTCTGGCAATATCTCTTTGCCTCTTCTGGCAATTTCCCTTTGCCTCTTTTGGCAAGCTCTCTTTGCCTCTAGTCTTCTGGCAATTTTTCTTTGCCTCTTCTGGCAAGCTCTCTTTGTCTCTAGTCTTCTGGCAATTTTTCTTTGCCTCTTCTTGCAATATCTCTCTTATAATTTCTGCCAGTAAAAACTCTACTTTTTTCCACAATATCATCTAACGCAGTAGCTATCGAATGTTGTGTGTGTTTTTTTCCAGTTGTGAATATCTAACATTTTTATTCGTTTTTCTTTTGTTTGTTGATAAATCTGGTTGTCTCTGAATATCATAAATACTTGTATATCCACATCAATATTTACTTATCTTCATCTATCGGTAATTTGTCATAGTTTTATGATTACTTTCTTTGTCCCATCAAATCTCCTCTACCCTGACCAGTCGCTGTTCCTCTATTCCTTTTTATGAACATTTCTCTCTGTCTCATGCACTTTAAGTAGGCTTTCTGTTTCAACATGAGTCCTCGCTTGGAAGCCGCCATTTTCATGAAATAAGGAAGAAAGGACAAACCAGAAGTCTTCAAATAAATACAAGTGAAGCCACAGACCCATTAAATTTCCAGCAATCCTCTATATATATCTGTTTATCTTCTGCTTTAAAGTTCACCTGATTCTCCTCTTCCTTTCATCCTCGTCGCCAATGTCATATCCGACAGGGCCGGGACCCGTCGGCATCTTTTAATTGAAGAACGACTATTTTGGTGTGAGTGTTGTATTCTAGATGACGACAATGTAACTATGTGTAACTAACGCCATAAGCGACGTAACGTCATTGACATAGCAAGTAGGTCTAATAACATAGATACATTCAAGGATATTACGATTGCCTTGTCTTAAACTTACCTTGGCCGTATAGGGGATACAAGCAAACGCTTCTGGGCTCATATATAGCGGGGTGCCACACACAGTCTGAGCAAGATCAGCCGCCGATTGCAGTACTCTGAAAAATGAAAGTTTCGGAAATATTTAGGTTTTTTTTTTTAGAAAAAAACTCGCTAATGCTAAGATACCCTTGCCGGTGTGCCTAGCCACCGTAGCAGTTACGGTATTATCAAAGCCTGCAATTTGGTTAAAAATAAAAAAAAATGATCTTTAGAAGATTCAGGCATTTTTCAGTCAAGCTGTATCTTGGGTGCAAAGTTTCAGACTGAGCCATTAAAACTGGAGGGATTTGATTACACAAACGTGCTACCTAATATCTTTTGCAAATTCTGAAATTTCTACGTTCGAAAGTTTGACAAAAACTAATTTGCATAAATGTGCTCTTAAAATGTGTCGAACAGACAGATGGACGACTGACTATGGTTAAAGGCGCATAGGAAAGAAACCCGGTTGTTTTGGGTTTTGATAACCAAAGGCTTTGATTGATAAATAAAGGGCCTTTAGTGTACTTTTTCATTTTTTCTCATGGTGAAGATACCTTTATCCCATGCCTATGCTCTAAGGATTACCTAGCTATGCCAAAGTCACCAAGCTTTGTGTCCCAATGTTCATCCAGGAAAACATTGGCTGTTTTCAGGTCTCTGTGAATGATGTTGTTGCTATGCAAATACTGAAATAAATTGCACCGACAAAATTCAAATTAATTTGTGGCATTTTGAAAATTTATTACACTGTTACAAGTTTAGAAATCGTATATACTCAGAAGCAAAAGAAAGAATATACTCTTTATAAAACCAATCGTTACGCTAATGCACATATAGTATGACACAAACAGTTTGGCAACGGAGTGCCTTTTACATCACAAGGTCTCGATTTCCGTCTGTCCCTGAGATCCCTGCTATCATGTAAATGAAACTCAAACACTGAAGTTTAGAAAAATATATACCTCAAATACAGATTAGTAGCAAACCCGTATCTTCTGAGAATGTGCAAAATCGACATGCACGTAAGTTGTCGCTATTGTGATTTTGATTCAGTAATGTTTGCTATACCATATTATTGTTCAATGAGTAAAATTGAGGCAAAATTTCAGCTCTGTGCACTGAAACACAAGAAATACATGTAATGGGCATTCAAGAAGTGCATGCTTTCTTTTGCCTCTTTGTATATTTGTGGCTTTAAATCATCAGTTGTTTTTTGTGGGGTTTTTTTTTTGCCATTTGTTCAGTCATAAATTTCATGTTTATATCAGCCAATATCAACACATTTGTTTTATTTTCAGAATCATCGCCTTAATCGCGATGATTCTAAAATTTAATCTTTGACACAGTGCAGACAAACTGATACCATATTGCTCCTACATTGACAAGACAGATCAAGATTTTTGGAACTGTTTTGGAAGAGTAAGACCTATCTCTATATAACCGAAGTACACAAGACTGATTTATGTATTTGGGATACTTACTCTTATGGAGACAGGAAACCCCGTCTTATAGCTAACTAACCTACCTGCAGTGCGGTTGTAATTTGTCTGAACCATTCTACCAGCCTTGCTTCTGCTAGAATTTGGCCTCTATGTTTTTCTAAATATCCACTAAGGTCCCCGTTACAGCAATACTCTGTCATCAAATATATAACGCCCTCCTGCTCCGAGCAATGAATGAACTCCAAAATATGGTCATGGTCAAGTTTAGCCAGCAACTGTATTTCTTGAACTGTTTGGAAGATGGTTTTTGGATCTTGCTGTGTCAAATCGATTACTTTGAGTGCCACCTATCAAAATGAAAAGTAGGTTAGAGGAATGGTTCATGGTTTTGGAAAGATTTATAGCCCCCGCTATTTGTGCTCTTAACAGTTTAATGCCAGGGGATATGCGCAGCGTTGCAAATTGCTTTCTTGCTCATGAAAGAACAACGAATCTTGGTCCACTACTTTGTATCTTTTGTATGTTCGTTGTTTTCAAAAATCTTCTTTCGAACTGCTTACAAATAAAAGCAATATGTACATACCTTTACCTAAGTAAATGATAATTAAAACAGAGAGACGATACCTTTTAAAGAAATTTGCGAAAGAAGCACTTATGCCCCAGTCACACACACACATACGGATTGGGCGGATAGTCGCGGACTTAAAATCCACACAATTTGTGGGCGTGGTCTCTCTTCATATCGAATCCGGATCGTATCCGTATGGTATCTGCGAGGTCCGCAGGATATGCCACCAAATTTTGAAAAGTTTAATTATTCAGGCGCGGACGAGTTAACCATAATGATCCGTAACTGAAGGCATTTATCCGGATTTTATCCGTATCTAGTCCGTATCTAGTCCGTATCTCGACCTGTCGCTCCGCGGTCAACCCAAATTTTATGGACAAATACGGTTTCATGCGGATTGTTACGGTTAGTTACGGGTCTCGTTCTGCGTATTGTTACGGATTAATGCCCCAGTCAGATTAGCTGTTCGCAATTATCCTCACCAATACGTATCTGTCAGTATTGAAGTGTAAGTTATCCGTATAGAAACGTATCTGAAGGTAAAAGTCCGTAAAAAAACTCCGAACAAGACCCGTAACTAACCGTAATTGACGGTAACGGTCTGCGCGAAACCGTATCAGTCCACAACTTGGGGTTGGGCTGCGGAATGATAAGTTTATATACGGATTAGATACGGATAAGATACGGATTAGATACGGATTATATATGGATAAATGCGAATGAATGCCTTCAGTTACCTTTTGTTACGGATCAATACGGTTTACTCGTCCGCGCCTGAATTTTGAAAATTTTCAAAATTTGGAATCGGATCCTGCGGACCTTACGGATACGATACGGACAGTAACAGACTCTGCGGATGCGATACGGACCTTTACAAATAACACCGGACAGATACGGATGGGCCATCCGCAGATGCGATACGAACCATTACGAATAAAACCGGATATATACGAACGGGCCATCCGTAGCATCAACAACATCTTTCCGCATCTAGAAGTAACAGAAGGTAATGGATAGTAAGTAGTACGTATACATTCGTATCATCCCTCATCGTATTGATTCAAAGGGAAAATATCTGACCGCAGACATCCGCATTTATCCTTAATCATACGCATCTATAGGTAACTGTATCCGTAAATTAATCAAGAAAATAAGCCACGCCCACAAATTCTGCGGATAATTGTGGATTTTTATCCACAACTATCCGCCCAGTCCGTAATGTGTGTGTGTGACTGGGGCATAAATCAGCTTACACATGCTGCTTTATCATTTGTATTGTTCATTTTTTTGCTCCCAACTTCGGAGAAGTTGAAGGGGCATATTGGTTTGGGCCTGACCGTCCGTCCGTCCGTACGTAACACTTCATTTACTCAAGAACCATAACTGAAGGGGTCTTGATATTTCATAGTTAGGTAGACTATAAAAAAAACCCGGAGGACACATTTTTTCTTGTCCATCAGCCTTGAACTTGCAGAGTTATGCCCTTTTTTGAAAAAAAATTAAATGAGTGTTTGTTCCAAAATCCTGGGAATACCGTCTAAGCTAGGATGCTTATATTTGGGCAAATTCTGTGAAAAAATGACTGAATTATGCCCCTTGTTGAATTTGGCATTTTTCCAACTTTTAAACCGTTTGACCTAGAACCCTTAGGACAGTTGTCAGTTACTGGTGAAAGTAAGTGCACTTAGTACTGGTTAACCGCTTAGGAGGTCTAAGCCTGTCCAGGAATAGTGTGGTTAGGTTAACTGACCGTCCCGACATGACCATAGTTGTGTACCGTGGACGTTAAATAATAACACAACAACCCTAATTTTTAATCTACTATTAGTATTTAAGGTGCTGATCAGTCTGATCTTGGTTGTGTTATGATGCATTCATTATTGACAGATTCCCCTTTTCTCATCTGTATAAAACAAAATTATGAGTGGTATATTTCTCGAGAACAATAATGCTGTGGCCTTGATATTTATAAAACGGATAGACCATAAAAATGAGCAGATCCGTATTTTTTTTTCTTTTCCGTCTGCCATGTACTTACAGACTTATGCCCCTTTTGCAAAAATTTACATGAAAGTTTGTTCCCAAAATCCTGTGACGACCGTTTGAGCTAGGATGCTTATATTTGGCATACTGCTAGGGGCTAAGGTGTAAATCACCTTATTAACTTTTGGGCTAATTCCGTCACAAAATGAGCAAGTTATGCTGGACATCTAAAGTCTTACACCTTTAGTGGGAAGCATATGGTTGGGGGCATAGCGTTTCACAAACACACTTTCTAGTTAATAGTATATTTTCTTTATCAATTATGAACGTAATAAAATGATACAGAAAGATGCCATTTACCTTATCTCCTCTTGAGTTTGCTAGCAAGAAGACTTTTCCGAAAGCCCCTTGTCCTATCAGGCCCTTCACTTCTAATTCGTCGGACATTTTCGTGCTAACAAGTTTACTACAGTTGATTTTGTCAAAATCGATATATACTTCTGTTTAATCAATACCTATTTTTTCAATAGTCCTACCTACCTGTCAAAGCAATTTACTTCCTTGATCTTAATATATTTCTTACTTGGAAAATTATTCTATTTCTTTTCCGGGTAACATAACAGTAATTATTTAAGTAAGAATGCATTCCATACACTTCACTTAAAGGCCCCATTGCTCTATCAGCATGAAAAATTTTCTCATGAGCTATCGCTACAAGCTTCTCACTATGGTTTCGTAATTCTAAATGGCCGTGATTAGCCAGCTGTAAACAAATAAAGCATCCACTAGTTTCACATGAATTGGGTTTGAAAACTTATTTGGGTCATTTTAGTTGCCAACTAAAATGACCTACTTTCGATTTCATGAAATGGTAAAAATACAATGTACATGTGTGGAGTCCCAGTCACTATCCCGCCTATGTTTATAAAGCATTGCTGGATGGGAAACCAGAACAGGAAATTGTATTTTGTTGAGCGATTTGTTATTTTTCAAAAACTTGCTTTTGCCAGTTATATGACTCAATATATGCACACCAACCCACATTTTATTACAAAACGTAAAGGTTGAACCGCTTTTTACAATGATTTGAAATTAGGCATTTTACCGCTGATAGGACTATGGAGACTTTAAAACTACATAATGTTCAATATCCTTTAAAATGCCATTGAAACAGTTATATTCAAAGTGAAACCATTTCTAAAATTTGTATCCTAGATTTATATATGAGAAAAAAGATAAATTCGGGCATGATAACGAACGCCTAAGATTAACGAGACGCCTACGGGACGGGTAAACTTTCTTATCATATGACGTCGCTGTTATTCAGTGGATAACGTCGTGTCATAAAAATCGTATGACCACACGTATAATACCACTTTGGCGCCTATACGTAATGTCATTGGCAACGTCCGTTTCAACAATACTTTTTCTTATTGAAATAATGTCCATTTTAAAGGCTCGTTTCATAAATTTCATATGAAATGATTACTCTTGTAAGATTCTCTATTTATGCGACGTATATTTTAATTTGGAAAGTCGAAAATCCGTCTTGTTGTTGTAGGTGGCAGTTTTACTACATATTCTGATTTTTGTCGGTTTTGGTTTCGTTTTATTTCAAACTTTAGTTGAAACACACATTACTGTGTGTCAGTTTTCTGGAAAATACGTAGCAACCAGCTGCTGAAAGTTTTGAAAGGTATGAATTATGACCTCCTATCAACCGCACACCTGTCGACTAAAATAATTTGAGGAATCAAGCGAAAACACAGTTTTTATTAAATGTTCGGAAAGCTGATAACTACTGTTTTCGTTTTAAGGTTTTTCCGATGTTTATACTATGAATATTTAGCTAGCATATCTTGAAAGTATGGATTTTCGTGACAGACAGCTGAAAATACCAGTGATTAGGCGTGACATTTTGCCCAACATAACTTTAACAGGTTTTTCCTGATTATTTATTGTAGTCATAAATATACATCAATATATCAGCGAAGTCACTTACACAAATTTTAACTGAAAACTCACAAAAAAAACGAAAGAAAATTGGAGAAATACTGACCAACCAAACCTTCACGCTTCACTAATCACTATATCCAGCATGCGTTGATATACGGTGATCTTAAGAGTCTACTGACCGTTCTTCCTGTGTCCAGTCTCATGAAAATTTAGTTATATATAAAATGCTTGGCATTCTAGTATCACGTCGCTTTTATTGAAGTTTCATTTTAACGGGCCTTCATGGCCGAGTGTCTAAAAGCGCGGACTCTTACCGCTGCATGTGGGCTCGAGCTTCGGCCAGAGCAGAAGTGAAAAAGCGAATTTCTGCTTACGGAAGGCCGGGTATTTTTTCTCCCGAAAACTTCAATTTTCGTTCACCTTTGCTTAACGATCGGTCGGTTCGGCATAAGTGAAATATTCTTGAAAGTGCCATAAAACCCATCTAAAAAGCATAATTCTCTTTTTCTCTTTGTCGGGTATAATGACGTCACACATCTCACATTTTATAATGACACCATGGACATCAGTACAAGCGTTAACACAGAAAATATTCCGATGAAACAGATGCGCCGGTAGATTACTCAGCTGCGGATCCAGGGGATGGGCTTTGGGGCTCAAGCCCCGCCACCTGGGGCTGTGTGTCCAATATTATGCAGGATTGCGGTAAAAAGGAGCATCTGATTATAATTTAAGATGATATGCATGTTATTTTATTTTATCAAATATTCTATCTGGAACCCTGATTATGGCATCCTTCTTTGGGTCCTAAGCCTCGCCAGTTATGCAGAGAGAGCCCCGCCAGCTAGTTGTGGTCTAGATCCGGGTCTGCTTACTTTCTAAAGACTGTGTTTTGGATTCAGTCTTGATAATGCAGTGATCAATTTTTTTTTCACTGTTTGCCTCAGAACTTTCTATAGTCTGGTAGTTGAGGAGACACGAACACTTCAGAATCCGCAAAAGGTCCGTGCTACGAAAAGGGTTACTAATCAGTAATAGCACATGATAAACGAAGAAAAGATAAGCCGAGGTTACTATCAGCGGAGACTGGCGTAATGTTGAAAAGCACGAGAATCTATTTAACGGATCAGCATGGCTACCTTTCTTATAGACTAGAAGGCTTGTTGTCAGCATCTGATATGAAAAACGTGTAGCGTTTATTGTTTTCCTGCGTGCGTTACTTCTTATGATATCAAGAGCATGTGAGCAGGGGCTCACGTTTTTCCCGGCCAGCGCCACCGCCTGATGAAAACACCCTTAATACAAAACTTTAAAGCAAATGTTAAACAATAGACAGACAGATGGACAATCTATAACAAACCCAGTGAAAGGTCTATAGACAAATACCAAAAGGTTCCATTTGCAATAAGCAAAGGAATAAACAAATTTTACACAAAATTTCAACACAAGTTTACATAAATTTCAGTGTCTGCGACCTTGACCTAAAGTCAGCAGCCGCATCCTAGATGATGTCAACCAATCAGTTTCAAACTAGTAAGTAAGCAATCTGAGAAGCTCTTCAAAACTTCTACTCGCAAAGAAAGAATCTTTTGCTAGGAAAGCAAGTTCATTCCTGTAAGATTTGAACTGGGTCTTGGTGCCTGCGATGGGGTCTCATGTCGGTCTGTGCGTCTGCGCAGACCTTGCGGGGTCTTCGCCTTCATTTTCATGGTCCTGAGAACTGTATGACTGTAGCAGCCCGAAAGGGCTGCTCTTTAAGCGGATGGATTTGGGCCTTTGCCGTGCTAATGGTCCCGGTTCGCGAATTTCTTTTCAGCCATAAACGGGGTTCTGTTGCCTTTCATTGCTATCCTTCCATCTTCTCAATATGACTGAAATGCTGTTAAAAGGACCGTTTAATCGCCAAATTTTAGGACAGGTATGGTAGCAGCAGTGGAGAATCGTGGCAATGTCTGCTCAAAGGTTTATCCCTGTGATAAAGTCCAGCGAACTATTTTTTGTTCCCATTCTTATACTGCTGAGATATCGTTTGTGCCTATCGATAGTCTCAACATCCTTCGATCAGTCATCACAATGCAAGTCAGGCATGCGACACAGTTTTTCATTAATTTTGACCGTTGTGAGATCTTTTCGACTTTTAACTCCTCAGATGAACGTGGAGCACGCTCATGATATATTTGCTATGCGCAATTTCATAAGCAAGACCGAACGCCTGTAAAGACAAAACTTCTGTATTAAGGATTACTAGACAAATGAGCAGTTAATGCCCATTTGCTTTCTGTGTATTTTAAGTTTTGTCTCAATGTAACGCTATTCACTGAAAACGCATATACTGCCTTTCTGAGGACCCAACAATAGTAATGCATCGTATGATAAAAAAAAGTTTGCTTGGAGAAAGATAAGCAATATGTACTCTATACAAAAATTATTTTCTCGTCTTAAGTGTGGAAGCAAATAAACAAAGAAATGCTTTATTGGACAAAAGTGATAAAATCTAACATAATTTAGCTCATCATCCATGAGGCCCTCCATCTTCCTTCACGGAAGGTCGGGGACCTCATGGAAGACTAGCTGGATCGGTTATTCTACCTCATCTTCTGAACAGTTAGCTCCGGCTCTTAGCTATAAAATAAATCGTGACGCGAGAAAAGTAAATCTCTAAGAGGATGTCCGACCAGTCTGGACGCAAATCATCCTGTGTATTCATTTTCGCATGAACAGTCTTTGTATCCCAATCACTTATTCTATTGACCTGTATTGAAAAAAACAAAAATGCGGTGAGTTGCACTTGGTTGTGAGAATACTTCACTGTTTGTTTATGCAGCTAGCGTGGCGGCTGAAATCAGTTCAAACAGGCTGTATGAGCTACATGAGCCTCTTAGGGCTTAGCCAACGTAGCTCTAAAACAAACGTTAAGTCTTCTCTAGAATAAAATAAGTTGGTGCATTGTCTTGAAGATCTTCATATTGTGTTGGTGATTTGACTATCATTTCATCTTCACTAGGTTTTGGTTCTACTGTTCCATTATCCAGAGCATCATACTTTTTTGACACTTGGCCGCCTGTTCCTCGAGTAAGTTTTTCATACTGGTCAGGTGGTCCTGAACCGAACAAACTATCCCCAGAGTCATAGTCTGTGACGGCAGGTCCCATATAGTCACTGTTCATATTTGAGACACTGTATAATGTTGTATCATTTGAAGGTTGCTGAGATATTCGTATAACCTGTAAAGGGTATAAAAACATGGAGAAAAGGAGAATTTAGTAATGGCAGCCGATCTGTTAAAAATACATTTACGACGAGCGAGAAGATCTTTACTCTCATTTGAATGTAATAAATGACACTGCTGCAATGGAGCTTAGATTATATAGAACCCATTCTAGAACTGATACAACAGTAACAACTTTTACATTTAATGTAGGTATGAGCATTTCATAAAGAACATGGAAAGCTGACATGTCATCGAATTAAGTTGCAACTATCTGCTTAATTTATTTTTCATTCATTATCCACGTATTCTGCAGAATTTTGATCAAAGAATTAAATGACATTAATGTTGGTTTAATGGTACGCAGTCATTCTATATTTATATGAACTTCGATCCCAGGGATTGAGTGATATCCTTCAACACAAGGATCGCTATATTGCCATGTACATGTAGATGCGTTATGCCATACAAGGGGGAGGGCTGTAACTAATGTTGTGAGAATTTGTAGCCCGACCCCATTGCTACTATTTGAGCAATAAATATGTTTAAACTAGATGCGTTATGCTGATTTAGAATTCCATTACACCTAATGAATAAAACCTCCGAGAGGAAATCGCAAGAGATGAAAAATCGACGAGTAGACTTTACTCCCTGAAATTCTTCCCTGAATGTCATGCTCAAAGTATATAAAGATATTGGTTGGTTGGTTGATTTGATGCTTAACGTCCACAGTAAACAACTAAGGTCATGTCGGGACGGTCAGTTAACCTGGCCACACTATTCCTGGGCAGGCTTAGACCCCCTAAGCGGTTAACCAGTACTAAGTGCACATACTTTCGAAAGACATAGATATTATTCTGTACCATTACCTTTTCGTCATCAATATCAGAGTAGTGGGTTTTGTAACTCCTTTCTCTGCTAATCTCAACTTTTGTCTGTACTTTAGAAAGCATCCAGCTGAATACAAATATGAAATATAAATAAACTGGGGATGCATTGAAAGAATTCAAAAGTAAGAATATGATAAACAGACGGGATGCACCCTCAGACATCTTGAAAATAGGGCTTGCGGATTCAGTGCGATTTTGTCTTCATCGATGTTTTACGTTTCTTTTACAAACCTGAGAAATTTCCGTAAATACAATCGCTACCAACTCCGTAGCAAATGGACATCCTCGGCACACCATGGTTATTTTATAGCGTTACCTCCATACATATTTTAACAGCGACTCTGGGTGATCGAGGATAGGAAATATAATCTTACAACGATGGTTCTCTATCAAAAAGGCAATTTCTGTGTTTAGTAGCTATAAAAGCAATCTTTCTTCAGCCATATCAAAATACAGGGGCATTTAAGCATGATATCGATGGAGATATTGACGACGCAGATCAGCCTGTGCACCCGAGAACTCATCATCACTGTTCGCCTCAATTTAGTATGGTCAAGACCCAGAAAAAGCATTAGGGAGCAAAGAAAAATGTTGTATAGACAGATCTACGCAGTTTGCGTCGCAAATGTCATTAGAAAGAGTTTTCTCTTTTCATTGCTCACACAATTATTTGATGATAGCGTGGGTATGTAAGCAAAAAAGACATCAGATATCATAATTACCTAAACTAGACACCAAATATCATAATTGCCCTAAACACTGAATTTGTCCTTAATTCTTTAAACAAGTTGCTTGCACTATCTCACACCTAACTATGTTTTCAAGAATGTTACGAAACGAAAACGAGCTGTTACGAAACAAAAAACTCATAGTTACCAAACGACCTGGTCATCAGGTCTTTTGGTAACTGTGACTCTTTTTCCTTTCGTGATAGCTCTTTTTCTTTTCGTAACATTCCTTGTATATACGAGACGTTCTCAGTTAAGCTGGGCCATTCGCGGACAAAAATGGCCATATATACAACCATGCCAGAATTCAAGAAAAAGTCACGACCATAATGCTCATGATATCTGCTTCAAAGCTTTAAAATATTTTCAGATAATAAATTAAGATTATGGAATACCAACCATGTTTAGAGACATACCCTAACAATTAAACACGATGTATTTTATGACGTTATTTAGATACGTTGAAGAACGATCTCGCATACGATTTCTTTGACATGCGTAGCATTGCACTTTTACCGATCTACTGACATTTGATTATTTTGGCTGGTTTCAATTTAAAATGTTTTTCTTTGCTTTTCTGGAAGAGAGGGGTTTTCTATGAAGCGCTGCTTAATCAAATGACGTCAACGCTTACATAACGTGATCTTAGTGACGTTGTGACGTAGGTTACGTGTGACGTAGGTTACAGTACACACTTTTTAACGTTTTTATACCATTAAATGTTTCAGTGCATGAAATCTAAGCACACCATCTTGTAGCTGTTACTAGGCAGGATTTTGCACATGAGTTTCAGAGCGATTGCTTTGCTCAGTTTTAAGACTGAAAGCCCGTGACGAAAGGTTACATTCTTAAAGAAAAATGCTGGGTTAATGTACTTTGAAGTCGAGTAAAATATACAAAATGGACCATATCTGCACAAATGATATAAACTATTAAGGAACACATATTTCTTCACGTGATCTTTAAGTTTTATGATGCTGGGCCATTTTAGTTAATACATGTATCACGAATTTAGCGCTGTGACGTAGGTTACATAAAATTTGCGACATTAGTTCCCAGTCTAATTTCGTAGCAAGAACTACCCTTTCGATATTGTTTAAACGGGGAAATATATAAGAAATCACCTGAATTTAATAATGGAACTCGATTTTAAGCAGTGATTTATCTTTTTTAGCCGTGTGGCGTTCATATCTATACAACGGCAATATTGCGACATTTGAAAACGTCGCCTTTTACACCAGGGTATCATTATTCGAACCAGCGTTAAAAATGTCTAACAAAACGCATGCATGTCTTGGTACTTTTATCTACTTCTTTAGACAGAGGGCTACTTGTCAGAGGGTAAACAGGACCGTTATTTTGTAATTTAAAGAAAGGTAATACGAAGGACAAAAATAATAGCTAATGGCCCAGCTTAACTGAGAACGTCTCATACATGTACATAGTTAACCAAGGGTGTACCTGGCGATATGGCAGTGCATTGCTATAGCGATATGGCAAACAGCTGGGACCCTGACCAGAGTGCTCCGAAATGATCAGAGTCTACGCAGTTTGCTCAGACACTTTTGATCATTATGATATATCTGTGCCAATACAGTCATACCTGTGTATTTTGGGAAATATCAGACAGACAGCCACTGTACTTGCCAGTCCAATCAAAATGCCTAGAACCAGGATACCGACTAGCATAAGGACTCCGTCCGTATGGTCCATCATCTGGTTGAGACCGCATGGTGACGGGGCTGCACAAAATGAAAAAGACACAGCCATTATCTAGTGGGCATGAAAAGTAAAACAAAGTCTTATAAATGTCTATCCAATGGCATGATGCTGCGTGTATGTTGTTACGAAGTTGTTTCAGCCTGTTGTATGCCCAATATCGAACTGCGTTAATCACCATTAACTGCACCATATTGTTTGAAACTACTAGGAGTCGCATTGTAGGCACTATAGGCATATGGATGAAAGCCCATTCGAAAATGCAAGACAAAGTTACTTAGTGGTTATCAACCACCAAATTTTAGGTCTTAGCAAAATATCTAAAATCAGATGGGACTACTAGTCTTAACTTGAGTCTGCACTGTCTGTCGATTTTGTAAAAAACGAGTGGAAAGTCACATGTCCTTTTCGAAAAGACGAATTGGTCAGTTGCATAATACCGGTATAGGATATTTTGCGTTTTGAGCAAATCCATGAAATCCACGATCTGCAAGCATACAGATAACGAACCATGTAACAGATGCCAGTGAAATAGAATTTTAATCTAACCAAATAAAATGCCTAGATATTTGCATCACGATTTTCGTTAATGAACGTAAACAGACTTTATATAGTCAAATATACATACGTGGTGGTGTACTTGTTGGACATTTCGGTAGCCGTCTGGCTCTCTGGCACATAGAAGTGTCTAGAAACATAACAAAAATTAAAACGTGAAACATGCAGTTCTTACTTAGGCAAGTCAATTTAATTTTTATCTTGATAAGTATTTTGAAATTTTGAAAGGACTAAATTCCTACGGATTTATTAGTAGTTTTGTTTTCACTCATAAGATTATCAATATTTTAGTGTCATTGGGCATTGGACATCTTAATAAAGCAGCATGTGATTCGACGTACAGTCAACTATCGATATCTCGAAGTCGAAGTTCATATCAAGCAACTGATATCTCAAAGTAAATTTTCTGGTTCCAGAAAATTTACTTTGAGATATCAGTAGTTTGAGATAAAATGAGTTAAAATGTAAAGAAAAATTGGAAATGCGTCAAAACAATTTTCTTTGATATAAAAAGGCACTTTGAGATATCAGTGTTTGAGATAACGAGAGTCAACTGCACCTTAAAGTTCCCTGAGTAGTTTGGCAAGTTTGATAATAAAAAATCACTTTTATGTAGTTATCTCAACTGAATCTAGGTTATTCCTTTGATTTAGATGCATCTATACTTCAAATACATAATTTATTTTGTTATTACCAAGATTCATCAGTAATTCAATTAACTTACAGTTAAATATATCCTTGCAGTCGAATGTTTCGCTCTCTGTGCAGAGTTCCCATGTCTCTGGCAAAATGTCCTCCGTCCTTGGAACGCAAGCATTAATGAATGCATGTATGGACGCTACTACTCTAGGTCTGATAAGAACACGGCTCAGCAGGTCTTCGTCGCTGAAAGTTGAAATATATGAAAGAAAAAAAACGATACAGCAATTATACTGCTTTATTCAACTAGCTTTTCCTGCAATAATAGCTTTATCAGTAGAAGTTTTATTATTTATTGAAAAATGACTTGATGATGGCAAAAAGTAGCCATTTTCAAATGAACGCCCAACAAAACAGTGACTTTTTTGCTAAATTAAATACCGTAGTTATAGGCACGGGGTGTAAGATGTATTTATGTATTTATTTATTTGTATACTAAATATTCGGCTGTATCATGAAACAATGGGGTATGTTATCATGTTTTGTACGTAGCAGTATCAATTACCTTGTCAGGCTTCAACAGACTAAACTTCATAACATATAGTGCCTCAGAGCACTGGCTCAGTGGCTGCAGTGTTTTCCGGTAAAATGACACAAAAGATTTAAATTTTGATATATACAGTAAATGCTTAGGGTATTTTATCCGCATAGGAGCCCATGACTCTTATGCATACATACATACATACAGTAGTTCTGCAGTTTCATATCAATTTGATGTACGAGTGCCTACAAGATACTATACATACCTACAAATTAAACTGGCGTTAAATTCATCATTGTCTCCTCCAAGACCAGGTGGCAGTGTAGCAGTACCTGAAAGGGTTGAATACCATATGAGCCGCGACGCGAGAAAACCAACAATGTAGTTGTGCGCCCAGCGCAGACTCAGATCAGCCTGGGCATCCGCCCAGTCTGATCAGAGTCTTCGCTGTCCGCATGAGGGTAGCTGAGACCCTTAGCTACCTTTAAGCGCTTAGGAAAGATTCTGGGCAGACTAGGCGGATGCCGATGCTGATCTGAGTCTGCCCTGGGCGAACAACCACTTTGTTGGTTTTCTCGCGTCGCGGCTCATATTTATTAAACATCCCCGGCGTTGCATTACCTTCTTAAGGTGAATACCGTATTAAAGGGGGGGGGGGGGGGTATTTAGAGCCTGTAAAGAGCAGTAAATCAGTTACTGCCAAAATACATGTAATAAACACAACTAAGGTGAATTGATATACTTAGAGATGAAGCCGGGTGGGCCTGGATAGCGTAGTGGATAGAGCACTCACTTTCTACCTCTGCGGTCCGGGTTCGATTCCCGGCGTCGTCATGTGGAAGGGTAGTGGTCGCCCGTCCGAGGACGGTGGTTTTCTCCGGGTACTCCGGTTTCCTCCACCAGTATAGGACCACAAACGCGCCAACATCCGTGCCATCGAGAGTATTTAGATAAGTTCGCGTGAGCTTTCAATGCAATCGATGTAAAATAAATAAAGTTTACATTTTTAACAGCATTGCTACTATTTCCCCATTCCCCCCCCCCTTCTCAAAAGTGGCCAGCCCTTAAAGAAAAGAGTTTGCTCTTATTAGAGCAAGTTCTTTCCTTGAAAAGTGGACCCAATTTTAAAGAGTTGCGTCTTCCAGAGATGCAAGCGGGAGTTCATGCTGTTCCCATCTGTAAAACCGAAAGAAAATTTGGATGTTAGCAAGTCAGTATAACATTATTTCTGTAAAAGATGCAGAGAGGTGGGGGGTATTAGCACAGTGGGTATGTAATATATAAACATACAATTTATCGCTTGGCGACTTTCTAGCGGTTACTTTGCAAAATGCAAACTTATTCACATTTAGCTAAGCGCTTAATATTCGATGATATCGCAGGTTGGATTTGTGATCCGATTTATTCATAATTACCTTCATGTATTTTGTGGTATTTCGAGATATCACCAACTTCAAGTTTTTATATGTTATTTTATTTCTTCACCACACAACAAAATTAGTGGCGCAACGTTATATAGAATAAGAATAAGTTAACTGTAATATCACAAAATGGGTATGCTTTTGTCACTTTGTTGGTTAACAAGATTTTGTAATGCACTTTCACAAATCTATACCTTTTTGTTGGGCTGTGTCACAAAATCGAATCACTTGTGTCAGAAAATCAAATACATGTACTTATGTATATTTATTTTGCGATATCACAAAATAGTGATATTGCAAAATCGAATTTGTGATGTGACAAAGATGGGCGAGTCCAGAAATAAGCAATATCCATTGGACCATTATGGAATCTCTACTCTGAGTACAGATCCCAAGCATCTGTCTGGCAGAACAATAACCACTCAGTAAAAGAAAAGGCAGTGATCAGGAACAGACATACAGTATTAATCCTATTAAACGCCCCGGGGCATTGTATTTTACGAAACAGCGGGAGAGGCGTTGTTTAGAGGCTAATTGTAGTAGCTCAGCCACTGCCAAAATACTCCTGATACACAATATTAATGTGAATGGATATACTTTCATATTTTTACCTCCCTTCTCAATGGGGATGGGGGTCAACTCTTAAAGGAAAGACTTTGCTCCTCTAGGAGCAAATTCTATCCTTGAAGAGTAGACCCCATTTTAAAGAGCTACCTCATCCAAAGAAGCAAACAGAAATTCGTGCAAGTTAATATAATATTATTTACGGAAAAGAGGCAGGGGGCATTTATTAGAGCAGGGGCGTGTAATAGGATTAATACGGTAATATTTTTCAGTAGCTCCTCCTACCTGAAGCCTAGACCGTGCTGATTGGTGGCTTCTCAGCCCGTCCAGAGTGTTTAAATAGCCGCTTTGCCAGACAGCTCGATATAGACTGAAATACTGTCTCAAAGGGTCGTTAAACCCAAAACAAACAAACAAAACAACCATGCTCGTAATTAAATGTAAACATGTAATAAAACAAAATTGTCGCTTACTGTTACTTTCTCTTGCGAATTCTGCGTCGTATGAAAACATTTTTGTATCCATTTTACCAGGAGAACAGATCAAGTTTTTTTAAAAATCATAAAATCCGGAAACATGGATTTCCTTAATACTTAAAAAATTACTCATCATTAACAAAAAAATGTGTACTTTATGCTTCAACACGAGTGTAAGCGAGTCCTTTGAAATATATTATTACACATATAAAAAGACCCGTACTTTATATTTATATTTGTCACGGAATGTTTTTATATTTTGCTTGACTAACAGACCAGAAAATGCAAATACAGCGTTTCAATGCATATGCAATTAACAGTACTTGCCGGGTACAGGTACCAACTGAAAAATCAATATCGTAAAAATGCTATGTATTGGGACAAATTTTGAGCAAGCGGTGCAGACCCAGCTCAGATAGCGCCTATTCTGATCAGGGTCTACACTGTCTGTGGCTTTTTTTTATGCATTACAGCACTGTGAAACCCAACTTTTCCACGGTGATTATTCATGGTGTCCCTTTTTCACAGAGTGTGAAGGGTATTTGAACTGACACATAGGACATTTTCTTTATGAAATGTGTGTGAACAGTGATGACTGCAATTTCGCGCAGGGTGATCAGACCTCCGATCTCGTCAACAGCAAACAGGTCTTTCGATCTAAAGCTCAGGATGATCAGAGTCATCGTGTTTGTACATGCAATAAGATACTTTTCTCATGCCAGGGTCCCAACCGCCCCGCCCCCAACACACACACACACACACACACACACACACACACACACACACACAGATATGCACGGTGAAATTATTCCGTAGAGGACTATTGCAGCCCTGGGCACCGTGTGCCTGTGCTCGTCGAAAGAAAAATTGTATGGACAAGAATCGTCGGCACATTGAATTTTTAGTGAATATACGAGGGGAGTTCAATAAGTTTGTAGAACTCGGGGTTTAACTCACAGATTGGAAGATGGTTTCAACATTATTTTTCAATATAACCCCCTTTACTTCAATGCATTTGGCCCACTTTTCTGTTAAGCAGTCTATGCCTTTGAAATAAAAGTCATCTGTTTGGTCCTCAAACCAAGCCTCTGTAGCAGCCTTGAGCTCATCATCGTCCCGAAATCTCGTTCCACGCAAGTGGGACTTCAAATTTTGAAACAGATAATAATCACTTGGGGCCAGGTCTGGACTGCATGGCGGGTAATTTAACTGCTCGAACTTGCACTCACGAATAGCCGCTTGTGCAACTCTGGACTCCACCCTTTGCTGACGATCTTGCATGTTCAGGCCTCTAGGTACCCACCTGGCAGATACTTTTGACATGCCTAAATGTTCATGGATTATAGTGTAAGCACTTCCATTAGAAATACCACATTCTGAAGCAAGTTCGGCAACTTTGATTCGGCGATCGTTTACACAGTATCCGAACTGACTGTACCATCTCTTCCGGTTTTCATAGCGTTGAATCGAGAGTTCAAAGTTCGCTTATAATCAGTAGTCGGAAATCATTATGTTTTGAGATTTTATCCGGAATCTGCTGCGTCATTTAAAGTTATTCAGCTTCGAAAATGTAAAGAGGTAAGTTTGATATAATTTGCTCTTCGGTCTTTTACTTTATTACCCTGTACAATGAAAACCTCATGGCCGTCACAGAAATTTTATTCCGAACAGCTTAATTTAACACGAGTTTGTGTCGTGCAAAACCTAGCTATCATCCTATTATCAAAACAAACAAACTGTAGATTGATAACGCCTTCCGTTTATTTTAAAGAGTTTTATAAAACATGGAAGAAAAGGCTCAAAATGGTTTTAGAATCATGCCAAGGGCGATTTGAATACTGTACCGTTTACTATCCACCCATACACGACATTGTACAGGGCAATAAAGTAAATGACCGAAGAGCAAATTATATTAAACTTACCTCTTTACATTTTCGAAGCTGAATAAATATAAATGACGCAGCACATGCCGGATAAAATCTCAAAACATAATGGTTATAAGCGAATGTTTGTACTCTCGATTCGACGCTATGAAAACCGGAAGAGCTGGTAAATAGCGTTCGGATACTGTGGTTTAGCACAAGTCTCTCAACACGGTCGATCATCTCCTGGCTGAGACATCAGCAGGGCGACCTGGCCTTGGGTCATCTTCTAAGGAGTCTCGCCCACGTTTAAATTCTGCTGACCACTTTGCCACTGTGGAATACTTTGGGCTACTATCACCATACACATCAGCCATGCGCCGATGGATTTCTTTGGCGTTTGCACCCTCCTTAGTGAGGAACTTTATGACTGCTCTGAACTCAATATTCTGACTTTCCATTTTTGCCTATGGGTATAGGTTTTCAAACAAAAAGTAAGAGCAACACATGTACGTGTTGACTGAATGGCTGTTATCATTCAACTGACAAAGGTTTACACTGCACAAAAGTGAAAAAAGAAATCTTGAATTGTATAGAAAAATACCGAGTTCTACGAACTTCGGCCCGATATAGACTGAAATACTGTCTCAAAGGGCCGTTAAACCCAATACAACCAACCAAAATCTACGAACTTATTGAACTCCCCTCGAATATATATATATACTATCCCTGACAAAAAATCAAGGGCGCCAAACTCTAATCAGTTCTAAAACCTAGTGCTTTATCCTGAAATCCAAGGGAACCCATGACAGTTGTAATGTTAATATGCCTATAAAATTAGTCACAATTAAATGTTAGATACCCAAAAATCTCTCTTTAAATATTTTGCTCTCAGCTGCCCATGACTGGCTTTTAATTTATTTACTGATTTTTAACCCATAGACTTCAAGTTTTTAGTACTAAAAGCCAGATTTTATAATTACAATTAAGGAAAAGTATTTTAAAGATACTTTTGCTCCTCGTGCTAAGCCCTTATCAATTAAAAAATTGCATAATAATAGCAACTGTAGTGTCTACATCAATTTTAAGCATAGTTATCAAACAAAATTTTAATATATAAGAAAAACAAAAATTATGACTTATATTTAGAGACCGAAAATTACAGATCCCCTCTTAATAAAATCGGTTTAAAGGCCCCATTGCTCTATCAGCATGAAATATTTTATCGTGAGGTACCGTTGCAAGCTTATCGTCATAGTTTCATCATTGTAAATGATGGCGATTAGCTAACTTTAAACCAAAAAATGTCATTGAGTTTCACATAGAAAAGATTCGAAAATTGATTTGGATCTTTTAAGTCGCCAACTGAAATGACCTACTTTCGATTTTATAAACAATAAGAAAATGGTAAAAATACAAGGTACAACAGTGGAGTCCCATTCACTGTACTGGTTTTGTTTACCCCTATTGCATCGCTCAACGGGATACCAAAAAGGAAAACTTTATTTTATAGATGGATTTGTCGTTTATCAAAAACACGTTTCCATACTTTTTGTCAGATGTATGGTTCAGTATATGCACATGAACCAAACGTGAATGTTGACGCGCTTTTCATAATGATTTGCATTTAGACGATTTAACCACTTATAGGACTATGGAGACTTTAATTTAGTCTAGAGGAAAAATAATTTTTCAAAATCAACGTTAATGCTAAATAATTCATCTTTTGCTGCTTGAAGAAGCTGCAATGATTTGTCGAAAAATAGGCAAATATACATTGATACTGTAAGAAGTCATTTCCTTTACTTACCTCGAAGGCCAAACTATCCTCGACGTATGAACACATCAGTATCTTAGTAATGTGAATTTTGAAGGAATGCGTGGCTACAGGTTTCAGGTAAAATCAATCACCATGACGCTACGGAAAGAATTTAATCACATGTACAATGTATAGTGGTCAACTTCAGATCGTGAATGTAATATCTAGTAAGCTTCATAGAAATATTGAAATTTGACGTGGGAGTAATGGACTGATCAAGGGCTATAAGTTTCATTTTAAAAAAAATATGCTGTCATGAATGACCACAATCAAATATTACCTACTTTAGACGGTGAGAACAATTTCTTGAGTTTATGATCCCGGCATTGATTACCTAAAACAGAAAATTTAATCATTTGAGAACGAATTATAGGTTTCAGAGAATCAGACTTTTCCATTGTATGAATCTCATGTAGCATCTCACTTATAAGTCGAGAGGAGCATGGCATACACTGTATGCCATGCTCTCGAATTATAAGTGAGATGACGCTATGAATCTGTTACCATAGCAGCTATGGAATTACCAACTGTTGCGCTTAGCACTTCGGCAGTATGAACTATTAGTTGCAATGGTAACAGCTCTATGACATCGGATCATGGCAAACAGCGTATGCTGTGCTCGCCATTTTTTCAATGGCATTACTAACTGATGTGCTTTCAACAGAAATTTCAGATTTTCTCTAACAAATTATTCTGAAGTCATTTAATTCCGTGTTTCAATGGAATATGAAACATTTCAGAATAACTCAGATAAGTTCTTGAATAATTCATGGCGACCGAGCACTGAAAGATCTGAAGACTTCAGAGTTGTGTAGCTGGACAAAGCAAAGGCTGTACCGCTGAATGGTCCGATTATTACCCCCGATGACTAATTAATGACCTACCTCAGATTGCGGTTACGAAACCATGAAAGTTCTACAAAAATCAGTTGAAAATTGAGTCAGTTGAAAACTGACTCAGAGTCGATACCTTGAAAGTTTTATGAAAATCTTTTGAAAAATTGGATCAGCTGAAAACTGAATCAGAGTTTGCAGCCACAAGATTTATATCACGAGACTGAACGAGGGCTGTAAATCTAGAGGATATGGTTGTACCATGGTCCAGAAAAAAAATATGATTCTTTGTACATGGTGATGACTATATATTGAAAGTTCTATAAAAATCAGCTAAAACTAAACAGGCGTTGCCACCAAAAGATTTATCAAGGATTGTAGCTGTAACAGAAAGGGTCTGACTGTTGCCTTACAAATTATGAATTCAACAATATCTTGGAAGCTGTAAGAAAATCATCGAAAATAAAGAAGCAGCATGACAGAAGTGCGGCAACAAGCCCCGTTTTACAATATAGATCAAGGGCTGCATCTGGTACAGATAGTGATAGCTAGCCTTATCTTGATTTTTATACAAAATAGATAATAATCAGCTGAAAACTGACGATGTTAGCGAAGGGCCGGATCCAGGGGGTGGGCTATGGGGCTTCAGTCCCGCCATCTAGGCCTCTGTGTTATGTATAAATTGTAGGCCCCCAGATAATAAGGAGTATCTGGTGACAACTTGAGATCCTTTATACGTGTGGTTAGATTAAAATATGTGTTGTGATAGCTCATTAGAATCGCCTCGGCGAGGCGATTCTAATTAGATATCACAACATATATTTCAAGTCAAAAAGACATTTAAAAAATTCTCATTAAATTGATCCCCTATTATGTCATTTATTTTCAAGCCCCCTTCCCCCCTTCCCCCCCCCCCCTCCCCCACACACACATCTCGGCACCTCCAACCCCAACCAGTTATCTAGAGCCCTACCAGTACGTGGTGGTCTGGATCCGCGCCGGGGGTATCAGATAGCGAAGAAAAGGTGTAAGGCATATAGATCTGACAGAAAGAGGCCCAGGACAACTACTTAAAGCAAAGTATGATCCTCTCCAGACAATGCTAGCGTTATATTGAATTTTTTATAAAGCCATGTATCGGCTCAAGGGATTCATGCAAAGAACAAACACTGTCGCTAATAGACCACACATTTTCATGCCCATTTTTGTAACCCACACAACAATGAAGGGGCGTTACACTGGGTGAAAGGTCTGCTCACCTCAGTTGTGCGACCGATCCATAAATATGCTTGTAGAATGTAACCCGCTCGTGAGTTAGCTCTACAGGAAGAGCTGGAGAAGGTCTAAAGTTGGTTTTGCGTTTTGAAGAGGAATTACAATGAGGGTCATTCAAACAGAGAAGAATGGAAAGTAGACATTTAGTGTCCCAAATAATCTTGAATAGCAGAAACCATAATTCTTTCGCACCATATGCTAGGACTGACACTTGCCCAACTTCATCCCTAGCACAATGAAGAATTGAAAAACAACAACAAAAATACACTTCTTTCTTGGCTTATACTCTTTGCTGAAACGTTTGATGATTGCGTCTCCAAATTAACAGCAAGATATTTTACGGCTCACTGAAACAGGAAGGCATACGAATGGAAGAGTAGGCGATACTGAGTAAAAAATTAAGTGAAAATGATTTTTTCTTGTGAGCTGCTGCTGAAGGTTGAACAAAAAATTAAGATCGCTGACCATGGCCTGCAACGCGGAGTTTTAAAGAAATGCATGGTGCGTGAAGAAATCAACAAGATTATGGCGATGAGGCCGAAAAATAGTGCCTAGATATGTTCTTTATTTTTGTAGCATTGTGTTTGAATTTATGCAATAATAGCGATCAAACATGTTTTGTCATTACATTAACATTTGCCAGATCCTGGTAAATGTTAATGCAAGAAAAACATGTTTGAGCCCTAAAATGTTATACGAAGGTACTTAAAGTAAATGAGAAGGAAATGATGAGGAACCGACACAATTTACACATCCTGTCCTTAACACCAAATAAGACAGGAGGATCTAGACCGCAACTAGCTGGCGGGGCTCTCTCTGGACAACTTAGAGTTAACTTAGAGACAACTTAGGGCCCAAAGAAAGAAGTCATATTCAGGGTTCAAGGTAAAATAGAGTATTCGATGAAAATCAAGATAATATCATGCTTACCTTGAAATATATGTCATGGCATCTCAACGTGGCGATTCCAGTGAGATATTACAACATATCTTCCAGTCTACCCGCATGGAACATAATCTCAAATTGTCATCAGGTGCTCCCGATTACCTACATTCCTGCATTTTATTGGACACAGAGCCCCAGGTTGCGGGACTTAAGCCCCAGAGCCAATCTCCTGGATCCGGGGCTGCCAGTAAAGACGGCATACAAAGCAAAGCAAGACAAGCAAAAACCCAAGCGGTCAGCTGCACACCTATTCTCAGAATAGACAAGCAAGTGTCTAAATTTGATGTCTTGTTGTTTAAACACTTATAAAAAGTACAAGTAACTGCTAGTAAACACTTTCACTCAATGAAATAGATATGATTACCCATTTTCAATAGCAGATAAAAATATTTTATGACAAGGTTGCTTCATTAGAGGCTGAAAATGGGATAATTTGAATGTCTTTTTACATGGTACACATGACTATATCCTATTTGCCATAAAATATTTGTACTTACACATAAAACAAAAGGTCCAATTAGTACATAATATGTTTTCATTTAAAACTGCAACAGTATTTAATCCATCACACTTGCTTAAAAATTTCTGTTTTCTTAGCAGCAATGTCGCGAAAATGCATGTAAGCTACGTTATATGCATCTAAATGAGTGGCAAGCAGGCAATGAGACATGTTCCACCTCAATATAAAGTAGTATTTTATGCATTTATGACTGTTAAGATCAATGAACCACCACATGTACGAATGCACTGAATATTGTGTAAAGCATTGTTTTTCTTAGCAATACACATTTATCAGAATGGATAAGGATGTAGGCTACGTTATCATGGTTTTGAATGCACTATAGGTGGCAAGGACTTTTCCTATATTACTACTAGTTTTGCCTATAGAGGAAGTGAGAATACTAACAAAACTCTTAGCCAGCTCTTTCTTTGCACGAAATATGCCGAGTCACATTGTACATGTATAATGTAAGCTACGTTATGTAAGCTACGTTACTGGCATTTTTGCGTAATGTCACTGATGCACTACAAAACTAGAGCGTGTAAGCAGTGGGTCATGCATACCACCCGCCTGCACCACGGCCTGATGAAACTAACTTAGTACATACTTTAATGCAAATATTAATGGACCCATGAATGGATGGACAGACAGCCAGTTTACATCAAACCCATTAGTTAACACAGTCCACAGCAGAAGCTTTGGCGCAACTGTTACACATGTTTCTTAGTCTGTGACTTTGACCTATGGTGGACATGATCATCCACATGATGTAAATTAGTATATTCATAAATATCTATCTTGCAATAATACTTAGCACGAAAGAACAATTTAATATAAGGTTTCGAGAAAAAAAAACAGAACCAAAACAGAACATTTACGCAAATATCAAAGTCGTACGTGCGGACAGACGGACAGACGGATGGAAAAGGGGCAAATAGTTACAAAATGTCATAGCTTTCAAAGTGTCCAAGTGTTTAAGACAAAGCGTCTCTGAAGTTTGAGATTACAGACGTCACTCATATAAATATGGAAACAGCAGTTACATTACTTGACTCAATTAGACGCTTTGGGTTTAAACAGATCTGTGAATTGAGTTACAAAAAATGGAAATTACCAGCGCTGTTATTATATTCAGTACTTATTACAGGTTGTTGAAACGTGTTTTTTACAGGTTGTTGTTGAAACGGTTGTTAAAACGCTTTTATTTCATTCAAGCAAACTTGCTATCGAGTACAAGAGATATGCTTTTCTGGTTTTGTAAGCTACGTTATTCTTTTCTTTTTCACTCTGCGACTGTAAATGCTTGCATTTTTGTAAGTTTATCAATGCTAATTCTAAACATAGAAACATTAAAACCAGTTCATAATAAAATATTCATAGGATTTGTAGTTTTTGAGATCCGATTAAAATTGAAATGAAAAATAACTACTTAGTAACAAATAACATATATGAGTATATGTATTTCAAAAATCCTTATCGTCTGGAAATCATAAGACATGTAATGTGTCTTTTTCTGCATGTAAAACAATCATAAGTTTATCATATAAAGTCAATTTAATTATACCTGATGCACAATGTGTGCATTCCTATTATAGAGTAGTGAATAACGTATCTTACTTGTTTATTTACCCTTGACCCTTGTAGTGATTTGTATTTTCCCTAAAATAGCATCTTTAGTGTAGAAATTTTAAATATGCTTCAAAATATATGTCTGTATGTATAAAATAAAGAAACAATGTTTTTCAAAAGAAAAAAATATTTTCATGTTTTTGTTATTTTATTGATTGTCTATTCTGAGAACAGGTGTGAATACTAAGAACATTTTCTAGACGTGTGTGTTCGAAGTAATATAGGAAACGTGGCTCTTCAGCTTTTTATCCGCCTTCAAGTGCAGTGAGCTACGTCAAGTCACAATTGACATGATTTGAAGCTCAGTGTTGGATCCAGAGGGGGTTCGGGAGGTTCAAACGAATACCCTTCTCAGCCCAAACTATCTTATTTTCATGGAGAATTTCAGGAAAAATGGTCAAACTGCACAAATAGAACCCCCTCAGCTATTTTGAACCCCCAATCCGAAATTCCTGGATCCGCCCCTGAAGCTCATGCCAATTTCAAAGTGTATAAGTTTTTGAATGATCTGGTAATGATCTGCCGACAGCAAACACAGTCACATAGAAAAAAGCATATTTGATTTCTATGATTCAATGCAAAAAGTGATATGATTAAAGTTTAAATACAAAAAGTAATGTGTCTAGTAAATACCCACACCATACAGGACACCACATATAGGAGCCAGCTCGTACAGAATACAAATTTCATTTTTAATGAATAGCCATTGACCGACCTACATGTAAGACTCATGTGTAAAACATTTCAAAATCACATCAAGCATGCATACAGTATTGGAAACGGCCAGTGGTCCGAATGCCACCTGAAATGCGTCCAGTCCCCGTCCGAGTCCATCAGAAATCTCCAACATAAAAAGTTTAGTGGCCCTAAGTGGCGACTACTTAAGGTGTTTTGGCATATCTCAAGGTCTTCTGGCTTAAGGGGGCACAGTGAAAAGAAATAAGTGGCGACTAAGGTGTTTTTGGCATATCTCAAGGTCTTCTGGCTTAAGGAGGGCACAGTGAAAAGAAATAAAAGGAAGAGGTGGACAGAGGAAGAGATTGGAAGAAAATGATTAGGAGTGGACAAGGATGGACTCTTTCAGCGAAACTAGGGCAGCTGAAAAAAATAAGAAAATGTGGGTAGGGGATGATGCAAATCAGCCATGTTATCTGTTATCTTCACCGCCTGTAAAGGCGAACCTCGAACACTGTCGAGAGGGCATAGTTGTGTAGTGCGTAGATATGGAATCCCTCCACCAATAATGTTGATAGACAAATAATAAAAGGTTTGAGCCACTATAAAAGGTTCTTCACACTTAATATGTACACTTGTCTGATAAAATCTCAATGTTCTGTGATTGGTACCCAGTCAATTTCCCTATCGCTTCCTGGGGCCGTATTATAAAACGACTTAAGTGGTTGATATGCTGTTGCTAGGGCTTAATTTCTATGAAGGAGATTCCCTACAACTACGAAATTTGCTCTGGAGGAACAGTCTCAAAAGACGGCCCCTGGGTCTTATGGCACTCAACATCTTGTATTTCGCAGCATCAAAAGAGTAAACTTATCTTTTACGCTGAAACTCTAACATCTGCAACTGGTCTAGGTTTACTTGTGTAATATGGGTACAGTCCAGCATAATATGTAATTGGTGTCCCTATGACCCCTGGTGTCCCTATGACCTTGTAAGCTGGCGGAATAGAATAGAATATAGTTTCGGCTATCCGTCACACCCGGATATTCTTGTCGTAGTATTATTTACTATAACACCAACGTAAACAAAACAAACCTACAAATTACTCCCATAATATGAGATATCGGGTATTCTGACGTCCATATTTTATGTTTTTATGCTGATATTTACATTTTTACTTTCATTGAATACCCGATCTCTCATCTACCATTGAGGTTTTGCATTTGCATCTTTAACCATCAGTTGATGTCGTGGAAAAAAATCGCCTTTAACAAGCCACACAGACCTGCTTGTATTTAAAACATGTTAAACCTGTTCAGAGACATACCAATTATCAACTTACCATGAACTGTTAACTTGTAAATTGTGAGAAAAAACGATTAAAATCATCAGAAATGAGATTTCCCGTAACTGGCAATGGCCTGTAATCCAAACAAATCCCACAATGCAACAGATACCTAAAGCAAGAATTTTTTTCTTTGGCGAAATAAAATTGATATAGATTTGATTAGAATATTTCTTCCCATTGAATATATGTGTGTAAAACAACTACATCTCACATATTTAATGTTTCTTTCCGCAAACATACATATTTGTACAACATATTACATTGTTAGGTGTCTCTACAGACTGTTTTTATTGTATTTGTTAATTTCGTTCAAAATTATCATTTTTGTATTTACCGACTTTTGACAAACAAAATGGATGCCAGTGGAGAGTGAAAAACCCTAACAAAAGAATCCAGATCGATCTGGCAAAGTGGTGTGTTCAAATCATTGAAGTTTAATGATAATTAACAGCTTATAGATTGATCTTTATTATTCAGCTGTTATTTTCTCCAGACTTGATCAAAAGTGTTTGCTCTGGTTTCAAGTAGATGGTAGATAAAACGTCACTCTCCAAGAAATGAAAATGAAAGTAGAAATGAAAATGTCAGAATAAAAATAGGAATAATAAAATGAAATATTAAATAAGAGAGTGGCAAGTTTTATGTTATAGAACTAACCTACAAATGTGATGGCTAAAGTTGGTTTTATTTATAATTTTGCCCTCCCTTTGATGCAAGCATGACGCGGAATGATAGACAGAATTAACATCATGTTCAGAATGTTATTTATATGTTTGATTTTCCACAGTGTGTCCGGTTCTCTTCATATTCTGCCAGTAGCCATAAACAGGACATAAGTTCGGACTGTGCTAAATGATTTACCCTGGACAAAGGGGGCAGTTTCTTACTATTTTTCATGTTTGAAACATAACTAAAAGATAATATTTTGCCCTGTATAAATTGTAACAGGTTATTTGAGATCAGGAGTATGGCTAACATGTCTTTTGATGCCCATTTTCATATATAGATAGGCAAGTATGAATGGTTGGCTGTTCCCTTCGAGGTCGCGGTGGTTTCTATTTCCTAGCCCCTATACAGCTGAGAACTACTTCTGGCTTTCTTCCACCACTGAAAAGTCCTCTGATATAATGATCAGATATGAACAAATCAAAGTATTAAGTTAAGGAAGAAGGAGAAGGACGAAGAGCAGTAATCTGGTAATAGAGTGGAAAATGCGTTGGACTACCTTTTGTCTACTGGGAATCTTATTAAGCCCTTTGGCTTGTTGTTCCCCTCCAAGCAGTTGTACTCAGTGTCGCCAGTTCCAGTTTGTGAACAACCTGATGAACACTAATTAGTACACGTCTGACAATTCAAAACGTTTAATACTCCATAATTAACTTATCCAACGTAGTTTTAAATTCAGCTACTTGAGTTCACTATCTCTGAAGGCAGCCATACCATACTTGAATATTTCTCACTACAGTACCAATCCCTGCTTTTCCAGTCATTTAGATGTGACTTTATACAGCTGAGAACTAAGACGCCCTGATAACTCTGTCATAGCCTGGCTAAATACCTCTGCCGCATAGGGTCAAACATGGTGCTGGCAAGTATGAATGGTTAATTGTTCCCTTTGGAGTTGAAGCAGTTTCACAGAGTATTTCCCATCCCCTAGACAGCTGAGAACAACTTCTGGCTTTCTTTCACCACAGAACAGTCCTCTGGTATAATGAACTGATATCCTCAAATCAGAGAAGCTAGGACAGGAGAACAAAAAAAAAAAAAATTATAAAAAACCTGAGATCCTGTCTCTGTATGACCTATGTATTGGTGAGATGCTAAACCTGAGTTCAATCACTGACATATCCGGATGTGGGTCAGATAAGTTGATCATCAATCAATTTTCCTTTTTACCTCTGTTTACCCTGACAAACCTCTCCCAGTTAAAGATGTACACAATCCTCTACCCACCCAATACCTATCTCTCTATACTTTATCTTTGGTGCATTGGGTCAGTATAGTCAGTTTCTTTTATCTAGAGAGCTCTGTAAATTACCCATAAAAAGATACCATATTTCTTTCATTATTAGATGGGGTTTTCTCTTCCCAAACAATCTCAAAGATCTAACTCCATCTTGTAAGATGGAGCTAGATCTTTGGGATTGTTCTGAAAGAGAAAAAAAAACATTTTATAGCTGAATTACACAAAACTGATTTACATATTTTCAGTAATTTTGGGAGGATAAGCTCCAGCCTTATACCAAATAAATATGGTAAGTTGTGGCCTGTGTGAGGCTACAACTGTTACTGTTTCATGAGAAATTAAAGTGAATAGGTATACCAGGGCCCTGGTTGTTCAAAGCATCGTTAGCCTAACGAACTTGTTAAGTGTTTTATGACTTTGTAAACAAATATACTGGTATTTTTTGTTGAAAAAATGTGAGAAGCTTTTGCAATGCAAAAGATTCTCACATTTTTCAACAAAAAATACTGGCATATTTGAGATATTAAAGGCCCTATTGCTCTATAAACATGAAAAAAATTACTATGAGGTATTGTTGCAAGCTTCTCACCATAGTTTCGTCATTGAATATGACCGCGATCACCTTACTTTAAACAGATAACTCATCCTTGAGTTTCACATAAAAAGGGTTTGAAAATTATTTGGGTCATTTTGGTTGGCAACTAAAATGACCTACTTTCGATTTCATGCCCTTGAATAAAATAGTAAAAATACAATGTACACGGGTGGAGCCTCATTCACTGTCGCGCTTTTGTCTATATTGCATCACTCAACCGGAAACCAGAAAAAGATAAAAAGTTTTTGTTGAGCGAATTGTAGTTTTTCAAAAACCTGTTTTCCATACTTACGGCAGTTATTTGGATCAATTTATACACATCAACCTACATTTGATCAACAAACGTGAAGACTGAAATGCTTTACATAATAATTTGTGTTTAGACATTTTTACCTCTGATAGGACTATGGAGACTTCAACGTCAGAAATTTTAACGTCTTGTTAACTAACAACGTCATTAGTTTAGAGCAACTGGGCCCAGGCATTTAAAAAAATACAAACTAAAATACAATCACCAGAATGCAGTTATTTGCCTTGGATATACTTTTAAGGAAACAGCTTTTTGCAGTTTTCATACCTGTCTCCCTTCTGAATGGGGTCATCTCTTAAAGGAGAGAATTCGGTCCTTTGGCAGCAGATTCTGTTCTTTAAGTCTTAGAGTAACCTTTTTTTGGCTCACCTGAGCACGAAGTGCTCAGGGTGAGCTTTTGGGATACCGTGATGTCCATCGAACGTGTGGACGGACGTCCGTCAACTTTTGCTTGTGTACACTCTAGCGGGCACAGTTTTGATCCAATCTTTCTGAAACTTTGTCAGAATGCTTATCTCTATAAAATCTAGGCCAAGTTCGAAACTGGGTCATGTCAGGTCAAAAAACTAGGTCACTAGGTCAAATCTTAGTAAAACCTTGTGCAAGCACTAGAAGGCACAGTTTTGATCCAAAGTTCATGAAACTTTGTCAGAATGTTTATCCTCATAATATCTAGGACATGTTTGAAACTGAGTCATGTCAGGTCAAAAACTAGGACACTAGGTCAAATCATAGAAAAACCTTGTGTACGCTCTAGAGGACACAGTTTTGATCCAATCTTTATGAAACTTTGTCAGATTGCTTATCTCCATAAACTCAAGGCAAAGTTTGGAACTGGGTCATGTCGGGTCAAAAACTAGGTCAAATCTTAGAAAAACCTTGTGTACACTCTAGAAGGCACAGTTTTAATCCAAATTTCATGAAACTTTGTCGGAATGTTTATCCTTATAATATCAAGAATAAATGTGAAACTGGGTCATGTTGGGTCAAAAACAAGGTCACTAGGTCAAATCATAGAAAAACCTTGTGTACACTCTAGAGGACACAGTTTTGATCCAATCTTCATGAAACATTCTCAGAATGTTTATCTCCATAAACTCTAGGCCAAGTTTGAAACTGGGTCATGTCGGGTCAAAAACTTGGTCACTAGGTCAGATCTTAGAAAAACCTTGTGTACGCTCTAGAAGGCACAGTTTTGATCCAAAGTTCATTAAACTTTGTCAGAATGTTTATCCTCATAATATCTAGAATAAATTTGAAACTGGGTCATGTTGGGTCAAAAACTAGGTCACTAGGTCAAATCTTAGAAAAACCTTTTGTACACTCTAGAAGGCACAGTTTTGATCCAAAGTTCATGAAATTTCGTCAGAATGTTTTTCCTCATAATATGTTGGAAAAATTTGAAACTGGGCCTCGGCATGTCAAAAACTAGGTCACTAGGTCAAATCTTAGAAAAACCTTGTATATGCACTAGAAAGCATAGTTTTGATCCAATCTTCATGAAACTATGTCAAAATGTTTATTGTCCATATATCTTAGCCCCCTATGAAACTGAGTCACGTTGGATCAAAAACTAGGTCATTAGGTCAAATCTTAGAAAAACTTTGTGTACACCCTAGAGGGCACAGTTTTGATCCAATCTTCATGAAACTCTGTCAGAATGTGTATCTTTTTGAAATCTAGGTAAAGTTTGAAACTGGGTCCTGTCAGATCAAAAACTAGGTTACTAGGTTAAATATAAAAACGACCTTGTATACGCTCCAGAGGGCACAGTTTTGATCCAATCTCAATGAAACTTTGTCAGACTGTTTATTCTTACAATATCCAGGCCACTTTGAAACTGGGTCATGTCGGTCAAAAACTAGGTCAAATATTAGGAAAACCTTGTGTATGCTCTAGAGGTCACAGTTTTGATCCAAACCTAATGAAATTTTGTCAGAATGTTTATCCTCACAATATCTAGGCCAAGTTTGAAACTGGGTCATGTCAGGTCAAAAACTAGGTCAGATCTTAGAAAAACCTTGTGTAGGCTCTAGAGGACACAGTTTTGATCCAATCTTTTTGAATCTTTGTCAGAATGTTTATCATCACAATATTTAGGCCAAGTTTCAAAGAAGATCATGTCGGGTCAAAAACTACGTCACTAGGTCAGATATAAGAACGACCTTGTGTACACTCTAGAGGGCACAGTTTTGATTCAATCTTTTTGAAACTTTGTCAGAATGTTTATCCTCACAATATCCAGGCCAAGTTTGAAACTGGGTCATGTCAGGTCAAAAACTAGGTCACTAGGTCAAATCTTAGAAAAACTTTGTGCACACCCTAGAGGGCACAGTTTTGATTCAATCTTCATGAAACTTTGTCAGAATGTTTAAAATCTAGGTCATATTTGAAACTGGGTCATGTCGGGTCAAAAGCTAGGTCACTTGGTCAAATCTAAATTAAGTTATGCTGCAAGAATCAGAACTAACATTGGAATGATGCCAGCCACAACTCATTGGAATACATTAGTTTCACCACATTGAGATAATGATGCTACCATTTTATCATCTGTCACAGTTTGCCTAGTTCAGTCTAGTTCAAATCCATCAAAGGAACTCAACATGAACAGGAACTTTTCAGAGAAGCGACTCTGCCATTTTCAGCTCACCTGAGCCTTACAGCATTGGTGTTAGCTGCCTCTGTCATCCATCCATAAACATTTTCAAACATCTCTGAAACCACTGGGCAGAATAAACTCAAATTTCATATGGAGCCTGCACATGGGTCAAAGGATTGAAAGTTCTTTAAATGATCTTGGTCACATGACCAAGGTGGCCGCCATTCCCATGTATGGTAAAAACTCTTATAATTATAAATCTTCACCAGAGCCAGTGAACTGACTAATGCTCAGGTGAGCGATTCAGGGCCACCATGGCCCTCTTGTTTGTAAGAGTTTCCTTACCCAGGAAAGCAGACAGGAGGTCACAAAAGTAGTTTTCTACTGTAAAAATGGTGGTAAAACATGGGATAGCTTCAGATATTCCTCTTAACCTACAGCTCTGAAGAACATTTGAACAGTAACAAATTTTGAGGGGACATACAGGCTGATCTGACTGTCAGATGTATAAAGCCCCTTACTTCAAGTTACTTGTAACAAATAATATTCGCTCACGAAAAATGTTTTGTTGAATTTGCTTTCAGATTTGTTGCTGATTGATGATGGCAAAATGAGGAGAAAACAGATAATCAAAGTTTCTGATCATATGAAGGAAGACAGTTGCAACTTTATCATGCTGTAAATACCAATATTTGGAGATGGATTGAAATCAAATATAAATTGAAAGCTTATGTGAGATTATGAAAATGGAAGCACATCGTGGAAACCTGTTGTGTTTAACTAGCATTTTAGCTTTCATAACATTGACTTGTTTATTGACATGTTTTAGCCTAGACAGTATTAGTCTTAGTAAATATGAAGCTGGGAAATCAAAATATAAGGAACTAGAATTGTATGCTGCAAACGAAAACTACGGAAAATGTTGGATAAATGCTGTTGAAGAAATAAAGACAGGATGTCATAAGTTTACTGAAGAAACTCATGCCAAAATGGCACTCGCTTACTTGAACTGCTTTTTAGAAATGCAGGGTAGACATGGTTATGTTTGCTCCGACAAGGATCCTGTTCAGACTTGCACTGAGCAGTTAAGTGACAGTGATAGATCAAACTATGCAACATTTTTCACGCATACCCACAGTATTTGTTATTTCCTACAGTCGCAGGTCTGGCATGAGAAAACCCAGGCAACAATCCAGAGATTGTCTGTCAGCTCAGAACAAGTTGCCGATCAGCTGGAAGAAAGTGGTAAACTACAGCAAAAGGTCATAGAGAGACAAAATCAATCATTAAAGAACCAAGAAATAATTTTAGACAAAGCTAGTAATTTAAGTAAAATAATTAATACTTCTTCAGAGAATATACATGAAATGCTAAGCAATTTTCAAAAAACTTCAACTGAGCAAAGGCTTGTGATAAATAATTTGTTTGACAGAGTTGCACAAATACAAACGCTAGTGACAGGAGAAATGTCAACAATTTATTCCCTTGTGTATTATATTAGTGTTATTTTGATAGCACATCTCCTAACAGCGACAGCCAGAACAAGTGGGGCCAGACTTTGGTTATTTGGAATGATGACCTTGTCCATGGTTTTGGAATGGTTTCTAGTTTCTTATGTTTTAAGAGTGAAAGAACTACCAGGGTCATTTCAAGAACAAGCTGATACAGAGGTATGGCAGCAGGACCAAAGCTTTAGATAAGATGGGACTTTGAGGATATTTCTGAGATAATTTTTATTATTTCTAAACAAAACCTATGTTGTGACCCCTCATTAGAACCATCTCACAGATGGTTCTAATGAGGGGTATCCTTGTTATTTTCTGGAGAAATATGAAAAATTATCTCTAAATCATCCCTGTTAACCAGGTCCAGTGCTCCAGATAAGTAGGGGTAACAGGGATAATTTAGGGATATTTTTCCATACCTCTCCATAAAAACATATGCTGTGACCCTTTATTAGAACCGTCTCACTGAGATGGTTCTAACAAGAGTCACAACATATGTTTTCATTGAGAAGTAAAGAAAATATTCTCTAAATTATCTGCAAAAACCCACCATATCTGGAGCTCTGTACCCCTTCTAATCTAAAGCACTGAGGGCCTTTTTAGAGGATGTTTTATGATAATTCTGAGATGATTTATGTTAATGTCTTATAAAAGATGTTATGTCATTTTTTCTCTTGTCTATCATTTCTCCTCTTTCTCCCTCTCTGGAGGACGGCCCGATATAGACTGAAATACTGTCTCAAAGGGCCGTTAAACCCAAATCAATCACTCAATCAATCATTTAATTTCCTCATTGAGTCTATTCAGATTAGGAGAAATGGCATATTTCTATGGAGAAATGAGAAACGTTGTTCACAAAATGTCATTTATCACCACTGTAACTCTCTTTCATTTTGGAGGTCTGTGGCAGACTTGTTCCTGCTGTCCTCAAGCTATTTTCTGCTAATTGACAATTTTTACCATGAATATTTTGGACTCTTCTATTTTTGTCTCACATAATAGTACACCAGCAAAAAGTGAGACATAGGTCTTGCTATTTAGGTGGCATAAACTTTTGTCAAGTTTTCTTGTTTAGCTGTGCCCTCTTTTTGACAATGTACAGACAGGCAACGCAGAATGAGCGCCCCAAGGAATTCTAGTTGCATTTTTTCTGTCAAGAGCAGGTTCACTAGTATATAATTCTGGTGACAAACTGTGCAAGTTTTGATCAGTTAGCTGCTTTTTGTGTGGAGTACGGACTTGTATTTTTTTATACAGACAGGTCCAAGAATATTCTATTCACAATCACATACATTCAGAGCTTTTTCCCATTTTCCCACTTGCTAAATAATTTCTGTTGTTCAATATATGAGCCGTGACACGAGAAAACCAACAAAGTGGTTCTGCACCCAGTGCAGACTCAGATCAGCCTGGACACTGTCAACATGGCGGAAGCTTAGACCCTTAGCTACCCTTTAAGCATTTAGCGAAGAGTCTGATCAGACTGGGCGGATGCCCAGTCGGATCTGAATCAGTGCTGGACGTACTACCACTTTTCTCGTGTCACAGCTCAATTATGTTTCTTTATAGGTTTTCCACTACAGCCTAATTTGGTACTGGCGAAAGTTTACAGCTGTGTTAGGAGTGTGTGTCCTAGTGTACAAAGCCTACAGATATAAAAATATACATGAACTGAACAACCAGCATCTACAAGATCTTAGGTCACAGTTTACTAATTTCAGTAAAGTTTTAAAAGGTACGCCTTTCTTGAAATTTAGCAGCAACATTATGAAAGAGTGCCAAGTGTATATACATATACATGCATTAAAAGACTCAGACTGTGTTGCATATCTGAAGAGAGGAATATCCAGGAAAAAGATCAAAGGCCTTACAATATGATGTCTCAAAATGCTAATTCCAGAGTGGTAAAGGTACTTGGCTTCATGATGTCACATAAACTAAAGCATAACATAGTTAAGAATACAAAGGCAAGGTCTGCTTTAATAAAGACTCCTTAATAATTGGTGCTGTGATAAACAGAATCTTAAACTTGTTACATAAATTTCATATTTAATAGATGACCATGAGTTTAAGATCTGCTTTTTTACGTACATGTGTATGTTATTTTTATCATATGACATCACATCTGAGAGTGTAATAAAGCCATGCATTAAAAACAATAATCCACTAGTGGATTAGATATGCAAATTAAGTTGTAACATTATGCGTTGACATCCATAAAATGTCGCATTTTCTAATGGCGAAATCTTGACGTTTTAGAGAAAAAATTGCTAATAAAATGCGATTTTAGTTTCATATGATAAATAGAATCTTGCATTCATGCTCCTGTATTATTGAATTTATTAAACTCATTACTGAGCTGCAGAGCCTTGCATCTTATCTTTTTCTCCAAGTTGTGTAATATATTCAATAATACATGAGCACTCCTGTAAGATCCTCTATATATTTCTTAGAACTAGTGGAGAAGACATCCCAGAAAGAAGTTCAACAGTCACCAGATGAACAGGTTGTACCATCAGAAGGTGAGTTTGTGTTTAGTGTTTAATCTAACTATGGTTGGAGGGTTGTAGGCCAAAATGCCATATGAGAGTACTTGGCATCCTGGTTTCAGAATGCAAGGAGACCCTTCTTCATTGGTATGGCTTATTAGTACAAAAATACAAAACATAAACATTAATTCTTGTCAGTTTCAGTCTTACTCATAAATACAGAGCCAAAGGTAGAGATTGTTTTATAGCAATGAATTTTATTTTTGTGGATTTTATTGATGTGTAAACGCCGGAGAATCACTCACAAACTGAATAAAGCCCAAAGGGCTTTATGTTAAGTTTGTGAGTGTTTTTGCTGGCCTTTACACATCCATAAAATCCACAAAAATAAAACGCATTTCTTATAATTCCAACTCCGCCATCTTTTTGTCAAAATTGTCAACTACATGTATATAGTATCTTAGAAATCAACAACAAGAAAATAGTTCCAAGTAGTTGCAGATTTCTGGTATTGGGGGTTTACTGAAGTATAAACGCCATTTTCTGTTTGCTCTTGACCAATCAAATTGTGTTAACCCTTAGACTGCTAAGCGCGACTATAATCGTGCTCGAGGGGTAGGTCACTTTGAGAGCATGTCAGGCACACTAGACATCAAGTACTCCCCATCATTTGCGGTTGTCCTATGCAGGAGGGAATCTGCTTTCTACTAGAGCAAGGTTTTACCCACCTAATTGATTTGTTGACCTTTAAAACTCGGAGAAAACGTAAAAAATTTATGGTATTTTCAACATCAGCTTTTCAGGTGGCTACCCCTACTTACTTGATCCCGATTTTCTGACAACTAGACTTCATCCTTCCAAACTTTCTCTCTTGATAAATATTCAGCAATAACTCCGGACCTCAGACAAGCAATTACTTTTGTCATACAAAGCATATCATTGGCGCTAATATCTTGTACTATTTTTTTTTTTTTTTAAGTGTCTACATCGGTTCCCGCTGATATCATGTGACACCCAAATATGGCAGGTCACGTGACCTTGGTAACTTCCGGAAAATGGCAGCTCACACATCGGCCATATTGAGTGAAATTTTCAAGCAAATCGACCAGAGTGTGTGCAAGTTATGGCCTCTGAGATACCCCTACCCCCATTTTAGGGTCAGGTGAATTATTTTTTCAGCAGTCTAAGGGTTAAATTAGTATTAGGAAATTGAGTTAGAATTATAACACATCTAATGTACCTTAAAACACAAGCTTTGTTCGATACGTGGGGTGAAGAAAATGCCAATCAAAATCGAGATGTGCATCATGAAATAAAAATCTTACCAGGATTTTACTTATACCATAGTATTTGGACATAAGACAGAGCAACCTCGAAAATCTAGATCCATCTTATGAGACCTGTCTGAATTTTTGGAATGGATGGATGTCTTGTGATTTTATGTCCTTTTCAACAATATTTCAGTCATATCAGAACAATGGGAGGCAGATAATGAAAGGCTGTGTGCAACGGAACCCTGTTTATGGTTAGAAAGATTTCCACCAGTGAGAATCGAACTCGGGACTGCTAGGTTAGCAGGCCACTGCGAGAAAGCAAATAAATACAGTATTCTGCAGTCTTATTCTTCCGAGTCTGATCTAAGGCCCTTTCCAGTGGTTTGTCTCAAGCTGAATGCTACACTTTCAGGGGCAACAACTCTCATTTTCAGTTTTACTTCCATTCACAAAGACATTCAACTCTTAAAGAAAATGAATTGCTCCACTAGGAGCAAATTCATTCCTTTAAAAGTAGACCCCAATGTTTTAAGGTTTCTTTGTCCAGGAAAGCAAAATGAGAAGTAGCAAAAGTTGTTTCCCTTTGTAAAAATGGCAGAAAAATATGGAGGTATATCCATTCACCTTAAATGGCAATTTAGTGCTGTTTTGCACCTGCATCAGCAAGAAGGGATATAACCCTTGCACCCAGTTTCTATATTTCTTCAGTTATAAGACGGGAGTTTATCCTTCCAAAATCACCGCAAATATGTAAATCAGTCTTGTGCAGTTAAGCTATGAAATGTGATTTTCTCTTCCAAAACAATTCCAAAGAAGATGGATTTAGATCTTCAAGATTTTTTTTGGAAGGGAAGACCCCTGTCTTATAACTGAAAAAATATGGTGTCCGTCCATTTGTATATCCACAGTTGCATTTACCCTAGCTTTAATCCATTCTATTCGGGATACCCCTTAAGGGGCATCTGGGCAAACAGTTTGGATCTAAATCAGGCCACACAAACGTGTGGCCTGATCTGAGATCCAAACTGTTTACTGCCTAGACATCATTTCTACAAGAGTGACCAATATTGTCAAAATATTCTTGATTTTTTATGCAGACGGCAATTTCAGCACACAACAAGAAATACCCAGAATGCAATGGGTTAAAGCCAGATGTACTGCAGCATTTTGCAGAATTCTTATTTTTTAGTGAACCCACATGTTGGTTTACCAACACAAGAGACAGGGAGCTACATTGTGCCTATACAAGTAAATAATCAAAGTCCTGAAAGACCAGCTAGTCCTAAGAAACACAGTAACAAAAGCGAATCCCATTCAGAATCTCGCAGTTCTAGGTCTAGAGGTTCAAGATCTAGAAAGTCATTAGAAAGAGAGTTGAAGGCCTTAGACGTGCCAGGCTCTGTAGGGAGTAAGCAAGAACTGCTGAAAAACTGGACAAAATCAGGATATTATAGCCCACATCAACCAGGTATGCCTACTAGACTTTTTCTTGTCACATAATCAAGGTGGACAATATCCGTCACTTTCCATGCTAATAACAGTAAAAGCCTATGTTTCAAAAGAAAATAATCTCAGACCAAACGAGAAAATAAGTTATATCTCCGGTCTTGCAAGGCCAATTTCAATGTCATAAAAAGCAGTTAGCCTATACTAATGTCATTTGTCTGTAGCAGCTGTCATTGGTACATAAAATGAAGCCATTTACCAGGACACTTTGGAAAACGGACCCTGAGGTCAGCTTTTCCAAAGTAGTTTGGTAAATGGCTTTATTTGATATAATGATAGCATTTGGTATAGATAAAGGATGCTAGTGTGGCTTAACTATGCTTTATGACATAAAAATCAGACTTTTATCACCTGTGATTTTCTTATTTGATCCAAAAATATTTTCTTTTAAAAAACAAGCTATTTATGGTTATGAGCACAAGATCATGACATACGTTGTCCATTCTGGTAATGCATGCATATTATAATTATATATAGTACTTGCTTAAATGGGTATATTTTCAGAGGAAGCAACTCTGCCATTTTCATTTTTGTCTCCTTTCTATATGGGTTTTAACTCTTAATGGAAAGAATTTGCTCCCCCAGGAGCAAATTCTTTCTTTTAAGAGCATACCATATTGTGAGGGCTTCTTGGTCCAGAGAAGCTATTAGATGGTCACAAAAGTTGTTTCCCTTTGTAAAAATGGCAGAATAAACATGGAAGTGTACTCACACTTGCACTACATTGATAAGGGTGAGGGTCAGATCTATTTTCACTCTAATGCATAGGGTGTGTAGGATAGTACAGGTTGATATATATCTCTGATGTTAATATCTGTGAATGGTAAATTGAGCACACTCGATGTTATAACATTTTGGATTTATTTTAATTTGTGTTTTGGACCAAAGGCCAGTAGTACTGAATATATTATTTTCATTGTTAATGCATAAGGCTCTAAAATTGTCAGCTTCCACACCATATAATAGACTTATCCATCCAGTTTTAAAGATGAAAGAGCTAATTTTAGATATTTAGGGTGAATTGTTCAGTATAAGGAGTAAAGCATAACACCATTTTAATAAGAAAGACGTGTTTATCAGATTATGGTTCCTTTCCTGGTATGTGTATCTGAATTTCCCCTGCAGGGGTGTTACTCTTAAAGGAAAGAATTTGCTCTAAAGTGAGCAAATTCTTTCCTTTAAGATTAGCACCCTTCCATTTGGAGGCAAATATATACATGTGAAAGTGATCTGTGTTAGTGGTGTATCAATAGTCATGTATTTATATACCTTAATGTTAGATGTGATATTTTGCAGCAATAGATGAGGCTGGAGAAATACAAGATGTTCATGAGGGGCATATAAAAAATAGCCGACCTGTTTCACCTTCATTTTTTGCACAAAACTCAGTTGATCATCATGCGGTAAGTTATCTGAAAATGTATATCAGTTAGAATGCATTTTGGTTTAAACATATTTTATTCAGAAATATCAACAGAAACAAACATTGTATACAATCAATTAAGGATCAGAACGAAAGCAAATACTTATTAAGTTCTTCTCCTTTAGCATATAAATTTGTGAATGAATGGCGGAAATATGAGTGCATTTTCATTCTCATACCTAAAGTATACAGTTACTGGGCATGTGGTTTTTTGTGATTCTGTTTGCATAATTAGGTCAATTCCTCAGTATGCTGAAGGCATGCTTCAGGTTGCCAGGCAACCTTAGGCGTGCCGAGGCAGGCTTAGGCTCTTATTTGTCTTCATTTTCTTTCATTTCCAAGGGAGTTTATTTGGACAGATTTCTCTCTCAGTCATTAAATATTGTAAACAGGTCTGTACCTTTGAAACAGGCTTATAAATGTGAAACATCATAATTTTCAAATAATAATTTGATAAAATTGATTACTTTGGAAGCAAGAATAAGCAACTTGTAACTATTTTTGAGCTGTTAAGGGTTAAAAACGATGTGATGCCATCAGTCAGGGGGTGGGAGGTTAGTCTTGTGTAATTCTACTGTAAAATGGCTTTTCTTTTCAAACAGTCTTAAAGATCTAGATCCATCTTATAAGATAGTTCTAGATTTTTTTTTTGAGGGGGGGGGGGGGGTTATTTAAAAGGGAAACAACATTTTGTAACAAAAGAAATATATTTCTTTTTTCCAGGCTGATGATTCCTCAGATATCAGTTTGACATACACAAAGAGACCGTACAGCTTGAGAGCAAGGAAAAGAAACAACACTGCAACCTAGTCTAAAGATGCTTACAGTGGAGTTTACATGAGCAGACTATCTTATAACCTGTGCAAACATTGAAGACCTAGATCAGCCTGCACATCCGTGCAGTCTGATCAAGTCTTCAGTGTTTGCCATAAATAAGCCACAACACGACAAAACCAACAAAGTGGCATGTGTACCCAGCAAAGACTCAAATCAGCCTGAGTGTCCTAGTCTTTTAACTGATCACAGTCTTCACTGACTGCATGGAGCTAGTTCAGACCCTTAGCTACTCTTTAAAGGCAAAGCAGACTTTAATCAGACTGGGGAGATGCTCAGACTGATCTGATTCTGCACTGTGTGTACATGCCACTTTGTTGGTTTTATCATGTTGCAGCTCATATATTGTTCAAGATCCATACATTGTTGAAGTTACGGTAAAAATTCTAAAAACTGGGTCACTTAACTAATTACTGCTGTTGGCTGAAAAAAATGGAACAGATTGGTTTTTACAGTGGAGTAATGCATCCAAAAGACAAACAGTGTAGACCCTGATCAGACTGCTTCTTCTGGAGCAGTCTGCTCTGGGTCTACACTTTTGCTCAGATCTATCTGTCCCAGTACTAGAATTTGTGTGGTAGCAAGAAAGATTCTGATCAGGCTGTACCGCTGTGAAGTCTGTTCAGAGTTTAGCTGTTCATGAGTGATGAAGGTACGTTTTCTTACAGTGCAATTCACTTAAAACTGGTGCTAATGAACATATTAACATGACATTAACATTTTCCCTATTTAGCATATAGGAAGCAGTGTTGTGCAAAAATTTGTGATAAGTCATATTGCTAATATAGCAGTGTGCAAATTTTGCGCCTACCGGTAAATGAAGTGAGATGTGAACATGTGCTTCTGTGAACGTCCACCTCGAAATAGTCCTTAGTCTTTTTGGTATTCTGATGATCATTTTTTGGTTTTGAAAGATTAATTTTCATGATCTGTGCATTTACATGTAGATAAGACTTTGTCTATGTTTTCTGTCATTTAAGTCATGTCTTGTAGTTGTATTTATTTATTTATTCAAGCTTATGTGATATGCTTGTCTTGCCTTTAGCTGATCATACACGTATGGATATAAACGCCAGAGCTCTAGATAAGAGGGGTATTTGATGATAATTGAGGGATAATTTTCTTTATTTCTCATCGAAACCATATGTTGTGACCCCTCATCTGAACCATCTCGTTGAGACGGTTCAGATGAGGGGTCACAACATATGTTTCTATCCAGAATTAACAAAAATTATCCCTAATTATCACCAAATACTCCCTCTTATCTAGGGCTCTGAAACGCTTTAGAATATTTACTGTTTTGTTAATAGCAGTGAGCTGTGCAGCTATATCAAATTTTATATTGTCCTGTATTTTTGTCTGAGGTTGTGCGATATATTTATTCAAAATTTTGTGATATGCTTGTCTTGCTTTACCTCGTCACATGAACACTGAATTTTTATTTGCAGTTTTGTTAATAATCAGTGTTTGATGTTTTTTCTTTGTCAGAATATCATATTTTATGCCCTGCCGTTAATCTAAGTTTTCGAAATTTTGTGATATGCTTACCTTAGCATTAGTTGATTAGATGTTAAACTAATCAGAGCTGTAGACAAGAACTATTTAGAGCTATTGAGATTATTAAATTTGTTAATTTATAAGAATTTATTTAGGCTTATTAATTTGGAATTTTCAGTTTTGTTAATTCTACATAAAACATGCATTGATTATACCCAAGTAATCAGACAGAGCTCTAGATAGAAGGGGAGTACATGTATTTTAATCAGAGCTCTAGAGAAAAGGAGAGGACATGTATTGTAATCAGAGAGAGCTCTAGATAAAAAGAGAGTATTGTAATCAGACATATCTTTAGATAAAAGAGGAGAACATGTAGTCAATGATAATTGTGGGATAGTTTTCCTTTCTTCTTGAAAACATACGTTGTGACCTCTCGTAACGAAGTGGTCACGGCATACCTTTCTATGCGAATTCAACAAAAATTATGCAAATTATCATCCAGTCACTTGCAGTGCCCTTGTTACTGTATAAGGCTATAAAACTGTTAGACGCAAAACCATGTTATAGATAGACTTTTACAGCTTTAAATATAGACAAGTCAAGAACTTGTACACTAAGAAAAGGGGAGTAACCATTCTTGTATGTGACATGTTACCCCAACCTGATACTCTCTTGTCTGAAGTATTTAGAGACAATACGGTATTAGCTACAAACTACTTTATTCTATGAGTATAAAAGAACAACTGACAATGTGGGTTAAACCAGCAAGATTATATTGCTGCTGCATATGTAGATTAGTCATCTAAAAGTTCATACCATATATCCTAGCATCTCCCCTCTTAAGATCTTTAAATTATAAATTAAATTGATCTTTAACTCAAAGTGATATTTACTATAGCATTCTTTCATAAAAACATGCATTACAGTCATGAATGAATCACTGAACTTTATTTCATGAACGGGAGAGGCAGTTCTACTCAGTACACAGTCATTAATCATTTGATAACAAGCATTGTCTGCTTTCTCATGGCCTCAAAGTCTGGAAACAATTAAGTGCTGATAAATCCATAGGCGGTTCTCAATTACCGTAGATAAACAATATCAACAAACTGTGAAATTTGCATGAAATGAAAGATTAATCCTATGGAATTTTGTTTTCTTTCTATACTGTATTCCAAAAATTAGAAATGAGAATAAGCACTATACTGAATATACACTGATTACACTATGCAACTTTAACAGAAAACATCTCATCACTAGGTCTGAAGTATTGTATAATCTACTTAAAATGATGAAAAAACAATCAATAAAAGATAAACATTCCTCATCAATAAACAAACAAACAAAACATACTATTTGACCAGACTGCGTAATAAGATGTTTACTATTTCACTATTTTGAAACACTATATTATAACACACACATCTTCATACATGTGATGAGGTCCTGATGACCATGTGGGAGATTTGGATTTCATTTCAGGGAGATTGAGTTCTCCATCAGGGAGACTTTTTGACGGCAACTTTGACACGTCGTTTCACGTAGTATACTGTATTTTTTTTTCTTATTTTAAAATAAAACATTAAGTATAGTATAGTTTGTTTAGTGAACTTTTGAGTTACCTCCCCTCCCCCCCCCCCCCCCCCCCCACACCACCACCACCACCACACACACCTTCTCTCAATACCTCCTTTCTTTAATTGTTATAATTATTTATTTAATATTATATTACTGTTATTTATATCATTAATCATTATTTTGGTATCTGTCTGGCACAGAATCTAGCTTTTGCAAAAGCTTATACTTTAGATGTCATACAGATTTGTCTCCCTTTCAATACCCATTTCATATCTTCTTCCATAATCAAATAAGTTTTGTTTAAAGGTACTCAGAGCTGTCAAAATTGTTAAAAGTGTATATAATAATGTTCAAATTCTGTTTCTGCCACAAAACTACCAATGCACCAGACAGAAATATCAAAACTTTCATGCCTTAGTTTTACACTTTAAATTGTCAAACTTCCCCCGATATAATATGCTCACTTAGGGGAAAAATACCTTACGGAGTGAGCGACAAGTGAAGACACCGATCAGCCTGCGCCTCTGTGCAGTCTAAACAGAGTTTTGCATCTACCGTCTATGAGTCTAAGGGAATCTAAGCAGTGAAAACTAAAGTCTTTGGCCGTATTGTGCATGCTTATTTTGTGTAGTTGTAAAACAGGCCTATATATCGGCTCCTTTTCACGTGACATATCTTCCGGAGACACATTTCGTCGGTAATTCTTTAATCACACCTGCCATTTTTACGGGTCAGTGAGTTTACTAGTGACCTGAATAACAGGATTAATGTCAACAGACATGATGTGTTTGCGCAGTCAAAACAATCTTTGATGCTTTGAATACACATGTGGATTATCTCCTTACTGGCGGGAAAAGGGGCATGACGTTGGAAAAGGGGCTTTCAGATAATTATGATAGGAAAACTCAGCATCCGGGAGATTCTGAAGACTTTCCGGGAGTGCGGGAGATGGGCTTCATTTCCGGGAGACTCCCGGATGATCCGGGAGACATCACATGTATGCATCTTTAACACTTTTGCACTGATTTTAATCCATTTCCAACGACATTACGAAATCTTCAAATCGTTTTGGCATTTAACAACGCAACCACTAGCTGTAGTTTTCTGTCCCAATGGTGCTGGTTGTGATGGTTCCTGTACATGTACAATGTTTTCATGCTGCTGTTCGTCATCGAAGTCAACGTGCTGTTTTTCCGGTCTGTGTTCCTCAGTTTTAAGTATGTGTTCCCGGTTTCTTCTTAGAATCGATCCCAAATCCGTTTTTATGTTAAATGATCTTGGTTCTACGCATTTGCTATCCACCACTCCTGGTTCCCAGCGTTTCTTATCAGATCTGATTCTAACCTGATCACCTGTTTTCAGTGGTTTCAACGGTTTTGTGTTTCTATCATAATAGAATTTCTGTTCTTGTTGTTTTTCATTCAGTACCTTCTTAATGTCCACTTTGACTTTCTCTGGATTCAACAATGAGGGCTTAATGGGTAAAACTGTCCTAGTTCTATGCCCATACAGAAGTTGAACTGGTGACCCTAGACCATCCAGAGGTGTATTTCGCAGTTCTAAGAGTGCCAGATACGGATCACTTCCACTCTTTTTAGCTTTTATTAACAGTTTTTTCACTGTTTGAACTGTTCTTTCGGCCATTCCATTTGATCTAGCATATCTTGGGCTAGATGTCACATGTTCAAACTGGTAAGTCTTTGCAAACTCTGCAAACTTTCACTCGCATATCCTGGACCATTGTCTGAAATTAGCTTCTCTGCGATTCTGTGTCGCGCGAAGTGCTTTTTCAATGCATTAATTGTCGCTTCACTACCAGTTCCACTTATTTTAGAAACTTCAAAGAACTTGGAATAGTAGTCCACTAACACCAAGTATTGCTGTCCATCCAGTTCAAACAAATCAGTTCCTAAGATTTGCCATGGCCTATCAGGAATTTCGTACGGTTTCATTGGCTGCTTTGCCTGTGAGTTTCTGAATTCATAACAGATTCCACAGGAAGCAACTTTGTCCTTTATTTGTCCATTTATTCCTGGCCAAAATACGATTTCACGCGCTCTCCTTAGGCATTTCTGTACTCCAAGATGGCTTACGTTATGGATTTTATCAAGCATTTCTTTATGCATACCTTTTGGTACAATCAGTCTTTCTCCTTTCAATAGAAATCCATCCATTTCACTCAGTTCGTCTCGAAAGTTCCAGTACTCTTTCAAACAAGGATCAACATTTTGCTTAATTTGTGGCCAACCCTGTAGAATTGTTTCTCTAAGCTTCATCAACACCATATCATTTTCAGTTTCATGCCTTATCTTTGACATAATTTCCTGGCTGACTGGTAAATTTCCAATGCTGAATACCATATACTCTCTACAGTTTTCATTTCCTTCAGTTGTTTTCAAGGACTTTCTGCTTAAAGTGTCACTAATGAACATTTCTTTGCCCGGTTTGAAAATCACATTCAAGTCATATTTCTGGACTTTTAACATCATTTTAGCTATCCTGGGTGGCACTAGATACAGTGGCTTCTTGAATAGTATCTCCAATGCACGATGATCACTTTCTACTGTTACTTGCTGACCATAAATATATGAATGAAACTTGGTTGCCCCATGTACTATTGCCAACATTTCTTTCTCAATTTGTGCATAGTTCTGTTCTGTTTTTGTCAACGACCTAGATCCATAAGCTATAGGCTATCCATTCTGCATTAAGCACGCACCTAAACCATCCTTTGAAGCATCAACTTGCAGGGTTATTTCCCTTTGATTCTGATCATAGTATTTCAAAACTGGTGCTTTGGTGATTACATCCTTCAATGTCTGAAAACATTTTCTATGTTCTTCAGTCCAGTGCCATACTACGTCTTTTTCCAACAATTGCCTAAGTGGCTTATTCAAACTTGACAAGTTTGGTATATATTTTCCTAGGTAATTGATCATGCCATTAAATCTCATGAGCTCGGTTTTGTCCTGTGGCTCTTCCATTTGCAATATTGCATTGACATGGCTTTCACTTGCTTTTAAGCCTTGTTTTGTGAAAGTATGGCCAACATAGGTTACTTCAGGTAGCCCTATTTTAATCTTTGACCTGTTCAACTTAAGATTCGAGTCTCTAACTTTCTGTAACACGGCCCGTAATCTCTTATTATGTTCGTCAATGTCACTACCCCACACTAATATGTCATCTGCAATAACTGCACACCCTTCCATGTTCTCATAAAGCTGACAAACATTTCTTTGCCAAACTTCCGGTGAGCTGGAAAGTCCAAATGGCATTCTTAGGAATTTATACCTGCCAAAAGGTGTATTAAACACAGTCAAATTTGTACAGTCATCTCTCAGTCGGATTTGCCAAAAACCCGAACTTGCATCGAGTACACTGAATACAGAGGCTCCTTCAACCATTGCAGCTACCTCCTCGACAGTTTTCATAGGATAATGCTCTCTTTTTATATATATTTATTCAAATCTCGAGGATCAAGACAAATCCTTACATCCTTTTTATTTGCTTTTTCTGCAACTACAGTGCTATTTACCCAGTCCGACGGCTCATTCACTGGCTCAATCACTCCACCCCTTACCATTCTATCAAGCTCCTTTTTCACCTTTGACGTTTGAGCAAATGGTATTTTCCTAGGTGGGTGAATAACTGGTTTTGCATTGTCTTGTAGTTGAATATTAAAATCTCCAGGTAGGCATCCGAGTCCTTCAAATACATCTTTGTATTCATTTAACAACTGATTAGGATCTTCAGTGTTCACTGTATACATCCTTTGAATCAATTGTAAGTCTAGACATGTCTGTAAACCCAAAACAGGCTGTGCTTTGTATCTACAACTTGAAATTCAACAGGGGAGAATTTCTTTTTAGTTCCAACAAGTAGTGTAGCCTTACCAATTGTGTTCAGTTTATGTCCTGAGTATGAAATAAGTTTGCATCTTGATTTCTTCAATGGACTACTGCTCAGTCTATTATATACTTTGATTGGTAGCACATTTACCTGTGATCCAGTATCCAATTTCATCTCAAGCTTTATTCCACTTATTTCAACTACTATTTTCCAGTCTTTTTCATGTGTCGAATTATTTTCAACGGTTTCCACAAATACTGTTCATATTCCGAATCTGAGTCATCATACTGATTTTCATTTAAGACATGTACATTCTGTCCTTTGCACATTTTTGCAAAGTGATTCAGTTTTGAACAGTTTGTACATTTCTTTCCGAAAGCAGGACATTTCTTTTTTTCATGAGTATATCCACATTTTTTACATTTGTATGATTGTGACGGATCCTTGTGTGGCTGCTGTTTATGTTGTTGTTGAGTTGCTCCATTCTTTGCAGGTTTTTGTTTGGGCTGTAAATTCCCTCTCTTTTGGACGGAATCAACTGGCTTTTCCTCAGTAAGACCTTTTAATTGTGTCTGACTTGTCTCAGCCGTCCTACACTGATCTATCGCCTTTTCTAACGAAAGGCCTGGGTCCCTTAACAGCCTGGCTCTTACCTCGTCACTTCTTATACCGCATACTATTCTGTCCCTAATTAATGAGTCTTTTAAAGTACTAAACTCACACAAACTTGCTTTGTTCTTCAAGTCTGTCACATATAGAGTGTTGCTTGTAATGATTTTGAACTTGCAAAGCTCGACATATCTTATTTACCCTAAATACTCAGACACCTCAAGTCATGAAACATGTAACTGCATTGTTAATGTTTTAAGGTGAATGGATACACTTTCATGGGGAGCAACTCTGCCTTTTTGCATTTTTTCCTCCCTGCTTGATGGGGATCAGCTCTTAGGGGAAGAATTTCTTTCCATGAAGAATAGAGCACTCTGAGGGGAAGAATTTGCTCCTTTACTGGCAGAATTATGTACACTCAGTACTGGTTAACAGCTTAGGAGGTCTAAGCCTGCCCAGGAATAGTGTGGTTAGGCTGACTGACCACCCCGTCATGACCATAGCTGTTGACCATGGACGTAAAGCAACAAGTCAATCAGAACTCCAATTGATCTGGCATTCTCTGTTTTGTTATCATTTTCGTGCATGCTGTTTTAGTGAGATTCATATTTTTGTTGAAAGAATTACTTTCAACTAATAATTGTATAATCATATTCATAAATTGTACTGTGATAAGTTAGGTTTCAGCATACAATATACCTCATTGTTGCCTCATAATAGCGTATTTATTACTAGGTAATTTCATAGCTTAGAATTATTTTTAAAATTTTAGCTATATTTGCTTATTTTAATAACAGAATTTTTCATGTAGTCAGCCCTGTGATATATACAGCTCGCCATAAATTAAGCATACTTTAAGCTCTTAGTTTTATATCATGTTTAGGTCATTTACTTTTAGGGCTGGGAAGAGTACCCTGGTACCCGAGTTCGGGTCGGGTAGAGCAATTACGGGTACCCGTGTACATATTTACTACCTGTTACCCGAATGCTTATTAGGCCTATTATAGCATGCACATGTATAATTATTCTGTTTCAAGAATGACTGCGTGTCTTGTATAAATTCAGTCACATTTTGTCAAACCATTTTTGCATATTATAAATGGGAGATTTCTTCATTTTCGTATCTTTCTGATGCACACATGTGCAAATGACAGACACCTTACTTATCATTTGATCTAAACATACATTTTAAAACTGTGGACATGGTCAAAATGCTATGGTACCAGTACCCTTTGGTAATGCGGACTTGGGTACCAGGTAACATATTCTCTACCCGTCCCAGCCCTACTTACTTTCCTTCAGACTATGGTAAATCACTTTCTACTCATCTGTATGGTAGTCCGCTGTTGGCATCCCACTTTGTGTAAGTTTCAGTTACCTATTTGTATGATAGGTGGGGTCTTGTTTGGGGAGAAAGAAATTCCTAACTTGGGGATATGAAAGTAAAATCATGGGAGTATGTCAGGCTACAGAAATTAAGAATTTGAGTATGATTAATTTTGGCGAGGAGTACAGTTAACACTTTGATACTCATTTAGTAAATACGTTTGCAAATGTATGTGGTGTTATTGTTTATAACTGCCAATATTGTCCGCATTGTCTGGTTGATATATTGTCTGGTTGATATATTGGAGGTTGTGATTATAACTGCTGGCAGAAAGAGGATGGAAAACCAGCCGCTTGAGTACTGTAAAAATTGTAAGTACTGGAACAAATAGGTCTGAGCAAGTAGTGCAGATCCAGAGCAGACTGCTCCATTAGGAGCAGTCTGATCAGGGTCTACACTGTTTGCCATCCAGGCTGCATTTTTGATTGCATTACTGATCCATTTTTAGGACAAAGTGATTATTTTAGGTGACCCAATTTTTTAAATTTTTAAGATATTTGATACAGTGCTAAAGCTTTTGCAGCAGTGTATGCTAATTGGCTGCTTTTTAGCTTGGCATTTAGTGGTAGTGCGAGACTGATAAGTCCAGTGAGTGAGTTAGTGAATTTGGGTATAATGTCCAACCAACAGCTTGGTCATACAGAGATGGGATCTCGATTTAAAATCTCATCCGAAAGACTGGAGAAGCTTTGGATTGTGACCCCTGGATTGGTAGGTATTAGCCACTACACTACCGCCGCTCCTCTGATCAGTCCAGCATCAGTACTATAAAGACTTTGTCAGTGTGGGGAGTGAGGAGCTCACTGAGCATGCAGTCACATCCAGACAGTGTTGTGATACAGCTGAAATTTGTTTTGAAAGCTCCAGTGATCCTTAACCAACCAAAAAAGCAGATGACAAACTTGCAGGCTCATATTAGACTTCACACATTCTAAGACTGGTTTAAATGTTTGCAGATTTGTGACCCTTATAGCATGCTGCAGCTCATTTTCAGATGTGAGTGACCAGTATGTGCAGTGCAAGAAGAGTTGGGCTGCAAAAGGGATTCCAACATAGCACTAACAGTTCATAGTTCAAAGCCTTACCAAGTGTCACTGTTTGGCTGGTTGGTTGTTTTGGGTTAAACAGATCTGAGGCAGTATTTTAGTCTATATCAAGCTGCCTGCTAGAGAGAGGGAGAAAGAAAAGAGAGGACAGTGGAGAGAAAAAATGTTCAAACAACCCCCATCCGCACCTACTGCAAGCACAGTAGGCCCTTACTCTACTATTATTCAAATTAGGAGGATGTCCAGGCACTGAAAATTATCCTGCACTATCTCCCAACCACAACCACCCCTGTCACTCAAAAGTCCCTTGGTAGTGTGCAACTTGCCAATTATACAGTGCTCCAGATAAGAAGGGGTAACAGAGATAATTTTGGGATAATTAGCCATGTTTCTCCACAAAAACATATTTTGTGACCTATCATTAGAACCATCTCGTCGAGACGGTTCTAATGAGGGGTCACAACATATGTTTTCGTTGAGAAATAAGAAAATTTATCTTTGAATTATCCTCATTACCCCCTCTTATATGGAACTCCAATGTACCCCCTATATACTTTGTATACTGGGGTTATAATGACAACTCAGCAGGTGACATAATACACAGTTCCGATAATCGCTGCTAAGCGCCGCCTACTTAGTTACTGTTACTACGTCTCACAAGCTTTGCACAAAGATGGCGGTAAAACAAATGACAAATGCAAGTGTCTGCTAAATGTTGGCGATCTATGGCGAAGAATCAGCCTCCTCATGACCTACACATGGAAGTTGGCGCATCATGCATTTCCGATGCATTCTGTTCTTGCAAAGCAGGATAAGTTTATTGAAAGTGTTGTCAGTTTGTTTTCTTTAAACAGGTATACATCCCTCCATTAACTGTAAAGTAAAATCACGGACTTATGTACAATATTGACCACGTGCGATTTGTCTGTGAGACTATGTCACGTGCTAAGTTGTCGTTGCATTGGCCAGGTATACGCTATCACGTGATTTTAAGTGACATTCTGGGTGTGTCTCGGAACTGTGTATCCCATGAACAATGCAAATGTTCAATGTCCCACAATGTATCTGTGATTTTATCTTACAGTTAATGGAGGGATGTATACATGTTAAAAGTAGGCATGGTTTCAGACTGGTGAATTACCTCTGTGATACCCAACTGGGCACACAACCTTATGGTAACCTGACAACATTATGGACATTGCATCAATGTTGGTTCAGTGTTGTCCGACTCGGACGCGACTCTTTAATAACAAGGGCTTTGCAAGCGGCACATAAAATGCCCGTCTTAATGTCATAAAGGAGTAACAGAATGAACAAGATTGTTTACAAAAGGATAGACTGGCAAACAAACAGGGGCAACCACTCCATAATTAATGACGGCAACATTATTAAATATCTAACGCATCAAATACTATTAGTATACCAAAAATCAGCTTCCAAGGTGAAGTGGCTCAGAAGTTGAGTTGCCAAAGTCAAACAAGGGAGATAATTCATAAACTAAATATACTAGATATGACATTCTTGGTTCTAATACATTCCCTTGACAATATACACATCATCATGAAGTTGTGTTGAAATATTTTGAATGGTTAAGGAGTTACAGAGTAAACAGAAAATTTATGCAAGGGCATATAATTCAGTAAGTCAGCCAGAGTTGTGGTTCTTGCTCAGGATATATTGCCCCACTATTATACACATTTCTACAAAGTTTCATTCAAATATTTCAAAAGGTTGAGGAGATATGGAAATAAGATAGGCCTAAAAATACTAATCAAAGGGAAGTTACACAAAAATTAAGACTGGGGGAGCAACCATTTTTATATGCAACACATCGTCTTGTGATCATTCACATTTCTATAAAGTTTCATCATGATATTCCAAACAGTTACCAAGTTAAGGTATGCACAAGTTAAGTATACACGAAAAAAGCCTAAAAGAAATATTGAAAGGGATGTAACTCTAAAAGGATGAAAGGGAGAGCAACCATTGTTGTATGCGACACATCGTTGGGACTTCATACATATTGCTATGAAGTTTCATTAAGATATCCCAAACCGATATCTAGTTATGGCATGCACAAGACTTGCAAGGAAAAAATAATCAAAGGGGCATAACTTGGAAACTAAGAAAGGGGGAGCAACCATTCTTGTACGCGACACTTTCTCCCAACCTAATACATATGCCTACCAAATTTCATGAAAATATCTCAAATGGTTACTGAGTTATGGCGCGCACAAGAATGTTAACAGATGGACGGACAGCTCCACGACATAATACGTCCGTTTTTTCAAAACGGGCGTATAAAAACTGTGCCATATTAAACACCCCCCCCCCCCCCAATTTAAGAGCTCCTTAGAGGTAGTCTGGTCTGGGTCTACAATGTACAGGTCCTTTATTATACCCCGCCACACAGTAGTTGCGGGGTATTATGTATTCATGTTGGCTGTCCATGTGTCCTTCCGTCCATCTGTCCATCATACGTATGCCTATCTGTCCGTCCGTCCACACTTTGTTTCCTTTCGACAACTAAGTATTCATGAACAGATTTGATTAAAATTTTGCATATGTCTTTGTACTAAGAATGTCTCACTTGGGATTGTGGGATTGTTAATGGGCAAATTTCAATAATTTCTAAGAGTTTTGGCACTTGTCAACTTACAAAAAATGGTTTTTGGCCTATAGTTCCTTTACTGTTTGGAGTATTATGCTGAAACTTCACAAAAAATGATCGAAGCAACAACAGCCATGTGCTACCATAGAAATTTTGTCCTCAGGGGTTATCTGCCCCCTGCCCTGGAGCTATATATACTGACACAAAAAAGAAACGTCCGTTTTCTAAGTGTCTGTATCTTTTAAATCAGTAAAGTTGTAGCCGTAAACAGTTAAAATAAAATCTGTCCCGAACGTCTGGCATACATAAAGTTGCAACAGTTTTAATTTTTCTCCATAGCCGCAAGATTTATCGAACTTAATATCGTTTTTCTTCCTCAGCAGCATTTTATTCATCAAAACCTGAAACGCTTTGCGTTAAACGAGGGTCAGAAGCATCGAATAACAAAAAGTCAACTTTTAAATACAAGAACCACTTATTAAACGAAAGAGAAAGCAGCCCAGTCTTCGATTGATAAAATTATCTCCCTTCTAATTTGATTAATAACGATATTAGAACTTCCGTATCTCCATAACCATTTATTATTTTGACACCGTTTTTGTTTCGATTGACTATGCTTGTGTATAATAATGACAACATGCATCAGAAAGTAAAAATTAAGGCTGAAATCTGAAATCCTGGTGCACTAAAACCCAGTTAGAAAAGTTATCAAGTAATTTTGTAATCAATTTTTGCAATGCTGAATGATGCTGATTTCAATGCTGTTGATGGCTAGAAATGACTTTTTGAAGTAATCTTATGCCATTGACTTCCAAACTGATAGACCAACAAGGTAATGTTGGCGTGTATCTACGCACTGTCGTGATCGACGGTTTGTAAGGTCACTTTACGTGACAGATTTGTGCCAGTGGTCGTGACAATTAAGAATGCATCCATCACCAATACAATCTCAGCGACATGTCTGCTCAGTGATGCTAGGATGAGCTGCAATGGTTAAAGGTCAATTACGAAGAAATTGTATAAATGCTTAATTTTGAAGCAAATTGATAGTGGACAGAGAGAGGATTATAATGCTACAAACGGCATAGAAAAATTCCTATCCGTTCAAAAGTTATGCCAGTTTAAAAATCCCACTGCTGTTTTTTCCTGCATGACTTATCTCCCTTACTTTTTAAAGTATTTCTTACCACAATGCACTATTCTGTGATGTCATTGATGATTTTAATTTTTTAAATGAATTTTTAAACTAGTTAACAACCTTTATTCTAAAGAGTAAATGATTGTTATCTTACAGTTTTGATTATTTTAAGCTTTGTTTATTAGCTGGGTAATTTATTGGGAATGTTCATCCAGAAATTTAAATTTTATTGAAAATTTAAATTAAATTTAAAAAGATTTAAAAAACAGATTTTAAAACATTTTCTTTTACTTCAGTACACAAAAGTCATTGTCAGAGACCTAATTAAACAGATCTAAAACACTATGTTCAATTATATCTACTGATAAGCATGTAAATTGAAATTTAACAAATTTTAATTAAATATTTAAATTTGAAAATTTAACTGCTTAAATTGCAAATATAGGCAATATTTTGAATTTGGGCAGTTGTTATTAGTGTCACCAATAATACAATACAATGTTTTTACCATATTTTAGAATGTTCAACAAGAAAATATTTGAAAATTTAAAAATTTTAAATAAATTTAAAATTTCAGTGTTCATCGATGATGTCATCGAAGGCCTCATGAATATTAATGAGGCAGCCCAAAATGATTTTCAGATGTCATAAGATTTACAAATTCAACTCTTTATATCTCGAAAACTATTAATGATAATTTGATGCGGTTTTCGATACTCAGTTGCTTAGAGAAAACTGCTTTCATTTCTGTAATAAAAAAGCACCTTTATAATTGACCTTTAAAATGAGAAAAACACACGAGATACTGATTTTGTGACTTTCGAAACCTGGGTACTGAGGCTGGCGGCATTGTCATTGTCACTGATGTCCGTTGAACGGATTTCCGTTCAGCGCACACCATTGCTGAACAATCGATGTTATTGAAACAAAACATTTGAATGAAATGTCTGTGTGCATTTGGAGTTCAGAATTGTGAAGCGGACGTTTCTTGTTTGTCAGTATACATGTATAAAATCATAAGCATTTTTTATATGAATTCAGAGTTTGAAGCGTTCTTCCTGAAATTTACAGCAAATGATCAGAAATAAGCCTTCTGTGATGCTCAAAATTTACATGTGGATTATCTGCCCCTGGGCAATACAGATGCATAAAATGATGAAAATAATCTACCGGTATATAAAATTATGATTCAAATAGATTTTTTGAAACTTGCAGCTATTGATTGAAGTAATGGAAGCCTCTTGAGATTATCAAAATTTGGCTCCAAGGGGGTTATCCGCCCCTGCCCTATGGCCACATACATGCATAAAATAAATCAGCTAAAAGTCAGCGAAATTGGTTAGCAGTGGCAGGGTATCACGCAGTCATTTGCGATGCTTTTATCTTAATAATGGGGTACTGTGGTAAAACTGGTTACTGTATTGCAGGGTTGTGACTCATCCTACACCCCAAATTTTCCCATGTTTTCCCTGATATTTTGCTGTTTTCTACTATACCCTTTTATGGATCCCAAAGTTGATTTTACTCTTTACTTCAACAGTGCTAACTCCATCACTGGAACATTGGGGGCTTCTCTTGAAGTTAAGAGTTTGTTCCCACTGGCAGCAAACTCTTTCCCTTAAGACTAGTCCCCAATCAGGAGGGAGATCTACTTGTAGTCTGTTTGCTTGTAAGTGCAAACACAGTTTTCCTTGTAAACGGTGGAAGTTTCATTAAATCTTCTAATGTCCCAATGTTTCTTTTAACTATTCATAATCCAAAATTTTGGATGCTTTTGTAAAATATTTTCCTTTGACAGTAATGCAGAAACTAAGCAGTTTGACTGGAGGTGGTCTTATGCTTGTTAGTTTGTTCCAAGAGGAGCGAATTGTTTCCTTGAAAAGTTGACCCCCATATAGAAGGGATGCAAGAGTTGCTTCCTCTGAAAATGTACCCATTCATATTAGGCTGAATAGGTGTTTTTCCCTGAGTAAGCTGCTGCTGAAACTAGATCAGAACTGGCCCCCGAGGTTATAAAACTTGAGTACATTCTCAAACTCAAAATAAAGCACACTGATTGGCCGCTTCCAAGCACATGCTCGGAAGCAGCCAATCAGTGTGCTTTATTTTGAGTTTGAGATTATTCTCAAGTTTTATAACCTCGAACCCTGGTCCTAATCCTAAAAAAAGCCCCTGCTAGCTAGTTTAAACTAGAACCCATCCCGTCAGATCCTTTGGAGAATCTGTGCTGGGTACTTTAAACAGAGATCCCATCTTCATATGACCAATATGCAAGTGGAACGTTAAACCCAAGCTCACTCATCCTACTAAACACACTCAAACTCATAAATTTATCCAACTTCGCATTATGACTGTCTTTTGAAGGTAAAAATGGATGGATGTTTTGTGAATTTACATCCTTTGCAACAGTATTTCAGTCATATCAGGACTATGGGAGGGTGACAGTGGAAGGCTGCATGCGATAGAATCCCATTTATGATTGAAAAGATTCCCGGAATCGAACTTGGAACCACTGGATCAGTAAGTCAATGCTTAACATACTGAGCTACCAGGGTTCCTTTTGAAGGTAAAATAAAGAAAACAATAACATATTTGATGGAAGTATTTATTTAGCACAATTTTGATTCATCTAATTAAATAATTCTAATGTGAGGTCCACCATTCATTCCTATCTTCATAAACACTGTATGTCCTATTCATCCTTGCCTATATACCAGTGACGCATACTTCATAACATTTTATGTCTAATTCATCCAGCCCATATATGAGGAGTAAAATATGAGGTTTTGAACCTATTCTGATACTAAGGTTTTAGACCCGTAGTGGCAAATACAGGTGGGTTGGTTCAGTATATACTTGGTTATGATGAGAATTTTCCTCTATATTCACCCTAAATAGCTAAAATTAACCTTGTGAAATTTTGCCAAATGATTTTTTTCTGTGTGCGTGTTTTCATTCAAATCAACCCCCAAAATCCAGAGCTGTCTTATAATGTAGAACTACATTCATATTTATATTTGGGCCTCTAACAACCACTGCCCCTACCGCTTCCAAATTATGTGAAACCATTAAGTTTTTACATAATTAGGTTGTTTTGAAAAGGTATAAACAAGTAAATACTGCAAACTTCCTGTTCTGCCATTGTCAAAGGGAGGCAAAAATGAGAATGACAGAGTTGTTGTCCTTGAAAACAATCAGACACATGCTAAATATGAGACTCATAAACATGCACTTTTTAGTGCTTCTTATAATCCTTTCAATCATTTTCACATTAAAGTAAATGTATTTGTACAAAAAAATACTCACCAAGTATATATACTAGCCAAAACTTCTAACCGACCACTTACATTTCATCGAATTTCTTCAGAGCCCCAAACAATCTTACAGTTCTATTTACATCCCTAAATAGGCAAATATGTCAATCAACTCAGGCATCAAAAGGTTTGACAAAATTCTTAACATTACATCCAGAATATGCCAATGAACAGAAGTACCCCCATTTTTAAATTTCACAAAACTAAGCATTTCGTTACAATTTGTGAAAAATCACATTTTGAAATATCCAATTTATGTGAGCAAAACCACTTCATTACTAAAGCAAATGTCTGAATAAACAGATTTGTGCAAAAATGGACATTCTTCCTGCATGACAATGGCCGCTTTTGGTCAAAATGTTAAAACGTACCCCACCACTCAATGCAAATTCTTGTTAATTTTGAAAATGGGGGTACCCGTATTCATCTGTAGCTCCTGGATACAGTGCACTGAATAATGCTTAACCTTTTAGTGGTATGGTTTACCGATATATTCGCCTATCTGTGGCTGTAATCTGAATTGTGAGATTGCGAATAGCATTGAGGAAAAATGATAAAAACTAAGTGGTCGGTTAGAACTTTTGACTAGTATATAAAGGAAGAAACAAAAGAAATAATGGAGCTGAAAATTAGATTTTCAACAAATCATTAAATTGGTTTGACAATCTGAAATTAATATTATTAAACAGAAAATAGTTTGGCCTTTCCCCTTTTTATGACTTTGAAATATTATAAATGTCTAAAATAATGAAACTCGACAAATTTATTGAACAAATTCATATCCCAGTTAATTACAATTCTGTCCATTAAGTTCTCATGAACAATGACTCATTGTTGTCTATTAAAATTCAGAAATCTGTCCAAACACCTCAAGTTATTGTGGCTATTCAATACTTGTGTTTATATAGGAGAGACATTGGCACATATTATCTAACTTAACCTAATTACAAAGAAAATAATTGTCAAGCTTGAAGATACATTAATTAATCCTTATAAACCTGCATGAAAAAATAGATTTTTGCTCATAATGTAGACCAAGGCTGAGTTGCATTTATTTCCTATATAGGCTACATATATTTCATCTATGTGATAATCCACAAAAGAATTCCACAGACGGGGATGTCTTGCCTGTATGAGCAAAACATAGTGAAACCAGAAAACTAACTAAAGCTCATGCTGCCAATGCCAACAATGGAATAGTAATACATGAACCTATTATAAAGTCTTGCTTTTGTTAGTCGCAATTGGACATAAAGCATACTGAGAATTAAATGCGGCACTGCATTAGACAGCTGAAAATGGCAAGAACATGTCATATTAAATCTTTTAAATACTTCTATTTTGAAAATCATGCAAACAAACTTAAGTTAGGTTTGTTTTTGGGGTGTGTCATGATTTATGTTGACTAAATAGTTTATTTTAGGCCCTATCTATTTTTGATGCTAACAAATAACTGTAAGTAACAGACAGGAAAATTGAAAATGATGCACAAACATATAGACAAAAGTGATAAAAGAATGTATACTAATGACTTAAAAGGAATATTTAAACCTCTCCCGTAATAACTGTAAAATCTCTCCTGTAATAGCTAAACAAATGAAACTTTGCCACATCACGTAAATTAATTTGAACTCCTTACTTAGCTAGAGCTCTATATCTACTGAAAATCTAAGCAGGAAAAAAAAACTGTAATTAATACATATTTTTCTTCTTGGTATTTTTATGCAAAATACCAGTAAATATTGAAGATGGAAGAAAATACAAAACTGTAAATATTCAAGTATCAGGGCAGGTGGGTCTGATCAAACAGTGCATACCCAGGCAGCAGTCTCATACAGGGCCCATATTGTTTGCCATTCCATCTGTATCTTTTGGAATTTTTATTTTTAGGAATTACAGAAATAATTCAGGCATCTCAATTTTTTTTTTCTGTAGTATTTACCAAACTGTCCATACATGTACAACTGAATCGATGAAGACTGATGTGTTCATATTCAGAGCTTTAGATAAGAAGGGTATTTGATGATAATTGAGGGATAATTTTCTTTATTCCTCATTCAAACCATATGTTGTGACCCCTCATCTGAACCGTCTCGTCGAGACGGTTCAGATGAGGGGTCACAACATATGTTTTTATCAAGAATTAACAAAAATTATCCCTAATTATCACCAAATACTCACTCTTATCTAGGGCTCTGTCATATTTTTTTTTTTCCTTTTTAGACATAACAAAACTAACAACAAAAAATCATCTCTATCTCATAGAAACAAACATAAATAAATAAAAGTCCTTAGAATACATGTTTAAACAATGATCAGATTAACATGAAATACACTGATGAGATAAAAAAAAAAAAGTATATGGCAGTTGCTGATTTACTATTTGAACAATCCTGTGAGAAAACTTGTCCTTGTGTATATGCAAATTTCCATTGACAGTGTGCATACATTTCTCCAGATTTGCTCATATATTACATTCATAACACATCAACAACCTTAAAACACATTAAAAATCAATCAAAACATCACATTAAAACATCAACAGAATCTGCAAACCACCTTTCCAGAATAACTGGGCCCCTATGATGACAGAAGGCGGCAAAATGATTAACCATCTGAGAACCATACTGAAGATGGTTTCATGAAGTTGGTTAATCATAATCTCCCTTTTATTTCACGAACGTGTATGTCATGACCTGCTATTGTGAAAAAGTGGGGAGCAGATTATGTGGGAAGCTAACATGATGATACAGTAACAAAGGGGTAAAGGGGGACGAATATCATGTACCTGTCCATTCAGGAAATGCCCGTACAACCAGGCTAACTCACATGATTATTCTATCATATATCCTATGAATATATACTCAAGTATTCATGTAAAACAACACTCAAACCAAATAAATATAATATCCCAGAGCACCAGTGAAATCCAAATTTTTGTGATAAAAAACTTGAAAATTTTCTTAATTCTCCACGTCTTCTTTTGGTTATCATAAAAGAACCCAACCTATTTCTTTGCAGTCTTACTTAAAAGTATACAAATTGCCAAAAATGAAAGACAGTTGAATTGGCAAACAGCATAGATCCAGATGAAGTGGCTCATCATGAGCCACATCATATGGATCTACAGATTGCCCTCTGTTCTTAAAATTCTCAATAAGATATAGCTTGAAAGTAACATTTTTTGAAGTTTTGAAGACACAAATTTTGTCGTCTGCTTTTCATAGAATTTATTGGTTAATACATATTTCTTGAGTTTCAAAGGTTACATTGAGCAAAATTGCTATAAAACGTGTGACAAATCAGCATTCTACTGATATTGTCTTACAGAACAGGGTTTATGCTAAGGTCCAAACCCCAACTGGTCCACAGGACCAGCATGCACAAGGTTTAACTAGTCCTGTCAGTGTTTCTACTGGTTTCAATTAAAGTGCTTTTGCAGTTAACATGAAAACTGGTTGGTCTGCAGGACCAGCTACTACAGAAACCAGCTGGTCATGCCTAAAAATCACTGGTCCCACCCCAACGGACAAGTGGTTAATAAAACCCCTGCAGTACTGCAAGGGCCTGTTGTGTGTGCAGCAGGTGCAGGATGAGCCATTTTTCACCCTTGTATTTCTCTCCCTCTCTCTCTGAGAGACCACTCAATACAGACTGAAATACTGTCTCAAAGGACTGTGAAATCCCAATTAATTCTTGACTGCAGAAGAAAAAAAAAATCTGAATTATTAATCCCAAAAATTGTGAATTATCTCTGGGGCTCTGTATCTCAGTGGACAACAATGCAATCATGGTCGGCAGATGTTATTCAGTTCCATTCATCATCACAGAACGCTTGTCACGGAACTTGGCTCTGGCTTTTGTACGAGCTTTGAAGGCTGCAGCATTGTACAATGTCTGAAATACAAAAATATAAAATAGATTTCCTGTGCATATATCCAATGTGGGAGACAAAAATTTGATATTATTCAGTTATAAACATGCACTACCACATAAATCTTTTTGCACACAAAATTGGTTCACAATTCATATTATGAACAATAACTCATGCCTGTTGAACGAATCTCGACTTTTTTTCATCAACCTCTACATATACCTTTGAGACACAAAATGCCTGTTCTCTACGATACACTTTTCAATAAAAGGAAAAACAAAAAAAAACACTTTAAATCAGCAGTGTGGAGACAATACCAGTCGACTGCACATAACCAAACACCTGTCAAGGAATCAGCAGTTTGTATAAGCCTTTAGACACATTTAACCCTTTCGCTGCCAAATATATAGTGAAAAGTTCCCCTCAGCGCCAAATATTTTTTTCATATTTTGCTATCGCAGGGTTCAGCTATTAAATCTTACATTTCTCATGAATTAAAGATGGTATGAAGCTCAAACTTTGAGCACAACCAGTTTAATTGTTTTCCAACAGTTTGCAATAATATTATTCCTAATTTCTTGAATTTTACGGCCTATTTAACAAATAATAAGTGATCAGGAGCACATATATGTATTCTAGAGGCTAAACCGTATTTTTCTAAAGAATACAACTTTGACAAATAGCAATTTTATTACAAATTCTATTGGAACATTGTATTTAATGCTCTCCATGTCTTAGAACCTGATTTCTCAATAGGAGGCATTGTTCTTGGGTCATGTCTATATTCTAGCACCCGTTATATTAGAAAGTCACAAAATGCGTGCTTCAAATAGCATTTCAAGTACCTCCTATTACAGTTTTCCAACATATTTGAACCTCAACACATATTTTGTATGATGCTAAGATACTATGGCAATGTGTATAAAATTGTCAATGTACTCATTTCATTCCAACACTTTCATACAAAGGTGCTACTTTACCCCACCCCCCAGATTGCAGCGCCAAGTACAGAAATTCAGATGTGGGCCAAAATGTCATGATATCTCAGCATATATTACGCTAGAGTCAACAAAACTTTGTAAACAATAGTTTATTTACTCACATTATCCGTACCCTTCAGTGCCATTTACCCATATATCTTCAACATCTGCTCCCTTAGGCAACCAACATTTAGCTTCAGACGCCATTTTGAATGGCAAAAACACAACTGTTTCCCTTTTTTGAAAACACGTTTTCACTATCTATCTACTTTCGTTTTTGTTCATTGTTTGGTCTGTTTACACACCGCATATGACCTTTGGATTGATTTCCAGTGTATTGTGAATTTCACCACATCGTGAAGCTTACTTATGTTTGGTTAAAAACAAGTACTAGCTTTGTCGACGCAAGTCGCCTATGGCAGTCGGCCAGGTAGTCGACTCCAGTCGCCTACGGCAGCGAAAGGGTTAATGACAACATGGATCATACAATTTAAAGGTAGGTTCCTGGCCTAGCGATAACAGTTATGTTCACAAAATACTTTTGTCTTTTTCTGGGTAGGTTTTGAATTCTCTTATTTTTCTGAAACTGTTGCTACTGAGAAAATCGTCAAATGTTGTAGAAAATTGTCATTTTCCCTTTGGTTTATTTTCTTTTGTTGGAATTCCAGTTCTAAAAATAAATACGTATATATGTCTACAAGTCCGCAGTTTCTGATGTCATTTGCCAACGGTTAATTTTCTCTTGCCGTGAGCTCTTCCAGAGGTTCTGGCATGGCAGATGGCTTAAAATTATCCCAAAATGCAATGCAGCATGACGTCGGCTATGTTATCTATTTTTGGCGCGAACTAAAAATAGCGCTAACTGGTGTGCGAAGCAGAGTTAGGAAATCCCTTGCACAACGACTTTTCTACGATTTTTTTATTAACACTTTATAGTGAACTTATTCATTTCCTCTTTATAAGTGCTTTCCAACAACTTGGATAAAAAATCATCTAAATTATGATGCATTCCAAAGTACAGGAACCTACCTTTAACAGAAGCCCAGATACATTGATTATTTAACAATAATTCTGGGATAATTTTTCTTATTTCTCCATAAAAACCTATGTTCTGACCCCTCATTAGAACCATCTCGGCGAGATGGTTCTAATGGTTCAAATGGTCAAAACATAGGTTACTCAGCAGGACATCTAATGACACAGGGTATAATCGATTCCGCTAATTTTCGCTTCCTACAGAGACTGTACATCATATTTGGCTCCCGCCGAGACTGTCCGCGAACTCTTGCTTCCTGCCAAGACTTCTGTACATGATAAATGGCTTCCTGCAGAGACTGTCCGCGTGATTCTGCTTCCTGCTGAGAGCCTTGCAGAATCACAAGGACAGTCTCGGCAGGAAGCCATTTTACGAGGACAGTAGTCTCTGCAGGAAGCAAGAGTTCGCGGACAGTCTCGGTGGAAGCCAAATATGATGTACAGTCTCTGTAGGAAGCGAAAATTAGCGGAATCGATTATACCCTGTGTAATGAGGAATCACAACATAAGTTCATGCTGGACTGTTCTAATGTGGGGTCACATCTAATAAGGGGGTCACAACATAGGTTTCTCAGTAATACTGTTCTGAGAGGTCACAACATAGGTTTTTATGGAGCAACACAGTTCTATTGAAGTGTTACAGCATAGGTTTCCATGGATAATTAACAAAATTTGTGTTAGAATTATCTTCAAATACTCATCCTATCTGGCCTGTGCAACACTTACCCTCTCCCATTTTGTTGGTTTGTTACTTGCTGCACCAGTTCCAACTAGCACAGGCTCACCTAGTTCAAACACATCTCGAACAAGGACATTCAACTGTAACATAAAGTATAACTCATTTAAGATCACTTACTAGAATTCTACACAAAGAAATGTCGAACTCGACATCTTTTAATATATATATACCCTATAATAACATAACATATAATATAATAATCTGAATTATTAAACGTAACCACACAAATTCATTTCCTGGTAACTGTGATGACCATCTATGTTTGAGGCTATTTTCTATATAACCTATGAGCCGCAACACGACAAAACATGCGTCCAGCAAAGACTCAGATCAGCCTGGGCATCCGCCCAGTCTGATCAGTCTTCCCTGTCTGCATGGAGCTAGCTTAGACCCTTAGCTATCCTTTAATTGCATAGGCTGATCTGAATCTTTGTGGGCGCACATGCCACTTTGTTGGTTTTGTTGTGTCATGGCTCATATTTGTATTTACAACTGTATGACTCTATTTGTAATTGTATTTGTGTAATTATATGTGTCTGGTGATAGTCCTATGACTGGATTTTATACCAACAAGACCTGTCACAGGGCCAGGATAGCTGGCCTGACAGCGCCTTGCCCATCACGTAAAAAACTTTAACGTAAAACTTTAATATTTTGCTAGCGCCAACGCCAACGCCGCCACTGGCGCCAACACCGGGGGTAGTGCAATAGCTCTTCCTGAACTTCGTTCAGGCGAGCTAATAAAATTGATTTAATTTGACTTGATTCAGCTTTTTCTACGCAAATATCTACCTGTAAATGCTGGTAAACACCTGAGCCGAGAGCTTGACAAAAGGCACTGTACTGCATTTTCTTCACCCATGTGTAAATTTCTAGAGATTCCTGGGCGAACTTGATGGTCATTTCTGGAGCTTCACCTTCCTATTAAACACAACAAGAATTCTGAGGAATGTGACGTCTCTCCTGTCAGCGCAGTATCTCAAAACAAGAGCTAAACCAGAAGACTTGACACAAGTTTAAGCTGAGGCTATTGATGACGACACCAAAAGCGTAATACCTATGTCTCTCTGGTACTAGGTACTGGTGGGACAAAAATACCATCAGTAGACACAAAGTTGATTATTTTCAAACAGACTATTTTCAAGAAAACATCATCGTCACACATTCTCTACTAGTGGTAAACTTTTCTCCTTAAAGAGTTTGGGTTTACTTCCATGTTTTTCTGCCATTTTTAAGGGGGAACAACTTATATGACTTCCTGTTTGCTTCTATGAGCAATAAAGCCTTTCCACAATGGGACTTTGCCATCGACGCTAACAGAATTTGCTCCTAGGGAAGCAAATTCTTACCAATAAGAAATGACCCCCATTCAAAGAAAATGGCAGAGCTGCTTCCCTGAAAGTGGACCCATTCACCTCAACAAAAACATCCCTTGCAAGAAAACAGGAAAAATGTTAAATTTGCAGTATGGACTTGTTCACTGAATAAGTTTCTGAGTATTTCAGTACATGAGGTATAATTCTAACTGTTATTATTCCTGGCTGCTGTAAACCATTACAACACCGAAAAATTTCATATACAAATAGTATCAACCTGTTTCACAATCACAATACCTAAGCTGCTGTTTTTTGAAAGTGCATAATGCCATCCATATGAAACAGAAGGGCATGTGTGGGTCAGTGGATGGTGCTGGGTAACTTTCACTGCTGGGGCATCAAACTTATTTGGATAAAAAGGCCTACTCTTGCAGTAGGTGCGGGTTAGAGTTGTTTGGATATTTTTTTCTTTTGCCTATCACACCTCTTTTCTTTCTCCCTCTCACTGGAAGGTGGCTCGACAGAGACTGAAGTACTGTCTCATAGAGCCATTAAAGCCAAAACAACCAATGAAGACATAACACATACCTGAACTGCTCGTAGAATGTCTCTAAAACTAGACTTCTGTTGCCTTCTGTCTCTCTTAGCCCTGTATTTGTGAGACTCAGTTGAGAGTTGTTTGAGTTTATCACAGAGATCATCAATATTGTCAAGTTCAAAGTCCTGAAAATAAATGAGTCATGTCATATGAAAATGGTGTCTACAATGATTTTTCAAAGGAAGCAACTCTGGCCTTTTCATTTTTGCCTCCCTTCTCCATGGAGGTCAACTCTTAAAGGAAAGAATTTGCTCTTCTCAGAGTAGTCCGCTTTTGGAAAGGCTTTCTCATCCAAGGATGCAAACAGTTGTTCCCCTTTTTAAAAATAGTGGAAAATTATCGAGTTGTATCCATACTGCATAAATTTTTGCACACAGCAAAGATCCAGATCATCCTTTAAGTTATGTAATTAGCATAACCCTTGTATTTGTGCCTTCGGACCTCTCACAGTCAATCCATACATAGTGTGATCAGCAACAGCTCTGACCAGATAGCATGGATACATGCCTTCCTAAATCTCTTTAATGCCAAGCTGAGGATTCAAACTGATGATGTGTGTTCTTTTCAGATTATCAGTGACTTCACTATAGTATCAGATCAGGTCTGTGATATGTAAATTTCATCACAAAAGAAACACACATTATAGTATTTCTCTATTGCTGAGAATATAGGCATCCAAATGGTATCTGAACACTCAGAAAACATCCAAAATGAGGACATACTATGGTTCTCACCAGACAATGACACTGTCGGCAAAGAGTGTCACTCAAGGAAAACCTTTGCAAGTGAAACTTCTTTGCTCTTTGCTTCAGTATTCTTTCAGAACATATTGATTTAGAACCTACTGATTAACAAAAATTCTGCTGAAGGCCATGTTTCACCCATCTGTGCATTGCCCACTTAACAGAGCTGAACCAGAAAACTTTACAGACGTTTACGCAGCAAATGCAGAATTATGTTTCGCTTTTGACAGTCACAGGCGAGATAATAACAAATAATAATCTGAGAATTATCCACAGAATCCCCACCTTATATGGTAATCTGGGCCCAGTTGTTCAAAGCACTGTTAGCTCAACGAAGCCAGTAGTTGAGAATTAGTTAAGTCTTACAGTGCTCACAATATCAATTGCTATAAATATTTTTTGTTAAAAATGGGAGGAGTTTTTGCCCTGGGAGTAAAGTAGAAATACTGTATTACTTATCAGAGTATCGTAGGCTTCACTTTAGTTTCAGATCAGGTCTGTGATATATGACTCATCATGTAAGAAATACATGCCCTTTTGCTTTACTCATTCTGACAGAAGGTATTCCTCACTCAGTATCTAGTTCAGTGTCCAAAGTCTGATCATTGTGACTGAGGGGTTACTGCCCTGGACTGAAAACCAAGGATAACTGCCCTGGACAGCCAACCAAGGTTTACTGTTCTGGACTGAAAACCAAGGCTTACAAATGTGGACTGAAAACCAAGGATAACTGCTCTGGACTCAAACCAAGGATTACTGCTCTGGACTCAAAAACAAGAACTACTGTTCTGGACTGAAAACCAAAGATTACTGCTCTGGACTGAAAACCAAGTATTACTGCTCTGGACTAAAAACGAAGGATTACTGTTCTGGACTGAAAGCCAAGGATACCTGCTCTGGAACAAGAATTACTGCTCTGGACTGAAAACCAAGGGTAACTGCTCTGGGCTGAAAACCTAGGATAACTGCTCTAGACTGAAAACCAAGTATTACTGCTCTGGACTAAAAACCAAGGATAACTGCTCTGGACTGAAAACCAAGGATAACTGCTCTGGACTCAAAACAATAATTACTGCTCTGGACTGAAAATGAAGGATTACCACTCTGGACTGAAAACGAAGGATTACTGCTCTTGACTCCAAACCAAGTCCATCAGGAACATAAAACAGCTTTAGCCTCTAGATTATTTCTGCATCATCACTTACTGATTTGCATGACTGAAATAACATTGAAAGGGCTATAAAAAGCCAATTATCTACCCATCTATTATGTCTGTCCGTCATGGCTGCCATGACTCATTACTTATATCCTTTGTATAGGTTTGCTAAGAGAACTGATTAGGAAACACCTTGCAAATTCTTTCCTTAAAAGGTTGACCCTAACTGTTAAAGGACGCGAAAATGGCAGTTGCTTCCCTGAAAGTGTACCCATTCACCCTAATAAAATGAGTTTCTTATCAGATTATCAACGGCTTCACTGAGAGGTCAGATCAGGTCTGTGATATGTAAATATCATCATGTAAGAAACATATGTCAATTTTATTTTCTCATTCAAGAAAGAACCTTTTCACCCAGATCCTCCTTCTGAAAGATGGTCATTCATTTTATGAAGCTCTAATTATGGATTGCTCAGCTGTTGTGATCTGTTATATGAAGCTTTATTTTGGCTGTACAATGATTTCAATATTTTTTTGTCACACTTTTTTCTTAATTGTCAGTTTTAAAGCTCAAAATTATGTTCAATCAACCCAGATTCAAACTTTACCACACCATATTTTTTTCAGTTAAAAAACTGAGGGGGTGGGGTAAGGAGCTTGCCCACATAAAACATCTCAAACATCTAGATCTGTCTAAAGACATCATTGTTTGGGATTGTTTTGGAAGGGAAAACCCCAACTTACAGCAGAATTACACATCTGAGACACTTGAAGAAATTCTAGAGGGGTAAAAACCCTGTTATATAGCCAAATTATTACAGTGAGATGTGTTTCTTATCAGATTATCAGTGGCTTCACTGAGAAGTCAGATCAGGTCTGTGATATGTATATATCATCATGTAAGAAACATACCTCACTTTTATTTTCTCACTCAAGGCATACCCTTAAACCTACTCAGTGTCTTTAAAGGAAGTAGCCATGCAGCTGTGTATGGCTGGATAGATCACTCACTATCTTTACATCCCTTCAACAGTATTTCATATCATGATGATGAGAAGGTGAAAATGGAAGACTGTTTTCAATGGAAAAGATTTCTGCCTCCACCTGGAATCAAACCTGTGTATGATACATCTTATGTCCTTGCTGAGCTGTTGCGATATGATATAGGAGGTATCATTTTGGCTGTGCTAGGAAGTCTATGCAGTATATGATTTTTGTAGTTGTGTTGTTTTTTTCCCTTTTTTTTTAATGGGGGGTGGGGGGTGTTATATATAATAGTGTTTCTAGATTGTCACTTACAAGTTCAAAATCATGTTTAATCCACACAGACCCAGACTTTACTATACCATACCTCCAAAACAGTCTAAAAAAACTAGAAGCATCTTAAAGATGGATCTAGAGTATTCAGCCTACAGTAGAACTTCATTGGCTCGAACAGGCTTGGGGCCACCAAAATTAGTTCCAGCCAAGGTTAGTTCTAGCCATCCAGGGTAAGTTTCCATATAAAGTGACCTCTAGGGACCAAGAAAAGAGTTCTAGCTAGGCAGGGTAAACGAGCCATCAGAGTTCGAGCCATTGAAGTTCTACTGTATTTTGTGTTTCGGAAGGGAAACCCTATCTTATAGCACAACAACATAAGGCTGTCTAGATATATGGGGGCATGTAAGAGGGGTAAAACCTTGTCATATAGCCATATTATTATGGTAAGAGGTGTTTCTTATCAGATTATCAGAGGCTTCACTGAGGAGTCAGATCAGGTCTGTGATATGTAAATGTCATCATGTAAGAAACATATATTTTTTTATTATCTTATTCAAGACAGAACCTATTTCTCTGCCACATCCTATACGATTCGCCGATTCAAATGGACTTTTTCATGATATAGCCCCAGGGCATGGGCAGATAAACTCTGAGGACAAAATTTGTTTGGTAACAGAAAGCTTTTGGTTGCTTAGATCATTTCTGTTCCAAAAAGTAAAAGAACCAGAAGCCAAAACACTTTATGAACATTATTAAACAAGTGCCATAAACACAGAAATGATCAAAATTTGCCCATTAACAACCCCAAGCAAGACAGTTTTGGTACAAATGCATACATAAACACTTGATTGAAATCTGTTAGGCAATGCTTATTAGGGTATTGAACAGAAACAAAGAGCTGATGAACAGATGGCTGTACATATGACAAATAGATGGACAGACACATGGATGGCCAACATGAAAACATAATACTCCACCACTAACATGTGGCGGAGTATAGTTACTATTGAATTTCCCTAGCAGAGGACTTTAGGCAAAATAAGAAAATATATGTGTTTAGGGTTTTGGGGCAGAAAATTTTAGGTAGGGTAGGCACAGCCATTTTTATTTTAATTTTATTATTTTTTCCTACAGAAATACCTGTGAAAATACATAAAATCATATATTTTCCAGAAAACCATCTAAAAGTCTAGGTTTCACTAGAAAATCTAGGTAGGGTCGGGAAACCCTGAACACAGGTATTTTTTTCATTTGGCCGTAAGACATTTGTTTTACTATACAGAATACCTCCCCATCCCCCAGTTGTTAGCTATATCATGGCCCTGTTATGTCATTACCTACATGAGATGGGGTATTTCCTTTGATGAAACAGCAGTGTCACTGCACTGTTGCATAATGGGATTATGGCACCTAATATACAAAAGTATTTGCCTTTTACTGGAATGTGTTTCTTATCAGATTATCAGTGGCCAAAGAAGGTACTAGTCATGCAATTACGGTTCATTTATGAAGCATTATTATGGCTGGCATGTTAAGTTATACAAAGCTTTATTTTGGCTGTGCTAGAGAGACTACATGTATTATTATTATTTATTTTTGAATAGGCTTTCTTGATTGTTAGTTTTAAAGTTCAAAATAATGTTCAATCCACCAAGATTCAGACTTTACCATATTGTATTTATTAGTGCATAGGATGGTGTGTTTTCCCCTCCAAAACATTCCCCAAAATATAGAAGGATCTAGATCTTTGGCATTGTTGTGGAGGGAAAACCCCAACTTATAGCAGAATTACAAAAGCCTCATTTAGGCACTTGGAGTATTTCTAGACGGGTAAAACCCCTGTCATATAGCTGGATTATCATGGTAAGAGATGTTTCTTATCTGATTATCAGAGGCTTCATTGAGGAGTCAGATCAGGTCTGTGATATGTAAATATCATCATATAAGAAACATATATCACTTTTTATTTTTTCACTCAAGATAATGAGATGGCAAATAGATTTCTCATCCAGCTCCGAGTTCAGTGTCTTGAAAGAAACAAGTTTGACAGTTGTGGTTCTTTTTAAGAGCACCATTATCACTATGCTAGTGTTGTTGAACTTTTTTATTTGAAGCTCTATTTTGGCTGTGCTAGGATGACTTTAAGTTTTGCTTCTTTTTTTGTTAGTTTTTTTACTCTTTGGTTTATTTTTAATATTTTTTTTAAATTCTCAGTTTTAAACAATGTTTAAATCAACCCAGATCCAGATTATAACCATACCGTTTATAAGGCAGGCTTTCCCCTGCTAAACACTCCAACAATTCTAGATTCATCTTAAAAGATGGATCTAGACCTTTAGTATTGTTTTGAAAGGGAAAACCCATCTTACAGCAGAATTACACACAACTGATTTTAATTTGGAGTCATTTTAGAAGTAACAAGAGCTGTCGCCTGACAGCATAGCTCGCCTGAATTGGTGCTTGCCCATCACTCAGCCGCTATGGTGGTGTGGACTGCTATGCATAAAACTTCATGCAAGCATGTCCATAATGAAAACACATTTATAAACAAAAGCTATCTCAGAAATAAGTCTTAAAATAAAATTAGAATAAAAAAAATGAAATGAAATTTCAAAGTCCATGAGCTTGAGGTAAAAAAAAAACTGATGTGTGGGGGTGGGTGGGGGGGCTATGTGGACTGCTATGCATAAAACTTCATGCAAGCATGTCCATAATGAAAACACAAAAGCTATCTCAGAAATGTCTTAAAGTAAAATTGAAATAAAAAAAATGAAATGAAATTTCAAAGTCCATGAGCTTGAGGTAAAAAAAACTGACGGGTGGGTGGGTGGGGGGGGGGGGGGGGGGGGGGGGGGGGGCTAGTATGTATCAAAACCCTGAACCGTTATCTAACATCAGCCCAAGTATTAGTATCAACTGAGTCCATCATCGTGGCACTGTGAAATTATGTCTTCATAAATATAAAACTTTAACCAATATCTTTAGTACAAAATTCTAAGTTGATGACCTTGACTTCAAGGTCATCCAGTGGGGTAAGTATAAGGTGTTTTGTAAAAAATCAAAAAAGAGTCTAACATCAGTTCAAGTATAAACTAAATCTCTGCAAAGCATTATGAATCAGTATGCAATTACAAAACTTTAAAAAAGACAAAAATTTCCTAAGTCCCTGACCTTGACATCAAGATCACTGAGCGGGGTTGGGGTAGTACTCTGTAGATCTAACTACAGTGCAAATATAAAAAGAATTCATCTCTGGGTTCAGGAGATATGTGTCTTTAAAAAACTTTAACCAAAACATCCAATCAATAAAAAGACAATATTCTAAGTCCATGACCTTGACATCAAGGTCACAGAGGGGGGTAGGGGTAGTACCTTTGGAAACTTTAGACCAATATCTAACTTTAGTGCAAGTATCAAAGGAATCCATCCATGGGTTCAGGAGATATTGGGCTTTATAAAACTTTGACCAAAACATCCAGTCCAAAAAAAGCACCAATTTTCTAAGTCCATGACCTTGACATCAAGGTCACAGAGTGGGGTGGGGGTGGTACCCTGTTAAACCTTAGACCAATATCTAGCTACAGTGCAAGTATCAAAAGAATCCATCCATGGGTTAAGGAGATATAGGTCTTTAAAAAACTTTAACCAAAACATCCAATTCGAACGCCGACGCGGACGCGGACGCCGACGCCGTGGTGACAACAATAGCTCTTCCTGAACTTTCGTTCAGGCGAGCTAAAAACTATGTTGCATAGCCAAATTATTGTGAAAATTTTTGTTTCTTATCAGATTATCAATGGCATCACTTGAGTCAGATCAGGTCTGTGATATGTATATATCATCATGTAAGAAACATGTCACTTTTATTGAACCTAATTCTCACCTTGGACTTCAGTGTCTTGAAAGAAGGTAGTCAAGCAGTGTGTAGCTCATTTTATGATGCACTATTATGACTGTTATAATGCTAGGAAATATGTTTCATTCTAAATATTCAACTCTTGATATTTCAAAGTCAAAGTTCATCTCAAACTATCGTTATCTCGAAGTAAAATTTCTGGTCCCAGAAAACTTACTTTGAGATACCACTAGTTCGAGATAGATAGGACTTGAAATGTACTGAAAAATAGGAAATGTGTCCGTACTTTTCTTTGATAGAGTCCCCTGAGATATCAGTGTGTGATATAACAAGAGTCAACTGTGTTTTTTCTTGAGTGAAACTCAAGGATCTTTTAATTGTTTAAAGGTGACTAATCCTCATTGTTTACCATGATGAAAACGCAGTGAGAAGTTTGCAACAATACATTGTTGAGAAGTTTGCAACAATACATTGTATTAAAACATTCCATGAATTTATACCACTGATAAAAGCAAGGATTAAAACAAACTGTGTTTCTTTTCAGATTATCATAAGCATCACTGTAGCATCAGATCAGGTCTGTGATATGTGAATATCATCATACAGAAACGTAGTCTTTTTATGGCTTCAAATACTGGCTGATCAGACTTTTTTTTCCTTGGCTGTCCCTAAGTTATCCTAAGAGAGGCGCCGTAGTCGAGTGGTTAAAGTGGCTCGGTTATTTTGCAGAACGTCACCGGAAGGTTGTGAGTTCGCGGCTCACCGTCGCCATCCGATGACTGGAGAACTCTCTCTGTCAACCCAGCAGTATTAAAGTGGGTCTTTTTTTCGAATCAGGGAAGGATAAGGTAGCAAAAGGAGAGAGATGGGCTCCGCCTTTCATCAGCTATGCCCCAGATACAATGGGTCTCTAACCACCACTGCCCCTACGGCTATTAGGCTATGGGAAACCTTAACCTTTACCTTTTAAGTTGTCCCAAAGTTCAAAATACTTTTAAGTGTCTACCTGTTTCAGACCATTAATAATAGATTGTTTCTAATCAGATTATCAGTGACCTCACTTAAGTTTCAGATCAGGTCTGTGATATGTAAATATCATCATGTTAGAAACATATCTGACTTTTATTGAACCTGTTTCTCACCCAGGAAAGAAGGTAGTCTGGCAGTTTGTGGTTTGTTTTATGAAGCATTTTTATGAATGCTTTTGTGCTAGGAGAAGTATGTTTGTTTTAAATATCCAACTCTTGATATCTAAAAGTCAAAGTTAATCTCAAACTACTGGTTTCTCAAAGCAAACTTTCTGGTCCCAGAAAACTTACTTTGAAGTACCAGTAGTTTGAGATAATAAGACTTGAAATGTACCTAAAAATAGGAACTGTGTCCAAACCTTTCTTTGTTTGAGATATCAGTGTTTGAGATAACAAGATTCAACCGTAATTTTTCTTGACTGAAACTCAAGGATGTTTAAAGATGTCTAATCATTGTCATTTACCATGATGTAAATGTAGTGAGAAGTTTCAACAAAACATCGTAATAAAATATTCCATGAATTTATACCACAGACCTGTAAAGCAAGGGTTATAACAAACTGTGTTTCTTTTCAGATTATCATAAGCATCACGGTAGCATCAGATCAGGTCTGTGATATGTGAATATCATCATACAGAAACATACAGCCTTTGTTTTATGACCTGAAACACTGGTATCAGATTTTCTTTCCTTGACTGTCCATTTCGAAGTTCAAAATAGTCAGCTCTCAATGTCTCAAAGATGAAGTTCATCTCAAACAACTGATATCTCAAAGTAAGCTTTCTGGTTCCAGAAAATTTACTTTGAGAGACCAGTAGTTTGAGCTAACAGGAGTTGAAATGTAAAGAAAATTAGGAAATGTGGCCAAACTGCACTCTTTGCTATAAGAGGGCACTTTGAGATATCAGTGTATAAGATAATGACAATCAACTCTACTTGGCACTTAATAAATACCTCGTCTGGGACCACTCACAAATATACACTGTTTCTAATCAGATTATCAGTGACCTCACTTTAGTGTCAGATCAGGTCTGTGATATGTAAATATCATCATAAAGAAACTAAGTCAGATTGATTTCTCACCAACAGCAAAATATGGCATCCAACAAGTTGGCATGGGAGAATTATACATACCGTTTAATGGAAAATATTCGCGTCGCCAAATTTTCGCGGACTTGCCCCAAAAACATGAGGATTAATTTTCGCGGTTTTTAATTTTCGCGGATGTGAATGTCCACGAAAACAAAAATTGTGTTTGTTCTGTAGAATACTGGCTTGACTGAAAAATCAAGACGTACAAGGAGAAAGAAACGTAAAGAAACTGTAATCACTTTGTTATGAACACTTTTGTTTAGATAGAATCGGCTCCTTTTGGGGTTGGGAGGCAAAAAATTGTGTCGTAAAAATCATATGACCACCTTTCTTCACAAAAAACGTAAGATAGACATTTGTACAAAATAATGTTTAGAACACAGAAACAGTCAACTGAAATATGCGAGCAATTGATAGAATGTCTATTGTTCAGGACAAAAGTAAACAGAACTCACAGTCAATTAAAAGAACATGTAATTCAATTGTACTTGCATAATCAGGTCTAAGTGACCGTTAAGTGACAGCCTGTTCAAATTATAATTACCTGCTAATTACCAGCCAACATAATTGCGCCGAAAATAATTGCTCCATAGCTACCTACTCTTAAGGTTTTATGGGGCGCTTTGAATGCCGCAAACCATATGGTTGGACGATTCAAATTTCTTAGTACTATTTTGTACAAACTTGGAAAATATTTCGCAGAGTTTAATTTTCGCGGATCGCTACCGATCGCGAAATTCCGCGAAAATTAGGCGACGCGAAAATTTCCCATTATACAGTATATTTTTTACAGGGTAACCTCTTCTGTAAACAAGACTTGTCCCCGTACAGGATAGCTCGCCTGCAGTGCCTTGCCCATCACATAAAAAAACTTTAACATAAAACTTTAAAGTGTGACGCCCACGCCCATGCCAACGTCCAAGTGACAACATTAGCTCTCTGTACTTTCGTACAGGCGAGCTAAAAATATCTTGCAAGGGAAGACTGAATAATTAGTTGCTTACAAGACATGGCCATTTAATAGTGGACTCATCAACCCTTTCGATTCAAAAGTCTTGCTTGTGACTATAAAATGTTGTAGTTTCCAAAATAATCCAAGTGATACTTTCAGCAATAACCTGAGCCATAACAGATTTATTGCCTTGAGGTGTGTTGACTTTTGCATGCACATGTACAGTTTTGCTGATGCTAGAAAAGATATTTAATAACACAATTTGTGTTTCTTATCAGAATACCAGTGACATCTTTGTAGTTTCAGATCAGGTCTGTGATATCGGAACATCATCACATAAGAAACACACACAAATTTCTTTGTTGTTAGAAAGTACTTGTCTTTAGGCAAGATAATACACAGACAACTGTGAAGCCTTCTCTGAGTAACCATCTGATCCATAACTGAGCAGCTACACAAGAAAACCAACAAAGTGGTGGTGCGCCCAGCGCAGACTCAGATCAGCCTGTGCATCTGCCCAGTCTGATTAGACTTCACTAAGCAATTAAAGGATAGCTAAGGGTCTAAGCTACCTCCAGGCGGACAGCGAAGACTATGATCAGACTGGGCGGATCCCCAGGCTGATCTGAGTCTGCGATGGCCGCATAATCACTTTGTTGGTTTTATCGTGTCACGACTCAATTTATGTTTGCTGTGATGAGGAAGGGATTAGTCCTGTATTTACTACCTTAAAAGTCCTATTGGAACAAATCCTTTGATCCCCACTGAGGGAGGCAAATGCGAAAATGTAGTTACTGCCCCAGAAAATGTATCTATTATCTTAAAGAATACTCACTTCATCCTCGTTTCTGCCCAGTTCATAAAACAATGCTATAGTTTCTCCAGCAGCTATACGTAAATCTATATCTTGAGAAGACAGCATATCTGGAAGCCTATGTAAATATCTGAAATGAACAAAATACTGCATTAATTCGACTATAGGATGGTGGGGTTTACTCTCTTCTTAAGTACCAAAATACGTAAACCAGGCTTGTGTAATTCAGGTATTTCACAGGTTTTTCTCTTGTATATTAAACATTCCCAAAAATCTGTTCTGTTTCAATTCTCGTAACGACGTTCCCCAAGTGGCTCTGCGGTACTATAATCCAGATCCGATTTGTATATTATATATCTTATATTTGAATTGGATGTGTCGCTCGCACCCGAACTTATAAGAGACCACTTTGAACTAAAGGGTAAATATACTTACTCATCTGCCATTTTGTCGATGAGATGTTGAGGTGCTATAGATAGAAGAAGACTCCAGGAAGAAATGGCGTTAGCATGTAAACTACAAACTTGAGGGGTGTTGTTGGGTATAGAGTTATCCCCCTTCCGGAAGGACAATTTAAAAACACTTTCTAATGCAGTCATTACTTGAACCACATTCTGAAAGAGAAACAAGATCTTTCAGCATAAATTTCAATATACGAGGGATGTTCAGAAAGTTCTGATTGTGATGTCATATTTTGATAAGCATCATAAATACAGAACTTCTGATAGCGAAACTTTATAAAGCTGTAATATGTCAGGACAACTGTGCAAACGCAGTGTATATTTTCTAAAGGAAATATTTTTGAACGTCTTTGAAAGAGGTATACCCTACAGCCACTGCGAATTTTTACTTTAGAAGTTCATAGTTCACATGTAAGCAGTCTTTATTTTTTTTTGTCATGGCTACCTAAACACAAACCCTAGGCAACCGTGTCCTGTAAATATCGCAGAAATTATATTTAATCTATGTTCCATACTGCCCCTTGAATTTGGATTATCTGCATTTTATGTGGTAGCAAATTACCTCTGTCTGCTAAAGTCATCATTTTTTTAAACGAAAACAAATGCTTTAGCATTCAAAATCTTGTCAGGAAAACCTTTTGCATGGCCCAATTCAAAATTGTCGAATAATTAAAATTAATGTAAAAAACGAAGTTATCACAGCCTTAGAAAATGACGTTGACGTCAATTTCAATAACGTCATGAGAACTGCACATTGCTTTGCAAGGAATGAATTGGAAACGTTCGCTACCCCTCTAATTTTTAAAGGATATTGACGGCAACGACTGACAAACAGCTGACAAAAATTCATTTTGTATTTACGATGATTTTTTACTTCAATGACACACTGAAAATAAATTCACATATGACTTTAACCCAGTGGTATGACTGTGGCCTAATAAAACGCGTTGTACCTCAATATTAAAAGAATATGTATCTTTGTATAGTGTTTGGTATCACTGTAAAGGCAAAATGTAGTGCTTTTAATACATGCAAAGCAATTACCCCCAGCATTCCGCTAAACAAAGTTATTTGGCGAGAATCAGAATTTTCTGAACAACCCTCATAATCTGGCTTTTATTACTGCAACTTAAGCTGAATTGGTCTTGCAAGTAAGTATTTGATGGCCGAACTTCAGGTAAATGGGTACACTTACAGAGAAAGCAATGTTTCCAATTTCAACTCCCTTCTAAAATGGGGTCACCTCTTAAAGGAATAAAACTGCTCCCTTAGAAGCAAATTCTTTCCCTCAAGACTAGACCCCATTTTGAGTGTCATTGCATAGTAAGGAAAATATGATGTTATGGTTCCCCCCCCCCACCCCACCCCCATGTAAAAATGGGAGTAAAAGATGGAGACCCAGTCCCACTCACATTAAATTGAAGTTTAACTTTGACTACAAAGCACAAACAAGCTTATTAGTGCAGTGTGAAAGGTGCTGGATCTGGCGTTCTGTGAAGAAAAAATACAATGGATGTTGGCTGGAAGACCTCTAATCAGTCAGAGCTCCAGATAAGAAGGGGTATTGAGGATAATTCAAAGATAATTTTTCTTATTTCTCAATGAAAACATATATTGTGACCCCTCAATAGAACCGTCTCAATGAGACGGTTTTAATGATGGGTCACAAAAAATGTTTTTATGGAGAAATCTGGGTAATTATCTCTAAATTATCTATGTTACCCCTTCTTATCTGGCGCACTGTAAATCTGTTGTACATTCCTGTTGGGATTTAAACCATATGCTGCAGCAGTGACAAGCAGAGTATTTCTTGCATTATCCAACATCCTACACTGAATACACACCTCACAGAAGAGCAGTGAAACTGAAACATGGGCCAAAGAAATGGATGAGCCCAGGTTTCTGCCAGCGGCAGTGGCATAATCTGATCAGGTCCTATGTCTCAGGAGGAATATAAGTCCTGCAAATTCAATGCGTTTTAACTCTAGTTTTAACATGACTGACATACTGATTGATACAACCACAGCTAACTCACCCCACATCAACTCCTCAGTCATAACCTAATTTGGTTACTATGATATTGATCACTTGAGCTCAGCAGATTTTTGCCAAGAAAAGGTGACACATTTCATATTTACCTCTAATTCCATACTTGCTATAAATGCACACATGGAAACAGCTATTGCACACTGAAAGAATACAAAGGAAAGAACTAGAAAACTGAAACAATATACATCAGAAAGATTTAAGACTGGTGAAAACCTTGACAACAATATTTTAATCTTCAACCTGCTATTCAATGAAAGTTTAATGAGCATGGATGGAATCATCTTTGGTTTTCAGCTGTCAGTGTTAATATCGGCACATTAAAATTCAGTTCTGATCAAATCTGGCCTGGAGGTTATAAAACTTGAGTACATTCTCAAACTCAAAATAAAGCGCACTGATTGGCTGCTTCCGAGCACATGCTCGGAAGCAGCCAATCAGTGTGCTTTATTTTGAGTCTGAGATTATACTCAGGTTTTGTAACACAGGACCCAGATCTGACAGAGCTCCAGATAAAATGAGGTTCGCCAGATAAAATGGGGTTTTCAGGATAAGTCAAGAGATAATTTTTCCTATTTCTCAATGAAAACCTACCCTGTGACCTCTCAAAAGAACTGTCGCAGCGAGATGGTTCTAAGGAATGGTCTCAATTTATGTTTTTATGTTCAAATAAAGAAAGTTATCCCTGAATAACCCCTGTTACCCCTACACTGTCAGATGTCAAGCAGAATTTGTTTTATACAAACCCTACAGTGTTTATTTTGAAGTTGATTTACTTCCGTAAAGCCAACAGTTGTTGTTTTCATGAACTTGCTATAATTATTTATTTTTTTTTTTCTGCTGTTTCCTTTAATTATGTATAGAAAAAGCATGCATACAAATTCCAACCATCCTGTTCTACTTTGCCCAAAATTATAGCAAACTTTAAATACACAATATATTGTGGTATCTACTGTATAATTGTTCAAATTGCGATATGGTATTTAGATGATTGATACTGAGAATCAGATGGTGACAGCTCTAATAGGCTGAATGCCAATCTCATCATCAGACTGACAATGAGTGTATATTTAGGAACACTCTTACACAGCTTTGTACCACAACACGTGCCGGGCCGGGTAGCGCAATCGGTAGGGCACCTGACTCGTAAGTCAGAGGTCCTGGGTTCGAATCCCGGTCCGGCCACATACTTTCGTTTCTCCTTCCGCTGATTCAAGAAGGGCAGTTGTCAGTTACTGGCGAAAGTATGTGCACTTAGTACTGGTTAACCGCTAAGGAGGTCTAAGCCTGCCCAGGAATAGTGTGGTTAGGTTAACTGACCGTCCCGACATGACCTTAGTTGTTTACCGTGGACGTTAAGCATCAAATCAACCAACCAACCAACCACAACTGGTACTGATCAAATCTGTTTAAACTTAAATTTGTAAGTTCTATTCACAAGTTCTCAGAACAACCATACCTCTCCTCTGGCCTTGACAGCTGATGAGTTATCGGCAAGTACTGTCAGTAATGTTGGTCTCATGTCCAACATGACGTCCTCAGCATCAGCTCCTAGTTGTATGCATAATATACTACAACACCTGGCTGCCAGAGCTTGTTCATCACCCTTGCCTTTCTTCAGACACCGAGTCAAGGCATCAGAGATAGTTACTTTCCTGAAAAATAAAATATATACATGGACATTCTAGTTTTAGTTCTTATACAATCACTTTGAGCCAGTTGTATATGTTTATAACTTTTAGCCTGCTTGATGTGAACAATATTTTTTTTTCAAACAATTTTTTTCCAGTGTAAACTAGATCAGACTAATCCTACAAGGAAACAAGTAGCCCAAAGGGAACAATTGCTCACCTGAGAGACATTGTAAACCTATAGGGATATTTAAGATGCTCAAGGGCAGCTAACTCCACACTCAGTGGTCCAATCAGGCTGAAAATTAAACTCATCCAGAACATTATGTAAGCCCTCATTTAATATATGCAAGTTTAAAAAGTATCTGATCAAGAGCACAATAGACAGAGCTGTCAAGGGCAGCTAACTTCGTAGTGGTTGGCCTGAGCTGACCAAAATTTGAACTTGTTTAAGATATTATGCATTTCCTCATTACCTGCAAGTTTGAAAAGGATCAGATCAGTAGAAACCAAAAAAAAATGGCGACATTGATTTTTTGGATGCTCAGGGCAAGTACTCCATAGTCAGTGGTGGGATCTAGCTGAAATGCTAAATAAATCCAAGCTTTTATGCATATCCTCATTACCTGCAAGTATGAAGAGGATCCAATGAACAAGAGGGCCATGGTGGCCCTGAATCGCTCACCTGAGCATTAATCAGTTCACTGGCTCTGGTGAAGATTTATAAGAGTTTTTACCATACTAACATTTGACCTAGTTTTTGACCCGGCATGACCCAGTTTCAAACTTGGCCTGGATATTGTAAGAATAAACATTCTGACACAGTTTCATTGAGATTGGATCAAAAATGTGCCCTCTGGAGCGTATACAAGGTCGTTCTTATATTTGACCTAGTGACCAAGTTTTTGACCCGACACGACCCAGTTTCGAACTTTACCTAGATTTCATTAAGATAAACATTCTGACAGAGTTTCATGAAGACTGGATCAAAACTGTGCCCTCTAGGGTGTACACAAAGTTTTACTAAGATTTGACCTTGAGCCGACGTGACTCAGTTTCATAGGGGGCTTAGATATATGGACAATAAACATTTTGACATAGTTTCATGAAGATTCGATCAAAACTATGCCTTCTAGTGCTTACGCAATGTTTTTCTAAGATTTGACCTAGTGACCTAGTTTTTTACCCGACATGACCTACTTAAAAACTTGGCCGGGAATTTATAGAGATAAACATTCTGGCAAAGTTTCATAAAGATTAGATCAAAACTGTGTCCTCTAGAGCGTTCAAAAGGTTTTTCTATGATTTGACCTAGTGACCTAGTTTTTGGCCCGACATGACCCAGTTTCAAACTTGTCCTACATATTATGAGGATAAACATTCTGACTAAGTTTCATGAACTTTGAATCAAAACTGTGCCTTCTAGAGCGCACACAAGGTTTTTCTAAGATATGACCTAGTGACCTAGTTTATGACTCAACATGACCCAGTTTCGAACTTGGCCTAGAGTTTATGGAGATAAACATTCTGACAATGTTTCATAAAGATTGGATCAAAACTGTGTCATCTAGAGCGTACACAAGGTTTTTCTATGATTTGACCTAGTGACCTAGTTTTTTACCCGACATGACCCAGTTTCGAACTTGTTCTAGATATTATGACGATGAACATTCTGACAAAGTTTCATGAACTTTGGTTGAAAACTGTGCCTTCTAGAGCGTACACAAGGTTTTTCTAAGATTTGACCTAGTAACCTAGTTTATGATTCGACATGACCCAGTTTCGAACTTGGCCTAGAGTTTATGGAGATAAACATTCTGACAATGTTTCATAAAGATTGGATCATAACTGTGTCCTCTAGAGCGTACACAAGGTTTTTCTATGATTTGACCTAGTGACCTAGTTTTTGACCCGACATGACCCAGTTTCAAACTTATCCTACATATTATGAGGATAAACATTCTGACAAAGTTTCATGAACTTTGGATCAAAACTGTGTCCTCTAGAGCGTACACAAGGTTTTTCTATGATTTAACCTAGTGACCTTGTATTTGACCCAACATGGCCTACTTTCAAACTTGGCCGAGAGTTTATGGAAGAAAACATTCTGACAAAGTTTCATAAAGATTAGATCAAAACTGTGTCCTCTAGAGCGTACACAAGGTTTTTCTATGATTTGACCTAGTGACCTAGTTTTTGACCCGACATGACCCAGTTTCAAACCTGTCCTACATATTATGATGATAAACATTCTGACAAAGTTTCATGAACTTTGGATGAAAACTGTGCCTTCTAGAGCGTACACAAAGCTTTTCTAAGATTTGACGTAGTGACCTAGTTTTTGACCCAACAAGACCCAGAATCGAACTTGGCCTAGAATTTATAGAGATAAACATTCTGACAATGTTTCATAAAGATTGGATCAAAACTGTGTCCTCTAGAGCATACACAAGGTTTTTTCTATGATTTGACCTAGTGACCTAGTTTTTGACCCGACATGACCCAGTTTCAAACTTATCCTAGATATAAACAGGATAAACTTTCTGATTAAGTTTCATGAACTTTGGATCAAAACTGTGCCTTCTAGAGCGTACACAAGGTTTTTCTAAGATTTGACCTAGTGACCTAGTTTTTGACCCGACATGACCCAGTTTCAAACTTGGCCTAGATTTCATGGAGATAAACATTCTGACAAAGTTTCATAAAGATTGGATCAAAACTGTGTCCTCTAGAGCGTACACAATGTTTTTCTATGATTTGACCTAGTGACCTAGTTGTAGACCCGACGTAACCCAGTTTCGATCTTGTCCGAGATACTATGAGGATAAACATTCTGACAAAGTTTCATGAACTTTGGATGAAACTGTGCCCTCTAGAGCGTACACAAGGTTTTTCTAAGATTTGACCTAGTGACCTAGTTTTTGACCCGACATGACCCAGTTTTGAACTTGGCCTAGATTTTATAAAGACTAATATTCTGACAAAGTTTCATAAAGATTGGATCGAAACTGTGCCCGCTAGAGTGTACACAAGCAAAAGTTGACGGACGTCCGTCCACACGTACAACGGACATCACGGTATCCCAAAAGCTCACCCTGAGCACTTCTTGCTCAGGTGAGCTAACAAGTAGCCCAAAGGGCAACAATTGCTCACCTGAGAGACACTGTAAACCTATAGGGATATTTAAGATGCTCAAGGGCAGCTAACTCCACAGTCAGTGGGCCAATCAGGCTGAAAATTAAACTCATCCAAAACATTATGTATGCCCTCATTTAATATATGCAAGTTTAAAAAGTATTCGATCAAGAGCACAATAGACAGAGCTGTCAAGGGCAGCTAACTTCTTAGTGGTTGGCCTGATCTGGCCAAAATTTGAACTTGTTTAAGATATTATGCATTATCTCATTACCTGCAAGTTTGAAAAGGATCGGATCAGTAGAAACCAAAAAAAGTGGTGACATTGATTTTTTGGATGCTCAGGGCAGGTACTCCATAGTCAGTAGTGAGATCTAGCCGAAATGCTAACTAATCCAAGCTTTTATGCATATCCTCATTACCTGCAAGTATGGAGAGGATCCGATGAAAAATGAAAATGTGATGACGTTGTTTTCTCCATTACAACACTATGGGATTTTTTTCAAACGCTCAAGGGCAGCTAACTCCGTAGTCTGTGCTCGAATCCGGCCAAATTTCGAACTCATCCAAGCTCTTATGTATGTCATCATGACCTGCAAATATGATAAGGATTTAAACAAAAACCTTGATTGCAGCACCCTGAAAGTCAAACTTGCTCGAGATATTGTCATGCCCTACATTTGTGTAAAATTATTTTAGAATCCGTTGAGAAATGTAGGTGCTAGTGTTATGACAAAGTTTTTCTAAAAATAGCCACAGTGACCTTGACCTTGGGCACAGCATCCTGAAAGTCAAACTTGCTTGAGATATTGTCATACCCTACATTTGTGTCAAGTTATTTCAAAATCCATGGAGAAATGAAGGTGCTAGGGTGATGACAAAGTTTTTCTAAAAATAGCCACAGTGACCTTGACCTTGGGCACAGCACCCTGAAAGTCGAACTTGCTCGAGATATTGTCATGCCCTACATTTGTGTGAATTTATTTTAAAATCCATTGAGAAATGTAGGTGCTAGAGCGCTGACAAAGTTTTTCTAAAAATAGCCACAGTGACCTTGACCTTGGGCGCAGCACCCTGGAAGTCGAACTTGCTTGAGATATTGTCATACCCTACATTTGTGTCAAGTTATTTCAAAATCCATGGAGAAATGAAGGTGCCAGGGTGATGACAAAGTTTTTCTAAAAATAGCCACAGTGACCTTGACCTTGCGCACAGCACCCTGAAAGTCGAACTTGCTCGAGATATTGTCATGCCCTACATTTGTGTGAAGTTATTCTAAAATCCATTGAGAAATGTAGGTGCTAGAGCGCTGAAAGTTTTTCTAAAAATAGCCACAGTGACCTTGACCTTGGGCGCAGCATCCTGAAAGTCGAACTTGCTCGAGATATTGTCATGCACTACATTTGTGTGAAGTTATTTTAAAATCTGCTGAAAAATGTAGGTGCTAGAGCGCTGACAAAGTTTTTCTAAAATTAGCCACAGTGACCTTGACCTTGGGCGCAGCATCCTGAAAGTCAAACTTGCTCGAGATATTGTCATGCCCTACATTTGTGTGAAGTTATTTTAAAATCCGTTGAGAAATGTAGGCAATAGAGCGATGAAAAAGTTTTTCTAAAAATATGTGATGACGTTGTTTTCTCCATTATAACACTATGGGATTTTTTTCAAACGCTCAAGGGCAGCTAACTCCTTAGTCTGTGCTCGAATCCGGCCAAATTTCGAACTCATCCAAGCTCTTATGTATGTCATCATTACCCGCAAGTATGATAAGGATCTAAGCAAAAACAGTTGAAACAAGAGGGCCATGGTGGCCCTGAATCGCTCACCTGAGCATTAATCAGTTCACTGGCTCTGGTGAAGATTTATGAGAGTTTTTACCATACATGGGAATGGCGGCCACCTTGGTCATGTGACCAAGATCATTTGAAGAACTTTTAATCCTTTGACCCATGTGCAGGCTCCATATGAAATTTGATCTGCCCAGTGGTTTCAGAGATGTTTGAAAATGTTTATGGATGGATGAAAGAGGCAGCTAACACCAATACTGTAAGGCTCAGGTGAGCTGAAAATGGCAGAGTCACTTCTCCGAAAAGTTCCCGTTCATGTTGAGTTCCTTTGATGGATTTGAACAAGACTTAACTAGGCAAACACAGATGACAGAATGGTAGCATCATTATCTCACTGTGGTGAAACTAATGTATTCCAAGGAGTTTGTGGCTGGCATCATTGCAATGTTAGTTCTGATTCTTGCAACATAACTTAATCTAGATTTGACCTAGTGACCTAGCTTTTGACCCGACATGACCCAGTTTCAAACCGGATATTGTAAGAATAAACATTCTGACAAAGTTTCATTGAGATTGGATCAAAACTGTGCCCTCTGGAGTGTATACAAGGTTGTTCTTATATTTGACCTAGTGACCTAGTTTTTGATCCGACACAAACCAGTTTCAAACTTTACCTAGATTATATAAAGGTAAACATTCTGACAGAGTTTCATGAAGATTGGATCAAAACTGTGCCCTCTAGGGTGTACACAAAGTTTTTCTTAGATTTGACCTATTGCCCTAGTTTCTGATCTGACGTGACTCAGTTTCATAAGGGACATATATATATGGACAATAAATATTTTGATGTAGTTTCATGAAGATTGGATCAAAACTATTTCTTCTAGTGCGTACACGAGGTTTTTCTAAGATTTGACCTAGTGACCTAGTTTTTGATCTGACATGACCTACTTTCAAACTTGGCCGCGAGTTTATGGAGATAAACATTCTGACAAAGTTTCATAAAGATTGGATCAAAACTGTGTCCTCTAGAGCGTACACACGGTTTTTCTATGATTTGACCAAGTGACCTAGTTTTTGACCCTACATGACCCAGTTTCAAATTTGTCCTTCATATTATGAGAATAAACATTCTGATAAAGTTTCATGAACTTTGGATCAAAACTGTGCCTTCTACAGCGTACACAAGGTTTTTCTAAGATCTGACCTAGTGACCTAGTTTTTGACCCGACATGACCCAATTTCCAAATTGGCCTAGAGTTTATGGAGATAAACATTCTGACAATGTCTTATAAAGATTGGATCAAAACTGTGTCCTCTAGAACATACAAAATGTTTTTCTATGATTTGACCTAGTGACCTAGTTTTTGACCCAACATGACCCAGTTTCATACTTTTCCTAGATATTAAAATGATAAACATTCTGACAAAGTTTCATGAACTTTGGATGAACACTGTGCCTTCTAGAGTGTACACAAGGTTTTTCTAAGATTTGACCTAGTGACCTAGTTTTTGACCCAACATGACCCAGTTTCAAACTTGGCCTAGAGTTTATGGAGATATATATTCTGACAAAGTTTCATATAGATTGGATCAAAACTGTGTCCTCTAGAGCGTACACATGGTTTTTCTATGATTTGACTTAGTGACCTAGTTTTTGACCCAACATGACCCAGTTTCGAACCTGGCCTAGAGTTTATAAAGATATATATTCTGACAACATTTCATATAGATTGGATCAAAACTGTGTCCTCTAGAGAGTACACAAGGTTTTTCTATGATTTGACCTAGTGACCTAGTTTTTGACCCGACATGACCCACTTTCAAACTTGTTCTAGATATTATGAGGATAAACATTCTGACTAAGTTTCATGAACTTTGGATGAAAACTGTGCCTTCTAGAGCGTACACAAGGTTTTTCTAAGATTTGACCTAGTGACCTAGTTTTTGACCCGACGTGACCCAGTTTCAAACTTGTCCTAGATATTAAAAAGATACACATTCTGACAAAGTTTCATGAACTTTGGATGAAAACTGTGCCTTCTAGAGTGTACACAAGGTTTTTCTAAGATTTGACCTAGTGACCTAGTTTTTGACCCAACATGACCCAGTTTCAAACTTGGCCTAGAGTTTATGGAGATATATATTCTGACAACGTTTCATATAGATTGGATCAAAACTGTGTCCTCTAGATCGTACACAAGGTTTTTCTATGATTTGACCTAGTGACCTAGTTTTTGACCCGACATGACCCAGTTTCGAACTTGTCCTAGATATTATGAGGATAAACATTCTGACAAAGTTTCATGAACTTTGGATGAAAACTGTGCCTTCTAGAGCGTACACAAGGTTTTTCTAAGATTTGACCTAGTGACCTAGTTTTTGACCCGACGTGACCCAGTTTCTAACTTGTCCTAGATATTATAAAGATAAACATTCTGACAAAGTTTCATGAACTTTGGATGAAAACTGTGCCTTCTAGAGTGTACACAAGGTTTTTCTAAGATTTGACCTAGTGACCTAGTTTTTGACCCAACATGACCCAGTTTCGAACTTGGCGTAGATTTTATGGAGATAAACATTCTGACAAAGTTTCAGAAAGATTGGATCAAAACTGTGCCCGCTAGAGTGTACACAAGCAAAAGTTGACGGACGTCCGTCCGGACGTACGACGGACGACGGACATCAGGGTATCCCAAAAGCTCACCCTGAGCACTTCGTGCTCAGGCGAGCTAAAAACGTGATGACGCCATTTTCCCCATTATAACCCTATGGGATTTTTTTCAAACGCTCAAGGGCAGCTAACTCCATAGTCTGTGCTCGAATCCGGCCAAATTTCGAACTCATCCAAGCTCTTGTGTATGTCATCATTACCTGCAAGTATGATAAGGATCTAATCAAAAACAGTCGAGAAAACGTGATGACGCCGTTTTCCCCATTATAACCCTATGGGGGCTATCTGTTGCCATGGAAACCAGAGTTCTGAGCTGATCGGCACCAAAACCTAATGCAGCCTTTCCCCCACCCCAATGATGCTTCAGATAAAATTTGATTGCGATAGGCCAACTGGTCTCTGTGATATTTATGTTTGAAAATGTTGACGGACGGACCCACGGACGGACGACGGCCCGACTCCCATCCTATAAGCTCACCTCTGAGCCTTCGGCTCAGGTGAGCTAAAAATGAAAATGTGATGACGTTGTTTTCTCCATTATAAGACTATGGGATTTTTTTCAAACGCTCAAGGGCAGCTAACTCCATATCTGTGCTCGAATCCGGCCAAATTTCTAACTCATCATAGCTCTTATGTATGTCATCATTACCTGCAAGTATGATAAGGATCTAATCAAAAACCTTGATTGCAGCACCCTGAAAGTCAAACTTGCTCGAGATATTGTCATGCCCTACATTTGTGTTTATTTATTTCAAAATCCGTTGAGAAATGTAGGTGCTAGAGCGATGACAAAGTTTTTCTAAAAATAGCCACAGTGACCTTGACCTTGGGCACAGCATCCAGAAAGTCAAACTTGCTCGAGATATTGTCATACCCTACATTTGTGTAAAGTTATTTCAAAATCCATGGAGAAATGAATGTGCTAGGGCGATGACAAAGTTTTCTAAAAATAGCCACAGTGACCTTGACCTTGGGCACAGCACCCTGAAAGTCGAACTTGCTCAAGATATTGTCATGCCCTACATTTGTGTGAATTTATTTTAAAATCCATTGACAAATGTAGGTGCTAGAGGGCTGACAAAGTTTTTCTAAAAATAGCCACAGTGACCTTGACCTTGGGCGCAGCACCCTGGAAGTCAAATTTGTTTGAGATATTGTCATGCACTACATTTGTGTGAAGTTGATTTAAAATTCGTTGAGAAATGTAGGCGCTAGAGCGATGACCAAGTTTTTCTAAAAATAGCCACAGTGACCTTGACCTTGGGTGCAGCACCCTGAAAGTCAAACTTGCTCGAGATATTGTCATGCCCTACATTTGTGTGAAGTTTTTTTAAAATCTGCTGAGAAATGTAGGTGCTAGAGCGCTGACAATGTTTTTCTAAAAATAGCCACAGTGACCTTGACCTTGGGCGCAGCATCCTGAAAGTCGAACTTGCTTGAGATATTGTCATGCCCTACATTTGTGTGAAGTTATTTTAAAATCTGCTGAGAAATGTAGGTGCTAGAGCGCTGACAAAGTTTTTCTAAAAATAGCCACAGTGACCTTGACCTTGGGCGCAGCATCCTGAAAGTCAAACTTGCTCGAGATATTGTCATGCCCTACATTTCTGTGAAGTTATTTTAAAACCCGTTGAGAAATGTAGGCAATAGAGCGATGACAAAGTTTTTCTAAAAATATGTGATGACGTTGTTTTCTCCATTATAAGACTATGGGATTTTTTTCAAACGCTCAAGGGCAGCTAACTCCGTAGTCTGTGCTCGAATCCGGCCAAGTTTCGAACTCATCCAAGCTCTTATGTATGTCATCATTACCTGCAAGTATGATAAGGATCTAAGCAAAAACAGTTGAGAAAACTTGATGACGCCATTTTCCCCATTATAACACTATGGGATTTTTTTCAAACGCTCAAGGGCAGCTAACTCTGTAGTCTGTGCTCGAATCCGGCCAAATTTCGAACTCATCCAAGCTCTTGTGTATGTCATCATTACCTGCAAGTATGATAAGGATTGAATCAAAAACAGTCGAGAAAAAGTGATGACGCCATTTTCCCCATTATAACCCTATGGGGGCTATCTGTTGCCATGGAAACCAGAGTTCTGAGTTGATCGGCACCAAAACCTAATGCAGCCTTTCCCCCACCCAAATTATGCTTCAGATAAAATTTGAGTGCGATCAGCCCACTGGTCTGTGAGATATTTATGTTTGAAAGTGTTGACGCACGCACCCACCCACGCACCCACGGATGGACGACGGCTTGACTCCCATCCTATAAGCTCACCTCTGAGCCTTCGGCTCAGGTGAGCTAAACAAGTAGCCCAATGGGCAACAATTGCTCACGTGAGAGACATTGTAAACCTATAGGGATATTTAAGATGCTCAAGGGCAGCTAACTCCACAGTCAGTGGTCCAATCAGGCTGAAAATTAAACTCATCCAAAACATTATGTAAGCCCTCATTTAATATATGCAAGTTTAAAAAGTATCCGATCAAGAGCACAATAGACAGAGCTGTCAAGGGCAGCTAACTTCGTAGCGGTTGGCCTGATCTGGCAAAAATTTGAACTTGTTTAAGATATTATGCATTTCCTCATTACCTGCAAGTTTGAAAAGGAGCGGATAAGTAGAAACCAAGAAAAAGTGGCAACATTGATTTTTTGGATGCTCAGGGCAGGTACTCCATAGTCAGTGGTGGGATCTAGCCAAAGTGCTAACTAATCCAAGCTTTTATGCATATTCTCATTACCTGCAAGTATGAAGAGGATCCCATGAAAAATGAAAATGTGATGACGTTGTTTTCTCCATTATAAGACTATGGGATTTTTTTCAAACGCTCAAGGGCAGCTAACTCTGAAGTCTGTGCTTGAATCCGGCCAAATTTCGATCTCATCCAAGCTCTTATGTATGTCATCATTACCTGCAAGTATGATAAGGATCAAATCAAAAACCTTGATTGCAGCACCCTGAAAGTCAAACTTGCTTGAGATATTGTCATGCCCTACATTTGTGTGAATTTATTTCAAAATCCGTTGAGAAATGTAGGTGCTAGGGCGATGACAAAGTTTTTTCTAAAAATAGCCACAGTGACCTTGACCTTGGGCACAGCACCCTGAAAGTCGAACTTGCTCGAGATATTGTCATGCCCTACATTTGTGTGAATTTATTTTAAAATCCATTGAAAAATGTAGGTGCTAGAGCGCTGACAAAGTTTTTCTAAAAATAGCCACAGTGACCTTGACCTTGGGCACAGCACCCTAGAAGTCGAACTTGTTCGAGATATTGTCATGCCCTACATTTGTGTGAAGTTGATTTAAAATCCGTTGAGAAATGTAGGCGCTAGAGTGATGACCAAGTTTCTCTAAAAATAGCCACAGTGACCTTGACCTTGGGTGCAGCACCCTGAAAGTCGAACTTGCTCGAGATATTGTCATACCCTACATTTGTGTCAAGTTATTTCAAAATCCATGGATAAATGAAGGTGCTAGGGCGATGACAAAGTTTTTCCTAAAAATAGCTACAGTGACCTTGACCTTGGGCACAGCACCCTGAAAGTCGAACTTGCTCGAGATATTGTCATGCCCTACATTTGTGTGAATTTATTTTAAAATCCATTGAAAAATGTAGGTTCTAGAGCGCTGACAAAGTTTTTCTAAAAATAGCCACAGTGACCTTGACCTTGGGCGCAGCACCCTAGAAGTCGAACTTGTTCGAGATATTGTCATGCCCTACATTTGTGTGAAGTTGATTTAAAATCCGTTGAGAAATGTAGGCGCTAGAGTGATGACCAAGTTTCTCTAAAAATAGCCACAGTGACCTTGACCTTGGGTGCAGCACCCTGAAAGTCGAACTTGCTCGAGATATTGTCATGCCCTACATTTGTGTGAAGTTATTTCAAAATCCATTGAGAAATGTAGGTGCTAGAGCGCTGACAAAGTTTTTTTAAAAATAGCCACAGTGACCTTGACCTTGGGGGCAGCATCCTAGAAGTCGAACTTGCTCGAGATATTGTCATGCCCTACATTTGTGTGAAGTTATTTTAAAATCCATTGAGAAATGTAGGTGCTAGAGCGCTGACAAAGTTTTTCTAAAAATAGCCACAGTGACCTTGACCTTGGGCGCAGCATCCTGAAAGTCGATCTTGCTCGAGATATTGTCATGCCCTACATTTGTGTGAAGTTATTTTAAAATCCATTGAGAAATGTAGGTGCTAGAGCGCTGACAAAGTTTTTCTAAAAATAGCCACAGTGACCTTGACCTTGGGCGCAGCATCCTGAAAGTCGAACTTGCTCGAGATATTGTCATGCCCTACATTTGTGTGAAGTTATTTCAAAATCCGTTGAGAAATGTAGGCAATAGAGCGATGACAAAGTTTTTCTAAAAATATGTGATGACGTTGTTTTCTCCATTATAACACTATGGGATTTTTTTCAAACGCTCAAGGGCAGCTAACTCTGAAGTCTGTGCTCGAATCCGGCCAAATTTCGAACTCATCCAAGCTCTTATGTATGTCATCATTACCTGCAAGTATGATAAGGATCTAAGCAAAAGCAGTTGAGAAAACGTGATGACGCCATTTTCCCCATTATAACCCTATGGGATTTCTTTCAAACGCTCAAGGGCTGCTCACTCCGTAGTCTGTGCTCGAATCCGACCAAATTTCGAACTCATCCAAGCTCTTGTGTATGTCATCATTACCTGCAAGTATGATAAGGATCTAATCAAAAACAGTCGAGAAAACTTGATGACGCCGTTTTCCCCATTATAACCCTATGGGGGCTATCTGTTGCCATGGAAACCAGAGTTGTGAGCTGATTGGCACCAAAACCTAATGCAGCCTTTCCCCCACCCAAATGATGCTTCAGATAAAATTTGATTGCGATCGGCCCACTGGTCTCTGAGATATTTATGTTTGAAAGTGTTGACGCACGCACCCACCCACGGACGGACGGACGACGGCTCGACTCCCATCCTATAAGCTCACCTCTGAGCCTTCGGCTCAGGTGAGCTAAAAATAATTTAGTCTAAGTTAAATGTCATAATGATAATCCATTATGGAAAATCAGCAGCATGCCGACTTCATCATTCATCTATTAGCATTCAGGTTGTAACGAAAATATTCCTAGCAAAGAACAGTGCTTATATTATGTATGTCCAATGTCTTCATAGTCACTTATGGTGTACAACAAGCCTGGATAAGTTGGCAAGTCCCATGCCCAAGACAAGACAAGTCTGAGGTGGAACAAATGAAAATCTCCCTGCCTTCGTGTCGCACTGGCTCAGGGCAAGTGGAGTTTTGAGGTAACATTTCAGGACAAGTAGATTAAGAAAGTATTTGCTCAGCCCTGCATATGGGTATATCTCCATGTTCCTTTTGTCATTTTTCAAAACCATTTGTGACTTCCAGTTTGTTTCCCTAGGCCAAGAAGTCTTCCAAAGGGGATCTTTTTTTAAAGGAAATAATTTGCTCCTCTAGCAGCAGCAAATTCTTTCCTTTAAGAGTTAGCTCCCATTGAGAAGGGAGCCAAAACTGAAAATGCAGAGTTGCTTCCCCTGAAAGCCAACCAATTCACGGTAAAAAAAAATACCCACACAGAGCTCTAGATAAGAGGGAATATTTGATGATAATAAGGATAATTTTTCTTATTTCTCATCAAACCGTATGTTGTGACCCCTCATCTGAACCATCTCAATGAGACGGTTCAGATGAGGGGTCACAACTTTTTTTTTATGCAGAACTAACAAAAATTATCCTAAACTATAACCAAATACTCCCTCTTATTTACAGCTCTGTCCACAGCTCTCAAATCATTAATGCCCTTTATAGCAAGAGCTAGTAAAGCATGCAAACACATAGCAAATAGCTTACCTGTCTATCAAAAAGTCATATAAATACTTTTTAGAGAGGCATTTGATCATATATTCTAGACAACTCTTTCTTCCTTGAGCACTGAAAATAGAAAATTATCATTATAAATGCAAAAAATAATACTCGAAACACTCAATACATTTATACATACAAACTACAATGAAACTGACTGATACTATTTATCCCACCTATTGGGACAGCTTAATGAACTTTGCGTAAATACAGGTATGCTAAGAGTCGCTGCAGGAAAAAGTGTAAACAGAACCGAAAAAAGATTAAAGTTTTAGTGATACGGCTTGAAGAGTTTGAAAATGCTACCATTTCTGAAAGCTGAGTAATTAAAGTTTGCTGGGTGGTACCCCTAAAAAAAGTCCTGATCCTGTCCAGTATTTGGAGTAGCCCTAAAAAATATGAACATGCTGATTTTACTAAAACTGGCTGGTGGAGTAATACACAGAATCTGAAAAACTGAGTACAAAATGAAATTTTGATAAGGCTCAGTAGTTTATTGCCAACATTTAAAGAGAATACATCCCAAACAGGGCAAACAGATTTGCCCAAATTCATCGATTGACAAATCCAATACTAAGGGTGTCAAAATATTTATGGCAAATAGGACTAGACTTTGGAGGTTTTTTTTGTTTACATAATCATTATAACTATACAATGTGGCCCCTCATTAGATCTTCCTCACTGTGGTGGGAGAAGGTTAAAAATTAAATTTCCTATACCACAACAAAATCATAACTTGTATCTTAGTGGAATTCCAAAGAGATCCCACCTACTGATTTTGTGGCGGACAGAGCCCTAGATAAGAGGGAGTATTTGGTGATAATTAGGGATAATTTTTGTTAATTCTGAATAAAAACATATGTTGTGACCCCTCATCTGAACCGTCTCAACGAGACGGTTCAGATGAGGGGTCACAACATATGGTTTCAATAAGAAATAAAGAAAATTATCCTTCAATTATCATCTAGGGCTCTGGGAGGAATAAAGATATTACAGAATTTTCATCCACAAAAATTTGGATTGTATGCAGCTCAAACTTTTTATCTACTGCCAGGGCAAACTTATCAGCAAGATATGTGTGGAAGGTGCAGACCTTTATCTTTAGAAACGTCATTTCTGGGATGGTTTTCAAACATGCCATGAACATAAAATTATCATTGAAACAAGACTTTGAAGAAAGGCAGTGTCTCGCCTGTCCGAGCGTTGTCACAAAACAGAGCTTAACCAGACAAGTCTACAAAAGTTTATGCCGCCTCCGTTCTTAGTGCCATATTCATTTTCACCACACATTTGGGCACATCAAATATAATGTATTTAAGGTGAATGGGTACACTTCCATGTCCATGTTTTCTCAACCATGTTTACAAAGGAGGACAATTTTTGTGACTTCCTGTTTGCTTTCCTGGACGATGAGGCCCTCCCAAAAATGAAATCTACTCTTAAGGGAAAGAATTTGCTCGTGCAGGAGCAAATTCTTTCCCTTAAGAGTTGATCTCAATTAAAAAGAGATGCAAAAATGATTTTAGAGAGTTGCTTCTCCTGAAAATGTACCCAATCACCTTAACTGCAGCTTTCATCTAAGCGACTCATTGTGATACTCTTTACAACTGCAGACACTGATCAGACTGACTTCTCCTTTGCTCAATATCATCCCATTTTGACTGAAATCCAGTTTAAAAGGATGTAAAACCGCCACATGATCATCATCCTCTGCTCAGTATTTTTTGTCTAAAAAATTATGATAAAAACCAGAGATACCTTTTTTGTGTCAAGCCTTCCACACAATCTTTCAACTTCTCTTCAAACTCCTCTTGAGCACTTGTTTCATCCACACCTACTTCTTCCACCTCATCTGAAATGTACCGGTACACGCAAAAATATACTGCATTTCTTTGGTTATATAGAGGATCTTACATGAGTGCCCATGTATTATTGAACTTATTAAACGAGTTGGGGAAAAAGATAAGATGTGAGGCTATGCCGAGCATCTTATCGGTTTTCGCCAACGAGTTTAATAAATTCAATAATACAGGAGCAAGAATGCAAGATTCTTTTTATCATATGACACTAAAATCACATTTTATGAGCAAATTTTGCACTAAAGTCTAAAACATCACGATTTCGCCATTAGAAAACGTGACATTCTTACAATGTACATGTAATTTGCATATTTAATCCACTAGCTGATTAACGTTTTTAATGCATGGTTTTATTACACTTACAGATGTGACATATGATAAAAGACAGATTTTCATTCCTTCTTAAACAATCTCAAAGATCTACAAATGTCATCAATCTCTTACCAGATGGATCTAGATCTTTGGGACTGTTTTAGAAGGTAAAACTCTATCTCATGAAATTTCATAAACACTGATTTAGATATTTTGGACCATTCTTGATGTGATAAAAACAAAGTTTTAAATCCGATAAAATACAGAACACAAAAAATGTGGCCAAGAAAATGAGTGGATCATTAGCATTGCAAACTTTTATGCAAAAGGATTGCACAATAATTTTCATAAAAGCTTCATTAGTCAAAAATTAGCGATTTAGTCCGAACTTTGTATGTCTTTGATTTCTCCCAACATAACACCACCAACTCAAAGAGTCGGAAGACTGTTTACAGTCCGACTGAAACTATTTTAGCTATTTCATGTCAAGAGGCACCACATAAGGGATGTGGTCCAGTGGCTGGATATGTCTTTTTTACCTTATATGGCATGACCACCATTTTGAATTCCGCAAGCATCTTAGCCATTTGATGTACAGCTAATATAAAATAAAGAGAGCTCTATAAAGATGAGATTGGGCTAAATTTGGCCTGTTAGTTTAAAAGACGTCTTGAAAATTTTAATTACAGTTGGCAACCAAAATTGTAGAGGTGAAACGGTTTACCAGTATATCAATATATTGCAATACGGGCAGATAAAATATCGTATTGCAATATGGATTTGACTGAACCAATTTTATTTGTGAGGAACTTCCCTTAAAGAGGTACAGAAAAGCATCTGCCCTTCTTACCTTTCCTCCAGGCCATATTGCCCTCCAAAACATTCTGTCTGCCCTGAAAATGAAGCCCCTTTATCCTCCGGAGAAAGAAACCTTTTCTACCACCTGTTCAGACATATACTACACAACTCTAATACACAACAGTAGTCTGACTGATAAATTGTCTGTATATACAGATACAGGTAAACTACAGTCTACCTGTACAATACTGGGAAAATACGTATCACCTAAGAATTATTTCTTTCTTTCTGGTTGCACAGTGTTCACTAACTAAAAATAGCAACCAAGGTAACTGTGACTGTTTTTTTACTTATCTCAGTTTCACTGCCATTCTGCCAAGTGACCAGAAGGAGTGCTCTTTCATTGCAGTTCCCTCTTGAATAATTGGCTTCAGGTCAGGGAAATTCTGCACTTAGGTGTTTTACTGGATAGCTGATTCAGTTTTACACCTTTTTGATGTATTTCAGTCATTCTGAGCCAGTGAGGTAATCATTTTTGGCACGGCCTCTATGTGTTGCAATATGTATCGCAATACGGGTCTAGCATATTGAAATATATTGCAATTCGGTTTTAGCCGTATTGTTACACACCTACAAAATTGCCACTCTGACTCAGTTTTCGAAAACTTCATAAACATATCTACTGTCTTCAATACTCATAAAATTTAATATGATTACCTTCTTCTGGCAAACTTCCTGACGGATCTTCAGAAATGACGCTGGCAGTACTCCAGTTGTCTGCTGTGTCATATTCCTCTTCACTGGCCGGACGCGAGTCTGTAGACTTGCGGTCTGAAGACTTGCGGCCACCTGTAATATACACAAATGAGTCGCAACATGACAAATCCAGCAAGTGGCATGTGCACCCAGTGAAGACTCAGATCAACTTGGGCATCTGCCCAGTCTGAGCAGAGTCTTCGCTGTTGGCATGGAGGTAGCTTGGACTCCTTCTAGCTACCCTTAAGTGCACAGCAAAAACTCTGATCAGACAGGGCAGATGCCCAGCCTCATCTGAGGTTTCGCTGGGTCCACATGCCACTTCGTTGGTTTTGTTGTGTCAGGGTTCAGATATTTTTAGCAATTATGCTTGGTGCGAGTGACTTACCTAGCAAATAGGAAATCAAACACATAGACTTTCATGTTGATATGATTTAATAACAGAATAAGTTTAATATTAGATATCAAGATGCCAGCAGACGCTTAAAGGCATTTACCCCAAATGTGCTTATGTATTGGGGTACCTAAAACCATCAATTTCCCATTTTCCACAAATGGATATTAATAGTTTTAGGTGTCAGAATATTTAAGCACATTAGGACAAAAATGTAACTTTGAATTGTTTAACATACAGTCCCCTAGGCCGTTGGGCTTTTACCTTGACTGATCAGACATTTTCCCCGCAATGCCGAGAAGCGCAGTGGCTCAGTGGTTAGTGCACCTTGACTCTGAAGCCAGAGGTTGTGGGTTCGACCCCCGCCAGGGGCGAAGTGTTTCTATGTCCGAACGAGTTTTTCTAGCATCATTTGCAGAGATGATGTTAACAAGTGTGCTGTCCTTCAGATCCGGATGTTAACTGGAGGCCCCCTGTGCAGGGAGAGTCATCCCCTTTGCAGGTTAAAGATCCCTACCATAGCTACATCATAGCTTTCATCCTGCAACACGGGAGTGTACACAAGTACACCGTCTGTGTCCCCCTCAGGGGTTAAGACGTAATGGTAAATAGGAAGATAGATCAGAGAAAAGTCAAGGTCCCCACTATTCCCAGGCCTGTATTAAGAGTATGAATTAGGGACATAACGGACCACGGACACAACGGACCAGGTTCAGGACGAAACGGACCATGTTCAGGACAAAACGGACCACGTTCAGACCTTCCCGTAACCTTGAGAAAGCATGTTTTATTTTAGTTGCAACACTAACAAAGAAATTTGCATGCTTAAAAGATAAAAATCTTACCATTAAATTAACTAGAGCAAGTGAGCAGGGGCTCACGTATACCCCCGGCCAGTGCCACCGCCTAATAAAAACACATTTAATACAAAGCTTTAAAGCAGATGTCAACAGACAGACAGACAGGTGGATAATTAATTTATATTAAACCCACTGAAAGGCCTATAGACAAAAGCCAAAAGGTTGCATTTAAAATTTGCGTAAGCACAAAAACATACAAATTTAACACAAAGTTTCAACACAAATTTACAAAAATTTCTATGTCTAAGGCCTTGACCTTAAGTCAGCAGCAGCATCTGGATGATGTCAACTAATCAGTATCAACCTAGAAGTAAACCTAGTAGCATAATAAAAAGTTCCATTGAAGTATATTCCAACTATAAGCAAAATGTATGAATTAACATAACACTTTAACACAAAGAGTACACAAATTTGAAAGTCTGTGACCTTGACATTAGATCAGCAGCAGCATCCAGATGATATCAGCTATCTGTTTCAACATAGAAGTAAATCTAGTAGTATTGCAAAAGGTTATATTTGAGTATATTTAAAATATAAGCATAAAATATAACTTAACAAAAAACTTTAACGCAAGTGGTAAACAAAATTCTAAGTTGGTGACCTTGACCTTACATTAGCAGCAGCATCAAGATGATGCAAACTAACATGTGTCTATCCTGTACTATCACTAAGTACATATGAACAAGTTAGAATTAAGTCTTTCAGAAAAACAGAGCAAAAGCAGAAACTTAACGCAAAACTTTAACACACTATTGTACAAATTTCAAAGTCTGTGACCTTGACCTTAGGCCAGCAGCAGCATCTAGATGATGCAAATCAATAAGGTTCCATCCTCTACTAAAATAATATGCATCTCTGAACAAGTTCTGGTTAACAGAAGCAAAATAAAAAACTTAACGCAAAACTTTAACGCAAATGTTAACTAACGTATGGACGGACGGAAAGACGGACGGAAAGACGAAAACTATATACCCCTTGACATACTTCGTATGCCGGGGGTATAATAAGATAGTTGCGACAACAAAAGATAGTTGAGATCATGAAAAGTAGTCAAATAATTGTGACCATTTAACACTGTCTTTGGAGAATATATATCGCCAAGCACCCGAATTCGACTACACTCGGTTTTCGACGATGTGAGCAGTTCCGAGATAAGCCTGGGAGTTGCTATGGCATAATGCTACTAAAATGTAAGCCATCTAAAATCTAAAATCATCAGTAGGTGCATTCGACCAATACAAATAGAGCAGTAAACTTAGGCCCCGCCCACTTGTGCAATGGCTCCTTTTCGCAATGAACGAAATATTTTTAGGAGTAGGTCACGTAAACTGAATGCACTGCATATTTTCGGAGGAGCAAGAAATTATAAATCCATCTGTTAAAATCAGAAACACTGTGCAATAGCATACCACATTCTTAAACTGTTCCTTTTCATTTCATGATGACTATTAAGATACAGATTTTCTATCGTCGAAAACTGGGAGGGATGGTTACCAAAAATTGATAGGCCATGTGATCAAATATGGCCTCCTCTGTCAACTCGCCACATGTGTTGACGGAAAAGAATGCTTTGGTGTTGAAAAAGAAAGACTGTTTGGTCATTTAGAATGATAAATTGGATTCTGGATATTCAGTGTACTTTGAAATCACAGCGGACACAATTTGATCGTCGAAAACCGGGAGTGGCGGCATACTCTTTAATCTTTTAATTGGCACCAATTAATGTTCCGGTTTGTCTTCTAGCGTGATCTGTCTGGTCCTGAAACATGGTCCGTTTTGTCCTAAAACATGGTCCGTTTTGTCTGGTCTGTTTTGTCCATGGTCCGTTTTGTCGGAGTACCAAGAGTATACTACAGTGTTGGGTTTTAGCCATGACTTAGTTACAACACAGACATTGGCCGTGTATGAGGAGTCTGAGGGCGGAGGGTGATGTTTTTGGCAGGAAAATGCAAAGTTTCAAATTACTAATATTCCATTGTAATAAATGTATAAAAAGAAATTCGATCGCATGCCACGACACTGTACATTTTACTACATAGCAGGACAACAATTCAAACTCATGACGCACTAGCATATGGCATTCCTGAAACACGCGTCACTCATGGCGGTTTCTCCACACCGCCAATTTTCACTCACCCTTTCTCTTTCCTTTCGGCATTATTTTCCTAAAATTCTTATACTTTTATAATGTCTAAAAGTCCCTAGATACATGAACCTTCGTATATGAAAATCTGGTGAGAAATATTGTGAGAAAATGGTTAAATCCACGACAGGCCACATGGACATCCTCCAGATTTTGGTTGAGTTCAAGGTGAACAAAGTCTATTTTTAGTAACAATTTCGCAACAACATGAAATTGGGTAAAATCTGTAACCTTATCTTCACTCTTGTTGCGAAGAGTCCCGCCGTTCAATTTATTGGCACACTCGGCTAAACCTACATGGGACAGGCAGTATGACTGGCGTTTTGGAGATACAGAGGGTGGACAAAAGTGTTTGTTAAATCATGACGTTGCCGTTAACTTCAGTGCATTTCCACTTTTGCTGAAAAATTAATCGTCGAGTGCCCTGTTTCGGTGGGTGATCTGTTTCGGAGGGTAAATTTTAAAGCGCACGCGCTGTCTTGTTTAGCGTCGTACGACGTCATCAGTTTTTGTGTATTTACATCTGTCACATCGTAATACCGTAGTGAAGCTATTCCGAAAAAAATGAGGACAAAACAAGTGAGTAATCATGATTTTCTTACCTTACCCGTAAAATTCAGCTATTTCCTTAATACCTTTTTATAATAGAAAATAAAAAAGTCCATTTCTGTAATAAGAAAAAAAATCCAAAATCAGACATGGTCCACAGGATGCTCATCGTCGGCTCTTTAAAGTCACGTGACTGTCATGTGATCAGATTGCAAAATGGTGGCTACAGTACATGCCCAAAAGTACATAGTCCTTATATATTTTTGGCTCCATTTTCACAATATTCATAAGTTATTAATAAAAAGAGAATGATTTTAAATCAGAAGAACTGAAGGTAAGTTAAATCTATATTCACTCTTTCTTTTTTAAAAGTACACCTCCTCCTGTATAATTGGTTTCAAACACCCTAGTGAACTATTTGAATACTTTTTTAAAGCAATTTTAACAGCTTAGCCAAACTTAACCCTTTTTTCATAGTTGAATAATTAAACAGTAGTTGTGTTTTCTTTTTTCCAATTTTTAATCAATCAGTGACTGGAATCAAATTAATTCTTTGTGTTTAGAAATTAGAAGTTACAATTGAAGTTATTTAGTGATTACAAGTTAATTTGTGAACAATTTCTAGGCATATACTGTAGTAAGACATTACCCTCCGAAACTGGTGACGTAGTACACAATATAGCCAGAATACCCCCAACAGAAAAAATGGTGGCCAAACTTTAGTAAACATAACAGTAAAAAAAAATGAAGATATGGTTTGACAGGTAAGATATTATACTTCTGTTTGATAATGGGTTTTAGCTTTTGATCTGAATGTGAATCAGCCAGTTAGCCAATAGTTTCTTATACCCGCCGAAACTGGTCACTCCACGCTATATGAGAAGCATAAAATATACCGTCATGAAAATTATACTAATGTTTAGCTAAATGATTTATGCAATATACATGTACAAAACATTTTTATATGTTAGTGATCTCTAGTTGCAGAGTTGTGATTAATTAAAGATTGAGTAGATTGAGTAAATTTTTAGAAAACCCTATTTCCATTGACGTCAATGGTGACAATAGCAAAATTTACCGCAAGAAAATACCTAAATGAGGTTAAAGTAGTGCCAAATAGTAACTATAGATTTCAGGAGAGCAAGAAATTGATTAATATTGCCCAAATAATGTAGCTAAACATTGGTGCAATTTTCATATAAATATCTATTATACTTTTCTCACAATATTTTTGCGCTAAAAGGAAATATGCATTAAAGTCAATGGTAACGTCACGATTTAACGAACACTTTTGTCCACCCTCTGTATTTAAGTGTGAATTTCTGAAAAGAGGAGGAAAGATAGCAGCCTCATAATGCCTTACAACGGCTTAAAGGGTGCAGCCAGTTTCTCCACAAATGATCTTGTTCCGCCAAGCAGGAATGCCAGGAATCTGGGATTTCAACCCTAGTAGTATTGGCTGGGACGGACATTTGCAGTACGGGTTGTCCCCGTAGACTATGAGAGGTTTGAACTCCTTGGCAGATTCCCTTATTTCTGCTGCAAATAGTGCAGATGATTCAGCCACCCAGTTTACTTCTCTTGTAAGGGCCAGGGATAAATATAGTTTCTCTGATCGCAGGTGCTGGTAAATGATTGTCTTTAGACTATCATCAGTGAAGAACTCTGATTCTGACTCTGACTGGGTTACTTTGTATGAAAACAAGACCTCAAGCAAAACTTCAAAAGACGTATGGCCGTAGGAAGTAAGGAACCAGGGTGGCACCAATAATTTTTTGTTCAACTAGGACAATGGATTTGTTTCATGTATTATAAAGTATAAAAATTAGAAAATCAAACCCACATTTTACAGACATGAAAATCTGCGGAATTTCAATACTGTCAAACTGTCTTCGGTTAGTTATAGTTATAAATGAACGTTCAAACAATCAGCTATAGATCGGCATTCGTTTCTGGAAGGATAACAATATTCCAAACTTCCTATTGTTCCCATCTTTGCAAGCTAAGGGTCGATTTTCTTCCTTACTTATTCCTTACTTATGAAAGGAACAAAGTGAACTTAGTACCCTTGGTTAGTGTAAAATAATTTTCCTGGGCGACAAAAAAATTTACACAACTGATCTTTTCTTAAATGAAAGAATTTGTTCCATTTTGGGATAGGAGACAAAAATGAAAATTGCAGAGGTGCTCATTGAATATGGCTCCATTCATCTAATAAAGGTATCATATATTTTTTTCTTACAGATCTATAATTTTAAAGCCATTTTACATAAGGAAGGACATTTTATATAAGGAAGTCACGTTTTACATTCATTCAATCATTTCAAAATTAATTTGAATACCAGAGTAATCACCGAGTATCTGATATTCAAGCTAATTTTTACTTCATTTGTCAGTCTGTCACCCACCGTTCATCCATCCACGCATCGTAGGTAGGGCGCAGAGACTAGCTTCAGTCCAATAAATTAAATTTTCACAAAAATTAATAATACAAAACATATAAAACAACAGAAATGAATTTCTGATAGCTGTATTTATTAGACTCTTGCTATGCCTGACTATTTCTTATTTGAGCAGCGACACGACAAAACCAACGTAGTTGTGCGCCAAGCAGAGACTCAGATCAGCCTGGGCATTCATCCAGTCTAATCAGAATCTTCGCTGCCCGCATGGAGGTAGCTTAGACCTTTAGCGACCCTTTAAGCGCTTAGCAAAGAGTCTGAACAGACTGAACAGATGCTCAGGCTGATCCGAGTCTTCGCTGGGCGCACAACCACATTGTTGGTTTTCTCGTGTCGCGGCTCATTTACTGACTTTAGTCATTAGGCCTAAAAAATAGCCGCGGTTCCACTAACCCGACCGACTCTGCTTCACACCCCGCGACTCTGCTATTTTTATCCATAAAAGAACAAAATAAAAATTAAAACACCGACCCTACCATTTTCAATTTCCGACCCTACCCAGTTTCGTCTTTGCATTTTCCCATAGTAATTTTGGGTTTTCACTACCTTTTTGTATTTTTTGGCATTTAGTACCTTCCAAAATACAGATTTGACTTTTCGAGCATCTAAGATGAATTATCATATACAGTGCAAGTCTCAAAAACACAATTTAATCAACAAAATACATGGACAAAAAACATAAAAAAATACAGGCCGACCCTATTTTTTCGGGAGAAAAAAAAATCAAATAATAATAAAAAAAGTTTTCCCTACCTACCTACCAGATTTTTTTCAGCATGTTAGTAGAAACACAGCTTATTTTTAGGCCTTACTGGAATCCGGGACCAGTCTAATAAGACGCAGGCACAATGATCAGGAACTCTGCAGTGAAAAGATACACTGTACAAATCTTTCACCGCTCTTAGCAGTTTCTGTTTGGTAAGATGGGAGTTTAATCTGGAATTAAGGGCAGCCATTACATACTATTAAAATATGAACATACTAAATTTATGAACAGTTAAAAATATTCAGTGGTAATTTGTAAACAAGTGAAAAGAAAAAGAACATCGTTTACTTTGTCCTTGACTAGAGGTTTAGAATTTCTGCAAGAGATAGGGTGCAAGTGCCAGCGTAAGTGTAGTTACGACAACAACACATCCACGCATTCTATATTGATTAAAGCTTCTGTCTATTTCTAAGATAGATAAGAGCAAATTACAACAAATCAACATAAGCTTTGAGCCAGCTTCTGAACCGACTGCGAAGATCATAATGATGTTTCCGGGAAACTTAAAGGAATGAGTCCATACCAAGCATTTCCTGGCACATACCATAAAATTCTAAATATTGGGACACCAAAAATAATTACCATAATTGTCCTGCAATTGGTTTTACAGTGCAGTCATGTGTCCAAAAATGCAAATGGGATGGCAAATAGTGTAACCCTGATCAGACTGCTCCTTGATCTGGTTTGCACTGTTTGCTAAGACCTAAGTGTCCCAATACATGTATATAGAATTTTACGGAAGTCTGTTTCTATTAAAGAAAGCAAAGTACATAAAATTAATACTTATGCATAGTGCCCATTTTCATATCTCCATTTTGGCCGGTCAAGATTTTTGCACGGATACTGTTTGTCATGTTAATGCATTTCATTCATTAGGTAGCAACTAGAATACACAGCAGAGAGAGAACTAATGATTAAGAGTCAGCGCTCTTATCCATTAGGACACGGCAGCGAAAGGAGAGAGATGGGCTCCGCCTTTCATCAGCTGTGCCCAAGATACAGTGGGTCTCTAACACCCACCGCCCCTGCGGCTATTAGGCTATGGGAAACCTTTACCTTTACCTTTTTACATTACGGATGTCTCTACCCAAGCAACAAATACAAATTTTCTATTTAGTCGAACATGTTATAACAGTGAAAACTTTAGCTATGTGTAGCTATTCACCGACTCAGTTTAGCTAATCGCCGACTTTATTGTCAGAGCGAGGGGAAAAAAGCTTTTAGTGGAAGGTTTGGTGAGGTAACATATTTTACCACCCCAACATTGCCGTTACGGAAAATATCGAACTTTGGCGGTTGATATAGACGGGCTTATTATTTCTAATGGTTGAGATAAAATATTTGCACGAATATATATTGTCGTCGAGGATTCTAACAGGTTTAATGTCCTCGAGTAAATGAAATTAAAATCTTAACAGTTCCTTCAAGAGCAGAGAATACGTTCACAAGAAGGAACATGGGCCAGACTACGTAGTTTCGGCTAATAAAGCCTCATCAGTGACCCTGACAATATCTGGTGACGAATCCAGAGAAAAGCATACTGTAATTTCTTAATCTCAATTGGACAGTCAATTCAAAGACTGATTAGTATCAAAAAGGGTCCAAATAATATATAAAACAATGGTTTAGAAAATGAGTATAAACCAATGAAAAATTTCGGATATCTCAGAATATATCCTCCGATCTCAAAGGGCGAAAATAAAATATAATCTGCACTATGGATGATGTACGGGGAGACGTTTTACGGCCGCCACACGGCACAACACCAGCTGCAGTGAGGTAAAATTAAAATCTTAACAGTTCCGTAAACAATATGCTTCGGTTCGGGTCCCTAGCTGATTAGTCATGTATATATTTTGTCAGTGATAATGTTAATTTATGAATACCAACAATGCAACCACATAATAATTATAGGTCTCATTGGAGGCGAACACAACTATAGATAGTTTCGGCGCCAAAACGTCTGTCATGTATAACAGCCTATTGAGTGCGAAAGGAATAACTTTGCAAACTTGTCATAAAACATATCATAAACTCTGTCATAAAACATATCAGTTTGATCAAATTAAATAATTAAAGGATAAACTTGATAAGTCGGACAATCAAAGCAGAGGAGTCTTACTATATGACCTCATCATGAACGTGATGAATACTTCGTACTTCGGGATAGCACAGGCATCCTGTCTACCATGTGTTTTTTTTTTGTCTCGTACGGGTTCGGACATTATTTATTTATTCATTTACTTATCATCAACCTAGAGCACTGAAATATCCCCAGCAGGCACATAACGTCGAAATGAAGTCGTACTGACGTTGATGCGACGTCATCACGTCGCATCGAAGTCAGTACGACGTCATTTCAACGTTATGTGCCTGCTTGGTCAACTCCGGTTATCGTGACGGTTGTTTGTCCAGTCATGCTTGTTTAACGTGGCCACTGTCCCTGGATACAAAACCATATCAGACACATTATGTGTTGTGTTTTGTGTGCACACGAACAGTTCTGCCGGTGTAAAAAGGCGGACACCACCGTTGACGTTCAATGACACTGCAATGTGCAATTCCCGCCCCCTCCCCGAACCTCCGACCACTTTTGTCCAGCTGAGAGCAAACTGGGTGCATATTTCTTAGTCTACTGGGTTAAAAAATCGATCGGACAGTCGAACCCACGGCACCTTGTGTGAAGGACGAACACCCCATCCACTATCGTGACTGACTGTTAGCAAAACATGGCTATTACTTTGACCGGTGTAGTCTTTTACCCTTAAGCCAGTTTGCCATGGAACGTCAAGATTTCAGCGCTGAAACGTCTTATCCCGCGCTACTTTTGCCATGTATTAACGGCCAAGATTGACACCGTTTTGCTTTACCTCACGCTGCTTCTGCATTGGAGGCGAATACAACTAAATAATTCCAACTCAATTTTCTACTGCTAATTTAACGTAATTTGACTGGTCAAGAGCGTACAGTAAACGGCGTTTATACTTTAATAAATTCCCTGAACCAGAACTTGAATCGGGAACTAATTGGACTATTTTCTTTGCGGCAGTTTCTAAAATACTCGGTATACCTGTTACGCAGAAGGTTTTACACACGGTCGACACGGGTGTAGAGCCTTATGCGTCGCCAGGACGGCAGAGGGTGACTTCCGGTTAAAGGGTTATCTACCAGTGTATTACACTAACAAGGAAACTCTAATAACGTTAGAATTTTTTGAAGTTTATATATAATGTAAATTCTATATACAACAATACAATTTACAACTGTCACAATTACAATAATATACAACACATATCAGTTCATGTCGCTGGCCCAAGTAAGGTGTTTGTTTCAAATCTGTAATCGATTTGCGTACAATACGCAAATAGATTACCGTCTGACGTCAACACCGTACTCGGCTCAGCGTCATGAACTAAAGGAAAATACAAAGAACAAAAAAACGTTAGTTTGAGCTCATACAAAAAAAAACAAGGCCTTATGTTGGTAGACTTCACTTTGTCGTTCCTTGGATCATATCATGGGCCAGTCCATATAACATGAGGGACACCAACTTATATTAATATGCGCACGTTTATATACTGGTCGCTCCCTGGATCGTACCAGAGACCAGTCTATATACACTGAGCCACTTTAGTTACGCACCACTTTTTCAATGCTCATATTTTTAGCCCATAACTGCTTACAATAAAATTTTCTTGCAGAATACAATCATTGATGACTTGTCTAACTGATGACAGTCAAAATTTTGCAAAATAGCTGGAGCGTATCTGCACACTTTGCTGAGAGCTTATATTGGCAATAATGCACGTGCAGCATAATCGGCCGTTCTTTTCGTTTGGATTTAGCATTGAACTTCATGTTTGGGGATAGTTGCTTTAGAAAAACACCCAAGTTTTAGTGATTTCAAGTGGCGTGCCAGTTTTATTATGTCAGATTTACAACACACGCTCACCTTTAAAAATAACTTTACATTTGACGTCATTTTTACGTCAGTTTTGAATAGCAATATATTTTATCGTAAATTGTGATGGCCATAATACCGTTTACAACATCAAAGTCAGCAAAACCAAAACACAATTAAAGATTTACTAGTTTCTGGACTCTTAGGGTACCGACGTAAAGACTAACGTCAAAGTCATAACGTAGAATTCTCAACAATGTTTGCATGAAAATTAACAAAGAACATGTGTTTGTTTACAAGGAACTTATTGTGGAAGTATTTTGATCACTTGTTTACAAATAAACATCAACTGTCACAGTAGCTTTTGAAAACAAGAAAAATAAACTTGCGTTTTCAACGTGTCATTGCACCGCTTACTTAGCAGCGGATATTGATAATGAAAAGTATGACAATATTCAAAGCAATATGGCGGCCTTTCATATCACAGAAAGTAAAAACATTCCAGCAGAACACTGTGCGATAAAACAGGTTAAAAATATCCCCTGGCGGTGCGATTTCAGGTTACGTTGGTAGCGTTGCGAATGCTAATTTGGTTGGTACCGCTCTTTTTCGTTCGACCATCCTTTTGTTTGGTTTCCGACAGGCACCATTTTTACAGGATTTATGCTTTCTTAGCTTGTAGTTTTGAATTGAAAAAGAAATCGATTGTTTATTTACAATTCAGGGTTTTATAAGTGGTGCGTAACTAAAGTGGCTCAGTGTATAACAAGACACACTATAGTGGACGAACACTGTACCACTTTCACCTCCGCAGTAATAAGATCGCCTTCGCCGATATTTTGTGCTTCCCGCCTCTGCTAGGAAAATATGCACAAGGGCGTTGAAACTGCTCTACCCGGGTTGGTATTAACCTGGAGACGTATATCGAATCTCCAGGTGAGACGTGGCTCTAAGCCCTAACAGCTGACTGCCGGATTTGATGTGCCTAAAAATAACGAACTTACACCTAATACATTGTAACTACATAATAACAATACGTAAGACTTGGGCCTGTCTTGGAAATACCATACAACGCCCTCGGCGAATGCCGAGCATAACGTGCACACGCCAGCCGTGTCACTAGACACGACTCGCGCTCACGATGTAAAGCCAAAATTGTGCTTACCACTTCCGCCAATGAAGAAACGTAGATCCTACCACGCATGTGCGTCGAAGGATCTGACGCCAAACATTGTCAAGAAGTATACTGACGTCAACAAGTATTACCATGACATATCCCACATAAAACATGAATGAATCTAAACAACGACCTATTTACATTAAATTGCTTTACCAAAAATCAAACTCGCATATCTTTAAACTAAGCGTATTACCAGTTGCCATATAATAACTTAATAAGCGTTTCTAACACATTTGGGATCATAACGTTTGATCTGACATCATGACGCCAATGATGTTATACCATATGACGTCATCTAGTGAAGGCAAATCAAACGCACGACGACCAAATGACATATGGAAAAAACCCTTAATGCGGTGCATGCTATGGCGTCAATTGACGTCACGAGTATATAAATTAGTTCCATTACAAATCAATCTGCTTCTATAGGCCACGTATATGTGAAACTAATATAAAAAGTGCTGACGTCGCAATAACATGATGCAACTGACTTCATATGAATAACATGAATGCAACTGACGTCACATGAATAACATGAATGCAATTGACGTCACTAGACGTCAAATAGATGCCCACCAGTGAAACTAATATAAAAAGTGCTGACGTCGCAATAACATGAATGCAACTGACGTCACATGAATAACATGAATGCAACTGACGTCACTGGACGTCAAATAGACGCACACCATTGCAGCCAACATCAGTGATATAAACTATTTCCGTAATTTACAAAACTTCCTAATATACAAATACCATGCGCAGCATGGTCAGTATAAACAAAATTGGTCGACATATGCACAGCCTGATCACTGTCAACAAAATCAAATCAGTCGACATATATAATCATACCATATCAATCAGAAGTCACATTTTTCATTCTTAGCCAAACTATTCTAAATAAATATAATAAAATCTTACCGTTCTGGTCTTAACACAGAATCTGGGCACACAACAATATAACATCCATCAATTCCCCTTAGAATTAAACAGCCACGTCTAATTTTTCATTAAAGAATAGGAGTATAAATACTATGCGTCTCACTTTTAAATCATGCGACACGAATCTAAGCGTGCAAGTATTCACCTTAAAATCATGCAACACGCTGTCCACAATCAAAAGACTCGTGCAGGTATTCACCTTAAAATCATGCAATACGCTGTCCACGAGAGGTATTCACAAACAACCCATGCATAACGTAGCCACAATTTCCGTAAATGTTTTATTACCACAGTTGCCCTAAAAACTGTAGCCCTACTGATTGAAATGATTAAAAACATTTCGACGACATAGTCGACGATCGGATCCATTTCGTAACATAGGTTTCCCCTTAGGGAGAAAAAAACATAACAATGTTTCTTTTCTGAAATAGTACGAAATGCGATCGAATCGTAGGCTATGTCAAAACTGGAAAATTAGCTATATACACAACAACGGTGCGATGCATAACGTGGCCAAACTATCTACTAAGGTAGTCCGCCCCCAAATTATCCTGGCCGCGGATAGCAACGATCCTGAATCTGTACGGCTGTAATTTCATGGCCCAACGCATGATTCGGGGATTGAGCACCTTAGCTGTCTGCATATAGGACAAAGGTTTGTGGTCAGTTTCAAGTAGGAACTCCGCCCCATACAGGTACTTTCGAAATTTCTCAACACCCCAGATTATACCCAAACATTCCTTTTCAATTACAGAGTAGTTCCTTTCTCGAGGTAACAATTTCTTGCTAGCATAAGCAATCGGCAAACGACCTTCACCTTCGAATTCCTGAAGCAAAATAGCTCCAAGTCCAACGTCTGAAGCGTCTGTCCGGAGTACAAACGGGTTACCTTCATGAAAAACAGGTAAGCGAAGAATAGGACTAGACGTGAGCCTGCTCTTCAGGGTTTGAAATGCCCTTTCATGCTGATCTTGCCAATCTCTGATAGAATTAGGTCTATCCCGTTTAGTTAAGTCAGTCAGAGGAGAAGCTATGGATGAGAAATTTGGGATAAAACGACGGTAAAACCCAGCTAATCCCAGAAAAGATTTAATCTGCCTTTTCGTATGGACGAGGACGAGGAGCATCTCTGATAGCCTGTATCTTGTCCTCTTGCGGTCGTACCGTCTGTCCGACGATATTGTGACCAAGGCACTCGATACTGCCATATCCGATCATGCATTTAGATGGTTTTGTCGTCAATTTGGCAGACCTGAGCCGATCTAACACTTGACGTAATGACGTCACATGATCATTCCATGTTTCAGTAAATATCCACATGTCATCAACAAAGCTGTCAACATTTGGGAGATTGGACAATATGATTCCCATTAACCTACAAAAAGAGGCTCCCGAATTGACCAAACCGAAGGGCATAGTTTTAAACTGGAATAAACCTTTAGGCGTTTCAAATGCTGTCAAAGGTTTAGACCTTTCAGTAAGACTGACTTGCCAATAACCCTTACTTAGGTCCATCTTTGTAAAGAATCTATGTCCCGACATTTAATTGATAACCTCCTCCATATTTGGCATAGGTTCTGCATCGAATTCCGTCACTTTGTTAAGCTTCCGGAAGTCGATACAGAATCTAACTGACCCGTCTTTCTTCGGAACTAGGACAACAGGAGAAGAATACGGTGAAATCGACGGCTCGATTACCCCTAAATCTAACATATCCTGTATCTCCGTCTCCATGACGTTACGCGTCTTATACGGGATAGAATAACCTTTCGTCCGTATGGGTTCTGACGTGCGTAGTTTGATATCGTGCTGTATTTGATCAGTTCGACCGGGTAAACTTGATAGTACATCCGGGTACTGTTTAATCAACGCTTCAACCTCCATACGTTGTTCTGACGTTAACGTATCTGAAATACTGACGTCATTATAAGTTTCCGGTTCCTTAGCTGTCGGAAAAGCACAATCATCAAGAGAAAATTCGTCACTACTATCGTCATCAACCGACTCTGTAGTCTCAGTCGACAATAAACAATGTGACGGCACACTACGACGTTCGACATATTGTTTCAGCATATTAGCATGATATGTACTCACGACACCATTGACGTCGATTTTATAGTCCATTCTATTCACCACCTCTACTACTTCATATGGACCCTTCCACTGCAATAACAGTTTATTACTGTCAGTTGGCAGTAATAACAGTACTTTATCTCCCACGTTAAATTTACGCGACCTAGCGCGTTTGTCATAATAAGCCTTTTGCTTTACTTGTACTTTCCGCAAATTATCATGTGCTAACTTACACGTCTGCTCTAATCGTTCTCTCAACTCAATTACGTACTTGTGCGTAGACAGAACCTGCTCATCCTGTACCTCTTCATACCATAATTCACGTAATATTGCCATAGGGCCCTTAATGTTACGTCCGTATAGCAATTCGAACGGAGAAAACCCTAATGACTCCTGCGGAACCTCCCTTATTGAAAACAGTAGTGCTGGGAGATATTTATCCCAGTCTTTTGGACGTTCTGCGCACATCCTACGTAGCATTTGTTTCAACGTCGCGTGAAAACGCTCTACAAGACCGTTACAGATAGGATGATACGGCGTCGTGGTTAACTGCTCGAGTGATAACAGCCTGCTTACTTCTTTCATAACTTCAGCAGTAAACTGACTTCCGCAATCTGTTAACATTTCATCAGGTATGCCAACTCTACTAGACATTTCAACTAACGCTTCGGCTACGCGTTCCGTTTCAATGCCGGGTAACGCTACCGCCTCGGGATATCTCGTCGCATAGTCTATCATTGTTAAAATATAGCGGGATTTCCTGTCAGAACGAGGTTCTATCGGTCCAACTATATCAACAGCGACTCGTTTAAATGGTGTGTCAATCTCTTTGCCTTATGCCATTCAATTTAGGGTCAACAACTTGGGCCTGCATCAACGCCTCCTTATCACTAACAATAATTTGATCAGGAACCTTAAGTTTCCTATAGACCTCTTCACCTTGCTTAGCTTGTGACCTAGTCACTGCCGCCATTGCAAAATGGGACATATCGGGAAGTTTTGACCCGTCAATATTTCCAATAACCAGGCCCCGAGGTTATAAAACTTTTTTCATGCTCAACTCAGCTGAGCATGAAATTTTTTCTGCTCATAAATTTTAAAATGCCAACAATTGTTGGCATTTTAATATTTATGAGCAGAAAAAATAGCCTTCCTGGCTTACCTGAGCCTGAAAAATGCTGAATTTCTTGGTATTTTTTATATTAATGGGCATTTTAAATTTCATGCTCAGCTGAGTTGAGCATGAAAAAAGTTTTATAACCTCGGGGCCAGGTCATACAATGTATCTTCCATGCACAATGCCTCAGTTTTTCCTGTGAAAAATGGACAATCTATGTCAACCATAGCTAAGGGATACCTTTGGGTAGATTCGTCAATCAAAGTTACATCAGATTCTCTACCAAGTAACTGATCATTAGAAACCAAGTTTCTACGAACGACACACCCAGTACAACCTGTGTCCCTTAAAACTACAACAGTCTTACCATTAACCGTACCCTGCGCTGTTGGTAATAGCGACCTTAAAAAGTAACAGACACCTTCCCTATCCACGTTATCATTGATTAATGGACTTTCTTCCTTACTCTCATAGAGACCTTCAATTTCATGAGACCTATTCATTGTAGTTTTACAAAAGCTCATTTGATGTCCGCCACCCCGACCACGTCCGCGGGAATAACCCCGACCACGGCCACGATCTGAATTACTACCCTTCGTCTGCACAGTATCGCTCTTACTCTGTGATCTTTGTGTCTCATCTTTCGGTGCATAACTACTCCCCTTATTTCCGCTATATCCGCTTGCACTTGCACCTACCTCCGCACTATATACTTGCTTCCTATCGGGATTCTTAAAACATTTAGATGTTAAATGTCCCTTACCACAAATACTACATTTTATCTCTGGCTTCGCACTCGGCTTATTATCAGATCTACTCTGAGTTACGCCCTTACTATCATGCTGCCCCTTATTAACACAAGCGTAGACACCGCCACGTGCTTCTGCAAATAAATCTGCTTCCCTAGCCATCTCACCTAGATTCGTGAATGTTTTCGGTTTCAAATGAACATATAGTTCTTTACTACAGGATTCTAAAAACTGATCTCTAGCGAAAAAATCGCAAACAGCTTCATAAGACTGATCTACTTTCGCCATTTTCAACCATTTATTAAGATACGACCTAAGTCTACTACTAAACTGAATAAACGTTTCGGATTTTTCAGGCCTATCATAGCGAAATTTCTTCCTAAAACCGCGTTCAGTCATATCGAAATTCTTTAACAACGCATCCTTCAACTTGTCATAATCCGCTGCATCATCTACTGACAATCTATCGTAAACATCAAGCGCGCGACCTTTAAGTAATGCGCTTAAATATGCAGCCCAAACGTTTTTATCCCATTTGTTCGCCGTCGCGTATTTCTCAAACCTTGATAAGTAACTATCCATTTTGTCCTTAATTTCATCGAAAAAACGGTAACTTGGGATCTCGCGCATGCGCTAACTTTTCAGCCTTCTGTTTTTCTAATTCAACTCTAAACGTTACCTTCTGCAACTCTATCTGATTCTTTAACTCGCGTTGCTGCAATTCAAAACTATACTTCAACTTTTCTAACTCGACCTCGCTCGACAACTTTGCTTCCTTATCGCTTTTGACTTGAGACAACCTAGCTTCCCTATCTTTCTCGGCTTGCCGCTCTATACTTTCAATCCGCGCCATCTCGATTTCCCTATCCGCCGCAATCTTAGCTTCTTCCGTCGCGATCCTAGCCAATTCAATTTCCCTATCTTTTTCGGCTTGCGCGATCCTCTCTTTCTCCGCTGCGATCCTCTCTTTCTCCGCCGCGATCTTAGCTAACTCAACTTCCCTGTCTTTATCAGCCTGCGCAAGCTTTTCTTTCTCCGCCGCGATCTTCTCTTTATCAAGTTCCCTTACCGCGTGCCTTTCTGCCCTCTCATTCTCTTGCTGCTGCTTTACAAATTCCCGTAAAGCCTGCCCCTCATAACCTAACTCCTTTCCCGTCTTAACTAACTGATCCATGACGCTTAACGTAATGCTCACGTTAATTTAACTGAAACCGACGTTCACTTACAGTCACACACGTTAACTAAAACATTAACAATAATAATAACGAACTAATCCAACTAAAACGTTGATTAATTAGTATACTCGCGATCTTGACGTAGCCATTAAAGTTACGTTCATAACAGACCGGAAATGACGTCATAAACTGACGTTGACTCTACCGAGAACCTCTTTTCACTATCATATGACACAATTAGATGACGTAAATAACCCACCTTACAATTACGCCCAACTTGATCTAGCGTATCGGATATACAAACGTAACGTATGTAACGCAACGTAATAACACTGACACGACAACCGTACGTCCTAAATTACAAAACCTTATAAGATACCAACGGTAAATCAAACTTAAGATTCCGCTATTAGGTTTAATTAATTGTAACTATATTATATTACGTTACAAGTAACCTACGTTACTAAATCAGGACATAAAATGGACCTCAGTAACGGTTACGACACAACGTACAAAACGTTTAAGTTAATAAATTAACAGATTGTCATGCAGCAGCAGTGCCAAGGTACTCAACCGGACCTTAAAACTAAATATGTATCATCCGTGCCAAGACAATTCAGATCTATATACCTCAGTTTCCCCACTCAGATATGCAACCTGTTACATTTTATCCGAAATTAATGCATGGGCTATCGCACTTCATCACGCTGGGAATAAGGATAGTTGACCTTAATTGAGTGTAGGTTACATTTACAAGAATTTAGTGGCAAAATTGCTCCCCTAAAATTCACATCAATGCAAACATCCTTACGTCACCTTAGAAAAGAACAATCAGAAAGTCAATAAAAAAATGTCTGACAAAATTGTGCCTAGATTCTATATATATTGTCAATGTCTTACACTGGCAGATATTAACCGGAAATCAAATCCCGTTACTTCATGACACCATGTTACGCAGAAGGTTTTACACACGGTCGACACGGGTGTAGAGCCTTATGCGTCGCCAGGACGGCAGAGGGTGACTTTCGGTTAAAGGGTTATCTACCAGTGTATTACACTAACAAGGAAACTCTAATAACGTTAGAATTTTTTGAAGTTTATATATAATGTAAATTCTATATACAACAATACAATTTACAACTGTCACAATTACAATAATATACAACACATATCAGTTCATGTCGCTGGCCCAAGTAAGGTGTTTGTTTCAAATCTGTAATCGATTTGCGTACAATACGCAAATAGATTACCGTCTGACGTCAACACCGTACTCGGCTCAGCGTCATGAACTAAAGGAAATTCTAACACAGTGCGCCTATAGAAGCAATGGAAAGTTGCCGTGTTTTATTCTGCAACAATTCACTGTCTCGGAGCGCATGAATCTAATTGCTGACGTCACTTGCATTACTGACGTAATTTTGTGACGTTTTGAGACGTTAGACGGTGTAACGTCTCTTTTTCTTTCTAAAATTGCAGTAAAAACGTACATTTACCTTAGATACAGTTAAGAATATTGGCGGGAGCATGAACGCGCTTGCAGGAAGGTTGGGAGAGTTTGAATGAAAAGAATACTTTTTCAGCGTTTTTGAGCGTTAGAATCAAAATAGTTCAGCTCTAGCATTGAATTGTTGAGTAATAATTCACTGTTTGTCGGTCAGTTGTAAGTAGATATCACTCGCGCTCCGCGCTCGTGATATGATCTACTTTACAACTGAACTCCAAACAGTGAATTATTACTCAACAATTCACTGCTAGAGCTGATCTATTTCTTAAATACAAAGAACAAAAAAACGTTAGTTTGAGCTCATACAAAAAAAACAAGGCCTTATGTTGGTAGACTTCACTTTGTCGTTCCTTGGATCATATCATGGGCCAATCCATATAACATGAGGAACACCAACTTATATTAATATGCGCACGTTTATATACTGGTCGCTCCCTGGATCGTACCAGAGACCAGTCTATATATAACAAGACACACTATAGTGGACGAACACTGTACCACTTTCACCTCCGCAGTAATAAGATCGCCTTCGCCGATATTTTGTGCTTCCCGCCTCTGCTAGGAAAACATGCACAAGGGCGTTGTAACTGCTCTACCCGGGTTGGTATTAACCTGGAGACGTATATCGAATCTCCAGGTGAGACGTGGCTCTAAGCCCTAACAGCTGACTGCCGGACTTGATGTGCCTAAAAATAACGAACTTACACTTAATACATTGTAACTACATAATAACAATACGTAAGACTTGGGCCTGTCTTGGAAATACCATACAACGCCCTCGGCGAATGCCGAGCATAACGTGCACACGCCAGCCGTGTCACTAGACACGACTCGCGCTCACGATGTAAAGCCAAAATTGTGCTTACCACTTCCGCCAATGAAGAAACGTAGATCCTACCACGCATGTGCGTCGAAGGATTTGACGCCAAACATTGTCAAGAAGTATACTGACGTCAACAAGTATTACCATGACATATCCCACATAAAACATGAATGAATCTAAACAACGACCTATTTACATTAAATTGCTTTACCAAAAATCTAACTCGCATATCTTTAAACTAAGCGTATTACCAGTTGCAATATAATAACTTAATAAGCGTTTCTAACACATTTGGGATCATAACGTTTGATCTGACATCATGACGCCAATGATGTTATACCATATGACGTCATCTAGTGAAGGCAAATCAAACGCATGACGACCAAATGTTACCATAATAACATATGGAAAAAACCCTTAATGCGGTGCATGCTATGGCGTCAATTGACGTCACGAGTATATAAATTAGTTCCATTACAAATCAGTCTACTTCTATAGGCCACGTATATGTGAAACTAATATAAAAAGTGCTGACGTCGCAATAACATGAATGCAACTGACGTCACATGAATAACATGAATGCAATTGACGTTACTAGACGTCAAATAGATGCCCACCAGTGAAACTAACATAAAAAGTGCTGACGTCGCAATAACATGAATGCAACTGACGTCACATGAATAACATGAATGCAACTGACGTCACTGGACGTCAAATAGACGCACACCATTGCAGCCAACATCAGTGATATAAACTATTCCCGTAATTTACAAAACTTCCTAATATATAAATACCATGCGCAGCATGGTCAGTATAAACAAAATTGGTCGACATATGCACAGCCTGATCACTGTCAACAAAATCAAATCAGTCGACACATATAATCATACCATATCAATCAGAAGTCACATTTTTCATTCTTAGCCAAACTATTCTAATTAAATATAATAAAATCTTACCGTTCTGGTCTTAACACAGAATCTGGGCACACAACAATATAACATCCATCAATTCACCTTAGAATTAAACAGCCACGTCTAATTTTTCATTAAAGAATAGGAGTATAAATATTATGCGTCTCACTTTTAAATCATGCGACACGAATCTAAGCGTGCAAGTATTCACCTTAAAATCATGCAACACGCTGTCCACAATCAAAAGACTCGTGCAGGTATTCACCTTAAAATCATGCAATACGCTGTCCACGAGAGGTATTCACAAACAACCCATGCATAACGTAGCCACAATTTCCGTAAATGTTTTATTACCACAGTTGCCCTAAAAACTGTAGCCCTACTGATTGAAAGGATTAAAAACATTTCGACGACATAGTCGACGATCGGATCCATTTCGTAACAATACCTGACATTTTAAGGTAAAAATAACCGAGTTGGAATTATAAGAAATAAATTTTATTTTTGTGGATTTTATGGATGTACACATCGACAAAATCCACAAAAATAAAATTCATTTCTATAATATACTCAGAGGCAATAATAAGTATACAGATTTTGATTTTGAATACTGGGCCTCGTGTAAATGGCTGCTTGGTGATATTAATAATGCCATTTTGGCAAACGTCTAGCTCTTTAAAACACAAACACAAATTGTTTTACAGTCATTAATAATGGAGTTATGATCCTTAATTCAAAATCAACAGTTCCGATCAAAACTCGCTTTGCACGTGGCAGATGGCATTTTGCACGTCATGAATATCTAGCCCTAATGTCTGCGAGTAAAACCACATCGTCATTTAAACTGAAACTCCCATCAAACGTCTTCAACTATAGAAAGAAATGCTACATGTCTCAAATTATCTCCCTTTGAATTAAACTTATAGGGAATCAAATGTTTCTCTATTTTACCTGGAATTAGAAATTTTCACTTGAAATTTTCGAAAAATTGTTGTTTGGCTTCTTGCCTTTGTGCACACTTGAAAGGAAATTCATAGACTTGTTTATTTGAAAGAAAATTGCAAATAAACTTCTCATAAGAACCCAATGCCTATTCAATGCATGTTACCAGAAGAAGCCAAAAACATTATTTCTTCGTACAAAAATTTGATACTTTATCCCCATTTTTATATGAGTGTGCGACATGTCCTTACTAACCTTCCATCCCGTTTTTAATGTAATGCATAAAACTGCATTAAATCAATCGCTATTGTCTAAAGTTTATGTTTAAAGAGGAGCTACTTCAACGACAATGTTGACTCAGACCCCTGACTTGTTTAAAACCTTATCATTTCCTTATCCTTTGACCGATTGTACTGAAAATTGTCGCAAATTGTGCGAAATGGATTGTTTTTATCTACAGTGCCAAGGTATTATGCAGATATGCAGACATCTGTAGAAAAATTGAGACTGCGTTACCTGTATACTTTCTTTTGCCTCTAAGTATAGATAGTTTCAGCGTCAAAACGTCGGTCATGTAGTGACAACTCGTGCGCTAATTCATGAACATCACGAGCTTGATTACATCACTGACCAATCTTATAGCTGAATACACATCTTATCATGGCTTATTAAGAAACGTAAAAATGCATTGTATAGTCCGTTTGCTCATAGTCCCAAGTGCAAACAGGGTTTCGCTTATTTTCTCGAAAACGATGAAAGTTCCATCAAATGCATGACCTAATATTGCCTGAAGACGAGTCCTGTCGAGGCTATTTCATAGTCCGTTTGTTCCCAAGTGTAAACGGGGTATTGCTTATTTTCTCGAAAACGATGAAAGTTTTATCAAGTGTTCTAATGTCCTAATGATTCTTATAACTATACATAACAGAATACGAAAAATCCATTTTTAGGATGCTTTTGTAAAATATTTTCTATTAACAGTGATGCAGAAACTGAGCAGTTTCACTGAAGGGCGTCGTATGCTTGTTAGAACAGTCAAAATATTGATGAAAGGCAATAGCGCAACCTCCTTGTTTACTACAGGTGTGGGCGTATATGAATGAAATAGTAAAATGCATTCACCTGTCCGCACGCGTAATGCATAGTATCACTTGTCCCTTAGGTGATACATTTACTTTGTTGTAAATAAATATTGAACTATTATATAATTTTGCAAGTAAAAAGTGTATTTTTTAAAATTTGATAATATATGAGTGAAACAAAAAATAGAAAAACAAGAGCTGTCGCCTGACAGCATAGCTCGCCTGAATTGGTGCTTGCTCATCACACAGCCGCTATGGTGGTGTGGACTGCTATGCATAAAACTTCATGCAAGCATGTCCATAATGAAAACACATTTATAAACAAAAGCTATCTCAGAAATATGTCTTAAAATAAAATTAAAATAAAAAAAAAGAAATGAAATTTCAAAGTCCATGAGCTGGAGGTAAAAAAACAGACGGGTAGGGGGTGGGGTGGGGGTGGGAGGGGGGGGGGCTCTTAAAGGGAATGCTATGCATAAAACTTCATGCAAGCATGTCCATAATGAAAACACATTTATGAACAAAAGCTATCTCAGAAATACATGTAAGTCTTAAAATAAAATTAAAATAACAAAAATGAAATGAAATTTCAAAGTACATGAGCTTGAGGTAAAAAAACTAACGGGTAGGGGGAGGGGAGGTGGGGGGGGGCTAGGATGTATCAAAACCCTAAACCATTATCTAACATCAGTCCAAGTATTAGTATCAACTGAGTCCATCATCGTGGCACTGTGAAATTATGTCTTCATAAATATAAAACTTTAACCAAAATCTTTAAGACAAAATTCTAAGTCGATGACCTTGACTTCAAGGTCATCCAGTGGGGTAAGTATAAGGTGTTCTGTAAAAACTCAAAAAAGAGTCTGACATCAGTTCAAGTATAAACTAAATCTCTGCAACGCATTATGAATCAGTTTGCAATTACAAAACTTTAAAAAAGACAAAAATTTCCTAAGTCCCTGACCTTGACTCAAGATCACTGAGCGGGGTTGGGGGAGTACTCCGTAGATCTAACTACAGTGCAAATATAAAAAGAATTCATCTATGGGTTCAGGAGATATGTGTCTTTAAAAAACTTTAACCAAAACATCCAATCAATAAAAAGACAATATTCTAAGTCCATGACCTTGACATCAAGGTCACAGAGGGGGGTGGGGGTAGTACCTTGGAAAACTTTAGACCAATATCTAACTTTAGTGTAAGTATCAAAGGAATCCATCCATGGGTTAAGGAGATATTGGGCTTTATAAAACTTTAACCAAAACATCCAGTCCAAAAAAATACAAATTTTCTAAGTCCATGACCTTGACATCAAGGTCACGGAGTGGGGTGGGGGTGGTACCCTGTTAAACCTTAGACCAATATCTAACTACAGTGCAAGTATCAAAAGAATCCATCCATGGGTTAAGAAGATATAGGTCTTTAAAAAACTTTAACCAAAACATCCAATCTGAACGCCGACGCGGACGTGGACGCGGACGCCGACGCCGTGGTGACAACAATAGCTCTTCCTGAACTTTCGTTCAGGCGAGCTAAAAAATGGATTCAGAATAAATTTCAATTGTGCAACTTTTATTCTGGGGATAGAGTACATTGGGCACTTGCTCTAATACGTAAAACTAAACGGGAATTCCAACAGTCAACTTTTACTCCCTTGTAATTATCAGGTGAATATGACATATTTTAGGTCCTTTTTAGTATTGAAACTTTTAATGTAAAGCCTCACATTTCTACGAAATCATGATTGTGTTATGTACAGGATGAAAATTAACAAGAGGGCCATGGTGGCCCTGAATCGCTCACCTGAGCATTAATCAGTTCACTGGCTCCGGTGAAGATTTATAAAAGTTTTTACCATACATAGGAATGGTGACCACCTTGGTCATGTGGCCAAGATCATTTGAAGAACTTTCAATCCTTTGACCCATGTGCAGGCTCCATATGACATTTGAGTTTAGTCTGCCCAGTGGTTTCAGAGACGTTAGAAAATGTTTATGGATGGATGACAGAGGCAGCCAACACCAATACTGTAAGGCTCAGGGGAGCTGAAAATGGCAGAGTCGCTTCCCCGAAAAGTTCACGTTCATGTTGAGTTCCTTTGATAGATTTGAACTAGACTGAACTAGGCAAACACATATGATAGAACGGTAGCATCATTATCTCACTGTGGTGAAATTAATGTTTTCCAAGGAGTTTGTGGCTGGCATCATTGCAGTGTTAGTTCTGATTCTTGCAGCACAACATAATTTAGATTTGACCTAGAGACGTAGCTTTTGACCTACATGACCCAGTTTCAAACTTGACCTAGATTTTATGGAGATAAACATTCTGACAAAGTTTCAAGTTTCATGAAGATTGGATCAAAAATGTGCCCTCTGTGCGCAAAGTTTTTCTACGATTTGACCTAGTGACCTAGTTTTTGACCTGACATGACCCAGATTCAAACTTGGCCTGGATATTGTGAGGATAAACATTCTGTCAAAGGTTCATGAAGATTGGATCAAAACTGTGCCCTCTAGAGCGTACACAAGGTCGTTCTCATATCTGACCTAGAGACGTAGGTTTTGACCCGACATGACCTACTTTCAAACTTGGCCTAGATATTATGACGATAAACATTCTGACAAAATTTCAAAAAGATTGGATCAAAACTGTGTCCTCTAGAGCGAACACAAGGTTTTTCTAAGATTTGACCTAGTTTTTGACCCGACGTGACCCAGTTTCAAACTTGGCCTGATATTATGAGGATAAACATTCTGACAAAATTTCATTAGGTTTGGATCAAAACTGTGACCTCTAGAGCGTACAGAAGCTTTTCCTAATATTTGACCTAGTTTTTGACCCCACATGACCCAGTTTCAAACTTGGCCTGGATATTGTAAGAATAAATATTCTGACAAAGTTTCATAGAGATTGGATCAAAACTGTGGCCTCTAGAGCGTACACAAGGCCGTTTTTATATTTGACCCTGTGACCTAGTTTTTGACCCGACATGACCCAGTTTCAAACTTTACCTAGATTTTATAAAGATAAACATTCTGACAGAGTTTCATGAAAATTGGATCAAAACTGTGCCCTCTAGGGTGTACACAAAGTTTTTCTAAGATTTGACCTAGTGACCTAGTTTTTGACCCGACGTGACTCAGTTTCATATGGGTCTTAGATATATGGACAATAAACATTTTGACAATAGTTTCATGAAGATTGGATCAAAACTATGCCTTCTAGTGCGTACACAAGGTTTTTCTAAGATTTGACCCAGTGACCTAGTTTTTGACCCGACATGACATACTTTCACCTAGAGTTTATGTAGATAAGCATTCTGACAAAGTTTCATAAAAATTGGATCAAAACTGTGTCCTCTAGAGCATACACAAGGTATTTCTATGATGTGACCTAGTGACCTAGTTTTTGACCGGACATGACCCACTTTCGAACTTGTCCTAGATATAATGATGATAAACATTCTGACAAAGTTCCATGGACTTTGGATCAAAACTGTGCCTTCTAGAGCATACACAAGGTTTTTCTAAGCTTTAACCTAGTGACCTAGTTTTTGACCCGACATACATACTTTCAAACTGGCCTAGAGTTTATGGAGAGTTTATGGAGATAAACGTTTTGACAAAGTTTCATAAAGATTGGATCAAAATTGTGTCCTCTAGAGCGTACACAAAGTTTTTCTATGATTTGACCTAGTGACCTAGCTTTTGACCCTACATGACCCAGTTTCGAACTTGTCCTAGATATTATGAGGACAAACATTCTGACAAAGTTTCATGAACTTTGGATCAAAACTGTGCCTTCTAGAGCGTACACAATTTTTTCTAAGATTTGACCTAGTGACCTAGTTTTTGACCCGACATGACCCAGTTTCGAACTTGGCCTAGATTTTATGGATATAAACATTCTGACAAAGCATAAACATTCTGACAAAGCTTCAGAAAGATTGGTTCAAAACTGTGCCCGCTAGAGTGTACACAAGCAAAAGTTGACGGACGTCCGGACGGACGGACGGACACGTACGATGGACATCACGGTATCCCAGAAGCTCAACCTGAGCACTTCGTGCTCAGGTGAGCTAAAACTGAGCGATTAGAACATCTTCTACCTCGCACCAATTTGAGAAAATATAGGGGATGCCGTTTGCATTTGGGGGAAAACGGACTGCAGTCAAAGAGATGGCTGTTTTTGCTTTTATAATTACGGAGCCCGGGAGGGGACATAGCAATACATACACTGATTTTGTTCCTACGAAATACATTTCGTTCCAACGCATTACTTTTTCGTTCCCTCAATTTAATAGTTCGTTCACTCAAAATAATATTCCATTCCCACGCTTTACTTTTTCGTTCCTTCAGTTTAATATTTCGTTCCCTCATAGTAATATTCCGTTCCCCCACTTTACTATTTCGTTTCCTCAAAATAGCATTTCGTTCCCTCAAAATAATATTCCGTTCCCCCACTTTACTATTTCGTTCCCTCAAAATAGCATTTCGTTCCCTCAAAATAACATTCCGTTCCCACGCTTTACAATTTTGTTCGCTCAAAATAACATTTCATTCCCTCAAAATAATATTTCGTTTCCACGCATTACTTTGTCGTTCCCTCAGATTGAAATTTCGTTCCCTCAAAATAATATTCCGTTTCCACGGGTTACCATGATTTCTTTCCCACACAATAATATTTCATTTCCTTACCATAATATTTCAAATAAGTGTAGAAGGGGGATTAAATTCCTGTGAATTGCGGGCCCCACAGTGTACGCTCAGATTTGTTTGCGTACCTGCTTATAACCGATTGGGATTTTCGCTTTGCCGCACGAGTCTTCTGGAATCCATTGACTGTCCATGTAAACATGGAGGACCCTGCCTTGACCGCGCATAAGTGCGACCCGGTCTGAGCCCTCCCTGTTTCAATGTTCTGTGGGTACCGTTTCACGCGATCCCAATCATACAAGTAATGACGTTCTCGGTTATGTGTAATTCTTCAAAATGATTGCACACTCCTAACACATTCTTCAAGTATATAATCCACCTTAACATGTTTATTTCTTATGTTTGACGCCATGTTGCTGTATTCTGCTACATTTTTTTCATATGCCACCTGCGAGTGGCCTGAGACAAGTTTAATAATAAAGTTTAGTTGAGTTGAGTTAACGTTGCTACAGTTCCGTACGTGCCATACTAAATAACACATAAAATATCGAGACATCTCAACCTGAAATTGTCCAAAATATTTGAGCCGCGACACGACAAAACAAAGTCTTCGCTGTCCGCATGACGGTAGCTTATATCCTTAGCTATCCTTTGAGCGCACCGCAAAGACTGATCACACTGGGCGGATGCCCAGGCACCGCTTATCTGAGTCTCAGCGTGGCGGAAATGCTTCTCGTTTTGTCGTGTCGCGGCTGATTTATTTGGCAAAAAATATTGGGAAGACGTTCAGATTTAATTACCATATTTAATCTATTTAAGCTTGGGTTGTCCATGCAGTTAAAACCATCAAACGATCCAAAGGCGACGGTCAGTCTTTAATTATAACAAATCGCAGACAAACAATATAAAATAAGAAGGACCAAGCTGATGACACGCGTTCTTTAAGTTTTAATGACGCCTTGTTGTCTACCACCAACAAGGGTTACCTGGGGAGTGCTGAAATGAAATCAGCTGTCTACGCTTCTAATGTTATTTTAATTTCCAATAAATATTGTCCTACATTCTTTTTATGGGACACCATTAATTGGTTAATTACTCTCTCTCTCTCTCTCTCTCTCTCTCTTAATTAAAGTTACTTGAGTACCTATTATAAATTAGAAAAAAAAAACAAAAAAAAAAAAAAAACAGAAATTAGGTAAAATCTCGTCGGTTAGTATAAAAAAAAATTTCCGGTACTAAACACTAGTATTATTCGAGTCATGTCCTGAATTTCAACATCTTATAAAACACAAGTATTCAAAATAAAAAGTCCACGTCTCACAGAAATAAAACCTTTGAGTGTCAGTGAATGGTTGATTGACAACAAACTTTCTCTGCATTTAGGAAAAACAGAATCTATTTTGTTGTGGCACAGACCCAGAATAATGTCACAGTCAGTTTTAAATATTACTTGTGATGGCACTGCTATTAAAGCTAAAGATTATGTAAAGTACTTGGGTGCAGTGTTGGAGCAAAGCCTTTCGGGCGAGAACATGGCTTCAAATGTAATACAAAAGGCAAGTGCAAGGTTGAAGTTTCTATATAGAAAACAGAGATTCTGAGTTAAAACGCTTTTAGTGATGTCATTGATACAGTGCCATTTCGACTATGTTCACTCCTTTTAGTACCTTGGCTCACCTAAGGCTTTTTTAAAATAGACTTCAGGTTACTCAAAATAAAATTGTAAGGTTTATCCTTAAATTGGACAAAAGGACACATGTAGGATCAGATCTTTTCAAATCCATCGGGGGATAACCATACTAAGTTAGGAATTCGTACTCGATTATTGTGCGCTGTTTCCTTTTGCTTTAATAAAGGTCCCACTATTTCCCGGTACTTCTACATCTGGCGCACCCTGCCGCAGAGTTCTCACCAGCATCGCTAATGCATGATCTTTATAGCGTATCTTGAATACTTTATCTGATCCTAAACAAGCAATCACCCGAGGGTTCAGTTCAGCTACCAAGCGTTGTTACTCAATAATAAGTTGTACTCGATTGTGCGCCGTTTCGTTTAGACTAGTTACTTTCCGCTAGAGGGCTTCAAGTTCAAAGATAAGTATATATCTATCTTCCTTTACGTCTTAAACCCCGAGCTATAATAGTCCTAGGGAAAAATGTGAACCTGTGGTAGTCTTTGAAGGTCGAGATTTGCCGAAATGTCTTGTTTGTCTAGTGTTCCGAACAAGGTACTCAGATGCAGGAATGGCAACAAGGTCACGTGTGACCTTGTACATCATTATAAGATTACTGCAAGCACACTAAGCCCTTGCCCACTATTATCCAAATTAGTACGACACCCAGGCATTGAAACTTACCCAGCACCATAGCCCGACAACCACCACCTTATATATAGTCACTAGACGCGTGGACTTGTTTATATCTGTTAAACTCGCCACTTATCAATAGCTTTAACAAAGTCAAAGAATACAATAAAACTAACTCGTATTGCTGCAAATTTTCTACTTTACCACTTGCTTCCTGTAGATTCATTGCTAAGGGATAACCTCTCAAGCTTTTTCAAAAGCTAAACTTTTGTTTTTAGGTTAAGATGTTTTGTAAGTTTTAGATTCCTAATTACGCTCTTATCATGGTTTGAATTTAATAGTGCCTCACTATGACGTGCAACCAGTATACAAGGACCACTATGTGTTATCCTTGGTACCTGGTAGGCAAGTCATAGAACTTTGCATGTGTTGTTGTTTTATATGTATATTTAACATCACATTGTATTGTTTTATTTTTACGCTAAGCTGTGATACCAAATAAAAATTAATAAATAAATAAGCCTAGGGTATTGTGTTTACTTTGTTCCTTACGTTCGTAAGGAATAGAGTGAACTTAGTACCCATTGGTACGTACGTAAGGAACAAAGTGACATAGTATCCTTGGTACGTTTGAAACAAAGTGGATTAAGTACCCCTAGCTTGCGAAAATAAAATTTTCAAGAAATTTCCACAAAGTAGCCGAAGTCCTCCGCCGCAATTCAAACGCTTTGGGCATGGGCAAATAACTCATTATGATGTGAAGAGTTGTCATCCCATAAAGATGATGGCATCTGTGAAGTTCAATATATACTACATGCATCTAGACGTTCTAACCGACCACTTAGTTTTTATCACTTTCCTTCAATGCTATTAGCAATCTCACAGTTCAGTTTGCAAAAACAAATAGGCAACATGTCGGTAAGCCATACCACTAAAATGTTTAGCATTATTCAGTACACTGTGTCCAGGAGACACATTTGAATATTCAAAGTTAACAAGAATTTGCATTGAATGGCGGGATGTTTCCACATTTTGGCCCCAAAACAACCACTGTCATGCAGGAACAGTGTTAATTTCTGCATAAAGCTGTTTCTTCAGTCATTTGCTTTAGTAATGAAGTGTCTTTAGTAATGAAATGCGTTAAAAAATGTAAAGGTTTCCCGTAGCCTAACAGCCGTAGGGGATGATGATGGATGGGTGACTTGTGATTTTACGTCCTTTTCAACAGTATTTCAGTTATATCAGGACGATGGACGGATGATAATGAAAGACTGTGTGCAGTGGAACCTTGTTTATCGTAGGAAAGAGCCTCGCCTCAAGCGGGATTCGAAGCCGGTCCGCTAGATCAGTAGGCCAGCGCTTAATCCACTGAGCTACCGGGGCTCCTCAACAGCCGTAGGGGCAGTAGGGGTAGATGCCCACTGTATCTTGGGCACGGCTGATCAAAAGCGGAGCCCATCTCTCTCCTTTCGCTGCTTTATCTTTCCCTGATTCGAAGAAGGTACTCATTTACTGCTGGGTCGACAGAAAGAGTTTTCCAGTCATTGGATGGCGACGATGAGTCGCAAACTCACGACCTTCCGGTGACTTTCTGCACAATAACTGGCCGGGCCGCATAGCGCAATCGGTAGGGCACCTGACTCATAAGTCAGAGGTCCTGGGTTCGAAACCTGTCTAGCCACATACTTTCGTTTCTCCTTCCGCTGATTCGTGAAGGGCAGTCGTCAGTTACTGGCGAAAGTATGTGCACTTAGTACTAGTTAACCGCTTAGGAGGACTAAGCCTGCACAGGGATAGTGTGGTTAGGTTAACTGACCGTCCCGACATGATCATAGTTGTTTACCGTGGTTAAGCATCAAATCAATCAATCAATGCACAATAACCGAGCTACTCTAGCCACTCGACTACGGCGAAGTGTGTTGGCTCGTGTAAATTGGATATTTCACAAAATTCTAGATTTAGTGAATTTTAAAAATGTGGGTACTTGTGTTCATTGGCGCATCCTGGATATAATGTTAAGCGTTTTGTCTAACCTTTTGTTGGCTAAGTTGGGCTAAGTTGAATGATACATCTGCCTATTTAGGGATGAAAATATAAAACTGTAAGATGTTAAAAAAAAGAAATTTTGGCTAGTATACATATTCCAAAGGATTATCTTGCTAAAGGAATGTTGCCGGGCGGGATACGTACGGCTCTGTGTGTGTGCGCCCGCGGAGTGAGGTAGGTGTTGGGTGGTAATCAAATGAACGGATGGATGGCTATTTCTATGTCCTTTTCAACAGTATTTCAGTTATTATCAGGACGATCGGGTGATAATGATGTGCTGTGTGCAATTGAACCCTGTCAATGGTTGGACAGATTTACATCTCTCCAGCAGGAGGTCAACAAGCGTCAGCAAGAGGATTCAGATGAACATTTTATACCGGCAGTGTAGACTTCTACATGTTTGCGACGTGTGATATTGTCATATTCATATACCTGCCATAAAATTGTAAAAATTTGGACTCCTAAATGATATAACCGTAACTGTCCTAAAACAAAGTGAATATCCTTAATAGGCAGTTTCAGTCCGTCTTTTCCATAAGGTCACCTCTTGACCTAGCTCAGCTTTGCCAGAGTGCTGTGTTTGATAGCATATCACTATTTGGCAGCCTTATTCCTGATCACTTCAAGGGAAAGTACCCTTCTATGCCAGAAATAGAAATTTCTGTCAATGGGGTAGCAAAACTCCTATCCAACCTCAACATTGCTAAAGCAGCAGGACCTGACGCAATTAAACCTGTAGTTCTTAAGGAGCTAAGCTCAGAAATAGCACCCGCCATAGCAGCTATATTTCAAAAATCCCTTGACCAAGGTGCTATTCCAGCAGACTGGAAGAAAGCACAGGTCTGTCCCTTGTACAAAAAAGGTGATAAAAGTAATCCTGCAAATTACCGGCCAATATCATTGACGTGCATTCTATGTAAGACAATGGAGCACATTGTTGCTTCCAGTCTTACGAAGCACTTTAATAAACACAATATACTTTATGACCTCCAGCACGGTTTCCGTGAGCGGAGGTCATGTGAAACCCAACTCATTGAACTGGTAGAAGACTTAGCCCGCAATCTAACAGCAGGTCTACAAACAGACCTAATTCTGTTAGATTTTAGCAAGGCCTTTGATAAGGTCAGTCATCTAAAACTTCTATACAAGCTGAGAATGCATGGTATTGAAGGCACCACTCTGGGGTGGATCAGGTCGTTTTTGATTGGGAGATCCCAGACTGTGGTTCTTGAGGGCACCAGTTCTGAAGAACTATCAGTCACGTCGGGCGTCCCTCAGGGGTCTGTGCTGGGGCCTATTCTGTTTTTGCTGTACATAAATGACTTACCGGATGAAATAAAATCCCAAGTCCGTTTATTCGCGGATGACACGGCAGTTTATTTAACTCTAGACAAGCAGAATAGTCCTCAGCAGCTCCAATGTGACCTAGACCGACTCCAGAAATGGGAAACCATGTGGGACATGGAATTTAATCCTAGTAAATGCGTAGTAATGCATATTACTCGTGCTAAGCGTCCCAACAATTGCCAGTATGCCATGCACAACCAGATCTTAGACACTGTTGACACTGCCCGTTACCTTGGTGTAGACATCTCAAGTAATCTGAACTTTAAACACCACATAAATCGGATTACATCAAATGCTAACAAAACCCTTGGCTTCTTAAAAAGGAATATCAGGGTAAAAAGCCCAGCTGTCCGAGAAGCAGCATATCAGACCCTGTTAAGGCCACAAGTTGAATATGCCTCAACTATATGGAGCCCATATACTAAACAGGACATTAGCAAAGTTGAGATGGTCCAACGCAGGGCCATAAGGTGGACATTAAATAATTTCTCCCCATACAGCAGTGTCACTGAAATGCAGCTTGAACTTGGTTGGAGGTCATTGGAACAGAGGCGGTCCGATGCGAGACTGATAATGCTGTACAAAATTATTAATGGACATGTCTCTATTCCCATACCATCATACTTCCAGCAACCCACCAGAATGACAAGACATAACCATCCCCTCGCCCTGCGTCAAATACACACATCTTTTAACTTCTATAAATATTCATTTTTTCCGTTAGCTGTGGTACAGTGGAATGCACTGCCTGCTAATGTTGTTGTTCTGCCTACTCTAGACCACTTTAGAGAGGCAGTCAGGTCTTGTGACCATTCTATGCCATAAAGCAAAGGGAACATTGTTTTTAACCTGCTTTTATCTGCCTTTCACCTTTTTAACATTTTAACACTTTCATCCTTTATTTCAGCACTGCATTCTTTTAACTTTCTAACAGCCTTGACGCGCAGACTTTCCTGCACAAAATCCTCGCGAGGGGGTGTTGCAGTATAAATAGATAGAATATAACAGTTACCTTTTAGTGTAAACAATATTTTATTCAATATACTGTACACATGAATATAATTATAACAATCTTTACCTTTTACAATGCAGTATTGCGTCCAGAAGGTGTATATGGAATGGCAAACAGTGCAGACCTTGCTCAGACAGTTCCTTCTGGAGGTCTGCAGCGTTTGCTCAGACTTATCTGTCCCAGCATTTAGGTTTGTCGGTATTGCAACACATTACTGTAGTGAATTTTGAACGATTGGCCATGTGAATAAATAACGCTGGCGGACTGGCAAAATTGTAGACCCGGATTAGACTGCTTAAAATCATCACCGTCTGGTGAATATATCAGCGGGTGAAACACAATCGAAAACAAATTCGTGTCGCGCCTATAATTGTCCCGCACAAACACAGATACAGTCTGCTTAATTTTGATTGGTTGCGAAAATAATCGTCGTTCAGACGACGTGGTCACATGATCCTATTGTTGATAAATAATGTAACGTTGGTGTTGCGACACAACGTGTTAAGATTTCGTACAGGAAAGATCACGGATTGAGAAGGTAGCGTTTCATATAATTTGTAGTACATCAGCTAGGAATTTCATTTATAGAATTTGTTCTTTTATAACGACATATAAGGACTTATCAAACGTATTTGGATAAAAAAAAATCAGAGGATAAAATCATGTACACTGAATTGACAAAAAGAGAACAAATGGACAGGGTAATGGCAGAAACCAGGAAGAGAAAGACGCGAAGGGGGAAGAAATCTTCAAACAAAAGATCTACATTAGAATGGGCTTATCAGGCAAGTCCTGCTGAATGGTGTCCTGACAGTCTGGACTTGGCTAAATCTTACAACAAACAGTCTTTAAGACCAGTAAGTCCAAAAGCACCATTAAATTCTACCCAGTTTTTGATAGAAGACAGGGAAAGTTTAGAAATGTTTGAAACATCTCCAGCACAAACTTTAGATGACCCAGTATTTAGTAAATCAAATGAACAAGACTGGTCAATACATAGTGACTTACATGTAACCGATTCAAACCTTTCATTGTATTCAGACGACAGCTACTATGAGCCTCTTTGGGTTACGGAAGATTCAGAATTTATGCTCAAAGAATTTGAGAAGGACTATAGTGCTGCATTTGATCTGGAAACTAGTTTTGATTATCAGATGCACATCTTTGACAGTCTATCAAAAGAGGAGATAGTACAGAAATACATGGACTTGGATCGAAGATTCCGGAAATCAGATAAAAAATTCAACCACTCAGGTTCAGATAAGACAAAGTCTTTCAAACAAACAATGGCCGAGCTCCTAGAAGAAAACAAAAGATTACTCGAAGAAAATGAGAAATTAAAATCATCTTTATTGTTTGGGAAAAGGCATTAGTAGAAGAAAGGGTGGTATCATTTGTCAAAGCATTTCATTTAAATTATAAGCTGGGAAAGAGACCATATATCTTCTTTTTCTTTCTTTTCTTTTTTTTTCTTTATTTTTATTTTTTTCCTTTTCTTGCAGATTAACATGTAATTGATGTACATAAACATAATGGTGAAGGAAACATTTTGCAAAACAGAAAAAATAAATGTCAGGAACATTTGAAAATGTCAGGAACATTTGAAAATGTGTAAAAAGATGTATAAAGTTACTTGTATAAGCATAAAATTGAAACCAATAGGTAATAAAATAAAAAAAGCAAAAGTGTGAAGGACCCTTTCAGACATATATCTATCTCTGATTGTACAAAGTGTATAAGAAACTCTATGTGATTATTAAAGTGACATTTATCTTTGTTTTGAGGAAAAAAAAAAAGAGATATAAAGGTAATTTAAATATTAAAAGTGTAAAAAAAAAACCTGTATCATAATATTAAATAGAAGAAAACAATGTTAAAGGTACTTAGTTACCTAATCAAACAAAGCATTAATTTTTTTGTATGAGTCTCTTTCAGGGTTCATGAAATAGGTGAAAGAATATTTAAAGAATTTTGTTGTTCAACATTAAAATCGTTGTAAAACTAGTGTTTCATCATAACTTGTTTCTTTTCATACAATCCATTGTCTTACTTTTAATAAGACTTGCATATCATTCTACAACATGAGAAAACATATCCATTACATTTCCGAAAGGTATATACCCATGCTTAATCTGGTCATGTGCAGTTTTCTGAAACAGAAATATAAAATTTGGGTTTGGGTTTACAATGCAGAGATGCATCCATCGAATGCTAGACAGTGTAGATCCTAATCAGCCTGATCTGAGTCTGCACTGTTTGCTCATATATCTGTCCCAGTACTTAGAAATTTTATGGTATAAAATGAAATGGACATTCCCTGAGTGTAATGCACATGTGCACAAGTTGGTCTAGGCAAAAAAACAGATCTACAAAGATTATGTATGCTTACAGCAGGTTTTCTGAGAAAAAAACAAAAAACTCTTTAACCCATTCAATGAATGCTTTATGTCCACTTACATGTAAAGGCAGTTTAAATGACAAACAGTATAGACTCCAATCAGGCTACAGATACTGCAGAATGTGGCATCTGATGAAGGCCAACACCAGGTGTATGGGTACACCTCAATGTTTTTTTGTTTTTTTCATTTTACACAAGGGCAACAACTTTTATGACTTCCTCTTTACATCCCTAGATGATGTAAACCTTTCAAAATGGGGTCAACTCTTGAAGGAAAGAATCTGCATTCAAAGGTGCAAATGTTTTCCTTTAAGAGTTACACCCATGCCCCCTTCACCCCCCACCCCCCAATTGAGAAGGGAGACAAAATGAAAATGGTTGAGTTATATGCCTTGACACTGTACCCATTCACCTTAAACATGTTAAATATCAGGGGGAAAATAAAAATCAGACACCCCTTACCGTAAAAATTTGAAGTATTGGGACAAACAAGGAGCAGTCTGATCAGGGTCGACACTGTTTCTGTTCCAACTGTTTTTTTTGGATGCCTTACTGCATCCTAAAACCTAACTGTTCCATTTTAGAACAGTTATGGTAGTTATAAAAGGTGTCCTTATTTACGGTATATCATTGTGTATGGTAACTGTGAGCAGAGCTCAACAATATGAACCCCACTTGGTGGTAATAAGGGATAATGTCTGCATAATCTACTTAATGACAGTCAACCTTGGGAAGGATGTACAGATTAGAAGTCACACTTTAACGCTTTATTGACTAGTGGACTTGTCCAACCTTATCTAATGGAAGAGTCCATTTCATATTTAAGGGGTTTCTGTTGAATGTTTTCATTTTATTTGTATTTTGCATAGAAATTCCTGTAAGCAAACAGAGTTGACCCGATCAGACACCGCATTCTGCATTAAAATACTTCGAAGAATTATCCCAAAACTCCCTTTCAATAAAAATTATAAGAACTGGGACATCTAAAACAATTACTGTAACTGTCTTAACTGAACATTTTGGTTTTAAAATGCAGTAATTCATCCAAAAGATGCAGATGAAATGGCAAACAGTGGATATACTGATCAGACTGCTCCTTTAGGAGCAGTATCATCTGGATCTGCACTGCTTGCTTAGACCTACCTGTTTTTACAGTATATAGAGCTGTTAGGTGGAAGAATACACAAGGCATTAATGGTCAAATGTTCTTTTCAGATGAAATTTATTTAAAATATCCAATAAGTTCTATAATTTGCTAAACAGAGCAAATTGTGAGAGCTTTTGAACACTTTAATAAATTTCAGCTTAAAGGAACTTTGCCAGATTTTTCTGACATCATCTAGATACATTTAGACAAACTTTGCCTTAGAGATGTACCTCATTGCAGTAGCTGAACATAGCTTGCAACCGGCATGTTGTGAGTCTGATCAGATCAGTAATCAGAGTCCTTGCCAAGGACTGATTACTGTTCTGATCTGACACACAACATGCCGGTTGCATGAACTGCTTATAAGGATTTTCAGTCTTTAACCATGTTTTAACCTATAACATAATTTAAGGAAAAACAAGAAAATTTTTCCTAGAACTATGATAAAAAGCCTGCAGGAGATAGAGTGCAGACAAGGTTTGCTTCTGTAGTCTAAGTCCAGTAGTGACATTCAAAATTGGATCAAGGTCACCAAAGTCTAATCAAGTCTTTGAGTCTATTCCAGTTATACATGTATAATGCACTAAGTTTTACAAGAATCTATCCATTGCTTCAGAAGATGGAGTGCATACAAACTTTTTTGGTCAAAGTCACCAAAACCTAATCAGCTCTTTCCTCCCACAATGATAAAAACTATAATCAGCTCTTTAAATGGTTAAAATGACCTAATGTTCAGTAGTTCCAAGCACTGTGGCAAATGACCGATTTGTTAGCCTTTAGGCTGAGTTTATTACCAAATGCTCTACCATCACCCTCCTTCCATAAAAGGCAACACTCCTTAGGTATTTAGGCCATAGAAAAAATGTCTTGTTTCCGGTAATGTCTCCAATATTTCTACGGTCGGTAGGTAGGCAAACTTTATTTTTGTAAATCTTTTTTGTATGAAAATTCTTAAGAAATAGCCTAAAATAGAAGTAAAAATCCCATTTGGCCTTACAAAAGTTTGAGTAGGGCCTCAAAATATAGGGTCAGTAGGATTACCAGAAACAAGAAATTTTCTTCTTCTTTGGCCTTAGTAAAATATGAGCCGCGACACGACAAAACCAACAATGTGGTTGTGCGGCCAGCGCAGACTCAGATCAGCCTGGGCATTCACCCAGTCTGATCAGTCTTCGCTGTCCGCATGAAGGTAGCTTAAACCCTTAGCTACCCTTTGAGTACTTAAAGAAGAGTCTGATAAAACTGGGTGGTTGCTTAGGCTGCTCTGAGTCTTTGCTGGGCGCACAACCACATTGTTTGTTTTGTTGTGTCGGGGCTCATATGGTACCTTTCCTGAGGTATCACATAATACTATAATGGCCATAAATTTTATGAAAGAAGAGCCCAAGCAACCTGTGTCAGTCCAGATCTGCTCCTAAGCAGGCTGAACAGAGTCAGCGCTGTTTGAAATTATTCCAGTAATTTTTATCGCAGAAACCTAAAATTCTGAAAATTGGGACACTTAAACTAATTACCACAATTGGAAAACAAAGTGGACAAAAATGATTTTAGAATGAAATGTTGCCTCCAAAAACTTATAGAATGGCAAACAGTGAAGACCCTGATCAGACTGCTTTTTCAGGAATACTTTGATCTTGGATTACACTGTTTGCTCAGATCTATGTGTCCCAATACTTAGAATTTTTATGGTAACCAGTTTTCATTATTGTGATGCTAATTACTTAAACTTTATTTTTCAGTGACTTGAGCAACAATGCTCCATCGACCAAAACTGGGCAAGGGCAGGAATACCCTTCCAGAGAGGTCGGGGAGAAAGGTTCATAGTCAGGTAAAAGTGAGTGTTCTTAGAGCTCAGCTTTTATGTTTTCATCACACGAAATTATTGGCCTGCTTTCTTTCACCCACAAAACAGAAACAAAACGAAAATTTACCAAAAACGTTTGAGTAAACAACGAACATGAAACTTTCTTGGTCAAAAGCAATAGAAATAAGGTTGGTTCATAATATAGTAAGATGGGGACTGTTTATTATTTATTATCCATTTTTGATTTCTGCGATATCACAGCACAAATATGGCAAATTTTGTGACATGATAAAATATAGAAAATACAATTAATAGTTCCCCATATGAGGTTTCACAAACATACCACACCATGAACAAGTCTGTACCTGTATTTGGCCATTGTCACATGAAAATCTACTCTATGGCATGATGAACATGTGGGACTCGGATCAACCTAAGCGTCTGTACATTGATCTGTCTCCCTTTTCACATATATACAATCAATGAATCCTGGTCAGGTCATGTGAAAGAATTGGTTCGCAAAAAGATAGACATCTGTCTGCACAAATATGCAGGTTACTTTACAGTACACACATGGCTGCTTTCTATGATAGGAAAAACAATACACCTGGGATTTTGAAATAGTTATCAGTCAACAGCTAGTCTGAGTATATTTGTAAGAGTGATTAGACCTGAGCCTTATTGGCCAGGGTTTATCATTTTAATCCTTACCATATGCATAAAAGAAGTGAATTATCTTGCAAAACTGCTGTGTCAGAGATATTGTAATACAAATATCTTGATTATTTAAAACTCAGTCTCAATCTCTCCCAACCATTCAAGTATATACAGTAAACACAAACAAAGGAAGCATAATGATGACTCAAAGCATGCTATGTGGACAACCTAGGATTTCTTTACACTTCTATATTTCATAGACAAGATTTCTGTATTTCAGAAAATCAGCCAGTGCTATGTAGACTCCTGACTCAACAAGGGGAGATAATTTCTTCCAGAGGTCAGGAATAAACATGAAGGTATGAAGGTACAATGTAATCATATTTGCTAGTCTTAAGGTGAATGGGCACACTTTCCTTTTTTCTCAGTGGTGGTCAACTCATAAAGGAAAGAATTTGCTCTTTGGCCAAAGAGCAAATTCTTTCCTTTTAGAGTAGACAATGCTTTTTTCGTTGAAGTACATTATCAAGGGAAGCAAATGGGACATTACAAAAGTTGCCATCCTAAGTTGCCATCCTTTGAAGAAAAAAAAACTGTGGAAAACATGAAGATGAATCCAATCACCTTAAGATGTAAACTTAGTCAAATTTTGCAAGTGAAATTATGACAAGTTTGTTTCTTAACAGGAATGCAAAATATAGATCTAATCAGAATTGTCTTATCAGATGCACTAGATGAGATTTGCTTTGAAAAACCTTTCAAGTTCTTTCTTAGGGAATATGTACACTGGAATTATGTGAAGGCCTGCTGCTGCAGTTAAGAAGCTTAAGAATGAGCTGATAGAAGCATTTACGGCATAATTTCTTCGACACCATGCAGAGCTGTGACCAGAATATGACGAAAGAAAAGATTTATTGTCACACATATTTATATTTTGATATTAATCTGATTCTATATTGGAGCTGCGACATGACAAAACCAACAATGTGGTTGTGCGCCCAGCGCAGACTCAGATCAGCCTGGGCATCCGCCCAGTCTGATCAGAGTCTTCCCTGTCCGCATGGCGGTAGCTTAGACCCTTAGCTACCCTTTAAGCGCTTAGTGAAGAGTCTGATCAGACTGGGTGGACATCCTGGCTGATCTGAATCTGCACTGGGCGCACAACCACTTTGTTGGTTTTGTTGTGTTGTGGCTCATTTTATGTTAAATGCTAATTCTTTTTCCAGGTGGTTCTTTCAGGGGAACCTAGCATTAGGGTTGGCAACAGCCTCTGGCCAGTCACTGGTTTACGACAAGTTGCCACTTCTAGAATGCTTGTTTTTCCAAACAAGGTGGTGGTGTGTCACCAGTCAGTGCATTGTCACAAAAAAGAGCTATACCAGAATACTTGACAAAAGTTGCAAGCTTACAACGGCGACAATGATGACGGCAAGGTTGGAAAGTTGCTGGCAAGATGTGTCAGAAAGTGTTCAAGCAGTCAGCTCCATCTCTCTGTGGCCGAGCAGCGCAATATAAGCCACGAGAAAACCAACAAAGTGGTACTGGGCAAAGCGCAGACTCAGATCAGCCTGGGCACCCAGTGTGATCAGACTCTTCCCTAAGCACTTAAAGGGTAGCTTAGGACTAAGCTACCTCCATGCGGCCAGCGAAGACTCTGATCAGACTGGGTAGATGCCCAGGCTGATCTGAGTCTGCACTTGGGGCATAACCACTTTGTTGGTTTTCTCGTGTTGTCGCTTATATGTTTTAGAAGCAGTGATTACATAAATAATGAGCTGGAGCATTTATGCTACGGAGCTAATACATTTGTATTCAGTGGAAGAAATCAGTGATCCTGTTTAACAAGTCTTTTCAGAATTTCAGCATTATTCTAATCCTGTATTTCAATTTTATTCATTTATAACAGATTAAACTTTGAAAGTCTGATGTACATGCATGCTGAGCTAGTATTTTTCCAGGCCTTGCAGGGTCCATCCCTTGCTTTGCCAGTGTTTCAAGTGAGCATTTTTAGCTCACCTGAGCCGAAGGCTCAGAGGTGAGCTTATAGGATGGGAGTCGAGCCGTCGTCCGTCCGTGCGTCTGTGGGTGCGTGGGTGCGTCAACACTTTCAAACATAAATATCTCAGAGACCAGTGGGCCGATCGCAATCAAATTTTATTTGAAGCATCATTTGGGTGGGGGAAAGGCTGCATTAGGTTTTGGTGCCGATCAGCTCAGAACTCTGGTTTCCATGGCAACAGATAGCCCCCATAGGGTTATAATGGGGAAAACGGCGTCATCACGTTTTCTCGACTGTTTTCGATTAGATCCTTATCATACTTCCAGGTAATGATGACATACACAAGAGCTTGGATGAGTTCGAAATTTGGCCGGATTCGAGCACAGACTACGGAGTTAGCTGCCCTTGAGCGTTTGGAAAAAATCCCATAGGGTTATAATGGGGAAAATGGCGTCATCACGTTTTCTCAACTGTTTTTGCTTAGATCCTTATCATACTTGCAGGTAATGATGACATACATAAGAGCTTGGATGAGTTCGAAATTTGGCCGGATTCGAGCACAGACTACGTAGTTAGCTGCCCTTGAGCTTTTGAAAAAAATCCCATAGTGTTATAATGGAGAAAACAACGTCATCACATATTTTTAGAAAAAATTGGTCGTCGCTCTATTGCCTACATTTCTCAACGGATTTTAAAATAACTTCACACAAATGTAGGGCATGACAATATCTCGAGCTAGTTCGACTTTCAGGATGCTGCGCCCAAGGTCAAGGTCACTGTGGCTATTTTTAGAAAAACTTTGTCAGCGCTCTAGCACCTACGTTTCTCAGCAGATTTTAAAATAACTTCACACAAATGTAGGCATGACAATATCTCGAGCAAGTTCGACTTTCAGGATACTGCGCCCAAGGTCAAGGTCACTGTGGCTATTTTTAGCAAAACTTTGTCAGCGCTCTAGCACCTACATTTCTCAGCAGATTTTAGAATAACTTCACACAAATGTAGGGCATGACAATATCTCGAGCAAGTTTGACTTTCAGGGTGCTGCACCCAAGGTCAAGGTCACTGTGGCTAATTTTAGAAAAACTTGGTCATCGCACTAGCGCCTACATTTCACAACGGATTTTAAATCAACTTCACACAAATGTAGGGCATGACAATATCTCTAGCAAGTTCGACTTCCAGGGTGCTGCGCCCAAGGTCAAGGTCACTGTGGCTATTTTTAGAAAAACTTTGTCAGCGCTCTAGCACCTACATTTCTCAACGGATTTTTAAGTAAATTCACACAAATGTAGGGCATGACAATATCTCGAGCAAGTTCAACTTTCAGGGTGCTGCACCCAAGGTCAAGGTCACTGTGGCTATTTTTAGAAAAACTTGGTCATCGCTCTAGCACCCACTTTTCTCCACGGATTTTAAATCAACTTCACACAAATGTAGGGCATGACAATATCTCAAACAAGTTTGACTTCCAGGGTGCTGCGCCCAAGGTCAGGGTCACTGTGGCTATTTTTAGAAAAACTTTGTCAGCGCTCTAGCACCTACATTTCCCAATGTTTTTTTTAAAAATAAATTCACACAAATGTAGGGCATGACAATATCTCTAGCAAGTACGACTTTCAGGGTGCTGCGCCCAAGGTCAAGGTCACTGTTGCTATTTTTAGAAAAAACTTTGTCAGCGCTCTAGCACCTACATTTCTCAATGGATTTTAAAATAAATTCACACAAATGTAGGGCATGACAATATCTCGAGCAAGTTCGACTTTCAGGGTGCTGTGCCCAAGGTCAAGGTCACTGTGGCTATTTTTAGAAAAACTTTGTCATCGCCCTAGCACCTTCATTTCTCCATGGATTTTGAAATAACTTTACACAAATGTAGGGTATGACAATATCTCAAGCAAGTTCGACTTTCAGGATGCTGTGCCCAAGGTCAAGGTCACTGTGGCTATTTTTAGAAAAACTTTGTCATGGCTCTAGCACCTACATTTCTCAACGGATTTTAAAATAATTCACACAAATGTAGGGCATGACAATATCTCGAGCAAGTTTGACTTTTAGGGTGCTGCAATCAAGGTTTTTGATTAGATCTGTATCATACTTGCAGGTAATGATGACATACATAAGAGCTTGGATGAGTTCGAAATTTGGCCGGATTCGAGCACAGATTATGGAGTTAGCTGCCCTTGAGCGTTTGAAAAAAATCCCATAGTCTTATAATGGAGAAAACAACGTCATCACATTTTCATTTTTCATCGGATCCTCTTCATACTTGCAGGTCATGAGGATATGCATAAAAGCTTGGATAAGTTAGCATTTCGGCTAGATCCCACCACTGACTATGGAGTACCTGCCCTGAGCATCCAAAAAATCAATGTTGCCACTTTTTCTTGGTTTCTACTGATCCGATCCTTTCCAAACTTGCAGGTAATGAGGAAATGCATAATATCTTAAACAAGTTCAAATTTTGGCCAGATCAGGCCAACCACTACGAAGTTAGCTGCCCTTGACAGCTCTGTCTATTGTGCTCTTGATCGGTTACTTTTTAAACTTGCATATATTAAATGAGGGCATACATAATGTTTTGGATGAGTTTAATTTTCAGCCTGATTGGACCACTGACTGTGGAGTTAGCTGCCCTTGAGCATCTTAAATATCCCTATAGGTTTACAATGTCTCTCAGGTGAGCAATTGTTGCCCTTTGGGCTACTTGTTAAAGATGTAGAGATCTGCACCGCTATCTTTTTCCACCCTTTTTGCAAAGGGAAACACCATTTGTGACTTCCTGTCTGATCAGGCTCTTCACTGTGCACTTAAAGGGTAGCTAAGAGTCTAAGCTTGCTCCATGCAGACAGCAAAGATCAATCTGGATAGATGCCCAGGCTGATCTGAGTCTTTGCGGGCAGCAATCATGCACTTTGTTGGTTTTGCCATGTCGTAGCTCAGATATGCCACACCATGCCAGGAGGGTTCAAATGAGATCATAATAAAGACATTGTGGCCATGCGGTGACCCATTCATTTTCAGTCACAGAAAGGGCAATGCCTCAAAGAGGCCCTGCAGTGACTGTGTGTGTTCACCTAGTAATAAAAACAGCTATCCAAAAGAAGACATTATCTTAATACTCTAATACTAATAATACTTAGTTAAGGGTTCTTCAAGACTGATGTAAATCCTAACCCTATTCATCAGAATAAGACCAGACACTGATGTCAGTCACTTGAACAACACTGCTTGCCAGGCTCTGATACTAATGATGGCACAGGTCTGTTACCATAGCCACTAAGATTTCATATTGATGTCAACATGACGTCAATCAGACGCCATTCTGCCAAAGTACTAAGCACAATACTTGCTGTGGTGATAAATCTATGACATCACAGGTATCAGAGCATGGCAAACAGTGTATGCCATGCCCTGCCAATTGTCAATGACATTACAAACTGAATTTCCTTCAACAGAAACTTCAGATTTTTTCAAACCAAATAAATATTCTCAAGTCATTTAATTTTCTGTTTTGGTTCAACATAGCTAACAGTTGGTGTATGTGAAAAGAGCATAATGTGGTCAGACCCTGCTGATGCACCGGCTGATCTTGGTGTTCCCAGTTTGCAAATGCAGTAAGTTTTTTTTTGACACGATGATAAAGGAGTTCCTTCACTGTGTTAAACACGGACATACGAGCCGCGACACGACAAAAGCAACAAAGTGGCATGACGACAGAGCGAAGACTCAGATCAGGCTGGGCAGTCTGATCAGAGTCTTCACTGTCTGCATGGAGCTAGCTTAGACACTAAGCTACCCTTTAAGCACTCAGTGAATAGTCTGATCAGACTGCTTGATGCACGTGCCCCTTTGTTATACCCCCGGCATGCGAAGTATGACAAGGGGTATATAGCTTTCGTCCAATGTTCGTCTGTCCATCCGTCCTTCCGTTAGTTAACATTTGCGTTAAAGTTTTAAAGATCTTAAATTATCCAAACCCTTTGTTGGATTGGGGTTATATTTGACATGGTGATGAATAATGGTCTAAAGTTTTATTCTATACCACCCCGACCATGCCTTTTGACCTAGAGGTCAAGGTCACAGACTGAGACTTTTCATGTTAAAGTTTTGTGTTAAAAATTGTAAGATCGCTATTTAATTTAAACCCTTTGTTTGGTTGGGTTTATGTTTGGCATAATGATAGATGTTGGTCCAAAATTTTATTTTGTACCACCCCCACCCATGCCTTTGACCTAGAGGTCAAGGTCACAGACTTCGACTTTTCATGTTAAAGTTTTACATTAAAGTTTTTAAGATCCCCTTTATAATTCAAGCCCTTTGTTAGGTTGGGTTTATATTTGGCATGATGAGAGATGTTGGTCCATAGTTTCATTCTGTCCCACCCCCACCTATGCCTGTGACCTAGAGGTCAAGGTCACGGACTTTGACTTTTCATGTTAAAGTTTTGCGTTAAGTTTTTAAGATCTTTTTATATAATTCAATCCCTTTGTTGGGTCTAGTTTATGTTTGGCATGATGATAGACGTTAGTCCAAAGTTTTATTTTGTACCATACCCACCAATGCCTGTGATCTATAAGTCAAGGTCACAGACTGATTTTTCATGTGAAAGTTTTGTGTTAAATTTATATTCTAAATGCTTATTTTTCCCATCTTCCACAGGACTTTTTGATATGTGACTTTATTTACTTCTAGGTTGCAACAGTTTACATCATATAGATGCTGTTGGTGACATAAGGTCAAGGTCACATACTTAAATGGTTGCATCAATGCACTGCTTTATACTGATACTGTTTCTTGCATTTCGGGTATTCTTTAGTGGCACCTTCTGATATATTGCTAGGTTTTCTTTAAGGTTGCAGCAGATTGGTTGACATCATCTGTATGCTGCTGTTGTCACAGTGCGACTAGTCCAATATTGGCCATGCAATTAATTGGCAGATGTAGATATTGACCAAAGGACAAGATCACAGACTTTAAAACTTGTATCTTAAAATGTGTTAACTTTTTATGTTTAGTGTCATTAGGCGGGGGCGCTGGCCGGGGGTATATGTGAGCCCCTGCTCACTTGCTCTAGTTGCTTTTGTCGTGTCACGGCTCATATACATGTAAGGTAGATTTTGGTAACAAATTGCAGGTAAAATTCAACAGAAGGCACAAAACATCTGAAAATACCATAAAAATGCTAAGTATTTGTACAGGTAGATCTGAGCAAGCAGTGCAGACCCAGGTCAGACTTCTCTTGAAGCTCTCACTCAGAGCTCCAGATAAGAAGGGGTAACAGGGATAATTGAAAGATAATTTTTCTTATTTCTCAACGAAAACATATGTTGTGACCCCTCATTTGAACCGTCTCGACGAGACGGTTCTAATGATGGGTCACAAAATACGTTTTATGGAAAAATAGTGATAATTATCCCTAAATTATCTCTGTAACCCCCTCTTATCTGGAGCACTGCTCACTGTTAGCCATCCCATCTGCATTGTAAACCAACCTATTCCATTTTTACGATAATTTCAGTAATTGTCAGTCATGTTATCCTGAAGAAAGTAATAATTTACCGAAACTAGTTGATCAATAAAAGATTCTACTCCAATATTGGTCATTCGTTCTGTTTTTATTCAATTTTATTATTTGATGTAATAACAGCAATTATTTTAGGTGTCCCAGTATATAGCATTTTTATGATATAACACCTTAAACTGATACAAAAACAGTTCATTTTACAATCTTTATTCATACATAAAACTAAAAGTACAGTTATCATAACATGCATCAAACTTCAATGAATCTGATCAGATTCTTTGTTTCATTTAGTTCTGTGAAACTAAATTAGCTTAAGTGTGCATTAAAAAATCACCTTTCTAAAGCTACCCCTATTTAAACAGTTGTGCATCTCTTTCTTAACCAGGGATTTACTGTGGGACATTCAACATGTGTGACGTTGTTTTTAGACTACAACACATGCTAAGACTTCATTGCATTGGTCAGTTATACACAATCAGGTGACTTCTGAATGACATTCTGGGCGTGGCTCGGAAAAGCATATTGTATTTTCCACTAATAAACTTAGAAGGAAAACATAATAACCCCTCATCCTGACAACTACTTTACTGAGATATATGACTAACACTGAAATTTTAGCTAGAATCACTACTTTGCCTTGTTAGAAATGCAATAAATAAAAAATATTTTACCACTGTACTTCTTGTTGTCTGAAAAATAGTTTGCTCATGCACTTGCCTGAATTATAAAATATGAACTGTCTGAATAAGCCACTTAACAAATCGAATTCTGTGTAACATTATTCCTCTACATGCCCCATTAACACTGAAGTATAAAGAGTGAAATGGCAGGTGTCTGACAAATTTAGATATCCCAGGTACATTTCAGTGGGTGTGTGATCTTTTTATTTTTTACATTTTATGTCCTTTTGAGTGAGGAAAATATTGAAAGTCCATGTTTTCTTAATTATCTCATTGTTTCTGTTTGCATTCTTTCAGAATGAAACACAGAGAATGTGTAGTCATGAGTACCTTCAAACAATAATTGTGATTTTATTGAAGATTTTTGTTTTTCTATACTTTAATCATCTCTCAACATCCTAAATGGAAGGCTTTGGTTTTCTAGATCTCCATGAATGCTGTTGCTCCGAAACTGGGAGAACATGTAAATGCTCAGTAAAAACAAAATTACAAGTACCGTATACTTTCTCTATGTTATATTCTGTAAGACTGCATTCAGAAATAAAGTTATCTTGATAAACTTACCACAAAGAACATCGTTCTGAAATTCCTAGTATTTCCTGTGATGTGAAAATCCATCTTTCAGCACCTCAGAGAAACACATTTTTTTATTATAATTCTACATAGAGACAGGACATGACAAAACCTGTGTGGCTAATGGGTACCTTAGGGTCCAAGCTAGTGCCATACGGACAGCTAAGACTCTGATCAAACTTGGCAGCTTCTCCGACTGATCTGAGTCTTTGCTGTGTTTCACATGCCACTTTGATGGTTTTGTCTTGTGGCTCATTTCTTTTCATTCCCTTTCAGATGAATGGGTCCACCTCCATATTTTTCTGCCATTTTTTCAAAGGGTGACAACCTCTGTGGCTTCCTGTTTAATTCCCTGGGTGCAGCAGCCCCTCCAAAATTGGAGGCTTCTCTTAAAAGAAACAATTTTCTTCAAGGGGAGCAAATTCTTTACTTTCTAGAGTTGACACCCACTGAGAAAGGAGGCCAAATATGAAAATGGCAGATGCTTCCCCTGAAAATGTACAAATCTTAAACAATAATGCTTAAGCTTTTTACTAAAACTGCTTCTCCAGGACAATAATATTGTCAATGAGAGTCAACAACACATATTTCTATGGAGAATAAAAGGAAGTAATCCCAGTATTCAGGTATGAAGATCTACCAGTATGGTTCGGCTGACAATTTTCGTAGGAAGACAACTTAATGGATGGTTGGTTGATTTGATGCTTAACGTCCACGGTAAACAACTAAGGTCATGTTGGGACGGTCAGTTAACCTAACCACACTATTCCTGGGCAGGCTTAGACCTAAGTGGTTAACCAGTACTAAGTGCACATACTTTCGCCAGTAACTGACAACTACCCTTCTTGAATCAGCGGAAGGAGAAACGGAAGTATGTGGCCAGACCGGGATTTGAACCCAGGACCTCTGACTTACGAGTCAGGTGCCCTACCGATTGCGCTACCCGGCCCGGCCAACTTAATGGAAATAGGCACACCATGTTTTTTCGCCATTTTTTCCAAAGGGAAACAGTTTTCCTGACTTTCTGTTTGCTTCCCTGGACAAAGTAGCCTTTCTAAAAGAGATCTTCTCTTAAAAGAAAGAATTTGCTCCTCTAGCAAAATCTTGCCTTTCAGGGTTGACCCCCATTAAGAAGGCAAAAATGAAAGCAGCTGACTTGCTTCCCCCAAAGTGTACCCTTAATAGAATAGTAAATTCAGGGCCTGACAAATCCATTGTCCGGCTGCCCGGGACAAGTAAAAATTTTTGGTGGGCAAGTTAAATCTTTTCTTACTTGTCCAGAAAAATGTATAAGCTATATAGGAAAACCCTAAGAATTTCGGCATTTTGTAGCAAGCACTTTGTACCAGGCAAGTAGATCAAATTTTGATTTGTCAGGCCCTGAGTATTGGATTCCTTTATGGGTGAATCCCTTTTAAATGGGGCTACTAAGACTATAAGGAAAGAATTTGCATCTCCAGAAGAATTCTCTCTGTAAGATTAGCTCCATGTATGAAGGGAGACAAATACTTCCGGATCAGTAATCTTCCTTGGCAATGTATCTATACACCTAAGTGTATGGGTACACCATTTTGACAAAGGGGAACAACTGTTTTGACTTCCTGTTTGATTTCCCAGAATAGAAAGCCTTTCCAAAAGGGGATCTTCTCTTAAAGGAAAGAATTTGTTCCTATTGGAGCAAATTCTTTCCTTTAAGAGAAGATCCCCTCATTGAGAGGGAAGGCAAATTAAAAAGGCAGAGTTGTTTCCCCTGAAAGTGTTCAAACACCTTAATCCTCTCTGATATATAGCTTTGATACAAGAAGTTCCAACAGATATACAGGAACGTTGCATTTCTTCACTAGCCTTGGCCAATGTCAGTGCTCTGCCCTGAAAATAGACATGGTTATTATAACACTGTGAACAATGTACATGTACATTGAGTCATTTTTGGGTGAGATTTTGAGATACATGTATTTGCTCGTCTTTTTGCTAAAAAATCTCATTGAAATCTGCTATCAAAAATGTATGCAAAAATGTAATACATTACACAAATCTCTAGACACGAAAAATCTCATTTTAGCAACTGCGGTATTTCTCTGATACATTTTGAGACAGAATTATCACTGTACATCATGATCAAGCATTTCTAAGGATAAAATTCCAGCTGTAGAAAGAACAAATTCTCGATGGGTGAAGAAATTTAGTTACCATAAAAATTCTATGTATTAGAACAGATAAGTCAAATAATATAGACCCAAATCAGACTAAAGGAGCAGTCTGATTAGGTCAACACTGTTTGCCATTCCACTGACATCTTTTGGATGTATAACTGTGCTGTAAAACCAGAAAGTTCTGTATTAAAAGCATTATTTTAGGTGACCCAAGACTTAGAATTTTTGTGGTATGTATCGGGTTTTGCAAGGCCGATTTTAATTTTGTAAAGTGACCCTACCCCTTAGTAATGTCTTGTCTTTGGCTATAAGTCATCGTATTTCAAAATTAAGCCAATTACCGGTGATGGTGATGTTGAAAGGATGGATGGATGACTGGAGCTTAAGTTAGGTTCTTTCCTACATTATTTCAGTCATATCAGGATGATGGAAGGGTGATAATTAAAGGCTGTGTGCAATGGAACCCCATTTTCGATTGAAAAGATTTCCACCTCCAGTGGAAATCGAACCCAAGACTGCTAAATCACTCTTAAAGTAATCTTACCCTTTCAATGTTGATGCCTGCGATCTTACACTTCTTGGTGTAGTTTGTGCACTAGATGGCTCTGTATGTTGGATGGATTCTTCTAAAACATCAACCACATCTTGTAAACTTGTGAGAGTAGCCTCACCATCAATAACTGAAACAGACGTGGTATTTCATACTGAAGACATGTATTTCTCTCAACTGATATTCATTCTTCTCTCAACTGATATTCATTATGAAACATGAAAATTATCCCAAATTACCGTAAACATTATGACAGAGGGCCATGAGGCTCTGCATTGCTCATCTGAGTACAAAAACAACAAAAGGTGAAACTAGGGTTATCTTTTGAACAGACCTGATAGTTTGCATGTAAAAACTGTCGAAATATGGGAGACATTGCTTCAAGGTCAAAGAATAACCTTGATCTCTATTACTCAAATACATGTTTATATACTCATTTAGCTGACTGTATTTACCAACGTTTGTACCAAAATCTTCTACACGTTCCATGAACTCTTATGTTCTAGCATTTTCCAATATAAAAGCAACAGGAATCACATTTGACCTTGCCGTAAAAAAAGTCAAGATCAACCAAAGGTCATCATTTGAACAATCTTGGTAGTACTAGGGTTTCCAATGATACATAGCAAGTTTCAAAGTCATCTGTCAATTGCTTATCATATATGGGCATGGTGGCCATGTTAGTCATGTGGCCTGGCCCGTTTAAACACATTTTCGTTCCCCAAACTGCTGGAGGCTCTGTATGAAATTTGTTACAATTCATACAGTGGCTTTTGAGGAAACATTTGAAATTGTCAGAATATAACACCTTGACCTCTTGTACTCATAAATCTTCATGTACTCACTTAGATGACTGTATATACCAATTTTTAAGCTAAAATCTTTTATATTTTCTATCAACTCTTATGTTCTAGAGTTTTCCCATATAAAAGCACCAGAAAGCAAACCGTCCTTGCCGTAAAGAAAGGTCAAGGTCAACCTAAGGTCATCATATGAACAATCTTGGTAGTACTTGAATACCTGATGCTACATGCCAAGTTTCAAGGCCATCTGTCAAATGGTTCTGGAGAAAAAGATTTTTAAATGCTTTTACCATATATGGATGTTGCAGCCTTGTTGAATATGTGACCCAGACCATTTGAACAGTATTTCGTTCTCTCAAGCCCTGGAGGCTTTAAATTAAATCTAGTTACCATTGGCCCAGTGGTTTCAGAGTAGAAGTTGCTTGAAATTGTGAATGGATGAAGACGGACAACCAAGCCTGCCTATCCTAGAAGCTCCCTTGAAGCCTTTGGCACAGGTGAGCTAAAAACTGGGACGCTTAAAAAAATTACCATACTTTCCCTGAAAATGGAACAGTTTGGATGCAAATGCTTTATGAAATGATATGCTGGGATCTTGACCTATGGTCATCAGCAGCATCCAGTTGATGGCAACTGATTTCTATCAAGACACGATTTAATCTGTTTCATATTAAAGGATACCATTCATGCATTTGGAAATTTAAGCAAAAAAATATAAATGTTCACATATAGACAAACACAAGGATTCAGCGAATTGCAACTTGCTGTCTGCACAAACAAGAGCTAAACCAGAAAACCTGCTGAAAAGTTTACATCGCTGCCAATGGCACTGGAAAAGAAATAACTATGTCTCACTTCTGCTAGTCACAAGCAAAAGAAAATCCAAATACCCTTAGGCATATTTTGGTATGTTGGGGGTATAACAATAAATCATACAGAAATTGTTTTTATGTACTTTCAGAGGCACCTTAACCATTAATCTACTAATTCCTTTAACTCTATTGCCCTCAGAACGGCCAAAACTCCATAGAGTTTTGGCCGTTCTGAGTGCAATAGAGTTAAAGGAATTAGTAGATTAATGGTTAAGGTGCAATGGAGTTAAAGTGAATTGGTACCCTTTTAGGGGAAGCAACTCTTCCATTTTAATTTTTGCCTCCCTTCACATTAGACATCCTCTTGAAAGGGTTTTGTTGTCCAGATAAGCAAACAGGAAGTCTTGCGAGTTTTTTTCCCCTTTGTGAAAATATAGGTAAAACACAGAGAAACCCTGATACATCTTACTGGATTTTCCATCTCTAAATTCTGAGAAGTCCACCTACCCTGTCACAAGATATTTGATAATATTTTTTACTGAACAAAATTCCCAGTACTTAGAGATCTAACAATATATGCCTTACCTATTTTATCCCTAACATCTTGTGAGTCTAGTAATTCACCTATTCTTTCACTCGCATCTCTTCCTAAAGATGTGTAAGAGCTTCTTATTGTTTTAAGACTTTTAAACAACTGAAACATAAAAAGGATATTACATTTACTATTTTCAATGAAATAATCTTATAGCATACAAAAAATCTGTAGAACAAAATCTACTGTAAAATTTAAAAATTGGGACACCTAAATTAATTACTGTAACTATCATAACAAGACCTGTCAGCGGGACAGGACAGCTTGCCTGACGGCGCCTTGCCCATCACCTAAAAAACTTTAACATTTTGCTAACGCCAACACCGGGGGTAGTACAATAGCTCTTCCTGAACTTGTTCAGGCGAGCTAAAAACTGAACAGTGTCCTTTTTTAAAGACAGTAATCTGTCTAAAAGATGCAGATGGAATGACAAACATTTGAGATCCTGATCAAACTCCCCTTCAGGAGCAGTCTGGTCTGGGTCTGCACTGTTTGTTTAGACCTATCTGTCCCAATATTCAGAATTTTCACGGCATGTGCAGGAAGATGTTCTTGGCATGTCTTGTGCACACTATACATATATTTGCAACCAATATAAAGTTGCAATTGTTGACAACTATATACTGTTAGCTTTGCTTTATAAATGGGCTTAAGCTTTACATCATATTAAAATCCTTCATGAACCTGGACTGAAATTTGTTCATGTATTTAAATCATATTTTTTAAATCTTGTCTAAAATATAAACTGTAGGATTTAGAATATTCCCCAATTCAACTTAAAACTACCTATAATATAATCTTTAATTACAAAATTTATTTCCATTAAATTCAAAGCACAGATATATCCAAAATTTATTAAAATTCTATCAAAAATTTTCCCTTACGATCTGAAGAGAAGGTTTGCTATGAAGAATACCATATTTGAGCTACGACACCAGAAAACCAACAAAGTGGTATGTGTAACCAGTGAAGAGACAGATCAGCAGGGGAATCCGCCCAGTCTGATCAGAGTTTGGGCTGTCCACATGGAGCTAGATTAGACCCTTAGCTACCTTTAACAGCACAGTGCCCAGTCTGATCAGACCGGGCTCATGCCCAGGCTGATCTGAATCTTTCCTGGGTGTACATGGCACTTTGTTGGATTTGTCGTGTCGCGGTTCATTTATTAGCTTCAAGATGGAGAACATCCCTTCTAAAAAATTACCCCAAATATGTAAATCTGTCTTGTGTAACTCGACTATAATAATTTTTCTCTTCCAAACCAATCCTAAATCTCTAGATCCATATTCTAAGATGGATCTAGATTTTTGGGATTGTTTTGGAAGGGGAAAAAAGATCTTCCAAAACTGTGCTATACAGTGCTAGATATCTAGAGCCATCTTGCAAGATCAATCTAGATTTTTGTGCTTGTTTTGGAAGAGAAAAATCCTGTTTTATAAGTTATATATGAGCCACAACAAACCCAGCACAGACTCAGATCAGTCTGGACATCTGCCCAGTCAGGTCAGAGTCTTCTCTTTGCACTCTAAGGGTAGCTAAGGGTCTAAGCTACCTTCATGCAGACAGCAAAGACTCTGATCAGACTGGGCAGATGCCCAGGCTGATCTGCGTCAGCGCTGGGTGCACAACCACTTTGTTGGTTTTCTCGTGTCGCGGCTCATACATAGTACTATGCTACTGACCTCAATAAACTGTTGAAGTAGCCTGTGGACTCTTTTGAAAGTAGGGCCAAGTTGCGTCAATGCTGGAGGGCTCTTGTTACACCAGTGGTGCATCTCATTCTCATAACAGAACGTGAATCCAGTGATCAGCTGACTCAGTTCGGACAACACAAGGCTCAGCAGACGACATATTGAATCCTGGTGGGATGTGTCTTGTGGTTGATAGCGGTACTGAAAAAAAAAACTTTTTTTCCATTTTCATACATCTTAAAGACTTTAATTATTGAGACCAAAATACTTTAAGCAATCAATGCAGATAAAACTGCCAATCGCACTGGAGCATTGTGAAGAGCCTATATGAACCGCGACACGACAAAACGAACCAAGTGGTATGTGCACCCAACAAAGACTCAGATCATCCTGAACATCCATCAAGTCTGATTAGAGTCTTTGCTGTCTGCATGGAGGTAGCTTAAACCCTTAGCTATCCTTTCAGCGCACAGTAAAGAATCTGATCAGACTGGGCATATGCCCAAGCTGATCTGAATCTTTGCTGGGCGTGCATGCCACTTTGTTGGTTTGTCATGTTGTGGCTCACATAGCTTTACATACAGCGATCATTTTCCAAACTTCATCAACAGAACAACAAGTTATCAAGTCTAATGTACTGTGTGACCAACTTTTGTAACAGAAGTTTGTACAATCATAATACCAGCTATTTGAACTTGCTAGATTTCTACTAATTTATACCATAATTACTGTAATAGCTAAAGCTATCATTTTGCTATGATCTATAAAATTACAAGAGTGCAAACAAAAAATCCAACATCATGACCAGTTATATGTAATTGTGAAATATCATAAAAATATTACAATACTATTCAATTTATAGAGCTGAAAGAAAATGTTAACCACCAACAGACAAATGGTCACCAGGCATATTGCTAGATATCCAAAACATTTCAGATGGGGATAAAAATGTCAATCTGCCCTTTATTTTTGCTGTTTGCATGTTACTTCTCTTTAGAGGTCAATTTTTAAAGGAACAAATTTGCTCCTCAAAAAGAAAATTGTTTCCTTTGAGAGTAGACCCAATTTTGTAAGGGCTATGCTGTCCAGGGATACAAACAGGAAGTCACAAAAAATGTTCCCTTTTGCAAAATGGCTGAAAAATCTAGACGTGCACCCATACTAATGAACAAACCAATGAGCCAGGGTTCGGTAAATTTTTTGACGTCTTACATGCTTTTTGAGATCTTCCAGTAATTCTTTCTGTCTTTCCATGTCTTCTGCTAGCTTTAAAGCTGAATTGGCAATGGACTGTAAATCTGGTCTTGGAGGTCTGTGCAGAAAAAAAAGAATACTTTAATATTTTAGATACTGGGGGACACAGATCTGTGCAAATAGTGCAGATCGAGATCAGACTGCTCCTAAAGGAGCAGTCTGATCATGGTCTTCACTGTTTGCCATTCCATCTGCAGCTTTTATGTATGTAGCTTCCATCTGCAGCCTTATGTATGTTCTTATTATTTTTGGTTCGGTTTGGGTTGCTGAGTGGCCACCTTTTGGGAACAAGCTGCTCACTCGGTTGGCCATATGTTCTCTGTATCTTGATTATTTGTAATCTTAGTTGTTTCCAACTATGGTTTGAGGGCTGGATTTGGATTTTGATTGTTTCACCCAAACCAAAACGCTAGCTTGCTACATGCTTGTCGCAAGCATGCCACAAGCTTGTGCATGCTAAAATATACAGTCTAAGCATGCGGCCAGCTAACTGCAAGCTTGCGCAAGCATGCAGGGATACAAGTTCAAAATCTTAAGATTATTGCAAGCTTGCGCAAGCATGTGCATGCTTGTGCAAGCATGCACTGGTGCAAGCTTATACTTAAACTTTTTCAGCATGAGTTTGGACTTAGTTTATTTCTTCAAGAGTTTGGACTTAGAATACTTCTGGAAGACTTGTGTCACTTTAAATATTTCTGCAAGAAATGTACTCCAAGTATTTTATTATTGTAAACATGTTTTTACAAAATATTGTTAGATTATTTTAATATACAATTAAAATTAATGTAAATGAATGTAATGAATGTAAAGGAAACTTTGTTACTCACATTAAAGGTATAATTGACTTCCAGATTATAACTGACTCAGACTAAAACAAAAACATACAGTTTTTTACAGGACAGTAAAATTTCTAATCTTTTTTTTTTTTTCCTTTTGTGAATTAGCGACCACTAGCTTTATTTTTACATTTTTTAAGGTTTCATGATAGTAGAGAAATACAAACAGCTCTTATTTTCTCTAAGAGCTTTGAATATGCTCCTAGTTGACTTATTTAACTATAGTTTAGTGCAAAAAACTTTGATTTAGAGACTAAAGACAAACCTGCCTAAAGCAACCTGCATTTGAAAAGTCCACAACTCGCAGGTAGGTCTGGGTATACCTGCAGGTTTGTGTGCATATATTTTAATGCAGAGATAAAGGATATTGCAAATTTACACAGCATGGTCAACAGGTTGGTTCAACTATGAATGCAATTGCTACTGAAATCTCCAGCAGGGCAAACATAAACATGATATCTCTATAATGGTCTAGAAGTACCAGTCTGACACAGATCCCCTACTGGGACAGGCATTGTGGGTCATTAACAAATTTGGTCCAACACATTTTGCTCCAGTTTTCAAGTAGAAATGGACTGATAAACAGGAGATTATGTGTGCTCTGTCTTGTCCTTGGTTTGGAAAAATTTGGATTTTTGAATGCTATGTTTGGTTGTAAATGATGAAAAGCACTGACCAAGATACTAAAGGTAAGTCTGCTGTTTTTGATCTCATTTTAACATCTACTGCACAAAAATGCAGTATTTCAAAATTGAATTGCAGTTGTTGAAACCTTAAATATCATAAGAGATTGTTGGTGCAAACGACATTTACATGTACTTATATAAAGACTTAGTAAAAGGTTTAAAAGTGGTTTAACAGTGGTTGTTGTACATTTCTAAAAAAAAAAAAAAACGGAATGTTAAGACTGTAAGTCACAATTAGGTCTCAGGAAATCTTGCATGTTTGAGTATATACAAAGACATAAATTTCAGGGTCTGTGTCCAAAAGTAAGGTATAATGTTTAAATGAAAACTAATCAAATTAACCAGCTCTAAAACATAAGTTCTAATGTACAAGCAACTCAGCAATCAAGCATTGATTTTCAGGTATATTTAATTTAAAACTGCCATTTTTTATTTTACAGATATTGTAACAGTTAATATGAGGAAAATCAAACAGAATCCAGTGGATGATGCCAGCTGTATTTAATAGTGCAATGAAGGATTTATTTTTTATATAAAATCTGATTTCTTTCTGTGCTTAGAACAACTTTGGATCTGACTGAAAATATAACTACAATGAACTGACACACTGCTGCAAACTTTGTACACCCAGAGTTGGAACAGTCTTATATCAAGTGTGCTGTTTTCTGTTTCATAATGGAAAACCAGAGTGTTTAGGGCTAAAGAGTCAGACAGTACTATGTGTAGAAGATTTGCAGTTAAATATACTAAAGATGAACTTATCAAGAAGTTGATGTTATGTTTGATTAAAAGAAGCAAAGGAATCTGATTTGTTATCATGGATTTACCTTTACACAGAATGCTGTGACCGGGTTTAAAATCTTGAAATGGCATTATTCTATATTATTATCATTAAACATCATGTAATGTGTTTATGAATGAATAAAAATTTTATATATTTAATTTTCTAGTTTTCTGTTTTATTTCTGCAGTGGGGCAAGCTTGCAGCAAGCATGCGCAAGCTTGCAGTGTACAAGCTTGCGCAAGCATGCCATTCTTAGAAGCCTCCACCAGGCATAAGGAGCATGCAAGCTTGCCAAAAGGTTCCGAATGCATGCTTGCGCAAGCTTGCACAGACAAGCGGGCAGCAAGCATGCACAAGCTTGTGGCAAGCTTGCCAAAAGGTTCCAAATGCATGCTTGCGCAAGCTTGCACATTCAAGCAGGCAGCAAGCATGCGCAAGCTTGTGGCAAGCTTGCCAAAAGGTTCCAAATGCATCCTTGCGCAAGCATGCATATGGAGCATGTACATGCTTGCAGCAAGCTTGCAAAATAAGCTTGCCATTTTGGACTGGGAGCTGCAGTTCCTGGTCTTTGCATACTTTTTACTTTTAGATGCATTGCTGCATTGTAATACCAAATTGTTCCGTTTTTAGGGCTATTACAGCAATAATTACCTAATAATCACCTAAGTTTGAGAATTTTTAGTAAAACTATCTGGTAAAGAAATACCAGATCCAAGAAGTCTCAATTTAGGCTCTTGATCTAGCAAATATTTCAGGAATGAATTTCATTATTCTGAGGTTTATCGCAGTGTAAACTGCACTGGGTCACATGCAAAGTGAATGATCCCTGATATAAACTTTGCTGATGAACCAAAGTAGTTTACACTTCAAAAAACACCAGAAAAATTAAGTTCTTATATTATCATTCGTTTCAATCAAAACCTTGATGAACAAGGGCTTCGCAAGCGGCGCATAATACGCCCGTTTAAATGTCATAAAGGAGTTACAGAATGAACAAGACTGTTTACAAAAGGATAGACAGACAGACAAACAGAGGCAACCACTCTATAATAAATGAATTCAACATTATATGTAAAATATATCAAGTCAAGGGAGATAAACTAAATATACTAGACATACCATTCTTGGTTGTATTACATTCCCTTGGCATCACTACAATATTTTAAACAGTTGTCGTGTTTCCCCTATAGAGGTATAGAAGGGCGCCGCGCCCTTCCTGCCCTTCCCTCCCGCCATTCTGCCTTTAAAAAGGTTCCCTCTGCCCTGAAAAATAAGCCCTTTTTCCCTCCTGAGAAAGATACCTTTTCTGTTGATAATCCCTATATGGCTATCCATCCGGTCGGATACACACAGCTTTTTGACACTACACAGGGTATGTCTATAAATAGACTGTCCAGGTAATAATGTTTACCCACTTGTAAGAGTCATTGTCTGATAATTGCCATCACAGCTTGTGTACTTGCTTAATGGGCATTACCATATTTACTAGCAAAAGGATTAAAATTAGAAAATAAGAGCCTTAAAATTAATTTATGGGTAACTGGATAATCATTACTTCTTTTTGTTTATTAAATTCATTTGATATGTTTTCAATTTAAGTGTACATTATGCATTGTATGGGGGTGAAATGAAATAAAAGACAGTGCCTAAAATAAAAAAAATAAAAAATAGAGAAAAAGAACAGTGCCAAAACAGAAAAAAATAATGAATAAATAAAGTCAAAGAATAAAACAGTAAAAACTATATAGCACCATGTGTGGTGTAAACAGGTTAATGAAGCATTTTTTATTATATATGCACCATCTTTTGGGGCTGACAGGAGAAGATGATGTTTGAATGATTAATATCTTTTACAGCCCTTCTAGCAGTATTTCAGTCATTTGGAGCCAATGCAGTAATGAATGCAGTATTAAAGCTGAAATAATCCCTAGGCTCTTATCAGATCTTGCAGAACTCAGACCCACAACTTCTAGATTGTAAACAGTTTAGCAGTTGGCCAGCTCAACTGGATGGCAGATGAGGATAAGATATGAGGCTCCATATAGGAAGAGCTTGACTGAAGGTAGAAAACACTGTGTCACCATACAGCAATTATGTGACCACAGGATGGTGAATGAAAGGGAGTGAGAGGCAAGAGATGGACAACACAGTGATTAAAAACATATATACAGAAATCAGTTGCAGTAATGACCTCCTAGACCATAAATAAAAAAAATAATATTTTATTAATGCAGAACTTTATAATTATTTTATCAGCTGAAGCACACAGCAGTCTAAATAAAAAATAAACAATCTGCATGATACATGTAGCAATGTGGAAATTCATGTTTATATGATAAATACAGACGTTTTTTGAAAGTTGTATGCGCACGCGCGTCAAATGCCCCTCTGCTTCCAGGCTACCCTGCCCCTTTTTCAGCTTACCCTGCCCCTTTTAGGAGTCTGGGGGAAACACTAGATCATAAAGGAACACATCAGTCCCTACTTAGCTCACTGATAAAGGGACACATCAGTCCCTTCTTAGCTCACTGATAAAGGGACACATCAGTCCCTACTCAGCTCACTGATAAAGGGACACATCAGTCCCTACTTAGCTCACTGATAAAGGGACACATCAGTCCCTACTTAGCTCACTGATAAAGGGACACATCAGTCCCTACTTAGCTCACTGATAAAGGGACACATCAGTCCCTACTTAGCTCACTGATAAAGGGACACATCAGTCCCTACTTAGCTCACTGACAAAGGGACACATCAGTCCCTACTTAGCTCACTGATAAAGGGACACATCAGTCCCTACTCAGCTCACTGACAAAGGGACACATCAGTCCCTACTTAGCTCACTGATCATTCAACAGGAGAATGTCCTTTCAGAGAATACAATATATAAGCATAAGCTTAACAGACCTTAAAATGGCTCACTTCTGTCATGGCGTCATGACTTTTGCACGAAAAGTGCAGAGATTCTAGCCTATTACACTGTAACAGGGTCTGGATGTGTTTAGCAAGATGATAGCAAACTTCAGTCATTTTTATCCCCCGACCGAAAGGTTCGGGGGATATAGCGATGAGCCTGGCGTCCGTCCGTCCGTCTGTCCGTAAACACTTTTCTTGTCCGCTCTATATCTTGAATACATGTACCCTTTGGAATAGTTTCATGATACTTCACAGTTATGTAGAACGGGTCATGACGATGTGTAGCGAACAAGAATGGTAACTCTTGCTATTGTACTTTTTTAATTATCTCCCCTTTGGTGATTTTTTGGCAGATTCATGTCCGCTGTGTATCTTGAATACCCTTTGGAATGTTTTCATGATACTTCACAGTTATGTAGAACAGGTCATGACGATGTTTCGCGAACAAGAATGACAACTCTTGCTTTCTTACTTTTTGAGTTATTTCCCCTTGATAGTTTTAGGTGTGATTTTTTGGCAGATTCGTGTCCGCTCTATAACTTGAATACCTTTTGGAATATTCTCATGATACTTCACAGATATATAGAACAGGTCATGATGATGTGTCGCGAACAAGAATGACAACTCTTGCTTTCTTACTTTTGGAGTTATTTCCCCTTGATCATTTTATGTATGATTTTGTGTCCGCTCTATAACTTGAATACCTTTTGGAATATTTTCATGATACTTAACAGATATGTAGAGCAGGTCATGATGATGTGTCTTGAACAAGAATGACAACTCCTGCTTTCTTACTTTTTGAGTTATTTCCCCTTGATGGTTTTAGGTGTGATTTCGTGTCCGCTCTATAACTTGAATACCTTCTGGAATATTTTCATGATACTTCACAGATATGTAGAACAGGTCATGATGATTTGTCGCAAACAAGAATGACAACTCTTGCTTTCTTACTTTTGGAGTTATTTCCCTTTGATGATTTTAGGTGTCAGCATCATAGCTTGAATACCTTTTGAAATATTTTCATGATACTTCACAGATATGCAGATCAGGTCATGACAATTTGTCTCAGATATGAATGATAACTCTTGCTTTTATACTTTGTGAGTCATTTCCCTTTGGTAGTTTGAGCTGCTGTTTGAGTCGCTGCTCCATATCTGTATAACCCTGGCCAGCTCCAGAATATGAATAACCGTGTACCTTCTAGAATAATAATGATGATGCTGTGATATCTTATCAGTGTTCCTAACTCTCTCTGACCCCTCCACATTCCCGTGCCCCCTCCCGCAACCCCCCCCCCCCCCCCCCCCCCCCCCCACCCACCAAAAAAAAAAAAAAATTTTTTTCCAGATTAGGATTCTTTGTCCAAATTCACTTACTAGAGAGCTCAAAATTAGGTTTGTAGAGTTTGTACTTAAGAAGTTATTCACACATTTTGAAAGTTGAATGTATCGTGTACTATACATTTATGTATATGGTGGCTGTTTGAGATATTACCTCGTTTTAGCAGTCAAGCATACTGTTTTAGTCTGAGTGTTGGATAATCATGCATCTGTTAAAAGTTAATGTCAATCAGAAGCATAAAAGAACGACAATATATTACTAATATGTGTTTTGAAGTGCACCCTTTTTACCAAGGCCCATGGGGGTCTTCGGTCGGGGGATTTGCCATCTCTTCTGATGGCTATTTTTATAACCTTTGTTGGGTTTAGTTTATGTTTGGCATGATGATAGACGTTGGTCCAAAGTTTTATTTTGTACCATCCCCACTAATGCCTGTGATCTATGTCAAGGTCATGGACTCTGACTTTTCATGTGAAAGTTTTGTGTTAAATTTATATTCTAAATGCTTATTTTTCCCATCTTCAATAGGACTTTTTGATATGTGACTTTATTTACTTCTAGGTTGCAACGAGTTCGTCTGAAGAAGGCTAGAAAGCCAACCCAGCCAAGACTGAAGTTTGATCTTGAGAAGCTAAGGGACCCAGAGGTGGCATGCACTTTTCAAGCAACAATAGGTGGAAAATTTGCACCACTCATTGGTCTGAGGGATAATGACATGGACATAGATACCATGATTACCACCTACAATACAGTAGTGACTGATACAGCCAGTGAGATACTTGGGAAGGAACGTCGCAGGAAAAAGCCATGGGTCACTAGAGATGTTCTCGACCTCTGTGATGAGAGGAGAAATTTGAAGCAGAAGAGGTATGAAGCAGGAGAAGCAGGAGGAGCAGAAGAATACAGGGAAGCAAACAAGAGGATTCAGAAGGCAGTGAAGAAAGCGAAGGAGGACTGGATAGCTAGTCAGTGCGAGGAGATCGAAACTTGCCTGAACAAAAACAACAGCAAGAAAGCATACCAGCTGGTGAAGGATCTAACTTAGAGAAACAGGGTAGATCCACAACAATCCAGGACAAGTCTGGGAAATGCCTTACAGAAGAACAAGAGATTCTCAGCAGATGGACAGAATATTGCTCAGAATTATACAACCATGAGACTGATGGTGACAATACGGTTCTGGACTGCAGTCAGCCCCCAGAAGAAGATCAACAACCGATCCTTCGTGAGGAAGTTGAGATTGCAGTAGCAGCACTGAAGAAGGGAAAATCTGCCGGAGTTGATAATATACCAGCAGAACTTGTTCAAGCTGGAGGGGAGACCATGATTGATGTTTTAACAGATATCTGTAACAGGATCTGGAGAACAGGAGAATGGCCTACCCCATGGACTCAGTCGCTGATTATTACTCTCCCTAAAAAGGGCAACCTACAGCTCTGCCAGAACTACAGAACCATCAGCCTCATCAGTCATTCAAGCAAAGTCATGCTGAAAGTTATCTTGAACAGGCTTAAGCCACAAGCCGAAGAGATAATCGCTGAGGAACAGGCTGGGTTCCGAGCAGGAAGGAGCACCACAGAACAGATCTTCAACTTTAGAATCCTGTGTGAAAAGTATCTCCAACATCAGCAGAATCTGTACCATGTCTTCATTGATTTCAAAAAAGCCTTTGACAGGGTATGGCATGCGGCCTTATGGGCCACCATGAGGAAGTACAATATCAATGCAAACCTAGTTTGCACCATTGAGCAGCTATATGACAAGGCTACAAGTGCAGTCCTGATAAATGGCAGCACAGGAGAATGGTTCAGAACAACAGTTGGAGTAAGACAAGGATGTCTTCTGTCACCCACCCTCTTCAACATTTTTCTCGAACGGATCATGTCTGATGCTCTGGAAGAACATGACGGAAAGGTTAGCATAGGCGGCAGAAATATTACCAACCTGCGGTTTGCCGATGACATAGATGCTCTTGCTGAGGAAGAGCAGGAACTAGAAGCTCTAGTTGAAAGTCTCGACCAGACCTGCACAAGGTATAAGATGGAGATCAGTGCTGAGAAGACCAAACTGATGACAAACAGCGCAGATGGCATCCAGAGGGAGATCAAGGTAAAGGGGGAGAAGCTGGGTACTGTAAGCAGCTTCAAATACCTTGGAGCAGTTGTCTCAGATGATGGCTCAAAACAGGAGGTTCTCTCAAGGATAGCACAAGCCACTTCAGCTCTTGCTAAGCTGAAACCAATTTGGAGAGATAACAACATATCTCTTGGATCAAAGGTGACACTTATGCGCTCCCTTGTCATTTCCATATTTCTGTATGCCTGTGAATCATGGACCTTGACAGCAGAGTTAGAGAAAAGAACGCAGGCCTTTGAGATGAGATGCTACCGAAGGTTACTGAACATATCGTACAAGGACCATATAACCAATGAGGAGGTTCGCAGGAAGATCCAAGCAGCCATTGGAGAATATGATGAACTCCTGACGCTGGTCAAGAAACGGAAACTAAGGTGGTTTGGCCACGTCTCAAGGTCTTCTGGTTTAGCAAAGACAATTCTTCAGGGCACAGTGAAAGGAAAAAGAAGAAGAGGTAGACAGAAGAAGAGGTGGGAAGACAATATCAAGGAGTGGACTGGAATGGATTTTGCCAGCTCAACTAGGGCAGCTGAAGATAGGACAAGGTGGAAAGGGATTGTTTTGAAGTCAGCCGTGGTGCCCCAACGACCTAGTAAGGTTATGGGATAGAATAGAATAGAATAGAGGTTGCAACAGTTTACATCATATAGATGCTGTTGGTGATATAAGGTCAAGGTCACATACTTAAATGGTTGCATCAATGCACTGCTTTATACTGATACTGTTTCTTGCATTTCGGGTATTCTTTAGTGGCACCTTCTGATATATTGCTAGGTTTTCTTTTAGGTTGCAGCAGATTGGTTGACATCATCTGTATGCTGCTGTTGTCACAGTGCGACTAGGCCAGTATTGGCCATGCACTTAATTGGTAGATGTAGATGTTGACCAAAGGACAAGATCACAGACTTTAAAACTTGTATCTTATAATGTGTTAACTTTTTATGTTTAGTGTCATTAGGCGGAGGCACTGGCCGGGGGTATACGTGAGCCCCTGCTCACTCGCTCTAGTTGGTTTTGTCGTGTTGCTGCTCATATAAGGTAGATTTTGGTAACAATTTGCAGGTAAAATTCAACAGAAGGCACAAAACATCTGAAAATACCATAAAAATGCTAAGTATTTTGACAGGTAGATCTGAGCAAGCAGTGCAGACCCAGGTCAGACTTCTCCTAAGGCTCTCACTGTTAGCCATCCCATCAGCATTGTAAACCAACCTATTCCATTTTTACGATAATTTTAGTAATTGTCAGTCATGTTATCCTGAAGAAAGTCAGAGCTCTAGATAAGAGGGAGTATTTGGTGATAATTCGGGATAATTTTCGATAATTCTGCTTAAAAAATATGTTGTGACCCCTCATCTGAACCGTCTCGACGAGACGGTTCAGATGAGGGGTCACAACATATGGTTTCATTTAGAAATAAGAAAACTATCCCTAATTATCATCAAATACTCCCTCTTATCTAGAGCTCTGGAAAGTAATAATTTACCGAAACAAGTTGATCAATAAAAGATTCTACTCCAATATTGGTCATTCATTCCGTTTTTATTCAATTTTATTATTTGATGTAATAACAGCAATTATTTTAGGTGTCCCAGTATATAGAATTTTTATGATATAACACCTTAAACTGATACAAAAACAGTTCATTTTACAATCTTTATTCATACATAAAACTAAAAGTACAGTTATCATAACATGCATCAAACTTCAATGAATCTGATCAGATTCATTGTTACATTTAGTTCTCCGAGACTAAATCAGCTTGTGTGTGCATTACAATTCACATTTCTGAAGCTACCTCTTTAGCTTCCTATTTGCTTCCCTGGATGCTACATATTCTTAAAAGAAACAATTTTCTTCAAGGGGAGGAAATTCTTTACCTTCAAGAGTTGACCCCCACTGAGAAAGGAGGCAAAAACAAAAATATGAAAAAGGCATTTGTTTCCCCTGAAAATGTACAAGTTAATCTTAAACTACAATGCTTAACAGAGCTCTAGATAAGAGGGAGTATTTGATGATAATTTTTTTTACTTCTCATTGAAACAATATGTTGTGACCCCTCATCTGAACCGTCTCTAAGAGACGGTTCTAATGAGGGGTCACAACATATGTTTTTATGCAGAATTAACAAAAAATATCTCTAATTATCACCAAATACTCCCTCTTATCTAGAGCTCTGGCTTAAGCTTTTCACTAAAACTGCTTCTCCAGGACAATAATATTGTCAATGAAGATCTACCACTATGGTTTAGCTGTCAATTTTGGTATGAAGACAACTTTATGGAAAATAGGTACACCATGTTTTTCCACCATTTTTTCCAAAGGGAAACAGTTTTCCTGACTTCCTGTTTGCTTCCCTGGACAAAGTAGTCTTTCTAAAAGAGATCCTCTCTTAAAGGAAAGAATTTGCTCCTCCAGCAAATTCTTTCCTTTAAGGGTAGACCCCTATTGAGAAAGGAGGCAAAAATGAAAACAGCTGACATGCTTCCCCAAAAGTGTACCCTTAATAGAATAGTAAATCAGGGCCTGGCAAATCCACTGTCCGGCTGCCCGGGACAAGTAAAAATTTTTGGTGGGCGAGTAAAATCTTTTCTTACTTGCCCAGAAAAAATGTATAAGCTATATAGGAAAACCCTAAAAATTTCGGCATTGTGTAGCAAGCACTTTGTACCGGGCAAGTAGATCAAATTTTGATTTGTCAGGCCCCCAGTAATGGCTTCCTTTATGGGTGAATCCCTTTTAAATGGGGCTACTAAGACTATAAGGAAAGAATTTGCTTCTCCAGAAGAATTCTTTCTTTAAGATTAGCCCCATGTATGAAGGAAGACAACTACGTAACTTTAAGATCAGTGATCTCCCTTGTAGGTGTATTGATTCACCTTAATGTGTATTGGCACACCATTTCACAAAGGGAAACAATTGTCTAGACTTCCTGTTTGATTTCCCAGAGTAGAAAGCCTTTCCATAAGGGGATCTTCTCTAAAAGGAAAGAATTTTCTCCTATTGGAGCAAATTCTTTCCTTTAAGAGATGACCCCTCATTGAGAGGGAAGGCAAATTAAAAAGGCAGAGTTGTTTCCCCTGAAAGTGTTCAAACACCTTAACCCTCTCAGATATGGAGCTATGGTACAAGAAGTTGCTATAGGTATACGCGAATGCTGCATTTCTTCACTAGCCTTGGCCAATGTCAGTGTTCTGCCCTGAAAATAGATATGATTATTATAACACTGTGGACAATGTACATTGATGGGTCATTTTTGGGTGAGATTTTGAGATATTCACTGTGGTCTTTTTGCTGAAAATCTGATAGAAATTTTGCTGAAAATCTCACTAAAATTTTTGCATATCGAAAACATACAAATATACAGATTTAGAAAGAACAAATCCTAAATAGGTGAAGAAAGTTACCATAAAAATTCTAAGCATTAGGACAGATAAGGCTGAGCAAGCAATATAGACTCGGATCAGACTGAGGAGCAGTCTGATTAGGTCAACACTGTTTGCCATTCCATCAACATCTTTTAGGTGCATTACTGTATTGTATAACCAAAATGTACTGTATTAAGGTAATTATTTTAGGTGACCCAAGATTTAGAATTTTTGTGGTATATCTCGGGTTTTGCAAGGCTGACCTTAATTTTGTAAAGTGCACCTACCCCAAAGTAATGTCAAGTCAATGTCTATAACAAATGTCATCATTTTTCAAAATTAAGCCAATTACCAGCAATTGTGGTGTTAAAAGGATGGATGGATGACTTGAGATTACGTCAGGTCCTTTCCAACATTATTTCAGTCATATCAGGACGATGGAAGAGTGACAATTAAAGGCTGTGTGCAATGGAACCCCATTTTCGGTTGAAAAGATTTCCACCTGCAGTGGAAATCGTAAAGTAATCTTACCCTTTCAATGTTGATGCCCGAGATCTAACACTTCTTGGTGTAGTTTGTGCACTAGATGGCTCTGTATGTTGGATGGATTCTTCCAATACATCAACCACATCTTGTAAACTTGTGAGAGTAGCCTCACCATCAATCACTGAAACAAACACAGTAATTCATACTGAAGACATGTATTGCTCTCAGCTGAGATTTATTATGAAACAGGAAAACCATCCCAAATTATAGTAAAAACTAGAGCAAGTGAGCAGGGGCTCACGTATACCCCCGGCCAGTGCCACCGCCTAATATTAAAGCATATGTTACCAAACAGACAGACAGACAGATGGACGATCTATAACATACCCAGTGAAAGGACTATAGACAAATACCAAAGGGTTCCATTAAAAATTTGCAATAATAAAAAAAAGAATATACAAATTTAACATAAAATCTAAACACAAATTTACATAAAACTTTAATGTCTGTGACCTTGACCTAAAGTCAGCAGCAGCATCCAAATGATTTGAACTGATCAGTTTCTACCTAGCAGTAAACCTACTAACAAAGCAAAAAGTTCCAATCAAGTATACTGAAATATACGGTAAGCAAAAAGTACAACTTAACAAACCACAATGGTACACAAATTCCTACGTATCTGACCTTGACCTTAGGTCAGCAGCAGTATCCAGATGATGCAAACTAATATGTATCTCTCCTGTAGTAACATTAAGCACATAAGAACAAGTTCCAGTACAGGTTTTCAGAAAGACAGAGCAAAAACAGAAACTGAACGCAAAACTTTAACGCAGCTATTGTACAAATTTCAATGTCTGTGACCTTGACCTTAGGACAGCAGTAGCAGCATGTAGATGATGCAAACTAATTAGTATCCATCCTCAGCTAAAATACTAAGCGCCATTGAACAAGGTCTGGAGAATTGAAGGAAATGAAAAAAACTTAACACAAAACTTAAACGCAAATGTCAATGCCATCGTACCAACTTCAAAGTCTGTGACCTTGACCTTAGGACAGCAGCAGCATGTAGATGATGCAAACTAATTAGTATCCATCATCAGATAAAACATTAAGCATCATTGAACAAGGTCATGATAAAAGAAGCATACCAAAAAAACTTAACACAAAACTTTAACGCAGCTATTGTACAAATTTCTAAGTCTGTGACCTTGACCTTAGGACAGCAGTAGCAGCATCTAGACAATGCAAATTAATCAGCTTCCATCCTCTAATAAAATAATAAACATCTATGAACAAGTTCTTGTTAACAGAAACAGAATAAAAAACTTAACGCAAAACTTTAACGCAAATGTTAACTTACGTACGGACGGACGGACTAACGGACAGACGGAAAGACGGACGAACGGACGGAAAGACAAAAGCTATATACCCCTCGACATACTTCGTATGCCGGGGGTATAATTATAACAAGAGGGTCATGAGGCTCTGAATGCCAAACTTGATTAAAACATCAAATGTCAAACTAGGGTAATCATCTTAACAATCCTGATAGTTGAAACTTTCGAAATATAAGAGACATTGGTTAAAGGTCAAAGAATGACCTTATCTCTATTACTCAATAACGTGTTCATGTACTTATTAAGCTGACTGTCTTTACCAACTTCTGTATCAAAATCTTTTACAAGTTCCATGAACTCTTATGCTCAAGCATTTTCCTAAATAAAAGCACCAGAATTGACGTGAAAAAGATCAAGGTCAACCATAGGTCATCATTTGAACAATCTTTGCAGTACTCAGGACTCTGATGATACATATCAAGTTTCAAGGTCATCCGTCAATTAGTACTGGACATAGGATTTCGGCTTGTTTTTTGTCTCGCCTGCGAAGCAGAGGCGAGACGTGTATTGCTTTTCCCATGCCGTCGGCGTAAACTTTTGTCGAGTTTTTGTGGTTAGGTCATTTTCTCAGAAACTATAAGGGCTAGAGCCATGAAATTTGGGTCATGCATACATCTGGAAGAGTAGAGCTAAAAACCATCATCAATATTGAGTCTTGACCTACAATTAACAGTTCACAGACTTTGCAATTTTTTTATGAGTTTTTGCATTTACCTCATTTTCTCAGAAATTATAAGGGCTAGAGCCATTAAACTTGGGTCATGCATACATCTGGAAGAGAAGAGCTAAAAGCCATCATCAAGACTGAGTCTTGTCTTACATTTTATGGATCACCGATTTTGCAATTTTTTTGTTGAGTTTTTGCGTTTAGGTCATTTTCTCAGAAACACTAAGAGCCATGAAACTTGGATCATACCAGTTATTGTCTCACCTGCAAAGCAGAGGCGAGACATATGTATTGCTTTTCCAGTGTCGGCATCAGCATAAACTTTTGTCAAGTTTTTGCATTTAGGTTGGGAAAGTAAAGCTCAAAGCTGCCATCAATAATGAGTTTTGACCTGCTTATCATGGTCCACTGTCTTTTTTTTATCAAGTTTTCGCGTTTAGCTCTGTTTCACAGAACTTATAAGGGCTGGAGCCATAAAACATGGATCATGCATACATCTGGCTGAGTACAACTCAAAGCTTCCATCAATACAGTAAAGGAACTACAGACCAAAAACCACTTTTGAGACACTGACAAGGGCAATAACTCTGTCAGAAGATATTGAAATTTGCCCATTAACAATCCCAAGCGAGATATTCCCAAGACCAAAGCACATGCCCTGTTAGAAGAAAATCCGTCAAAATACTCCAGTAATCAAACGGAAACGAAATGCTCATTGACGGACAGACGTACGTATGACGGACAGACACACGGACAGCCAGCGTGAAAACATAATATCCCACCACTAACATGTGGCGGGGTATAATAATAAAAATAAGCCAAACCCCTACCATCTGGGGAAGAAGATTTTTTTTAAGGTTTATGCAATATATAGGCATTGCAGCCATGTTGGTCATGTGACCTTGACCCCTTGAACAAATTTTCGTTCCCCAAGCCCCTGGAGTGGCTTTTGAGGAGATATTTGAAACTGTCAAAATATAAGATACCATGGTCAAAGGTCATACATTGACCTTTACCTCTTCTGCTTACAAATATTCATGTACTCATTCAGATGACTATATATACTAGTTTTTACGCCAAAATCTTGTATAGCTTCCATGAACTCCTATGTTCTAGAGTTTCCTCGTATAAAATCATCAGAAAGCAAATTTGACCTTGTACGAAGAAAGATCAAGGTAATCACAGTCTTGGATGTACTCGAGTACCTACTGCTACATGCCAGGTTTCAATGCCATATGCCAATTGGTTCTGGGGAAGAAGATTTTTAAAGAATTTGGCAAAAATGGGCCTGGGGACCATGTTGATCATGCGACCCAGACCATTTGAACAATATTTAGTGCCCGCAAGCGCTACAGACTGTATGAAATTTGGTTACCATCGGCACAGTGGCTTCAGAGTAGAAAATGTTTGAAAATGTGGACCAATGGATGATGACCAAGCCTGGCTTTCCTATAATCACCATTGAAACCTTTGGCCCAGATAAGCTTAAAACTGGGACTTAAAAAAAACTACCATACTTTTCCTGAAAATGGATGTCTGGATGTAAATGCTAAATGCTGGGATCTTGATCTATAGTCTTTATCAGCATCCAATTGAAGGCAACTGATCTGTATCAAGACAGAATTGAATCCATTTTCCATATTTGCATACCATTCACGTATTTGGAAATTTAGGCAAAAGAACACAAACTTAACGCAAATGTTAATTTTCACACATGGACTAATGAACCCAAGGATTCCACAGAATGGGGTGTCTTTGTGTGCATTGTCACAATAGATATCTAAACCAGAAAACCTGATGAAAAGTTTACTCCACTGCCAATGACACTGGAAAAGAAATACCTATGTCTCTCTTCTGCTAGTTCGCAAGTGAGAGAAAATTAAAAACAAATACCCACAGGCATATTTGGTATGTTTGGGGTATAATGATACAGTGATCATTTTGATGTACTGAGGCACCTAAACCGTTAATCTACAAAATCCTTTAACTCTATTGCACTCAGAACAGCTATAACTCTATAGAGTTTTGGCCGTTCTGAGTGCAATAGAGTTAAGGTGGACTGGCAACCTTCAGGGAAAACAACTCTTCCATTTTCCATTTTGCCTCCCTTTTTATTAGGAGTCATCTTGAAAGGTCTTTTTTTGCCCAGATAAGAAACCAGGAAATCTTGAGAGTTTTTCCCCCTTTGTGAAAATGGAGGTAAAACACAGACAAATACCCATACACCTTCATGGATTTTCCTTCCCTTAATTCTGAGAAGTCCACCTATCCTGTCATGAGAATTCAAAAATTATTTTTTTACTGAATACACATCCTAGTACTCAGAGATCTTACAACATATGCCTCACCTATTTTATCCCTAACATCTTGTGAGTCTAGTAATTCACCTATTCTTTCACTCGCATCTCTTCCTAAAGATGTGTAAGAGCTTCTTATTGTTTTAAGGCTTTTAAACAACTGAAACATATCAAATAAAAAGGATATTACATTTACTGTTTTCAATGAAATAATCTTATAGCATATAAAAATCTGTAAAACAAAATCTAACGTAAAAATTGAAAAAAATTGGGACACCTAGATTAATTACTGTAACTATCCTAATATAATAAAAGCACTGCAGGCACTGCATGATACCCCGCCACTGCTGGACATTGTAACTTATTTTTTGAAATAGATAATAGCTAAATAGCCACAGAACTGGGATAGACAGAGATATGATGTCCTTACTGTAAATAGATATTAATATAAACCACTCATACATGAGCAGTCTTGTGGGATTTCTAACAATGTGGGGCATTCTGACCAGTGTTGATTTAGATCAGGTAGTGAAGCATTTATTTGAGCTGAGAAACTCTGTTTCTTATTCTATGGTGTTATATCTTCATTCAGATATTCCATATATGCAGTATAGGAACTATCAAAGGTAAATACATTTTATTATGAACTGGAAAGGTCAGAGTGACCGTCCTTATTCATTCACAATATGTAAACTTTGATGTTAAACATATCTATGAAGTATCATTTAGAGATTACATACAGAAAAAGGAACAACAGGTCTTAACCATGTTTCAGATCTATCAAGGTCAGATAACTAATGAACTGGAAAGGTAAGCGTGACCATCCTTAGTCCAAATATGTAACCTTTGATGTTCAGTATATCTGTGAAGTTTCATTCAGATATTCAATATAGTAAAGGAACAACAGGTCAAAACCATTTTTCAGATCAATCAAGGGCAGATAACTCACGAACAGGAAAAGTCAGAGTGACGGTTCTTAGTCACAATATGTAACCTTTGATGTTCAACATATCTGTGAAGTTTCATTCAGATATTCTTTATAGTAAAGTAACTACAGGTCAAAAACCATTTTCAGACCTGTCAAAGGCTGATAACTCATGGACTGGAAAGGTCAGAGTGACAGTTCATAGTCACAATGACCGTCCTTAATCACAACATGTATTCTTTGATGTTCAACATATCTGTGAAGTTTCATTCATATATTCAATATAGTAAAGGAACAACAGGTCAGAAACCATTTTTCAAATCAATCAAGGGCAGACAACTCATGAACTGGAAAGGTCAGAGTGACGGTTCTTAGTCACAAAATGTAACCTTTGATGTTCAACATATCTGTGAAGTTTCATTCAGATATTCCATATAGTAAAGGAACAACAGGTCAAAAACCTTTTTTCAGACCTATCAAGGGTAGATAACTCACAAACTGGAATGGTCAGAGTGACGGTCCTTAGTCGCAATGTGTAACCTTAAATGTTGAACATATCTATAAAGTTTCATTCAGATATCATAAACAGTAAAGGAATAACAGGCCAGAAACCATTTTTCCAATATGAACAAGGGCAGTAACTCTGTTAAAAAATGGACAGATTTTGCCCATTAACAATCCCATACCACTCATTGCCGATAACAATATGTATGCAAAATTTGAAAAAAAATCTGTCAATAAATACTCAAGTTATCAATCGGAAATGGTGAGCATGGAAGGCCGGATGGACAGACACCGAAAGGTATATCATAATACCCCGCCACGTTTTAGTGGCGGGGTATAAAAATTGAACAGTGTTTATTTTTAAAGGCAGTAATGTGTCTAAAAAATGCAGATGGAATGACAAACAGTGGAGATCCTGATCAGACTCCGTTTCAGGAGCAGTCTGATCTGGGTCTGCACTGTTAGTTCAGACCTATCTGTCCCAATGTTTAGAAATTTCACGGTATGTGCAGGAAGACGTTCTTGGCATGTCTTGTGCACACTACACATATATTTGCAACCAATATAAAGTTGCACTTGTTGAGGACTATATTATACTGTTAGCTTTGCTTTATAAAGAGGCTTAAGCTTTACATCATATTAAAATCTTCATGAACCTGGACTGAAATTTTGTACTTGTATTTAAATCATATTTAAATCTTGTCAAAAGTATGAACTGTAGGATTCAGAATATTTCCTTACTTAACTTAAAACTACCTAACATAATCTTTAATTACAAAATTTATTTCCATTGAATTTAAAGAACAGATATATCCAAAATTTATTAAAGTTCTATAAAAAATGTCTCATTTCCCCTAGGATCTGGAGAGATGGCTTGCTATGAAGATTACCATATCTGAGCCACAATACCACAAAACCAACAAAGTGGCATGTGCACCAAGCGAAGATACAGATAAGCTGGGCATCAACCCAGTCTGATCAGAGTTTTTGCAATCCACATAATGCTACATTAGACGGTTAGCTACCTTTAAGCACACAGTAAAGAGTTTTATCAGACTGAGTGCATGCCCAGGCTGATCTGAATCTTCCCTGCACATGCCACTTTGTTGGTTTTGTTGTGTTGTGTTGCAGTTCATTTATTTTGTTTAAGATGGAGAATATCCCTTCCAAAATTACCCCAAATATGTAAATCTGTCTTTTGTTACTCGGCTATTAGAAGAATTTTTCTGTTCCAAACCAATCCTAAATATCTAGATCCATCTTCTGAGATGGAGCTACATTTTTGGGATTGTTTTGGAAGTGGGGAAACAATGTTCCAAACCTGTGCTAAATATCTAAATCCATCTTGTAAGATGGACCTAGATTTTTGTGCTTGTTTTGGAAGAGAAAAATCCTGTCTTATAAGTTATACCGTAGAAGGGAAAATTTTCATGTCGCCAAATTTTCACAGATTTGCCCTAAAAACGAGAGGATTAATTTTCGCTGTTTTTAATTTTCAAGGATGTGAATAGCCACGAATATTGTGTTTGTCCTGCAAAATATTGGCTTGACTGAAAAATCAAGACGTACTGGGAGAAAGAAACATTTAGAAACTGTAATCATTTTGTTATGAACACATTTGTTTACATAGAATCGGCTTCTTTCGGTTTGGGAGGATACTCATCCATTTTTCACAAAAACACGTAAGATAGGCATTTGTACAAATTAACGTTTAGAGCACAGAAACAGTCAACTGAAATATGCGAGGAATTGATAGAATGGCTATTATTCAGGATAAAAGTATACAGAACTCACAGTCAAATAAAAGTAATTCAAGTGCACTTGCATAATCAGGTACAAGTAACCGTTAATCAAGAGAAAAAACTGACAGCCTGTTCAAATTGTAATTACCTGCTTATTACCAACTTACATAATTGCGCCAAAAATAAATAGCCCTGTAGGTACTTAGTCTTAAGGTTTTGTGAGGCGTTTTGCATACCGCAAACCATATGTTTGGTTATTTCCTATTATTATTTTGTACAAACCTGGATAATATTTTGCGGAGTTTAATTTTCCCAGGTCGCTACTGACCGTGAAATTCCGCGAAAATTAGGCGACGCGAAAATTTCCCATTATAGGGTATAATAATAATGAGCTGCGACACGAGAAAACCAACAGTGTGGTTCTGCTGCGCCCAGCGCAGACTCAGATCAGCCTGGGCATCCGCCCAGTCTGACCAGAGTCTTCCCTAAGCGCTTTAAAGGTGGCTAAGGGTCTAAGCTACCTTCATGCGGACAGGGAAGACTCTGATCAGACTGGGCGGATGCCCAGGCTGATCTGAGTCAGCGCTGGGCGCAGAACCACATTGTTGGTTTTCTCATGTCGTGGCTCATATACAGAACTATGCTACTGACCTCAATAAACTGTTGAAGTAGCCTGTGAACTCTTTTGAAAGTAGGGCCAAGCTGTGTCAATGCTGGAGGGCTCTTGTTACACCAGTGGTGCATCTCATTCTCATAACAGAAGGTGAAACCAGTGATCAGCTGACTCAGTTCTGACAACACAAGGCTCAGCAGACGACATACTGAATCCTGGTGGGAAGTGTCTTGTGGCTGATAGCGGTACTGAAAAAAATAATTATATCGTTTGTTTTGGTTTTCACACATCTTGACTCTAATTTAGGAGACCAAAATACTCTAAGCAATCAATGCAGATCCAGATCAGATGCCAATAGTACTACATCATTCAATAGAGCCTACATGGTTTTATATACAGCCATCATTTTCAAGCTTTCATCAACAGGACAATAAGTTATCAAGTCTAATACACTGCGTGACCAGCTTTCGTAACAGAAATATGTATAACTAGAACCATGGTAACTAATAGGGCCCCGCCTTTATGAAATTGTTGACAACATTGAAGTCATATGTGCCCAACCAGAAATAACAATACCAGCTTTCTGTTATCATGTTGTTCCTTCATATTCAATATGTTGATTGAAATTAAGCCTCTGGTAGTGTCATCAAGATATGGGCAAAATACCAAATCATGATTGATTAAAACATGGGCAACAACTCTATGAAGTACTTACAATAACAAAGGGTTATAACTCTGTTAAAAATGAAGTTGTAGTTATGGTTCTTTTTCTCTACACATTGTCCGATGATGTTTATACTTGTACAAAGTTTTGTGAAAATATCTTCAACAATTTTAAAGTTAGAGATTGAACATGTTTTCCAGACTGTCAACTAGAAAGGGGAATAATTCCGTAAAAAATGTAGATGAAGTTTCAGTTCTTATTCTCTGCTCATTGTCTGATGATAATTTATATTATGTACAAGTTCTATGAAAATATCTTTGATGCTTTAGAAGCTATACAGCGGACATGATTTCTATATTCAAAAAAATTACAAAGGGGCATAATTCAGTAACAAGTGTAGGCAGAGTTAGGATTCTTGTTCTCTGCACATCGTCTGATGATGACTTACAGTTGTACCAAGTCTTGTGAAAATATCTCAAACAGTTTCAGAGTTAAAAAGCGGACACGATTTCTGCCCTCAGAATTTCAAAGGGACATAATTCAGTAAAAAATATAGGCAGACTTATGGTTCTTGTTCTCTGCATATCGTCTGATGATGCTTTAAATTTGTACCAAGTCTCGTGAAAATATCTTTAACGGGTTCAGAGTTATTTCTGTACTAAAAATTACAAAGGGGCATAATTCAGAAAATATTGTAAGCAGAGTTATGGTTCTTGTTCTCTGCACATCGTCTGGTGATGCTTTACATTTGTACCAAGTCTCGTGAAAATATCTCTAATGGTTTCAGAGTTATGAAGCGGACACGATTTCTGCCCTCAGAATTTCAAAGGGACATAATTCAGTAAAAAATATAGGCAGACTTATGGTTCTTGTTCTCTGCACATCGTCTGATGATGCTTTACATTTGTACCAAGTCTCGTGAAAATATCTCTAACGGTTTCAGAGTTATGAAGCGGACACAATTTCTGTACTCAAAATTACAAAGGGGCATAATTCAGTAAAAAATGTAGGCAGAGTTATGGTTCTTAATTCAGTAACAAGTGTAGGCAGAGTTAGGATTCTTGTTCTCTGCACATCGTCTGATGATGATTTACAGTTGTACCAAGTCATGTGAAAATATCTCAAACAGTTTCAGAGTTAAAAAGCGGACACGATTTCTGCCCTCAGAATTTCAAAGGGACATAATTCAGTAAAAAATATAGGCAGACTTATGGTTCTTGTTCTCTGCATATCGTCTGATGATGCTTTACATTTGTACCAAGTCTCGTGAAAATATCTTTAACGGGTTCAGAGTTATTTCTGTACTAAAAATTACAAAGGGGCATAATTCAGAAAATATTGTAAGCAGAGTTATGGTTCTTGTTCAATGCACATCGTCTGGTGATGCTTTACATTTGTACCAAGTCTCGTGAAAATATCTCTAATGGTTTCAGAGTTATGAAGCGGACACGATTTCTGTACTCAAAATTACAAAGGGGCTTAATTCAGTAAAAAATGTAGGCAGAGTTATGGTTCTTGTTCTCTGCACATCGTCTGATGATGCTTTACATTTGTACCAAGTCACGTGAAAATATCTCCAACGGTTTCAGAGTTATTGAGCGGACACGAAATGATGACGGACGGATGGACAGACGGACGGACGGACAGACAGACAGACGGACGGACAAGGTGATTACTATAGGGCCTCCGCAGACTTCGTCTGGCGGGGCCCTTATCATGATACCAGTTGTTTGAACTGGCTAGCTTCGTATCAGTTTACACCATAAACTCTGCATACCCGCCTACCCTTTGAAACACAAGAGAAGCAGTCCTATGTAATTCAGCTACAGAAAGACTTTTCTTTTCAAAAACAATCTTAGATATTTAGATCCATCTTGTAAGATGGCTCTAGATTACTGGGATTTTTTGGAGGGAGAAAAAACCCTGTCTTATAATCAAGTACTATCAGCTGCAATATGGCAAAACCAACAAAGTGGCATGTGGGCCAAATGAAGACTCAGATCAGCCTGGGCATCTATACAGTCTGATCCGAGTCTTTGCTGGGTGCTAAAAGGGTAGACAAGGATCTCAGCTAGCTCCATGGGGACAGCAAAGATTCTGATCAAGGAGAAATTCTTTCCTTTAAGAGTAGACCCAATTTTGGAAGGGTTTTGGTGTCTAGGGAAACATACAGAATGTCACGAAAACTGTTCCCCTTTGCAAAATGGCAGAAAAAAATATGGAGGTGTACCCAAACACCTTAACAATCAATTTTGAGTCAGGGTGTAGAAAAAAATTGATGTCTTACATGCTTTTTCAGGTCTTCCAATAATTCTTTCTGTCTTTCCATGTCTTCTGCTAGCTTTAAAGCTGAATTGGCGATGGACTGTAAATCTGGTCTTGGAGGTCTGTGCAGAAAAAAACAGAATAGTGTAAAATTTTAAATACTGGGACAGACAGATCTGAGCAAACAGTCAAGGAGCAGTCTGATCATGGTCTTCACTGTTTGCCAGTCCACCTGCAGCTTTCAAATGCATTGCTGCATTGTAAAACCAAATTGTTCCATTTTCTGGGCTATTACAGCAATTATTTTAGGTCTCCTAAGGTTTAGAATCGTTATGGTAAAACGATCCTGTAAAGAAACAGCAGATCCAAGAAGTCTCAGTTTAGGCACTGGAACTAGCAAACATAAACACATAAATGCAGCCTGATCAAAGCCACTCTGATTCATGAGCATACAGCAAATGTTGACAGTAACTTGTGCTTTTTCCAACAACATGCCTCAATGTGTCATAACTATGCTACTTATATTAGTCGCTGCAGGAACAGGCAAAGTTTACAGATTAGTAACAATATGATGTCAGCTTAAACTAAATACTGGGACTGTGCAGAAACCATAGTGCAACTACTTTTCATTTCACCTTCTTTTCCAATCAGGGTCAACCCTTAAAGAAAAAAAATAATTTGCTCCCTTAGGAGCGAACGCTTTCGTTCAAGAGAATATTCCTCTTGTAAGGGTTTTGTCAAGGAATGTAAACAGGCAGATGTGGAAATTGTTCCCCACTGTAAAAATGGGGAAAAACATACACCATTAGACCATTATGCCTATCAAAAGATGATTTATATATTGTTGGAAAACTACACAGATCCTAACCAGACTGATCCTAAGGAGCAGCCTGAGCTTGTTCTAAAAAGTCTGCTCATACCCTGCTTCTGCAAGCTTGTATAAAAATACCATAAAAAATCTAAGTACCCAGACAGATAGGTCTGAAAAAACAGTGCAGACCCATATCAGACTGCTCCAACAGGAGCAGTCTGATCAGGGCCTACACTGTTTGCCATTCCATCTGCTCTTTTGCATGCATTACTGCAATGTAAAACTAAAGTCCCATTTTTTGGATTAGTCATGCTAATTAGTTGATGTGTTCCAAGTTTTAGAACTTTACCGGTATAACCATTACACAGAGCTCTAGATAAGAGGGACTATTTGGTGATAATTAGGGATAGTTTTCGTTAATTCTGCTTAAAAACATATGTTGTGACCCCTCATCTGAACCGTCTCATCAAGACGGTTCAGATGAGGGGTCACATCATATGGTTTCTATTAGAAATAAGGAAAATTATCCCTAATTATCATCATATACTCCCTCTTAACTGGAGCCATGACTATTGATTTAGAAGATTGTCTTGTTATGACTAACTTGTCTCTCTGGTGTCCTTTCTGGCTCCAACTGTCTTCCACAGTTTTCTGAAGGTCTGGTGGGAGAAGATTAACACTGGATTTAAAGACTGCCTCAATGTTACAGCGAGTGCCCAGGTTGTTTAGATAGGCTGCGTCATGAAGAAGTTGCTCATCTAATGACATGGCATCACTGGAAATAGATAAAAAAACAAACAATAAACATATCCATAATACAAAACAGGTCATGACAATGTGTTGCATACATTAATGACAAGTCTTGCTTTTATACTTTCTGAGTTATTTCCCTTTGGAAGTTTGAGCTGCAGTTTCATGTCTGTTCTGTATTTCATAAGCCTTTGGAATATTCTCATGATTCTATGTTCTTATGTAGAGTAGATGATGATGTGTCACCTTCAGAAATGGCAGCTCTCACATCTGTACTTCATAAGTTATTCCCCCTTGATGGTTTTAGTTGCAATTTTATCTGTACTAGGTAGAATGCTTCCACCATATTTTCACAGTTAAGCAGAACAAGTCAGGAAGATATGCCACATTTAAGAATGGCATCTCTTGGCTTCATAGTTCAATAGTTATTTCTCCTTAATGGTTTAATGCACTATTTCATATCCGTGCTTTGGGGTTACATTTCACACAATAACATTACTACTCTTTTTTTATTTGAATTCTTTGTCAAATTTTTTGTCATATACTTCTAAAGTGGACCCTGTTTACCAAGGCCCATGCTATCTTCAGTCAGAGAATTTGCAACCTCCTCTGATGGCTATTTTTACATAGGGGAAACAACAAAATCTAACAACATCCTTGGTTAACAAGATCTAACATTTTCAAATGAACACTGCCTTTTTCAGGGGTAACTACCTATGTGACGGCACTGGTATCCAAACTAATCATTCGAAGACCATTTTGAAGGACGGATTTTCCATTTGTAACATATAATAGACAGGATTGTAACACAAGATAATATGGCGATAAGGTGTCTTCATGTATTAATGGTCCAATTATATAGGACATGACTCTTCAAAAGGTGAGATATTATAAAACACCTCACTACAATTTTTGACATGGACATCTGAGATAAACATGTAGTAAGCAGAGTCGATAAGATCACTGTAGTGAAATGTTTGCGGACATAGCAAGTATTTTATGGTTAATGCTGGTAATATTGAGTCTAAAACATCTATCGGTACCACATCAACTAGATATTTGGTTGTTTCAGTATTTGCCAAACTTTAATTATGCAAAATATTTACCTTATTTAGTTCAAGATGGCTGCTGATAAAACCATTATGATGTCAGCTCTATCACCTAGGTTGTCACCCTTGTTTTATGCAGCAAAAGATATTAGCCAACTTGATTTTGCAGGTACAAAACTAACCTAATCCTTGACTAACAACTTTTTTAAGCTAACAATGCTTTGAACTAGGCCTTGGTCTAGAGCTCACTGTTTGTCCAGCCTCTTTTGCCCCAGTATGTTAGGAAACTATGATAACTCTTACCAAACTAGTCCTGGCTCTTGTAAAAGTTTGTTCTGTGGGTCTTCAGCAGCATCAGCAATACACACCAAGTCTATCAGATGTTCCATAAACACCGCCTGTTTACTTGATGATGTCACACCCTATCATAACATTATTTTGGATATAATGCTATCTTAATATATTTCAGGAAAATACCTGAATATGCTTAAGTATTGGGACACCTAAAATAGTTAATTTTCCATTTGGAACAAATGGAAAATTAATTGTTTTAGGTGTCCCAAAATATAGGCACATTACAGTAGATGAGCCGGGACACGACAAAAACAATGAAGTGGCATGTGTGCCTAGCAAAGACTCAGATCAGCCTAGGTATCTGCCCAGTCTGATCAGAGTCTTTGCTGTGGGCTTGAATGATAGCTAAGGGTCTAAGCTACCTCCATGACAATAGCAAAGACACTGATCAAACTGGGCAGATGCCCAGGCTGACCTGAGTCTTCACTGACCGCACATGCCACTTTGTTGGTTTTGTCATGTCGCAGCTCAGATATCTAAGTCAGATTACATGTTTCAGGATCCCAGAAATCCAGGATCAAAACTGCTCAGCCTTATATTCCCGTTTAGTTTAATGCCAATATCAGCATGCAAGTCTTATAAAGGAACTGTACTACATGAATAATGCCACTCTTGAGGGCAGCACTGCGTCAGTATTGCCACTCTTAATGTAAATTGGTACAACTTCATGTTTTTCTGTCATTTTAACAAAGGGAAACAACTTCTGTAAACTTCCTGTTTGCTTTCCTTTATGATAAAACACTTTCAAAAGGGGTCTACTCTTAAAGGGAAGTATTTGCTCCGAAAGGAGCAAATTCTTTCCTTTAAGAGTAGAACGATGATGAGAAGGGTTGGTTGGTTGGTTGATTTGATGCTTAACGTCCATGGTAAACAACTAAGGTCATGTCGGGACGGTCAGTTAACCTAACCACACTATTCCTGGGCAGGCTTAGACCTCCTAAGCGGTTAACCAGTACAAAGTGCACATACTTTCGCCAGTAACTGACAACTGAGAAGGGAGATAAACATGAAAATGACAAGAGTTGCTTCTTCTAGAAGTGTAACCATCCACCTTAAACTTCAGCAATATCATGAGATAATAATTTTACGGTCAGTTACTTGAACTGCATATGTTCAAACCATGATGAGGCCCAAGACAGCATTGCAGTCTTAGGGGCTATAGCAAAAAAAAAAAAAAAAAAAAAAAAAAAAAATTTGATAAAGTATTAATAGAAATTCTCTAAGAATGACTATCAACATGCATGTCCCAACCCATGAGCGTCCGCTAAACAGAAAGACTAGCAAACATTCTGGTCCTAGCCCATGAGTGTCCATGAAACAGATGGGCTGGCTAGTATTTCTACAGTGGAGCTGCTAGTAACTTCAGACACGACTTTATTTCATCATTCATTTCATGTCCAGAAAATGTCTCATAAATTCAGAGGCAGCATGTAAATATAACTGAAATATTGTCAACTCAGATGTAAAATCTCATCTAACAACAAATGTTAGTTTTACTGGGAGCTCTGGGGTCTCCTGGACATTCCAAGGATAAAGTAACCCCACAGGTGAAATAGTCCAACTCTCAGTATGACAAAAAGCTCTTGCAGGAGGATGAGTAAAAATTCTTCCAAGTTATTTATTTAAATTTATGAAATTATAAATATATTTATCATGTCAGTGCTGTTATTCAGTGGACAATGTTGAGTCATAAGAATCCTATGACCACATGAGTAATAACATTTTGGCGTGTACATGTCACGTCATTGACAATGACGATGTCAACAATGCATTTTCTTAGTGAAATAATGTTCATTCTGAAGGCAATCAAATGGTCATATGATTAACAGAATCTTACGCTTGTGGTCATTTCATATGAAATGACCACTAGATCCTCTCTTTACAAGTGAAAAGTTGTGAATTTACTAGCTGTACAACCTGTTGTGGAAAGATACCTGAATCACCTTTATTCTGACCTCTACACATATTGAGATAAAACTCAGCCCATATCAGAAGCAGAATCTTACCCTGATTAGGTCAACATCATCATATCGACACAGTCCAAGAGTAGATGCCACATACAACAACCCTTCAAACAAACAATAAGTTTTTTTTCTTTACTTTGAGATTGCAAGTCAGACAGAATCAAAATATAGTAAAGAAGCACAATAGATAGAATATTCTCATTTTTTCTCGAAATGCTTGTCTTTAATATATTTATAATAATTTTGATCTGAAATTTTTCGTATTATTTTCTAATGTATGAACCTATAACACAGAACACAGTTATTATATGATCATAATATTGGCTTTATAATATACATGTATTGCTCATTTACATACAGGTACATGATACAACTCTTTAAATGTTATGGACCTCGGTGGCCTATAGTATTAGGAACACTGACTCAAACATTTTGTGTCTCATGACTGTGGGTTCGAGCCTCGACCAACACACAAGTGAGAAAGCCAAGTTCTGCTGACATAAGGTGATTTTTTTCTTGGCAGTTTCGTTTTTTGCCCTCATTTGCTTAATGATCTCAACATAAACACAATGAATTCTTTGCAGGACCTGAAAACCTGTATCAAAATTTTTTTATCTTCTAATGTTCATAATTCTAAAGTCAGGTCACTCTAACAGACTATACAGATATCATTATATCTACCCAGATTTTGGACAGAAACATGAGCGAACAGCACAGACCAAATCAGACTGCTCCTATAGAGCTCAAGCTACCATATGAACTATGTGTTGGTGGGCTGATAAACCAGAGTTCACTCACTCCCCCTTTAAGAGCTGACTAATAGAAAAGCAAGGCAAAAAAATGAAAATGACAGAGTTGCTTCCCCTGTTCCCATTCATCTTAATACTTGCACATCGGGACCAGGTTGTTCAAAACTAATGACGCGTTTACTTAACAAGACATTAAATTTTCAAACATAATATACATTAAAACTCTGCCATTTTTTGCTGAAAAATTGTGAGGGGCTTTTGCAGTGCAAAAGCTCCTCACAATTTTTCAGCAAATAAATAACTGCAGTACTGTAAGACTTAATGAGTCCTTGGCTTGACTAATGACTTTTTTAAACAAATGATGCTTTGTACAATCTGGCCCGGTACTTTAAAGTGCACGTTGGGGGCACAGCTCTGCCTTCCCCTACTTACTCTGGATTCTGGAGTCCATCTTAGATTCCACAGAGGCATAATGAGGATCTAGAATATCATTAAGTGTTGAGTCATACCTACTCAAAAAGAAGAAATAGAGCAAATTGTTGATTCTTGTCAAAATACATCCATAATGTTTATTACTGTCAAAACATGACTGTATTAGCTGAAAATTATGGGATATTTGTTCCCCATAAAATGTATGTTGTGGCCCTAACCAAAACTTCCTTTGCCAGGTGATTCCAATATGGTGCCATAATACAGAGGCGTCATCGGCTTTTTGAAAGTGGTCTGGCCATTGGGACGCCATTGAAAGGCTTTTCCTGAGTGTCGGAGGCACAAGGGGGAAGAGCACGAGAGGGGGTATCTCCTTTTTGCTAGGGGAGTTTGGGGGCTTTCCCCAGCAAGAAAATTTTTGGATTCAGAATGCCTGTAGGTGTAATTTTATTGCATCTTAGATGCATTTTTGGTTTAGATGTTGAAGACATGCTAAATAACTGGTACGGTAATTATCATACTCAGCCAAAGTGGTCTGGCCATGGCCGAAAAAGCCGTACTGTCGACTAAGCCCTTGTAACAGATAATTTATCAGAGTTCTCACTAGGCTTTTGAATGCAGGACTCCAAGAGCCACTTTTTGTAAAAAAAGAAAAAAAATAGGAGTCTTACAATGTAAAATTAACACAGTTTCAAGAAAAGCAGGAGTAGCAAGCAAAAAGTATGAGTCAGGGACTCCAAATATGGAGTCCTTGAGATCCCTGAATTTATGAAGTTGGAAAAATTAGCGGACTATATCTCAAAATGATCATCAGGTAAATTCTTTAACCTTTCAAATACACTGTGTACAAATAAATCGATGTGACACAATATCATACAACAGATCAACTTGCATATTTAGACCATAGACACCAAAGATTTTTGTTTAGAAAAGTCAGTACCACATTTATTCCACTATAAAACAGTTTTCTACTCTCAAGATTGTTTCCAAATATCTAAATCAGTCATATGAAATTCTGCTATAAGAGGGGTATCCCTATCCAAAACAATCTTGTAAGATGGATCTAGATTTTTGGGATTGTTTTGGAAGGGAAACACTTCTATTTTACAACAAAAGGAATACAGTACATGCACATGTATATATTTCCCAAAATCCATAAATTATGGATGGAAACATGGAGGATCTCATCAAACTGCACAAATATGGAGCCTAATCTGAGTCTTATGTGTTCTCATATATTAAAAGTTTCTGAAGTCACCCTGTGGCCGACTTATTCTTCCATACAAGGAATGTAAAATCTCACTTTGAGAAAAGCCACTGCAACAGCCTGATTCTAGCTTCTCCAGGTTTAAACAGCAGTTCTGTAATCCATGAATCTTCAACTCCTTCAGTATAGGGACACCCAAGACTCTGAAAAATACAAAATATATTATTTGTAGTAGACCACAGCTAGGTGCTTTTTTTAATACTGATAATTCTGGGATAATTTTCAGGATTTATTTCCCCACAAAACCATAAAATCTGACAGACCCCTCATTAGAATTGCCTTGGGAGGAAGTCATAAGGAGTTATCATCAAAATTACGCCTTGAGTAGTTACATCCAATAACCATCCTTGCAATCTGATCAGAGCATTTGCTGTTCCCCCACACCTAGTCTACCCCACACCATGTATGGACTTTGACTAATCTAAAGGCAAAAACATCTAGGCTCTACTTATACTGAATGCATTCAGTTTGTTTTAAGTTTTCCCTGTTCGCAAATGCCTGGATTCATCTTTTTGTGTGATGCAGTTCATCTAATCTTGCACTCCAATCCAGTATAATTGAGTATCATAGTCCTCCTCGCCAGCCAAAATCGTGTACCATAAAAATTAAAAAAATTGCGACACCTAAAACAATTACCACAATTATCCTGAAAATGGAACAGTTTGTTTTTACAACACATGGCCATGATTTTTTGTTGTTTTCTCAAAATACGTTTGAGAATGTTTTTGAGATTGGGTTACCTTGGGTCAATAAGGATCTCACATACAGATGCATGACAGGGTTCAAGCTAGGAACCTGACATACATGGAAGTTTTGCACACACTTTCTGATTTTGGGGAGACATTTTAAGCTGGGTTTCACTTTTGCCTTTTAGTTCTATACATTTAAACTTCTCCCTCAGCTGAAAATAGGGAGAAAAATGTTTGAGTCTGTAGGGAGACTACTTCTCCTACTTATCCCTCTATAGAATTGAATGATGAATCACAGTAATAAACAATAGTGTTTTCTAACCATGTGATCACTGCAATTCAGACATTAAATCCCTGTAAATATTTCACACTGACTGTATGACATGTTTCAACATTTTTTTTTTACCGACATAATATGCTGTCTGTAAAATGGGGCCAGTTGACTTATAATATGGGGTGAGTTGTCTTACAGGATGGGGCAAGTTGTCTCGATCCTAGTTTTTACTGGGCAATTTTGGTCAAAGTTGTCTGTTATTCCTTGTTTTTGCTGAATATTTATATAAAAACAAAAAATGAATCTGTTAAATATTTGCTCCGAGAGTATATCTGGCTTAAGGAACAGAAGCATCCCAACAAAGCTGTTGCAACTTGTACCTGGGTTAAACCTTCTATCATTCCACACTATGTAAACTGGAAACACAAAACAGCATACCAAAGCTAGATTCAGAAGCAGGAATGGCATATCAGTGTTCTCCCCAGAAATTTCAGAAGGCATGTCGCTTTTAGCACAAAAATCAGATTTTGACTTTTTGATGAATTTCTAAAAATCCTTAATATAGCAATGTTTTGTCAAAACTATTCTAAATTTACATTATAAATAGTTTATTGATGATCCTTAATGCATTTAAAACAACTTTAATGGCTAAGAAATGAAAATAATAGCACTTTGATAAATTTTCATTGGAATTAAGGCATGTTGCAAAGGTAATATGATGAGGAAGGCAAGTTGCAAGCGACATGCCTTAATGGTCTGGGGAGATCCCTGCATATGAAATCAATGTAAGGACTTTCTTTGAAGGAAAGCTGATTTCATTGGCAGGATATAATACGTGCAAAAGCAACACGCGTGAGCGAAGCTCATGCGCGCAGATGCGCAGATGCGCAAAGCGCGTCTGTGCTGCTGCACGCCTATAGATACCATGCATCATTAAAAAAAGCTACTTCCACAAAGAGCAAATCCAACACCTTCCAGCTTAAAACTTTTGGACAAATATGGCTGCGCTCTTAGGCTGTTTACATTGGATTTGTCCCGTTTCTGTAATGCAAAGTAACACTGAGCCGAGAGCCATCCTCAATCACATGCCCTTCCTTGACGAAGTCCCGCTTCTGAGAGAGTGACCAAAAACAGTTTTCTTCAACGTCTATTTCTTTTTGTTTTATTTTTAAAGGCGGTCAATCCAACTTAAAAGTCCAAATAAGTAAACGGTAACTGATTTAGCTGTGTATCAGCAAAAGGATAAATAAACAATAGGGGACACTATGTCATAAATCACATGCCATTAATCTCGTGGGTCAATTCGATTGGATATGATGGCCGCCATCTATTAGAATTGACCTCGATATTTCGAAAAGCAACTATTTTAAAGACAACATGGTCGATTTAGAATACGAAGGACACGGAAATTCGTGAATAGAACCAAATACCTCGATGTGCAATGACTTCCATGCAGAGCAAGAACCTTAAGCCATTCAAATGTCATCCAGTAGTTTTAAATTATCTAAAGCTTGGTACTCAGAGTACATCTACATTTTCCTTTAAAAAACTTGCTTCACTTTCCCGTTGGCATCGTCAAAGTATGTTTACAAACACAGCATTGACCATTGTTTTGAAGTGTGTCACAACATGATGACGTCATAAGACAACGCGGGCAACGCACCATCATCTAAAGACTTTTCATAAAACTTGTGGCCCGATTTGACAATCTGTTGGACAAAACATTCTTGGATTTCCAGAAGCCTACACATCGGGCTATCGACATTGAACAACGTTGATTAAACACTGATTCAACGTTTGTGTGCCGCCTGCAGGGTACCCCTTTGTATGCATGACGTCCCGATTCTGGGAGCCTGCAAATCGGACCTACAACATTGAATCAGCGTCGTGTGTCTGCTGGATATGTACCTTTCGAAAGATGACATCCCATGCATCGGACACTCAACGTTGAATCAACGTTATGTGCCTACAGGATAATTATCTCTTTGCATGCATGACACTTCCATTCTAGGAGCCTACACATCGGGTACACAACGTTGAATTACCGTTGTGTTCCTGCAGGATATGTACTCTTTGTAAGATGACATCCCCATTCTGGAGGCCTACACATCGGACACAAAACGTTGAATAAAGTTGTGTGCAGACATGGTATGTACCTCTGTGTATGCATGAAATTCCATTCTGGGAGCCTACAAATCCGGCACACATTATTTTTTCGAAAACTACGATTTACTAACACTGAAAAACTGAGTTTTGCATAATAAAAATCTGCCTTTTTACACTGTGAAACATAGTGCTGGCAGATGAATTGACGGCCAGCTCTGTGCGCATGTGCCAGATTTACGTCATAATGGAAATCCCTAAAACCTCTAGCCAGAATTCCATGGTACCATGGCACTTAATGTTTAAAGTGAGGCAACACATGCTGTGTGCAACACTGCATTGATTGATGCACAAGAGTATTTTCAACAAACCATGTTCTAAGTTATAATAAAGTTTAATGGTCATATAAATTCTGTTATTGTTTACAAGCAGGACTCGAACAAAGTCATGTTATCTGTTTTCTTGTCAGAATGCATTCTCATGATACCATGGCAAACAGAAAGCTATCAAATTTGTAAAGCTTACATGATAAAAAAATATTAATATCTCACACTGTTTCAGGTAGGATATTAATGGTTATTATCAGTCTTATTGGAACTCATAAAAACTTTTTATAAAAGTGTTTTTGACCATTTGAAATCTGGAAGTGGCATATTTAAAATTTCCTCCATTTTGACATAAGGTGTATGATATTTACTTGGATTGTGCGGATATCTTATAATGTAGTTTCACCAAGCAAAAGTTATTTGTAAGAGTAACTTTAAAGGTATTCGGAAGAGAAAGGAATGTTGGAACATTTGCAGCCAGTTTGCCTATTTCCTATAAAAATTATTTGTGTAAACTTGTGCTATTTTCAGTTTTAAGGCTTAATGGCAGCCCATATATCAATCACTCCAAAAACAAATAAGCATACATTCAAGTTGTAATTTCTATTTGCAGTTTTAAGGGAAGGGTATGTTGAACCATTCAATAGTAAAAGTTGTATTAAGAATTATTGCTGACATTAAATTTCAGCAATTGTATAGTACTGGTGGTGGCTGGAAAAGTTGAGAAACTACAATTTCCAATTTTTTACTTTATTTGATATTTATGCAGATATTTATCCTAATTATCTTATAAATTATTTTGTAGTACAAATTAGCATCCCCCTACTTTATCAATATAGTAATATCAAGGCCCAGCAGATGGTTTAATTTCATAATAAAGCCAAATCCAATTTACCATGGTACCATGGAACCCATGGTACCATGAGACCAGACTATATATGCCCTCAGCTATGTAAAAGAAAAAAAAATCTGCTTTTGCACGCATTTAGGTAACGCCTATTTCATATTATAGCCTTTGAACTATATCATGATCGAAAGTGTGTCCACATGAGAATGCCTTAATCAGGACTAGCCGTAGATACGAATCAAATGCCTGTCAATCACCCAAGCGTACCACAGTGAGTCTGATTCTGTCTGACTGTCCTGGTGAATGATTGTCCTTGGCAGTATCACCAGTAAACAATTCTGAGTGACACTACGAAACGTCCATGGTTTGGCACGAATTGCACTGGGTACGAACAGATTTGGGTGCGAAATGACAATTCATGCAAGTCGAGGCTTGCAGGAAAAATTAATTCTGATAAACTCTCAATTTTAAACGTTTTGCATCCGTTAATTGTAAAGGAATTAGAAAATGTGTCAATCATCCGTATAAACTGAGTGACATTAATTAAATATTCGAGAAAGACATACGTCTAATTTAGTTTTTAAACTTTTTGACTTGGAAAGATTTGAAGACACCGCCATTGTTGGAATTTGATCTCTGTTACAAGACGCTTACCTATTGATGATTTGATAAGCGTCTCCGCACCCAGAATTTTAATGGTCGCAATGAACATAGTATCTGTCTCTCGGAACTGCATATCGAACGTTAGACTTGCACATGCCTTCGAGTGAAAAATGTGACAGAAGAATGTTTAAATCTTTTATCATATGTTTTGAATTCTGTTTGGGCCTAAGTATATTTCATACATTAATAGTTTCGGCATAAAGAACTAGACATTTATTTTTGGAACAAAAACAGATGTATCCCCACACTCTAAATCCTCGAACCCCCTCATCAAAAAGGTAGGTGGAGTAATGGTTCTTATTCTTTGATCATTAATTGACAATGCTTAATATTTGATTGAAGTTTTGTGAAAATCTCTAAAGCTGTTTTAAAGATATAGAGAGAACATAATTTCCATGCAAAAAATTAAAAATATATTTTCATCAAACTTGATCATGAAACTTTCATCAAACTTGAACTTCATCATTAAGTTTGATTCCATCAAAAATGTTAGTAGAGTTAGGGTTATTGTTTTCTGCACATCGTCAGATGATGCTTTATACTTGTAAACAAGTTTATGAAAATATCTTCAACAGTTTTAGAGTTATAGAGCGGATAAAATTTCCAAACTAAAGATTACCAAAAGGCACAATTCTAGCAAAATTGTAGGTGGAGTTATGGCTCTTGTTCTCTGCAAATAATGTCTGATGACACTATAAATCATTATCAAATTTGATGAAAATATCTTCAACAGTTTTACAGTTATAGAGCAGACACTATTTCCATTCTGAAAACTACGAAGGGTAATATTCGTAAAAATGTAGGTGGAGTTATGGTTCTTGTTCTCTGCCCATTGTCTGCTAATGCTTTATACTCATACCATGTTTTGTGAAGCTATCTTCAACACTTTAAAAGTTATAAAGCAGACACGATTTCCATACCAAAAATTACAAAGGGGCATAATTTTGCAAAAATTGTAGGTGGAGCTATGAAGCTTGTTTCTGCGTATAATGTCTGATGCTGCTTTATATTTACGCAAAATTTTGTGAAAGTGTCTTTAGGTTTTGAAGTTATAGACTGCTCAGGATTTCTTTACTGAAAATTACATAGGTACAGGATTCCGTAAAAATGGTAGATGGTATATGGTTCTTGTTTTCTGCACATCATGTAATGATGCTTTATATTTGTGCTTAGTCTTGTGAAACTATTGATCTTGAACGGTTTTAGAGTTATAAAGCGGACATGATTAGTGATGGACAGACAGACAGATGGACTGACAGATGGACAGACAGACAGACAACTATGGGAAAAACAAAATGTCTCTCCCATAGGGGGGAGACATACTATATACACCAAGTTTCAGCTCGGCCAGATGTAAACTGCAGGAGTTATCTGGAAAAAAAATAGCTAACACTGGACGGATGGATGCCAGGACCATATCAATATGTCCTTTTCTTCAAACTGGTGTAAAAACAAGACCTGTCCCCATACAGGATAGCTCGCCTGCAGTGCCTTGCCCATCACATTAAAAAACTTTAACGTAAAACTTTAAAGTGTGACGCCAATGCCGACACCGACTTCCAAATGACAACAATAGCTCTCTGTACTTTCGTACAGGCGAGCTAAAAATCACTGAAAAGTGTAATCTAAGTTACGATGACCTATAAGTAATATGAGGTCAAACACTGTGTTGATGGAATGGTTTTGAAACACATGTATATGGCAAAATCACTGGATCATGGAATGTAGGTCAAACTGATCAACAAACAGTATGAGATCTCTCACTCACTCCTCACTTACTCACTGAAATAATATGCCAAGTATGATGCAAATCTATAAAAAAGTGTTGATAATCTAAGGCAAAATCATTGGACCATGGCATATAGGTCACACTTGACCTACAAATACTGATATTGTATCATAGTGTCACACTGAATTATTATCCAAAGTATGTTATCAACTAATGAAATGGTGTTAGAGGTAAGAGAAATCACCAGGCCTCAAAATACAGGTCAGTGTCAGATATGGCCCACTGCTTTTTTGCTGGTCTACCCAAGATGTAAGTATATGCCATGTATTACACCTCTACTCCTTGCAGTAACTAGTGACTGAAAAACTGGCCTAAACAACACAGTAAGCGAACTTTTTTACTAAATGCAGTGAACCATGAAATTTAGGTCAATGTCAGATAAGGTCCACTGCTTTCTGTTGGTTTATCCCCAATGCAGGCACATACCACGTATTATGACTCTATCCCTTATAGTTAATGCAAAATGGACCTAAGGGCAGTAGGTGAGGCTTTTTATCTTAGTGCAATAAACCATGAAATACTAGTCACAGTCAGGAATGGATCGAGATCTTTTGTTGATCTACCCCAAGTATTGAGACAACTCATTGTATGTTACTGAGTTACTGAGAAACTGACCTATATGCAGTCCATGAAGCTTTTATTCAAAGTGTAGTCAACCATCATCTATATGTAAAGGTCAACTTTGGATAACTGCTTCTGCTGGTCTTCACAGATGTAAGTGTATGCCAAATACATGTGAGCCGCGACGCGAGAAAACCAACAATGTGGTTGTGCGCCCAGCGCAGACTCAGATCAGCCTGGGCATTCACCCAGTCTGATCAGACTCTTTGCTTAGGGCTTAAAGGGTAGCCAAGGGACTAAGCTACCTTCATGCGGACAGCGAAGACTCTGATCAGACTGGGCGGATGCCCAGGCTGATCTGAGTCTTCGCTGTCCGCACATCCACTTTGTTGGTTTTCTCACGTCGCGGCTCATGTATTACTCCTTGTAGTTACTAAGAAACTAACCAGTGCAGTAGGGGAATATTTTGATCATGTTTAGGTACACACAGGTGGACATGCACAAGAGTATGGCACATCACCCCTCATATAAAAATCTGTAGTCAAAGTGTTAATGCACAGTGGGATGTGGACACAGATGTAGATGCCATAGTGATAGCGTTTCCTGTGCTCCTTAAAGTCTCCATGGTCCTATCAGTGGTAAAAACGTATAAACTCAAATCATTGTAAAAAGCGGGTCAACCCTCACGTTTGGTAATAAAATATGGGTTGATGTGCATATACTTAGTCATATAACTGGCAAAAAGTAGAGAAAACAAGTTTTTGAAAAAGTAACAAATCGCTCCACAAAATGAAATTTCCTGTTCTGGTTTCCCATCTAGCAATGCTATATAGACATAGGCGGGATAGTGATTGGGACTCCACGTCTGTACATTGTATTTTTACCATTTTATTAACTTAATGAAATTGAACGTAGGTCATTTTAGTAGCCAATTAATGACCCAAATAAGTTTTCAAACCTTTTTCATGTGAAACTCAATGATGTTTTATTTGTTTAAAGCTGGCTAATCACGGTCATTTAAACTGACGAAACTATACTGAGAAGCTCGCAGCGATACCTCATGAGAAAATTTTTCATGCTGATAGAGCAATGGGGCCTTTAAAATGACTGAACTGATTTACCATGGCAATACTATTTGCCTGCTGCCAAGGAAGAGTGAAAACAGTCAGAATTTGAAGAATAAACAAATTGAGCTTTCAATAGGATTGTTTACTTTTGTTTTTATTACCAGTCATATTTGTAACATAATTATCTTCTTTTACATATAATTGAGCCATGACACGACAAAACCAACAATGTGGTTGTGCACCAAGCGCAGACTCAGATCAGCCTGGGCATTCGCCCAGTCTGATCAGAGTCTTCGCTGTCCACATGGCGGTAGCTTAGACCCTTAGACCTCTGAGTGCCTAGCAATGAGTCTGAGCAAACTGAATGGATCCCCAGGCTATTCTGAGTCTGCTCTGGGCGCACAACCACATTGTTGGTTTTCTCGTGTCACAGCTCCTATATATTATCATAAGCATATAAAGTAACTGCTGAATTCATATCAAGAGCATCAATGGCAAAAATAACATTTTATCACAGTAAAGAAAATAGTTGTAAATATGCGAACGAGAATAAGGAACACTGAACACAGGGAACATTTTAGTGAGCTAAGATGTATGGGTACCCCTCCATCCATATTTACAAAGGCAAACAACTTTTGTGACTTTCTGTTTAATTTTATGTTCGACATAGCCCTCCCAAAACAAGACAAACTCTTAAAGGAAAACAAATTGCTCTTTCCTTTAAGGACTGACCTGTCTTTTGAAGGGAGGCAAAATAGAAATGAGAAATGATTTTTAAATTTGAGCCACAACACGAGAAAACCAACAATGTGGTTGTGCACCCCACGCAGACTCAGATCAGCCTGGGCATCCACCCAGTCTGATCAGACTCTTCATTAAGTGCTCAGAGGGTAGCTAAGGGTCTAAGCTATCGCCATGCGATCAGCGAAGACTCTGATCAGACTGGGCGGATGCCCAGGCTGATCTGAGTCTGCGCTGGGCGCACAACCACATTGTTGGTTTTGTCGTGTTGTGGCTCAAATTTAAAAATCACAAAAATTAATTCTTTTATTTTGGAGCTAAAACCATGAAAATTTAAACCAGTGAAAATTACTACTTATGAGCTGTGACACGATAAAATTAATAACATGGCATATGTGCCCAGTGAAGACTCAGATGAGCCTGGGCATCTGGTTAGTCTGATTAGAGTCCTTGCTGTGTGCTTAAAGGGTAGCTAAGCATTAAGCTACCTGTATGCCAAAAGCAAAGACTTTGATCAGACTGGGTGGATGCCCAGGCTGATCTGAGTTTTCGCTGGAAGCATATCCCACTTTGTTGGTTTTGTCATGTTGGGACTCATAATATGATATTTCTTTTATTTTTTTTTCTTTTAAATACATGTAAAACAATATTCAATGATTATGATAAGCCTTTCCATCGGCCCCAAACAAAGTGCTATAAAAGGGCTGTAATTATCAGCATTCAAATATAAAATACTCAGCTGTAACATAGCTATCACCTAGTTTGCGTTAATACAGAAATATGAGCCCCGACATGACAAAACCAACAAAGTGGCATGTGCGCTGACAGCGAAGACTCAAATCACTCTGCCCAGTCTGATCAGAATCTTTGCTGTGCTCTTATAGGTTAGCTAAGAGTCTAAGCTAGCTCCAAGCGGGCAGCAAAGACTCTGATTAGACTGGGTGGATGCCCAGGCTGCTCTGAGTCTTCGCTGAGCGCACATGCCACTTTGTTGGTTTTGTCATGGTGCGGCTCATATATTATGCTTGCTATACAGATAATAAGGCCTTAAAAGATGCAAACAACATTAAATATAAAGACATGCACTCATACAGAACATAATCAGAACATATATTATGCTTTAGACAAAGACAATAAGATGATAAAAGATAAGAATAACATTAAATACAAAGACATGCAAAATGAACAGGGTATCTAAATGTTGTACATTGTATACCATATTTAACCCATTCCATGGGGGATATGATTCCATAGGGGTATCTGGGCAAACAGTTTGGATCCAGATCAGGCCCCACAAATGTGGGGCCTGATCTGAGATCCAAACTGTTTGCTGCCTAGACATCATTTCTACAAGAGTTGGTTAGACCAATATTGTCAAAATATTCTTGATTTTGATGCAGACGACAATTTCAGCAGACAACAAAAAATACCCAGAATGCAATGGGTTAAGGCAAACTGGTACACTTTCAGGACCAATTCTGCCATTTTCATTTTTGCCTCCTATCTCAATGGGGGTCAACTCTTCAAGAAAGAGATTGCACTGGTCAGAATGCCCCACACTGTTGAGTGGTTTATATTAATATCTATTTACAGTAAGAACATCATATCTCTGTCTATCCCAGTTCTGTGGCTGTTTAGCTACAACATATCTCAAAAAATAAGTAACGATGCCCAGCAGTGGCGGGGTATCATGCAATGCCTGCGGTACTTTTATTCTTCTATTTATTTTATATGTAAGTTCTGAGGTATATTGCTATATCAGGATTATTTTGACTGGACTGATAAACTGTTTCTGTGCATTATCCTATTTTCGTCCTGGTTAATCAGCTACAGAACCCATGGGGTTCGCCATTCTCTTGTTCTCAAAATATTGTTACAGACTGACGCTCTTGCTGAGGAAGAGCAGGAGCTAGGAGCTCAAGTTGAAAGTCTTCTCAAAACATGCACAAGGTATAAAATGGAGATGAAACTTGAGAAGACCAAACTAATGACAAACAGCGCCAGTGACATCCATTGTGAGATCAAGGCTGAATGACTGAAGCCTGGAATGGATACAAGCTTCAAGTATTTTGCAGTAATTGTCTCAGATGAAGGCTCAAAACCAGAGATTCTCTCAAGGATTGCACAAGCCACTGCAGCTCTGACAAAGCTGAAACCAATATGGAGAGATAATAACCTATCTCTCGAATCAATGGTGAAAAAGGTCTTCTGTTTTAGCAAAGACAATTGACTAGAAAAGGTAGACAGAAGAAGGGGTTGGAAGACAATATTAGGCAGTGGCTAGGAATGGACTTTGCTAACTAGGACAGCTTTAGACAGAACTAGATAGAAAGGGATAGTTGTAAAGTCATCTGTGGTGCCCCAACAACCTCACAAGGTTATGGGATAGACTAGATTAGACAAGACCCTATTTGCTTTCTTATAAGATGGGGTTTTTCCCTGTGAGACAGCGACTTTTGCCCTCTGTTTAAGCAAGGAAAAACACATCCTACAGCAGAATTACAAAGACTTTGGGGTCATTCCTGGTGAATGAGGTGAAATCCTGTCTTATAACCAAATAAATGTGGTAATTACATCAGAGCTCTAGAGGGAGTATTTAATGATAACTGAGGGATAATCTTCCTTATTTCTCACTGAAACCATACTTTGTGACCCCCTCATCTGAACCGTCTCATTGATGTACTCTCATTGAGACGGTTCAGATGAGGGGTCACAAGATATGTTTCTATGTAGAATGAACAAAAATTATCCTTAATTATCATCAAATACTACCTCTTATCTAGAGCTCTGGAACATGTACCCTAATATTTGAACATGTCGATTTGCTTATCTGGCAGTATGTTTAGAAACACTGGCTGTACAATATAAAATACAGAACCTGATCAGACAGATCAAGAACTCTCTCCACCTCTGTCCCAAATATGTACAACCATTCTGGTAGTAATGTTTATCACAGACAATAAATTACTATATTTCATGAGAACATATGGCATATTCTCTCAATATCAGAGCCCCCTAGGTAAGGTGGGATACTGAGAAAAATTCTGGGATAATTTTCTTATTTCTCAATGAAAACCTAAGTTGTGACCCCTCATCAGAATTGTCTCAGCAAGACGATTCTAATGAAGGGTCACAACCTACGTTTTCATGGCAAAATTAAAGAAAATTTTCCCTAAATTATCCCTACTGCCCCTTCTTATTGGGAACACTGCCCTTCATTCTATCAATCTCTTATGGCAGTAGACTGTTCCGCCTCAGAATCTTCATCGTCATTTATTGATATTCTTATGACTGCTGTCTTCTTATGAACACCTCGGTACCACGAGTATCTGTATGTACCACACCAAGCTCGCAGGTCTTTTAAAAATAATGGAAATTCCCGTAAAAATAAAGGCATGATACAGCAAATAGTCAGGAATGTCTGAAAAAGAGAAATATTATGACATTTAAAATACAAGAAGATCTTTAGAGAATACCGAGAAACTATTTTGCTGCAAACAAAAGTAAAATAAAGTGAAACTAAAAGTACATGTATGCTGGTTCTTTCCAAAAGGAGAATTTGTGCTGTGAATTTGTACCAGCATATGTACCTTGCACATGTATGCAAAAGACAGCCTTTAGCCTTGGGTCAAATGTCAAAGACTGACCACGACCTCTTGTACTCATAAATCTTCATGTTCTCATTAAGACAATTGCAAGCCTGTGCAAATGCCAGTCTAAGTAATTTCCATGCAACAACTATTCGATTAACACCATCACTCCTTAGTGCTATGGATGAACATTGCCGAAGGCCACAAAATTAGCATCTCTGAGAACCTATGTCATCAAAATAGAACATATTTGTTACACCATTTTTTATGGCTTTGGAACACATGCAATTTACAGAAAGATTCAGAACACCTGTAAAGTGTTCTGAATCTTACTGTAAATCTTATGTGTTCCAAAGTCTCCAAAAAGCATCGGAATAGAACATATTTGTTACACCATTTTTATGGGTTTGGAACACATACAATTTACAGTAAGATTCAGAACACTTGTAAAGTGTTCTGAATCTTACTGTAAATCTTATGTGTTCCAAAGCCTCCAAATGGCAAGAAGAAGTATCATGTCTGTTAACAACAGAGTAATCTTACTACTACTACCTAAGAGCCAGCTTCAGAAATTCTGTTAATTTTGCCAAAACTCTGGCCAACGATATTCCACCTATTATTGTGACCTATTTGGCAATAGATTTTACAGCTATAGAATTTTAGACAGCAAAATATAGCCCTTTTGTACCTTCATTTGGTGCATGCAGTCTTTGTAGCTGATTGGGTAAAAAACAATAATTATTATGACATTGCACCTTAACATATTTTGAAGCCCTCCAAAAAATGATAGAATTTACCGAAAACCTATTATCAAAATACATGTACAGATGAACATCGTTGGCTCAAACAGGCTTGGGACCATGAAAATTAGTTCCAGCCAAGGGTAGTTTTAGCCATCCAGGGTTAGTTGCCATATCAAGTGACCTCTAGGAACCAATAAAAGAGATCTAGCCAGGCATGGTGAACGAGCCATCAGGGTTCGAGCCACTGAAGTTCTACTGTAATTTCAAAGGTGTACAGTAGTTCGAGCCATTGAAGTTCTACTGTAATTTCAAACGTGTACAGTAGTTAGTGTCTTTTTGCATTATCAAGAACTTCAAGCTTAGAAGCAGTCTGATCTGGCTTTTTATCATATATTTACTAGAAAATATGTTCTTTTTACATATGCAATACCGGCAAGACTTTCATGCACATATCAGGACTGCATATCTCGAAGGCCATATCACTCCAAAAATCACCCAAACTCATATTACTCCCTAGGGGGAAAAACCCATATCATCCATATCACACCCCACATGACCCATATCATCCCTAGGGCATATCAGGACTGCATATCTCGAAGGCCATATCACTCCAAAAATCACCCAAACTCATATTACTCCCTAGGGAGAAAAACCCATATCATCCATATCACATCCCACATGACCCATTACATCTCTAGGGCGAAAAATATATGATCAATAGATTATGATATGGCAATTTTCATATCATATCCCGTATCAACCCTTGACTCCCAAATCAGCCCTCGACTCCCATATCAGCCTTCGGGCTGATATGGGAGTCTCAGGATGATATGAGAGTCTCAGGTGTATATGGGGTATGATATGAAAACAGCAATATAATAATCTCTATTTCTCTGTTTGCATGTGATTCTGATCACGAGACACATGACCTAGTAAACTTGTTTGTGATAAAAAGCTGAGATGTACTAATTTGTTCAGTATGGTATTTACCATGATCATAAAGAGATAAAAGGCAGCATGCCACCCAAGGTTTTCTTGTAAAATTGGCACCAGTATCTACAATGAAACAGAAAAAGTTGAATAAAATGAGAGGTGATTTGCATCATAAGTTCTGAGCACACATATAACATGGAATTAAACAACTTAAAAATGAATATTTGTTTGAGAAAATTTGGAGTTTCTGTTGAAAGAATTTCAGTTTGAAAAATTGGCAGAGCATGGCATTCACTGGTTGCCATGCTCTGATAATGTTGATGTCATAAATCTGTTACCACAGCAACTAAGAGTTCATATAGATTTGACGTCATTGAGACGTCATTCAACGAAGGTACTAAGCACAACAATTGTTTAATTTTATAGTTGCTGTGGTAACAGATCTATGACATCATTGGTATAGGAGCATGGCTTACAGTTGTGAGATGCTACCTGAAATTCATATGATGGAAAAGTGTGATTTTCTCAAACCATAATTCATTCTCTAATAATTTATATATGTGAACAGCAAGGACTCAGAGCCAATTCTTTCCTTTAAGAACTGACTCCTTTTTGGAAGGAATCTGTTGTCCAAGGAAACAAACTGAAAGTCCCAAACAATTGGCACTCCGAAAAATTGTCAGAAACACATGAAGATGAAGCTATACACTTTAGAAACAATAATATATTTCTTTGGTTATAAGACGGGGTTTTCGTCCTTCCAAAATAATCCCAAAAATCTAGATCCATCTTTAAAAGATGGATCTAGATTTTTGGGATTATTTTGGAAAGGAAAAATCCGATTCAAAGTAAATAATCACAAGGCTGATTTAATATTTGGGAGTCATTATAAACATGTAAAAAACACAGTTTTATAGCTGAATAAATACGGTAATCTTATTAGATGATGTCTACAACAATATTGAGTCTACTCATGGCAAAATCTTACAGCATGTAATATTACATTGCTGTCTTTGTTACATGTATACTTAATGTTACTGTTATGACATGAAAACACTCAAATCAACCTTTGCAGCCTCTGAAACTAATAGTCTTCACTTTTCATTTTTTAGATTTAACATTATTCAAAGATGCACAGTCTTTCTTTTTTAGCAGATACCATAAGATACACGTTCACACAGGGCTCGGGAAATATTGAAAATTGAATCGGTCCAGCCGATGACGTCATCACCTAACTAATTTCCATTGGGAAAAAAATTGATACCTGTCACGAAAACTAATGACAATAAGCGAAGTCCTATGAATTAATCCCGATTTCCGTACAATGGTCGTACATTGTTGTGTTTGGTGGAATTTTTGGTTTAAAACATTTTAAGACGATTAACCACGCATGTAAAAGCAAATACAAGACTAGAACGTGTTCGTAAGCAGAGCGGACGTGATAGAAGACATCATACTTGATTGACAGGTGGACAGGGGAGACAACCTGATGTGGCTGAGAGTATAATTACAGGGACCATAAGACTCCGGAACAAGAATGGACGGACGCTCGGCGCCCCGTTACTGCGGCTATGGATTCGTTCCGCTGAGGTGCGGGGGCAACGTTGATATGAAATACTACTACTACTACTCCGGGACAAGCAGTGTAGCCAGAGACTCTGTTTAGTGCCGTGTGCAAACCGTATGATCCGTGCGCAAACCGTTTGAAACGAAACTTCGGATGCGCATGCTAGTCCAAGCCTTTGCTGGTTACAAAAGCCATCACATTTAGCCTATAAATTTACAAACTTCAAACAAGATAATCCCCATCAATTATGCAATTAGACCGACACCTTTTGCTCATTTTCCTCAACAGTAGACTGAGCCATCGAAATGTTCGTGGTCGTGAAGCGATAATTACCTGTACAACCTGAGGCTGTAAATATTTATCGCGTCTATGACAATAGGTGCGATTATTGGATTAGTCATGTGTAATTAACGGATTTACATCTGAGCTAGGTAAGTATATCTGACAAAATCGGAGAAAATTTCCTAAGTATTGGGCCAGTATGGGACCGATTTTTTGGGGCTTTGGGCTGTTTCCAATCGGTCCCAATTTCTGAATTTTGGTCTGGGACCAAAAGAAATCCGGTTTTCCCGAGCCCTGCGTTCACATGACACCAACCATAAAAAGATAACAATAGCTACATATCCCTAAAAACTGGTAGTTTAAACTTATTGCTAACCATATCTTGAACTCATTGTCATTTGATATAAAATATATGAATCTCAATGAAGTCCCAATGAATTTAAAACCAGAGGACCATTGGTCCTATAGCTCACCTGAGTCCATTCATCCTAAGCACTTAGGAGTAAGTAACTCTAAGGCAAATTGTACAATATGACAGAATTTTGAAGTCTGCTTCTTGAGAACATTTCTGTAAATTTTTTGTCAAAATATCTACTGTAACACAGAAATAGATGCTAATTTACATTTTTCCTATTATAAGTCCATGGAAACTTTAAGTTGCCATCGCAACAAACCACATGGGCAAAAATAATAAAAAATAGTAATTCAATAGAGGCTATTACTAAGATCCTTTCAGTAAAGTTTCAGCTTTATCTGCCAATTAGTTTCTGCATGAGTAGATGATTTTTTAGTATGTTTTCTGTTTTTAACCATTTGGTTACCATGGCAACCAGCCAAATTGTGCCATTTGCATGAATTTCATGTGGTTGCTAGAGAACTACTCCAGGAACAATTCTGTAAAAGTTTTGTGCAAATATCAGCAGCGATATAGCTATAAATGAAAATTTTCAACTTTCCTACTACAGTAGAACTTCAATGGCTCGAACTCTGATGGCTCGTTTACCCTGCCTGGCTAGAACTCATTCTTGGGTCCCTAGAAGTCAATTTATATAGAAACTAACCCTGGATGGCTAAAACTACTATTGGCTGGAACTACTTTTCATGGTCCCAAGCCTGTTCGAGCCATTGAAGTTCTACTGTATAAGTCAATGGCAACTTAAAGTTCCCACAGAAGCAAAACTACTGGAGCAACTGCCATGAGAAACAGTATCTTTATAGAAGCTAGTACTAAGATCCCTTCTGTAAAGTTTGAGCTGTATCGCTCACATAGTTTTTTAGATGATTTTTTAATATTTTTTCAAATTTTCGGTTGACATGTCAACCAATCAAATTCTGCAATTTGTATAAATTTAATAAGACTGGTGGAGGACTACTCAAGGAACATTTATATGAAAGTTTTGTCAAAATATCTGCACCGACATAGCAATAAATGCAAATTTTCCATTTTGCCATTATAAGTCAATGGCAACTTTAAGTTCCCATAGCAACCAAATTGCTAGAGCAATTGCCAAAAAAATAGTACTTTTATAGAAGCTAGTACTAACATCCTTTCTGTGAAGTTTGGGCTTTATTGGTTGCATAGTTTCTGAGGAGATGATTTTTGAATATTTCTTCTATTTTTAATCATTCGGTTGCCATGGAAACCAGCCAAATTGTGAAATTTACATAAATTTCATGTGGTTGATAGAGGATTACTCAAGGAACATTTCTGTAAAAGTTTTGTCAAAATATCTGCAGTGACATCGCAATAAATGCAAATTTTCAATTTTTCCCATACAAGTCAATGGAAACTTTAAGTTGCCATAGCAACAAAAGTTCTGAAGCAGTTCGGATAAAAAAAAACAGTATTATTGGTTCCCCCTGCCAATAGATGCTATATATGAAATTTGGTTACAATGAGCCTTGTAGTTTCAGAGGAGATGTCGTTTGAAAATGTTGACGGACGGCCGGACAACAGATGACGGCCTATACTATAAGCTCACCTGTGAGCCTTCGGCTCAGGTGAGCTAATTATGATGGGCCTGCATGCCCGATGCTACATACCAAGTTTCAAGGTCATAGGCCTTTTGGTTCTGGAGAAGATTTTTGAAGGGTTTTTACCATATATGGGCTTGGTGGCCATCTTGGTCATGTGACCCAGATATCAGGAACAAACTTTCGTTCCCCCGACCTAGGTAGGCTCCATATGAAATATTGCTTCAATCGGCCCAGTGGTTTCAGAGGAGAAGATGTTTGAAACTGTTGATGACGGATGATCGACAATTGAATAGAACAGAACGGATTCTTGGCTATACTATAAGCTCACCTATGAGCCTAAAGGCTCAGGTGAGCTAATAAAATGACCTCTAGTTCAAGACCCTCTCTGCATAATTTTACCTGACCCAGAGCAGCCCCTACACTCCCTGTTCCATCCACAATCCCTGTAACAGTTGCTAAAGCTTCCTTGTTCCCCTGCACTGGCCCCTGGCGACCTGATAAGAGAAAAAATATCACCATCCAAGGTAAGCAAGTTAGCATTACTGCGAAATACCATTAAATTTTAAGTATTGGGGCAGATAGGTCTGATAAAACTGCAGACCCAGAGCAAAGCAGAGCAGAACCTTCAATGCTTGCCATTCTATTTTCATCTTTCAGATGGATCATACAACCAAACTGTATCATTTTTTAGACAATTGGAGAAATTTATTTAGGTTTCCCAATTTTTATATTTTTACGGTCATGTGATATAAAGGAGTGAGAGCAGATGATATAGTCAGACCTATCCCCATTTATTTCTCCTGGCAAAGTTACAAAATCAACTTATTTTAATTTCAGCATAACCATCCTACAGTATAAATTCAAAAAGCTGGGACACTTAAATTAATTATCCTAATTGTTGAACAGTCAGATATGTATCCAAAAGTTGCAGATGAAATGGCAAACACTGTAGACCCTAATCAGACTGATTGTTCTATCAGTCTGATCTATCAAGAGCAGTCTGATCAGGGCCTGCACTGTTTGTCAGGCCAATCTGTCCCAATATTCATTATTTTTGGTGTTCAATTAAGGTGTCCCAATAATTAGGGAAAGTATGGTAAATTCAATCTTCTAAAAGTAGAAAGCAAAAACTTACAGTTACAAAGTGTTGTGTTATAGCCATAAGAAAAGATTAAGCTAAACATAAAACTGCTGTTTTGGAATTTTCCTCTCCAAATCAACTCTAACAAAAATCTCTTACAGCTTGATTTTTTGGGATTATTTTGGAAAGCCATCCTATGGCAGAATTAACATGAAATGAGCCGCGACACGATAAAACCAACAAAGTGGCCGTGCGCCCAGGACAGACTCAGACCAGCCTGGGCGTCAGACAAGTCTGATCAAACATTTCACTAAGCGCTTAAAGGATAGCTAAGGGTTTAAGCTATCTCTATGCGGACAGCGAAGACTCTGATCAGACTGGGCGGGTGCCCAGGCTGATCTGAGTCTTCGCTGGGCGCACAACCACTTTGTTGGTTTTGTCGTGTCACAGCTCAAATGTTTTTTTTTTTTTTTTGACAAAAACAGATGTCCCCCCACCTGCCCTTTCCCAGCAGTATCATTTTCTTTAAATGTTGCCAAGACCTCCTATGACCTTGAAAATAGTGTCAAGGTAACAAAAATTTATTCAGTTCTTTTCCACGTCTAGATTAAACACTTGTCTGTTTTTTGTCAAATCCATCAATCCCTCCTAGATATACTAGAACCAACTTCTAACCGACCACTTATTTACATCACGTTTTTCGCTAAATAAAAAGGACAATCGAACATATGTTTCCATCTTTAATTAAGTTGTGATATTGGTAAAGTAAATCAGGTAACTCTGAAATAAAAATCTTATCTGTATACCATGGAATAAGTGAAAGATAATGGTACCCCTGTTTCCGAAAATCGCAACATTTCAGCCGATTTTCACGATTCGGACAGAACCACATTTCGGAATCTTGTCTGCATATGCTTATGATTTGTGCGAATATTTAGAAAATGTTTAAATGAACTTGAGAATTCATAATAAGGCATTATTTTAATACAGAATTCAAAATTTTAGTCACAATTAAAAAACGTTCTCCACAACAGTTATATTCCTTGCGAAGTTCGAAACTGGGGGTACATGTGCATCCTCTGCTGCCAGGCAAAAGATATTAAAGGTATTGCGCTCAAACATTTTACAACGTTTACATGACACATTGGGAGTACTGAACATAAGGGAATTATGTCCGGATATCATCATCAAACGACAGTGTTCAAGACAAAGCAAGTGGTCGGTTAGAAGTTGTGCTTAGTATATATGGTGCAGACAAGGCATTTTTCAACATTCTTTATCCTTCTGTGTCCTTGAAAAATGAGATCAAGGTCATCAACTTCTAATCAATTCTTTTCCATCTCCCAGCGATATATCTGTGCTAGTTTGGTTAAAATCCATCCTTCCACTAAGTAGATATGGTGCAGACAAGGCATTTATCAAGGTTCTTTGATCTCCTGTGAGTCAAGGTCATTAAAATCTAACAACACCAACAGGATATACACCAAAAACAGTATGTCCCCACTCCAATGGTGTAAGGTGGGAGGAGATAGGGGAAATAATACAATACTACAAGACTGATTTAGAAGCTGAGGTCATCTTGGAGAAGAAATCTCCATCTTATCTCTGAATAAATAGGGCAAACAGTCTTGAAAAATAACTTTCCATCTACTGAGTCACTCCACTGTAATCTGACTCACCGAGATCAGCTGATATTGCAGCACTGACAAGATTTGCTACTCCTCCTATAAAATACCCTGTTATAGTCATCAAAACTGCATTTGTTGTCATATCATTTGGCGAATCTGAAAAAAAAAACATACTAATCATGACTATTAATGTTTATTTACAGTAAAAAAAAAAAAAAATGAGTGAATCACATAAAATGGTGCACATGTACTACCTTCTTACAATAAAATTTTGGATACAAAGCAAAGGGATGGCTGGCTGGCTGGCTGACTGGATGGATGGGCAGATGACTGGACAGATGGAAGGATGGCTGAAAAGGATGGATGGACAGATGGATGGATGGGTGGGTGGGTGTGTGGGTGGATGGATTTCAGCTACCAGTAACATATCACTCAACAAGACGTGTCCGCGTACAGGATAGCTCGCCTGCAGCGCATTGCTCATCTCATAAAAAAACTTTAACCAAAACATCCAATCCGGACGCCGACGCGGATGCGGACGCTGACGCCAGGGTGACAACAATAGCTCTTCCTGAACTTTCGTTCAGGCAAGCTAAAAACACTTGATCTACAGTAAACTTCCATCAGCATCTTTTGTATACATAACTGCATTGTAAAGTAGTAGTATTTCAATTCTCATATTGACTTTGCCCCCGCACCTCAGCGGAACGAATCCATAGCCGCAGAAACGGGGAGCCGAGCGTCCGTCCATCTGCATTGTAAAACCAAAGTGTTCTCTTTTTCAGGAGAATTATAATAATTATTTCAGATGTCCCAAGTTTTTTTTATTTTTTAAAGTATCTCTTAAATATACAATATCATCTCCTTATGAAATACAACAATATCTGACTTACGACTATATCCAAAAAGAACTGGAATAGCTATGACTAACATTGGTACAACTACTATAGATCTTCTATTAAAACAGTCCTGAAAAATAAGATATGAAGGGTATTTAACCCTTAAAGCGCCAAGTATGAAAAAAAAAAAAAAAAAATGAAAAATTGTTGAATTTGCAAACAGGAAGATCCAGACCCATCTCATCTGGATCTACACTCTTTGCCCTTTAGTTTTCGAATTCTCTATATAATATCGCTTGGATGAAACATTTTTTGAAATTCTGCAGAGGTATATTTTGTCATCTGCATTTTGGCGCATTAAGGGTTAAGTCAATCCTAACTATTCTGAGGCAATATGCTTTAAACCTTAGAGCATCAGAAATGAAAGTAGTTGAATTTGCAAACAGCATTGATCCAGATGAGGTGGCTCATGATGAGCCACCTCATCTGATCTACACTTTTTGCCCTCTAGTCTTTAAATTCTCAATAGGATAAAGTTTGAATGAAACATTAAACAAAATTTTGCAGACTTAAGTTCTGTCGCCTGCTCTTTTGACTCTTTTAATCATTACATGATACTTTATAAAACAGTAATGAAATCATACCACCATAATCACTTTCAAAATACTTTACTCATCAGCTATTATGTTACACTTCTATCAACATCAGCAATATAAAATGAGCCCCGAAACAACAAAACCAAACAAGAAAATTGGTGGAACTGATGGATGCTCCGCGAAGGCTTAGAATAGGACAATGGGTATCCTGGTGAAGAAGTGATTTTCTGTGTAAACTAAATGCAATTCAAAATGGAAAAAGTAATTCTCTTCAATACTTTTAGAGCAATGCTCTAGACATGCATACAATGGAGAACAAGAGCTTCGCTGAGCGGGGCAATATACGCCCGTTGGGGCTTAAAGTTGGGAAGAAAACAAGAGATGACAGAACTTTGTCAGTAGCTTAAATCTTCAATGATAAGGTTGATATAAAACTTCAAAACAAGCAAAGCTAATATGAACTTCCTAGACAAAAATTAGAAAGGGGCATAATTCCATCATAAATGGAAGTTCGGTTATGGTTCTTTTTCTCTTCATATCGTCTGATATTTGTACAAACTTCCGTGAAGAAATCTTAAAGAGTTTTCAAGATATGGAGCAGACACAAAGCTAATATGAAACTAGAATTGTTTTTCTACGAAAAAACAGATGTCTCCCCCCCTTTCTGATGTCAAAAGGATCAGTCATTAAATACAATTTCAAACGGAAACTTTAAATACAATTTCTAATGCAAATACTGGTCATTTTTCATGCAAACAATGAGCTCGTATCCAGTGAAGATATTTTGTGATAGACTAATAGACAGACGCCAAGGGAAAAACAATATGTTTCCCTACCCTGAAGCAGGGATTCATAATAAGTAAAAAGTATAAACGCAAGAGTTATAGTTGTTATGCTCTGCATGCCATGTAATGTTGACTGATATTCATATTTAGTTTTTGTCAAAAAATATATATGCAAGAGTTACAGTGCTCTGCACGTCGTCTATTTATATGTTGACTGATATTTGTATGAAGTTTCATGAATATAGCTTAAACGGTTTTCAAGTTATAGAGCTTAGACAATTGAGACACGATTTTGTGAATGACAAAGTTCCAAGGGAAATAACTCAAATAGTATAAATGCTGTGCTCTGCAGGTTGTCTAGTGTTGACTGACATTTGTATGAAGTTTCATGAATATAGCTTGTCCGGTTTTCAAGTAATAAAGCGATTGAGACACGATTTTGTGACTGACAAAGGTCCAAGGGAAATAACTCAAGAAGTATAAATGCAAGAGTTATGGTTCTTGCACTATGCAATTCTTCTAATGTTGATTGATATTTGTATGAAGTTTCGTGAATATAGCTTGAATGGTTTTCAAGTTATAGAGCAGACACGACTGAGACACAATTTTGTGACTGACAAAGTTCTAAGGGAAATAACTCAAATAGTATAAATGCTAAAGTTATGGTTCTTGCATTCTAAACGTCGTCTGATGTTGATTGATATTTGTATGAACTTTCATGAATATAGCTTGAATGATTTAAAGTTATAGACGGACTCGACTGAGACGCAATTTTGTGATTGACAAAGTTCCAAGGGAAATAACTCAAAAAGGATAAACGCCAGAGTGCTTTCTGCACGTCGTCTGATGTTGATTGATATTTGTATGAACTTTCATGAATATAGCTTGAATGGTTTTAAAGTTATAGACAGACTCGACTGAGACACAATTTTGTGATGGACAAAGTTCCAAGGGAAATAACTCAAAAAGTATAAATGCCAGAGTTACCATTTTGCACTCTGCACATCGCTTCATGTTGATTGATATTTGTATGAAGTTTCGTGAATAAAGCTTGAGCAGTTTTCAAGTTATAGAGTGGACACAATTGAAACACAATTTTGTGATGGACTAAGTTCCAAGGGAAATAACTCAAAAAGTATAAATGCCAGAGTTACCATTCTTGCACTCTGCACGTCGTCTCATGTTGATTGATATATGAAGTTTCGCGAATATAGCTTGAGCGGTTTTCAAGTTATAGAACCGACACGATTTGTGACAGGACTAAGTTCCAAGGGAAATAACTCAAAAAGTATAAATGCCAGAGTTACCATTCTTGCACTCTGCACGTCGTCTCATGTTGATTGATATTTATATGAAGTTTCGCCAATATAGCTTGAGCGGTTTTCAAGTTATAGAACGGACACGATGAAACACAATTTTGTGATGGACTAAGTTCCAAGGGAAATAACTCAAAAAGTATAAATGCCAGAGTTACCATTCTTGCACTCTGCACGTCGTCTCATGTTGATTGATATTTATATGAAGTTTCCCGAATATAGCTTGAGCGGTTTTCAAGTTATAGAACGGACACGATTTGTGACAGACGGACAGACATACGGACGGACGGACAGACAGACGCCCGGGGAAAAACAATATGTCTCCCGACCCTTAAGGGGGGAGACATAATTACTATATGAAAAATACAAAGGTGTATAATTCCATCAAAACTGAAAGTAGGGTTATGATCCTTTTTCTCTGCACATTGTCTGATGATGCTTCATATTTGTATAAACTTTTATGATGAAATCTTATACAGTTTTCGAGATATGGCGCGGAAAAATAATGTTACCTTTTGAACTTTGACCTCTAAGTGTGACCTTGACCTTTGTCGAACATTGTTGGAATACAATTTCTGCATGATGCCTCTATAAGGTGAACATTTGACTCAAGTTTCAAAAACATCTTTCAAAGGGTTAACGAGATATGGAGTGGACACAAATTTAATACAAAATTACAATACTAGAAATACAAAAGGGCGTAATTTCATTATAAATGAAAGTAAGGTTATGATTCTTTTTCTCTGAACATCGTTCGATGGTGCTTTATATGTATACAAACTTTCATGTAGAAATCTTAAACAGTTTTCGAGATATGGAGCGGACACGAAGCTTATATATAATTACTATAAGAAAAATACAAAGGGAAATAATTCCATCAAAACTGAAAGTAGGGTAATGGTTCTTTTTCTCTGCACATTGTCTGATGGTGCTTTATATTTGTACAAACTTTCATGAAGAAATCTTATACGGTTTTCAAGATATGGAGCGGACACGAAGCTTATATGAAATTACCTTTGAAAAATACAAAGGGAAATAATTCCGTTAAAAATAAAAGTAGGGTAATGGTTCTTTTTCTCTGAACATCGTCTGATGGTGCTTTATATTTGTACAAACTTTCATGAAGAAATCTTATACGGTTTTCTAGATATGGAGCGGACACGAAATGTTACCTTTTGACCTTTGACCTCTAAGTGTGACCTTGACCTTTGTCGGACATTGTTGAAATATGCGTTCTGCACATCGTCTCGTTAAGGAAAACATTTGACCCAAGTTTCAAAAAAATCTTTCAAGGGGTTGAGGAGATATGGAGCGGACACGAAAAGGTTACGGACGGACGGACGGACGGACAGACGGACGGATGGAGGCCCCGACATAATACGACCCGTCATCGACGGGCGTATAAAAAATAAGAAGGGAAGTAACTCCAAAATAACTTGGGATACAGTTATGGTTCTTCTGCTCTGCGCTTCTTCTCATTGCCCTCTATTATCAATATAAGAAGTTTCATTCATGTTCCCTTAAATATGTACAGAGATATGCTCAAGACAAGCTAAATCACTTAAAAAATTAGGAAGGGCACTAATTCCGTATTTACTAAAGGTAATGTTATAGTTCTTAAGCTCTGCACTTCCTTGCATTACCCACTATCAACGTGTAAAATTTCATTTGGTTTCCTACAATACTTCCTAAGATATGCTTCATACAAGCAAAATAAAGCACAAATTCAGAAGGGAGCTAACTCTGTAATTATTTATGACAGGGTTATGGTTCTTATGTTCTCCACTTTCACTCACTGCCCTCTATTAGTGTGTGAAGTTTCATTAAGTTCCCTTGTATACTTTCAGAGATATGTTCTGGACATGCAAAATACTGAAAAATAGGAAGGGAACTAACTTTGTAAATACTTAAGACAGGGTTATGGGTCTTGTGCTCTGCACTTTCTACTATTGCCCTCTTTCAATGTATGAAGTTTCATTAAGTTCCCTTTTTGAAAAAAAAACTGGAAAGGGAGCTAACTTCATAAATACTTGTGACAGGTTACTCTAATTGTCCTCTATCAATGTGTGAAGTTTCATTTAGTTCCCCCCTTATACTTTCAGAGATATGCTCCAGACAAGCAAAATAGTGAAAAAACTGGAAAGGGAGCTAACTTAGTAAATACTTGTGACAGGGTTACAGTTCTTGAGCACTGAACTTCCTCTCATTGTCCTCTATCAATGTGTGAAGTTTCATTTAGTTCCCCCTTATACTTTCAGAGATTTGCTCCGGACAAGCAAAATTGAAAAAAAACTGGAAAAGGAGCTAACTTTGTAAATACTTGTGACAGGGTTACCGTTCTTGTGCACTGCACCTTCCCTCGTTGTCCTCTATCTATGTGTGAAGTTTCATTTAGTTCCCCCTTATACTTTCAGAGATATGCTCCAGACAAGCAAAATAGTTAAAAAACTGGAAAGGGAGCTTACTTCGTAAATACTTGTGACAGGGTTACGGTTCTTGTGCAATGCACTTCCTCTCATTGTCCTCTATCAATGTGTGAAGTTTCATTTAGTTCCCCCTTATACTTTCAGAGATTTGCTCCGGACAAGCAAAATTGAAAAATAAACTGGAAGGGAAGCTGACTTTGTAAATACTTGTGATAGGGTTACCGTTCTTGTGCACTGCACCTTCCCTCGTTGTCCTCTATCTATGTGTGAAGTTTCATTTAGTTCCCCCTTATACTTTCAGAGATATGCTCCAGACAAGCAAAATAGTTAAAAAACTGGAAAGGGAGCTTACTTCGTAAATACTTGTGACAGGGTTACGGTTCTTGTGCAATGCACTTCCTCTCATTGTCCTCTATCAATGTGTAAAGTTTCATTTAGTTCCCCCTTATACTTTCAGAGATATGCTCCGGACAAGCAAAATTGAAAAAAAAAACTGGAAGGGAAGCTGACTTTGTAAATACTTGTGATAGGGTTACCGTTCTTGTGCACTGCACCTCCCCTTGTAGTCCTCTATCTATGTGTGAAGTTTCATTTAGTTCCCCCTTATACTTTCAGAAATATGCTCCGGACAAAAGTGTGATGGACGGACGGACAAAGCGGCAACTATATGCTCACCCTTCGGGGAGCATAAAAAGTGGCAGGTGCACCCAGCTAAGACTCAGATCAGCCTGGGCATCCACCCAGTCTGCTCAGAGTCTTTGCTGTGCATTTAAAGGGTTGCTAAGGGTCTAAGCTACCTTCATGCCGACTGAGAAGACACTGATCAGACTTGGTGAATTTCAAGGCTGATCTATGTCTTTGCTGGGTGCACATGCCACTTTGTTGGTTTTGTCGTGTTGTGGCTCAAATCATTTCTTTATCAAATCACACAAATCAGGTTCTACAATCTGCAAAATTCACACTTTTTTCCACAAGTCCTCATATGAAAGGGAAGTTACTGACTTTATTTCAAGGATATTTCAACCACCTGGAGGAAGTAAAAGTGATGTTGTTTACTGTAAACCAAACAAGACCTGTCCGAAGTACAGGATAGCTCGCCTGACAGCGCCTTGCCCATCACATAAAAACTTTAACGTAAAACTTTAACATTTTGCTAACGCTGATGCCACCGCCGCCAATGCCGGGGCTAGTGCAATAGCTTTTCTGTACATTTGTACAGGCGAGCTAATGAGTTCTAAAATTTGGGACAGATAGGTCTGAATCAATAATACATAACCAAGGTCTACACTGTTTGCCATTCCATCTGCAATTTTTGGACTACTGCACTGATTATGAGAACCAAAATTGTTCAACTTCTAGGACAGTTAATAGAGTAATTATTTAGGTATCCCAATAAAGCAGATTTGGGTAACTTCGGACGTAGGGGGAGTGGGGTGGGGAGTAAATTTGGAGATACCATTGCAAACAGTGAAAATCCTGATGAGACGGCTCATAATGAGCCGTCTCATCAGGATTTTCACTTTTTGCCGAGTTATTTTTGTTTTAGTTCCAAACAACTGACATAAAGGAAACAATGCCACTGTCCGAATTTACCCGCTGTCCGAAGTTACCCGACTCTCCCCTATTTAGAATTTTTACAATAATGTTTGTTGTCCACAAGATGTTGAATTTCTTTCCAACTGACAAAGGGCAAATTTGAAGAAATAAAGTTACTGTAAAATGGCATGGCCTTTATCGATGTAAAGCACCATTATGAGAATTTCAAACTTGACAAATACATGTATATAGCTGAATCTCTTTGTCTCAAAGACCGATATCTCAAAGTACCCTTTTATATCAAAAAATATAGTTTAGACAATTTCCTACTTTCTTTGAATTTCAAGTTCTGTTATGTCAAACTACTGGTATCTCAAAGTACATATTCTGGGACCAGAAAATTTACCTTGTGATATCAGTAATTTATGATGAACTTCGACTTCAAGATATTGAGAGCTGACTGTATTTCATTTAAACACTCAAAAAAAATCTTAGTTTAGAGTAATTTACTCACAGATATAAGTCCTGCTATAGTTCCTCCTGCAAAATCAATGTAGAATAAATCAGCTGTGTCACAAAGAAGCCTCTCTTATGGTAAACTCATACACTCTCAGATGAAACTACTCTTTCATTCTACTTTTTTGCTTCCCTCCTCAATGGGTTTTAACTACTAGAAGCAAATTCTTTTCTTTAAATGTGAATGTGCTTCCTAGCAGCAAATTCTTTCCTTTTAGAGAAGAAACCTTTTGAGTGGGGACCCTCCTTACACAAATGGAGACAAATGAGCAGTGACACGACAAAACAAAATGGCATGTTTAACCAGCGAAGACTCAGATCAACTTGGCATCCATCCAGCCGGATCAGAGTCTTTGCTGTTCCCATGGAACTAGCTTAGACGCCTAGCTACCCTTTAAGCACACAGCAAAGACTCTGAACAGACTCAGTGACTGACCAGGCTGATCTGAGTCTTCACTGGGTGCAACTGCCACTTTGTTGCTTTTGTCATGCCGCGGCTCAAATACTAAAATCCCAAAAGACAAACACTCTCACTGAAGAGAGTTAGGGCATTGTAACTATGGTGAACTCTCAATATCTCAAAGTCAGAGTTCGTCTCAAACTACTGATATCAGGTCCCAGAAAACACTCTGAGATAGCAATAGTTTGAGATAACAGCAGTTCAAACATAAAGAAAAACAGGAAATAAGCTCAAACAATGTCTTTGATACGAAAGAGTACTTTGAGATATCAGTGTTTGAGATATCAAGAGTTTACTATATTTACCTTACTTACGGTAAATATTCTACACACTGGGACAGATAGGGAGCAGTATGATTAGGGTCTGCACTGTTTGCTCAGTCTTATCTGTCCCAATACCTAGAATTATTATGGTAGTCTATGTCATATTGACCTTGTCCGCATTTCTAAAGACAGCAATTCTGATCCATTTAGATAACTCCACTACTTGACAGACAAATTTAAGATGTCTAGGACATGCTGTTTGATTTTGAATATATCTCTGGGTAAAACCAATATGTTTTGCTTGTTAGCTTAATCAAGCAAATCAGCACACAAAAAAAAATCCTCTGAGGTCTGTAATTGGCTAAATCAATTCAGATTAGCAGACAGATATACAGAAAGTTTCCTGAAACAGCTTTCTACTTTTTTGGATGTATTTTGATCACATTTTAGCAAGGTCACTGCAAAGTCAGTTCTCTTTGGCCATGACTTCATTTTGGAGACAATTGTACAGAAAGAAAGAAACCAAAACTTATTACCATATTCCTTCTAATAAAAGCCACAACTCACTTTATAAGTGAAAAAGAGGCCAAATTTCAACAAGACTGGCTTCAGACCATCAACTTTGTTATTTACTGCCCAAATCGTATCCAAATAATGCCATTTGAAGGACTTGTGAATAGCAACACTCCCAGAAATATGGTATAAGCAACAGAAGACATGCACACAATGTCTGCACATGGCTTCAAATAAGATTTATCACCAAGAAGTGTTGCTACTCTACTGACTTCCAAAAAGAAAAACTTAGTCAGTAAAATGTAAAATGAAGGTCAAATTCAAATCCAGATGGTTGTGCTGAAATGCTCTTGTCCAGATTTAAGTATGAGTGGATACTATGACCCTAACACATATAGGAATGAGAAATATCATAATGTAAGCCAAGCATAAAAGACAGGTCCAATTCAAATGTGGATGGCAGTGTTGAAATGTTCATATGGACATAGGCGTGTGACAAGTGTCATAACTCCTAACCTACCATGAAGAGTGAAGCATAAAATATTGAGCAAATTCAAATAAGGATGGTGGAGTTGTAAAGCTGTTATGCCGATGTACGAGGGCCATTTCAGAAATAGTGTAAATGAGTATGCAACTCCTAGAAATGTTGACAGATTTTTGAAATTTTTGTCTTCACTTTTAGATTAAGATAACGCCCAATGACCTTTACTTAAAAATTTTCAGTCACTGGTATTTTCTATAAAATATGCCTTGACAATTGTGGTTAGGGTAGGGACACTGAGTAGAAACGGACGGAATATTTATGTGAAGACAAATTCATATTTTCCTACCTCTGGAGACAAACCCCTCTGGATTGATACCTACTGTATCTGTTAAAGTGAAATTATTCCAGTATGAAAGTCATATTAAATATCAGCTTTGCTAAAATGGAAGATTTATTTTACAAGATAGGCTAATCATGGAACAATATTCATTTCTTATGACGTCACTTCCTGTGCTAAATTGAAATGTAAAATAGGATTTTCAAACTTTGGTTTAGAGGTCAGTTGAAGTGAAAGTGAATGTTTGATGGCAGCTATGCAACAAAAATTGATTAAACTTTAATTCGTCATGCTTGTTTTCTGTGATAAATAATCTTTTACGGCACCTTATGCTCTTTTGTCAGTGGGCTACCTGAATTTTTACGATAAATTATCCCACCCACCCATATATTTCAATAGCAGTATGTCATATAAAATAAACCGTTCTGCAAGTCTTTATGCATAGATTTTGTTTTCAATATGTTCTTCTAACTTTTGACATTAGACAAAGTTAAATATATTTAGCCAGCGTCGTTTTATAAGAAGATAATCTAATTTTATTGCTTTGTATTTTATATTAATTGCTGTTACATTTGCTCTTTCCGATGTGGAGTTTGCTCTTGTATCATACAATTTCATGAGTCATGTTTATGCCAAACATAACAAAACATAGTGACCTAATCATTTCAGTACTAAAATGCCTGTCGTTTGTTGAAATTTGATGTGAATAGGTCAAAAACCACAATTTATGTATATAATGCATTTATAATAGCTTTGCATTTCAACCCGCATAGCAGAGAAAAAAGCTTGTTTATTATGTTACCTGTGTAGAATCTTGGAATGCCTTCTGTATAACTTTTTTTCCTTACATTTGAAAGACAGCGTTACGTGTTTCTTCATTTGATTTATCATTATGCCATTATGCAAATGGCGAAAGAACACAAGAGACTTTCAATGAAAATTTACAGTTTCCAGTATCCACACCTCGATGACCTTTATGCACGCGCTGTCATGCTTGAGTGACTTCGAAATTCTTTTATTACAGACCAATCTTAAGCGTTTGAATTTATCTTTCCAATTATATATAGAACCAATGCTAAATATCAGCCAATAGGAAACCCTGAGTTCATTTACATTATTTCTGAAATGCCCCTCATAAGCATGTGCCTTGTACCATGAAAAGACTAAATAAATGTTAATGTAAAGGAGAATGTTCTAAAATGTTTACACCTCTTCCCGCAGACTTCCCTCAGAAAAAGAATGAATTTTTTGTCCAGATACATTTGTTGGGATTGCAAACAGTGTAGACCCAGATCTGATCTGGGTCTACACTGTTTGCCTTGGCACTTTTTGTTTCATATTATAGAACATTTATCGTAACATCTGAACACTGTCTGCTTTTCAGGCTGTGTTTTGATCTTACGGTTGTTCAAAGGAAAAGTTCACTGATACCAGCTAAAAATCAATATCAGTTGTCCTTGAAAACAAAGTACATATATAAGTACAAAATCTAATTCAGTTTCATTGGGACTCTCTTTCTAATAGCATTGTAGTTTGCCAACTATGGGAGTGCTAGTGGGTTAAGCCCTGGCCTGCTATTCTAGTGGTCAGAGTTCGATTCTCCCTGAAGGCAGAAGTATTTTTGACCATAAATGGGGTTCCACTGCAAACAGCTTTTTCATAATAACCCTTCCACTGTTCAGATATGACTGAAATACTGTTGAAAAGGACATAAAATCTAAAGTCATCCCCCTGTTTTGCCAACTATGGATATGAAAACTAATTAGGCTGACCTACCTACTATCCCTCCTATATCATACCATATAGATATTTTGTCGGCTGTAGATTCTGGCCAATGGAATGAGGCACTGAGATAGTATGGCAACCAGAAGAAGAAGGAATAGTTGACTAGTTTGAGGCAGAAATAAGCTAAGGCATACTGAAATGGAAAAGGTAATGGAGTCATGATATTACAAGAGTTAGGTAAGAGACCTAAAATTCAGGGCCCGTTTTGTTTTTTTTTAAACCATATTTAATTTACTACACACTACATGGTTACAAAACAATACAATATACAGTATGGTACAGGATCTAACGGTATGCGAAACGCTTTTATGAAAGTCATCTCCCGGGCCCGGTTGTTAACCAAAGATACAGTCCAACCTCCCCTAACGATCACCTCTGCTAACTGTCATCTCCTCCCACCAACGGTCACCACTAAACAACAGTCACTTTCAGTTCCCCTTGTTTTATTTCCTATATTTTTCATCTCTGACCAGCTGTCACCTCTTTTTCTCAGTTAGCAGTCGCAATTTCTGACAAAAATGGTCAGAATTACCTCTGTAATGGCCAGTTTTTTTAATGGTGGTGTACGGTACTTTTTCCATTACCAAGCAACCTTTCACTTTTTGTTACTTATCAGCTAATATCTTTAGTAATGGTCAAAAGTAAAGATAACACAAAATGTTTACATTTGCATACATATACATCATTTTACTGTTGCTTTACTGGTACTCAGTGGTCAAAGCCAGAGAGTTACACCCTCCTAACTATAACCACCTCTCTACAACAGCCAACTTTGACTGTTCCAGATGTTGGCTGTTGTAGAGAGGTTGCACTGTAATGATAATTAATGAGACATTACATTTTTGAATGTGGTGTATGCAAAAACACTTCTGATTTTTCGCTGAAAACACATAACAAGTTTTTGCATTTTTCATCAAAAAAATATTAGACACTTATTTAGATTTAGTGAGTCCTTGACTTAGCTAATGATATTTTGAACAACTGGTCCCTGAAAAGCAAAAATAAATAACTTTTTCTCTTACTGTCTGAAATTTTACAAATTACATTCAGCAAATAGCTTTACTATTTTAAATGTTTGAGTCACAGTGTTGCGTATGCATGTCTCACTCAATGATGCTTGTAATTCAAAATTTTACTGTTTCACAAGCATGACTACTGTGACCCTGTATGTCCAATAACAACTGTATTTGCTAATCATAAATGTGTTTCTTTAAGAGTTGACCCCCTACTAAGAACCGAGGTAAAAATAGTAGAGTAGCATACCCAATTACCTGTATGTTGCTTATAAAAGCTATTTAAGCAGTGGTTGATTTGCTACACTTTGGGCTCTAAAGAGCACACTTTTGTACAAGTACAAGACTCACAGCTTCATGCTTGTACAACATTGCCATGTTTTGCCTGTCGCCAATTTGTCACAAAATGAATTAAACCAAAAATTTGGCAAAAAACTAACACCATCACCGAGGCAAAAGTAATTGTGACCGCATTAATCCTATAAATGGCCCTGCTCTAATAAACCCACCACCTGCTTCTTTTCCGAAAATAATGTTATATTTAATTGTATGAGCTCCTGTTTGCTTATCTGGGTGAGGTAGCTCTTTGAAATAGGGTCTATTCTTAAAAGGAAAGAATTTGCTCCTCCAGGAGCAAATTCTTTCCTTTCAGAGTTGACCCTCTACTAAGAATGGAGATAAAAATAGAAGAGTTGAATACCCATTTACCTTAATGATGCTTATTGGAGCTATTTTAGCAGTGGTTGATTTGCTACACTTTGGGCTCTAAAAAACACCCTAATTTCATAAAATGCGCAACACCCCCGAGGCATTTAATAGGATTAATACAGTACCTATGCCTTGCTTATTCTAGTTGCAGATGAGACAATAACCTATCCACTTACAAGAATCACTCCCGGTAAAAGTAAAGCTTTCCAAAAACTGAGAGCATTTTCAGACTTGTTCTCTGTTTCATCTGTGTCAGCAGACTGCTTCACTGTAGTATCATTGTCTCTTGGCAGCAAAGGATCTATAGAAACAACAAAATACTGTTATATAATAGTTTCAGAAAAGATGAAATCTACTTGTTACAGTGAAGTTTCCCTGCCAAATTTTATAAGGGGAAACAATTTTTGTGACAACCTGTCAGACAAACTCACCTTTTCAAAATGAGGGACACTTTGAAAGTGCTCACCAGTTCCCCCAGCATAAATCATCAATTTCATGTGAGTTTTGCAAAATATTAAAGGAATTGCTACTAATCATCATAACTCCCTATGGCTCAAATCCTCCAATTTCAGTACAAACAATATGAACAGATTTTTATTTTTCATCTAAGGAAATATATTTGCCCTTTCAATGCTCATTTGTTACAAATTTGAAACCAGTGGCTTATAAGGACTGCATACGTTAATTTTAATATCCCAGTGACCTTGAGCAAAGTTAAAAAATGACCTTGACCTTTGATGACCATATGACTTCATGTATTCATTTAGCTAACCACATTCCAATTATTATATCTAGGCTTTAAAGTTTCCATGAAATCAACTGTTCAAGTATTTCCCATTTAAAAGCATAACATACCAAAAGTGACCTTGCCATAAATTAGGTCAAGGTCAATGCACAATCATGATTTGTATAAATTATGATGGAACTGAGACGTCAATGCGAAATACCAAGCCACAAGGCCATTGGGCCTTTGGTTCTTGAGAAAAAGATTTTTTGAAGGGTATTTACCATATATGGGCATGGCTTCCATCATGGTCCTGTGACCAAGACCATCAGAACAAACTTTGGTTCCTTTGGCCCACTGAAGCTCCATATAATATTTCAATCGGCCCAGTGGCTGCAGAGGAGAGGATTTGAAAATGTTGTTAGGAGACAGAATCTAAGTGTCCTTGAACAAGGTCAAAGAATGACCCTGACCTTAAGTGACATAATTTCTTCATCTGGTCATTTAGTTAGCCATATATACCAAATATTATACCTTAGACTTAAATAGTTTCTGAGAAATCCACTGTTTAAGCATTTCCCATATACAAGCATAACATACCAAAGTTGACCGTGTTGTAAATTAGGTCAAGGTCAACTTACGGTCATCATTTGTACAAACTATGATGGGCTCAATGCCCGATACTACATACCAGGTTTCAAGGTCATAGGCCTTGCAGTTCTGGAGAAGATTTCTGAAGGATTTTTACCATATACGGGTGTGACGGCCATCTTGGTCATGTGACCCAGATACCCAGAATAAACTTTCGTTCCCCCAACCTAGGTAGGCTCCATATGAAATATGGCTTCAATCGGCCTCGTGGTTTCAGAAATGTTTGAAAATGTTGATGATGACAGACAGATGGATGACAGATGCCTGGCTATACTATAAGCCCACCTATGAGCCTAAAGGCTCAGGTGAGCTAAAAATATGGTAATTTCTTTTACCTCTATCATCCATAAGTTCATCTTCTGAGTCCTGCACTTCAATACTGGCAGTTCTTTGTTTCTGCTGTGTATTCTGTATATTAATATTGCCATTCTCTTGTCTCTGCTGGACATATACTTCAACATCTGGTTCATGAAGCTCATCAGGTACAGGTAAACCTACAAATAAATAAAAATGTGTCACCTGAAATAGGACATTAATCCACGCGCCCACTGTAATTACTCAAATCAGCCTGCACATCTGCATAGAGTGATCATAGTCTTATTTTTAGCTTTTAGATTCCCCAGTGTTCATGGATTATATAACTTAAAATGCAAGACTCTGATCAGAGTGCTTGGATGTGCAGGCTGATCTGAGTCTTCAATGATCTCACATGAGATGACTTTCACATAGTTTACTTACCATTAGAACCTGTACCATGTTGTTTATTATACTGTTTCTGTAACTGTAGTCTTTGTTTAAACTAAACCAATGATCTCACATACCGTAAGTTCCCTTTTCTTATGACACTGATGAAATAACACATCGTTCAGAGAATGCTTTTATTTTACTTATATTTGAAATTACCAGTAGAAGAACTGATCATTACTTCTCCAGCATTCTATGTAATGTGTCAACTAATCTTCCCAAGGTCGCAAGTGAGTCAAAGAATCCTCCTTATATAGTAGCACTCCTGTTTTAAAAGACATTGGATGCCAGAAGGTGCAGCCATAGATGCATTCTGTTCAGCCTCTTTGGGTATACTGTCGCAAACCTGATGTCAGCATGAAATGTCGCTTCTCATTGGCTGAGGTTTGATTGTACGTTGCTGAAAGTGCTTGTTTTGGATGCAAATTAGTACATTTTGACAGGTAAAAATATGAAAAAGTGCATTAGAATGGGGATAACTGTACTGAAAATTGTCATTTGGGCAGGTAAATCATTGGTTTTATGGTTGCAAATTGCGTTTTACGGCTCTGCTGGCGCGTCGCCGTAAAACAACATTTCCGACCATAACCGACCGTTTACTTCCCCAAATGACAATTGTGAGTACAGTTATCCCCTAACTGAAATGATAACTTTAAAACTGACATGAGGAGCAAATTCTTTCCTTTAAGAGTTGACCACCATTGAGAAGGGATGCACCTTCTGAAAGTGTACCCATTCACATAGAATTATAATCATATGAGCCACGACACGACAAAACCAACAAAGTGTCGTATGCTGCCTGGGCAGCCGTCCAGTCTGATCAAAGTCTTAGTTGTCCGCTTATAGGGTAGTTAAGTGTAAGCTAGCTCCATGCGGACAGCAAAGACTCTGCTCAGACTGGGCGGATGCCCAGGCTGATCTGAGTCTTTGCTGGGCGCACAACCACTTTGTTGGTTTTGTCGTGTCGCGGCTCATATTAAGAAATCTTACCAAGCTCTTTTGGAGAACTAACAAGACCAAAGAATACAATGATACCTCCGGCAAACAACACAGTGGATGTGACTAGAAAAGCAAACTGAAATAAAAGAGAAACATTTTAAAATAGAAGTGTGGGAAATGAAAAGAGGTACCAACTGTTCGTTTTTAACATCATTACAAAATGGATTTCTGAAATCACATGAATATTCCATTCTCAATACACTTACTAGCATTGTCTGCAGTCTATAAGAGTAGTATTTTGCAGAAGAAATCTACAATTTTCTGAATTTGATAATGCATACTGGGTGAAAGTTTTGAAAATTATATATATCATATCTGAAGCTGTTCTTAGTAATTATTTGGTTATGTTATATATCCTTATTGCTTAACTGTGATTTATCCAGTTCTGTCAAAAAGAAAAAAGAGTAACTATTCATAATACAAATCAATTACCATAAAGACATTCCAAAATAGAGTCTACTCTTAAAGGAAAGAATTTGCTCCTTTTTTCAGAGTTGACCCCATTGAGAAGGGAAACAAAAATGAAAATGACAGAGTTGCTGCCCCTGAAAGTGTTCCCTTTCTCCTTAAGATGTCCAATATTTAGGGTGCTTATGATACTACTGTAATGACCCTAAATATTCTGACAGTCAGATCTGAGCAAACATTGTAGACCCAGATCAAACTGCTTCTAAAGGAGCACTTTGATCTGGGTCTACAACATTGCCATTCATTAAGCATCATTTGGATGCATTAATGTGTGTAAAATCCATTTTCTATTAATTTTCAAACAATAATTGTCTAATTTTTAGGTGTCCAGAATTTTAGGGTCATTATGGTAGTACTTACATCATAACCATAATGTAGAACTTGTGACACCATCAATGCACCAATAATATTTCCAACAGAAGCACATGCACTCCAGAGTCCCAGCACAAGCCCACGGCTGAAACAAGAAGAAAACATTGAAGTATCATTAAGATGGGACACACATATTTATATTCGTGAGCATATAAAATGGTGTCTAGCGACCACAGTATGCCACACTCCTTACAGGCATATATGAACTAAATTTACTTGTTATTAGCCCTATCGATAGGAAAGGTACTTTCAGGTATGTATGACTTGTGAAGACTCGAGTCAGTTTCAGCATTCATGCACCTGTTTTCTCGTTCATACAATATGATCGGAGTGTTGCCAGTCCACATATTGGCAACGGCAAAACTGAATGTCTGATTTCAAGTGAAACGAACACTAAATAAGTTTCCAATCACCAAATGAAAGAACTTGTGTAGTTTATTTGTTGAAACTGCTTTCTCAAATGTTAGTAAGCATTTATTCAGGTTGGCACCAGCCGACTTATGTTTTTTAATAACAATTTTATCTTAGACCTTCTCTAAAGTCTAACTAGTTTCCTTGAATTTTTCTGAATATCAAGCTATCTAAACTATTACGCACACATACACACACACACATATAGCTAACTGAGTTTTTAAGATTCTAGTAATGTCATAAAATTTATGTTCCCGGGGACAAAAATTCACATGCTTACTTATAATTATTTTATGTAAACATCATGTTCATGGGCAGGAAGGAGCACCACAGAACAGATCTTCAACTTTAGAATCCTGTGTGAAAAGTATCTCCAACATCAGCAGAATCTGTACCATGTCTTCATTGATTTCAAAAAAGCCTCTGACAGGGTATGGCATGCAGCCTTATGGGCCACCATGCAGAAGTACAATATCAGTGCAAATCTAGTTCGCACCATTGAGCAGCTATACGACAAGGATACAAGTGCAGTCCTGATAAATGGCAGCACAGGAGAATGGTTCAGAACAACAGTTGGGATAAGACAAGGATGTCTTCTGTCACCCACCCTCTTCAACATTTTTCTCGAACAGATCATGTCTGATGCTCTGGAAGAACAAGACGTAAAGGTTAGCAGAGGCGGCAGAAACATTACCAATCTGCGGTTTGCTGATAACATAGAGGCTCTAGCTGAGGAAGAGCAGGAACTAGAAGCTCTAGCTGAAAGTCTCGACCAAACCTGCACAAGGTATAAGATGTAGATCAGTGCTGAGAAGACCAAACTGATGACGAACAGCGCAGATGGCATCCAGAGGGAGATCAAGGTAAAAGGGCAGAAGCTTGGTACCATAAGCAGCTTCAAATACCTTGGAGCAGTTGTCTCAGATGATGGCTCAAAACAGGAGGTTCTCTCAAGGATTGCACAAGCCACTTCAGCTCTTACCAAGCTGAAACCAATTTGGAGAGATAACAACATATCTCTTGGATCAAAAATGAAACTTATGCGCTCCCTTGTCATTTCCATATTTCTGTATGCCTGTGAATCTTCAGGCCTCATACTGACAAAGCTTTTCCAAGCCTGAAATGCCTGCTTTCGCAACCTAAAATAGCCCTTTTTAAGCAGAAAAAAACACTGAAAACTTAAAAATCAAAGCCTGAAATCAAGTAAAATTCAAGAAATGAAAGCCTGAAATCCTGCAAAAGCCTGAAAAGTATGAGGCCTGATCTTGAACATTGACGGCAGAGTTGGAGAAAAGAACGCAGGCCTTTGAGATGAGATGCTACCGAAGGTTACTGAACATTTCGTACAAGGACCATATCACCAATGAGGAGGTTTTCAGGAAGATCCAAGCAGCTATTGGAGAGTATGATGAACTCCTGACACTGGTCAAGAAACGGAAACTAAGGTGGTTTGGCCACATCTCAAGGTCTTCTGGTTTAGCAAAGACAATTCTTCAGGGCACAGTGAAAGGAAAAAGAAGAAGAGGTAGACAGAAAAAGAGGTGGGAAGACAATATCAAGGAGTGGACAGGAATGGATTTTGCTAACTAAGTGCAGCTGAAGACAGGACAAGGTGGAAAAGGATTGTTTTGAAGTAATCTGTGGTGCCCCAACGACCTAGTAAGGTTATGGGATAGAATAGACATGTTCATGGGTGCATTCATGTTTACTGTGAAATTGCAACACTAATACACTACAAACTCTCTACAATGCAACAATGCCAGTATCACCAACAAAGTAACAAAGACAAATACTGACCTTGACCTCCCAAACCAGTTGCCCATGACAGCCACTACTGTTGGCCAGCCTGTTGACTGTAACAAACCATTACATATCCACACAGCCACATATAGGTATTTATTGTAGTAATGGCTCCATTCTAACACTGACCCAAACACAAAAACCTGGCAACAGAAAAGATTTATTTCAAACCTATTTACCATATTTCCATAAAATGCCTCAGACATGTTGCAATTCATAGTCCCTATAAGTGGCACTCTTTGAGCACAGTCTGGACCAAACTGTTCAAAACTAATGACCTTCATAGTTAACGTGACTTTTGTACTGCAAAAGTTCATCACATTTGCCACGCAAAAATATGAGCTCTCTTGATTTTGTGCGTACTACAAGACTTAAAGAATCACTGACTAATAACTTCATTAAGCTAATGATACTTTGAAAAACTGGGCCCTGGGAAATATATAACAAAAGATTTTAGTGATCTAGAACCAATTTTGGTGGTATCTGGCCACTCGTTTCTTGCTAATAATGTAAGGGGGGCATTTATTAGAGAGGGCCATTGTTAATGTTTTTTAACAAAAACAGATGTCCCCCCCCCCCCCACCTGCTCTTTCCCAGCAGTATCAGTTTCTCAAAATGCTACCAAGTAAAGACCTTCTGTGACACTGAAATATGGTCAAGGTCAACTGAAATATGGTCAAGGTCACCAAAATTAACCACAGTTTGGTTCAAATCCATCCATCCATTCAGGAGATAGAGTGCAGACAAGGAATTTTTCAACACTCTTTGACCTCCTGTGACCTTGAAAATGGGGTCAAGGTCACCAAAATCTAATCAGTGCTTTGCCATATCCCGGTGATATATCTGTGCAAGTTTGGTTAAAATCTATTCATCCATTCAAGAGATATGGTGCAGACAAGGCATTTTCAACAACATTTGACCTCCTGTGACCTTGAAAATGGAGTCAAGGTCACCCAAATCTAATCAATACTTTGTCATCTCTCAGTGATATATCTGTGCCAGTTTGGTCAAAATTCATCTATTCCTTTAGGAGATATGGTACAGACAAGCCATTTTTCATCATTCTTTGACCTCCTGTGACCTTGAAAATAAGGTCAAGGTCACCAAAATCTAATCAGTTCCCCCCACTCAGTGATGTATCTGTGCAATTTTGAGCAAAATCCATCAATCCCTTCAGGAGATAGAGAGAAGACAAGAAGCTAAGCCAACACTGACGGGATCCACATCTAAACAACATGTGCCCACCCCTCACACACACACTCCCCCCTGCCCCATGGTGGGGGGACATAATTCTTTTCTTTTAGAGTGGACCCTATTTTTTCTGGGTTTCCTTGTCCACGAAAGTCAACAGTGAGTAACAAAATGGCAGAAAAACATGGACATATACCATATACTGTAACTCATGAATACTCAACTTTACAGAATGACAAGACATAAAAGTAGAAATTTTTTCTACTTCTGTCCAATTTTCATAGCAATGTTCCCCAAAAGGTTTAAAGGAACTAATCCACAGCTCGCACCTCCTGGAATCAAATCTGTCTATGTCCTCTTCAACTTGAAGAAGATAGTAAATGGAGTTGAAACTGATGCATGCCTAAATATATACTTACAGAGACTGAAGCTGAACACATTCCTAAAGCTAACACCTTACGAAGGTCAAATCTGGAAAGAAGAAAAATTACAAAAAAATAATAATCATACTCAGATAAGAAAAAATTTCAATCACCAATGAAACACAGTCTTGTGGGCCCACAGTCAAAAGGAGCATGAGTCCTGAGGGATGCAGTGATAATCAAATTAAATTTACTGTTCCTGCTTAATACTAGCACTAGCTTTGTAGTTTAACTTAAGAAGATTGAAAACTATTATTATTTCAGCACTAGTATGAGGGGCATTCATTAATGTTGTCATTGGGGCTCTACAGGGCGCGTTATTAATCCCATTCACATTTCGTTTACTTCAACCCTTTGAAGTATTCTCCCTTAACGGAAAAATGCTTTTCAAGTCTCAAAATCCATTCTGTAAAGGCAGAGAAGTAGGCCTTTTTAGGTATACCCTCAAAACACTGGTAAATTGCACTATCAGGTGCACTTTGGGGTTCATACCGATGACCAGGAAGGGTTTTCTTTAGTAAAGGAAACAGTAAAAGTTGCAGGGACTAAGGTCCGGCGAATAAGGTGGATGAAAGAGCTGAACTACCTTTTCCTCTTTCAAGAAGTCTTGGACAAAAACACAATTGTGAGCAGGTGTGTTGTCATGGATAAGACACAGACCTCTTAAAACGGTTGCAGGTCTACGTTTTTCATAGTGTGCCTTTACTTTTGACAACACACCATTCTTATAAAATTAACCTGTGATTGTCTAGCCATTTGGGTCAATTGCAATTGAAAAATACCACATACAAATTTTCTGCTGCACTTTTAATTATTTTGGCAATGACCGGCCTTGCTTCTTGGCTGGCCGGGACCAGGTCAATTTTACCACCTTAAATTTTTTATGCCACCTGAAAACTGACCTTTTAGAGACAACAGATGTCCCATGTATCTGACACAGTTCACTATATATCTGTAAAACTAGAAAATTTAGACCAACGCAACCTATAAATTATGTAGGCTCTAATTTTAAAGCTTGTTTTGTTTTTCATTTTGCATACAGTAAGGGTTGAGTGTATATGAATGAACCAACTTGAACTTTCAATATCTTTTGAAAGACTGAATGGATTAGACTGATATTTCATTCTCTTATAGAAAATCACTCTCCTGTGAAATCACCGCAGTTTCCATGTGTCCCTTACAGCCACGCGGTATGGTGGGCCATTAGTGACACAATTAAATGAACAACCCTCGTAAGTCTATGTTAAGCAAGAGATCTGGAGATATCTTATTAAAGGTCCTAAACTTCAGTTCAGTTAGTCCCTGGGAGCCTCACTTTTAAACCATGGGTGTTTGACAAGAACCACAAACAAAGAGAAATAATGCACTCTGACGCAGCAATTTTGTTTGTTGACCTGCTTCATTATCAGCAATTTTCCTGCATGAATATGTCTTATTTGTAATGGTTCTAATTTGGATGGTCAGGCTCAAAAGTGGATATTGTGTTACTAGAAATACAGTGACAGAGCTAACTCGAGCTCAGCATCTCAGCATCATATAAGGTCATACGGAGACTGGGACCTCAGATAAAAGTCTCATTAGAAAGACCAGTGGAGTAGCTGATCAAAACTGCAACCTCTGGATTAGCAGCCTAGCAAAACTAACATGAACAGCACTGGACACTGCCAGTCCTAAATATAATACATTTTACAGAATGATAACCAAATAAATTAGACACTACTTACCTGTCACCTAGAATGCCACTGATGTAAAGACCCTGAAATAAAACAAGCAAATAAGGATGGCACAAAAAGTTTTACTATATCAGACCTAAATTAGGCAGCGCCTGAAAAATCCATTGTCCGACTGCCCAGGACAAGTTAAATGTTTTGCTGGGCAAGTAAAATATTTTCTTACTTGCCCAGCGAAATGTATAAGATATATATGGAAAACCAAAAAATTTCAAGGTTTTGGAGCAGAAACTATGTATCTGACAAGTAGATCAAATTTTGATTTGTCAGGCCCTGTCAGGACAAAAGTCCTGACCAAACATAGTTACCTATTAAAGTCACAGCAATTAACTGTTCTAACTGCACAGGTATTTCTAATGATTAAAGCACTTTTTTGAAAAACGGATTAATACAATATACCAGCCATCCCCAAACAGTACAGCTTGCATGAAATGGACCATGCTTCTTCATAACAAAACTTTTGCAAAAACAGGATTCAACTTTCGTTCCCTGAATGAATATCAATGCTGGGTGTGGGAAGCTAAATCTTGAATGTAAGTTGTAACACACTTCTTATTAGGCTTTGCATTTCTTTGAAGTTTGATAAAATTCTGGAGAAATTGTTGTTAGAGGCATAATTGATGGATTTACGTAAACATGTGATGTTTGCAGCAGCCCATATAGAAATAGTTCAATATTTTCTAAACTGGATTTTTTTTTTTACATACAAGTGAGCAAATCATTTTTACATAAAATTAGAGAACAGTGACAGTCAGCCTTATGCCAGAATGTTCCTAATGCATTATACTATTCTTGGAGTCATTCAAACTTAAGTATTGACATAAAAAAGCTCAGTGCAAACAGAGAAGGCCCAGATCAGAGTATTCCTAAAGGAGCAGTCCGATCAGTGACTACACTGCTTGCCCTTCCATCTGCAGTTTGGATGCAGTTCTTCTCTGTAAAAATAAACTGTTCCTGTTATATCACAGTAGCCATTTTAGGTATCCCAATTTTAGAATTAAAATGACAACTGATGTTAGTTATAGCTATAAACATACCACAGCATATGAAATCATAAAGACAGCATCTAGGATACCCAAGTAGGTCTCTGCATCTTTTGGAGAGTCAAACATATGATGGGCTCCCCATATCTGAAATTATACAGGATGGAGAAACGTATGTCAGCATGTTTTAACAGCTGCACTGCAAAAGCTCCTCACATTTTTTTACGAAGACACATTAGCACACTTGATTGTACTTATACTAGAGGACTTAACAAATCCTTGGCTAATGCTTTGTTGAGCTAACAATGCTTTGAACAACTGGGACAAGTTGATAATCCTTTGATTTTATGTGGAGCTGCTTGATTGGTTTTCCTAAATTTCTTTCAAAAGACGACGAATACCGGTAAATACCCTTTGAACTGGTCAGGGCATACAAAATTCAGCAAAACGATACTTAAGATCGTGTTGTTTTGTAGGATTAATACCTTTTATCATATGACATCGCATCTGAGAGTGTAATAAAGCCATGCATTAAAAACGATAATCCACTAGTGGATTAAATATGCAAATTACGTCGTAACGTTAAACGTTGAGGTCCATTAAATCGTGACGTTATAGGGCAAATTGTGCTGATATAATGCGATTTTAGTGTCATATGATAAATAGAATCTTGCATTCGTGCTCCTGTATTATTGATTTTATTAAACTCGTTGGGGAAAACCGATAAGATGCTCGGCACAGCCTCGCATCTTATCTTTTTCCCCAACTCATTTAATAAATTGTTTTGCAAGATCCAAATGAATAACATAAACAAATAATCTGATGGACACTAATTTGGATGCCAGGATGATGGCTATAGCTTTTCTATAATATGAGCCGCGACACGAGAAAACCAACAAAAGTGGTTGTGCGCCCAGCGCAGACTCAGATCAGTCTGGGTATGAGCCCAGTCTGATCAGACGCTTCGCTAAGCATTTCAAGGGTAGCTAAGAGTCTAAGCTACCTTCATGCGGACAGCGAAGACTCTGATCAGACTGGGCGAATGCCCAGGCTGGTCCGAGTCTGCGCTGGGCGCACAACCACATTGTTGGTTTTCTCGTGTCACGGCTCATATATGTTTGTCAGAGGTGAGTTAAAAATATTTAACTGCACATGACAATCACGTCCTTCAAGTGTCATGGATGGCTATAGCATTCTTCATTTTTTTTTCTTTTCACAAAGCAGTTCAAATTCAGTTTTCAACCTACCACAAATTAGGAGTTGCTTACATGTTTAGGCGCAGCGACTTCTGTGGCATTTCCTTCTGTCTGGCTCCATTCATCAGATATTGTTGATTTGACATTACTGAAGGTTTTCCTTGTTGCATGAAAAAAGGCATAACTGAAAGACAAATGATCATAGAGTCAAAACAATTACTAATATATTGATGACTTTTTGTTCTTTCAATTAAGAATTTACATTTGATTTTTCAGCATTCATCTTGTGATGAAACCAGTGGGCTTAGCTAAAGTTCCATGAAGCGCAAAGCGCTTCTTGTAGAATTTTCATGAATTTTGAAGACCACCAGCAACACTCAATAATCAAAGTTTATCTCTTATATTTACACTTAATTTTTAGCAGTACAGCTACTTTTGTTATCTCCAACAATGATATCTCAAAATACCCTCTTATATCAAAGAATAGTTTGGATACACGTCCTAGTTTTCTTTACATTTCAACTCCTGTTTTCTCAAACTACTGGTATCTCAAAGTAAATTTTCTGGAAGCAGAAAATTTACTTTGAGATATCAGTAGTTTGAGATGAAATTTGACAGAGATATCAACAGCTGACTGTATTTCAGGCAGGTCCAGAATTTTACCCAGTTAACATCTGACATGCCCAATCAAGCCAAGCCTGATTCAAACTGGTTTCCATAATGCCTTATGTTATCTGAGAGCTGGAAAACACCTTGCATGTTAAATACATGCATGCCTGTAAGGCTGACATAATATGTCATTCCTCTTCAAAAAAAACTGACACAAATGTTTCATGCTGTAACTCTGCAATGAGGCTGGTGAATAATGGCAGCTATAATCATCATTTTTACATAAATATGTATTTCAGTTGATAGCTGAGAAATTTTAATTGAGATTACTCAGCAGCTAACTCTTATTTCCTTTTCCACAGCGCTATCGGAAAATAGAAATACCTACAATTGCTAGTGTCAGTCTAAGAGGTTAAACTAGCAGCTGTTCTGTTGTATTGGTGTAATTTCCTCCTCATGGGAGCATCATTCTTCATATGAATTATCAGTCATCTTATACAATTTTAATCGCTTTCTGAAAATTTTCTAATGCATATGCAAGGCCAGTTGGTAAGTACAGCCATTATTCTTTAACTGCTAAAGGTAGAGCTTTTCATGTACCGCATTAATCCTATTCAACACCCTGGGGGCATTGCAATTTACAAAAGTGGCGCAAATTATGGTAAATCAGTCACTGCCAAAATACCTCTAATAAACAGTATTAATATGAATGGGTAAACTTTCAGAGGAAAAAACACATCTTGCCTTCCTTCTCAGTAGGTGTCAACTCTTAAAGAAAAGCATTTGCTCCTGTTTGAGCAAATACTTTGCTTAAAGTCTTCGACTTGAAATTAAACTTGGTTGGTTGATTTGATGCTTAACGTCCACGGTAAAGAGCTAAGGTCATGTTGGGACGGTCAGTTAACCTAACCACACTATTCCTGGGCAGGCTTAGACCTCCTAAGCGGTTAACCAGTACTAAGTACACATACTTTCGCCAGTAACTGACAACTGCCCTTCTTGAATCAGCGGAAGGAAAAACGAAAGTATGAGGCCAGACCGGGTTTCGAACCCAGGACCTCTGACTTATGAGTCAGGTGCCCTACCGATTGCGCTACGCTGCCCGGCGAAATTAAACTTGGACAATGGGAAGTCGACCTGCCACGTTAGCCTATGAATAGGTTTATTTCTACATGATAAAAGAATAAAATGCTGTTCATATATACACATCAGGTATTTGTGCCTATATTTACAGCAGCCCTATCCATAGTTTCCAGCCGGTGCCACTAGGAAGAGTGACTACACTGTAGGTATTGCTATCATAAATGGCTATACTGATATTCAAATATTAGTCTAGCCATTTACCGGCCGTTTTGAGGCAGGTAGGTTAGGTAGGTAGGTGTGGCTCTCCAAACTCATAATTTTTTAAGTTAAGCTGTTTACTGTTGATTGTCTTTAAGATGAAAATTACATTGTTATCTGAAGCGTAACCAGGGACTGACAAATCCATTGCTGGACGCCCGGGACAAGCTCCAAATCTGGCCGGACAAGTGCTATTTCCAGCTCGACGCCCGGCCGGGCAAGTAAAAGAAAATCCCCAACACATAAAAATTTGGAAAGAATAACTGTAAGCTTGTTAAAAAAAGACAGCCGCACTGCAATTATCATGATTTTCTCACCTTTAGTTATTGAAAGTATGTTTATTGTCACCGAGTCCCATCCGTTAATCCAGTGTAATGGTTACTGACGGTGTTTGCGACACCTGTCAATCATTTAGCATTTCACAACTACATGTGGACCGTTGACCAATGAGTTTTCTTCTCGGATGCATGATGAGCTTGAGTCAAAATACAGAGTCTAGACAGTCGGTACTGTTTGATCTACAAAGCTATCTTAATTCTAGAAATTGGGACAACCGGACAGTTAAAAAATCAATAAATTTTTTATTGCGTCTAACAGATGAAAGCAGAATGGCAAAACAGTGTAGACTTTGATCAGACTGCTCATATTCAGGAGCATTCTGATCTGGGTCTGCACTGTTTGGTCAGACATATGTCTCAATATTCAGAACTTTTGAAGACCGGTATTCTTTGATGTAAAGTGCAAACGACCCGAGTCAACCAGTACAACGCATGAATTTTTCCTGCCAAATGTCACCTGGACAGTGTATGCTATAAAGATAAAAGGAAAGGCTTCCACAGTTACCTTACGTATTTGGATCACAGTGTAATATTGCTTGGCAACCAGAGTAGTCCCTGATCAGACTGCTCCTAACGTATTTGGATCAAAGTGTAGTAATGCTTGGCAGTAAGAGTAGACCCTGATCAGACTGCTCCTACCATATTTAGATCAAAGTGTAATTATACTTGGCAGTCAGAGTTGACACTGATCAGACTGCTCCTATGCAATTTGAGCAGGGTCTACACTATCTGCCAACATCTTTGTCTACTAATACTCTATACTCTTTGCTCAGACAAGATTTCCAAATTTTAGGGAATGTATGATTGTACAGAACGCAGGAGCTTGACCTTGAATATTTTTTCTTAAGGGCTTGTCCCTGCGATGATAATATTAATAATTATTACTATATTCTATAAGCTGGAGGCGACCCATTTAAAAAATATAACCAACGTCAAGTTCCTGTGGTACAGAAGGGCAACTTTTTGTTTTTGTGTGTGTGTGAAAAATCTGGGCAAGCAATTATTTTTGCCGGACAAGTGAATTTTGTTTTTACTTGTCCTGTGGGCAAGTGGAATTTTTTTGATTTGTCAGCCCCTGCGTAACTATTATCAAAGTGTGGCTGTGAGGCATGCTACAGACACTCCACAAACATTTGTTTATGCTTATTAGTATTTGCTGTCCCCAAACACTCCACAAACATTCGTTTATGCTTATTAGTATTTGCTGTCCCCTTTAGTGCCTATCGGGACAGGATGTTGACAGACTTATGAGGTAGGGCAAGCTGCCTTGTGACTTTTTGGTGAGATGCCTTCTGAAAGGGGGGTGAGGGGGCGTCATCCGAGACAGAATTCTTTAGATGGGTGAGTGGTCTCAGAATGTGGGGGGGGGGGGGGGGGGGGGGGGGGGAGTCATCTTGGGGCGAGTTGTCTTTGGGACGAGTTGTCTCAGAATGTGGGGCGAGTTGTCTTGGAAAGAGATTTTTGTTGGGTGAGTTGTCTTGGGGCGAGTTGTCTTTGGGGCCAGTTGTCCATAATTCAAATCTTGTACTTCATCATTCTGGACAATGAATCACACTTTGCATGACAGGTAGACTGGTTCTTTTGGAATTATGATATGAGAACTACAGAATGCAGGTGAACTTTGAAATTTAGTTTGAAACAATGCGGTATCCACATATAGGCCACTGTCTGGCAAACTGAGGGGTGTCAGTAACTTACATGACTGTGCTGAATTTGGATGAAGCAGCACTGTTTATCAAGAAAGGGGTCAAAATTGATCAACAGGGAGTTCAATATCTGTATGTTTTTTTTTAGCCAAGGGACTGAAGGGAGCAAATATCGATAATTGCAAATGTTTTCTATACGTGACCAAACCATTTATTTCAGTCAAGGTTTGTTCAAGTATACTAAAATGTAAAAATAAGTGAGGAAAAAAAAACTGCAGGAGATCAGTTTTGGACAAAATGCACCTACTGAGTCGTACTGACCCCAAGTGTCTGTGTTTAAGGGCACTCAACAATAATGCATTAAACACCATGTTTGATCCTATACTATCATAAAACATAGCACGCACATGCCCATGGTTACGTATACTAGAATCTTGTAAATTCCTCATTAGTGTCCGAATTGTGTCATGTCCGAAATTAAATCCGCTTCAGTATTTCGTCGATTTAAAGCTGTTACGAAACTCTTCCCAATATAGACTTACCTGATAAAAGTTAAAACAAATGTTGAGACGTGATAAAATGTCCACATGTTTGGACATTTATGTGAAATAACGTTAAAAATAGCTCAAAACGTTAAAAATTGAAGCGAAAATTGCAACACGGAAGTGAACACCGAAATTTATCTCCACACAAAAGAGTGAAAATAGGTAAAACCCATCCCTTCTTGCTCGTTCTTGTTCCACCGCAGTTTCCTCCTTCTAAGGACCACCCGGTGATATACAAGTCTGTAGCCATTGTATACGGCAGCATAATCGTTGATCAGTGTAGTACTTTCGACAATGAGTTCTTATAATCCAAGACTCCCAGTTCTAGTTCTATCCAGACAGTTGCCCAGCGATGCTGGATATGACCGACAAATCATGCATGTAATAGGTACGGGATCATCTCTCTCTCTCTGCATGCTGTACTTATGAATATAGTATGTATGGGATCATCTCTCTCTCTCTCTCTCTCTCTCTCTCTCACTCGTTTTTTTTTCTTTTTTCGTTTATTTACAAGAAATTGCAAACTGTAGATTCTTGCTATTTTATAACGGCAAAACTTGCAAATGATACATTTTAATTAAGTTCTGGCATATCAAGTCGTTTAAGTTGTATAAGTTGACTTATATGGTCCCTGCTAAGGTGAATACTATTTTTTTTGCATATTTGTTCTGGCCAACCTTCTTTTTCTAAATGCAATAATTTTGGCGTATTGTTTCATTTTTATTACGATTTGTTTACCTCTGAAGAAGCTGAGAGGCCTTGTGAACAAAATATCTGGAGATTGCCTTAAGCTATGATAATGATATTCAATGTGTAATGTGTAGTAAGAACATGAGTCGAGGACTGACCTGGTGTTGAGTTATGCTAATTTTCCGACATAGCCTTTACATAGAAGAAAAACAGGTCAACCATCTCTATAATATTTACATGTCGTTGAGAAATGCCTTTTTGCACCACAGGCATGTTATATATGAAAATCTCATCAACAATATATGAGACGCGACACGAGAAAACCAACAATGTGGTTGTGCGCCCTGCGCAGACTCAGGTCAGCCTGGGCATCCGCCCAGTCTGGTCAGACTCCTGGCTAAGTGCTTAAAGGGTAGCTAAGGGACTGAGCTACCTCCATGCGGACAGCGAAGACTCTGATCAGACTGGGCGGATGCCCAGGCTGATCTGAGTCTGCGCTGGGCGCACAACCACATTGTTGGTTTTCCCACGTCGCGGCTCATATATAAAGAGCCACTTAAACGAAGATCTACAGGTGTTGTTGACCTGGCCGACTTTTGAGCCAATCTTCCGCATATCTGGTTGAGCTATACCCTCTCCTTTTACTTTAGCATTCCGATATGAACCATCTTCTGAGGTTAGCATACAGCTTGGGGCGTAGTGTTTACAAACAGTTTCTGTTGTTGTTGTTCTTATTCTCATAAAGATGTTCCCCGTGATGCTCTTCGATCAAGGGAGGATATCCACAACCTGCACCTCTTGGAACGAGTCTGTACATTGTCTTTCCGACTGCCATATTTCTAGTCCGTCAGTCATGCCAAGCCAACGATTTTGCATAAGCTTGTATAAGAAGGATTTTAAGCCAGACAGAGTCCAGGAAACACATTTTCTAGTTAAGTGAAAGCGCTCGAGGACATTGAAAGAAGATGTAACAGACCTGGTATTCCCGGCTTTCCTTCCCTTGATATCATTTTCCGTATTGTGGAATCCACCCATTATTGTGCGCTTTTGCAGAAACGTCAAACACCATCTTAGTTCAACAGCTCAGATCACAGAAAAGCACTTCTTGAACCATTTCGGAAGAAAGAATAAGTAATTCGTCTCGGAATCAGATCTTCGGGTCCTTACTTTGGATCCCCTAAATAACTTGTTTAGTGCATAAACGCCAACAAGCTTTAGCGACATACCTAAATCTCATATCAATTAAAGTTTACTGGCTGAAAAATCCTTCTGCCACACTTGCGTTTATGAAGACCAAAATAATTCTATCACACACTGGAAGTAAAACCAAACTGTGTAAATGATTACAGTGCTCAGAAGTCATCACTGTTAGGAATTAAAATGTTTGAAACCTGATCATTTGTGAGAGTTTGTCTGAAAACTAGCACAGTTCGCTATACTGCAACGTTTTACATGGAGAAAAACGAAGAAGTCAAGAATTTCTTGTCTGGAAATTTGAAGCAGATCTGAATTGATAATAGTGTAGGAAAGTCGGGTAAATTCGGACAGCGGGTAAATTCGGACGGTGACATTGTTTCCTTGATATGTCAGTTGTTTTGGAATTTAAACAAAATTAACTGTGCAAACAGTGGAACTCCTGATGAGACGGCTCATTATGAGCCGTCTCATCTGGATTTTCACTGTTTGCAATGGTATGTCCGAATTTACCCGCTGTCCGAAGTTACCCGACTCTACTCTATGCAGATTATTTTGCGTGACGCCTGTAAAATATTTTAAGGCCTTCTACATCATGCTTCTATTCATCCATATTATTTCGATATTTAGTTTATGTCAGTCCTTAATCTAGACATGTTTAATGCATTCCAGAAAAGGCACTGAAATGACACGAAAAAAGCATGCTTTTTCGTGTCATGTCAGTGCATTTTCATGAATGCATTAAACGTAACGTATTATCGTATTATGCGATTCATGTGGAATGTGATAAGGGACATTCGAACTTAAGTTGAAATGTTCAATGTCGGCTTCCGTATATAAATTTGACTTTACAAAGATTCGAGAAGCTCCTTTCGGTGTACTTGCTTTACCACATATTTAAAGTAAAGGAATTCAATCACCATATCGTATAAGATGAGAAGCAGTACTACGTGTCAGTGGTAATGGTGGTAGTATAATAATAGTAATTCGAATAATAATAAAATAATAAAAACAAGAGAGCCATGAGGCCCTGAATCGCTAACCTGAGCAATTGGCCAAGTGGCTTTCTCTTATGTTTGAAATCGTCAAAATATGAGTCTTGGGTCAATAGTCAAAGAATGACCAAATTTAAAGAGTAACTATACTTCAGGAACTGACTAAATCAGACCCCAAACCCTATTCCCAACATCAAAGGGAAAGATTGACAAAGACATCCCAACAAACAATAAATTACAAGTGATATGCCGAGTCAGCAGCTCTTTCCCAAATAGGAGGCAACTCAGCTATCTTTATTGAACTAAATAATTTAGACCAACAGAAGGTTACAACAGACTAAGTAAATTATACGAAATTATACAAGACTTCTTGTACTCATAAATCTTAATGTATTAATTAAAACACCGTATATATCATTTTGTAGACCGAACACTTCAAAACTTTCCATTAAATCTTATGCTCTAGCATTTTCCCATATCCGACCATGCCACAAAAACGGTCAAGGTAAGCCAAAGGTCATTATTTGAACAGTCTTGATATAGACTAATAGTATACCAGTACTCCAAGCGACTTACAAAGTTTCAAGGCCATAGGTGTATTGGTTCTGGAGAAGAAAAATATTAAAGGTTTATATCATAAATGGGTATGGCAGCCATGCTCGTCATGTGACCAGGACCGTTTGAACAAATTTTCATTCCCTCAACCCCTGGAGACATTTGGCTTTCATGAAATGTTTGAAAATGTCAAAATAAGAGAGACCTGGGTCAAAGTCAAAGAATGACCTAGACCTGTTGTACTCATAATTCTTCATGACCTTATAAAAACGACTGTATATACCATTGTTTAGGCCAAAAGCTCCAAAACTTCCCATAAGATCTTATGTTCCAGCATTTTCCCATATTTAACCTTGCCGTAAAAGGTCGAGGTCAATCCAAGGTCAGCATTTGAACAATCTTGGAAGAACTTGAGTACCCGATGCGACTAATCAAGTTTTAAGGCCATCGGTCAATTGGTTCTTAAGCGGAAATTTTTTAAAGGTTTTTATTTATATGGGCATGGTTGCCATGTTGGTTATGTGACATGGGCTGTTTGAACAAATTTTCTTTCCCTCAAACCCTGGAGGATCACATATGAACTTTGATTACAACTGACCAAGTGGCTTTTGAGATGATATTTGAAAATGTCACAATATGAAAGACCTGAGTCAAAGGTCAAAGAATGACCTTGACCTTTTGTACTCATAAATATTCATGTACTTATTAAAATGACTGAATATACCATTTTTTAGGCCAAAATATTCAAAACTTACAATGAAACCTTATGTTCTAGCATTCTCTCATATATGACCTCGCCGTAAAAATGTCAAGGTCAACCTAAGGTCATCATTTGTCAAAGGTTGGTAGTACTTGAGTACATTATGCTACATACCAAGCTTCAAGGCCATTGGTCTATTGATTTTGGAGAAGAAGATTTTGGAAGCTTTTTACCATATATAGGCGTGGCGCCCATGTTGGTCATGTGACCTGGAAAGTTTGAAAGTTTGTTCCCTCAACTCCTGAAGACTATTGATGAAATTTGGTAACAATTGGCCCAGTGGCTTTTGATTGATTGATTGATTGATTTGATGCTTAATGTCCACGGTAAACAGCTATGGTCATGTCGGGACGGTCAGTTAACCTAACAACACTATTCCTGGGCAGGCTTAGACCTCTTAAGCGGTTAACCAGTACTAAGTGCACATACTTTCGCCAGTAACTGACAACTGCCCTTCTTGAATCATCGGAAGGATAAAGGAAAGTATGTGGCCAGACCGGGTTCCAGTGGCTTTTAAGGAGATGTTTGAAATTGTCGATGTATGAGAGACCTGGGTCAAAGGTCAAAGAATGACATTGACCTCTTGTAGTCTTAATTCTTCATGACCTCATTAAGACGACTGTATATACCTTTTTCAGCCCAAAATCTTCAAAACTTCCAAGAAAATCTTATGTTATAGCATTTTCCCATATTTAACCTTGCTGTTAAAAAAAGTCAAAGTCAATCCAAGGTCATCATTTGAACAATCTTGAAAGAACTTGAGTACCCGATGCTACTTACCAAGTTTTAAGGCCATCGGTCAATTGGTTCTTAAGAAGGAATTTTAAAGGTTTTTACCATATATGGGCATGGTGGCCATGTTGGCTATGCGACTTGGACCGTTTGAACAAATTTTCGTCTCCTTAACCCATGGAGGATCACATATGAAATTTGGTTACAATTGGTCCAGTGGCTTTTGAGATGATGTTTGAAAATGTCACAATATGCGAGACCTGGGTCAAAGGTCAAAGAGTGACCTTGACATTTTGTTTTCATAAATTTTCATATACTCATTTAAATGACTGTATATACCAATTTTAGGCCAAAATCTTCAAATCTTTTCATGAAACCTTATGTTCTAGCATTTTCCAATATTTGACCTCGCCGTAAAAAATGTCAAGGTCAACCTAAGGTCATCATTTGAACAACCTTGGTAGTGCTTGAGTACCTTATGCTACATACCAAGTTTCAAGGCCATTTGTCTATTGGTTCTGGAGAAGAAGATTTTGGAAGTTTTTTTACCAATCATGGGCGTGGTGGCCATGTTGGTCATCTGACCTGGAAAGTTTGAACAAATGTTTGTTCCATTTTTTAGGCCAAAATCTTCAAAACTTCCAAGAAAATCTTATATTCTAGCATTTTCCCATATTTTACCTTGCCGTAAAAAGGTCAAGGTCAATCCAAGGTCATCATTTGAACAATCTTGAAAGAACTTGAGTACCCGAATTAAGGCCATCGGTCAACTGGTTCTTATGAAGGAATTTTTTAAAGGTTTTACTATATATGGGCATGGTGGCTAGTTGGCTATGTGACTTGGACCGTTTGAACAAATTTTCGTTCCCTCAATCCATGGAGGATCACATATGAACTTTGGTTAGTGGCCTTTGAGGAGATGTTTAAAATTGTTTAAATATGAGAAACCTGGGTCAAAGGTCAAAGTATGACCTTGGCCCCTCGCACTCATAAATCTTCATGTACTCATTAAGATAACTGTATATACACCAAAGTTTAGCTTAAAATCTTCAACAGTTTCCAAGATATCTTATGTTCTAGCATTTTGCCATATAGACGCACAAGGAAGCAAATTTGACCTTGCCATTAAAAGGTCAACCAAGGTCATAGTTTTTACAATCTTGGTAGTACTCGCGTACTCGATGCTTCATACCAAGTTTCAAGGCCATCGGCCTATTGGTTCTGGAGAAGAAGATTTTTCAGGGGTTTTACCATATAATGGCGTGGCGGCCATATTAATCATGTGACCAGGACCGTTTGAACAACTTTTCGTTCCTAAGTCCCCTGGAGGCTACAAATGAAATTTGGTTACAATTGGCCCAGCGGTTTCAGAGGAGAAGTCGTTTGAAATTGTAGACGGACGGACGGACGACGACGGACCACGAAGCCTGCCTACCCTATAAGTTCCCCGGAGCCTCTGGCTCAGGTGAGCTAATAAAACTGACTAGATGATTCCCGGGAGCCTTTTGGGGAATATGAAAACTACTAGATCTACTGCTATGCCCTTCACACACAGCTTAAGGACGATTCATTCATCTAGTCAGAAGAAGACGGGCCTAGGCCCATGAAGGATTATACAGAGAAATAACAGTATACCATAAAACCATCAGTGATCGACAATCATCGGCAAATATTGTACAGTCAAACCTGTAATAAGTAAGCACCAAAGGGATAGGAAAAATGACTGCTTAAAGGCTCCGTTAGTCTATAAATTCACATAAAATTTTCATCGTGAGATATCGCTGGAAGCTTCTCACCACAGTTTCGCCACTGCGTATATGATCGTGTTTGGCTTTTAACAGTAAAAAAAGGTCCTTTAGTTTCTCATCAAAAAATTGAAAAAAAAAATATCTGCGTTATTTTAGTTGGCAACTTTAGAATTTTATTACAATGTAATAGAAGAGAAAGGACTCTATTCGTTGTCTCGCTTTTGCGAAGATTCATTACTCAAACATACTTGTCATTTTTCGAAAAATCCCTGTGACCTTTTGTTTTTGCCGGTTATATGACATAAACAAGAGGCCCACGGGCCACAAAGCTCACCAGATCTCTAGCTCAAAATTGATATCAAATTTGTCTCAGTCTGAAAGTCTGTTGAGTTGATAACAAAAAATATAACTATTTCCCTAGAAGCGGCTGTAGTGTAGTGGATAATAATCCGGACTACCAATCCAGGGGTCGCAAGATCGATCCCCCGCTTCTCCGGTCTTTCGGATGAGACTTTAAACCGAGGTCCCGTCTCCATATGACCTTGATGTTGGTGGGACGTTAAACCCTAGTTCACTTACTCACTCACTCACATATAACTATTTCCCACATTATGATTGCAGTAAATGCCAATTTAATTTTCCACATCATAAGTCAATGTAACTCTGATTTGCTATAGCAACCAAACGAAAGAGCCGATTTTCATAAAAAACACACACACACAAATTTTCAATTCCCCAGCCCAATGATACTAAAGATAAAATCTGAGCCCAATTGGCCCAGTGGCATCAGAAGAGATAATTTTTAAACATTCCCCCCCCCCCCCCATTTTTCCATTTTGACTTCCATGACAACCAATAAAAAGTGCAGTGGGCCAAAAACATATAGCTGATAGAAGACTTCTCAAGGAACATTTCTATAAAAGTTTTGTCAACATATTTGCAATGGCTTGGCAATAAATGCCATTTTTCAATTTTCCCCATTATGAGTCGGAATTACCATAGCAACCAAACTAAAATGCTGATTTTCATATAAAACATAAACTTTCAATCCCCCAGCCTAAGGATACTACAGATGAAATCTGGGCCTAATCGGCCAATTGGCTTCAGAGGAGTTAATATTTTAATTATTTTTTAGCATTTTGGTTTCCATGGCAACCAATAAAAGGAGCAGTGGGCCAAAAATCATATAGAAGACTTCTCAAGGAACTTTTCTATAAAAGTTTTGTCAACATATCTGCAATGGCTTGGCAGTAAAAGCCATTCTTCAATTTTCCCCAATATATGTCAATGCAACTATAAGTTACCATAACAACCAAACTAAAGAGCCAATTTTCATAAAAAACACAAACTTTCAAGTCCTCAGCCTAAGAATACTACAGATGAAATATGGGCCTAATCGGCCAAGTGGCTTCACAGGAGATAATTTTTTAAGCATTTTTTGCATTTTGGTTTCCATGGCAACCTATAAAAGGAGAAGTAGGCCAAAAATCATATAGCTGATAGATGACTTCTCAAGATACATTTCTATAAAAGTTTTGTCAACATATCTGCAATGGCTTGGCAGTAAATGGCATTTTTCAATTTTCCCCATTATAAGTCTATGGGAAATCTAAGTTGCCATAGCAACCAAATTTATGGGCAGATTTTCCTAAAAAAACACAAACTTTCAACTCTCCAACCCAAGGATGCTACAGCTGAAATTTGGGCCCAATTGGCCCTATATTGGCTTCAGAGGAGATGTTGTTTAATAGTGTTGACGGACGACAGACGACATACGACGACAGACGACGACGACGACGGACAACTGCCTATCCTATAAGCTCCCTCGGAGCATTTGGCTCTGGTGGGCTAAAAACCATATCGGCCTACATATTGTCATGAGACGACTGCGGTCGGGTCGGGCGATGGTGCTGGGTGACTTTCAGTGCCAGTTGGATAAAAGTGGAGCAAGAGTCTGTCGCCTATCATACCTCTATTATTTCCCCCCCTCTGAGAAGAGGCAGCTTGAACGAGAGCTTGCAGACTCGCCTTAAAGCGATCATACATGCTGGTATAAGAACAAATTATGGGTTAGATTTGTCTTAAGCAAATGACATGTTTTGGGCCATTGAGAATGCGAGGGAATTTTATCTCCCCATCTTCCTGGCTTCTTGTACACATTTTATTGGAAAAAGTAACCTAGTTAGCTTTTATCATAAAACTGGGATTATTTATATCTTTCAGTCATTATTCAAACTACATTCGTACTAATTATTCCAATCCCGCCTCAAGAAAAAATGTCTTGAATTATGTATGAATGGAAAATGACTCGGATCAAGCAGTTTGACCAGGGGCCGTATTCATAAAGCCACTTAAGTCGTTGCTATGTGGTTGCTAAGGCTATATATCTATAAAGGAGATTCCCTACAACTATGAAATTTGGTCTGGAGGAACAGTCTTTGTAAGACTGTTCCTCCAGAGCAAATTTCATAGATGTAGGGAATCTCCTTCAAAGAAATTTAGCCTTAGCAACAGCATAGCAACCACTTAAGTCATTTTATGAATACCGCCCCAGAGCTTTTTCTGTTCATAACAACACATTTATGCACTATGACTGAGGAACATAAAATGGAAGTGAACACTTACTAGCAAGCGCAGATGCACAGATCTGACTAAAACAAGCCATATAACATACTGCTCATTTGCCGTTAAGACACATATCAGCCATAGCTCTAATTAGCTATGAAAATAGGGTTATCGTGCATTTAAGTCGTCAACTGATTGCACAGAATTCCTTCTGTCTCTGACCTATAATTACACGAGACACTAATGACAGGGATGGTTCTTTATTGAGGATTAACTTCCAAGTGTCATTTTGATGGACGGGCACTCAGCGCCAGGTGTGTGCAACTATGGTTACGTACCGCTGAGCCACTTGGGGAACGTCATTTCGAGAATCAAAACAGAAAAGTGTCATTCTGTCTCTTGCTCACATAGTATCAGCACTCCAGTCAGCCAATGAAATTGTCATAATTGGTGATTATCATAAAACATTAAAATAATGAGAAGCGCGGTCGCTCAGTGGTTAGTGCACTTGTCTCTGAAGCCAGAGGTCGTGGGTTCAATAAAGATAGCTGAGTTGCCACCTATTTGGGAAAGAGCTGCTGACTCGGCTTATCAATTGTAATTTATTGTTTGTAGGAACAATGTCTTTGTCAATCTTTCCCTTTGATGTTGGGGATAGGGTTTGGGATCTGATTCAGTCAGTTCCTGAAGTGTGGTTACTCTTTAAATTTTCATCCTGCAACGCAGGAGTGTACAAAAGTACACCTGCTCATAATCCTCGAGATAGGGTGTAGCAGTATATATATATAGAAAGAAAGAATTCTGGTCTACTAATTGGTTGAATGAACTTGCACACCTTTATCTGTACAGGTAATATATGCTACGTATTGGGAACCAGACCCCTAGGCAGAGAAGTCCTGCCTTTATGTAGGTATGGCTGAGCCACAGCATGAAAAACAAATACAAACTGGCATATTCCACGAGAAAAGGCCCGGTCAAATCCGGCATGCGCATTTGCGCACATTTATGTAAACCTACTCCTTTTGCGCACCTTGAAGGATCAGATATTTCAGGCTCGATGCGCAGACCAGTTATAGCCTACAATGAAAACAAACGTTTGAAACGTTCATTTTTATATTCGAAATTCGATATGAAAATATTTACTTTTTGTCTTCTTCTTCCCCTTTTTAATCTAAGAGTTGACTCCCATTGAGAAGGAAGTAAAAATGAAAATGGCAGAGTTGCTTCCCCTGACAGTGTATTCATTCATCTTTATTTGAATTGTCTTTATTCCCTTTCAGCTTCCTTATATTCCAGAGCGCAAATAGAGGGATACTGAAGCCCTGATAATGAAAATTACCATTTAAGCCAAATCAAGCATAAGCGTATTGGCAGATTGCGCTAAGGAAATGCTGTCAATTTATAAGGTAAGATATTTGGGCAAACCTGTGGTTAACAATAGTTGTTCAAATATAAAAAACAGTAAAAACAAAGTAGTTTTTCTTCCTTCTACAAACAATGCCTGTAGAAGTAATGGAAGGTTTTCGTGGTTTCACTTGGGACTTCTATGGTTAAGGCCCCATGATAAAAAAGTTATACGGATCACTGACTTCTGCTTTGCATTTTTGACTATGACTTGTAACTTGCATGACAAATGAACTTTCAACTGTTTGTGTCTATGTAAAGTACGTTAAACATACGTTGACGTTGACGTCATTGTTGAGATAAATTGTAAATTATCCTCAAACTGATCGTTGAAATAATAATTTATTGTATACATTTCACCCTTTTTTGACTTACATTACTTACATAACAGACAACACTGGTTAGTTTTGACTATATATATGTGACCTTGACCTCATTTCAAGGTCATGGTACACAATATAATCCTTGAAGATCACAGTGCAACTGTTGACCATTCTTCTTCTTTGGCTTACTGAGTATCGTCCCCCCCCCCCCACCCGTGACCCAGCTTCCCACTCATATATATTGCGTACTTGGATCACATAAGTCCGCTGTATGAAGGAAATGCTGGGTCACGGGGGGGGGGGGGGGGGGGAGTACTTGTACCTTAACTATAGTGAAGCGTTCTATTTTGGCCGTTTTGACCGGAAGTGTAACTATGGTTTTGCATGTTTATATGCCAGTCAGGCGTAACAAGAAGAAAATCATTGCTTTGTATTGTGATATGCGTGTATTTAGCATGCATTTATGACAAAAATGTATGGAATGAATGACTGGTTTCAATACTTTTATTACCTCAAAAGATGAGGTATGCGAAAACCTTGAATTTAGGGTAGGTAGGGTCAGAATGGATTATCTCCCCATGTCTTTGGGTCTAAATCACAAATGATCTGATTTCATACGGTTTACATATTTGTGGAAGCTCTGCTAAGAAAAATTTGCACACTTCAAACTTTTGAAAATTCGGACCTGTCACGCCGGTCTAATGGGGAAAATCATAGAAGTCCTTTGGAACGCGTGACTGATCTAATTGCTGACGTCATCGGAATGCCCGACATATTTTGTGAGTTTTTTTATGACGTTCCTTGTTCCTTCTACAAATCATATTCTACGGTGTAGACCGTGTAACGTCTCTATGATGATTTTCTTTCTAAAATCATCATAAAAATGTATATTTATCTCTGATACTGTTAAAAAAAATGACAGGACTATGAGCGCGCTGGCAGGAGGGTTGGGAAAATTTGTATAAAAATACCACTTTAGCGTTTTCAAGTGGTAGAATCGAAATAGTTCTGCTGTAGTATTGAAATGTTGAGTAATAATTCACTGATTGTCGGTCAGTCGTAAGAAGATATAAACTCGCGCTGTGCGCTCGTGATAAGATCTACTTTCTAACAGACTTCCAAACAGGGATTTATTACTCAACAAGTCACTGCTAGAGCTGACCTATTTCTTAGTTTCGAAGCCGTTTGTAGGTAGTATTATTCCTGAATAGCTACCAAAAGCACTGCTAATCTAAAACTCTGGTAGTCCTTTCACATCTGGTAAAAGTGCAGTACCATCCTTATCCGGAAATTAGAAGTTTAAGCTTCTGCATAGAATCAGCCAAACTATAACAATACTATGCGAGTTGTACTTATGAAAGAAATGAGAACGGGTGTAGATAACAAAATCAAGAGAGTGGTCGACCTTAAATCTGAGACGTGATTAATATGGCGGTGATGAATGGACTTGTTTTGAATTAGGGGGCATAAAAATTCTGATAAAATGTATGTGAGTTTTAGGACATTTGCATATTAATACTCAACAGTTTCAAATGAAGATCAATTTGAATCGCATGAATCATGTTCTATTAAATAGGACCAAATTTTTCTCAATTCTCAACAACGTATGTAAAGTATTCGCAGTGATTAAATGCGAACGCTTCAAGGGTCAAGTCGGGTAAATTCGGACAGCGACATTCGTACCAGGCTCATATGCTTATGAAGTCCAGGCGTTTTGAAATAAAACCAGAGATGATACTGTTCACAGGGTTACTTCTTTGTTAGACGAAGTCTAATAAAATCATCGTTGCCGCCAAAACTTGACTTGATCTCTGTATGGAAGAGCGCAAATGTCATGGAATTGTTATTCACCTGTCAGAAGATTTAGTTACATTAAAAATGTTATTATTTGCACTTTGCATTTAGTTTTAAATATGTTTTTCACTTTAACGCTGTAATGATTGATAGAGTTAAGCAGAACGCGAGAAACGCAAATGCCGATGGCTTGAGAAAAAAAAAAAAGATTCTATGGTGCGAAAAGTCTTTCGTAGTAAAAAAGTAGTTCTTTTCCTTCCAAAGGCTGTACTCGGTGCGTAAATTTACCGGAACGGACCTAATTACTGGGTCGGACCGGAACGGACCCTTATTATTCATATTTCCAGCCGATTTTTGAGATATTTTGATACAATCTACACGCGCAGATTAATTCAAGGCCCTACCTATGACTAACAAGTATTATCTTAACTTGCAACCCCTGATTTTGATTTGACAACATCTGATAAGGACTATTGGCGAAACAAATGTCTGTCCGTCAGATAAATTGACGACTTATTGAAACATGATAATTGTGCTAACTGTACAATCGATATACAAAGTTTCCCTTTATACATTTAGACCACTGTAATGTTTCAATTTAAAGCTGAAACACAATAGCTCTACGTATTTTCTATGGCTGAAATGTTGGTCAAGATACTATGGAACAAAAATTCGGGAATGTTTTGTGTTTTTCATTCGCTCCAAGTCTTGGAAGAAAGATAACCAGATTTTTGTATAAGATTATATGATTTTAAGATGAAACGCATATGCGTGGGGTATTAAGAGGCCTACCCATGGCGCAAAATACTCAAAGAGTATTTTGACTAATATCTCCAATTGATTTGCGCTAGATGGCATACAGAATATGTATTAATATTAAATAAGAGTTATTTAATAAAAAAATATTACAAATATCTACTGAAGATAGGGGAAAACGGGTCCGTTCCGGTGTCCGTTCCGGTAATTCAGTCCATTCCGGTCCGTTCCGGTAAATTTACGCACCCGGCTGTACTGAACCGGGTAAAATACAGTACCGTATCATCGGAAGCATATCGGAATGTACCGAAGAATGTCAATAATTTACGGACCAGTCTGGTTTCTCGCCATAGTGGATAACCCCAACATAAGGATACTGCTATTCAATAATAATATCAGACATATTTACAGCATTTTGAACTTAGCCAGTTTTTATTTTGTTATTATGACATAGCGACAGGGTTTTGAACTTGGAATTTTTTCAATCACAGAAAAAAATTCTCATAGATACCCCATTAGATTTTGGTCCTTTTCACTTCGTCTTATATCCTTTTTTAAAAGATATTTCTTGTCTGACCTAATATTGATTGGTTATGCAACAGTTATTCACGATCAATCAGCTGACAGACCTGGTTATCAAGACATTACCATTAATATTAATTCTACTGCACTTACGTATGTAACGCGACGTCTGATTGGATAACGCCAATAATTTGCGACAGTTTATCCTGCGATATACTGTCGGAAAGCCGATGTCATTACGTAACGTCGCTTCTTATTGGTTGACGTTTGGGTTTACGTCGCTGAAAGCGTTTGCTATGGGCGCAAAATAGCACGCTTTTGAAGGTGAAAATGTGAAAAGTACATTAGAATGGGGATAACTGTATTGAAAATTGTCATTTGGGGAGGTAAATCGTCGATTATATGGTCGCAAATTGCGTTTTACGGCTCCGCTTTCCGACCATTTAACCGACGATTTACCCCCCCCAAATGACAATTTTGAGTACAGTTATCCCCTAAATAACAAAGAACATTCTGAGCAAAGCTGTATAAAAACACGAGTGCCAAATAGTCACGGCCGTTTTTAATGTCGAAGGACGACCAAACATGCAACTTCATATTTTTTCTTCAAATTATGCCAGAAACTCTCTTCTTCACTTGCACTACATATTATTTCACAGACTAGATAATGACCAAAGAAAATTAATAGACTAAGTATGACTGATGTGTCTTTTAAGTGTATTAATAATTCTCAGATTCTAAATACGGTCTTGACGTATTCCGCATGAAGACCCAGTTGCAACAAGAAACAATTAGTCATTTGGGATGCTTCTGTTTTTCAGACGGTGTCCTTCAAAACCAGGAAACACACAGTCAGGAATGAGACATTTTGATATTTGGATATCCTGTCGCAGCAAAGCAAAACGTGTCGACCAGATCAGACAGCTCCAAAGGAGCAGTCTGATCAGGGTCCACACGCTTTTGCTAACAGATTTGCTAACAAATATCCCGTTTTAGGATAGTCTTGCCCAAATCTGAAGATGAATGGTGTAAATGTAAATGTTTAAATATTTTGGATAGATGCGGTAAAATCCATATTCTCAAAGACAGTAGGAAATGAAGCTTGGCACAGAGAGAAACCCGACAAGTTGACATGTTTAGAGAACTAAGTCAAGACCAACAATGGAACATTCCAGTTTGACCTGTCAGTAGACCTTCACCTATTTGCCTTTACAATGCAAATATCTGTCAGCAAAGGAAGTTGCAGATGGGCATCTGCTGTTGATTGAGGCAGACTTACAACGTTTTCAGAGCTGGGCCTCATTTTCAGGATGCTACATGGAAGTCTAAGATATCATACGAACAGAAGGTATATTGTTGTATAGGACATAGGATATGAAGATATTCTTCTTTTATCTGAGAAACATGTGAGCGGCGTCACATAAGCCCTATCCTCCAATGTTATTAGCGTACAAACGAACTGAAATATGGTATAGTTATGGGAAGATACAGGTATATACACAATATAACTGGTCCAAACATTCGGTTTAATTTTGTACGTTAGTTATCTTTTATTTTCATGTAAATTTTTACACAGATATAGATAATACAAAATAGATGTTATGTATATCATGCTTAATATTTATTTTTTGTGGACCAGGACCTCTCCCCCGCCCCCAATCCCACTATTGGCCTCCATATCAACAACATCACTGTTTACAATTTTCAGCCTTCTGGACTTTATCAAGAAGAAGCATAAGTAAAATAAAATAATTGAGCCGCGACACGAGAAAACCAAAAAAGTGGTTGTGCGCCCAGCGTAGATCAGCCTGGGCATCCGCCCAGTCTGATCAGTCTTCGCTGTCCGCATGGAGCTAGCTTAGACCCTTAGCTACCTTTTAAGGACTTAGCGAAGAATCTGATCAAACTTTTTGGATGCTCTGGCTGATCTGAGTCAGCGCTGGACGCACGACCACTTTGTTGGTTTTCTCGTGTCGCGGCTCATGTCTACAGCTGCACGTCCGTTACATTTGAAAACTATCAGCTTTTATATATACATGTAGTTTGATTTAGTATTGACTTTTCTTGATAAACACCGGGAGGCCGAAACTTTGAAATTTGAAATAAAGAGTGACGATGTTTAAATATACTTTTAAAAACGAAATGCTTCGATTATAATTATATCATTATTATTAGAATTACTATCGTCACAGTTCGTTTTTGCACACCATGAAATTTATGTGTAACCGTTTCTAATTATTAAGTTCCACAGTGGTTCCTATGTACATGTATTACGATGGGCTCTGTCACTCTTATTGTTATTATGTTAGAGAATGGATATCACAAACACTATAAGTGTACGGCGTAGTAAAAGAACCAAGACTCGTGACAGAATATCAATAGTAAATAGTGAAGGAAACAGAAGACTTCGAAAGTTGTTAAATTTCCTTGTCACAGTAATTTATATATGTGTATATGATACACATAAGTCTGGTAAAATCCAGAGTAAGAACTCTGTAACTGAACACACAAAGCAAGCAAACAGTGACAATACAAAACAACATCACCACCCAGAACTGCATCGCCAATTTCATCCATAAGCGACAGCCATTCACAGTGTTTCATATACAAAAGAATGACCAACACTTATTGCCATGCATGCAGCTGCAAGAAGCGAATTGTTTCTGGAAGAATTGTACTAATACATGTATCTTCGGGGTCAAGATGTTGCCCTGTTCCACTTGAAGAAGGCCCAGTCACTGAAGAGAGCTGAGCTCGTATTTATAAAACCACGTAAGTCGTTGCTATGCTGTTGCTAAGGCTAAATTTCTATGGAGGAGATTCCCTACAACTTTTTGATTTGCTCTGGAGGAACAGTCTTTTTCAGACTGTTCCTCCAGAGCAAATTTCATAGTTGTAGGGAATCCAGAGCAAATTTCATAGTTGTAGGGAATCCCTACAACTATTTGATTTGCTCTGGAGGAACAGTCTTTTTCAGACTGTTCCTCCAGAGCAAATTTCATAGTTGTAGGGAATCTCCTTCATAGAAATTCAGCCTTAGCAACACCATAGCAACCACTTATGTCGTTTTATAAATACGGCCCCTGTTCTCTTTTTCTTGACAGAAATTCTTAGTAACAGCAGTGACATAGTAAACCAAACGGAGGCTCTACGCTATTGTGCTAAGCACAGTGCAGCAAGAGGTAAAGATTGTAACAATGATGCTCTAGTAATGACGACTATCAAATCTTCTCAGTATAACCAGGACCCAATTTGATGATCTATGTGCATATATCAAGCTCGATAGTTTTCGAGACACGAACTTACGTAGTATCCGTACGCGTATTGGCATCTTACGAACTTAAAGACATTTGCTAGGAAGTCGCCATTTTTATGTTATCGTCAAAAATGAAAGTTATGCTAGGGTCAATATTTTACTATAAATGGATAAGGAAATGGCTAAATATTGATGTCTAAATAATATTTTGGGGTCATTTTACCATTGTATGTTTTAAAACTAACCCTAAACTTGAGGAAAAGGTAAACTTAGCACTTTTTGCAATATTTTATTTTTTGACATTTATTCAAGTTGTGATTAAACTTGGTGGATTATAACTTTCTAAAATGACTTATTTTATTCATATCATGGCAGCTTATGGTGCGCAAGCACAATGGAATTTATATGAAAGCGTTACATTATTTTTTTACGCAGTATTATGTAAATTTTTCCAAGTGATTTATATGGGGGTAGGGGTAGAGGCTGTCAAGTAACAAAGAAATAAGCTCGATGACCTCTGCTTTTCTTTAAATTTTCTATTTGCTTTATAGTCCTGCTTTCAAAATAAACTTGTTTAACAAGCGAATTCGGTGAATTTATATCCCCCGCCGAAGTGGCCCTAATTTGTTTATGGTTTATTTTAAGTTACATACAATTTCGTTCATTGGTTACTTGTGGATTGTAAAGAAAATCAAGGGTAATAACTCTGACATAAGTGTGGCATAAGCTGAAGCTGTTCTTAAACACTTGTCTCAGCATCACTGCACTATGATGATACATATTAATTCAGTTTCAAGAAATTTGTTCACCGATACCTTAGTTATGGCTAATTTGTGGATTTTAAATCATTTCAAGGGCATTAAATCATGCTCTACTGGAGTGATTATGACAAAACTTAATGTGCCCTGCTGTGTCATGAAAATACATAATTATTTTAAGTTTCTTGAAATTTCAACCATTGGTTACTTAGTTATGACTCAATTTGTTGTTTATAAACCAATTCAAGGGCAATAACTCAGTGCTTACTTAAGCAATTCCGACAAAACGTAAGAGGCACCAATGTGATATGGTGATACATATTTAGTATCAGTTTCATAGAATTCTATTCATTGATAACTTAGTTATGGCTGAATTTGTCAACCATAAATTGATTCAAGGGCACTAACTCATGCACTACTAATGCCCTTCCGAGGAAATTTAATGTGCATAACCGCATTATAGTGATACCTATTCAGTATAAGTTTCATGAAGTTTTGATAATTGGTTACTTAGTTATGACTCATTTTATTAAATTTGAATCCATTAAAGGACAGTAACTCATGCATTACTGATGCTCTTCTAACGAAACTTTATGTGCACAACCGTGTTATGGTGATACATATTCAGTATAAGTTTCATGAAGTTTTGATAATTGATTACTTAGTTATGACTCATTTTATTAATTTAAAGTCCATTAAAGGGCAATAACTCATGCACTACTGAAGCCAGTCTGATGAAATTTCACGTGCATCAGCGCGTTATAGTGATATATATATTTTAAGTTTCATGAAATTCCGTCAAGTGTTTACTTAGTTATGGCTCCGGACGGACGGACGGACGGACGGACGGACTGACGGACAGACAGAAGGACGGACGGACAGACAGACGGACGGACGGACATGGAGAAAACAATATCCCTCCGCCTTCGGCGGGGGATAATTCAAATTGCAGTGTAGCATTTTTCTGTATGGTTCAAAGTATTGCAGAAAGGCAATTATTTTTGAGGATTTTTCGGATCGTATTTAAATTCATTTTAAAGCATCTTGTACCAGTTTGGTAATTAAACCTTTGATGGACAGGAGTATCTTTTCCTATATTATACTGACATGGCTGAGTTATTTAAAGTAATATAAAACTTACTTTGGAACTGATATTTACCCCTTGGGTTGTTTACCTATATTTTTGGAAGAACAGTCTAGGGGTGTATCTTTCCAGTTCAGATTTCTTAGAATTTTGCACGATGATGTATATTTTTTTATTTCATCATTGCTGAGCCTATATATGAAATAGAACATACATAGAGTCTTAGACAGGTTGCAGTGTAGGAATTATTTCCTAGCAAACGACCTTAATTCAGGAATGTCAAATAACGTTGTTTTCAACAATATTCAACATCAGTAAGAGCTTAGTAAGGGAAGTCAGTTACTGACCGGAGAGCGCATTGGCACATATTTTGTTCTGTTTAATGTTGGAATTTCACACATTATTTGGGAGGGCAATTTCAATAAGCAAACGCGCCATATTGCTCGGAATCGGGTCGACGCAGAGGCGAGAGGGTACGTTACAGATGGTACGTACATATACATTCAAAATCGTCAACAGTATTTCATTTCAAAGGAAAAAAAGCAAGCATAAAAACTGGTATGGTGAAACCAATTAATGGTATTCATATCAACAAGTGGCTACGTTTTTTCTCTTCTGTTCTGCGGCTCCCGAATTACACTATTGAAAATATCATTGACGAGATATTCATTTTGTTACACTTGGATGATATTGTAATACTTGATCGCGGTTTAAGGGATGACGTTGATCTTTTGTACAGCAAGTTCAGCATAAAATGCCAGATGCAAAGGGACAATGTCAGGTTGATACCGAAAACAGCAAATCCCATACTTCGACTTGTAACTAAGATCCGGTGGGTAGTAGAATCATTTAACGGAAGAGTTAAACAGTAGCGTTATCTATATAAGGTTTCGCCTAATCACAGGTGATTTTTGTACGATTGGCAGTTTGTATAAGCAATAGATACCAAACGATGACAAGTCAAGGCTGTAAAAACTGATGTGGCTTTGAGGTGTGGTGGGCGTTTTGCTTGTTAGTTTGTTTGCAAAACAGTTAAATGAGCTGCGACACGAGAAAACCAACAACAACAATGTGGTTATGCGCCCCTTTAAGCGCTTAGCAAAGAGTCTGATAGGTCTAGGCAGATGTTCAGGCTGACTTGAGTCTGGGCGCACAACCACTTTGTTGGTTTTCTCGTGTCACGGCTCAAATGACCTTCAGACTGGGACTGAAAGTGCCTGGTTCAATATTGACAGTGCCCAGGCAGATTCAGTAGCCACGGACTTTCCCAAATGTAAGGAGGAAGAACTAACCCAGCGGGCACGAAAATGACGTCATGTGCCTCCTAAAACGAAGCCTGACCCTACGTTGAATCAGATAATACTTTCAAAATTCTATTATGAACACGGCAGTGATTCTTCGCATATTAACAACGATGATACCCGTTTGCTTTGGGAAAAAAATAAAAAAACCTCATACAATTTCAAAAAGACTGCATCCTATACATGCAATACAACGATTGAGCTTTTGGGGCTTTTTTGTAGCTGCTATCTGGGGCAAGAGTTATGGAGATGTGTTTGCTTTTTGTTCTTCGTGGAAGACGACAAAGGCGCGTATACGAGACGTCAGTTACATAGAATATCGACTTGAACGAAGTCAATAGGTTGTCAAAATTATACCAACAACAGTTGAGGACTCACACTGCTATTATAAATTAATCTTCCCTGGTGTAAGTCTACGGTGTATTAGACTTAACAATGCGAAGGAGAGTAGCAAAGCAGCACCATCATATGAAATTGTGGACCCGTTCGGCGGATTAACTGAACTTAGCAGTTGCTATTTTTTTTTTCAACGCTAGAACTTACCCTGATTTTAAATAAGGTTAATAGCTTTTCAAGAGGTTGATTTTGCACTATCTTTTTCACAAGTTATCGAAAACGTCTTATTACCAACAGCTGAAGGAACAGAAACATACTTGCAAAATGCCGAATAATTATATGATTAGATCAAATTACCCTAGCCATGACAAAAAGGGTCATTTTGGCATAAACGAATAGAAAAGGTCGAATCAGCCTGCGCATCCGCACAGTTTGATTAGTGTTATTGTTGTTCGAGTCAACAAGCTTTGGCTCCTAAGAAATATAGGGTTTGACGAAAGTCCTGATGGGTCTATGCATTTGTACATGATGATCTAAGTTTTAGCATTTTGCATATGCCAGCGCCTTTTCGCACAGCGCAGCTGAAAACGAAATCGGAAATTACTTGAGATTCATTTTTGTGCATTACGTGATCGTATTTATCATTTGCACATTCGCCGATCAAATTCAAGGATTCTCCTTGCTTAATGGGTTTTATCTCGGAAAGGTCCCCACTATCTAACGAACTGTTAATGATGGACTCCTGTAGAAACATTTCAAATCAAACTAAATATTACGCCTTTGTGGCATACTTACCGATTTTATATAGAAGCTAGGTGCAAGATAAGCACTTAATGATAGATTAGAAATAAATTCAGGAACCAATTAGCTAAATTTAGGCCTTGGAAGTTATTGGAGTAAAAAAGATTCCTCCTTTCTAGAAAATGAATATTGACAGAGCAATTCACCAGTAGTCAGTATCTATTGATCTGAAGCTTGGAATGCTTTAACAGTTTGGCGCACTTGCCACGAGGGTTTGCTAAAGAGAGTTTGTCAATATTATGCAATATATCTTAAGGAGCATCAAAAGCTGAAGGTCGAATGAAAAGATTGTAAATTCTCTACAGACGAATCTGAGAGTCTGCCACTTGATAACAAGTGTACAAAGATATTCTGATTTCAGAAGGCGACAGAATAGACTGCGTAAATAGTTTTAAAGTTTCAGAAGGATTTAGATGAATGTTTGACATGGCCAAGATTTCTGCGAGAGTGTAACGGTTCGTGAAAATAATTTGGAATACGATTTAAATTTTGAAAAAATGGAAAAAAATCTCAACCAGGGGAAAAAACAATTGAATTGTTAAATAAGAAAGAGAACTATAATAGCAGAACGATACCAAATTATGCTGTTTTGGTAAATATAAACTGGCTGATTCACAAAGAATGACAAAAATTTTATTACAAATACGTAGGCTATTGAAAACTTAGGCTTCTGAAAAGTGTTGAGTATGAAACTAAGAATGGAGATTAACACCACTGACCTTATAGTGGACCGCACGGATATTAACAAATCGGACCTAACTGTTCACAAGCTAAATCACGACTTGTTTATAAGCGTTCTTCCGGTGACGATTTTCATTGGGGTAGAAGCAGTGGTAGGCTTTATTGGGAATGTTTTGATTCTATGCGTATACTCAAAATGGTATACACACTGCAACTTTCGATATTTCGTACTCTTTTTAGCGATATACGATTTCACAAGTTGCCTAACAACATTACCAGGTGAAATATTTTCGCAGTTTAATTGGTATGATTATAAGTATGGATGGATTTGTAAAACAAAATCTTACTTTAATGTTTTTACTGCGTGGGGATCAGCTTTTACTCTGTTACTTTTAGCATTTGATCGCTACAGGAAGATCTGCAAGCCTCTTGAGTGGCAGGTACAACCAACGTTTGCTCTGAAACTTTGTATTTGTGGAATTTGTTTATCTTCTTTTGTAGCCATTCCAATAACAATTTTGTGGGGCACGCACACATATACTTATAAAATACACGGCGTAAGCCTAAACGTTTCAGTTTGTGAAAAATCTCAGACTTACGCAGATGGTATTTATCCATTTATATACATTTTAAGCGTGTACATATTACCAATGGGAGTCATGATGGTTGCTGTTGGTTTATTAAACATATTTATTGCCAGGAAACTATTTTGTAACATGTTTAGACATAAGAAAGATTTATATCGTTCGCACGCAGGTACAAATTCCAGAATTAGACGCAACGTTTCTGATTCTAGTAATGAATCCGGACTTAGTTTCGTTTCGGTTGGGGTTCGGAAAATTTTGTATTTCACTGCTTCAGTGATTTCCAGACAGAGTTTCAAACCAGGTGAAAATCAGGTGTTTTCTACCAGGAATGACAGCAGCTTAGCCTTAAATGCTCTTTCAGTACAGGATCTTTCAAATGAAAGGGTTGACAATAACACAACTTATCTTAGCGTCAGTTCCTCTCACAGCCCACAGAGTTACAACAGACAAAATTCCACTTCTTCTAGCACCAATATTGTTATTGAAACAGCAGTGGCACGTGATACCTCCTCGGACGGCGGCAGTTCACGCCGAAAAAGAAAAACATTGATAATGCTGATACTGACGTCACTTTTTATTACAACAATGGGCCTTTACATTGCTTTGCTGTCCATGGTGGCGGAGACAGACAATATCTTAAGAAAGATTTCTAATTCTGAGAAAGTGGCATTTTTCTTCTTTTGGAGAATCTATTTCATAAACTGTGTCATAAATCCTATTTTGTATGGAGTGATGGACCCACGATTTAGAACAGGATTAAAACGAATGTTCTGTGTATTTACCAAGACATCCCGAACATGAATTTCCGTTTCCATTCCAGAGTCATATCACTGATTTATTGTTAGAATTTTCAGTTACATGTAATTGTTTGGGTTCTGACCCGATCACAATATTAAGAAAATACTTCTTTCGACCAATTCATATACAAGCCGTTTTGTCTGTTCATATTATTTTTCTGTATATGTACTTTCAACGAATAAATAAGTTTTGTTTAAAATATTGCCCGATATTTTATTCTTTCATGAAGATAATTATTTTATTTAAGTGCTGAAAGCAAAAATAACACCGAGTGTTTGATTCACAAAGGGAGGGGGGGGTGGGGGGTGGGGGGGGTATCAGTAAGGTGGGTTTTCTGCATCCTACCAAAGTTTTTTTTTTAACTGATGGTATACTCCAATCTGTCTAGTTTATTAGACCATATGTGACTTTGGTCGGAAAGCCCAACTTACTGAGCTATGGGTCCACAGAAGTGGGTGGGGTAATCCAACATGGTTTTAGCCTCGTCTTGTAAAAACATTCTCATTTGGTAGAAGAGTACAGCAGACAGACAGGATTTAATAAAATGATTAACAGAACATCTAAACTATATTTGCATATCTTTTTATTTACGTTAATTTGAACATATGTTGTCAAAAAAAAAACTTCCTTTGACAGTCAGCATTTTTTTTATATTTTTGTCCTCAATTTTCAATATTTCTTGGCCTTATTCTTAAATAAACAGACCAGTTGTCATCAAACTCAAGTCAAAGAAGCACCCTGACCAGGTCATTCAGATGATGTGACCAGAATTTCACAATGGCATATTTTTCATGGTCGACTGAACACATAAACTTGCTTGGAAGATGGTTTTCTTTCTATTTTGACCTAGAATTACGAACCTTTGGTCAAATTACTATTTTAACTGCTATATTATGCCCCACGCCCCCGCCACCTAAGGTTAGGGAATACATACTGGCTTCAGTGCGGATCTCGTTGGCACCTGCATTTGTGTATGTGTCACATATTTAGTCCTTCTGTGACCTTGGAAACAAGGTCAAGGTCATCAAAATCTGACATTGACCTTGTTTCCAAGGTCAAAGTATGTGACACAGACAAAGATGCAGACGCCAAGAAGATCCGATCTGAAGCCAATATGTATTCTCTCACCTTTAGTGGCGGGGGTGTAGGGCATAATATAGCAGTTAAAATAGTAATTTTGCCAAAGGTTCGTAATTCTAGGTCAAAATTAAATGAAAAAACATCTTCCAAGCAAGTTTATGTGTTCAGTCGACCATGAAAACTAGGTCATTGTGAAATCTGGTCACATCACCCGAATGTCCTGGTCAGGGTGCTTCCTTGACATGAGTTTGATGACACCTGGCCTGTTTATTTAACAATAAGGCCAAGAAATATTGAAAATTGAGAACAAAAATATATAAAAAAAATGCTGAATGTCAAAGGAAGTCTTTTTTGACAACGTATGTCAAATTAAACCAAATAAAATGATATGGAAATATAGTCTAGATGTTCTGTTAATCACTTTATCAAATCATGTCTGTCTGCTGTACTCTTCTACCAAATGAGAATGCTTTTACAAGACAGGCTAAAACCATGTTGGATTACCCCACCCACTTCTATGGACACATAGCTCAGTAAGTAGGGCTTTCCGACCAAAGTCACATATGGTCTAATAAACTAGACACATTGGAGTATACCATTAGTTAAAAAAGAAAACTTTGGTAGGATGCAGAAAACCCACCTTTTTTACCCCCCCCCCCCCCCCACACACACACACACACTTTTATATCACTTTCTCATCCGTCACAAATTTCATGTTATCAGTTTTTGATTCACAAACTTTATATTACTATTTCATTATTCATAAATTTCGTTTCACCCTAATATTTACAGTTTTTGATACTACTATAAGTAAAATTTATGTAACTATTTGACTTTTTACAGTTTTCGATACACATATTTCATGTTACTGTTTCACTACTGACATTTTTAGATTTGTAAATATCATGATAACATTTTCGTACTTTTGATTCACAAAATTTATCTAGCATTACACTATTTACAGTTTTGGTTACACAGATTTCTTGTTGCACTAATTTAACATTACCATTTAATTATTCACATTTTTACTACTTATATGCTAAGATATCATTTCACACTGCACAGCTTTGAATTAAGAAAATTTCTTATAACCATTTTACTGTTTACCGTTTTGGATGCACAAATTTCATGTTAACAAAGTTCATAATACACAAATTCTAAATCATCATTTCACTTTTCACAAAATGAAAATCATATTCTTATTTTACTTTACACTGTTTTGGATACTGAAAAGTTCTAATATTGGAGCATATTGTCTGAGTCGGTAGTGTAGACGCGGATCAGACTATGTGGCTGTAGATCAGGGGCCGTATTCATAAAACGACTTAAGTGGTTGCTATGCTGTTGCTAAGGCTAAACTTCTTTGAAGGAGATTCCCTACAACTATAAAATTTGCTCTGGAGGAACAGTCTTACAAAGACTGTTCCCACTGTTCCTCCAGACCAAATTTCATAGTTGTAGGGAATCTCCTTTATAGATATTTAGCCTTAGCAACCGCATAGCAACGACTTAAGTGGCTTTATGAATACGGCCCCAGACTATGATCTTCGACGTTTGCCATTCTACCAGCATCATTTAGACGCATAACTGCATTAATAAAGAAAACTGGTCAATTTTAGGACATTTATGGTAATTAGTTTGGGTGTCCCAATATGTAGAAATTTTTTGGTATACACTTTTTATGTCACCAGTTTTGCTATATTTTCTGGCCTGTATGGGACTATGCATTCAATTTGTACATTGTAATAATTTAAACCCAACATCCCAATGCTAATTTGCTGCAATTGGTTTGGTCAATAGCGAATGAAAAACGGCTAACGCGGAAAAGAAAATTAATCCGTAATGGGCATAGAACATAATTGTAGAATGTAAGACCTGTTGAAACATAAGATCTATTGGAAAGAAAGTATAAACTACATTAAATAATGAATCTATTATAAAGTACCTTATGTATTAAAAATAAATTTTGAAGTTTAAGATGATAAGGTGATGATATGTGAAAAATACAAAACACTCTGAATAAAACTATCAAAATATAATATATGTCCCCGAAAGTTAGTAGACGCTTTTTTGTTCTCTACAGTTTAGAATGCAAAAAGAAAGTGCCATGCTAATTAAAAAAAGTGTTTTATAACAAAAGAACAAAGGGTAATTCGCTTCAAAAAATATATTAACGTAACTATTGAAAATGCATTTAAGTCTAAAGGTACATTAATTCAATGACAAGAGCGTCAAAGCAATCTTTGATCCTACTCTTTTTCAAATCGTAGGGCAGAACAGATGAAAACAAAAACTTATTCTGAAATGTGAGATCATATATAAGGTGCATATAAGGTACTGTATGCATTCATTAAATTTAGGGCAGGCAGGTATACATATGTCTCACATAAAACATAAAAGCCACATTGCTGTGACCATTCATTAAATTTAGGGCAGGCAGGTATATAGAGGATCTTACATGAGTGCTCATGTATTATTGAATTTATTAAACGAGTTGGGGAAAAAAGATAAGATGCGAGGCTTTGCCGAGTGTCTTATCGTTTTTCCCCAACGAGCTTAATAAATTCAATAATACATGGGCACGAATGCAAGATTCTATTTATCATATGACGCTAAAATCATATTTTATTAGCAGATTTTGCACTGAAACGTTGTGATTTCGCCATTAGAAAACGCAACGTTTTTATGGACGTCAGCACATAACGTTACGACGTAATTTGCATATTTAATCCACTAGTGGATTATCGTTTTTAATGCATGGCTTTATTACACTCTCAGATGCGACGTCATATGATAAACATATGTCTCACATAAAACATAAAAGCCACATTGCTGTGACCATTCATTAAATTTAGGGTAGGCAGGTATACATATATCTCACATAAAACATAAAAGCTGCATTGCTTTGACTGAATATAAGGTGCATGTATACTGGGTGCATTCATTAAGTTTAGGGGAGACAGAGTCATGTATATCACACATACAACATAAAAGCTACATTGTTGTGACCAAGAAAATGTTTAGGTTATTCAACAGTAATAAGTAGACTCTTTTCTTTGTTTCGTCATAACTTTATCAACCTATGGATACAGGTACATGTAACTTCATGTTTTATCTGCACAACCTGAAAAAGGGTGGGGGGGGGGGGGGTGAGGTATCAATAAGGTGGATTTTCTGCATCCTACCAAAGTTTTATTTATTTTTTTTGACTGATGGTATACTCCGGTGTGTCTAGTTTATTGAACCATACGTGACTTTGGTCGGAAAGCCCTAGTTACTGAGCTATGGGTTCACAAAAGTTGGTGGGGTAATTCAAGATGGATTAAGCTGGTCTTGTAAAAATGTTCTCATTTGGTAAAAGAGTACAACAGACAGACAGTGTTTGATAAAATGATTAACAGAACATCTAAAGTGTATTTCCATATCATTTTATTTCGTTTAATTTAAACATATGTTGTCAAAAAAGACTTCCTCTGACATTCAGCATTTTTGATATTTTTGTCCTCTATTTTCAATATTTTTTGGCATCATTGCTAAATAAACTGACCAGTAATCATCAAACTTTTGTCAAGGAAGCACCTACCTTGACCAGTGCCATTGGATGATGTGACCAGAATTTCACAATGACCTAGTTTTCATGGTTGACTGAACACATAAACTTGCTAAACAGTTTAATGACCTGGAATAACGACACGTTGGTCAATTAATATCTCAACTGGTTCTTAAGAAGAAGACTTTTAAAGGTTTTTACCATATATGGGCATTGTGGCCATGTTGATCATGTGATATGAAGCCAGTATGTATTCTCTCCCCTTTAGTGGCGGAGGTCTGGGGCATAATATAGCAGTTAAGATATTAATTTGACCAAAGTTTCGTTATTCTAGGTCATAAAATTAAATATAACCATCGGCTAAGCAAGTTTGTGTGTTCAGTCAACCATGAAAACTAGGTCTTTGTAAAATTCTGGTCACATCATCCAATGGTACTGGTCAAGGTGCTTCCCTGACAAAAGTTTGATGATTACTGGTCAGTTTATTTAGCAGTGATGCCAAAAATATAAAAAAATGCTGAATGTCAAAGGAAGTCTTTTTTGTCAACATATGTTCAAATTAAACCAAATAAAATGATATGGGAATACATTTTAGATGTTCTGTTAATCATTTTATCAAACACTGTCTGTCTGTTGTACTCTTTTAGCAAATGAGAACATTTTTACAAGACCAGATAAAACCATGTTGAATTACCCCACCCACTTCTGTGGATCCATAGCTCAGTAACTAGGGCTTTCCGACCAAAGTCACATATGGTTTAATAAACTAGACACACTGGAGTATACCATCACTTAAAAAATAAAACTTTGGTAGGATGCAGAAAACCCACCTTATTGATACCCCCCCCCCCCCCCCCCCCTTTGTGAAAGATTTGGAGAAATTATTTCTAGGTGGCTCTTCTCAATATACTTACGTGTCGTCAATTCTAAATGCATTTTCAATAACGATGATTCTTGTTTTATTCCTTTTTTTTCGAAGCAAATTAGCCTCTGATTTTTTCTTACATAACTGCTTTTAGCATCAAGCATTGTGGGATTCTCAATAGTGGAAAACAATATAATTTACGTATATGCTAAGTTTTGGGAAGATATGTTGTATTTACAGCATTTTATGCAGATTATTTTGTATTCACCACAAAGCAAAGATTTTAAAACCTGAGCCGCTTTCATAATGACTTGTGATTAGCCATTTTACCACTGGTATGCTTATAGTGACTTTAAGATGAAGGTTCTAAAATATTACAAAGCTTTATAAACGATGAAAAATACTAAATAAGGTGCACGAGCGCTAAAATCAAAGGTCATAGCCTACCGATAGCACACTTTGTTTTAACCCATTAATGCCCAGTGGAATCTATTCTTATAGTGGACTATTCTATTCTTATCAAAAAGATGAGTCCATTTGCCAATAAGGGATGTCTGACCATTCTTATTTTATTTTAAGGATAACTACCCATTGCCATGCCATGCAAAAAATAGTGTAGTCCCTGATCAGTCGCCGCGTTATGTGGCGTCTGATTTGGGTCGGCACTGTTAGCCTATCCGTGAATCTTGGTACGCTAGGCATTTATGGGTAACTTTAGGTAACTTTAAATGGTAACATTTTCCTGAACACATAAATATTGTTAGTTCAAACGAATAAAAGAAGGTCAAGTAATTTTGAGTAACTGTTTTAATTGTTCCTAATATTTGTAAACCTTAGATTTGACCTATTTATTAGTCAGTGTTAATATAAATTTGCAAAAGATCTTCTACCACATATTCTATTCCACATATTCTATTCCATTCTATTCTATCTCATAGCCTGGTCGTTGGGGCACTATATATGACTGCGCAACAATCCTTTTCCACGTTGTCCTGTTTTCAGCTGCCCTAGCTGAGCTGTAAAAAGTCATCCCTGTCCACTCTCTTACAATGTCTTCTCACCTCTTCTTCTGCCTACTTCTTGTTTTGCCGTTCACTCTGCCCTGAGAATGGCTTTGCTAAATCAGAAAGCCATGAGAAGAGGTCAAAGCATACGAAAAAGCATACTAAAGAAGAAATAACAATCAAAATCATGATAAAGATATACTTTTGAAATCTTTAGTTTATATAAGACTAATATTTTTGTTTATTGGGTGCCATAATCCTGTGATACCAAACTTCAGTAAAGTTGGTGTTTCAAAAATGACACAACAGGGCCGTAAATCAGCTGGGAACGTCTAGTGTGTTCTAAACAGTGGAGAATAAATGTCTTAAAATGTTTAATGGCGTCAGGAAAAAAATGTCCATATTATTAATGAGATCAAATTGGCTTGGTATAAGTCCTCAGAGACGGTTTCAGCACACGTCAGCATTTAATAGCTATTTTGAGTTGTTAGGTGCCGTTTCCAATGTTTTATCTAAATGTCAAGTGATACCTTTTTGCAATATTTATTCGGCGTGGCCTACTGTACTTTAGTTCTGATGGAGTTTTCCTCTGTGCATCACGATCTTGATCCAGGCTTCCGGTTCGATAAGTGCTAGAGAACCACTATTTACCTTAGTCGGAAAGTCAGGAGTGCTAGTATTGCGACAAAGATACTGAAACCAATACTGCAAACAAAGGTACTGTAACGGTTCTACGTCTGTAGACCAAAATCACGTAAATGACATAAACTTCGATTCTTATAATGCAGTGTTGTATACCTCGAAAATCATAGCTTTTGACAAATCAGTTTTCAAGCAAAGAACAGACGTAAAAGAAACCTTCTGTGATTCAAGACAAGACAATACTGGTAAAACAACCTGTCATGTATAAATGACGCATGCCCAGATCAACTCAGACAAGCCCTCGATTTTGACGGCTCAAATTCAGTCCACCCAGCTTTCAGTATAGTGCACATGTGTGTTTTGCGTCTTTCCGAGCACTTGCAACGTCATAAAAAGGCTTAGAAAAATATTTTATTGACAGACCGATAAATCATCAAGTTCCGATTACAAAACTGCAATTACTCTGACACACTGATCCAAAGCCTTAAATAAATTTGATACTAGCTATAAACAGTTCAGTATTTATTCCATTAGCCACTAGAGCAGCGCTAGGAGGAAGATCAGTTTTGCTGAATTTACAGAAAGTATGGCACAAGTTTACACGTTACAGCAATGTGCACGAAGGGCGTCTTGAAATGTATTCAAACATTCAGCCACGACCTGCTCTTCTGAGCTAACCTTTAATGACTTCAGACGGCCCAAACCCAAGTTCAGTTGAACGCCATATTAAATGAGGCAGTTGTGGCATTACTATGCTGACATAGGTCCAAAGGGCGTATAAATCACATGAACAAAAACCACTGTACGCGAAACCCTTATGGCATTTGTTAACGTATGTATCATATCCAGATAAAGACCGACATAAACCTCGGGGAACGGCTAGTTTGAAAAGCTGTAAAACATCCATTACGTGTGTTGTTTGTAACCAAACATTCAAAGGCATTCCATTTAAAACCCTAAGTGTTCATAACGAAATTACTTTTGTTTTTCTAGACAGGTCAGTGGCTGCAATTCTGATTGAAACATTTCAATCATTTCCTCGATAAAAATGAATTAATTCAGATGGTATTAGCAGTATGTTGAAAATTTTATGAAAATCGGCTGAAACTGAAAAAAATATTGAATAACAGTGAGTGACAAAGAAGTTATTTCTGGTAGAAAGTATCTTCGATATAATATTCGATTATGAAACTACGGTGAAAAGTAGAGGCAAGACTGTTGCTAATTTCGTGCATATTTTCGTTAAACATAGAGATACTTAAGACATGGAAAGATGGCTATGGCACAGTTAAATATTGTGTTTTGATACCTAGAAATATCTATCATCAAAATCTCGCAGTCTACAAATACATCTCTTTACGTAAATAAAGCACGAAGGAAACATTGTAATATATCTATTTTCAGATTTGAAAAAAAAAAAAAAACGATTTAAATGACAGATACTGGTTAACTTATCGGTGCAACCTTTCTATGAAGAGCTTTGATGTTTTCCAATATATATAATACTGTTTAAACATAGGTTATAGATTCTGTGATGGCAAGGAATTCTAGTTTACATCTTTATTAGTAGATTACTACATGAATTTTTTTCCAGTTTTAGAATGAACTAGAAATGTAGTTGATTGACCTTTCAGCATTCGTTTCAATGGTAGTTTACGGAATAATTTGATAGTACAGGGTTTGGTTGCGTGTTCTTTGTAATACAACACTTGTTCCATCACACTGGAAAACATTAGATTTCTTAAGTGCATAAATGTTTATGTTTCAACTATATTTGTGCAAATAGGCATTGCAATAAGATATATTGGAGAGGTATAAATGAACTTAATATGTTAACTGGTGTCTGCAGCCACTGTGTCTCGCGGGATGCTTCAATAATTGTGGCTCAGAGAGGACTGTTCGTTGCCTGCCGAGATCACCATTAATCTTCAAAGTTTCGGGGTTTAGCGACAGTGAAGAAGTTATTTACAGAATCGCGCATTTTTCGCACTAAATTTGGCATAGCTACGTTTATAATTGAGCCGCGACACGACAAAACCAACAATGTTGTTGTGCGCCCAGCGAAGACTCAGATCAGCCTTGGCATCCGCCCAGTCTAATCAGAGTCTTCGCTGTCCGTATGGAGATAGCTTAGACCCTTAGCTACCTTTTGAGCACTTAACAAAGAGTCTGGTCAAACTGAGCGGATGTCCAGGCTGATCTGAGTCTGCGCTGGGCGCACAACCACATTGTTAGTTTTGTCGTGTCGTGGCTTATATAAAGAGTTGATCCAACATTGAAAGGGCTTCTCCCTCCAGTGAAGCCAACAGATACGTAACAACAGGAAGTCACGAAAGTTGTACCTCAGTGTGAAAATGGCGGGAAAATATGGATTGGGGGAGGGTAATGATTCACGTTTTTATTGATTTCTCAATGACCTTAAAATTCCAGTAAAAGTAATATAACAGACGCTGTACATGGATCTACTCCAAATGAAGTTTTTAGTGTGTGACGTCAAAGAACGCGCAATAATAACGGACGTGACGTCAACATTATTCAACTAACAGAAATGGCGTCTAAAATAATGTCTGAAAAAGGGATCTCTGGAAGCAAGGGACGCAGCAGAGAAAAGACAATAGCAGAATCGGCTTAACGCGTCAATTTAAACTCTGAATTAAATGACCTGAGAATAAATTGTAGGTTTGAGAAAATCCCGCTTTTCCATTTGATGAATTTCAGGTAGCATCTTACTTATAATTCGAGAGGAGCATGGCATGCTTTTCTCAAATTATATGTGCGATGACGCCATAGATATGTTACCATAGCAACTATGGAATTTCCAACTCTTGTGCTTAGTACCTTGATGTATTGACGTGTCGATGACGTCACTTATACATCATTATAAACTTTTGGTTGCTATGGTAACATATATGACGTCATTGGTTCTGGGGCGTAGCAAACAGTTTATGCCGTGCTCCGCCAATTTTTTCAATGACATTACAAATTGAAATTCTTTCAACAGAAACTTCAGATTTTCTCAAACAAATAATTACTCTCAAGTCATTTAATTCCGTGTTTTTAGTCCAAGTGTTGTGTGCTGATTTGGATTATATAAAAGAACGCCACCCGGTCATAAGTTATCATTCCGCTAGGTGCACAAGTAGGTTCATTCTTGTGCTACGTTTGAATTGAAACGAAACACTACGAGGGTTGTTCAGAAAATTCTGATTCTCGCCACATAACTTTGTTTAGTGGCATGCTGGGGACAAATGCTTTGCATGGATTTTAAAGCACTATGTTTTGCCTCTACGAGAGATGATCAAAAGTTCCCGGAAAAATGCTGTATTCTCTTCAGTATTTTACTTTCATCGATGAAATTTCACACTGTTTGACTTTAATATGTTTTTTTTCATATCATACAAAACAATTGACTTATGTCTAACCAGCACGCCTCACCAATGTAACGACCGGTAACGTGACCCGGCCCAGCTAAAGTCACGTTGCATTTTTTTCGTTTCTAATAGCAATTTCTGAACGTTTTTTAGCTATGAATTGTGTATAGAAACGTTAATCACCTAAACTTAGTAACATTTAACTAATCTTGATGTTCATTACAAATTTTGTAAGCTGTATTTATCTTTTCTACGAACGGATGTCTCAGTCCAACGTGCCCTATTAATTGAATGTGTGGGGGTGGGGTAATTCAAGGGTAGATACTTTGCTTTACACTATAAAATGGAATGGCTGTGATCAAGTTTCATAAACTTTAGATAATGGTGATTTATTGGATATGCGATGCGCGCTTGCAATCGAACTGTCCCAGCGATACGACAACTTAACCTGATATCTGCAGCAGCATAAGCTGTCTACGAAAAGTCTTAAAGCAATTAGCAGCAAGGCCACATCGGCAAGCTTTGTCAAAATTTAGCCGTAATCTTAGGATGAGCCCTTTTGTATGAGTAGTTTCATGTAATACACTCTACATAATGCTACACATAGTAATAAATTAATATGAGCATAATTATTACATAGCTGGCCGATACACCATTGCTGCTGGTCGAGTCAACTAACCGGCATTTGCTGGAAGCTGGCCGATACACCATTGCTGCTGGTCGAGTCAACTAACCGGCATTTGCTGGAAGCTTATCATGCTGCAGATCTTTGGTTCTGTTGTCGTATTGCTGAAATGGTTGAACTGAAAGGCGTAAATCACATATTTAACGAATTGCTATTATCCCTACTTTATGAAACATGATCATAACACTTTTGTTTTATAAGGTAAAGTAAGTAATCTGCCCTTGACTTACCCCGCCCTCCACATATTTACTGATTAAAGGCCACGTTAGGCTTAGCCATCATTTCGTAGAAGGATCAAAACAACTTACAAAATTTGTAATGAACAGCAAGATAAGATACATATATTTAAGTTTTTGTAAAGGAATTCATGTTTATGTAAATAATTTGTGACTAAGCAACGTTCAACTTTTTGCTATTAGAAACGATAAAAATGCAACGTAACGTTAGCTGGACCGGGTCACGTGTGTCATAAACTGATTAGACATACGTTAATAATTTTGTATAATACGACTCGCAATTACATTAAGGTTGCCCAGGATGAAATTTTATTGAAGAAAGTAAAATAGTAACGATAAAACAGCACTTTTCCGGAAACTTTTTGATCATTCTTCGTACAGTATACCATACACTATAAAGAGATAATTTTTCTTATTGAGTTGGAATACATTTTATTAGGCCCTAGTCATACCACTGCGTTAAGTTCATATGTGAATTTATTTTCAGTGAGTCATTCAAGTCAAAAATCATTGTAATTACAAAATGAATTTTTGTCAGCTGTTTGTCAATCGTTACCTACAATAGCCATTTAAAAGTTATAAGGGTAGCACGCTTAACCGATTCATTTCTTGAAAAGCAATGGACAGTTCTAATGACGTTATTGAAATCGACGTCAACGTCATTTTTAAAAACTGTAGCAACTTCGTTTTTTTTTTTCATTATTTTAATATCTCGACAATTTTGAATTGGACCATGCAAAAGCTCGTCCTGACAAGATTTTGAATGCTTAGGCACTTGTTTTCGTTAAAAAAATCATGGTAACTTTAGTAGAAAGGGGGAATTTGCTACTACATAACATGCAGATTATCCAAAATCACGGGACAGTGTGGAACCTAGATTAAATATAATTTCCGCGATATTTACAGGACCCAGTTGCCTGGGGACTATGTTAAAGAAGCAGCGATGAAAAAAATTCAAAGACATATATGAATTATGAACTTGTAAAGTAAAAAAATTGCAGTGGATATAGGTTATACCTCTTTGACAGACGTTTTAGAAAATATACACTGCGTTGCAGAGTTGTAGAGACATATCATAGCTTTAAACCTTTTCGCTATCAGAAGTTCTGTTTTTATGCTTTCCAAAATAAGACGTCACGAACAGAACTTTGTGAACATTCCTCGTATTATGTCGCAGTAAGTATAACTTGTTTGTAAGTAAATGCTATAAAATGCAATTGAAAGACCAGATGGTCACCGTTGAGACTTGAACGTAAATCCCAAAGAGTACAGTCTGCCCCGATGCAGTGATACAGAATAGGTAACAATACCAAAACGCGAGACAATTAGAACTGGTCCTATAGATACAAATAACTTCACATATTGAGCGTACATCTTAAAAAGAATTACGCATCTATAATCGAAACAGCTTGGTTTTTAAAGTAGTGTCGATCTAATATTTTTGTCATAAGTTCCTAAATGGATTGTTGGTTGGTTTCGGTTTATTGGCTATTTGAGACAGTATTTCAGTCCAGTCTATATCGCGTCATCTCCCAAAGAGAGGGACAAAGAAGAGATATATGACAATGGAGAAAAACATGTTCATACAACCCGCACCTACTGCAAGCACAGTAGGCCCTTGCCATAATTTTATCCAAAGTAGTAGGACGCCCGGCACTGAACTGTCCCCAGCACCATCGCCCGACCACAACCACCCCTAGGTTCCTGTAGGTATTTTCATATCTTCATGTAACATTTGGTGTAAATTATCTGTGTTTTTTTTTCTTTTAGTCCGTGTACGTACATGTAGACTATGATAAGAACGTATCATTCGCTGACAATTTTGGCTGATCAAATCAGTAGAATTGCATGGTATTCTAATTGCAACTCTAATGGTAGTATCAACATCGAAGATACGATATTTTATATTCTTCCAACACTTTTTTCGACAAATTTCAAACTGGAGCAACTTCAACAGGCAGGAAACTTTTTTCTGTATAGATATACATGTATCACGGATTTCAATTTTTAAACTACCCTAAATATAATTTTGCCATAAAATTACGAATAAAATCATGGAAAAAGAGGCCAAGAAAAAGCTTTTATGGATGTTTATTATCATATGTCCGGGTAATAGGTTGATTTGCATCAAGGAAAACATCGACTCATATGAACTGAACTTTTTTCACCATAAGATTCCTAATGTATATTTAATGAAGACAGGGGACATACATATCCGTTGTTAGAAATCGCACAATTTATAATATATGATAAAGGACAATTTTATTTTCTATTTTCGCTCTAAATGAGACAAGCCATGACATTTTGTCGATTAGCGGCAGTTATCTTATGAATACAGAACCAATATAGAGAAGCAGACCTACTTTTATCGTAATGCTAAGTGTGGGACAATAATATTGTAATATGTCACCACTGCTTCAGGTGGGGTTTTGTGATTAATTCTGAAAAAAAAATTCGTATCTTTTTTATAAAAGAACATGCTGTGTGTGACCTCTCATCAGACCCGTCTCACAGAGACATATCTAACGAAGAGACCCAACATTTTTAGCTTACCTGAGCCAGCTGCACCGTGGGAGCTTTTAGGATGGTAAGGCTCCGTCGTCCGTCCGTCAAAATTTTCAAACGACTTCTCCTCTGAAACCGCCGGGCCGATAGTAACCTAATTTCATGTAGAGCCTCTAGGGGCGGGGGTGGGATGGGGGGATGGGGGGACCTTGACCTTTTTTACGGTAAGGTCAAATTTGCTTTCTGTAGCTTTTGCATGGGAAACTGCTAGAACATAAGATTTCTTGGAAACTGTTGAAGATTTTGACCTGACAATTCATCTTAATGAGTAAATGAAAATTTATGCGTATGTCCACCATATATGGTAAAAACTTTTAAAATTAAAATCTTAAAAAGTTTCTTCAAGAGCGAAGAATACATACAGAAATAGGAACATGGGCCAGACAAGGTAGTTTCGGCTAATAAAGCCTCGTCAGTGACCCTGACAATATCTGGTACGAAACCAGAAAAAAGCATACTGTAATTTCTTAATTTAAATTGGGCAGTCGATTCAAAGACTGATTAGTTTCAAAAAGGATCCAAATAATATAAAAGACGATGATCTAGAATAATAGTCTAAATCGATCTCAAATTTTAGATTTCTCAGAAGCTATCCTCCGATCTCAAAGGATGTAAATGAAATATAATCTGCACTATGGATGATGTACAGGGAGACGTTTTACGGCCTCCACACGGCACAACACCAGCTGCAGTGAGTTAAAATTAAAATCTTAAAAAAGTTCCTTCAAGAGCGGAGAATACATACAGAAGTAGGAACATGGGCCAGACTACGTAGTTTCGGCTTACAGAGCCTCGACAGTGACCCTGACAATATCTGGTACGAAACCAGAAAAAAGCATACTGTAATTTCTTAATTTTAATTGGGCAGTCGATTCAAAGACTGATTAGTTTCAAAAAGGATCCAAATAATATAAAAGACGATGATCTAGAATAATAGTCTAAATCGATCTCAAATTTGAGATTTCTCAGAAGCTATCCTCCGATCTCAAAGGATGTAAATGAAATATAATCTGCACTATGGATGATGTACGGGGAGACGTTTTACGGCCTCCACACGGCACAACACCAGCTGCAGTGAGGTAAAATTAAAATCTTAAAAAAGTTCCTTCAAGAGCGGAGAATACATACAGAAATAGGAACATGGGCCAGACAACGTAGTTTCGGCTTACAGAGCCTCGACAGTGACCCTGACAATATCTGGTACGAAACCAGAAAAAAGCATACTGTAATTTCTTAATTTAAATTGGGCAGTCGATTCAAAGACTGATTAGTTTCAAAAAGGATCCAAATAATATAAAAGACGATGATTTAGAATAAGAGTCTAAATCGATCTCAAATTTTAGATTTCTCGAAGCTATCCTCCGATCTCAAAGGATGTAAATGAAATATAATCTGCACTATGGATGATGTACGGGGAGAAATCTTCTTCTCCAGAACCAACAGGCCGATGGTCTTGAAATTTGGTATGTAGAATTGGGTATACAAGTACTACAAGGAATGTTCAAATTTTGACCTTGGTATTACCCTGACCTTTTATATGGTAAGGTCAAATTTGCTTTCTGTAGCTTTTGCATGGGAAACTGCTCGAACATAAGATTTCTTGGAAACTGTTGAAGAGTTTGACCTGCAAATTGGTATATACAGTCATCTTAATGAGTACATGAAATTTTTGTGTACAAGGAGTCAAGGTCATTCTTGAAATTTTAAATAGAACCTCTAGGGGCTGAGGGAACGAAACTTTGTTCAAACGATCTGGGTCACATAACCATGGCCGCCATGCCCATATTTGGCAAAAATCTTTACAAATCTTCTTCTCCAGAACCAAATGATCGATGGCCTTGCAACTTAGTGTATATAGCATAAGGTACTTGAGTACTATCAAGATTGTTCAAATTGTGACCTTGGGTTGACCTTGACCTTATTTAAGGCAATGTCAAGTATGGGAAAAATGCTAGAACATAAGATTTCATGGCAAGTTTAGAAGCTTTTTACCTTAAAATTGGTATATACAGTCGTCTTAATTAGTACATGGAAAATTTGCGGGTACAAGAGGTCCAGAGCATTCTTTGACCTTGACCTCTGCCCCATGTCTCTCATATTTTGACAATTTCAGACATCTCAAAAGCCAATGGGCTAATTGTAACCAAATTTTATTCACAGCCTCCAGGGGCCGAGGGAACAAAAAACATTCATGCGGTCAAGGTCACATGACCTACATGGCCACCATACTCAGGTGAGCGATTCAGGGCCTTATGACCCTCTTGTTTTACTTGTTACTATTATTGAATGCCAGTGAGATAATGAAACGAACATTTCAAAGACCTTTAAAGAAAATTTATTTGAGACAAGAAATAGAAAAATTGAGATCAGTAAAATTATGATCTCCCTTGGATGGATGGATGGATGGGCGCAATTTTACGTATCAACAGTACTTCGGTCATATCAGGACGAGGAGAGAGGTGATAAATGGAATAGTGTGTGCAATCGATGCCCGTTTATGATTGAAAAGATTTACGCCCCAGGGGGAATCGCACCCGGGACTACTTGAACTGCAGGCCAGCGCTTAACCCACTTAATTACAAGGGCTCCTCATCTCGCTTGGAAGTGTGTCCGTTTACCTTAACCATATGATATAAGCTGAAACAAGAAATTCAACGACATGGAAAGAAATCCATAGGGGAACTTCTTGATAGCATCGTCAAAACTGGTGATAGGAGTGAATTAGAGCTGTTCCGTACCCTCCGTCTAGGCCCAAACTTTCAAATGGTAATGGTGCAGGCAGTCAATGAATTGGAGATAGAGGCAAAAACTAGAGGAGACACATATATAGATAAATTCCTAGCAGAAGCAAACTACCAAGATGATTCTATGACAGTACGTGAAACCGCCCAACTACTACAAGAATGGTGCAGGGAGCAAAAGTTTGTCTCCGAAGAGTTGTTACTACAAATGAGCCGCGACACGAGAAAACCAACAATGTGGTTGTGGGCTCCGTGCAGACTCAGATCAGCCTGGACAACCGCCCAGTCTGATCAGATTCTTTGCTTAGCGCTTAATGGGTAGCTTAGGGTCTAAGCTACCTCCATGTGAACAGCGAAGACTCTGATCAGACTGGGCGGATGCCCAGGCTGATCTGAGTCTGGGCTGGGTGCACAACCACATTGTTGGTTTTGTCATGGCGCGGCTCAAATGTATTGTATCCTGAACAAGGACTTTCCACAAATAAATTGTCTGCGACTAGAAGGAGCTTCAAATGCTGGAAAAATATTCTGGATCCAGCCTCTGCTACTCCCAGACAGTGTAGGCCAGACCATACAGTCTAATGACTTTACATACATAAACTGTCTTAAGGCCATCAATGGCTCGCTAAGGCTCGCTACAATGGTGAATTTGAAAAATAAGGAGCCAGGGAAGTTAGAGAGGACTCCAGTAATTCTGACTAGAAACACTCAGCCGTGGACAGGGTTTGAGAGCGAACGGGCGGCTCTACTAATCGTGTCAGCGGCGATGTCTCAAGTGCTGTTGTATGTGCTTAGAAGGACTCGTCATTCAGCGTCGTGCTAAAGGAAAAGTGTTCGACAAGAGCGAAGACGAAGACAGGAGTTAACCAGAAGACGGCGTTATTTCAGAGACAGAACAATTCCGTTCGTGGAGCTAGAAGAAGAAGAAGAAGTATTTGCTAGATTTAGATATCGGCCACAAACAATTATTCATATTTTGAGACCACAACTAACAACAAAAAGAAATAATCCACTGCCGTCTTTGCTACAACTCCTTGTGTGTTTGCGCTTTCTTGCCACAGGATCTATGCACCTGCTTGTTGGAGATTCACTGATTATTTCTAGATCACCAATTGGCAGTTGCATACGCAATGTGACCAGCACGCTTAATAATTTGTGCAGGATTTTCATCAACTTTCCAGTTGGCAGGAGGGCCCATGAAGTCAAAACGACCTTCTCAAAAATAGCAGATGACTTTCCCCGTGCCAATAACTACGTCATTCTTGATTACGTCATATTTTGTATTTGTTGAATCGATGGTCTAAGAACGAAAAAGTGGGCGTTTTCAACCCTAACAACAGACAGCAATAGCTGGGAAATTGATTCATATACATATGTTTAACGTATGAATTCAAAACATCAACAATTTCGTACCACCTGTCCGCTCGCTTTCTTCGAATGCTCTTTTGCCGGGTCCGTTTAATTCGCCGAATAATAGTTGCTCCCGACTGACAACCTCTACCATTTAGAGTTACCTCCGCTTTTTCATCCTATGGTTTGCTCTTTTTGCTAGCGGCTGGCTTTACGGTTTTATGTTCAGAGCACGACGATGCCATTTTAACAAACGCAGACGGCTGCATACACCAAACTTTGCCGTTTTTAACACCACAGTTTTAAAATAGCGCTTGCGTATTTTTTTTAAATATAGGCCTATTTATATATATATACATATATTTATATTTGAGTACGTTCGCAAGATGAAACTCAAACTCAACGCCATGCTCACCTACTCAACAACAGTACTTTAATAAAATCCTGCTGAACTTAAAAAACTCTGTCGCTTGAGTTCGACTCAGAGGCTGCATGAAAAAAGTTTTATAACCTCAGAGCAAGGCTATTCCCAAATCGGTGGTCCCTGTAACGGCGCGTAAATGACGCCATTTATATGTTGACGTCCTTTTTAACTACAATTGACGTCACGCTGACGTCTTGTGTTAGTTGCATCATGCTTATTTGCGTTGACACTTTAAAACCGTACTTTGATTAACGTCCTCGTTGTTTGTTGAACATGTTTAAAGGCATGTGAGTACATAAAGCTAAGTCCTTATTAATACCGCTAGAATCTTACAGTGAACATCCTCATATGTCATGTTGTCCTTATGCGACATGTTATATAACCTTAGGTAGCATCTCATCTCAAAGGCATGCGTTCTTTTCTCCAACTTCGCAGTTAAGATCTACGAGTCCCATGCAATCAGAAATATGAATTTGACAACTGAGCCCATCAGTTTGACTTCTGATACCAGAGAGGGGTCTCAAGGACTGGTTAAATCTGCTTGGCTTATACAATGAATTTTTTAAAGAAATGATGTCTCTGGTATATCGAAGGCCAAACTGCACAACCTTAATTACTCTATAACACATCTGGTGTGATTTGAATTAAATTGGTAGGTTATTTATCTGTGATTTGGAAATAGAAAATGTGCTTGTTAAAGTATGCCATTATTCCATAACCCTTCCGCCAAACAATCTGATTTACAGATTCATTAGACACTTCATCTGTGCGACGTAGTGTCCGACAAATATATTTGTTGGATACTAAGTCGCACAGATGGGGTTTCTTTCTGTAACTTCCCCCGATCGTCTCTGATTTGTTGATTTCTACGTAAAGTTCATGAGATATCAATTATCCGATATACCTAGAAAATATGTCACTTAATTGGTAGCATGTCAAATTAAGCATTTGCCCTTTAATTAACTGATGCCGCTAGGGAATGATGCACTAGAAAGACTAGTCAACATCCGTTAAATGTAAAATATACTTAGCTATACAACAACAAAAATTGACGGTTGATAATAACCATTTTTGGGAAACCATGATTCAACTTACATGATGTGATTTGGAATAGATCGAAAATTCAATGGCTCGTTTCATGGGACTTTGAAACTTGATAACGCTTAAAACTGGCTCTAAAAGATCAATTGACAAAAAATAAGCAATAATAATACAGTCAATACTACTACTAATAATAATAATAATAATCTTTACCAAAATACGTAAGACAAAATTCTGAGTCGATGACCTTGACCTCAAGGTCATCCACTGGGGTTGGTATCTTATTTTGTGAAATCTCAAACTAGTATCTAACATCAGTTCAAGTGTAAACTAAATATATGCCAAGCATAATGAACCAGTATTCAATTAGGAAACTTGATCTACGTCAATGACCTTGATATCAAAGTCACTGAGCGGGTTAGGGTAGTATTCTGTAAAACTTTGGACCAATATCTCATATAAAGATAGGCAGTGATCAGGAAGTAATACAAACAAATCCCACAGCCCGCATTCAAAACCAAAAGGGAAAGAAGCAATACCCACGATCACGAAATACACGCGCGATAAATCGAATGTTCAGCTCTTTCCCAAACAGGTGGTCATTCAACTACCCTTATTAAAAACAGCAGCAGCATCTATTTTAACCTAGTTTCTATTTTAAATCACAAAACAAAACAAAGCAGAAAGCAGAGTGGGTAGATATTCAGGTGACCATACTGCTAGAGACCATAGACAAGTGCGCATAACAATGTAACATTGAGGAACCACAACAGGAGTACTGCCTGGAACTTGGAACGGTCAGTAAATATTTCGTTGTGGGGGGGGGGCGGTTTCCTTAGCCATCAATAAAACATCACAGGAAGCAAACAAATCACGGATAAGATCTGTGATTAATCAGAGATGTTGACTCGACAGAAACAACGTATTGCTACGCCCTCAGATCCCTGGGGTGTCAAACAACACCACTGAAATACCGGAGCAAAAGCAAACAATCAGTTGAACCTCGAATAACCACGCAACGGACAAGGAAAGCTCCGTCCCCAAACAACTAGAATAGATGGCCTTTTGCCAGGCCCATCACTGACTCTGCTGCCTGACCAACCGGCGTGCAATTAAAGTTATTAAAGTAGTTGCAGTTTTGTTGCTTTGCGCCCACGGTAAACAGCTATGGTCATGTCGGGACGGTCAGTTAACCTAACCACACTACTTCTGGGCCGGCTTAGACCTCCTAAACGGTTAACCAGTACTAAGTGTACATACTTTCGCCAGTAACTGACAACTGCCCATCCTGAATCAGCGGGAGGAGAAACGAAAGTGTGTTGCCGCACCGGGTATCGGACCCGGGACCTCTGGCTCTCTAGTCAGACGCGCTACCGACTGCGGCCCGGCTATTAAAGAGGGAAGCGAAGTTATTAACCGAGACTGGGTTAACCACTTAAAATGCAGACTGCAGCCTTACACTTACGTTATATCCAATACGTTTGTAACGTATTTTAATTTTTCTAAACTAATCAGAAAAATTAGCCCTACTTCCATTTTTTTTTAATTTATAGACTAAGTCACCATAAAATTCTGGTTCCGATCGGCCCACGTTATTAACCCGACCTTGAAATTCATTGTGTCGGCTATTGAATTTTGAAAAAGCCTTTCGAAGTGTATGATACCAATAGCCCTGTTGGAGAAGTCTGGCAGTTATAATATCATTAAGGGCATTGAAGTCAAGTCATATGACTAGACACTCTAGCAAACCGAATAAGTGGAGAAATCTAAACCCTGTAAGAGGTAGAACGGGGAACTTCACCATCTAAAACAGGATAATTTACGATGTCAAAATCAAATTCATCGCGTTTATCACAGATTTTAGATAAAACAAATCCGTTTGAAATAGATAAATGTTAATCCAAAAATGGGGTTTCAGTATCAGAAACATTAGTTTTGTTTAACTGCAGCTCAGGTGGATTAATTCAGTTCACCAATTCATCAAAGAAAGGATCGCAGCAAGTATCAAAAGCGTCCATCTTACGGTTAGGGAGGTATGGGTCTTTATAAACTTTAACCAAAACAGCCAATCCGAAAATATATCTAAGTCCACGACCTTAACATCATGATCCCTGAGTGGGTTTGGGTGAAACCTGTAAAACTCTGGACTAATATCTAACTACAGTGCAAGTATCAAATCCATACATTGGTTATGGAGATATTGGTCTTTAAAAATCTGTAACCAAAACATCTTATCCGAAAACACCCAATTTTCTAAGTCAATGATGTTGACATCAAGGTCACTTAGTGCTGGTGTCGGCGTCAGTGTCACTGATTTATTGGAGGTTTTTGTTAAATCTTTTTAAAGACCCCTGTCTCCTTAACCTATGAATGGATTCTTTTGATACTTGCACTGTTAAATTGTTCCAAAGAGTTAGAAGGTGAGATTTTAATTTGACTTCACTGTATCTGGCGTTGTGCCGTGTGACGGCCGTTAAACGTCTCCCCGTACATCATAAATAGTGCAAATTATATTTTATTTTTGTCTTTTGAGATCACAGGATATATTCTGAGAAATCGCCTTTATTGTTTTGGACCTTTTAGATGCTAGTCAGTCTTTCAGCCGACTAGCCTATCAAAATTAAGCAATTACAATATGTTTACTCTGTCTTTCGTAACCAGATCATGTAAGGGTCAGTGATGAGGCTTGAATAGCCGGAACTTCGAAGTATGGCCCATGTTCCTTCTTTCGAATGCGTTCTCTGCTCTTGAATGAGATTCTAAATTGTCATTAGGGGTAGATTTAAGCTCTCTGGATAAACTGCGCGTTTAATTACTGCGTGGGACAGGCAAATACCAATTTGTGGTAAATCCCGTCTGATTGGAGAAGCAACAACGGTCATAGGTGATGTAATTTTTTAGAGAGCATAAAAAGGTACAGCATTGCTTGAAATCTTGGTTAATGTAAATCTAGTGGAAACCCTGGTAAATGTAAGTCTAATGGTTGTATGATCTAAAGCCCCAGTCACACACACACATTACGGATAGGGCGGATAGTTGCGGATAAAATCCTCAGTTTATCCGCAGAATTTGTGGGCGTGGCCTAATTTTGTTTAAAGAATTTACGGATATAGTTACCAATAGATGCGTATGGATACGGATAGGTACGAACTACTAACCCTCCGTTACCTTCTGTAACCTTTAGATGCGGATAAATACCTTCAGATGCGGACTGTTGCGCATGCCTAGCGGATAGAAGAATAGAAAAGATTAACTGCGACGTCCACAACTGTGTCTACTCCTTGTATGCTCCAGTCACACACACACATACGGATTGTGCGGATACTACGGATGGCCCGTCCGTATCTATCCGTTTTATCCGCAATGGATCCGTATCAGATCCGCAGAGTCCGTAACTGTCCGTATCATATCCGCAGAGTCCGCAGGATCCGCGTCGAAATTTTGAAAAGTTTCAAAATTCGGGCGCGGATGAGTAAACTGTAATGGTGCGTTACTAAACGCATATATCCTCATCTATCCGTATCTAATCCGTGTCGCATACGTATCTATTCCGTATCTTATCCGTTATTGAACCTATCATTCCGCAGTCCCACTCGATGTTGAGGACCGATACGGTTTCAAGCGGATCGTTACCTTTAGTTACGGAAGTTACGGGTCTCGTTCGGCGTACTGTTACGGACTGTTTTCTACAGTAACGTTTCAATACAAAAAGGTTGCGTTCCAATACTGACAGATACCTACAGGATGGTTTGGAGAATCGGCTGTACGGCAACAACACCAGTAGGGGGGGGGGGGGGCAAAGAGACAGAGACTGTATCTCAAGGACTACTACAACAGAGAGGCCGGGTCGGTGCAATGGCAGTGACGTATGGTGCAGTTATGGTGCGATGTTATGTTTCTTATTTGTAACAGCTTTTTGGGGTCATCTTTTCATGAACTTGCCAATAGCAAAAGTAGGGCCATCATTTCATAAACTTTTTTGACTTTTATCAATTTGAATTAGTTGTCCAATACAGGGCAAAGTAATTCTTTTATTAATTACAATTAGTTGTCCAATATAGGACAAAGGTTAATGGTGAAATGAGCCGAAACTTCGAAGCTGGCCCATGTTCCTTCTTTCGATTGTGTTCTGTGTTCTTATGTGAACTCTTTTAGATTTCTATTTTACTTCAGTGCCACTGGTTTCGTGCCGTGCGGCGACCGTAAAACGTCTCCCCGTACGTCATCTATAGTGCAGATTATATATAATTTTTTTCCTTTGAGGTCAAGAAAATATTCTGAGAAATCAGAAATTTTCGTTTGGTTTAGATTTATAGTCTAGATTATAAATTTTTCCTTTTAGATCTTTTATGATACTAATTACTGCCTTATCAAAATTAAGAAAGGACCTCTGACGGTTGTAATGTTAATTTGCCTATAAAATAAGTCAAAATCAAATTTTTGATATACCCAAGAATTTCTCTTGAAATTCGTTGCTCTCAACTTCCCCTAACTGGCTATGAGTTTAATTTCTGATTTTTTAGCACATAGACTTTAATTTTTGGTGGAAATGGCTAAATTTTTTAATTAAACGTAATGGAAACAGGAAAAGTTTTTTAAAGATACTCCCCCCGTGCCTCAGCTTGCCACTTTGCATGTATGTGTGTACTATCATAATACACATTATATGTGAGTGGCTTGCTGAGGCACGGGGGGGGGAGGGGGGGGATAGTCTGCAGCTGAAAAACTGAAAAAGTGGGTGGGGTACTTACACCCTTTATATCTAAAAATAGGCCAAATCCCTTATTATTGAAAATAATGTTGCATGATATCAGTAACAGTAGTGTGTACGTCAGTTTTAGCATAATTATCTATTAAAATTTCGGTATATTAGAAAACCGAAAAAATGGACTTATTTTCAGAGACTGAAAAATTCACCTACCTCTCTTGATAAAATCGGTTTAAGTTAGTCTAGAGGCATGATAATTTTTCAAAATTACTGTTAAAATGTCTTTATAGTACACACGTCTACATATTAATGCCAAATATTTCAACTTTTGCTGCCCGAGGAAGATGCAGTAATTTGTCGAAAAATAGGCAAATATGCATTGATACTGTCAGAGGTCCTTACATTATGCTTTCTCTGGTTTTCGTAACCAAGTCATGTCGAGGTCACTGATGCGGTTTGAGTAGCCGAATTCTCGAAGTATGGTCCATGTACCTTCCTTCGAATGTGTGCAGTGTTCTTGAAGGATTAGAATAGTATCTACTTTTATCAACTGCCGACTGAAAATCTATGTCAACCAAGCAGTAAATGGGTACCTTTTTCAAATCAGGGAAGGACAAGGCAGCGAAAGGAGAGAGATGGGCTTCGCCGTTCATATGCTATGCCCAAGATACATTGACCCTAACCACCTACTCCCACCCCTCCTCCCCCAAGCCACCGCCCCTACGGTCATTAGGCTATAGGAAACCTTTACCTTTACCCAATTTTTAGTTTGAATCCAGGTATACAAATTTAAATAAAAATCTAATCCTTCATGAGCACAGAATACTAAACACATTCGAAAGAAGGAGCATGTGCCATACTTCGAGGTTACGATTTTTAGAGCCTCATCAATGACCCTGACATGACCCATTACTTCCGTAACTAAAGGTAAAGCTCCGTATGAAACCGTATCAGTCCTCAACTTGGGACTGTGGAATGATGGGTTCAGTTACGGATAAGATACGGAATAGATACGGATGAGAAACGGATTGGATACGGAAAGATGCAGATAAATGCGTTCATTTACGGACTTTTACGGTTTACTCATCCGCGCCCGAATTTTGAACCTTAACAAAATTTCGACGGGGCTCCTGCGGACCCTGCGGATATGATACGAACAGTAACGGACTCTGCGGATGCGATACGGATCCATTACGGATTAAATGGATAGATACGAATAGATTCGGACGGGCCATCCGTAGTATCCGCAGAATCCGTATATGTGTGTGTGACTGGGGCATAAACGAGAGTCCTGCAAACGGTTCTGTCGCTAATCGTTGCTTTCTATCAGGTATGATTTAAAACGCTACGTTGGACTTTAAAGTATGGAGGCACTGACCAGATTAATTGGACGTGAAGTGAGTTCTCGGATCTACAATGATAAAGTCCCCGCACCAAAGGGGCATATTGTTTTCAGTGCGGATCCCGTCGGCGTCAGTGTCGGCGTGACAGTTTCTTGTATGCACGATATCTCTTTAACCAATGGATGGGATTTCACCAAACTTGCATGGATATATCATTGGCACAAATTTAAAAGCTGATTAGATTTTGGTGACCTTGACCTAATTTCCAAGGCCACTGGAGGACTTAGATGACAAATTCTTGTATGCGCGATATTTCTTGAATCAATAGATGGAATTTCACCCAAACTTGCATGGATACATCATTGGGACAAGTTTAAGAGCTGATTAGAATTCGGTGACCTTGACCTCATTTTCAAGGTCATTGGCAGACTTAGATAACAATTTCTCGTACCTACAATATCTCTTGAACCAATGGATGTGATTATACCCCCGCAAACTTTGTTTGCGGTGGGGTATACTGTTTTCACGTTGTCAGTCTGTCCGTATGTCCGTCCGTAACACTTTGTTTTTTTTTCCCTAAAATCTTGAAAATGCAGTGATGGAGATTCATCAATTTCTGCAGACACATTGATATCAATATGGTTTTCCTAGATAAGAAAAAGTAAGGGCTAGGGGCCAATTCTGTTAGAGTTATTGCCCTTTGTAGAATTTTTTCAGACACTGTTAAAAGCTTGTGTGCACAATATCTCTCTAATCAATAGCTGGCATTTGACCAAAGTAGCATAGATACATAATTAGGACAAGACAAAGAAGTGATCAGATTTTGGTGACCTTGACCTCATTTTCAAGGTCACTACAATAAAAAGCATTTAAAAGCTTGTGTGCACAATATCTTTATACCAATGGAGTAATTTGACCAAATTAGCACCGATACATCATTAGGACAGGACAAAGAAGAGATTAGGTTTGGTGACCTTGACCTCATTTTCAAGGTCACTACAGTAAAAGGCAGGAAAGAGCTTGTGCGCACAATATCTCTTTAACCAATAGCTAGAATGTAACCAATCTAGCATAGATACATTATTAGGATAGGTCATAGAAGTAATTAGATTTTGGTGACCTTGACCTCATTTTCAAGGTCACTACAATAAAAGGCAGTAAAAAGCTTGTGTGCACTATATCTCTTTAACCAATAGTTAGAATGTAATCAAACTAAAACAGATACAGCATTAGGACAGGGCAAAGAAGTGATTATATTTTGGTGACCTTGACCTCATTTTCAAGGTAACTAAAATAAAAGGCAGTAAAAAGCTTATGTGCATATTATCTCTTTAACAAATAGCTGGAAGTTGACCGAACTAGCACAGATACGTCATTAGGACAGGCCAAAAAAGTAATTAAATGTTGGTGGCCTTCACCTCATTTTCAAGGTCACTTTATTATAAAGACTCTCAAAATAAGCTCTGTCTCATGAATCAATTGATGGAATTTGACCAAACTAGCACACAAATATCTTTCAGACACGGGAAAGAAATGATAACATTTTTGTGACCTTGACCTCATTTTCAAGATCACACTGGCACTTTGAAACCCACATTATGATAGAAAAAAAAGTTGTTTTACTTTTTTTTTTCAAAGTCTAGTAAAGGCAATAATGGAGTTTTGGGAAATTTTGCAGGAAGATTCACATCCACAAGATAAACTTTTATAAATCTATGGGCCAATTCTGTTAAAGTTATTTCCTTTTGTAGTTTTTTGTCCGGAACATGTGAGTTTTCTTTACTGACCATTGCTGTGCGGGGGTATCTAATAAGCCTTGCTTATTGACTTTTTTCATTTCACCAAACTTGCATGGATACATCATTGGGACAAGTTTAAAAGCTGATTAGATTTTGATGACCTTGACCCCATATTCAAGGTCACTGGAGGACTGAGATGACAATTTCCTATGTCCACAATATCTCATGAACCAATGGATGGAATTTCACCAAACTTGCTTGGGTATACCACTGGGACTAGCTTAAGAGCTGACTAGATTTTGGTGACCTTGACCTCATTTTCAAGGTCAAAAACTAACTTAAAAATGCTTATTTTTTCTCTTAAAAATTAGTTATATCTTGATTCAATTGACAGATATTCATCAGAATTGCATGAATATATAGTTGTGACACGTTTAAGACATGTTTAGTATTTGGTGACCTTGACCCTTTTTTATGTCTTTAGAACCAGTGGATGGATTTTCTCCAAACTTGCCTAGATATTTTACTTGTACAGACTTTTCATTCATTAGAGGGGATGGGAAATGGGCTGGTGGGGGACATCAGTTTTTCTCTGAAAACCATTTCTAGTTGTATGTTAATTTCAAGATGTTGTTGAAAGTAGTTTCTTCGAAAGTTACACTAGCAATAATTTTGAGAGTTTTGTTTCAATGTTCAGAACGGTTTAACTATTTTTGAAAGACACTAGTGTCATTATTTTAGAAGTTTCTAAGTAAAGTATATACGTCACACTCATATAAACGTTTAATTATCTAAGTCTAGTATTTCAGTCTGAGCAACAGATAAAATGTCATCCAAACTCTCTATTAATCGATGCTTGAAGTTATGTGCAGGTCAAGAAGAAGGCCTGTGGTTTTCTAATCGTTGCATCTGCTTTACGTGGGCTCTAAAACATTACTTCTGACGAATATTACAATGCTTGATGCTGTGTAGTAGTGCAAAAGAAATGATAAAATTAAATTCCACGTCCTTCCAACAGCACCAAATGAGAATAGTAAAATTAAGTACCAACGTTTGTAGTGAGACAACAAGAGCTGACAGCGAAATGAAAGCTCTTTTCCCGGGTATGTGATCACAAAGTTAAATACATTCAACACATAAAACATTTAATTTTACCTATTTTCTCTTTCATATACGTAATAAAAATGCATCAGAACAAAAGAGACAAACAAAACAAACCGACCTTTGAAAACAAGAAATAAACATTTCCTTTGTCTTGGGGTAAATGGCTACAATTAAAGGGAAAGCAACTTTTTCAATTTTGTCTCCCTTCTTAGTTGAGTTACGGAATTGTCAATGTTTAAACGACCAACGAGTTTGGACTTATGATTCGGGTACTTTGATCACTTTCACTCTTAAAGGAAGGAATCTGACATTTCATTTCTTTAAAAGCCTTCCATGGCATGTGTACCATCTATGATACATTGTACATAACGGTGCCAATGACCAGATAATCTGTTAATACATTTTATATGAGTCTAAAACTATTCAGATATTATACTTATGAGATCCAAAGTTCATGGGTTTTAATCAACAAAAACTAGTTTCTGTAACATCGATTTTTATATCTGACAAGCCCATTGTATCATTTATGATATATGACCTTTCTGGTGACCCTGACCATGGAAAAACATAAAATTACCAGAATTCTTATCAGTGTTTCACACCTAACAACATATGTCAAAATCAAAGTTTTTTTCTTTAACTCCTTCTTGTCTTTGGCACTAAAGGGTTAAAAGCAGGCCTATTTTGAAAGGGCTACATCATCAAGGAAGCAAACAGGAAGTCATGAATGTTGTTCCCTTTGTGAAAATGGTGGCAAAACATAGTGATAGTGGTGTACCCATACATCTTAAATATTCGAGTTATATCATTTAGTAAAAGAGGCTGAATTTTTACTGACGTATATAATAAAATGTAATGTATAGTTTTGTTTCACAGCTCTCCAAGAAGATAGTCTAGTCTTCGCAGACACTACACTTGCATACGTTGTAGTGAAGACAATTTTTTTCAAAAGTAGACAATCTGAAATTTTTGTTTTATATAAAAAATACTTTGCAGAATTCACTCATCTTCTTAACCTACCTGTTTTACTAAGGCATTAGATTTAATAAGCGCCTATATAAATTGCTTCCTATGGTAATGGTAGCTGTTGGGGTATAAGAATGTCTTTTAGTATTTGTGTACATGCCTTTGACTTGTATATAGCCTGTATTTGGATTGAAAACATCACAATGATTATAGTTTGTACTCCAAATATTTGCTTCTTCTTTTCGACGGTTTCCATGATAACATATATAGCAAAATTCATGATCTTTCTTTTACTCTGAAAAAAATACATAACCGTACTGTAAAAGGTAGACCAAGCGTTTACCTGATAGGTAGTAGCACGTCTTAATGTATGATGGTATTATTTTCATGCAAGCATTCCGACATTTGGAGTAAACAACATGTTTACGAAAGCACCATTTTATATTTTACATGCAATATTATTTTAGCTGTCCCGTAAGGGTTTTAAGTTGCTCAAGTTTGGCAAGGCATCTCCGGAATAACTCTAACAGAATTATATACACTGATAAGACTCATAAACAGAAGCCAACTAAAGTGTTGTCAGTGAGAAAAGAAATAAGCCGCAACACGAGAAAACCAACAATGTGGTTGTGCGCCCAGCGCAGACTCAGATCAGCCTGAGTATCCGCCGAGTCTGAGCAGACTCTTTGCAAAGCGCATAAAGGGTAGCTAAGGGTCTAAGCTACCTCCATGCGGACAACGAAGACGCTGATCAGACTGGGCGGTTGCCAAGGCTGATCTGAGTATGCGCTGCGTGCACAACCACTTTGTTGGTTTTCTCACGTCGCGGCTCAAATCTTCTTTGGAGCATCCCAGCAGGCACACAAGGTTGAGTCAATATTGAATCTACCTTGATTCAACGTCATTGCCCAATGACGTTGAATCAAGGTAGATTCAATATTGATTCAACAGGCACACAAGGTTGAATCAATATTGAATCTACCTTGATTCAACGTCATTGCCCAATGACGTTGAATCAAGGTAGTTTCAATATTGATTCAACATTGTGTGCCCAGTGGCATACGAGCTGTTTATGGAAATGTTTCATTTTCGTCAAAATGATAATAAAAATATAAAATAAATGCAATAAAAGGTAAATGATATAAACTATATAAACAGACAAGAACATCAACTGCGCTTATATTTAAAATAATAGAGAAATTCACAACATAACAACATAGAATAGTCTCTGTATAACAACAATTATCGCTCTCAAATCCGCATTTACATGGTCAGTGATAAAATTGATGTTTAGCGGAAGGTAAAATTTGCAGCTGAAAGGGTCCGAAAAATGATATACACAAAAGTGCACGTTGCTCATGAAAACAAATTGTTTGATTACAACGAAACTACATCGTGCTTTGATGAGGCTGTAAGTGTTTTTTTTTCTGTTTCTAGCGATGGAGCCACTTATTCAGTTGTTGTTAATGACATATAGAACAATGTATTTATTCTTTGTTTGTACATATGTAAGATCTTTTTGGCATATACATTCTCTATTATATGTTTAAATGCGCTGGCTTCTGGTGACCTACGTCCTTAAAACACTCTGTACGTGTCTTTTGTCCGTTTATTTTCTTCCAATTAATTAAGTTTACCAGCTCTACATCATACGAAGGAGTATACAGATTGGGTGGCGTCTTGTCAATATTTATCAGGAGGAATTTACACTATAATGTCTGTTAAAACATAAATTATTACATTTTCAGCAGACAGAAAAAATATTTTGGCAGCTCATGACCTACAGGTTTATATACTTTATAGAGAAAACCCCGCTAAGATGGCCCCTTTGATAATGGAAGAAAAGTTAAATATTCCCGAAGTTCATATTCCAGTGACTGGTCCGCTTTAACCCAGTGAGGCCTAGCGCCGTCTTGATGAGGCAAATAAAACTTGAGCCGCGACACGATAAAATCAACAAAATGGTTGTGCGCCCAATGCATACTTAGATAAGCCTGGGCATCCACCAAGTCTGATCAGACTATTCGCTAAGCGCTTAATGGGTAGCTAAGGGTTTAAGCTACGTCCATGCGGACAACGATGACTCTGATCAGACTGGGCGGATGCCCAGGCTGATCTGAGTCTGCGCTGGACGCACAACCACTTTGTTGGTTTTCTCGTGTCGCGGCTCACTTTAGTTGTACCTTTAGCGTCACTTATGTAAGTGGCAGATCTTAGATTTATTCTTTGCCAGTACCTCTTATGTGCCAGAAATGGTTACAAAATACTAGCTTTAATACTTAATTGTGGCTGCAGGTCAAAGGACCAATCAAAAGTCTTTATATAATCTGCCCTAAGAATAAAAAACTGGACACAAAGGAGGAATGAATAGGCAACATAAGCTTTTAAGTTACAGTGACTAAAAGACTTGAAATGTTTTGCAGTGCAATTATATACATGGCAAGTCATATGAATGTTTTCAGATAGGTATATAGATGGTGTCATGATTCAAAGTCTATCGACCTCGGTTATCCATGTGAGCTCAAGGATACCACAGAGTCCAGTTCATGTGTTTCATACTTAGATTTATATCCCTATATTAACAGTGTGTGAGTGTGTGTGGCGGTTGTGGAAGGGGTGGGGGTTGGGGCTTGTTTCTAGGCTTTATGATAAGAGGGACAACTGAAACGTATTAAAAGGCTCAAATGTGAGCTCTAAGAGGAGTTGATTTCACAGAGTATATACTCTCAGCCATAGTCACTATCAACCATTATTGAATATGTCCAGAGGTCGGAAAATGGCTAAGTTAAAAATCATATAAATTTGTCAAATCTCTTTTTCAGCATCAAACTTCTTCGAGCACATCTTCAGTATGTCAGTAACATATTTTCATAGTATTAACAGGATCCACTGAAAACACTTAGCCGAGTTGATTTCACAAAGTATGTACTATCAGATAAATATGGTCGGAAAATGGCTTAGTTCAAAACCTACAAAATTTGTTAAAATAAGTTTTTCAGCATCCAACTTCTTCGTGCATATCTTCAACATGCACTGAATGCTCGCCCTAAGAGGAGTTGATTTTAAAAAAGTATATGCTATCAGCCATATTAAATATGGTCGGAAATGGCTAAGTTCAAAGCGCTGTTAATTTGTCCTAATTTTTTTTTTCAGCATCAAACTTCTTCATGCATATTTTCAGTATGTCTGTTACATATCTGCAAAGTATTGACAGGATCCACTGCAAGCTCTAAGAGCAGTTGACTTCATAAAGTATATTATCAGTCATAATGCAAACTTATTTTTGTCCAGTCTAGTCTAGTCTATCCCATAATCTTGTGAGGTCGTTGGGGCACCACAAATGACTCTACAACAATCCCTTTCCACCTAGCCCTGTCTTTAGCTGCCCTTACTGAGCTAGCAAAATCCATCCCTGTCCACACCTTAATATTGTCATCCCACCTCTTCTTCTGTCTACCTCTCTTTCTCTTTCCATCCACTGTGGCCATTCCACCTCAGTTTCCGTTTCTTGATCTAGGTCAGGAGTTCGTCATTTCTCCAATGGCTGCTCGGATCTTTCTGCGAACCTCCTTATTGGTTATATGGTCCTTGTACGAAATGTTCAGTAACCTCCGGTAGCATCTCATCTCAAAGGCCGGCGTTCTTTTTTCTAAATCTGCTGTAAAGGTCCTTGACTCACAGGCATACAGAAATATGGATATGACAAGAGATCGCCTCAGTTTCACCTTTGATCAAAGAGATCAAATTTTCTATAAGAATTACAAAGTGGCATTATTCTTGCAATACTGAAAATTTGTCATTTTTTTTATCAGCATCAAACTTCTTAATTCATGCACATCTTCAATATTTCTAAATGTATATTTCTAAATGTGACACGAAAGGTCAGGCAGCATTTTTCACAGGTAGTTCTGGTTTTCGCATGTGCATGTACATGTATGCTTAACGAGTGGCTCGACAAAAAAAAAGAACACTGTTGTCCCAAAATGGCTGAGTTAAGGAAGCTATATTTCTGTTAAAATTAAGATAATCACAACCAGAAATGAAAATTGCAAAGATGCTCCCCATACAGGTTTATGCATTTATCTTAATATTGGGAATCAAGGTATCTCGTCATAGAGGTGAATGCTCTCTTTTGGCCTCTAAGATAAACGTTATAATGAATTGTAATATCGGTTCTTTGTAAGAAACAATCATGAAAAGCCATCAACCTCGGTTATTGATGAGTGTTAATATATTACACTTGTGAAGTACACCGAATCTTGCAGGCTCACCTGTACGTAAACAAGAAACAGAGCCAGAATTCTGAATTTTATGACAAGGATTCACAAATATGCATTCAGAATGGAAGTAAATTTGACAAGTAGATCTATTTTTCGAATTGATCGGTTTAAAATGAGAAGATAATGTACATAGTCATACAAAAACATATGGGACGTTGTAAAGAGGATTTGAAATAAGTTTGCTTATTCCGTCTTTGATATTGAACTCAATAAAACATTCATATGTACGCGCATTTGAGCTTCATGTTCTTGTTATCGTGCTTCTATATGACGAGTACCCGAATATGTACCGTGACGTCGTAATAAGATTTACACTCTTATGAGAAAGAATATTTTGTGACAGTCTATTTGTTTAAAATTTATGAGGTTTCCATTAATTTAATCGTAAAATGTGGCCGGTGTGATCCTAGGATCACGTCTTACACTCGACATAATATATAAAGTAACCCATATAGGGACTGAGAAACCTCACATAGTTAAACCAAATAAAATTTCTGATTTCTCAGAGTAAATCCTCTGATCCCAAGGGACAAGATAAAGTATAGTCTGCACTCTGAAGCTTATGCATAAGAGACATGTGCAATGTTGGCTTCATATACAATAAGCAGTGATAATCAGAAGCATTTTATATAAAAAGTTTTCATCGTTTCCTGAACGGGATTAGTCTCTACTAATTAAGGTCATAACAAGATGGGCTGAAATTCCGAATACTCTGATCAAAGCCTTGATCCACTAACAATAGTTAAATCAAGCTATTCAGTGTTCATGTTTTTAGTTATATGTCTCTATACCTATGGGTAGGTTGTTGTAATTGAGATCAGTTTAACCCAGGTACAGTTTAGCACAGTGCAACTTCAATTATTTTCATCTTAGACACTTGGCTAGGCTGTGTAAGTAAAATGGTTATTTAACTCTTTCACATGGCCGACTATGATAAAAGGTTGTTCAGGACACTTCTGCTTGAGAACCTTCATAACTGAATAACGACTTACAAGAAGTATAAATGAAAACGTACATGGCTTCTAGAAATTTCCACAAAATCCAAAAGAGCTGAGTATTTTAGCGGAAGATGTTTGGTGTAAATCTCACCCAGATGTTATAAAACTTGAGTACATTCTCAAACTCAAAATAAAGCACACTGATTGGCTGCTTCCGAACACACAAAACACACACACTGATTGGCTGCTTCCGAGCACATCAGAAACAGCGTGCTTTATTTTGAGTTTGAGATTATTCTCAAGTTTTTTAACCTCGAACCCAATTTTTTCCCATCTATACTTCACGATGTAACATCTTTTGTGGCATAGAAACAATTTTGTGGCATTGAAGCAAGTTATACCACTAAACAAAAAAAAAAAAGACTGATATAGCTGTCAGTCCAGTTCAAATAATATTATACAGGAACAGTCACATTTTCAATACAGTCTGCCCAAGATGTCTATGAAGGAAACTAGAAAAAACGCAAACTACAATACAAAACGGCTGAGCCAGTTTATGTAGTCTACCAAAGAGGAACTGCATTAGAGACCATCTTGGAATTAAATTTCAATTCTGAGACGAGATTTGTACTTAAGAAAATAATATAACGAATGTAAATATGGTATAAGATTCTGTTTATCATATGACCCTTTAAATGGGATTTGAACGTTTTCAAACTGAATATTATTTCAATAAGAAAACGCATTGTTGACTTGGACGTTGTCAGTGAGGTTACATGTACGCGCCTTAGTGTTATTACACGTGTGGTGATACAATTTTTATGACTCGACATTATCCACTGAATAACAGCGACGTCATATGATAAAAAGTAATCGAGTACGGGTGGAGACTGCTCGGGTAAACCTCAACAACGCCCAAGGTACATGTTTCACCGCTGCAATTAAAATCTTAAAGAGTTCCTTCAAGAGCAGAGAACACATTCAGAAGAAGGAACATGGGCCAGACTACGTAGTTTCGGCTAATAAAGCCTCATCAGTGACCCTGACAATATCTGGTGACGAAACCAGAGACAAGCATACTGTAATTTCTAAATCTTATTTTAGCAGTCGATTCATAGACTGATTTGTATCAAAAAGGGTCCAATTTATATAAAAGACGATGATCTAGAATAATAGCCTAAACCAATCTAAAATTTTAGATGTCTCAGAATATAAGCCGACATCATTTGTCAAAAGTCTGAACTTTACTTTTTATGCCTGAAATAAGGAAACAAAAAGCCAGTTTCCATGATTTTCAAAATATGTTGATTAAATCAGTCATTTTTGCACCAGATATGTGGATAAGAGTACTTTGTGCCATTTGGAATCATGATTATCACATATATGAGCCGCGACATGACAAAATCAACAATGTGGTTGTGCGCCTAGCGCAGACCCAGATCAGCCTGGGCATCCGCCCAGTCTGATCAGCGTCTTCGCTGTCCGCATGGCGGTAGCTTAGACCCTTAGCCCCTTTGAGCACTTAAAGAAGAGTCTGGTCAAACTGGGCGGATGCCCAGGCTGATCTGAATCTGCCATGGGCGCAAAACCACTTTGTTGGTTTTGTCGTGTCGCGGCTCAATTATGTCGATTAAATTTACCCTTATTGCATCAGATGTTTGTCGCCGGACCAGAATAAGTAAGATCAGCCATTTGAACTACCTCAAGTATCTTATATATGTGCAAAACGTTATCCTAAATGTAGGAAAACACAACGAATTGCTGTTGTATCATAAGGTCTAACATTACTGCCAGACTGGCAAATGGAGTACAATCGGATAGCAACTCTTTTAACAAAGATTAAGACTGCGCAGTCGCACTGGCTAGTATGAGCCTTTACTGTTCGCATTTGCGTTTAATACCATTTTAGCGTTGTAGCTTCAACACTCATGCTATGGATTGAACTAAGCTTTAATCATCAGTGTGCGGGGTAACGCTTTCTATGCAAGTAAACATTGTGAAGTTCATGTAATAATTCGATTTAATGCTTTCTTAAGTTGATTTGCTTCTAAAACTATTGTACAAAAAGTTCACATTACTTAACAGCATATTAAACGTACAGTTATATATCTGGTTGAGAAACAAAGTACTCATAAAAGAAAATCTCGTTTTAAAGCAGTATAGATATCAACAAGAATTCCGCAGAATGCTGTGTCTCGCCTGCTGGTGCTTTGTCACAAAAACAGAGCTAAATCAGCGAAGATGTATGCATGAACTAAGTTTCTTGGCTTTTGCCCTTATAGTTTCTGAGGAAATGACCTAAACGCGAAAACTTAACAAAAAATTGCCAAGTCGGTCAACCGTAAAATGTTGGTAGAAACTCAATATTGATGATGACTTTGAGCTCTTCTCTTCCACATGACTGCATGACCCAAGTTTCAAGGCTCTAATATTTATAGATTCTGAGAGAATAACCTAAACCACAAAACTGGACAAAAATTGCAAAGTCAGTCAACCATAAAATGTAGGTCAAGACTCAATATTGATGATGGCTTAGAGATCTACTCTTCCAGATGCACGCATGAACCAAGTTTCCTGTCTCTAGCTCTTTTAGTTTCTGAGAAAATGACCTAAATGCAAAAACTCGACAGAAATTGCGAAGTCAGTCAACCGTACAATGTAGGTCAAATCTCAATACTGTCATTGGGTTTGAGATCTACTCTTACAGATGCACGCATGAACCAAGTTTCCTGTCTCTAGCACTTATAATATCTTAGAAAATGACCTAAATGCAAAAAGTCGACAAAAAATTTCGAAGTCAGTCAACTGTAAAATGTAGGTCAAGACACAAAACTGATGATGGTTTTGAAATTTACTCTTCCAGATGTATGTATGGACCAAATTTCATGGCTCTAACCCTCATATTTTCAGAGAAAATGACCTAAACGAAAAAACTTGACAAAATTTGCAAAGTCAGTAAACCGTAAAATGTAGGTCACGACTCAATATTGATAATGGCTTTGGAATCTACTCTTCCAGATGTACGCATGAACCAAGTTTCATGGCTCTAGCCCTTATAGTTTCTGAGAAAATGACTTAAACGCAAAAACTCGACAAAAGTTTACGCCGCCGCCGCCGACACCGGAGCCGGGCCGGGTAGCGCAATCGGTAGGGCACCTGACTCGTAAGTCAGAAGTCGTGGGTTCGAAACCCGGTCTGGCCACATACTTTCGTTTCTCCTTCCGCTGATTCAAGAAGGGCAGTTGTCAGTTACTGGCGAAAGTATGTGCACTTAGTACTGGTTAACCGCTTAGGAAGTCTAAGCCTGCCCAGGAATAGTGTGGTTAGGTTAACTGACCGTCCCGACATGACCACAGTTGTTTACCGTAGACGTTAAGCATCAAATCAATCAATCAATCAATCAAAACCTGCCCAGGAATAGTGTTGTTAGGTTAACTGACCGTCCTGACATGACCTTAGTTGTTTACCGTGGACGTTAAGCATCAAATCAACCAACCAACCAACCGACACCGGAAAAGCAATACATATGTCTCGCCTCTGCTTCGCAGGCGAGACAATAGCCAAACTAAGAAACATCGAATGAATGTCTTTAGTATGTCATGATGGCAGATCAACGCTGATTATGATGTAGTTTCTGCATTATATGTCTGCAGGACAAATTCCTTGAAGGATAAACTAATAAATGCGTATTTAATATGGAACTTGATTGTATTAATTCCTGATCATCGGATATCTTTTTACTTTAGCTTATTCCTTTATAGTCTAGGCCATTCTATCCAAAGTCTTGCACGGTTGTTGGGGGACCAAACGCCATTCTACATGGATTTCTCTCCTCCGTATGCCCTAGCTGTGCTAGAAAAGTAACATATACGGCAGTCTGTAAGACCACAGCGTAATCGTAATTATCCGTTAATTTCCGTAAGACGCCGAAAAGATACTTTTTGCGAATTCCTCTATGCACACTAAAAGAATGCTGTCACTTTTTACGAACTATTTGTTCATGACAGTCACTACGAAGTTACGTTTACATATATGTGACAGTGCCTGACATTTTTAGCCTGTGGAGGTGCGACGTTGACCATGTTGACGTAACGAAACGTGAAAAGAAAGTGGCGTCATAAAATTTGCACGTAAAATTAATTGGATTTCCGCACACTGACTAATAAATTGTAATAAATATTAAACTTACTATCGCTTGTTTTCTCTAGTTCATCATTTGTTTTTTCTTTTCAGATACACCTGCTGTAAAGGGAGAATCGCTGCCTTTTCAGCCGTCCTCTGGTGAGAAAACGGAAGGACTAATCCCCTTGGATCCATTGTTGGTTGGTTTGGGTTTAACGGCCATTTGAGACAGCATTTCACTCTATATAGAGCCGTCTCAGAGAGAGAGAGAGAGAGAGAGAGAGAGAGAGAGGGCGAGAGAGAGAGAGAAATAATTGACGAGAGAAAAATCCCAAACACCCGCACCTTCTGCAAGCATAGTACGCCTTGCCCTGCAATAATCCAAATCAGTAGGACTCCCCGGCACTGGAAGTTACACGCAGTACCATCGCACCTCCCAACCACCCTCGGATCTATTGATGTTTCCTGTTATCCTCGCCCTAACTTCAATCGTACTTCACTCTGTATACCGACTGATATGGCAAGCCAAAAAATGTTGATTTGCTGTGCCACCCAACACATTATTAGTTAGAAATATATCGAAGGCATACTCAATTCATGTTGAAAATCAGGCATAATTGTGCGAAATAAAATACGTATACAGCAACAGTAAACAGAAAATTAAAAGCAAGATGCTGTCGTTGACTTTATTCTATTTCAAAGGAAGAAAATGCTCATTTATACTTTCTACAAAATTTTCAAGTGACGTATATCGCAGTATCAGAAAAATTGTAGGTTACCTGAATCCGTAGTATTTAGACTGACTCTATCCTTCATAACAATATTCTTAAAGTACCCAAAACCAATCTAAAATAAGATTTGCCGGTTTCATACTTGCTAACAATAATACTTTCAGACTAACCTCGCCAACATTGTGTTATAAGTATACTTAAGGACAAAAGTTCTACATGGGTGTTAGATTAACATCCGTGCAGAACTTTTGTCCTTAAGTATACTTAGATGCAGTTCGGCTATCTAGTGGTGACTGCAGAAACAAGAAGCACAAGTTTGCTAAGTAGTACTCTGAGATACAGACCCTGGGAAATAAATCTCCCCTGATTGGACACACAATTGAGAGATCTGAGACTCTGGGAGTAATACGCAAGCTTTTACAGCCATGATATGTAATGCTGAGTTTTACAAAAGTAAGTCATTACGATGCAGTTTTGTGGGCGGTAGCTGGAGTACTCTGATGCAATGTACATGTATTGATGAAGTTTACAAAGTGTGAAGCTGTAATACAGGCCCTATCTAAACTAAAAGGTTAGAGGTCCTTAATCTCTCATCTATGTTGACTTGTAACACTGCATCTCGTCTGAACTACTAGGATTATATGAGCGGACCTTCGTGGATCACAGATCATTGCCTAACCACTGCTGCTAATGCAAGGTCCAGGTAAAAACAACCACCAACTTTACTCCATTGTAACAACTGATGCAGCCATCCACAACATTTGTTTGCTTTATTGCTGTGCTCCAAATACCAATGAAATTTGGTCCTTCTAAAGAATCAAATTTATTTCTATTCACAATTATTAAAACTTTGTTTTGCTGCGTGGTTATAACGCATTGCTAGATAAAGGAGTTTAGTGTGGACCTGCACTGTTTGCAGATGCAAATGCATTTCAGTCGCTCTTAGTGCTTTCTGACTCATAAAAATACCTACATACTCATCTGAAAAAGTCTATGTAGGAGCACAGGGACGGCGGTAGTGTAGTGGACAACGCACTAGACTACCAATCAAGGGGTCGCATGTTCGATCCGCCGCTCCACCGGATGAGACTTTAAACCGTAATTCCGTCTCTGTATGCCCTATGTGTTGATGGGACGTTAAACCCGAGTTCACTCATTCACTGGGTAGGAGCACAGCAACCATTATATTATATTATTATTTAGGGACGGCTTAACAAGGGATGTTGTAACACATCTTGCTGTACATTCATCAAATGCAAGCATTTTCTAAGAAGACGAAAGTGAACCGATGTGAAACCTAATCAACCTACTTGGCGAAATACGAATTTCAATGTTATCTTTATGCTTTTCGCATTTGTCCTTGACACAACACCTATTTTAGTGTTTGGACGGCAAGTATGTTTTTATAGTGCATGAAGACAAATGGGTTAGTCTGCAGAGGAATTAAATAAAACGTTTCTGATGTTCTAAACATGTTTAAATAACAAAAAATATTGATATATCATTTGAGTCCCGCCATGAAAAAGCCTTACCACAGCTGAAGACTTAGATCAGCTTGCATACCCAGGCAGTTTGCTCAGAGACTACTCCGTATTCATCAACAGTATAAGCCCGAAGACACAGCAACGCAAAATGTTATGGTTATGGTAAAATCACGCGAATGCGCACGCTAATCTAAGCTTTCAGCAGAATAAGTAGTCATATTTCTCATGGCGATGGGCATTCAAGAAGAGTAAAGAACTGCAAAAGTGATCAGTTCATGATGCTCCTTAATAAAGTATCTTCATAAATAAGCCGCGACACGAGAAAACCAACAAAGTGGTTGTGCGCTCAGCGTAGACTCAGATCAGACTGGGCATCAGAGTCTTCGTTGTTCGCACGGAGCTAGCATAGACAATTTGCTACGATTTAAGCGCACAGTGGAGATTCTGATCTGACCGGGCGGATGACCAGCAGATCTGAGTCAGCACTTGGCGCGCATACCGCTTTGTTGGTTTTCTCGTGTCGCGGCTCAAATCAAGTCTTCTGTGGTGCATTAGAACGAATCACGCATGGCAGTGTTGAGCTTTAATTTCAAAGATGACAAAGATCGACATGTTGATCCGGAAACTGGCAACTTGAAACTTGCAATAATTAACCGGGTTTCGTCTTAATGCTCGACAAATATGCCTGACAGACTATCGAATTAGAATAAGGCATACATGCGTACAGAGCCCATGGGTAAAGATCAATTAAAATCGGATGTCAGTGTATGATTTAATTTACTACATCACAAAACTTGTAGAGCAATTCTGGCACAGTTTTTGTATAAATAGATGTTGACGTGAAAAGCAGGGCTTAGCCTGTCAGATCATACCATAAAACTCAACTGATACTGTTGTTCATATGTGTGCATGCACTTCCTTTTTGTCTTGTCAATGGCATTTAAAAGTGAGTGCAACTAGGTCAGAGCTCTAAGTGTTGGGTTTTACGCCTTCAATTTGTGCAACAATTTCGACACAATGATGTCTGGATTTGACAAGGAACACAATGATCTTTTGATACAATAATGAGCCGCGACACGACAGAACCGACACAGTGGTTGTGCGTTAGGATCAGCCTGGGCATCCACCCAGTCTGATCAGAGTCTTCGCTGTCCGCATGGACGAAGGTCAGACTCTTAGCTACCTTTAAGTGCTTAGCGAAGAGTTTAATCAGACTGGGCGCGTGCCCAGGCTGATCTGAGTCTGCGCTGGGTGCACAACCACTTTGTTGGTTTTCTCGTGTCGCGGCTCATTAATGTTTTCCCTCTGGAACAGATGCTTCTGACAGATCATCACATGATAATCGAGCCACGACACGATAAAACCAACAAAGAGGCATATGTGCCACGCGAATAGCCATAGTCTGATTAGACTTCGCTGTTTACATTCAGGTTGCTTAGACCGTTGGCTACTCTTTTAGCATACACAGTAAAGACTCCGATAAGACTCGTTGGTTGCCCTGATTGATCTGAGTCTTTGCTGGGAGCGCATGCCACTTTGTTAGCTTTGTCCCGCGCGGCTCATTTGAGTCTTGTCAAGCACAAAGGAGGCTTTACGTATTTGCGTAGTCACGACTTAGTCACTGGACTTAGTCCACTCTGTGAATCCGTACAGTGTAGTTACAGTCTTCGTTTTGAATATGTAGATTTCTCGTGACCCAAATTTCATGTGTGCGAACGGCTTTTTGCACTTTTTTTCGTGTCCTGGCTCATTGTATCATTTGAAGAAAAAGATAAAGACGTAGCTGTTTGTAAATGCTTACTAGACGCAGTGGATACCAAATTAACGTCTCTGTTGCTGTCTAACAGTGTAACAGCTATTGTGGCTTGCGGAACTCTTTAGTGAGTGTGGCTCGGAGAGGGATGGTCGTTGCCTGCCGAGACATACCCACCTTCTCTTTTTCTTTCAAACTTTTGGGATTAAGGGACACTGAAGGTTCTGAAGTTAAATACAGAAACGCGCGTCTGTCGCAATAAATTTGGTCATTCTGGTAGTGTTTCAACGACTGGCATTGTTATGAAAACATGAAACAAGTTGAAAATGCATCGAAGAAGGTTTGGCGGCTTGTGAAGACCTAAGCTTTGGAAAAAGCCCATCAGTATACCAACAAATAATGTTCTGGAGATGATTAAGATGGTGCTCAAGAGAAACATGTTTGCTGGGTAGCATTACAGAAAAGCTGGACGTGTAGCGATAGAGTCGAAGTTATGGAAGAATTTACGAAGCGCATTTTTCGTTTGTCCCCTTTTTGTCTAAAATTTACCATATACAAGATAATTTTGGCGGTGTTCCATTTTTCACGGTATTTCGCGGTCACTTAGAAACCGCGAATATTAAAATCGAAAATATTTTCCTGTTTCTTACAAAGTGTCTTCTGTAGACACAGTGTTCATATATTTTGTTTCTGTTTGCTTCGGTAATTGCTGGTACTTTTCACTGGAGCCTGTTCTTTCATTAACCTGCGGCGGCCCTGCCGCAGGTTAATGATCGAACTGGCTCAAGTGAAAAAGAAGTAGCTTTGATTTTCGCGCATGTTGCTAACCGCGAAAACTAAAAATCGCGAAAATTAATGTTTATGTTTTCGACCCTTAACCGCGAAAATTTGAACCCGCGAAAATTACCGCGTATACGGTATTCCAAAAGGGAAAACTCATCAATATCAGGCAAGTTAGAAAAAAATGAAGCAATGTCGACAGATATATATGGGCACACAAAACAAAACAAATACGATCCGGCTTATTTCGGAAGTTTCCGCACCTGTGACAGAATATATAAAGAACCTGTTTTAAATTAAGCTATTCATAACCAGAGGACCGATGGTCCTAAATCGCTCACCTGAGCACTGAGTTTATGTTGGAAAAAACTTATAGTTGCCACGGTAACAAAAACCACATGCACAAACAGCAATAAACAAAACGCATCATTTATGTAGAGGATAATATCACTAACTTGTATGCATAAAAGATTCAGCGTTATCCCCCTTTATGGCATCTAAGAAGAATATTGTTGGGAAAAAAATTAAAAAATGGGCTTTCGGTTACGATGGCAACCAATTCAAATCAGGGATTTGGGCAAAATTCATATGGCTAGTAGAGGACTACTCCAGGAACATTTTTGTGAAGCTTTAGTTAAAATGTGCAGTTACACAGAAAGAAATGTCGAATTTCCACTTTCTCCATTTTAAGTTTAAGGACATTTTAAATTGCCATAGCGACATATTCACATGGGCAACGATCATATAAAATCTAATTGAGGTAGAGGCAAATGCCATTGACATGTATGCAAAAAAATCAGCTTCATCCCTCTTATGGCTTCTGAGAAGATTCTTTAAAAAAATATTACCCTATATTTTGCTATGGCAACTAATCAAATGCAGCGATTTTGACAAAATTCGTGTGACTCGTAGAGGACTACTCAAGAAACATTGCTGTAGAAGAAATCCTAATTAACTGCAGTGATACGGCAAAAATTGCAAATTTTCACTTTAAATTGCCATAGCAACCAGAGTTCTTATGCCATTGGAACAAACAAGAGTGTCACGAGGCCCTGAATCGCTCACCTGAGCAATTGGCAAAGTGACTTTTTATGTCTGAAATTGTCAAACTATGAGTCTTGGGTCAAAAGTCAAAGAATGACCATGACCTCTAGTACTCATAAAGATGACTGTATTTTTAGGCCTAACTCTTCAAAACTGTCCCTGAAATCTTATGTTCTAGCATTTTCCCATGATATTTGATGTTGCCGTAAAATATTCAAGATCAGTTTAAGGTCATCATTTTGAACAATCTTGATAGTACTGGAGTATCCAATGCTACATACCAAGTTTCAAGGACATCAGTCAATTGGTTCTGGAGAAGAAGATTTTTAAAGGTTTTTACCATATATGGGTGAGGTGGCCATGTTGGTCATGTGACCTGTACCGTTTGAACACAATTTCATTCCCTCAACGCCTTGAAGCTCTATATGAAATTTGGTTTCAATTGGCCCAGTGGTTTTTGAGAAGATTGTTTGAAATTGTAAAAATATGAGAGTTCTGGGTCAAAGGTCAAAGAATGACCTTGACCTCTTGTATTCATGTACCCAATAAGATGACTGCGTATACTAATTTTAGGCCTAAATCTTCAAAACTTCCGAAGAAATCTTATGTTCTAGCAATTTCCTATATTTGGCCTTGCCATAAAAAAGGTCAAGGTCAACCCAAGGTCATAATTTGAACAATCTTGATAGTACTCGAGTTCTCAATGCTACATACAATGTTTCAAGGCCATCGGTCAATTGGTTCTGGAGAAGAAGATTTTTAAAGGTTTTTACCATATATGGGCGTGGCGGCCATGTTGGTCATGTGACCTGGACCGTATGAATAAATTTTCCATCCCATAAGTTCTGGAGGCTCTATATGAAATTTGGTTACAAATGGTCCAGTGGCTTTTTAGGAGATTGTTGGAAACTGTCAAAATATGAGAGTTCTGGGAAAAAGGTCAAAGAATGACCTTGACCTCTCGTACTCATAAATCTTCATGTACTCATTAAGATGATTGTAGATACTAATATTTAGCCCAAAATCTTCAACAGTTTTCAAGATATCTTATGTTCTATCATTTTACCATATTAAAGCACAAGGAAATAATTTTGACCTTACCGTAAAAAAGTCAAGGTAAACCCAAGTTCATAATTTGAACAATCTTGGTAGTATATGCGTACCCAATGCTACATACCAAGTTTCAAGGCCATTGGCTTATTGGTTCTGGAGAAGATTTTTAAAGGTTTTTACCATAAATGGGCATGGCGGCCATGTTGGTCATATGACCAAGACCATTTGAACAATTTTTCGTCCCCCCTTCCTCTGGAGGCTACATATGAAATTTGGTTACAATTGGCCAAGCGGTTTCAGAGAAGTCGTTTGAAATTATGGACGGACGGACGGACGACGGAGCCTTACCATCCTATAAGCTGCCCCGGAGCCGCTGGCTCAGGTGAGCTAAAAACACAATTATTTGTTACCCCTACCTACAAATGCTAAATGTGAAATATAGAGAGAATCGTTCTCAGCTTCAGAGGAGAAGCTTTAAAATGTTGACGACGGACGGACGACGAATGCCTGCTTATACTATAAGCTCACCTATGAGTCTTCGGCTTAGGTGAGCTAACCGTACATAGAGGCACAGACAGGTAAATCAGGAAAGATTTGTTTAACATGTAAGCAGCAGAATAAGATTGTAACCCTAAATATTGGTATAACCAAACAATTTCTGTTATGAACTAGCTAGTCTTCGAAATCGGATTGGTTTGCTAATCGAACAGCTTGATTTTGAGAGCGGTATGTGGGATTTGATTGTATGAATTCCTGATCATTGCCTATATTTTTACTTTGATCGGTAAAATTATCCCACGACACAACAATTTATCCGAATTTGTCATATCATGTTTGATGCTGCTTACCTTAAGGCCGTACTGGAGTCGAATGCTGGAGCATGTCAACTCTCAGGTCGATGATGGGTAAATTTGGCTCCTGAAAGGAAGAGGCTTGTTCGTGTATTTGTACGAAATATATGAGCTGCGACACGACAAAACCAACAATGTGGTTGTGCGCCCAGCGCAGACTCAGATCAGCCTGGACATATGCCCAGTCTGATCAGACTCTTTGCTAAGCGCTTAAAGGGTAGCTAAAAGTCTAAGCTACCCTCATGCGGACAGCGAAGACTCTGATCAGACTGGGCGGATGCCCAGGCTGATCTGAGTCTTCGATGGGCGCACAACCACATTGTTGGTTTTGTCGTGTCGCGGCTCATATATGATCCTAATCCCTTGCCATAGACTATCAACAGGCGATTATTTATTCGAATTGGGCATATCATGTTTGATGTTGCTTACCTAATGGCCGTACTTAAGTCGAAAAGTGGAGCATGTTAACTCTCAGGTCGATGCCGGGGTAAATTTGGCTCCTGAAAGGAATAGGCTTGTTCGTGTATTTGTACGAAATATATTCGGTCCTATTCCTTTGCCATAGACTTTCAACAGGCGATTATTCCCAAGTAGAAATGGTCTTTGTAAGATCATTTACTGGCGCCCGATGAAAAATCTGCGCTGTTTTATGGGCCAAGGGTTGCTTTTCCAAAACACAAACTCTTGGACAGGATGAAGATCAGATGGCAGCGGGGATAAGAGACCCATAGCAACAGTTACTTCACAGGAAGAAGGATCGAATGAGGATCAGTTACTTAACTACATGGCAAAGAAACCTACTTAACAGATATGAGAATAAAATGGTGTTTCCTGTAACCACCAAACGAACAACTGGATATGCTGTGCCTGTTTCCATTTGCTGTCACACGACTTTTTTCATTTTCATTTGATTTGATGCTTAACGTCCACGGTAAACAACCATGGTCATGTCGGAATGATCAGTTACTCCAACCACACTATTCCTGGGCAGGCTTAGACCTCCTACGCGGTCAACCAGTACTAAGTGCACATACTTTCACCAGTAACTGACGATTGCCCTTTTTGAATCAGCGGAAGGAGAAATGAAAGTATGTGGCCAAACCTGGTTTCGAACCCATGACCTCTGACTTATGAGTCAGGTGCCCTACCGATTGCGCTACGCGCCCCGGCTCTGTCACACGAGTAATGGGTGGCTGTAATAGTAAGCGAAAAAAAGGATTCGTCTTCCCTTTCAAAAGCACTGTCAAAGCGGAAAGAAACTTGAGCAAGTAAGCTGGGGCTCACGTATACCACCCCCACCCCAACCAGCGCCACCGCCTTATGAAACCTACGCCTATACAGCAGAGTACCGACAAAAAAAAAATTAACGTAAACATATATATCTATGTCCATGACCTTGGTCAGCAGCTTTAACGCAATCATTCATGGACGGACGGAGAGACAAAAACGATATACCCCTTGACGTATAATAAATTATATGTGGTCACCATAAAGGCTTATGAGTGAAGCTTCAGCATTTGAAATGTCCGCCAAGAGCTAAACATTTCCAGACTTAAAAACCCTCATCTGTGAATGCCACAGAAAACGGTCATGGCACCGGAAAGAAGAGACAATGTGGCTATTAAACTCTAATTATTTTCGTACGATCATTTGCCATATCTAGAAACAACTACAAAAGCATGTAAAAATTTTATATATATTTGGCGGAATTTAGTATATACATTATTTTAAATGATTTAATTTGTTTGTTTCAAAATTACTAATTATTTTACCAATAAAATTACACACAGAAATAAGGCCACCAACTGTAACTGTATCACTACACACATAATTGCCAATACACCTAACCAAAACAAATACTATTTTGGGTGGGTGGGTTGGGTAAAATTCGACTAATGTTGTCGATCTAGCCTCGACTGAGTCTTGTCGATGAATACGGGCGCGGGCGCATTTTTCGCGCAAGAAGAACAAAGAAAATGTAAATGCGTCATGTAATACCTGGTAGCCAATATTTTTGTTTCTATTAGATTAGAACTGACCAATCCAAAAATCTGATAAATAGAACTATATATTCATGGTTCAATGGGCCGCATTCCTGCCTTAATAATTAAGCGTTATGCTAGCCATAACTTATAAATTATTTTCGTACGATCATTTGCCATATCTAGAAACAGCTACAAAAGCATGTAAAAATTCTATATATATTTGGCGGAATTTAGTATATACATTATTTTAAATGATTTAATTTGTTTGTTTCAAAATTACTAATTATTTTACCAATAAAATTACCCACAGAAATAAGGCCACCAAACCGAAGGTCCCGCCAAACACGTGATCACACCATACACGAAAAAAAAAAAAAATGTAACAAAGTTAGACTAGAAAAACGGACCATTTGAACAATATTGAAACTCCCTATTTCAGTTTGTTATCAATCCATTTACAATTATTTTTATGAAAGTATGACATGTAGGTCTGTAAATATACCATTACCATATTAATACTATATGCCAATAGCATACATACAAACTTAAACATTGTGACACATGAAATAATTTCATATTTCATTCTGTAAAGACCACCATCATCTTTCAAATATCTAGTTGAAAAAATATATATAAATAAAATTGACCGTCGAAAAAATAGCATCACAAAGAAACCTTAAAAACCGAAAGAACCAGAAGAACTCCGATCAGCCTGCGCATTTGACAGCTGAATGCTCTCACATCGTTTGTAAGAATCCTTATAAATAACTTGTCAAATTCACTGATCAGTCTGCGCAAATGCGTAGGGAGATCCGTGTATCTATTGAACACGTAGATGGCTTGCTTCCAATACCACCTACATGAATTTCTTCAAACGACGATTCTGCATATTCTCATAAAAGCACTCAAAAATAAACCATATAATAAACGTATACAATGATTAGCTTCACGCACAAACGTACTTGCTGGAGTAACAAGAACAACCAAGATCAAACTGCGCGTCGTAACAGTATGATCAGTCCTTCTTGCTCATTAAAAATCCATAAATCCTGGGGAATCCTTAATAATAAAGGTAAATACACCGACCAGTCTGCGCAGTAAACGCTGGCTGATCTGTGTATACCCTGTCCACACGAAGCGTACGAATATCTGTTCACATGAAACCCCTCAAAGTAACAAATCAGTCACAGGAAAAATGCTGATAACTGATGAGAAGTTCATCGAAGGAGATGAACTATATAAGCTTTTAATAGCTTTCGTTCAAATCCTTAAACTGCTTGTTTGTAATTTGTGATTATATATGTACATTTGACTGAAATAAAATATGTTTAAACCAAGTTCAGAGTTTGCAGTTTTGTAGGACTAGAAGTTCATCCTTACAAATAAATCCAAGCCGCACAGTTTGACAAAAAAGTAACATTATACTAGTAGAATACGGAAGTCCATTTTTAAGGCTCACTGAACTTAAAGGCCCCATTGCTCTATCAGCATGAAATATTTTATCGTGAGGTATCGCTGAAAACTTCTCACTACAGTTTCGCCACTGATTATTATCGTGATTGGCCGGCTTTGAAAAATCAAAACGTCATTGAGTTTACCATAAAATAGATTTGAAAAAATAACTAGGTCATTTTAGTTGCCAACCAAAATGACCTACTTTCGATTTCACAAGCTTTATTTCATGATAAAAATACAACGTACAGGCGGTAAAAATATAAGGTACAGGCGTTTAACAGGTGATAAAAATACAAGGTACAAAACAATTAGGCAAGGATCCCATTGATTGTGCCGCTGTTGCATTATTGCATTTGCTTAACGGGGAACCAGAGACGAAACCCGTATTTTTATGGAGAGACTTATCATTTTTTAAAGATACCTTGTTCCTTCTTTATTGCCAGTTATATGCTACAATAAAGCACATCAACCGACATATTTTCATCAATTCTGAAGGCTGTACAGTTTGCATAATGATCTGTATTTTGACGGTTTTTACCTTTGATAGGACTATGGAGACTTTAAGCTTTCCCACGTGCCACAATAACCCAGCGTCAGATTTGTAGTATAGCTGGCGATATGTAGAAATGACCACATATCTGTGCGACATAGAACATCAGCCTGAAACAGAAAGAAAAAAACGAGTGCAGTAATCATACTACAAACAGTCATTTCAAATGTACTACAGTGTTAATAAAGAACAAGCGCAATTTGCGAGTACCTTCAGCATTAAGATGCAGCCCACCGTCTTTAACAGCAAAGTGAGACCGAATTGGTTTATTTTTGTGAAGAAAGACTCTATATGTAAAATTCGACTAATGTTGTCGATCTAGCCTCGACCGAGTCTTGTCGATGAATGCGGGCGCGGGCGCATTTTTCGCGCCAGAAGAACAAAGAAAATGTATATGCGTCATGTGATACCTGGTAGCCAATATTTTTGTTTCTATTAGATTAGAACTGACCAATCCAAAAATCTGATAAATAGAACTATATATTCATGGTTCAATGGGCCGCATTCCTGCCTTAATAATTAAGCGTTATGCTAGCCATAACTTATAATTACAACAGAAGACGATTTACAAACAAACGTCTCTGGCTAGGGTATGGTTGAAGTATGCCAACTTCAGATTGTATATAGGTAAAGAGTGACTAAAGTGACAAATACAAGAAATGAGTCGTCTCGGAGTGGATGTCAGCCTACACTTTCGTCGTTTATAAAAAAACAATGAAATTCAAGCACGAATTCCTGGTGCCATACAAGTCTCATGGAGTCTGCGAAGATAGAAACATGAAATCTAATAAACGACAATAAAGCTGAAATCATAACGTTCCCAAACGATTCCATCAGCGACACGCTGAGGGCCTATACCAGCTTCGTGTAAGCAACCTTATACCCTACTCCGAAGCATCTCCAAAGGCAATTAGGTGTAATGTCCACGAAGCAGCATCCTAACCCACCAGTGAGATCATATTAACCTTCAAGAAATAGCGATCAATGTCACTGGCAGGAGCAGAGGATTTGTTGGTTGGTTGTTTTGATTTTAACTGCTCTTTGAAACAGTATTTCAGTCTATATCGAGCCGTCTCCAAGAGAGAGGGAAAAAGAAAAGAGACGTGATAGCGAGAGAAAAAATGTCAAAACATCCCCCATCCGCACCTATTACAAGTACAGTAGGCCCTTGCTTTTATATTATCCAAATAAGCAGGACGTCCGGATACTAAAAGGTACCCAGCACCTTCCCCGACCCACCTACAGAGGAGTAGAAAAATAAGGATGGAGTATGTCATTGTAATTAACTATAACTTTATTAAGATATCATTAAGAAGTAGTGAGATTTTTTAGTCCTGTTCCCGACCCCTCCCATTTCATCATCTGTACGGGTAACGGCTATTTATAAATATATATTTTTGGTTCTTTGTGAATTTATTACCGCAGTCAAATTTCATCAGTGGTCAGTTAGTGTACCTGTGTATTTTCAGCTGTGTCTTTTCAACAGGAAACAAACACTGACGCGTTTTCCTAAGAGCAAAATTATTACAAAAAATAATAATTCCAGCAAAAACTACATAAAACATAATTAGAAATTCGCAGGTGAAAAGTGAAGTCTTCAAAATACATAAGGTATGATGTTCTATTTGGAATAGCTATGCACTTTTGCGAAAGTAATTGCGCGCTCTTATCTATGCACTTTTGCAAAAGTAATTGCGCGCTCTCTTCAAGCCAAGTAAAACGCTTTTAAAAGTAGAACACTGAATCCGTATTTATACCTAATTTATGACAAAACTGCTTTATCAGTTTTCCAGTACGAGTTGATTTCGTTATTTCTAACAACCTTTCAAATTAACCCAATTCGACGTTTGTTAATTTGTATGGCTTTGCAGACGAGTAAGTGCTAGTTGGTCATTTTTTAAAAATAAGTATCAGGTTATTATGAGGACTGATTATTAAGCGCTGATTGATTGATGGATTTCTTGCTTAACGTCCACGGTAAACATCTATGGTCATGTCGGGACGGCCAGTTAACCTAATCACACTATTCCTGGGCAGGCTTAGACCTCCTAAGCGGTTAACCAGTACTAAATGCACACACTTTCGCCAGTAACTGACAACTGCCCTTCTTGAATCAGCGGAAGGAGAAACGAAAGTATGTGGCCAGACCGGGTATCGAACCAAGGACCTCTGACTTACGAGTCAGGTGCCCTATCGATTATTAAACCTGAAGACATGCATGCAAATTTAATATTTAAGAGAGCCTGCCACGAACCATGGAGCATTGAGTGGAAACTCGAAAATTTCATTTTCGATCAATACTTTGTCACTTTATTGGCCTTACCAATGTATGTAAAACCCTAGAAGGATTTTAATTTTTTTGTTCAAATAGAGCCAGAAAATGGCAAAATCTGTTTCCATGGTGACATCCAAATATTTCGGGCTATAATAATACAGTTTTATGCCAAAATAAACCCTATTAATTTTATATATTGAATCAAGCAGTTCAATATAAGTGTACTTCATATCATAAAGCATCCTCAGTATAATATCAAAAACTTATATTTGGTGGAAAACCTGAAAGAATTTGGTTGCTACGGTAACGCAAATACTGATACATTCAAAGTGAAGAGAAAACCTGAATTTTAGTATGCTTACATAACTGCTCATAAAATCTAAACCCAACCAGATACAATCATATGGCCTATCAGATGGTTAAGTGGAATAATAGTCTGACAGAACCCAAAAATAAAATTGGCTAGCATTTCATAAACGAAAAAAATTTTGGTATCTGAAATTGTTGAATTTTCATGTTTTTCACTCAAAATAGCAGTTTTCCATCCAAGAAACTATAACAGGAATCGAGCATTTGCAACTAAAGCATTCTATGGAATATGATTTTTCAAAAGTTTTCAACTAAAATTTATCTTTGGAAACTTAAATGTCTTTGTAAAATTATCATAGCAACCAAATTTTTACCTAGCAACGAGGACATTAACACTATATAAATGATATTAAATAGGCTAAAGTTGACAATTATGATATTGCTTAACTTTTAATGGCTTAAACAGGGTTAGAACAGATAAAAGATATTTAAAATAATAAAATAGAAATATTGTGATACTTTTCAATGCCCAAGTAGCCTCGGAATATAGGTTGCTATGGCGATTTTCAACAGACTGGCAAATGGAAAACAATTTTTGGCATTTATAGCTGCCTTATTTGCAGATACAAAAGTATTTTGATATACAAATGTGTTTTGCAGTAGTCCTGTAACAAGTGTATCACTTTTGTATGAGTCTCTCGAAGTCTTTGGTTGCCATGGCAACCAAATGCTCAATTTGTCTCAATAATTCTAATAAAGATCAACTCCTCAGAAGCTACGAGCAGGATAGCACTTAAACTATGAAAGTTTTCATAGCATTTGTGTCAACAAAAATACTGTTCAGTATTGCCTTTGCTCAAGCACTTTGGTTGCTATGGCAACTTAAAAGTGTCCATAGAATTATGATAAAAATACAAATTGTCATTTATCAATATTAAAATGATTTCATTGCAGATATTTATCAACTTCTGATGCTTGCTGAATGCTCACAGCATTAGTCAAGACTAAAACAATACTTCTCATTATAGCCTTTGCTCAACCACCTAGGTTGCTATGGCACTTTATGAGTGTCCATTACATTATAATAGGAAAAAATGAAAATTTACATTATCACTCTCTCACTACAGCTAGTTTGTCAAATCCTTTTCATTTACAAAAATGTTGCTTTAGTACCTATTAATGTCTTAGAAATGGGCCCTTTGGGGTCGGGCCAGGGATACAGCAGGGCTTAAGTGCCAGGGTTTCATCTCTGCAGTTCTAGGTAGCTGCTGAGCATTTAATTTCACACTTTAGGGTAAAACTTTGCTGCTTGCATTTAAAAGTAAACCACTTTTTAAAGGGCTTCATCATCAGGAGTCACCAAAGTTGTCCCTTTTGCAAAGATTGCGAAAAAAATTCAGGAAGGTGTACCCATGCACCTAAAATTGACGTGCCCTGTCAGGCAATACAGGCAATGTTTTTGATCTTGTATATTTATTTGGCCACCATGCTTTAATATTTTCATTCACTTTTTCTCTCACATCAAATATTGATGGTGGAGATGGTTGCAGATAGACAGATGTTAGAAATTAGAATGGATTGGAATGGAATGGAATGGGCTGGCTTTGATAAGCTTCCGAACTTCATTCCACTGATTTTTGGGGATGACATTCTTACAGGAAAGAATTTGCTCCCTGAAAGAGAGCAAATTCTTTCCTGAAAGAGTACCATATCAGGCTCTAGAGCAAACTGTAACCAATGGAATGTAGTTTATTGTGCCCATTCCATTCCAGGTTTTAAACTATGTCATTCCAAACAGAAGCATCTCTGACACTTCCAACATTTTGATGCTAGTCTCAGGTGCTTATTTACTTTGTTCCTCAGACAGGTAGTCGCCCTCCCTTCATCCTGATATTACTGAAAAACTGTTGAAAAGAATGTAAAATCATAAGTCAGTCATCTGTCCACTGAATTTGGACAGAAAACAAGAGATGATATGGCAGTAAGTGCCATATTGGCACTCTAGAATACTGGTTTATTAATTCATGATAACTTGCAGTTAATTAACTAAGATGCCCTTGTATATGTAGTAATATTGAGGGTTATTACAATTATTTTTTACAGTGCCTGTGGTCCAGATAAGACGAAGTATTTGGTGATAATTATGGACAATTTTTCTTAAATCTCATAAAGAACATATGTTGTGACCACTTATTAGAACTGCCTCTTCGAAACAGAACTAATCAGTGGTCACAACATAGGTTTTAGATGCAAAATAAGGAAAATTATCCCAGAATTATCCATGTTACTCTTTTTTTCTGGAGCACTGCCACAGTTAAAGGGACACAATAAAATGCATTCAAATTTTATTTGTACAGCAATGAATCTTAGATAACAAGAAAATGTAACAAGGTCAAAAAAAATTATATTGCAAAGAAAAAGAAAATCTCTCAGCCATATACTCTAGAGTTCAATATGATATTAGACACGATCCCTTCAGAGCTCCAGGAAAGATGAGGTATTGAGGATAATCCTGAGACATAATATTCATCAGTGAAAATATATTGTGACCCTTCATTAGAACTTTGTTGGTGAGATGGTTCTAATGAGGGGTCACAACATATGTTATATGGAGAAATATGGAAAACTGTCCCTAAAGTATCCCTGTTGCCCCTTCTTACCTGGAGCAATACCCCTTCCAAGTACCTGTGAACGTTTCCTCATGTGGTATATTGAAAGAGATTCCGTTTTCAGTAAATACTTCTATGAATTGGAGATTCGTTTTTGTTAAATTGGCAATGATTCTAGTCCATGCAGCACTGGACCCAAATTATTTCAAAAACAAATTAAGTTTCTAATTTAGTGAAAATTGAAACTTGTTTCTAGGTATTTTCCGGCCCAGAGCTGGGCTAGGAATAATTCCCATTTTCTTCAATGAGCTAGTACTGAGCTGTCACTTAACTGTCATAATCACATGAAGAGGGAACCCGTCTGTCAGGAGATATTGACATCACATTCATGGTTCACGAAAAACTGCACATGTCTATCATTATCTACCTGCTTGTCTATCATTATCTACTTGCCACTGAATAAAACCTGGAGACATGTAAATGTGTTCCAATGAGCTACCAGATTCAAATATCAAGTATCCATAGCTGAACGTAGGAGCTGGGTGGGTATCATTCCTTGGTAGACTGGTATTACCGGAAACTGTGACCTAATGTTTGTGAGGTAATTCATTCACGACCTTTAAGTTTGATACTTCCACCATTCACTGGGTCAATGTAACGTGAGATCTCAGCGACACACTCATTAAAACCTGCCCTGTACTTGGGAAATAAACATGGCTGCTGAAAACACAAAGAAACATTCTTATATAATATATACGGCCAAGAGCTCCAGATAAGGTAGAGTATTGAGGATAATTCAGGGATAATTCTTTCTTATTTCTCATCCAAAACATTATGTTGTGACCCTAATTACAGCCGTCTCGGCAATACGATTCTAATGAGTGACACAACATATATTTTTGTTGATGCATATGAAAAAAATATTCCTAAATTCTCCTGCTGATCCCTTCTTATTTGGAGCACTCATATACACTAACAATGATTAGAGCCAAGTTGTTCAAAACTATATATCAATGTTGTTAGTGATAGATCTAGATACAGTAACTTTTTCAATGGCAAACTGTCATTTTTGCACATTATACAGTATTGAAACCCACACTTTGTCAGGTATATACTATCAGCTCCCTTGAGTTGTGAACAAAGAGAATTTAATTACTGACTTTAAGACTAAAGATTGTGATATTTTACTCATCCTTGTTAGCTTCGAATGTACCGTAAAAATCTAAATATCAGGACAGAAAGGTCTGAGATCAGACTTGGTATCGAAAATGTTTGCCATTCCATCTGCGTCTTTTGGACACATTATTACATTGTAAAATCTAAACTGCTCCATTCTTAGGACAGTTAATGGTGCCTATGTTTGTGTTCCAATTTTGACAGTACCTGGGGATGAGTCAAACAACTGCTTGCAGGATGGCAAACTGTAAAATGGTTCTGTCCCAAATTCAGGTTGTATCAGGCAAATGCACAGACAAGGTGTGTATTTGAAGATAATTGCAATAATTAAAAAATACCTTATTTCTCCATAAATGTTGTGACTCCCCAATAGAACTGTCTTACTGCGGTTCTGTTGAGGGGTCCCAACATTTGTTTTTATGAAGAATTACCTTGGAATCATCTTCAGATGCTCATCTTATCTGTGCCTCTGTATAATACCGGTATTTTGAGATGTTGAGCAAACCAAATTTAATTAAAATGCTACCAACCTGCCATCTGTTACCTCTGGACCAGTTTGAGATGTTTCAGTCATTTCCAGTTTATAAGCTTTCACCAACATTTTATATACACAATAATATGGATTCTGAAGAATTTCAGATCTGGGCATAGTTTAAAACCTAGAAGGGACTGAAATGGAATGAGATAAACAGTGGCTACACTTTTCTCCCAGAGCCTAGGAGTGTGCTCTTACAGCAAAGAATTTGCTCCCTCAGAGGGGAGGCAAATTCTTTCCTGAAAGAGAGCCATCCAAAATCAATGCAATGGAATAGCTAGACTGTCCCTAGAGGGAGCAAATTATTTTCTGTAAGGAAGCCAAACAAAGTCAATGGAATGCAATGGAGTAGACTGTCTCGGTCAGGCCACTCAGTTTCATTCCATGCTTTAAATCATGCCTAAAATCTGATATTCTTCATTATTAAAATTCTGATCTGATAATACTTACATCTTTCTTCATAGCTTGCATGAAGAACCAGGGTCCTCAACGGTTGAGGCTCAACCGGCCAAGACATTGTTGATCTGATCTTTGTTGGCGTCGTTTCTCCATCAGTGGCTTGTTGTTCTGCAATGATAATCACATGGCAGTGATTATAATAACATAAATTGTTGTTTCTACTGAATGATGAATTCTCAGTGGCTCAGTGGGTAAAGTGCTGGCCTGCTGAGCTAGCGGTCAGGGTTTGAATCTGTTGCAGCGGAAATTAGTTTAACTGTAAACAGGGTTCTCATCATTCCATTCCACACACCCTTTCGTCATTATCACTCTTTCATCGGCTTGATATGACTGAAGTACTGTATGAAGGGTCGTAAAATTCAGAGACCGTATAGCAATGCAAGTCTCCTTTAAACTTCTGGCAATGAAATAACTGAATTAATACCATATTCAAAAGTTGCAGTTTTATTTACAAAGTGAAAACAAAACATCAGTGGTTACAAACAGTACAAGCAATTCAGTTTGTCATATACTCTCTTTATTAGTAGAAACAACAACTGGCCAGCTACATTTTGCAACTCGATTCAAATCTCTGCAGACTATAGTTTTACTAAATTTGGGGACAGAGCTAGGTTATTTTCTTTTACTTATTTTTCTTGCAAGAATGTTATTTTCATTCCCCTTTTTGGGCCATTTTATTTTTGTTCCTCCTCCTACCCCCCCCCCCCCCCCCCCCCCCCCAACCCCCTTTACACACACACCAACAAGATCAAATGACAAATGGATGTCGACCCCTAAAATACAAATTATTGACTTAAATCTTAGTTCCCTCAATGTTCCATTTTTAGTAAATAACATGTAGATCTATGGATATTGACTATGCAGCAATTTATGAACTTAGGTACCTGACGAAATGACGTTCTTTTCTTATCTGACTCGGTACTATCTCTACAAAAATAGGTAAACAACCTGTACCTTTTAGACAGACCGCCGTAAAATAGACCTTATGGATGTATATGAAGGAGTCATCGCAAACTGTGTCCTCACAGATGGTATTTTTTAATTTCAATTTCTTCTCAATGTATTGTTGTTTCCTACCACTGTTATTGGTTTCCAATTAGAGAGTTTTTCAAGGGAGGTAATTGACATCCAGGAAATTTCCAAATTCTGCCTTCATATGGCTACCTTGTGGACAGGCAGTGTAAAAATGCTAGCCAATTTTATTTCAGATTTAAATTTTATAATATTTTGCCATTCTTAATTTTCGGTCAGTATGTCATGAACCAGTTGGGTTTGACTACAGCAGAGCATTGATTTTACACACTATTACCATTTTTACCAAACACAAAATTGGTTTTCAGACGCAATAAATCTTATATACCTGTTGCAAATATGAGAACTTTTGTAGTATTACAATTCCTTGACCTCTTCCCTGGATGATTATCATAAAAGTTGATTGCATTAAATTATTGTGTACTTACCAGATAAATCAAACTGGACAAGGTGTCGATTTCTTGCTGTTTAACCAGTTAAAAACTTTGGCAGCCGTTGCCATGGTAACGGTAGAGATTTGGGCAGAAAAAATAAGGGGCCACACATGTCTCTATGAGGACAGTCTACTGCAGTAATATCACAAAAATCCGTGATTTAGCACATTCCATCATTCCATTACCGAAGCTCCATGGTTCGTGGCAGGCTCTCTTAAAGTCTCCATAGTCCTATCAAAGGTAAAAACCGTCAAAATACAGATCATTATGCAAACTGTACAGCCTTCAGAATTGATGAAAATATGTCGGTTGATGTGCTTTATTGTAGCATATAACTGGCAATAAAGAAGGAACAAGGTATCTTTAAAAAATGATAAGTCTCTCCATAAAAATACGGGTTTCGTCTCTGGTTCCCCGTTAAGCAAATGCAATAATGCAACAGCGGCACAATCAATGGGATCCTTGCCTAATTGTTTTGTACCTTGTATTTTTATCACCTGTTAAACGCCTGTACCTTATATTTTTACCGCCTGTACGTTGTATTTTTATCATGAAATAAAGCTTGTGAAATCGAAAGTAGGTCATTTTGGTTGGCAACTAAAATGACCTAGTTATTTTTTCAAATCTATTTTATGGTAAACTCAATGACGTTTTGATTTTTCAAAGCCGGCCAATCACGATAATAATCAGTGGCGAAACTGTAGTGAGAAGTTTTCAGCGATACCTCACGATAAAATATTTCATGCTGATAGAGCAATGGGGCCTTTAAGAGTCATTCTCTGTAAGCACCAAAATCAGGTGAAAATGACATGTCTTAGATTTTCACGAAACTCAGTGTCTTTTTTGCTTATGTCAAGTGATGAACAAAAATAAAAAGTTTTTCTTCGATCAAACTATCCGTTGCCATGGCAACCAGGATTTTCTGTTTTTCAGCCTAATCTGGTGATTTTTCAAATGAAAAATGCAAGATTTGACTCCAATTGTTCTGGTAGTAATTCACAACAAATGGTATTGACACTTACATTTTACAAGAGAACTATGTAAGTGCTGCTTACAAATACAGAAAAGTTTCTTCATATTGCTATGGTCAAGCAGTCAGTAACCTTGACTTCCACCTTGTTAGGCATCTATTTCAAAACGTCAAAAATCAGCAAATTTTTAAGACGTTTTACTAAAAAATGCGGCTATAGATTTTTTTCTTTCTGTTGGTGCAGAGAGTACAAAGCCTAGTTGTTGATATATCAAAAAATTGGAGATGGTATATTTTTTAAATTGAAAATATTATTCTTTGAATTCAGTCACCGTCAGAGAAATCAGAAGGAACTTTTATAATTGAAATTCTGAGATAAAATACAATATCTTGAACATTTTCAAGAAATATGAGCCGAAATACAAGTTGATGCGTGATTAACAACTGAAAAAAACTACATACAGAGTTTTCACCCTCAAAAATACGTTAGGAACTTAAAATTTGGGGTTAAATTACCCCACCCACTTTCTTTCAATGCAAAACCAAATTAAAAGTTGCATGCTACAATGAATATATCTCAGTCTTTGCTGATTTTGAATGGTCTAGGGGGCTTCTACAAGCTCATTATTTCTGTCGTCTTTCTCTTTTTTTATAATGTTCCCACAGTGGTAGGTGGGTTGGGGGCTGGATGGGGGATATATATATTTTGTTTTTGGTACGGATATCACCGGGGTCTGCATAGCCCTTGCCTGCACTCTGTGTCCTGTAGGGATAAATGTATTTTGACCATACTTGCATGCATACATAATTGGGCAGGGGTAAAGAACTAATTGCATTCTGGTGACCTTGACCCTATTTTCAAGGTCACAAAAGGTCAAAGAATTATGAAAAATAGCTTTTCTGCACCATATCTGCCATATCTCCTAAACGGATAACTAGATTTTTACCAGACTCGCACAGATACATTATTGTGAAATGGAAAAGAACAGGCTAGATTTTGCTGACCATGACCTTATTTTCAAGGTCACAGGAGGTCACTGAGTGTTGAAAAAATGGCTTTTGAGAATGATATCTTCTGAATGGATAAATGGATTTAAAGCAAACCTGCACAGATATATTGTTCTGAAATGGAAAAGAACTGACTAGATTTTGGTGACCTTGACTCTATTTTCAAGGTCACAGGAGGTCAGAAATGTTGAAAAATAACTTGTCTGAACCATATCGCCTGAATAGATGGATGGATTTTAACCAAACTCGCATAAATATATCACTGGGAGATGGAAAAGAACTGATTAAAGTTTGATGACCTTGATCTCATTTTCAAGGTCACAGGAGGTTAAAGAGTGTTGAACAAGACCTGTCACCGGGACAGGATAGCTCGCCTGATAGCGCCTTGCCCATCACCTAAAAAACTTTAAGGTAAAACTTTAACATTTTGCTAACGCGGCCGCCGACACCAACGCCAACGCCGACGCTGGGTAGTACAATAGCTCTTCCTGAACTTCGTTCAGGGGAGCTATAAAAGGCTTGTCTGCATGATAACTTCTGACGGGATTGATGGATTATGACCAAACATAGATAAGTGTATAATCGGGAGGTGAAAAAGTACTGATTAGATGGTGGTGACCTGGACCCAATTTTCAAGATCACAAGAGATCCTAACTTTGCAATATTTAGGGAAAATGATACAGCTGAGAAAGAATAGGAAGGGGGACATATGTTTTTATAAAAGAAACATTTCTAGTTTACTTTATTTATCACGTAGTAACCATGGCAACCAATACTCTATCATTGGTCTGTTTTTGTTGGAAATGGATATTTACAAACATCACTCAAATTTAGTTGAAAAGTGTTGACTGTGGTTTTTTATCAATGTATACACTTTCTATTTGTCAAATCAGTCTCATCTTGGACAATAATTCGGTATATTTCAGTTGCTATGGAAACAACCGCATGTTCCATCAAAACAGCAATTGACAATCTGAGTGCATCTGGTAGCAAGCAAATAAAGGACATAAAATGAGCAGAAATACATGAAAATATTTCAAAATGGAGAAAAAGAAATTGCTTATATATCTATCATATTGATAAACATATGTTCCCTCCACCATAGGAGGGAGGGTTGGGAGGAGGAGGAAAGGGATGGCGGGTATGTTGTTTTGGTGCAGATCCCGCCTGCATTGGCGCTGGTGTCTGTATGTCAGCATAACTTCATGTCTGCACTCTATCTCCAGAAGGGATAAGTGTTTTTTTCACCAAACTTGCAAAGATACATCTATGAGTGGGGAAAAAGAGCTGATTAGATTTTGGTGACGTTGACCCCATTTCAAGGTCATAGGAGGTATCTGAATGGCCTGTCTGCACCATATGTTCTGAAGGGGTGGATAGATTTAGATCAAACTTGCACAAATATATCACAGGGAAGTGGAAAAGAACTAAAACCAGAGGGCCAATGGCCCTATATTGCTCACCTGAGCACTGAAGCACTGAGGTTACAGCAACAAAACACCATGCACAACACCAATAAAAACACCATTTATGTAGAGGATAATATCACAAACATTTATGCAAAAAAAAATGAGCTTTATCCCCCCTTAATGGCTTCTCAGAAGATCTTTGGCCAAAAAAATAATGAAAATTTGGCCTTTCAGCTGCAATGGCAACCAATCAAAATCAGGTCTTTGGGAAAAATTCATATGGCTGGTATAGGACTATTTCAGGAACATTTCTGTAAAGTTTTGTCAAAATATCTGCAGTAACACAGAAATAAATACCAAATGTCCACTTTCCCCATTATAAGTCTATGGAAATTTACGTTGCCATAGCAACGAATTCACATGGGCAAAGATAATATAAAACATACTTTAGATAGAGGCTAATGTTATTAATATGTATGCGAAGTATCAGCTTCATCCCCCTCATAGCTTCACTTTTCCCATTATAAGTCAATGGAAATTATAAGTTGCCATAGCAACCAAAGTTCTTACGGGATTGAGGGAAAAAGAATAAACTTTATGTAGAGGCTACTGTCATCAACACGTCTGCACAATATCAGCTTCATCCCCTATATGGCTTCTGAGGAGCAGATTTTTTTTTCTTGAAAATTTACCCTATATTTTGCCATGGCAACCAATCAAATTCAGCGATTTGGAGAAAATTCATATGAATCGTAGAGGACTACTCAAGAAACATTTCTGTAGAAAAAAATCTAAATAACTGCAGTTAGACAGCAAAAATTGCCAATTTCCATTTTCCCCATTATAAGTCAATGGAAACTCTTAGTTGCCATAGCAACCAAACTGCTGGAGCAATTGCCATGCAAAACAGTAATTCTATAGAGGCTAGTACTAAGGTTCTTTCTGTAAAGTTTGAGCTTTATTGGCCACACAGTTTCTGCGAAAATGATTTTTTAATATTTTTCTATTTTTAACCATCCGGTTGCAATGGCAACCAGCCAAACTGCGCAATTTGCATACATTTAACATGGCTGGTTAAAGACTACTCAAGGTACATTTCTATGAAAGTTTTGTCAAAATATCTGCATTGGCATAGCAATAAATGCAAATTTTCCATTTTGCCATTATAAGTCAATGGCAACTTTAAGTTCCCATAGCAACCAAACTGCTGGAGCAATTGCCAAGAAAAACAGCACTTTTATAGAAGCTAGTACTAAGATCCTTTCTGTGAAGTTTGAGCTTTATTGGTTGCATAGTTTCTGAGGAGATGATTTTTGAATATTTTTTCTATTTTTAACAATTCGGTTGCCATGGCAACCAGCCAAATTGTGCAATTTACATGAAGTTCATGTGGTTGATAGAGGAATGCTCAAGGAACATTTCTGTAAAAGTTCTGTCAAAATATCTGCAGTGACATAGCAATAAATGCAAATTTTCAATTTTTCCCATACAAGTCAATGGAAACTTTAAGTTGCCATAGCAACCAAAGTTCTGAAGCGATTTGAATAAAAAACAGTATTATTGGTTCCCCCTGCCTATAGATGCTATACATGAAATTTGGTAACGATGGGCCTTGTAGTTTCAGAGGAGATGTCGTTTGAAAATATTGACGGACGGACGGACGACGGACAACGGATGCCTGCCTATACTATAAGCTCACCTGTGAGCCTTCGGCTCAGGTGAGCTAAAAAGTTGGTGACCTTGACCATATTTTCAAGGTCACAGCAGGTCAAAAACAGTGAAAATGGTTTGTATGCACCATATCTTCTGAATGGATTTATGAATTTTGATCAAACTTGCACAGGTATATTATTGGAAGGTGGGGAAACACTGTTAGATTTTGGTGACATTGACCTTATGTTCAAGGTCATATGGGGACTTACAATGTTAAAAATGGCTTGCTTGCGCCATATCTCCGGAATGAACAGATCACACGCTGGAACTTGGGAAAGAATTAATTAGATGGTTGTCCAGGGACAACTTGTCGAGCCCAGTGTTTGCTTTAGTGACCTATAAGTATGTCAAGACTAACAGCTTCAATCACTTATTAGAAAGAAGCCAAACAATATCATGCTTTTACAGCATATTTCTTTGTTAATTTTTTGTTGAGGAAAACAAGTAGAACTAATGGCCATGACAAGCTCACATTATGACAATTTTATTATTTGACCTTGAAGTGTAACCCTGACCTTGGTCAAACCTAAACAAACATTTTTACTCATCAAGGAGAACAATTGTGCCAAATTATATTGAAATTCATGCATAAACGTAGAAGTAATGGCTTGGACAAGCTCTACTTATGACAATTCTATCATATGACCTTCAAGTGTGACCTTGACCTTGGACCTACCTAAATAAATTTTCACATGCCACTTCTACTCATCAAAGAGAATAATTATGTCAAACTGTTTTAAGTGTCATCCATAAATGTAGCAGTTATAGCCAGGACAAGCCCTATTTATGACTATTTTTATCTTTGACCTTCAAGTGTGACCTTGAACTTGGACCTACCTGCAAATGTTTCAAATGGCACTTGAACTCATCAAGAAGAACAACTGTGCCAAATTATTTTGAAACCCATGCATAACTGTAGCTGTTATGGCCCTGACCTTGGACCTACCTGACCAAATGTTCTAGATGGCACTTCTACTCATAAAGGAGAACAGTTAAGCCAAATTATTTTGAAATCCATCAATAAATGTAGAAGTTATGGCTCGGACAAGCTCAATATATGACCATTTTACCATTTGACCTTTAAGTGTGACCTTGACCTTGGACCTACCTGAACTGATGTTTCAAATAGCACTTCTGCTTATCAAAGAGAACAACTGTGCCAAAGTATTTTGAAATCCATGCATAAATGTAACTAATGGCCCAGACAAGCTCAATTTACGGTAATTTTTACCATTTGACCTTCAAATGTGACCTTGACCTTCAACATACCTGACCAAATGTTCCAAACGGCACTTTCACTTATAAAGAAGAACAATTGTGCCAAATTATTTTGAAATCCATCTATAAATGTAGAAGTAATGGCTCTGACAAGCTCAATATATGACCATTTTACCATTTGACCTTTAAGTGTGACCTTGATTGATTATAGGTCATGACCCTGTATGCATCACAGCATTCCGATGACCTTCCTCAGACGTTTCTGTGCAGAAACTGTGAAGGCTATATCCTTACTGGTTACATAGAAACTGAGCTAAACTCAATTGGAGTTAAAAGCAGTTGGTAAACATTTTCTATGTTCAATGATGCATGAAATATAGGTCGTGGCCCAGTATGCATCACTGCATTCAGTTGATCTTTCCAAGATGTTATTGTGTAGCAAGTTTGAATCCTTTTGATTACTTAGAAGTGACCTAACCCCAACTGGTGCCTCTATTTTTTCTGTGTTCAATGATCCATAAAATATAGGTCATAGTCCAAATCGCATCACTGCATTCAGTTGATCTTTTCCAGACGTGTTTGTGTAGCGAGTTTGAAGACTGAATCTCGTTTGGTTACTAGAATACTGAGCTAAACGCAAATGGTGAACCAAAAGTTTCTAGGTTCAATGATGCATCAATGCATGCAGCTGATCTACCCAAGGTGTCTTGTATAGCATGTTTGAAGATTCTTTCATTTTTAGTTACTTACACGCAACAGGCGAATCTTTTGCTAATATGCTCAAATATTTGCATGAACACACGGATGCACACAAAGTGTATCACATTAGCCCCTCCTTTGTATCGCAAAGCATGTTAAAATAGAAAGAAAAATCAACATTAACAATTTTCATCTGACTTTATTGTGCGTATGCTAATTTGAATTTCAATGAACATGAATCCAGAATAGAATACAGTTGCCATGGATGATTGGAAATCACATGTTGAAGTAACAAAAACAAATGACAGTAGACAAGAAAGCTTATGTTGACCAGACATGTGATGAGCAACTTTAAAACAAGCGTACCAGGTGATAGATAATCATCAAAACTCATAGTATGTAACTTATGAATTGGTTGTATAACAAAATGAGGCGGGTGGGGTAACTCACCCCCTAGATATAAAGATTAAACATATTAATGAATGAAAAGATATAAACATAGTATGTGTGGTTTTATGTCTACTCCAATGCATGTATCTATCTCTATTTATGCTCAGTTGCTGTTCTTTCTCTACATTTTACATTGTACATTCACTCAGATTGCCTAATTTCTTTGTGGAAGGAATGGGTTGCTGTTTTCATAGCTACTATAAAAATACTGATTTATCGTATATTAATTAACAAATTCAATACTTAGAACGTGTATGCATATGCTAAAAGAAAATTTATAGGAACACGTTTCATCAACATTGAAACGATTTTCTGTAAGTATCCGTGTAAACGAACACTGACCCATAATAGAATAGCAGTTACCATGGTGACCATATGATAAACAATGTAAAAATGACAGCAAACATGTGGTGATCTTTTAAAAATGTTTCAGTTTACTCACAATTATGAAAACTTGAGATATATTATCCATGGCATGTAACTTTTGCATTCATTTCATATTTAGTGGAAGTGGGTGGGGTAATTGCACCCCAAACTGTAAATTTTAAACATACTTCTGAATGAGAAAAGTATTTATGTAACTTCTTTCTGCTTTATTTAATGTATTTATTTGTATTTCTGCTCATATTTGCTTATCATTCTCCAGATACTATCTCTTATAACAGATTTTCTGCTTTGACTGATTCATCTGAATTTCCTGATGGTGACTAAATTCAAAGAAAAATATTTTCAATTTAAAAAATTACCATCTCCAATTTTTTGATATATTAACAGCTAGGTGTTATACTCTCTGTACCAAGAGAATGAAAAAAATCTATAGCCGCATTTTTTAACAAAATGGTTTTAAAATTGGCCATTTTTTGGTGTTTTTAAAGAGACGCTTTACTAGATAGAAGTCAAGGTCACTAACTCCTTGACCATAGCAATATAAAGAAAAAATTCTCTATCCATGCACAGCACTTACATGGGTCTCTTAAAAGATATGAGTGTCAATAACATTTGCTAAGAAATACTGTCAATACAACTGGTGTCAAATCTGGCATTTTTTATATGAAAAATCACCAAATTAGGCCAAAAAAAAAGAAAATCCTGGTTGCCATGGAAACGGACAGTTTGATTGGAGAAAAAATTGTATTTTTGTTCATCACTTGACATAAGCAAAAAAGACACTAAGTTTCATGAAAATCTGAGATATGTCATTTTCACCCCCTATTGCATTTTTTGGTGCTTACAGAGAATGACTCTTAAGTTCTCTCACCCTCTCTTTATACATAAGCGGCCTGCCTATGAATTATACTCAATCTCACAAGCAAGTTTAGGACAATCATTGCCATGGCAACGATGCCTCATACTGAAAGAATTTTAGTCATTAATTGTTGGTATTTTCTTATGCTACTGATAAACAAAGCCATCGCGCTCTTTCAAGTGGTACGATTAAGTAATCAATGCCTTCCAAGTTATCACCGGATCAAGTTAAAATTTTGCATATGTTTTAAGATACGTGTGGAAAATTTTGATACTCCAATCCTTTTGCCATTTTTTTTTAATTTTCGAGCGTTTTTCAGTTATGTAAGATACTACAAAGCTTCATGGCTTGCTATGTAACCGGACGGAAATAAGACTGTAAAATAACTTAAATAACTTCACAAGCAGAATATAAAATGCGTCACGAATTTGGAGACTATGAGGATAATATATGTGACGTCAATCCACTTGAACAGGGTCAGGATAAAGTTGTATAGCAGAATGTACCAAACTTATCCTTTATGAGCATAAACAGATACCTTCCTGCAGAATTAAAAATGAAAGTAATTCTAACTACCTTTCTTGTTTCAATTTACACCAGATTTTCCAAAATTTTCACCAAAATTTATTTTCATATATCAGCCGCGACGCTTGAAAACCAACTTCGGAAGTGGTTTGCGTCCAGCGCATACTTAGATCAGCCTGGGCATCCACCCAGTCTGGTCAGTCTTCGCTCCCTGAATGGAGGAAGCTTAGACCCTTAGCTTAGACCCTTTAGGCGCTAAGCGAAGTCTGATCGGACTGGGCGGTTGCCCAGGCTGATCTGAGTCTGCGCTAGGCAGACAACCACTTTGTTGGTTTTGTCGTGTCGCGGCTCATGTGTGTTTATTAAGATATAACCCAACTTGCACGAGAACTGTTTCTAAATTCTATATCCTACATAATACGCACAATACAAAAACTACGTAGTATATCACACATGTCATCATATGATTTTATTGAAGTTCAACATCAAATAAGGATTTGAAAGCCAGAAAGGGCCTTTGTTGAGTAATATTTTTCTTTTATATGTATGAAATTACTGAGTAACAGAGTTTTTTCGTTTATTAATGAACAACCCTTGTATGTCTCCGTATGCTGGTGCAGTGACATGGCACCCTATGTGTCCCTGCCTGTGCACCCTTCGTCTTTTTAGACTGTTCCTGTGGCTATATTGTTAAGATATTCTATACTTTTTTATTCTACCCCATTCTATTTTGTTCCATACTATTCTATTCTGTCCCATTGTGTTCTATTCTGTGCTAGCCCCTCCCATTCTTCTCAGTTTAACAATGTTTGTATACCGTAGCATCCAGCCGGGCCGGGTAGCGCAATCGGTAGGGCACCTGACTCGTAAGTCAGAGGTCCTGGGTTCGAATCCCGGTCTGGCCACATACTTTCGTTTCTCCTTCCGCTGATTCAAGAAGGGCAGTTGTCAGTTACTGGCGAAAGTATGTGCGCTTAGTACTGGTTAACCGCTTAGGAGCCTGCCCAGGAATAGTGTGGTTAGGTTAACTGACCGTCCCGACATGACCTTAGTTGTTTACCGTGGACGTTAAGCATCAAATCAACAACAATACCGTAGCATCCTTATCTATGGGAAGTCTCTTGCATTACTTTATGCAATAGGGAGTTTCGCTCGCCTGGACCCTTATTGTAGGGATTCTATTGAGCTTTGTTGACTGAAGATCGGTATTGGCGGTACTGTACTTAAGTAATGTATTTTATGCTTGGGTTAGCTTTTTATCATTTTGCTTAAGTTGATCTTGCTCTAAGCTCTGATAAACAACATGCAGTTCTGGCCACCTTGACAGGAAACTACAGAACCATTGCATTGAGAAACACTTTTCATCCTTTCCATGTTTACCGAGTTGAACAGCAAAATCAGAAGCAGTCGATATGACCTCAGCACGTGTATAACCATAGCCCACGGCTGCAAGCTCTTTGATATAGGCAACAGATTTTGCCTCTTCTGGCTCAGATAAAACTGGTCCAGGATCCGTCATGGTACAATCAATAGATATCCTGTCGTCAACTCTATCTCGAAGGGTTGTGAGTGGTACAGAATACTGTCGAGCTGTAGGAAGTACAGGTAAACCATCTTCCTTAATAGCCTGGTAAGCTCTGACAAGCGCTGTAGGTGAGTAACATCTTCTCGCCCTCTGAGTAGCAGGTGTTTGCTAAAAACCAAGATAAAAATCACATTCTCCATGTTGCTATAATAAGGACCTATGACACGTTTGCGCTTCCGTACTTCTAAAATCCAACACAGACATGCGCTTTGACCGGTTCTGTTTTTAGCGCCATAGAGTAAATATCAGTGGTAAAACTGGTCGAAGCACAAATCCTTTTAAAATTGGTACAGCCTTCAGAATTGATGATTATCTGTCGGTGCTGTGCTTTCTGTGTCATATTACTGGCAAACACAGAGGGAATAAGGTATTTTGAAAAAAAAAAAAAAGACAAATCTCTCCGTAAAAATACGGTTTTTCGTTTCTGGTTCCCCGTTGGACAATTAATTCACACAAAAACGAGACCAGGAATGAGATCCTTGCCGTACATTGTATTTTTATTGTAGCGTGTACCTTAGTTACTGAGCTTATGTTGTGGCTCATTTGGCTCACACACGGTAACGAATGCAATATTAGATTAAAAGTTTAAGAAAGGCTCAATTTAGTTAAAGCTATCTGCTATGATTATGATACTCCCAATTTAGATTGAGCGACTTGCTCGGACAATGATTGTTGATAACTTAAAAAATGAGCTGACTGCTCAAACAAGTCATTAATCAAAAATGCAATTACAGTATAAGAATAATCAAGAGCTATGCACATTATCAAAATTTGAGTGGCTCAGTAAGGCTCTTATCTATCAGAGTCAGTATTCAAAGCTGAATATTGAGCTCGTCCTCTGCTACTAAATATATTGACAAGTAAGTAATTATATGTTTATCTACAGAGTAGGAAAGCCAATTTTTCAGGCACATCTACGACTCTGTAGAAATTAATATTACCCTACTGATTATTCTCATTGTGTCTTCTTTGGAATCTATCGAAGGACTAATTCTAGCAGACAGCTATCTAAGCTTTATGGTCAATGTACCCGTTTTCGGGGTGCTCCTGAAATCGGGGTATTCTAATAGATTATACCGCTCCTCTTGCCAGGGACCTCTAATCAAAGGGCCAACAGCCCTGAAATGACAGATTCTATCAGGATGAAGTCATGCTACATCGGCTCGAAATAATTTCAAACTTCAGTCCTGTTGTATATGGTCCAGCTCCATTAATGTAAATAACTCATTCAGCGCAAATCACTTCATGCACCAATCGGAACACCGCTCGGCCAATTCCGTGAATCAACCTCGGATGTATGACGTGGGACTACTTACGTCACACGACTGTTGCTAGGAACAACGATATAAACAAAGATGGCTGCACTGTCGCACCGAGTAAATAATAAAATGAGAAGCAAATGTATTTTCTGTCTCGTCATTAATAATTGACTATTTTGTTTTAACTGCAGCAAAGCATTAAATGAATGTCCGTGCAACAGCTGAAAAAGGTCGCAGGTCGAGAATTAATTCATTCGTAGACTTAAGAGATCTACGGCTTCGGCGTATACTTTCGGCCGAACAACAAAATGTTGGATTTTGCTGCATATTGCTCCGCCTTACATACGCCCGAGGTCTGATTCGTGCAATTGGCCGAGGAGTTCCGAATGTTCATGCACCTGCAAAAAATCTACCTCTTGTACACAAGTAATATTTGCATTCTGACTTTAAAGCACTCAGTGTTTGTGGTATTTCGCATTACCTATGGACTACGAGGATGTCCACTCCAAAGTTTACAATATGGCTGTTCTATAAATAGCCTCCGATAAACACACAATTACCGTATGATGTCCAGTATAACAATTGCGAGATAAGTGGATAAACCTACAGAATTTCTTTTACATTACATTCTCTGCAATGATAGACGTGCTCGGAATACTGGTTTAGGTAAGTTTACAACTGTAAAACAGGTTTTTTTCAGCGGCAGCTGATTTATTTTATTTATTAATGTATGAGGGGCGCTTGAAAAGGGGGTGAATACGGTAATTGGCGGATTGATTTTTAATATTCAGTTTGTATTCGTTATATTTCTTGACCGCTGATGTCATTAATTGGATACTTCTTATTTTACAAAACTACTTAAATAATTATACCTGTACAAGAATACGTTATGTAAGTTCTCATTCAACTTCGTACAAAACTTATTTTCAATTCCAGACGTTTTTCAGCGAAATGACCTTACGATCACTTCATCTCTGAGCGGAAGAATACAGCTGTGAAAGCCACTTTCCAAAATACGCTTGTGACAGCACTGAATGACTGATAGAATCAGTCATTAAAAATTATTATTTTTTGCAAACAGAAAGATGAATCAACATGTTTCATCGTACACTAATTGACGCGCGAGAGCACGTTAGTTTTGACGCCATCCGTGGCGTCGTCGTTGGTGACCGTGGAAGCGGCCATATTGGAAACACTGCAAAGTTTATCGAAAGTACCGAAGGAGACGACACGACGATTTATTCAATTATGACGTTTTCCCAGATAATTCAAAGATTGTTTCTGTAGCCTAAAGAATTGCATGTCTCACGAAAGCAGCTGTTATCATCAAGATCTGCAGCTGATGCATTTTGAAGGCGCGTTCTTGAACGTACCCCGAAAACTGGTGCAGTCTCAGAAAGCAGATTCAGGTGTCCATCTGTTTGGATTGAATCAAATATGTCAACATGGAGACATGCGGACATGAACTGTAAGCTACAAATTGCTTACAACATGTTTTTATGTACACATAGACCGTCAGTTTGTAATCTTTGTTTATCACATAATTTTCATGGTGCGAGAAATTTGTTGTTCTGGTGCGAGAAAACTGGTGCAGCCATCATATAGATCTATACCTGCGACCTGGGATTGAAACTGGTCCTCATTTGATTGACTGATTATAACTGCAATATCATTGGTTTCAAACTATAGGGTTAGGTATTTTCATTGGCTGGAATCCGAGGCAAATGATTGGCTCAAACTATAGCTGATTTCAATCCACTTCCTTTGTTAAAGTCTCCATAGTCCTTTTAGTGGTAAAAATCATCAAAGCACAAATCATGATAAAACTGGTACAGTCTTTCGAATTGAAGATAAAATGTCGGTAGATGTACTTTTTCGTGTCATACTGAGTATAGCTGTCAAAAAGTAGAAACAGGTTTTCGAAAAAATGACAAGTCTCTCCATAAAAACTATTGTCTTTATTTCTGGTTCCCCGTTGAGCAATGAAATTATGCAACAGGGAGGTAATGAATGGACTTCTTGCCATACATTGTATTTAAACCACCTAATATGAAATAGGTGTTACCTAAATGCGTGCAAAAGCAGATTTTTTTCTTTTACAAAGCTGAGGGCATATAATCTGCAGTCATTTAACTTCTAATTAGTTCAGGACCCGGTTGTATCAAAGTTTTCGTGGTTAGCGACTTATCTTTTAGTAATTGTGCGGGGTGGGGAGGCGGTTGAAAACACTGAAATTTTAGAGAACAAGAAAACATGCTAAAGTAATAATAACGAAATTAATAATAATCTTTATTTATAGTCGCTTATATTTTTATCAACAACTAACATAAGCTGTGTAGAGCTTTTATTGCGACTTATTAAGACTAGATCTATACATTTATACAAGCTGAGCTGTGGATACGTGACTTGCTCAATGTCCCAACGCAAGGGTCCTGGTGAGGATCGAACTCGGAACCCTTCGATCACGAGTCGGGCACACTACCAACCGCGCCACTGCTTTTAGGGAAGAGCAGAAATAAATAAATAAAAGTTCTTGAAAGCAATTATATTCTGACCTGGAGACCTACGTTTCAAGTTGTTTTTATTTTTTTTTTTTATTTTTTTTTTTTTTAAATGGCACTGGTATGCAAACGGCCGATGTTTCTCTTCCAGAGTATCCCTTTTTGATAGTTCTTTGCTAATAATCCCGATATCTCTGTTTTGCACATTGTCGTTGATTGTTGCAGTAAGTTCGACCTTTTGCTTCAAGCTGGTTTTCATCAAAATATCGGTAAATGTTAAACAAATAGAGAAATAGTAACTTAATAAATAAATAGAAAACAAATAAAAACTATGACCGAATTTCATCACAACGTTCTCCATTCCTCGAAAAATCAAATCAATTAGATCCAGTTGCTGGATAAAATAAGTTTGTTGGTTGGTTGTTTTGGGTTTGAGACAGTATTTCAGTCTATATCGAGCAGTTTCCCACAGGGAGAGAGAAAAAGGTGATATTAAGCAAGAGGGAAAAAATATCCAAATCCGCACCTACAAACAGAGCTGGCCCTTGCCCTACTCTTATCCAAATGTGTAGGACGCCCCGGCACTGAAACTCATCGCCCGACCGATGTGTCCGATGTGTAGGCCCCCAGAATGGGCGTGTCATCTTACAAAGAGTACATATCCTGCAGGAACACAACGGTAATTCAACGTTGTGTACCTGATGTGTAGGCTCCTAGAATGGAAGTGTCATGCATGCAAAGAGATAATTATCCTGTAGGCACATAACGTTGATTCAACGTTGAGTGTCCGATGCATGGGATGTCATCTTTCAAAGGGTACATATCCAGCAGACACACAACGCTGATCATTCAATGCTGTAGGTCCGATTTGTAGGCTCCCAGAATCGGGACGTCATGTATACAAAGGGGTACCCTGCAGGCACACAAACGTTGAATCAGTGTTTAGCGTCGTTCAACGTCGTTCAACGTCGATAGCCCGATGTGTAGGCTCCTGGAAATCCAAGAATCCAAGAAATCCAACAGATTGTCAAATCGGGCCACAAGTTTTATGAAAAGTCCTTAGATGATGGTGCGTTGCGCGCGTTGTCTTATGACGTCATCATGTCGTGACATACTTCAAAACTATGGTCAATGCTGTGTTTGTAAACATACTTTGACGATGCCAACGGGAAAGTGAAACAAGTTTTTAAAGGAAAATGTAGATGATATCGCTACCACAACTATAGATACTGGATGACATTTGAATGGCTAAAGGTTCTTGCTCTGCATGGAAGTCATTGCACATCGAGGTATTTGGTTCGATTCACGAATTTCCGTGTCCTTCGTATTCTACATTGACCATGTTGTCTTTAAAATAGTCGCTTTTCCGAAATATCGAGGTCAATTCTAACGATGGCGGCCATCATATCCAATCGAATCCACGCACGAGATTAATGGCAGGTGATTTATGACGTAGTGTCCCCTATTGTTTGTTTATTTATCCTTTTGCTGATACACAGCTAAATCAGTTACCGTTTACTTATTTGGACTTCTAAGTTGGATTGACCGCCTTTAAAAATAGAACAAAAAGAAATAAATTTTGAAGAAAACTTTTTTGGTCACTCTCTCAGAAGCGGGACTTCGTCAAGGAAGGGCATGTGATCGAGCATGGTTCTCGGCTCAGTGTTACCTTTCATTACAGAAACGGGACAAATCCAATGTAAACAGCTTAAGGGCGCAGCCATATTTGTCCAAAAGTTTTAAGCTGGAAGGTGTTGGATTTGCTCTTTGTGGAAGTAGCTTTTTTTAAGGATGCATGTTATCTATAGGCGTGCAGCAGCGCGTCCGCGCGCTTTTGCACGTATTAAATACCTGTACGTTGTATTTTTATCTTCTGTACGTTGTATTTTTATCATGTCAATGAAGTTTGTGAAATCGAAAGTAGATATTCTTTAAATCGTTTTTATGAGAATCCAAGGATGTTTTAAGATTTTAAAGCCGTCCAATCACGCTCATGTACAGCGACGAAACTGTAGTGAGAAGCATGTAGCGATACTTCACAATAAAATATTTCCTGCTGATAGAGCTATGGGGCCTTTAAGCTTTTGTATAGAACAAAAGGGGCTATTTTGTCACATTCAACTATTAAAACGACTGTACATTGTATTTTTATCAACTATTAAACGACTGTACTTTGTATTTCTATCAACTATTAAACGACTGTACATTGTATTTTTATCTTACGTACCTGGTAGTGTTACTTTTTGTTCCTTGTATTTTTACCATATAATAAAATGAAGGTAAAATGATATTTTTCAGACCGTTTTTCAAACTCATAACCATTTTAGTTTTACAAAACCTGCCAATCACGATTATATATGTTGGGACTCAGATCGAGGGTTTGTCCCTGATCGAGGGCCAATTTCCAGATCAAGGACCGATTCCACATCGGGGCCCGATTCTTACAGAGCCATCCCGCATCGAGGACCGATTTAACTGTCCGCCGTAAACACCCTTTCCGTTCAGTCAGTTGGCGATTCGTCGAAAAATAAGCTTTGATGGCCAAAAATTTATGACAGATACTGAACGAGTGCTTAGTCCAATGGCCTGAAATCCATGCGAACACGGAAAAACTCGGGGGAAGTGGGTGATTTGGACAAAGCCAGTCCGAAACTGGGGCCGACGTTAGCCATCAAACAGAGTAATTTCAGTTCTGTAGACTCGTCTCATAGTGTGCCATTAACCGCTTGTTAGAATAATTGTGCAGCGTATCTGCACGTACTTTTTGAAGGCAATATGAGTGTCTCTAATTAACCGCTTGTTAACTTTATTTATCACTGTGCATCTTAAAACAGTTAGCGCGAGATGGTCCCCTAGTCGTTACTTTTTGAAGGCAATATGAGTGTCTCTAATGCATGTACAAACTATGTCGTTATATAACTTCTGTATCTATAATAATGCTACAACCATTTATTCGTCTTGGGTTTTTTTTTCGCTATTAGTTGACATTCCTGTCCTGAAACGAAAATAGTTGGAAACAGTATCAATAGCCTGATGCTAAGCAGGTTAAAACTCTTTTGTAAACCAGGAGAGATGAGTTCGATCAATCGCTCAGCGAGTCATTCAGATGGGCTTCTGCTTGTATGACCGAATTGTTGGTGTGGCGTGATTTCCGAAAACACATCAAACAGACCCCGCAGCACAGTTTCAATATTGCACCAAGCCCTTTCCTTGTGAAATAACTGTTTCAAAACTTGACCAAACGCCCAGTCTCTTCAAATTCCAGAGAGTGTATAAATCAACTCATCAAATAATCTGAGAAGTCTGCGCGGGTGCACCGGTTAATTGTGTTATTTTCGATGGTGCTAGGTAACTTTCAGTGACGGGTTGTCCTATTTGTTTGGATAGTACAGTAGGACCTTCTTTACTTGCAGTAGGTGCGGGTGGTGTTGTTTGGACATTTTATTGCCACTTCATATCTCTTCTTTCTTCCTCTCTCTGGGAGACGCTCGTTATAAACTGAAACTGAAACACTGTCTCAATAAGGTGTTAAACCCAAATCAATCAACCAACCAAAATTCTATGCCCGCGTGCGAAATGTTAGATTGGTTTATCATCATACAACACAGACGCACAGTAAATACACAAGTCGTGAGCGGACAACCTATGATCTTTGAAGTCTGACTGAAGTCTTTCTTTTCCATACCAATCTCTGTAGGCTAGGCTATTCGGTAGAAGTGACCAGGGTTCGAAGTTATAAAACTTGAGAATAATCTCAAACTCGAAATAAAGCACACTGATTGGCTGCTTCCAAGCATGTGCTCGGAAGCAGCCAGTCAGTGTGCTTTATTTAGAGTTTGAGAATGTACTCAAGATTTATAACCTCGGGGCAAGACTGTGCAAGAAAAAAAGCTTATGTGACTAAGCTGTTTGCAAAAATTATTGCATACTTGAAGGAACTCTTTAAGATTTTAATTTTCTCTCCGCGCCGACGTATACGTTAGTTGCGGAGGGCTAGTTGAATGTCAGGTCAGCAGTCACTGCTCACTGCTGGCAGTCACTACACACCGTCAGCACTAAATGCTGGCGGTTGTGAAAAAACGACTGGCAAGTGCCTGCTTGATCCAATTTGCAGAAGGCAGTGTAGGTTTTATTCCGTTTCGATGGCCCCGAGACTAGTTACAGAATGAAACAAAAGCAGCTATTCCGTTAGAACCGTTCATTACCTTTCTGTACCTTATTTACAATTGACTGTTCCAGCATCTTTTGAATCTTGATGGTCACCATCTTAAAACAGTTGGCGCGAGATGGTCCCCTAGTCATAATGAGTCATTTACGCAAAGTTGACTGTTTAGCATATGTTAAACAGGGAAGACTCAGATCAGTCTGTGAATCCGTGCAGTACCAGTCTACCAAGAGCATTCGTTTTGCGGGTTTAACATATTTTGTGTGCGAAAAATAATGAATGATCAGACTGTGCGGATGCGCAAGCTGGCCTTAGTCTTTATCGCTTGCAAAAGTCAAAAGCAGCATTTCGCGTAATGCAGCTCATTTATTATAATACACTTGTTGTAAGTTATTATATATTGTTGGCTCAGTTGTGCGTGGCTGTGTATGGGCGGACGCTCGGCGCCCCGCTACTGCGGCTATGGATTCGTTCCGCTGAGGTGCGGGGGCAACGTCGATATGAGAATTGAAATACTAAAACTACTGCGTGACTGTGTTTTAGAAAAAATGAAAATAATTAGCGTTATTTAAAATTTTCGAGGTTGAAAAATTTTCTGGTTTTATGAATTTAGGCAGTCTGACAGCATCAATAAGATGTTTCAACTGAAGTTTATGTTAAGAGGGAGCCCCGGTAGCTCGGTAGGTTCAAGCGCTGGCCTTCTGATCTAGCGGTCCCGGGTTAAATCTGTTCAATCGTAAACGGGGTTCCATTGCACACAGCTTTCATTACCACCCACACATCGTCCTAATATGACTAGAATACTGTTAAAAAAGACCTAAAATCGCGTCATTCATCTTGTGTCAAGGGTATGCGCTCGTCGGATGATTAGTGTAAGAGCATTGTTGAAATCACTATTTCCAAAAGAAATCCCACGTATGCCTAGATCTACCTGTTTTCTGTATTTTTTCCGGCTTTAGCCGTATAACCTTACTATTGACCTACATTTTAAGTATTTCATTGGCCAATATAAATACACCCGGGATTTTGATGTAAGGAGCACAGGCATTAGGGTTTAATGCTTTTCCTGGGTACCAGTTTAAGATGTGGACCACGAAAAGCCGACAGACGGAGGATATGAATGGTGTCTTTTGAACTGGTAATTAGATTTTCTGGCTGTGTACCTGGTATATTCTCTTTATCATCGTTGTCTATAGGAAAATAAAATGAAAACAGGTAGATATTGAGGCGGTGTAGAGAATAGAAAAGGTATGTAATATTTATTCATATATTTATCGGGAATGTCTTGACAACATGTAATTGAACGGTGGGGGCATAACAGGCCTAGACATTCTCAGACTCAAAATAAAGCACAATGATATGCTGCTTCTGAGCACATGCTCAGAGGCATCCAATCAGCGTGCTTTATTTTGAGTTTGAGATTATTCTCAAGTTTTATAACCTCGAACCCAGGATTCGAGTTTATAAAATTGATTTGGTGCTCAACTCAGCTGAGCGTGAAATTTTCTCAGCTGATAAATATGGCAGATAAAAGTTCATACTACAGTCAAACCTCGATAATTCGAACTGACAGGGACCTCACTATTTTATTCGAATTATCCGTAGTTCGAATTTTTGAATTCGGCCTTTCCTGTTCATTTCCGTACATTTTCGGAATTCGTTATTACGGCAGTTTTCAGGCAGTCCAGTATTTTATTTCTCTATGCTTACTGACGTTCTAGATTTACAAATCAATGAAAACAAAATCAGAACGTAAAATAATCAACATTACATACTGGAAACATCCAAAATATCCACGATCATTTAATATCGCGAGACACCCCTCATATTTGGCACATGTACATGTGTATTGTCCGAAAGCTGCACAGCTGCCCAACATTTCTCAGCTCTGCAAATCAATAGTTTATGATAATGCAGCGCCGGCAAAGATCAAAGCCAGACTGAACGGAAACAGGCTAGCCGCTCAACGCCTCGGACATTACTGTACTTTCACTTTCCGTTTATGTTTCCGAGAACTGGGCTACTTTCGTTTTCAGCAAAAAAAACGACTCAACTGGTCATCTGAGCCGTGTCACAGAAAAGATTCCTCAGTCATTCGGAGTTAATCAGTGACCTCTATTTACATGTATATATTTGGGAACGAATACTCAAACCAGCCTCTCAGTCTGCGCAGTGTAGCTGGAAACTGTTAAGTGTCGTGTGCAAACCTTATGATCCGTGCGCAAACCCGTAAGATCACCGACTAACGAAACCTAAGTTCGGATGCGCATGCTAGTCCGATCCTTTGCTGGTTACAAAGGCCATCACATTTGGCCTTTAAGTTTACAAACTACAAACAAGATAATCATCGACAATTACGAAATTAGACAGACACCTTTTGCTCAACAGTAATTCATGACTTAGCCATCAAAACTTAGCGATAATTACCTGTGCAGGTGGCAGTGATGACCTGAGGCTGTTAATATTTATCCCATTGAAGAAAAAAAAGGTGTTATTTCTAGCCAGGAAATTGGAGCATGAGTTTTGTTTTCGAATAATAGGGGGTATTTTTAATGGATTTTACTCCAGCGGGACCTAGTTTTTCTTTCGAAAAATCCGATTTTTCGAATTATCGAAATTCGAATTTGCGGAGGTGTTTTTGCATAGAATTAATGGGCCTACGATCGGGACCGTGATTCAACTTCGAAAAATCCGGTAGTTTCGAAAAATCGGCGTTCGAACTACCGAGATTCGACTGTAGTCTAAACTGAGCAAGAAAACAAGTGTGCTTATCAGTAATTTCCTGCTTATTAGCAGGTTAAATTAATTGCTGAGCTGATATGAGTATGGAAAAGTTCTATAACCTTGGGGCTGTTAAAAGTGAGATTGAGATGATTTATGATTTTTGTTGGGGTGGGGTGGTGTGTGTGTGTGTGTGGGGGGGGGGGGGGGTGCATTTTATAAATACTCACCAATGTTTGCATCATACTTCTGTCTCAGTATCTCGCTGTAGCCATCCATTAGGGAATCGTACTTGATTTGTGCCTCTGTATCTAATTCATAACATTTTCCATCCTTGTGATCTTCGAATATCTGCATCATAATGGAATCAAACGTTGGATTCTTTGTTTCCTGGAGGAGTTGGTGATGCTGGTGTATTTCAGCTGCAAGGTACAGTTCAGGCTTGACTGTCAAGAAGAGAAATCTGTCCAAGAAGCCGTCATTGCATTGGAAATTAAGAAGTTCACCCAGTAGAGGTTGCGGTTGGATGGGGAGAAATACTGACATTGAGGCTGTATTGAAGCCGCGGGTGCCGCTGGAAAGTGTTGACGAGTCCCCTCTCCCGCTCCATATTTTGCCAAAGAGGCTGCGCTCAGACTCGTTATTCCTTTCTTTAGACTGAATGGAGGACATAAATCTTTGGCCTTCATCACTTGAGATGAAACCATAGCCAGAATTATCTATTTGATGTTGTGGATTCCTGCTGTGGTATAGGTTTCTAAATTTCGAGATTTGCCAGTTGTTAAGAACCATTCTCTGTAACCACTTAAAAAGTCGCGCCACGCATAGTCATCGATTTTGCTCAAACTTTCCTAATTTACTTATTGTGACACCAAAGCAAGAAAACCATGTCGATTTCATTCCTACATGTGCCCGTTGCCATGGCAACGGCTGTTGAATATTTTGTCAGAAATTGAGGTAAAAATTGTACAAAAATAGACACATTTCTAACAAATTTATGTATCAGAAAAAGAATGACATGCTCTGAATGCTTCTCATATGTAAATGTCTTGTTCACCTTGAGTGGACACCAAAACTTTGAATTGTATTTGGAATGCTTGTAATGTCATCAGGCTTGGGCAAAGTGGGTGGGGGTAGTGCTATGTTGCGAAAGGCTATTTTAAGGCAGTTTTAAGGATATTTGTAGAATTCTTGCAGCCATACTGGCAAATGTGTGCAGCTTCAGCTAACAAAGCAACATTCCAAGAATAAGTTTCAGGAAAAACATGCCTGGGAAAGTATACTTCCTGAAGCGTTACCATAGCAACAATAAGTGGACCGTCGCAAAATTCCAAAATGTAGGGTAATAATACTTATAATGTCAAATCATCATATCTTATAGATATATGTGTTCCTAAATTTTTAAAAACACTTAATAGTAAATTGGTCTTTTATAAAATATCAACATATTGCTAGTTTCTCTGTTTAAGGTCAAGGTCAAGGTCACAGAAGCACGAAAAGATGGCTAAAATGCGTTTTTTTCTTATACTTTTGTGTTCTCTAGCAACAAAATATTGCAGCATTGTCTTTGTACTTGGAGTTTATTTAGTGAATGACAACAAATTTCAAATACACATATAGCTGGCTTTCTCCAGTAACAGCCAAGGTCAAGGTCAAGGTCACAAATACAAGAAAAATGCTAAAAAATGCACATTTGTGTTAATATGTTTTTCTCTGTATCATCAGTAAATTAATGTAATGTCTTTCTACTTGGCCTTTATTTAGTATATATCAATAGCTTTCAAATGCACATATAGCTTGTTTTCTCCAGTAACCTCCAAGGTCAAGGTGAAGGTCACAAAAACAAGAAAAATGCTAAAAATGTACATTTTGATCATATTTTATGTTCTGTATCAACTGTAGATACAGAAAATGTATTTGTACTTGGTCTTTTATCTAATATATTTCAATAATTTTGTAAAGCACATATAGCATGTTTCCTACAGTAGCTTCCAAAGTCAAGGTCAAGGTAACAAACACAAGAAAAATGACAAAATGCACATTTTTTCACATTTTATGTTCTTTATCAACACTTTATAGAGCAAATGTCTTTGGAATTGGCCTTTATTTAATATATTACTATAGCTTTCAAATGCACATATAGCTTGTTTCTTCCATTAACCCACAATGTCAAGGTCAAGGTCACAAAAATGAGAAAAATGCTAAAATGCACCTGTCATTCATGTTTTCTGTTCCGTATCAACAGTAAATACAGAATGTGTATTAATACTTTGTCTTTATTTGGAATATAATAATAGCTTTCAAATACATGTACAGTTCATTTCCTCCAGAAACTTCCAAGGTCAAGGTCAAGGCCATAAAAACAAGAAAATGCTAAAAATGCACCTTTTGTTAATATTTTGTGTTCGGTATCAAAATTAGATGTAGAAAATGTATTTGTGCTTGGTCTTTATTTAGTATACATCTCCTCTTAAACGACAAGGCTCATTCTTACCAAATTCCATATCTAGCATCTATAGGCAGGGGGAACCAATAATACTGTTTTTCATCCAAATCGCTTCAGAACTTTGGTTGCTATGGCAACTTACAGTTTCCATTGACTTGTATGGAAAACAATGAAAATTTGCATGTATTGCTATTCCTCTGCAGATGATTTGACAAATCTTTTACGGAAATGTTCCTTCAGTAGCCCTCTATCAATAACATGAAATTTATGTTAATTGCACAATTTGGCTGGTTGTCATGGCAACCGAATGGTTAAAAATGGAAAAAAAAATACTCAAACATCATCTTTTTCAGAAACTATGCAACCAATAAGGCTGAAACTTCACAGAAAGGGTCTCAGTACTTCCCTGTATAAAAGTACTGTTTTTCTTGACAATTGCTTTAGCAGTTTGGTTGCTATGGCAGCTTAAAATTGCCATTGGCTTATAATGTGAAAATAGTAAATTTGCATTTATTGCTATGTCACTGCAGGTATTTTGACAAATTTTATAGAAATGTTCCCAGAGTAGTTCTCAACCACCCTCATTCAATTTATGCAAATTGCACTATTTGGCTAATTGCAATCGCAACCAAATGGTTAAAAATAGAAAAGATATTAAAATATCATTTTTGCAGAAACTATGTGACCAATAAAGCTCAAACTTTACAGAAAAGATCTTAGTACTAGCCTCTATAGAATTAGTGTTTTATCATGGGAATTGCTTCAGCAGTTAGGTTGCTATGGCAACTTATAGCTTCCATTGACTTATAATGGGAAAAATGGAAATTGGCAATTTTTTGCTACCTCACTGCAGTTATTTGGATTTTTTTTCTACAGAAATGTTTCTTGAGTAGTCTTCTATGATTCATGTTAATTTTGTCCAAATCACTGAATTCGATTCGTTGCCATGGCAACATGAAGGAAAAAAAATTGAAACAATATTCAAAAATCTTTCCCACAAAAATTTTTGGGGGGATGAAGCTGATTCTCTGCATACATGTTTATGACATTAGCCACTACATAAATATTGTTCTTTTTTTATTGTTGCTCACGTGGTTTCATTGCTATGGCATTTTAAAGTTTCTATAGACTTGCATTGGGAAAAGTGCAAATTGGCATTTATTTCTGTGTTACTGCAATATTTAGGCATAAAGTTTTACAAACATGTTTTTTTATTGTAACTTCATCAATTTTGCTTATATTAACTAGGACAAGCAGAACAACTCAGTCAAAGTTGAAATTAGGCCATATTGTAAAATTTACCTTTCAGCTACTTACCACTGAATGCTGAGGGTGAATGGACTCAGGTGAGCTACAGAACCAATGGTCCGGTGGTTAGCTCACCTGAGCCAGAGGCTCCAGGGGAGATTATAGTATTGGTAAGATTCGTTGTCCCTCGTACGTCTGTCGTCCGTCCACAATTTCAAATGACTTCTCCTCTGAAACCCTGGGCCGATTGTAACCAAATTTCATATGCAGGCTCCAGGAGTCTTAGGAACGATAATTTGTTCAAACATCCTGGTCACATGACCAACATGGCCACCACGCCCATATATGATAAAAACCCTTAAAAATCTTCACCAGAACCAATAGGCAGATGGCCTTGAAACTTGGTATCGAGCATCGGGTAAGCGAGTACTACCAAGATTGTTTAAATTATGACCTTGGGCTGATTTTGACTGTTTTTTACGGTAAGGTCAAATTTGCTTCCTTGTGCTTTTATATGGAAAAATGCTAGAACATATGATATCTTGGAAACCGTAGAAAGATTTTGGGCTAATCAGCCATCTTACTGAGTACATGAAGATTTATGAGTACAAGAGATCAAGGTCATTCTTTCTCTCATGTTTCAACAATTTTAAACATCTCCTCAAAAGCCACTGGGCCAATTGTAACCAAATTTCACATTGAGTCTCCAGGGGTTCATTGATAAAAAATTTTTTCAAACGGTCCAGGTCGAATGACCAACATGGCCGCCACACACATATATGGTAAAAGCTTCAAAAATCTTTTGCAGAACCAATAGACCAATGGCCTTGAAATTTGGTATGTAGCATAAAGTACTCAAGTACTACCAAGATTGTTCAAATGATGATCTTAGGTTGACCTCGACCTTTCTTATGGCAAGGTCAAATATGTGGAAATGCTAGAACATAACCTTTCATGGTAAGTTTTGAAGATTTTGGCCTAAAAATTCGTAAATACAGTCATTTTAATGAGTACATGAAAATTTAGGAGTACAAAAAGTCAAGGTTATTCTTTGACCTTTGACCCAGGTCTCTTATATTTTGACATTTTCAAACATCATCTCAAAAGCCACTGGGCCAATTGTAACCAAAATTCATTTGTGAGGCTCCAGGGCTTGAGAGAACAAAAAGTTGTTCAAACGATCCAGGTCACATAATCAACATGGCCACCATGCCCATATATGGCAAAGACCTTTAAAACAATTCTTCGTAAGAACCACTTGACCAATGACCTTCAAACTTGATAAGTAGCGTCGGGTACTCAAGTTCTTCCAAGGTTGTTCAAATTATGACCTTTTATTGACCTTGTCCTTTTCTACAGCAAGTTCAAATATGGGAAATTGCTAGAACATGGATTTTATGGGAAATTTTGAAGGTTTTGGCCTAAAAGTTGGTATATACACTCATCTTAATGAGGTCATAAAGAATTATGAGTACAAGAGGTCAAGGTCAGTTTTTTTGACCCATGTCTCTCATATTTTGACATTTTCAAACATTACCTCAAAAGCCAAATTTCAACCAATTTTCATATAGAGTCTCCAGGGGCTGAGGGAATGAAAATTTGTTCAAACGGTCCAGATAACACGATGAACAGGGCCGCCATACCCATTTATCATAGAAAACTTTAATACTTTTTTTCTCAAGAACCAATAGACCGATGGCCTTGAAACTTTGTAAGTCGCATGGAGTAGTCGAGTATTACCAATACTGTTCAAATAACCTTTGGTTTACCTTGACCTTTTCTGCAATATGGTCAAATATGGGAAAATGGTAGAACATAAGATTTCATGGAAAGTTTTGAAGATTTTGGCCTAAAAATGGTATATATGGTGTCTGAATGAGTACATGGAGATTTATGAGTCATGGTCATTCTTTGACCTTTGACCCAAGACTCATATTTTGACAATTTCAGACATAAGTAAGAGCCACTTGGCCAATTGCTTAGGTGAGCGATTCAGGGCCTCATGGCCTCTTGTTTCTGTGACCTTGACCTCACCCTTTGGGGCCACTGAAAGAAAGTTGTTTGTTCGAAAGCTTTTGTAATATACTAAATAAAGACCAACTACAAAGACATGGCTGCAATGTATTGTTGATATAGGACACAAATACCGAAATTCTGAGCATTTTAGCATTTTCGCTTGTTTCTGTGACCTTGACCTTGACCTGGGAGTTTCTTGAAGGAAACTAGCTGTATGTGAATTTGAAAGCTATTGTAATATAGTAGATAAAGACTAGGTACAAAGACATTTCTGCAATATATTTTGATACAGAACATTAAAAAATGAGAGAAAAATATGCACTTTTAGCATTTTTTTCCTTCTTTCTCTGACCTTGACCTTGGCATTGACCTTAGAGGCTACTGAAGAAAAGTTGTTTGTTTGAGAGCTTTTGTAACATATTAAATGTATGCCAACTGCAAAGGCACTGTTGCAGTATATTGTTGATATATGACACAACATTTTGCAAATATGTGCATTTTTAGTATTTTTTCTTGTTTTATGACCTTCACCTTGACCTTGGAGGTTCCTGAATGAAACAAGCTATATGTGTATTTGAAAGCTATTGTAATGTGTTAGATAAAGACCAGGTACAAAGGCATTGCTGCAATATATTGTTGATACAGAACACAAAATATGAGAAAAATATGCACTTTTAGTATTTTTCTTGTTTCTGTGCCCTTGACCTTGACCTTGAACTTGGTTGCTTCTGGAGGAAAGTTGGTTGTTTGAAAGCTTTTGTTATATATTAAATGAATTCCAACTAGAAAGACATTGCTGCAATTTATTGTTCATATAGGACACAAAATGTTTAAAAAAACATGTATTTGTAGCATTTGTTCTTGTTTGTGTGACCTTGACCTTGACCTTGGAGCTTCCTGAGTAAACCCAACTATATGTGTATTTGAAAGCTTCTGTAATATGTCAGATAATGACCAGGTTCAAAGCCATTGCTGCAATATATGGTTGATAAAGAACACATAAGATGAAAAAAATATGAATTTTAGCAGTTTTTATTGATTCTGTGACCTTGACCTTGACCTTGATAAGACAAACCAACAAAATACCCATAGTTTATAGAAGATAAATATATTGTAAAATGAGTTTCAAAATTAAGAAACAAATATGATCATAAACTATGATGATTTGACATTACAAGGACTGTACCCCTAAGAACTTGCTTTTTGCAACGGTACACTTATTGTTGCTATGGTAACGCTCCAGGACGTATACTTTCCCAAGCATGTTTTTCCAGAAACATATTTACAGAACACTGTTCTGTAGGACGACGGTGCACATATATATTGACGAGGCTGCAAGAACTCTAGAAATGTCCTTAAAGATGTGTGAAATTGGATTTTTGCCATATATGGAAACCCCCACCCACTTTACTTGAGCCTGATGACCACAGAGGTTTTCCAAATATTTTTTTAATTTCTTTTTTAAAGTTAGTGTGAACAAGTTTTTTGTAGGTAGAAAGAAATTAGAGCTAGTCATGCATTTGAAAGTTAATATCTTTGTTAAAAAATTGCCCATTTTAGGACATTTTTTAGCACATTTTTTCCAAAAATGTATAGCTGCTGTTGTCATGGCAACGGACATGCTTTGGAATGAAACTGATGTTGTTTTCTTGTTTTTGTGTCACAATAAGTAATATAGGAAAGTTTGAGCAAAATCGGTGACTATGCGTGCCACGGCCCTATGTAAAAATTTAAGTCATTACAGAGAATGGCTCTTAACATATACGCATCTAGCACAGGCGTGACAACCTTTTCATAAGTAACAGTTTTACCGCAACTGGGGTCACAAATTGCAAGGGAGTATGTATTTAAAGAAGAAACGAAGGTGCCTTCATAGTCTCAACCGTGGTTGAGGATCCTGCCAGGCTTGACGTAAGTGTAACTATAGCCGGGATCACCAAAGAGAGCGCAGTATTGTTAGCTTTCTCAAACAATGACAAAAAGTCAAAGACATCATCATCAAGTACTTTGTTCCATTGAATCTTATTACTGCTAGCCGTCTTATAAATTTTAAGAACGTCTTCTTCATCAAAGGTTTTCATGGTCATCTTTTTAAAGCGCACTGATTAAATTACGTATAAATTTGTTTGGTAATGCATCTCGGGGAATGTTTGACGTCGACGCGTGACGTTAATTGCGGCAAAGTATTGAAAATGTAAGTACAGTCAAGGGACATAATTATTCGCCACCCAAGAAGAAAATTGGTAGACTTGGTTTACACAGTGTGTTTGTTTTGCTCTGTGCTACTCACACACAAATAATGAATAATTGAAAGTTATATGATCTAATTGCTTATAACCTCATGATGATGTCACAAGGTTGTTTGATGACATCATCCCCATGGACACAGAGTGCATGATGGGTAAACAGCATGGCTACCATGCACAATAATTTTGACAGGTGGGCTGTTAAATGGTATGTTTAGTTAATTTATAGATGACAAAAAGTTATAAAACTTAGTGAGCATATTTTGCATGTCTGGGACCACAGTTTCATGACTGTTGAAGGAAAAATGTAGTTTGTGCAGTGAAGAAATGAAGCCAGACTGTGATGGTAGATGTTTGTTTACATCCAAAGCAGATAGCCAAATTTGAGTTTAGTGAAAATCAGCAGCAAGACAACTGTGGGAGAATTCTGTGGTATACCGGAATTTGTTATCAGGTACAGACTTTACAGAAAAGATAATTAAGAGAAAATGACAAAGGTCTGTCAGAAAATACAGGATCATATGAGGTGGGTGGGGTTGTGAGAGGTGGGATGATAAAGAGGATGGCATAAGATAAGGAGTAGAGGGACTGGATTATTGACATACAATGGGGGTGAATGGACATCCAGTTCTGATTGTCAGCTACTTTATGTTTTATTTTCTTACAAATCTTGGATGTGGAGAGACAATTTATTACATGCCCGTCACTGTCAGGAGCGTCACTGTAGACAGTATGTCAATACTATTGGTATGTGACTGTTTTTGAAGTTTTCACAAATCTAGCTCAGGAGTGATAAAGTATGAAAGCCCTTAAAGTATGAAAAGATACCAAGCGAACTTCAAAATTAACTAGTACCAAATAATTTGCAATTAAAGATCAGTCTTCAAAATCAGGACCCCCTCTGTACAATTTATATAGCCCTTAAATTTCCACAAGGCCCAGGAACTAAATAGTTTATCTGTATTTTTCTTTTACACTACAATTACGAAATTTCCTCAAAAATCATGGTTTGTCACAAAGTGAAGTCTAGAAATTTATGTTTGAAAGCCAACCTCACTCATTCAACAAATGGAACCAATTCAGCCTGCTTGAAAATACATGCAGTTTTAATTTCTCAAAGATTAACAGCAAAATATTGAAGGAAAGTGGTATGTAGTTAATAGAAAGGAAATTTATTTTTCAAAATTTCAATGAAAAAAAATTCAGGATAATAGCACAGTGCTAGTTTGAATTCAGTTCATCATTTCTTTGTTGATGGCGGCCATTTTGAAAGTGGCGAATAATTATGTCCCTTGACTGTACGCGTTAGTACGCCAACGTTGGTAAAGTGAATAACGTAACGTAAAGCTCCGTTCAAATGTTTGACGTCAACGCGCAAAACCAGTAGCGACGGAAAGATTAAGCTAGGCATGGAAGAAGAAAAAGAAAACTTTGGTATGTATATATCACAAATTAAACAGCACCGAGCATTTTAAAGGTGAGCATGGAAGTGGGAACGGAGAGCGGGGCCATAAAATTTCTCCGTGAAGTAGTTGTATGTGCAGCATTTGCAACGTGGCAATGTCATTAGTGAAGACAGACGTCGGTGATGGCGAAATATTTCGATGCAAGATTTGTTACTCCAAGAAATCTTTGAGACAAGGATCGTTTTTCGCGGTAAAACATTGTTCGAAAGTAAGGGTTGTCATGGGAAATTAAGATAGTTAGCAGAACACATACAAACTTTCCCTATTACCCTTGGTAAATAGTCGATATGTCAGAAACCAACCAAACAAGGACGGTAACCAGTTTCCGATTATGTGCAGTAAGCGATCTCGCCACGTGAGTTGTTAGCGAAGCCAATATAGGCTACATTCGCCCAAAACGATTTCGGCCGAGAGTATTGACTTTAATGTCAACCTCTGTGCAATAATTGGCCTAGGATAACCAAACCCATTTCCTAGTCAGATATGACATTAATCCAGTTTCCCCTTTGTTACCATAGTTTAATGGGGTATGAACAACGAAAAAATACAGCAAATTGACATATTATAAGCGTCATGCTTACTGTCAGATCCTTATTACTCCGCCTTGTTATTTATATGTATGTAAAAGTTTTCTATAAACCAAAGGATACAGCGATTTAAATGACAAAACCTGCCGCCGTTAACTTAAATGTTATCAGCATGATCAACAAACTTTGAGATGGTAAATCCACAATTGGATTCGACATCCAGAAAGTTTAATTCGTCATATCGATAACTAGTGCCCTACGGGCATTTGTGCATTTGTCCTTTTATATAGATTCATGAATATCAAAACTAGGACAGATAAAGCAGCTAAACACCATTTATTTATTTATGGCATGCTTTTCTCACGTCAGAATAAATAAGACAACTTAAATATCTTTTATCACAAAGCTGACAGGTTAAAATTCAAACATCACAATGGAAGCGCGTTGTAGTTTAGCCCCTGCTGTGACTTCAGAGCTAATGTTTACCTTTAAAACTAGTATGTTTACCATAGCAACAATATGTTTTTATATTGTATATTCATTGGAGAAATAGGGAAAAATATTTGTGAACCAGGGAAAATTCGGAAAAGTCTTATTTTTTCATTAAACCAAGTAGATGTTGTTTTGTGGATAATGAAGCAGACATATAAATTTTCATTAAACCAAGTAGATGTTGTTTTGTGGATAATGAAGCATACAGATATAAAGTTGCATCTTAAGGTAAACGTTTACCGAAAATGTATCTTTTCTTTGTTTAAAATGTAATATATTATGTACGCGAAAGGTATTTGGCTAATGCGCACATGAAGATAATGTCTATACCTAATGCGCACATGAAGATAATGTCTAAGATTTTTAGGATGCAATGCGCATACACTACCCGCAAAATGTCAAGGGAGGCAACACGAGCTGATTGCGCAAGAAAATGGTGGATCTAAATTACCCAAGGAAGTTTGTATGTGCAGAAGTAACTGGCGAGAGTTGCTTAAGGAAAGCGCTATAAAGTAGCGCTCTGTAGCGCTTTGCCAACGCTATGCAACGATTGTGCTTTCAAAAAGCGCTTTTCTATAGCAGTGCGTTGCACAGTGAAATTTGTCTCGTTTTAAACATATTTAAACAGAAATCTTTGCCTATGCAACGGTATGTTACAAAAAAGCGCTTTGTGAGGCACTTCCGGGGATGCTACATAGCCCTACGAAGCGCTTTTTTTGTAACATACAAATCGCAACGTAGCGCTCGCGTTAAGCAACCCGTCCCTGTTATCGTCAGAGTGTAGGGTTAATTGGGGAGACTGGGGTCAGTGGGACATTTTCTATTGTTTGCCTGCCATATACAACACATATGGTACGTGCTTTGCAAGACAATAAATATTGATTGACAGTTCTAGAAGGAAAAAGATTTGAAACTAAAAATTCTTTTATTTTACCACTATCTTAGCGTAATGATTAGAAAAATATTAACTAAAAGAATCATTACCACTATCTAAGCGTTATGATTAGATTAATGGAGAAGTTAAAACTTAATACCACTGCAAGTTTAGCAGCAGGAAGAACACAAAATAAAGTTATAACTAAGTAGATTTAAAGGTAAAAAAAAGGAAAAGAAATAAAAAGGAAAGAACTAATTATAGTTTTAATAAAAAACTTTGCTAGATTTATGACTAGTGCAAAAGAGTCCACATGTGTCATGGTATCGGCACTAGCAAGCACCCAAATAGTTGGGCCACAATGTGCTGTGTAGTATGTCCAAGTTTTAAGCCACTTTGAAATAGGTATGCATTTACGGTGTATCTGATATGGACGTTAGCATAAAATCGTCTTTCTAAATGTTCTGATCATTTATTGATTATTTACACCCACGACAGAAGGTGATGGTTGGGTTACATTATGTCTGAATTCAGTTGGATAAATCTTGTTTATCAAATCAAAGTCAAATCTCAATAAAATTCCTTTCATTTAATCATATGATTATCTTAAGATATGTCTAATTATCCACACTATATCAGTTCTGCCTAACACAGTCCAATTTCAAAATTTCAGTTAGGCCCAGTGTAGCTTTTATGTGAAAACAGCAATATGGATGCCACCCGTCCTCCCAATCAATTAAGCATCTGTCCATGTACATGAAACCATCATCCCACCCACATGAACACATCTGTATATTCACATTTCCATCCTCAAAATATATTCCATTAGGCCCAGTGTAGCTTTTTTGTTACAAACGTAATATGGATGTCTCCCACCCTCCGAATAAAATACACATCTGCCCACGCACATGAACCAACCGGCCCACCTACAGGAACACATCTGCACATCCAAAAGTATTCATTACATCCATATTTATTTATCACATCCATATTCCTATTCAGTAGCATTCAATTAGCAACATGACCTAAATACTAACAAGATCTGTGGGGGACAAATTCTAAGAAATATTTTCTTTTTATTTTTTTACATTTTTATACAAATGCCTATTTTCTTCTCTTTTTTTTATACATTTTATACAAATGCATATTTTCTTCTTTTTTGTTTTATACATTTTAATACAAAGGCATATTTTTATATTTCTCATTCATTGTCTCATATCCACACCGCCTGTTGGGGTCTTATTTTTTATGCAGACTGCAATCTAGCCGTTTGTCTAGGTTCCATCTGCATTGATTGATGCTATATAGCGAGCGTCGAGATTATTAAATTTAATGTCCCAACATACAGCAAAGCTACACCGAATAATGACTATCAATTCGATAAAAATAATTTTTACAGTTCGTTGATACATATTTGTATTACTCCTTTAACAGTGCACACATATGCCCCCTCTAAGCCCTTACATGCATGGAGTATGATTGCAGCAGACTCACATTCAAAATTGCAAAAACAGGCAAATTCAAATTCACATGCAACGGCGTGCTGCATGTGAATTCGACAATAATGTGTGCACCCACTTGCCTCCACCTAGTCTCTGCATGAAAAACTTATACACACCAACAGCATGCCAGCACCAAACCCTCATGCAGAAGTGCAAAACAGGCAAATTCAAATTCACATGCAACGGCGTGTTGCATGCAAATTCGATGGAAACCGGCATACCCATGGCAACAAGTCTCTGCCATCTCAAGTGCTGCTGTGATAATTGTCATGGCTACATAAATCATGTATTCAGTAATGTAATACAGGCAATTCTTAATTCACAAGCAACAGCAAATTCAAATTCACATGCAACTGTGCAACACAGCCAAATTCAAACTTTCTAAGGTCCCACCATGACATATACCAGCCTATGACATCCCGCGATTCCATTTCGTGCATATGGCACACCGCACCCCAACGCTATGATGTAGTGTGGCACATACAGCAACATCATACAGCAAACGCAATGCTATATTTAATATTGTCACTTGACATGGCTACATATATTTAGTACATAAAGGAAATGTGCATTAATACATACCATCTACAATTGACTAATTTGTGCACAATAATCTACAACTGACTAAGTGCACAATAATATATCAGCCATGGCTGATTATCTAATTACTACTAGATAGCAAAACCAGCCACCTCATGCCCTCGATTCATCGGTTTGCTTATATTGTTTTTCTTAAAATGTTTTTCATCTAATGCCGGCTGAGCGGTTTATTTTTGTTGCCGACATGTTAGTTACCATTGAATAAGTACACCGTGATCGCGGACTTAGGACCGTGTTGAGTTAACCCTGGATAGGCCAGAGACAATCAGTCAGTAGCCGTCCACGGCCAACACAATGACCCTTAACCGGCTTACAGGCGCCAAACCCTAGGGTCATCACAGTGAAGCTATTTTAATAACCCTGCGTTCTTTAAAGGATGTCTTATGTTAATATCTATATTATCAGCACTGATCTGCTTGTATCAAAGGCATGAGGAACCAGGTTTCTACCATCCCAAACCCACAATATACTATATTTAATTTACTCACTTAATTCATATTTCTGTTATCTTATATTTCTGGGTATGTTCTTCTTTCAAAGGTTAGTACTCCATTATTTTATATTTCTGGGTATGTTCATCTTTCGATTATTACTCCATTATTATATTTGTCTGGCTATTTTCATCTTTCAATGATTAGTACTCCATTGTCTGGAAGATGTAAATATCATTAATATTTTTGTACCATTTAAAGGCCCCATTGCTCTATCAGCATGAAACATTTTATCATGAGGAATCTCTGCAAGCATTTTACTATAGTTTCGTCATTGTAAATGGCCGTGATTAGCCAGCTTTAAACAAATAAAACATCCTTCAGGGTTTGAAAACTTATCTAAAATGACCTACTTTCGATTTCATAAAATGGTAAAAATACACTGTACAGGTGTGGAGTCCCAATCAGTATCCCGCCTATGTTTATATAGCATTGCTAGACGGGAAATCAGTACAGGAAATTATATTTTGTGAAGCGATTTGTTATTATTTTTCAAAATCTTTTTTTCTCTACTTTTTGCTTGTTATATAACTCAATATATGCACACTAACCCGCATTTTATTACTAAACGTGAAGGTTGAACAGCTTTTTACAATAATTTGAATTTAGTCGCTTTTACCGCTGATAGGACTATGGGGACTGTAACACTAATAAATATAATTAAATTTTTGTTTCATTAAAGAATTTAATGTTTTTGAATTAACTCACCCTACATAAATTAAACGCAGGCCGTAGCATAGCGGAGGGCTGGGGGTATGATCAACCACTGACCGTGTCTGATAATATTTTGGTTTCATTAAAGAAATTTATTGTTTTTGGATAAACTTCACCTATATAAATTAAACGCAGCCTATAGCATAGCAGAGGGCTCGGGTATGATCAACCACTAACCGGGTATGGCAACAAATAAGGCCATCATATCCACTCTTAGCCATGCTCCATCAATGGGACAAGGCTGTGAATAAATGGACATTCACACAACCGATGAGTAGTCAACATCTTCCATATAATAATATTGAAATAATTCTCTTATACTAAGATCTTTTAGTTATTAAACGTTTTATATCTGAATCTGTCCATAATTCTACATGGCTCACACTCATGAATTAGGAAGATGTCAGTCTTCAGTGAGCAGAACACAATCATGTAAACACCTCTGTATTTCCCTAAGTCGACTAGTGAGTGTCTTTCCCCTAAGTACGCACTTACGTCCATCATTTGTAATTTGTCTATCGAGGTCAATAACATGGTTTTCATCCATTAGTGAAATCTGTCCTTCATTTTTAAGGTTCTCTAAGTAAAAGAGTCCATACGGATGCTGTTCTTTTGCATAGATATGCGCTGTTGCATATTTAATGATATGTTTGGTTGTTTCTGTAGCCCACGTAGACATGATTCTGTAAATAAAGGTTCATGTTTCATATTTTTGGAAAAATAATTCTATTTTCTTGTGACGTTTCTTTTTTGTCAATAATATGGTTTTAAGTTTTTTCATAGTCATATTGCACAGTCTTATCTTGTTGACCTTGTCATTATGAAAAATATGTGTCATTATCTTTTCATTATCATAGAGCTTGTTAAAAATTATTTTACATCTTGTGCATTTTTTTATTTTACTTTGTTTTCTTTCTGGTTCTTTTCTATACTGCACGAGATGCTTCTGTATATATTGTTCAGGATAGAAACATTTCATAAGTCTATACATAAACCGTTTACATATGTGTTCATAGTCTTCCTTTGTGCTACTTAGGTATTTGTACCTGTGACATTCTGTGCTTATGATACCTTTAAAACACTATCGGGATGATTGGATTGGAAATTTGTGTATGAATATGTGTTGAATTCTTTTTATGCCCCCGTGACGATAGTCAGGGGGCATTAAGATTCGCTCCTGTCTGTCCGTCCGTCCATCCGTCCGTCAGTCTGTCCGTCCGTTCGTCACACTTTACGGTATAGAGTTTGTGTAATCAACTCCTCCCACAGTTTTCAGTGGATCTTTTTCAAACATCACATACATGTTGTGGACATAATGAAGATGTGCATGTGGGATTTTGTTGGAGCTAGAATTAATTTTGACAGAATTACGGCCTTTTGAACTTAGTCATTTTAGGCAAATTTTTGCATTGTAGGGTATGCAGTTTGTGTAATCAACTCCTCCCACAGTTTTCAATGGATCTTTTTCAAACTTTGCATACATGTTGTGGACATATTGAAGATGTGCATGTGGGTTTTTGTTGAAGCTAGAATTAATTTTGACAGAATTACAGCCTTTTAAACTTAGTCATTTTAGGCAAATTTTTGCATTGTAGGGTATGTAGTTTGTGTAATCAACTCCTCCCACAGTTTTCAATCGATCTTTTTCAAACCTTGCATGCATGTTGTGGACATATTGAAGATGTGCATGTGGGTTTTTGATGGAACTAGAATTGATTTTGACAGAATTACGGCCTTTTGTACTTAGTCATTTTAGGCAAATTTTTACATTTGTAGGGTGAGGAGTTTGTGTAATCAACTTCTCCCTCAGTTTTCAATCGATCTTTTCCAAACTTTGCATACATGTTATGGACATATTGGAAATGTGCATGTGGGTTTTTGTTGGAGCTAGAATTGATTTTGACAGAGTTATAGCCTTTTGAACTTAGTCATTTTAGGCATATGTTTGCATTGTAGGGTAAGTACTTTGTGTAATCAACTCCTCCCACAATTTTCATTGGCTGTTTTTCAGACATTGGAGACTTGTTGTGGACACAGTGAAGATGTGCATGTTGGTTATGATAGGAAAAAAATAATTCTGAAGGAATTATGGCCTTTTAAACTTAGTCATTTTGGGCTGCATTTTGCACTATAGGGTATAAAGTTTGTGAAATGTTTTCAGTGGATTCTTTGTAAATAGCATTTGTGCTTTAAAGGTGCTTTAGGGATGTACACATATCCTGTGACAGGCGCTGCACGGGGGCATCATTAGTGTCTTACAGACACAATTTTCTAGTTGGAATATATAATGGTAACATTTACCATTGATATATGTGATATGTCCTATCCCGTACGTTAGGTCTAGGAATTCTGCTTTGAACTTATTTACAGTGAATTCTATTTCTAGTTCTTTAGGGTAGTACGATGCCAAGTTTAATATAAACTCCTTTATCTGATTATATTCAAGAGTAAACTGTTATGCTTCCATCATCGATGAATCTATTAAAATCTAAGATGTATCTGTTGATTCTACTAGTTTTTGGTAATAAAATACTCTGCCTTGAATAGTACCTAATTGGCTCCGTCGGCCGAATCATATGAACCCATGACAAATCCCTCCTTTTGTAAATAAAGTTTTTTGTTACCAAAAGTAAACTAGAAATGTTTTTCAGAGAAAAACTGATGTCCCCCCACCAGCCCATTTCCAACCCCCCCCCCCCCACCCCCCTTATGAATAAAAAACCTGTGCAATTAAAATACAAGGCAAGTTTGGAGAAAATCCATCCACTGGTTCTAAAGATATCCTTCATAGATGACTATGTCCTTGCAAATGAAGTCAAGGTCACCAAAATCTAATCAGCTATCAAAAGTTAACCCAGTGATGTATCCATACAAGTTTGGTGAAATTCCATCCACTGGTTCAGGAGATATAGTGAGTACAAGAAATTGTCATCTAAGTCCACCAGTGACCTTGAAAATGAGGTCAAGTCACCAAAATTTAATAGGCTCTTAAACTTGTCCCAATGATGTATCCATGCAAGTTTGGTGAAATTCCGTCCATTGGTTCAAGAAATATAGTGGGTACTAGGAAATGTCATCTAAGCCCTCCAGTGACCTTGCAAATGAGGTCAAGGTCACCAAAATCTAATAGGCTCTTAAACCTGTCCCAATCATGTATCCATGCAAGTTTGGTGAAATTCTATCCATTGGTTCAAGAGATATCATGGGTACAAGAAACTGTCATCTAAGTCCTCCAGTGACCTTAAAAATGAGGTCAAGGTCACCAAAATCTAATCAGCTCTTATGCTTGTCCCAATAATGTATCTACACAAGTTTGGTGAAATTCACTCAGTTGGTTCAGGAGATATAGTGGTTACAAGAAATTGTCATCTAAGTCATTCAGTGACCTTAAAAATGAGGTCAAGGTCACCAAAATCTTCTCAGCTCTTAAACCTGTCCCAATGATGTATCCAAGCAAGTTTGGTGAAATTCTATCCATTGGTTCAAGAGATACCGTGGGTACAAGAAATTGTCATCTAATTCCTGCAGTGACCTTGAAAATGAGGTCAAGGTCAACAAAATATAATCAGCTCTTAAACTTGTCCCAATGATATATCCATGCAAGTTTGGAGAAATTCCACCCATTGGCTCAGGAAATATTGTGCATACCAGAAATTTTCACACATTTTAAGTCCTCCTGTGACCTTGAAAATGAGGTCAAGGTCACCAAAATCTAATCAGCTCTTAAGCTTGTCCCAATGATATATCCATGCAAGTTTGGTGAAATCCCATCCCTTGGTTCAGGAGATATTGTGCATACAAGAAATTTTCACGCCATTTAAGTTCTCCTGTGACCTTGAAAATGAGGTCAAGGTCACCAAAATCTAATCAGCTCTTAACCTTGTCCCAATGATATATCCATGCAAGTTTGGTGAAATTCCATCCATTGGTTCAAGAGATATCGCGCATACAAGAATCTGTCACGCCGACGCCGACGCCGACGCACCGGGAACTGCACTGAAAACAATATGTCCCCCCTCACCTTTGGTGGGGGGACATAATTATGCATTACTCTTTATATAGTTGAAAAGGTCTTTCATCAAGTATATTAAATACTTATCAAGTTTCAGGTAATCTCCTATAAAATGCATGGTGTCAAAAAGTGTGCGTTTACTAATTGATGTATATAATGATGAGAAATCGTATGTGATATATATTATTAAGGTTGTAGTTTTTATGCTCCCCGAAGGGTGAGCATATAGTCGCCGCTTTGTCCGTCCGTCTGTCCGTCACACTTTTGTCCGGAGCATATCTCTGAAAGTATAAGGGGGAACTAAATGAAACTTCACACATAGATAGAGGACAACAAGGGGAAGTGCAGTGCCACAAGTATTTACAAAGTTAGCTCCCTTTCCAGTTTTTTTCAATATTTTGCTTGTCCAGAGCATATCTCTGAAAGTATAAGGGGGAACTAAATGAAACTTCTCACATTGATAGAGGACAATGAGGGGAAGTGCAGTGCACAAAAACTGTAACCCTGTCACAAGTATTTACGAAGTTAGCTCCCTTCCTAGTTTTTTTTGCATATTTTGCTTGTCCGGAGCATAACTCTGAAAGTATCAGGGGGAACTAAATCAGAGGAAATGCAGTGCACAAGAACTGTAACCCTGTCACAAGTATTTACGAAGTTAGCTCCCTGTCCAGTTTTTTTGCATATTTTGCTTGTCCGGAGCATAACTCTGAAAGTATCAGGGGGAACTAAATCAGAGGAAATGCAGTGCACAAGAACTGTAACCCTGTCACAAGTATTTACGAAGTTAGCTCCCTTCCCAGTGTTTTTGCATATTTTGCTTGTCCGGGGCATAACTCTGAAAGTATCAGGGGGAACTAAATGAAACTTCTCACATTGATAGAGGACAATGAGGAGAAGTGCAGTGCACAAAAACCTTAACCCTGTCACAAGTATTTACAAAGTTAGCTCCCTTTCCAGTTTTTTTCTATATTTTGCTTGTCTGAAGCATATCTCTGAAAGTATAAGGGGGAACTAAATGAAACTTCACACATTGATAGAGGACAATGAGGGGAAGTGCAGTGCACAAGATCCTTAACCCTGTCACAAGTATTTACGAAGTTATCTCCCTTTCTATTTTTTTTTCAATACTAAGCTTGTCCGGTGCATATCTCCAAAAGTATTTAAGGGAACTTAATGAAACTTCATACATTGAAAGAGGGCAATGAGAGAAAGTGCAGAGCACAAGACCCATAATCCTGTCTTAAGTATTTACAAAGTTAGCTCCCTTCCTATTTTTCAGTATTTTGCATGTCCAGAACATATCTCTGAAAGTATAAAAGGGAACTTAATGAAACTTCACACACGAATGAAAGTGCAGAACATAAGAACCATAACCCTGTCATAAATAATTACAGAGTTAGCTCCCTTCTTAATTTGTGCTTTGTTTTGCTTGTATGAAGCATATCTTAGGAAGTATTGAAGGAAACCAAATGAAATTTTACACATCGATAGTGGGTAATGCAAGGAAGTGCAGAGCTTAAGAACTATAACACTACCTTTACTAAATACAGAATTAGTGCCCTTCCTAATTTTTTTCAGTTATTTAGCTTGTCTAGAGTATATCTCTGTACATATTTAAGGGAACATGCATGAAACTTCTTACATTGATAATAGAGGGCAATGACAAGAAGTGCAGAGCAGAAGAACCATAACTGTATCCCAAGTTATTTTGGAGTTACATCCCTTCTTTATTTTTTCTCCATTGTATGCATCACACTGGTCTGGCATTCAACACAGGTAACGAAGACAACGTACACGAATCTTGCTTGTTCCGCTCATCAGGATAAGTTTGTTTCAGAAGTATAGTCTCACGGACCATCCGATCCCCGGCTCTTGAAATAGGAATCAAAAGTTTTACTGAATTCGTATGCATATTCAAGAAATGCTTGAAAACAATTTTTGGACTACAACGTCTATGCAACGAATCGGTAAAGAAACTTATTCAAGCACTGCATATATACTAGACGGAATTTCTTCAAAAATCAGGTCTAAATAAGAGGTATGACAAACTGCCGGGTCCGTAAGAATAATAGTTTGAAATTAATCTAAGAGATATGCGAAAAAATCAAGTTTTATAGTACGTTGCCTTCGTTGCCTGTGATGAATGCCAGACCAGTGTGATGCATGTCTAGAGCATTGCTCTAAAAGTATTGAAGAGAATTACTTTTTCCATTTTAAATTGCATTTAGTTTACACAGAAAATCACTCCTTCACCAGGATACCCATTGTCCTATTCCAAGCCTTCGGGGAGCATCCATCGGTTTCACCGATTTTCTTGTTTAATGATAGTCTGTCTAGTTTATCTACTTAATCTCTAGAACTGGAAATGATAGGAGACTGCATAGCCTCCAGTTTTGCTTTGTCAAGGCATTCATCAAGACAATATCTAAATATTGAGCTCAGCAATTTGGACGGTTCAGTATTCAAAGTTGCATATGCATTAACAATATGTCTTCCTTTAAGTTTTTGTTCCAGAGACGGGTTTGCCTCCTCTTTTAGTTTGTGGACTTTAGGATTGATATTTAACGTTGGAATTTGTAATCGGTTGCCTCCCTTTGCATTAGTAAGCCTAAATCAAAACCTTTTAGTTCTTGGTATTGAGAATATTTCAAGGTCTAATATTCCATTGGCAATAATATTTTCAATTTCACAATATGGTATTTGTGTATATATTTGTTCTTCATTGAGTTGTCTGTTGTACTCTTGTATATACCATTCTATAGAGTTTATGCTTAGACCAAGGTTCTTGTCAGCAGTATTGACTACAGTTTTGGGGGTTTTGGTGAGAAGTTGGATATGTTCATATTCCAGCTGACTTACATTACTATTTATCATATGCGTTTCCGGTTGTTTGTCACATGCTAGGCTAGTTTTTTTTGCAAGTATATCTATCATGTATGTTCTGACGTCTGTTGACAGGTCAGGGTGATTTAGGTTCAATTTTAAGGTCATATTACTGGTATGCTTACATGCTTCTGTATTGGTTTCTTTTCTTGAATGTTCCAGTAATGAATTAAAAATTCTGTCTTTGTACGTGTCTTTGATATTATTGGTAACATTTGCTATAGTTGGAATGAAATTGGGGCCTCTGCCTAATATTTTATTTAGCTGTAGGTTCAATTCCAGTGAAGTAAAGTTATGTACTGTCTTTCTAATCTTGTGTATTTCTTCATGATATTCCATTTCAATGGTTGAGGTTCTGTGACTTTTGACAATAGTACTAAATTTCTTGTTTATTAGACTGTTGTGTTTCCAAAGTTTCAGTTTATTCAATTAAAACATTTTGTAGACATGGTGGTTATATTCGTTTTTGTTTTGTTTATACTTTTCTTTACTATTTAGGAAAGTTTCTGAACATGTTTGGCTGCATGTCGATGTTTTATTCTTGTATGTGTAGATAGCATTTGCGTTTAACCCTGTGTCATAATAGCCTTTGAATTTGTCTTGTAGGCTATCGTAGCTGTGGAATAATTTATGTTGTAATGTTTTCAAGTGGTTCATTTAGCTTTCTATTAGTTTTATCTCATTCTGTTATGCATTAGTGGTGAACTCATACAATTTTTTTTTTGTCTAACACCAAGAGCTGTGTGGCGCATCGTTGTACAAACATCACAGCTCCCGTGACTTTTACTGTACAATTTACGGATGTTAATGTAAGTTTAGAAAATTTAAGTTATTTACTACTTTGGACAATATGTGATACTGAGATCTGTGTGGCGCACCATTGTACAGACAGCACAGTCTCAGTGATAGTACATTATATATAAATTATTAGTAACAGTATTTAATTAATATAGTGTCAGTTATTCTTCAAATCACAGTTTACTAATGATTTTATCAGGATGAATGCCATCTATCAGAAGACTAAATGCTTTGGTCTCTGTAGAATAAGATTTATTACTTTTCCTTCGGTGTGTGAGATCTAAAGTGAATTTTGGTGCGTTTACAGTGGGAACGCGTATCCATGGCGGAGTGATATTTTTATACAGATAGCAACGAAAAAACGTTCGAAATTCCTCGGATTCAGATTCAATCGACGAACGGGTCGCAATTTCAGTGCTGCTTTGTCGGCGAATCAAACTACACACAGCCGAAAATAATACACGGTTTTATTCCTTACATCTTAGTTTAATTTCCTAGTTCTCTGAGATCCGAACTGAAGACCGAGATACTCGGCATTCGAGCAGTTGACACGATCGTCGAAAGACGACTTTTTAAGTCAACTTCAAAAGCAGTTTTCAAAACAATTCGACTTTCTCCCGCCGGCGGACATATGCCATGAAAAACCATGGTATTCGCCCTTTCCCTATGACAAAAATCAAGTAATTCGGTGTTTGGGACAATTTTCTTTGCAAAATAATCTTCGGGTACTCTACGCAATTTGTTGTTGTTGTTTTCAACAAAATGGCGGACAACAGTGTTTACATCACTGGCCCGGCTATGCATTTCAACGTTTGCGACAAAATCGAGAGAATCATTATTCCATGTATTGCTAGAATACCAAGAGCGATTAAATTAAATATGTTTATTAAAAATACAATGCATGACAGAAGTCTATCTTTATATTTTATTCACAAATAACCACAATTCCATACCCACCCGCAGAGTTTGTAAACAAGGAAGCTAGCTCAGTAGTGCTGGTTACGTCATGAAATTGTGACGTAAACAGTAAATTGATTGTATTACTGATATTAACTTGTGAGTCGGCTGACAGCCAGTGTGCCAATATTTCAAATGCTATATCGCGCGACCCTGTTTGAAAAATTAAAGCAAGACAAATATCGCTTCACCACTAAACAACTATTCAATTAAGACAGCACGTGAAATTTCACTTTGGGAGAAAACTTAATGGGTCCTACATCTGAAGGATCAAATGGAATGGTTGTGTAGGCCCGTACACACACTTTTGCCAAGGGATTAGGGGCGGAGGGTAAGAAGGTGTGGCTGGAACGAATTTCAGTGTGAGTGGGGAGGTGGCAGGAGGGGAGGGGTGCCCTAGGGTGGTGGGGGTTGGGGTGGGTTAAAGGGGGTAAGAAAGTTAAGAAAATCCAGATTTTTAAGGACACTTTTAAAGCTTTAGTTTAGGGGTATAAATTCGCTTTCTGGCAGAAAACTGCATGTTTTTTATGTAAACGGTTATGGGAGGTGCACCCTCCGCTCTCCGTCGTACAGGCCCGGTGTGCTGGTTGGTGAGAGGAACGGGGAGGCGGAGTGGCGAGGGGGGGGGGGCGGGTAGGGGGAATCGACTCTGTCGCCTGGCAGCTTTGACACGTCTGCACCTTTTCTCAGGTCAAATATAAAACAAATATCGAAAAGTATGTGTATGTGTGTTTTTGGTGTGATGTCATCAGCGACAACAAGCGGAACAGACATGATTACAAAGATCTACAAATTTGTAATTTCCTTATTCTAGAAATCGTATGAAAATTCAACCCATTCTAGAGTCTGAATCTACAAACCAAACATTGTTTGCAACTCTTGTTCGGCTCATACCGACTCCCACAGTCCAAAGAGTTTCGGTAGCGCAGCTGCCAAGTGGAGTCTCGCCGGTAAAATTTACTTGATCAGTCGACTTTCTCTTTAATAAATGTCGACTCAAAATAGGTTAGGCCCTATGGCATTCATGGGGTGATAGCCAATGGACTGACATGGAATACAGAAGTATTAAAGGCCCAGCAGACATTCAATGCTGAATCAATGTTGGGAGTCAGTGTTGAATCAATGTTGAATTATTCATTGAATTGAACTGAAGCCTCAATACTCCATTAACAAATTCACAAAAGTTTTAGCCTATTTCTAGCGTTTTCGTGAGTACATTTTGGCAGTTCGATACAAAGTAATATAATATGGAGACAAACACTTCAGATCTTGGTCGGACTGATCCCGAAGCAGGATCTACGCTGTTTGTCATTCCATCTGCATCTTTAGACGCATTACTGCAGTGAAAAACCCAACATCAGTTTTAAGACAGTTATGCTTAATTCCAATCTTTAGACTTCGGACTACCCATCCAGGGGTCGCAAGATCGATTCCCCGCTTCTCCGGTCTTTCGTATACTTTAAACCGAGGTCCCGTCTCCATATGACCTCGTTGTTGGTGGGACTTTCAACCCGAGTTCACTCACTCCAATCTTTAGAGACTTTATGGTACGTCAGCCAGTTCAATATAAGGGAAGTTACTTCTCAAATCACTATTATAATTCTTTCTGCACGAGTTTCTTCCCATGTGTTGCCAAACACGGTCTCCTTTTTTCCCTTACTGAAGAGATTGAAAGTGGGGGCTGAAGAGATATACAGCATACTGTATAAGTGAAATTTTCACATATGTAGACTAAATCCTCCGAAGACCTTGAAAATAAGGTCAACGTGATCAAAATCTATTATGCTCTTATGTTTGTCCTAATGATATATCCATGCAAGTTTGGTGAAATTGGTTCAAGAATATTGTGGGTACAAGAAATTGTCATGCTGACGCAGACCACAGAAGGTCAAGTCTAAGGCCTCTTGTGACCTTGAAAATGGGGTCAAAGTCACCAAAACCTAATCAACTTTTTAGACATCTTTACAAACCAAGGGTACTAAGACCACTATGCAACCCAAGGGTACTAAGACCACTTTGTTCCTTACATACATAAGAAACAAAGTGGCCTTAGTACCCTTGACTTGCAAAGATGCTATCTGGCTTGTCCAAACGATATATCCATGGAAGTTTGGTAAAATTTGACCCACTTATTCAAAAATATGGCAGATACTTACTGCCTTGTGCACAGAAACTGACTTCCCTTGGGTAAACCTGTTATAGCAAAATGTTGAGAGTCAGTGTTGAATCAATGTTAAATTATACATTGAATTGAAATGAATTGAATTGAAGCCTCCATATTCCTTCAAGGAAAATTACCGAATTTGATGAAAAAAGTGATTTAAGTGCGATGAAAGTGCGATAGATCCCGAAGCAGGATCTACGCTGTTTGTCATTACAACTGCATCTTTTAGAAGACAACTTGTCCAACTTTCAGAAGACAACTCGCCCCATATTCTCAGACACTCACCTTACTAGAATATCTACGTTCTTGTCCCCGATGCAGAACACAACTCGCCCCCTTCCCCCCCCCCCCAAAAAAAAAAAAAAAAGGAAGAGCTTCGCCGTGACCCTGGTTGTGAATGGGTGGACCTTGGTAAATACATTAAATACCCAAAGCACTTCAACGATAACCTGGTACACCCAGGGGCTGAGCAGCGAGGTTTTGAGGGTTCTGCAGCTGCAGAGTAATTATCAAACTGTGGCTGGGAGGCATGCTAAAATCGTGCATTAATGCTTATTAGTATTTGTTGTCCCCTTTAGGGACCGACCATAAGAATAAGGGCATGGGTTAGCTTGCATTTACAAACCAGTGCCTGGAGCATGTTACCCTGTTCATCTATGGTACAGATGCAAACATCCCTGTATGCTTTTATTCGCACTTTTGAAAGTTTGATAAATACCAAGAGCCTGTATCACACAAGTGTGATGTGCTACTTGTAAATACTTATTGATAGAGTCACATTATAAATGAATGTAAGTTAATAAATGGCTAAAAGTTCTTTGCTAAGAAGTTAACAAAGGAGGTCTAGTGGGCAACGCCCCCCAGAAGCCAAAGCAATTTCCCAATTTAATGGCAATTTTAAGATTGGAAAAAATAGAGCAAAACTAGGAATGATGATAAAAGAAATAAAGGGTTGTTTTTTATGAATTTTGCGTCCTTTTAGAGTGTTTATTTTGCCATAATGGCTTTGTGTCCCACATGCTAGTGACTCTTTTGCAATTCAGTTTTATTTAGTAGAAACATTTACTTCATAATGCGGCTGATCAATAATACAGGTATGTGAATATGTGAATGTTATATAGGATTATTTTTGGTAAAATCGCTGCTGGTGTAAAAAATAAATTGTAGATATTAAAACATTACTATAAATATGGGGAGTCTGCGCCCCCAGAAGCCAGTGACATTTTAAAAACTCAATTCAAATGGAATTATCTGCAGACTTTTCTTAAGAAATTTTGGGTGGTGCCAGTTTTTTTTCTTCATTGTTTCTCATGAGCTAATTTATTTTTTTTCTTGCATATCCAAAGCCCCCCTCCCCCCCCCCCCCCCCCCAGAATATCAAATGGTCGGTCCCTTAGCGCCTAACGGGACAGGGTTTTGACAGATTTATGAGTAAGAGCAAGCTGTCTCTTGTATTTTTTGTGGGATGCCTTCTGAAAGGGTATGTGTGTGTTGGGGGAGGGGGGGGGGGGGGGGGAAGGGGCGGGGGGCGTCGTCCGGGACAGAATTCTTTAGAAGGGCGAGTGGTCTCAGAATGTGGGGCGCGTTGTCTTGGGGGAAGTTGTCTGGGGGAGTTGTCTCAGAATGTGGGGCGAGTTGTCACCTGAAGGAGGGGCGACTTGTCTTGGGGCGAGATTTTTGTGGGGCGAGTAGTCATGGAGCGAGTGGTCCGTAATTCGACTAAAGCATGTAGGTTTCACTTGAAATATTTATTATCATTCCGCTTGCTCTTTCTTGTTCCACTATTAAAAAAACAGCCGGTCAATCACTCAATGTTTTTCGTTTGTCAAATTTTGTGGTTTACTCGAGTACCAGTGTGTTTGTTTTGCTTTCTCTCGTTCGTTCTCGGCGTGTAGCCTAAATTCAGAAGCCCAAAAAATCACAGGCAGGCAGACTTACGCAAAATCTTAATAAATGCACAGTATGCTAAATGATTACAAACTTTACTGTTCCATAAATGAAGAAACAGTTGGTCTCCTAAACTGGCTCAAGTCGATCCAGCAGAAAAATGTCCGTGTGTTGACAAACGCACGTGCTGTAAAAATGACCAACTTCATTATCGATTTTCAACGTAAATAGACTTTCTCCCGTAGATATACCTCGCTGAAAGACGGTCGAATGTATGAACTACGGTTCAGTTATAATGGCATCTAATTTGGTTTTTGGGACAATTTTCTTTGCAAAATAACTTTGGGGTACTGTCTTAGGGTTTTAATTTTCTGAAAAACGGTTGTCAAATTGTGATCGTTGTTTTGGGTGTGCAAACTGCATTGAGGTACCGATATGCATCTGATTTCAATAATAAAACATAAAATTTCATTGTGATCTGGTCCGTCAGAAAACCACGACTGCATATCTTTTCAAATGAGCATTATTTTGGGGCTGTTTCTGACAAAAATTTCCCGCCATTTTTCTCCGGCGAAAAAAGGGATTACTTTTTTGTGCGTAGACGACCATTCAGAAAATGAATTACTCAAATGTGATGAGTCTGCGTTCCCACTGTTACATTTTGAATTGTGTTTATTTCATGTATCTGTTTATTTAAATCATCTTCACTACGACTTAGTTTGACATCTTCATCTTTAAATTCTTCAGGGTTACTATGACCTTTATTTTCATTCCAAATGCTTATGGAATAGTAAGGGCATTCTAAAAGGATGATTTTTATTCTATCCATATATGGCTTTGTCATTGCTAATATCCTATGGTACTGCTTTAAAATATTTTCAACTTTATTCTGGCTTAAATTTATATATTTTCCGAATTGTGCTTTAGATCGCCAAGTCCCGGTCCAGACTGCTATTAGTATTCTATCGTACCTATCAAGGTATTTTGTTATATTTTTTTCGATAAAATCAGCCCCTTTTTCTGTGGTACGTCCCACTATCCAGTCAATTAAAATATTATTTTCTGTTTGATATATCACTGTTTAAGTTAAATTTATCTCGTGCATCTGTTAGGTGTTTACCTTTACTGTCTGTATTCACTATTAATTTTCTATCTAGAATTTTTTATGGTAACCTAAAAGGTCTTTCTAGGTTTTTCAGACAATCTCTTTCATTGTTAAAAATCATAATACCCATAAAAAATTCTTATTGACATTCTTTCCATCCCTAGTACCCGTATTATGCTATTAGGAAGCAATATCGGACGGAGCTGTCCGTCCGATTTTGCATCCAAACCGCTATACCACTACTGCATACCAAAATTTACAGCCACTTTTTAATAACAATATTACATCTATGGGCCTTAGTCCGAATTTAATTAAATATATGTGAGACACATCTCACTAAAATGTTAGACTCTTCTCACCAAGTGAGATTTTCTAAGGATACATAAGTGTAAAACACTTAATAGTAGAAAGCGTACTTCACATTCTAACTAGATTACAGTGGTAGTAGAGTATGTCTATTTTTTCCTTAGCTCTTATATAAGTCTTCAGTGTAAGACACTGTTTTATTATACTTCCATGTCAAATATTATAGCCGGGCCGGGTAGCGCAATCGGTAGGGCACCCGATTCGTAAGTCGGGGGTCCTGGGTTCGAATCCCGGTCTGGCCACATACTTTCGTTTCTCCTTCCGCTGATTCAAGAAGGGCAGTTGTCAGTTACTGGCGAAAGTATGTGCACTTAGTACTGGTTAACCGCTTAGGGGGTCTAAGCCTGCCCAGGAATAGTGTGGTTAGGTTAACTGACCGTCCCGACATGACCTTAGTTGTTTACCGTGGACGTTAAGCATAAAATCAACAACAACAACAAATATTATATATTCCCTGAAGTGTATTACAAAATATGTACATCAATTTTTACATGTGACAACTGTTTTCTGGTAATCCTCTATCATTATAAGGGTGGTAACATCTTCCACCATAGATCTGTTACGAAAAAAAAAAGAAAAAAAAAAATGATTTATAATCCATTTTTGTACATCAATTTATACATGTGACAACTGTTTTCTGGTAATCCTCTATCGTTTTAAGGGTGGTAACATTTTCACCCACAGATCCGTTACGAAAAAAAGGAAAATTTTATTTATAATCAATTTTTGGTGAAAATCTGCGGAACTAGAATCTACGGTTCTACACACAGAATTTCAACATGAACGAAGAAAAGTAAACAGCCCCGTCCCTACTGAAACTTCTTGCATATTATAAATAGACCCTTTGTTAGTATTATATAATTGTTTCTTTTTAATTTATTATATTTTCCATTTCATTTTATTTTACGAAAAACGTGTCCACCGTGGTCGTCGTATTGTATTCCCTAGGTTTCTGAATGTTTATTTTATCTTTTACCCAACCATCATCCTTGTCATAGGGCTATAAATGACTTTGGAGTGCGATAAATGATTTTGCAGCGATTTTTGATACTATTTCCTGAGTGTCTTGCGGCATTTCGATCTAAATAAATTTAAATCAGATACATTTTGTCTCTAATAATTTGTACAGTTCTTTTGGACATGCAAAGGTTTTATTTTCTGTTAATGAAGCTCTAAAAGACATTTGAAGTGTAGAATTCATTTGAAAATCCATGTTTTTTTAATAAATCCCTTTCATTTATATTTATCATGTTGTATGATGCGTTATATCTACTCACTGAAGAGACACCCTCACAAATAATCCGACCAGAGAACCAAAATCACTCATTGCTGGAAACGGCCAGTGGCCCAGTAGCCAAATGCGCCTAATTTTTGTTTCGGGCCACCAGAAATCTCCAAAATATAACCTTTAGTGGCCCAAATTGATCTTCCTGGCAATACTGAATGAATGGGAACTTGAAGTAGTGGATAATTTGGGCCACTGAAAGTTAGGCATATTAAGCTTTTGGGCCACCACATTAATCTTGCGAGTTTCCAGCACTGTCACTGCATTTAACTCAGTGTAATCCGTGGGTGGGGGAGGAAGTGTTTCTCTTCCTAAGCTTCTAATACATTTATTACAAGCTGGAAGGTCCGTTTTGCAGTTGTCTTCGTTTACGCTCATATAGATCAATATTTTTTTGTGATCAAAATGTGAATCTTACCGTTTAATAATGATAATATATCGATTTAGTTATTCAGAACAAGCCATCTGCGACAATCAATTTTTTAACGCTGGTTACTCGTCCCTGTTATCGTCAGAGTGTAGGTTTATTTGGGGAACCTGGGTCACTGGGGTCAGTGTGACATTTTTTATTGTTTGCCCGCTATACACAACATATGGTACGTGCTTAGCAAGACAATAAATATTGCCAAAGGAGTTCAGTTTTATTGTTTTTTTGTAAATTAGATTTCTATGATTCGTACGTATTCAAAAGGATGCAATACTTGCATTTTTAGCTCACCTGAGCACGAAGTGCACAGGGTGAGCTTTTGGGATACCCTGATGTCCGTCGTGCGTCCGGATGTCCGGACGGACGTCCGTCAACTTTTGCTTGTGTACACTCTAGCGGGCACAGTTTTGATCCAATCTTTATGAAACTTTGTCAGAATGTTAGTCTTTATAAAATCTAGGCCAAGTTCGAAACTGGGTCATGTGGGGTCAAAACTAGGTCACTAGGTCAAATCATAGAAAAACCTTTTGGCTCTAGAGGGCACAGTTTTCATCCAAAGTTCAAGAAACTTTGTCAGAATGTTTATCCTCATAATATCTGGGACAAGTTCGAAACTGGGTCACGTCGGGTCAAAAACTAGGTCACTAGGTCAAATCATAGAAAAACTTTGTGTACGCTCTAGAGGGCACAGTTTTCATCCAAAGTTCATGAAACTTTGTCACAATGTTTATCCTTATAATATCTAGAATAAGTTTGAAACTGGGTCACGTCGGGTCTAAAACTAGGTCACTAGGTCAAATGATAAAAAACCTTGTGTACGCTCTAGCGGACATAGTTTTGATCCAATCTTTATGAAACTTTGTCAGAATGTTTATCTCTATAAACTCTAAGCCAAGTTTGAAACTGAGTCATGTCGGGTTAAAATCTAGGTCACCAGGTCAAAGCATGGAAAAACCTTGTGTACACTGTAGAAGGCACAGTTTTGATCCAAAGTTCATGAGACTTTGTCAGAATGTTTATTCTTCTAATATCTAGAATAAAATTGAAACTGGGTCATGTCGGGTTAAAATCTAGGTCTCTAGGTCAAATCATAGATAAACCTTATGTACCCTGTAGAGGTCACAGTTTTAATCAAATCTTTATGAAACATTGTCAGAATGTTTATCTCCATAAACTCTAAACTAAGTTTAAAACTGGGTTATGTCGGGTCAAAAACTAGGTCACTAGGTCAAATCTTAGAAAAACCTTGTGTACGCTCTAGAAGGCACAGTTTTGATCCAATCTTTATGAAACTTTGTCAGAATCTTTATCCTTATAATATGTAGGACAAGTTTGAAACTGGGTTATGTCGGGTCAAAAACTAGGTCACTAGGTCAAATCATAGAGAAACCTTGTGTATGCTCTAGAGGACACAGTTTTGATCCAATCTTTATGAAACTTTGTCAGAATGTTTATCTCTATAAACTCTAGGACAAGTTTGAAACTGAGTCATGTCGGGTCAAAAACTAGGTCACTAGGTCAAATCTTAGAAAAACCTTATGTACGCTCTAGAAGGCTCAGTTTTGATCCAAGTTCATGAAATTATGTCAGAATGTTCATCCTCATAATATGTAGGACAAGTTTGAAACTGCGTCATGGCATGTCGAAAACTAGGTCACGAGGTCAAATCTTAGAAAAACCTATCGTGCGCACTTGAAGGCATAGTTTTGATCCAGTCTTCATGAAAATATGTCAAAATGTTAATTGTCTGTATGTCTAAGCCCGCTATGAAACTGAGTCACATCGGGTCTAAAACTAGGTCACTAGGTCAAATCTTAGAAAAAGCTTTGTTTACACCCTAGAGGGCACAGTTTTGATCCAACCTTCATGAAACTCTGTCAGAATGTTTATCTTTATTAAATTTTGATAAAGATTGAAACTGGGTCGTGTCGGGTCAAAAACTAGGTCACTAGGTCAAATATAAGAACGACCTTGTATACGCCCCAGAGGGCACAGTTTTGATCCAAACTCAATGAAACTATGTCAGAATGTTTATTCTTACAATATCCAGGCCAAGTTTGAAACTGGGTCATGTCGGGTAAAAAACTAGGTCAAATATTCGGGAAAACGGTGTGTACGCTCTAGAGGTCACAGTTTTGATCCAAACCTAATGGAATTTTGTCAGAATGTTTATCCTGACAATATCTAGGCCAAGTTTGGAACTGGGTCATGTCGGGTCAAAAACTAGGTCAGATCTTAGAAAAACCTTGTGTATGCTCTAGAGGACACAGTTTTGATCCAATCTTTTTTAAACTTTGTCAGAATATTTATCATCACAATATTTAGGCCAAGTTTGAAAGTAGATCATGTCGGGTGAAAAACTACGTCACGGTCAGATATAAGAATGACCTTGTGTACACTCTAGAGGGCACAGTTTTGATCCAATCTTCATGAACCTTTGTCAGAATGTTTATCCTCACAATATGCAGGCCAAGTTTGAAACTGGGTCATGTCAGGTCAAAAACTAGGTCACTAGGTCAAATCTTAGAGAAACTTTGTGCACACCCTAGAAGGCACAGTTTTGATCCAATCTTCATGAAACTGTGTCAGAATGTTTATCTCCATAAAGTCTAGGTCAAGTTTGAAACTGGGTCATGTCGGGTCAAAAGCTAGGTCACTAGGTCAAATCTAAATTAAGTTATTCCTGTTTGAAACTGGGTCATGTCGGGTCAAAAGCTAGGTCACTAGGTCAAATCTAAATTAAGTTAACTCCTTGGAATACATTAGTTTCACCACAGTGAGATAATGATGCTACCATTCTATCATCTGTGTTTGCCTAATTTAGTCTAGTTAAAATCCGTCTAAGGAACTCAACATGAACGGGAACTTTTCGGAGAAGCGACTCTGCCATTTTCAGCTCACCTGAGCCTTACAGTATTTGTGTTAGCTGCCTCTGTCATCCATCTATAAACATTTTCAAACATCTCTGAAACCACTGGGCAGACTAAACTCAAATTTCATATGGAGCCTGCACATGGGTCAAAGGATTGAAAGTTTTTCAAATGATCTTGGTCACATGACCAAGGTGGCTGCCATTCCCATGTATGGTAAAACTCTTATAAATCTTCATCAGAGCCAGTGAACTGATTAATGCTCAGGTGAGCGATTCAGGGTCACCATGGCCCTCTTGTTAATTTGAAGGTTCGGAATAAGCGCATTCGTGGATAAGCATAAGAAGGATATTGGCATTGTTCGTTTTGTTCGAGCAACATAGTGTACCCTTCCAGCAAGACACTTAAAACTAGAAAACTAAAGCAAGGGAAATAAGGATTTTGTGTGAAAAACATCTGAAGTATTAAGACTTTATGCAGTTACATGAGGCATTTATTAGAGCATTTGTAAAATAAAGACTGCATAGCGTAAGGTTCGACTGAACGGACGCTATGTACGGGACACATCAGGAATAAAGAATAACAGAGGCCAATTCGCCCACAGCCCCTAAATGTTTGGCTGGGCCCCTGAAATTTTGTAGAAAATGTCCATACCTCTAATGTTAAGATTTGAATTTCGGCAGTGTGGGCTCCTAAGTGTCAAAGGTCGACCATGTGGCTCGGTAGCTCAGTTGGCAGAGTGCTCGCACGGTAAGCGAGAGGCCCTGGGTTCGAGTCCCGGTCGGTCTACGATTGTATCGTCGCCGGTGACAGTTGACGGTTCAGTATGGGTCCACGGCTAGGGCGGATCATCAAAAAGTGCATGTCTCGCTGCTTCATCCGTGGTACCGGTAAAATCGGGGACGAATCTAATAAAGCAGGGGGAAATGTCAAAGTTCGACCATGTGGCTCGGTAGCTCAGTTGGAAGAGTGCTCGCACGGTAAACGAGAGGCTCGAGTCCCGGTCGGGCCAGGATATTTTCCTCCCCTGTGACTAGTAAAAATTGTTATTCTCTATTCCTGGCACATGTATGAATAGCGTTATAAAAACGAAAGTAAGTAATAAATAAGTTTTATGTGATCATATGATACTTTTGTGGTAAACAATATTTCGTGGTAGTTTTTCTGTGAACACAAACTTGTGCTTTTCCAGTAAGTGGCCCATTTGGCACAATTTCGCGTATTAAGTGTTTAGCATTGTAGCACTCTGCTCATTGTATTAGTAACAGGCAAAAGAATAAATACTAACGCTTTTAATGTCTGTTTGTAGACATTCGTTGCTGCAAAAATAGGCAGTAATGTTCGATATGATAAATGTGTTATCCATACCGGAGAGAAGATAACCGAGTAAAATGAGCAAAAAAAAAAAAAAAAAAAAAAAACCCGTAGTATTAGCGTAGAAGAATTGGATCCGCGCATGTGTTAGTTAGAAACACGCTTATGCCGACATACGAGGGGCGTTCGAAAAGTAATGCAAATGACGTAATTTCTCGGTAACCAACGTAAACACAGAATTTCTGATTGCAAAAACTCATAAAGCTATGATATGCGTAGGAAAGTCTGCAAACACGGTGTATTTTTTTAAAAAGGGCGCATTTTTAATTACTTTGAAAGAGGTATACCCTAAAGACATTGCAGAATTTTAGTTTAGTAGGCCGTAATTTATATATCAGCAGTCTTTGATTTGTTTTTTTAGCTCACCTGAGCCGAAGGCTCAGAGGTGAGCTTATAGGATGGGAGTCGAGCCGTCGTCCGTCCGTGCGTGCGTGGGTGGGTGGGTGCGTCAACACTTTCAAACATAAATATCTCAGAAACCAGTGGGCCGATCGAAATCAAATTTTATCTGAAGCATCATTTGGGTTGGGGAAAGGCTGCATTAGGTTTTGGTGCCGATCAGCTCAGAACTCTGGTTTCCATGGCAACAGATAGCCCCAATAGGGTTATAATGGGGAAAATGGCGTCATCACGTTTTCTCGACTGTTTTTGATTAGATCCTTATCATACTTGCAGGTAATGATGACATACACAAGAGCTTGGATGAGTTCGAAATTTGGCCGGATTCGAGCACAGACTACGGAGTTAGCTGCCCTTGAGCGTTTGAAAAAAATCCCATAGGGTTATAATGGGGAAAATGGCGTCATCACGTTTTCTCAACTGTTTTTGCTTAGATCCTTATCATACTTGCAGGTAATGATGACATACATAAGAGCTTGGATGAGTTCGAAATTTGGCCGGATTCGAGTACAGACTACGGAGTTAGCTGCCATTGAGTGTTTGAAAAAAATCCCATAGTCTTATAATCGAGAAAACAACCTCATCACATATTTTTAGAAAAACTTTGTCATCGTTCTATTGCCTACATTTCTCAACGGATTTTAAAATAACTTCACACAAATGTAGGGCATGACAATATCTCGAGCAAGTTCGACTTTCAGGATGCTGCGCCCAAGGTCAAGGTCACTGTGTCTATTTTTAGAAAAACTTTGTCAGCACTCTAGCACCTACATTTCTCAGCAGATTTTAAAATAACTTCACACAAATGTAGGGCATGACAATATCTCGAGCAAGTTCGCTTTTCAGGATGCTGTGCCCAAGGTCAAGGTCACTGTGGCTATTTTTAGAAAAACTTGGTCATCGCTCTAGCGCCTACATTTCTCAATGGATTTTAAATCAACTTCACACAAATGTAGGGCATGACAATATCTCAAACAAGTTTCACTTCCAGGGTGCTGCGCCCAAGGTCAAGGTCACTGTGGCTATTTCTAGAAAAACTTTGTCAGCGCTCTAGCACCTACATTTCTCAATGGATTTTAAAATAAATTCACACAAATGTAGGGCATGACAATATCTCGAGCAAGTTCGACTTTCAGGGTGCTGTGCCCATGGTCAAGGTCACTGTGGCTATTTCTAGAAAAACTTTGTCATCGCCCTAGCACCTTCATTTCTCCTTGGATTTTAAAATAACTTGACACAAATGTAGGGTATGACAATATCTCAAGCAAGTTCGACTTTCAGGATGCTGTGCCCAAGGTCAAGGTCACTGTGGCTATTTTTAGAAAAACTTTGTCATCGCTCTAGCACTACATTTCTAAACGGATTTTAAAATAAATTCACACAAATGTAGGGCATGACAATATCTCGAGCAAGTTTGACTTTCAGGGTGCTGCAGTCAAGGTTTTTGATTAGATCCTTATCATACTTGCAGGTAATGATGACATACATAAGAGCTTGGATGAGTTTGAAATTTGGCCGGATTCGAGCACAGACTAGGGAGTTAGCTGCACTTGAGCATTTGAAAAAAATCCCATAGTCTTATAATGGAGAAAACAACGTCATCACATTTTCATTTTTCATCGGATCCTCTTCATACTTGCAGGTACTGAGGATATGCATAAAAGCTTGGATTAGTTAGCATTTCGGCTGGATCCCACAACTGACTATGGAGTAGCTGCCCTGAGCATCCAAAAAATCAATGTCGCCACTTTTTCTTGGTTTCTACTGATCCGATCCTTTTTAAACTTGCAGGTAATGAGGAAATGCATAATATCTTAAACAAGTTCATATTTTGGCCAGATCAAGCCAACCACAATGAAGTTAGCTGCCCTTGACAGCTCGGTCTATTGTGCTCTTGATCGGATACTTTTTAAACTTGCATATATTAAATGAGGGCATACATAATGTTTTGGATGAGTTTAATTTTCAGCCTGATTGGACCACTGACTGTGGAGTTAGCTGCCCTTGAGCATGTTAAATATCCCTGTAGGTTTACAATGTCTCTCAGGTGAGCAATTGTTGCCCTTTGGGCTACTTGTTTTTGCTACTTAAAGACAATGCCCAGGCAATTTTGTCCTGTAAATATCGCGGAAATTATTATTAACCTAGGTTCCATACTGGCCCGGGAATATCGATTATGTAGTAGCGAATTCCCCATTTCTACTAAAATCAAATGATTTTATAATGAAAACAAGTGTATTAGCATTCAAAATCTTGTCAGCAAGAACATTTACATGGGTCAACGAAAACCTGTCAATAAATTCAAATTAATGCCAAAAACGAAGCCTCTACATATGTTCTCGGCCATATGTTCTCTGTATCTTGATTATTTGTAATCTTAGTTGTTTCCAACTATGGTTTGAGGGCTTGATTTGGATTTGGATTGTTTCAGTTCCTTGTCTTTGCATACTTTTTACTTCTACAAGCTTTCAAAAATGACGTTAACGTATATTTCAATAACGTCATAAAAGTTGCGCATTGCTTTGCAAGAAGTTGCCACCCTTCTAATTTTTGTATGAATATTGTAGGCAACAATGGACAAGCAACTGACAAAGATTAATTTTGTATTTGCAACGATATTTTACTTGAATGCCCAACACTGAAAAGATTTTACGTATGAAATTAGCCCAGTGGTATGACTGGGGCCTAACAAAATGCGTTGTAAGTTAATATGGAAAGATGTCTTTGTACAGCGTTTGGTATCATTGTAAAGACAAATGTGGTGTTTTCAGCATATGCATAGCATTTGTACCCAGTAATCCCATAAACAAAGTTAAGAGGCCATTTGCATTACTTTTCGCACGCCCCTTGTAAGTACGTAGTTTTGTGCTACGTAAATTTATGTTTTTGGTGCATAATTATCTGTATGTTAAACAGAATTAATAGTTATAAATAGTTTTTTCTGAGATCGAAACTGAAGTTGTCTGTCCTGATTCTATTAATCTACTGCTTTGGAATTGACCTCCAAGTGTATCAGTGTCTGAAGTTGTTACTGGACCTATCCCAGGTAACGGTGATCGACTAGTTTAATTTTTGTAGAGATATTTGTTCAAGAGCGTTGATAGATATATCTCTTATACAAATTTTAAGAACAGGTCTGATGCGGAACCGTCAAGTCCACTTTTTGCTAAGGTTGACTGCCCACTTTAGCACAATTTAAACCTATTCTGCTACAGCTGACTGCTTATGCCTGATATAATACCTTATCATTGACAGAAGCCATCTCTGCAGCAGATGCCATTGTAAACCTAAATTAAGTTGATTTTACCAGGAGCTTCACACTGATTTGACTATCATCAATTTGGCACAAAGGTGCTGGCAGAATGGGAAATACTATTGCTGTCCCTGAACAGTCTGGTCTTGGTCTACAGTGTTTGCCCAGACATTCCTGTCCCAATATTTAGTGAGGTGGTGCAAGTTTTACAGATCATTTTGGAACTTTATTTGCTTGTAAGGCCACATTCACACCTGTGTTTTTATATTACTTTGAGTAAAAATCCAAGTATATGCATGTACATGGTAAACAGTAAAATGAATAAGATGAAGAGGGAAAGATATCAGAATCCAATGATGTCTATGCAAAGAGATATATTGATAAGCATCAGTTCTGCAAAGCCTATACTGCCACTGCGAAAGCCAGTCAACAAGTTCTTATAAATAGTTTGAAAACTGTTTCTCAAGACCTTCAGTATTGCATATGTCCTTTATTCAAGGTCTTCTGAATAGCTGTCTTTAGCACTTTTGTCCACAGACTACAAGTTCAAATTCTGGTGAACTTTTCAGCATGAAATTGTTTGTTTATGTAGATGACTGATAAGCAGCTGTAGCTGTTGCTTAAGTGGCATCCTGCTGCCAAACAGTGGTCAAACTGTTTGATGTTAGAAATTTTACAAGCTGTATATGCGCTTTTTGTTTTCTTATGCTATTATAAGCTAGTTAACAAATAACTATAGCAATTTTATCTGATCCTTGACTCAAGGGACATTCCATAGGCTGGAGCATATAGTATTAGGTCCAGTTTCCACAAATATTTAGTTTTAGTTAAGAAACCAGTTCAAATATTTCAACAGTAGAGTATTAGCATTGGAATCATGAAGTTCAGAGTTTGGCCTTTTTAAGGAGCCATAGGATGCATGGCTTCTAAGCATGTATTTACGCACAATTAGCCAGGTAAGAGATTTTGAACAGTGCATTGATTGCACATGCATAGTATGCTAAATCAGACAGGTGTGACACCCCTTGTTCAGTGAATAAACCTTACCACCACTGAACTAGAAAGTGTAAACAGTTTTTAAAATTCGTAGAAGACCTATAGCCATGCTACCTACGAGGAGTTGTTTCTGGCAATGTCGTGGAAATCGAAGAATCTTTATTCGGAAAGAAAAGAAAGTATTGCGGGACCGGTAACCAGAATGTGTGCGTGTTTGGGGCCACCGAAAAAAAAAAAAAAAAAAAAAAAAACTAGAAATTGTTTCATGCAAATTGTTGCAAAACGAGATCGAGAAACATTAATGCCAATTATAATTTAGAACATTGCTAGTGGATCTACTATCTTCTCTGACAAATGGGCAGCGCACACACTTGCAGAAGAGGGCTACGTGCATGACACGGTGAATCACTCAGAGGAGTTTAAATCAGAGACGGGATGTCGTACAAACACAATCGAGGGACTCTGGGGTAACGTAAAGTAAGGATAAACAAGAAATGTTACAGTGTGTAACAAATGCCCCCGAAGGCCCCATAAACTGACCTTTGAGTCCTGGTTGTGACCGTGACCTTGAATGTGGAGCCTGAGTCTTGCACATGACATACATTCTCATTTGTTTTACTTTTCTGTGATGTTTAAATGCACTTTGGAAGTTTAAGAGGATTCTTGGGGACTTACTTCAACCACTCACCAAACTGTGTTGTATCCTTGATGTTGGGTACTGGAACCTACATGTCACACCTTACATAACTTATCATAATACTTTACTTTTCTTTAAGTTACCATTTTATCATGCTTTACCTTTCAGTGAAATCTGATGAAATTGGCCTCAGCAGTTTTGGGCCATTTCAGAGACATGATTTAACCTCTGAGCCCTGACTGTGACCCTGACCTTGGGCAACAAAACCATAATTTGTTTGTGAAAAATCTCATTATTTTTTACCTTTTCATGAAAATTAATAAAGTTTGATTCAGTGATTTTTAAGTAATTGAGGATAAATGAGTTGACATTTGACATCTGGTTATGACCTTGACCTTGGATGTGGAAATGTATGTCTTGTGAATGGCAAATCTTCTCAGTAGGCTTTATCTTTCTGCAATGTTTGCTTTGGTACTTTTCTGAGTAATTGCCGAGACATGATTTGACCTCTGACCCAAGATTGTGACCTTGAACTTGGATTTGGTAGCATAAATAATGTGTATAACACACCTTCTCATTATGGTTTACCTTTCTGTGAAGTTTGATGAAAGTCGCTTCAGCAGGTTTCAAGTTATCGCATAGGCAAGATTTGACCTTTGACCCCTGATTGAGACCTTGGCCTTGAACGTGGTAACCTAAATCTTATGTGTGACACACCTTCTCATTATGCTTCATCTTTCTGTGAAGTTTCATTTAATTTGCTTCAGCAGTTTATAAGTTATCACTGAAACACGATTCTGAGACGCAGTTTGACCTCTGACCCAACTGTGACCTTGACCTTGGGTGTAGGGACCTAAGTCTTGTGCCGGACACATCTTCTCATTATGCTTTATATATCTGTGAAGTTTGATCAAATTTGCTTCAGTAGTTTTTAAGTTATCGCTGAGACACGATTTTAGGCACAATTTGACCTCTGACCAAACTGTGGCCTTGACCTTGGGCGTAGGGACCTAAGTCTTGTGCGCGACACACCTTCACATTGTGCTTTACCTATCAGTGAAAATTTCATCAAATTTGCTTCAGTAGTTTTAAAGTTATAGCTGAGACACGATTTGTAACGGACGGACGGAAAGACGGACGGACGGACGGACGGACGGTGCGATTTTAATATGCCACCCGAAGTTCCTTCGGGGGCATAAAAAAGATTAAAGGTGTGAACCCAGAGCGGTAACCGTGTATGTTAGATGAATAGATGTACAGGTACAAATTTGGAGCAAGTAACGGAGATGTTTTCTATCAAATACTATTATGGATTTGAAAAGTGAAACCCATAGTGACTGTAGGAGTAAAAATAGCCATCAGAGGAGATGGCAAATCCCCCGACCGAAGACCCCCATGGGACTTCGTAAAAAGGGTGCTCTTCAAAACACATATTAGTAATATATTGTCGTTCTTTTATGCTTCTGATTGACATTAACTGTTAACAGATGCATGCTTATCTAACACTCAGACTAAAACAGTATGCTTGACTGCTAAAAAGAGGTTATATCTCAAACAGCCACCATGTACACAAATGTATAGCATACGATACATTCAACTTTCAAAATGTGTGAATAACTTCTAAAGTGCAAGCCCTACAAACCTAATTTTGAGCTCTCTAGTAAGTGAATTTGGACAAAGAATCCAAATCTGGAATATTTTTTTTTGGGGGGGGGGAGGGGGTGCGGGAGGGGGCATGGGAATGTGGAGGGGTAAGAGAGAGTTAGGAACACTGATAAGATATCACAGCATGATCATCAATATTCTAAAAGGTACACGGTTATTCAAATTCTGGAGCTGGCCAGGGTTATACAGTTATGGAGCAGAGACTCAAACAGCAGCTCAAACTACCAAAGGGAAATAACTCACTGAGTCTAAAAGCAAGAGTTATCATTCATGTATGAGACAAATTGTCATGACCTGTTCTGCATATCTGTGAAGTATCATGAAAATATTTCAAAAGGTATTCAAGCTATGGAGCGGACACCTAAAATCATCAAAGGGAAATAACTCCAAAAGTAAGAAAGCAAGAGTTGTTATTCTTGTTCACGACACATCATCATGACCTGTTCTACATATCCTTGAAGTATCATGAAAATATTTCAAAAGGTATTCAAGTTATAGAGCGGACACGAAATCACACCTTAAACCATCAAGGGGAAATAACTCAAAAAGTAAGAAAGCAGGATTTGTCATTCTTGTTCGCGACATATTGTCATGACGTGTTCTACATATCTGTGAAGTATCATGAAAATATTTCAAAAAGTATTCAAGTTATAGAGCAGACACGAAATCATACCTAAAATGATCAAGGGGAAATAACTCAAAAAGTAAGAAAGCAAGAGTTGTCATTCTTGTTCGCAACACACCGTAATAACCTGTTCTACATATCTGTGAAGTATCATGAGAATATTCCAAAGGGTATTGTAGTTATAGAGCGGACACGAATCTGCCAAAAAAATCACACCTAAAACTATCAAGGGGAAATAACTCAAAAAGTAAGAATTTCAAAGCAGATGTTGTCATTCTTGTTTGCGACACATCGTCATGACCTGTTCTACATTTCTGTGAAGTATCATGAAAATATTCCAAAGGGTATTCAAGTAACAGCGGACACGAATCTGCCAAAAATCACCAAAGGGGAGATAATTCAAAAAGTACAATAGTAAGAGTTACCATTCTTGTACGCGACACATCGTCATGACCTGTTCTACATAACTGTGAAGTACCATGAAAATATTCCAAAGGGTATTCAAGATATAGAGCGGACAAAAAAATGTTTACGGACGGACGGACGGACGCCAGGCTAAAATTGAGATAAACTGGAAACACTAGGTAGAAATTGTGAAATTGTAAATGAGTGAAAGAAGTTAAACATCCAAATAAATGTCTTCTCTTAATAGTGTTGCTATTTCCAGTGTTTTAATAGTTATGTCCCTTAAGTATAATCAATTAATGAAGGAAAACACTAAAATATGAACAGATTTTAAATTATAGATCTCGTTTAGCAAGTTAAATTTTCATGAAAATCAGACTTACAATAAGAAAGGTATAAAGATTTGAAAAAATCAAAGTGGCGGTCCTGGAAGCTGCCATTTCGGAAGTTCCAGTTATGTGATAAATATCACGCTGGTCTGGCTTTCACACAGGCAACGTACTATAAAACACGATTGTTTTCGCATACTTCTTACATTGTTTTCAAATTATCATTCTTACGGACCCGTTAGTTTGTTAGACCTCTTAGTCAGACCAGATTTTTGAAGAAATTCCGTCTAGTTGCTTGAATAAAGTTTTTCACCAATTCGTTGCCTGCGTGTTGTAGCCCAAAAATGTTTTCAAGCATTTCTTGAATATGCATATCAATTCAGTAAAACTTCTGGGTCCTATTTCAAGAGTAGGGGGTCGGATGGTCCGTGAGACTATACTTCTGAAACAAGCTTATCCTGACCATAGCTGTTTACCGTGGACGTTAAACATCAAATCAATCAATGATGAGCAGAACAGGCAGGTTCCTTGTACGTTGTCTTCGTTGCCTCTGTTGAATGCCAGACCAGTGTGAATATCTTGCCTTGTTACGGCAGGTAATAATTTTTTGAGGGTTTATAGAGAATGTTAGTTATTGGGTAAGTAAAAGAATAGTATGTATATGAGTAATTCAGCTGTTACTCATACACATAGACACACATTTAAAATTTGCGAGAACTTGTAAAGTGTCAACCTGTCGGTTTTTTAGCTCACCTGAGCCTTTAGGCTCATAGGTGAGCTTATAGTATAGCCAGGCATCCGCCGTCCGTCCGTCGTCCGTCAACATTTTCAAACATCTTCTCCTCTGAAACCACTGGGCCGATTGAAGCCATATTTCATGTGGAGCCTACCTAGGTCGGGGGAACGAAAGTTTGTTCCGGGTATCTTGGTCACACGACCAAAATGGCCGCCACGCCCATATATGGTAAAAACCCTTCAAAAATCTTCTTCTCCAGAACCAAAAGGCCTATGACCTTGAAACTTGGTATGTAGCATCGGGCATGCGGGCCTATCATAGTTTGTACAAATCATGACCTTGCGATGATCTTGACCTAATTTACGGCATGGTCAACTTTGGTACGTTAGGCTTTTATATGGAAAAACGCTTAAACAGTGGATTTCTCGGAAACTATTTAAGTCTAAGGTTTAATACTTGGTATACATGGTCGACTAAATGACTAGATGAAGATATTATGTCACTTAAGGTCAAGGTCATTCCGTCGGACCATCCGTCTTCAAGATTTTCAAACATCTTCTCCTCTGAAACCACTGGGCCGATTGAAGCCAAATTTCATATGGAGCCTCCAAGGGTCGGGAGAACGAAAGTTTGTTCCGGGTATCTTGGTCACATGACCAAGATGGCCGCCACGCCTATATATGGTAAAAACCATTCAAAAATCTTCTCCTCGAGAACCAAAAGGCCTATGACCTTGAAACTTGGTATGTAGCATTAAGCATGCGGGCCCATTTTAGTTTGTACAAATCATGACCTTGCGATGACCTTGACCTAATTTACGGCATGGTCAACTTTGGTACGTTAGGCTTTTATATGAAAAAACGCTTAAACAGTGGATTTCTCGGAAACTATTTAAGTCTAAGGTTTAATACTTGGTATACATGGTCGACTAAATGACCAGATGAAGATATTATGTCACTAAAGGTCAAGGTCATTCCGTCGGACCATCCGTCTTCAAGATGTTCAAACATCTTCTCCTCTGAAACCACTGGGACCAAATTTCATATGGAGCCTCCATGGGTTGGGGGAACGAAAGTTTGTTCGGGGTATTTGGGTCACATGACCAAGATGGCCGACACGCCCATATATGGTATACATGGTCAACTAAATGAACAAATGAAAATATTATGTCACTAAAGGTCAAGGTCATTTCGTCCATCCATCCATCTTCAAAATTTTCAAACATCTTCTTCTCTGAAACCACAGGGCCGATTGAAGCCATATTTCATATGGAGCCTACCTAGGTCGGGGGAACGAAAGTTTGTTCCGGGTATCTTGGTCACATGACCAAGATGGCCGCCAAGCCCATCTATGGTAAAAACCCTTCAAAAATCTTCTTGTCCAGAACCAAAAGGCCTATGACCTTGAAACTTGGTATGTAGCATCGGGCATGCGAGCCCATCATAGTTTATACAAATGATGACCTTGCATTAACCTTGACCTAATTTATGACATGGTCAACTTTGGTACGTTAGGCTTTTATATGGGAAAAGGATTTCTCACAAACTATTCAAGTCTAAGGTACAATACTTGGTATACATGGTCAACTCAATGAACAAATGAAAATATTATGTCACTAAAGGTCAAGGTCATGTCGTCCGTCCATCCGTCATTAAGATTTTCAAACATCTTCTTCTCTGAAACCACTGGGCCGATTGAAGCCAAATTTCATATGGAGTCTCAGTGGAATGGGGAAATGAAATTTTCTACCCGGGGTCTGTATCACATGACAAAGATGGCCCTCATGCCCATATATGGTAAAAACCATTTAAACAACTTCAAAGTTAAAACATTAAAGTTGATGCAATAGATGCAATACAGATCAATCATTAAAATGGTCATTTAAGACTGACTTTCCTATATAACCATATATTTTACTCTTGATATAGCACAGTTTTGATTGCTAACTATATATTTTACTCTTGATATAGCACAGTTTTGATTGCTAACACGGAAATTTACTGCTGAATGAGTTCTTTCATATTTATCCCCAAACCAAAAAGTTTGGGGAATGTAGCAATGAGCTTGGCATCTGTCTGTCTGTCAGTCTCTCTGTCATACGTCAATCTGTAAACATTTTCTTATCGGCTGTTTATCTTGAATACCCTTTGGAATATTTTCATGATACACCATTTATGAAGAACAGGTCACGACAATGTTTTGTCGCATTGTTGCTTTCTTACTTTTTATACGCCCGTTTTGAAAAAACGGACGTATTATGTCATGGCGCTGTCCGTCCGTCCGTCCGTAAACATTCTTGTGTGCGCCATAACTCATTAACTGTTTGAGATATATTCATGATATTTGGTAGGAATATGTATTAGGTTGGGGGAACGTGTCGCATACAGAAGTGGAAGTGGTTGCTCCCTCTTCCTTAGTTTCCAAGCTATGCCCCTTTGATTAATTTTTGCCCTGCAAGTCTTGTGCGCGCCATAACTAGATAACCATTTGGGATAACTTAATGAAACTTCATAGCAATGTGTATGAAGGCCCAACGATGTGTCGCGTACAACAGTGCCTGTTCTCCCTTTCTTCAATTTAGAATTTTAGAGTTACATCCCTTTCATTAGTTCTTGTTGACTATTTTTGTGTATATTAACCTCGTGCATACCATAACTTGGTAACCCTTTGGAATATCATGATGGAACTTTATAACAATGTGCATGATCACAAGACAGTGTGTCACATATAAGAATGGTTGCTCCCCTTTTCTTAATTTTGGAGTAACCTCCCTTTGATTAGTATATTTTAGGTGTTTCTCATTCACTCCATATCTCCTTAAACTTTTGAAATATTAGAATGAAACTTTGTAGGAATGTGTATAATAATGAGGCAATGTATCCTGAGCAAGAGCCACAACTCTGGCTTACTTACTGAATTACCTGCCCTTGCATAAATATCCTGTTTACTCTGTAACATTTCAACTGTTGATGCCAAGGGAATGTAATACAACCAAGAATGGTATATCTAGTAATTTAGTTTATCTCCCTTGACATACTAATGTTGAATATTTAAATATAATGTTGAATTCATTTATTATAGAGTGGTTGCCTCTGTTTGTCTGTCTGTTTATCCTTTTGTAAACAGTCTTGTTCATTCTGTAACTCCCTTATGACATTTAAACGGGCATATTATGCGCCGCTTGCGAAGCCCTTGTTTGAGTTATTTCCCCTTCATAGTTGTAGGTCTGATTTCATGTCCACTCAATAACTTGAATACCCTTTATACTTCACAGATATGTAGAACAGGTAATGACAACTCTTGCTTTCTTACTTTTTTAGTTATTTCAGTGTACTGTTTTATTCTGACTGTTAAATAATCATGCATCTGTTAAAGAGATAATAAAAGAACGACAATATATTTGAAGTGCACCCTGTTTACCAAGGCCCATAGGGTCTTCGGTTGGGGGATTTGCCATCTCCTCTGATGGCTTTTTTTGGTTGATTCAGTGTATAAATAAACAATGAATGCAATGTTAAGCAAATTAGAACAGTGGCGTTTGTCAGATCTGACCAATAATATGTGCAAGAGTAGATCTTGCAGATGGCAGATCTATAATTCCCTAACGGTCTTTGAGTTCTTCCATTGTGACATACGAAAAAGGATTGGACCCAAGTCTGTAGATAAGCATTTCAGACCTCCCTACTTTCTGATTCATATAATAGGAAAACTTTATAAAAGTTCATATTTTGACTATTGCTATAGGGATCAAACTGTGCTGAATAAATAGTCTGATAGAGAAATTGTGTTCAGTATCTAGGGAGAATATGATATGTACATTTAAGACACATATATTTTCTTTCTATTTTCAGGTAAAGAGTCATTCCATGGCAGACATATTGAAAGAAGATGCTAAATGCTGGGATATCTATGACAGCTACTAAAGTGCAAAAAAATGAAGATTTTGGATGTATGACAAGAAGGGTTACATGGTAATCACATTATCAGACTGTTGCTGAAACAGCAGTCTGATTAAGAGGGAATATGATATGTACATTTAAGACACATATATTTTTCTTTCTATTTTCAGGTAAAGTCATGCCACGGCAAAAGTATTGGAGGAAAGCTGTAGGTAAGTATGGGCAAAGTCCTGCCAATGTGCAGGCGGGAAGTCCTGCCAACGTGCAGGCACAGGCTAAATTCGCTAAATGCGCTAAACAAAACTCTGAACAAAACGCTAAACAAAACGCTAAAGATAAAGTAAATAAACAGTCAAATTCTTCCTATATGGGCAATGAAACAGAAACTAATCAGGCGATACCTAGTAAATCTTTGGCTGATTTTATTGCAAAGTCTGTTACAAATGATTGTTTAAAAATTCAGAATGACTTTGACGAAGCTTTTGCTAGTGCTTTTCCTGATGTTTTTCTTGATGGACATTCTTGGATTGATGAAGAATTGGATGTGAATTTGCAGTTTGCCTTTGTTAGAAAGTCAGATAAAGAAAAAGAACATAGCTGTGAAATTCAACTGGAAAGTCCTGCAGAAGGTAGTGATGAAACAGGTATTTCATGTGCTGATCCGATGCTGACTTCATCAACTTATTCTGGGAATGCTTGTTATATTATTTTGGGCAGCTTCCATCAGAATGATGAAAGATTTTCAGAGCAATCTAGGGGGTTTCAGTGCACAGGAAATGCTTTATGTATGTTATCATATTCAATTTCTATAGATGTGAACAATAGCTCAAGGTTAGATAAAATACTTTGTGATGGAGATTTTCTCTATCGAAGTATAATAACTAGATTAAAAGCAGAAGGAAAATTTATTCACTCACTCTTAAGCTTGGAAGAAATTCCGAACATCTTTGAAATTGACATGGGAAAATTTACAGTGGAAAACAGCCTTTTATAAGTGGCATACTTGTGGACAGTTATGGAAATGATGGTTTTCCAACACTTCATTGTGCCCTTCAGTCAGCATTTACTAGTGTATCATCAGGTCTTTTAACCACTGGAGCTATATGCTCTGCTGTATTCAGGAAGAACGACTTGTATATATTTTTTGATTCTCATTCGCATGAAGAAAATGGACTCTCATTAGTAGATGGTTCATCAGTTTTGATAGCTTTCTCATGTCTGGATGACCTAGTTGCCTATTTGTACTCTTTTTATGATAGTATGAGAATAGATATGAGTTTGCAGTTTGATTTTTTGCCTGTCACTGTTGGAAAAGTTGATGAAAAACTGGACTCTAAAGGTCAGTTAGAATGTGGTCTTAAAACTTATTTTGAAGATCAAAAATTAAGACAAGCAAAGAAAACACAGAGTAACGTGAGTGGTATGTGTAAAATGAAAGAAAATGTAAATGTGAAGAAAAGAAAACAACGTAGCGAGTACAATTCACTGAACAAAAAGAAACAAAGACAGGATCCTGCCTTTAGAGCCAATGAAGCAGCATATCAGCTTGCATCAAAGCAGAATGCCAGAAAAGATCCTGCCTTTAAAACAAAAGAGCGTGTATTCAAGCAAACTGCCAGGAAAAACCTGCCTTTAAAGTTAATGAAGTAAAATATCAACTTGCATCAAAGCAGAATGCTAGAGAAAGCCCTGCCTTTAAAACAAAAGAGCGTATATTCAAGCAAACTGCCAGAACAGATCCTGCCTTTAAAGCCAATGAAGCAACATACCAACTTGCATCAAAGCAGAATGCCAGAAAAGATCCTGCCTTTAAAACAAAAGAGCGTATATTCAAGCAAACTGCCAGAAAAGATCCTGCCTTTAAAGCCAATGAAGCAACATATCGTCTTGCATCAAAGCAGATCCTGCCTTTAAAACAAAAGAGCGTATATTCAAGCAAACTGCCAGAAAAGATCCTGCCTTTAAAGCCAAAGAAGCAACATATCAACTTGCATCAAAGCAGAATGCTAGAGAAAGCCCTGCCTTTAAAACAAAAGAGCGTATATTCAAGCAAACTGCCAGAAAAGATCCTGCCTTTAAAGCCAGTGAAGCAACATATCGTCTTGCATCAAAGCAGAATGCCAGAAAAGATCCTGCCTTTAAAGCCAATGAAGCAACATATCAGCTTACATCAAAGCAGAATGCCAGAAAAGATCCTTTTGTACGGGAATGTGAAAGAATTAAGCAGCGGGAAACTAGGCAACAGAAACGACAGTGGAAAGAGATAGCTGAGTTAGTGGACTCTTAGAGGTGTAAAAATGACACGAAAAGGTCAAAGGACCATGAATCGTATGAATTATCTAATCAGAAAGGTTTTAAATGTATTGAAGAATGTATCAGCATTTTCCATTCAAATATTGCTGTTGGTCCATTATTTGTTTGCACAAGCTGTCACCAAACATGGTTTAAGAAAAGTGTTTCTATGTTAAAAAACACTCACATTCCAGCACAGAGTAGAAGACTTTTTTGCACAAACTTGACATCTGTTAACAATGAAGAATGGATTTGTCATACCTGCTTAGGTGCATTAAGAGATAGTAAAGTTCCAAAACTATCAGTAGCAAATGGAATGAAATGGCCAGAGAAGCCTGCAGAACTGAATTTACATCAGCTAGAAGAAAGTCTGATAGCACTACGTATCCCTTTTATGCAGATAAGAGAACTGCCTCGAGGTGGCCAGTATTCTGTGAAAGGGAATGTTATAAATGTGCCAGTTGATATCCAGCCTACCATAAATTGTCTTCAAAGGCCTATGGATGAAAACTTTACAGTTGCTGTCCAACTTAAGAAGAAAGTATCCTACAAAAAAGTAGACTTTAAAGAAAATGTAAGACCATTAAAAGTTTTGACTGCATTACACTGGCTAATTAATAACAGTGAATTATATAAGAAATCAGGCATTTCAGTTGATGACAGTTGGTTTCAGGAAGTTACTGAAAGTGCAGAGGACACAGTGAAAGAATTTCTTGAAGTGCCTGCAGAGCAAATTAAGGATATTGTTGGCAATGGGAATAAAATACATGAACAGGAAAAGAATATTTCTACTGTTCTTAGTGACAGTATTGAAACAGACGGCTATGATTCTGATGGATTCAGTGAGATAGATGAAAATGATAATGTTGGAAATGTAGATACATTAGTAGATGATGCAAATATTGAAAACAAGTATGACCAAGTGTTTACATTTGCACCTGGAGAAGGACAGCATCCATTGAGTTTATATCATGATAAAGATGCAGAATATTTATGCTTTCCATCCATATTTTGTGGTCAGAGGCCACCTAGTAAAGAGGAACGATCTGTTTCAGTTCATTACAGTGATATTGCTATATGGGAATTACGAAGTATTGATAGAAGAGCTGCACAATCAGTTCCAAACATTTTTTTCAAACATAAAAAGCTACAGATGAAACAGATTAGTGACAAAGTGAACTTAGCTGTTAGAAGATGTAAAAACAGAGTCATGAAAATTACAGCAGCTGAAGCTAGAGATTCTTCATATAAGGATAGACTTGTCAGACTTGATGAAGGCTATTATATATTTCGCCAACTTAGGAATTCACCTGCTTATTTGGAAGCAAGAAAAAAAGACATTTTTGCAATGATAAGGCAACTTTCTTTACCAACTTGGTTTATGTCATTATCTGCAGCTGATACAAGATGGACAGATCTTTTAAAGATGTTGGCAAAACTGAATGACGGTGTAGAATATTCAGATAAAGATATAGAGAATTTGTCTTGGCAGGAAAAAACGAAGCTTGTTCAGAAAGATCCAGTAACTTGTTCAAGGTACTTTGATCATAGGGTGCAGGAATTCCTCAATACAGTTCTTAAAAGTAATTGTAATCCAGTTGGAAAACTGAAGGATTATTTTTAAAGAGTTGAGTTTCAACAGCGTGGCTCACCTCATATCCACATGCTTGTTTGGATAGAAAATGCTCCAACACTGGAAAAAAATTCAGAAGAGGAAATAGTACAGTTTGTTGATCAGTATCTTACATGTAATAGTGATAATGAAGAAATTGCTAATTTTGTTAAGTTACAAACACATAAACACTCAAAAACTTGCAGAAAAAAGGGAAAACCAATATGTAGATTTGGATTTCCATTGCCTCCACTTCAAAGAACAATGCTGTTATATCCAATTGAAGAAGATATTGAAAAGTTCAGAAAGAAATATGCAGAACTTCAAAAAGCAATGAATGAATTTAAAACAGATACAGTAAAGATGACGTTTGATGAATTTTTGGACAAAGTGGCTAAAATGAACTTTGATGATTACATTAAATGTATAAGAAGCTCTCTTAATGCTCCGAAAGTATTTCTTAAACGGAAGCCAAGTGAAATGAGAATTAATTTGTTTAATGAGCAAATCCTTCTTGCTTGGAAGGCAAACCTTGACATTCAGATTGTTCTTGAGCCATATGGTTGTGCGTCCTACATTGGTGGTTATATTAGTAAATCGCAAAGAGGAATGAGTGCACAGCTTGATGCGGCAGCAAAAGAGGCTCGAAAAGGAAATTTGGATCTCAAGAAACAAGTCAGACACATTGGAAATGTCTTTTTAAATTGTGTTGAAGTCAGTGCTCAGGAGGCAGTTTACCTGGTTTTACAAATTCCTCTAACAAAATGCACAAGGGACATTGTTTTCATAAACACGTCTACTCCAGAAGAACGAGTGTTTCTCTTGAAACCTAAATCTGTCCTTGATGAACTACCTGCTGAATCAACAGATATAGAATCTGATAATCTAACACAGAGGTATTCAAAAAGACCTAGACAGCTTCAGAAATTTTGCTTAGCAGACTATGTTTCGAAAGTTGATGTCATTTTTCCTAGAGGAAACAGACTGCCAGAAAAGGTTGAAGATAAAAATGATGATAGTGTTAATAGTTCTTGTGATGAAAGCGAAGAGAGTTTTGGAGAAAAGGATGATACAAATGATAGTAATAGTTCAGACCTTCTTCATGTAGCCAAGAATGGGATAAGATATAAGAGTAGAAAAGTTCCCAGAATCATAAGATATGTAAGATACAATAAGAAAAAGGATGCAGAAAATTACTTTAGAGAACAGCTTATGCTTTTCATGCCATGGCGAAATGAACAGAAAGATCTGTTAGGCAGCTTTGAAACATATGGGGCCCATTATAGTTCAATGAAAGAGTCACTTGAATCTAAAAGAATTGAGTATGAACATCACACTGAAGAACTTGAACTTGCAAGACAAATGATTGAAGCGGAGGAAAATGCTTATGACCAGATTGCACCAAATGCAGAGCAAGAAAATAGAGAGGCGGAAGAAGAAGGAGAAAAAGAAGCTGAAAGTTTCATATATTTTAATCCAGATAGAGTTGTAGAACATAGACACTATGATATTGGTATAGAATTGCAATCCACTTGCTCTGTGCCACCAGTAGAAACAACTGGCATTATACTGCCTGATGAGGAATACTTATGTCTACTCAGAAGACTTAATTTAAGACAGAGAGAATTTTTCAATCATGTAGTACACTGGATAAAATGTAAAGAAGAACCTATATATGCTTTCTTATCAGGTGGTGCTGGTGTTGGCAAATCTGTAGTCATCAGAGCACTTTATCAAAGTTTATATAGAATGTTGACTTTAAGAGAGGGAGAAAATCCGGATGACATAAGAATTCTACTTTGTGCCTATATATGCTTTGCTGCTTTCAACATCAGTGGTCAAACCATTTGTTCTGCTTTCCACAAAAAATTATATCAGGGTTCAGACCTTTTATCAGCTGATGAGTTAAATACAATGAGAATAAAATATAGGCATCTGAAAGTTATAATTATTCATGAAATATCTATGGTAGGCACACAAATGCTTAGCTTTATAAACACAAGACTTCAGCAATTAACTGGAAGTAAAGCAGTTTTTGGTGGTTTGAGTATTATTGTTGTCGGTGATTTGTACCAGCTGAAGCCAGTAGGAGATAAGTGGATATTCCTTGACTTGGAAAAGGGAGCATCTTCACTAGCACAGAATTTGTGGAATGAACATTTCAAAATGTATGAATTAGTCGCTATCATGAGGCAAAAAGATGATCTTGAGTTTGCCCATTTACTAAATAGACTTAGATTGAATGAAATGACTAAAGATGACATAAACATGTTGCAGACACGTATTGTTAACCATGGTGTTGAAGAATATCCACAAGATGCCCTTCATCTGTTTGCTGAAAATGAAGGTGTGAATAGGCATAATGAGAAAATTTTGAACCAAACGCCCTTGGAAAAAGTTGTGATTCCATGTCATGATACTGTTGTTTCAGCAAACATTCCTGCCCAAAGATGCAAAGAGCTTATTGACTCACTTCCAGATGATTACTCCAAAACAGGCAATTTAACGAAATGCTTGACAGTAGCAGTTGGAATGATTTATATGATGACAGTGAATGTTAATGTAGAAGATGGTTTAACAAATGGCTCCACAGGTGTCGTAAAATTTATTGAATACAAAATGGGAGGAACAAATCGTCCAAGTATTATATGGATTTTGTTTGATGAGCCTCGAATTGGTAGGTCAACACGAGAAAAATTCTTCAGCAGAGGGTTATATAATGCTAGTATCCAGAAAGAATGGACTCCAGTATTTGATGTGGAACGAACATTTATACGCAACTTCAAAACATTTCAGAGAATCCAATTCCCTTTAAGACCAGCTGCAGCAAAAACTGTTCACAAAGCTCAAGGTGCTACTGTAGACAAAGTTATAGTTGATTTGTCACAAAAGACAGTTAGGAAGGTACCACATATTCATTATGTTGCTCTTAGTAGAGTAAAAAACTTGAAGATCTGTATATTTTGAATCTGAATATACCTGCTTTGGCTTTAGATGAAAGAGTGACTACAGAGATGCAACGGCTTCAAAATGAAGCAGCTTTGGAACTTTGTTATGTTCCTTTATATAAAATTGATCCCAGGAAAATCAAGGTTGCATTCAATAATGCAAGATCGTTGCATAAACATTATAAGGATGTAGAATTTGAACCAAATGTGTTGGCAGCAGATGTAATTGGTTTTTCAGAGTCTAGACTATGTAAAAGGGATGAAAATATCCATTTTGCTTTGCAAAGATTTAGACTTATTCGACTTGATGAAAAAGAATATGCGTCATCAAGCAGGCCATATCATTGTATTGCTTTGTACATAAAAGAGTATTTTGGAGTTCAGAAAGTAGTAAAACAGCAGTGTCCTTCATGTGAGTTCATTTTGGCTTCCTTGCAAAATACCCAGAAAGGGAATTTTCAAGCTGTTATACTTTACAGATATCCAAAAAGTTCACAGATTGATTTCAGAAATGACATTTGTCATTACCTGAAGCCAGCAGTAGATCTATCATCAAAACTAGTCATATTAGGTGACTTTAATATACAGGTAGATTGTGTCACTTCAGTATTTGTTGATTTCATGGAGACATTATTTGATTGTGAGCAACAAATCCAGCAATCAACTTGTGACTCTGGGTCATTGTTGGATCTGATTTTTGCAAACTGCAGAACATTTTGTGATGTTATCGAGGCATATTGGAGTGATCACAAACTCATATATTGTGCTTTAGAAATATAGATGTCTAATTGAACAATCATACTGAAAATGCTGAAGGCAGACTAGTTGTCTTTTCCAAAGAAAATGGCAGTCATAGCTGATGGCTTATCAGGGTCATCAAGATTAAAACCTGTCATACGCAGGATAGACATTTTATGAAATGGCAGATGTGCCATACAGCAGGCAAGTGTGGCAAACAAGTGGCAATTAAAGCAAATAGTTGGCAAGCAGCAGGCAAATGATATGCTAACAGCAGCCAGATAATAGGCAACTTTTGCAGACAAAAGACAAATGTAACAAACAACTGGCATACAAGAGACAATTATAACAAACAACTGGCAAATATTATAAACATTTGATCTAAATAAGCAAACAGCTGGCAAATAACAGGCAAATAACAGGCTGAAAATATGGTAAACATCAGGCAAATAATTGGCAAAAAAAACAACAACAGGCAAACAGCAGGCAAATAATTGGCAAATAACAGGCAGACAGCAGGCAAATAACATGCTTATTTGGAATACAGTAGGTAAATATGAAAAGTAACTGGCACATATGGCAAACAAGAAATAAGTAGAATAAGTAGCAAACAAACAGCAGTCAAATATCTGGCAAACAGTAGTCAAATAACCTCCAATCAGCAGACTAATAGCAGGCAAATTTTGCAAACGAAGTACAGTCAATAATTTGTATCTCTCTGACTTGCAATAGGGAAACCCAGTATACAGATGTCTAAAACATTTCATATGAGAATGGTTCAGCCATTAATTTCACATATGTTATCTCAGGTTTTAATAAAGTCTTTGTAGTAGTTGTAACTAATATTTGAAAAGGATCTGCTCATATAGTTCTAACAAAGCATTTGTGTATGACAAAGTTTTCACCAATAAGGGCCCTATGGGTCTTGGGGTGGAGATGGGGGGCTCCATAGCTCAGTGGGCCAGATTGCTGACTTTGGAACACTGAGTCTCTCACCACATGTACAGTTGTTTGAGTCCTGACTTCACTACTTGCGGGTGGGTGGGTGGCACGGTAGCGCTGTGTATACCTTCCAGTGCCAGGGTGTCCTACTGGTTTGGATAATAGTAGGGCTTATTTTGCATAAGACTGTCTCATGTGTTAAAGCAGATATTGTGATGTCATTACCATTGGATTAGGATTTGGCGTATTCCACATTCCCACTAATTTGCCAGATCTATGTACATCTGACTTTGATGAAATTGAAATTGAAGGAACTGCTCTATGATCTGTTACAATGAGGAACTACAGCTAGCTTTGGCCACAAGTGTTTGGCATTTCATTGACAACTGCCTACCAGTCTGTATCAGATCGATATCAAGGAGATGACAGTCCATTACTGATCACAAGGAAGATGGGCTGTCCATCATTCATTTCAGGGATAATGACTTTGATGGAGTCTAGACTGGTAAGTAGCATAACTGTCTTAATATTTTAAATTAGATAGTTATTCATCCACTCTTTTAATATCAACAGCCTTGAAGCAATGTGGCCACAAAAATATGCCAGTAAAGAACACCATGAGAACATTTGGAAAAAGCTTATTAGTAAAAGCATTTAATATGAGTAATCAGTATTACATCTAAGCTGCAGCTTCCAGTTTGGTCCAATTATTATTGGAAATACAAAAATACAGTATATATGCCCTTTACTTCAAAGAAAATGATAGAGGATATAATGTTGCTTTTGGGTTGTTCATGCATTCATCCATTTCTCAGGTCATCACGCTTTTTGATGCATGTGTTGGTGCTTTTAGGTTTCATATATGGATTCTTCAAGAAAAAAATAGCTGACTATATTTTTAGTTCAAGATGTCATATATTCAGGTGTTGTTCATCAGATTACCAAGATGGCTGCCATATGCATATCAGATAAAAAAATAAAAAAAAAACTTTGGCCCTAGAAAGGAGATGCACATCAGCTTGGAAGTTAGTATGTAGCATATGTATTATAGGGTACTGCAGTACTATCAAAGCCCTTGGAATAAGTAGACTAGGTTGATGTTTTTCCTTTTTACAGAAAGGTAGCCTTGGTTTTGTTTTGACCAAGAGGTCTGTCATTATCATTGACCTGCACCTAATAAAGTCTATATCTTCTACTGTTTTAAGCTATTGTTATAAGATCAGGTCAGCAATTCAGAGCCAATGGTCCTCTGAGTTAATAATGTCAGCATAAGCTTGCTCAGGATGAATGGTCTCGGGTGAGCTACAGGACCATTGGTCCTCTGGTTTTTACGTTATGACGTCTTTGTTATCTGAGTACATTCATCAAGTGTCGACCTGTCAATCTTTAGAGGCCCCATAACTCTATAATCCTCCCTACGTTACCGCGGTATTGACATACTACATCCTTTGTAAAAGCAAATGTTTGCAGCACGTCATGATCAAGGCCTAACCTCGCTAAGGCATGATAAATTGTCAAACTGCATTTAAAGTTGATAAGCAAGTACATAAAGCTCTATCTGACAAGATAGATTACTTTTTGTGAAAGTACTGTCCTTCCCTATAAACTACGCTCTGGCTTTGCATGGAAATGTGTTTCTTGGCGTTATATTATTGGAAGATTCCTGCAGATGCAAATAAATGTTACACTTAGTCTAACAGTTACATTGCTTCAAGTCTAACAGATACATTGCTTCAAGTAACGGCTCTCATTCCGGTTGCTTCCCGTCGGGCTAACCAAATAAGAATAAATCCGGTACGTTGCATAACTGTCTCTTGCATTTCATCGGAAAAGGCAATTATCAATGCCGGAGTTGGAAATTAAAATAAAGCTGTTGCTCTTTTCCAGTTTTGTTGAGGGTGAACCCCTCGGTAAAGTAGGAGGTTTCCTGATGTTACCAACATTAATAGCCTGGTTGTATCGTCTTTTTTGTCCTTAAAAAAACTTGTTAGAAACGAGATTTGGTTTCAAGAATCAATGCAAACGATTCATCTAAATATATGAGCAATTTGAAATAATTTAAGGTTACTGTTTGATTGCTAACAGGGTATGAATAATAAGCGCCAAAGTAATGGAGCAAACAAGTATAAATTGGTGGTAAAAATCCATTAAATATTTTATCAGGAGGTATCGCTCAAGGTTTTTACTACAGATTGGTATTGTAAATAACCGGAATTAGCCAACTTAAACAAATGAAACTTCATCGAGTCTCACCATGATATAGAAGTTTTAAAACTAGAGGACCATTGGTCCTGTAGCTCACCTGAGTCCGTTCATCCTCAGCACTCAAGGGTAGGTAACTCTATAAAGTAAATTGTACAATGTGGCCTAATTTCAACTTTGACTGAGTTTTTAGTCTATGGAAACTTTAAAATGCCATAGCAATGAAACCACGTGGGCAACAATAATAGAAAACACTATTTATGTAGTGGCTAATGTCATAAACATGTATGCAAAGAATCAGCTTCATCCCAATATACAGTTTTTGAGGGAAGATTTTTGAATATTTTTTCAAAATTTTTTTCCTTTATGTTGCCATCATGGCAACTAATCAAATTCGGTGATTTGGACAAAATTAATATGAATATGAATCATAGAGGACTACTCAAGAAACATTTCTGTAGGAAAAAAATCCAAATAACTGCAGTGAGATAGCAAAAATTGCGGATTTCCATTTTTACTATTATAGGTCAATGGAAACTATAAGTTGCCATAGCAGCCTAACTGCTGGGGCAATTGCCATGAAAAACAGCTATTCTATACAAGCTAGTACTAAGATCGTTTCTGTAAAGTTTGAGCTTTACCGGCCACATAGTTTCTGCATAACTGATATTTTAAAAATTTTCTATTTTTAACCATTCGGTTGCAATGACAATCAGCCAAATAGCTCAATTTGCATAACTTTGATATGGCTACTCAATGAACATTTCTATAAAAGTTTTGTTAAAATATCTGCAGTGACATAGCAATAAATGCAAACTTTCCATTTTCCCATTATAAGTCAATGGCAACTTTAAGTTGCCATAGCAACCAAACTGCTGGGGCAATTGCCAAGAAAAACAGTATTTTTATAGAGGCTAGTACTAAGATCGTTTCTGTAAAGTTTGAGCTTTACTGGCAACATAGTTTCTGCAAAAATGATATTTTAAAATTTTTCTATTTTTAACCATTCGGTTGCACTGACAATCAGCCAAATAGCTCAATTTGCATAAATTTGATATGGCTACTCAATGAACATTTCTATAAAAGTTTTGTGAAAATATCCGCAGTGACATACCAATAAATGCAAATTTTCCATTTTCCCATTATAAGTCAATGGCAACTTTAAGTTGCCATAGCAACCAAACTGCTGTGGCAATTGCCAAGAAAAACAGTATTTTTATAGAGGGTAGTACCAAGATCCTTTCTGTGAAGTTTGAGCTTTATTGGTTGCATAGTTTCTGAGAAGATGATTTTTGAGTATTTTTTCTATTTTTAACCATTCGGTTGCAATGGCAATCAGCCAAATAGCTCAATTTGCATAAATTTGATATGGCTGGTTTGGGACTACTCAAGGAACATTTCTATGAAAGTTTTGTCAAAATATCTGCAGTGACGAAGCAATAAACGCAAATTTCCATTTTCCCATTATAAGTCAATGGCAACTTTAAGTTGCCATAGCAACCAAACTACTGGAGCAATTCCCAAGAAAAACAGTTTATTTATAGAGGGTAGTACCAAGATCCTTTCTGTGAAGTTTGAGCTTTATTGGTTGCATAGTTTCTGAGGAGATGATTTTTGACTATTTTTTCTATTTTTAACCATTCGGTTGCCATGGCAACCAGCCAAATTGTGCAATTAACATAAATTTCATGTGGCTGATAGAGAAATACTTAAGAAACATTTCTGTAAAAGATTTATCAAATTATCTGCAGAGAAATAGCAATAAATGCAAATTTTCAATTTTTCCCATACAAGTCAATGGAAACTTTAAGTTGCCATAGCAACCAAAGTTCTGAAGCGATTTGGATAAAGAACAGTATCATTGGTTCCCCTTGCCTATAGATGCTATATATGAAATTTGGTAACAATGGGCCTGGTAGTTTCAGAGGAGATGTCATTTGAAAATGTTGACGGACGGACGGACGGACGACGGATGCCTGCCTATACTATAAGCTCACCTGTGAGCCTTCGGCTCAGGTGAGCTAAAATAAGACCGACTTGCAATGGTCATACATTCGATATCATAAACTCGAATAAAATGAAATAAATACTATGCACAATTTCTTCAAATACCCTGCCCCACCGTGCCTCAGCACGCCACACATTTTGTGTATTATGATTTAATGCTTCATTATTTAACGAGGATTCCTAACAACCCGAGGGCCACTAGTAGGTTTCCCCATATTTAATATACAAAGAGTACAGTACAGAAATTGAATGAACACAAATATAAAACACAAATATATACATTATGTACAATCCGGTGTGAACTTATGATAGCACACGCATACATGAAACATGCCTTTATACATTATGTATGTACAATCCGATGTAAAATTATGATAGCACACGCATACATGAAACATGCCTTTATACATTATGTACAATCCGGTGTGAAATTATGATAGCACACGCATACATGAAACATGTCTTTATACATTATGTACGACCCGGTGTGAAATGATAGCACACGCATACATGAAACATGCCTTTGTTTTGTAAGTTAAAAATAAAATAGCTGAAATAGATGTTGATGCTTTCTTGGTTAGGGTAGACCACCTGTTTGGGAAAGATCGAGCTGCTCATTCGTTTTACCTTGCGTGTCTTTCGTGAACTTGTGTCAATTTTTCCATTTGTGTGTGCTTCTTTCCCTATTGATTCAGTGATTTTTTTCTCTATATAAGTGGTCACAGGGTATACTCGATTCCGCTTATTTTCACTTCCTGCAGAGATTTCCGTCGAATATTGCTTCCGCCGAGCCTGTACGCTACATTTGGCTTCCTGCAGAGAACAACGGTTTCCGCCAGGAGAATTCTGAAGGGGTAGTGAGGTAAAAATTTGTCTAGAACATTCAGTAGCAATCAGAGACCTGCCACTGTCATAAATTTAAGGTTGCAAACCTTTTTGTAATCAGACTTTGCAAAAAATATTTTCTACGTTGGACTCATCCTGTTTTTATACGCCCGTTTTGAAAAAAAACGGACGTATTATGTCATGGCACTGTCCGTCCGTCCGTAAACATTCTTGTGCGCGCCATAACTCATTAACCGTTTGGGATATATTCATGATATTTGGTAGGAATATGTATTAGGTTGGGGGAACATGTCGCATAAGAAGTGGTTGCTCCCCCTGCCTTAGTTTCCAAGTTATGTTCCTTTGATTAATTTTTCCCTGCAAGTCTTCTGCGCGCCATAACTAGATAACCGTTTGGGATAACTTAATGAAACTTCATAGCAATGTGTATGAAGACCCAACGATGTGTCGCGTACAACAATGGCTGCTCTCCCTATCTTCATTTTAGAGTTACATCTCTTTCATTAGTTCTTGTTGACTATTTTTGTGTATACTAACCTTGTGCATACCTTAACTTGGTAACCGTTTGGAATATCATGATGAACTTTATAACAATGTGCATGATCACAAGACAGTGTGTCACATATAAGAATGGTTGCTCCCACTTTCTTAATTTTGGAGTAACCTCCCTTTGATTAGTATATTTTAGGCGTTTCTCGTTCACTCCATATCTCCGTAAACTTTTGAAATGTTAGAATGAAACTTTGTAGGAATGTGTATAATAATCAGGCAATGTATCCTGAGCAAGAACCACAACTCTGGCTTACTTACTGAATTACCTGCCCTTGCATAAATGTCCTGTTTACTCTGTAACATTTCAACTATATTGTAGTGATGCCAAGGGAATGTAATACAACCAAGAATGGTATATCTAGTATATTTAGTTTATCTCCCTTGACTTGATATACTAATATTTAAATATAATGTTGAATTCATTTATTATAGAGTGGTTGCCTCGGTTTGTCTGTCTGTCTATCCTTTTGTAAACAGTCTTGTTCATTCTGTAACTCCTTTATGACATTTAAACGGGTGTATTATGCGCCGCTTGCGAAGCCCTTGTTTGAATTCGTTTTCAGACAAACAAAAACTTTTTATTTGTAAATGATTGGCTGAAATACAATTATTTTTATATATTACTATCATGTATTGTTAACAAATCATGTTCTAGTTCTTTTAAATGTGAGAGTTACGAATTTGCTGCATAAAACGGCAATAAAAACTGTACTGTACGGCGTCCGATTCTACCAAGTACGGCTTCCTTGCTTTTGCAAAGAAGCACAGTACGGTTTCCGCCAATTAACTATCAGATAAATCGAAATTTCGTTCCTAAATATTATTGAATTTACTACTTTTTTGTCTTTAAATGATATGAAGCGCTATGTTCGTGGCAGATGTTGTTTTCTGGACCATTTTCATGTAAAGTATGTATTTTTATAATCACAAAATTATATCTAGAGAGACTTCTTTGTTGCTATATAACTGTTAATCTATTTGCCTGGTGTATGTGCGTGTGCCTGTGTGTTGGTACGGAGGAGAGGGTAACTTATATAGTAGGCCAGTACGGTTATGCATCCACTTGAAGCTCTCTCCCCTCCACTACCCCTTCCTCCCCCCCCCCCCCCCCACCATCGCCACAACCACCACTTTTTGGGCTAGGCAGCTAAAAAAAAAAAGACCGTTGTTTCAGTAATCTGCCTCCCGGAAGACCTATCTTTTATTTCAGAAGAATGCATTTCATTAATGGGTTATAGTTCAAATATCCTTTATTTCAGGGATTGTCTGCTGCGAAAGCCCAATCTTTTTTAGAGGAGCCGCACCCTAAGCTACACATTTAAACCCATCAGAGGCACACATAATAAACACTTTCAAATGTAAATACCACCCATCGATAGCTCCCCCACACCTCCCCCAACTCTGTATATTACGTTTCATTACTTCTCTTTTTTAACATTCGGGTTCTACCTGTTGAGCTCCATATACGACATTTTTCTGTCTACTGTGCACTGTTTACTTCAAACACTGACTCTGAACATTCGTTAGTGCATGCGCCAAGTTAATGTCGTGATAAACAGTGCACAGTAAACATTTAGTAAACAGTGGAAAAATTCTATTCTATTCTCAATTCTATCCCGTAACATTACAACGTCATTGGGGCACCAGAGATAACTTCGAAACAATCCTAATCTTCCTTGTTCTGTTTTCAGCTGCCCTAGTTGAGCTGGCAAAGTCCATTCCTGTCCGCTCTTTAATATTGTCTTCCCACCTCTTCTTCTGTCTACCTCTTCTTCTTTTTCCTTTTACTGTGCCCTATAGAATCGTATTTGCTAAAAGTAAAAAGTATGCAAAGACCAGGAACTGAAACAATCAAAATCCAAATCCAGCCCTCAAACCATAGTTGGAAACAACTAAGATTACAAATAATCAAGCTACAGAGAACATATGGCCAACCGAGTGAGCAGCTTGTTCCCAAAAGGTGGCCACTCAGCAACCCAAACCGAACCAAAAATAATAATAACATACATAAGGTAAAACATCACAGAAACTCTGACACCAAAAACAGGCAACAAAGAACCACAACAGAATTACCGCCTTGGAACGGTCAGTAATGAATTACTGGGGGGCTTAAATCGATTTTACAGGCCCAACCTCACCCTCAGTTTCTGAAGTGGTACAAAACATTTAGTTGGTTGTTCGGTTCGCATGATAAACCTCTAACTCGTCAATGAATCATCACGGTAAACACATAAATCAAATTTCAACACCATGAAGAAGCAAAGACGAGGACTCAACAGATACAACGGGCCGTCTGACAGGTGGAGATCCCTGTCCTGCCAAACAACCCCACTGGAAATCTGAAGCAAAAGAAGGTCACCAGTTGAGCCCCGGTGGACCAAGCAACAGACAAAATGGCTCCGGTCCCAACCAACTAAAATATATAGCTTTAGGTCGGGGCCATCATAGAGTCTGACGACCGATCCCCCGGTGTGCAATTAAAGAGTGCAGCAAAGCTATCAACCGTGATTGGGTTAATCACTAAGCATGCAGACTGTCGCATAACATTTAAATTATAGCCAATACGTTTGTTAAACCTGAAGACCTTGAGACGTGGCCAAACCACCTTAATTTCCGTTTCTTTACCAGGTTCAGGAGTTCATTTGACTCTGCAATGGCTGCTTGGATATTTCTGCGAACCTTCTCATGAGTTATATGGTCCTTGTACGAAATGTTCAGAAACATCTCATGTCAGAGGCCTGCGTTCTTTTCTCTAACTCTGTTGTCAAGGTTCACGATTCACAGGTATACAGAAATATGGAAATGACCAGGGGCGCATAAGTTTCACCTTTGATCCAAGAGATATGTTGTTTTCTCTCCAAATGGGCTTCAGTTTTGTAAGAGCTGAAGTGGCTTGTGCAATCCTTGAGAGAACCTCCCTTTTAGAGCCATCATCTGAGACAATTGCTCTAAGGTATTTGAAGCTTCTTATCGTACCCAGCTTCTGTCCTATTACCTTGATATACCAGAGGATGCCATTTGCGCTGTCTGTCATCAGTCTCCATCTTATAACTTGTGCAGGTTTTGTCGAGACTGTCAACTAGGGCTTTTTGTTCCTGCTCTTCCTCAGCTAGAGCGTCTGTATCATCGGCAGACCACAGATTGGTAATATTTCTGCCGCCACTGCTAACCAACTGTCATGTTTGCCCAGATCATCAGACATGATCCGAGAAAAATATTTCAGAGAGTGGGTGAGAGAAGACATCCTTGCCTTACTCAAACTGTTGTTCTGAATTATTTTCCCATGCTGCCATTCATTAGGACTGCACCAGTAGCCTTGTCGTATAGCTGCTCAATGGTGCGAACTAGATCTGCACTGACATTGCACTTCCGCATGGTGGTCCGTAGGGCTGCATGCTAAACCCTGTCAAAGGAAGATATGGTGCAGATTTTGCTGATGTTGGAGATACTTTTCACAAAGGATTCTAAGGTTGAAGATGTGTTCGGTGGTGCTCCTTCCAGCTCTGAACACAGCCTCTTCTTCAGCGATTATACTTTCAGGCAAATGGGCACACTTTCAGGGGAAGCAACTGTACTATTTTCTTGTTTGCCTCCCTTCCCAATGAAGGTAAACTCTTGAAGGAAAGAGATTGCTCCACCAGAAGCAAACTCTTTCCTTTGAGGGTGGACTCAATTTTGAAAGGGTTTAGTCAAATATGGAAGCCAACAGGAAGTCACAAAAATTGTCCCGCCTTGGTAATAATCCCAGAAAAGAATGGAGGTGTGTTACTCTCCACGAATTTTTGCTAAGTGGGATTTTTGATGATAGTTTTGGGATAATTGGTCTTAACTCTCCAAACTCAGATATGCCTTTGTAAGATGTCTCTAATGATTGGTCACAACTAAAGATTTTATTGAGACTAACAAAAAAAGGTCAGGTCAGGCAAAACCTGCTGCTGGTACCAGGTAGTCCAGTAATACCTGTTGCACGTGGACTGATGGGGCTCATCAACCTTGGGAGGTGTCCTATCTTAGAGTTACTAGTCTCTAATCAAAACTAGAGATGGTAGCTGGAGCTCTTAGCCTTGGCAGGCAACCCACCTAGGAGTTCATTGTTAGGTCTCTAATCAAAACCTATTAAACAAAACCTGTGAACACAACGTCATGGGCGGAAGTCTTCCTAGAAGAAGTCAAGGGACAGGATAGAACTCAAGCTGAGTCAGGTGGACAAATGCAGGTGGGATATGATATGTATTAAACAGTACACATTCTATTAGTGAGAGTATGATCTTGCGCATGTGCAGTTAGGGGTCTAAATATAGTACACAGAAAATTGTACACAGGACTCTGTACACAGTAAGAAGTTCTAAGAGGACACAAAAGTCATTTATGCGCATGCTCCTGCATATACATACCAAAGCTAGAGAGAGAGACAGACAGACAGACAGAGAAAATTGTACACATGATTCTGTACACAGTAAACAGTTATAAGAGGACACGAAAAAAAGTCATTTATGTGCATGCTCCTGCATATACATACCAAAGCGAGAGAGAGAGCGAGAGAGAGACAGAGAGAGACTTTGCTGATAATTTTGGCTATGCTACTGATTTATCACCTGTAGAGCCAAAATTTATTTATTTGATATAATATATGTATAGTGTTCGTGCAAAGTCATTTTACAAAAACTTGAATAAACTGTTGAAATACGCCAATCTGAGGCAGTTTGCTTTGAGTTAAAGCACTTGTTAGAATTTTGGAGTTGTCACCGTTTAGGTAACGAACTATATAGGACAGGCATTCTCATAAGTTTATTCTCACTATCCTGAGGCGACTGACTCGCTTGGGACATTTCAACGATGTTGGAGGACTAGCTGCGGACATTTCAACGATGTTTTAGCACAAACTAACATGTATGTCTCAAGCGGAAACAGTACAGGAGCAAAGCGGACGCCGTACGGAAGGTCAATGTTGAAAGGCGGAAACCGTATACAGCATCTTTTTTTTTTTCTTTTTATTGACAACCGGCAGTCTTTCAGAAGTGAAGTCCTATGGCTTCTCAAAAAATAATTCAACTTACATATTTTGCACAGAAATATACTGCATTATTCAACAGGATAGCCCATTAAATACAGTGGGTAGAAATATCGTAATTCTAACACGTAAGTCTAAAATAGGACCTTCTTCTGCATTTTTTTCGCATGGAATTTCAAGGGTTTTGTTTTATAAGTTAAACAAAATAGCTAGATGGCAAGAATTATCATATATGAGAAAATAAAAGCAATTTCCTCACCGAAAGATGTCATTTCTGTCTTTGCGGAGGCCGTAGTTCTCTGCAGGCAGCAAAATATTGCGTACAGGCTCGGCGGAAGCAATATACGACGGACAGTCTCTGCAGGAAGCGAAAATAAGCGGAATCGATTATACCCTGTGGTGGTGCCCATAAAAGGCACCAGTTTATGGGCACCAGTCCCAATTCAAAATAGTATCTTTTTTTCTCAACTGCAAGTTAAAAAAAATCCCAATTGCGGGAAGAATTTTACTAGGGACCATTCTACAAGCTTAAATTTACTTGCTTGCTTAGACAACTGGCATATATATAGCTATAATTAAATTAAAATACTATATATTCAGTTTCACTGGCATATATATAGCTATAATTAAATTAAAATACTATATATTCAGTTTCATGTCCCCTATCCCACCACTTGAGCCAATATAGGTGTTTCTGAAATTCCAAATTTAGGGAGAATACGACGCGATTTTTCCCAGTTCTGTGGGCACCGGCACCATTCCCAAAATAGTGAAAAAAATCACTGTGATTTTGAAAGCGGGATGTGGAATTCCATTGTATTAATTCCTGATCACTGCCTAGCGTTTTACCTTTTCTGAGGCACAGTGGAATTAAGTAACTTTAAAAAAAAATCCTTTTTCCATTACTATACATTTAATTAAAAAAATCTGGGGTTTTCCACCAAACTTCGAAATCTAAATTTTAAGGACTGTGCTTGAAACCAGGAAAAAATAAAGGCAGCTATGGGAAGTTGAGAGCAAAATATTCATGAGAAATTCTTTGGTATATTAAACGTTTAATGCTTTTTTTACCAGTTAAATATAGGCCAGTTTACATTAAAATTGTCAGAGGCCCTCAGGCTTCCAATACCAACTGATAATAGGCACGTAATACCACTAAACTTTTCATACAGGGAATGGATAACGTAGCTGACTCCCGCCTGCCGCACCCTCCAAGCCAACTTCAGCATTATACTCCTGATTTAAATAGTTCGAAGGCACTAAAAATGAAGCCAAGGTTGGAAGCTAATCAACCAGGCATTATTCATCGAATCAGTTGTGCAAGACTTAAAATGTACGTGCAATTAAATTTTTAATTCCCATTCGTGTTGAGGAAATAAGCACTTGTTTTGCCTCACTGAGCTTATGCGACGCAAGGCCTTCATTTAATCATAACCAGAATCTTTGGGCCTTTGAACTCACAGAGATAATAAACTGGCGACGTGAAATACTTAACGCGAGTCGCATCCGTGAAGTAACGAGAATTTAATCGTATAAAGAAATCTGAAGAAATACAGACTAAAACGATGATAAGAGTATGGAGCTGAAGATCATTGCACATATGTGACAGTCTCGCAGCATGACACTGACACAGAGAATCTTAAACGACTTGTCGTTTGTTTTGAAATTTATGAGATGAGCATTTGGCGACGAGCAAATTCTTTCCTGGAAGACCCCAATTAAAAAGGGAGATAAAATGAAAATGGTAGAGTTGCTTCCTTTGAAGGTTTACACATTCATCTACACTCTAATTCAAGCAATTAAGCATACGCAAATTTTTCTCCAGCATTTACCAACTTGTAGCACTTTTCAAAATAATTTGAGCCGCGACACGAGAAAACCAACAAAGTGGTTATGCGCATTGCGCAAACCTTCATCGACTTGGGCATCCGCTCAGTCTGATCACTCTATCCTAAGGGCGTAAAGGGTAGCTAAGGGTCTAAGCTATCTCCATGTGGACAGCGAAAACTCTGATCAGACTGGCCGGATGCCCAGACTGATCTGAGTATGCGCTGGGCGATGCCCAGACTGATCTGAGTATGCGCTGGGTGCCAAACTACTTTGTTGGTTTTCGCACGTCGTGGCTCAAATTTATTTTTGTGTTAGGCGCTTTTATACAGAGGTACAAAAGTATGTAACATAAACTTTTTTTAAGGGGGGAATTGACCAAGCTCTCATATGAATCATTATGGATGTCTACTAATAACTGATATCCCTAATCACTAAATATATCATATAGATTCTAAATTGCAAAGTGCAGGGAGAAAAAAAAAACATTAAAACTCATCTGATTATCACAAGAATTGACAGTTTGAATAAATTATTATAGGCTCTTTTTCCTCGTTTTTGTACATAGTATTTTTTGATATCGATCAATATGTTCGTGCTTAATGTTGTTGTTTTTTCATCGAATTGCTTTATCAGCATGAAATTTTTTTGTCGTGAGGTCTCACCATAATTTCTTCGGTCATGACTGAAAATAACCGCAGTTGGCCAACTTTATACTCAATTCAAACTTCCTTGGTTAAACTAAGTCACTTTCTGAACTGCTTAATATCAGATTGTGCATTGTCTCGTAAGGTTCTTGGGACTGATCGGTTGGTGCGATGGTGCTGTGTATGACTTCTAGTGCCGAGGCGTCTTACTGACTAGGAACACTGTAGGGCAAGGGCCTACATTACTTGCAGTAGGTGCGGGTGGGGGTTGTTTGAACATTTTTTTTCTCTCGCATCATATCTCTTCTTTCTCCCTCTCTCTGGAAGACAGTCCGATATAGACTGAAATACTGTCTCGAAGGGCCGTTAAACCCAAAACAATCAAAAAAAAATAAAATCGTATGGTTCTTATCAAGACCAAGTTACTTCGACTCTAGTATTAAGAACCAGTTTGCCTATGAGCACTTAATTGATTTACCAACATTTACAGCATCAGGTAATGCGGGCAAAGTATATAGATCATTTGGAAGAGCATCTGTAGTTTCCATTATGTCTATTATCTCAATAAACTTCTTATTGAATTCTTCGCACTTAGTAATGAAAACACACTTAATGTCATCTATGAGGCAATGTTGACATGCACGAAAAGCTGGAATATGAGAATATCCTCTATGTCTACAACTTCCGCATAGACTTTGCTCATTCAGACAAGCCATGCAAACACTTGCAAGTACTATGATGTAGATTCAGATTGTGTTTTGCTGAACCAGCAATAGCGATCAGGGGAAACAAAAGTTTTTACACACTTCTACTACTTGAATAATGGTTTTGTACAAATCGTATGTATCTTGACCTGACAGGCCTACTTACTTTTGAAGATAGACCACAGCAGCTGGTAAATTGCCAGAATTGTCTAAAGCTGTCAAAACTGAGACATTGGCTTCTGTCAAAAGAGGCTGCCCGATGACATTGTGATCTGGATGAAGATTATTCAGGATAAAGCAGTAGTGAAAAACGATTTGTCGTAGCTTGAATAAAAACGGTAAAAATACAACGTACAGGCATGCTCGCTGACAAACCTGAAAAAAGAACGCTTCTTGTAGAGCGATAAACGGTCTGACCGTATACACAAGGCATTGTAGCAGAGATGGCTTTTACCTCTGTCACCAATATGCAAATGCCTTGTGATAACCATGAAACACAATCTGTGAGCTGTGGTACATCTCCACTGTCGAGTTACTGGGCACTTGTATTTCACAGCGCCCATAGCCGTTCTTCTGCACTTTCCGTGCCCATAACAATCATTCTCCATTTTCTGCGCAAGCGCTATTTTCCACGAACATATTCTGGTATTTTTCATAAAAGCCCTCCATACTGACTTCTAAGAATGAGGCTACAAACACAGACAAGTGTAGGAATACTTTATGGCCTCTGAACCCAGGCTGCATTCAAGTTCCATTAGGGAACCCATGTGAATATTGGCAAATTTTAACAATTCTCACTTAAAAGTCCAATTTATTTAAAAAAATAATAATAAAATACTCACTGCCTGTAGAACGCCTTTAAATCTAGGACAAATGCTGTCTCTGTGCCAAATCTAAGGACTGTATCAGCGAAAATGACTTCACAAACTGAAAGTAAAAATAATTACCCCACCCTATATCAGGCACGAGACCACAATTAGTTTTATTATACAGTTTAACTACCCATCCTTCCATGAAACTTTTTTCACAACACTCCAGGCACTTTGAACTCTCTTTTCCTCAAGTCTCTGAGGCATGACAAACCATTTCAAACAGTTTCAACAGGGAAAAATCTGCTACGGTTTTCGCTGTTTCTCCGGTTAACAATGACCCGTCAACTTATGAGACAATCTGCCGTTGTAGGAGCGCCTATGAAGGGTGTGATTCGGTTCCTCTAGTTACCTCCAGTGCTGGGGATTCTGAACTAATTATACATTTTCAAGAAGCATATCCAAGGCTCTTTTCAGTTTGCTATAGCAGGCAGGATATTCAGTCAAACTGGCCTTCTTAGAAACCAATGAACCAGGGAACTATTTGTGCGAAAGTATATCCTGAAAGTGTTCAACCAATCAAGGGAAATAATTGTGGAATGATTCCAGTGAATTGGGATACTATGAACTGTAATACATAGATTTTTCCTAGATTCTGGCTTGCACGAACATTCAGTGAACTTACCCTTATCAATGCATTTTATAAGATGCGACCTCATTTTTGCGTTGTCATAATGCAAATAAACAAATTCATTGTCGAATGCCAGAGAAACAGCAAATGCTGTCGCATAAACTCCACAGTCATTTGTATTTGGCTGAATGTTATTATTCATGATCTTTATCGTGACAGAGCTATCAGGAGAACGGTGTAAGTTACAAACGCTTTTCTCTATACTAACACTACCATTGCCAAACAGGACTCCCGTTAGCGGACACATAAAAGTCGCCCATTGAAAATGTTTCATTTTAATTATTGCATGCTGTTGTTAAGATAATGTTAGCGTTATTAACGTCTCCGTTTCCATAGCATTCATTCTCCGTACGAAGAGCGCTGTTTTTCAGTGCTTTTATTAACAATGCTCGGATTTAAACGTAAATACCGGAATTATGTGAGCCTAATCACAAAACAAGAGGCCCTGAATCGCTCCCCGAGCAAAAAGGTTAAAGGTCAAGCTAGGGTCATCATTTGAATTTCCAAATGGTTCTGAAGAACTTTTTTGAATATTTTTTTTATGTATTTCTATGGTTCAAACCCAGGAAACCCCTGAGGCGGGGCCATTTTAGACCCTAGCGCCATCATTTGAACAAACTCGGTAAAGGACAACTAGGCAATGCATCATACCAAATTTCAAGCATCTGCACTATGGGGTTCTGGAGAAGAAGATTTTTAAGTATATTTTAATTTTGAACAAAAGACTCCCCACTCCAGGGCCATTTTGGATCCCAGGGCCACCATTTATACAAACTTTGTAGGAGTCCACCAGGCAATGCATCATACCAACTTTCAAGCATCTGAGCCAAGTGGTTCTGAAGAAGAAGATTTTTTAATATTTTTCTATGTATTTCTAAGGTTCAAACTCAGGACTCCCTGTTGTGGGGTCATTTTGGACCCTGGGACCATCATTAGAACATACTTGATAAAGGACTACAAGGCAATGCTACATATTAAATTTCAAGCATCTGAGCCAATTGCTTCTGAAGAAGAAGAAGAAGTTTTTGAATATTTTTCTAAGTATTTCTATGGTTCAAACCCAGGACCCCCTGAGGTGGGGCCATTTTAGACCCTGGGGTCATCATTTGAACAAACTTGGTAAAAGACCACTAGGCAATGCATCATACCAAATTTCAAGCATCTATGCCAAGCGGTTCTGAAGAAGAAGATTTTTGAATGTTTTTCTATTTATTTCTAAGGTTCAAACCTAGGACTCCCTGCCGTGGGGCCATTTTGGACCCTGGGGCCACCATTTGAACAAACTTGGTAAAGGACTACTAGGCAATGCACCAGAACAAATTTCAAGCATCTAAGCCTTGCGGTTCTGAAGAAGAAGATTTTTGAATATTTTTCTTTGCATTTCTATGGTTCAAACCTTGGACTCCTTGCCAATGGGCCATTTTGGACCCTTGGGCCACCATTTGAACAAACTTGGTAAAGGACTTTTAGGCAATGCTACATATTAAATTTCAAGCATCTGAGCCTTGCTGTTCTGAAGAAGAAGATTTTGAATATTATTCTATGTATTTCTATGGTTCAAAACCAGGACCCCCTTGTGCGGGGCCATTTTGGACCCTGGGGCCATCATTTGAACAAACTTAGTAAAGGACCATTAGGCAATGCTATATACCAAATTTTAAGCATCTGAGCCAAGTGGTTCTGAAGAAGAAGATTTTTGAATATTTTTATACGTATTGCTATGGTTCAAACCTGGGACTCCCTGCCCCAGGGCCATTTTGGACCCTTGGGCCACCATTTGAACAAACTTGGTAGAGGACCACTAGGCAATGCTACATAACAAATTTCAAGCATCTGAGCCAAGCAGTTCTGGAGAAGAAGATTTTTAAGTATTTTTTAGTTTCGAACCCAAGACCACTTGCCCCAGGGCCATTTTGGACCCTGGGGTCATCATTTGAACAAACTTGGTAAAAGACCACTAGGCAATGCTACAAACCAAATTTCAAGCATCTGAGCCAAGCAGTTCTGGAGAAGATTTTTAAGTATTTTTAGTTTCGAACCCAAGCCCCCTGCCCCAGGGCCATTTTGGACCCTGGGGCCACTATTTGAACAAACTTGGTAGAGGACTACTAGGCAATGCTACATATCAAATTTCAAGCATCTGAGCCAAGCAGTTCTGAAGAAGAAGTTTTTAAGTATTTTTCAGTTTCAAACCCAAGACCCCCTGCCCCAGGGCCATTTTGGACCCTGGGGCTACCATTTGAACAAACTTGGTAGAGGTCCACTAGACAATGCTTCATACCAAACATCAAAGCCCTAGGCCTAGTGGTTTCATAGAAGATGTCATTTAAAGCAAATTGTTGACGACGCACGACGGACGACGGACACTGGGTGATCACAATAGCTTACCCTGAGCCTATGGCTCAGGTGAGCTAAAAATCCGTGTTTTGTTAGAAATACCTAAAATTCCGTGTTTTGTCAACAATGCTACGGACATTTCCGTACCCGTCGGAACTTTCCGTAATTCCGCGAACCATGCCGGGAAACGTCCGTTATAGAGGCATTCGTTTTCCGGCTAGGTAGTCCGCTACGTTCCATGATTTATTTTAACAATGCACGGATTTATCCGTGTTTTCTCAACAATACTACGGACTTTTCCGTAATTACGTGAATCCGTGAAAGTTCCGTGTTTTGTCAACCTCCGATATTTTTGGCGGAAACATACTCCCTCTACGTTTTACCTTTCCATTTGGCTTGAAGCCATCAATCAAAACGTGCAGTTAAACTGCAATTATGAATAAACTTAGTGTTTTGCAAGTAGTTGCTAGATCTATAATTAAACAGAAAGTTTAGACGTGAAAAAGTAAATGCACAAGACTTAAGGCCCCATTGCTCTATCAACATGAAAATTTTTATCATGACGTATTGCTGCAAGCTTCTCACCACTGTGTCCATTCGTGTATGCCTATAAATGCGAGTTGGAGCAGTGTACGCCGAGTTAGAAGAAAACAAGTTTTGGAAATGTCATCATGGCTTTAAAGTAAGTTAATCTATCAGGGCTTTTCATCATCTAAATATAATAAACTAGTATGAGTGTATCTGTTACTGAATACGCTTTCAGACTGATATAGTTTCACGTGAATGCAATGTTCGATTTACAGAATATTATGCCAAATCAGCACATCCTTTCTAGTGAGAGTGCCTTTACTGAAAAGGAATTCAGTATTTCTTTACAAATACATGTGTCTTTTGATTGATAGGTCCCTTATTAGTTAGGCAGATATATATTACAGCTATTGTAATAGATGAATCGGTCAAAACCTGTCCGTTTTGAATATAGAAATCATTTGTAGACAGGTTGTAATGGTTTGAAGTGCACGCCGAGTTGCAAATACATAATTAACGAAAATACGGCGAGTTGGAGAACCCATGTACGCCGAGTTTAAGCTTTTTTGTAAAAAAAGGTGTACGCCTAGTTGGAGTAAAGTACTGCTCTGTGTGATTTTTTTTTAAATGACACACTTGCAGCTGTCTAGCTGAGCATTTATTAACATTGCTTTGTACTGATAGTGTCTAAAATACCAAAGTCAGTCAGTTGTTTTGGCTGTCCGATTGCTTGTATGAAAAATCATTCTAGTAGTAAATTCAACAGAATGATTGAGAATATTGTAAATGATTTAGGATCCACATTTTCCGGCACTTTAATATAGGGAAGTTACTTTCGTGACTTCCTGTTTGTTTTCCCAGATGAGGAAGCATTTCTAAAAGGTGCTCTACTCTTAAAGGAAAGAAAAAATTGCTTGGAGCCGAGCAAATTCTCTCTTTTAAAAGTTGACCCCTGTTGGAAAGGGAGGCAGAGTTGCTTCCCATGAAAGGGTACCTTAAGGTGATTGTTTTTATCAATGTACAAAGGGAAACATCTGTTGTGACTTCTTCATAAAAAAACTTCCAATCTGGGGCTCTTCTCTTAAAGGAAAGAATTTGCTGCGTGTGGAGCGATTCTTATCTTCAAGAATTTAGAAGGAAAGAAAGAATGAAAATGACAGAGTTTCTTCCCCTGAAACTGTATTCATTCACCCAATCAAAGTATCATTTTCTAAAGAAAATGAAAGTTACTGTTATGCTAAGGATAAGGACTATGATTATTGACTCTTTTGTAAGACTCTTTTCAGATTGAAATAGCTTTGAAATCTCTCTCAGTCGCTCTTTATTGGCAGACGCATTACTCTGTACGCTTCTCTAAATCAGATGGGTGTATACGCGTATAGTTCCACGTTTACTATGCCTTACTCCAGGTCGGGCCACTCTGAACCCTCAATTTTTCAAAAGCAACCCTAGAAAAAAACGTGTTGCCTATTTCTGTTATTTTCGAGTCCGTCCAAATTTTCGTCTTTCCGCAAAAATCTCGTAAAATGTAATTGTCCGTACTATGCACAGGAGATAAATATGTTAACTGGGAGACGGTCTTGCAGATAGAATTATGTTGCAGGCATGTGGATGGGGTGTTAACATTGTGTCCGAATATGCATGCGCAGAAACGTAAAGCCCTTAACGTAGCGACTACATCCGCTTAAACTCTGTGTTTCTTACTGGGCTTAAAGGAGTGATCACGTTGTTTGTTGTTTGCCCATTCGTTCTTGTTTTAAGGAGACTACAGTCCCTGGTTACAAAACCATATCAGGCACATTGACTCAGTGTGTGTTGTGTTTTGCGTGTACATGTACCGTCCTGCCGGTTTTATCAGACGTACACCACCACCGACGTTCATTGACGCTGTAATCACCAACCGCGACTCTGATGCTACTTATTTCAGCTCAGAACACACTGGCTTTGGCTGTGTATTTTCTGGTCTATTGGAAAAATGGATCGGACATGTGCCGTCCGTGGGAGTCTAACCTTGGGCACTTTGTGTGAAAGGCGAAGATTATCCACTAGACAAGGCGCTCCACAGGGCGGGGCGGCGGTGACGGGGATGCGAAGGTGTTAGATACCGATATTTTTTTTGAGTTGTATCAAAAGGGACAGAAGCTTATAACATACTTATCAGCCTGTGCGTGTGGTTAAGGGTATAAAGCTTATAACCATGGGCAGACTGCTTTTGCACTATGTGATACGCAACCTTTTTACTCGCAGCTCAGTCAGCGTTAATGGTTGGTGCTTGCTGGTTTTAGCTAGGATGCTTCGAAATTTTCTTCAGGGAACAGTTTATTATTTTTTTTCTTTTTTTTTTCGTATTATCACAGTACTTAAAACGCAAAATGTAGCTTCATAATTGACTCTGACTATCAGTGGAAAGGCGCTCAGATACACGATTTCCTTTCAACAAATACAAAATCTGTTATGTATGTCAGGTCTCTATAAAAACCAGAGGACCAATGGTCCTGTAGCTCACCTGACACTTGGTCCTGGTATATATTTAAATGCTTTTATACATGTATACAGCACCAGGGCAGGGGCAGATAACCCCCCTCCCTTGGGGATTAATGTTGAGTCCCAATTCTATATACCAAGCCACAAGGTCACTGGGCCTTTGTTTCTGGACAAAGGTTTCTGAAGGGTTTTTATCATATATGGGCGTGGTGGCCACCATGTTCATGTGACCATGACCATCTGAACAAACTTTGATTCCTTTGACCCAGTATAAAAGCTCCATATGAAATACAGTAATCATTTGTATAAACTATGATGGGCCTGAGTTTCCAGTGCTACATGCCGGTACCAAGTTTCAAGGTTATAGACCTTTCGGTTCTCGAGAAAAAGACATTTGAAGAGTTTTTACCGTATATGGGCATGGTGGCCATCTTGGTCAAGTGACCAAGACCATCCGAACAAACTATGGTTCCTTTAAGCCGGTGAAGCTCCATGTGAAATATGTCTTCAATTGACCCCAGTGGCCTCTGAGAAGATGTTTGAAAATGTTGACTGGTGACAGAATCTCAATGACCTTGTACAAAAGTCAAAGAATGACCTTGACCTTTACCAACAAAATATCTTCATCTGGTCATTTAGTCAACCATATATACAAAATACTGTACCTTAGACTTAAATAGTTTCTGAAAAATCCACTGTTTAAGCATTTTCCCATATAAAAACCTACATAATGTACCAAAGTTGACAGTTTCATAAATTAGGTCAAGGTCAATGCACAATCATTTGTATAAACTATGATGGGCTTGAGTGCCCAAAGCTACATACCAAGTTTCAAGGTCATACGCCTTTTGGTTCTGGAGAAGAAGATTTTGAAGGGTTTTTACCTTATACGGGCATGGCGGCCATCTTGGTCAAGATCCCGAGAACAAACTTTTATTCCCCGATCACACTTAGACTCCATCTGAAATTTTGCTTCAATCAAACCAGTGGTTTCAGAGAAGATGTTTTGAAAATCTTGATGATGGACAGACCGACAAACTGACCTTGACCTTCAGTGACATAATAGCTTCATCTGGTCATTTAGTTGACCATATATACACCACGTATTGTACCTTAGACTTAAATAGTTTCTGAGAAATCCACTGTATAAGCGTTTTCCCATATAAAAGCCTAACATACCAAAGTTGACCATGTCGTAAATTAGGTCAAGGCCAATGCAAGGTCATTATTTGTATAAACTATGATGGGCTTGCATGCTCGATGCTACATACCACGTTTCAAGATCATAGGCCTTTTGGTTCTGGAGAAGAAGGATTTTTGAAGGGTTTTTACCATAAATAGGCATGGCGGCCATCTTGATCATGTGACCCAAACCCCGGGTATAAACTCTAGTTCCACTATCCCACTGAGACACCATATGAAATTTGGCTTCAATCTCCCCAGTAGTTTCGGAGGAGAAGATGTTTGAAAATTTTGATGACGGACAGACCGACAAAATGACCTTGACCTTCAGTGACATAATATCTTCATCTGGTCATTTAGTTGACCATATATACCACGTATTGTACCTTAGACTTAAATAGTTTCTGAGAAATCCACTATATAAGCGTTTTCCCATATAAAAGCCTAACATACCAACGTTGACCATGTCGTTAATTAGGTCAAGGTCAACGCAAGGTCATCATTTGTACAAACTATGATGGGCTTGCATGCCCAAAGCTATATACCAAGTTTCAAGGTCATAGGCCTTTTGGTTCTGAAGAAGAAGATTTTTGAAAGTTGTTTACCATATATGGGCATGGCGGCCATCTTGGTCATGTGACCCAGATCCCAGGTATAAACTTTCGTTCCCCCATCCGACTGAGACTCCATATGAAATTTTGCTTCAATCACCCCAGTGGTTTCAGGGGAGAAGATGTTTTGAAAATCTTGACGACGGATGGTCCGACGGAATGACCTTGACCTTTAGTGACATGATATCTTCATCTGGTCATTTAGTCAACCATGTATACAACATATTGTACCTTAGACTTAAATAGATTCTGAGAAATCCACTGTTAAAGCATTTGCCCATATAAAAGCCTAACGTACCAAAGTTGACCATGCCCTAAATTAGGTCAAGGTCAACGCAAGGTCATCTTTTGTATAAACTATGTTGGGCCCACATGCCCAATGCTACATACCAAGTTTCAAGGTCATAGGCCTTTTGGTTCTGTAGAAGAAATTTTTTGAAGGGTTTTTACTATATATGGGCGTTGCGGCCATCTTGGTCATGTGATCCAGATACCACGAACAAATTTTCGTTTCTCCAGCCCATGGAGGCTGCATATAAAATTTGGCTTTGATCGGCCCAGTGGTTTCAGAGATGAAGATATTTGAAAATCTTGACGACGGATAGTCCGACGGAATGACCTTGACCTTTCGTGACATAATATCTTCATCTGGTCATTTAGTCGACCATGTATACCAAGTATTAAACCTTAGAATTAAATAGATTCTGAGAAATCCACTGTTTAAGCGTTTTCCCATATAAAAGCCTAACGTACCAAACTTGACCATACCGTAAATTATGTCAAGGTCAACGCAAGGTCATGATTTGTATAAACTATGATGAGCCCGCATGCCCGATGCTACATACCAAGTTTCAAGGTCATAGGCCTTTTGGTTCCGGAGAAGAAGATTTTTGAAGGGTTTTTACCATATATGGGCGTGGCGGCCATCTTGGTCATGTGACCCAGATACTGCGAACAAACTTTCGTTCCCCTAACCCATGGAGGCTGCATATAAAATTTGGCTTTGATTGGCCCAGCGGTTTTGGAGAAGAAGACCTTTGAAAATGGTGCACGGACGACGGACGGACTACGGAGCAATGCCATACTAAGAGCTCACCTTTGAGCCTTCGGCTCAGGTGAGCTAAAAAGGCTCGTGAATACAGATTGATTGATTGATTGATTGATTTGATGCTTAACGTCCACGGTAAACAGCTATGGTCATTTCGGGACGGTCATAAATACAGAGCATGGTACATGTTTGGTCATTAGTCGTTGAGCTTGACGTTTATGTACTCCAACTCGCGGTACACCCTTATGTCAATAATGATTAAACTAGGCGTGCACAGGTCCTGAAACTCGGCGTGCACTTTGGCAACACCCCTGGTGCAAACAAATACAAACAGCTCTCTCAGTTTTACGATCAGCATTTTGTGACTTCGCTCTGATCGTCACAAATGGGTCATTTCTAATAACATTTTGTAATTTTGGTAAATGAAGACAGTGTTTGCATTTATTTCGTACAAATTAAGACCAGTAGTAAATATTTTGACATGTTTTGCAAGAATTTGCGATGTTTCTCGTGTTATTACAAGAGGTGGTGCTTTGAAAATTTACCTGCGGTTGTAGATGATGCCTAAGACGAAAAATGCCAAGAAGAGAGGGACATAAACCTTAGTTATCTGTTAAAACACATGGCAAACACTTACCTCTAGTCCGCGAACATTCTCTGAAGGTGTTCTAACTCGTCGTACACTGCTCCAACTCGCATTTATAGGCGTACACGAATGGACACAGTGTCTCACTATATTCTAGTTTTCGTCATTGTAAATGACCGTGATAAGCCAGCTTTAAACAAATAATGCATCCTTGAGTTTCACATAAAAACGGTTTGAAAACTTATAGGGGTCAATGATCTACTGTTGAATTAAATAGTAAAAATACAATATACAGGCGTGGACTATAATCACTATCCCGCCTATGTTTATATAGCTATGGTAGACGGGAAAAACAGACCATGAAAATGTATTTTGTGGACCGACTTGTTATTTTTCAAAAATCTTGCTTTCTCTCCATTTTGCCAGTTATATGACTTAATATATGCACATCAATCCCCATTTTATTACCAAACACAAAGACTGAACCGCCTTTACAATGATATGAGCTTGTATGATTCGAGTTTATACTTTTTTACCACTGATAGGACTATGGAGACTTTTACAGGATCCATTTCTGTACCTATGGGACATTATGAAAATCTTATCACTCAGTGTAAGAGATTTTTAACTTAAAATTATGTCCTAAACTAGCATGCGATGACCTGCCATTATGGAATCCGACTAGAATTTGTCGAAAAATTGCAACATGGCACTAAAAATATTGTATCTACATCAGTACATTCGCACAGCTATACATATAGATGGCTCTACTTAATACTTAAGCTTCTTTTCCTCCGGGTTTCCCGATTTTTTTTTTCACCCAATTTTCCTGTTTACATCATTATCTACAAAACTTAACCAAAATAGAACATGTATGGCCACCTTGCTTCTTTAACAGGCTGCCTCGAAATTCGTACGTATGAGACAAACTGTATTTTTAAAAGATAGTATATTTTGCTTAAATAGAATATAAAAAGGGAAGGCTTAAATAGAATATAAAAAGGGAAGCAAAACACAGTTTTTTCTCTTCTTTCAGTCCTTCATATGTGTAAGCAAATGAATGGGAAATTCCTTTCTCCTCTTTAAAAATTACAACAACCTGCCCAGAATTACATTGTCCATATTCCTCAATTTGAATTTATGTATCTGTACACAGTTACCACATAACAGAACTCAGGTGTCACTGTTTGAAGGCCATAATCAGTTTTAATATGCAAATTTAAATGTATTCTCAAGAAAGTGCTGCTTGTTAGCTGTTTTATTATCAGTACTGCTGAATGCCAAAAAACTTACGTATGGGACAGTAATGTTATATCAGTGATACTGTACAGAAATTACCGCAGAAAAGCAAGTGGTTGCTTTTATTTTCTTTTTGTTTTAATCTTTTAAAATTCAGAGACTGCAAATGAAATGCTGTGTCCTAGAGAGTCGTTGTTTTAAGCCAAATTTAATTGTAAAAGCCTGGTTTTAATCCTTTGACATAAAAAGCCATGGCATGAGCCATATTACAAAGACACATAATAAGTAGGGCCTACAGAGTACAAGTACCATGCATCAAAATATCTATATCAGCTTTCAGAAATGCTTGTGAAAATCTGTTTGTATCGGACAAAATAAATCTTACGTATGGAACGTTTCAACAGCCTTTGACTTTTCGAAATACAAGAGTAACTTGAAGCTCATAACCAGTCAACATTTATTGACAATGTATGGCAGCGGCTCTTTTACATATGATTAGTATATCATTGACAAAGAAATGCTTAAGAAACATCCTAGACACTTGATTGTTATCTATGACTTGAAACTCATAATTTCCTATATAAAAAAAAAACTTGCTTTTGTGAGTTCTATTCATTCAGCTGAATATTAGGGAGCATCACCTAAGCTTGCACAGACAGTAATAGGGTATACTTACTTTGTCGATTACGATAACGACACGGTAGTGAAAAACCTGCAAATACAGTACGATAAAATATATCGTAAATGCATACTTGCAACCTGGATGACTTGCAGTGTACGTCATTTGTGTCGCACCTGCTTTAGCAAGGTGTGATATAGGAGTTCACTTTTCCGTACGTCAATTATTCCGTCCGTCAGTCCGTCCACAATTACGTCGACCCTAACGTTCGTGTCCATTTTTCTCAATCTATGATACATACACATCAAACCTGGTATAAAGTTTTTCCTTAGAATGGTCTTGAGGAACCTTGCACTTATTTTGACCTTTGACCTATTTTTTTTAATGTAATGACTTAGTAAAATTTTATACCAAAAATTACGACAACCCTAGTGTTTAAGTCAATTTCTCTCCATCTGTGATACCTGCAATATTCAAACCTGACATAAAGTTTTTTCTTAGAATGATCTAGAGGATTGTTGCCTTTATTTTGAGCTTTGACCTATATTTTATGCTCGGCTGACTTAGTAAAATTTTACATCAAAAATTACGTCAACCCTACCATACTGGTCCATTTCTCTCAATCTATGATACCCACAGTCATCAAACCTGGTATAACGTTTCTGCTTAGGTTGATCTAGAGCATTGTTGCACTTATTTTGAACTTTGACCCATATTTCATGCTCTGCTGACTTCGTAACATTTAATCGACCCTATCGTTTAAGTCCATTTCTCTCAATCTATGAGATCTAGAATAATCAAGCCTGGTATAAAGTGTCATCTTAGAATGTACTCGAGGATTAATGCGCTTGTTTCAACCATTGACCTATATTTCAAGTGCTGCTGATTTTGTAATATTTCATATCCAAAATTGTGTCTAGGTTTTGAGTCCATTTCTGTACAATAGGTATAATCATCAAGTCTGGCTTGAAAATTCTTCGGGGATGCTGGTATTATTTGTACCCTTGACCTATATATCATGCTCAGTTGCCTTTGGAAATTCTATGTCAACCTGGCATCCATGATTATATGGACAAGAGCATTCAAGTCCATGTCTCACTAGCTATAGTACCTACAATTATCAGACATGTCATAAAATGTTTTCTTAAGCTTGTGTCCTCGATTATTTGACTACTTTGTACCTTTAACGCAAAATTTTAACTCTGTTGACCGTAGAGCTTTATGTATAGAACTGCATCTTTTCTAGTTTGTAAGTCCAATTTGCTCAAATTTCTACATAAATTCATCAGACCTAGGGTACACTTTCCTCTAAACATGGTATCTACTACTGAGAAAGCATAAGGCAGATGCGACATAGTTTTCCGCGTAATTCTTGTCAATAGCAGTTTCACATTTTTTTAGGTATCACACACACACACTCACACCCACACACACACACACAAGCAAGGACGACGTTCTACATGTATCTGAAATCTCTTTTTTTCATGCAAGTGCAATTAGGCGCGGGTTTTAAATCACGCTTTACAACCTTTGAAAAGTGCACATACAGTCGAATGGCTTCTTTGACAAGTTTGACATTAAGTAGGCAGTTATTAGGTATCATAATGTGTTTTCTTTAAATGACTACAAAGGCACAAATGTATTTGATTTGAAGCCGTATTTCCGAAGAAAAACAGAACTAAAATGTGTTTAATGTGTTGCAATCTTCAAGTCATTACATCTATAAAATTACAACTCATATTCACCCCTGTTCAGCTATGTGTATACAAGGTCTGTTTCGAAACGAAAAAGAACTGTAACGAAATGAAAAACAGTCATTTTTCTAAACGACCTGATAACCTTATGAAAGAAAGTATTTGACTTTCTTCTGCCCCCTTTGGCAGAAGGTACCTTGTGCGCAAATCCTCCTACAGTTTATCATGATTCATTCTAAAACTTTGCAGGCTTCTTTTACATGGTCTGTAGAATGTGCATGTGCTCGGATTATTTTCACCACTTTTTTCACTTTGCGGACTTAGTCATGTTCTGAACATCAAAAGACCAGTTGAGTAGGAACCTTGTGTGAGCAAATTCCTCGACAGTGTTTTATGCATCATTCTGAAACTATGCGACCTTCTTTATCATGGTCTGTAAGCACGTATGTCTTAGATTTGCTCGAATATGTTTTATTGCCCTCGAAGGGTGAGCATATAGTCGCCGCCTTGTCGTCCCGTCTGCCCGTCCTTCCGTCCGTCACACTTTGTCCGGAGTATGTCTCTGAAAGTATAAGAGGGAACTCAATGAAACTTCACTCACTGAAAGAGGGCACTGGGGGAAAGTGCAGAGAGCAAGAACCATAACTGTACCACAAGTAATTAAAAAGTTACCCCCCCCCCCCTTCCTAGCTTTTACACTATTTTGCTTGTCCGGAGCATTTCTCTTACAGTATTACAGGGAACTAATTAAACTTCACACATTGATAGAGGACAGTGGGGAGAAGTGCAGGGTACAAGAACCATAACCCAACAAGTAATTACAAAGTTATCTCCCTAGACTTTACAGTATTTTGCTTGTCCGGAGCATATCTCTGAAATAATTAAAGGGAACTTAATGAAAATTCACACATTGATAGAGGGCAATGAGGAAAACTGCAGAGTACCAGAACCATAACCCTATTACAATTAATTACAATGTTATCTCTCTAGATTTTACAGGTTTTTTTTTGCTTGTCCGGAGCATATCTCTGAAAGTATGAGGGAACTAAATGAAACGTCACACATTGATAGAGGACAATGAGGACAAGTGCAGAGCAAAAGAACCATAACCCTACCACAAGTAATTACAAAATTATCTCCCTCCCTAGATTTTCAGTATTTTGCTAGTTTGGAGCATATCTCTGAAAGTATTAAAGGGAACTAAATGAAACGTCACACATTGATAGATGGCAATAAATGGAGCACGAGAACCATAACCATATTACAAGTAATTACAAAGTTATCTCCTTTCCTAGTTTTTCCAGTATTTTGTTTGTCCAGAGCCTGTTTCTTTAAGTATCAAAGTGAACTAATTGAAACTTCACATATCAATAGAGGGCTCTGAGAGGAAAGCAGAGCACAAGAGCCATAACGCTATTACAAGTCATTACATAGTTAGCTCCCTTCCTAGTTTTTTCAATATTTTGTTTGTCCGGAATATATCTCTAAAAGTGTTGAAGAAAGTGTAATGAAACAAGATATTGATAGAGGGCAATGAGAAGGGGTGCCAAGCACAAGATCCTCAACCCTGTTTTTATTTTTGGAGTTACTTCCCTTCTTATTTTTTCTCACCTGTATGCTTGTAAGGAGCATATCTCTGAAAGTACTTAACAAAAGGATTAGATGAAATTTTACACATTAATAGATGACGATGGAAGGAAGTGCAGGGCGCAGAAAACATAATCCTATTGCAAGTAATTTTGGAGTTGTTCCCTTCTTTTTTTTTATTTCTCAATCATCTGCTTGTCCAGCGAAAATCTCTGAAAGTGTTAAAGGCACCGAAATGAAATTTCACTATTAGTATAAGGATAACCATTTCACTATCGCACACCTTGGGGGAGCATCCATCGGTTCCACAAATTATCTCGTTTACCACTTTTTTCGCTTGGCAAACTTTGTCATTTTTCAGTATCAGAAGTACTATTGAGTAGGTACCTTGTGTGCGCAACTCCTCCTACAGTTTTTCATGAATCATTTTGAAACACAGCAGGCTTCTTCTTCATTGTCTAAATGTGCATATACTTTGAAGTTATGCTTGGATAATTTTTACCACTGGTTTCACTTTGCGAATTTAGTCATTTTTCAGCATCAGATGACCTGTTGAGTAGAGACCTTGTGTGCGCAAATCCTCCTACAGTTTTTCATGAACCATTTTGAAACTTAGCAGGCTTCTTTATAGCATGTAGATGTGGATGTGACTTAGGGATTATGCTCGGATAATTTGACCACTTTTTCAGTTTGCGAACTTATTCATTTTTTTTTCAGCATCAGAAGCACTATTGAGTAGGGACATTGTATGCGCAACTACTCAGTTTTTCATGAATTATTCTGAAAGTTTTCAGTCTTCTATTGCATGGTCTGTATATATGCATGTGTCTTGTGCATTAAGCTCCGGTATTTTTACCACTTTTTATGCCCCCAACTTTTGAAAAGTGCTTTTGGCTTGTCCGTCCGTGCGTGTGTGTGTGTGCGTCACACTTTTCATGATTGCTGTAACTTTAGAATCCTGCAAGCTAGGGTCTTGAAATTTCATATATGGATTCCTCATGGAAAATTAGCTAATACCTATTTTTTTCTATTCGCAGTTATGCCCCTTTTTGGAGTTATGCCCCTTTTTGAAAAATGAGATAAATATCTTGTTAGCAAGATATCTCAAAAAGTATTTGAGCTATGGCATTGATATTTGGTATACTGATTGAATATGAGGAGTAAATTACCTGATTAACTTTTGAGACAATTCCGTAAAATATTGATGGAGTTATGGCCCTTGTTTGAATTTGGCATTTTTCCAACTTTTGAACCGCTTGAGCTAGGAAGCTGATTTGTGCTATAGCAGTAGTTGTTGATGTGTTAAATACTTTAGTACAGGGTTAGGTAACCCTGCATTCATTATTTAATGAGTTACTTCCCCTGATGTTCAGTACTTATGCAGCTACTGAGTTCAAGAACCACTAGGCATAGGGTTTTGCAATTTCATATATGGATTCCTTGCAGAAAATTAGCTGACATGTATTTTTTTCTTTTCCCAGTTATGCCCCCTTTTTGGAGTTATGCCCCTTTTAAAAAATTGAGATAACTGTCTTGTTAGCAAGATGGTTCTCAAAAAGTATTTTAGCTATGGCCTTGATATTTGGTATACTGATTGGGTATGAGGAGTAGATTACCTGATCAACTTTGGGGAGAATTCCGTAAGTTTTTATGGAGTAATGGCCCTTGGTTGAATTTGGCATTTTCCAACTTTTTAATCGCTTGAGCTAGGAAGCTGATTTGTGGAATAGTAGTAGTCCTTTATGAGTTTGATACTTTAGTACAGGTAACTCTGCATTCGTTAATTACGCAGGTATTAAAAGTATTTGAGCTATGGCCTTGATATTTGGTATGCTGATTGGGTATGAGGAGTAGATTACCTGATCTTTCTTGGACAATTCTGTAAATATTTATGGAGTTTTGGGCCTTGTTTAAATTTAGCATTTTTCCAACTTCTGATTTACTTGATCTAGGAAGCTGATTTTTTGTTTAACAGTAGTTCTTGATGTGTTTAATATTTTAATGAAGATTAGGTAACTCCTTTTCAGACTTAAACATTCAAAAGTTTGACACCTTTAGAAGCAAGCATATGGTTGGGGGCATTGTGTTTCACAAACAAAATTTCAAGTTTTATTTATTTTATATTTCTATTTTTTTTTTTTTTTTTGCTTTGTGAACTTAGGTCTTGTCGAATAGGTACCTTGTATGTGCAACTTCATAAAACATTTAGATACTTTGAATGCTATTCTTAGACGGTCTCTAGATGTGCATGTGGTTTTGAGATCCGGTCAATAGGCGGAGAACATAAATTCATCGACTTTGCTTATGTACGTCGATGGTAATTTGCCCCTGGCTATAAATAATAGACTCACAACAAACGTTTATTGTCACTTTTCAGCACTGAAACAATCGAGTATGTTATTGCTGAGGTTTTTCTATTCGGTGCCAATACGATCATACTCATAAATTCGTTTTGTCGGGAACTTGTCCTTTCATATTCGATGACAATATGTGCCATTGTGACGTCCCTGAAATGACGAATGACTTCTATATTTTGTTGCTCAAACACCTTGTATACAGGTAAAGTTTGTAATTATTATCACAGTCTTCGATGATCGCAGAAAGAGCGTGAACTGGTCGGGGCAGTGCAGTGCGATACAAATGAAACCTTCGAAACCCTGCGGTAGTTGGTTAGCGCTTGAAATTTTAGAAACCGAATCAATGCAAAGCGGATAATTGCCAGATCCAGAAGGTCTTCAGTGATCTTCTTGTAAGCTTAATATTCGTATGTGTTCAAGTGACACTTTTGATTTTAATTTCCTTTGGCTACGAAGCTTGCGTGTAACAGTCAAAACTTTATAAACGAGTCTCCTAGTACACTGGTTATGCTTGTGCTGGATTGAATACTCGCTATTCTGCCACTTTCATCTTATGCAGTTTTCTCAAGTAAATAAGCATGTAAGATGATTATTTATCGAGGGCAACTCAGATTTGCAACCTTACCTTCTTGAGGTCCTTTGATAAGCCATATACACATAAAACATACAAAGTACAACTTTGAAAACAATAATGACAATCTATCTTACAGATATGGCGAAGAAATCTCTCTCTCTCTCTCTTTCATACGCATTAACGTATATGATATCTAGTCTTGACTAGAAAGAGGTATTCTTGGCAAAAACTCGGATAATCGATTTTTAGACTTCCCGTAGAGTCAGCTTTAGAAACTACGCCGCAAAAATAGTATCCCCAAAATGCCTTGCAAGTTTATAAATATTTTACTTCCAATTGCTTTATTGGTGAATGGATGATTTGCACTTTTATATCGTTCTTTTCAACAGTATTTCAGTCATATCAGAACAATAAAGCGCTGTGCAAAGGAACCATGCGAGTGAAAAGATTTTCACCTCATGAGGAATCGAACTTAGCAAGTCAGCGCTTAACTCGCTGATTAGTAAATTGAAGTCAGCTACTTGTATATTTATATGCTGTATCATTTCTTGTCAGTATCAAACGGAACTCTAATGAGAAAAAAGACGCACACATGATTAAGCAAACAACACTATTATCATAGTGTTTATTTTAATTCAAGGACGTTCAAACCTTCGTTTTAGATTGGATTACGTGAATGAATGAATGAAGTCAAACATAATACAAATTTTCGTTCCGGGCATACTTTTTCACGATTTTGGCACCTACTTTCCCGGTATTTTCACTAAAATTTCGCATATAATAGAGCTACATTTAGGCTTTGCAGGGTCATGATTTCATTTTTATGCCCCGAAGGAACTTCGGGTGGCATATTAAAATCGCACCGTCCGTGCGTCCGTCCGTAACAAATCATGTCTCAGCCATAACTTATAACCTACTGAAGCAAATTTGATGAAACTTCACAGAAAGATAGAACACATTGAAAAGGTGTGTCGCGCACAAGAGTTTGGTCCCTACGCCGAAGGTCAAAGTCACAATTGGGTCAAAGGTCAAATGTCTTAAATTGTGTCTCAGCTATAACTTATAAACTGCTGAAGCAAATTTGATGAAACTTCACAGATAGATAGAGCACAATAAGAAGGTGTGTCGTGCACAAGAGTTTGGTTCCTAAGGTCAAGGTCACTGTCGGGGGTTAGAGGTCAAATAGTGTCTCTGCGATTACTTTAAAACTACATAACTGAATTTCATCAGATTTCACAGAAATATAAAGAGTAATGAGAAGATTTGTCACATATAATATCCATATTCCCAAACCCAAGGCCAAGGTCACTGTCGGGGCTTAGAGGTCAAATAGTGTCTCTGCGATTACTTTAAAACTACATTACTGAATTTCATCAAATTTCACGGAAATACAAAGCATGATGAGAAGGTTTGTCACACATAATATTTATATTCCAAAACCCTAGGTCAAGGTCACAATCTGGGGTCAGATGGCAAATCATGTTTCAACAATTGCTCATAAATATACAAAAGCAAATTTCCTTAAACATCAAGGAAAGATGAAGCTTCATGAGAAGGTGAGACACACACAAGATAAAGGCTTTCAAACCCAAGTTCAAGGTCACAGTCTGAGGTCAAAGGTCGTTTCTCCTCAATTACTAAAAAGACTTCTTAAGCAAACTGTATTAAACTTTCTGAAATGGTAATACATAATGAGACGGTATGTCACAAACAAAATTTAGGTTCCTGTACCAAAGGTCAGGGTCATAATCAGGGCACATAGGTCAGATTATATCTCCAAACTGACTGGAGGCTGCTGAAGTGAATTTCATCAAACTTCACAGAAAGGTAAAGCATGATAAAAAGGCATCTCACTTGCAAGATTTGGGCGGCCTTGGTCACAATCAGGGTCAAAGGTCAGTTTAAGGGGCCTTCGGGGGCATCTGTTACTTACTCTAACATTTCTTGTTCATACTGATTTTAAATAACGTAAAACTTACCCAATAGTCACGGCCTTGAGTACGACTGAGTTACCTATCGGAACATTTCACTTTAATCTGCACAGGAACCTTTCCTAATAGTGAAAATATTTAAAACTACTAACACGAGCTGTAGTGAAAGTAGAGAAGCGATTTAAAAGAGAAGGAGCTATTTTGGTAACAGAGAATACACAAAGAAACACCAAGAGGGTCATGATGCCCTGAACCGCTCACCTGATTGTGGTGGCCATGTAGGTCATGTTGACCTAGACCGCTTGAATAAATTTACGCTCCCTCAGCCCCTAGAGGCTGTGTATGAAATTTGGTTACAATTAGCCCAGTGGCTTTTGAGGTGAAGTTTTAAATTATCAAAATATGAGACATCGGTCAGAGGTCACAGAATGACCTTAACCTCTTGTACCCACAAATCTCCCATTTACTAACTAAGACGACTGAATATATCAATTTTTAGGCCAAAATCTTCTAAACTTGCCATGAAAGCTTATGTTCTAGCATTTTCCAATACTTAACCTTGCCTTAAAAAGGTAAGGTCAGCTCAAGGTCATCATTTGATTAATCTTGATAGTACTTGAGTACCTGATGCTATATACAAAGTTTCAAGACCATCGATCAGTTGGTTCTTGAGAAGATTTGTAAAGGTTTTTGCCCTATATGGGTATGGCGGCCATGTTGGTCATGTGACCCAGACCTTTGAACAAATATTCGTTCCTCAGCCCCTAGAGGCGCTATATGAAATTTGGTTAGAATTGGCCCAGTGGCTTTTGAGGAGATGTGTGAAATTATCACAGTATGAGAGATGAGGGTCAAAGGTCAAAGAATGACCATGAACTCTTGTACATATTAATTTTCATGTACTCATTAAGATGACTGTATAAACAAATTTTTAGGTCAAAATGTTCAATCTTCAGTTTCCAAGATATCTTATGTTTGCAGTATTTTCCCTTATAAAAGCTACAAAAAGCAAATTTGACCTTACCGAAAAAGGTCAGGTTCAACCCAAGGTCATAATTTGAACAACCTTGGTAGGGCTTCTGTACCCGATGCTACATACCAAGTTTCAAGGCCATCCGCCTACTGGTTCTTGAGAAGAAGATTTTTAAAGGTTTTTACCATATGTGGGCGTGGCGGCCATGTTGGTCATGTGACCAAGACCGTTTGAACAAATTTTTGATTCCCCTGCCCCCGACAGGCTCTATATGAAATTTGGTTACAATTGGTCCAGTGGCTTTTGAGAGGATGTGTGAAATCGTCAAAATATGGGAGACCATGGTCAAAGGTCAAAGAACGACCTTGACATCTCATACTCATAAAATCTTCGTATACTCATTAAGATGACTGTATATACCAATTTTTATCCCAAAATTTTCAACAGTTTCCAAGATCTTATGTTCTAGCATTTTGTCATATAAAAGCACAAGGAAGCAAATCTGACCTTACCGTACAAAAGGTGGAGGTCAACCCAAGGTCTTAATTTGAATGATCTTGGTAGTACTTGCGTACTCAATGCTAAATACCAAGTTTCAAGGCCATCGGCCTATTGCTTCTGGAGAAGCTACATACCAAGTTTCAAGACCATCGGCCTATTGCTTCTGGAGAAGAAGATTTTTCTAGGTTTTTACCATATATGGGCGTGGCGGCCATGTTGGTCATGTGACAAAGACCGTTTGAACAACTTTTCGTTCCTAAGACCCCTGGAGGCTACATATGAAATTTGGTTACAATTGGCCCAACGGTTTCAGAGAAGTCGTTTGAAAATGTGGACGGACACCGAAGCCTTACCAACCTATAAGCTCCCGCGGAGCCGCTGGCTTAGGTGAGCTAAAAATAGCAGACTATTGGTAGTACTTGCCAACATTAATGAGTATGGTCGTGAGAAGTCTTGAAATTCGCAACACTCCCTCGCCCAATAATAACAAAAGATAAACAAATGTGAAACATAGGATACACAACTGCCAAGTACCAGGATACCCAATTAGTCCGTACAATTTGGTGATTAGTATGTTGTGGCTACTATTTGGAAACAAGAGGGCCATGAGGCCCTGAATCGCTCACCTGAGCAACTGGCAAAGTGGCTTTTTCTTATATCTAAAATTGTCAAAATATGAGTTTTGGGTTAAAAGTCAAAGAATGTCCAAGACCTTTTGTGCTCATAAATCTTCATGTACTCATTAAGACAGCCATATATACCATTTTTTGGGTCAAATCTTCAAAACTTTCCATGAAATCTTATGTTCTAGCAATTTCCCATATTTGACCATGCCATAAAAAAAGTCAAGGTAAACCCAAGGTCATCGTTTGAACAGTCTTGGTAGTACTCCATGCTACTTACCAAGTTTCAGGGCCATTAGTGTATTGGTTCTGGAGAAGAAAAATATTAAAGGTTTATACCATAAATGGGTATAGCGGCCAAGTTGGTCATGTGACCTGGACTGTTCGAACAAATTTTTGTTCAATCAACCACTGGAAGATATGAAATGTGTTTACAATTGGCCCTTTGGCTTTTGAGGAAATCTTTAATAATGTCAAAATATGAGTTTTGGGTCCAAGGTCAAAGAATGACCTTGACCTCTTGTACTCATAATTCTTCATGGCCTCATTAAGATGATTGTATATACCAATTTTTAGGCCAAAATCTTCAAAACTTCCCATGAAATCCTATGTTCTAGCATTTTTCAGTATTTGACCTTGCCGTAGAAAAAGATCAAGGTCAACCCAAAATCAAGATTTGAACAATCTTGATAGTACTGGAGTACCCAATGCCACATACCAAGTTTTAAGGCCACTGGTCAATTGGTTCTGGAGAAGAAGATTTTTAGCTCACCTGAGCCAGCGGCTCCGGGGGAGCTTATAGGATGGTAAGGCTCCGTCGTCGTCCGTCGTCCGTCCGTCCGTCGTCCGTCTACAATTTCAAACGACTTCTCCTCTGAAACCGCTGGGCCAATTATAACCAAATTTTATATGCAGCCTCTAGGGAACTTAGGAACGAAAAGTTGTTCAAACGGTCCTGGTCACATGACCAACATGGCCGTCACGCCCATATATGGTAAAAACCTAGAAAAATCTTCTTCTCCAGAAGCGATAGGCCGATGGCATTGAAACTTGGTATGTAGCATTGGGCATGCGAGTATTACCAAGATTGTTCAAATTATGACCTTGGGTTGACCTTGACCTTTTTTACGGTAAGGTCAAATTTGCTTCCTTATGCTTTTATATGGCAAAATGCTGCAACATAAGATATCTTGGAAACTGTTGAAGATTTTGGCCTATAGATTGGTACATTCAGTCATCTTAATGAGTACATGAAAATTTATGAGTACAAGAGGTCAAGGTCATTCTTTGACCTTTGACCCAGAACTCTCATATTTTGACAATATCAAACAATCTCCTCAAAAACAACTAAGCCAATTGTAACCAAATTTCATATAGATCCTCCAGGGGTTGAGGGAATGAAAAATTGTTCATACGGTCCAGGTCACATGACCAACATGGCCACCACGCCCATATATGGTAAAAAACCTTAAAAAATCTTCTGCTCCAGAACCAACTGACCGATGGCCTTGAAATTTGGTAGGTAGCATTTGGTACTCAAGTACTATCAAGATTGTTCAAACTATGACCCTGGGTTGACCTTGACCTTTTTTACGGCACGGTCAAATATCGGAAATGCTAGAACATGAGATTTCATGGTAAGTTTTGAAGATTTTGGTATAAAATTGGTATATACAATCATCTTAATGAGTACATGAAGATTTATGAGTACAAGAGGTCAAGGTCATTCTTTGACCTTTGACCCAGAAATCTCAAATTTTGACAATTTCAAACAATCTGCTCTAAAACCACTGGGCCAATTGAAACCAAATTTCATATAGAGCCTCGAGGGGTTGAGGGAATGAAAAAAAATTCTAACGGTCCTGGACACATGACCAACATGGCCGCCACCCCCATATATGGTAAATACCTTTAAAAATCTTCTCCAGAACCAATTGACCGATGGCCTTGAGACTTTGTATGTAGCATTGGGTACTTGAGTACTATCAAGATTGTTCAAATTATGACCTTGTGTTGACCTTGACCTTTTACAGCAAGGTCAAATGTCGGTAAATGGTAGAAGATAAGATTCATGGAAAGTTTTGAAGAATTTGGCCTAAAAAATTGGTGTATACAGTTGTCTTATGAGTTCATGAAGAATTATGAGTACAAGAGGTCAAGGTCATTTTTAACCTTTGATCCAGATCGCTCATTTTGACATTTTCAACCATTTCCTCAAAAGCAAAAGGGCCAATTGTGAACACATTTCATAAAGAGCCTCCAGGGGTTGATTGAATGAAAATTTGTTCAAACGGTCCAGGTCACATGACCAACTTGGCCGCCATTACCACTTATGGTATAAATCTTTAATATTTTTCTTCTCCAGAACCAATACACCTATGGCCTTGAAACTTGGTAAATAGCATGGAGTACTAGAGTACCAGCAAGACTGTTCAAATGCTGACCTTGGGTTTACCTTGACCTTTTTTGCGGCATGGTCAAATATGGGAAAATGCTAGAACATAAGATTTCATGGAAAGTTTTGAAGATTTTGGCCTAAAAATGGTATATATGGTTGTCTTAATGAGTACATGTGGATTTATGAGTACAAGTGGTCATGGTCATTCTTTGACTTTTGACCCAAAACTCATATTTTGACAATTTCAGACATGATAAGTAAAAGCCACCTTGCCAATTGTTCAGGTGACCGATTCAGGGCCTTATGGCCCTCTTGTTTTTAGGTTTTTACCATATATGGGCATGGCGGCCGGACATGTTGATCATGTGACCCAGACCATTTGAAGATATTATCATTCCCTCCACCTCTGGAGGCTCTATATGGTATTTGGTTACAATTGGCCCAGTGGATTTTGATGAGATCGTTTGAAATTGTCAAAATTTGAGAGTTCTGGGTCAAGGTCAAAGAATGACCCTAACCTATTGTTCTCACAAATCTTCATGTACTCATTAAGATGACTGTATTTTACCAATTTGTAGGCCTAAATCTTCAAAATTTTCCATGAAATCTTATGCTACTGCATTTTCCATACTGACTTTCCCATATTGACCTGTCAAGGTCAACCCAAGATCATCATTTTGAACAATCTTGATAGTACTCGAGCACCCAATAATACATACCAACTGTTAAGGCATCGGTTAATTGGTTCTAGAGAAGAAGACTTTTAAAGGTTTTTACCATATATGGGCGTGGCGGCCATATTGGTCATATGACCTGGACCGTTTGAACAAATTTTCATTCCTTCAACCTCTGGAGGCTCTATATGAAATTTGGTTACAATTTGCCCAGTTGTCATTGAGGAAAATATGAGAGTTCTGCGTCAAAGGTCAGAATGACCCTGACCTCATGTACTCACTCAGAAGACTGCATACACCAATTTTTAGGCCTTAATCTTCTAAACTTTCCAAGAAATCTTATATTTTAGCATTTTCCCATAGTTGACCTAGCCGTAAAAAGGTCAAGGTCAAACCAAGGTCATCATTTTGAACAATTTTGATAGTACTCGAGTACCCAATAATACATACCAAGTGTCAAGGCCATCAGTCAGTTGGTTCTGGAGCAGAAGATTTTTTTTAGGTTTTTAACATATATGGGCATGGCGGCCATGTTGGTCGTGTGACCTGGACAATATGAATATATTTTTATTCCCTCAACCCCTGGAGGCTCAATATGGAATTTGGTTTCAATTGGCCCAGTGGCGTTTGAGGAGATTGCTTGAAATTGTCAAAATATGCGAATTCTGGGTCAAATGTCAAAGAATGACCTAGACCTCTTGTACTCATAAATCTTCATGTACTCATTAAGATGGCTGTAGATACTAATTTTAGCCCAAAATCTTCAACAGTTTCCAAGATATCTTACGTCACAGCATTTTGCCATATAAAAGCACCAGCGACCAAATTCGAACTTATCATAAAATAAGTCAAGGTCAACCCAAGGTCAAAAGTTGAACAATCTAGGTAGTACTCACATACCCAATGATACAAACCAAGTTTCAAGGCCATTGGCCTATTGGTTCTGGAGAAGAAGATTTTTTAAGGTTTTGATTATATATGGGCGTAGCGGCCATCTTGGTCATGTGACCAGGACACTTTGAACAACTTTCCGTTCCAAAGACCCCAGAAGGCTACATATGAAATTTGGTTACAATCGGCCCAGTGGTTTAAGAGGAGAAGTCGTTTGAAATTGTTGACGAACGACGACGGACGACGGAGCATGCCTATACTATAATCTCCCCCGGAGCCGCTGGCTCAGGTGAGCTAAAAAGCCTTTGAACTTTTATTATCATATCATTTGATACCTAATCTGGCGTTATTTGAATCCATGACGGGTTTTACGTTTCACTTAAATTTCAGCAACTTTATTATGTATTTTGGGCTGCTGGACTCCGGGAAATCTAGCAAGTACTGTAAAATGCATAAATATATATATGAACTGTGGTATATCGAGTTTTAGTTGAAGACAAAGAACTTTCAGAGAGACAAACTATTCGTGGCTTGATAAATGTCTTTGTCTGTGCCCTTCTTATTATACAGAGTATGATACAAACCCCTGTGATAGCAACAATCACAAAAAAGTGTAGAAAAAGATACGATGTCTTCTTATGAGATCACGTTTTCTTTTCCACCTATCGATCTGTTGACTTGCTTTCACCTTTTTTACCTGTTGAATTATCTACTATTACAGATATAATTTCCCTTGATTAGATAATTGTCTCAAACCTTCTAACACAAATTAATCTCGCGTTATCAGTACCTGGCATACTTTCGAAGTAACTCTGTGGCACACTTAACTGGAACTGGAATTTTCAAATACTGTCTTTATGATGACGTATCAAGATATCAGTCCTCAGAACTAAATCAAATAATATGCTTTACTTCAATAAATACTGACATCGGAGCATTCGTACTCCTCATGACAATATGCATGTGCACGAAATAAATCGGAATATATTTTATGAAAATCTAGCTGCATGGCTAATAGTTAACCCTGATCAAATGTCACTTTGGGTGTGAGTCTTTATAGGCAAATTGCGTGCATTATGGTTAACCGACTCGTGTTGCCCTCTGTAACAGCAAGACGTCATGATAGGTTGTACCTTAGAGGAATTAGGCGTCATCCTAAATTTCAACAGGACCTGTTATGCGCAGTTCGGTCATAAAGGTACTTCAAGTGGTTTTCTTTTTACTCCAACGGCATATTTTATCATACATATGCTTCAAAATATACCTGATAACGGGGGTGTGATAACATGATGTGATATCATGTCACTTTAGAACTGCGCTTGCGCGAATATTATCTTGCGATGCCTACAGAAGCGGTCTCTGAAGACGATTGGCTACATACTGACGCTGGCCCAGATAACAAAGTTCGACTGGTTAATTGACGTCACAGAATAACGCATTCGCGACGTCAACGAGTTCAAACAAAACTGCGTTCGCTTTTTTGACGCTCTTTACACATGAAAATATTCTAATGATGCATAATAGATAGAAAACTATGTAAGTGTCTTTTGATCATTATCAGGCTCGACAAGAAACACTTCGGACTGGCTCGGCAAGCTTTGCCATTCCTACGCTGTTTCTGGTCTCGCCTGATAAACTTGATATCAAAAGACACTAACATGGTATTCTCTATATTCAAGTTATTTCGTACTGTGCAAGATCTACATTGATGAGAGTAATATTAAGTAACTGTTTCCATGGTTTGTCCACATGGACGGAAGATATTCCATTCGGTTAAGCTCGTGGATTATCATGTCGCACAGGCGGACTAACTATAATCAAGGGTCGGCGAAAATCGATTAAAAAAGAAAAAAAAACATGAAAAATACGAAATGGATAATAACATTAACCAAACGAAACGGTTATAAAATGGGGTGAACCAATAATGATGAGGCAGTGGCCGTTAACAGTCGACGCGCAATAACGACAACACACTAAAATCACTACTGACAGTTTACCGGTAAACTGTTGCCTATTTACTGGTAGCTGTTGCCAGTCGACTCGCAAAAGTGGTTTCAACGTAGAATCGCTATTGCCAGCTACCGATTATTCTTTTTTATATATATACATAAAATTGTATTTCCCGCCTGTGTAAAGGCGCTCCTCCATACGGAGTAAAGGTTGAAATCATCAACTAAAACAATCCTAGTGTCTATAAACAAAGTCCCATAAAATCCATGCAAACGAAAAGTATGAAAGATTCCGACACAATGTGAATCAAATACAGAACATCAGATTGTAGCCACCTTACTTGTAAGACCGATTTAAACGTAAAAAATGCCTTCTGCCAGTCGACTTGTAATAGCCACTTAGACGTGAAATGGTTATTACCAGTCGAGTGTCACTACCGATTCCAACGAAATATCTGTCCTTATACTTGAATGTTTTGGAATTCTAAGATTTCATTAAGGTTAATGGCTACATCTGCATATTTTCGTCCTTATTTACAAAGAGGAAATCCTCGGTGGATTTCTGTTTGCCTCCCTGGAGGACAATGCACTTCCAATAGGATGTCTACACTTACAGGAAATAGTTAGCTCCTACACATTCATTAATTTCAGGTTTGACTAACGTTGAGAAGGGAGGCGAAAATGACAATTGCTTCTACTGAAAGCGTACCCATTCAACTTAAGTAAACATGAAATTGCCCAGGAATTGTTACAATCAATATCCTTGACCGTCTCAAATAAGAAAAGCATCGAAACAACACGTGACGGTACTGAATGATGGTCAACATTTGCAGCAGCCAAGGTCTAATATTTTACCTGATATTTAAACGTTGTGACCATTAATACTCTAGCCTTGAACTGCAGGAAATGAATTCTCGTTACACGGATATTTGAAAATCTTGAAAGTTTTCAATTCCCCTCACCACGGTAATATAGTAAAATCGCAGCATTAAATTGGTCAGAGTTAGCTTTGGATCATACACCAGCTATGTTTTACTCGTATGCAGCTTTGCTTTAGCATTCATTTCAAATCTGATTACATTTATGTGTGGAATTATTGGACGTGTTCGGCATAATTACTTGAGTCAAACTAATAAATATCCAGGGGCCGTATTTTTAAAACAACTTAAGTCGTTGCTATGCTGTTGCTAAGGCTAAATTTCTATGAAGGAGATTCCCTACAACTATGAAATTTGCTCTGGAGGAACAGTCTTTTGCAGACTGTTCCTCCAGAGAAAATTTCATAGTTGTAGGGAATCTCCTTCAAAGAAATTTAGCCTTAGCAACGGCTAAATTTCTATGAATGAGATTCCCTACAACTATGAAATTTGCACTGGAGGAACAGTCTTTTGCAGACTGTTCCTCCAGAGAAAATTTCATAGTTGTAGGGAATCTCCTTCAAAGAAATTTAGCCTTAGCAACAGCGTAGCAACCGCTTAAGTCGTTTTACAAATACGGCCCCAGATATTTCTTGGTTTTGCCCAAGAAATGCTTGGGTATTGCTCGGGTTTACCCAAGTATTTTGTCGAACGAGCGCAGTGTTATACAACATTTGAGCCGCGACACGAGAAAACCAACAAAGTGTCGTGCGCCCAGCGCAGACTCGGATCAGCCTAGGCATCCACCCAGTCTGATCAGACTCTTCGCTAAGCGCTTAAAGGGTAGCCAAGGGACTAAGCTACCTTCATGCGGACAGCGAAGACTCTGATCAGACTGGGCGGATGCCCAGGCTGATCTGAGTCTGCGCTGGGCGCACAACCACATTGTTGGTTTTGTCGTGTCGCGGCTCATTTGATCTTGATCGCATTTGTTAGGTCACAGCAGGACTTTTAGTTCATGTCCAAATTTGTCTTCGAAAATGAATTCTGTGTCATCAAAGTGGGACAGGACAGTTTCTTTCTTTTAAGAGGTATAACATAGATTAAAGTCTCCATAGTCCTACCAGTAGTAAAAATCGTCAAAATACAACTCATTATGAAACCTGTACAGCCTTCAGAATTGATGAAGACATGTTGGTTGATGTGCCTTTTTGTATCATATAACTGGCAAAAAACAGAGAACAATGTATTTTGAAAAAAATGATGTCTGTCTATAAAAATACGGTTTTCGCTCTGCTTCCCCGTTAAGCAATGAAATAATGCAACAGCGGCACAATCAATGGTATCCTCGCTTAATATTTTTGTACATTGTATTTTTATCACCTGTTGAAACGCATGTACCTTGTATTTTTACCTGCTGTACCTTGTGTTTTTACCATGAAATAAAGCTCGTGATATAGGAAGTAGGTCATTTTAGTTGGCAACTGGCAACTAAAATGACCTAGTTATTTTTCAAATCTATTTTATGGTAAACTCAAGGACGTTTTGATTTTTCAAAGCCGGCCAATCACGATAATAATCAATGGCGAAACTGCAGTGAGAAGCTTGCAGCGATACCTCACGATAAAATATTTCTTGCTGATAGAGCTATGTGGCCTTTAAGAACGCGTCTGGTAAACGCGAACGACATGACACAGATTAAGAAAACACCTGGTAAACGCACAAGAGGTGACACAGATTAAGAACACTCCTGTTAAACGCACAAGGTAATGCAGTTAAAGAACTCGTTTTGTAAATGCACAACGAGATAACACAGATTAAGACCACGCCTGGTAAACAGACAAGAGATGACACAGACTGAGAATACGCCTGGTAAACGAACAAGAGGTGACAGATCAAGAACACTCCTATTAAATGCAGAAGAGGTGACACAGATTAGGAACACGCCTGGTAAATGCAGAAGAGGTGACAGAGATTAAGAACACGCCTGGTAAACGCAGAAGAGATGACACAGATTAAGATTTTTTTTATTTGATGCTTTAAAGTATTCCTCAAAATTATTGAGAATTTTTTGCAAAGTGAAAATTAACCACTGGTAGTTGACAGATCATGTATATACTTAATTTCTTTGTTTACCTAGTTAACAACATCCCTCTGTAAACTTTCTAGCATACCAGTATTACTCATATGTTTGAGTCACAAATGTTATCTCCCCTTGAATTGTGCCATCCAGAGATTTTTTGCCTGACAGGAAAATTATGTACCCCTACCAAATTAAATCGATATTTGTGGAAAAGATAATGACAAATCAGTTGATTTTTGAATGATTTTCTCATTTAGAGATAAGGTGTTGGCGAACTGAAAAAGAATTTTGTGTGAGCTTGTCAGCTGTAGATGCTGCTGGCTTTCAAACATGTGACTTCATTTCGAAAAAGTGCCCGAAATTTGGGAAAATTGCAATTTTGACAGAGGGTATGCTGCTCTGATTCATTTTTATTCTAATACATCTCTACGGAAACGGCACAAAACCATATTTTTTGTAAGGCTTAGTAAACATGTTTTAAGGGATATGAGTTTTGACATGATTATCAATACCTTGCCAAAAATATTCCGTTCAGATCACTAACAGTTCAGATTTTTTGCTGTTTCTGATGCCTTTGAATATTCTTCCTATAATACAACAGCCAGTCCCTGGCTCAGAAACTGGAATAAGTTACTTTAAATTATGCAAAATATTAAAGGCAACATTAATAATGTAGATGATTTTGAACAATGAAGAAAACAAACTATTTCACCTGAGATAGTCTATTTCTAGCAAAGGTAGTATGGCAAAACATAGTCGAAATCAAGGGACATATTTTACAGGGGTGTTCCCTAGCCAATCCTTACTTACAACTGACGAAAGAAAATGCATCATATTGCCATTTTTGTATATCAGACTTGAAAAAGAGGTTCTTTTACCCTATTTTACACGTTTAAAATATTGTTGAACATGTACAGCTAGCAACTGTGTGCCAAAATGCAATTCTCAATAATTTTGAGGAATACTGTACGTCCACGGTAAACAGCTATGGTCACGTCGGGACGGTCAGTTAACCTAACCACGCTATTCCTGGGCAGGCTGAGACCTCCTAAGCCTTTAACCAGTACTAAGTGCACATACTTTCGCCAGTAACTGACAACTGCCCTTCTTGAATCAGCGGAAGGAGAAACGAAAGTATGTGGCCAGACCGGGTTTCGAAACCAGGACCTCTGACTTATGAGTCAGGTGCCCTACCGATTGCGCTACGCGGCCCGGCGACACAGATTAAGAACACGCCTGGTAAACGCACATTCCTGTCCCACCTGAAAATTAATATTCTATTCTCTGAATATAGGTGAGCCGCGACACGAGAAAACCAACAAACAGGTTGTGCGCCAAACATAGACTCAGATCAGTTTTGCTATCAGTTCAGTGTGATGAGAGTCTTTGCAGTGCGCTTAAAAGGTAGCTAAGGGTCTAAGCTACCTCCATGCGGACGGTGAAGACTCTGATCAGACTGGGTGGATGCCCAGGCTGATCTGAGTCTGCACTGTCCGCACAACCACTTTCTTGGTTTTCTCGTGTCGCAGCTTAGGTAGTCCAAATAAATCAATGCATTTCCACTTATGTTTATTTTATTTAAATGCAGAATATTTGCTCCAAGGTAAAGCAGCTTATAGATTAAAACCTCCCCAAGTAGCCGAACCAAATTTGGTTTGCCCATTTTCAGAAGACCAGCGAATCTTTCACAAATGGTAACTCTGTATAACATGCTCTACCTACATATAGGTGGGATAGGATAATTATATTTTGGCAATCAATTTTCAGGAGGCTTAATTTCAAACTTCCAAGTAGGAATAGGATTGCGGGTTAACCAGGCGTGTGGCACTATACACTACCAAATATGCAAAATGGCGGCACCCCAGACAGTGTTTGTGTGAATCATTGACTATTTCGGAGTTTTTTTGTGTGTGTTTTTTTAAGACATAAAAACAGATAATGATGGATTTGTAAAGAATGAGTTTCTTTGAGGAAATTCATTGCTTAGAAAAAATATAGAATCGCCGAGACGGGCTTATCGTATTTCATTGAACGAGTAGTGATTACGCAGAATTCAAGCTCGTGTGAGCTGTCCCAGCCCATGGGCAAGAAAGAATTTCCAGCACCGCAAAAAATAGAACAAACTCTGTCTCGTACGTAAGAAAATGAGATCCCACACCCCCTTCAAAACCAAAACAGAATACATGTAAATGTATACATAAACTGATAATTTGCGAAAGACATGCATGGTCAACTAAATTAGCAAATCTTTCACAGACCAGTGGTCATTCGGCTACCCAAGAACTGAAAACAGCACTAACATCTATTTTTTCATATTTTATAGATTAATTTACGAAACAAAACAGAAAGCAAAGTGGGCAGTTATACAGGTGACCATACTGCTAGAAGACCACTGTCAAGCGGACATAAAACACAAAACATTGAGGAGGGCTAAAGCTAGTTAGCAGGGATCGTTTTAGGCGAGATTGTGAGAGATTTATTTGTTCAATGTTTTGCCAAAAATCTCATTGAAATCTGTTCTCTGGGATAAAAAAATCTCATTCAAAATGCAATTCTATAATGGATAGCAAAAAAGCAAATGACTGAAGGAGATATTTTTTCTCGTAAAATTCTGAACCAAAATTATCCCTGGGTTAGCCTGTATCCAAACCCTCATCTTTAGTTTCTGCAGTGGTTCAGCCCAACCGTCATCCTCATACATGGAAGACCAACAATAGCCCAACACGGTCAAGAACATGTTCACAAGATCTCTCCCTCACCCATCCCCCACCCTCAACCAGAAAACACGATCAGAAGCAAAGTGGGCAGCTATACAGGTGGCCACATCGCTAGCAGCCCACAGAAACAGAACAACAATGAGGAACCATAATAGAAGTATCCCCTTGGAACGGCCACTAAACAACTACGGGTCGGGATGGGGACTTACACTATTTTTATTTGACCAAACGCTCGCTCTCTGCTCCTGCAGTGGTCCGGGACTTTTTGAAACCATTCCAAATTAATAGCCAAAGGCCCCATGTCCCAAGAGGTGCGGACGTCAGTAATGGGGTTAGTTGATTTTGGAAGGACCCATAGCTACAAGTTGGAACCGAATGAGGAGAAGACCAGACTTACAATGGGCCGTAACTCTGGCAGCAAGGACCAAATCATGATCCAAATAAAGTAACATCAATTGAAGATGGTACATGTAATTGTAATATCCTGAAAGTTCGATGAAAACAGGAAAAAAAAAACTGAAAGAGGACTTGCGGTCACAAGATTTGACCAGACTTCCAAAGGGTTGTAATTCTGACCGGGGGGGGGGGGGGGGGGGGGGGGGGGGGGGCAAATAATGACCCCAGTCATATACGATCCACGTCATATAGTGCCAACAATACCCTGAACTTTTGATGAAAATCGGTTGAAAACTGAAAGGACTTGCGGCCACAAAATTTGACCAGACTTACAAAGGCAAGGGCCACCTCTAGCAATAAAGGTAAAATCATGACATCTATTAAATATGGTCCAAGTCATGTAATTGCAACAGTACCCTGAAAGTTTGGTGAAAATCGGCTGAAAACTGAAGAAGCTGCAGACGTAAAATTTGACAAGACTCACAAAGGGTCGTAATTCTATGGAAAGGAGCCAGGCATGACCCATATAACATACGGTACCGGTCAAGTAGAAACAACAATACCATGAAAGTTTTGTGATTCCATAAAATACGGTTTTCGTCTCTGATTCTCCGTTTAGTAATTTGAAAAATAATGCAACAGCGGAACAATCAATGGGATCCTTGCTTTACATATTTTTACATTGTATTTTTATCACCTGTTAAATGCATGTACCTTGTAGTTTTTATCTCCTGTACCTTGTGTTTTTACCATGTAAGAAAGCTTGTGAAATCAAACTAAAATGACCTAGTTATTTTTCGAGCCGCAGCCTCGCATAATTTCGATATTGTTCCACATTTCACAAGATTCCATTGGTCAACTAACGCGTATGTCAAAATTTAGCTAACAATATCAAAGGTCAATATTTAGTACTCGTTTTTTCTCGTCGTACTGCACTGTGAATACTTGCTTTCTGTCTTATATTTTCCAATAGAAATCGAAAACAGACGCAGATATTCAAAACTTTCTTTTTTGTCGTAGATCTACTTTCGATTTCTACTTTCGGTTTAATACACACAAACAAACAAACAGTGCAACATGTTGATAACTCTATATTAAAATCAAGTCAATTTCAAGACTGACCGCTGTCCTTTGTGGAATTCCAAATTGGACAGCTCAGTTTTAAGATAGGTCGTTGTCGCTAACCCGTGTCAAAATTACGGTTGTGGGTGCCTACCGTCTACCGACAAAGCTTACTTATTCATGAAAGTTATTGTCAAATCCTCAACTAGAGACATATAACAAAACACATTTCTATTTTTAAAATCTGCGCCGATTATCTTTTTTTAAAGATTTTTTCTTGTTGAAAATCTTTTTTCATGAGAAACTCAAGGATCTTATGATATGTGGCAGTGATACCTCAAGGTAAAATACTTCATGCTGATAGAGCAATGAGCTTTTATAAAAATGATTCTTTCTGAACGTAGAGGCAAAAATGAAAATTACAGAGCTGCTTCCCTGAAAGTGTATCCAATCAGCATAAGGTTGTCCATTTCTTTTTTACAAGATTGCAAAATCGAAGGGAGGATTTCTGTTCAAAATAAACCAAAATAATATATCTATAAGGTCAGAGACAGAATGATAATTACGTAATTTTCATAAGTCGAGCATTTCATTGAAATTTCAAGCTAGTTAACATTATATCGTTTCGATATACACCAAGGAAGACAGTGATAACATACTATTCATGGTAATAGGAATGCTGTATACCTACTGTACGAAGCTATACATAAACTGTGCAAATGGTAAGCCGTCAGAAGTAAGGCATTATGGGCAATCACATTTACGGGTTTCGTTTTTCACATTTAGGTTATGTTGCGAGGTGATTGCGAAACCTGATGCAAGAATAATTATCAAATTATATAATTGTCTCTTGACAGTTTCTAGGATATTTTTATATATAATCTTAACAAACCAACCAGACTCTGAAAGACTTAGTATCATATTTCGTGTAACACATTTCTGAGGTTATTTTTGTCTAAATTTTCATCGGCTAGCTCGTTCATTTTAATACCTTGGAGTATCAATCTGGAAAACTCCATGAAACGTTAGCTTAATTCAACAATATCAATGTTTTCAAAATCTTTACAAGTCAATGCTTAAGTAAAGAGCAGACGCATTACATTGAAGAACGTAACGGTTCAATTTAAGGACAAGAACAGTACTTAACGAAGGTATTAGAATGTTTTGTGCTATTTTGTTCGTACAAAGCTAAGAATATATGATATGAAAAATTGACTTTAAAAAATGGAGAAAAAGTCAGGGTGTGAACTTCACCTGACAGTCTAGCGCAGTCTCTGACAGAGGACAAACATCGTAGAGTCAGATGAAACTGTACATAATGAGCCGACACATCTGGAGCTAAGCTTTCTGCAAATTGAACTATATTCAATTTTTGGCGCTGTAAGTGCAAAATTCAGGAGATACTATCCATACTCATAAGTTCAAGGAATGCACGTATTGGTTATTTCGCATTGTAGAACCAAATGCATACAACGCTCCATACACTGAGAAAATATTTTCACTTGGTTGTCTTGGTTTAACTAATATGGTTTGACGAACCATTGAAACAAGCTTGCTGGTGTATGAGGAGTCTCGAGAAATTGTATATATGTATTCGTCTTGTGTGTGTATGTGTCGGAGTGTTGGGGGAGAGAGAAAGGGCAACTTTTATAGAGCGGATGCGGGTATCACCGACCATCTAGGCTTCCGCTTTTGTCAAGCTCTTCTGCTGAGTAAGGGGGGACGTTCGGTAGATATCCAGAATAATCGGATATACAGGCAGTGCAGCAAAGACTGGTATTACAGATAGCACTGTGCTCAGATGGTTTAAGCAGTGGAATGACTACTTCATGACGTGATGATTGGCGTCAATTACCGGCCATGAGAGGATGTCCGGACCAGTTACTGCAGGAAGTTACTAAAAATTGATGAAAATAATCGTTAAATGTTTTTCGTATAATTGCTTAGTCTGTTGTAACCCTTCTGTTGGTCTAAATTATTTAGTTCCATAAAGATAGCTGAGTTGCCACCTATTTGGGAAAAGCTGCTGACTCGGCTTATCACTTGTAATTTATTGTTTGTTGGGATGTCTTTGTCAATCTTTCCCTTTGATGGTGGGGATAGGGTTTTGGATCTGATTCAGTCAGTTCCTGAAGTGTAGTTACTCTTAAAATTTGAGTTTTGGTATAAAAATTATATGACAAATAACACTGAACCCATAAATACAATTCAATAAGTGGCAAATTCAATAAAGTATTCTGGTTGGTCCTTTCGACGGCCGTAGCTTATTTTTAAGTAAATGCTGACAATAACTTTTTGAACGATCCTCAAAACCTCATTTAGCTCGCCTGGACAAAGTCCAGGAAGAGCTATCGCAATAAACCCGGCTTCGGCGCCGGCGTCCACTTTCACGTCAAAGTTTTTAATGAGCTTATTTTTCCTGAGCCATGAAATGAAATTTCACCAAACTTGCATGGATACATTATTGGGATAAGTTTAAGAGCTGATTAGATTTTGGTGACCTTGACCTCATTTTCGAGGTCACTGGAGGACTTAGATGACAGTTTCTTGTATCCTCAATTTCTCTTTAACCAATACATGGAATTTCACCAAATTTGAATTGATACATCATTGGGACAAATTTAAGAGCTGATTAGATTTTGGTGACCTTGACCTTATTTTCAAGGTCATTGGAGGACTTAGATGACTATTTCATGCACCCGTTATGTCTCCTGAACCAATAGATTGAAATTCACCAAACTTGCATGGAAAAATAATTAAGATGTAAAGGAGCTGATTAGACTTTGGTGACCGTGGCCTCATTTTCAAGGTCACTAGAGGAATAAGATGACAATTTCTTGTACCAGCAGTATCTCATGAGCCAGTAGATGGAACTTCGTTAAACTTGCATGGATAATCATTTGGACTAGCTTAATAGCTGATTAGATTTGAGTGACCTATACATCATTTTCAAGGTTACTTGAGGACTTGGATGACCTTTTCTTGTACCTGTGATATCTTCTGAACCAATGGATGGAATTTCACTAAATTTGCATGGATACATTGGTTGGATAAGTTTAAGAGCTTATTCTATTTTGGTGACCTTGACCTCATTTGCAAGGACACTGGAGGACTTAGGTTACAATTTCTTGTACCCACAATATATCATTAATCAGTAGATGGTATTGCACCAAGCTTGCATGGATACATCACTGGGACTAGCTTAAAAGCTTATCACATTTTGGTGATTGTGACCTCATTTTCAAGGTCACTGGAGGACTTAGATATGTGAAATTTCTCTAAATTTATATATCTCAGCGTTTGGCTTGATTTCCATGTCACTTTCATACATATACCCTCAGGACAACCTCAAGAGTTTACTGTTTTTATCCCCGAAAGATTTGGGGGGTATAGCAATGAGCGGGGCGTCCGTCTGTCCGTCCGTCCGTAAACATTTTCTTGCCCGCTCTATATCTTGAAAACCCTTTGGAATATTTTCATGATACTTCACAGTTGTGTAGAACAGGTCATGACAAAGTGTCGCGTACTAGAATGGTTACTCTTGCTATTGTACTTTTTGAGTTATCTCCCCTTTGTTGAATTTTTGGCAGATTCGTGCCCGCTCTGTAACTTGACTATCCTTTGAAATATTTTCATGATAATTTACCGATATATAGAACAGGTCATGACAATGTGTCGCAAACTTTTTTATTTATTTCCCCTTGATGGTTTTAGCTGTTATTTTGTGTTTATATCATGCCCGCTCTATATCTTGAACACCTTCTGAAATATTTTCATGATATTTCACAGATATTTAGAACAGGTCATAATGATTCGCTATCAAGAATGAAAACTCTTGGTTTCTTTCTTTATGAGTTATTTTTCCTTGATGGTTTAAGGTGTGATTTCGTGTCCGCTTTATATAACTTGTATACCCTTTGGAATATTTTCATGATACTTTACAGATATGTAGAACAGGTCATGACAATGTGTCGCAAACAAGAATGACAACTCTTGGTTTCTTACTTTTTGAGTTATTTTCCCATGATTGTTTTAGCTATGATTTCGTGTCCGCTGTATACCTTAAATACCCTTTGAAATATTTTCATGATACTTTACAGATATGAAGAAAGGTCATTACGATGTGTCGCGATCAAGAATGACAGCTATTGCTTTCTTATTTTTTTAGTTCTTTCTTCTTGATGGTTTTAGCTGTGATTTTGTGTTGTTTCGTGTCCGCTCTATATCTTGAATACCTTATGAAAAATTTTCATGATATTTTACAGATACTTAGAACAGGTCATGATGATGTGTCGCAAAGAAGAATGACAATTCTTGCTTTCTTACTTACGAGTTATTTCCCCTTGATGGTTTTAGGTGTGATTTCATGTCCGCTCTATACCTTAAATACCCTTTTGAAATATTTTCATGATACTTCACAGATATGTAGACCAGGTCATGACAATGTGTCGCGAACAAAAATGACAACTCTTGGTTTCTTACTTTTTTAGTTATTTCCCCTTGATGGTTTTAGGTGTGATATCGTGTCTGGTCCATGACTTGAATACCTTTGAAATATTTTCATGATACTTTACAGGTATGCAGAACAGGTCATGACAATTTGTCTCATACATAAATCACAACTCTCTCATTCATACTTTCCCTTGCTCCCCCCCCCCTCCCCCCTTCCCCAGTCGCCACACTTTTTTTTTCAAATTTGTCCAAATTTACTTACTAGAGAGCTCAAAAATAGATTAGTAGGGCTACTTTAGAAGTTATTCCCACATTTTGAGATGTTGAGTATCATATGCTATATATTGTGTACATGGTGGCAGTTGGCAGTTTGAGATCCCTCCCCACTCACCACACTTTTTTTAAGATTTGTCCAAACTAACTTACTAGAGAGCTCAAAAATAGATTTGTAGGGCTACTTTAGAAGCAGGTAGCTAATGAACAGGGGATAGCAAGTTGCATTTTGGCCTATAGAGACATGCTTCTACCAGAAGAGGAATGAAGTTTGCTGCTTGCTCATTGGCGATTAGTATCTGTGAAATTCAAATGTTGAAACCATTATTTGTGTCAGAAATGCTCAAGCGGCATTTTCAGAGCTCCAGATAAGAAAGGGTTTTGAAGAAAATTCAAAGATGATTTTTCTTATTTCTATATTAAAACATATTTTGTGACCCACATTCGAACAGTCTTGGTGAGAATGTACTAATGAGGGGCCAAAAGATATGTTTTATGGAGAAATATGGAAAATTATCCCTAAATTATCCCTCTTACCCCTTCTTATCTGGAGCACAATTTGCCCTTTCTCTAAACTAAACCAATAAGAACCTGTCCCGGGAAAAGGCAGTATAGCATTTCATTTACGGAAGATAAGAAATGATCAGTCTCACTTTTTATCTATATCTGTCAACTTTAAGTAATGTTTTAGAATTATAGAGTTTCCCTTTAGTTACTCTGGAATAAGAGCAGCAAACTTTTAAAAGGATTTGCACATTTCTACATGTTAATACCTTTTCTCTTTGCATGCATGAAATTTCTGCAAGAGGTAATTTGACCTCAGGTTTCTCACCAAGGCTGTTTATCTTATAACAGAGGCATCACTTATCATAACACGAAATCCTAACCAATCAGAAACCTTGTTCTGGTAGAATGTATCTCTCAGCTTGCTAGCCCCTGTTCATTAGCTACCTGTTAGAAGTTATTCACACATTTTGAGATGTTGAGTATCATATGCTATACATTGTGTACATGGTGGCAGTTGGCAGTTTGAGATTTTACCTCTTTTTAGCAGTCTAGCAGACTGTTTTGGTCTGAGTGTTAGATAATCATGCATCTGATAAACAGATAATGTCAATCATGAGCATAAAAGAATGACATTATATTACTTATACGTGTTTAAAAGCGCATCCTGTTTACCAGGGCACAAGGGGCCTTTGGTCGGGGGATTTTGCCATCTCCTCTGATTGCTATTTTTTATGACCTTGACCCCATTTTCGAAGTCAAAAGCTAACTTACAAATGCTTATTTTTTTCTCTTAAAAATGAGTTATACCTTGAACCTATTTATAGATATTCATCGGACTTGTATGAATATATCGTAGTGACAGGTTTAAGACATGTTTAGTAGTTGTTGACCTTGACCCATTTTTCAAGGACATAGTCTTCTATGTAGGATACCTTTAAAACCAGTGGATGGATTTTCTCCGAATTTGCAAAGATATTTCATTTCTACAGGCTCTTTTTTCATTAGAGGTGATGGGAAATGGACTGGTGGGGGAACATCTTTTTTTTCTCTGAAAAACATTTCTAGTCTTTTTTGGCTCGTTCCCAATAGGATCATGAACCTCTAAGATCTTTGAACACCTTAAAGCCTTCATCATGATGGCACAGTTTCTCAACATTTTCAGGTGATTTAAAAACTGCAGCTGTCAAGTCTCGGATGCCTTTTGTCTTCCGAATACAAAGGTTAGCTTATTCTTACCCATTTGAATTCGACTTTATCACTAGAAGTATTGGTTTTCTCCTATCACCCCAATTTCAGGCGAGCTATGCTGTCTGCTGACAGCTCCTCTTCTGTATAGGCCAGAAACATGGTATTATACGCTGTTAGTATCAGTTCTAAAAAGTATACTTGGAGGACACTAGACGATTTCAAATGCCGGAACAATCTTGAAAATGTTACTTCTGAAATTCGGCTTTTACCTTGACTTTTTGTAACCGCCCTACTAATCTTACCAAACAAGCAGGGCCAAAAGTAAAATATGGGATAAACGCAAATAAAGAGGAAAAAAAAGAGAGAGAAAAAAAAACAGAACAAAAAAAAGGGGAAGCTCTGTAGCAATATCGAAAAAAAGGCCGTGCACACCTTTCTAGGTAGGATGACCCCTGCGCCATGACCTCCGGCGTCATGAGAAAAAATAATTGTCATATATTGGGTAGATTGTCATATATGGAGTAAACAAATGTGTCTCCTATCGATTGTACTTTCGATTGTACTCATCAAGTAAGCAAGTCAAAGGACTTCTATGATTAAGGCGAAGATTTTCCCCATTAGACCGGCGAGACAGGTCCGACTTTTCAAAAGAATAAAGAGGGCAAATTTTTCTTAGCAGAGCTTCCGCAAATATGTAAACCGTATGAAATCAGATCATTTGTGATTCAGACCCAAAGACATGGGGAGATAATCCAGTCTGATCCTACCTACCCTAAATTCAAGGATTTTGCATACCTCAATTTTTGAGGTATTAAAAATATGGAAATCAGTCATTCATTCCATAAATTTTTGTCATAAATGCATGCTAAATACACGCATATAACAACACAATGCAATGATTTTGTTCTTGTTACGCTTGATTGGCATTTAAACGTGCAAAACCATAGTTGTACTACCGGTCAAAGCGGCTAAAAAGAGAACGCTTCACTATAACTAAAATATAAGTACTTCCCCCCCCCCCCCCACCCCGTGACCCAGCATTTCCTTAATGCAGCAGACTTATGTGATGCAAATACGCAATATATATGAGTGGGAAGCTGGGTCACGGGGGGAATGATACTCAGTAAGCCAAAGAAGAAGAATGGTCAACAGTAGCACTGTGACCTTCAAGGATTATATTGTGTACCATGACCTTGAAATGAGGTCAAGGTCACATACATATAGTCAAAACTATCCAGTGTTGTCTGTTATCCAAGTAATGTGAGTCAAAAAAGGGTGAAATGTATAGAATAAATCATTATTTCAACGATCAGTTAGAGGATAATTTACAATTAATCTCAACGATGACATCAACGTCAACGTATGTTTAACGTACTTTACATAGACACAAACATTTGAAAATCCATTTGTCATGCAAGTTACGTGTCATAGTCATACATGCAAAGCAAAAGTCAGTGATCCGTATAACTTTTTAATCATGGGGAAAAATTCACGCCTTAAGCATAGAAGTCCTTTTACCAGCGATTTTCCAGAAACCTCTGACCGTGGAAAGGATATCTGAGTTCTCAAATATTTTGCCATCTGTTTGAACGAGTTAAAGCAACAATAAAGCACAATAAAATTAAAGAGTCTGTACAACGTTTTTATAATGTTTGCATAAATATATGATTTGTGGATAACAAAGTTTGGGATCTGACATATGTACAAGAATTTGAAATTTTTGTATTATCTGACGGCAACCAACTAAGCGACTCTGTTCATTTCCCTACAAAACTAACAGTTTTTACACTCAAATGGAAGAGCATCAGTTACCTACTCTTAACCTGCCTGTACGAAAGTGACGTGAAATACTCGGTCACAGTTACTCATTGGATATAACCATTGTCACCACGAGGCCGTTCGCATCCATAACATTTGTCAGTCACAACTCAAGGGCATCATCATAATCGTCTGAAACAAAAAGCGTTGTAAACCTTTTTTTTTTCTTTTCCACTCTTCAAATAGTAATAGAATTGCTTTCTTGGCTTCTTTTTCAATTTCTTTTTCTCTTCTCCTTTGTTTTTCTTTTTGTCAAAAGTTTTTCTTGTTCTCTTTCTTTTACTGTTCTTTCTGCATTTTTCTTTCTGTTAGTCTAAGTATTTTTCGGAAAGCATAACCAATTATAGCTTTTGGCATTGGTAGACGTTTTTTCATGAGCTGTGGCCTCCAGTATTTTTAGAAATTCGTTGAATGGAAAATGGGTCTTGTCAATAACTGTCTTTGGTGGAGTGTCCATTTCTGACTGACTATTTCTGACTGCTAACCAGACGGTTCTGGTATTGATAATTGGGCTTTTGTATGATTAGCTGCAGCAGCTAACGTACGTGGCCCTAAGCTCGTCACCTCAGTGCATTCAAACGTAAATCTCATGCTTATAGTGACATCTATTTAAAGTTGCGTTTCGGTTCAGCGAGACAGAACATTTTGAAGAGTGTTAAATAAAGAAACTGGTCAATTTACTGCAGAACAAAAACTCTTATAAACAGACTGTTTATAGAGGAAGGATCGGCCTGACGACCATAGTATCATATGGGACTTTGAGGCGTCATCAGTGCGGCCCTAATGTCGTCATGGAGCTATATTGTATGGTTTTATGGATTTTTGTAAGATATAGTTCATGTTGAAATAAATTAACATTTTTGTTAATTTTGCCTTTAAAAGATCTTCCAACAGAAAGAAGCCAGTAATTATGTTGCTTTTATTGGCCTACGTCAACACGGAGTGTGGTCCGGGGTCTGGTAAAATTGTTTTCCTGTAGCAATGGTGATATATACATGTAGGTACATGTTTAAAGACATCAAAAACATTATCACTGAAGATCTCGGCAAAACTTTATTCGTTGTCTTTTGTTTTCGGTTACCTACTTGTCAAAAGCTCTGAATAGTTTGACTGATAACATTTTTGCTTTCGGAAATGGAACATAAAAATTACTTGGATGTGGCTGACCAGTTGAATTATTTTAGGCCTCATAGATATGGTGATTCTTTTATTTTACTTTTTGTTATTTTTCTAAACAGATATAATCGAGTTTCACAAAGAGTTAATGTGTTTTCTTAATTCCATATTTGGTAAAAAGTGACAGTGTAAGTAAAAGCTGTATTTCTGGAACATTTACAGGGTAATTTGCTTTTTTATACCAAACCCGGTATGGTTAAAACTGTACCTGTTATATAGACAGGTTTACTACCATTATCTGTCTTTGTGGACGGACGATCGGCGCCCCGTTACTGCGGCTATGGATTCGTTTCGCTGAGGTGCGGGGTCGGGGTGGGGGGGGGGGGAGGGGGGGGTACGGGGAACGTCGATATGAGAATAGAAATACACACATTATCTGTCTTTGTATTTAGATAATCTTTTGTTTCATTTGCTTATCTGAAGACAAAACAACAAATAGGTATATATTTATAGGACAATAATCCCAATATATGCATTTCAAACTGGAACGAAAGAAGAGCATAGAAGAAGAGGAGAAATGAGCTTTTTGTTGTCTGGTAGATTGTGCCCTAGAAAAGTCAGAGATGACCTCACTATTCTTTGATTACAGTTTCGTTTTATGTCCTCTCTGACCGCCAAAGGAAAGAAAATCTTGATTTAATTATTCTGCATTTGGGCAAATGCAAATATACGTCTGAGTGAGTAAGTGAATTTTTTTACGGCACATCAGCACAAAAAGGCTATTTCGCACCGAAAACGCTATTAAACACGTTTTATATGCATTTTGTTAGAATTGAATGCACAGTATCAAAATGAATCAAGTCGGGTGTGTGGTAAAATACGCCGATTAACGGCTATCATAAGACTGACAACAAAAAACGAACGCTCGACCAGCGACAGGAGTAAAGACAAATTTAAATCAACAGTCGTAAAAATACCTCGACTAAACTGAATTATATTTCACTACATATACCGATCTCTTTTAAAAATGAGAAGCTTTTTGCTTTTTGCTTTGTCAAACAGTTGTGTTTGACACTAAAAGGTTCCAGGCAAGGAGTGCACAAAGGCGGATCCTCACCTTTCATCAAAAACGAGTGAGATATGGCCGATTCTGAGTCGAGCCAAAGTTACAGCTTCCTTACAATCAAACATGGTTGCAATTCACCAAGTGAAGGCTTGATAGAATGTAGTTTGCTAAAGACAGCAGCATTCCATGATATCTGCCACCCTCTAGTGCCCGGTGTATTATATCTGCTACATGACTCTGTTTTGGTGCCGTGACCAGGATATTGACTTGTATGTATGTTATACTGCTAGAAAATAAGTTAAGATATCAGGAAATAAGATTAAATCATTCCAGTTGTAATGATATGTCTAAAGTGCGTTTATCAGCCGTCAAAAGTCGCCGAAGTTCGAAAACACAAAATGTATCATATATGATACATAGGGCAAATAAAAAAATGTGATATTGACTTAACTTTTTCAGATATCCCTGATACATATATGCCAATAGGTTCTTTTTCATACATCCTTTTTTCATCCAAAAAGGTGCCCCGTAATTATTGTTAACATTTTAGTTATTCACCCTGAAAAAAGCTACTTTTAAAAAATTAATGCCCAATTTAGCATATATGCTACATGTATATCTCAGCAACCTTCATAAACGACCATATAAAGCCAGGTTTATTGCTAATTCTAGTGCTTGTACCACTACTGAACTTTCCAAATTACTAACTTCTTGCCTTACCGCTATCAAAACCCATGTAATTAGGTACTGTGAAAAAGTTTACGAACGGTCAGGAAAAATTTTGTTTTGGTCAATTAAAAATTCTACCGAGGTTCTTGATAAACTGAAGTCTAGAGGATATCGCGCGTCTAGTTTGTCTACATACGATTTTTCTACACTCTATACAACTTTGCCCCATAATTTAATAAAAAAGAAACTAATAAATTTAATTGAGACTACTTTTCAGACAGAGGGTGCTCTTTATCTTGCTTGCAATGATAAACATGCTTTTTTTACTTCCGATGACCAAAAAAGGTTTAAAATGTGGTCTTGCCAAAATGTTTGTGATGCTTTAGTATATCTTCTAGATAACATTTTCATCAGATTCGGTACTAAGTTACACAGACAAATTATATGAATTCCGATGGGTACTAATTGCGCTCCTCTTGTAGCAGATTTGTTTTTATTTTGCTATGAAAGAGACTTTATGATGTCTCTTTCTGATGATACTCAAGCTCATGTCATTGAAACATTCAACTCAGCGTCTAGATACTTGGACGACCTTTTAAATATTGACAACCCTTATTTTGAAGATATGGTTAGTCAAATTTATCCTGCTGAATTGCAGTTAAATAAAGCAAATACTTCTGATACCGAGGCCCCATTTTTGGATTTACATTTATCTACTTTAGATGGATTTGTTTCATCTAAAATTTATGACAAACGCGATGATTTTAATTTCGACAATGTTAATTTTCCGTTTTTGGATGGTGATGTTCCCCGCACCACTTCTTATGGTGTTTACGTATCTCAGCTTATTCGCTTCGCTAGGGTGTCTAGTCATCTGGCTGACTTCAATGCTCGTAATAAAAGTTTGACTGCCAAGCTTTTACAGCAGGGGTATCGGTATCATAAACTTCGGAAAGCTTTTTCTAAATTTTATCGTAGACACTTTGAATTGGTTTCTAAATATAATATAGGGTTAAGGTCACTTTTGCAACAAGGCCTATCGGAACCTGAATTTTATGGTGACTTAGTATATAAATTACGCAAAATCGTAGGGAAAACAGAATTTCCCGATCAATTTAAGAAAATTATCATACGATTTAAACGCATGGGCTATAACATAGATGTAATGCGACAGTCTGCATGCTTAGTGGTTAACCCAATCACGGTTGACAACTTTGCTGTCCTCTTTAATTGCACGCCGGTGGGTCGGGGTTCAGACTCTATGATAGCCCCTACATAAAGCTATATATTAGTTGGTTGGGGCCGGATGTTTGTCTGTTTCTTGGCCCACCGGGGTTCAACTGGTGGTCTTCTTTTGCTCCAGTACTCCAGTGGTGTTGCTGACGCCCCAGGGATCTCCGGGTGTCTCAACACGTTTTGGCTGTCGAGTCCTCATCCTTGCTTCATCACGGTCTTTTCTTGATCTTTATTGTTGACCGTGATGACTCTCTGATGAGTTAGGGGACCTCCATACGAACCGAACTACCAACTAATTGTGTGCACCGCAGCGGAGGGTGAGGTTGAAGGTTTGGGCCCAGTAAAACCGGTTTAACCCCCCAGTAGTTATTACTGACCGTCCCAAGGCGGTACTTTTGTTGCGGTTGCATTTGTTTTATGTTCGGTGCTGTTTAATTTATTGTGTTCTCAGTTTAATCCTTCTATCATAAAAATAGAAAATAGGTAAAAATAATTGTTTAATTTGCTTAGTCTGTTGTAACCCGTCTGTTGGTCTAAGTTGTTTAGTTCAATAAAGATAGCTGGGTTGCCATCTGTTTGGGAGGGAGCTGCTGACTCGGCTTATCACTTGTAATTTATTGTTTGTTGGGATGTCTTTGTCAATCTTTCCCTTTGATGTTGGGGATAGGGTTTGGGATCTGATTCAGTCAGTTCCTGAAGTGTAGTTACTCTTTAAATTTGGACCTCAACACAAATTCAGACCCTGTTTTCAATTTGACTTCCCAAAGCTAGTGGCTGGATGGAATATAAATGTTTTCTTACAGTGCTCTCTATGTTTGGGCACTAGAGGGTTAAGGTAAGTATGCAAAGTTTAATATCAGTGTAAGGAACACTAAGATCAGAAATATGAAGACCTAATGCCGCATTTTGCAGCAATGTCGGCCTTATTGTTGCCTATAATCCCAACGTGACTGGGATGCCAACAATATACAAGGTTGTTTAGCTCATCTAAGTTGTTATGTTTCAAGTGGATATCCAGAAGAAGAGGTTTTCGATATGGCGATAATTTAGGGATTGCAGAACAAGGAGGGAATCAGAAAAGATGATAAAATCTGTATTCTAAGACTATTAAATATGACCTAAAGCTTAACCAATAGCTTTGATCTCCGCTGAAAAAATCGAGGCCTTGTCAGGTAATCTTCAATTGTATGTTTCGGATGGAGCGGCACAAGCAGAGATAGCCTTTGAAACATTAGTATATAAAGTCTCATATTTATAAAAGTCAGAAAGCAGTTCATTAAACTTAGTTCAAAACACGAGAGGATCAGATTTTTTATCCGTATGCAAAGAAAAAAGAACACGTGGTTGAGTAAATGTCCATAATGGCATATCTGGAACTTCAAACTGTTCGATTCTGTCTAAATCTAATTCAATATTTTCAAATTCTGAGGAGATTCTAATGCCAAAAGAAGAAATCATATAAAGTTATTCTCGAACAATGTTTTATATTGTGACCAGAAAAAAACAGTTTTATACGTCTGACAATTAAGTGTAGCACAATTATCTTGCGGTAACACACCAGTTTGGACCGCAAAAGCAATATAGTTGTTCACAATACAAGCAATTGCTGAACTTTTTGTTAATAAAGTCCGTAACACTTTCGATGCTCTCATTATCAGACTCATCTACAATTTTAGGACCTATTGCAGCATCTTTTAAATTTTCACCCCAGTATTTTACACAACACGAACCCTGGTTAGATACCCTTGCAAGCCCTAGGTACCATAGCATGTCATGCGATATGCAAACATACACATACAACCCTAGCCCCTGGTGTACATTTACAATACCATGATTGGATACTCGATGAATCATACTTTATCCAAAGCAGACATGTCTAGGATGGGACATTTCTGCTTTGGATTTATATCTTGAACAGATTTGGTTCCTCCTCATGCACATGTATTTGACTTTCTCCGTCAATGTGTTCTTGCAAGTAACTGGAGCTTAGTTTCAGTTGATAAGTGCCGCATGTAAGATCTCTTAATTGTTGTTCGTCTGGCTGGGGAAACTCTTGACAAATGAGCTTCGTCTGCAGACTTCCATTTGGCAGATCTCTTATCTAAGCCATTGTCTTCCACCTAACTTTTTAAGGTATTATTTTGTTTTGACATATGGAGCATTTTGCACGCTTAATTCACATCTGCTTCTGTGTCATGGCAAATGCTTTAATCAAGAAACTTTTTGTTTGATGCAGCACAGAGAATCTTAATATAATCTCTAATGTATGGGACCTGATTTGCTGGTAATATTTTTTCCAGATACTTCCAGCTTTTTATCCTAGCATTGACTTCTGGTAATATTTTTTCCAGATTCTTCCAGCTCTCTATCTTACCATTGGCTTACTACACCACCCAATGAGCCTGAAAACAGACAACACATTAACATTTTAGAGACTACTATCGCATGCCACAGGAAACCTTTATTTCAAGGTTTAGGTGTGAGCGTCAGTCCTAGGTTTGCTAACTTCAGTTCTTTTTTGTCTGCATATCTTCACAGGGTATAATCGATTCCGTCAAGTTTCGCTTCCTGCAGAGACTATACATCATATTTGGCTTCCGCCGAGACTTTCCGCGATCTCTTGCTTCCTGCCGAGACTTCTGTAGACGAGAAATGGCTTCCTGCAGAGACTGTCCGCGTGATTCTGCTTCCTGCCGAGGCTCTCGGCAGGAAGCAGAGTCACGCGGACAGTCTCGGCAGGAAGCCATTTCTCGAGGACAGTAGTCTCTGCAGGAAGCAAGAGTTTGCGGACAGTCTCGGCGGAAGCCAAATATGACGGACAGTCTCTGCAGGAAGCGAAAATTGGCGGAATCGATTATACCCTGTCATTTTTCTCTAGTGCTATCTTTATTTTGTATAAACTTTCATGAAGAAATCTTAAACAGTTTGAACGGTAAGAGATATAAAGCAGACACGAAGCCTTTAGAAAATTACTATATCAAAGTACAAATTGCAAATGTTCTTCAAAACTGATAGAAGAATTACCTTTCTTTTTCACTGCAAATTGTCTGGTGATGCTTATTTTCGTTAAGAAATCTTAAAATGTTTTAGATATATAACATTCATTCTCTAAGAGTGACAGTGCCCTGTTAGAATAATTGAACCGCAACCCGAGAAAAACAACAAAGTGGCATGGGCATCCAGCACAGACTCAGATTAGCCGGGGCATGCGCACAGTCTGATCAGAGTCTTCACTGAGCGATTAAAAGGTAGCTTAGGGTCTCCATGCCGATATCGTAAACTCTAATCAGACTGGTTGGATGCCCAGTTGATCTGACGCTGGGCGCACTTGCCACTTTGTTGGTTTTCTCGTGTCGCAGCTCATAGTGTTCTGCACATAGAGTCTATCAGGAAAACAACTGACCATGGTCTTAAGAAATGCTTTCATGGTATGAATGAACATAAAAAGTTAACAGACAGACAGACAGACAATAACTTTATTCACTCAAAGTACATGTAATCATGACATAATGAGGAATTTCTAACATACTAATCAACATGGCAAACGGACGGTGGATCATGTACTTATACTAGCAATGGTAACAGTAAATGATTTGAAAATTTAAATGCAAGGGGAGGAAAACACAGAGCATAAAGCGAGAAACTGAAAGAAAGGAAGAAAACAAAATATTACACTATATTTCACTAAACGGCTCGCCGCATACTTCCTGCTACCAAAAATAAAAAAATAAAGGGCAAGGCATCCTAAATAAGCGAATTTTTAGAAAAATTAAATCTCCAAAGTTATGATAATAGTAACCATAAAATTCGTATTAACAGTACAGGACAGCAGAACGCATATGGCTAGCCGTTACAACAGCTATAAAGTACAGAGCTTCTCAAAACCAAAACATCTTACAAGGAATTTCGTGTGAGAGAGAGAGAGAGAGAGAGAGAGAGAGAGAGAGAGAGAGAAAACCCGCAGGTACAGTGACCGCGGGACGACGTCATACCGACGTCGAGCGACATCATGTCATCATAACATCGCCTCGACTTCGGCGTGACGCCGTCCGGATGCCACCTGGTGAAAAGAGAGAGATAGAGAATGAGTGAGAAAAAGAAACGGTGTAGTCTTTTTAAAACATTATTTTTATGAATAACAGCAATGCTGCTTAGACAATCAGATGGGTTAACAGCAAATGTGACTTAACAAATTCAATTTTACTGGTACCTGTCCCTGCCTGCCATCCTTACCGAAACGAAATGCAAGGGCGACAAGCAGAGATTAGGAATGGCATATCCTTCCTGTTTTGCCAACTTTGCCGGGGAGACAGGCAAACGTGGCAGAGCAGGACGGAAGAGAAAAATAAGAATAACTGCTCTAATGTGTCATGTACATTCCTACATTTAAAATTTGTATATATGTAGAAATGATGATAATAATAATAATAATAATAATAATAATAGATAAATTAGTATATTAACGCGTTAAATGATTCATGATTCGATAAGACAGTTCGACGAACAATGTTAGGACATAAAACAACCAATCTCACGATGGCCGTATAAAAATGAAGATTTGAGTAAACTTTAAAATCTAGACTAAGGAGGGGCTTTTCAGATCATGGGTGTGTGAAGAGGACGGGGCTGTTTATACCTTTATCTTTTGTTATAGCACGTAAATGGGATTTATTGTAAAACGACGTCTAACATGTTGCGGGCTCGAAGACTTCATGTGTGAGTTTTCAAACGGCTAATTTTATGTTATACTGAAGTTGTATATTATGACACTTGCCCTCAGATAATCACAGTCTTACCGAAGTCGAAAGAAACGTGAGTAACTTACCTTAGTTACTAATCGGTTTGCGTTAGCATCTGTGGACATCTGCCGAGACACTTTTGTCATGAATGCCGGCATTTTGGCACTAATACCAAGATCTAATACCTGTAGAGAATCTCTGAAGCCACGGTCGACAATAAATACATCATCTTCGTTGATCCAAAAGTAAAAAGTATGCAAAGACCAGGAACTGAAACAATCAAAATCCAAATCCAGCCCTCAAACCATAGTTGGAAACAACTAAGATTACAAATAATCAAGATACAGAGAACATATGGCCAACCGAGTGAGCAGCTTGTTCCCGAAAGGTGGCCACTCAGCAACCCAAACCGAACCAAAAATAATAAGAACATTCATAAGGTAAAACATCACAGAAACTCTGACACCAAAAACAGGCAACAGAGAACCACAACAGTACTACCGCCTTGGAATGGTCAGTAATGAATTACTGGGGGGGGGGGGGGGGGCTAAAATCGATTTTACAGGCCCAATCTCCAAGTCTTTATATTCTCGATATTGGTTTTCAACATGTGATTCAGAATTGAAGCGTCGTTGTTCTTTGTATCTGCAAGGTAGGGTCCTATAACATTAACAAAGAATCCGGTCGTAGTCACGACAACCATCGGTTTCACCAAAGGCCAAATATTTTTCCCTCAACGACAAACCACAAGCGGGACAAGAGACACCCGTTCATTTCATTACGGAAATTATCCGTATAGTTTGACAAAACAATAGCATTTGTATGTCAATTTTATGAGAACTTGGGATACATTCTTATTGTTCATCAGTATATCAAATATGAAATGTCTATTTTAAGTAGTTTCCGAGAAAACTATGACACACCTGTACTACAAAAGACAGAACACTAGATAAATAAATGGGAATATATGCGAAGATTTGAGTCATCAACCCTGGGGTTAATTCTAATTGAAAAACAATCGTACAATCGATGTTACCTTTAAACGCGACCACTTCTTGATATGCTCAAGGGAACTTTTTTACCGCATCTTCCCAAGACGCGGATTTAGATTCCTGCACGGAGTTTCCCCGTTTCTTTCCCTCCTCCAACCATCGAAACGCTTTATAGATAATGTGGTCTAGTCCTTGTTTCAACGCTCAATACAAGCAATTGCTGAACTTTTTGTTAATAAAGTCCGTAACACTTTCGATGCTCTCATTATCAGACTCATCTACAATTTTAGGACCTATTGCAGCATCTTTTAAATTTTCACCCCAGTATTTTACACAACACGAACCCTGGTTAGATACCCTTGCAAGCCCTAGGTACCATAGCATGTCATGCGATATGCAAACATACACATACAACCCTAGCCCCTGGTGTACATTTACAATACCATGATTGGATACTCGATGAATCATACTTTATCCAAAGCAGACATGTCTAGGATGGGACATTTCTGCTTTGGATTTATATCTTGAACAGATTTGGTTCCTCCTCATGCACATGTATTTGACTTTCTCCGTCAATGTGTTCTTGCAAGTAACTGGAGCTTAGTTTCAGTTGATAAGTGCCGCATGTAAGATCTCTTAATTGTTGTTCGTCTGGCTGGGGAAACTCTTGACAAATGAGCTTCGTCTGCAGACTTCCATTTGGCAGATCTCTTATCTAAGCCATTGTCTTCCACCTAACTTTTTAAGGTATTATTTTGTTTTGACATATGGAGCATTTTGCACGCTTAATTCACATCTGCTTCTGTGTCATGGCAAATGCTTTAATCAAGAAACTATTTGTTTGATGCAGCACAGAGAATCTTAATATAATCTCCAATGTATTGGACCTGATTTGTTGGTAATATTTTTTTCCAGATACTTCCAGCTCTTTATTCTAGCATTGGCTTCTGGTAATATTTTTTCCAGATTCTTCCAGCTCTCTATCTTACCATTGGCTTACTACACCACCCAATGAGCCTGAAAACAGACAACACATTAACATTTTAGAGACTACTATCGCATGCCACAGGAAACCTTTATTTCAAGGTTTAGGTGTGAGCGCCAGTCCTAGGTTTGCTAACTTCAGTTCTTTTTTGTCTGCATATCTTCACAGGGTATACTCGATTCCGTCAAGTTTCGCTTCCTGCAGAGACTGTACATCATATTTGGCTTCCGCCGAGACTGTCCGCGATCTCTTGCTTCCTGCCGAGACTTCTGTACACGATAAATGGCTTCCTGCAGAGACTGTCCGCGTGATTCTGCTTCCTGCCGAGGCTCTCGGCAGGAAGCAGAGTCACGCGGACAGTCTCGGCAGGAAGCCATTTCTCGAGGACAGTAGTCTCTGCAGGAAGCAAGAGTTCGCGGACAGTCTCGGCGGAAGCCAAATATGACAGACAGTCTCTGCAGGAAGCGAAAATTGGCGGAAATCGATTATACACTGTCATTTTTCTCTAGTGCTATCTTTATTTTGTATAAACTTTCATGAAGAAATCTTAAACAGTTTGAACGGTAAGAGATATAAAGCAGACACGAAGCCTTTAGAAAATTACTATATCAAAATACAAATTGCAAATGTTCTTCAAAACTGATAGAAGAATTACCTTTCTTTTTCACTGCAAGTTGTCTGGTGATGTTTATTTTCGTTAAGAAATCTTAAACTGTTTTAGATATATAACATTCATTCTCTAAGAGTGACAGTGCCCTGTTAGAATAATTGAACCGCAACCCGAGAAAAACAACAAAGTGGCATGGGCATCCAGCACAGACTCAGATTAGCCGGGGCATGCGCACAGTCTGATCAGAGTCTTCACTGAGCGATTAAAAGGTAGCTTAGGGTCTCCATGCCGATATCGTAAACTCTAATCAGACTGGTTGGATGCCCAGCTGATCTGACGCTGGGCGCACTTGCCACTTTGTTGGTTTTCTCGTGTCGCAGCTCATAGTGTTCTGCACATAGAGTCTATCAGGAAAACAACTAACCATGGTCTTAAGAAATGCTTGCATGGTATGAATGAACATAAAAAGTTAACAGACAGACAGACAGACAATAACTTTATTCACTCAAAGTACATGTTATCATGACATAATGATGAATTTCTAACATACTAATCAACATGGCAAACGGACGGTGGATCATGTACTTATACTAGCAATGGTAACAGTAAATGATTTGAAAATTTAAATGCAAGGGGAGGAAAACACAGAGCATAAAGCGAGAAACTGAAAGAAAGGAAGAAAACAAAATATTACACTATATTTCACTAAACGGCTCGCCGCATACTTCCTGCTACCAAAAATAAAAAAATAAAGGGCAAGGCATCCTAAATAAGCGAATTTTTAGAAAAATTAAATCTCCAAAGTTATGATGATAGTAACCATAAAATTTGTATTAACAGTACAGGACAGCAGAACGCATATGGCTAGCCGTTACAACAGCTATAAAGTACAGAGCTTCTCAAAACCAAAACATCTTACAAGGAATTTCGTGTGAGAGAGAGAGAGAGAGAAAACCCGCAGGTACAGTGACCGCGGGACGACGTCATACCGACGTCGATGCGACATCATGTCATCATAACATCGCCTCGACTTCGGCGTGACGCCGTCCGGATGCCACCTGGTGAAAAGAGAGAGATAAAGAATGAGTGAGAAAAAGAAACGGTGTAGTCTTTTTAAAACAGTATTTTTATGAATAACAGCAATGGTGCTTAGACAATCAGATGGGTTAACAGCAAATGTGACTTAACAAATTCAATTTTACTGGTACCTGTCCCTGCCTGCCATCCTTACCGAAACGAAATGCAAGGGCGACAAGCAGAGGTTAGGAATGGCATATCCTTCCTGTTTTGCCAACTTTGCCGGGGAGACAGGCAAAAGTGGCAGAGCAGGACGGAAGAGAAAAATAAGAATAACTGCTCTAATGTGTCATGTACATTCCTACATTTAAAATTTGTATATATGTAGAAATGATAATAATAATAATAATAGATAAATTAGTATATTAACACGTTAAATGATTCATGATTCGATAAGACAGTTCGACGAACAATGTTAGGACATAAAACAACCAATCTCACGATGGCCGTATAAAAATGAAGATTTGAGTAAACTTTAAAATCTAGACTAAGGAGGAGCTTTTCAGATCATGGGTGTGTGAAGAGGACGGGGCTGTTTATACCTTTATCTATTGCTATAGCACGTAAATGGGATTTATTGTAAAACGACGTCTAACATTTTGCGGGTTCCAAGACTTCATGTGTGAGTTTTCAAACGGCTAATTTTATGTTATACTGAAGTTGTATATTATGACACTTGCCCTCAGATAATCACAGTCAGAGATTTTTCTATATGTTCTTACCGAAGTCGAAAGAAATGTGAGTAACTTAGTATATACCTTAGTTACTAATCGGTTTGCGTTAGCATCTGTGGACATCTGCCGAGACACTTTTGTCATGAATGCCGGCATTTTGGCACTAATGCCAAGATCTAATAGCTGTAGAGAATCTCTGAAGCCACGGTCGACAATAAATACATCATCTTCGTTGATCCAAGGCTTTATATTCTCGATATTGGTTTTCAACATGTGATTCAGAATTGAAGCGTCGTTGTTCTTTGTATCTGCAAGGTAGGGTCCTATAACATTAACAAAGAATCCGGTCGTAGTCACGACAACCATGGGTTTCACCAAAGTCCAAATATTTTTCCTTCAACGACAAACCACAAGCGGGACAAGAGACACCCGTTTATTTCATTACGGAAACTATCCGTATAGTTTGACAAAACAATAGCATGTGTATGTAAATTTTATGAGAATTTGGGATACATTCTTATTGTTCATCAGTATACCAAATATGAAATGTCTATTTTAAGTAGTTTCTGAGAAAACTATGACACACCTGTACTACAAAAGACAGAACACTAGATAAATAAATGGGAATATATGCAAAGATTTGACTATAAAACTATCAAAGTTTTGAGTCACCAACCTTGGGGTTAATTCTAATTGAATAACAATCGCACAATCGATGTTACCTTTAAACGCGACCACTTCTTGATATGCTCAAGGGAACTTTTTTTACCGCATCTTCCCAAGACGCGGATTTAGATTCTTGCACGGAGTTTCCCCGTTTCTTTCCCTCCTCAAACCATCGAAACGCTTTATTTTCTCCGCACTTCGTTTGTCCGAAAATAAATATTGTCTTTTCTAACTTGTCTTAAAGCAAAATGCTGATTAAGAAATAAAGAAACAACAATTGTTGATAGGAATGCCGCTGTTCACTACGGTTCGATTTATTACATATCGTACACAAAACATATGCTACATAAGTAACAATTTAAACAAACTCATAATTTCTGTACAAGGATACAAATCACACAAAAATGACAGGTCTGCAAGTAGCTGAATTGGTGTCAAATTGAGACTGAAACGCTGCGAGCGGGCTACCCAATCCTACTCCCTTTAAATTATATTTTTGGGAGGGGGAGGTAGGTTTATCCATGCTCAAGACCAGCAAGACCGTTCACACAAGTTTCTGTCAATAAGCTAATCCCGCAGTGCAAAAATGTCCGTACTAAACGAACGCTCCTCCACTGCGAACTTCAGCCACTGAATGCCAAACAAGTGCTCCCGTTCTAGAGTGTTGTCTCACTCAACTATTTTCAGTCTCATTTCACCATTCAAATATCGCACACATTTATAGCGTAATTTCAACTGAAATTGTATACCGTTACACATAAACACCCTTGCTTTATATATATAACAGAAATTAAGCGCAAACAGCGACCATCTTTTCTCTCTTTTTTACGTGCACCTATGACTGCTAACTGATAAACTGTCATAAAAACCCAATGACTGCTCTTCCATTTTACTTTAGTCATATCCTGACATGCTACCAAAATCTGGCAAACTGCCACGTAATTTTTCCTTTCCTCTTCAAATCATGTCATCTTTATTACAGTTTTCTTATTTGATTAGCCCATGTCCCATGGCCACAAACTGGCAAACTGGCAAATGCCACGAAAATTCAAGAACTCATTTAATGTAAAGCGTAACACGCGAGTAAAATCTGCAAAATGCGTCAATGATCATATTACTGTTTTCCCTATTGCCCATCATGTTTATCATAATTATCGTTGCTCGTGATCATAAAACGGCAAATAGCCACAACAGTTTTCAAGAGCATCTGTTTGACGCTACCAATAACTTTAAAATAATTTGCAAAGTGCCATGATGCATTCTCTTTTTGTTTTCTTCCCTTTCTTTTTCTTTTCTTTTTTTTTTTTTGACAATATCGTGACCCACGATCACAAACAGGCAACTTATGCATTCTTTTTTTTTGGACAATACCGTGACCCTCGATCACAAATTGGCAAAGTGCCATGATGCATTCTCTTTTTGTTTTCTTCCCTTTCTTTTTCTATTCTTTTTTTTTTTGACAATACCGTGACCCACGATCACAAATTGGCAAAGTGCCCGGCCTAAGCTATATATATATTTTTTTTTATTTTTTTTTTTTAAGACACCGTGGCCCACGACCACAAACTGGCAAAGTGCCATACAAACATTTGTCCACAACAACAATGTGCCAAACGCCTCTGAACCAGCAAAAACTTGTCTTTTTCTCCCTTTTTTAAACATTTCATGAACCGTGTTCGAAAAAGTAACAAAATGTCTCAAAAACGCTCAGCCGTTCGCAAATTTCACAATAACCTGACTAAGATTTTGCTTTCCAAAATGCACTTTGATTTAATATGAAAGCGGCGTGCAACAAATTGATTTAAACTAAGATATTTGAAAACAAGTAAAACTGATAACTGATCATCTAAATAAACCATCATACTTATCACTTTTTCTAATCAAACATTTGAATACAAGCCTCAAAAGTGCGTAAATAAACAAAGTAGATAATTTTTCTTGTTGACGTTCGAACTTAAGTAAAACTCCAGATTGTGAATTAAGATACCTTTATAAAAGATGCTGTCTCCCTATATCTCCATTTCACAAACAAAATATTTACTGATTTTTGTTACATCTAAAGTTTTCATATAAGTTCCCAGAAAACACCACAGTTTAAATCACATACAAACTGAAGTCATAGTAATTTCTGCGACTGATATGCAAATTAGCGAAATCTAAAGCAAGTAGAAAAATCGAACCCTCTTCTAACGATCATGTGATTATGCAGAGAGCATTCTCGCTAGGGCACATACTCGTGACATCAAGTGACATGTTCTATGCAATCATGTGATTTCAATCGGAATCCCGTTTTCTCCAGCTTAACTTTATAGATTATATTGCAATACACCAAAATCCAATGACCAACGGTCGAATCTTACTGTTTAAATATTATAGTATATCAACATTTTGTCAAAATACTTTTCGTAAGGATGAAAATAGTGGTAAAGTCACAAGCTTGTCTCTGATCTAAAATTATTCTCTTTGGGTTGCTACTGAACATGATTACAAAATGTTAAAGAAGTCATCTTAACGAGTTGAGCTATAGAATATACTACAAGTATACTCTCTATGCGGAGAAAAGGCGTCAGAAAAAACAATGATTACAAATGTTGCGTAAATGCCATTTAACCGGCAAGTGCATAGCATTGTCGAAGAACAAATAGTTTAACAAACATAGCTTTGACTGTACACAACTCTTGATTAGTAACACAGAATCATACTCAACTTTGATGAGCTTTATGTTGCCTGCATCTGATGTCTAGTTTCAGAGCTTCTGTTGTGGACGAACATATCGGGTGTATACAAATGATTTTGTAGCTAGCACTTGGACAGAGCCATCAGCTGACTGGAACTGAATGAGTTTTTGCGGATGTCTTCCAACAAAATCTGCTTGCAGAGGATCGTAATACTAGTTGGCGCTCTATTTTCCTGAAAACTGAACTGAAATTATTAAACTGTTAAAATGTGAACCGTCAAAAGCCCTGACAAGGACTAATCAAAATCGAAGGGCTGTTGATGAACGGCCCGTTATTTGAAAATTAGGTTGGTTTACCTGTTTGAAAAGAACACGAGTTGTTAATTGTCTATATAATATTGGCAGATGAGAAACCAGAAACGGAAATTTGTCTTTCATAAATATGTTCCCCCAAATTTTAGGCAATTATATAGGACTCATTTCAAGCACATCCAGCAACATTTCAACACCAAACGTGAGGGTTAAACCTCTTTTTGTATTTGTGTTTAAACGCTTTGACTGTTAGGACTATGAAGACTAACGTATATCTCTAAATGAACTTTCATTTTAGTAAAAGTTGTTGCAGCCTCAGTTTCCTTTCCAGATCAGACAATTTCTACAACAGAACAGAAATCAAAAAGACATATGAACTCTTAAGACTTTATAGTACCAATATCACTTCTGGGTGTAGCTGCCAAATCCAATATTACTAGATGAAATGAGTTGTACGATATTGTACTTATCTTTTTACATGATGCATGTCACCTTAAACAAACAAAAAATGAAAATACTAGAATCTCAAAGCGAAGGAATTTCCTGAATCATGTTTCAATCAACCGATTTCTTCATGTGCTAGTCGGTTATCACAAAACTAGAATTTTGTTTTCAATAACCAAAAAACGGCCACCCTATATTTCATACATTAATTCAGCTGCAAAACACTGAGGCAGAAGTACATGCATTGGGCTGCAATGTGCCTCCATGAGCATGCTCAGAATCTTTGAGAAATGTATTAATAATTCCAACTGCCTATGTTGGTGGCCTTGGAAAGCAGTGAAATTTTATCATGACAAATATTAAACTTTCTAAACTCGCCTAAATGAGGCGTAACTGACAATGTGTGGACCAGAAATAAAATATTTGATACCATTAAATCCATCATTTTAGAAGTATGCAAAAGGAGATCTCTACCGTTTCGCATTTTTTTTTGATGAAATTGTCTACCCTGATACAGCGCCCCTAGCGGTATATGGAAGTCACTTTATCATGTACTTTTATCAAATATAAAAACATCTAACTGGTAAATTCTTAGAATGCAAGCTGCTCATTCGTCTGTAGAATTGATCTTGTATTTATCTACTGACGCAGACTGTCGCTGAAACTTCGTTGGCGGCTAGCGTATTCCTGAAACACTGAACTGAAACTAGTTGAACTTCGCATGGGCGCATGACCTCTAAGAACTAAAATAAACTTAACGCCCTATCGATGGCAAACGTCTGCTACAAGAGCCACGGTGACTCAAAGGAGGGAGTAAGTTACCAGTCTTAAAATGAACTATTAATGTTACTAAATACAACGGCTAAAATACAGTTATAGCTTATGTAAGCATAAGAATTAAAATCTAATCTAAATAGTGAGAACTACAAAATAGACGTGTATGAAACCGGACTCCTGATTTTGCAAATAAATATCGCCACAAGTACCATAACTAGCGCATGTAATGGGATACCTTTGCCAATTATCCTAAGACGCTAATAGCTGAAAACTCATCTTTTTTTTTTTTTCTTTTTTTAGAGAAATGAACAAAATCTGACTTAGCCAAACTGCAAACAGTACAGGTCCTGGTCCGAGATTCCCATAGAAACAGACTTATCCGCTGATCTAGGTCTACAATTTTACCCAAATGCTTAACGCCATTATAATATAGAGCAATCTTTCAGAGATCTTTCGAAGTAATTTAAAGAAGTAATAAAAACTTACAAATAGTTATACCAACGAAAACCAAAGGCTAAAACATTTCAGAAACAAAACAAAATACACAGACCTGTCTCTACGTAGCGAAGCGGTCGACTGACTAAAACACTCAAAGCAATCATTTTAAAAGACTAGCAAAATCGTGCGATAAGAAACTCACTCATATCTCATGATACTGAATACAGAAAAACGTGAAATAGACTGAAACAATATCGCACATATTACTATAAAAGACTGACCGAAAAGAAATGGATTTATAGATAATGTGGTCTAGTCCTTGTTTCAACGCTGCTATTCAGGTTTCTGATTTTTTGGTTTTGAGAAGCCGGAATAACTGTAAAATGTTTCTAAATGATCAATGTGCCATGTCGCTGCTGTAATTCTGGACCCATCCCGTGAAAAATGTACATTTTACTCTGCGTGCAAACACTGAGGAGCCATGTTATTCTTGATAAAGGTGTGATGGTACTGCGGATTATTGAGAATAACGTCCGACTTATTATTTGCTGCAGTTCTTTCTCAAATTGTTAGGTTGAAGAGACAAAACAGTGGATTATTAGATCACCAGAGCCAAAGGCTTTTGGGAAGTTTACAGGATAGGCAGTTGTCCGCCACCGTCTGTCTGTTGTCAACACTTGGCGGGCAGATACTGGCCGGTTTCTTTCCGACTTTTATCACACATTACCAATCTAAGCGACATGGTTGATGTGAAATACATATATGAATGATAAATATATTTCTGAACCATTTTAGATTCAATTAGCCGCGCCAAGCAAAATGGTGTTTCAAACATATACGAGTAGCAAAGTCTCAATTTAGCCTGCGCATCCGTGCAGTCTGATCAGAGCCTTTGCTGCTAGCGCATACCATGTATTGATCCTAAGGAATCTACATGAAGAAAAAGAATAATTAAGCTAGACTGCACCAACGTCGATAAGATGTCATGACGTTACACTGACGTCATCTTGACGTTGTGTGCCCACTGGATATTAATATCAATTCTCTGTAATCATCAAGAATTTTATAATAGGGGTGGCTCACGCATGGTCTCAGATTTTGTTCAAACTTGCTGACAGTGTGAGATGTATCACAAAAACAAATGAGTGACCGCTGTTCATTCATTCACACTTCCGTTGCCATGGTAACGGCTTCCAAAGATTTTGGCCAAAAAACGAACCAAAAATTTCGTAAAATTGAACAATTTAGTCCATTTAGTATTGTTAAAATTGCCATTACTTGGCCTAAATATGTCTTGTTTGTAAAAATGCAGACCTTTATAAATAATAATAAGTTTTAATATCTCCCTTACTGAATTGCTGTTGTAGTCTCACATACCATGGAATGTGGGTGGGATAAGCAGGTCCTGAAAAACGTCCTTTTAAGGCATATTTGAATGGGTACACCAAAGTTGCGCGGGCACTCTGGCATATACGCTTACTAATAAAGTCTGCAGTAGGATTTAAAAAATCATAAAACGAAAAAACATGTATGGGAAGTTACCATCATATGGTCGTAACCATGGCAACAAAACTTCCCCTATTGAAAAACTACAAAAACACAATATTGTTAAAAAAGAATTCATTTATTTGTATGTGGTGTGATAAGAACAATTTCATACAGTCAGAATTGTTATTTCAATATTACTCTTGTGTAAACAATCAACAGATACTGTGAAAAACTTAATTTTATGCCATTAAGGGGCACCAAAAGGGGCGAAAAGTGACATTTTCAATAAAAAAAACTCATAAATATCTCGTTTCATTTCTAGAAAACCAGCACTAACAACACAAAAATATGCTTAAAACTATTCTAAATATATCTTGCATTGTATTATAACACTGTATATACTCTGGTGTTATTTGTTTTACAGAAAAAGGGGCTCAAAAATGGGATTGGGGAGGGGGGGGGGGTGTATCGAAAATGTGAAATATCTCTACGATATTATAATCCAATCATATGTAACCGATGGACTGATTGACAAAATCTTAAACTTTGCATATGAGAATACAGGAGGAAACAAAAGATGCTGTGAACAAACAAATATTAGCCTCTTAGAGGGGCCCCCAAAGGAGAAAGAAGGGAAATTTCAACCTAAAACACACACAATTTTTATTTTACTTCTGGAATATATAGGCTGTGAGCCAGATATGGTTTACCTCCCCCCAAGGGGGAGTTTTGTAGACCATAATTTTCTAAAAGCCCTGTATGTTAGAAGTATTTTGCAGCATGTTAGCTCTCTGGCGAATGGGGTGTTACGCTGTAACAGCCTGTTATAAACGTTACCCATTACAACAATAAACATGGCATAAAAATGATGGAAAATGATAAAAAAAACTAGTCACTTTCCTATGTTTAAAATCATAGTAGATTCTAGTAGAACAATCCAGTAGCTAAAAATTCTGATGTTTAAATTATCACTTTAGCTAACTTGGTGTAATATACGAGATATTTGTCTATACAATCCATCAAAATTGCTATTTCCATCAAAAATATTTTCTTTTTGTAAATTATTCCTTCCATATTGGACCATATATTTATTACTGTATTAAAGGAATTTATTCATCTTTTCTGATATGCAAAAATTATTATCCTATCTTATATATTTTGTGAGAAATAGGATGTTGAACACAGTAACATCTTACAAATGTTCCATATTACAGTTCACTTGCAGTATAATTCAAGTGCTTGAATTTCACTGTTGGAGTTGAAAACAACAGCAAAGTGTAATATTGAATATGCCAGCCTATTAAAAACAGCAAGGAACAGTGGCACAGTCGGTAATATACATTACCTATGACTATATTCGTTAAAATCATATAATTTTAAGATAAAATCATTTTGTTTTCTTTGGTAGCAGTTTCTTCATAAAAGAATCTTTTAATATTAGAAACAAATACTTTCTGGTTTATTCTTTATCATTATAGCTATTAGTGATGTAAATTGCATTAATGTATAAGATATTTCATTATAATACCTCTAATCAGTTTTTTTTTTCATTTTTTACATAGAAAACAATAACAAATATAAGTCTGGCAGTTCTTATGATATTTTGTGTACATGGGCCTATCAACACTTTCATTTGTGATTAGTTTTAGGGATTCATGAGGAGTGTTTTATACGTGATTAAACACAGTATACGTTATATACTTCAAATTGTAATGTTTAGAGCGTTACATATTGTGAACATGCAAAACCTGGTTTTGCTATTTACTTGGTTATTATACCAAAAATCCAAGTATTTCGTAATGGCATTTCTCAGCATCATTCTTCTAGAATTTTTACAGTTGAGTTTGAAAGATGGTAACATACATGAAATTTTGTTATATAAAGCTGCAAAATGCAAAAAAGAGAAGAAAAAACAGAAAGGCGAAAAAAAAAGAACTTCAGAGAAGGTAAAGCCACTGCTTTTAAGAGCCAGCATTGATTTTGCATATAGGCTTCGCATAAAATGATATACAATAAGTTTGATAACGTTAAACTTGAGGGGAACTTGAGCAGTTTCGTCCTGTTTTGTACAAAACTATAAAATAATCAGTAATCAACAATACAAAATGTGGTACAAGTTGTTTATTGACAGGATTTGAAAACAAAAATACGTGAACACAGAAAAACTCTAAAGTAGGATAGTAAACCTGAAGTTTGAGGACTTCAGCCAAAAACAGTTATGCATCAAAACTAACGTGAATATTTGCTGGCAGCATATACTTACTTTTGTAAAACTATTGTATATTTTACATTACCAAGGGAAACAACATTGCTTAGAAAAACAGAATGGTAAATCTGTAGTTTGAAGACTTCAGCCAAAAACAATAACTTATGCATCGAAACTAATGTGAATACTTGCTGGTAGTGTATACTTAGTTGAGTAAAACTATTGTATATTTTACGTTACCAAGGGAAACAACATTGCTAAGTTACAGTCAAGAACAAACCTACGTTTGAAAATGTTAAATGGTAGTGTTAATATGTTGCTTTATTAAGTTTATTAAACATGTAGTTCCCAATTATAATTTGTCAACCAGGAGTTTGGAAGTATAGTGTATCAGAAACATTTAATACGGAAAAAGAGAAAGGGCAGCTTACTCTTGATATTATAGCAATGCATAACTGCTAAGTTTAAGATAATCTATATTTCTATGCTTTCGTTTCATGCTTTTTTAAGTCTCGCTATAGTAAATCATTGTTTAACGAATCGATTCACCAAAGAACATATAAATACGTGTAGCTGGACAAAAATGTTTTTTTTTTCCAGGGACAGTGTTACAGTGAGCTCTTCCCACATAATGAAATGGCAAATGAAAATAACAGAATATATTATTGTTGTTCATTGCTGTTCAGATATTATAAGCAAATCTTAATTGTTCTCCTTCAGAATTTACTCATCTACACTGAAGTTATACTTTGCAGCATAAAAGTAAGAAAAAAAACAAGAAAAGAACGACGGAACAAGTAACGTGTACAACTATTTATTGAGAATTTACAAAGTCTTTATTTTCAATACCCTTGACCAGTAATACAACATTTCTGACCAGCAATAATCAAACAATAGAGGAAGTGCATACCTATACATGCAAAGGAAGGGCTAACCTAAAAATTTTACTGCATTTCATCTCCATGACTTTGTATAACGATTGTTTAGCAATAAATATTGTTGTATACTTCTTATTCATGATATCATACTGCTAATCAAATTATTCTTGTCCAAGTATTTTAAATACTGTTAGATAATACAGCATTTAGGCACTAACAACACGAAAATATGCTTAAAGCTATTCTAAATATATCTTGCATTGTATTATAACACTGTATATGCTCTGGTGCTATTTGTTTTACAGAAAAAGGGGCTCAGAAAGGGCTCAGCAATAAATATTGTTGTATACTTCTTATTCATATCATACTGCTAATCAAATAATTCTTGTCCAAGTATTTTAAATGTTAGATAATACAGCATTTTGGCAATATCCAAACAACACTTAAAGAAGCTAACACACTGAAAATCGTCTGACTGAAATTTGACTTTCGTAACAGTTGTAGTCATTGATAGTTACAACTAAATATTTGTATCAACAGAATGACAACTAGAACTCCAACAGGATGATGACAGAATGCTGTTTGTGTTATAAACAATTTCCATTTCTATAATCCTTAAATTTTCATATTGTTAATATGTTGCAATGTATTCGATGGGGGCTGTGTAAACAGATCACGTAGATAACAATTTAACATGCAAGTTATGATCACAGGAGCCACATGTTTTCTAACCTATGCAAAGCGGTTACTGTGCAATGAGCCTGTTGGCTGAAGAAGCGACTGACAGCATAGCAATAATGGTGTTAAAGCCGGTCAACCGAGTTGATACTGCCTTTGATTGCTTCATCTGGCAGTCACAGTCACATATTTGTATGTAGGGCAGTTGAATGGCTCAATCAATCAGCACAGGTAGCAAAATTGATTTTATCCCTATTTTTACTCTAAACCTAAATAGTGAAAGTTACATAATATATCAACTTACATGTATACTTATTTCATTTGATGCCTAAAATTAAAAATAAATTCATTTTTATGAAGTCACTTTTATGTGAGACTGAGGTCGAACTGCTTCAGCTGTAACGATCTATGTGCGTATTGCTGAACCCTTGTGTATTTCAAAGAGCTAAACTTACCCTCTGAATATCAGTGGTAAGGTTACACTACAACAATGAATGCTTTATGCCGCCCGGGAACTAATATTGTGGTAACAGGTTACTCAAAAATCTTATCCTCAGACATATTACAAACATGTAACGTAATGTTACTGTTAGACTGCCTTTCAAATATCCACTATCCGATATTTTTTTAAGTTTGAAAACACATAACATTGGTGTTTCTTCATATTAACATGTACAGCAGTGTCAATTTAAGACATTCCGTAATGCAGATAACATTGAAAGACTACAGCAACTGATGTTAGGTTTCTTAGATTTTCTCGTCATTTTGTAAATTATATTCGTTAAAAAAAGATATATTCTGTCCTCATTTTATATTTCCACTGCTAAGCACTACCTAACTTATCTTGGCTGGGCATGATTTGAATAAGAGTGATGGAGCATATATAAATTTCAGTCCACCAATTCAGCGATTTAGCCTCATTTTTTTTTTTTTTTTTTTTTTTTTTTTCGTATTTTTGTTATGGTTATATACGTTACATATGTATTGTGACGGCTGACTAGTGATGTAAGATTTTAGTTTTTTTATGTATTACAATATTAAAATAGACATATTTGTGATCTTAACTTTCTGTGCACTTCAATTCTTTCAATTTTCTCCTTATATTACATGTATATAGAAATAAAAGGAAAAAAACGTCAAATACAATGTTAGCTATGTTATACGGATTTTTCAACGTAATTTCAACATTTCAAGTACTTTGAAACAGCGATTTATGTACCAGCATACAAAACCCAACATCATTTAGGGCGAATCCTTACATGTGTGTAACAATGCGTATTTTCTATTATAACGTGAAAATATTTATTTGATAAGACGCACTTGACGTCGAATTTAAACATTAATACCCCAACGTACAGAGGGCTAACATGTGTCAATTTGTTTCTGATATAATGTAAATTTAGAAAATTCTAGGGTACAAAACTTCCCTGGGGTGTGTGGGTGGGCAGGAGGGGGAGAGAGGGGGTTTATGGCCAGCTCAAGGTCTACTAGCTCATGAAAGTGTTCAAAGATACATGTACCATGTACACAAAAGATCATTAGGGCTGCAACTATTTATTCGTTATTTTTTTCAAAGAGACAGCGAAGAACCTTGATAAGTGGTATTGTAATGAACTCTCTTATACGTTTAATGTTATTTGCATCACTACTAGTAATAGCTAATGACCAAAAACAAACCAGAATGTACTTTTCTTATACTCGATGATTACTTTTTGAAGAAACTGCTAACAAAAGAAAAACAAACTGTTCTATCTTCAAATTATATGATTTTAAAGAAAAAAGTCACAGGTAACATTTATAAGCGATAGGCACGGCCAAGGGGCTATCAGAAATAGTGACAGATATGCGTTCAACATATTGTCCCACCCATCCTTGCTGTTTCGATAGGCTGACAGAGGCAATTTTACCTTATGCTGTTGTTTTTAATTCCCATATTGTTATTTAAACGTTTGAATTATATGGCAATAAATAATTAAGACATCGAATATTTTGTAAGTGGGTACTGTGTTCAACAGCCTATTTCTCCCAAAGCATAAATGATATGACAATAATATTTGCTGATCTGAAAAGATGAATAAATTGCCGTTAAGACAGTAACAAAGGTAAGGTCTAATACGGAAAGGAAAACTTACAAAAAGAAAATACCTTGAATGAAAACAGCAATTACTGGAGTGTAGTTTATTTTTTTATTTATTCATTCATTTGCAAAGACAAATATCACGTACGTAACGCCACGTAAGCTAAAATGATCTTTAAAACATCTTAAAGTGTAGCTACTGTATTCTTCTGTTAGAACATATTATAATTTTAAACGTATGAATGTAACTTCCGTGCTTTTGTAACTTTCAATATTTTCATATTATGTTTCCCATTTTGATGGGTAACGTTTTTAACAAGCTGTAACAGCAGTGCTTCCATTGCCAGAGGGCTAACATGCAAAATACTTGTAAGACATTGGGCATTATGTAAATCATGATCTTTAAACTTCCTACGGAGAGGAGGTGGGGAGGAGGTAACCATAGATGGCATGTGGCCCAGCAAGTGATAATTGAGATATGAAATATTTTCTAAGAGTGTAGTGTTTTCAACATCCTATTTCTTCCAAAGTATGAAAGATAACATAATAACATTGACTGAGTCGAAAAGATAAATAAATTGCCTTTTAGACAGAAACAAACCTATGGTCTAATACGGAAAGAAAAACTTACAATAATAAATTGTTTTGGATAGAAACTGCAATTTTAATGAAGTGTAAAGACAAATGTAACGTATGTAACGCCATGTAAGCTAAAATGATCTTTCATAGAGCATACTTTGTAGCTACTGGATTCTTCTTATAGACCATATTATGATTTCAAACATGTGAATGTGACTTCCATACTTTTGCAAGTTTCAATAGTTTTATATCTTATTTATGTTTTTGATTGGTAACGTTGGTAACATGCTGTTATTGCTTAATCCGACACTCGCCGGAGAGCTTACATGTTGCAAAATACTTGTAAGATACTAGGCTTTAAGAAAACTGTACTCATTAGAACTCTCGATAGGGGAAGGGGGTAGAGGGTAAACCATATCTGGCAAAATTTTCACCTGTTCGGGCCTCTAAAATGACCCTTAACACCTTCCCATCTGGGCCCACAATCAATAAACTGTAGTAAAGCAAATAGCTGATTAATAAATTGTATTCGTCTACTAACATATTGCAGTATTCCAGTGGTGTGAATGAACAAAGGCTTACTTAAATGTGATTCTTCCACTTTGGGTTTTTAAAAGGGTAACATAATTGTTGCCATGGTAACGATAAGAAGATGGTAACTTCCCACACATGTTTTTCCATAATGTTATACATGAAGTACCATTCTTGACGGTGAATATTTAAAGATATGTCAGAGTGCCCGCGGGGCTTTGGAATATTGGGTTAAAAATGATGAAAAACGACGAATTTCAATATCTTGATACCCCACCCACCTTTGAAGCACATGTGTGATTCTACAGTCAACTAAATTCGTTTTAGTAGCTCGCTATAGAATTTATCCTGAGTAATATTTGAAAGAACAATTTATTATTTACAATAAATATATAAAGTTTAAAAGATGTAATTGTGCAAAAATAGTCAATTTTCACTGATATTATTAGAGTTTCAGGCCAAAAAATTATAAATCCCGTTACCATGGAAACGGGCCATAAAAAATTGGTAGTTGTATTTCAATATTTACTTTTTGAGTGACAACGAACATGCTCAGAAAGTTTCGTTAAAATCTGTGACTAGGCGTGAGCCACCATTCTCGATGGTTACAGAGAATTGGTATTAATTCTTTTGGAAGCCTCCACCGGAGGTGCCGTTTTTCTTCCACATTGACATATCACATCAGCAGCGGACGACAGACAAGTTTGTTTGGAGGAGATTAAGGTCTAAATGTAAAAGCAAAATAGAGATGATTTATATAAGCTTTAAGCTTCCTATCAGATCCTGTACCATATAATAATCATGTATATACGTGTAATTGTATATGTTGTACATGAAGATTAATTAATAAATATTGTTTAAACCAAAAGCAAACTAGCGGAAAATACTGTGGTAGGTGTTTGAATATGTTTCAACCTTTGGAAAAGACACACAGTATCTGCTCCTGTCTGACAAAAAAACTAGGGTAAGGTGGGGTAAAATCGCCTATGCGGGGTCAAACGCCCATGCCGCTCATATCAATATCCATATGGTTTAGGGAGAAAGTGTTATTGAAACAAATATGTAGAAGTGTAGGACTCCTCATCAACAGACACTTCGAAGAAGCGCATCTACTTGTAGCTTTTTATCATGACTCTAAACATTTTTGCAGTTTTCTGTAAATCGGGATGACTGAATATTTTTTGCAGTTCATCTTGCTGAGAGAACTAAATACATGTACTTTGCGACAGTCTGTTCGAAAGATAAAGTCTCGGCGGTATTTACTCTGTCGCGAAATCATACTATGTGCATCTGTTAAAAATCTATTTATAGACGAGCAAATAATGCCCATATGGAGCAAAACGCTTACGCTCCGCTCCGACTACTCTGATAAATGATGTATCGATGTTCTTTTGAAAACTACAACCAATTGTGGGCGTACAACGCTAAGTGACATTACTTGGTACTTAATATCACAGCTATGGCCTCTGAAGCTGGATGAGTCTCGTCGCATGATGAAAGGTATACAATAGCGGGGGGAAGGGGGAGCGCGGCAAAACGTCCACCTTGAGGAAATGTTGATCTATCTGGAATATTTTTTTTTTCGGGCAAAGGAATCCGCGTTGCCTAAAAACTTACAATCAGATCTGGAAGCAAGATAGGAAATAGCCCTAGCGCTTTGCCCCATCTAAAAAGGCGTATTGCCCCAATGCTGGGGCAAAACGCCCAGCATATTTAGTATTTAACGCCTAGATATCTAACGCCTAGAATGTTTAAAAAAAGTAAATAGTAAAATTCTCAGGAACTGACACAATTCAATCCCAGCTCCCATTCAAGACACCGTGTGGGAAAAAGACAGCACAAAGTTAGTCATCACCTGCCATATTTTCAGATTTGTGGACAAAGGTTTCCTGTAAAAAGAAATAGATCAGGCAGCTTAGTAAGCAATGGTCAAAAAGTTTCCTTACTGGGGGCGATTTGCCCCTCTTTACTATACATTTGACTGACCTTAGGACTTTATCTGTCATTGTTTACATATGACGTCACACATAATTGAATACTACAAGATGTAAAGCTGGCGAAATTAGATGTTTGACGAAACGAAGAAACCTGACTTGAGAGATAGGTAAGCTCTAGCAGTATTCACTGTTCGGAGGTAAAGTAAATCATACATATCACGAGCGCTCCTCGTGATATATCTATTTACAACTGACTGACAAACAGTGAATTACTTCTATCACTAAAATGAAACATGAAAAAAGAGGCGCAAATGGGCCTGATATCGCTCACCTGGCTATTTTGCCACGGGATCATTCTGATACAAAATTGGTCCAATTCCACTGAGATTTTCTCATTTTCACATTTTGCTACATTAAGTAACAGAGGTCAACATGACTGGTCTATATGTGTTATTTTGAAACATCTCAATGCAGGAATCATTTTGCCACAAATTTCAGGGGTTACCGAGATATTGTCATTTTCATGTTTTGTGCTATTTTTAGTAACGGCAGATGGCGGCCATCTTGGAATGACAGAATGCAAAAATTCGAAAATTCTTCATGCAAAGACCATTCTGACATAAAATTGGTCCAATTCCATTGAGATTTTCTCATTTTCAAATTTTGCTATTTTTAGCTCACCTGAGCCATAGGCTCAGGGTGAGCTAGTGAGATCACCTAGTGTCTGTCTTGCGTCGTGCTGCTTCAACAATTTGCTTTAAATGACATCTTCTCCGAAACCGCTAGGCCTAGGGCTTTGATATTTGGTATGGAGCACTGCCTAGTAAACCGCTACCTATTTTGTTCAAATGGTGGCCCAATGGTTCAAAATAGCCCTGGGGCAGGGGATCTTGGGTTCGAAACTAAAATACACTTAAAAATCTTCTTCTCCAGAACTGCTTGGCTCAGATGCTTGATATTTGGTATGTAGCATTACTTAGTAGTCCTCTACCAAGTTTGTTAAAATGGTGGCCCCAGGGTCCAAAATAGCCCTGGGACAGGGGGGTTTGGGTTTGAACTAAAATATACTTAAAAATTTTCTTCTCCAGAACTGCTTGGCTCAGAAGCTTGAAATTTGGTATGTAGCATTACCTAGTGGTCCTTACCAAGTTCAAAACGGCAGAGACCGGGGCAGGGACTCTCATGTTTGAACCACAGAAATACATAGAAAAATATTCTACTCTTCTTCAGAACTGCATGGCTCAGATGCTTGAAATTTGGTATGTGGCATTGCCTAATAGTCCTTTACCAAGTTTGTTCAAATGATGGCCCCAGGGTCCATAATGGCCCCGCACCAGGGGGTCCTGGGTTTGAACCATAGAGATACATAGAAAAATATTAAAAAATCTTCTCCTTCAGAACCACAAAACTCAGTTGCTCGAAATTTAATATGTAGCATTGCCAAAAAGTCCTTTACCAAGTTTGTTCAAATGGTGGCCCCGCGGTCCAAAATGGTCCCTTGGCAGGTAGTCCGAGGTTTGAATCATAGAAATGCAAAGAAAAATATTCAAAACTCTTTTTCTTCAGAACCGCAAGACTTAGATGCTTGGAATTTGGTATGATGCTTTGCCTAGTAGTCCTCTACTAAGTTTGTTCAACTGGTGGCCCCAGGGTCCAAAATGGCCCGCGGCAGGGGGGCCCTAGGTTTGAACCATAGAAATACATAGAAAAATATTCAAAAATCTTCTTCTTCAGAACCACTTAGCATAGATGCTTGAAATTTGGTATGTAGCATTGCCTAGTAGTCTTTTACCAACTTTGTTCAAATGATGACCCCAGGGTCTAAAATGGCCGTGGGGCGGGGAGTCTTGGGTTCAAAATTAAAATATACTTAAAAATCTTCTTCTCCAGAACCCCTTAGTGTAGATGCTTGAAATTTGGTATGATGTATTGCGTAGTTGTCCTTTACCATGTTTGTTAAAATGATGGCGCCAGGGTCAAAAGTGGCCCCGCACTAGGGGGTCCTGTGTTTGAACCATAGAAATACATAGAAATTCTTCTTTAGAACCACTTGCCTCAGATGCTTGAAATTTAATATGTAGCTTCGCCTAGTGGTCCTTTACCAAGATTATTCAAATGATGGCCCCAGGGTTCAAAGTGGCCCCGCCCCAGGGGGTCCTGGGTTTGAACCATATCAATTCATAAAAATATTCAAAAATCTTCAGAACCATTTGGAAATTGTTGCAAACTTTCAAATTTGTTCAAATGATGACCTTAGTATTACCTTTAACCTTTTTGCTCAGGTGAGCGATTCAGGACCTCTTGGCCCTCTTGTCAGTAATAGAGGCCCATTTGACTGGTCTATATATATTTACTTTTGAAACAACTCAATGAAAGAATCATTTTGCCACAAATTACGTCAAAATCTAATCAGTGGTTAGCTACTGAGATACTGTCAGTTTTATGTTTTGTGCAGTTTTTAGTAACGTCTTATAGCGGCATTCTTGGAGCGCCAAAATGCAAAAAATCAAAAAACCGTCATGCAAGGACCATCCTTGTATAAAACTGGTCCAGTTCCTTTGTAATTTTCTAATTTTCACATTTTGCTATTTTAAGTAAAAGAGGCCAACTTGACGGGTCTGTTAATTTTTGAAACACCTCAATTTAAGAATCATTTTGCCACAAATTTCGTCTAAATCCATTCAGCGGTTCCTGAGATATTGTCATTTACATGTTTTGTGCTATTTTAGTAACGGCAGATGGCGACCATCTTGGAATGCCAAAATGCAAGAAATCGAAAAAGCTTCATGAACCGACCATTCTGACACAAAATTAGTCCAATTCCATTGAAATTTTCTAATTTCACATTTTCTATTTTAAGCAAGATGCATGGTCTATAGTTAATTATTTTTGAAACAGCTCAATGCAAGAATTGTTTTGACACAAATTTCGTCAAAATCCATTCAACGGTTACTGAGATATTGTCATTTTCATGTTTTGTGCTATTTTTAGTAACGGCTGATGGCGGCCATCTTGGATTGCCAAATTGCAAATAATCAAAACGGCTTTATGCAGGGAACATTCTGACACAAAATTGGTCCAAGTCCATTCAAGGATTCTTGAGTTATTGTCATTTTTTGTCTCGCCTGCGAAACAGAGGCGAGACTCATGAATTGCTTTTCCGGTGTCGTCGGCGGCGGCGGCGTAAACTTTGTCGATTTTTCGCGTTAAGGTCATAAGCGCTGACAGGCGAGACACGGCATTCCGCGGAATTCTTGTGTTTGTGCTATTTTTAGTAACGGTCCCCATGGTGGCCATCTTGGATCGTCAACTGGCACAAAATTGAAATAATTCCATTCAATGACCATTATGACTACTCTGACCAGAATCCATATTGCGTTTTCTTGAGATATTGACATTTGAACAAAATGAGTCTTGTTAACTCTGAGTAGGTCACTGTGACCTAATTCCGCTATTTTTTTTTTTTTTTTTTTTTTTTTTCTTTTTTTGATTTTTACATTTTTTAATTCCAATGTCCCATTAATGTTCCATGCAAACTTTCAACCAAATAGACCGAATACTTCTGGGGAAGAAGTTGATTTTGTTGTTTCTGCTATTTTTAGTAACAACGGCCATATTGGATTCTCGACCTGACCCAGTTTTATAATTTTAAGGATGTCCGCTGGTGACAAATTTGAGACATCTGCGCAACGCAGACTGCCAGCAACTGTTCGGAATGTCAAGTGTCGGCTGTCGTAATTTTGCCGTCTTACAATTAAGAAATAAAATTACTATGTTTATAAAAACTTTGGATGCTGTCGTATAATTTTCATTCGAGCGCTACCATTTTTTCATTCACTCAAGAGATATTAGGTTCCATGTAGCCTACCCGTGATGTCGTTATTTCGCTGCACACAAGGCGCTTAACAGTGCCTTACAATTTGCAAAATATATTCTTTGGAGCTCTAACCACACTGCATTTAGTTCCAATGTCATCCGGCATCCCATCCGTCAGACAGTCTCTGGTTTTACTTGACAAAATATTCGACTTTTTTACGAGTTTCGGAGCAAGTTGACGCAACCCATACACCCCTACCATATGGCCGCGAGAGGCCAAATCCCTTTGACACCAAAGGAGCTCTGATGAGTCTGAGGGCTAGACATAATATAAAAATATGCCTGTTGACAGATTTAATCTTACTTCAGCTAATATGTTCTGCTACGCAAGCCTAGTCCTAGGCATACGGCTGAAATTCTCTTATCCCTGCAAATACTCTACAGCTGTTTTATTTAGGTTCATTTGTACACGTAACGATGACGTGTGATGTTGCTGTCAATTAGAATCTACAGCTGACTTCAGCTGAAACTGCTAGTGAATTGCTAAGTGGTGTGTTTAATCTTACTTTGGTATAAGTTAGAAAATGGTTTTTCACGCACCTGCAACAAACAGCTAGCACATTCAAGCCCAAACATCTGTCATTAGTGAATTGACTGCGCTGAAAGGCTACATTAGACTTCATTAGTGCGCGCATCAGGCTGCTCCAAATCTCCTCTACGAAAGCAGGTCACAGTGAAATAGTCTATGTTCTTGAGACCCGACACCATATCAAAATTTTGAGGTTAGTGCTTTATCCTTTAGGCGGTATTTTACTTATCAAAAGTCCTGATGTTACCCGCTCACAGCGACATGATTATTACGGACAAGTCATTTACTACTAGGTACATAGGTGGGGACCGGATACATTCAGTGGGGATGGGATGTCTTTATTTTATTTTTTGGTGGTAGTCTACTGGACTGGGGGATCGAAAATAATTAAGCCATGGGGCAGGGGGACGGGGGTTCATATAATTTGTAAGGCATATGGGGTTGGGGGTCAGCATAAATTTTGTATCCGTCTACATTAAAAAAATAAAGTTTCAGCTTTGTGGGTTTGAGGGGCTACCTCAGACACTCCCTCCCCTCCCACCACCCAACTACTGCTACATGTTCAGATTAGTTCTGTTCGATCAAACTTGTCTTCAAAACATTTACCGAGAAAAAAAAACTTTGCGTGCTTCATGTCCAGAAAAAAATTCATTATTTGCTAGTAGAACAGTATGACTTTATCTATGAAATAATGCCAATCAGTAAATTTTATGTCTGTGTTTGTGACATCGAATCTCCAGGTGCCTGTCATCAGCAAAATTGCTTATGGCTTCTGGGGACTTCGCCCCTAGACTCCCTAAATATTATTAACAGCTTTACAGAGCATTAGATTTCTTGTGGTAAAGGACCTGGGCAATATATATATATATAAAAATAAGAGCCCCCTTTTGGCCTCCATTCAAATTCTCTTAAAATTGTATGGATTTTATCGCTTATCATTTATGCGTATTGGAGCAGAAATAAAAGACGTCAATGGAAACGAAGTTTAATAAAAATTATGCGATTTTTTTTTAAATTCTACAACTAGAGAACACAAACATACAAAATTATTTTTCTTTTACATTGCATAAATCATTTATCTACATATTAGTATAATTTTGATAATGGTATATGTTGTGCTTTTCAGATTTGTCAGCATAAGTGGAAATGCACCGACGTTATGATTTAACAAACACTTTTGTCTAATCTCTGAGTCTCTGTTGGTTAGTTTTGTTTCCAACTTGTTTTGGAACCTGACGGCTATATATAGCTTGGTGCTGAAAATAACACCTAAGTATTTAATTTTAGACGCAAAGGGGGGGGGGGGGAAGTCTGTTCCAGCAACACACCATTTGAGAGATACATGGAGAAGAGACAGAACCTCCCAAAGCAAAAAGAGCCAGGAGGGCCTAGAATGTTGCCGAACCAACCATCTGGGTGCAACAATCACCTATGCCATGAGCGACGTCACAGACGATTTAGAAGCTGATCCAGATGTCATTGTAGAGCCAGCAGTGTACTTCACATCTTATAGGCCGAGTGTGGTTCCACCGTCAAAGTCTCTTTCAATTTCTTGCTACACGCTAAGTCTTCAGCTCTGACTCTGAATCTCCCACCTCTACTCCTGCTCCTCCATCTTTTGCCCTAACTGACTCTCTTCAGGATGAAGTTTCCCTGTTTGAGGATTTCTTCTTCGATGGCGCCATCTCTTCCTTTGAGGCAGCGCTTCCTTCTGAACTGACCTTTGACTCATTGGTGGTTACCTCTGGACTTTGCCCTCTCTCTAATCTGAAGATCTAACTATCCCTTCTAAATCTGCTATTCCTTCTTATGTTGTATTTCTAGGGCTAGGGTTACTTCTATCAAGCACCAAGTGGACCCACAACCTTGTAATCCTTATACCTACATGATGACCATTCGGTCAGAAAAAATCCTAAGTGCGTAGGCAAGAGTGGTGTCAGAAGTGGGAAGCAGTCCGTAAACATTTAAATATCGACTTACGAAAGACACGAAAAAACACTCCAATTTACACGTTATATGCCAAACTTGGCAAATGCCATTGTGAATCCTGTAGATACCCGTATTAAACTTTTTCGGAACAAAAACATATTAATCAAGGCAGTAAATTCTTAACCATGCTAGGTAGTTAACAAGAAGTTTCCCCATGTCAGTTGCAGCTGCATAGTATCTTGGAATAACAAAAAATGGCAATAATACTGATCTTAGCGCGCGAATTTGACCCAGTAAATAATATATTTAAATAGATGCACTTTCAAGGGACACAATTAAGGCACCTTTGTTTTTGCCTTTCTTCTGAATTGGGGCAGGTTCTTGAAGGTAAGACTTTGTTCCTATCAGAGGAAGTTCAAATAGATCCTATTTTAAAAAGGTTCATCGCCCAGGGACGAAAACTGTCACAAAAAGTCTTAACATTTATTTATGTCGATTCAACCTGACAGCTGGCAAGTAATAATCAGCAACCCAAGTGTTAGGAGGCAGGCCTGCTTAGGCTGTCCTGCCTTTGTGGCGAATTTTGTTCGGCCTCTAATTATAAAAGTAAGGAATACTAAATGTCTAGTAAATAAGAACTGCAACGTGCAGAATACATGATGGTCACTGTACAATTAAAATGGCAATGTATCATATCACACTTGGGTTGTTGTTTATTACTACAAATAAAAGCTATATGTAGATACATGTACAGCGAATTTTATGTGATTGTATCTGAGTTGTAGGCTGCATGAAATTTAATGGAGGAATAACATGAAGGTATAAACGCAAAAAGTTGTGCCCTCCCAACATTGCACATATGTGCAAACTGGCATGCATGGGCGTTGTATATAGGTTTGAAGGACGCGCTCTCATGACATACCAAGACTGGTGGGTATCTTTTCTGTTCTTTAATCTTCTAAACAGGCAAACCATGCAAGCAATGTGAAGCTGGAAATTCTTCAGCAGTCGCAGCAAACCATCAAATTCTGGGACCGTATTCATAAAACGAATAAAGTCGTTGCTATGCTGTTGCTAAAACTGAATTTCTATAAAGGAGATTCCCTACAACTATGAAATTTGCTCTGGAGGAACAGTGTAAGACTGTTCCTCCAGACCAAATTTCATAGTTGTCGGGAATCTCTAACATAGAAATTTACCCTTAGCAACAGCATAGCAACGACTTAAGTTGCTTTATGAATACGGCCCCTGGATCCTTCTCTGGCATCAGTTCTTATTATTATTTTTACAATGAGCGAGAATTCCACAAAATGCACACAGAGAAGAGACCAAAGAAACTGCAAAAAAAATATAAAAGAAAAACAGTCGTCCGAGTATCGGAAATGATACAGTGAAATATAAAAAAGAAGCAAAGTTTCAAGCAAAGTTTCAACAGGAGTTTTAAGGATCTAAATAGGAAAATGTGTGACTTTCAATAGCTTCGATTCGCTGCCTTTGATCACCTTTAGTTATTAGAAAAAAGATCAGGTAACAACCTTGAATACGCTTTCCTGCTCTTGACCACCTGTAGTTATCATGAAATAGGTATCACCAAATAACAGACTTGATGAAATTCATTAACCATGAGTCATCATTTTTTTGTTTATTAGGATGATCTTAGCTACTAGTTAGGCCCCATATTAAGGGTAATTAATTCTTAGTGCGCCAAATTAGCAGATGACAAAATTACGTCTGCAAAATTAAAAAAAAGGTTTATTCAAGCTATATGATATTGAGAAGTCAAAGTCTGGACGATACATAGTGAAGACACAGATAAGGTGTATCTCATGAGCCGCCTCATCTCGATCTACGCTATTGGCAAATTCAATAATTTCCATTTTTAGCACGAAGTGCTCAAGGTGAGCTATTGTGATCGATATTTGTCTGTCGTCCGTCCGTCCATCGTCAACAATTTCTTCAAACGACATCTCCTCATAGACCAGTAAGCCATAATATCACACAAATGTTTCTGTTATAGCCCTGAACCAAAATTGCTTAAAAGGTTCCGCTCCGCTGAACAAAATGGCCGCCAGAGCTAAAAAAAGAAATCTAACAAGAAATGTTACAGTGTGTAACAAATGCCCCCGAAGGCCCCTATCACCTGGTATTTGACCCCTGACCTTTGACTGTGAACTTGACCTTGGTTATGGGAACCTAAATTTTGTGCATGAAACAACTTACCATTTTGATTTACCTATCTGTAAAATTTGATTAAATTTGCTTCAGCAGTTTTTGAGATATCTTGGACACAAGATTTGTAAGGGACAAACTTATGACCTTTGACTGTGACCTTGACCTTGGTCGTGAGAACCTAAATTTTGTGCATGACACAACTTCTCATTTTGGTTTACCTTTTTGTAAAATTTGATTCAATTTGCTTGAGCAGTTTTTAAGATATCTTGGATACAAGATGTGTAGGAGACAAACTTATGACCTTTGATTGTGACCTTGACCTTGGTCATGGGAACCTAAATTTTGTGCACACCATCTCATTTTGGTCTACCTTTCTGTGAAATTTGATTCAATTCACTTCAGAGGTTTTTGAGTTATTGCTGACATACAAGACAAACTTATGACCTTTGACTGTGACCCTGACCTTCGTCATTGGAACCAAAATTTTGTGCATGACACACCCTCTCATTTTGGTTTACCTTTCTGTGAAATTTGATTCAATTCACTTCAGGGGTTTTTGAGTTATTGTGGACACACGATTTGTAAGGGTCATACCAACGACCTTTGATTGTGACCTTGACCTTGGTTGTGGAACCTAAATTTTGTGCGCTACACACCTTCTCATTATGGTTTACCTTTCTGTGAAATTTGATTCAATTCACTTCAGGGGTTTTCGAGTTATGCCGGACACACGATTTGTAAGGGTCAAACCTATGACCTTTGATTGTGACCTTGACCTTGATCATGGGAGCCTAAATTTTGTGAGCGACACACCTTCTAAATTTGGTCTACCTTTCTGTGAAATTTGATTAAATTCTCTTCAGCGGAGTTTTAGTTATGGTGGACACACGATTTGTAACGGATGGACGGACGGACGGACAGACGGACGGGCGGTGCGATTTTAATATGCCACTCGAAGTTCCTTCGGGGGCATAAAAATAGGAAAATCTTTAAACGACATCTCTGAAGCCAATGGCTCAATTTCAAAATAATTTCACAGAAATGTTTGACTCATGGCCCTGAACCAAAATTGCTAAAACGGTTTCTCTCCATTGAACAAAATGGCCGCCAGAGCTAAAAATAGAAATAAATCTTAGAATGACACAGAGGGCACAGTTTTGATCCAATCATCATGAAACTTTGTCAGAATGTTTGTCTTAATAAAAGCTAGACCATGATTGAATCCTGGTTATGTGGGGTCAGAAACTAGGTCACTAGGTCAAATCTTAGAAAAACCTTGTGTACACTCTAGAGAGCACAGTTATGATCCAATCTTCATGAAACTTTTGTCAGAATGTTTATCCATATACAGTCTAGGCCAAAATTGAAACTAAGTCATGTAGGGTCATAAACTAGGTCACTAGGTCAAATCTTAGAAAAACCATGTGTACACTCTAGAGGGCACAGTTATAAATCAATCTTCATGAAACTTTGTCAGAATGCTTATCTTTATGAAATCTATACCATATTTGAAACTGGACCATGTAAGGTAAAAAACTAGGTCACTAGGTAAGATCTTAGAAAAACCATGTGGATGCTCTAGAGGGCACAGTTTTGTTCCAATCTTCATGAAACTTTGTCAAAATGTTTATCTCCAACAAATCTAGACCAAGGATGCAACTGGGTCATGTTGGATCAAAAACTAGGTCACTTGGTCAAACCTTAGAAAAACATTGTGTATACTCTAGAGGGCACAGTTTTGGTTTAATATTCATGAAACTTTGTCAGAATGATAATCTTAATGAAATCTACGCCAAGTTTGGAACTGGGTATTGTCGGGTCAAAAACTACCGGTAGGTCACTAGGTCAAATCATAGAAAAACCTTGTGTACACAGTTGTGGCTTTATTTTGGATTGAATCTTCATGAAACTTTGTCAGAATGTGTATCTTAATGACATACAGGCCAAGTTTGAAACTGAATAATGTCTGATCAAAACTACATTGCCCGGTCAGATCTTAGAAAAACATTGTGTACACTCTAGAGGGCACAGTTTTGATCCAATCTAAATAAAACTTTGTCAGAATATAGATTAGAAAGTGCAAAACTGCTCCGATTGAACCATCATCAAATAGATGATCTTCCATGTTATTTCATCATAACTCAGGTGAGCGATTTAGGTCCATCATGGACCTCTTGTTTATTATTAATTTTTATTTTTTTATTTTGGCACTTTAGAGTTATATTTATCCCTATCTTTCCTTTTGGTGCTAAAACTGCTCCGGAAAGGATCTATTGCGATGATATACGAAATTCAGTAAGATTCAGTAACATAATGTCGCGACACTTGCAAAGATGGAAGCATTACCGATGATGGTTGTACACGAATAAGGCCTCCTCGGCAGCGTTACTCATCCCAGCTATGTATGATTGGATTCCAAGTGAATTTTTTATGGAATTTCTTTCGGATAATCTCCTGACACGTATTCAACAAAACTTCGATTTCTGGTCGCTCTTGCTGTCCTCTAGGAACACAATTACGGTTGGGAGTCTAAAGGCAGTGAGTCCCTTTCGTTCTAATGGAATCGTTCATATGAATATCAAGCCAGAGAGTATCCTTTTGACCGCCAGTGGAGTGCCACAAGTCGCCGACTTCAGTCTGGCTGCTCGCTTCCGAGACAAACTTGGACGCGCTCGATCGCTAAAAAAGATTAAGGAGTAGCTTGGAGGTTCTCTTGGGCAGGAAACAGAACAGCATGACACCAATAGATATCTAGGCTGTTGGTTTTGTAGTGTATGCCAAGTTTACAGGAGGATTGTTACAATTAGGCAAGTGGTATATTAACAGCAGATGCAAGGACCTACTACATGTACTGTGGTTCTAAATTTGAAGTATGCTGTACTTAATAACTGTAGGCAAGCCAGATAGGCTCGAGTCGGTGAACTTCGGACAGCTGATAAATTCGGAGAGTACCATTGCAAACAGTGAAAATACAGATGAGACGGGAGCCGTCTCATTAGGATTTTCACTGTTTGTCAAGTTATTTTTGTTTTAATTCTAAACAACTGACATATAAAGGAAACAATGCCACTGTCCCAAACTACCTGCTGTCCTAATTAACCTGACTTGACCCTACCTCAATGTGGTCCATAAGCGCCAGGCAGTTCAACCAGCGCTGCAATCCTCTGCTCAGAGTGCAATGTTTATGACTGAGCCGAGGAAATCACTCAAAGTTGTTCAGTGGAACATATAGAACGATTAAGCTTTTACCAAAATCACGCGTTTTACTAAAATCACATTCCAGATTATGTATGTTCATATAGTCAAGTATTACTGCCATCTACAAACAATAAAAATGTCGTTGCCTTTTCCTCTTCATTAATTCATTTTTATCACGATCATCTATTTATGAGGAACAGGTGACAAGAATTCCACGGAATGTGGTGTCTCGCCTGCTAGCATAATGTCACAAAACAGAGCTGAATCAGAAAAGTTGACACAAATTTGTGAAGTCAGTGAAGCATTAAATATGGGTCTTGACCTAATGATGATGACATCCCTCATCTAGATGTAAACATGAACCAAATTTCATGAACCTTGCCCTTAAAGATCCTGAGAAATGGCGCTAAAACAGAAAACTTGACGAAAATTGGCTTACACAGTGAAGCGTAAAATATAGGTCATGACCTAATTATGATGGTTGTGTTCAGCTTCCCTCATGAACCCAGTTTCATGAATCTCGTCCTTATAGATCCTGAGAAATGAAGCTTAAGCAGAAAACTTGACGAAACTTTGTGAAGTCATCGAAGCGTAAAAATAGGTCATGACCTACCTATGATGGATGCATTCAGCTTCCCTTCTCTAGATGTAAACATATACCAAGTCTCAAGACTCTAGCCCCTATAGTTCCTGAGAAACAGGGCTTAACCAGAAAACGACGCAAAATTGGAAAGTCATTGAAGCTTAAAATATAGGTCATGACCTAATTATGATCGTTGTGTTCAGCTTTCCTCTTCTAGATGTAAACATGTACCAAGTTTCAAGACTCTAGCCCCTATAATTCCTGAGAAACAGAGCTTAACCAGAAAACTTGACGCAAATTTGCAAAGTCGATGAAACGTAAAATGTAGGGCATGACCTGATAATGATGGTTGTGTTCAGTTTTTTTTTTCTAGATGTAAACATGTACCAAGTTTCAAGACTCTAGCCCTTATAGTTCTTGAGAAACAGAGCTTAACCAGTCTCGCTTCTGCTATCGCAGGCGAGACAAAAATGAAATATTGATTCAATTGGTCTGAGCAACGTCATCTTTAAACATTGTTGTTCTTTTTCCTAGAAACGTTAGATATGTTACTCGCTATATCAGATTTCAAACCTTGGTGGTATTGCTTTGGGCTCGAGTGTTTTAAGTGAATGGGTAAACTTTTAGAGGAAGCAACACATCCATTTTTTCTCCTTTTACAAAGGCATGTGTGTTTGTGTGGGAAGCGAGGGGTGGGGGAGAGAGGAGGTGAGGTGCGGGGATTAACACTGCAATTCTGAAAGGAAAAATGCTTCACTAAGTGAAATTAAAATCTTAAAATGTTCCTTCAAAAGCAGATAATACATATAGAAGAAGGAACATGGACCAGACTACGTAGTTTCGGCTAATAAAGCCTCGTCAGTGACCCTGACAAAATCTGGTGACGAAACCAGAAAAAAGCATACTGTAATTTTTTAATTTTAATTCGGCAGATTCAAAGACCGATTAGTTTCAAAAGGATCCAAATGATATGGATCGTTTTACGGCCGCCACACGGCACATCAAGCTGCAGAGGTAAAATTAAAATCTTAAAAGTTATTTTCTTATTCAGAAATAATATATCATTGAAATTACTTGTTTCCTTAAATGTCAGTCTAAACTTATTTCTGCAGTTGACATATGGCCTGTTTATGACATCACTTCCTGTTATAGTGCTTAAATAACACATCATCAGTGAAAAGAGTATCATTTTGCTTTAACCATGGAAACTTTTTTTCTCCATTAATAAAGAAATTAAAGTAAAGAACACAGGCGGACTCGATGTCAGGTTTGAATTACATGTAGGGATTCTTCCCCTTTGGTCTCCATGGAAACATCATTATGAGAACTGAACGTTAAAGAAATCCACGTTCCCATGAGACATCATAAATAGGGAACAATGCGGACTCCGATACGACTGCACAGATGCAACGGCTGATCTGCCTTCTTCCTATCTGCGCATGCTATACTTGCTCATGGAATGATTTATATAATTAGGTCAAAATAGCAAAATATATGAATTCTGCTTGAACAATTTGTGTTGATCAAAACACTTTTAAAACGACATTTGATGCTCTTCATGCTCTAATATATAATTTCCCCGTATTTTTTTAAAAATTTTGCAATATATGTATCAAGTTACTTATTCATTCAACAGAGTCTAACGGAAAATTACTCACAAAATGAATACACATATCCTACACTTTAATGTACAAGCATAATTATTTGACCATGATAAGCCTTGTACCAGTCCACATTCATACCATGATAAACCTCGTACCAGTCCGAATTCATAGGGATGGTAAGGTCAGGTAATCATAGTGGGTAACTTTCAGTGTCTGATTTGGATAATGTAGTGCAAGGGCCAGCTGTGCTTGTAAGCAACAGGTTGGTCGGTTGATTTAGGTTAAACGGCCCTTTGAGACAGCTTTTCTGTCTAAATCGGACCGTCTCCCAAAGAGACGGAGAAGAATGCTATGTCGCACCTGCATTATGCTTTCTCAGTAGGAAATACCATGGTTGAAGGAAAGTGAACACTAGTCTGATGAATTCATATAGAAATTGGAGCAAATTGGACTTACAAACTAGAAAAGATGCATTTTTAAGTAAATATTTACCAAGTTAGCAGAGCATGAAATTTGGGTCAAAGGTCAAGATAAGTGCAACAATCCTCTAGATCAACCTATGTAGAAACTTTATACCAGGTTTGATGACTGTAGGTATCATAGACTGACAGAAATGCTAGAGTTGATGTAATTTTTGACGTAAATTGATTGATTGCTTTACGTCCACGGTAAACAGCTATGGTCAAGTCGGGACGGTCAGTTAACCTAACCACACTATTTCTGGGCAAGCTCAGACCTCCTAAGCGGTTAACCAGTACTAAGTGCACATACTTTCGCCAGTAATGGACAACTGCCCTTCTTGAATCAGTGTGAGGAGAAACGAAAGTACGTGGCCAGGCCAGGTATCGAACCCAGGACCTCTGTCTTATAAGTCAGATGCCCCGCCGATTGCGCTACGCGGCCCATCGCACCTTGCTAAAGCGTTGCGACCAAAATGATAGCCGAGAGGAAAAAAAATGTCCAAACATCCCCTGCACCTACTGCAAGCACAGTAGGCCCGTGCCCTACTATGATCCAAATTAGTAAGACGCCCCGACACTGGAAGTTTACCAGCAGGTGCGGAATATTACTCATCTGCCTTTGCTTCCTCCCTCCGTCCTGAAGACGGTTGGTTGATTTGATGCTTAACGTCCACGGTAAACAACTAAGGTCATGTCGGGACGGTCAGTTAACCTAACCACACTATTCCTGGGCAGGCTTAGAGCTCCTAAGCGGTTAACCAGTACTAAGTGCACATACTTTCGCCAGTAACTGACAACTGCCCTTCTTGAATCAGCGGAAGGAGAAACGAAAGTATGTGGCCAGACCGGGATTCGAACCCAGGACCTCTGACTTCCGAGTCAGGTGCCCTACCGATTGCGCTACCCGGCCCGGCCCCGTCCTGAAGACGGACCGATATGGAAAATTATTTCTCAAAGGACCGTTTAACCCAATGTAAGCGACCAATTGGTTTCACAAGTTTTTCATACACTCACAGCGTTCGTACATATATGTATATTGTTCTAATTTGTCTTTCAATGCTAAAAAGATACAAGGTTTTATCGTGAAGTAATGCTGCAAGCTTCTTCTACTGGCTGGTGACCAGTGGTGGCCCTTTTTATTTTTTTTGTTAAAACTTTTTTATCTTGTAACCGTCATATTATGTATTATATTTTTCGTTAAATAAACTAGGGCTAACTGTCTGTATAATAGATCTACTGATTTTTTTTAAAAATAAACTATAACACCTACCTGTAATTAACTACCTGCGGTTAACCAGTATTAAGTGCATATACTTTCGCCAGTTACTGACAACTGCCCTTCTTGAATCAGAGGAAGGAGAAACGAAAGTATGTGGCCAGACCGGGTATCGAACCCAGGACCTCTGACTTATGAGTCGGGTGCCCTACCGATTGCGCTACGTGGCCCGGCTTGAGACAGAATGACATACCACTACAAGAAACAAGCCTTAAATGTAATATTGTCCGTCTGTCTTACTTTTTACATCCTTATCAGCTACAAAGGACAGCAGAGGGTGTAACACGTGTCACTACCGTTCTTTGGGCCAAAATTTCCCAAAACATTTCGAAACAGAAAATATTGGTTTTACGCTGCCTTAATCTCTTTCATTTGACGTCAGCTGACAGTAGATCAGAACGTTATCATGACATGTCGTGACACAGGTTTTGAAACCATGTTTACCTCAGCCCTTCAATATTCATACGATGTCAAATTGTGTTATTAAGTGTCACAATACATAGAGAGCTCGACAGATCTTATTCCAAATGAAAGCAATTGCCTTCCAAGGTATGTGCAATTTGTTTTGATAGATTTGCACCACACAGCGAGTAGAATTCAATCAAATTGGATTTAGGGTCGAGTAGCGGGATAGTCATGCTTTTTTTTACTAGTTTTAAAGCTTTCTTTAAAATCAGTAAAGATCTATCGGTTTCCGCCATTATAAGAGACTTTTTTTAGATGACATTCACGTGTTGTCATGGGGAAGAAACAGGAATTTGCTTTGTTTTTATTTTCCGAGAATGCGAGTCTGTCAATGCGGCATTGTTGATTGGTTGAAATAGTTTACGTAGCAAAAGGTCAATTTCTATAATGAAAACAGGAAAATAGTAAACAAAGTTTATTTAAAAGGACAATAAAAAAATAAAAGCTTGACCAATAAAGTTTAGCTTCGGTGAAGGTTCTTTATTACGTCCAATAAAAATGCCAGCCTCTTATTTTTTCCCAAGATAAAAAACTGCGACCGGAAATTCAGTGACAGTAAAAATAGAAGCTTTTGTAATATGGGACAGAACAGAATAGAACAGAAATACGTACGTACGCGTTATATCGTAAAGCAATCGACACTCGATGGTTGATATCAAGGGTTGTTTTCCCTCGGAAAGACAATGGTAGCTTAGGGAGACTGTAATTCTTTGCCTCGAATGCAGGGAATTTTACCAATCCTGCTTGTGGGGATTTTTTTTGTTGTTTCTATTTACAGTGAGGCATAGAATACATTATTGCGCTGGCAAAATGCAAACAGCCACCAATGGTATGTGGCCTCATCTGGTCACCAGCCAGTACACTTTCGTCATTGTAAGTGACGTGCCTAGCAAACTCTAAACAGTGAAGGATCCCTGAGATTCACATTTAGATGTTATGCTATCGGCAACTAAAATGACCTTCTTTCGATACCATTCGAATAAAATGGTAAAAATACAATGTACAGACATTGACTGTCTCCCATTCGTTTATATTCCACTTCTCGACCGATAAATAGAAAAGGAAATACCGTATTTAGTGGAACAATAGGTCATTTTTCGAAAGCATGTTCTCCCTGTTGTGTTTTTGTTTTTTGCCAAGTATATGGTTCTGTATGGATATATCACCATCAACCCAAATTCTACCAAACTTGAAGGTTAAACCGATTTTCAAAATGACTTGTGTATACATGTTTTTACTTGTGAAATGACTTTACGATTATAGAGACATAAAAGTCTCGATAGTCCTATCAGTGGTAAAATCAACGAAGCACAACTCCTTATAAAAGCGGATCAGCACGTACAACTGATAAAAGTATTTCAGTTGAGATGCCTTGCAAAACCTCTCTGGTAATTTATCAATTTCTGTTTCCCGCTGATCAATGAAATGTAAACAAAAGCGAGACAATCATGCCCTATACCTTACACTGTATTTTTACGATATTTTAAATGTCTTTACTCTGAAGTTTTACCATAAAGTCTCTTAGATCTAGATAAAGTAGGAATTACTACCATCACAACTCTCAACATTCACGTTTGGTGATAAAATATAGGTTTATGTATTTATTTATATATTGAGTAGTATAATTGGCAAAACTTGAGGGAATAGGCTTTTGATAAATGACGAAGTGTTCCATAAAATAGGGGAGACCGGGGCTAGTGGGTCCGAAAATTACAATTTTTCAAATGTTGAGGTTAATATTCATTTGCTGGTATAATTTTGGATTGCGTTACTAGTATAATTATTTTTCTACCTTTATCCTATAGTTTTTCTTTCGGAATATGACAGATTCTTATAAATATAACCGTTTACCGAGATGAGGTCAACTGGACCTACTTACCCCGCTATCGGAGTAAGTTGGTCCGGACAGTGGGGTAAGTTGGACCGACGGTGTAAGTTGGAACGAAAATAAATTTAATCCTCAAACAAATATATTTTCATAATAAACAACAATAATTAACTTGAAACTTTTTGAAAAGAGTGCGCATCTCTGTTTTTACTGATAATACCTCAGTCACATAAAGGCTTTGGTGCCGAGTCGATGTTATTTTGTGGGGTAAATGCTTTTTCTTAACTTACAGTCTTCTCTTCTGTTTTCTTTAGAAGTGTATTGTTATTTTACAATGTATTTCTGTGTAGGAGTATACTTTGCCGAAGACGCATCTGTTTTATTGCAAACATACAGTGGCAATCAATGGGGTTAAACCAAGTAAATATTGACAGCTGATTTTCTGAGTTTAATGAGATCGGAGTGTATCATTTATTAAAATGCCGCCTTTATACGATTTTAATATATGCCCATCTGGACATCGAAATTCTGATGGCACAGTATGTTGTGTCATATTACATATGTTGTATTAGCTGTGTCTGAACAGTCCTGTGAACTCTAAAAGGGGAAAACATATAGGGGAGACCGGGGCTAGTTGGTCCGAAAATTGCCTTTTTTAAAATGTTGAGGTTAATATTCATTTGCTGGTATTATTTTCGCATTGCGTAACTATTAAAATCATTTTTTCTAACTTATTCTATAGTTTTTCATTCGGAAAATGACAGATTCCGACGGACCAATTTACCCCGTCGCAGATGGACCAACTAACTTACCCCGACCATACCACACTTTAAATCTTTACTCATGACCGAAACGCCATCAGTGAATTTAGGATCAGCAAATATGCACGACTGAATACCAAAGGTGATGAGCTTTCAGGAAATGTTTAACATATGCATGTATCTTGATACACAGAAAATGCAAAAACAAAAGATTACAGGTGCAAGAAAGTTACTTATGTGGTGTAAAATCGGGTTTTCCTCTCAATATTTTATACGCATTCTCCGATCGCTATCTTGTTCTCTTCAGTAAGTGTGACATAATGAGAGATTTCATTGCGCTTATACTGTCGTCATAACTTTGTCTCACTCATGAGGAATCGCCCTTGGACCAACTTGCCCCGCGGACCAACTAACTCCGGTCTCCCTTACACGTTGCTTTTCTGGATCCTTGTTGAGCAATGCAATATAAACAAGAGCGGGACACTACGTAGAAGTCTCAAAGCCTGTACATTGTATTTTTACCATCTAATTCAAGTTTTGTAAATGCTATGGAAAGTATGACATTTTTGTAACCAACTCAGATGACCAGTCTCATATTTCAAGAAATGTGAAACTCAAGGATGTTTTAGTTGTTTAAAATTGCTTGGCTGATACAGTGAACTCGACAGTGTTGGATCATCGACAGTATCGGATCACTCGTAGGTTATCAACCATTTTTCTCACAAATGAAGCAAATATTTTTTACCATTATATTACAGTCAAGTTCGACCAATGGCAAAGTGCAGGGTGAAAAATTCGATCGAAATCTGCGACTGGGAAACAAATCAGAGTTGTTGAAAGGCTTGGCCCCTCTTCAGCGGCGCTTTCATTTTGCCTGTTGCTCGTTACCCCCAAAATAGATTTCGGTTATTTAAACTACTTTATCATTAGGCGATGGAAACCAATTTTGCTTTGTAATGTGTCCTGCCATCCCTAAAATTGCTGGCAGTCATTATTTTTGTGACATCCCAGTATTTGATGAAACTAATAATTTGAAAAGTGAGGCACCGATGTGCGACAGTAACGGATCATTATATATTTTGAAATGAAATACAGGCCTTAGCTGGAAAACTGCATGCTGAAAACAAGTCATAAATCAACTTCCTGAGTGGCTGCTGTGTCTTCTTGCAAAGAAGATCAGTATAAAACTAAGACAACTTCCTTTTGTAAAATATCCCCAATCCCACGCCCAACATTCTAGAGTTTGATAATGAAGGTTATGCGTAGCACAACTAAGCTTCTGCTAAACATTCTAAAGGAACATTCGAGATCAGCTCGCATGTATGTGAACCCAATGATGACTCTGGCGTTCATCGGATGGATCTGTACACTCAGATTAATGCCGGAGAACTCGCTGAATGACCATGTAGTGTTTATACACTGATTGCACTTAAATATCGTTAAGGCGGAAAATCACCGTAAATTTGTTGATCCTGGTCAGACACTATGGTCTTATCAGGGTCTACACTTTGCAAAGGCAGTTTATGACCTTTACTGTTTGAGTAGTTCCATGCTATGGGGCGCAAGGGACTACTGAGTTAAGAATTTTTGGCATGCTTGTACTTTTGTATACATTTAACTGTTCTTTAACAGACAAAACTGTTGATAGTGAAGGACCACATGAAAAATATCGTTGAAAGGCCGTAAAAGTTTTCTCTGTGAGTTCAGTAGGTCCAACTGTTCATGCAGCAAAATTATTGAAGCAAAGAAGGTTGTCAGAATGCCTCGAAGAAACTTTCCTATAAAATGATATCATATGATCCGATACTGTCGCACCTGATTCGTTACTGTCGTAAGGCCCTCCTGTAAGCCTCGATAGGTTATCTGCCCTTAAAGGAATAAATTTCGTAAATATTTTGACATGGATAGATAGAAGGGGTATTTTGCAATTGTTATGTGTCATAACATACATACTTTTAGCATTCACATACAAGAAAACAGGAGTTTTATTGAACTTGATCCGATACTGTATCGGTAATTTACACTGACGAAACTGTAGTAAGAAGCTTGAAGTCATACCTCACGATTAAACATTTCATGAACTTGTACCACTGATAGAGCATTGGGGCCTTAAAAGTTTATGATATCGAAAGTTTGTTGCCAACTAAAATGACCAAAAGTTTAAAGCCGGTCAACTACGATCATGTACTGTGCAGAAACTGCAGTGAAAAGATTGCAGCAATAACCTACGACACAATATTACATGCACAATTATTACATGCATTTTCAATATTGATGGAGCAATTTGGCTTTTAATTGCGCCTAGAAAATTCAGCCATATCGTTATATAGTTGCTGTTTGGAAGAATAATTTTACCGTATTAGGAAGTGCATGGCCGTTTAAATTTTGGACAGCAACTCATTTGTCAACGAATTATAGGGATAGTAACTACGCGGCGCTCCTATTGCAGCAATCGTTTTTATTTCATTTTATTTTCTTTTATTTATTTACTTTTTTGTTTTAAACTGGTACGGAAAGTTTGATGACTGGCAGCTGACTCATGGGCAGTAGTTTACGTGGCCTGACAGGGCCAGGCTGACTACTTCACTCCAATGTTGGATTATGTTTCAAACGATTCAAAAGCCAGACGCTTGTCTCCGGAATGACTTTGACTAAAATGTCAAGAGTTACTCCCCCCTTATCACGTACATTTTAATCTTAACTGATTGTTCTATTTGAGAGAAACTGAGATTTGTGGAAATCTTAGAGCAAAATACGCAAGTTCTGAGCAGATTACACATGCGCACAAGCTGGTTTGAACATGCGATTTTCCTTCATACCGTCAATTTCCAAAAATTATGCCACCTTAAATAATTAACACTTATTTAAGATGGTTTAAAAATGCAGTTCCAGCAGGCACACAATCTTGAATCAACGTTGATTCAACGTCATGACGTTGAATCAAGGTTGATTCAAGGTTGTGTGCCTAGTGGGGTAGTATTGCCTCCAAAAGGTGCAGATGAAACTGCAAACAGTAGAAATTCTCAACAGACTGCTCTTTGGGAGCATTCTGATCTGGCCTGCACTGATTGCTGAACCTATCTGTACTTATACTTTGAGTGTTATATAAAATGCACCAGTGGCTTTTAACATTTTCATACTTATACGCCCCGCTTAACCTTGAACTTAATAAAAGGCCATCGGCCAAGTGTCACCCGACGTTTGAAATGTGTCACAAACTGCAGCCCTTTATTCCATTTCAGAGTATCTGTATGGCCAAAAACAGAAAGTATGTGTAATAAAGAACCTGGTAAGCAAATAATAACTGAAGCACAAGCAAAGACATATGCCCAATTACTGGGCCTCTATGAGGTTATAAAAGACTTAAGTTCAGAAAGGGGTATATATGTGTAAAAATCAGGTTATCGAACTTTTAGGCCCTTACAGAATGCCCAAAACATCAAGACTGCATACCCAATAACAAAATAACAAGGTGTGAATGTCTATTATCTATGAAAGGGGAATAACTCTGTCACTAATCAATTTAGCACATCCTAACACTAATCAGAATAATCAATTTACCAAATGCTAATAGCATACCAAATTTCAGCTGTCTCGGTCAAACGGTTCGAAAGTTGGAAAAATGCCAAATACAACAAAGGGCCATAACTTTGTCAAAAATAGGACAATTGAAATTCAAAAATCACATGCATATCTTCAGACCATGATGAAACATTCTGCACAATTTCAAGTCAATCTGATACAAGATGTGGCAGGAGTTGCGGGGACAAGGTCTGAGTCAGCAAGGGCCGTAACTCCATCAAAAATGGCCGAAACAAAAATAAAAAACCACATGCACATCTTCATATCATAAGAATACAATCTGTAAAATTTCAAATCAATCCGATGAAAGACGTAGGTGGAGTGGCGGAGACAAGATTTCGGACGAACGGACGGACACACGGACGGACGAGGGTCATTTCTATAGTCCCCCTCCGCCTACGTCGGGTGACAACCAGGAAATGACTTTATATATAAGCACTTTGTTTATTGTCAAATCCTGATACTTTTGAAATTGTATTGTAGTATATGTATGTATTTTATAGTGAATAAAATATCGTTTAAACCAACCTTGACCTTTTTACTACATACGGGGACCCAAATTTCCGACAAGGATGAATTTTGATGTTAGTGCGAAAATCTTTTTATTTTTAAAGTGTTTCACGAAAATATCTTTCCTGTGGTTCCTTACCAGATCTACCAGCAGGGGCTGTATTCATAAAACGACTTAAGTGGTTGCTATGCTGTTGCTAAGGCTAAATTTCTTTGAAGGAGATTCCCTACAACTATGAAATTTGCTCTGGAGGAACAGTCTTACAAAGACTGTTCCTCCAGACCAAATTTCATAGTTGTAGGGAATCTCCTTTATAGATATTTAGCCTTAGCAACAGCATAGCAACGACTTAAGTGGCTTTATGAATACGGCCCCTGGTCTCTTAATAGGCAAAAACAACAATGAGCTTACGGAGAAATACGACTTAAAAAACACATGTTATTATTATTATGAGACCTTCACCTCGTACAGGTATCGTAGTTTAAAGTTACTCGATATTCCCTTTACAATATAAAAAACTTTAGCTGTTATACGATTTCAGTGTTGGGTAATATGTACGCTCGAATGAAGATATTTGAGACCTAAAATTTTCCGTACCAAGGACACGGAGCTACTACTGAAAAGCTATTCTGGATTCCAGTCTTATTTTATTTTCCGCTTTCATTATACTGTAGTCAATATAATGAGCAGCTCCAGCCAGGAAGCAACCTGATCTGTAACGCTCTGTCACACATGAGGGTATTTCATTTTTTTCCGAAGAGCTATAAATAGAATTAAATGTGTTTATATTTCGCATTCAACTGAACAAAAAAGGTTAAACGAAGGAAAGAAAAGAAGGTAAGACAATATATCCGCAGTTCGTTTATAAGGTTTCGGATATTGGAAGATAATATCATTTTTGTGTTTAGAATTCAAATTCTTTTTTTAGATTTACAATACCAAAAGTTCAAAATAATAAGGTGGGTTTTAAGGATAATTCGGTGATAACTTTTCTTACTTCTGAACGAAAACATATCATGTAAGCCCTAATTAGAATCTTCTCGACGAGATTAATGTAATGGGGGTCACAGCTTATGTTTTATCATCATTTATCATATGACGTCGCACCTGAGAGTGTAATAAAGCCATGCATTAAAAACGATAATCCACTAGTGGATTAAATATCCAAATTACGTCGTAACGTTATGCTAACGAAATAAGATTTTAGTGTCATATGATAAATAGAATCTTGCATTCGGGCTCCTGTATTATTGGGGAAAACCGATAAGATGCTCGGCCGAGCCTCGCATCTTATCTTTTTCCCCAACTCGTTTAATAAATTCAATAAAACATGAGCACTCATGTAAGATCCTCTATATCTAAATTATCCCCATTACACCTTCTCATCTGTAGCACAGCATCCTCGTATGAAGAAATTTGAGCCGCGACAGGAGAAAACCAAAAATGTGGTTGTGCGCCCAGCACAGACTCAGATCAGCCTGGGCATCCGCTCAGTCTGAACAGACTCTTTGCTACGCGCTTAAAGGGTAGCTAAGGGTCTAAGCTTTCTTCATGCGCACAGCGAAGACTGATCAGACTGGGCGGATGCCCAGGCTGATCTGAGTCTGCGCTGGGCGCACAACCACATTGTTGGTTTTGTCGTGTCGCGGCTCAAAATTTTGTTTGTTGCTGTTTTATGTGTGTTTGTGTGTGTGTGTCTTTTTTTTTTTTTTTTTTTTTGGTTGTTTTGGATTAAATTGCCTTTTGAGACCGTGAGTATTTCAGTCTATATCGATCATCTCGCAGTGAGAGGAAGTAGGCTCTTGCCGTACTATTATCAAAATTAGTAGGACTTTCTTCTGAATCCCATTTGTATGTTTTTTGCATTGTTTGTACTTGTATTTGTTGTACATTATATGATTATTATGCAAATAAAATAGTGTTTAAACCAAAATTAGTAGGACGGCCCGCACTGAAAGTCGCCCGACCGCAACCACTCGGCAAGAAGAAATATAAGCAGACAAACTGAGGATACACATTCCTCCGCAAGTAATGACGTCCACAAAACTATTGGACTCGATCCTGTCACAGAAAATAATGTAGCAGACAACATGTGACAAAATTAGTTCGCCTAGTTATACCACAGGCGCTTGAAGTTCTATGCAAAAAAAAAAAAAACCAAACAAACTCAAAACACTTTGAACTTGACGCAGTCTATAGGTAAAAAATGGCTCATAGCCTGCATGTTTAGTGGCAGCATTGAGCAAACAACTTCAAGCGCATGTGGTTATACAAATGTACAAGCACCAAATCTGGCCAGGAGAATGCTGAGATGGCCGTAACACAACTTCGTAAAGATGCAGATATACATTGTATACTCTCTGGTCCTTTGGCATAAATGGGTTCATTCAAAGGCCCCATTACTCTATCAGCATGGAAAAGTTTATCATCAGTTACCGCTACAAGTTTCTCGCTATAGTTTCGTCATTGTAAATGACCGTGGTTAGCCGGCTTTATAGAATTAAAACATCCTTGAGGGTCACTTAAAAAGGTTTTAAAACTTATTTTGGTCATGGCAACTAAAATGACCTACTTTTGATTTCATAAAGTCGAATAAAATGGTAAAAATACAACGTACAGGCCTGGAGCCCAATTCACTATCCCGCCTATGTTTATATAGGAAATTGTATTTTGTAAAGCGATTTGTTATTTTCAAAAAATGGTCTTCTCTACTTTGTGCCAGTTATATGGCTCAATATCTGCACATCAAGCCACATTTTATTACCAAACATGAGGGTTGAACTTCTTTTTACTTGTACAATGTTTGTGTTTAGGCGTTTTGCACACTGTTAGGACTATGGAGAATTTAACCCCATTTTAGATATAGACCTGCTTTAGCTGGTGCTAGAGAGTCTGGCCAGTGTTGCGTATTTCATTATTGGCCATGAACAGTCTCAGTCAAACCAAGTCTGCTATTTATTTAGTGTATTCCTTCCTCTTAAAGGATATTTTATGTTTAGCAGAAATAGAGATGGCCATTAAACATTTTGTCCTAAAGATTGCCATATAAAGAGATATATACGATATTTCTACATGTGTATTCATGTTAAATAAATCAGGGGTTATACCACATAAAATATTGAGAAACACCCTTGAAATCGGTACTATTAATTTTCATTATGATATTATTGTATATTTCCAACATAGACTTTTCATTTAATCAAATTACCCTTTTAAGCTTGTGTGTTTACGATACAGAAATTTCTTTCAGTGGTTACCAGAAATGTACCCATTATAATGATTTGAAATGGTGTTAGCTTGTACATATACAAGATTGCAACATTTTAATAGTTGGAGGAATAAGACATATAAAATGGAATACAAATTATTTTAGCCGATGTCGTTAATGTTACTCATATAATACGTTAGCCATAGAGTTTAAAGGCACCATTGCTCTATAAGCAAGACATATTCTGTCGTAAGGTTTGGCTGAAAGCTTTTCACAATAGTTTCATGACAAAAACATCTAGAGTTTTATTCCTATTAAATGCAGTAAATTACTAGAACTGAGACACCGTGTTGTTAAGACCGAACATTTATATAATATCGTTTTTATTATCTGGAGATCTGTCTAGTTTGAAGCTTTAAAAGAAATAGTTTGATAATTAGTACACAGATAAATAAAATCCCTACCTATCGTACCTAGGTTTCCTTGCCTCGTAACCCTAAACAGATATAAATTGTTTATTTTGGTCTCATATGAACGCTTCTAGAGATGTGCCAGCAGAACTAAAATAATCATTTTAGCTGAGCATATATTTAAATATTGTAGTTTTTATTTCAGAATACTAATAATGCCGAGAGAGACGCCTTTAAGCCCTGAACAATTTGTGTTCAGCGTCGACTTGGTTTCTCAAGCTTTTCATCAGCTCAATATTTTAGCATCCATCGATCGGATTCCTGAATTAAAGAACCGCGACTTTCTGTCCCGCAGTTTATACAGATACGAAAATTTCATGTTACCTCTCACCGCAGCGCATCCTGGCGAGTGTCTCTCAGCTCCGTTAGATATAGAATTTATCTGGCACTGTCATATGCTGTCGCCAAAAGCCTATGTCCGAGATTGTTTGAGTGTTGTAGGTTCTGTAGCCAATCATGCATTAAAGCCTGTAAAAATATATAATCGAGATTTGGAGAAGACAGAAGCTCTCTGGAAAAGTCAGTATCCATCAGAACCATTCCACGCAAACTATGAAAACAGACAAGCCATCAGCTTTAGGTCAAAGCTGTCTTATAATGTTCTTGCTGCGGCTATGAGGCAGAAAGACTTTTACTATCAGGTATCCTTGCCCCATTATAGAAACGTTAAATTTCTGGAAGCGGGTTTGGAAAGATACAGGAAATTCTTATTTCTTAGAACGATAGAACCAGACGAGTTTATAGTACCCTGCTATGATATAGACCTGTTTTGGCATGCACACCAGCTCAATCCTTTGGCATACAACCATGACATGATGAAATTTACCGGTGACTTGTTCGACCATGATGACTCGGTGACAGATAGAAGTAAAGGATCTAAACTTTACAATGCAGATATGCGAACACGAGTCCTGTGGCGCCACCTCTATAATGAAGCCTACTCTAGATGCGGAGCCATGTATCGCGGTGTCCCTCCCAGTGGGCTATACGACATAACGCAAGCTGAGCTTTTGGTAGTATCTACCAAAATAGCAACGGTACATATAGACAGTCTATCAGTGCAAACCAAACGCGGAAGTCAGTTACAGGAAAAGTTAAAACTGCAGGTGTTTGGTGCTATAGGCTGTGACCTAGCAACAGCCACGAAACTCGCCGTTTTTAGGAAATCTCTTGGACAATCCAAAAAGTCTAACGTTGTTTGGAGTCAGGAAGAACTCAGAAGATGTAAAGAATTTGGTTTAAATACTCAGTATCACAAGAAATTGCTTATCATACTGACGACAAAGACCGGGTTTCCCCTTTGTACGTCAGGAATTAAAATTGGCGAACACATTCTGGACTTTTCACCGTATGTCGAGAAGCCCCATGTCATGAGAGGAAGCATAGTTAACATTAAGGCTCCTCTGTCGGATGATATTATTGTAAGCATGGATGTACGAACCGAGACACCTACTAAAGGACCTGCAGTGTTTCTCGTGGAACAAGGGAAGTTTGAGAAAGCAGCAACTTCTTTATTAGAACCAACAGACAGCGGCATTTGTGACGAGTTAGTGGCAATTCACAGGTATGTATTATTTCATTTCTGATATTGCTTGACATTTAAGCGCCGCAAATAAAACAGAATACTGAGACTGTCTTAGCAACACCAAAGTAGTTTACTGTCCTTTACGTTCTGAGATCAAAAAGCAGTATGGACACGTAGAGTATTCAAGGAAAGAAAATCTTTTTGCAGTCGCGACATAGCGTTCCGCGGAATTCTTTTTGAGTAATAAATATTGAGTTATAAAAATCACTGTTTGGAAGTCAGTAGAAAGTAGGTAATATGACGACGTCAGAATTAGCCTCAAGCGCCACACAGCAGATTTGTCGTAGAGTAGATAACGTCTCCATTTTTCCGCTGTGTTTCTACAGTCAAGGATCAAAAGTAATTCCACAAGGTTAATTTTCCAATAGACTTGTGAGACGTTTTCAGTTAAGCCGGGCCATTCGCGGACAAAAATGGCCATATATACAACCATTCCAGAATTCAAGAAAAAATCACGAACATAATGATCATTATATCTGCTTCAAATCTTTAAAATATTTTCAGATAATAGTTTTAGATTATAGAATACCAACCATGTTTAGAGACATACCCTAACAATTGGTGACGGCGTAATTTATGACGTTATTAAGATACGTTGAAAGACGATGTCGCAAACGATTTCTTTGACATGCGTAGCATTGCACATTTACTAATCTACTGACATTTGATTATTTTGGCTGGTTTCAAATCAAAATGTTTTTCTTTGCTTTTTTGGAAGAAAGTTTTTTTTTTTTACATGAAGCGCTGCTTAATCAAATGACGTCAACGCTTTCAAAACGTGGTCTAAGTGACGTTGTGACGTAGGTTACGTGTGACGTAGGTTACAGTGCACACATTTTAACGTTTTTATATCATCTAATGTTACAGTGAATGAAATCTAAGCACACCATCTTGTAGCTGTTACTAGGCAGGATGTTGCACAAGAGTTTCAGAGCGATTGCTTTGCTCAGTTTTAAGAAAAACCCGTGACGTAAGGTTATATTCTTACAGAAAAATGCTGGGGTAATGCATTTTGAAGTCGAGTAAAATATACAAAATTGAGCAAATTTACACAAATGATATAAGATATTGAGGAACACATATTTCTTCGTGTGATCTTGTAAGTTTTATAATGCAAGGCCATTTTAGTTAATACATGTATCATGAATTTACCGCTGTGACGTAGGTTACATAAAATTTGCGACATTAGTTCCCAGTCTCATTTCGTAGCAAAACTACCCTTTAGATATTGTTTAAGCGGGGAAGTATGTAAGAAATCACCTGAATTTAATAATGGAACTCGATTTTCAGCAGTGATTTTATCTTCTTTAACCGTGCTGCGCTCATATCTATACAACGGCAATATTGCGACATCTAAAAACGTCGCATTTTAAACCAGGGTATCATTATTCGAACCAGTGTTAAAAATGTCTAACAAAACGCATGCATGTCTTGGTACTTTTATCTACTTCTTTAGACAGAGGGCAACTTGTCAGAGGGTAAACAGGACCGTTATTTTGTAATTTAAAGAAAGGCAATACGAAGGACAAAATTAATAGCTAATGGCCCAGCTTAACTGAGAACGTCTCTCAAGTATATTTTCATGTTTACTAGAAATAAAATTTTGGCAATTATGCCCACCCTATTATTTTGGTACAGGTAGAAAGGTAAATGAATAGTTCAAGTGTATATTTTATAGCAGTTGTTTGTCCTGTGCTTGAACAGCATGACTTTGAATTTCATGTTAGGATTTTTAGTCGCATTTTTTTCAAAACGTCGCCATTTACTTCAATGGAAGTTTGTTGTTTTCAAAATTTATGCTTAGTTCGACAGTCTGTATCTTGAAATTTAGGCTACAGAGCTGAATTCCGTACAAAAAGTGTATATTGCAGTGCTCATTTTGCTTTCCAACCATAGTAGTTGTTAATGATCACTCCAGGATAACTGTCAGAATTAATTTTCTTGGTTACGTAAATGCGCTAAAGTCTATAGGAAAATGTTTTTATGGAATTACTTATGGTCCTTGAGTGTATATATTTTCTTGTACACTGGAAAAGGATATCCGCGTGTTTCACCTGTACCGACAATTCTTATTTTCTTATTTAACCCATGTTATCTCACACAGGACCAGATAAAAATCGAGAGTATTCGATGCATTGTTTGTATAGGAGGCCATGTATCTACGTCGTCAAGTGACGTTAGTTCTTACATATGATAACGTCATAAAAACAACAAATGACGTCAATTATGCACACGGACGTTAACGTATAGAATCAAACGGAGGTCGTTGGTAGCGTCGGCTGCGTTAAAGTTAGTTTCTTGAACAAGTTGAAATGTACTGTAAACCAAAAAGATATACAAGAAAATGTATCTATCATGGGTTTTTAGCTCACCTGAGCCATAGGCTCAGGGTGAGCTATTGTGATCACCCAGTGTCCGTCGTCCGTCGTGCAGCGTCAACAATTTGCTTTAAATGACAACTTCTCTGAAATCGCTAGGCCTAGGGCTTTGATATTTGGTATGAAGCATTGTCTAGTGGACCTCTACCAAGTTTGTTCAAATGGTGGCCCCAGGGTCTAAAATGGCCCTGGGGCAGGGGGTCTTAGGTTTGAAACTAAAATAAACTTAAAAATCTTCTTCTCCAGAACTGCTTGGCTCAGATGCATGAAATTTGGTATGTAGCGTTGCCTAGTGGTCCACTACCAAGTTTGTTCAAATGGTGGCCCCAGGGTCTAAAATGACCCCGGGGCAAGGAGTCCCAGGTTTGAACCATAGAAATACATAGAAAAGTATTCAAATATCTTCTTCTTCAGAACTGCATGGCTCAGATGCTTGAAATTTGGTATGTAGCATTGCCTACTGATCCTTTACCAAGTTTGTTCAAATGGTGGCCCCAGGGTCCAAAATGGCCCCGCACCAGGGGGTCCTGGGTTTGAACCATAGAAATACATAGAAAAATATTCAAAATTCTTCTTCTTCAGAATCTCTTGGCATAAATGCTTGAAATTTGGTATGTAGCATTGCTTGGTGGTCTTTTACCAAGTTTGTTCAAATGATGATCACAGGGTCTAAAATGGCTCCGCCCCAGGGGGATCTGGGTTTGAACCATAGAAATACATAGAAAAATATTAAAAAATCTTCTTCTTCAGATGCACTTGGCTCAGATGCTTGAAATTTTAAAATATGTAGCATTGCCTTGTAATCCTTTATCAAGTATGTTCAAATGATGGCCCCAGAGTCCAAAATGACCCCGCAGCAGTGAGTCCTGAGTTTGAACCATAGAAATACATAGAAAAATATTCAAAAATCTTCTTCATCAGAAACACTTGGCTCAGATGCTTGAAATTTGGTATGTTGCATTGCCTGGTGGACTCCTTCAAAGAGTATATAAATGTTTGCCCTGGGATCCAAAATGGCCCTGGGGCAGGGAGTCTTGGGTTCGGAGTTAAAATATACTTAAAATCTTCTTCTCCTGAGCCCCTTAGAGCAGATGCTTGAAATTTGGTATGATGCATTGCCTAGTTGTCCTTTACCCCGCTTGTTCAAATGATGGTGCCAGGATCAAAAATGGCCCCGCACCAGGGGGCCTGGGTTTGAACCATAGAAATACATAGAAAAATGTTCAAAAATCTTCTTATTCAGAACCACTTGGCTCAGATGCTTGAAATTTAGTATGTAGCATTGCCTAGTGGTCCTTTACCAAGATTATTCAAATGATGGCCTCAGGGTCCAAAATGGCCCCCCAGGGGGTCCTGGGTTTGAACCATAGCAATTCATAAAAAATATTCAAAAATCTTCTGCTTCAGAACCATTTGGAAATTGTTGCAAACTATCAGGTTTGTTCAAATGATGACCCTAGTTTGACCTTTAACCTTTGTGCTCAGGTGAGCGATTCAGGGCCACTTGGCCCTCTTGTTGGTATGACTTAACAGAATTTATCATTTGTCTCCAGTTGGGGTAAGGAGATCCCAACCCTAGGGTCTACCGTTCAAATGAACTGTAGACCCGAGGGTTGGGATTCCTATCCAAACTGAACACCAGTGATTGGTTATTTTTCCCACCTGCCAATATTAAAAAGAAAATTGGCTGACTGTTTTCTTCTACCTTAAATCGAGCTATTCTGACGTCATTTAATGTGTGACTTAGAGAGTGACGTTATAAATCTAACATGATTACCTCAGAGAGAACAAAGCCAAAGGAATGATGCAATAGCTAGTCTGGTAAGTCAGGAGAAGATTATTTAATGACAATTTCAAATGTAAAATGGATGTATCTAAATCCTGTCTGGGAAGCAAAAAAACGTTGAAACAAGGTTCTATCAAGTTGGTGATTTGTGGCAAATACGAAACTCAGAATACAACCTCAAAAATTTAACGTATCTCGACAAAAAATGGCAGATTTCTTCTTTTTGTTGTTCTCTACGTTTAAAATACGAAAAAGAGTGACATGCCGATTAAAAAGTTTTTTATCAGGAAAGTTCAAAGGGTTATTTACTGGGCAAAACATCGTTATTGAAAATGTATTTAGATCTAGTTCTAAGGAACTTCAATACATTGAAAAGAAACCACCCAGTAATTATCTGTTCCAACTGTTTTTACAAATTCTGAGGTTAAACAAATAAAAACAGTAACTTATTTTCAAATGGTTAACCATGTTTAAAGTGCATGTACATTGGATGCATTCATTGAATATAGGATATTTATATCACACATGCAATATAAAATCTACATTACTGCTGTGACCAAGACAGGTATGTGGGTGAAATTGATCGGCCGTGAAAAAAGTAGACTTTCCTGTGTATTCTACATAGTTTTGACAATAAAATAACGCAGGCTTCTCTCTTTTTAATCTGCTTAACCTGATAATGTGTGAAAGAAAAAAAATGGAAAAGGAATAGCTGGGACGCTCTCCTCAGTGTACTACAGTACCTTCAGACATGAAATCAATTTCAGTTACAATATTAACTTTATTGTTTTTTTTTTTGTTTTTTTTTTGTTGTTGTTGTTGTTTTTGCGCAGAAAATTGTTTTCATACATAAATCCTTTCTAACACTAACAAATCACGCATTTTGGGGTTTATGAATTGTGAGAAACAACACCAGGAAGACATCTTCTGCGTTTTTTTTGCGAAGATCTGTTGAAATTTTAGCATTATATGCAGATTTTTGTACATTCATCACAGATCAGTGGTTATCACCACCTTAACGTTGTGTGCTTACTGGGCATTTCAGATTACACATGCACATACTTTAAAGTAAATGGGTACACATTTAGGGGAAGAAAATCTGACACAATGTTATTCAGTTTTGCGTCCTTTTTAATCAGGATCGCCACTTAAAGGAAATATTTGCTTCTAAAGAAGATTTTTTTCTTCAATAGTAGGCACCTTGTAGGGAGTTTTTCATAGTTCAGGGAAGCAAACAGCTGCAGGAAGTAAACGAACCCCACCACCCCTCCCCTTTGAAAAACTGGCGGAAGATAACTTCGGCATGTCCATTTACATTTAATTTATAGACTGAAGAACCATGTGGGTAATGTCGATTTCACCTGCAAGGTAATTCACAGTATGCGACTGATGCAATCGGTGGTTCAGATATTTTACCACGACAAACTATCTGCTATGGCACAGCTGATTGGATATGACCAGCTTCCTTTACCTTTCCAGGTAAGTCTTAATGGAATGCATACATATAGTTACATGTTCAACATAATTACTTGGGTAAGCCCGAGCGATACCTGGATATTGCTCAATCTGACCCAAGCAATACGTTCCTTTGAGTAGCCCGAGGAATACCTTGGTACTGCTGGGTACTGCTCGAGTCTACTCAAGGAAAACGTATCTTCGAGTAGCCCCCAAAATACCTGAGTATTCGCAGAGTTTACAGACGCTATTATGCCGAACGTGTCTAATGTTGACATCGTAATCTTGAAGTGAGTGAGCATATTGGAGTGACCCAGTAACCAAAACTTGTTTCTAGGAGCAGAAAATCTAGACAAATATACTAAAAGGCAAAAAAGTTTACACTTTTTAAATGCCCATATTTTGTTTACTCTTTATTTGCATGATCTATTTTACTCAAGGTGCAATAGTATGAAGTTGTTCGTAAGGCTGGAAACGGCAGACAGAAATCGTGACATTCGGATGTTACAGGCTTGAAAGTCTCGGTAGAACATGCCTGATCCATTTATGTGACATTCTGCAGTTCTTGATTGCCGAAGTCTTGGTACAGGTTTTCTTTTTTTACTTATTTTACTCTCCATAACATGTTAACAGCGACTTGCTTTGAAATCTGTGCCACGACTTGATGATGTAAGACTTCATCACGTGATGTAACATATATACAGCGCACCACCAATTATTTGTACTATGGCCGAAAGGGGAGAGGCAAGGATGCAAGACGGAATTATTTTCAATGGCCTCGGAAGTATAAAAAAAAGATGCGTAGCCCTGCATTAACAGCACGTGGATTTCCTTGTTAATACACGGCTTTTCGGCCGTTAATGCACGGCTGTTGATAATGTACGGTACTGTTTTTATGCGATCACATTCGTTGTTAAATGATTGGTTTAAATTCATATATTTCGGTTTCATTTATGTTCAGGCCATTCTAGACCCGCACAGGGGTAACACTATACAGACGTTCTCTTGTCATGAACTGTATTTGTTTGCAGGCTAAAAGTACTTCCAGTACTGACAAACAAATAGTTACACTAAATCCCAAGGAAGGTGAGAGAGCTATCCTGATTAAAAATAACAAAGGTGACTGGGGCATTGTTACAGGAAAATGGAATGGCTTTATAAAAGGTGTTGCGGGTGTAAGAGGTAAGAAAAAGCAATAAATGTTGTTATGATTATAAGGTCTGTGGATGATGTAAAGTCTGATATTTATGCATTGAAATTATTAAAATGCATTTCACCATTCAAATGTATATAAAAAGTAAATGTCAGATCACTCACTACCCACTCTCCCCCCGAGAAAGGACTTAGAGCTTTGTTTAAAGTCATGAAGTGCCTTTTCACTTTAAATAATTTGTATAAAATCAGTTGATAGTGATTTTTCTAGACTTTGCAATAAATGATCAATCTTACTAAACCGTCGTTCTTATTATACCCTGCAATACATAAAGCTTCCGGTTATTATGTAGGGCTGTAGGGCGGGCTAGTTTAAAATGTATTTTCTTCTATAAACATTAGAGGTTAATGCAATTGTCTTAAAGATTTGCTTCAAAATATTTAAGTTACAAAAGAAGACCCCCATCTTCTCCGCGGGGAGGAGGTATGTGTGTGTGTGTGTGGGGGGGTCTGTCGTCTCATCGGTTTGTAATTATGCACAACATCTAGAATATTATTACATAAGGTCAGAGTTCAAAGGCATTTTCCATGAACTTGCAAAATTGAACAATATGACAATTTATGCCAAAGGTTGTTCATGATAGATAGACTTTATATCTGTTGTCCGTTTGTCCATTACATCCTAGCTCGGGAACGGCTGGAGCCAGGATCTTGAAATTTTACGTGCAGAATATATATAATATATATATACTGTGGCGAAACATACAGCATAAATCACATTTAGTGTATAAATCATTTAATATTTTTCAAATGATAAGCCACATCGTAAAACATTGGACACATTTCTAATTACGTTTCCACTTTTACAAACTCTTCTCAAAATTGTAGTAAGTAGCTGTACAAAGTGAAAATAACTGTAGCTTAAATCGTAAATCATCATCACCAGAAATTTCACAGTTCTGAAGTGGTTTCTATTTTTTATCACCATCCTGTTTTCCTCCATACCATCTTCTTCAGTTTTCACTAAACCCTTAGCATCTGTATATCAAGGTTGATTTCGTTTTCTTTGGTTGAGTTTCTCCTTGTTTAATTGCCTTCTTATCTTCTAAAGCCACCCCTAATCCTTCTATTAGCAGTTTAAAACCCCTCGGTAAATTTTGTCCATCAGACTTTGAGCTTTGATCCAAGTGTTGCCATTTTCTGGCTGCTGACAAACATTCGTCTTCTTCTGTTTGACATTATATTCAAGTTTCTTTGTTTCCTCAATGGTAGACCTGACGGTTCCTGCATAACACTCTGTACTCTTAATCTTCATGTCAAATATCTCTTTTTCGAGCGTTCTGATCATTTACTGTGCCTTATCAAAGCCAATCTTGCTGTGTTCTAAATTTTCAAGTAATTCCCTTAGCTGAGCTGTTTCTCTGGTTTGCCTTTTTGCAATTTCAATATATTCGCTCATAGATGCTTGAATCATTTCTTTTTCTGATTGTAGCCGCGAAATAGTCTCTTCTAGAATTTTATTTTATTTTTTAGAGTCTGCCAGTTTTGATTTGGTTTGCTTTAGATTTTGAAGATTAAGTGCATATCCAAATTCTAAATTGTTCTGAGCCAAACAGATTTTTGTTTCTGACTATTTCAAAGTTTGCGCATTGTCTTCAGAAACTTTATTTTATTTTATTTTTTTTTTACATTTGATTTATAATTTCTAGAAGGTTGTTGTGGATTTTCCTTCATTCTCACTATCGGGGCTTGGTTTTGTTGTAAAGATCCAAATTTAACCTGACAGAGGCGTCGATGGTGGTGGTTAAATTTTCTGCAGTAGAAGCATGTCTTCTTTGTTAGACAGTCAAAGGCTCTCTGCCCTCTGTTAAGGCATATATAACAGCTCCATTTAAGTCTGCGTTTCCCATCTTGACCAGTTGGGTATTTGGTACACCTGTCATTCCGGTGGTTGCCATTGAAATATCGGCATGGAGCTAAAACCCAACGTTGATCGTGGTGTGTTTAATGGATTGCCTAAATCATTTGATGGATATTCTCGGTGCATTTTCTAATGACTGCTCTTTCATGTTCAGCATTTTGTTTTGAATAATTGATTCTTGGCCCCTTGCGCTCTTGCCGTGTTCCGACACCAGTCAATGTGGCGAAACATACAGCATAAATAACATTTAGTGTATAAAGGATTTAATATTTCACAAATTATTTGCCATATTGTAAAACACTCGACACATTTCTAATTACGTTTCCACTTTTAAAAACTCTGTAATCTCGCCCATGACAAAACACGGAACTTTCACGGATTCACGGAAATCACGGAAAATGCATTTTATATATGAAATGAAGGGAATTTTATGATAAATTAGTTGTTTATAGGATTATTTGTACCTTTATACCTTTCGAGGGTATTTTGATCTTAATACATCAACTATTGCTAGAGTTTTATGACGAGTTACCATGATTATCCACGAAAGTTCCGTGACGTTCGTAAATCTGTAAAAGTTCCGTAATATTATCCGTGAATATTCCGTGAAATGTCCTTAATTACCGTCTGTAAATCCGTGAAAGTGAAACAATGTCTCTATAGCTGCTAACCCCCGATTCGGCTCGGTTGATGTCTTCAATATCGACCTTGTGATGCATATACTCTTCGCGTAGAGTGAAATTCCCTATGTTAGCCAAGCCTCGTTTGATTTGGCATAGGTAATACTGTTGCAGAAAACGGAAGGACAGAACAACACAGTCAATGGACCCTTCTCGCCAGTTGTTCAGGTCTTTCATAACCCAATTAAAACCCTCATTTTGGTTTGTTGTGACCCCGGAGAACTTATCAAATTTTGTATATTTTGAAACGTAAGGGCAGGCTAACTTTTCTATTTTCGGCTCTATTTGTTTTCCAAAGTACTGTTTCAGCTTCGGGTCCCAAGTCGCTTTCATATCGTGTGTCAGTTTTCCTATATCATTTTGGGACTTTACCTTCAAAATTTCGAAGACATTGTCTATAAATTCAAGTGAGTCCTGCTTTTTTCCTCCATTTTCATGTACATACCTTTTAATGTCTTTTTTAAGTGACGCCAACAGCCTACCACTTTCAGTGTTGTCTCAGCTTCAGCGGCATTAACAATTCCCATTTCCACATCAGTTGCTAATGCAACATTTTTTAAGTTGGCCTTACAATATCTTCGTAGAACTTCAAACAATTGCTGATGGTGACTTTGAAATTTCCTCTCATGTATAAGGAACAGAGCTGGAACTACAGGGCTTTCCTCTAAAATGCTGTATTTGAAAAGCAAAGCGGACACGTAGAAGTCTCCCATTGAAAACGTTGTATCGTAGCTAAGTAACTGTTCCTCTTTTGGGACCATCTGTAGTACAGAATAAAGATGCATTAGCATTTCTTCAAGTCCTGCAATGCAAACAAGATCAGGCTATGTTGCGATATAGTGTAGAAATCCTTCATATGCCATCGCCTGTAGATTGGTTTTGGCATCTTTGGTTGGTCGTTCCTCAGTCCTGGCCTTTTCTCTTATGTAATGCACTACTCTCTTGTTGAGGCACTCCAGCAAGTGTTTTTAGTGGAACTTTTTTCTTTAAAGATGCTTAAATATCAAAATTTTAGGTTTAACATACCCAAAACAATTTCTCGTAGCTTAATACTGACTTGCAGCATATTGAATGACCTCTTTTGTCTATTTTTATCTTTTTTTGTTTGAAGGTGGGTTTTCCAATAGTAAAAATATTCCTTCTGGTTTCCAGCCTTTGATGAGGTTCATTTTAATTTTAATTAAGCCGGGAACCAACCATTATGACATCACAACAGAAATGATGTCATCACTAATCACCTGATCTGTTTTGGAATATGATCATTTCAGTCAAAATCCATTTGGTAGTTCATGAGATATTGTCTGTGTCATACTTTTCGCTATTTTAGTAACGACGAATGGCAGTCATTATGGACGGTCAGTTTGCAAAAAAAATCAAATATTATCATGCATCAATCATTCTGACACAAAGATGGGCTAAATTCATTTTGAGATTCTTGAGTATTGTCATTTTCATGTTTTAGTTATTTTAATAGCAGCAGCCGACAGAGACCCTGAATTGCCCAGTCACATAAATTTGAAAGAACTCCATATGCAGATCGTTTGGGTTGAATTTGACTAAAATTTGTTCACGTTTTTTGTCTGTCACTTTGACTTCATTCCACGACAGATTTTCTTCATTTTAATAATTCTTAAAATCAAGGTCCCATTTATGCTCCATCAGAAATTTCAGCCAATAATATACAAAAAAACTTTTCTCCATTGTTTCTGCGCATACGTATACCGCTCACGTGACTTGTTATTTCCCGATAATAGGCGAGACTTTACACTGAGGGGGCAAGAGGATTTTAAGCCATTGATACTTCCTATGTGATGACTGACAAATAATTGTTTTAATTATCTATATTCACATTTCTTTTTGTCCTAATGAAGCCTTATTTACTATTTTTATTTTCCACAGTGATTTAAAGTTAATATTATAAATACTTGTATTTTAAATGATAAATTGCAAAGAAATCACGTCAAAAGATATGCAGAAAACTCAGAAAAGGTGTGCGTCTAATACAAAAGTCAGGTCACGAAACGGATTAATTCGAAATGAAGAGATCAAATACAGATCATTTATTTATTTATGTATTATTTTATTGAAATATGCTTTTTTTTAATGAAGTCTGAACTAAAGGAAAATCATTCGTGTATGAGGTTGAAATTTTTCAATCGAAACAAAATAAATAAGTGACACTTAATATTCAAGAGATGAAATAATTTCCCAAATCAGCGTGTAAATCGTCTTGTGTCATAATTTTTGCTAATTATCTTTGATGAGGTTCATTTTAATTTTAATTAAGCTGGGAACCACCCATTATGACATCACAACAGAAATGATGTCATCACTAATCACCTGATCTGTTTTGGAATATGATCATTTCAGCAAAGGTTTGCTTACAGTGTCAGCTACACTTATGCATCTTTTTGTTTTCCAAAAAGATATAACTTATGAAAATAACTGCTATAAAATATAAGTATAAATTCTTCTGAACTGATTTCATGTTAATTTTATATGAAATGGTAATTTTCAAGAATGTGCTTGAACCATGCCACCCCTACAGCAATAATGGTTATCTTGAGGCGGCCATTATGAAACTGAAAAAAAATACATTGCAAGAGATTACTTTCCAAGCTCGAGAGCATGCCATTAAATTTCAAAATCTCTACTGGACAAATCTGACTACGAGAAATGGTAGTAAACTGAACCATGTAAGTGGAATTTGCTGTTTCTTTATCCTTTAAGTATAAACTTTGAAAAACCACTTGTTGGGGTGCCTCAACAAGAGAGTAGTCGTATATTTCTTGGATTATCAGTAACGAACTGGCCTTCTGTTACAGTCTCCTTATATATCTTTGTTAGCTGGCTTGTCATAGTTTCCCTTCACGGATTCTTCTATCTTCCTAGTGACAGACGGTTTTGGACGAATGGAAATTCTGGTTTGTCTCATGCAATTTCTTGATCATGGCACCAATCCTCCCTTTAATTTTTCGCGTGCCTTCTCAGGAAAGCATGTGTCCATCCGAAACCCAGTCATTAATCTCCGATATGTCGTCAGGCCTGAATACATAAACCTCGCCCCCCTTTGGCCTAAACGGAACAGTCTTGTTGCATTTGTGGTAAAGAAATAAATGGTCCACATCTGAACTAGCCAAAGGGAAGTTCCGCCGTGTAGCCACAGGTTTTTCTGCCGATGGTATTTCTAATTCCATATCTGATCTTCTTTTATGTAACGTCCATTGTTACTATGAAAATGACTCAACGTTACTTACGTCCGTTTCCATAGAAGTAATTGTCCGGGACGTCACCGACGGTTCCGTGTTTTGTTAACGTTGCACGGATATATCCGGAATTTTGCGTATGACCACATTTCCGTGGTTTGTTAAAAGAATCCGAATGTTCCGTGTTTTGTCCACAATACTACGGACATTTCCGTACATTTCGGAACTTTCCGTAGTTCCGTGAATTATGGAAATATCCGTGTTTTGTCAACCTCCCTGTATTCTTAAACATGTCAAAATTGTAGAAAGTAGTTGTACAAACTGTATCAAATAATTGTAGCTTAATGTCTCAGAAATGCAGTTGAAATGTTGACAGAAAAATCGTAGAATACTTCTCTAAATCGTAGTTACTCACTTCCCATTTCCGTTCTGAAAATGGTGAGCTCTGAGTAGTAGTTTCTTCTCGCTGTCACTCCGACAATGTCTTTTTTAAATTGTAGATCCCTTGTTTAAGTCGGTTCAAGTCTATCCCTTCTGCTCATGTCCAGTAACTAACTTCAAATAGTTGCTAACGTCAGTTATCCTAACTGTCAACTCCACATGACGCTGACGTCAATAAATTGTACATGTACAACTTAACAGTAATTACGGTACATTAAACACATGTCATACATAAAAGTAATCACAAATTATAAAACATAAATAAATCGTGGAAAATCCACGACATATACAAGATTTCCGCGGACTGCTTTGTCGCACCTGCATTGTGCCTTAACATTGAGAACTCAATGAAGGCATCAGTTAGACACATCTAAATTTGGGTCAAAATCCATTTGGTAGTTCATGAGATATTGCCTGTGTCATACTTTTCGCTATTTTAGTAACGACGAATGGCAGTCATTATTGACGGTCAGTTTGCAAAAAAATCAAATTTTTTTTTTTTTTTTTTTTTTTTTTTTTTTTAAAAATCAAATATTATCATGCATCAATTATTCTGACACAAAGATGGTCTAAATTCATTTTGAGATTCTTTAGCATTGTCATTTTCATGTTTTAGTTATTTTAGTAGCAGCAGCCGACAGAGACCCTGAATTGCCCAGTCACATAAATTTGAAAGAACTCTATATGCAGATCGTTTGGGTTGAATTTGACTAAAATTTGTTCAGCGTTTTTTGACTGTCACTTTGACTTAATTCCACGACAGATTTTCTTCATTTTAATAATTCTTAAAATCAAGGTCCTATTTATGCTTCATCAGAAATTCCAGCCAATAATATACCAAAAAACTTTTTTACGTTGTTTCTGCGCATGCGTGTACCGCTCACGTGACGCGTTATTTCCCGATAATAGGCGAGACTTTACACTGAGGGGGCAAGAGGATTTTAAGCCATTGATACTTCCTATGTGATGACTGACAAATAATTGTTTTAATTATCTATACTCACATTTCTTTTTGTCCTAATGAAGCCTTATTTACTATTTTTATTTTCCACAGTGATTTAAAGTTAATATTATAAATACTTGTATTTTAAATGATAAATTACAAAGAAATCACGTCAAAAGATATGTAGAAAACTCAGAAAAAGTGTACGTCAAATACAAAAGTCAGGTCACGAAACGGATTAATTCAAAATGAAGAGATCAAATACAGATCATTTATTTATTTATGTATTAATTTATTGAAATATGCTTTCTTTGTTTTAATGAAGTCTGAACTAAAGGAAAATCATTCGTGTATGAGGTTGAATTTTTTCAATCGAAACAAAATAAATAAGTGACACTTAATATTTAAGAGATGAAATAATTTCCCAAATCAGCGTGTAAATCGTCTTGTGTCATAATTTTTGCTAATTATCAGAAGGTTTGACATTAAACACTATCACTTATCTATTGACAATAAACGCAATCAACGGAGCATGTACGAGGGTTGATCCAGAAGTAATGTCACTGCTGCTATAAAATCGCGTAGAATGAAAAGAAAGCAACAAAATTTCATATGCAAATAGCTTGCTCTATTTGCGGTCTAATCTGAAAATGCCATTAAAATATAATATAGAGTTATCGAGATATCGAGATCGACAGAAGGCATGGTTACGACACGCGCCGCACGTCAATAACGTTATTGACGTAACAGACGGAATTTTGATATTGTGTCAGGTCCAAAGAAGCATCTTCGTTGTTCCAGCATTGCACTAATGTCTATTCACCCATGTCTATCTCTTCCTTCAATATTATTTTAACAGCTGCGCGGCTTATGTTCAAGAAGTCACGCAATATTCGAATCGCAGAACATCGACCTTCATATATGGGGTCTAAACAAAAGTGACGTTATTGTCTAACATTGCACATAATGGTCCTCCGGTTTTCAGACGATCCTTAAGCGACTCATCCGCATCACTAGGGCGCTGATTGCACCTTTACACAAGCCTCATAAACACTGTTATATCACCGCATGTCTAATTAAACAGCCTTAGAGTCTTTAATGGTGACATTCCTAATTTGTGACAAAACCGCATAGCTATGCGCTGACGCATTTGTCAGAAATCAACATTTTTCACTCGGCAGTAACAAGCATTAGCCCTAACTAGGGAACTTCAAACTGCAATGACGTTATCAACGTTTCAACAGTAGGTGGCAAAAATATATTTCTTCATCGCATTAGATTTTCACATGATTTGGCTTGTTAGTTTGATTTTAAATTGTGATTGCCTTTGAAAATTATGTTCGTGTAATGAACGTTATTTTAATGTGCGGCGCGATGGCGTCGGTTGCATACTTTGAACGTCTGTACAACTGGAACGGAAAATGATTCCAACTTTATATTTGTTCTGTTAATCAAAACTGAATACCAGTGCAGCTTGATATAATTTTCATGATAATGCTACGATGAATAAGCGCGCAGTGGACACATTGACATTACTTTTGGATCAACCCTTGTAATAGGTTGACACCGCCGACAGTATTTCACACTTTAGTGGGTGATATTGATATCGCATAATTAGCAGATACTTGCTATCGGCTGATGCCGACTGTCATCAAAAACAAAATAAGTTGTTGTTGCGGTTAATCAAACGGTAGAAATTTTATAATAACGATAAAATATGAACCCAATCAATTAAAATGTAGCTAGGCCCCTGTGTCCATGAAAACGCCAGTGTCCAGTTATTCATTTTTCCGTTATTTAAATCAAACATGTTGATCTTCATGCAATTCTAATTCATGGAACAATACATTTTATTTTTGGGCTTTATGATTTATTTAAACACATTTCAGACATAACCACACATCTGTGTCATGTTAATTTATAATGAAGAAGCGGCCAGATTCGGCATCTGTCTTGTGACTAGGTTGGACGGTATAGGGCTATCTATTTTTGTTCCATTTTGTTCTGTTTATAAGTCAAACTATGTTTTCAAAAGGATAAAACAAACATATTAAAAACAAACCATTAATTCAACCATGAGCGAGGCCGATGTCATCTCGAAAGAAACTGCTGTTGCTAGCAATGTGTATGTCCCAGTTTTAATACCATTAGATTATTCTTGAAATAAATAATTTGGTTAATTACTGTCTTGAAACATTATTTTGATATTCCTTTTAGCGAAAGGGTGACGTTAAAACGATTTAAAAAGTAATTTATCAAAGTATTTAAATGATTAAAAACTAATTTATACCAAAGTTTTGTATCGCACCGCCGATATATGCCCCTGCTATTTGTACTTTATTTTAACAAAAGCTATTTTTTAGCAATAAACACACATTTATAATTGAACAATCTTTCAAAAACTCAAGGAATCACAGTACGTATTCCATTTAAATGGTTATTTCGCACGAAAAATATTCAAAATTCTAAAACCAGCACATCTCTTCCTGCAAGGCCAGATCATCAATGCACCATATAACTTTACAGGTAAATATTTGTACCTCCATTGAAGAGTCGCCGGCAAGGGAGATAACAATATGAAAAAGGTCTATTGGTTCTGGAGGCAAAATAAAATTTATTTTGCTATATTAGTAACAGCAGCCATTTTGGATTCTTGACCATGCTTAATTTCATCGTCTTGAAGCCCTGAAGCTTGATTATGCTGCCTCTGAAAATTGAGAATCACTGGTGCAGTGGTTTTAGAGAATAAGTCATTGGAATGGATTTAAATGCTAGGGTCGACGTAAATTATGCTAGGATCGACGTAAGGTCACTGTGACCTAATTTTGCTAGTTTTTTTTTTTATTTTGATAATTTTGAATGTTGAACCAATGTCCCACTAAGGCTTCATGCAAAATTTCAACCAAATATACCAAGTGGTTCTGGAGAAAAAAGTTGATTTAACTTGTTTTGCTATTTTTTATAATAGCCGCTATCTTGGATTCTTGACCATGCTGAATTTTACCATTCTCAATCCTTGCAATCTGATCATGCTGCATGTGAAATTTGAGAACCATGGATGCAGCGATTTCAGAGAATAAGTCTTTTGAATGGACTTAAATGCTAGGGTCGACGTAAGTTGTCAATGGACGGACGGACGGAAAATGAAAATGAGTGAAAAATGTTCTTTTTCCCGTCGGGCTTGTCAGTGCCCAGTTATGACATTTTTTCGATGTGGGAACACGATTGGACCCAAGCCAATATGCCACCTCAACTTCTTCAAAGTTGGAGCATAATGAACCATCATCATATAATGTGCAGAAAATAAAAGGCGAAACTCTACCTACATTTTCTTTAAGATTATGCCGCTTTATGATTTTCAATGAAGAAGTTGCGTCAGCTCTGAAGCTTAAAAATCTTTGAAGACATTTTCACAAAACTTGGTACAATCATAAAACATCAGACGATATGCAGAAACAAGAATTATAACTCCACCTACATTAGTCACAGATTTATGTCTTTTTTTGTAATTTCAAGTATGGAAATCAAAGGCGCTTTAAAATTTTCAAACCGTTGAAGATATTTTCATGGAAATTTGTACAAATATAAAGCATCATAAGATGAGATGCAGAAAATAAAAAAACGTAACTCCGCGTACAAATTTTACTAATAATGTCCCTTTCTAATTGTTTTTATGAAAACAGTATCTGTTCTATAGCTTTAAGACATTTTCACAAGACATGATGCAAATATAAAGCATCATCAGATAATGTGCAGAGAACAAGAGCCGTTACCACGCCTATATTTAAATGGAATTAAGTCTCCGTGTAAATTTCAGTATGAGTATCTTGTGGACTGTCTAGTTTTGAAAGCCGAAAAAAGTATTTTTAAACTTGGTACAAATATAAAGCAGGATCAGATAAATTGCAGAGAGTAATGGTCATAACTCCTACATTTCTAATGTCTGCTATTAGTCTATATGATTTTTGTATCATTCCGTTTCTTTGTTTTCCTTTAAGGCCCGGCATTCAGTTTTTGCCATGATATTTGTAGCATGCTGCTTTAACTTGCTTTCATTTAATTCGCATGTTTTCATCGCATTGATTTTCATGTGTCTTTGCGATGCTCCAGTGACGGATTAGGGTAGAGTCGGGTAACTTCGGACAGCGTGTAAATTCGGACATACCATTGCAAACAGTGAAAATCCTGATGAGATGGCTCATTATGAGCCGTCTCACATAGGGAACTTAATGCTTCAATATGGCGGAAACTACCGATAGCGACTTACGGGTTTATCCGAGAGCTTACCTGTTCAATTAATGTCGAGTGTTATATGCAATTACATAGAAATATAATATAAAATGTGAAATTAAATACATATATGATACTACGACAATTTTTTATAAGTTATGATCATAAACTTCAGTCTTTGTCCGTTAATATGGTATAAAAATATACAAATTAACTTCATGTTTTGATACTTCCATCGGCTTTTGAAGTTTGGAGCTGCAGTCACATGAAATTATATAAGAATAATGTCGAAAATGCCTAAGAAGCTATGTTCAGCCTAAAATTTGAAAATGATCGGATTTTCTATAAAACTTTTATAAGTTATCACCACTGAGAGATTTTTATAAGGTTTACATTGATGTAATTCATTATAAAATAAGTATACTATAAGTTTCTTCCATCGATCTCTAAACATACAGAAAATCGCGTTTCGAAACAACCTCGCTCATAATAGTTTGAAATAGTTTAAGTCCAAATCCGCCTATATTGCTCAAAGGCTTAACACTTCATTTCTTGGTATTCGTGTTTTGTTTATGTGTTTATATATGTGCTTTTATGATCTAACTAAGAAAGGAAGAATATTCATGTTGTCTTATTAAGAAAGAAAGAAGGAAAGAAAGAATAAACGAATGAACACAAGAAAGGAAAAAAGAGAAAGAAGTCAAGTAACTTCTACACGTGACCATCAAAAATGAACAGACAGTTAATCGACTACTTGTAGTTTTAAAAATCCCTTTATAAGCTAAAAAAAAAACTTTGCAAACCAATTACATATTTTTTGGTAATGTTCGATCAGTATATTAATTATTATCATAATTGCTAATGTTTGTTCTAACATTTTTGATTGAAATTTATTTGAGTGTGGTGGGGCGTTTTTATCAAAGAAACCGAAATATGTTTTGTGTATCCCAGGGTAGAATCTTAGAATCCATAGAATTATATTTTTGACTGGCAGATTTGCTCATTCATAATCAGGAGACACGAAGATACATACACTGTATTGCTCTCTTAAAATATTACTGTCGAAAAAAAATAATGTAAGAAACTAAATCATGGTGAAGATTTTCGCGTAACCGTGGTAGTGTAAGGATTAATCGCTAAGGGAAAAAATTGCTATGAAACATTTTTCTTGCAAGGCTATAAATTAACTTTATTAGTAATATTTCTGTTCATAATGCAAGTTTGTCACTTTAATTTTATGACTGTTTTAGTGAAGCTAGCAAGGAATATTGAAAGACATTTTTGTGATTTTTTTTTTGTATTTTTGCTATAATAAGAGTACTTACGATAATAAACCTGTGCACCTGCGGACACTTATCAGTCTCTGATATGTGCAAACTGATAAGACTGAACAATGTCTGATCAGTTTGCGCAAGCTGATCGGAATTTGTTGACAATATACAGTACAATTAACATACTTATAATTAAACGAGGATTAATCGATTATCGATCATAAAATCCGATATTACCTCTAAACTGTTTTCGTAATTGTCAAACCGTTAAAGTTTGTTAAAGTCATCATGACTTGAACAAAAATAAATGCAAAAAATATAAAGCTGCAATAGTCAATTTATGGAATTAATTATGTATGCAAACTGACTCAGACCAACTTATGCACTTGCAAAACACTGGTCTGAGTTTATGATCAGTTAATAATTCGTCAATTTTAGTTGAATATGAGTTTGTACATAACCTTACCCGTGTTTCTGAACAAACCAAACTGATCCGAATTTCTGTTCAAAATATTTTGAACATTTGTTATCAAATCAGGCTGTGACTGTGCGAAAACCATTTAAAATTATCATGTGGAAATTAAATTGAGATAGAATTAAATGCAGTAAGAAATACGGAACGAACAGTTGAAAGCTGCAACGCACTGGTCAGCGTTCCGCCCAGGGACAGGTCACTTTCTTTTCTGCTCAATGTTCAAAAGTTTCCTCATATGAGCCGCAATACGATAAGATGAACAAATTGGAATGTGCGCCCAGCGAAGACGCAGATCAGCCTGGACAGCCACCCGGTCTGAGCAGAGTCTGAACTTGCATTTAAAGCTAAGCTACCTCCATGCCGATAGCGAAGCCTGTGATCGGATCAGGCGAATGCCCAGGCTGATCTAAGACTTCGCTGGGCGTACGTGCACCTTTCTCGCGGCTCATTTGATTGTTTGCTAAAGACATCAACTGAGTAGTCGCTGTCGGTCGGAAGGCGTGAAAATACAGTTGGTCACACGTCTTGTCAAAACAATGCAATTTCAAAATTAACACCTGCTAACGGCAATGAAGGTCAGAAATGGATATTTAATCCGAACGTCATTCTAGTGATTATTTTTGTATGAAACAGTAATTTCAGTCGCGTCGCAACAAAATCAACGCAGTGCCATAGCGCCCTGCCAAGACTCAGATCAGCCTTGGCAGCCGCCCAGACTAATCAGAATCTTCGCTGTGCGCTTACAGGACAGGCAATGGTCTAAGCTACCTCTATGCGGACAGTGAATGCCCAGATCAGATGGGCGAACGCACACGCTATTCTGAGTGTTCGCAGGGCGCACATGCCAATTTGTTTTTGTCGTGGTATGGCTCATTAGTTTATTTACTTTTGTTCGCAGAAAAACAGAGAAAGTCAGACTAATCTTAAATTTCTATCTTATTGTTTTAAATAGCGCAGCTTAGTTACATACCGAAAGACACAGTTTACATAAAACTTTTAAACAGTTTTGTCAAAACAGAAAATCAAGAGAAAACGTTATCGTTCCTGTTGAGTAGTGTTTTAACGTCCCAGTAAAAATATTTAGTCGTCGAGAAGTTGCCTCTGAATTTGTGGGACTGCAAGTATTGCTCGGCCTGCGATAAATGACACCCAGGACTAGCAGCTCTGTCGCAGAAGCACCAGGCAGCCAGTCTATTTCGCGAGCCCCGATGGGCGGGGTAAAAGGAAAAAAAAAAGAAATGAAAAAAAAACTATGTGGGTGGATGGGTATCTGTATCAGGCTTAATCTTTCCATAAAGATGAGACCGTCAAAGGGATAGAAATATCATAATTTCATTATTATAAGTAATTTTATGTTTTTGTTGTCAGAAACTAAAACAAACCGCTTTCAAAAACTGACCAATAATCAGATTTATTTTCTCGCCAATTCTTACGAAATTTGACCTAAATATCAGAGAGAGGGGAAAAACGAGACTTATTAAAACGAGAAGGAGCAACTGAAAAAGTAAATTGATTTGATCTGAGAAAAAGAAAATGAAAATCCACATTGTTAAAAATTAAAAATGTTTCCATCCAGCGCATTCGTATTGTTAACACAGTGACGACAAAACCGGCTTCAGAGAAGTTCAACACCTGTCCTGGGATACGGACATCGATATGACATTCCAAATATCGATTAATGCCTATCGCTCCCCGGGTCTAAGGGAAATAACTGCATTCACATTAATACTCTCTCCAGGTAACAGGTAACCGAGTACACTACTCAGCCCGAATTGAAGACATAAGCTCCAGTTGTCTGGATTTTAATCACTGTTTGCCAGTGAAAATCCTGATGAGATGGCTCATCATGAGCCGTCTCATCTGGATTTTAATCCTGATGAGACGGCTGATTATGTCTCATCAGGATTTTCACTGTTTGCCCAGTTATTTTTGCTTTAATTCCAAACAACTGACATATAAAGGAAAAAATGTCACCTTCCGAATTTACCACCTGTCCGAAATTACCCGCCTCTACCCTAAGAGCTTTGCGATCAAACGGGTGAATCACATTTGTGCAGATTTGGTTTTGACTTCTTGGATACGTTTGCCCACCACTTCGGGAATACGAATGCGCAGCTTTTATAAAGGACATTTATGATTGCATCATTACAATTGTGTGCCTTGCTTGAGCGTCGCGGTTGTTACATCTCACCCTGTTACCTTTGTGTTCCTAGAAGTGCTTAATAAGAACAGGCTTTTATGTACCTATAGTACTCATGGCGGATCCGAGGCCTCTTTCCCAAGATCAAATGCAGACCATCAGAGACAGAGATTGTTGGTATGACAGCACGACAAGTATTTTACCGGTGAAACCAAGATACCATTATCCCATAAGCATTAGCTATCGTGAAGAAGCTCGAACTCAACTATAGCACATTCCGTGAGAAAATTTCGAATAACTTGAGTCAGTGAAATAAAATTATTTGAACTCTTAAACTATTGAGAAAACATACATGGGAAGTTTAAAGAAATCTATTTGCTACATGTAAATTAGATGAGTGTATCTTGTATCTGATAAGTTTTCTAAGATGTTAGAAACAGTTTAATGTGTGTAAAATAGATGGATGTGACTTACGTCTGCTCTGATTCCCTTATTTCTTCAAACAAGCCCCCTTTTACCAAGGAGTCCCAGTAGCTCAGTAGGTAAAGCGTTGGCCTACTGATCTAGAGGTTCCGGGATCCAGACCCGCTGATGGCGGAAACTTTTTCAGCCGTAAATGGGGATCCATGTCATACAGCCTTCCATTATCACCATCCCATCGTCCTGATATGACTGAAATACTGTTGAAAAGGATGTAAAATCGCAAGTCATCATTCCATCCATGCCCTTTTACCTAGGTAATGGCGCAAATGTACACTACTCAAAATATTTAGAGGAGTCGTTGATATTTTCCCATAGACATCATCACAATATATACCCAGTTCAACGGCCCAGAAATTCGACCGCCAGTGACCGAGAATTTCCGATTATTTTGCAGGATTTTGAAGTAAGATCGAAGTTTAAGACAACCAGAAATTCTAAAGATCTGATGGCCTCATCATTTCCTTGGCACAAATTTTGGCAATTTTCTAATTTTCTGAAATTGAGGCATTTTTCTAGAAGTCTATAAAATCTCATAAACTTGAATTAAAACTAGTGCTTTCAAACGGGTTACCTTGTAAGAAATTCGGTTTCATAAACAAAATGGTTGTTTTCAGTTGTGGTTGAAATTTTCACGATTTTCTTCTGTTTGAAAAATTACAAGGTTTTTACCAAAAATCCCTTTTTACAAAGCTCAGTCCATGGACAGGGTCAGGATAGAAATTGGATCAAAATTTGTGCTGTCAGTAACTTTGATCCTCTTTAAAAAGCAAATTGATTGGAAAATCTGTATCTTTTTCGATTGAAAGTTAAAGACTCTCAAATTGTGATGCATTGCCCTGTCGTGTATTGAAAAATCATTAGGTACTCCTTCAAATACATTGTATTTTGAGTAGTGTATTTCGATTTAGCTGTGCAAACGTATTTAGGAAGTTCAGACTATATTTTATGTATTTTGAACAGATGACCACTGACAGATGATTTCTTTTCATACTAGCTTGAAATATTTATGTTTTACACAAGGCACAAGGTGGACTCCGGGCATCAAGGGAGTATGGGGAAGTCCAGGAACACTGGCACTGAGATTCAACAAACTGTCATCTGGTCATTGCCAAGAGGTTGTTTTGCAGTACCTTAAAGAGAAGTACGTTTTATCCGTTGGATCTGCGGGGATCGATTTAATGAGTGGACAAATCATCATTTCGAGAGAATCAAGTGAAGTCGCTGAAAACCTGGCCCTGGCGTTTTCTGTAGCTCTTCTTCATGTTTTATGTACCCCTAGACCAAAGGGGTGGAAAGAAGGTAGACAGGTCATGCCAGAGGTCACCATGAGAGGTCCTCGCCCGATAAAACGCATCCCGTCAGATAAAATGAGTCTTATTTTGGCCGCAGGACTTCTGTGGAATAGTCCATCGAATTTCTATATTCGATCATGCGGTGGCCTAGGCATGATTGGTGGTGGTGGAGGAGGAGCCAGCGGTGGTGGTTTTGGTTGTGATGGCGGATGTGGTGGTGGTGGTTGTGGTGCAGGAGGCTGTGGTGGAGGTGGCTGCGGTGGTGGTGGCTGTGGTGGGGGTGGATGTGGTGGTGGTGGCTGTGGCGGGGGTGGATGTGGTGGTGGTGGCTGTGGCGGGGGCGGTTGCGGTGGGGGTGGTTGTGGTGGTGGTGGTGGAGGTGGCTGTGGTGGTGGAGGTGGCTGCGGCGGCGGTGGTGGAGGATGTGGAGGTGGAGGCTGAGAGGGTAAATGGAAAGCTTAGAAAGCAACGCCTCGCGGGAAAAAGATCTTTATCTACGATTTCTTATCTCCACAATTATAACAACTGACCAAAGTCCACTTATCGTTTGTTCTGGAAAGGAAATGTAATTCTAGCCTAGTGGCGTTCAAAAACTTTTGCAAATAACATAATTTCTTGGATGCTACCATAAAGAATTAACTTCTGATAGCACATAAAGCTATGATAAGCCTAGAAAAAATTGCAAACACGGTATTTTTTTCTAAGAGGACATACATTTAACTTCTTTGAAAGAGGTGCATCCTAAATTCTAGATAATTACCCATATGCAAGCCTACATTGGATCTTTTGCTCTTTGGAGATGGCACCCTGACTTACCAAGCAAATGTAGACATTTTTCAGCAGTCCAGGATTACATTATACGAACCAAGAGGTTCGTCTGATAATAAACATGCACTTTTTATTTTATTCAACAAACTTGAATGTAGCTTCTGCTTTGACTGGTTGAACTGTAATGCTATAACCTTACATCGTTTAGTCTAATAGTTGATACCATGAATCAGTTTTCTTCTCTTTTTCTCTTCTTCTCTTTTCTATTTAACTTTATCTCCTCCTTATGTCTGTATCTGTTATCAGTAATATGTATTCTGTTTAGAAATCATTTTCGTGAATCCTTAGCTCAATAGTTAACCCAGTAGCCACACAAGGCTGAGACGGCGCTGAATCAACCTTGATCCAATGCCATGACGTTGAATAAGGGTTGATTCAGTGTTGGTTCAGCATCGTGTGATCAGTGGGTAACATACTATTTGCATATATTTATATGAGCCGCGACACGACAAATTCAACAATGTGGTTGTGCGCCCAGCGCAGACTCAGATCAGCCTGGGCATCCGCCCAGTCTGATCAGAACCTTCGCTGTCAGCATGGAGGTAGCTTAGACCCTTAGCTACCTTTTGAGCACTTAACAACGAATCTGATCAAACTTGGAGGATGCCCAGGCTAATCTAAGTCTGCGCCGGGCGCACAACCACATTGTTGGTTTTCTCGTATCGCGGCTCAATTATACATGTGTGTGCTTATGTTCAACTTCATAAGTTTCTGATAGTTATAAATGTTTTATGAAATCCTCACGGGAAACAGATTTTAAAAAGTCACTGACTTACTTCTGTATCGATTTCAGATATCTGTTATACGAGGGGCGTTCGGAAAGTTTTGCAAATGACGTAATTTCACGGTAACCACCATACAGACAGAACTTCTGATTGCAAAAATACATTAAGCTATATTATGCGAAGAGAAGTCTGCAAACAAGATGATTTTTTAAAAAAGGACGCATTTTTAACTTCTTTGAAAGAGGTATACCCTAAAGGCACTGCAAAATTTTACTTTAGTAGGCCGTAATTTATATATCAGCAGTCTTTGATATCTTTTTATCTTTGTTAGTTAAAGACAATGCCCAGACAATGTTGTTCTGTAAATATCGCGGAAATCAGTTTTAATCTGGCTTCCGTACACGGCAGTGGAATATGGATTATCCGTACTTTATGCTGTAGCAATTACTCCATTTCTTCTAAAATTTGATGATTTTGTAATGAAAACAAGTGTATTAGCATACAAAATATTGTCGGCAAGAACATTTACATGGGTCAACGAAAACCTGTCAACAAATTCAAATTAATGCCAAAAATGAAGCCTCTGCAAGCTTTCAAAAATGACATTAATTAAGGTGAGGTGGGAGTAATTCAGCGCCGCCGTGCGGCAGTTTCTGTCGCTACGTTACGTAATGACGTCTAACGTTCCGTTTGATAAAAACAAGATGGCGTCAACGTAAGCCGCTTCGGTGATCATTTCATGGTCTGCTCACAAAATGCAAGGAGGCTGAGCGCTGAGCGAAAAATAAAGGAAATAGAAAGTGCCGTAGAGTAGAAACTGAAAAAAAGATAGTTAGTTTTCCGTGCAGTAGACTATTTGTGGGATAGCTGACAGTTTCCTAACAGTTTATTAGACGGAGTTCGCAGCTATTGAGTTGCAATAATTTTATTATAAATTTCATACGAGAAGAAAAGGAAATAGATTGTGCCGTAGAGAAGAAACTGAAAAAAATATATAGCTATTTTTCCGTGGGGAGAAAGCTGTTCTCTGACAGTTCCTCATCAGTTTGTTAGACGGAGTTCGCAGCTGTTGAGTTGCAATAACAAAGCCTCGTGAAATCGAATCCAGAATCCTAAAATGAATAGTCAGATCACTGTCTACACTTCCACCACGAACTTAACAGTTAACAGGTTAGCAGCCGTCGACAGTCGTTATCATACCACCCACACTTAAAATACTAATCAGCAAAAGCTATGCCAAAGGGGGGGGGTCTCATATGCGCCCACACTTGGATTTTCTTGTTACTATGCATGCTAAGTGCCACTGTCCTATCAACTATAAATATATATGTATTTATTATCTTCAAAAAGGTATTTTAGGTCTCAGGAGAGCACCTTGAGGTACTCCATTTTTTCCTGATACCTGCCATTCATTTTTTTAGTCTTAAAGTATATGCTGTCCTTAATTTCATAAACTTTGAACTAGAATTGTAAAAGGACTGTTTATAGATACCTTTAATACCATTTGTGATTGAATAGATATACACACATGTTTTTTCTCGAAACATAAAGTCTGAAACTATAAAATAATTAAGGCTGAAATTACCAAAACATGATTTTCAACTTAAAATTTAAAAGGGTTGCAGTTTTCGTCAACCTTTGAAATTGCTAGCAAAGTAGGCCCTGTGTATCTTCTCAATACCCTTAGAATTTTATGACATTTAAACACCGGTAACATTGTCAAATATTACGTAATATTTATGAAGGTAGATTTTAAGAGAAAAACTCATGTCAGAATTAAGTGTGAATAAGTTCGCAGAACCACTTCCTTTTGTTATAATATAACAATTAGTATACATAACAATCATAACAGATTGTTCTACATGCTAATATACTGATTTAAAAGGTTTATAAAAAAAACTATTTTACCCTAAACAATTTGCATATATAAAATGTACTAATTCTGTAGCTGAATTTCATGCATAAATATTTTATTTGTGTAAAGTATATCATACAAAGCAAGAACATATATATGAATAATTGCTTGACTGCTAATTGTCCCCTTTAGTCAATTTGACTACTTAAGTTTCTTTTCAATTGAGGTGTAAGTCAGGGTGATCCATTTTTACTACTGATATAGCGTCAGATTTGCACAAAAACACCAAGATCGTATTCAGTAAAGCTTTTCTAATTGCAACAACAGTAAATACTTAGTTCCGTCCCATACCTTACCTAAGGGTAAGCCTACCTATGGGTAAGAATAGATAACCGATTAATCTGGACACCGGATGTTATAATTTACATGTGAATAAGCTAACTGAAATTTTGAACTTTCTGAAAGAGACACAATGCTATAAACACTGACTACTTTATGTACATGGTTGCATTCATTACCAGTCTTAAGTCAGATTGGATTTGTTTCAGGAAGAAACAGGTTTTTGATTCTTCCTTCTACCTTTTAATGTATCACTCTCCTGCTTGTCAGTAGGTTAAAAGGGCGAAGCTTGACACTTTTCTACAAATACATGTAATTATCCTACCGTGGTTTACCATTATTCTTTAATCAATTTAACAACTGTTAGACAGAGTTGCTTTCCAAACTGATAAGTTGACATGTTGATGTGTTAGTGTAGTTAAAAAAATTGAAGTGAGGTTCAAAATAAATTATATGTGCAAGCCAAAACTTCTTTTCTACTATTAAATGGTATCTTATATTTTATTTATTCATACCAAGGTTTAGATACGAAACATTCGTTGTCTATATAGCTATCCAGGAAAAAAATATTTCGTCTTCATTTCTATTGCACCTTCGGCATACATTTTCATTTACAGTCTTAAATAGTATCCTATGTCATCAGTCTTCATCCAATAGTCTTAGTAGTTTGCAGTTTAGTATCCATCCATTTTTCTTAGTAGTTTGCAATTAAGTGAAAAGAAGGAAGCCCTCATCTTTTCAACTGTTTATTAAGGGATTAGTCTGTTAAGCTGTAATTTTCATCATCATTTTACACTTTTCAAAAAATTTGACTGTTAACATAAAAACTCTAAAAAAATAATGTTACCGGTTTTAATTTTTCTTGATTTTTTAATATCATTACCTACACATGTGTGGTCAATTTTGATGTGAATTTCATAGGTTGACAAGAACTATAACAAACTAAAATCAACATTTTAATTTATTGAAAATAATTTATGGATCTGAAATATGGGATATTTCAGTTGAAATTTTATGTGGATATTTTCATTTGATACATTGATCTACAATTATGTTACATATATACTCACAAATTACTAGGCATCGTTTTGAGACAAAATTAGGTACAAAAATCTAAAATTTCATAGCTCTGGGGGGATTAAAACAAGGGCACCAATTTTTTCCTCGAAAAATACAAAAATTGCTGTTATTTAAATACTGAAATAGATCAATGGATAAATATATCACAAATGCAAGACTCATGTGCTTGACAATCTTTATGCATATTAAGATTAAATTCCGAGCGTGGGCAGAACTCTATGTAAATTTCCTATAGGGTGAGACCCCACCTTTCAGTTATATCAAAATTTCTTAGACTGTCCCTAGCATTTGAACAACGCCAGGCAGCCTTATCAACGTCGACGCAATGTCGTCAGAATCTTTTATCGACCTTGAAACGGTAATTCAACGATCTGTTCTGTCAATAAGCTAAAAACAAAGCGGCGTTTCTTTTTCCTTGCCTTTCTTTCACTTTTCTGTTTTTCATTTCTTATTTCTGTTTCAAGTGTATATCAAAGTATCTCCTGGACGCTAAAGTTAATCAAAGCTGCCTATCATTTTTACAGAGAGAGAGAGAGAGTCGCCGAAGTCCAGTCGTTGGAACGCTATGTTATAGTGCAGAATATTATAGGCTCTTTCTTGGGTCAGGTCAGGAAATGGAAAACTTGACTCGCCTACACTGTGCAAAAGCCAAGTGGACAAGGGAATTGTTCAAATGTCATAACACGTGGAAGCCCGCCCCGAATTGGGTGTCCATCAACTGTATGGGAGGGCATAATGGCAATGCTTTCGATTTTTTAAAATTAAAAATACTTAGTTAAGACGGCTTATGCAGAGATTGAGAGAAACGTATTACATCTGCCTTCATCCTGCACTTTCCAGACAATGACAATCTTGAGTGATAATAGTTCGAGACAAATTTTGCCAGTAGCCTACAAAACGCAAAAGTTGATTTTCGGCGCGAAAAGTTAAGTAACGTTAACGTCACCATGCGCAACGTCAACATTTTAGTCTAAAGAGACGGCAGGCCGGGCATTTTATGCACTTTAACTCGAAAGTTAAGTCGGCGACCTACTATTTTTATTGCTTTAATGAAAACTTCTATCATTGGGCCATTCTGTGTTAGTTTTTGAAGAAAAAAATGTGTTTTGTTTTCTCAGAATAAAGGTTTTTATCCAAGAGTTACGTGCAAAAAAGTGCATTTTCCATAGGACGCCATTATAACGTCGGGTCGAAAAAGTGGAAAAATTGACGTTTTCGAGGTCAGATATCTCGAAAACGACATCGGCGACCCTCCATTTTTATTCCATTTTCTGAAAGAGGGACTTAAAATGTACGATATAAGGAAGTATGAATAAAATCATGTGTTTTGTCAATTACTCCCACCTCACCTTAACGTAAAATTCAATAACGTCATAAGAACTGCGCATTGCTTTGCAAGGAATAAATCGATAACAGTTGCCGCCCTTCTAACTTTTGCATGGATATTATAGGCAACGATGGACAAGCAAATGACAAAGATTAATTTGGTATTTACAAGGATATTTGACTTGAATGCCTAACACTGAAAAGATTTTACATATAAAATTAGCCCAGTGGTATGACTGGGACCTATTAAAATGCGCTGTAACTCAATAAGGAAAAGTGTCTTTGTATAGTGTTTGGTATCATTGTAAAGACAAAATGCATTGCTTTCAGTACATGCATAGCAGTTGTACCCAGCATGCTCCTAAACAAAGTCATGAGGCCATTTGCAAAACTTTTCGAACACCCCTCGTATATTTGAGCCGCGACACGACAAAACAAATAAAGTGGTTGTGCGCCCAGCGCAGACTCAGATCAGCCTGGGCGTGCGCCCAATTTGATCAGACTCTTTGCTAAGCGCTCATAGAGTAGCCAAGGGTCTAAGCTACCTCTATGCGGTCAACGAAGACTCTGATCAGACTGGGCGGATGCCCGGGCTGATCTGAGTCTGCACTGGGCATACAATCACTTTGTTGGTTTTGTCGTGTCGCGGCTCATTTGTGTATGTAAATTGTCTTTGTAACATCTTATGTATCAGTATGTTGAATAAAATATTGTTTACACAAAATGTACTGCAAAACTTTTAACATACATAGCCTTAAGTCTAATATGAGCAATCTTTGACCCATTTCATCAATGCAACACAGTCCCTATGGTAGTGTTTTCCTGTAAAATATCGCGTAGATTTTATTTGGATGTTGGTTCAATGAGAATTTTATTTCACTCAGTGGTAGTGAATTTGTTTTGTCAATAGACCGACACCACTGACTAATTAGTCTTGCTAGTCTAAGAGTGAAAAGAGTGAACAATAATTGAATGAATTTAAGACTCTATTTGTTCTAACTATCTTTTATTGACTACTAAATATATACAGCATGCATATTATGTTTAAAGCAAAACAGTAATGTGAGATTAAAGCAATAATATTCTAAGTAATATATCTGAATAATGTTTCTTTGAGTTATCCAAAGTATAAAAATGTCAAAATAATATTAAGTTCTTTTTAGACACTCAAATTATGAAATACAACTAAGTTTCACAATCTCAAAGAATATGCAGAAACAATTAATAATTCCAAGAATTGCATATGACTCTGATATAATATTTATAATTAATTTTAGCTGCGAAAATTAGGCTCAAAATTACAAAAGTGCTATTTTTTCTGTCATTTCTATTAATTTCCATAAAGTTAACACTTTAAGTCCAAAATTCAGAGTAAATTCCATGTGTATGTGTGTGCATTTCAATTCTCGAAACGACGTTAATCCCGCACCTCAGCGGAACGTATCCATAGCCGAAGTAACGGGGCGCCGTTCGTCCGCCCATGAGAGTATTTCAATACACAAAATGGCTATTTATAGAGGTGCCAAAATAAGGTGAAATCTGATTGGCTAAGAGCTTGACACACCTCTATTTAAAGAAATAAGACCCTTTATTTATCACCGAAAACATAAAAAATAAACAACAATATCAGCAATCTAATAATGTCAGAAGGATTCTTGAAAAAATGCCCATCCTAAGGTAAACATTTGGATCGCTGACACTCACAAGAAAGTCCTTAAATGTGATGTAATTCTCACCCACAAAGACTGTCAGTAATCCAAGGTGGTTACCTTCCAGTCATGGAAATTTCAAGGACCCTATTTAGCTCATATTAATGATAATAGCAACTAATAAATCTACAAAGTATGATGTAAATGTTCATAACGTATACCCCAAAATATCTGCAAAACAATAATAATGAAAACTACTTTAAAAGCTGATAAATTTGAATAGTTCTAATTCCTGACCCAGAGTCTGGAATTCCCACGAATGTAAACAAAGAAGCTTCTTCATAATCATTGCTTGACTGCAGCAGACTTTGAGACATAAAACTGACTAAAAAAATAAATATACTCAGCAGAAAGAAGGCAAATACAAGTAATTAAAACAGGAAATCACACAGGCTTTAGCAGAATTTCAACCGGGGAAATGTTGAAATACCTTTTTACCATTTTCTCAACTAATGCAAACTCGACAGTCTTGAGACTTACAGCAAAGTCACGTAATTTATTTTTCTTCACTAAACTACCAAAAATTGACTGATGCTCTAATATTTATGTAAGATAGAAAAAACCCCATATGCTTCAAAGGGTGAAAATCCAGGTCCTCCACACACTCTCGACCCAAAAACACCTTGTCGCACCAACATCGTTGCAACGTCATCAAGGCTTTGCATCGACGCCAATACGATGGCGCTTTAACACTGCGTCTCTGAGCTGATAAGGTTAAAGAAACAAAACAATAAATGACTAATGAGCCGTGAAAAGACAAAACCAACAAAGTGGTAATGCGCCAGCACAGACTCAGATCAGCCTGGGCATCCGCCCAGTCTGATCAGAGTCTTTGCTGTTCGCATGGAGGTAGCTTAGACCCTTAGTTTGCCTTTAAGCCCTTAGCAAAGAGTATGATCAGACTGAGCGGATGCCCAGGCCGACCTGAGTTTGTGAGGGGCGCACAACCACTTTGGTGTTGTTGTTTTTTTCGTGTCGCGGCTCAAATATATTATACAGACGTATCCTACTCGTACAACCGGCCATCCAACGTCAGCAAAAAAAATGTAGATTCGCGGCAGTCAATTTTCTGGCCACGAACTTTCAGCGCGAAAAGACGAATAAACGCCATGCAAAAAGACGCCATTTGAAACTCTTTTTTTGTCCTTTCACGTGGCGTCTTTTCGCCTGGCGTCTTTTCGTCCTTTCGCATTCCGTTATTTCGTCTTTTGGCGTGGCGTCTTTTAGTCTTTTCGCATGGCGTTATTTCGTCTTCGCGGCGAAAAGACGAAAAGACGCCATGCAAAAAGACGAAATAATGTTCTTTTTGACTCCGCAGTCTTATGACTCGTGTGCATCTGTCTATGATGTCAAACAGCATACAGATATGCTTATTGGAATACTGTGTATCATCTGATCATTTACGGTCAAAATGGATCAAAGCACGCGAACAAGGGAAGGACAAAAATGCTTGCTTAAAGCATAGGTTTTGCTTAATACAGGTAAGTGTATACTGAAAACACTGCTATTTGAACGGAAATTCTTGCCTCTTTTGACAGATTTTTGCTATAAGAGATAATACCTTTAAAACAATTTTAATTGTAACTTCCGACATACATTCGATAGACTAAAAGTTTTGTCACTTTTGGGTACTTATCTTCGTATGCTGTGTAATTTTATCGACACGAGCTTTTTATCATTAAACATTAATGCAGCACTGCATAAACTCTGTTTAACCAGTTTTACCCGTTTCGTTTCTCGCATGACTGAATTTGAATTACTTTTCATGTACATTTTACGGTCGCACCGAAACCTTACAACTGAGCTACGACACGACAAAACCAACAAAGTAGCATTTGCACCCTGCCAATACTCAGATGAGCCTTGGCAGCCGCCCGGACTGATCAGAGTCTTTGCTGTGTGTTTTAAGGCTAGCCAAGGGTCCCCGCTAGCTCCATGCGGACAGCTAAGACTCTGATCAGACTGGGCGGATCTGAGTCATCGCTGGGTACACATGCCACTTTGTTGCTTTTGTCGTGTTGCGGCTCAATTATAGTAAAGAAATATAAAGACACAATAAAAGTGGTGTGCTGTTTGTGAGGTTCAGTATAGATTCCATATTGTTGACAAAGTTATTGCAGTAAATGTGAATTCTGAGGCGTCTGAAGTCTAGTAATGATCAGTGAAGAATCAGCTTAAACTGCACTCATACACCAGCTGATCTGAATCAATCAACCTGTATACACACATGCTTTAAAGCACATTTATCTAGGCATTTTTATGCTATTAAGGTGTATGGATACACCGCGTTTTCCCGCATTTTTCGCAGAATGGAATGACGACATAATCAGTAGTATAGGGTGTCAGACATCCTATAATACTATAACCCTCGAAAATGGGGTCTCCTTTTAAAGGAAAGAATATGCTAAGCTGAAAACCCACCTCACTCTAAACACCTCATTCTATGTCGAATTTAGAGGCCTGTAATAATCGGACAACAGGCTCGCCAAATAAAGAACACGCTTTCGGAGGAAAAGAGCGACAAAAAGTAAATGAGCCGCGACACGACAAAACCAATCAAGTGGCATGTGCGCCAAGCAAAGACTCAGATTACCTTGGGCAACCACACTGTCTGATTCGATTCTTCAATATCGGCATGACGATAGCATAGACCCCAAGGTAACCTTTAAGCGCACAGCGAAGACTGGGCGGATGTCCAGGCTAATCTGAGTTTTAACTGGGCGCACATTCCATTTTGTTGGTTTTGTCGTGTCGAGGCTCAAATGGTAGAGTTGCTTTCCTTAAAAAATGTACCCATATATCACAAGTTATCATATGACGTCGCATCTGAAAGTAGCCATGCATTAAATATGATAATCCACTAGTGGATTAAATATGCAAATTACGTCGTAACGTTATATGTTGACGTCCATTAAAACGTCGCGTTTTCTAATGGGAAAGCGTGACGTTTTAGTGCAAATTCTGCTGATTAGTGTCATATGATAAATAGAATCTTGCATTCGTGCTCCTGTATTACTGAATTTATTAAACTCGTTGGGGAAAACCGATAAGATGCTCGGCAAAGCCTCGCATCTTATCTTTTTCCCCAACTCGTTTAATAAATTCAATAATACATGAGCACTCATGTAAGATCCTCTAAGTATACAACAGGGCCCCAGAAAACACTGACATGTACTTAAGAACAACTGCACTTCTACGGAAAATTTCTACCCACACTTTTGCACCACTCTGTAGCTTGATGATAGCGAGACTGGAGCCTTGATCATTTAGATGATCAGACAAGATATTCGTCTTAGGCACAGAATCAGCCTTCAGAAGTGCGACTAAGTGAGTATCGGCGAAGTTGGCACTTGCAAGCACAACAGAAAACATGTATACACCAGACACTGGACATGTGAAGACACCAGTGTCACGATTGTATCCGCTTCCCTCCTGAAATACTACATTATCAAAATTTATTTTTGATCCCACTGAAAATTTTCTTGTCGTAGGAAGTTCAACATGAAATGCAACCTTTCTTTCTTCCAATGTATTCTCAATCCGATTCAGTGACCGATGATTGCTGAGAGTGGCAGTGTCCAGAGAGTTCTGCTTGTTAAGAACTTGATTTAGTGACCGCTGATTTCTCTGAATTCCACTATCCAGGGATCGTTGTTCCTGTGACATAGCTTTCATTTGCCTTTCAGCTACATCTTGTGTTTTGTTTATCTTTTCAAGTTGTTGGTTAAACATTTTATGATCAATGAGCATCGTTTCATTGAAACGATTTATCCTTTTTTCATTTCTTTCGATCATGTCCATTGTTAGGCTCTGCTTTTCAGAAAGAGAATCAATGAAAGAGTCAAAAAATCGTAAATTCTGATTTTCTTCCATAAATGCTTGATTTGTCTGACTGGAATTCTCTAGAAGTCTGTTCATTTCAGTTTTTTCGATTTTGTCACTGACGGCATTAAGGTTTTCAGTCAGAGTGTCAGTTTTGTTTACTATAGCAGACACCATATTTCTCACAAACTGTTTTTCACTGTTTAAAGCCTGTCTGAAAATTGTAAGTTGACTTTCAATACTGTCAAAGTTAACGCCCCTGTTCTGGACTCGATTATTATCTGAGGTGTGTTTCTCTGCATCTTGTTGCAGATCGTCTGTTGCTGCTTTACCCTGGTCCCTCTCTAGTAGGCTTATTCTTAAGCTGATAGAGTCTATTTTCTTGTTAATATTTGAATCCTTCAAGTCAAGTTTTTCCTCTAGTTTTCTTAGATCTTTTCTTATAAGAATGTTCTCCGCATGAATCCTATTAGACAGTAGCTGATACACTTGATCAGCATCAAGCTGGCAGTTGACAGAAGTGACAGTCGTTACAAAAAGAACACACAGAAGAAAATAACTCCACATGATTGTTATAACTTTTTGAAGTCCTTTAGAGTTCTTAAACGTGCAAGTTTAACTTTCCATACACATCCTTCTAGGAAGATTTGGGTTTTTATATTGCAACAGCCGCGGACAGGGAAACGGTGGCTGATGGTATTGCGGACAAGGAAGTCAGCACATACATGCAGTCTGACCAGAGGAGACCCTTTTTCGCATTAACCATTTCAAGTATGGAAATCCGTTTTCGGGGCATGTATAAGCAGTGCAGACCCGATTCAGACGCCACCCTAATACTAGAAACAGACTCATCCAAATGATAAGGACGGACATATCCACTAGTCAAAAAAAGGTAATAAAAATCTATGGTTTCCTAGGATTGGCTATATTAAACGCCAAAGTAACCTGGCCCCGAGGTTATAAAACTTTTTTCATGCTCAACTCAGCTGAGCATGAAATTTTATCTGCTAATAAATAGCAAATTATTAATAAGTACAGTTGTTTTTTTGCTCAGTTTAGCTGAGGGTGTAATTTTCTCTGCTTATCAATATGAAAATGCCAACATTAGTTGGCATTTTCATATTTATCAGCAGAGAAAATTTCATGCTCAGCTGAGTTGAGCACGAAAAAAGTTTTATAACCTCGGGGCCTGACTTCGATCCCAATGGCTAGATGTGTGTAATCAAAATTGGAGAAAGCTTTATACGACTACTTTCACTCTGACGTCTAACCATTTATATGGCCTGAAACAAAATAAACACAGGGACCGGAGCCAGTCTAACGCCATATTCTCTGATTAGTTTTATGCAAATACGCAAGGCGATCGGTGTTTGCTATTTGCTCCTGCGGTGAAACTTCGCATGCCAAGTGTACTAGGTCCACTTTGTTCCTTATGGAGGTAAAATAACAAAGTGGACTTAGTACCCTTGGCTTGCGAAGATGCTTGCCGTGAAGCAGTTTTTTATTATAGCATATATATTTTATTATAGCCAGAGCCACGGGGGGGGGGGGTCACTTGGCCGCTGAAAGGGTATAGATGTGCCGCTGAAACTTTGAAAACCCACCCTATTCATGTATAACACAAATGACAAAATATATACCTATTCATGTATTCACTATCAAAATTAAATCCTATTCATGCATTTAAGAAGGAATTATTCAGTGGCTTCATGGAAGCCAAATTTCTGTGAAAAAAAAGAGTCTTAATCTTCACTATGTCTTCATATAATTATATTGTTTTTGCTTGTTGTATTAGGACAAATATGTTATCTTTGTCCTAGTCCTTTGGCTCTTTGTCCTGCCATCCTCGGCTGCCTGAGTTGGCACAGTTTTTTCATAACATAGTCGCTGTATTTAGCAGTAAAATGAATTGCAAATAAAGCAGCGACTGACACAGAATAAAAACATTAACAGGAATCTAAATGATCATACAGTTGTAAAATGATTGTTTTTATTTTCTGAACTCTTGATTTTGCAATGGACCGGTCCTGCTGTCAAAACATCATGTGTAAACATTCTTGGCGATTTATTTATAATAATAGGTCATTAGGTTAGAATTCTGTGAGTTATTGAGCCATTAAGATAATTCAGAGCTCATGCATGCTGAGACAGTGTGCTGAGAGTATTTCAGCTGGTGCACCTGTTGATTTGGTAATTGATATTTGTTTCTCACTGGTAATAAAAAGCAGATATGCTAACTATTTATGTATAGAGCCTGGAGAAATAAGACCTATTCCTGTATATTGGCCAATTAAACCATACCTATTGATGTATCTGGGAGATCAAAAAGGAGGGCTATTCCAGCGGCACATATGTACCCTGCTTTATAATGGAAGTGACCCCCCGTGGCCCAGAGCTCTAGATAAGGGGGGTATTTGATGATAATTGAGGGATAATTTCTTTATTTCTCATTGAAACCATATGTTGTGACCCCTCATCTGAACCGTCTCGAACCATATGTTGTGACCCCTCATCTGAACCGTCTCGTCGAGACGGTTCAGATGAGGGGTCACAACATATGTTTTTATGCAGAATTAACAAAAATTATCCCTAATTATCACCAAATACTCCCTCTTATCTAGGGCCCTGAATTAGCACACTTCATACTCTCTTAAAGCTCTTATGGACACTTATGAGACTTAAGCGAAAAAGCAGGTGTGTCATTGACAAATCTTATTTTAGGAAAATCAGGTTTAACCTAGTCATATGTTTAAGGAAGAGCATGATGACGGAGCAAGTGGCATTTGTAGCATTTGGCCTCATTGAGCCTTAAAACATTAATTATATGAGCGGGTCGTTGAAATTGAGGCTTATCTCCCAGTACGATATTGCGACGGTTGGGACCAGACTAATATCAATATGCCGAAGGACATTTAACGAATGACCGACAAACTGAGAATAATTGCTCAACTGTTTACTGCCAGAACTGAACTATTTCGATTCTAATACTCAAAATCGCTGAAAAAATATTATTTTCCATCAAATTCTCCCAACCTTCTCTTCTGCGCGTGCATGATCCCGCCAGTATAAATGTACGCTTTTTCGACGATCTTGTACTAAAAACGACACGTCACATTGTCTAACATCAAGAAACGTCATAAAAAATCTTCAGTAACTGCCAGTGACGTCTGCAAATACAAGGGTTGATCCAGAAGCAATGTCACTGTGTCCATTGCGCGCTTATTCATTGTAGCATTATTATAAAAAATTATATCAAGCTACACTGTAATTCAGTTCTGATTTACAGAATAAGTATAAAGTTGGAATCTTTTTCCGTCCCAAATATATAGACGTGCAAAGTATGTCACCGACGCTATCGCGCCGCACGTTAGAATAACGTTAATTACATGAACATAAGTTTCAAGGACAATCACATATCAAAATCAAACTAACGCGCCAAATCAGATGAAAATTTGATACGATGACGAAATATATTCTGCCGCCAACTGTTGGAATATCGTCACTGCAGTTTGACGTTCGCTATCTAGTGCTAATGCTTGTTACTGCCGTGAGTAAAAATGTTTATTTCTGACAAACGCGTCAGCGGATATGTTTGCAGATTTGCTTCAAATTTGGAATATCACCATTAGAGACTCTAGAGCTGTTAAGCTGACAAGTGGTGATATAACAGTTATTATGAGGCTTGTGTAAAGGTGCAATCAGCGCGATACGGGTGCAGATGGGTCGCTAGAGGATATTCTGAAAACCGGAAGACCTTTATGTACAATGTCAGACAATAACGCCACTCTTGTTCTGATCCCATATATGAAGATCGATGTTCTGTAATTCGAATATTGTGTAAATTCTTAAACTTGAGCTGCGGGGCTGTTCAAGTAATATTAAAAGATGAGATAAACATGGGTGAACAGACATTAGTACTTGGCTTGAACAATGAATATGCTACTTTGGACATGACACAATATCGAAACTTCGTCTGGTGCGTCAACGGCGTCATCGACGTGCGGCATGTTTCCTTGCCATGCCTTCTGTCTATTTTGATATCTCGATTATTGTGCACTATATTCTTATGACATTTTCAAATTATAATGCAAATATATTAAGGAATTTAAATACGAAATTTCGTTGCTCTCTCTTTATTCTACACGATTTTATAGCTGCAGTGACATTGCTTCTGGATCAACCCTCGTACTAACGCGCTACAAAACAGGTGTACATTGAAATGGTGCAGAGTAAAACACGAAAATTCCCAATTGTAGGCCAGCATGTTAGAATTCTTGTTATAGTCTGGGTGCCGGGACGAGAACCCGAAAAAATAATCCGCACAAATGTTTGATACAGATTCTTATTATTTATGATGTCCTTAACCAGAAACAAAATTATGCCACCTTGGCATCCTTGGGGAAATTAAAATATTCAAGATGGCGCCCAAGATGGCCGCCGAGGGATAAAAGTCATAATATCTTTTTAAATATAAGGGCTAGAAACATACTTTTGGTGGTTACATATAGGTTTTAGAGGTCGAGGAATCGATTAAGAATGTTAAAAATTATTTCAGACAAATCAGATACAAATTGGCGGACAAGATGGCCACCAAAACATAAAAATTGCTATATCTTCTTTAGTATATGGGCTATAAACATAATTTTGGTGCCTACATATTGGTTTTTGGGGCCAAGGAATTGGTTTAACATGTTGGAATTAACTTAAAAGCAAATCGGTTACACAAAATGGCGGACAAGATGGCGGACAAAGCAACGGTCACGGCACTAATTGTCGGAGAAATGCACTTTCCGATAGCAGAATTCTGGTTTGTGTATTAGAAACCCGGATTTTGAATGTATAAGATTGTTAAATATAAAAATGAAGTTATAAAAGTCCCATTCTAACAGTGTTTTAACAAGAGGGCCAAGATGGTTCACAAGAACCTAGTGCAGGCAAGGGAAGATAACCCGTTGACAAAGCTTTAGTCATTACAGAAAGCCTTTGTTACGAGTAACAATCTAAAGGTTACAAGAATTTTGTTATATTCTATTATCTATTTTTTTTCTTCAATTAAACTTCAGGTTAAGAAACTCTGATATATATTTGTTGGTTGCTTGCGTCGTTTAAAATTACTGCTCATGGTCGGCAATCAGTGAGTGGTGTGAGTGTCGGAGGTTCGTGCCATGCCACAGCTAGATTTTTAGCATCTGGGCGGTATGGAAAATTTACAAAATATTTGCTGGTTGCTTGCGTTGTTAAATTATAGCTCATGGTCGGGACTAGTGGTGTGAGTGTCGGAGGTTCGTGCCATGCCACAGCCAGAGTTTTAGCATCTGGCCGGTATGGAAAATTTTCATGTCAGAAAAGATCATACTTACTTCAAAACAGTAACAAATTTTGTAAACAGCTTTTGATTTATTTTGTATTTTCCCAGTTCTTTCAAGTATAAAGGAGACAGTACTACCCAGGATTATAGACAGTTGACTGCAAATTGTATATGCATATTTAAAATGTTTTAGCTTCAAAAGTGCATAATTGTCATGCCAGTTTGTGTAAGCATTCTTACTTTCCTGACTAAATCTTCCAAGCAATGCTACAGGAAAGTTAATAGCATAAACTGACTTCATAGACCGAGCAATGCTACGGGAAAGTTTGTAGCATACACTGGCTTCATAGACTCGTCAGCTTAGATCACCATAACATTCAAACAAATTCTTCTCCAAAGCTGCTAGGCCGATCAAATCACTATTTGAGTTACTAGAGTAGTTGGCTTTAGTACAGAAAACAGGGGGTTTAAATCCGACCTCTGACAACAACTGAACACGGCTATCTGTCGACTTAGCAAAAATATGTACTCGTACCGGACTAGAATCAAGGATGGTCAAAAGACGGCACAAGGATAGATTTCGCTTGACCTTTAATAATAGCGCTATGCCAGAGACACAGTGAGAATCTAACAACCCATTGCTCCAACGGCGCAAAGGCTACTGGGATAATTTGATATATAGCTATACTTCCATTTGTTTGAGAGAACGAAAATTGGTATAAATGCTTGCGGCCCAAGATGTCACCGTTTCATCTAAAAAGTCCTATTCTCCTGAACCACTGAAGTACACATAAGTTGGTATAAACGACTTTGCATTTGGAAAAGAAAAGGTAGATCTACAAGTAGAGTTAGAACCATCTCTAAAAGGGATTTTCCAAAACTGCAATACAGTTTCCTGGCAGATTAAAACTGTGTCGCCAAAAGTTGCATTTATTCCTGCTTCTAGCCCATACGCTAACTAACCATATGCTATAAGCGTAACACTGAGATAATGTCAGCATAAAATCAAAGACCTGAAAGTGATTTTTATTAAGCTCCTGACAAAAGATCAAAGTAAAGATATTTTTTCTGTTACGACTGGAATTTTTTCCTTCTGGGTTATTTACCCCTGCTTAAAGGCTAATATACAGAAAAAGAAGTTAATCTATAAAGTCAGGGGGAAAAGGGACTTTTCTTACAAAACTTAAATCCAGCTAAGCAATCAAAGTAAAAGAACCCTTTGTGCCAAGATCAAAATTTTGCCCAACTGCTTGGCCATTCGGGGTTCTGCTGGTGCTTTTCGTTTGCTCCAGGATTTCATTGGTGTTGTTTCGGAGGGATCTCCAGGTGTCGCAATACGTTGTTTCTGTCGAGTCCTCATATTTGATTAATCACAGGTTTTATCCTTGATTGATTTGCTGTCTGTGATGATTCATTGATGGGTTGGGTACCCTTCATGCAGACCAAATGCTAACTAAATGTTTTGAACCACTGCAGAAGCAGAAGGCATGGGTTTGGACCAAGTAAAACTAGTTAACTTCCCTTTTGGTTCCTCAACGTTACGTGTTCTTGTGTCCGCTTGTCTGTGGTCTTCTAGCGATATGGTTACCTTATAGCTGCCCAGTTTGCTTTCTGTTTTGGCCTTTTCGAAACGCTGATAAAAATAGGTAAAATAAATGTTACTGTTATTTTCCATTGGGGTAACTGAATGTCTGAGAGGGCTGTTCATTCGATTTATTGTGCTTGTCTTTCGTGACTATTTGTCATTTTTGTATTTTGGTTTTGAGGGCGGAATGTGGGGTCTGATTGTATTAGTTCTTGATCTCTGTCTATCATTTTACCTTACCAAAAGGTTCATGCATGGAATTATGAACATAAAAAGCCATTAAAAACGACATTCTTAAAATAATCAATTATCGAGCTGTCAATGTCTTTCGGTTGCGACTGAAATTTTCTAAACGGGGCTGTCTGCCCATACCTGGACTGGGCTCTTATGGATCATCATGGTCTTCTTGGTAATAACACTATCAGATGCTAAATGAGGTCTTTATGACTTCGTTTTTTTTTTTAATTCAAAGCTCTTATAATTTCAAAATTCCGGGTTAAAAAACTTTCTAAAGCCTGAATTCTGCTATCAAAAAGTGCATTTCTTAAGACATTCAGCTCCGTAATCGATGCTTCGTCCGCCATCTTGTCCGACGTGTTGTGTAAGTTAGTGCCTTAAAGTAAAATCTTACTTGCTTTATGGATTCCTTGACCCCGAAAACCTATATGCAGACACCAAAATCATGTTTCTAGCCCGTATACTAAAGAAGATATGGAGATTTTATGCTTTGGCGGCCATCTTGTCCGCCATTTTGTAACTGATTTGTCTGAAATAATTTTTGACAGTCTTAATCGATTCCTCGACCTCGAAAACCTATAAGTAGTCATCCAAAGTATGTTTCTAGCCCACATACTTTAGAAGATATTGAGGATTTTATCCCTTGGCAGCCATCTTGGACGCCATCTTGATTATTTTAATTTCCCCAAGGTGGCATCACTCAGTTTCAGTGTACGGACATGTTGGTGAACACATTTATGCAAATACATTTTGTGCGGACTATTTTTTGGGGTTGCACCCTAAATCTCCATTTGGCAACCAGACTATTAGTGGTGTAGTTGATAGTAAAAGCATCCACTGAACAAAATTCCCAGCAGGCACAAAACTTTGGGAAAAGGTTGTATTAATGTTGAATCAACGTATAATATAGGGATCATGTTTTTCTTGCATTAACAATTGCCGGATCCCGAGGATCTTGTTTAGCCGAGCAATCAAACTCTTACTTTTCCAGTTCAAAGTTATCTGCCCTTGATGATCTGAAAAATGGTTTCGACCTGTTGTTTCTTTATTACATTGAATTCACTGATATATTGAACATCAAAGGTTACATTTTGTGACTAAGGACGGTCACTCTTACCTTTCTAGTTCATTAGTTATCTGTCCTTGATAGATCAAAAAAATGGTTTATGACCTGTTAGTCCTTTTCTGTATGGAATATCTAAATGATACTTCACAGATATGTTTAGCATCAAAGCTTACATATTGTGAATGAGCACGGTGACTCTGACCTTTCCAGTTCATGGGTTATTTACCTTTGATAGTTCCTATACTATATGGAATATCTGAATGAAGATATGTTTAACACCATAGAATAAGAAACAGAGTTTCTCAGCTCAAAGAAATGCTTTGCTGCCTGATCTAAATCTACACTGGTCAGAATGCCCAACATTGTTAAAAATCTCACAAGACTGCTCATGTATGAGTGGTTTATATTAATATCTATTTACATCTCTGTCTATCCCAGTTCTGTGGATATTTAGCTATTATATATTTCAAAAAATAAGTTAAGATGTCCAGCAGGGGCGGGGTCTCATGCAGTACCTGTGGTGCTTTTATTTTAAATCAGTCTCCCAGACTTTGGCTTCGGAAATGATCCAAACACTTGAACCAGCTGCAACCCCAAAACCCTCAGTCTGGAAGGCTAACACTTAATAAAGATATTGGTCATGTGAGAGCAAGATGCCCAGTCTTGACACAGGTTTTAGGCATGTTTGCTAGACAAGATTAGGCTGCGCAAATACGAGTGTAGCAAGAATATATGCAGTTCGTTCAGAAAATATTCTAATATAACCGTGTTATGTTAAGAAGCCTATTGCACATGCCCTAACCACAAGACATTCAATCTTAACACTGGTTTCGGACATGCGCCAAATACTTTGCAAGGTGAGACTGCGCAAATACGCAGTATAGCAAAAGCATGTGCAGTTCCTTCGGACAATATTCTAACCGTGTTATGTTTTACCCTTTTAAGACTGGAAAGACGTTGGGGTGGGGGGGGGGGGGGGGAGGGTAGCATATGCAAACAGTGCAGACCCAGTTTAGACGCCGCAAAAGTCTGATCAGGGTGTACACTGTTTGCTTACAGGAATTTCTATTCAAAAAGCATTAAAAATGAAAACATATACCAGAACCCCCTTAAAACATTCCAAATGATAAGGACGGACAGGTCCACTGCACTGGTCTAAAAACGGTTTAAGAATACTACATACTCTACTAATCAGACTGTTAATGCATAATGACTCACACTAAATGCCCACAAAACGAATAAAGATAAACTGGTATAAATTATCCTCTTCTGATTTCTTTTTTTGGAAATGTTGGCCAAGTGGTGCTCGAAATTTTTCAAGCGTCTAATGACTGGCTTTAAGTATGCCATCTTTATGAAAACTCAATTTTCCTTAAGAGAACTATTACAACTTCCTCCATTTTTTTCTCTCTCTTGTTTTCTTATTCATTCTAAAAGTGATCATTAACACAAGGTCACTATTTGAGCCGTACGCAGAGGCAAGTAATCGTCTAACCTGAGCGAGAAGCAGTCTGATCAGGGCCTTTGCTGTTCAAATGTCTCATAAAGACCCCAGTGAGTGACTGTTTTAAACAGGCAATAGCCAGCGAGGTACTGATCTATACAGGTAACAGTTCAAAACACATTTAATCAACTGATGGTAATGTGCACAACCAGTGGTGAATGTAGAATAATCAGTTTCTGGTGCCAGAAGGAATGTATGGAAATGAAATTGGTCATTTCTTGTAGAATGATGCATATTTTTATCAAATTACACCATGTGGTTAAGAGTTATGAGCAATTTCCCTCACTGACTACAGCGGAAGGACAAACAGACTGATGGACTTGCACAGCGATTAAAGTGCACACTTGTGGGTCGTGCAATACTGTTTAGACTTCCGTCACCGTTTCGCATGCCGGTGGCTGGACAATGTTAAAATACACAGTTATACAAAATTTGAACCATATATACCACGGGGTTCAAGAGTTATGAGCATTTTCACAACTTCACCGTAAATTTTCAACTTGTGCTCAGCAAAGCCTCGTCCATCAAAAAAGACGGTTATGCATGCGAGTCGTTAGATAATGTTGACATGTATAAGTATGCAAAATTTTATCAAAATATAGAATGCGGTTCAAGAGTTATAAGCGTTTTCGCTAACTGATAACGGACGGACGGACGGACTCACACAGTGATTATAGTGCAAACCTGCGGGTTGTGCAATTCCTGAAATACCGACACTTAAAATATCGGCTTTATTTTGTTATTAAAATGTTAGACAATCTTATGGAAAGGTCTAATGCCAGTCGGCTGGTAATAGCCATTTTACGTTAAAATCGCTATCGACAGTCGACTGGCAATAGCCACTCATTTATGTATTTCTACAACCCAAATTATAAATACTTTAGGCAGTGCTGAAAACGGCCAGTGGCTCGGTGACTAAAACGTTTGTCTGGGGCCACCAATAAGTTTAAAAAATGGGAACACTATGGCCCAAAACGGCACAAATTTTGATTAGCTTTGCGGATACCGATGTCGGTCCGATATCGGAAGAAAACGGTCGATATGTCGACATCGGGTCCATGGACATGCTAGCTGGGATAAGGACATACGCACGTAATTACCATTCCTGAACACTGATTGTCCTCGACCATGCCTTGTGCAGCGTAAAAAATCCAGTTGATTTTATGGTTCAAAAGAGGTGGCAACTGGCTGTTAGGCCCTTTACCATACGGTTTTGAAAGTACGGTATAATACCGTAACCTTTTAGGAAGGAAAATGGCTGCATTATGTGAAAACCTTTAAATTCCGCAGTTTCCTGCATCGCCAAATGCAGTCTCATAGAATAAATGAGCCGCGACACGACAAAACCAACAATGTGGTTGTGCGCCCAGCGCAGACTCAGATCAGCCTGGGCATCCGCCCAGACTGATCAGAGTCTTCGCTGTCCGCATGGAGGAAGCTTGTAGCGGCTCAAATAGCAGTGAATGCGTGCTTGTAAGTACTTTTAATTGGTGTTCTCGTTTCTACTGGGAGTTTACTTGTTTTCACGTTTAAACCTCCCACAGTTTTGGAGCAACAACATCATTCATGTGCCACAGCCAATTTTTGGTTTCGGATGTTTGGGGACGATTAAATACAAAAACTATTAAACTCTGGATACAATCGCGAATATCGTCTGAAAGTACTCACGAGTACACATTCACTGCGCTGCATTTTGAAAATATGCATACAATTACAATGAAATAAATAATAATTAAAAGAGGAAGAACTCGGGTTTTCCTTGTTAATATGACGTAAGAAAATGACGCAAGAAAGCACGCGATCACCCTGTTTATATCCTGACGCAGCCGGTTTCCTTATATCCTTTACTTTTTCGGTAAAGAGCCTGGCAGCCTGTTGACAGGTCTTTTACCGTACAATCAATGGATGTTTTTTTACAATGTGGGGGCATAAAAGTACAATATCCAGATGCCAAACCGGAGTTGAAAGTCCGGAGAAGCGGGGAATCGATCTTTCGACCCCTGTATTGGTAGTCAGCGAGTTATCCACTACACTACCGCCGCTCCTACATATCTGGTCAATCTGAGCTGATGTACAGGCTGATTTCAGTACGCAAAGGACATACGTTAGTTTTTTGTTGTTGTTTTTTGCCTATTTTTTGCACACAGCGACAAGGACTTGTCATGCATGTTTCAGCACAATGATCATTTGATAACGTAGAAACCTATGAACAGGGATTTGCGAGTGGACTATAAATAAAAGGACAGTTAAGATGCGCAGGTCTGCCTTAAGATGTATCAGTACACCTTTGTGTTTCTCCGCCATGTTCACAAAGGCAGACAACTTTTGTGTTTTCCTGGTTGCTTCCCTTGACAACACAACCTTTCCCTAAAGGGGTCAACTCTTAAAGGAAAGAATTTGCTCTTCTAAGAGGAAATTCTTTCCTTTAATGGCTCCAGCAAGTAAACTAATGACACGAGAAAACCAACAAAGTGGTTGTGCGCCCAGCGCAGACTCAGATCAATCTTGGCATCCGTATATTCCGATCAGAGTCTTCGCTTTGCGCTTAAATAGTAATCAAGGGTCTAAGCTAGCTTCATGCGGACAGTGAAGACTCTGATCAGACTGTGCAAATGCCCAGTTTGATCTGAGTCTGTGCTGGGAGCACAACCACTTTGTTGGTTTTCTCATGTCGCGGCTCATGTGATATCAAATTACATGTATATTATCATACCTCTGTTATCAGGTACATGTAGATGATGACAAATCCACTTTCAGCCGCTTTTTTAAATATTTTCTTTAATACAGTAAGGCACCTATTTTACACTTTTCCAAGTTACATGCTTATTAAATAATGTTACGCATGGCAAGAATCATCAGCGTTTGGGGTGGTGGCCATACTCGAAATTTCTGGCTTTGGTATATCCTTAAAAATAACCCACTCTAGTTAAATTTGTATACATTATGCTGTTACGGACTGTAATTCATACGAAATAAATAGCATATTAAAGCTGAGTTTTATTTGTTCCAACAAGTCAACTATTTTTTTTACCCGCCTCCACGAAATTACAGCAGGTTCGGTCATCCGTCGTCTGCTTACAAGTTAAGGTTTTATGTGATGGCAAGCACTAGTAAGGTGAGCGTGCCTGTCCTGTGACAGATTTTATCACAAGCAAAATCAAAGCGACCGATCCAAAAGTTCTAATAGTGCAGCCTAATGAGAAACAAAAATCGAACTGAATACTAGAGTAGATTCAAATTTCAGAAGCAGAGGGATGGACAAACTAGGAAGTAGGGACACCTGTAAGCTTGCGCATATATATAGAGAGACCACCTATTTGTTACCCAGGAAGAGCCCCGGCAGCTCAGTAGGTAAGGCGCTGATCTAGCGGCCCCGGGTTCTAGATAAAAAAAAAGAGCAGACCCAGTTCAGACGCCACAGAACGCGATGTCTGATCACGGTCTACACTGTTTCCTTGCAGGAAATTCAATGCAACATCAATAACAAGTAGAGAAAGTGAGGCTCACATATACTATCGCAAGTTAAATCCCACTGGGCACACAACGATAAATCGACATTCGAAGTTGATTAAAACGTTGTGTACTTGCAGGGTTAACAACGACTTATTTAGAATGTAATGAAAGGTAAAAAAGCTAAATTTTCACGAATACTAAATTAACAAGAAATGTTACAAATGTCCCCGAAGGCCCTTAAACCTGGTATTTTACCCCTGATAATGACTTTGACTTGAGATTGTTAATCAATTATATGTACATATACATGTTAACACCGTAGTTTTACAATAACTGGTGGCATGGTTTGACCTTTGATGCTGATCATGTCCTTGACCTAGGGCATGGAAATTTAAATGTTGCATGTTTCACACCATCTGTAACTTTCAGTAAAGTTTCACCAGTTTCACTTTAGTAATTTCTGAGAAATCGCGAAGTCACAATTTCACCTTGGTCCCCGACCTTAGATAAAGGAACATGAATCTTGCACAATTTATATCTTCACATCACGCTTTATCTTTCTGTGATGTTTGATCCAATTGGCTTTTGCAGTTTTTGATTAATTGTAGACAAACAATTTGGCTCCTGATTGTAGCCTTTAAGAAATCGTTAAAACAAGATTTGACCTATGACCTTTGATTGTGACCTTGACCTTGGTCGTTGCCATCAAAATTTGTGCGCAACACAACTTCTTTTTAAGTTGACCTTTCTGTGAAATTTGATTAAATTGGCTTCAGCGGTTTTTGAGATATTGAGAAAACATGATTTGTAAGGGGCAAACCTATGACCTTTAACTGTGACCTTGACCTTGGTCTTGGGAAACTAAATTTTGTGTGCAACATACCTTCTCAATTTGTTTTACCTTTCTGTGAAGTTTGATTAAATTCACTTCAATGTTTTTTTTAATTATTACGGACGCAGTTTGGAAGGGACAAACCTTTGACCTTTGAATGCGACCTTGACCTTGGGAACCTAAATTTTGTACGTGTCACACCTCATTTTGGTTTACCTTTCTGTGAAGTTTGATTTATTTCGCTTCAGCGGTTTTCGAGTTATTGCCGACACTAAATTTGTAAGGGACAAACCTTTGATCTTTGATTGTGACCTTGACCTTGGCTGTGGGAACCTAAATTTTGAGCGCGACACACCTTCTTATTGTGGTTTACCTTTCTGTGAAATTTGGCTAAATTTGCTTCAGCGGTTCATGAGTTATTGCGCACACACGATCTGTAACGGACCGACGGACAGCATAAAAATTTAAAATTGAGGAGATCGAATACATGTTCATTAGAAACAACTCTGCTATTTCTTTTTTGCTCCACTTCTAAATGGGAGTCGACTTTTAAATGAAAGGATCTGCTCCTGTATGGCCAAATTCTTCCCTTTTTGAGTAGATACTATTTTGGAGGAGCTACGTCGTCCAAGAAAGCAAGAAGGAAATCATAAAAGTTGTTTCCCTTTGCAAAAATGGCAGGAAAACATGGCAATTTATCCTGTGTGTATATATACCAAGTTTCAGCTCGATCGGATGTAAACTGTCTAGGAGTTATCCGAAAACGACGTTTACAACGGACGGACGGACAGAGGCCAGCGCCATAACATAAAACGTCCCGTTTTTTTATCAAATGGGCGTGTGAAAATTAGATGCCTTACACTGTTAAGGAACAACGTAGACTAAGATCCACCTGTGCGTCCGATTTTGCTTAATACGACTCTAGGCTGACACGAAATCTACAAGATGCGAATATAAACAACGACGCTTCTAATCAGACTGTACGGATGCATGTGGGTATATATGAATCTTCACTATTCGCGAATGCCAAGAGGCAACATTTGTCATAACAGGGTTATTTAACCATTAATGACTAGCGTCCCATATGAACAGGGACATTGGCAAACAGTGCAGACCCAGCTCAGACGCCGCAACACGCGGCGTCTGATCAGGGACTACACTATTTGCATTGAACAAATGGGCCTGATATCGCTCACCTGGCTATTGTGCAGCGGGACCATTCTGATACAAAATTGGTCCAATTCCACTGAGATTTTCTCATTTTGCTACTTTTAGTAACAGAGGCCAACTTGCCTGGTCTTTATATATTACTTTTGAAACACCTCAGTGCAAGAATCATTTTGCCACAAATTTTATCAAAATCCATTCAGGGGTTACTGAGATATTGTCAGTTTCATGTTTCGTGCTTTTTTTAGAAACGGCAGATGGCGGCCATCTTGGAATGCCAAAATGCAAACAAGAGGCCCAAATGGGCCTGATATCGCTCACCTGGCTATTATGCAACAGGACCATTCTGATACAAAATTGGTCCAATTCCACTGAGATTTTCTTATTTTCACATTTTGCTACTTTTAGTAATAGAGGCCAGCTTGCCTGGTCTTTATTTATTTACTTTTGAAACATCTCAATGCAAGAATCATTTTGCCACAAATTTCATCAAAATCCATCCAGGGGCTACTGAGATATTGCCAGTTTCATGTTTTGTGCTATTTTTAGTAACGGCAGATGGCGGCCATCTTGGATTGCCAAAATGCCAAAAATCGAAAAGCCTTCATGCAAGGACCATTTTGACACAAATTTGGTCCATTTCCATAGTAATTTTCCAATTTTCACATTTTGCTATTTTAAGTAACACAGGCCAACTTGACGTATCTATATTTGTTAATTTTTGAAACACCTCAAAGCAAGATTCATTTTGCCACAAATTTCATCTAAATCTATTCAGCGGTTACTGAGATATATTCATTTTCATGTTTTGTGCTATTTTTAGTAACGGCAGATGGCAGCCATCTTGGAATGCCAAAATGGAAAAAATCGAAAAAGCTTAATGAAAGGAACATTCTGACACAAAATTAGCCCAATTCCATTGACATTTTCTAATTTTCACATTTTTCTATTTTTAGTAACAGAGGCCAATATGACTGGTCTACAGTTAGATATTTTTGAAACATCTCAATGCAAGAATCATTTTGACACAAATTTCATCAAAATCCATTCAGCGGTTACTGAGATATTGTCATTTTCATGTTTTGTGCTATTTTTAGTAACAGCAGATGGTAGCCATCTTGGAATGCCAAATTGCAATTAATCGAAACGACTTCATGCAAGGAACATTCTGACACATAATTGGTCCAATTCCATTCAAGGGTTCTTGAGTAACTGTCATTTTTATGTTTGTGCTATTTTTAGTAACACCAGATGGCAGCCATCTTGGAATGCCAAATTGCAATTACTCAAAATGGCTTAATGCAAGGAACATTCTGACACAAAATTGGTCCAATTCCATTCAAGGGTTCTTGAGTAATTGTCATTTTTATGTTTGTGCTATTTTTAGTAACACCAGATGGCGGCCATCTTGGAATGCCGAATTGCAATAAATCGAAACGGCTTCATGCAAGGAACATTCTGACACAAAATTGGTCCAATTCCATTCAAGGGTTCTTGAGTAATTGTCATTTTTATCTTTGTGCTATTTTTAGTAACGGCCCCCATGGTGGCCATCTTGGATAGTCAACTGGCACAAAATTGAAATAATTCCATTCAAGAACCATTTTTGACCAAATCTGGTCAGAATTGGTTGCATTTTCTTGAGATATTGACATTTGAGCAAAATCGGTCTTGTAAACGCTAAGTAGGTCACTGTGACCTTATTCAGCTATAGATTTTTTTTTTATTTTTACAAATTTTAATACCAAGGCCCCATTTATGTTCCATGCAAACTTTTAACCAAATATACCAAACGGTTCTGGAGAAGAAGTTGATTTTGTTGTTTTTGCTATTTTTAGTAACGGCGGCCATCTTGGATTCTTGACCTGACCCAATTTTACAATTTTGAAACCCTGCAGTCTGGTCATGCTCCATGTGAAATTTGAGATCCATGGGTTCAGTGCTTTTAGAGAAGAAGTTGTTTGAAGTTGTTTAAATAGGTCCTTTTTTGACATTGGCATTTGAGCAAAATTACACTCATAAACAGAAAGTAGGTCACTGTGACAAAACTCCGCCACAGATTTTTTTCATTTTTACAATTTTAATTACCAAGGTTTTACTGATGTTCCATGCCAAAATTCAGACAAATATACCCAGTGGTTCTGGAGAAGAAGTTTATTTTGTTGTTTTTGCTATTTTTAGTAACGGCGGCCATCTTGGATTTTCAACCTGACCCAATTTTACAATTCTGAGACCCTGGAGTCAGGTCATGCTCCATGTGAAATTTGAGAGCCATGGGACCAGTAGTTTTACAGAAGAAGATGTTTGAATATTTGTTTTTAGGTGTTGACGGACACAATGTGTGACGACGCACGACGCACGCCGGACGCATTGGTATGACAATAGCTCACTATGGCCCTTCGGGCCAGGTGAGCTAAAAATCGAAAAGCCTTCATGCAAGGTCCATTTTGACACAAAATTGGTCCAATTCCACTGAGATTTTCTCATTTTGCTACTTTTAGTAACAGAGGCCAACTTGCCTGGTCTTTATATATTACCTTTAAAACACCTCAGTGCAAGAAATTTCTGAATCATTTTGCCACAAATTTTATCAAAATCCATTCAGGGGTTACTGAGATATTGTCAGTTTCATGTTTTGTGCTTTTTTTAGTAACGGCAGATGGCGGCCATCTTGGAATGCCAAAATGCAAAAAATCGAAAAGCCTTCATGCAAGGTCCATTTTGACACAAAATTGGGCCAATTCCACTGAGATTTTCTCATTTTCACATTTTACTACTTTTAGTAACAGAGGCCTACTTGATGGGTCTGTTTTTTGTTAATTTTTGAAACACCTCAGTGCAAGAATCGTTTTGCCACAAATTTCGTCTGAATCCATTCAGCGGTTACTGAGATATTGTCATTTTCATTTTTGTGCTGTTTTTAGTAACGGCAGATGGCGGCCATCTTGGAATGCCAAAATGCAAAAAAAAAAAAAAAAAAAGGCTTAATGAAAGGACCATTCTGACACAGAATTAGTCCAATTCCATTGAGATTTTCTTATTTTCACATTTTTTGTATCTTTAGTAAAAAAGGCCAATATGACTGGTCTATAGTTAGTAATTTTTGAAACATCTCAATGCAAGAATCATTTTGACACAAATTTCGTTAAAATCCATTCAGCGGTTGCTGAGATATTGTCATTTTCATGTTATGTGCTATTTTTAGTAACGGCAGATGGCGGCCATCTTGGAATGCCAAATTGCAATTAATCAAAACGGCTTCATACAATGAACATTCTGACACAAAACTCGTCCAATTCCATTCAATGGTTCTTGAGTAGTTGTCATTTTTATGTTTGTGCTATTTTTAGTAACGGCAGATAGCGGCCATCTTGAAATGCCAAATTGCAATTAATCGAAACGGCTTCATGCAAGGAACATTCTGACACAAAACTAGTCCAGTTCCATTCAAGGGTTCTTGAGTAATTGTCATTTTTATGTTTGTGCTATTTTTAGTTACGGCAGATAGCGGCCATCTTGAAATGCCAAATTGCAATTAATCGAAACGGCTTCATGCAAGGAACATTCTGACATAAAACTGTCCAATTCCATTCAAGGGTTCTTGAGTAATTGTCATTTTTATGTTTGTGCTATTTTTAGTAACGGCCCCCACGGTGGCCATCTTGGATAGTCAACTGGCACAAAATTGTAATAATTCCATTCAAGAACCTTTTCCGACCAAATCTGACCAGAATCGGTTGCGTTTTCTTGAGATCTGGTAATTTGAGCAAAATCTGTTTTGAAAACGCTAAGTAGGTCACTGTGACCTAATTCCGCTGTAGATTTTTTTTTATTTTTATAATTTTCAATTCCAAGGTCCCATTAATGTTCCACGCAAACTTTCAACCAATTATACCAAATGGTTCTTGAGAAGAAGTTGATTTTGTTGTTTTTGCTATTTTTAGTAACGGCGGCCATCTTGGATTCTTGACCTGACTCAGTTTTACAATTTTAAAACACTGCAGTCTGGTCATGCTCCATGTGAAATTTGGGACGCATAGGTTCAATGGTTTTAGAGAAGTTGTTTGAATTTGTTTGAATAAGTCGTTTTTTGACACTTGCATTTGAGCAAAATTACACACGTAAACAGAAAGTAGGTCACTGTGACAAAACTCCGCCACAGATTTCTTTCATTTTTATAATTTTGAATACAAAGGTTTCACTGTCGTTCCATGCCAAAACTCAGACAAATATACCCAGTGGTTCTGGAGAAGAAGTTGATTTTGTTGTTTTTGCTATTTTTTAGTAACGACGGATATCTTGGATTTTCAATCTGACCCAATTTTACAATTCTGAGACCCTGGAGTCAGGTCATGCTCCCTGTGAAATTTGAGAACCATGGGACCAGTAGTTTTACAGAAGAAGATGTTTGAATATTTGCTCCGTTGTTAGTAGAAAAACTGTGTACAAATACTATAACTGTAGCCCATAACGTAAATTTGTGGTCAAATTATGGGTTCTTCGGGGTTCACTAACTTTGCACGCAACCCAATGTTGTTCATACTTCGAAAAACATCTGAACTTCATTCCTTAATTAATGTGTTAATCGTACAACTTAACGTGAATGGAAACACTTTTAAGGGAAGCAACACTTCAATTGACTTTTTTGCCTCCCTTATCAATGGGAATCACCTGTTGAAGGAAGGAATCTGCAGAAGCAAAGTCTGTCCTTAAGTTTGCTCCTCTACGAGTATATTCTTTCCTTCTAGAGTAGACCACGACGTTTTCCAGGAAAGCAAACATAAAATCACAAAAAAATGTTTCCTTTATAAAAATTGAAGAAAAAAATGAAGGTGTATGTTAAACTATTTATGCCCTTGCTTATAGTTACACAAATATACTTCCTTATGAAATATAACACAATAACTCATAAAAGGATACATTTTTGTATGTAAAAAGTAACCTTAAACCAGAGAATATGAAAAAAAAATGTACAATGGCGGACCATCCTCAGAGAAAAGAATTAATTTGCTCTGACGACGCCATTAGAAATACCAAATAACTAATTACATGAGGTGTATTTCTTTCGGTTGTAAGACTTTGGGTAGGGAGGCTGGGGGTTCTCTGCATAATATAACCCTAGATGTAGATGAGCGGCGACACGACAAAACCAACAAAGTGGTTGTACGCCCAGCGCAGACTCAGATCAGCCTGGGCATCCGCCCAGTCTGATCAGAGTCGTCGCTGTCCGCATAGAAGTAGCTTAGACCCTTAGCTACCCTTTAAGCGCTTAGCGAAGAGTCTGATCAGACTGGGCAGATGCCCAGGCTGATTTAAGTTTGCTAAGTACGCACAACCACTTTGTTGATTTTCTCATGTCGCGACTCAGATTTCTGGGACTGTTTTGGAAGAGAAAACCCCATTCTGGTGCTGAATTACGCAAGACTGGATAACATATCTGCGGTAATTTTGGAAGCCATAGGGTAAACTCCAGTCTTATAACAGAATTAATAATTGAGCTGCGACACGAGAAATCCAACAAAGTGGTTGTGCGCCCAGCGCAGGCTCAGATCAGCCTGGGCATCCGCCAAGTCTTATCAGACGCTAAGCTAAGGGCTTAAAGGGTAGCTAAAGGACTAAGCTACCTCCATGCGGACAGCGGAGACTCTGATCAGACTGGGCAGATGCCCAGGCTGATCTGAGTCTGCGATGGGCGCACAACCACATTGTTCAATTTCTCGTGTTGCGGCTCAATTATGGTAGCTTCACATGGTGGTTGGGCAAGTTATTGACATTTCTATTGGCACCTGATATTTTTGAGCTTGATACTATTTTTCTAATTAAAAATTACATGAAACTTAAGTATTCAAACTACTTTCTGTAAACTCTTATGAGAATTTAGTTAAAATCTTTAAACACTGGCACCAGTGGAGAAAATATCTGAATTTTCAAACAGCATAGATCCTGATGAGGTCGCTCATTATGAGCCATCTCATCAGGATCTATGCTATTTGCCCTCTATTCTCTAGTCTTTTGTTGTCTCCTCTTTGGTGCTTGAAGGGTTAAGATGCAACATTAACAAATTGTTTATTTTGAAGCTAAATGAACAACAAAAATGATTGGAGGTTAACAATCTTAAAAATAACCATTGAAAACAAAATTGAGCTGTGACACGACAAACCAACAATGTGGCATGAGCACCTGGTGAAGACTCAGATCAGCCTCGGCACCTGCCCCATCTAATCACTCTTCCATTCGCTGAAAGGGTAGCTTAAAGTCAAAGCTAGCTCCATGCAGACAGTAAAGACTAGGCGATGCCCAGGCTGAATCGGAGTCTTCCCTGAGGGAACATGCCACTTTGATGGTTTTGTGGTGTCACGGCTCCAACAACAGAAGCTAAAAATCTTAAAAAATAACCATCGAAAACTAATACTCTAAAGGTTGGTTTCCATGGCGACACAAGGTGCATGGCACATGTGTCAGGAGACCTTAACAAACATTGTCTAAATGTTCTATACCAATAACAGAGCTCTAGATAAGAGGGGTATTTGATGATAATTGACGGATAATTTTCTTTATTTCTCATTGAAACCATATGTTGTGACCCCTCATCTGAACCGTCTCCTCGAGACGGTTCAGATGAGGGGTCACAACATATATTTTATCCAGAATTAACAAAAATTATCCCTAATTATCACCAAATATTCCCTCCTATCTAGGGCTCTGCAATAGTTTCAGTCTCAATAAACAATAGGACAATAAAAGGCCAAAGGCCAAATATCTCCCAAGGTATGGACATGTCAGTAATCAAGATATTTGATTCTGAAAGAAGCCATGGCTACAAGCTGAAAACTGAAGGAGGAGTTGTAGTCACAAAAACGGTCATAAAAACATAACTTGTAACCCCTCATTAGAACCATCTTGCCAAGACGACTATAAAAAGGGGTCACAAAATGTTTTTCATTGGGAAATAAGAAAAATTATCTTCGAATTATCCTCAATTCCCTCTTTATTGTCATCAATCGCACCCCATCCCCTTTCAGAGATTCTGCTGTTGGGCACTAGCAGTTAAGGCTGAGACAGATTTAGCAAAAGAATAATGCAATCTGCAAAAATAATAATGCAATCTACAAAAATGATAATGCAATCTGCAAAAATGATAATGCAATCTGCAAAAATTATAATGCAACCAGAAAAAAAAATGTTTGCCTGCAGAGGACCTGATACTGCAGTGTTTGATAATATGAAACAGTTTCTGTTAAATTTGCCATACAAAAACCCATGTTGTGGTCCTCAATAGAACTCCTTCAGTGAGGCAGTTCTAAGAAGGGCTCACAAAATATGTTTTAGTGAGATGAGGGTTCAAAACATATGTTTAATTAAGATGAGGGCTCACAACGTATTTTTACTGAGATGAGAGCTCACATCTGTTTTACTAGGATGAGGGATCACAACATATGTTTTACTGAGATAACAGCTCACAATATCTGGGGCCTTTTCATAAAACGACTTAAGTGGTTGCTATGCTGTTGCTAAGGTTGAATTTCTATGACGGAGATTCCCTACAACTATGAAATTTGCTCTGGAGGAACAGTCTTTTTCTGACTGTTCCTCCAGAACAAATTTCATAGTTGTAGGGAACCTCCGTCATAGAAATTCAACCTTAGCAACAACATAGCAACCACTTAAGTCGTTTTATGAAAAGGCCCCAGTTTTACTAAGATGAAGCTCACAGCATATTTTTACTGAGATGAGGGCTCACAACATATGTTTCACTGAGATGAAGCTCACAGCGTATGTTTAACTGAGATGAGGGCTCACAACATCTGTTTTACTGAGACTCCGTGAAACATATGTTGTGAGCCATTATCAAGGCAGTTGTACTGAGGACCACAATGAGAAAGTAAGAAAATCTGTCTTGATTTTTTTCTTGAAACCAAATCTTATCCAATGCTCTCATCAAAGTCCTATATGAGCCTCAATAAAATTGTCTGTACAAAGACAGTCCAATGAGGTTCATATGTTTTTCTGAGACTATAAGACAATTCAAAGTAGATTTTTCTCAAAACCCAATCTTTACTAATACTCTATTCCACCCACAATGTTTTTCATAGATAACGACCAAGATCCAAATACTTTTGGGCCAACCACAATGGTCCTGACAGGCTCATGTCATTTATATTGTAAGCCTTAGATCTTTAAAAGACAACAGCAGTGCTGCAGATAAGAAGAGGCAGCAGGAATAATTTATGGAAAATACCGTATACGCTGTAATTTTCGCGGGTTCAAATTTTTGCGGTTAAGGGTAAAAAACATAAGCATTATTTTTCGCGATTTCTAATTTTCGTGGTTAGCAACATGCGTGACAAGCAAAACTACTTTTTTTTCACTTGAGCTAGTTCGTTCATTAACCTGCGGCAGGGCTGCCGCAGGTTAATGAAAGAACTGGCTCAAGTGGAAAGTATCAGCAATTACCGAAGCAAACAGAAACAAAATATAGGAACACTGTGTCTACAGAAGATACTCGTAAGAAACAGGAAATTAGTTTGTGATTTTAATATTCCCGGTTTCTAAGTGACCGCAAAATACCGCGAAAAATGGAACACCTCGAAAATAACCTTGTATACAGTATTCCTTACTTTTCCATAAAACATACTTTGTGACCCCTCATGAGAACCCTAGACAGTTCTCATGAGGGTAGGAGCGGCGATAGTGTAGCGAATAACGCGCTGGACTACCAATCTTGGGGTCACAAGATTGATCCCCTGCTCCTCCAGTCTTTAAACCTAGGTCCCATCTCCATATGACATAGTTGTTGGTTCGATGTTAAACCCGTGTTCACTCACTCACTCTCATGAGGGGTCACAACATATGTTTTCATTGTGAAATAAGAAAAAAATCTCTGAATTATCCATTTAGTGTTACCCCTTCTTATCTGGAGCTCAGTAATAGGCAAGTACTTATACCGGTAGATAGTTCGTGTTCCAGTGTCATGCAAAATCAAATGTCAATGAGGTTGTTCTAATGATGACTCAAAACATATGTTTTATTGTAAAACAAAATAAAATATTCAACTAAATCCCCAAATACCATATTAATGTAATAATAACTTTCATGCTAGCATCACAAATTTGTGACAGAGATTACCCCAATCAAAGACCTCATTGCTCTGTTATGGACAGTGAGTGAGTAATTTGAATCGCGACACGAGGACATTAACACGCCTACCAATCGCTCTCATGCGAAACCACGGTTCAGAACGCCAATCCATGAGAGGAGTTTCCGGTTTTGCAGGAGGGGAGCCGAAATCGTAAACAAATTTGACACCGGCATAAGGTTTGAGGTATTTATTTTCTCTGAAAGCTATTTATGCAAAATATAAGAATGCTATTTTGTCACATATAAATTGTTTTTTCGGCACATGAAAGGATTAGGCACATGGTCTTGCATTTTTCCAGATATGCATTTAGTACCGCGGAGCATGTGTTCAAGGTCAATCTCGGCGATATATACATGTAGGGAAAAGTCGCATTCTCATGCTTGATTTTAAGTCTCTGACCTTGGCAGTTGCACAGAAGTGAACAGAACTACTGTATGCGTGAATCCAAACGTTGGAAGTAAGCTTTCCGTGATAGACAGTTAAGAATTTAAAAACATATATGCAATAACTTGGCATCGTCAGCTCGGTTCCGCATGAGATATTAGAAAATATAAGGAATTCTTATCAAACACAAAAACAGCTTCTGAACAATAATTGGATAAAAACTAAGATGAACTCTGTGATAAATCATTATTTTATACATTTCAGGTGACTTTCAAGCTGTTTTTATTCCCCGTTTGTCTTTTTAGGCCTTTTGCAAACCCTCTTTCAAACCCTCTTGCATGCCTCAGAAACAGACAAACGGGTATTAAAACAACTTGAAAGTCATCTGCAATGTATAAAATAATGATTTATCACATAGTTCATGTTAGTTTTGATCCAATATTATTGTTCAGAAGCTGTTTTTGTGTTTGATAAGAATTCCCTACATTTTCTATTATCTCATGCGGAGCCGGGATGACGATGCCAAGTTTTTGCATACATTTTCCAAAATTTAAACTGTCCATCATGGAAAGCTTACTTTCAACATTTGGATTCACGCATACAGTAGTTCTGTTCACTTCTTTGCGTCTGACAAGGCCAGAGACTCAAAATCAAGTAAGAGAATGCGACTTTTCCCTACATGTATATATCGCCGAGATTGACCTTGAACACATGCTCCGCCGTACTAAACGCATATCTGGAAAAATGCAAGACCATGTGCCTAATACACAGTTCCGAGAATAGCTGCTAAGCTCCGCCTGCTTAGTTACTGTTACTACGTCTCACAAGCCTACACAAAGATGGCGGAAAACCAAATGACAAATGCAAGTGCCTGTTAAATGTTGGCGATCTATGGCGAAGAATCAGCCTCCTCATGGCCTACACATGGCAGTTGGCGCATCATGCATTTCCGATGCGTTCTGTTCTTGCAAAGCAGGGTAAATTTATTAAAAGTGGTGTTAGTTTGTTTTCTTTCAACATGTATACATCCCTTCATTAACTGAAAGGTAAGATCACGGACTTATGTTGGTATTGGCCACGTGCGATTTGTTTGTGAGACTATGTCACGTGATAAAGTGTCGTTGCATTGGCCAGGTATACGATATCATGTGATTTTGTGTGACATTCTGGGTGTGGCTCGGAACTGTGTATCCTTTCATGTGCCGAAGAAACAATTTATATGTGACAAAATAGCATTCTTATATTTTGCATAAATAGTTTTCAGAGAAAATAAATACCTCAAACCTTGTGCCGATGTCGAATTTGTTTACGATTTCGGCTCCCCTCCTGCAAAACCGGAAACTCCTCTCATGGATTGGCGTTCTGAACCGTGGTTTCGCACGAGAGCGATTGGTAGGCGTGATTAACAAAGTGGTTGTGCGCCCAGCTCAGACTCAGATCAGCCTGGGCATCCGCCCAGTCTGATCAGAGTCTTCGCTGTCCGCATGGATGTAGCTTAGACCCTTATCTTCTGTTTAAGCGCTTAAAGAAGAGTCTGAGTGGACTAGGTCACGCCCTTGCGAAAATTAAACGAAGCTCTGTATAAAAGCTGCGCAAAAGCCGGCTTTTCTGCAGCTTTTCTGCGTATTTTTTAAAAAGCTGTAGAAAAGCTGCGTTTCTTTTCAGACCTGCGGAAAAGCTGTACATTTTTTCAAATAGCTGCGCAAAAGCTGTACTTTTTTGTGTGAGCTGCGCAGAAGCTGGATATTTAATTTGGTTAATTTCAGAAAGCTGCGTCTTTAAGTCTAAAAGCTGTAGAAAAGCTGAATATTCTTTTTTATTCAACAAATAAATCATAAAGATAAAATCTGCAGCTCCTGAGAGCTGTAGAAAAGCTGCGTATTACTTAAATTTAAGTCCAAACCATCTTAAACATAAAGACGCAGCTATTCTACAGCTTTAAAAAGCTGCGTATTTAAATTTTCAACAATTGCCTCACCTAAAACTGAGATTTTGTTTTGCCATCATGGACTATATACAATATCTAGGGTTGTGGCATGTCGGTTGGGTATGGTATATTTTTGTTAATTTCAGGGATCAAGCTTGAGGGAGACTAGGGAGAAATAGTCTCCTTGCAGGATCAAACTTCTCCTTGTTTTGAGCTGAAGGAGAAGTTTGAATGTATAGAATATATAGGCAAGGATGAGAAATGGGCAGAAACTTCTCCCTAAAATCAGGAAAACTTCTCCTTCATTTAGATCTCTAGCTTGATCCCTGGTTAATTTTCTATCTTTTGTTTCTAATGATTTTGAGCACAAAGGGAAAATTTGTTCTACAAATTGGAATTGCATGAAGATCAACATGTTTGGTTTAAATTACGGAAAAATGAATATCTGAACATTAGCATCACACATGGACACAGGGGCCTAGCTACATTTTTTAGCTCACCAGAGCCGAAGGCTCCGGGGGAGCTTATAGTATAGGCAGTTGTCCGTCGTCGTCGTATGTCGTCGGTCGTCGTCTGTCCGTCAACACTTTTAAACAACTTTTCCTCTGACGCCACTAGGCCGATTGAGCCCAAATTTCATCTGTAGCATCCTTGGGATGGGGGATTGAAAGTTTGTGTTTTTTATGAAAATCTGCCCATTAGTTTGGTTGCTATGGCAACTTAGAGTTCCCATAGACTTATAATGGGGAAAATTGAAAAATGGCATTTACTGGCAAGCCATTGCAGATATATTGACAAAACTTTTTTAGAAATGTTCCTTGACAAGTCTTCTATCAGCTACATGTTTTTTGGCCCACTGCTCCATATATTGGTTGCCATGGAAACCAAAATGCAAAAAAATGGGAAAAAATACTTAAAAATTATCTCCTCTGAAGCCACAAGGCCGATAAGGCCCAGATTTCATCTGTAGTATCCTTAGGCTGGGGGATTTAAAGTTTATGTTTTTTATGAAAATCGACTCTTTAGTTTGGTTGCTATGGCAACTACGAGTTGCATTGAATTACAATGGGGAAAATTGAAAAATGGCATTTACTGCCAAGCCATTGCAGATATATTGACAAAACTTTTATAGAAATGTCCCTTTAGAAGTCTTCTCTCAGCCATATGTGTTTTGGCCATCTTCACCTTCTGTTGGTTGCCATGGAGACCTAAAAGCAAACTAAATGGAAACAAAATACATATTTTAACAATTTTGAGCTAGAGTTCTGGTGAGCTTTGTGGCCCATGGGCCTCTTGTTTGCTTAATAATTTGAATTGATTGGGTGCATATTTTATAAAGATAATAAAGAAACGCAGCTTTTACGCAGCTCTGAAAAGCTGCGTAAATTCATCAACATTAATCTGGTATTATGTAATATTAAGCAATATTACCTTGTTGCTATGGCAATTTTCCCTGAGGGGGGCCATGTGGCATAGAAATCTTTCCAAAAACTTTTTAAGTCATCATTTATAAAGAGTCAAGTAAAAAGAAAACAGTGACTTTAAGGCTAAACATGTGGAGATAATGTTTGTAACTTGTTCATTTTCACTGGATTTGGATTCTGGTAAGATTTAATTTTTCTAGAATTTCATTTTGTTCTTAATCTTATAAATTTTGCATTATTTAAGACCACAGACAGATAGATAAACTGACATACAAGCAGACAGACAGACAGGCAGGCATGCATGCAGCCCCCCCCCCCCCCAGTGACCTCACACACACACGCACACACAAAATGGGAAAGACTTGAATTTGAATTCCTTTTGATTGTTTTCCCCCTAAATTCCTCATTATCTGTGAGTAAAAGTCAAGGGAATGGGATAAGCTCTGAAATTTAATAGTTTTATGCTCAGTTTGTATTTTTGTTACTGCATGATTTCTAGTCAGCTATCTGATAATTTACAATATCACAATTGTTACCTTTTAAAGGTGTTTGTATAGCACTGTTTTATTATATTAAATTCTATTTGTTTTTATTTTTGACCTTTCTGTTTTTCTGTCCTCATCCAGAACTTTTAAAGACGCAGGTTTCTGACAGATACGCAGCTTTTACGCAGGTTTGCTTTTCAAGCAGTAGAAACGCAGCTTTGACCTAAAGCTGCGTTGAAGCTGCAGAAATGCAGCTTTTACGCGGCTTTGACCTAAAGCTGCGTTGAAGCTGCGAAAACGCAGCTTTGTCATAAAGCTGCATTTTAGCTGCGGAAACGCAGCTTTAACGCAGGTCTGATTCAGAGCTGTAGAAAAGCTGCGCAGAAGCTTCGCAAAAGCCGGTGGTATTGGCACCTGCGGAAAAGCTGCGTTTCTGCAGCTTAAACGCAGCTTTTGAGTTTGACGCAGCTTTTATGTGTCTCTGCGTTAAAGCTGCGTTAGAGCTTCGCTAAAGCTGCGTAAAAGCCGGCTTTTCTGCAGGTTTGTATAAAGCTGCGTTAAAGCCGGCTTTTCTGCAGCTCTGCGGAAAAGCTAGCTTTTCTACAGCTTAAATACGCAGGTGCCAATACCGCCGGCTTTTGCGAAGCTTCTGCACAGCTTTTAAAGCTGCGCTAAAGCTGTAGAAAAGCTGGATTTTTTTCGCAAGGGTGGATGCCCAGGCTGATCTGAGTCTGCGATGGGCGCACAACCACTTTGATGGTTTTGTCTTGTCGCAGCTCATTTGTTTTTTACAGTACATCAGCACAAAAACAGGCTATTTCGCACTGAAAACACTATAAAAGAATAAGTTATATATGCATAAAGTCAGAATTAATGCACAGTTTAAAAATGGATGAAGTTGGGAATGTGTTGAAATACGCCGATCAATGGCTATCTTAAGACTCACAACATAGAACAAACTATTGACCAGCCAGACGAGTAAACAAATTTTAATCAACTGTCGTTAAAAGTTAGAAATACCTCAACTCAACTAAACTATATTTTAATATATATACTGAGCTCTTTAAAAAATGAGGAGATTTTTGCTACCTCTTGAAGCAAATTCTTTTCTTTTACAGTAAACCTTTTTGAAATGGTTTTGTGGCCAAAGGGAAGCTAACAGTATCTCTATCAGTCTCTATTTGAACGAAGTAGAAAAAAAATGGAAAGAAAAAAAAAAAAAAAAAGAAACGTACCAATACATCTTTAGCCTATGTGCAAATCATAATAGCCTTAGTAAGTCTCCTTCATATCGTTATGACATTGTGCTATGAAATTTAAACAATGTCATAGGTACTCAGGTAAAGTCCTGGGGCTGTATTCATAAAGCCACTTAAGTTGTTGCTATGCGGTTGCTAAGGCTAAATATCTATAAAGGAGATTCCCTACAACTATGAAATTTGGTCTGGAGGAACAGTCTTACAAAGACTGTTCCTCCAGACCAAATTTCATAGTTGTAGGGAATCTCCTTCAAAGAAATTTAGCCTTAGCAACAGCATAGCAACCACTTAAGTCGTTTTATGAATACGGCCCCTGCTCTTGTTTTATGGGCAAAGCTACTTTTTCGTGCCTAGTGTGAACTGTCTTGTGTTTCAGGAGTTTTTTCACAGTAGGAAATTTCTCCTCACAGATGGAGCAGCTGAAACCATCATCATCACCGGTATGAATTAACAGGTGTCGAGCAAGAATTGATTTAGACCTGAAATCTTTATTACACTGAGCACAAGTGTAAGGCTTTTTCCCAGCATGTATAAGCATATGCTGTTTCAGACACTGCGCCTGCGTGAACAGTTTACCACATTTTTCACATTTGTGGTTCTTCTCCCCTGTGTGCTGGATCATATGGCGTCTAAGATTTGCCACCACACGAAAGGCTCGCCCACAGATACCACAGAACTGCTGTCTCTCAGGCGACTCATGAATATGCAAAATATGCCGTTTCAGACTTAAGGAGGTGGCAAACTCTTTACCACACAGTGAACATGGAAGTTTGATCCTCTCTAAATGTCTTTCCTCATGCCTTATGCAGTCTGATCTCTGTCGGAATTTTTTCCCACATTTTCCGCATGGGTATGGTTTTACATCCGAATGTGTCCGCAAGTGAATTTTCAGATTTGAAGAATTTGCCAATTTTTTGCCACAAATGTCACAACTGAAAAGCTTCTCTCCAGTATGTACCAGCTGATGCTGTTTGTAATTTGACGAACCAATAAATTGCATGCCACACATTTCACACGTGTGTGTCTTTGACCCCGAATGAACCATCATGTGTATTTTCAAACTTGTCTTAGCAATGTACTGCTTTGGACAAAGTTGGCACTTAAAAGGTTTTTCTTGTGTATGGGTTAACATGTGATATTTCACGCTGTTGAGTGATGCAAAATGTTTATCACATAGTGTACAAACATATGGTCTATCTCCTGTATGTATTAAATTGTGATAATTCAGTCCCGTTTTGGCTGTAAAGTGTTTATTACACACTGAGCAAGAAAATCTGTCTTCTCTGTGTGTTAAGTCTTGGTGTTGGCGGAGGCTTGATTCCTCTTTAAAGTGCTTTCCACATTTGTCACATTTGTGTGATACTTGACTGTCAAGGCTTTTCTTGACTTTGTGTCCATTTACTAAATGCAGTCTTAGACGAGTACAGGAGGGAAATGTCCGCTTGCATGTCTCACATTTGGTAGGTCCATCCATCACTGACTGGTGCTGAAAACAAAAATAGTTGAATTTGCAAACAGAGTAGACTCAGATGAGGTGGCTCTAACTGAGCCACCTCATCTGGATCTACACTGTTTGCCCTTCAATTTTTGAACTCTTATCATGATATGGCTTGGATAAAACATTCTAGTATTAAATTTTGCAGTGGTAGAAATTGCCATCCATTATTTTTTTCTTTTTTTTTTCAGAGCTTTAAAGATTAACATAAACTTACTGTTATAACATTACTCTAAACAGTGTGATATTTTAAAATATATTGCATTTATCCTAAATGTTGAACAAGTTCAATCACTATAGTAGAACATAAATGGCTAAACAGGCTTGGGACAATGAAAATTAGTTCCAGCCTACAGTTGTTCTAGCCATCCAGGGTTAGTTTCTACATAAACTGACCTCTAGGGATCCAAGAACAAGTTCTAGTCAGGCAGGGTAAACAAGTCATCAGGGTTCTAGCCATCAAAGTTCTACTGTATAATGCTGACCTGTAATCAAAAGTTTTCAACAGAATGACAAACATTGCAGACCCTAAAGACTGATTATGGTCTATACAGTGCTCCAGATAAGAAGGGGTAACCGAGATAATTTAGGAATAACTATCTATATTTGCCATAAAAACATATTTTGTGATCCATTTCTAGGGGTCACAACATACATTTTCATTGAGAAATAAAAAAAAAATTATCTTAGAATTATCCTCAGTACCCCCTCTTATCTGGAGCTCTGCTGTTCTGTTTGCTTTGCCATTTTGTCTCAATATAACTGGTAACTGCGACAATGACAGACTATATAATTCACAACTTTAAGGAAGAAAATGCAAATATACAGATACTAGAGTCTTTCTGCCTATAAACCAAGTTTAGAGACATTTATTAGATTCTTCTGCTTCTGTGTTGTGAAGATTCACAGACGTGCACTTTGGGCATGCTCGCTGCCATCACACTACTTTGTCCTGCAGAGTTAATTAGCGTGGTATGTAGGCAAATTTACGCACATGAAAGTATGCGCACACTAAATGTTTTGTACCACTTCAGAAACTGAGGGTGAGGTTGGGCCTGTAAAATCGATTTAAGCCCCCCAGTAATTCATTACTGACCGTTCCAAGGCGGTAGTTCTGTTGTGGTTCTCTGTTGCCTGTTTTTGGAGTCAGAGTTTCTGTGATGTTTTACCTTATGTATGTTCTTATTATTTTTGGTTCGGTTTGGGTTGCTGAGTGGCCACCTTTTGGGAACAAGCTGCTCACTCGGTTGGCCATATGTTCTCTGTATCTTGATTATTTGTAATCTTAGTTGTTTCCAACTATGGTTTGAGGGCTGGATTTGGATTTTGATTGTTTCAGTTCCTGGTCTTTGCATACTTTTTACTTTTACTTACGAGACATTGCGGGAAACTGCACGTGACAGGTAAACAACTTTACTTTCTGACTGTTTTTCTTGAATATATGTGCACTAACAAAATATTTTTCAGACCTGTTTTTACAATGATATTGGGCATATTTCCTTCAACCTAGAAACATATAGACGCTGAAGATACACTCACCATGTTAAGCCTAATTTTGAGAAAAACATGTAGATTTTTGCATTTGTCTATTACTTCGCTGGAAGGCAGCAAGTACAGTCTTTATTCCTTTATCGTTTGCAAACTGATATCATCAGGGGTGGCCTACTTAGTGCTCTTTACAACCACGGTTTAATCAGATTCCAGCTTTATACGTTTCAAGAATAAACAGCCTTGTTTCACAGGAGCGGTCTGCCTTTTCACATTTACGACCATCTCAGGATTCCTTTTAAACATTTACTACCATCTGTTCAACAAAACGTAAATCTTGACACGGCCATCGACAAAAGTTTTGTATGATATCGTACATATTGGAAGTTTTCAGGGTTTTCCCGGACTCAAGATTGAGAGTCTCAGACCCCCAAGATGGTGTCTGGGACTCCCAGAAAAAAATCTGTGCATCCACTCATTCCACTGGGACACTCAAAACAAATTCCAAGTCCCAATTCAAAGTGATGAATTCTTATAAAAATTATATTATTCTTGGCACAATACAAAGTAATGGTTTTCAAAATAAAGTTTTTATGATATTCTGATATTTGATTTGGACGTTTTATAACATTTTTCAGAGTACAGGACTCTTTACCTTTGGCATTGGACCCATAAAAAATTGGTATGTGGGTCCCAAAAACTCCTTAAATACAAGGCTGAGGGAAAACTCTGAGTTTTGCATTAAATCATGTCTTCTCCTCAATCTAGATATGCAGTCAATCCTTACAAAACACTATTTTACCAAAATACCATGACTAACATAGTTATTAGACGATCGAATAGCTTTCGAGTGATGTTTTATTTGTATTAAAGGGAGGATTATGCTTATTTTAGTCATGGAAGTTCGGCAAAACTGTCTTAGAACCATTTACTGCATATCTAGATTGAGAGGAAGACAAGATTTACAGCAAACTTTCTGGTACAGATAATTTCATACCAGAGTTTTGTCGATGGTCGTGTCAAGATTCGTGTTTATGTTGCATAGATGGTCGTAAAAGTTTAAAAGGAATGCTGAGATGGTCGTAAATGCGAAAACGTAGATCCCTCCTATGAAACATGGCTGTTTATTCTTGTACTGTATAAAGCTGGAATCTAACTGACATAATAATAAAGAGCAATAAATAGGCCACCCGCGGATGGGCTCAGTTTTGCAAATGATATCTTTTTAAGATTTTTTTTTCTATTTTAAGGGTAAAAATTGAAAAAAAAATCCACAATTTTTACAGCTACTTTTTCATATTTCTGCATATTTTCTGGCTGAGCGTGTAAAACTAAAAAATCTTGGGATTTTATGTTTGAATTTAAAGCAAATCTTTCAATCATTATCTACACTAAATGATCATAGCATAATTTTAAGAGAAGTTGTGTTAAACTGTAGTAGTACGACCAATTAGTGATGTGTAAATATGTATATAGGTATATAGAGTGTATAACTGACCAGTCTAATTGGTCCGGACCTTTTAGCCTAGTGGTTGTGTGCTCGCTTTATAATCTTGGGGTCGTGGGTTCGATTCCCAGTCGGGGCGCTCAACGAAATTTTCTTTACAGATTTTTCTCCTCCTACTACATTGGTGCCTGGTGCCAGGATGATTACCGTTGGAGCCCAAGGGCGAAGCAATGGCTGCGGAGTCAAAAAGAACTTGGATTATAATTGTTTCATTTCCTTAACATTTGATGCAATGTTCTTAGGTAGGATGGAGGAATGTAGTAGTACGGCCAATTAGTGATGTGTAAATTATATGTATATAGGTATATAGAGTGTATAACTGACCAGTCTAATTGGTCCGGACCTTTTAGCCTAGTGGTTGTGTGCTCGCTTTATAATCTTGGGGTTGCGGGTTCGATTCCCAGTCGGGGCGCTCAACGAAATTTTCTTTACAGATTTTTCTCCTCCTACTACAAAACCATAATTATTTTTATCATTATCATTTAGGGGTAAATGGGGTGTTGATAACTGCTTCCGGGTGTTGATAACTGCTACACTCCAGTACATAGCATGAAGCAGAAGTTATTTTTGAAATATAAACAATAATCTAAAGAGTTCCTTCTCATCATCTTGGCAGATAATTGTGTTAGTGAAAACAGTTGATGTCATTATGTTTCATTGTTGATGTCATTATGTTTCATTGTTTACAAATATGTCCCTTGAGAAAGGTTGTAATAACAGAAACTAGTCGGGAATAAAATAAACAGAACTACTTGGAGTTTGATCTCTTTAACAAAACTATTCAATTAGTGAAAACAGGTCAGTCCAATATGAATTTTACAAATGTATCTGTTTAAAACCAAATAGTAGCTTAAGGTGTCGATAATACCTTCCGTTGCTCTACCGTGATTAGGATCCATAAATATTTGAGCTATTTACCTTGAAGAAGAAAAAGAAAAAAGATAATCAACCACATTTTTGAAGAGTCAATTCACTAAAAATAATCTAAAGTGAGTGCAGGGGGGAAATGTCTGTTCCAATGTCTAACTTTTGGTAGGTCCCTCCATCACTGACTGTCAATTTAGCTTAACCCATTAAAAAAAAAAGTTAAACTAAAATGTGGGGCTGCTGATCACAATCACAGATTGACATGTTTTCTTGGATATTTAAAGTTTCATAACCTAGAGGGGAATTGTCTTGAATCAGTCTGATAAGATTGAGCGAGTTGTTCTGGGGCGAGTTGTCTTTGGTACGAGCTATTGTCCCGATTCCTTCAGTAGGTCACCAGGCACTTGTGTCGCCAGGGAACAAATAGTGGAGTTGCTTATGTAATCCCGTGTCCACTTTTTGTTAATCAGGAATGTTATATATCAAAATGTTTGTTTCGGCGAGTAGTTTTCGAAAATGGTTCCTGCGAATTTTTTCTATCACTTTTCAAGGTCAAGGTCAAAGGTCAAAGGTCAACGCTTCAAAATAATAAGGAAAACTTTAAAAGTCGTGATTTATGGTGGGCACAGTGTAACATATGAGACTAAATCTTCGCATTATCGAAAGAAAATAAATGTTAGTATTTAAAAATGAATTTTACAATTGACCTTGACCACTAGTGTGGCAAGGTCAAGGTCATTTCATTAAAGGTCGAAAGAAAATATATAGATATAAACACTATAATTATTGATTCGTTGAACGCGAATGGGATATGGCATATCTCAGATCATTTTTACGGTTAACATAGTTTAGCTGGCCATTACATTTGAGATTATATCTGAATTATTAAATCCGTTGCCATGGCATCATATTTATGGAAGCATATTTCTGAAAACAGGGCATTTTAAAGATAAGCATTGGAGTTCCTTCTGCAAACCTGATGAGTTTTATGTATAGTAAATCTTGATTGTTATGTGTGAAACTATTTGTTTTGAACATATGTGTTAGACTTTTGTTATTTCTTGAGAAAACAATGCGTATATCTTTGTTCTTAGCAACAAATTTAAGCCCTTAGCAACCAACCTTTAACAGATTTGAACCCTTTGACTTTACTCCGCACAGAATAGCTTTTATATGTAATAAACTATGATAACAACTGTTGTAAATGTATAGAGAACAGCTGACAGACTTTCAACTAGTTGAAAAAAATGCATTTATATTTGTCTTAGCAACCAGGTTGAGCCCATAGCAACCATATTTTGTAACGAATTTGGAACTTTTGAATGAATTCCAAATGAGATATCTTCTATTTGCAATGTATTAGGCAGACAATGGTAAGCAATATAAAACAAACAAGTTATGGAATTTAACAAACTGCTGAAAACCCTGCGTATACGTTTGTCCTTAGCAACCAGTTTTAGTCCTTAGCAACTTTCTATCTACAGATTCTAGACTTTTGATTGACTTTCATTCTGGATATCCGTTATGAGCAACAAGCTATGAAGTCAACTGAGAGTAATATTTAAAGCTCAGCTGTTTGACTTTGAAAATCTGTTGAATTGTATGGGTATCTATCTGTCCTTAGCAACCAGTTTTAGCCCATAGCTAGCAACCAGTTTTAGCCTATAGCAACCACCTTTTGTAAGGAGTGTTTATTTTAGTTAATTCCAAATAAATTATCTTCTATTAGCGATGTTTTATGTAGATAACTGTAAGTAATGTTTATCAAACCAGTGATAGATTTTAACAAACTGTTGAAAAAAAAGATGTGTATATGTTTGTCCTTAGCAACGAGCCTTAGGACTTAGCAACTTTCTCAGGAGATTTGCAGATTTGAGACATTTGAATGAGCTTTATGTGGGATATCTTACATGTGCAACAAACTATGGAGACGATCGGAAGCATTGCTGTCTGACTTTGAAAATTTGTTGAAACAATATGGGTATAAATTTGTCCTTAGCAACCGATTCTAGCACTTGACAACCACCTTCCAGCCGACTTAGAGCATTTCCAATCAAAGTATCGTCAATCTAAAATGGACCATATCAACAGTTGTATATAGTTTTGAAGATTAAGTATTAGGCTTGAACAATTTATTGAAAAAAAATTATTATTCACTTGTTCTAGAACACCTATTTATACACTTATCCTTAGCGTCCTTAGCAACCAGTCTTTAACAACTAGCTCTTGGCTTATTCGAGACTTTTTTTTACTGAAATCGATCCGGAATACATTTTGTCTGCAACAAAACATTTTTGTAAGAAATGTTTGAATCACAACTGTCTGGCTTCTACAATCTGTTGAAAAATATGTCATTAGCAACTGGTTGGGGCCCTTAGCAACGAACTCTTAAGAGAGTTGGAATTTTCAACTATATTCAACTATGATTATCTTTATGCCCAACAAATTATTAGAGAAAATAAAGTTGAAAGAGTTATAACATACGTTGAAATTCTCTCTGTATCCGTTCATATCTACCAATATGAGCCTTAAGCAACCAACTTTTAAGAGCTCTGAAACCTTAACTGAATTTCAAACAGAATATCCTGTTTGTGCAATGAACTAGATAGCAATTACTGTTTGAAGTACAGCTTTTAGACTTTTAAAGTCTCTTGAAAACTAAAACGTGTGTCCGTATTTGATTTAAGCAACCAGACTGAACCCTGAGCAACCAACTCTTGACTGACTTGAAACTTATGAATGAACTCTAAACAACAGCTCCTTTATGCTTAACAAAGATGAAGACAGTTGTACTCGCAAGTAACGATTTCACTTTTTGCATATGTTATCAGCATTAAATACATGCATTTCTAAAGAAAAAGGTTAATCAAGCACGAACATGATATGTACCAGATCACAGGTGGTTGTTTATCCGCAGCCTCTCTGCCACTCCCGCCACATCCCTGCCCCCTCCCCCTCACACACACACATACACCACTGGGGTTGTATATGATGTCCCTGTCTGTAATTCGAAACATACCGAGCTGTTATCTTTCTATAGTATCATGAAAAAGTAACATGGTTTTCACAGCTTTTATCAACGAGCTTGCGGTAGAATATATTTTGTGAGACAGCTATGGCTAGAGGGGGTTTGACAGTTATCTTGGTAGTGGATAAGATCCTGAACTGCTTGGAGCGTCATGTATCTTTGAATCTTTTGTGAGCATGCGCATTTCAATTTAGATTCTTTTTTTCTCTTTTTGTCCGCTTATTGAGCTATTCACTTACTCCACACAACCCTAATTGAGTCTTCTTATATAGAGATAAACTGCAAGTCTTAAATTTAAACATACAACATAGCTTCCATTTGGATTTATGGTGTGTTTTGTGTGATCCGGCACAAGTTTATGAGGTTTTTCTAAACCTTGCACAATATCACACCACACATCATTCCGATATGTCCGATATCAGTGCGGTTAATTAAGTAGGAGAAGTACATGCATGTAATTCTAGAACTACAGAATCCTCCATGTCATCATAATTCATATGTTTAATGTCGCGACTTCGATGCTTGTAAATTAACGAATCATTATGTATTATGCGTAGCTTATGCGAACAAACAAACCCTTCACACATTAATATATATTCAATACATTCTCTTTTAGAAATTGATTTAAATTGAAAGAATACAGACATAACATCTCCAAAGAGAATCCTCTCTTATTAAATGAAATAAGTGCACCTTTCTGATAATTTGGAAACACGTATAATAGGCCTTTATCTATTATCATTTTGTTTATAAAAGCGGATATTGCAATACCAACATGCCGATGATCTGAACATTGACACTACATCTATTACAGACTGATGAAATAAACCCTAAAACTTAAAGAGTCTGTCAGTAGAGTAGAGGCTTACGAGTATCAGGGAATACTTCCAAGTGCATATTATGTATAAACGACTCTATTCGGTCAGACTAATGTTCGCGTTCGTTTGTTAGAACAAAGACTTTTTTGGTTAGGTACGGAAATATTCGGCAATGTGCCACAGGTATGTTCCCTAGGACAATGAATTTAGTTTTGACAAATTTTACAAGCGAAAACAAAATTTTCATGTGGAATTGATCACTTGACTCCTAGTTTTGATGAACACAAACCAGCGTTCCCTGTGGTGGTGCGCGTGGCACGATTTACATGTAGAAATTCGATCCCTTTTTTACTTTTGTTTTTATTGTCTTTAACATTTATGCTACTTAATATATCAGCATGGCAAAAAATCTTAGTCATGTTCGATTATTTGGTATGCTCGATTTGGGCTATAAAGGCTGTTTCCTAGTTGGAAAGATGATATCTGTGCAATCTCAGTCCTCGTTTCTTATATTTACCTGCTTGTTAATCTATGAAAATGCACTTAAGTATTGCTTTAAACGAGAAAACAAGCATGCTTTAGTACAGCAAGCTTCTAAACACCCTCGACTTACTCCAAAAGTTCACACGAACACCATGTATGCCAGTTTTTCGGTGTTTAGTGTGACCAAGCACAATACGGTATTTCCGCTTACATAAAACACGGTGTTTAGTGTTACCAACTTATGGGCTTCTGCATATTGTTTCCCCGCCTCGAACTGTTAATCAGTGCTTAAAATGAACCAGCTAGCGCATGGCAGAAACAGAAATCCGTATCGACATAGAGGTTTCCAGGCCGAAAATATTGGTTGCCATGGCAACAACTGTGTTGGGTATGGCCCAAACCTATTTTTTACAATTTAAGGGATTGCTATATAATACCATTCGAAGTCAATAACTGAATGTATTGTCATCGCAGTCAATATAATTTTCTATTTTCATCGTTTTTGTGTAGAAAAAGTACTGCAAATACCCGTAATATGCTCGCTAAAGCTCTCCAAAATCATGTTTTCTTATGGTTTTCCTGATTTCTTCCATCAAATGACAATTTCTGTAATACTAAACGCATTTACACTTCTGAAACACGACATATGTGTCTTAGTGTGGACAGAAATGAAGTAAAGGTGAAAAATGATAGTGCCGTGCATTTGACCTTGACCTTGACCTTAAAAAGGTCATGAAAAAATTCGCAGGAACCATTTTCTGACTCTACTTAGATTGACAAACATTTTGATGTATACAAACCCTGATTAACAAAAAGTGGACACGGGAGCATATTTTGTGACATAAGCAACTCCACTAAAAATATGGGGTAAGCTGTAGCTGTGGGACGGGCTTTTAAATAGTTTTCTTTGCATTTAAAAGAGCAGATATCTCAAAAGGCTGGCACAATTGGTATAAATTGTTCTATTTCTTGAAAATACCTGACAATCCTCCTGGTCATTTATTTTAGATAACTGATACTCAAGTCGAAAGCCGTATAGCTGCAACTGCAATCTTGCACTCTTGTTGGCGATATTATTTTTATTTTAGCTTTAATATAGTATGAATGATTGCATTACATTTTGCCACCTGCAGCTGTTCATTTAGCACCATTAAAGTTTAAGTCAGACTAATCTTAAACAAACCTGTGTGAAAGACAAAAAAGTTTTCTTAGTTTACAGGTTAGTTATTCAAGCAGATTAATGGTCTATTGTTCGATTTTTTCCTGAAGACTGATGGGAGAATTCTGACCTCCTCGCCCCAGCCCCATACCCCCGCATCCCCCACCTCCTACATATGCCTAACAAAATATAAGGTCAAAATCAAAGCCAAAATTTTTTCAGTATCAATCCATAACAAAAAAATCATGGTTGTAGACATGCATGACAAACGCAAACAAAGAACAATCACTATATGTATACACATTTTAGATCAAACAAACAAATATAATTGATGGGTCTCTGTTAAGCTCAAATGCATCTTGCTTATCTCCATGAGGACTGGCGGGCCTGCAAGCTTAATTATTTCAATAAAGTGCATGTTTAGCATTAACACTTCAGTGTCATTTGTAGACATTAGGAATAAGAACTGTTCTTGGTCTGTGAATGATTCAAAAGGCACAATCATGCGTTCAGTTTTGTAAAAAAAAAAAATTTCTTTCGGCTTGGTATGCTTTACAAGTCATTAAAAAGTGAAATACACCCTCCGAACAGCCGTTTACATTACAAGCTTTAATTTGCACCATCTCCGATAAAAAAAATCTTTTTCTATCGCCTCACATCCGTTGAAACTAAATCGAAAAAAGCGTTTGCTGACTTTTGCTCTTGGGGCGAGTTATCAGGTGGAGGGCCGGATACATTCAGGGGATAGGGCGGATTGTTTTTGGTGGTCTACTGGGAGGGTCGGAAATCAATAAGACTTGGAGCAGGGAAGTTGGGGAGTGGGTCATATATTGATATATAAATGTAATGAAAACCAAAAGCACCTGATGAATTCATTTTTCTAAGCTTACTAAATAGAGATGAATAAAATCAAGTTTTGGAGACCAAATTAAAAACTTCCTAAATTACGGATTTCAAACCATCTACTTGAGATAAAGGCCGGGCAGCTAGGATGAGGCAGTCTCCCTAAGTGATCTTTTTAAACGGGAACCTTCTGTATTTCTATGTTTGCCAATCAATTTATTGTGACGTTGGTGCTGTTTGAAGATTGAATCGATTTATTGTCAAGTTGTTTCTTGCTGACGGCTCAGCGTCAGGTACGTGGTCAGATAGCCGCTGTCAGTAGCACTCAAGATCCCTCACCGCCAACTCCATAATATATGAAAATAAATCAGATCAGTCATTTGTTGACACTGTATCGCGTTACTACCTATGTTTTGCCGATCATTGTAATAACGGGTTGGTGCTTCAGATCATCGCCGAAGACTTTTAGTTCTATAAAAAAAAGAAAATGAGAGAGGAAAAAATATGAGAGCAAAAAACGATTATGCTTGCTTAAGGAGCTGTCCTGTCTGGTCTAGTTTAGTCTAGTTTAGTCTAGTCTAGTCTAAGATACGATAAGATAAGATAAGATCAGATAAGATAAGATAAGATAAGGGGCCGTATTCATAAAACAACTTAAGTCGTTGCTATGCTGTTGCTAAGGGTAAATTTCTATGTTGGAGATTCCCTACAACTATGAAATTTGCTCTGGAGGAACAGTCTTACAAAAACTGTTCCTCCAGAGCAAATTGCATAGTTGCGGGAAATCTCCTTCATAGAAATTGAGCTTTAGCAACAGCATAGCAACGACTTAAGTCGTTTTATGAATACGAAGAAAGATAAGATAAGATAAGATAAGATAAGACAAGAGCAAGCAATGCATAATATTAAAAATGAATGAAATAAATTAAGAAAAGTCAAATATTAAGAGCACACTTGCATAATATAATATAATGTGATATAATATGATAAGATAAGATAAGATAAGATAAGATAAGATATGATATGATATGATATGATTATGATTATGATATGATATGATATGATATGATATGATATGATATGATATGATATGATATGATATATGATATGATATGATATATGATATGACATATGATATGATATGATATGATATGATGTGATATCATATCATATCATATTATATCATATCATATCATATCATATCTGATATGATATGATATGATATGATATGATATGATATGATATGATATATAATATGATATAAAATGATATGAGATATGATATGTTATATGTTATTTTTATATCACATATAGATATGATATGATAAGATATGATATGATATATGATATGATATGATATGATATGATATGATATGATATGATGTGATGTGATGTGATGTGATGTGATGTGATATGATATTTTTTTTATATCACATATAGTATGGCAATAGATTAGACACATAAAATTTTGGAAAAGGGCTAGGGTGCAAGTGGCAGCTCAATTATTAGAAACAAGCACCAACACCCTTTTTTATATGAAAAAAAAAATAGATCTTAAAACCCATGGATAGCCCATAAAGCCGTTTGGCTTATTTCCAATGGGGTCCATTCTGGTCAGTCAAGGTTTTTGCAAGGGAGAAACAATTATTAATTGCACCATACCCATAATAATTTATCACAGAAGGTGCTACACTTATGCGACGGCTAAAGCTGCTAAGGCAGGTCTTGCTGACCACTGATTTGCAGTTGCAGTTATACATGTAAAGTAACAGTTACTAGTTTCAACATTGGGTATCTGTTTATACACAACTACGAACTACTCGCCCGATATGTAAGTCTGTTACATGTATCCTCTTTCTGCCATCCATTTCAACGGCCTTTCAAGCAGTTGGGTTCCTAATCTATATTTGGAAAACAGTGTAGTCCCAGATCGGATGCTCGATCAACAATTTTAAATGTTCTCTTCAGTTTGAAAGTGCTGCGAACTGCGCCTAAGAGATAAAGTAGCTTATCTGCTTATGGGCCTACAGCAATGGTGTTTAATGCGAAAAGAGAAGACGTACTGATTTGGCTCTGCATCCTCTGGCTCTAATTTGGGTCAACAGTGTGCACAAAGTTCCATGTGACAGAATCTTCGTTTGCTCTGTGGACAGACCATGTTCATTAACAAGTATTTACATTATCCGTGCAATTATTGAAAAGCCCTATAGTAAACCAGTAGAACGTCATGTATTTATACTTCAATAACTTCATGGGTTCACACGACATTACATGACATTAAGTGATGTCAAAATAAACCATGGTTCTCCAATCTGATTGGACCTATGCAACGTTATTGGCGCTGTTCCGCTTTTAGTAGAAAAACTGAGTATAAATGCTTTTCTGCTTCAATTAGTCCCTAACGCAAATTGGTGGTCAAATAATAGATAGAAAATAATGTAAATATAAGCAATAAACTTTATTTTTCTGGTGTATATCGAAGTACATGTATAAACTTCATTAGGTCGCTAGCATTTAGTTTACATGAACCCCTTCAGGCTTCACTTACTTTGCATTCAACCCAATGTAGTTTACACTTTGATAAACAGCAGAAAAATGAAATTCATTCCTTAAATAAACATATACCAGTATGTTATCTATCTAAAGATCTCATCAGAATGTTAAGTACATGTACCATATATTTTGTAAGTTACAAGTAGGAGTAGCAACCATAGGTGAAATTTCAAAAGTTTAGTTAATGGAAAACAATTCATAAATTAGCTTACAAAGCTAGTTGAAAGCTGCATAGTGCAAATTAGTTCTTCAAAATACCATAACTAGAACTCAAGTTACACTGTTTTAAAGTCTGGAAATTCTGATGGATAGTCAGACTTTTTTCTTGCCAAATTAGCCTCTTTCTTCAAGACATGATGGCACTAAAATTCAGTCAAAATTTTTATAATTTACTTATATCTCAGTTTATATATAACAAAATTTAAGAAGTCACATAGCTTTTTATTAAAGTCATTTAATAAAGGTAAAGCATTTTTCTTTGACATATGTGTTCAAAAGAACCCAAAAACTGACCAATTTGGCAAAAAAAAAAAAAAATCAACTAAAACCATTTTTTTCTACACCATCAGTGATAATAATTTCAAAATTCCCCTTATTTTATGTATCTAAATGTGTACTGAATATTGAACAAGTATATTTTGATTTGGCAAAGAGATTTTGATTTATAGATATCCATACCTTCTCATGAAAATTATGGTCCAAAATGTGAAAATTTAATTGAGATGAATTTTTACAGCCACCCACAAATATCAGCTACAAGTCTGATCAAAACTAGATGTATTATGCTGTACTATGCAATATGCATCAAACTAATGCAAAATTTATCCTCATTCTGATAAAATGTATTTGAAATTATTACATTGTTGCCACTTCTGTAAAGAATCATTTAAGTCCAGGTACCCTGAAGCAATTTTTGTCCAATTCTGAACTTACTTTCTAATCTGTTGGGATTGCTATTTCGTGCCCGCTAGCTCAGTGACACTGAGCTAGCCAGGCATTTTCTTTGACAGTGGGGTTAAGCTTTGGCCTGCTGGTCTCACAGCCCCAGACTGATTTCTGGAGGCATAAATCAATCATGAATGGGTTTTCATTATACACAGCCTTTCATTATCACCCTCCTTTCATCCTGATATGACTGAAATACTGTTGAAGAGGACGTAAAATCACACTCCAGCCAACCATTGTTACAAGACAGAGGTGTTTCCCTTCCAATCTAGTTCTGTCAAAGATGGAAAAACTATCATTTCTTTCATAACGGAAGAGAAAAGCTATGTAGTAACCAGTTTACACAATCTTGACTGTTTTTCATGTTTGGGGTCCTTTTGGAGAGATATCACCCCATGTTAAAGCCAAATGAATAGTCAAGAATCTTAGTTGAGCCAAAATATCTATTTAAAGCTCGGAGAGGCGCCGTAGTTGAGTGGTTAGAGTGACTCGGTTATGGTGCAGAAAGTCGCCGGAAGGTCGTGAGTTTGCTGCTCAGCGTCGTCAGATTGCTGGAAAACTCTCTCTGTCAACCCAACAGTAAATGGGTTCCTTTTTCGAATCAGAGAAGGGTGAGGCAGGAGGAGAGGTAGGCTCCGCCTTTAATCAGCTGTGCCCAAGATACAGTGGGTCTCTAACCCCAACTGCCCCTACGGCTATTGGGCTATGGGAAACCGTTACCATACCTGAGCTATGCATAGCCAAAGCTCTAGATAATCTATCGATTTATCTCTTGATACTGCCACACGCCCTCGCGGACATTCTAGGCAGGTTGCGCTTGCCTCAGTTACTAGAAATTAATATAAAAAGATAAAAGCAAAGCATAAAAGAAAGGTAGTGAGAGATGACATTGAAGGAGATAAAAGATGATAGATTAAAATAGTGCAGGTGAATTTAAAATCAGATTAAAAACAGTCTAGAGTCTTGAATGTTGCAGTTCGCCAACAGCAGCCTTGGAAGCATCAAGACTTGGCGCACATGCAACAGATTCAGGAAGGGTGTTCCACTGGGCAATCGTCAGAGGGAAAAAGGAATTTGTGGGGATATTAGATGATAATTAAGGATGATTTTTCTTATTTCTCATCGAAACCATATGTTGTGACCCTCATCTGAACCGTCTGGTCGAGACAGGTCAGATGAGGGGTCACAACATACGTTTTCATGCAGAATTATCAAAAATTATCCCTAATTATTACCAAATACTCCCTCTTATCTAGAACTCGAATAGCATAAATCCCCATACTTGTTCAGATTCAGGTTAGCGACGTGTGATGGATGTTTTATTACATTTATTCTGCTTTTTGAAACTGGTTGGGTGCGCTATCAGGGGAAGCAGTACTGCCGTTTTTTTTTTTTTTTTTTTTGGTGTGTGTTTTGTCTTCCTTCCCAATAGTAGTCAACACTTTATTGAAGAAAAAGAGTTTCCTCCTCTAGGAGCAAATTTTTCCTTATAGATTAGATTCCATTTTGAGATGGCTACTAGCCATCTCAAAATGGAATTTAATCTATAAGGACAGGTTACGTTATCCAGGGAGGCAGACAAGAAGTCACAGACATTATTGCTGTAAATAAATAGGGTAGAAAAATGGAAGTAATTGATTTCTATTTCTTTTTCAGGCTTGTAATTCAGTACCCGCTGGAACTGACCTTCACCTTCATTCACCTCTAATATGTATATGACATGAACAACTTGTTAACAAAAGGGCTTCTTTCATCCGAAGTCAAAGGTCAGCATGTCCGAGCATTCTTTTAACATAGTTGAGCCATCAAGCCCCGTTACTTGTTCCACGTGTTATAAAAAATTCCGTAATACAACCCTTCTAAAATTACATCTTGTGAATGGACATGCTCGCCGTGACAAAGAGGGGTTTGAATGTCAAGACTGTGGGAAGTTTTACAACGAATTTTCAAGCTTAATTCAACACCAGGACTTATCACATAGTGGGAGCAAGTATGTGTGTCCCATATGTGATAAACGTTTTACAGCATCTAATGCGCTTGATTATCACATGTCAATACATACCGGTGAACAGTTCAACAAATGCAACTTATGCGGGAAGGAATTTGCGTCAAATAACAGTGTGAAATATCACATGTTAATTCACAATAAGATCAAGCCATATAAATGTGAACTGTGTCCTAAGGAATACACCAGTAGGACAAGTTTGAATATACACCTGCTTGTACATGCCGGAAAGAAAACCCACACGTGTGAAACATGCGGTAAACAGTTCCTGGGTCTGTCAAACTATAAACAACATCTGAGGACACACACGGGTGAGAAAGCATACTCTTGTGAAACATGTGGGAAGAGTGTTACAAATTCTTCAAGTTTAAAGAAACACTACAGAATACATTCCGGGGAACGCCCACATTCATGCAGATTTTGTGGAAAAACTTTCACGCAGAAATCAAACCTGAATCGTCATGAGACAATTCATTCCGACAGGATTTTACATCCTTGTTCAGTTTGTGATAAACTTTTTACTGATACTTCTAACTTAAAGAGGCATATCACCTTGCACAAGAATTCAGAAAAGCCACATATCTGTGGACTTTGCGGAAAGAATTTCCGAGCAACAACCAATCTTAAACGTCACATGATAAAACATACGGGAGAAAAGAATCACAGTTGCAGTGTATGTGGGAAATATTTTACTCAGTCCCATAGCGTTAAAAAACACATGCTTATACATGCTGGGCTGAAACCTCATAATTGTGACCAGTGCAGCAAATCATTTCGGTTGAACGGAGCTCTTCAGAGACATCGGTTGGTACATGCACGTGAAGGCAGAACGTGCTCAAAGTTCAGATGCCCTATATGCGATAAAAAGTACACGACGAAACGATACCTGAGGAAACATATGCAAAGTCATCCAGAAAGTCTTAAGTCCTAGTGCATAATAAACCAAATACCACATGAATCCTATTAAACACCTGGGGCCTTGCATTTTACGAAATGACCGGGTGCATTATTTAGAGCCATAATTGTTGTAAATCAGCCAGTAGCTGGGCAGATATGTGAAATAATTGTGCACTTTGTGATAAAAGCATGAAATTTGGCACAATGCTAGACAAAGCTATTCTAAGCATTTTCAGGGTGGATGCCAAGCCGGAAAATTCCATTTATGGCGGCCATCTTGAATTTCAAAATGGCCGCCACTGAAACTGCATTTTATGACAAACAGAATCGGAAATCATTAGAAAGACCAGTTTTGTGTTTCTGAACATGTTTTGCTGAACTTTCGCCATGATTTTGTCATACTTGTCTGTTATTCGGCATTTCTGATCTATGCTCCTGGGCGTAGACATGACACTAATCGATGATTACATGTTTGTAAGTATAGAAATGGAATACAGTGAATCACAGTTCCGCACCCCCTGGTGAACAAAACCTTTCAAAATATCATTGTTTTGCAGATTTAATTCTTTTTCTAGCGAATAAAACTTATTAACTGGATGACGATAGCAATTTTTTTACTTGTTACTTTTTCTTGTTGCTTTAGTCAACATAATAAACCATTTTGCCTAACTCATAATTTATAAAAGAAGCAAAAACATAGTTTAATCCATAAATGTATTTGAGTTTATTTTAATGCACAAAGTTATATAAGGATTTAAAAGAAAAAAAAATCATATTCGGTGTGTAACGTACATAACAGTAGCAAAGGTTCTAACAAAAAACAATAATCTAAATAAACCATAATTGGTCCTTACTGAACTAACACTATGATTCATTTTCAAATTATGCACATATCAGAGAGAACAGATTGGCTCCTTTTGAACTAGTCAATACAGCACTGAAAAATTACTTGAATCTAGAACGAAACATTTTTGTAAGAGTCCATACAATTTTTAAGAATGACTTCGAGAAATAGATACACGTGTAAATGGTAACTAGTGTATCCTCAGTTTGATCTGTATTTCGTTTTAAGTAGCCAGAAGCATATGCCACTATATTATAAAACCATCGTTGTATGTTTTTAACTATAATTATATGATTTAAACATGTATCTGATGGTAGGTTTAGTGGTAACGTTGAGTAACAAAAATTGTAGTTTGTATATAATTGTTAGTGGTGTCAGATAATTAGAATTGCAAACTGTTGTAAAGAGTCAGTTTCAGACTGCAGCTAGGCTTTCAATGCTTTAAGTGTTAACCTGTCAACTATATTCAGATATTCAGATACATGCTGTATACGTAGATTTTCAATATTTCCTGTAGTACAACAGGAAAAACGAAGATCTTTACGAATGGCATACTCTGGCTCTGACTCTTTTAAAGATTTACACCCTCAATATTTCTATTAATTTTGAAATTTCTCACAAAACATTATATCCTAGGCATGATAATGATTGCTATTAAAAGTACATTTATCTGCTAAATTTACGATTTGTGATGGTCATTGAAAATATGAGAATGTAAGAAAATAAAAAAAAGAGCGGCAATAGCGGGTCGCCATTCCCGCCAAAACTGAAGACTGGATACGCCCAGCAATCACAGTTAATCAGGTAAAAGTTATATCATGAATAATCTTAAGCCCTTTCTTTAATCGTCTTCATACAATTATTTGCTGAAAAGAACTCACGTGCACAGATTAGAGTTAATGCTATTGTAAAGTTATTTACTCCATCAATCATAAAATTCAAAACATGCTTGCAGAAACGCCTGTGGGAGTCAATCAATTTATGACGACAAAATATTCTTGAATATTCAATAAGGGTATGCATTGATATATCGTCTCTGCCTCCGTAACAAAGAGGTTTTCGCTGAAGATTTTTTGAACAAATCTTAATTATGTTGCTTACAACTAACCAGTTTCATAATTTTGTGATTACTTCGTAATGAAATACGAGGGAGTATACCTTTAAAACACAGTTTTGCAGCAGCTTCACTATAATAACCTTTTAATGACACATTCGACAAGAAAATATTTTGATCAGGGTTGCGGTTGAATACCACGTTAAATGTGTACCTGAGTGGTAATAAACGTTATCTGTTTGTATACATGTAGCTTTCGTCATTTATACTGCCGCGTATTACTGTTAGGACAACGAAAAAAGTGCAAATCTTTATAGTGAGACATGGAAATTAGAGCTTTCCCATCATCTTCTGTTCACGAAGTATAACTGTCACTATAAAAAGACATAATCTTTCCTGATCAGGTAATTTTGCACCACCATCTTTGCATATTACGGCTTACTATTATCAACAACTAAAATATTACATCAGCATAATTACTTTCAAACAACTTGTAATAAATTATTTATTGAATTAGTATATTCTTTTATATTGTCAAGTTGTATTGAGAACACTGTTCATAAGCAGCAGGACTTCATCATCAATAAATTATTTACTCCCCACCCCCACCCCCCTACCCTTTCCCAAAATGATTACAACAAACTAAGCAAAAAGATTAATTAGAATAACATTTAATTTGGTTAGTCCCTGATATGTATAGGTATAACTTATTTCATTTGTTTCTGTCCTAAATATAAAGTTTTGCTACATATAAGGTGTGACTAATTAGTAAATTGCCCAATAAAATGGTTGTATACATTACTTGTTATGTTTGTTCTCGTTTAATTTCTAGTCATACTGCAGGTTCATTTAGGAGATGAGGAACTGAGATTTGCCTTTAAATCCCTAAGTAGTTACATTGATGTTGATTAATATATGTAGTCTCTTTTTTTTCATTTGCCATTGCATTTTGTGCAGTTGGAACACTGTAGATTATTATTACTTGTAAAAATAAAATATTTGTCAATAACAACAACTTAAGTTCCCATATTTAGGCACCCCTCAAGAAACTGTTGAATATATAAGCATTGATAAGGTAAGAAAAAATAATAAAACAAAACTGCAGCATAGAATGTAGATTGTCGTAAAAGGAAGAATTTATCGAAACCAGCTTCAAATATCCACATAGCCTATTACTCAACTCCTCGTATTATTAGCTTTCAGCTCATGTTTCGATATTTTATTCCCAAAGTCCTGCTTATGGCATCAGAGGTAAGAGCATTACAAAATAGACAACGTAAAGCTGTGTTGCAAAACTTGTAGTATTTTGACATTATGCAGTATTTTTTTTTATTTTATATGATGGTTTTAGTTGAGAAATGGCATTTCTTGTGTAACGTATACTACCCATAGAACATTAACTAAAGTAAATGTGCTCTGCAACCCAAGTTTACATGTAACATTCTGTTCCCAAAATCTTCAAATGTCTGTTTATATTTCTCTTATCAACAGTCTTTCTTTTGTTTGCACTTAATATGCTACATATTTTCAATAAACACTGTAAGACAATGCTCTTGTATGTTTTGTAGATTACATGTCATACTAGACGCTCTTATACTACTAAATTAACGCTTTTGGGGCGCTATTTTTATAAGACTGACTGTTGACTGCTTATCTCTTGACTTTACTTCTACATAAAGTGCTGTCCTACAACGGCAGGGCTTTATTTTCTCTACAATGATGTCTCTGTTCTTTTATTTAATTCAACTTTTTTAATCATTTTTATAATAAATATCACGTATGCTAGTATCATTAAAAGGATGACAAAACAGTTAAGTAGTTAGGCAAGTACGTTATTAATAATGTTAATTTAGGTAATAAAATGCCAGAAAAGAGTGAATGTCCTCAGAGCTTTTCATGTCTAGAAACATTATTAGTTTGCAGTATCCTATTTTTCGTAACGTATAAAACAAACGTCATGTCACCTTTAACCAAACTATTAAGGTGTCAGAGGTCTCAAGAAGCAACGTTTCTTAAGAACTGAAAGAATGTCATATTTATAATATTTTTGAGACACAGTGAAGAAAGTTCAAAAGTGGTATTATAATGGACTTTTATGACTAACTGTTATTTACGTTACCTCCAGTAGTTGAAAATGATAAAAAATCATGCAGTCTGTAAATATTCCACTATTTGAAGATAGGAAAAAAGGGAGAAAGGCTGACAGAAACAAAACGAAATGTTTCTGCATTCAAATTATATGGTTCTATGGAAATATAAATATGTAATTTACACATGTGGGCTTAACCCACAAGCAGAGGGTTTACAGGTATAAACCAACACAATTTTAATAGGAACTTCTGCAAACCCTACTCTCTAGAGTTCCTCCATATGACAGGGGGACTTTTATCAGCTCAAAGTCTATACAAAATGTAATGGGCTCTGATAAGTATGAAACCTACCTATAAGGCAGACGCCATTTTGAAAAATCAAGATGGCCGCCGAAATAGGCAAAATTCAGCTTGGCATCCACCCTGAAAATTCATATTTTGGTCCAATCTAACTATGTACCAAATTTCATGCTTTTATCAAAAAGTGCACAATTCGGCCAAAATTTGTTACATATCTGCCCCACTACACGGCAAAATATCTCTAATAAACAGCATTAAGGTGAATAGATATACATTCAGAGGAAGGAACTAAACTATTTTTCGTCCCTTCTCAGTAGGATTCAACTCTGAAAGGAAAGAATTTACTCCTAAGGGAGCAAATCTTTCCTTTAAGAGGAGACCCCATTTAAAAGAGCTGCCTCATCCAGAGACGCGGACAGGAACTCCTGTAAGTTAATATAACATTATTTTCCGGAAAGAGACAGGGGAAAGTTTATTAGAGCAGGGGCGTTTATTAGGATTAATACGGTACACAGTATTCAAAGTTAGAGTCGAGCTTCAAAGAATCAGTCCTAAGTTTTAACTTTATAATGAGAGTTACAACATAATGTGTATTGTGTGTTTGGCTTACCATATTAGGGGTTTTGCCTACAGCACAGACTGAGAACCATGGCACAGCAAAATCAACAAAGTCATATGTGCGCCCAGCGAAGACGAAGATCAACCTGGGCATTTGCCCAGTCTGATCAGAGCCTTGGCTGTCGACATAGAGTTAGCTTAAACCCTTAAGCGCACACAGCGAAGACTCTGTTCAGGCTGGGCGGCTACCCAAGTTGATATGAGTTTTCGCTGGGGGAGGTGGGGGGGGGGGCGGGGGCACATGCCACTTTTTGATTTTATCGTGTCGCGGCTCCAATGTTTTTATGAAGATATATGGAGAACTATACCCTGAAGTTATTCCTGTTACCTCGTCTTATTTGGAGCACTGATAACCACTCTTTATTGAAAATGTCTTAAACCATGAATTGAATGCCAGCCGATTTAAGGCTTTCATGTCATAGTTATTTGTAAAAGTTAGATTTGAATGTTTTCAATTTGTGCTGTGAGACTTTCAAAAAGTTGTTACATTAAAACTTACGTTTGAAAGTTAAAACCTGTGGTTAAAAGAAACATGGTTTTAAAAAAAATGAAACCAATAGTAGAGGATGAAACCTAGGAACCCACTAGGCACACAATATTGAATAAACACTGAATCTAGGTTGATTCAATGTTGATTCAACATTGTGTGCCTGCTTGTAAGTATGAAGATTTATTTTGTATTTGGCTTTCCATATTAGTGCTCTTCTACATAAAGCCAAGCCTGATAACAGGCCTAGGTTTCATCTTAAAGATTCTCGCCCCTGGTTGAGAAACGAAAAAGAGATGTTACGAAACGAAAAAAGTCGTAGTTACCAAACGACCTGATGATCGGGTCGTTTGGTATCAATGAATCTTTCGTTTCGCAAAAGTTCTTTTCCATTTGTAACATCCTTGAAAACATAGTTAACCGGGTGTAGATTTTTAAGGTTTCAAATATGATTGCAGGGTGTAAAAAGTGACTTTAAGCCAAACGCGTACTGCTGAAATCAGCCTGGTCAGATTGATCGAAGCTTTCATTTTTCTTTTTTAGGACCTGAGAGTTGACATATTTCATATGGGAAAAGGAAAGCCTTTGATCAGATTGTGTGGATACACAGGCTGATCTGAGATTTTCCAGTTTGCTCATGCATAGAATACTTTTTCATGTGACGCAAACCATACATATTGTAACTGCGACCAGGGAAGACTCATATCAGACAGGACTGGTGGTGGCACATGGCACAGCTACATGTATACTTTAAAGAAGTGCACCCATCAGGCACATGACGTCGTTATGACGTCGTACTGACGTCGATGCAACGTCGTGACGTTGCTTCGACGTCAGTACGATGTCATTACGACGTCATGTGCCCGCTGGTAGGTCGACTTTACCAGGATATGGACAAATATGGTGGATGGTTATTGTATGAGTTTGAGTTTTACTACCATTTTAATTGTATTTCAGTCATTTCGGGCTTATAGGGAAATGGGCGAGATTATGATGGGTATGAAATGTTGCAAACGTTAGCATGGTTAGAGTGAAATATTACACACTGAGCCTGACTCGATCTTTTTAATTATAAGTCGAGAGACTTACACTACTCACCTAACATGACAAGATGTGCAGATGAAGGAAGTAGTTTGTTCTTTTTTTTTTAGCTCACCTGAGCCTTTAGGCTCATAGGTGAGCTTATAGTATAGCCAGGCATGCGCCGTCCGTCCGTCGTCCGTCCGTCGTCAACATTTTCAAACATCTTCTCCTCCGAAACCGCTGGGCCGATCAAAGCCAAATTTTATATGGAGCCTCCATGGGTTGGGGGAACGAAAGTTTGTTCGGGGTATCTGGGTCACATGACCAAGATGGCCGCCACGCCCATATATGGTAAAAACCCTTCAAAAATCTTCTTCTCCAGAACCAAAAGGCCTATGACCTTGATACTTGGTATGTAGAATTGGGCATGCAGGCCCATCATAGTTTATACAAATGATGACCTTGCGGTGACCTTGACCTAATTTACGGCATGGTCAACTTTGGAACGTTAGGCTTTTATATGGGAAAACGCTTAAACGGTGGATTTCTCACAAACTGTTTAAGTCTAAGGTACAATATGTTGCATACATGGTCAAACAAATGACCAGATGAAGATATCATGTCTTTAAAGGTCAAGTTCATTCTGTCAGACCATCCGTCGTCAAGATTTTCAAACATCTTCTCCTCTGAAACCACTGGGGAGATTGAAGCCAAATTTTATTTGGAGTCTCAGTGGGATGGGGGAACGAAAGTTTGTACCCGGGGTCTGGGTGACATGACCAAGATGTCCGCCATGCCCATATATGGTAAAAACCCTTCAAAAATCTTCTTCTCCAGAACCAAAAGACCTATGACCTTGAAACTTGGTATGTATCATCGGGCATGCGGGCCCAACATAGTTTATACAAATGATGACCTTGCATTGACCTTGACCTCATTTACGGCATGGTCAACTTTGGTACGTTAGGCTTTTATATGGAAAAACGCTTAAACAGTGGATTTCTCAGAAACTATTTAAGTCTAAGGTACAATATGTTGCATACATGGTCAAACAAATGACCAGATGAAGATATCATGTCTTTAAAGGTCAAGTTCATTCTGTCAGACCATCCGTCGTCAAGATTTTCAAACATCTTCTCCTCTGAAACCACTGGGGAGATTGAAGCCAAATTTTATTTGGAGTCTCAGTGGGATGGGGGAACGAAAGTTTGTACCTGGGGTCTGGGTGACATGACCAAAATGGCCGCCATGCCCATATATGGTAAAAACCCTTCAAAAATCTTCTTCTCCAGAACCAAAAGGCCTTTGACCTTGAAACTTGGTATGTAGCTTTGGGCATGCCGGCCCATCATAGTTTATACAAATGATGACCTTGCGTTGACCTTGACCTAATTTACGGCATGGTCAACTTTGGTATTTTAGGCTTTTATATGGGAAAACGCTTGTGAGTGGATTTCTCAGGAACTATTTAAGTCTAAGGTACAATATGTGGTATATATGGTCAACTAAATGACCGGATGAAGATATTATGTTACTGAAGGTCAAGGTCATTTTGTCGGTCTGTCCGTCATCAAGATTTTCAAACATCTTCTCCTCTGAAACCACTGGGGAGATTGAAGCCAAATTTCATATGGTGTCTCAGTGGGATAGGGGAACGAAAGTTTATACCCGGGGTCTGGGTGACATGACCAAGATGTCCGCCATGCCCATATATGGTAGAAACCCTTCAAAAATCTTCTTCTCTAGAACCAAAAGGCCTATGACCTTGAAACTTGGTATGTAGCTTCGGGCATGCGGGCCCATCATAGTTTATACAAATGATGACCTTGCGTTGATCTTGACCTAATTAACGGCATGGTCAACTTTGGTATTTTAGGCTTTTATATGGGAAAACGCTTGTGAGTGGATTTCTCAGGAACTATTTAAGTCTAAGGTACCATATGTGGTATATATGGTCAACTAAATGACCAGATGAAGATATTATGTTACTAAAGGTCAAGGTCATTTTGTCGGTCTGTCCGTCATCAAGATTTTCAAACATCTTCTCCTCTGAAACCACTGGGGAGATTGAAGCCAAATTTCATATGGTGTCTCAGTGGGATAGGGGAACGAAAGTTTATACCCGGGGTCTGGGTGACATGACCAAGATGTCCGCCATGCCCATATATGGTAGAAACCCTTCAAAAATCTTCTTCTCTAGAACCAAAAGGCCTATGACCTTGAAACTTGGTATGTAGCTTTGGGCATGCGGGCCCATCATAGTTTATACAAATGATGACCTTGCATTGACCTTGATCTAATTTACGACATGGTCAACTTTGGTATGTTAGGCCTTTATATGGGAAAACTTTTTGTCACTGAAGGTCAAGGTCATTTTGTCGGTCTGTCCGTTATCAAGATTTTCAAAACATCTTCTCCTCTGAAACCACTGGTCTGATTGAAGCAAAATTTCATATGGAGTCTAAGTGTGATCAGGGAATAAAAGTTTGTTCTCGGGGTCTTGACAAGATGGCCGCCATGCCCGTATATGGTAAAAATCCTTCAAAATCTTCTTCTCCAGAACCAAAAGGCGTATGACCTTGAAACTTGGTATGTAGCTTTGGGCACTCAAGCCCATCATAGTTTATACAAATGATCGTGCGTTGACCTTGACCTAATTTATGACACTGTCAACTTTGGTACATTATGTAGGCTTTTATATGGGAAAATGCTTAAACAGTGGATTTTTCAGAAACTATTTAAGTCTGAGGTGCAATATTTGGTATATATGGTTGACTAAATGACCAGATGAAGATATTTTGTTGTTAAAGGTCAAGGTCATTCTTTGTCTTTTGTACATGGTCATTGAGATTGTGTCATCCGTCAACATTTTCAAACATCTTCTCAGAGGCCACTAGGGTCAGTTGAAGCCATATTTCATATGGAGCTTCACTGGCTTAAAGGAACCATAGTTTGTTCAGATGGTCTTGGTCACTTGACCGAGATGGCCACCATGCCCATATATGGTAAAAACTCTTCAAACGTCCTTTTCTCGAGAACTGAAAGGCCTATAACCTTGAAACTTGGTACCGGTATGTAGCATTGGGCACTCAGGCCCATCATAGTTTATACAAATGATTACTGTATTTCATATAGAGCTTTAATACTGGGTCAAAGGAATCAAAGACTGTTCAGATGGTCATGGTCACATGAACATGGTGGCCGCCACACCCATATATGATAAAAACCCTTCAGAAATCTTTGTCCAGAAACAAAGGCCCAGTGACCTTGTGGCTTGGTATATAGAATTGGGACTCAACATTAATCCTCAAGGGAGCGGGGTTATCTGCCCCTGCCCTGGTGCTATATACATGTATAAAAGCATTAAAATATATACCAGGACCAAGTGTCAGGTGAGCTACAGGACCATTGGTCCCCTGGTCTTTTTTTGTTTTAATCTTCGGTTTTATTTTCTCAAGGATGTTATTCCTGTCAAAAGCATTCCATTTGACAGAGCTTCAGATATAAAGGGTTAACAGGGATAATTCAGGGATAATTTTCCGTATTTCGCAACCGAAATATGTTGTGACCCCTCAGTTAGAACCGTCTCAGCGAGACGGCTCTAATGAGGGGTCACAACGTATGTTTGGTTGAGAAATAGGAAAAAAATATATTAGAACTATCCTTAAACTCGACCTTATCTACAACTCTGCGTTTGAGACGCCATGAAAAAGCGTCATAAGTAATTAAGGCATATGCCTTAATTACTAACGACTTTTTCATGGCACGTTGATGGCGGTCTACGTTGTGGGCCTAACAAGGGCCGTTCCTCTAAGGAAAGCCAAGGGTGCTTGATTCTGCTGTTATCAACTAACGACAAGGTCGGACGCACGGAATCCCGTTCTGAGGCCATGGATACGTTCTGCTGAGGTGTGGGGACATCAACATTATAAGAATTGAAAATACAACAACAACATGGCTCAAAAAAGCATCAATCGGAGCATCGCTCAGCCAATTCTGTGAACTCACGGAATTGGCCGAGCGGTGTTCCGATTGAGAAAAGCATGTGTGTTTTTCATAGACTGATTTATTTGTACATTTGAGCCGCGACACGAGAAAACCAACAATGTTGTCGCGCGCCCAGCGCAGACTCAGATCAGCCTGGCCATCCGCCCAGTCAGATCAGAGTCTTAGTTTTGCGCTTAAAGGGTAGCTAAGGGTCTAAGCCAGCTCCATGCGACCAGCGAAGACTCTGATCAGACTGGGCGGATGCCCAGGCTGATCTGAGTCTGCGCTGGGCGCACAACCACATTGTTAATTTTCTCGTGTAGCGGCTCAATTTTTATGTTATCTATAGATCCTTAGAATGTGTGGGTTATGTAGTATGGTCGCAAATCATTTTCACAATCTGTTAATCGTAATTGTTTCAGTAAATCATTTGCACGATGGAATATTAAGGAAAAAATGTAATAAATAATTTCTAGCTATAATAGTTCATTTTACCAGCATTTTGGTTAATGTAGTTTGATTTGTAGAATAGACTACGTCGATTTCTTGAACTAAATACGTTAAGGTTGATTTTCTAGAGGGTTTCAGAAGTATCAGATTATAAGAGTATAAAGTATAAAAAATATCTGAGAAAATTATTTGTTTGAGGAAAACTGAAGTTTTTTTTTTGAAAGAATTTCATTTATGCCATTGAATACTGGTCGGAGCATGGCATACACTGTCTTACATGCTCAAGTACCAATCATGTCATAGATCCCTTACCATAGCAACTATGGAATTACCAACTTTTGAGCTGAGAACCGTGGCAGAATGATATCTCGACAGTCTCGATGACGTCACTTTGACATCCGTTTAAATTCTTAGTTGCTATGGTAATAGATCTTTGACATCATTGGTATCGGAGCGTGGCAGATTTTTTCCAACAGAAACTTCAGATTTTTTTCAAACAAATATTTTTTCTCAAGGCTCTTATTTCTGTAATACGAGTCATAAGTGGTTGAAATTATAGCTCTGCTAATTATTTACTGTTAGTCTTCAGAAGGTAACCCACCCTTCTAAAAACTGACCGTTGTTTACTTTCCAAAACCTAGTCTAACTTCATTCAAACTGGCCGTTGTTCATCGCCAATTTCATTCAAATTTGTTGCTGTTCTAATAGTCTCAAAATGATGTTATTAAAGGCCCCGTTGCTCTATCAGCATGAAATTTTTTATCATGAGGTATTGCTGCAAGCTTCTCACTATAGTTTCGTCATTGTAATTGACCGTGATTAGCCAGCTTTCAACAAATAAAAAATCACTGAATTTCACATGAAAAAGATTTGAAAACTTATTTGGGTCATTTTGGTTGGCAACTAAAATGACCTACTTTCGATTTCATTACGTTAAATAAAATGGTAAAAATACAATGTAAAAGCGTGGAGTCCCAATCACTATCCCGCCTATATTTATATAGCATTGCTACACGGGAAACCTGAACAGGACATTGTTTTTGTGGAGCGATTTGTTTATTTTCAAAAACTTGTTTTCTCTACTTTTTGCCAGTTATATGACTCAATATCTGCCCATATTTTATTATCAAACGTGAAGCTTGAACCGCTTTTGACAATGATTTGAGTTTAGACGTTTTCACCACTGATAGCACTATGGAGACTTTAAGGAGGCTCAGTGAAACATATCCAAAGTTGCGCCTCCTGGCACCGAGTCTGTCCAATTTGTTATTGTTGTTGTTCTAATTCTCATAATTTATTCAAAGCAACCGATTTGTTTTATTTATACAATGTTTAAAGAGGATGCACCTTTGGCTGCAGTAGCCAGTCTACCAGTTGGCCCTCTATAACAACAACATAAAAACAATACAATATTAAAAAAATGCAACTTTTACATATGTACATAAAAAGATATCAATATAAAAATGAGTTTGTGTATACATATAAAAACAAACTACAGCACAGGTTAAGATAAACAAGCCAGTGTCAACAGAATAGTATAATGATACACATTAAAATATATAAAAACTAGAAAATGTGTTTGTAAAACACTATGCCCCCAACTATATGCCTGGCCCTAACAAGGTCAATGAAAATATTTTCTACCTACCTATAAAATATCAAGGCCAAAAAACAGCTACTATTCTTGAGTAATAGACCAATCCTAAAATATTATGAAGGACAAAACTCTGTCAATAATGAATGCATCATAACGTAACAATCATTTGATTGATCGACATATCAAATACTATTACTATACCAACACAAAATGTCAAGGTTGAAAAGTTCAAAAGTTGACAAACTGCCGAAGGCAATCAAGGAGCCTTATTCAGTCAAATATTTACGAAATTAGCTCATAAGTTAATCAGGTGATCTACACTTTAGACCCTACCAGAATGCCAAATATTAACAACCTAGCTCAAATACTTTTTCCAAAATTTTGCTAACAAACTTACACTTATTTTTCGAAAAGGGGCAGAACTATGTCAATAATGAACTCAGTACAGTTTGATTTTCATCAAAATGATCAACACATCAAATACTATTACTACATCAAAAATCAGGTCTCTAGGTCAAATGGTTCAAAAGTTGCAAAATGCCAATGTTAATAAAGGGGCATAATTCAGTCAATTTTTTATGAAATTAGCCCAAAAGTTAATCAGGTGATCACCACCTTATGTCCTACCAGTATGCCAAATATGAACAACCTAGCTCAAATACTTTTTCCAAAATTTTGCTAACAAACTCAAAACTTATTTATCGAAAAAGGGCCATAACTCTTATACTACATGGTCAATGGAGAAGAAATAAAATATGGGTCTGCTTATTTTCTATGGTCTCTCCACCTATGCATTATCAAGGCTCCAGCAGTTACAGTTCTTGAGTAATGGATCATACCTACGCTGTTCTGTACAAAGAAAAAGGGGCATAACTCTGTCAATAATGAACTCAGCCCAATGTAAGTATCATCAAAATAATCAACACATCAAATACTATAAGTATACCAAAAATCAGGTCTCTAGGTCAAACGGTTCAAAAGTTGGAAAAATGCCAAAGTTAACAAAGGGGCATAAATCAGTCAATTTTTAATAAAATTAGCCCAAAAATTAATCAGGTGATCTACACCTTAGGTCCTACCAGTATGCCAAATATGAACAACCTAGCTCAAATACATTTTCCAAAATTTTGCTAACAAACTTACATTTGATTTTTCGAAAAAGGGGCATAACTCTGAAAGTACATGGCTGACGGAAAAGAAAAAAAATACGGGTTCACTTATTTTTTATTACCTAATTACCTATGCATTATCAGGGCTCCAGCACTTACAGTTCTTGAGTAATGGATCAAACCTACGCTGTTTTGTACAAATAAGAAAAAGGGGCATAACTCTGTCAATAATGAACGCAGCACAATGTAAGTATCATCAAAATAATCAACACATCAAATACTATAAGTATACCAAAAACCAGGTCTCTAGGTCAAACGGTTCAAAAGTTGGAAAAATGCCAAAGTTAACAAAGGGGCATAAATCAGTCAATTTTTAATAAAATTAGCCCAAAAATTAATCAGGTGATCTACACCTTAGGTCCTACCAGTATGCCAAATATGAACAACCTAGCTCAAATACTTTTTCCAAAATTTTGCTAGCAAACTTACATTTGATTTTTCGAAAAAGGGGCATAACTCTGAAAGTACATGGCTGACGGAAAAGAAAAAAAATACGGGTTCACTAATTTTTTATTACCTATCCATCTATGAAATATCAAGACCCCAGCCTTTACAGATCCTAAGTTACAGAGCTTACCAAAAGTGTTACGGACGGACGTAACGAACGAACGAACGGACGGACGGACGGACAAGCCCAAAGCAATATGCCCCCTCAACTTCTTCGAAGTTGGGGGCATAACTATTTAAAATAGCGCTAGGGAGTTAAACGTTTATTGCACAGGTATATGCGGCGCATAAAACAACTTGTACCACTGGAGTTTAAAATACCCTTTTCTTAGTTTGGTGAAAATTTAAGACAAAGACCTAGTTGTTATTCAGAACCTTTTTTTATTCAGACTTATAATGGCGTCACACTGGTAGCAGTTGAGGATTGTATTTTGGCCGAAAAAGAAATATGAAATACCGTATTAATCCTATAAAACATCCGGGGGGGGGGGGGAGCGTTGCCTTATACGAAAAAGGGGGCGTTATTTAGAGCATAAAGGTTAGCCTCAGCCACCACCAAAGTATCTCTGTGTTAAGGTGTATGGATATTCTCTCAGAGAAAGCAACTCAATTCTTTTTGTTTTTGTCTGCCTTCTCAGTAGGGGTCAATTCTTAAAGGGAAGAATTTGCTCCCCTAGAAACAAATTCTTTCCTTTAAGAGTAAACCCCATTTTCTTTCCTTTAAGAGTAAACCCCATTTTAAACAGCTACCTCATACAGAGAAGCAAACAGGAATTCATGCAAGTTAAGATAGCATTATTTTCGGAAAAGAGGCAGGGGGTGTTTATTAGAGCAGGAACGTTTATTAGGATTAATATGGTATTGTCAATCTTCAGCAATGATTTTACAGACATTGTAAGTCAAATTTTATCTTAATTTGCGATTTTGCACAAATTTTGCTCTGCGTTTAATTAAATAGATGATCCACATCGTTAGACAACTAGAAATACCAAAGCCATCATTGTAGTTTTTCTGTGATCATATCATCATATACTAAAAATTATTATCACTTTTAATATCACAAAATCTATTTAGTGATATCTCTAGATCGACTTTGAGATATCACACATTTCATTTTGTGAAAGTTATAAATTTATTCCTACTCAGTGATATCACAAATATCGATTTTTTGTAATCACAAAGTGATTTCTGTGATATCACTAAATCGGTTTAGCGATATCACATAATAAGTAATGATATCACAAAATAATATGTGATATCTCATGCGAAATGTATTTGGTGTTTGGTAAAATCACAGGTGTTAGCTGAATATATTTACTTTTAACCAGATATAATACTGTAAATAAGCTTTCGCAGATGTTTCAATTTTGATGGACGGATAGCTGATTTTCGATTTTACATCCTTTATGACAGTACTTCAGTCACATCAAGACGATGGGAGGGTGATTACGAATGGCTGTATGTATTGGAAAATGTTTAAGGTTCGAAAGATCTCCGCCTCCAGCGGGTCTCGGACCCGGGATCGCTGTATCAGCTACCAGGACGATTATGAAACATTTGATTTGATATAGATCTGCGTTCTTGTTTATCATTCCAAACCTGTTAGTTATACAGATAATTTGTTAAATTTTTATTTTTCTATTATTCTATGTTTATATATAACCTTCCTTTGATGACAGACTTGATCTAAACTCTGTGTTTACATTTTACTCTCTCCCTCCCTCCCTCTCTCTCTCTCTCTCTCTCTCTCTCTCTCTCTCTCTCTCCAAAATAATTGAAATACTTTATTTTTTTTTGTAAAAAGAGAGACTAAATATGTTAGATCTAGTTTGTTAATGTTTGATAAAACTAATTTGTTAAAAAAACTACTTACCAAAAGATGCTACTAGTAATAAAGTCTTTACTTCTGACTTCACCTTTTGTATTTCATATTCCCATTTACAGCAACACGGACGTACAGTAATTATACTTTGGACTATTGGGACAAGACCAAAACCGATTATTATGAGCCGCAACACGAAAAAAACTAACAAAGTGGTTGTGCGCCTAGCGCAGACGCAGATCAGCCTGGGCATCTGCCCAGTCTCTTCGCCATGCGCTTAAAGGGTAGCTAAGGGTCTAAGCTACCTCCATTTTGACAGCGAAGACTTTAATAAAATAATTCATCGTTTTGTATGCAAAATAGATTTGGCTACTAGGAGTTATTCGTCATGGAAATGTGTCTTGGATCAAGTCACTTTTGAATGCAGCGGAATAAGTTACAAAGGATAATCTATCTGAGTCTATATCGAATTTATTTTAAAGTTAATGAGCCGCGACACGATAAAACCAACAAAGTGATTGTGCGCCCAGCGCAGACTCAGATCAGCCTGGGCATCCGCCCAGTCTGATCAGAGTCTTCGCTGTCCTCATGAAGGTAGTTTAGACCCTTAGCTACACTTTAAGCACTTAGCGAATGCTCTGCTCAGACTAGGCGGATGGCCAGGCCGATCTGAGTCTGTGCTTTGCGCACAGCCACATTGTTTGTTTTCTCGTGTCGCGGCTCAATTATGATTTTGTATCAAGGTGGTGAATGGGTACAGTTTGAGGGGAAGAAAGTCAATCATCACCCGTCCCTTCCTTCCCAATGGGTTCTACTATTTTAGGAAAAAAATTGCTCCTTTAAGAGTTGTACCTTTATGGTAACCTCCTTCGTAAGAATGGCATAAAACTGAGAAGAAAAATGGTAATGCTTAAAAGAAAATCTTTTTATTCAAAAGTAAAAAAAATCTGAATTTCAAAGCATGAGTTCGTATAGGTAACAGATTTTGGTAGGCAAAATTTCATAAAAATCAATTCAGTGGTTATGAAATTTAATCGATTGTTTTGCCCTTCACTTTTTTGCAAACGACCTATTTACGAGATATACATGTGATATATATGTATATATGTGATATATGTCAGATATATATTTGAAATATATATATGTGATATATTTCCTTTCGACGTTGAAAGCGACGTAGTTATTAGAATAGGGGATATACTTAAACAAATGTACTTTACGAAAAATTTACTTGGTGAAACAAAACCTTAATATTATTTCGAAAATTACCTGTAAACACATTTCATAATAACATATAATTTCAGAAATATTTTTCGGAGACATTTTTTGTTTATTCTGTTACATCTTTTATGTAAAAACAAGCAATATTCATAATCAAATGAAATGTCATGTTTGTATAAATCGACACGTAATGTGAAACGATTTTGGGAAAGTAATAACATATCTATAAAGATCTCTTGGCAGAACTTATTTTTTAGGAAATTTATTTCAATATCTTAACGGAGAGCAAAACAAATGCGAAAAATCTGTATATTCAAACGTTATTTAATTTGCTGACAGACTGATAATAACTTATATTTACATTCTTTGTGTATTTACTGAAAAGCGCTATTAGAGTAAACCGTTGGAACCCAATGTCGTTTACATTCCAATAACTACATTGAGTCACGTGACGTCAATGACGTCAAAATAAACAATGGCTCTCTACAATCTGATTGGACGTCGGCGACACCAAGACGTCATTTATGCTGTTCCGCTGAGAGCAGAAAAAACTGCGCGTACATGTTTTACTGTTTCAATTTTAGCGTTTCTATAAGATTATTCATGAAAAATTTGATTGAAACGAATGTAAATATAAGCAATGAACTTATTTTTTCTGAGGTTTATCGAAGTGTAAACTACATCGGGTCACTAGCAAAGTTTACATAAACCCCTTCGGGGTTCATTCACTTTGCACGTGACCCGATGTAGTTTACACTTCGATAAACCTCAGAAAAATGAATTCATTCCTTAAATAAAATGACAATCTCTTACATTTTCAAGACGTCATAGAAAAAAAGTACATACTTATGAATCTGGGTCCGTATTTATAAAACGACTTAAGTCGTTGCCATGCTGTTGCTAAGGCGAAATTTCTAAGAAGGAGATTCCCTACAAGTATGAAATTTGTTCTGGAGGAACAGTCTAAAAAGACTGTTCCTCAAGAGCAAATTTCGTAGTTGTAGGGAATCTCCTTCATAGAAATTCAGCCCTAGCAACAGCATAGCAACAACTTAAGTCGTTTTATAAACACTGCCCCTGTTTGACACACCAAAAAAGAAAATCATTTCGTAATTTAGATAAGGCTGAACTTTTACATTATTAATCTATTTAAACGAAAACGCAAATTTTTGTGTTATTCTATGCCGCCTTTAAAGCGCTTTCTGAACCAAAAAAATCTAATGATAGAAAACGCAATGTTTTAAACGATCTGAAAACTATAAAATGAAAACGTCATGCCTTTTTATGCCTGTGTACTGAGTAATAACTTCACATTAAATCTAAGGCATGCAGGGGCGTAACTAGGGGCAAATTCATGATACGCACAACCATGTTCTATGGTCTACTTCTTGAAAGGAAGGCTAGTATTTCAGCCACTTTGGTAATTGGTATTGAAATCATGTCTAATTTATAAAATTTCAGCATGCAAATATGCAGGTGCGTTTTGAAATTTTGTCAATTTTGACAAAATTTCAATACGCACTTGCGTATTTGCCGTATACGTAGCTACGCCCTTGGCATGTATAGGTATTTTCCCAAGTTTATTGCAACATTTTGTTGAGATGCGTTTGAAAGTGACTGAAAAGTCCGGACTGGGCTGTCCTACATCAGTGGCTCCGTGGTCTTGTCCTTGGCGGAAACGCGACTGACCCGACCTAGATTTCGTCCATAGTAAGATTCTTCATGGGTTTACCTAATAAGTTTTGGAATCTGTGGTTAAGAACCTAGTGATGCTTAAAGGGCGATCCCTCGCGCTTTACATAGTCGTGGGAATAACCGGCTTGGTGACCCTGAAATATTGTTATTCGAGGTGTCTAACAGGGAAAGCTCCTGGCTCCTGCCCAGATAGTTATCAAAGAGATGGAGGAAATAAAAAGTCTACCCCTTTCGTTGTCGCCTGGATGGGTGAGACTTGCAGTTGATGGTTCATTGTGGCTGTCTGAATCGTCCCCTAAGGCCGTCTTCTGTGTGTCTGGAGAGACTTAACACTTTAATACTTACTTGAATTAGGTTGCAGACATATTGTCTGTTTTTATGAGCTGAGTTTACGTGTCTCCTTAGGCTGACAGTATTGGTGTAGATCCTGTGACGTTGTGAGCAGATATATTGTAAATTTTTTACGTTGAGAAAGGTTTGTTATTGCATAAAAAGCAGTGCCGAGAGGTATTAACAGCCGTGCATCAACAGGCGAAAAGCCGTGTTTCAACAATGGTTTTCTCGCGCTGTTGAAACACGATGACAGAACTTTCGTTATGCTTGTGCCGGGCCACTAAAAACCGCCACGCACTCTTGCCTCTCCCTTTTCGGTTAATTTACAATAATTGGTCGCGTGCTACCTATGTTTTCTTATGACGTCATCATGCTTTGTACTCTTATTACGTCATAAAGTACCGACGCGGAGTTTAAAGCGAACTTGTTTACATTCTTACGATGCCGAATGGAGAGTAAATAAGTGTTAAAGAAAACATGCATCCTAAGCCTTCAGTAATCAAGAACTGCAGGATGGTATATGAATGGAGCAGGCTTGTTCTGCATGGAAATGATTGCTCAAGGTATGGCCTTCTACTCTGTTTCCGACTGCACTCGGTTTTCGACGATATAAGCGGTCGCGAGATTTGCGCGTGCATTTTGACGTCACAGGGTTGCTAATGTAAACTTCCGGAAACTCCATCTGTCAATCTACAAGAATTTCTCAAAATGCGCTTCAAACCTGTGAGTATTTATTAAATTCCTCTTCTGTCCAATATTTTAATTGTTTTTTCAATTGGATTCTGTCGATAATAGAAGTAAATCCATTCAAAAAATTGTTTAAATGTCCGCCAGACACTCTCGTCTGTCAACAAACACATTCGGATTACCTCGGATTTGACCATGCACTGAAAGGGAACCCTCTGTCAAAAATAAAAAAGTATGGAAGCTTAATATTGTCATCAAATTCTCAAAAAATACGATTTTTATGTGTCCAATTTTCATTTCATTTCTTTTTTAATCTTTTACACTGTCATCATGAAATAAATGATTTGTAATCAAAACTACACCCACTGGATTCATTATTTAATATATTCCTTTAAGTTTTATTGTTTCTGTTTGATTCTTCTTATTCTGAACAGAGTTTATAGACTAAAACCCTGTTCTGAATAAGACCCAGTAAGCTTGGTATCATTTATGAATTCTTGATTTTCAAAATAGTTTTAATTTTATATTTCAGATTCCGGTTGCCAAGCATAAGATTAAGTACAGAAACTACGATCTGAAGTCATTGGAGCTGGCCTACAACAGTGTTAAACTTGAAAATCTGAGTGTTAATCGTGCTGCTGTCAACTATGGTGTACACATAACAACCTTGAAGGACCGTGTAGCTGGGCGCGTGTCAGTGACTACCTCTGCTTCTGGACCTGAATCTCTTCTATCAAAGCAAGAAGAATCTGATTTGGTTGAGCATGTGAAATATATGGCATCAGTTGGTTATGGATATAGCCGAAAGGATCTTCGTCATGTTGCCACAGATTTAGCAGTTTACCTGAAGAAACGTTCTCCTTCTACAGAGCTACTGAGTGACCACTGGGTTACAAACTTTCTGAAACGGTGGCCATCATTAAAACTGTGTAAGCCAAGAGCACTAGAGTGGGTCAGAGCAAAGTCAGCAAACCGAACTGTAATTGGTAATTATTACACTGAACTGGAAAATGTGTTGAGAGAAAACAATTTGCTCGACAAGCCCCACCTGATTTATAACATCGATGAGACTGGGATTTCTACCGAACATACGCCAACTCGGGTCATTGCTAGGATGGGCAGCAAAACTCAAGCGGTTGTGAGTCCCAGGGCAGGAACAACAACAATCATTTCCTGTGGCAATGCTGCTGGTACTGCCATTCCACCCTTTTTTGTCTTTAAGGGGAAAAAACTTAGTGAAGACCTTCTTCAGGGCAAAAGTCCTGGTGCAACAGCTGTGATGTCTGACTCAGGATGGTCCAACAGTGTCATCTTCAGAGATTATCTTCAAGAACATTTCTTGACTTATGCCCAGAGACCTAGAAATGAAGATCAAAAACTGCTCATTCTTTATGATGGACACAAATCACATGTGTGTAACCCTGTCATAGAGTGGGCAAGGGAAAATAATATAATTCTCTTTGTATTGCCTCCTCACTGTAGCCACATTCTCCAGCCACTTGATATTGGATGCTTCTCACCACTCAAAGCAAAGTTCAACCAAGAGTGCCAACTGTTCATGCGCCAGAACCCAGGGAGAGCTATTACCCGCTACGACATTTGTGAGCTTGCTTGTAGAGCCTACGCCAAGGGGCTGAGCAATACAAATTTGATAGCTGCATTTAAAAAGGCAGGAATCCTTCCCCTGGACAAAAGTGTTATTTCAGACGAGAAGCTGGCTCCAAGCACCATTGCTGTTGAACCAAAATCAGTTAATGATGAGACTACAGGTGATGCCACAGTTAGCGATCTTACATCAACATCAACCGTGTTTCTGACTGAAAAGCAGCTAAAAAGACCACCTGGAAAACAAAGAAATCAAAATCAAGCTAAGCAGATCATAACATATGGAGGCAAAGATATAACAAATGATAAGTTTTATGAACAAGTCAAGGAAAAAGAAAATGACACAGCTAAACAAAAAAAAAAGTCAGTACTAAAAGAGGAAAGTCTGTTGGAGAAAAAGTAAAGACAGGTGCAAGTTACAGCAAAACAGCAAAGAAAAGTAAGCAAGAAGCTGAAAATAAAATACCTAATAAAACACAACCAAACTGCCCTCCTTCTTCCAAAGAACCATTGCCTGGCCCATCTGCATACCATATCAGTGACAGTAGTGACAGTGACAATGAAGATGAGGTATCTGACAGTGAAAAATGTTGTGCATGTAAAAAGTGGCAACCAGATGATTTCAGGAACATCTTCCATGTGGAATTCGTGAAATGGGCTCAATGTTCAAACTGTGGACACTGGACACACCTCAAATACTGCACAAGTGTAACAGTATTGAGGAGGAATGACACATTTCTGTGTCCATGTTGTCAGTAACCAAAATATTAATGCCACAGCAAAACAAAAATCTGTAAATATGTTCTATTTTCAAGCAGTTATAGTTTTCAGTAACTTGTAGTTGTGTTTAAACTGTTACATTTGAGAAAAACTTCCACAGTGGTTCTTTATAAAGTTGTCCAGGCTATATGTAATATGATTATATGAACAGTATTCAACTCCTACACAAAGGTAATAAGTTATTCTGTCAGATTATTACTCTTTTTTAGTTTTTTATTTTAACTCCTCGTAGTAATCATGACACTTATTGCTCATCGTCGAAAACCGGGTGGTGACGTCACGCACCTTTGACCTGTCAGGTGATCAAATATGGATTCCGATAAACAAAACATACGCATGGCTCGGGGAAAAAATCTTTCTGCAGCTGATTTATGAAAGGTATCTGGTTATTTAAGAACATATTAAGTGAGCCAAATTGTTTTGTGTATATAGCAATTATAGCGCAAATTATTAGATCGTCGAAAACCGGGAGTGGCGGCATATCTGCCTTTTGTTGATTAATTTTCCGTCTATTTTGCATCAACTACAACGCCCATCTTGGATACTTTTCCGAAATGAGGTTGAATAGGATGATGGCAGCCATTTTGAATAGAATGAATGCTCTCGGGCCCGGAAGACGAATATTAGTAAACAGATGCACCAGCGCGTTGGCTGTTAAACGGTGAAAAAATAGAGTGCCAAGTTTTTTCTCAATTTTTAACGAATAATTCGTTGAATTATGCAATAACAGCGATCAAACGCATTAACATTTGCCAGGTCCCTCGGGAGATGTTGAAAACCTCGGCCTTCGGCCTCGGTTTCCAACATCTCCCTCGGGACCTGGCAAACGTTAATGCATGAAAAACCATGTTTGATCCCTATATTGTTAACTTTATGTTACGTTGACGTTAACGCTACCGGCAGGTTACCAGTGGTGGCCGTTTTTGTTACACATTTTTATCTTGTACTCGACATATTGTGTTTAGTGATTCTATATTTTGATCAAATAAGCAAGGAATTCCTGTCGCTATAATATTGATTTATTTTTTTAAATAGACTTTAACATGTGCCAGTGACAGACCCTCAAACTAGGTCACCAGTGAGCATTAACATACGAACGTAGTGTACCAGTGGTGGTCATCGCAATTGCCCAGCGTTGAATAATGTATTTTCCAAAAAATCTGTTGTGAGTTTAAACTTTGATGATATGTCATTGCTAGTCTGTGTTCTTTGTCACATTTTAACAGTTTTAGAGCGTTCGGCAGAGGCGGAATATAAGCAACAGAAACAATTATCAGAAACGGATTTTAAAAGTGTGACGTAACCATTTTGTAGGCACACGCCACATATTTTGTGGAAAAAACTATATTAATTGTTACACGCGTGCTGTGATTTACAAGAATTAAGATTTTTTTCAGGTTGGTTGCAGTGTATACTTTTTCTCGTGATCGGTTTACAAACATTAATACAAATACAGCAATTTTTACATGTTTATTTCTGTATTTATTTATGTGCGTGTCAAGAGTTGTAGTCCCCCGGAAATGCATTGATGCTTGCATGAGGGTAGCTTCGTGAAACCTTAACCTTTTGTCAGATAATCTACCAATCTTTTTTGTGGGCGTTTGACCAAATCTGAAATACAACAAAAACGTAATTGCGAGTTTTACAACAAGCTTGACCTTGAGTTGATATCATATCTTCATCTGGTCATTTTGTTAAGCATAGTTACCAAATATTATACCTGAGACTTAAATAGTTTCTGAGAAATCCAATGTTTAAGCATTTTCCCAAATAAAAGCATAACGACCCTAATTTGACCCTGTCGTAAATTGAACAAGTTTAGCTTTTAAAAAAGCTTGAGAGGTTATCCCTTATGTGGCTGTCACACAGTGACGTATAGCATCAGCGTATGCCGACGTATGAGAAATTTAGTAAACACGCTGGTGTACGTTGAATAAGTTAGGGGTACGTTATGAACAAGTTACGAGTACGCTCAAATACGTTGGTGTAAGTTGTTGTACGTCGAATGCGGCCCAAAATTTTGTGCATGCATAAAATTTTCAGCGTACGCCGACGTATTGTTTATAAGTTAGTCATAAGTTTGGTGTACGCAACACGTAAGTTATGCGTACGTTCATGCACGTAACTTGTAAGTTAATCATACGTTGACATACGTCGGCAGCCAGCAGGTCCATTGTGGAGCGTACGCGTAACTTATTTCTAACTTATAGGTAACTTATACCGAACGTATCCAGAACGTATCCAACCTATGCCTGACGACCTTAGAACTTATTCAACTTATCACGAACGCACTGAGCGTATTTAGGTAACATATCCGCCCGCGACCTGGGTTTCAGCTATATATATTGGATACAGATCAGCAATTCATCACTTTTAAATAAGGAATCTTCTTGGACCGCTTCTGCTTGTCGTTTTGGGGCTTGAGAGGGGGTTAATACTTCAGATGCCACCACAGCTGCTGCAGATGCCGCCACGGATACCACTAAAGAGGCATTGGAGTCTGCGCGAGAGGGAGGTTGGCTACCATCGTAGGCACGGCAGTCGGGTGATGATTGGGACGACGGTAGGCATGCAGGTGGTCAGCTACTACCTGCAAAGTTCTCTAATTTTCGTTCTTTAGGCAGGTCCATCGATCAACGTCCACTACAATAAAAAGTCTTGTAGAGAGCCGTCGCTTTACATCTGATCGTCGAAGCACGCTCCAACACGCTATACATAAGGTCAGCGTAAGTTAGACTAACGTTGTGCATGCGTTCGGCATAAGACAAGAACGCTACAGATACGCTGGGAACACGCTGTTATACGCTTGTATAAGTTATGTATACGCTAGGGATAAGTTGTGAATAAGTTATTTATACGTTTCAGTACGCTATGTGTGCGTTCCAAAACCGGCTGCTGTTTGATGTTTTAATTTATCTCCAGCGTATGCCAGCGTATTGGATAAATTTTTCATACGTTGGCATACGTTGTCTGAAACGTTGTAGTGTGACAGGGCCTTTAGCAAATGAGGATGCAAGTAGTAAAGCAGAAAAATGGCAGCAATACAAGTTAATTTTTGTTGTATTCTAAGATTTGTTGAAGATTTAGGTAAGTGGCGAGTTTGACAGCTTTTTCTTTTTGTCTAGTGATTGCTTGTATCAGGTGAGCTTCAGTGCTATTAACTTTTGTTAGATGACCTATACTGTTTACTTACGACTCTTCGTAAGTGGACTGTACTCTCTGGTAAGTGCTTGTATTAGGTGAGATTCTTGTATACTGAAAGGATTTAAAAACTTCCACTTTTTATTGCTGGCTGCTGATCTGTTCACTCATGACAGTGATGAATATTTAACGACAAAATGTTTGAAACCTATCAAATTTAAAGATTACGCAGTTCATTTGTATCATTTAGTTACATGATGTCAGTAAAAGAGCGTTACGTCACTGAAATGCATACGGCGATGCCGGCGTTATCTTATGCAGCATTCTTTTCGACCATTTCTTACTGTCTTAATATTGTGACGTCATCCACGTTGATTTGCAAGTATCACTGCGGATGATGCTGTCGCGCAAAGCCTATTACGGAGACGGCGTCGACGTTAGTTAACGTCATGATCTCTGGTTTTTAATCTCGGTTAGGTGCTTTTCTGACGGTCTTTTGAGTTTCCCGTAAACAGTGCACGTCGTCTGAGATTGTAAATTGCTGTAATTAACGCATAAAATTGTACCGCGACGTCACTTTTTGAAATTTCAGCATTTATCTGGCCCAAAACTCTGCGCCTGTTTGCGATATTTAGGCGCGGTAGGCTAAATAAAGCCACTGAACGAGTTCAAACTTTTAAAATTCAATTTGATATTGTAAGAGAAATGTTTCATCAGAAAACTGTATACATGAAGCTATTCATCCTTATGTAAACGGTACTAAGAACACGAGGAGCACGTGCTTGTTCCTGACCGATTCGGTTGAACGATTTCAGATTCGGTATACTGATATAATCAGGTATAAGAGAATATATATGCTGTAAAAGTTTGGTGGACGTAGCTGCATTCATTTTCGAGATACTCCAAATTAATGGGTGGAAGTTTTTAAATCCTTTCAGTATATTAGGCGAGATGAAGTGTTCAAGATAAGTTTTACAGCTCATGTCAGCAATGCTGGAAGGGACCCTGCAGCTGGGTGCGCTAAACTATGGGAGCAAATACGGGTAAATAGTGGAACCTGTATTTAGCATTAATCAAGCAGAACTTTTTATTGACCTGTACTGTTAAGTGATAACTGAACTTTCAGGTAACTGTTTGTATAGGGTGAGATAAAGTGTTTTAAGATACAAGCTATAAAGATCATGCATTAGCGATGCTGGCGAGAACCCTATAGCAGGGTGTGCCAAATGTAGAAGTACCGGGAAATAGTGGGACCTATATTTTAGCAAAAGGAAACGGCGTACAAATCGAGTACGAATTCCTATCTTAATATGGTTATCCCCGAGGGGATAACCGATCAAGGTCAACCTACGGTCATTGGTTGAACAGGCTATGATGGACCCAAGTGCGCAATGCTACATACCAAGTTTCAAGGCCATTGACCTTTCGGTTCTGGAGAAAAAGATTTTTGAAAAGGTTTTTTACCAAAAATGGGCATGGCGGCCATCTTGGTCATGTGACCCAGATCCCCCGTATAAACTCTAATTCTTTTGACTCATTGAAGCTCCATATGAAATATGGCTGCAATCGGCCCAATGGCTCCAAAGATCTTTGAAAATAATGCCAGACGACAGATTCTTTTACCTTGAACAAAGGTCAAAGAATGATTTTGACCTTTAGCGACACAATAGTTTCATCTGGTCATTTAGTTAACCATATATACACCACATATTATACCTTAGACTTAAATAGTTTCTGAGAAATCCAATGTATAAGCATTTTCCCATATAAAGGCATAACATACCAAAGTTGACCCTGTCGTAAATTAGGTGAAGGTCAACATACGGTCATCATTTGAACAAACTATGATGGACTTGTGTGCCCAATGCTACATACCAAGTTTCAAGGTCATAGGACTTTCGGTTCTGGAGAAGGAGATTGTTGAAGGGTTTTTACTATATATGGGCGTGGCGGCCATCTTGGTCATGTGACCCAGACCCCGGGTTCCCCCACCCTACTGACCCATTTGAAATTTGGCTTTGACTGGCCCAGCAGTTTCAGAGAAGAAGATCTTTGAAATTGGTGGACTACGGACGAACTGAAGGACGACGGACCATAGCTATACTGAAAGCTCACCTTTGAGCCTTCTGCTCAGGTGAGCTAAAAAGCGGTGTCTTTTCCGAGTATTGCTGGTAATGCTCGTATAATCATATAAGTAGCTCTTAGCATAATATAAATTTCTAGATATAAATTTAATAGCACTCTCACCTGCAAAAAAAGAGGAGCAGATTACTGTAGAATGCGAATCATTATTGCGATCACGAGCCAGTAAGTTTATTAATTATCAGCTATTTCATTACAAACATAATGCAATCATGAGTGAGCATGGGCATGATAAAACAAAACCTACGACCGAGTTCTTGTTTGAAAATAAATATCCCATGTCATTGGCTGTGCTAATTTTACCTCAAGATATTGAATCAATGTTGAATAGCAGAATAGGATGTTTTAGTTATGGTATATTGATGACTTATTTGTGAATCTTCTTGACTTAATAATAAAGCCATGGGGTCGTGTTTATAAAACCACTTAAGTTTTTGCTAAGCTGTTGCTAAGGAGGAGATTCCCTACAACTATGAAAGGAGCAGTCTTTATAAGACCATTTTCATGGCTAAAACCGATTTTCTTTAAACTTTATATACTTTAACTGATATGTATTGACTGTCATATGGTGCAATACCAGATTGTTTGGTTCACTGGTTTTCACTGTATGCACGATTTAAGTGGGAGGGGTAATTCCACCTCATTAAAATTAAAGATAAATACCAAAGCACTGAAGCCACATGTGCACAACACCCAACGGTGCAAGCACCACTTCTGCACCCACAATACCCTTCAGTGATTGGGTTTAGCCCTTGAGTGTATTCAACCCACAAATTATATGTTTTATTTGATGTATGACGAGAACGTATCTGTGCTTTGAGAACACCGTCATCTTCTTTTTGTGCTATTATCTCATATGATCCCTTTTCGTCAAAGTGTTCAGCCGTGTAGGATTTGGCCTGTTTAAGTTGGTATATTCCCAGTGTCAGGTCCCTGAGTTCATCCTCAGTCAACTCTGGGAAACTGTCACACTTTGACGAAAAGGGATCATATGAGATAATAGCACACAAAGAAGATGACGATATTCTCTAAGCATAATCATGCTAGCTCCATGCGGACGTGCGGATGCCCAGGCTGTTCTGAGTCACATGCCACTGGTTGGTTTTGTCATGTCGCGGCTCATATATGCTACTTTTCCCTTTTTTTTGTTTCTCGTATATATTCGTTTCCTATATCTTTCTTTATGTCTTTCTAAGGCCCTGTCACACTGCAACGTTTCAGACAACGTATGCTGAAGTATGAAAAATTTATCCAATACGCTGGCATACGCTGGAGATAAATTAAACTAGAAGGTTGTCCAGGGACAACTGGTCGAGCCCGCTGTTTGCCTTAGTGACCTATAAGTATGTCAAGACTAAGTAACTGCTTCACTCTAGAAAGAAGCCAAAAAACATCATGTTTAGCCAGCATTTTCTTCTTTTTTATCAAATTTTCACAAAGGAAAAAAAGTAGAAGTGATGACCCAGACAAGCTCAATTTATGACAGTTACAATATCTGACCTTCAAGTGTGATCTTGACCTTGGACCTACCCACACACATATGTCACTTGACACTTCCACTCATCAAGAAGAACAATTGTGCGAAGTTCTTTTGAAATCCATCCGTAAATGTAGAAGTAATGGCTCGGACAAATTCAATTTATGACCATTTTATCATTTGACCTTCAAGTGTAGCCTTGACTTTGGACCTACTTGAACAAATGTTCCAAATGGCACTTCTACTTATCAAGGAGAACAATTGTGTTAAATTATTTTGAAATCCCGAAGATATGGCTCAGACAAGCTCAAATTATGGCCATTTTATCATTTGACCTTCAAGTGTGACCTTGACCTTGGACCTACCTGAATAAATTTTCCAAATGGCACTTTTAAACATCAAGGAGAACAATTGTGCCAAATTATTTAAAAATCCATCTATAAATGTAGAAGTTATGGCTCGGACAAGCTCAATTTATGGTCATTTTATCATTTGACCTTCAAGTGAAACCTTGACCTTGGACCTACCTGAACAAATGTTTCAAATGGCACTTTTACTCATCAAGGAGAACAATTAAGCCAAATTAGTTTAAAATCCATTTGTAAACGTAGAAGTAATGGCTCGGACAAGCTCAATTTATGGCCATTTTATCATTTGACCTTCAAGTGTGATCTTGACCTTGGACCTACCTAAATAAATGTCTCAAATGGCACTTCTACTCATCAGGGAGAACAATTGTGCCGAATTATTTTGAAATCCATTCGTAAATGTAGAAGTTATGGCTCGGACAAGCTCAATTTATGGCCATTTTATCATTTGACCTTCAAGTGTGACCTTGACCTTGGACCTACCTGAACAAATGTTTCAAATGGCACTTTTACTCATCAAGGAGAATAATTGTGCCAAATTATTTTGAAATCCATTTGTAAATGTAGAAGTTATGGCTCGGACAAGCTCAATTTATGGCCATTTTATCATTTGACCTTCAAGTGTGACCTTGACCTTGGACCTACCTGAACAAATGTTTCAAAAGGCACTTCTACTCATCAAGGAGAACAATTGTGCCAAATTATTTTGAAATCCATCCATAAATGTAGAAGTTATGGCCCGGACAAATCCGGACGGACGGACGCACGCACGCACGCACTAACGCACGCACGGACATACACCGAACTGACATTGTAATAACTATGTCTCGCTCACCGCAAGCGGGCTCGACAAAAATCAAATGGCAGCCTGTTTTGGAACACATACATAGCGTACTTTAACGTATAAATAACTTATTCACAACTTATCCCTAGCGTATACATAACTTTTACAAGCATATAACAGCGTGTTTCCAGCGTATCTATAGCGTTCTTGTCTTATGCCGAACGCATGTTCAACGTTAGTCTAACTTACGCCGACCTTATGTATAGCGTGTTGGAGCGTGCTTCGACGTCCAGCTGTTCTACAACACTATTTATTGAAGTGGACGTGGATCGATGGACATGCCTCAAAAACGAAAATTAAAGAACGTTGCAGGTAGTAGCCGACCCAAGAAAACTCCATGTTTGCCACCTGCATGCCTACTTTCCTCCCAATCATCACCCGACTACCGTGCCTACTATGGCAGAAAAGTGATGAATTGCCCATTTGTATCCAATATATATAGCTGAAGCCCAGGACGCTGGCGGATACGCTACCTAAATACGCTCAGTGCGTTCGTGACACGTTGAATAAGTTCTAAGGTTGTCAGGCATAGGTTGAATACGTTCTGGATACGTCCGGTATAAGTTGCAGATAAGTTACCTATACGTTGGAAATAAGTTACTCGTACGCTACACAATGGACATGCTTGTTGCCGACGTATATCAACGTATGATTAACTTACGTGCATGAACTTACGCATAATGTACCTGTTGCGTACATCAAACTTATGTCTAACTTATAAACAATACGTCGGCGTACGTTGGAAATTTTATGCATGCACAAAATTTTGGGCCGCATTCGACGTACAACAACTTATACCAGCGTATTTAAGCGTATCCGTAACTTGTTTAAAACTTGCACCTAACGTATTCAACGTACACCAGCGTACACCAGCGTATTTGTTAAATTTCTCATACGTCGGCATACGCTGATGCTATACGTCAGCGTGTGACAGCCACTTAACGTACTTGTCTCCTTGTAGAAGATGTATATTTCTGTCCTCTTGTTTAAGTATCTTTGCATATCTCATTTTTGTGTTTAGACGTTTAGATTTTGTCTATACTTAATGAATATGAACAGTTGAACATTGATTTCTGCCATTTATATTTGTCAGTTGACATGTGTGGGAGAGCAACTAAATAAGCCATTGCTTTCGTTCTAATTCTATTATGTTTAGGCTGAATAAAGCGTTAAAATATTTAATTACGCAGGTAGAGCCCACCGTTTCTGTGAATTCTGTATCACCCTTCCACCATAATAAGTATCGAAATAGAGGGAGGATTTGGGAAAAAGTGTTATATTACAAGTCAACAATATGGCTCGGCAGGGTCCAGCCGGTAGAGTTCTTTTGCTCTGGAGTTTCAGTGTGACCCTGTTTTAGTCTTGTACCTATTTTCGTTTCATCACAGTGTTAATATTTTCTGTGACGATTCAAAGGCGAGTTATATGCCCTCCACGCGAAGCAAGCAAGTATTCAATGAACCTTCATGATGACAAAATTTAGGACGAAGGCTCAGGTCCTTTTAAGCTCTTTTTACTGAAAGCATATCATTCTCTGCATTTATACTGTGTGCCGATTTCATATCATATTTAAAATACAATCTGTGGTTTAATCTAAAAATTACTCCATGGACCATAATGCTGAATGTAAATCTCGTTCAGAGATTAAAGTCTCAATAGTCCTATCGGTAGCAAAAGCGACTAAACTCAAATCTTTGTAAAATGCGATCCAACTTTCGCTTGTAATAAAATATGTGGGTTGATGTGCATATATTGAGTCATTTAACTAACCAAAAGTACAGAATTTTTTTTTTTTCAAAAATGATAACTCGCTTCACAAATATAGTTTCATGTTCTGATTTCCCGTCTAGCAATGCTATATCAGCATAGGCGGGATAGTGCTTGTGACTCCACGCCTGTACAGTGTTTTTTAACCATTTATTCAACTTAATGAAATCGAAAGTAGGCCATTTCATTTGCCGTGAAACTCAAGGATGTTTTTGGCTTGCAGTGACGTCCGCAAGCCAGTATTTAAGTGGTTTAGTGATACCGATTATTTTCGGAATAGACGATATGTCACGCTTAGTCGGAAAATACCAAGAGGGTTCGTACTGCAACGATTCGTTCTAAACTTTTTTTAGGGACGTAAGCCATATAGATCAGACACAGTGAGATCGGAAAGCTCATTCCGATTTGGTACTGCATTTCTTCATGATTTTCTTCACAAACACGAAAATTTCTTGATAACAAACAAAGAGCTCGTCCGATTTTGTCTATTTTTATCCCTATCCGATTTACCTCATCTGCTTAAAATAACAGACCGGAAATATAGTCTATTTTGATAGTACATGTACTTTGTTTTGATATTTCCGTTTAAAGGCACGTTTTTCTTTCACAAGTGCCTTGAACTTGGCCACATATCTGTTGCTTTTTATAAACTGATTGCATAAAAATGAAACTCTGAATTTAATGCAAAAATACATGGCTTTGCATCGTAAGAAATATACAAAAACCTGGGTAAGAAAGTGTTTATACGATATATCGTATATAGCTATTGCTTAATCTGACTAGTCAGAGCAGCCGGCACACTGTCCAGAGCCGGAGCATTCGTGGGGTCTGATCAGTCTTTTTCGGCATATATATTCTTCATGATGCATATATCTTTCATGCTGAGGATAGACTGATCAGACTGCGCTTATGCCGGAGTGGGCTGATCTGTGTATATGTAAAACCTAAAAAAGCAGAAAAATAGCGTAGTTCAAAATCATTGTTTAAATTTAGAAACAGGCGCTTTTGACGATTTTTCCCCTTATCACTCATCACATCTACTGAAAAAATGTATCCCTCTATCCATGTGTGTGGCTTATATGTACAACTAACCTTGTTATGTATGTAAAATTGGTAATGTTGGCGAGTAATATTAACGCATACGCATTGCAATAGACATTTCCACGGCAAGAAGCGATATAATGTACACATTTTTAGCATCTGATAAATTTTCCTATTGGCCATCAACATGTTCATGAATAGCCTGAACTGGAAACCTCTTACAATGATACAGGTACAGAAAAAGGGACAATTCAGAATCGTTAAAATTTGAATCTCGTTGAGGCCGACTGTTAGAGATTCATTGACAGCTTTATGACAATGGAGGGGTTGGTTGGATGGTGCGATGATGCTGGACATTTTTCTTGCTTTTATAACACTCTCTAATGTTGCCTTTTTACTTCACCTATACAAATGTACAGAGAAATATTTACACTCATCGACGATTTCCTTAGATGAACCTATACTGGGCTGACGATGTTCATACATCCCTGAACAACACTCATTCATGCAGTGTTACGCGTAAGCGACGTAACGGATAATTCAAATAGATAATTGGCCGACGTAACGTTTGATATACGTCATGTCATAGTGAGGGCTGTTTTACGTCATTATCAAACAGTTGGTTAATAACTATTCTTCGTCCTTTCTTTGGCTTTAAATTAGTCAAAACTTCACGAATAAATAACAAAATTGATGTGAAAACATAGCGTAAAAATAAAAGATAACTTTCATTTGTCTGAAATTCATGGAAGTATGAACGCAATGGGTTCCCAATGGTGTAAAGCAAGTTATCGTCTCAAACAATAGCAGCATGCATTTTCTTCTCATAGTGTCAAAATTTTGTTCTAGTCACTGCAACTGATACCACTAAAACCAAAATTCTAACACATGGCGCCTATAGAAGCAATGGAAAGTTTCCGTGTTTTATTCTGCAACAATTCACTGTCTCGGAGCACGTGAGTCTAATTGCTGACGTCACTTGCATTACTGACGTAATTTTGTGACGTTTTGAGACGTTAGACGGTGTAACGTCTCTTTTCCTGTCTAAAATCGCCATAAAAACGTACATTTACCTTAGATACAGTTAAGAATATTGGCGGGAGCATGAACGCGCTGGCAGGAAGGTTGGGAGAGTTTGAATGAAAAAAAAAAAAAAACTTTTTCAGCGTTTTTGAGCGTTAGAATCGAAATAGTTCAGCTCTAGCAGTGAATTGTTGAGCAATAATTCACTGTTTGTGGGTCAGTTGTAAGTAGATATATCACTCGCGCTCGGCGCTCGTGATATGATCTACTTTACAACTGACCTCCAAGCAGTGAATTATTACACAACAATTCACTGCTACAGCTGATCTATTTCTTAAATAAACTTCAGTAAATATAAATTTATTGTCTTCTTTTGATGCCAAGTTCAGATGTGCCAAGATTCCATAGACATGGGTTTGAAACAGTCTTTCCTAAAATTTGGTTCAAACTAAACGTGACTCAGCAGCCGTTAAGAAAAGACTTGAAATAGGTTCATATAGTAATTTTCCTTGAGACATGTCTAACGACCAAAACCTTGGAAAACGCTCTCTCTCTCTCTGTCTCTCTCTCTCTCTCTGTGTGTGTGTGTGTGTGTGTGTGTGTGTGTGTGTTTAAATATTTCCTCAATTTGTTTTTCAAATAAATTCTACCCTTGTTTTTGCCCCACATCTGTGGATAATGCTACCATTCAAGAAGTTAAGAAATTAAATACTTTGCTAAATAAAAGTTAGCAACAGCAAGTGCACTAACAATTGGGTTCACTTCAATAACAACTCATGAAAATTTCACTGTCTTAGCTGTGCAAGCCTTCCTTTTAAAAGGAAATTCTATATTTGTTTAAAGCTGGCTAGTAACGGTCATTTACAACGACGAAACTATAGTGAGAAGCTTGCAGCGATACCTAATGATAAAATTGTGTATGCTGACAGAGCATTGGGATCTTTAAGGTGGCAAGTAAAATGACCTTCTTTCGATATCATAAGCTAGAATAATACGATAAAAATACAATGTACAGAAGTGGGACTCATTTGCTATCCCGCTTCATTTGTTTATATTGCATTTCTTAACGGTGAAGAGGAAAAGAAAATTTGTTAATTTAGAGCCCCTTATTTTTTTCTTGTAATAATTATATGCACATAAACCAACAATATATCAGCAAACGTGAACCTTGAACCACTTGTCATAATCATTTGTGTTTAGAAGCTTTTAGCACTGGAAGTTCTATGAAGACTTTAATTTACAAAACTGGCATATATAAAGACATTTCCATTTCGGAGTTGACGGCACTAGTAAAAAAGTTCAATTTATCACTTATTGCACCTATTTTGAAGGGGCCCACTACACTTCGCAATACTTTGTCGCCATATTCAACTCGGCGTCGATACAATATATTATCATGATGCCAAATGGGCATACAAGTCACCGTTTCTCTGCGGCTTTGTCAAAGAAATTATAAATAATTGTTATTTTTAATTGATTTTTAATCGTTTATTTATTTATTATTTATTATTATTATTATTGTTCACTTCTTCTGTAGCATATACATGTATCTAGTGGCTAAAATATATTTAAAGAAATTTAAAGAAGATCGTTCGTATTTTTTCTGATGCATTTTTTTAAGATTTCCAACGCTGAGCTACTAATTTCTCCTATTGGTTCACCATATAACTTTGATCTGTCTTGCCTAATTTCTTATTGTGGTGATACATTTAGAATGTTATACAATTTGCATGTGGCATTTGATTTTACCATTATTTGCAGGTCGCTGTTCAAAGGGCTGGCTGAATTTTCTTGGGTCTTGTTATTGGTTTGAGAAAGAGCGCAAAGAGAACTGGACAACAGCACTCACCAACTGTGCAGCACTTAATGCTCAGCTGCTGCAAATAGAAAGCAAAAGCGAAAATGTGTTTATCAAGGCGGAACTGCAGTTACTAATATCCAACCCGTACAAAGACGCTAAACGTGTTTGGATCGCAGGCAATGATATTGACGAAGAGAATAAATGGGTATGGGCAGGGATGAATGGGGAGGTCATGGCGCTTGCGGCTGGAGGAGTCATCGAGCTGACGGACTGGGATAAAGATCAACCAAACAATTGGAAGGAACAAGACTGTCTGACCATCTCTCTGAAGAACAAGTACCAGTGGAATGATGGGACGTGTTCTGATCAGTATTATTATATCTGCGAGGTTTAATATAGGAAAGCATGATACATGTATTTTAATAGGTTTAAACGACCCATGACTACAGACAGACAGACAGACAGACAGACAGACAGTAACTTTATTCTCTCAAAGTACATGTAAACATGACATAATGAGGAATTTCTAACATACAAATCAACATGGCAAACGAACGGTGGATCATGTACTAATACTGACAATGGTAACAGTAAATGATTTGAAAATTTAAATGCAAGGGGAGGAAAACACAGAGCATATAGCGAGAAACTGAAAGAAAAGAAGAAAACAAAATATTACACTATATTTCACTAAACGGCTCGCCGCATACTTCCTGCTGCCAAGAATAAAGGGCAAGGCATCCTAAATAAGCGAATTTTCAGAAAAATTAAATTTCCAAAATTATGATAATAGTAACCATAAAATTTGTATTTACAGTACAGGACAGCAGAACGCATATGGCTAGCCGTTACAGCAGTTATAAAGTACAGAGCTTCTCGAAACCAAAGCATCTTACAAGGAATTTCGAGAGAGAGAGAGAGAGGGAGAGAGAGAAAGAAAACCAGCAGGTACAGTGACCAGCAGGTGCAGGTACAGTGACCGCGGGACGACGTCATACCGACGTCGATGCGACATCAAGTCATCATAACATCGCCTCGACTTCGGCGTGACGCCGTCCGAATGCCGCATGGTGAAAAGAGAGAGATAGAGAATGAGTGAGAAAAAGAAACAGTGTAGTCTTTTTAAAACATTATTTTTATGAATAACAGCAATGTAAATATTCGATTGGTGCTTAGACAATCAGATGGGTTAACAGCAAATGTGACTTAACAAATTCAATTTTACTGGTACAATGGCAACAAGAGCTCCGCTGAGCGGGGCAATATACGCCCGTTTGGGTTTTAAGTAGGAACAGAAGCAAGAGATGACAGAACTTTGAGAGTTACTGAAATTTTCAATAGCGAGGCGGATATGAAATCACAATAAATCATAATTAAGTAGAGTCTAATTGTGCCTTATGTTTTTACAAAGTTGAGTGTGAAAGTAAGGAGCAAACATAAAGCCACTGCAAGCAATACAACTTAAAGTAGGGTATGTTTTTTTTTCTGTACACATCATGTGATTGTGTTTTATAGCTGTGCGAACTTTTATGAAGAAATCTTAAATGGTTTAAAAGATATTGAGCAGACATGAAGGTAATTTATCATATGACGTCGCATCTGAGAGTGTAATAAAGCCATGCATTAAAAACGATAATCCACTAGTGGATTAAATATGCAAATTACGTCGTAACGTACTACGTTGACGTCAATAAAAACGGCATGTTTTCTAATGGCGAAATCGTGACGTTTTAGTGCGAATTTCACTAATAAAATGCGAATTTAGTGTCATATGATAAATAAAATCTTGCATTCGTGCTCCTGTATTATTGAATTTATTAAACTCGTTGGGGAAAACTGATAAGATGCTCGGCAAAGCCTCGCATCTTATCGGTTTTCCCCAACTCGTTTAATAAATTCAATAATACTCGAGCACTCATGTAAGATCCTCTATATAAAATTAATATACGAAATACACACAGGGATAAACTTCCGTCAAAAATGAAACAAAGGTATATGGCTCTTTTTCTCTGCACATTGCCTGATGGTGCTTTTTATGCCCCCGCCATCGGCATGGCCGGGGCATATAGTGTTTTGGTTGTGCGTACGTGTGTACGTTATTACGTACGTACGTACGTACAGACGTCTGTCCGTAACTACGTGATTCTGTTAGACTCAGGTCAAGATTTTTGTCCGAGGTAGATTTCAGGGTTCCTATTATTGTAGCAACTTGAAATTTTGTATGAGGATTTATATAAATATGTACAACCAAAATACATAAATGAAGATATGCTGATCCATATGTCACGGTCCACTGACTTGGTTTAAACCATATTTTATTTGTATAACGAACAACATACATATTACAATGACAGGACAACAGTAGTACATGTTTATACAAACTGGGATTCAGAAGAAAGTCATGAGACTTTTGTAATCTGTATCCCATATTGCAAACAAATCAGTTAATTATATGTGATTTGAGATGTTTTCACAATACACAGTAAATATATGTATGAGGCTTAACACATGTTGTATGTACACCAATATATATGTCTCCCAATGTGGCTCCACGGGGAATGGAATTAGATTGCTCATTTAGACAAAATGAGAAAGCGAGAGAGAGGAACTTATGCAAAGGAAAAAAAAAATCTCATCCATGCAAAATACAATCTACAGTCGTCTATATATCAGGTTATAGCTGGTGGAACACTAGATATTCTTACTTAACTTGAAATCGTTTTGAATTTATCAAGTAATCCTGGACGGCAGTGAAGATGTGCTGGTTCAGGGTAATCGTGAGGGCTGGGTTACCAAATAGTAGTATATTAACAGTCGGTTCACAGTATTGAGAAACGGCATTTAAGAGATCGCGTCTTTGATCATCATACCGAGTGCAATCAAATAGATAATGGTGCGTGTTTTCCACCTCGCCGCAAACACACAGTGGGCTGTCAATTATATTTTTAGAGAATAAATGCTCATTTAATGAGCTGCAATGGGTTCTAAGTCTAGCATGGTAAATCTGACCTAGACGAGAGCCGGAATTGAAGTATACTGGAGGTTTAGTAATGTCGGCATTTAATTTACGTTTGAATGTACCCAAACTGTTCGAATCACGCACGTCCTGTGGAAGTTCGTTCCATTCTCGTGTAACTGACGGAAGAAACGACTTATAATATAACTGTATTTGCATGTATCAAATGTACATCTGATGCATTTCGCAAGTGGTATGCTGAAGTGCTTCCAACAGTTGGTGGAACAAGTGTGGACAGATAATCGTGTGACAAATCATTTTGCATTTTGTAAAAGAGCTGAAGTTTATGTTTTTTCCTACGTTTAGCTAGAGGTTCCCACCCAGTTTCTGCAGTCAGTGAGTTAATTGACACAAGTTTTGTAGCCCCAGTTACAATTCGAGCTGCCTCATTTTGTATTTTTTCGAGTTCGGACATCTCATACAGTGTACAGTTGTCCCAGACAACATCGGCGTACTCCAAAAGAGGTCTAATGAAGGCAAAGTATATTGTTTGAAGAGACATTCTATCGAGAGTAAATTTTAATTTTCGCATTATATTGATTCGAAACCATGCTTTTACCTTAACGGAGTCTAGGTGTTCATGCCATGTGCAATCACTGGAAAAAGTTAGACCTAAGTGTTTGTGGTCTGTCACTTCAGTTATTACATTATGGTTCATACTTACTGGTGGATGATATGGCCTATTGTGCTTTCGAGTAAATAAAAGGGATTCTGTCTTAGCAGGGTTAAATGTGACAAGCCACTTCGACGCCCACTGATGCACTTTTTCGAGATCTGCATTAAGCTGAATTGCTGCTTCAGCAGGGTTTTCTACTATTATATAGAGGCTAGTGTCATCCGCAAAAAGTCTAATATTTGAATCAATGTCATCCACAATGTCGTTTATATAAACCAAGAATAGAAGTGGCCCAAGTATTGAGCCCTGGGGAACCCCGGCTTTGATATCTGTCCACCTGGAAGTTGCACCAGGTAGGACGACTCTTTGCTTTCTATTACTCAGATAGTCTTCAAACCAGTCTAAAAGAGAATCCGTGACACCAACTGATTTAAGTTTAAACAAAAGACCTTGGTGCCATACCCTATCGAAAGCCTTGCTAACGTCACAAAATATAGCACGAATTTCTTTTCCCTCATCTAGGGCCTTACAGAAAGTGTTGTAAATGTCAACAAGCTGGTTAACTGTTGAGTCCTCTGGTATAAAACCAGACTGTAAGTTAGTTAAAACAGAGTTTGCCTGAAGAAAGTTGAAAACATGTTTGTGGATTATCTTTTCAAGTGATTTACCTATGGTACTTAAAAGCGAAATTGGTCTATAATTCGAAAAGTCCGAGGGGTCATTCTTTTTATGGATGGGTGTTACATTAGCTTGTTTCCATAAACTTGGAACTTTACCCTGTGTCAGAGAGAAATTAAAGAGGTCAGAAACGGGAAAGGATAAAGCGGTGGCAACTTCTTTTAAAAGTCTATTATTTATACAGTCAGGGCCTGCAGCTTTACCAGTTTTTAAGGATTTAAATATTGATTCAACTTCAAGGGGCGTAGTGAAAACTGAACTTAAAGTGGAGGCCGGGATAAAGGACGTTGGTGGGAGAGAGGTGTTACTTTCATCAAGTGTTGTTTGCTCCGTAAAAAAAGTATTGAATATGTTGGCTTTATCGTTAGGGTCTGAGTAAATTGCATCATCTTTGCATAACGGCGGAATGCTGGAAGTTTGATCAGGTTTAATGAAATGTTTCAGAGTTTTCCACCAATCTTTAGAACTAATATTATCACTCCTAAGTTTTTGTGCCAATTTCTCGGTTACAAGTGCCTTTGCCTTCCTTATAGCTGCAGTTACTTTATTTCGTGTTTGCTTGTAGTTTTCGAAGTCGTGAATAGAGTCTGTTCTTTTATACTTATCATATAGGCGTTTTCTTTTTCGCATGAGTTTCTTTATATTGTTGCAAAGCCAGGGCGGGTCTGACTGACGGGTTTTAATTGATTTGTTCGGGATATGTTTCTTAGCTAATTTAGTAATTTGATCAGTTAAATCTTGAGCATATTTATCAATATCGTTATTCTTAATTTCATCCCAATTTGTTTGCCTAATATCATTAGATAAAGCTTCGTAATCCCCCCTGTCATAAAGCCAAATATGTCTTTCATATGAAGATATAAACAGTTTTATTAAAATTAAATACACAGTATATAGGGCAGTGGTATCTTATGTTTTGTTCCAAGAAGGGCTCACCAACGCCACTTAAGAGTATAGTATCTTTTTTAGAAGTTAAAAATAAGTCAATAATTGAAGACGAAGATTCTGTGTAATGTGTTGGTTCTGTGATAAGCTGTTCAAGACTAAATTGCTGGCAAATGTCATTCACTTTTCTATTGGAAATTTGTTTAAGCATATCAAGATTAAAATCTCCAGTAATGAGAATATTCTCTGTGAGTGTGTCGAAGGCCAGGCCTATCGAATTTTCAATGGACGTTAAGGTTGCTGGAGTTGAATTAGGAGGTCTGTAAAAAGTACCTATCAGAACCTTTCTATTACGATTTTGAATTTCCAGCCAAACACATTCTACATCTGCCATTTCAAGGTCGTTCCTGCGCCGTGAATACAAATCTTTCTTTACATAGACACAAATGCCACCGTAAGCATCCCTTGCCCTGTCCCGGCGATATAAGGTATAATCATTTAGAGCTAAAACCTCATCACAAGTTCTTTGGTCAAGCCAAGTTTCTGTCAAACAAATAACGTCGAAATTGGATAACTCTGGTTCGATCGTATCAATTTTAGTTGCCAGGCTCTGCACATTATAGTGAACGACTGAAAATTTATTTTTGATCATCATATCTTCAAACTGGGTTGAAATGCTTGAAGAGGAGGACAAGCTGTCAGTATCAGGACCAGGATTTAGTTCAACATCTCCTGATGTTAAGAGCACCAAGGACAAAATTATCAAAAATTCAAAAGACGTCAAATAGTAAAGACCCTTAATTTTGTTATGACGACTGTAATGTAGACCTATCCGCATACTATAGACTGCTATAGTGTCCATTTATGTAATACAGTCGACCAGAAACCTAAGCAGTGTTAAGGATGCGGAAGGCTTCAAGCTATGCCATTTTACATACAAAATCAGTTGCATAAGTATAAAGTACTGAATGTAATATTCAAAATCCCCGTGGAGTCCAAGACAGAAACACATACACAAGTATAAAAAAAAACATACGCAAAAAAACACACATCAGAGAAAAAGGGGTGTGAGGAATTAATCATAAGATCTATGATAAACTGTCCCAGCGGGCACACGACGTCGAAATGACGTCGTGTTGACGTCAATTCGGCATGATGACGTCGCATCGACGTCAGCACGACGCCACCCCGACGCCATGTGTCCGCTGGGTGTCTAGTAGTGACGGTGAATCGGCGGAGCTACAGGTGACCGGCGACCTCGGTATAGCATGGGCTTATAGCCTCATAGAAACCGTCCTGCTAGGTGGTTCAAATGATTCCCTGGACATCCAATCAGAACCAAACCGAAACTAACAAACGCCTCACCTGGAGCTCAGCAAATATCTCGTTTTAGCAATCTGGGCCCAGTTGTTCAAAACTAATGACGTCGTTAGTTAACGTGTTAAAATTTCAAATGTTAATATCACAAATATGCCAATATTTCCCGTTGCAAAAATGTGAGAAGCATTTGCATTGCAAAAGCTTCTCACATATTTTCAAAATAAAATATAAGTGTATTTGGCTATAAAGTCACAAAACACATAACAAGTTGACCTCCTAACGAGCTTGCTAGGCTAACGATGCTTTGAACAACTGGGCCCAGTAATCAGGTTACAAAAGAAGCTAAAAATAGGCGGAACTTGAAGGGCGTGGACCAACAATTCGAGCATGCACCGGCACCAAGCTGCAAGCATTTTGCTTACAGCTTGGTGCTGGTCCACGCAATACCATATACGCCTCCTTTGTCTGAAAGAATCCGATAAGTTTAAATAAAAAGAAGAAAACAGCAACAACAGACAGAAGCACGCGGCTCGGAATTAAGTCAAGTGAAATCAACGTCGTTCCTACGTCGTGATGTCTAATCAATGCCAATCCAATACTCGTACCTTTTTCACAGTATTTCAGTCATATCAGGACGATGGTGGGTAACAATGGAAGGCTGTGTGCAAAGGGACCCCGTTCACATTGAAAAGACCCACGCCTGCAGCGGGGCTCGAATTCAGGACAACAGAGATACAACACTACTAGTACTTGATGGCATACAAAAGTGACAGAACAAAGATTGTACTTGATAGCATCCAATACTGGTAATAATCATTGCTCTCATTCAAAGGCTGTGACACAATAGTGGTACTTGCTACTATACACTTCGAAACCAACAAAAAGGATCTTATCAGTATACAACTCAAGTTCACATTTCACGTTTTGTGAATTAGTTTTACGGCCCTGCCAGGAGTATTTAACGTTTGTCGAGATGATCGCTAAATGAAGGTGGGCGACAGAGCGAGACTCTCGAGCAAAACCACATGGCCTTCCGTAAGTAAAAACATCGGCTTTCTCAACTGCGCGCTAACTGAGGCTCACTAACGGCGGTGAGAGACCTAATGCGTAAGAGTCAGCTCGCTTACCAATTAGGCCATGGAGGCCTGTAAGAAAAATATGAAATCAACCCAACAAAGTGACCTACATAGCCCAGCAGGCACACACGGTTGAATCAACCTTGTATCAACCCTGACATTGAGTCAAGGTTGATTCAAGGCCGATTCAACCCCGTGTGCCTAGTGCGAGGGCTTGGACACATATAAACATACCTTCTCGATCAATACTAAGTCAGACACTTGCAAAATGTCGTCACATAGCATTAGTTGAATTAAACATAGACACTACTAATATACTGTTTCCAACACAACGCCAAAACAGACCATTGTTCTACTATAAAAATACAATTAATACAATTCCAAATAATGGGACAGCTAAGTCTGAGTAGACCCGGATCAGACTGCTCCTTTATGGAGAAATCTGCTCGAGGTCACTCCATTCACACCGGTCAGACACATTACTACACTGAAAAAAAGTCAAAGTTATGACAATGACGGTAATTATTCTAGGTATCCCAATTTTTTTAATTTCACGGCATATTGTCATAATGGTACTTTACTCATGACGGTCTGGAGTTTCAAATGTACATAGCATTTTAGGGGACCAAAAGTAGCATTTCTTGACCGTTTATGCACCATCACAATAGGACGTGTCCAAAAAGAAGTGTACATCAAAATGATGTCAGAATACAATTAGATAATTAGATACCGTATTTTTTTTATACGGTTGCAATAACTACGTCCAAACATATCCCTCTCTAATACAGTTGCCATACCAAACTGTTGCAGCACTTCATCAAGCAAGTAAGTAACACGTGCACAGGATATCAAGTTGACCCGCACCCAGAAAAACCCTATAGAGCCTCACACTATACCCTAGTGCAGTATGACACCATTTTGAATAGTGGCCGGAAATCCGTAGAGCTGCAAAAGTGCTAAAGTCTTCAATGTAGTACATGTCACCTCGTCTCTAAAACAAAGCCACACCAAGATGATTTAGCACATAATTAAGCCAAACCCAGGCTGACACAAAACTTAAAGTAGTTATATCATATTTTGCTAACAACAGTAATAATGCGCTACATGTTACAAACGAAAATTCAATCCAAATGTACAATAGAGTTACCTTTGGACACTACTGGCAACCTTGGCATCTTGCGGTATGGAACGAAATGGAACAGGGGAATTTTACTACGGAATAAAAACGCAAAGTTAATAGAGGGGCTATCAATGCGCTTCATTCCGTAAAATGATAAACATAATAATATAATGACAACATAGTAATAATAGTAGTAGCTGTTCCATTCCACTCCCCTCCGCAAAACATTAATAGCTATATCGGACACTAGAAATCACCTCATTAGGGTACCATAACAGACCATTAATGCGCAAACGAGTAAATATAGCAACAAACAACACAGGGCAACCGCACCTATCTTCATGGACATTAGGGTCTCGAAGGATCTATTAATCAATTTGACTTTGGACTTAGGCCAAAATATGCAAGGTTAAGATTTTTGTCCAATGTAGATTTCAGGGTTCGTATTATTGTAGCAACTTGAAATTTTGTATGAGGATTTATATAAATATATACAACATGAATATACAAGAATGAAAGTAAGATAACTCATTTGTCACGGTCCACTGACTTCGGACTTAGGCCAATTTTGCAAGGTTAAGATTTTTGTCCGAGGTAGATTTCAGGGTTCATATTATTGTAGCAACTTGAAATTTTGTATGAGCATTAATATCTAAGTACATCAGGCATACTCAAGAATCAGGTCATGAAGATACATTTTTATTGTCCACTGACTTAGTTTCTCATCAAGTTCTGTAATACTCAGTATGTACTAACTTGGCCATACGGTGACTCTGAAACTGTATAAAGGGCTGCAGTTTGTGTTACATTTCAAACGTTGGACAACGCTTGGCCTATGGCCTTTTATATTGTACAAGTCTGCCTCTATGAACCTATTTATCGCTCAAGTGCCAGTAGGGCACCGTTTTATTCAAGGCACTATGCGGGGGCATCTGTGCACTATGGACACATTTCTAGTTATTTGTAGAAACTTTCATGAAGAACTGCTTAAAGGTTGAAAATATATAGAATGGCCACAAAGCTAATATGAAATAACAAGACGAAACATACAAAGGGGCACAATTCCGTCAAAACTGAAAGTAGGTTCTCCTCGCATTGTCTGATGGTGTTTCATATTCGAACGACATTTCATGAAGAAATTAAGGAATGAATTTCATTTTTCTGAGGTTTATCGAAGTGTAAACTACATTGGGTCACGTGCAAAGTGAATGAACCCCGAAGGGGTTCATGTAAACTTTGCTAGTGACCCAATGTATTTTACACTTCGATAAACATCAGAAAAATTAAGTTCATTGCTTATATTTACATTCGTTTTAATCAAATCTTCATGAAAAATCTTATATAAGCCCTAAAATTGAAGCAGTAAAACATGTACACGCAGGGTTTTCTGCTATCAGCAAAACGGCATGCATGACGTAATGACGTTGATGACGTCCAATCAGCTGGTAGAGAGTCATTGTTTATGTTTACGTCATTGACGTCGCGTGTCTCAATGTAATTATTGGAATGTAAACTACATTACGTTCCAATGGGTGACTAAAGGGCTTTTCAGTAAATACACCAACAATGTAAATATTCAATCTTAAACGGATAAATTTGGAGATATGAAGCGGACATGACATTTTACCTTTAGAATATTCAACCTCTAAGGTGCACTTGATCTTTGCCGTGCATAGTTGAAATATAAATTCTGCACATTATCTTATTAAGGCAAATAGTTGACCCAAGTTAAAAAATGTTAAGGATTTAAGGAGATATTGAGCGGACACCAAGCTAATGCAAAATTACTATGTGAAAAAAAGCGGACACAAAGCTTACATGAAATTACTATACGAACAAAATTGAAGGGGAACAATACCGTACAAAATGATAGTGGGATTTTTTTATTCTCTGCATATCGTCTGATGGTGCTTTATAGTTGTGTCGATTTTTCATAAAGAAATCTTAAACGATTTTCGAGATATGGAGTGAACACGTAATGTTTCCTTTTTAACTTTGTGTCTTAGTGTGACCTTGATCTTTATCGGACGTTGTTGAAAATGAGTTTTGCACATCGCCTTGATAAGGTTAACATTTGACCCGAGTGTCAAAAAATCTCTCAAGGGGTTAAGGAGGTATGGACGGACACGAAAAGTTAACGGGCGAACAAACGGACAGAAGGACGGACAGACGGAGAACACGGCATTATACGACCCGTCTTCGACGGGCGTATAAAAATCAATCGGTAAGTAAATAAGTCTTTGAGTTTAATTTGTGAGTTTACACGTAGACAAAGTCAAATTTCTTACTTCTTGAATTCTAACTCGGAGCTCTATACCTGTAGCTTAAAGTTGTTGGCCACCGGTCCGTTCTGGACCACTCTAACTGCACTAAATCAGTCGTATAATGCGGAGTTGGAGTAGCCGATGCTATAAACTAATAAATAGCATTGCTCAGCCTGATTCCTATTATGCCTGTTAGCAAATGTAAGTCAGGAAACCATATTCCTTGCTTTTCTACCGCATGGACGTCCACATGCATGCATGCCTCCGTTGCTGACACGCCAACCTTTCCTACACGGGTAATAATGGCCTACCAAGTCTTTACACCCGCGTCTCAAATCCGTCTTACCTGAGTTGAGCTGACCTGTCAATCATTTAAGACATCAGCGGCACGAGTTTTTCAAAGATGTCGCTACTATCATCAATGATGCAATGGTAAAGCCAAAAGTAAGCCGAGAAATGAGCCGCGTCACGACAAAACCAACAAAGTATGTGCGCCCAGCGAAGACTCATATCAGCCTGGGCATCTGCTTAGTCTGATCAAAGTCCTCGCTTTGCGCTTAAATGATAGCTAATGGTCTAAGCTACCTCCATGCCGACAGCGAAGGCTCTGATTAGACTGGTGGATGTCCAGGCTGATCTGAGTCTACGCTGGGCGCACAACCACTTTGTTGGTTTTCTCGTGTCTCTTCGGCGCGAGATAGCCCTTTTGGTGCTGATGTGCCGTAAAATCCATATCACTCACTCACTCAGCACTCTCGTGTCTCGACTCAAATGTTTTCCTGGCTTGGAGATGTGCATTATGGGTCATGTTGAACCAGACTTAAACAATGTGGATATCTACGTAGCAGCACAGGACCAATATGAAAATATGTTTATCATGGCGTGAAAAAGGGCTTTATGCCATGTGAAAACTGTAAATGACCCGCGACATGATAAAACCAACAAATTGGCATGTGTGTCCAGCGAAGACTCAGATCAGCCTGGGCATCCGCCCAGTCCAATTAGAGTCTTCACTGTCCGCATGGAGGTTGGTTGCTTAGATCATTAGCTACCCTTTAAGCGCATAGTGAAAAGTCTGATCAGACTGGGCGGACGCAAAGGCTGATCTGAGCTGGGCGCACATGCCACTTTGTTTGTTTTGTCGTGTCGCGGCTCAAATATTTAAATCGGTCCGTGCATCGGCTGAATCTGTTAAGTGTCTTTTTTCACTTTTTAGATTTCCCAGGAACTATAGACTTTGTATGCAAAATGGAAAGACTCTAGTAAGAACTGACTGGAAATCTCTTTAAATATCTTTGGGGGTCGTCGGGTGGTGAGATGGAGCTGCGTATATGTTCCAGTGCCAGGGGCGACATACTGATTTGGACAGTAATAGTGCAGGGGCCGGCAGTGCTTGCGGCGGGTGCGGATGGGGGTTGTTTTGACATTTTTCTCTCGTCCATCATTTCTCTTTTCTTTCTCCCTCTCTCTGGGAGACGGCGCACTATAGAATGAAATACTGTCTCTAAGGGCCGTTAAACCCAACTCAATAAATCAATTAATGTTAGAATATCTAGTACATGTAACACAAGATGCATATGGCAATATGATTATCGTCGCATTCCCAAGGGATCATAGATTGTATATGCGAAAAGGAAAGACTTTGATCAGACTGCGAGGGTGCGCAGGCTGACCTGAGTCTTCTTCTTTCGGACATACGGTACCTTTTTTTACGGTTTTGTCGTGTCGCGGCTCATTTAACTTCTTCAATGTCGCTTAATGGCAGGAGTGGACTATAAAATGCAAAATTAGCTACCTATTCTCAGTTTTCCAATAGCCACCGAAGGGTAAACATCTACAGTAGCTCTTGTAGATTTATCTCTTATTTGATTGGCTGTTGATTTGCTGGGGTATTTACCTGTGAAAGTATTGACAGCTCTTATTGGCTAAACAGGACAGTGGTCTAATTTGCACAGTAGCTAAGCCACACCCACTTACTGCCTCATAGAGGTAGCTAATCCTCTACCGGGGGGTTCAGAAATCCTGCCTTTAACCCCAAAAGTTTGAAAGAAAGGAGATAATGGGCAATTCTCGGCAGGCAACGATCATCCCTCTCCGAGCTACACTTACTGTCGAATTCCGCGGGACACATTAGCTGCAGACATCAGTAAAGAGACGCCTACGTATCAACTCGCGAGCGCAGGCGTCCCCCATCCAACCACCTCAACCTCTGCGTCTCGAGAAAGGCGACAAACAAGGGCATCAGGAAAGAGCTGTCCGATGCAGCCATGTCCCGGAAAAACCAACAAAACAACTCAAATAAATGGAAGCCAAACTCCGCTAAGATTCATGTCACTATGACAAGTCAATCTTAGTTTTAGAATAATTTAGATATTTTACCAGATGAAATAAGGTTACTTTTAAATCAGCATTTCAGAAATGACCCCACTGCCTCTGAACTAGAATCAACACTGAAACATTGATTAACTGGGTTGATGATATCCTCGGAGACAATTTGTTCATCAGCAGTGATATCGGACCAAACCTTACCAAATCTATAGTTACAGGCGCGCGTGTCTGTATTTAACTTCTTCAGTGTCGCTCAACCCCAAAAGTTTGAAAGAAAAGAGATGATGGCAGGACTCGGCAGGCAGCGAGCATCCCTTGCCGAGCCACACTTACTGCGCATTTCGCGGGACACATTAGCTGCAGACATCAGGTAAGAGACGCCTACGTATTAACTCGCGAACGCAGGCGTCCCCCATCGAGCCATCTCAACCCCTGCGTCTCGAGAAAGCAACAGACAAGGGCATCAGGAAAGAGATGTTCGAAGCAGCAAGATCCCGCAAAAAAAACAACAACAACAAAAAAAACAACAACACCAAAACAACTCAAATAAATGGAAGCCAAACTCCGCTAAGATTCATATCGCTATGACAAGTCAGTCTTAGTTTTAGAATAATTCAGATTTTTTTTACCAGATGTAAATCAAATGGTTACATTTACATCAGTACATGTATAAAAGTAGTGACTCCAGTGCTAGAGAACTAGAATTAACACTGAAACACCGACTAACTTGGTTGATGATATCCTCGGGGTCAAATTGTCCACCAGCAGTGGTAGAATTTTTTACCAGATGTACATCAAATGGATAAGGTTACTTTTACATCAATATTTAAGTAGTGCTAGAGGACTAGAATTAAGACTGAAACACTTACTTACTGGGCTAATGATATCCTCGTGGGCAAAGGACTTCTATGCTTAAGGTGTGAATTTCTCCCATAATTAAAATCTTATACAGATCACTGATGAATTGAGCTGCGACACGACAAAACCAACAATGTGGTTGTGCGCCCAGCGCAGACTCAGATCAGCCTGGGCATCCGTCCAGTTTGATCAGATTCTTCGTAGAGTGCTCAAAGGGTAGCTAAGGGTCTAAGCTGCCTCCACGCGGACAGCGAAGACTCTGATCAGACTGGGCGGATGCCCAGGCTGATCTGAGTGCGCTGCGCGCACAACCACTTTGTTTGTTTTGTCGTGTCGCGGCTCAAATCTTAAAGGTTGTTCAAGAGCAGAGAACACATTTAAAAGAAGTACATGGGCAATACTTCGAAGTGTCAGCTACTCAAGCCTCTTTAGCGACCTATCAATATCTGGTGCCGAAAGCCACAGAAAGCAGACTGTAACTTCACATTTTTACTTAGGCAGTCGATTCAAAGACTTAATAGTATCAGAAAAGCGCCAAAATATTACAAAGCGATGATCTAGAATAATCTTAATCAATAAAACATCTGAATTCTCAGAATATATCCCTTGATCTCAAAGGATAAACAGAAAATATAGTCTGCATTATGGAAGGTGTAGGGGGAGATGTTTTACGGCCGCCAAACAGCACAACACCAGCTGCACTGAAGTAAAATTGAAAATTTTAAGCAGTCCATCAAAATCAGAGAACACATTCAAAGGAAGTACATGGGCCATACTTCGAAGTTCCGGATACTCAAAGTATAAAGATAGACAATGGTCAAAGCCTGTAAAAAAAAATCTGATTTCTCAGAATACATTCCTTGATCTGAAAGGACAAACATACGATATAGTAATAAAGTTGTCATCTGTGTGCAAATTCTTTTCCTTAAAGAGTAGACCCCATGTTGGAAGGGCAACGTCATCCAGAGAATCAAACACGAAGTCACAAAAGAAGAAGAACTATATAAGCATTTTGCTTCCGTTTGTATCCTTATATAGATATTGTCACAATATATGTAGTACATAGATTTTTCGAAATAAATATGTTTAAACCAAAAGAATGTCCCCTTAGTGAAAAGGTAAAAAAACATGCAGATGTACCCATAAGTCATAAATGGGGCGTCTTTGAGATTCAGTGTCTGTAAGTTGTTGTGTTATTGTTCAACGTCCACGGTAAACAGCTATGGTCATGTCGGGACGGTCAATTAACCTAAGCACACTAGTCCTGGGCAGGCTTAGACCTCCTAAGCGGTTAACCAGTACAAAGTGCACTTACTTTCTGCGACATGCCGTTAACATATATGCAATTGAGCCGCGACAAGAGAAAACCAACAAAGTAGTTGTGGGCCCAGTGCAGACTCAGGTCAGCCTGGGCATCCACCCAGTCTGATCAGAGCCTTCGCTATCCGCATGGCGGTAGCTCAGACCCTTAGCTACCCTATAAAAGCTTAGCGAAAAGTTTTCTCAAACTGGACGGATGCCCAGGCTGATCTTAGTCTGCGCTGGGCGCACAACCAGTTTGTTGGTTTTGTCGTGTCGCGGCTCACTTAAGTTTCAGCTTTCTCTTGACTATGTGAATAATCAAGAACTTAAGACCCTAAAAATTGTAAATGGCATATGGAAAAGCTAGTTTGCCTAAATAAATTAAAGAATTCTAATATAATAGACACAGATGCCAAATTGCTCTGAAGTGTCTGATTTTGAAAAAAATCTGATTCTGAAAAAAATGATAAAAAATAGGCAGAATCCGCAGACTAATTACACCTCAAATAAGCTTGTATCTCCTGTTCAATATAATTGAGCCACGACACGACAGAACCAACAATGTGGTTGTGCGCCCAGTGCAGACTCAGATCAGCCTGGGCATCCGCCCAGTCTGATCAGAGTCTTCGCTGCCCGCATGGAGACAGCTTAGACCCTTAGCTACCCTTTAAGTGCAGAGCGAAGATTCTGGTCAGACTGGATGAATGCCCAGGCTGATCCGTATCTGTGCTGGGCGCACAGCCATTTTGTTGGATTTCTCGTGTCGTGGTTCAAATTTATTAAAAGTGATATGAAAAGAGGGTGCCGACAAGGAAGACTTAAACAAGAATGCGCATGCGCGCAGTCTGATCAGTGTCTTTCCAGTATGCATGGACAACATATATGAAAACTGGGGTATCAGAAGAGCGAAGACTCTGATCAGACTTTCCGTATGCAAGGCCGAATCTGTGTCGCTTCTGCCTGTATGTGATGAAAGAAATAATAATGAGCCGTGACAGGAGAAAACCAACAAAGTTATTGAGCGCCCAGCGAAAACTCAGATCAGCCCGGGCAACCGCCCAGTCTGATCAGAGTCTTCTCTGTCCGCATGGAGCCAGCTAAGTTCTTAGCAAAGAGTCTTTTCAGACTGGGCGGATGCCTAGGCTGATCTGAATATGCGCTGAGCGCGCAACCACTTTTTTTGGTTTTCTCGAGGCGCGGCTCTTATTATGTTCTCGTGTTCTACCTAATATTATATAAAATATTTATATATCAAAAGCCAAACCGAAAGCTTATTGAAAGTATTTATTTCACTAAGGCGCGTGTTGTTATAGTGATATAAAGATCCAGACGTACCATTTCGTGATTTATAGTATTTAAGGACAACCTGACAACGGAAACGGCTATAAATCGAGATACGTGGGAAAATTCTTGCAGAATTTAAAATATTTTTCAATCCAAAATATATAATATCGGTAATTTCTCTAGAATCATTATAAGTCGCCAATTCAAAACTCTGCAAACGTGTTTTTTTAATCCAAAATACGCACAATAATTCATTCGCCAAAATTACTGATTTGCCTTAACGGTAAATTGTGAAACTACACTTTTGTAGCATCAAAAAGTGTCATTTGCGATTCCTCGCTTTAAATTTCAAGGACTATCATTCCAACTCAACTTTCTAATAGTATTTAAGCGCAATTTGATTGGCCAAAAGCGAACAGAATATCCGCAGTTAAAACGCAATATTTCCCTGCACAAGAAATCTTTAACTCCTTGAAACGTTTATTGCGGCTATTTCTAAGATACCCAGTTTAGGTGACAGTATTGAGATAAAAATGACTGAGTTGGAATTGTAAGAGACGAATATTATCTATTCACTTATATAGACTTTATGAATATGCGAATGACGGCAAATCATTCACTTACTTAACAGTTATTCAGTTTGTGAGTGATTAGGTGGCGGTTGCACATCGATAAAATCCACCCACAAAAAGAAAGAAAATAATAAAATAAATAAATATAGGCTCAAATACTGCGAGAAATCGTTTGATACAGTTCAAAGTTTTCCGGAGTCTTCTTGGTTTCAAAATGATGTCAGCTAGATATATTGTCTTCGCACTAAATATATATTTACATACCAGTGTTGATCTGGACCAAAGTCAAACAAACTTTCAAAGTGTCTACAAATTTCTCTTGGAGTTAAGAAATAACAGTGAAACAATGCCGGAATTTGTCGCAAAAGTTCAGGCAATATTCTGTCCAGAACTTCCTATTTGTGATTTGGAAGGTACACGGGAAAGAACTGAGGTTATGAAGACAATTCCAGAAGTTATGAAAGCCGGAAACCAGTCTATTTGGCTAGAAGATGTTCCAAACTTCGTTGGAGCTTGTTGTCTACCTTGCTCTTGCTCTAGTTCTTGTTACGAGAACAGTAACTGTTGCCCAACAAAACATTATGTCACTACGGATTTAAACAAAAGACCGGCAATTACAGAATGTATTTGTGCAACAGCAAAGGGTTATAAGAGGGAGCAAGGACATGCTGGTCAGTGTACAGGATATTTCATGGTAATAAAATGCTATGAAGATAGATCTGACATTATCACTTTAACCAAGTGTGAGAATCCTAATAGTAAAAGTCTTAATGACACAGGACCAGTTACTTCAGAGAAAACGGGACGAATTTACTGGAACAAGCATTGTGCTATATGTAATAATGATGCCGATGAACTTTTGGAGTGGAGGACGTATGTTGAATTCAAATATGATCTTGTTTTTAATGCACACGGTTTAGAGTTTCCACGATATCCTAACACATTTGAAGAGTTGCATTCTCATTTAAATTCTCTAGGAAACATTATTTATAAGCCACCATCAAATGTTTCGGTTGAAAATCTACAATGTATTGAAAAGGACGTTGGGTTTTCTTGTCAGAAAAATCACGGCGAAAAATATTCATATAACGACAGTTTGTTTCTTGATTTATGCAAACAATTTTATAATACTGTGGTCATTCAGTGGATTGCAAAATATTATCCCTACAGGAATATATTTTGTTTCTTTTGCCACGAATACACATTGGAAAGCCCAGTGAAATTAGATTGTAACTGGCAAGAAAAGTACCGATCCAGTCCAGGAGAAATGACTGCACTCCTTGATTATAAGACGGAAGGTCAAGATGAATATACCAAGCTTAACAAACCTGTGGAAGAATCAACAAATCACGGCTGTTCATGTGCAGAAGTTTATGATAATTACCAGGTAGTATATAGTCAACTCCCGATATCTTGAACACTGATATCTCAAAGTCCCTCTAATAAAAAATTATAGATTAGACACATTTCCTGTTTTTTTTTTTATCTAAAGTTCAGCTCTGAATGTCTCAAACTACCGATATCTCAAAGAAATTTTCTGGGACCAGAAAATTTTCTTTGAGATATCAGTAGTGTGGGACAAATTTGGAATTTGAGATATCGAGAGTTGACTGTACATTTATATATGGTTATTTGCAAGATTTGTAAAACTACAGGGCCCCCCTTTACATTATATTCCCTTCGTTTAAATAACTCTTCAGACATGTTATCGAGTGTGTTCATGTGCTGAAATGCACCAGGTAATATGAGCTTACATTTTATGCAGTTGTGGCATAGTTTGTTCGCCTTTCTCAAACCAAACATGAGTTGAAACATTCAAATGCAAATCTTCATATTTCAAAGTGAATTAAAATAGGGATCAAACATGTTTTTCGTACATTAACTGACGCCAGATTCCTCGGAAAAGTGAAAACCGAGCACGAGACCCGAAGTTTTCAACTTCTTTCGCGGAACTGGCAAATGTTAATGCATTGAAAACAGTATACTTGATAGCTATTAACGCATATATTTAAAAAATCTTGAAATTAGCAAAGGATATGAGATAGAGCATAAGATTGGCCCAAAATATTGAACCACATTGAATGTTGTTACTTGTGTAATATAAGTAACGACAAGTAACGAAGGCAGTATAACATATGCTTCAAATAATGGCGTCAAATTATGTCTCTATTATTTACGTTTTTACCACATATTTTGGCTGTAATACGTCTGGAGAGAGGGGCAATCGAGAATGAAGAATATGGCGCTTTATTTTGTTACCTCTTTGGTGCGCCTTTTTACTTATATCCTCTCTCCAGGACCAAGCGAATTACAAAAGCGAGCAACGCGTCATCTGTTCTTTCCAAAATAAATTCAGTTACCCCGGAATGAGAATACTGAAAGTTGCGAAGCTGGTAGCACGAAAATTGCCTTGTCGATACATGGTTTGTTTCCGTTAAAACAAGTCTGTTAGTAGCATGCGACGCCGATATTTATGCAAAAATATATTGATCAAACATGTTTGTTTGCTTTTTTTCATTAATTTCTGCCAAGTTCCGAGGGAGAAGTTGAAAACCGAGGGCAAAGTACGTAGTTTTCAACATCTCCATAAGGATCTACAAACGTTTAAGCATTGAAAAAATATTTTATTGCTATTATTGCTTAAAGCCAACGAAATATTGGTTCGAATTCACAAGATTTTGTCAGCGTTTGACAGACAATGCGTGAGTGCCTTCCGGGGCAGACCAATATGATCGTGCGACGTGACTTTTCGTTTCAATACATAGCTTTCTGCCTGTTTAAACAAGTCTGTTAATAGGATTTGATACTGTTGTTTAAAAAAAAAATATTGTTGGTTTTTTATCCATGGTCTTAATATTACCGAGATTGTTTTGTCATTGACATCGGAAATGAATGCTTTTGTGCACACTGACATCAATATTGTTGTACTTGACATTATGCCCGTCGTACATTGCAATCTTATACGAAATGCAAATATGTAAATACAAGAATGTGTCGAGACCCAGTCGAAAAAAGGGACAAAACAAAAGATAAGAACTAAACATTATTATACCTTTAACATAATTTACGATTCTTTTGCACAAGGTAGCGGAACGTAATTTAGTGTGCAAATAGTTTACCTGACGCGTTAGCCGGAATGCTGAAACATCGGCCACCAAAACAAAAGTAACGGTGCATAGTATCGAGCCTCCCACTTTATGTCAGTTTAATTGTTTTTGTTGTTTTATTGTTTTACGTCCACGGTAAACAGCTATGGTCATATCGGGACGGTCAGTTAATCTAAGCACACTATTTCTGGGCAGGCTTAGACCTCCAAAGCGGTTAACCAGTACTAAGTTCACATACTTTCGCAAGCAACTGACAACTGTCTTTTTTGAATCAGCGGAATGCCAAAACTATACCATATGGGCTCACATCATGGCAGTGTTCCTCTTTATATGTTGTCGAACTTTAAATATGGTTAATGGTAAATTCTGTATAGCTATATTATCTGTCTCTTTCTCCAGGATCTATGCAGACCTGTATATTGTCCACTGGGCGAATTTATGAAAGATTGCCGTTGTGTACAACCTTTGAAAAGATTAGCTGGTATGCCTGTAGTTCTTAAACTTAAGATAACATCAAAACAGAAGAACAATTTTCCGACTGACGAAGAAAAAATACAAACATTCCATCAAGCTGTGAGGACACTCCTGAAAACTACTGTCAAACAGGTCACCGCTAGAATAATTGCCACATTTAAACGAGAAACAGACGGAGAACAGTATTATCTGTGTGTAGTTGTGATTCGCTCGAAGGAAGGACAAGCTACAAAAGAAACAGTTAAACCATTTATGGAATACCTAGATAGTACAAAACATCTAGAATTCAAAAGTGACAAATAAATGTTTGTCTCGAGACTGACTAATAGAGTGCTGTTTTGGTCTGAAACCGATACCAATCGACGGACGATCTTTAAGGCAAAAGACCTTGGTGACCGCGACCAAAATCACACTCTAATACCCGTATACTCTAATGAAGACATAAAAAAGACACTTGTAGGACAAGGGTATTATCAACTTTTGTCACCGCTTTTATACTGCATGCAGGTGGAACTTTCTGAAAATGAATACATCGAGAAAGGAGGTCTTGTTTTCGTGAACCGTTCATCAGCAAAGACTCCAACGCCTGATTACTATCGCGTTTCCCAGGAAAATACAAGGATATGCTCTGACCGCTATTTTCAAACGTCAGGAAGAAAACCAGAAGCTATTTCTCATATACTTAGTTTATTAAGCTTTCTGGTTCAGTTTCTTTCGTATTAAAATATCGCCGATAGAAAACAAATCTACAATAGCAAAACACCATTGTACATGATTGACCATGTTTCAGTTTATCAATCACTGACGATGTTTGCCGGTTGCTGACAATGTGTCTCAATCACTGAAGACGTTTGTCAGTCACTGACGATGTTGGCCGATAACTGACAATGTTTATAGATCACTGACGATGTTTAACATTGGTTTGTTGGTTGTTTTGGGTTTAAGGCTCATTGAGACAGTATAACAGTATATATCTAGTCGTCTCCCAGAGAGAGAGGGAGAAAGAAGAGAGATATGATAAACGAGTAAAAAGAATAAAAAAAAAAAATACGCACCTACTGCAAGCTCAGTAGGCCCTTGCCCCACTATCATCCAAATTATTAGTACGCCCCGGCACTTAAAGTTACCACAGCATCAACGCCAACCCCGACCACCCCCACGATATTTGTCAGTCACTGACGATGTTTGTCAGTCACTGACGATAGCTGGCAACAATTACTTGCGATATTTGCCGATTGTATTGTAAATGTATATATATTGTAAATGTATATATTAGTTAACACTACGTATGCTCTATTGTTGATAAGAATTGACCTGGCACCCATGAATATTCCGTTCGCCTCCGTAAATTAATTCCCGGTGTCCGATCACGAACAGGTAAAAATGAGTTCAATATGCTTCTAATAAACATATTTCATTGTAGCAGGTGGCTCAGTGGTTAGACATTGAGCTTATAATCTTATTGTTATGGGTTCGAATCTCACTACCATCGTCTTTATAATCATATTTTGATGTACTACATATATATATGGGGTGTTTTTTCTTAAACCGGAGGGGAAAGTTTGTGATGCTCGGCAGGAAATTTTAATGTTTCCGCTATTACATTGGTTTGGTTGGTTGGCTGATTATTTTGGGTTTAACGGCCCTTTGAGAAAGAATTACAGTCTATATCGGGCAATCTCCCTAAGACAGGAAGAAAGAAAACAGATATGATTGGCGAAAGGAAAAAATCCAAACAACCCCAACCCGCACCTATTGCAAGCGTTGGCTCCTGTCCCACAATCAACCAAACTTATAGGACGCCCTGGCACTGGACGTTACCCAGCACAATTCCCGACCCGACCACCCCTTCAGCTATTGAACGAGAGGTGCACTAGCTTTCTACTATGTACATATAAATTCTACAAGAATATCGACCAAAAAACAACTCAGATCCAAAGAAAAATACTCTTTTTTTTCCACATGAACGAATCCAGGTGTCGCAAGATCGACCCCTCCCCCCCCCCGCTTCTCCAGTCTTTCGGATGAGACTTTAAACCGAGGTCCCGTCTCCATATGACCTCGTTGTTGGTGGGACGTTAAACCTGAGTTCACTCATTTCCACATGAAAGCATTTTCAAGAAAACCAAGCACCAGGAGGAGGAGGATCAGCTATTCAACAAATAATACAAACAGCTGGTGTCAGCAGGACAATTTTCAGATAACGGAAGGAGTTATAGAGAAACCGGTACATCTCAACTAAAATAGATGAGGGAAAAACGAACAACAGAAATTCGTTTAAAATTATCAAGTAACGAAAATATGCAGTTTCATTAAAAAGATAAAGGGAAGAAAATGATACTGGATTCGATCTTACGATATCGTTATCCACAGTCGGATGCCCTCACCACTACACTGTGGTAGCATTTAGAAATAACATACTGTATAATATTCAAGTGGCAGTATTTTGCGATGCATCATCGCTAAAACTTACGAAAATATCCGAGTGTATTGGCGGAAATAAATGAGTGCCAGGTCAATATTTATGAACAATATAATAATGCACTTCTTAATTTTAAAGTCTCCATAGTCCTATCAGCGGTAAAAATGCCTAAACTCAAATCATTGTAAAAAGCTGTTCAACCTTCACGTTTGGTAATAAAATGTGGGTTGGTGTGCATATATTGAGTCATATAACTGGCAAAAAGTAGAGAAAACAAAGTTTTTGAAAAATACCAATTCGCTGCACAAAATACAGTTTCCTGTTCTGGTTTCCCGTCTAGCAACTATATAAACATAGGCGGGATAGTGATTGGGACTCCACATTGTACATTGTATTTTTACCATTTTATGAAATCGAAAGTAGGTCATTTTAGTTTTAGTTGGCAACTAAAATGACCCAAATAAGTTTTCAAATCCTTTCTATGTGAAACTGAAGGACGTTTTATTTTTTAAAAGCTGGCTAATCCCGGTCATTTACGACACAACTATAGTGAGAAGCTTGCAGCGATACCTCATAATAAAATTTTTCATGCTGATAGAGCAATGGGGCCTTTAAGGGCGCGTTTACACGACCAAAGTTTGGTTTAAACAATATTTATTCTTTCAAAAATATACATTCTGAATAAATATACAATATAAACAAAGAGGATCTGAACGGAAGCTCTAAGCTTATAGAGTCCATTTCCTCGCAAACAATACAACAACATGCAATATACACAACATGACGTAATTTAGGTATATCATTTAAACATTTGTTACTGTAAAATCAGCAAAGTCATACTCTCATAAGAAGAAGAATAGAAAACTAAGAAGTTGATTCAAGTAATAAGATGTTATCCTACATTTGATTAAGCTACAATAGTTTTTATGTAATAGCTAGGGTTAAGAGATACGACAGACAGAATAAGAAGAAAGTACAGTGCATATCACTATCGGTGCCCCACGACCCACCCTCCCAAGTAGTGTATAACATTTCTTTAATCAGTAACAAGTCATTTCACTATTGTCTGCCCAGCCTTTTTCTGAAATAATAGTTATAGTAGTAATAACAAAAATAATAATAATTGCATTATAAGCGAAACGATTTGAACAAAACTGTTCAATTCGTTAGATGTCACTGTTAATATAGAATTTAAAATTTACAGTCATACAAAATCACCTAAATAATTATATCACTTTGTTTCATTTTATGTGTTTTAGCGAAATGATGTGAACAAAAAAAGTCAATTCGTTTGATGTCGCTGTTTATATAAGATTTACGGAGTCATACGAGATGATTTCAATATATAACACCTTGCAAAGTTTGCAAGCAATAGTGATTGGGTCTGTCCCCATCTACTGTGGCTTGCCAGCTATGCAAATTGTATAGGTGTAACGCATATGTCATGTCTGTAATAGCTATGATTTTTCAAGGATAACTTTGGTACTATCAATTGTTGAAATAAGTTGCAAAACTCACGAGCCAGAGTCGTTATGCAATACTGTGGGTCGCAAACTTGACCAATTGATATTAAACACCATAGTAATTACATATATCGGTCCGCACAGTTCACGAACGATTACGGCTACCTACAATGGCTCGTCAGCAAACAACATGTAGAACGTATACTAGAGACAGCTCTGAAGCAAATATCGCGCTAGGCAAATCGTTTTGTTGCAATTATATAAAGTTGTACGTGTTTAAAAATATTATCATTCACTGTAACGTTTTCGCCAGCTATTCCATTTAAAAGGATTGAAGCATTTAGCTGGTAAGGTAAGTTTGACAAGTACTGTTGTCTTTGATGTATATAATTAGGACAGTGCAACAGAAAGTGTGTCGGCGATTCTATCTGACCGCAAGAACAAAATGGGCTATCAACCAGGTTTTTCTGATATAGATGGTGTTTCAAAGAACTGCATTCCAGTCGCAGTCGCGCATGTTGAACCTGACCGATGCGGGAGAGCTGCATATTGTCATAATACTTCGGTGGATAGCGCTTTGGATTATTCAGTTTATACTTAAAGCTGCTGAGAGAAGTTGCATTTTTAATATCTTGGCTTAATGCATTCCAGTCGCGCAATGTTGCTGGGAGAAAAGAGGAAGAATAGGTGACAGTACGCGACATAGGTATAGAAAAGTTTAGTGAGTTTCTGACAGGATATCTATTCAATTGCATAACTCTGTAAGGTATAAGTTGCTAAAGGTATTCTGGAACTAATCCGTTAATCATTTTATAAAGTTGATAAAGTTTTTGTTTACTACGGCGTTTCTGTAAGGTTTCCCATTATGTGTCATCATAGAGTTTTTGAAAACTACAGAGTTTTGTTCCACCTGTAACGAGCCGTGCTGCTTCAAGTTGTATGTTCTCAATTGTTCGTTTATTTTCCATTGTGCAGCTATCCCAAACAATGCTTCCATATTCCAGTAGAGGTCGAATAAATGTTGTATAAATTTTTTGCAGAGAAGGTCTGTCAAGTAAAAATCTAAGACGCCTAAGATACCCTATCCTTTTTCACGCTTTTTCAGAAATAGCTTTTATTTGGTTAGTCCATGTAGCATCACATGAAAAAATGAGCCCAAGGTGTCTGTGTTGATTTACCTCTTTAATTGGAGAGTTAGCCATGAAAAGTTCAGGATGATTAGGCTTTATGCGCTTTTTGCTGATTATTAAGGAGACTGTTTTAGCGGCATTAAAATCGACTAGCCATTCGCGTGCCCACTTAGAAATGTTGTTTAGATCGATGTTAAGTTCTATTGCTGCGTTAATAGGACAGTCAACTATTTTGAATAAGCTGGTGTCGTCTGCAAATAGTCTTATATTAGTTCTCATGTTTAGTACAATGTCGTTTATAAATATAAGAAATAGTGTTGGCCCCAATATTGATCCTTGTGGGACACCAGCATTGATGTGCATCCAAGACGAGCTAGAACCTTTGAAACAAACGCGTTGTCTCCTATTACGGAGATAGCTTGAGAACCATTTTAATATATCGCCTGAGAAACCTATAGATTTAAGTTTAAAAAGTAATCCCTTATGCCAAACTCTGTCGAACGCTTTACTTACATCGCAAAATACAATACGAATTTCTTTTCCCTTATCAAGAGCATCTAAAAATGTGTTATTTAGGTAGACTAGTTGGTTGACAGTAGAATCTCCGCTTTGAAATCCAGACTGGAAGGGAGTAATTACATTGTTTTGTTTGAGATAGTTTGAGATGTGCTTGTGTATGCATCGTTCCATAACTTTGCCTAGATAGCTGAGAAGCGAAATTGGTCGATAGTTGCACGGTTTAGTAAGGCTATCTTTTTTATGAACTGGTACAACATTTGCATCTTTCCATAAATCAGGGAACTGTTGTAATCTTAGTGATTTATTCAAAAGTTGTCTTAGTGGAACAATAAGTTGATTTGCACCTTCTTTAATGAGTTTTGGACTGATGAGATCCGGACCAGGGGCTTTATTTGGTTTTAACAGACTTATTGAATCTTTTACATCCTCGTCAGATATGTAAATGGATTCTAAACTAGGATGGTCTGGTGTTACAAAGTTTGGTAATGTTGCATTGCTATCGTCAATAGTTGCCTGTTCAGTAAAGTAAGTATTAAGAACTTCGGATATTTCAGTGTTTGTTTCAGCCAGCATATCACCAGTTTCTAAGTAGGGAATCGACTGCGTGTCTGAATTTGGATTTAACAAGTTTGTTGAAATCTTGTACCATGATTTTGAATTTAAGGTATTATCTTTAAGGTCATTAGCAAGTTTTTCATTATATTTCTGTTTAGCATCTCGTATTAAAGTTGTAACGGCATTTCGTTTCTGTCTAAATTTTGTCCATGCTGTTGCATTATTTAGTCGTTTAGCAGTTTTAAATAACCTTTTTCTTTGCCGTATTTGCCTTTTTATATAACAGTTGATCCATTTGGGTTCCTCCGGTCTGACTGTTACCGTTTTGTTAGGAATTGCAGCTTTCGCAGACTCGATAATCACAGCGGTAACTTTATTAACAGTTTCATTCAAATCGGGCGTTGACAGAACTTTGCTCCAGTCAGTTTCATTTAATAATCGTCTGTATTTATTGTAGTCGCCTTTGTCATACAACCATATGTGTCGCTTAAAAGTAGTTTTAGAGGGTTTTCTAAACTTTAAGACTAGGAGTATAGGACAATGGTATCTGATAAGGTCCGGTACAAAGGGAGAAATTACATCACTATAGATTACACTGCGGGGTTGACTTACGAGGGTAAGGTCTATTAAAGATGCAGAGTGCTCTGTATAGTTTGTAGGTTCCTCTATGAGCTGTTGGAGGTTATAAGATAATATCAATTGGGACATTTTATTAGTTACGTCATTCTTCAACAGTTAAAGTCGCCCATGATAACTAAGTCTTTAATTGATGATGTGCTCATGTTGTCAAAGGACTGGTCAATAAGATCCCAATACTCAGTTCCAGAATTAGGAGGTCGATATAAGCCACACAGTAAAAACTTATGGGACTGAAGTTGAATTTCAATACATATTGCTTCAATGTTATCATATAATAACTCGGGTCTGTTAACTGAAGGTATTCCAGTTTTGGTATATATAGCTACCCCTCCCCCGTGTCGGCCTTCCCTGTCTTTTCTGTACGGACAATTAAAATTTGGTATCATGATATCATCATTACTTATATGCGACGAAAGCCACGTTTCAGTGAAGATAAGAACATCGTAGTTTTGCATTTCCACCTCAAGCATTGCCATTTTAGGTAGAATGCTTTGAATGTTTAGATGAATTATACTTAGATTTTGGTTAATCAGAGCCGACATATTTGAATTGGAGGAAGCGTTTGAGGATGAGAATGAATCTGGTCCGGGGTTAGGATGGACATCGCCTGAGATGAGTAGCAACAAAAAGACGAAAATATTAATGCATGCAAAGATACCGATCAGCCTTTTAGTGAAGAAAACATTTTCACTTTCTCTCTTCCCAGAAACTAAGCGTCTTTTTGGATACATAATACGTTTATCAAACGTATTCTTAAGTGACAAATGTAAACTAAACGTAGCTAGGTTATCACCCAGTAAGATCGCTAAGAACAGGCAGACAGCAGTAAGTTTATGACTTGACATGGCTATGTGACCGCGATCCAAACCAGAGCGAAGACGAACAGCAGCGGAGGAGACGATAGGATCTGAATTTACGCTAACCATTGTCAAATGGAATCAGAAGAAAAATCATATTGTCTTCACCACTCACGCTCGTCAGCGCAGCAAGGATCTTGGCAGGAGAATTTCTATGAAGATTTACGCTGGGTGGGACCTGGAGCACCGAAAGGGAGAAAAAACAGAGAATAAAAAAAATCATGAGATGTATGAATATGTCTATCATAGGAACAATGGGTAATGAATGAGAAGGTGGAATGCTTCAGATTATATGTATATACAAATATGTATGAAGAGTCTATTCTGAGACTGACAAGACAGCAAACACAGCTATGGGGAGTGGAGAAAAAAAAAAAAAAAAAAAAAAAACCTATTCACGCTTAAGGACTACCCCTGTGCTATCTACTAAGTGAAAATGTGCTACTATATCTCCAGAAAGCACACGACGGTGAAACGACGCCGCACCGGCGTAGGATCGACGTCATGACGTCGCATTGGCGTCATTCCGACGCCAACCCGACGCCATCGCCTGCTGGGGCGTTACTGATAACACATAGGCATTGTTCAGAGATTACGATGCATATTTTTTTAATGATCATCTTATGGCGAACTCCAGGCAAACAGAGAACAAAATTATGGGGTGAAAAAAAAAAAAAAAAATCCCCATTCACGCTTAATGACTACCCCTGTGCTATCTACTGAGTGAAATGTGTTTCTTTATCTCCAGAAAGCACACGACATCGAAACGACGCCGCGTCGGCGTAGAATCGACGTCATGGCGTCGCATTGGCGCCGATTTGACTGACGCCAATCCGACGCCATCGCCTGCTGGAGCGTTACTGATAACGCATGGGCAATCTTCCGAGTTTACAGTGCATATTTATTTAACGATCATCGTATGGCGAACTCCAGACAAACAGAACTATGCGATGTCTCACTAGAATCGTTTCAGAATTGCTTCAGAACAAGACAGTAACGATTAATATAAAATAAATCTTCCCAGAGCTTTTAACATACTAGAGCTCTACGCCAGTTCTCCTCTGCAAAGAATGAGATTAATAAAGCTAAAACTGATAAGCCTGCAATTTGAAATAACTCGCAAAAGAATACAATATATTATTGTGTGCTTTTGCCAAATATTACTTGTCGTCAGAGGGACGCCAAATATAAACCAATAGTCAGAAATGGAGAGAGCTCTCAGATGCGGGAAATAAGGGGAAACTCTATGAGTCACGTCACGCAAATGGGCTGCCTCTTGCATATAGGATAAAACGAAATAAATTGAAAACCAAAACGAGCCCCGATCAAGCTGCGCGAAACAAACATCGCCGTAAGGCACCCAGTTACGCGTCATGCCTCAGATACAATGGGGTGAATACCGGATTTTCCTTGTGCATTAGAACACCACAGTTACATCTTGCATCGCCATCACCACATCCACAATTGACCTGTTTATCTTGAAATTGGACAGATACATAAATTACGAAAATATATGATTTCTAACAAGAATAGAGCAGATTGATCTGGTTCTACACTATATACACTACACGCTTCGGCATTCAAGTCCATAATACTGGGGTAAATACGGTATCAAGTCTGATATAAAAGTAAAATGGAGACCATATAAACATGTGTCTGTATTGTCTCTACCTTACTCTTTCCCTCATCCCAGTAAACCTGGACCAGAGATGTGACTCACAATAGATAAGGAGAAGTATCAAGTCTCAAACAGATGGACGTTCTGCATAGGCCTTTTTGCACACAGGCCTTCAAAGTCTGACATAGTTTGCAGCAATGTAATTATTGTTGCACAAGATAACGGTCTCTCAGTGAGCGAAACACACTAAACGTATATACAAAAAGGAAGGCAAACAATTTTTGTATACCTCTGAATAAAAGTTAAGTTGCAGGTTTTACACGACCGCAAAGTCCACTAGACCTAGTCTCCAAGACGGATATTTTTTACAACATCAAGCTCATCATGGGAAGATACTCTGTGAATCTTCCCACGAAGATCCTTGACAAGGATTCTACCGTCCGTTGACCAGGCACCCTGAAGACATGGCGGTTGTGACTTGACCAGCATACGGGCATCAAACAGGAGTTTGCTGCGGAATTTTGTGAGGTCCTCATTAATGAAGATGCCTTTCAAGTCTGACTGTTTAAGACCGGCCCTGTTGGTATAAAGTCTTTCACGCGCTCTATATGTGGCAAACTTCACTATTACATCTCGAACCTTGGCTCCCGGCTTACCAATACGATGCGATCGATCGATGTCAGCGGATGATATGTTCACATTTAGGGTGTCGGCAACTTTCAGTACAATTTCATCTGTTGATTCGTTGTCATGCTCTGGAAATTTTGTAATGCGGAGACAATTTCGACGACTGTATTGCTCTGCGTCGTCAAGGGCTTGTTCAAGTTTTATAACTCGTCCTTTCAATGCAACGTTTTCACTTGTTAGGCGCTTAATTTCAGAGTTTAACTTGTTCATATTTTCATCCATGGCCTCTTTAACGGCCTCTTTCATAATGGATTTAAGTTCGTTGCGGACAGAAAACAATACATCACTATGAATTGCGGGCCTCACAATGTCACTCAGTTTCTGGAGTTCTACTTCAGGTAGGGTCAGCATATGAGTTTGACTCATGACTTCCGGTTCAAGAGAATCCATAGGTTCAATAGTTGTCATATCTATCACGGATTCAGGGTCACTCCCAGACTCACTATCAGATTCGGCTTTATTTTTCTTAACAAGTTTATCCTCCGGAGAAAATGGAGACGATAGTTCACGTTTCTTGGATTCAGTAGTTTCAGCTGATTTATTTGGTGTACAGTCAACTGGTTCCTTCATAATACAAGCATCCGCAGACAAAGGACAAAGGGCATAACTTTTGGTGAACAGTATACCCAAAGAATCGTCGAACGTAGTCCTAGTACCGTTAGAGTTCACCGAACTTTAGGACAGCGTAGTATAACCAACAATAGCAATAACCGTTATATGACAAAAAGTGTCATTGATTCAGTTTCTGTATCTAATATAAGATTCAATTACAAGTTTAGGATGCCAAAAACACACTGTTCAGACTCACTGTGATATTTACTTCATCGTATCCAAAGTTCCACCTTCAAGAATTTCTAAAAATCACATAATCAGTATATTTTCAACAGCGATGAAAAACCTAACTTTCCGCCATGTTGATCACGTGACCTGCAAAGTAGGTTTGTCACAGAAAAATTTGCTCGTGTAAATGCCAAAATATGACAATGTTTCTTTGACAAATATATATATTTAAGTGACTTCGATCAATTAAATTTGTACGTGTAAACGGAGAACTTTGCTAAAGATTATGTAACAAAGAACACTGCTACAAGCCTGGAAAATGTGACAAAGATTTTGTTCATCGCTGCAGGTAACTTTGACGAATAATGTGACACTGCAGCAAATATTTCATTGCCAAAGTTTATGTGACAAAGATTCTATGTCACATTTTCTTTAACAAATAATTTGCTTCGTATAAACGCAAAATGTTTGTCATACTTTCTTTGTTAAAGTTTCTGTGACATAGAAACTTTGCTCATGTAAACGCGCCCTTAGGATATATTTAAGCTGAAGATTCGTTGATAAAGGACGGGTTACACTTTGGCCGTTTTTGTGCCCACGACCGATCTTGATAAAATTTATGTTGATAAAAGCTTGGCATTTGGCAGTTTATATAAGCACATTTTTAAGTTTGCGGTTTCATAAATAATCACGTGACTTCCGGTTTATTGCATATGGGGTGCTGAACGGGGTACAATAACTACCTGCGGTTTTTCTATATAATCAGCAATTCCGCTGACATATCAGCCCTCCAAACTGACAGGTATAATACTTTTGGTTCTTATCCACAGTCTAAAAGAGATATTTCCGCTTAAAACATCTAGTAAGGAGAAATTTTATTTGAATTTTTACGAAACCTCAGAACAGTAGATTTTACAAGTGTTTATTAACACAATAATGAACATGTAAAGCGTTTGTTTTTGTGAAAATAATGAAACAAATGAGCAGGAAGTCGATTATAACCCGACCGATATTGTTAAGCAAATGCATTCTTGGCGAAACGCTTTGCACGCTTGTGCTCTGGCAAGTGCGTGAAAAGGTCATCAACCTTCTTCTTTTATTAAGCATTATTCACTACTTATATATATAATGAAAGCTTCATCATACCAAATATTAATAAACACGTATGAAATATTATGTATTTATGGATGCTACACAGGTACAGATGTTTAAATGTTAGACAAAATCAGTGAACCAAGAAATTAAAGTCACGGGGACCTACATGTAGTACCAAATGAGACGCAGCGCTGATGTGACTTACTATTCCAAGTCCGAGGAAGATTCAACTAAATATTAGTTCGAAATAAAACATTTATTCAATGGATCCTGAAATACAAGTCACAATGACCTACAAATAGTATGACGTCATTTGCAATATCTGACTGAACAATTGTCTTAAGTATGATGCATATATAATGTTGAATATATAAGAAAAGAACAGTGAACTTTTAAATATATGTCACAGTAACCTACAAATAGTATGAGGATTTTTTGCATCGTTTGACTGACCAACTATTTGTTATTATGTTGCAAATCCAAAAACCGTGTTGAGAAATAAGAGAAAATCCTGGTCCATGCATAAAGTTTAAAGACTCAGTGTGCATGGATGCTTTGCAGTTCCTGCATTTAATGGATATGATCTGTTCAAATATCAGCACTCTTATCCCATGCAAAATATCAAAAGAGGTAAGGAAAAAGCTCATCCAAGTAACTTATCATACAAAGTTAGTGGACCAAAGTTCAAGGTCACAGAATTTTACAATGCATCAGCGACAGGCAGAGGAAAACATCATCTAACCACGTCGCAACATTATAACATCAGGGGTTATATCACAGCATGATGATGGAGAACATTCAGTCTAACGCCTTACATACGCATATTACGCCATATTAATATTGTACCGAAACGCATACCCAGCGCTGCGCCTTCCCCCCTCGCCCCCTCCCCCCCCCCCCTCCACACACATACACACACATCCTTGGTAGGGGCATTACGAACACATACTGCATAGATGAACACTTTGAGAAAGATGTGTTGTGTCGAATAATGCCTCTATTTTCTATCAGTTACAAAATATACTGCTGCAATTTTTATATAAATCCTTTAGTCTAGTGTTGGATACATGAAATTTTACCCCAAAAGTTTATTTTTCGTTTACTCCTACCCTCGTAACCACTATAATATAACCCGATTATGATAAATATGTATATGAGGAATAATTATATATAAAAATTGTAGTGGTAACGAGGGTAGGATGAAGTGAAATTTGGATGCATAGTGGACGTTGGTAGTTCAGATTCCCATAGGCTCAATGTTAAATGTTGCAGACAGTACATGTATTCAATCGCAGCATTAACCTAAAAGGCATTAAGATACGAGAAAATGAAATGGTACAGAATAAGCTAGAAACATATAGCTAACATTTCTGCATGTTTTTGTGGATATCTGCCTACCTTCGAAAATCGGATTTTTCAGTGGGCACATTGCAATAGTAAAGTGTAACTCGTCCTTTAATACCATCTCCGCTGTAAAGTAAAATACATATATTATACAAAGGGCATTTGGAAAGTACGTAGCCTGGCACCGTATCTCTACAATGACTTGACAAAATACTGTCAATGTATTTACTTATAGAAACAAGAGTACATTTCGCTAGTCTAGACGTATAAAAATCATAATGTCTGAGTGATCATTAATGACACTGGCTCCTTGTAAATCTAAGATATATCATATCAAAGGTATCATATTTTAAATTTGAAAAATGGATTTATCTATGGTTATAGAGATATAGTAAACAGTAGTTTAACACAAAACTTTGAAGTAAAAATTGACGAACGGACTAATAGACGGACGCCGAACAAATAGACAAAGGAATTGCTGAACGGACGTCATTTTAGTAAAAGAGAAAATTCATATATCCCTGAAATATATCATATGCCGGGTGTATAATTCAGACATTAAAATGATTTGAAACACGTACATTACAATATAAAATCCCTGGTATACAGAATGGCTTAAGGACCATGACCTTTGACCCCGTTTTGTCCCGATACATATTGTCTGTCACGAATTTCCTTATCAAGTTCATTTAGGAGAATAACCGATTTATTCGTACCACACGGACTATGACCTGTTTAAAATTTGCTGGAATTTTGTAAATATTTGAATGAATTAAGCCGCTTTGCACACCTCGCATTGTAGCTGAAAAGCAAATATCTCTGGCTAGAATATGGTTGGTGGCAGTGTTTTACAACACAAATTTGTACTTAATATTACAGTGAGAGACTGGGCAAAAAGTACTGAGGGTATGAGACTGTTGCAAATAGGGACAAAACAGTGTTTGCCCCATGGCCGAAAGCCTGGAAAAATCCCCGCCCCATTTCATCCCAAGGGATTCTTTCCTTGTAATTGGATATACCCCGTAGGCTTTGGGTCCCCGGTCCTTGACTATTGGTCTTAATGGTCCATGAGCCCCTAAAAACTGCCCGTCCCGCTCCCTTCCCCCCTCACTACCCCGCCCCCATATACACCATGTTCCCCTTCCCCATCCCGATGATCATTGCTCCTATCTACAACAGTGATCTCCCCATAACATTAATGCATGTCTATTGCAACGTGCCTTCCTCTTGAAGATACCTTTCAAACATGCCTTATAGGCCCCCTTGCTCTATCAGCATGAAACATTTTATCTTGACGTATCGCTGCAAACTTCTCGCCACAGTTTCGTCATTGTAAATGACCGTGGTTAGCCAGCTTTATACAAATAAACCATCATCACGTTTCACATAAAAAAAGATTTTTTAAAAACATAAATACCTCACTAAGTTCATTTAACACGAGAACAATTAGGAGACAAAACAGAAGACGAAATCTGAAGAAATTTTATTCCAGAAAGATAGATTAAAACTGAAAGTCTAACAAAATAGTCTAAACTGAAACAGAAAATAATTTTTTTCAGGATATGCAATAAAACTCTAGGATCGGGCAAAAAGTAGGGTAGGTCGGAAGACCGGTAACACACATATTATACATGACCTCACGTGAAGAGGAAGGACGATATGGAAGTATGATCAAGGTTATTATATTTGAGCCGCGACACGAGAAAACCAACAATGTGGTCGTCCGCCCAGCGCAGACTCAGATCAGCCTGGGCATTCACCCAGTCTGATCAGACTCGTTGCTAAGCGCTTAAAGGGTAGCTGAGGGACTAAGCTACCTTCATGCGGAAAGCGAAGACTCTGATCAGACTGGGCGGATGCCCAGGCTGATCTGAGTCTGCGCTGGACGCACGACCACATTGTTGGTTTTGTCACGTCGCGGCTTATTTATTATCGACAAATACTGTCTTAAGGTGACTGAGAACATACTTTATCAGGAGACGTAGACTGTATAACAGAAAAAGATTACTTCTTCAATTCTTGAAGCAGCTTCTAATTCTATACCTAACGAATTAGTTACTATTCGACCAGAAGACCCGCCATGGATGCATAAGGAGATAAGAAATTAATACGTCAGAGGAAATCTTTCCACAACTCACTGATTCTCAAGAAAGTGTAACTTTTGGGTGGTTAAAAAATCGAAAAAGTAAACAAGTCATATAGAAATCACTCACAGTCATTTCCCAACTTTGGTATCTCACGAAGCTAAATCTAAAGTATTGCACAGTAAATATCAGGTGAATTCAGGTAACGACAGACAACGTGAAGGCACTACAACTTCTCTTGAGTATTTTACGAGTCGTATGTACCAATAGACTTGAAGCAATTGCCAGAAGTATAAGGGTATAAAACACCGTTGAGGCAAGTGATTTTGTTTAAGACGAAGTTGAGCTTTAGAAATCTTCACTCTGTTGTTTCTGAAAAAGCAAAATGCTCTTCTTCTACCAAAAAGAAGCAATACGATCTCACTGTACTTAACTAACATGAAAGAAAACTATTCCTGCAAAACACATAAAGTAAAAGATTTGAAATCCTCAGGGAAAACTCCTGTTTTAAACTTTAAAACTTTAACCTGTCTGTATAAAACGCATATGCTTTATAGAGCATCTAGAATGGTTACACTGCTATTCATGTCTTCTGTACTGTCCCGTAAAATACAGGATCTTAAAACGTGACTGTGAATTGTTTGTGTTTAGATACAAATATTAACATAAATGCTAAATGCGGTATTGTTACATGAACAAGTTCTATGTTTAACCACAGAAAAGTGTTTGCATTACAATTTGCCAGCCTATTTGCTTTTTTTATATCAGCATTACTGCCTTGCATTTAAAGTTCTTTATCTCAGAAAAACTTGAAATCTCAATAGTTGTAATATGAGACTTTCCGACAAGAATATTTCAAGATACATGCATCTAAAAGTCAGGTATCTTTAAATTGTGTATACTATGTTGTTATATGATAAAATATTACCATAAAATCATCTAGTGAAACTTGTTTTAAATTTGTATTTTACGGGACATTAATGTTATATTTGATCGCACGATTTCTCCAGTCTTCCCACTAGGAAAATATCCAATTGGTGATGACAATAACACGTATATAACACTCACAGATAACTAAACCACAGAAGAACATCATTTCTAGCGCCATATAAATTGCGAATTAGGCAATTTATTTTTGCAGACTTGAAATTTGACCAAATTTTCCAAGAAAACAAATTAAAATTACAGATTAAGAGAGCAGATTACTCAGTCTAGGGAAGAGAATAAAGACACATATATTATAATTAATTTAAAACATAATTTCTAATCCTCAGGTTTGTCAGAACGATTTTTCTTTAAAGAACTGCTATTAAATGTAACTGTATTTTACGGGACACATTTCTGTATTATACGGGACTGCTCGAACGTCGATTTATTGCCTAAAAATAGACCACAGTGCATCAGTGTTTCATTTTAATTGCCTATTACAATCAGTGGAAAATATTTAGCGCATATATGGACATATCAAATTGAGTTAAAGAAGTAGGTAAATACTAAACGAATATTTCGTTGAATCATGAAATCATAATATGAAAAATTCAAAAACTGAAATTTTCTCCCATGTTTTCAATATTTTGCTGCTTCTGATTGGCAGAGCATGTGTACATTTTAAAATGAATAAGACAATGTGCCCATTTTACGAGTGTATCAGCTTCTTGCTGGGTCCATTCCTGTACTACTCAGAATTACTGTCCCGTATAATACGTCCCGTAAAATAATTTTATGAAACGTGAAACTTATTTTCTACGAAGCATATTCGTTAAGGGTTATGATAGTTGTCCAATGACCAGTAGGGGTTGTCTCCATTCCACGGCAGGCAATAGGTTTCTTTCTTGTTTATATACTCGGTGACTTTGGCTTGACTCGTAAAATACATTTGAAAAATTACGTTTTTTCAGAATACTAAGGACGCGTCAAAACAAAATTTGAATTTAGTAGATAGTAAAAATAATATTTATGGCCTGTCAGGGTGACTGATTATGACCTCCTCGGTGAAAAAACAAACCTTGTTAGCCTCATCCGAAACTTATGAATGCTTTGTGATGCTTGGACTCGTAGAATACAGATAACTCAGTGACAAGAAACGGTCATGAGTTAAACAAAGCATTGTGTTCCAAAGTATACCCATTAATCACTAGTCGAAAGAACTCGATAAAAGCAACCTTTCTAAGTCAAGACTATTTGCTTCACGCCGAAAGTCTTCAAAAGAATTGAAGGCAAATTTTGACATCTTTAATTATGACACGCAAAAAATAGGGGGGTCCCTCAGTATTAGGTATGACCATGTGAGTATTTCCGTGTATTTGAATCAATATTGTAACTTAAATGTTTTAGGTAGTGGTTGAAACTTCAGAGCATGCACTTATTTGATTTAAGAGATAACTCAAAACAAAATTATTCATGCGTTTAAAGCAATGACACCACTCGTTACACTTTCTTGAGAATCAGTGAACTGTGGAAATTTCTCTACAGAAGAAGGTGATTGAAAAATTTACAAAGGGGCGCATTTAAATGAAGAGCGCCTTCCTTAAAAAAACGTGGATTTACTAAATCAGGGCCTGTCTAAATCTAAATGTGTGCATGCCGTAAGGCTGAAAGATCTGATTCTACATGTACACATCTCTGGTCTTAATTACGGTAAAGTAAGAAACAGTTCTTAAGGACATAAAAATTGCCAAAAATAAATATGAAAAACATATAGCAAATATTTTTGAAAATAAAACTAGCAATGTTAAAACTTGCTGGTTTTGTCAAAACAAAGGCTTTATAATATGGATAAGTCTTCTGAAACTACACCAACCTTAATACATATCAATAAGGAAGCTGAAAGCGACATTGACAAGGCTGAAATTTTTAATTCATTTTGCGTCTCACAGTCACAACTTAATGACATTTCAACTTCATTACCCGAGCCTAAACATCCCCAGTATGATTAGCTTGATTCTTCACAAAGTCTTTGATATTCTAAACGATCGTGACATTTCGAAAGCTTCTGGCCCTGATTTAGTAAATCCACAGTTATTAAAGGAAGGCTTCTTCATTTAAGTGCACCCCTTAGTAAATTTTTCAATTACCTTCGTTCTGTGGGGAAATTTCCACAGCTGTAGAAAGAAGCAAATTTGACACGAGTGTGTAAGAAAGGTGATCGTCATCTACCGAATAATTTTCGTCATATTTCTCTTATCAGTTATATAGTAAAAGTTATGGAACGCGTGATTCATAAGCATGCATGCCACAATTGTTTAGAGCATAATATTTTTACAGCCTTTCAGTCTTGATTTATCAAGGGATTCCACAACTTATCAACTTTTAAGATGTTTATCATTCATTTTGTGAAGCTGTTGACTCGCGGAAAGAAGTTTACGCCGTATTTTGTGATTTTATCAAAGCATTTGACAGAGTTTGGCATAAAAGGCTTCATTCATAAACTGAAAAATACATTTTTTTTCAGGTAAGATATTGGAATGGTTCTCTGATTACCCCTCTAATCGGCGGAAGAGAGTTGTATTGAATGGAAATGCTTCAGATTTTAGAGCATATCAGCTGGAAAGCCTCAAGACTTTATTTTAGGTCTCTTCTTATTCCCTATTTATATTAATGATATTGTTGAATCCCTTAAATGCAACGTAAGGCTTTTTGCTGATGATACCAGTTTATATATTATTGTTTAAAATCCAGCCGCCGATATTCTCACTTCTAATTTTATACAGTCAGGTACATAACCTTTAAAAGTTAAAAAAATATAACTTGAAGCAGTTAAAAATTATCCTATTTACCACTAATGTCAAAGTGAGGCTGTAGAAAATAACTTATTTAGGTTATGTCTGAAATTATTTAGGCCAAGGTCAGATTTGCAATCTCCAAAACAATAACTGTTTTAAGTTAAAAAGTAGTTAATTTCCTGATCTCTAAGGGGCTTGCGTACCAATTTCTAGACGATGCGTACAAAATTTTATTGCTTAGTCATAAAGTTATGTAAGAGATATTTCAGGGAAAATTACCCACATGACCATAAAAATTGCTATTACTCCAGAATATTAAGATGAAAAACGTCACATTAGCTTAAACAGGTTACTTTTGCTATAGTAGCCAAAAATTATAACTGCTTCAAGTTATTTTTTTTTAACTTTTAAAGGTTATGTACCTGACTGTTATAGTTGCATGCATGGTCAAAGCAATGGTTAGTGAACTTTAACCCATCTAAAACCGAGTTGATGATTTTCTCAAGAAACGTTATAAACCAATGCTTCCTCAACTAGCAATGAATACTATTTCTATAACTGAGGTAACTGATCGCTGCCACTTAGGAATAACTTTTTCTAATGATTGTAGTTGGAATGCTCATATTGTTGAAATTACAACTTAAGCTTGGCAACGTATCAATATATCAAGAGCTTTTATAAATTTAAACTTGATCGGAAGTCTTTGGAACGAATGTTTATTTCATTTATTAGATCAAATTTGGAGTATAGTGGGGCAGTTTAGGATAATTGCAGTAATGAGTAAATGAAGACAAAAAAATACTTGAAGCTGTACAAATTCAGGCTATGAGACTTATAACTGGTGCTTCAAAATTATGCAGCATCTCCAAACATATCAAGAAACTGATTTCATTACATTAGCTAGGCACCGTGAGCTTAAGAATTTACTAAATTTTAGAAAATGCTGAACGGTTTAGCCCTGAATACCTTAATCGTTTTGTACCATCCCTGGTTCAAGCTACTTCACGAAACTCGCTTTGTAATTCAGACAATTTTAACACTGTCCATTCTAATTCTAACTTATAATTCATTTCTTCCCTCCACGATAAGATTTTGGAATAATCTCCCTTTATTAAAATGGAATAGTACATCACTGAATGATTTTAAGAAGAAGAGAAAAAACACATCGGGGCAATGCATTAAACCACCCTAATATTTTGGCGATAGACATGCTCAAATATATCATACCAGACTAAGACTGGAGTGCAGCTCTTTAGGATCTCACCGTTATCATAAAAATGTGGTTGATAATCCATTATATTCTTGTGGTGAAGTTGAGATAACTAAGCATTGTTTAATTGATTGCCCTAACTATTATCAAATACGTAACCAAACACTGGTTGAGGTCTGCACTTTCCTATTAAATTTTTACTCTGTGGAGACGCAAGTTTTTTTTTCTTGTGACCAGAACGAAAGTATTTTTAAATCAGTTCATTTTCCAATCGATTTGCAGCTCCAAACTAAATTCATGTATTACTATAACTCCAGCTTTATACTTTTTCAGCATATCGTCCCTCTTCCATCCATTGTTAGGATTTACGGTTGTGTGGTGGATGAACCGCTAGACTACCAATCCAGGAATCATAGGTTCGATTCCCTGCTTCTCCGGTTTTTCGGATGATACTTAAACAAATGTCCTGTCTTCGTGTTGCTGGGATGTTAAACCTTAGTCAAAATTTTTACCTATTTTCAATTTTTCAATGTCAGGGCTAGCCTTAGCAATACAACCCATTAGGGGAGAGTCGGGTAACTTCGGACAGGCGGGTAAATTCGGACATATCATGGCAAACAGTGAAAATCCAGATGAGCGTATTATGAGCCGTCTCATCTGGATTTTCACTGTTTGACAAGTTAATTAAACAACTGATATATAAAGGAAACAATGTCACTGTCCGAATTTACCCGCTGTCCGAAGTTATCCGACTCTCCCCTATATCAAAACAACCGAAGCATCTCAATTTTTACCTTCAGATGGTACACAATAACAAATTGAGCCGCGACACGACAAAACCAACAATGTGGTTGTGCGCCCTGTGCAGACTCAGATCATCATGGGCATTCACCAAGCTTGACCACACTCTTCGTTAAGTGCTCAAAAAGTAGCTAAGGGATTAAGCTACCTCCTTGCGGACAGCGAAGACTCTGATCAGACTGGGCGGATGCCCAGGCTGATCTGAGTCTGCGCTGGGCGCACAACCACATTGTTGGTTTTGTCGTGTCGCGGCTCAAATAGGCAAGAAAGACCACTGTTTGGTTAACGGTAACAGATAATGGTCACCCATCATACAAAATCAATTTTTTTTCACGAGAAAACTTTTTGAACGACTATTTTGAATTTCTAAAATTGTAAGTAACCAACATTACCTCTTTTCACATTCTATTAGCCATAAGATATATAATACAGAAAAAATAGTGTTTACAGATTTTGAATATATCCAGTCTGTCGAAGGACTTGGGTTAATCTATGTTCTAATTAAAACGCTGTCTGGCCACATAAAACATCTGCGTTTGACATATGATTAGTGTGTTTACAATAATAATGCACTGTATTATGATTTTTTTCTCCAAAAAATCCCTAGACTGTCTGATATAAATAATGCGGATCAGACCAAACATAAAATGAAATCAAGTACAGTCAACCCTTGATATCTCGAGCTATGAAAACATCTTTAAGTTGGTTGGTTGATTTGATGCTTAACGTCCACGGTAAACAACTATGGTCATGTCGGGACGGTCAGTTAACCTAACCACACTATTCCTGGGCAGGCTTAGACCTCCAAAGCGGTTAACCAGTACTAAGTGCACATACTTTCGCCAGTAACTGACAACTGCCCTTCTTGAATCAGCGGAAGGAGAAACGAAAGTATGTGGCCAGACCGGGATTCATCTTTAAGTACCCTCTTGTATCAAAGAATATACTTTGGACACATTTTTGATTTTCTTTACAGTTTAACTCATGCTCTATTCAACTACAGATAGCTCAAAGTAAATTTTCTGGGTCCAGAAAATTTACTTTGAGGTATCAGTAGTTTTGGATGAACTTCGTTCCTGAGATACAGAGAGTTGACTTTATAATATGACGTAGCATCTGAGAGTGTAATAAAGCCATGCATTAAAAGTGGATTAAATATGCAAATTACGTCGTACTGTTATACGTTGGCGTCCATTAAAACGTCGCGTTTTCTAATGGCGAAATCGTGACGTTGTTGGTGCAAATTTTGCTAATAAAACGCTATTTTAGTGTCATATGATAAATAGAATCTTGCATTCGTGCTCCTGAATTATTGAATTTATTAAACTCGTTGGAGAAAACCGATAAGATGCTCGGCATAGCCTCGCATCTTATCTTTTTCCCCAACTCGTTTAATAAATTCACTAATACATGGGCACTCATGTAAGATCCTCTATGTCTATTTCCCAAAATTAGAAGCAGAGCTACACTACTTGCACCTCTTATACATGTAATAGCGCGACTTTTTGTGGAAGGGTGGTGGGCGGAGGAGCGGATTGAGATGGAACAAAGGTGGGTCAAAGTGTTTCATGCAGCCACCGGTGGCACAAAAATACGATTTCAACTCATTAAGTCAACTACAAAAAGTAATGCTAACTCATATGATGAATTTTTGAAAAATAGAGTGCAAAGGTATGCAAAAAGAATTATAGAATAAGCACAACAGATTATGAAACGGTTTTACATAAAAACAAAGCAGAGGTGACGTAAATTTTTGAGCCGCGATACGAGAAAACAACAAAGTGGCTGTGCGCCCAGCGCAGAGTCAGATCAGCTTGGGCATCCGCCCTGCCTGATCAGTCTTCGCTGTCTGCATGGAGGTAGCTTAGATCCTTAGCTACCCTTTAGGCGCTTAGCGGATGCCCAGGCTGATCTGAGACTGCGCTGGACGCACACCCACTTTATTGGTTTTCTCGTGTCGCTGCTCATATATACACAGTCGTCTAATCAGATAATAACGGTCAACCATCGATATCTTAAACCTGAAATTTTTTCTAAACTACTGATATCTGTAAGTAAATTTTCTGGTCCCAGAAAATTTACTTAGAAATATCAACAGTTTGAGATAATACAGGAGCTGAAATACAAATACAATTTGCAAATGTGGGCAAACTATAACCTTTGACATAAGAGGATGCTTTGAGAATGTAGATTACAAAAGAAACTTTAAACAGAACATACGGAGGAATCTCAAATGCAAAACAAGACGGCCAATAGGCCCTGAATCGCTCACCTGTGAAAAAGGTGAAAGGTCAAACTAGGGTCATCATTTGAACAAACCTGATAAATTGCAACAATTTCCAAATGGTTCTGAAGAAGAAGATTTTTGAATATTTTTTATGTATTGCTATGGTTTTAAACCCAGGACCCCCTGGGGTAGGGCCATTTTGGACCCTGGGGCCATCATTTGAATAATCGTGGTAAAGGACCACCAGGCAATGCTACATACTAAATTTCCAGCATCTGAGCCAGTTTGTTCTGAAGATGAAGATTTTTGAATATTTTTCTATATATTTCCATGGTTCAAACCCAGGATCTCCTGGTGAAGGGCCATTTTTGACCCTGGAGGCCTCATTTGAACAAACTTGGTAAAGGAGAACTAGGCAATGCATCATACCAAATTTCAAGCATGTGCACTAAGGGTTTCTGGAGAAGAAGATTTTTTAAGTACATTTTAATTTCGAACCCAAAACTCCCCGCCCCAGGGCCATTTTAGATCCCAGGGCAACCATTTACACAGACTTTGTAGGAGTTCACCAGGCAATGCATCATAACAAAATTCAAGCATCTGAGCCAAGTGGGTCTGAAGAAGAAGATTTTTGAATATTTTTCTATGTATTTCAATGGTTCAAACTCGAGACTCCCTGCTGCGGAATCATTTTGGACCCTAGGACCATCATTTGAACATACTTGATAAAAGACTACAAGGCAATGCTATATATTAAATTTCAAACATCTGAGCCAAGTGCTTCTCAAGAAGATTTTTAATGCTTTTCTATGTATTTCTATGGTTCAAACTCAGGACCCCCTGGTACGTGGCCATTTTAGACCCTGGAGTCATCATTTGAACAAACCTGGTAAAAGACCACTAGGCAATGCTACATACCAAATTTCAAGCATCTAAGCCTTGCAGTTCTGAAGAAGAAGATTTTTATTTATTTTTCTTTGCATTTCTATGATTAAAACATTGGACTCCCTACCAAGGAACCATTTTGGACCCTGGGGCATCCATTTGAACAAACATGGTAAAGGACTATTCGGCTATGCTACGTATTAAATTTCACGCATCTGAGCCTTGTGGTTCTGAAGAAGAAGATTTTTAAATATTTGTCTATGTATTTCTAAGGTTTAAACCCAAGAACCCCTGGTGTTGGGCCATTTTGGACCCTGGGGCCGTCTTTTGAACAAACTTGGTAAAGGACCAGTAGATAATGCTACATACCACATTTCAAGCATCTGAGCCATGCAGTTCTGAAGAAGAAGATTTTTGAATGTTCTTATTATGTATTTCTATGGTTCAAACCTGTAACTTCTTGCCCCGGGGTTATTTTGGACCCTAGGGCCATTATATGAACAACCTTGGTAGAAGACCACTAGGCAATGCTACATACCAAATTTCGAGCATCTGAGCCAAGCAGTTCTGGAGAAGAAGACTTTCAAGTACATGCATATTTTAGTTTCGAGCCCAAGACCCCCCACCCCAGGGCCATTTTGGAACCTAGGGCCACCATTTGAACAAACTTGGTAGAGGTCTACTGAACAATGCTTCACATCAAATATCAAAGCCCTAGGTCTAGCGGTTTTAGGGAAGATGTCATTTAAAGCAAATTGTTGACGCCGCACGACGCACGACGGACACTGGGTGAGCACAATAGCTCACCCTGAGCCTGTGGCTCAGGTAAGCTAAAAAGACACAAAGGTAAAGCATACCATCAAAGGCCCCGTTGCTCTGTAACCAAGAAACGTTTTAAAATGAGATATCGCTGAAAGCGTCTTACTACAGTTTCCTCATTTTATATGATCGTAGGTGGCTAGCTTAAAAATTGAAATGTCCTTGAGTTTCTTATAAAAAAAGATTTTTGAAAATATATAGTTGGCAACTCAAATGACCTACTTTCAATTTCACAAACTACATTTTATGGTTAAAATACAAGGTGCACGAGGTAAAAAAAAACAACAAAGGACAGGCGTTTAATAGATGGTAAAAATACAATGTAAGGCATGGATCTCATTTATTGTCTCGCTGCTGTGTAATTTCGTTGCTCAATGGAAAGCAGAAATGAAACCCGTATTTTTATGGACAGACCTGTTTTTTTTTTTATTATTCATTTTTTTTTATTTGCGAGAAGTGAAACAGAACAGAACAGAATTTAAACAAGAGGGCCATGAGGCCCTTAATCGCTCACCTGAGTATGGTGGCCATGTAGGTCATGTGACCTAGACCGCTTGATAAATTTTCGTTCCATCAGCCCCTGGAGGCTGTGTATGATATTTGGTTACAATTAGCCCTGTGACTTTTGAGGAGACGTCTTAAAATTGTCAAAATATGAGAGACATGGGCCAGAGGTCAAAGGATGACCTTGACCTCTTGTACCCGCAAATCTTTCATGTACTAACTAAGACGACTGTATATACCAATTTTAAGGCCAAAATCTTCTAAACTTTCCATGAACTCTTATGTTCTACCATTTTCCCGTACTTGACCATGCCTTGTAAAATCTTGATAGTACTCAAGTACCTGATGCTATATACCAAGTTTCAAGGCCATCGATCACTTGGTTCTTGAGAAGAAGATTTGTAAATGTTTTTGCCATATATGGGCATGGTGGCCATGATGGTCATGTGACCAAGACTGTTTGAACAAATTTTCTTTCCCTCAGCCCCTAGAGGCTCTGTATGAAATTTGGTTGCAATTGGCTCAGTGGCTTTTGAGCAGATGTGTGAAATTGTCAAAATATGAGAGACCAGGGTCTAAGGTCAAAGAATGACCTTGACCTCTTGTACATATAAATTTTCATATACTCATTTAGATGACTGTATATACCAATTTTCAGGTTTAAATCTTCAACAGTTTCCAAGAAATCTTATGTTCTAGCATTTTCCCATATAAAAGCTACAAAAAGCAAATTTGACCTTACCGTAAAAAGGTCAAGGTCAACCAAAGGTCATTTTTTGAACAATCTTGGTTGTACTTGCGTAAAGAATGCTACATACCAAGTTTCAAGGCCATTGGCCTATTGGTTATGGAGAAGAAGATTTTCAAAGGTTTTATCCATTTATGGACATGGCGGCCATGTTGGTCATGTGACCCAGTCCGTTTGAACAAATTTTCGTTCCCTCAGCCCCTTGAGGCTCCACATGAAATTTGGTTACAATTGGCTTAGTGGATTTTGAGGAGATATGGGAAATTGTCAAATTATGAGAGACCAGAGTCTAAGGTCAAACAATGACCTTGACCTCTTGTTCGCATTAATTTTCATGTATTTATTAAGGTGACTGTATATACCAATTTTCAGGTCAAAATGTTCAACAGTTTCCAAGAAATCTTATGTTCTGGCATTTTCCCATATAAAGGCTAGAGAAAGAAAATTTGACCTTACCGTGAAAAAGGTCATGGTCAACCCAAGGTCATAATTTGAATAATCTTGGTAGTACTTGTGTACCTGGTGCTACATACCAAGTTTCAAGGTCATTGGCTTATTGGTTCTGGAGAAGAAGATTTTCAAAGGTTTTATCCATATATGGGCATGGCGGCCATGTTGGTCATGTGACCCAGTCCGTTTGAACAAATTTTTTCCCTGCCCCCTAGAGGCTCTGTATGAAATTTGGTTACAATTGGCCCAGTGGCTTTTGAGGAGATGTGTGAAATTGTCAAATATGAGAGTCCAGGGTCAAAGGTCAAACAATGACCCTGACCTTTGGTACGCATTAGTTTCATGTACTCATTCAGATGACTGTATATACAAATTTTCAGGTCTAAATCTTCAACAGTTTCCAAGAAATCTTATGTTCTAGCATTTTTATTTTCCCATATAAAAGCTACAGAATGCAAATTTGACCTTACCGTATAAAAGGTCAAGGTCAACCCAAGGTCTATATTTGAATAATCTTGGTTGTACTTGCGTACCCGATGCTACATACCAAGTTTCAAGGCCATCGGCTTATTGGTTCTGGAGAAGAAGATTTTTTTAGGTTTTTACCATATATGGCATAGCGGCCATGTTGGTCATGTGACCAGGACCGTTTGAACAACTTTTCGTTCGTAAGTCCCCTAGAGGCTACATATGAAATTTGGTTACAATCGGCCCAGCGGTTTCAGAGAAGAATCGTTTGAAATTGTTGACGGACGGACGGACGAAGGACGGACGCCGGAGCCTTACCATCCTATAAGCTCCCCCGGAGCCGCTGGCTCAGGTGAGCTAAAAAAACTGATACAAAAAAGCACAACAACCGACATATTTATTATCATCAATTCTGAAAGCTCTATGGTTTTTAATGACTTCTGTTTCAACGATTTTTGACCAATGGCAGGACCATGGAGATGCATTTTTCCATATTATGTAAAATACACAAAGTCCAAAAAAGATTTCCACAGAAGTGACACATTTTTAAATGGGAAGATAAGCGACAAACGTCGATGGACGGGTCACAAATGTCACCTGAAGAAAAAAATACATGCATATGTTACAACATTCACCAGGATACAAAAGGCTTTAAGTATTAGTACATGTAATTAAATAACTTGAGTATAATCATTAAGTTTTATCTGAGAAAATCTGATGTTTCTGTTAAAAAAAGTTCAGTTTGTAATGTCACTGAAAAATTGGCGGAGCATGGTATACACTGTTTGCCATGCCTGCACTGTTACCATAGAAACTAAGAGTTCATATTGATATCAAGGCGGCGTCATCGAGAAGTCATTCTGCCTAGGTACTAACACAACAGCTGTTAATTCCATTGTTGCTATAGTAAGAAATCTATGGTGTCATATCACTTTATATAATGCGGGAGAAGCATGGCATACAAGGTATGCAATGATCTTCTCGAATAATAAGCGAGATGAGACCTGAAATTCATACAATGGAAAGGTTTGTTTTGTCTCAAACCTCTTATTCATTCTCAAATGAGTTTATTCTCTGTTTCATATGACTTTTATCATTTTTGAGAGAGAGAGAGAGAGAGAGAGAGAGAGAGAGAGAGAGAGAGAGGTTTTATGTCTGCACGTTATCATGTTAACAGACCTGACCCGATCCAAACTGATGCTGGGCTAACTCTGCTCCCAGAAACTGCTCCAGTTTTGGGGGTACGTTACAAAAACGCCCACCAATTGTATTAGCTACAGACGATAATGATTACTGCTTTTGAGACCTGCAATTCCTTGGGTTGTAGAAATGATCTTTGAATTGTCATATAGAAAGTTTATAATTCGATAAATCGAAGGAAAGTTTTTAATTAAATAAATCGCCTCATCGTTTTCGTCGGCATGCAGTCCTTCAAATATGTCCGCTTCCACGGTCACCAACGACGACGTCATAAGTTACTGATACCAATACTAATGTGTTCTCCAGCGTCAATTAGCGAATGCTGAAGCAAACTGGTTTACATTGCTGTTTGCAAACAATTATCATAAGATGTCCCCCAGAAGGCATATGACATCGAAATGACGTCGTACTGATTGATGTTGATGCGTCATTTTGATGTTATGTGACCGCATGGTCCTGACAAAAAAGAGTGGTATAGTTTATCAGACAGTCCGAATTCCGGAGCACCCCGAAAACACTGGTTCATCGACCATATTGTTCAATTTCAAAAATGTCTCTTGGGATATACAGTAGAAAAGTTTGCCTTTGTAAGTATCTGTAGCAAAACATTGTAGGCTATTGTGTAAGTATTTCTACAGTTATAATACAGCAGATCTACATCCAAGAAGACTTGCTATTTTCGTTTATCATATGACGTCGCAGCTGAGAGTGTAGTAAAGCCATGCATCAAAAACGATAATCCACCAGTGGATTAAATATGCAAATTACGCCGTAACGTTATGCGTTGACGTCCATAAAACGTCGCGTTTTCTAATGGCGAAATCGTGTCGTTTTAGTGCAAAATTTGCTGATAAAATGCGATTTTAGTGTCTTATGATAATTAGAATCTTGCATTCGTGCTCCTATATTATTGAATTTATTAAACTCGTTGGTGAAAACGATAAGATGCTCGGCAGAGCCTCGCATCTTATTTTTCCCCAACTCGTTTAATAAATTCAACAATACACGAGCACTCATGTAAGATTCTCTATTTCTTTGATGTGTTTTCTTTTGTTTGATGTGTCCCTTCCTTTAAGAGGATTTTCATTCAGAACTTATTTTTTTTTCTTATTTGGTTTTGCTACAGAAGTGTCATACAAGAGAGTAAGTAAAATAGGCCGCGACACGAGAAAACGAACAAACTGATTCGCTCAAAGCGCAGAATCAGATCAGCCCGGCCACCGCCCAGTCTGATCAGTCTGCGCTTTGCGCTTAAAGGGTAGCTAAGGTCCAATTTCACGTCACCGATAAACCGAGAATAAAGGCCGTCGGATGCTTATCTTCTGGATTTCGGAATGAATTTTACGTGCAAATATTATTCTTCATTGTGGATGAAATTGCGGATTAGTTTCAGCTTTCAAAAACGAAAGATTACGGACTGACTAACCTTTATGGATGACTTTGATGATTTTGTAAAAGTAATTAATATTTGTGATGAGCCGCAATATAATATGACAAAACAAACAAGTGGTGTGTGCATCCAGCTAAAACTCAGATCAGCCATTGCCATCCGCCCAGTCGCTTTCCGGATGGAAGCTTAGATCAGCCTGTGCATTCGCCCAGCCTGATCAGAGTCTTTGCTGTCCGCATAGAGCTAACTTAGAGCGTTAGCTGCTCGTTAAGTGCACAGCCAAGACTCCGAGACTCTGATTAGACTGGGCGGATGCGCAGGCTGATTTGAGCTTTAGCTGAACGCATATACCACCTTGTAAGTTTCGTTATGTCACGGCTCATTAATGTTTGAAAGAGCCCGAAAAATCATTTTCTCATGCTTGACCCTTTTGAATATACCCACTGGGCACACAATGTTGAATCAACATTGATTCAACCTAGATTCAACGTCATGACGTTGAATCAAGGTTGATTCAATGTTGAGTCAACGTTATGTGCATGCTGGGTAACGATGGTACAGAAGAATTTGTGGAAGTAGATAACTGAGAGGGCTGAGTAGATCATAAGGCACCGAGTGGAGGACCTACGACTTTACGGGGCAAATAACATCATGCCGATCGAACAATTTCTTGTTTCTATGAGAAACTCGGCAACGGGTTGTTTGTAAAGGGTCACTTCTCATTTGTGTGCTTAGCCGTTTTATGCGCCTCTTGCATGACTTTATTCAGAGGAGTGGGGAGGGGGGAGGACTTATGTCTTAACAGAACCGGTTCTATAACATGTTTGAGCAGTGTGTAGTCATGTGACAGGTATCATATAAAGGCTTGGGTGGGAAATAGTTTTTCAGTTTTGGACGGACGCACGGCGCCAAGTGTGTGCAACTATGGTTACGTACCGTTGAGCCACTTGGGTAACGTCGATTAGAGAATTGAACAGAACAGAACAGTTTTTCAGTTCTAAGCGAGATTTCTGCCCGAACGCATCGTTCGATAGTCGAAGTTATTTAAATTTTGCAAAAGTTTGTATTTTTTAGTTTTGTGAGACTCTTGTTATATGTAAAGTGAGATAGCACTCTCTAGATCGGGGGCACTTGTTTGGGATTTTTAAATTCCTGTTATCCGAAGTAAAGGAGCATTCGTTGGTGACAGAATGGTTTTGTACTTTGGGTTTAGGCACTTGACAGCTTGTGCAGACGATCTTGCTGGTCTTGAGCATGGATAAACCTACCCCCCCCCCCCCCCACTTCCTAAAAGGGAGTAGGGTTGGGTAGCCCGCTCGCAGCGGTTCTATAAACGTTTCATAATAAAGTCTCCTAATTCGCAATATATATATATATGGTGTATTTCAAAATGATAAGTATATTTGGGAATTACGCTAACAAGCAGTTATGTATTCAGCATCATATCATGTCATATGAACGACACTGTGTCCATCATATACGTGTTTCTATGGAACCACTGTCGACGTATAAATCTTGCTATCTGCAAAGAAATCTTGTCTTATTTCTTTATATAAGACCTGTATTTTCGAATTGACTCAGAATTTGACTAATGATCACATAGGCAAAAGCATATTTAATCTTTAGTGTAAACAATATACTGCACAATTTCAAGCAATACAACTACACAATACGATAACCGTTCCTCAGTCGCATGAAGAGGATTCAGAAAAAAGTATTGTGGCATATTATACATTTTAAACATTATTTGAGCCGCGACACGAGAAAACCAACACAGTGGTTGTGCGCCCAGCGCAGACTCAAATCAGCCTGGGAATCCGCCCAGTCTGATCAGAGTCTTCACTTTGCGCTTAAAAGGTAGCTAAGTGTCTAAGCTAACTCCATGCGGACTACGAAGACTCTGATCAGACTGGGCGGATGCCCAGGCTGATCTGAGTCTGCGCTGGGCGCACAACCACATTGTTGGTTCTGTCGTGTCACGGCTCATTTATTCTTTGTAAAACATTAAGTAGCCTCCTTGCAGATATTTCTGACTTGATCGTAAAAGTCTGTCTAGCTAAAAGTCAAACTCTACTGCCAAAAGTTTCACAAAAAAGTGCTTGCTTTTTGTACAAGAAAGTACTTTTTGAAAAATGAATTTTTCAAAAGTTCATCAGAATGAGAAACAACTGTTTTAATTTTCTAATTGTTCAAGAAAACTCGATGGTTGCATATTTTACAGGTCGGACATTAAAACCGACGACATACTTCCGACGTTAAAATGGTCAAACTACCTAACTTACAAAGCCGGCTTCGTTAAGTCGTAAAAACATTGACATTACAAAATATTTTAGATATACAGACACGGACCAAATCAGAGGTGTTATCCGGTGCTCGCGAGTTGTAAGCATCACCTGTCTATTCACTGTCTTCATCGAGACCTGGCACATCCTTTTTAAGAAACGGAACCGACCATCAAAATGGCGGACCGTTTGCACACATTCGGTAGGTTCTACATTTGACTAATGCGTACGATATATAGTCAAATTTTCTGACTATATATCTTATGCATCAGTCAAATGAGACATATCAGGGGGCGATGAATACTTTTCTTCTTATAAAAACCATAAACCAGACAAGAGATTTATACACAGTTGTCTGGGTCTGGGACCAATTGAAATGGGTATCATGTTTTATAGAAATGATAAGAAAAAATAATTGACGTTTCATAGGAAAGTCAAAGAAATATTTGGGCCACCACTTAAAATAAAGACCGAACAAGAACAATACTTGGAAAAGCGCCGATCCGAGCGAATGTGTATATTTTTCGCCGCATCACTGCCTGTTTTATATGGTGAAATGAATTCTTCTTTTCCCGATATGGCTCGTTTCAATGATGCGTACGATATAAAGTCAGAAAATTTGATAAGAACGAAGCACCTGCCTAGCGTGTTTGAACGGTGCGCAATCTTTGGTGGTCTGTTCCGTTTCCTAAAAAGGATCTCGATCCAGACAGTGCTATTAAAATATACGCATCATATCTATATATCTATGGAATAAGTATGTGAAAATGAAAGTCCGGTATTTTAAAAAAAAACTTACTATGCTCCGACAGAGGCCGACAATTCGGAAATTACAATTACAAATACTCTTAATGCTAATCTCAAAAGTTTACATTTGTCTCTCCTTAAAACTGAAGCATCCACAGACTCCAAAACTCAAGATGATTCTCATGTCAAGTATAGACAATTTTGGCTGGTTGGTTGTTTTGGGTTAAACGGCCATTTGAGATAGTATTTCAGTCTATACCCCAGAGACAGGGAAAAATATTCAAACATCCCCACCCGCACCTACTGCAAGTACAGAGGTCCTTGTCCTATTTTTATCCCAATTAGTCGGTACCCCGGCACTGGAAGTTAAAAGCCAGCACCATCGCCCGAACGACGCCACAAAGTATAGACAAGCTGGGGCCGTATTCATAAAGCCACGTAAGTCGTTGCTATGCGGTTGCTAAGGCTAAATATCTATAAAGGAGATTCCCTACAACTATGAAATTTGGTCTGGAGGAACAGTCTAGATTCCCTACAACTATGAAATTTGGTCTGGAGTAACAGTCTTACAAAGACTGTTCCTCCAGACCAAATTTCATAGTTGTAGGGAATCTCCTTCAAAGAAATTTAGCCTTAGCAACAGCATAGCAACCACTTATACGGCCCCAGAAGCCATTGCCTGATAAACGAGCGTACATCAAACAGTCTAGACAAAACCGTGTGCCCCGTAGGAGGACTACTAGATCACGAACACCCTCTAAATTACGGACCTTTTTGCACTTTATATGCAATTACCATCTATTTCCGGGTGATAATTAGAGAATGTGCATGTGTCTGTCTATATGGCGCGTTTCGTTCTCAGTTGCCGATCATCAGCGAAATGAAGCAGCAGTTTAAATTCGCTGTTTTTGTTATAGCGATTATTTCTACTGGATGTCTTTGGAAATATGCTTGCGGAGAAGACGACGATTATGGTGTAAATATATACTGAACTACAAAATAACGCACCACTTTTATTTCTTTTATCTATATTTTGTAGGGCCTGGGTACGGAATATACTAATATACAAGAAAATTTAATCAAAATTCAGTTATGCGATAAACGGAAATGGAAATACCGGTTCACCAGTTGTTTTTTTCTGTTCTGCGTTAGACCCCACCGGTAGAAAGTTTGTGTTGTGTTGTGTTATTGTTTAAAGTCCCCATAGTCCTATCAGCGATAAAAATGTCTAAACTCAAATCATTGTAAAAGGCTGCGCACCTTTTATGTCCGGTAACAAAATGTGGGTTGATGTGCATATATTGAATCATATAACTGGCAAAAAGTAGAGAAAACAAGTTTTTGAAAAATAACAAATCGCTCCACAAATTAAAATTTCTGTTCTGGTTTCCCGTCTAGCAATGCAATATAAACGTAGGCGGGGTAGTGATTGGGACTCCACGCCTGTACATTGTATTTTTACCATTTTATTTAGTTTAAAGAAATCGAAAGTAGGTCATATTAGTTACCAAATAAAATGACCCAAATAAGTTTACAAGCCCTTTTTATGGGAAACTCAAGGATGGTTTACTTGTTTAAAGCTGGCTAATCACGGTCATTTACACTGACGAAACTATACTGAGAAGCTTGCAGCGATTCCTTTTGATAAAATTTTGCACGCTGGTAGAGCAATGGGGCCTTTAAAGTCTCCATAGTCCTATCAGTGGTGAAAACATCTAAACTCAAATCATTGTCAAAAGCGGTTCAAGCTTCACGTTTGGTAATAAAATATGGGTTGATGTGCAGATATTGAGTCATATAACTGGCGAAAAGTAGAGAAAACAAGTTTTTGAAAATAAACAAATCGCCCCACAAAAAACAATTTCCTGTTCTGGTTTCCCGTTTAGCAATGCTATATAAATATAGGTGGTATAGTGATTTGGGACTCCACGCCTGTACATTGTATTTTTACCATTTTATTAAACGTAATGAATTCGAAAGTAGGCCATCTAAAATGACCCAAATAAGTTTTCAAATCTTTTATATGTGAAACTCAGTGATTTTTTTATTTGTTTAAAGCTGGCTAATCATGGTCATTTACAATGACGAAACTATAGTGAGAAGCTTGCAGCAATACCTCATGATAAAAAAAATTATGCTGATAGAGCAATGGGGCCTTTAAGAGGTGTCTGGTTTATTTTTATGTATCATTTTTATTTCATTTGGTTTGATTTTCATTTTATTTAAAAAAGAAATGCTCACTTGTCTAATGCACATAGTGAAGACCCTGATCAGTCGCCGCGTTTTACGTCGTCTGATCTGGGTCTGTACTGTTTGCCTATGTCCAATTTATGGGACGCTAGGTATTAATAGGTAAAAGATGGCTCACTTTCTTGGGACCCGGCAAATATTACTTCAAGATAAATGGTTATGATCCTTATACTTCTACAACGCCATGGTTTTATGTTATTTTGTAATGCGAAACGGTTAACAAGATCCTAGAATTTTAATTCATATAATTTGAACGACTCTATCCATTATTTTAGGGGTAATCAATTTTATATAAAAATCGCTGTAATTTTTACATAAACAGGGTAGACCCTGATCGGACGCCGCCTTTTGTGGCATCTGATCTGGGTCTGCACTGTCTGCCTATGTCCGTTTTATTGAAAGTTAGGCATTGCTGGGTTAACTTTTGTAGTAGAAATTTTGCATATAGCTATCCCTTCTTGTCAGTGCCTTCAATTCGTATTATTTATCAGTCACACGAAATTGCATGCACCAAGTATGGAATAGCGCAACCATAAATATAGCAATTGAGTAGATAAAATGAACCGAATTAGTTTTGGGACTTCCGGTTTTATAATGGAAACCACACCTTTGCTACGATCAGCTCTCTCCAATACCAAATAGTAATTATAATATACCGAATAAAATAATTATAAAAGAAAACAAATAAAAATGAAGTGAAAATCATGTAACTGCTCAATCGACCAAATCATTATTTTCCATCAATTATTTAATAAATGAAAACGAGACAGTACTGCAATATATAGGACAATTTTTGCATTTGAAACTACATACTCTAGGGGCCAAAATCGCCTATCTTGCCAAAATAAGGGTCGGAGGTGGCACCCTCTGCTATACTTAGTTTGAATGTATTTTTGAATAGTCTAAACCTTCAGAAACTAGGTTTGATTGTTCTGCTCGCCAAATTTTATTGTCAAAATAGTCAAATTAAGCGATGGATATGACTACCTATAGTGAAGCAAATATGATTCCATGAGTGGCATAGAAAAGAGAGATAGTGGTCCACGTGGTGTACCATTAGTTTTTATATATGAAAATACTTGTCTTGATCTGTAGTAATCAGATTCAGCGTTTGCCACCTTGGCAAACCTTGCATAACTCTGTACTGGGCAGTAATATACGTTACCTTATTAAATTTTAAGTATATGAAATAAGAATTGATGAGAAATATGCTGTAACGATTCAACTGTATCAAATGTCAATATTTTCTGTAAGAATAGCCAATATGCCATAAATTAAGCTACTCAGAAAACAATTAAGAACCTCGGGTCTGTTATTTTCGTTCTAACAATTCATTTATCCCTTGAAAATTTAAAACATAATTTAAGTGTTTATTTATTTATTTTTTTTGTTTTGTTTTGTTTTTACAAAGACTGTGATAAAATGACCCCAATATTAAATTTTCAATTTGTCTAACTGGCTCTTTTCAATATCTTTCCAACAAATAAATTTGAGATTCGTAGTCTTTATACTTGGTCAACCATGAACTGTTGAACAAAGGCACACCTATTCATTGTTAGTGGCTTCAAAGTCATTTTTCACGCAATTGTTTGACAAAACATAGCTAATAAGCTATTTAAAACTGAAACATTTGACCTGTGTCATTAAGATCATACTAAACATGATACAACACAACAGTTTAAATCAGTTTTGACCTTACAACACGTATCTTCAGCAAAGTAACGTAATTATCTGATTAACATGTTTGCGTAAAAAGACTATCATTCACCCAGGAATACACTCTTTCGAAACTTTGCCTATTAAACATCACAGTTGAGCTAAATATATTTATTATTTACCAAAATATTTTATTTTTGCATTCTTTAGTCGCCTACTCAGACAGCGCACAGTGTTGTTTACATGACAAAAAAAAATGAAATTGCTCCCCCCTCACAAAAAAAAAAAAAAAAATAAATAAAAAAAAAAAAAAAAAGAAGCGCTCATGAATTATTCTGTACATGGAAAAGTACTAAATCTATTTATATTCATTAATATCTTAATGATTTTTAAGAATCACACAATACAAACTTAGTTTTAATAAATTACTTTTTGAACTCAGAAAGGTAACATTTGTAACTTATTTGAAAATATTTCTTGAGATTAAATGTTGCAAATTCCAAATACGCCAAGGCTTTATTAGTTTGAGTTATTTTTACATGCATGAGAAATCTGTTTAAACCTACCGTATGTAATTTATCAGTGATATTTCCAAGGCGGTCCATTCATTGTGATGTTATGATGTTACAGTTAGTGCTGTCCACTTTTCTATTGTCTTTACAACACTGGTTTATTTGTCTTTACAACCATGGTTTATTTTTTATTTTAATTTGTCATTATCCTGTTGAAAGTAGACGTTTTGTTGGTGTAAGGCTAGCTTGGAGGTTATCTGCATGGAATGGGCTGAATGTTTATTTTGCTACTTCTAGTATTATTTGAGTACTTGTCTTTTTACTTTATATTACTATTTCTAGCTTGGTGTCATGGAAGGTTTCTGAAACCGATTGAACCCATTCCTGATTGCTGCCCGTTTACACTAATTTATCTGTTTTGACCTTTTCTTTTAAAAACAATATTAAAACCATGGTTAAAAACGTTTTGGCCGTTTAGCATATATTTAAACCAAAGTAACGTATGTAACAGGTTAAAAAGTAATTGTTATTTTTACTCCATTGCAGCTAGTGTAAAGCGCCATGTATCTACGGCAAATGCTTCCCTGTACTTCATTTAATTGAAAAAATATGTGTTTTTGGTCGTAAGGGATCATTTGGGCTCATTCAGAGTCAGTTTAAAAAAAAAAAAGAAAATAAAATTCAGCCGAAGCTGGTGCTAGGGGGCATTGGCAGCATTATAACATTCTATTCCCAGACACCGAGGTTGATGTCTTTGTTTCCTGTGATACATTCTTTGCTCCCCGAGAATTCTCATTCAGAATTTAGTTAAGCTCCTATCGTTTCAAGAATATTAGGTGAATGGATACAATATTACGCTGAAATAACTGCCACGTTTACCTTACCTTCCCTTCTTAATGGGAGTAAACTGTTAAAAGAAAGAATTTGCTTCTTTAGGAGAAAAGTGTTTCTGTTAAAAGTAAACCTTATTTTAAGATGGTTAAATAAGCCACAGAAGCAAATGGGAGGTCGAAAATATTGTTTCCGTTCTAACAAACTGCAGTAAAACATTGAGGTGTGTCCATTAACATTGATACATAATTATTTCCATGACATACTTGCAGATCATTTAGAAATAAGGAACACATGTGAGAAAGAACATGGCAGATTCCTGGCAAGTGCACATGATATTGTCTGGGCAAGGATGATATGATTACGACATTATCAAAATGATCTTATATTAATCGAGTTAATGATAATTCACTTACTTTTTCATTTGTATGATAATAAAAAGGTAACGAATGCAACATTTAAATGCAAACGAGTTGTCAGATTAGGTATTATGGTGTTTAATGATATATTGGTATATTCTGTTTGCAAATTCAATAAGATGAAGCATTGAAGGTTCCTCAGTTCTCGGAAGGAACCCTTTTATTGTTAAGAAGTTGGCTTGTTTACCATCATCTAGCAATAAGGTCACCTGAATAGCTGCCTATTTTGCTTTTTGTTTTGTTTTGTAATATAAAATATAAAGTTGGTAAAAATATATGTTCTGGCTGTTTTCAGTTGGGGCTGCTGAATTACCACCTGTTTGAGAAAGAGCTGTTCATTCGGTTTACCGTGAATGTCTTTCGTGAAGTTTTTGTCAATTTGTGTGTGTGCTTCTTTCCCTTTGGTTTAAGGGCGGGATGTGGGATCTGACAGTATCAATTCCTGATCATTGCCTATCATTTCTTCTCATATTAATGCTCGGGTTACCAGGTGCAGAAAATAACCGGGTTTAAGCAAAACATCTAAAACAGGCATAATACCAATGCAAATAAGGCACTGTATAGAACTGCACTTATGCTACTGTTACACGTTTTGTTAGTAACAATTGCAATTTGAAGCACTGAAATGGGTACATCAAATATTCAAATCTCTTCAGAGAGTTATAGTTATACTTCAGTAATGTTAACATTAAGAAGCCTTATGTTTTGTTTTCAACATTTGATGATTACTTCAGGACGTGTTACTTTCAGCTTCAGATTACTCAAGCATAAATATAAAAACTTTTTAACAGTAAAAGGGTAATCTGATAACTCTTTTATTGTTGAATGTTTTATACGTTACCATTTTTGACTACTAAACCAGGAGTTTAAATTTTTCATTGACTTGATTCAAAAGTCATTTTCATAATGAACTGAAAGTAATGACAATATGCCATAACCATATTACCCATGGCCGGACAATATCATCTGCACTTTCAAGAACAGAATCTATGAAACCAAATCTGCTTTGTTCTTTATCGCAGGTGGTCTTTGCTTTCAGGTTATCGTCAAGCATGTCCTGAAAGTCTGGTGGAATGATAAAAGCTTAACTAAATTCCAAACAGGAAGGTTCTCCGGAAGCAAGTTATGCATCAGAGAAAACACTACATTAATCTCGGTTTGGCTGATTGTGTGTTCGGTAATGTAATGTTGCTACACTGCCAATGTCCCCTAGCAACAGCTCGAGCTAAGTTCCTTTTTTTCAAACTGATTCAGAATGAGCCCAAATGATCCTAAACATGATTTTCATCATGATGAAGTAAGATAGAGAGAGCTTTTCGTTCTAGCCACACGTCTCTTTACACTTGTGGCAGTAGAGTAGAATAACTCTAACTTTTTAACCTGTTATATACGTTACTTTGGTGTAAATAAATGCGATAAGGCAAAATATTTTAATTGATCTTCGATTTCATATTAGGGTTTTAAAGGAAAGGGTCAGAGTAGATACAACAGTGTAAAAGGCAATGTTTAGGAATTGATTCTTTCCGTGCAACAACCAACCCGCGATACCAAACTGGAAATAGCACCGTAAAGGTAAAGTTATAAGACAAGTAGTAAGACGTTACTATGGGGTAGTAAAATAAACTTGCAGCCCAAAGTCTGTGTTGATGTATTATAACTGTATACCTGCAGACCACTATTACATGTAAGTATTATTAGGGCAAAGAGTAGGCGTTTGACCTAAAATGGTGTTTGTTTACATGTTTCATTTAAATATTATATTTCTTTGTACTTTTTTCTGCATGGGGTAGCATGAATCGTTGTATATGTACACAATACCATGCCAGTCACTTTTGAGTGCGGAACATATTTTGTTAGTTTCTTGTACATTTAAATCTACCACTACGCCATTTAATGGACGAAATTGTTGAGGGTTATCTCATTGAACAATTTAGCCTTTCTGTTTCTCAAGTGGGTGGGGTAAATTCATATTGAAAAATGCTAAAAAAATAAAGCGGAAAGTCATTTTCATGCAGTATGGCTCTAATTAGTAATACCTGTATTGAAACGATATCTCTAGAGCAGGAAAAGAATGGCATTGTTGCAAAATATGACTTCCGCTGAAGTTCAACAATGTAACAATACATGCCTTAATGGTGTTGATTTCAGCAATAGGGTACCAAGGAACACATGTGAATTAAAGCATCATGACAATAAAACTTTGAGAGCAGAACAATCAAAACTCCTTTCAGAAGGTTATGGCTAATAGAAAACGTAGTCAAACCAAGGATAGCAGAGGGTGCCACCTCTTTCAATTTTTAGCTGACTTGGCTCCTAGAGTAACAATTCTAATTAAAAACAAAATAAGAAACTTCTTTCTGGTATACAGTTTATGGTAGCAGGCTACTGAAGTTAACAGCTAAGGATAAGTTAACACAGGGTATAATCGATTCCGCCAATTTTCGCTTCCTGCAGAGACTGTACATCATATTTGGCTTCCACCGAGACTGTCCGCGAACTCTTGCTTCCTGCCGAGACTTCTGTACATGATAAATGGCTTCCTGCAGAGACTGTCCGCGTGATTCTGCTTCCTGCCGAGGCTCTCGGCAGGAAGCAGAATCCCGCGGACAGTCTCGGCAGGAAACCATTTTTCGAGGACAGTAGTATCTGCAGGAAGCAAGAGTTCGCGGACAGTCTCGGCGGAAGCCAAATATGACGGACAGTCTCTGCAGGAAGTGAAAATTGGCGGAATCGATTATACCCTGTGGTTAAGTTAAGTCTTTGAAAGTGGTTTGGGGAACGGCTGAAGAAGTGCTAGGTTTATTTTAAAAATAAACAGTTGTGCCCAATATATTTATATTGTTTACTTACATTCAGCGAGAGAACTTTAAAAGTGCTGCCATTTTAAAAATTAATAGTGTTCTCCAGAAGCAATGCTTGAGTTTTGGAAGACGATGAAAGAATCAGACTTTGGAGGAATCTCTATACGGCAATATCTAAACAGTCCTCGAGAATGTCGCCTGGCAGAGCACTGGTCAAGTTACTAAATCCGAAAGAGACACATATTCCTTATGTTAAAACTTATTTTGGTTTCAAAATACTGTCTGATATTGTCGTCTCTACAATCAGCAAAGATGTCTAACATTCAGCTAATTCAGAAGTGCATCTATTACTTCATGAGAATGTAAAACTGGAAACACGCGAAATATCATGGCTCCTCTTAAATGTCGCGTATATTTAGAGTACTGGTAGCGAGGCACTTTCACCAGAAAAGTACAGCACTATTCATCTGAAAACGAAAACTCTTGTTCAGACACAACTTCACCCACGTTAAAAGACAATGAACCGTTAATTCTTGTACCTCTACCATGTTCTCTTGATGTATGGATGACTTGCGATTTTATTTTCAGTTCAAAATCATTTTAGTCATGGCATTATAACTGGAGGTTGAAAGTGAAAGACTGTGTGCATTGTAGTCCCATTTACGGTTTCAAAAATTTGCGCCTCCAGGGAAATGGAACCTGTAACTCTTGGTGTAAGCATCAAGAGTTTCTGTTTTGAGCAGAATTTGTAATTTTCTAATGTGCAAAAACGCCATTTGCCAATTAGGCAAGATCAGAGGATCTAAATTCTCGGACCATTGTACTTTTCAGCCTGAGAGTGTCTGCCAATGTCCCCTGTTCAGAATGCAGGACGTAAATAATACTATTTGAACTATTGCAGTTTTGAATTTCAAATTTGTCTACGTTTATAAATGAACAATGTTTATCTGGGGCCTATTGGGCTTCAAGAGCCAAGATTAGTCTGGAGAAGATTAATGATCATCTCTTCAGCACCTGTCTCCAGCAGTCTGTTTGTCCGATATCATGACTGTTACATCACGATTCGAGCCGCGACACGATAAAACCAACAAAGTGGTTGTGCGCCCAGCGTAGACTCAGATCAGCCTGGGTATCTGGGTATTGTTCAGGTATTTCCCGGGCAACTCGAAGATATGTATAACCATATCTTCAAGTTGCCAGGAGAATACCTGGGTATTGTTTCGGGAAGTCCCCGGGCAACTCGAAGATATGTATAGTACGTATCTTTGAGTAACCAGGGGAATGCCTGGGTATTGTTTGGGGTAGTCCCCGGGCAACTCGAAGATATGTATAATACGTATCTTTGAGTTACCAGGGGAATGCCTGGGTATTGTTTGTCGTGTTCTCCGGGCAACTCGAAGATATGTATAATACGTATCTTTGAGTTACCAGGGGAATGCCTGGGTATTGTTTGTCGTGTTCTCCGGGCAACTCGAAGATATGTATAATACGTATCTTTGAGTTACCAGGGGAATGCCTGGGTATTGTTTGGCGTATTCCCCGGGCAACTCGAAGATATGTATAATACGTATCTTTGAGTTACCAGGGGAATGCCTGGGTATTGTTTGGGGTAGTCCCCGGGCAACTCGAAGATATGTATAATACGTATCTTTGAGTTACCAGGGGAATGTCTGGGTATTGTTTGGGGTAGTCCCCGGGCAGCTCGAAGATATGTATAATACGTATGTATAATACGTATCTTTGAGTTACCAGGGGAATGCCTGGGTGTGTTTTGGGGTAGTCCCCGGGCGACTCGAAGATATGTAGAATACGTGTCTTTGGGTTACCAGGGGAATGCCTGGGTATTGTTTGGGGTAGCCCCCAGGCAACTCGAAGATATGTATAATACGTATCTTTGAGTTACCAGGAGAATGCCTGGGTATTGTTTGGCATATTCCCCGGGCAACTCGAAGATATGTTTTATATATGTATATTGTATTTTACTGAAAACGAGAGTGTAAGCTTGTTACAAAGAAATAAAATCAGATATATCCTGCTCCGTTAACCTTTTTGTCAAATGGAATATTCCATAGTTATTAATTTGACGAGCCCATTTTAATTTAATGGGTATCAGGTGAAATAGTTCAGTTATTCTTTTTCGACAGTGTGGACACTGATCAGATGATGCATGCAATCAGCAACATCTGATCTTGGTCTTCACTGTTTGCATACTTCCAAATATGGGAAGCTAGGCACTAAATGGTTAAACACATTATATATAATTATACGCCATAAATTTTGGAAGGACTATAATAAGAACTTATAGCTCAACCAGTAGGTCATATTTGTTTATTCTTATAATTCTTTGTGGTAATAAATTTAGGGACCTCCTGGTCATGTCCCCTGGGAACCTGGTCTGGCGTGGTTCGGACTGAGCGTTGTTTGAGAGGGGGCAGTGTCTGGAGCAGAGCTGCTGATATTGGATTCACAGCTCTAGACACTGCCCTGACTTCCTTTCTTTCTCATCTATCCTGCCCGACCAGGGTATGGCCAGAACATCCCAGCCCTTAAATCCAGCGGGCACAGGGCGTCTCGATGGCCTCGCACTGGAGTCAGTGGGACGTCACTGCGACGCCATGTGCCTGCTGGGAAGGTAAATGTGATAAGATCATTGTCTTGTTTCTATGATATGTTGTAGATGCGCTAAAATGTATTTGGCAATCTGAATAAAGAATTGAATTGAATTGAATTGAATTATACGTTTCTTAGAGTTACCAGGGGAATGCCTGGGTATTGTTTGGGGTAGTCCCCGGGCAACTCGAAGATATGTATAATACGTATCTTTGAGTTACCAGGGGAATGCCTGGGTATTGTTTGGCGTATTCCCCGGGCAACTCGAAATACGTATCTTTGGGTTACCAGGGGAATGCCTGGGTATTGTTTGGGGTAGTCCCCGGTCAACTCGAAGAAATGTATAATACGTATCTTAGAGTTACCAGGGGAATACCTGGGTATTGTTTGGCTTATTCCCCGGTCAACTCGAAGATATGTATAATACGTATCTTTAATTTACCAGTGGAATGCCTGGGTATTATTTGGGGTAGTCCCCGGGCAACTCGAAGATATGTATAATACGTATCTTTGAGTTACCAGGGGAATGCCTGGACGTCGCGCAATTCATTGGAGCAATTGTATCTTAATTGTGGTGTATGGTTATATATTTCATTTCTATGTACCGCGGAGGGGCCATATAGAATATGCTTCAACTGGCCCAGTCGCTTTTGACGACAGCAAAATTCCAATTTTGAGGTCTCAGTAATCTTTAACAAAGGTCAAAGAATGGCCTTGACCTTTGGCAACCTTATAGTTTCATGTTCATACTATGCTCCGACAGAGGCCGACAATTCGGAAATTATAATTACAAATACTCTTAATGCTAATCTCAAAAGTTAACATTTGTCTCTCCTTAAAACTGATGCAGCCACAGGCTCCAAAACTCAAGATGATTCTCATGTTCAGTATAGACAATTTTGGCTGGTTGGTTGTTTTGGGTTTAACGGCCATTTGAGATAGTAATTCAGTCTATACCCCAGAAACAGGGAAAAAGAAAAGAGAAATCTCAGACGAGAGAAAAAAATTCAAACAACCCCCACCCGCACCTACTGAAAGTACAGAGGTTCTTGCCCTATTTTTACCCCAATTACTCGGTACCCCGGCACTGGAAGTTTAAACCAGCACCATCGCCCGACCGACACCCCAAAGTATAGACAAGCTGAAGCCATTACCTGATAAACGAGCGTACGTCAAACAGTCTAGACAGAACTGTGTGCCCCGTAGGAGGACTACTAGATCACAATTACCCTCTAAATTACGGACCTTTTTGCACTTTATATGCAATTACCATCTATTTCCGGGTGATATTTAGAGCAAAGCACATGTGTCTGTCTGTATGGTGCGTTTGGTGTCAGTTGCCGATCATCAGCGAAATGAAGCAGCAGTTTGAATTCGCTGTTTTTGTTATAGCCATTATTTCTACTGGATGTCTTTGGAAATATGCTTGCGGAGGCGGCGACGACGATTCTGGTGTAAATATATACTGAACTTAAAATATAACGCACCACTTTTATTTCTTTTATCTTTATTTTGTAGGGTTATGTAAGGAATACGTAATATACAATAAAATTTAATCAAAATTCAGTTATGCGATAAACGGAAATGGAAATACCGGTTCACCAGGTTTTCTTTCTGTTCTGCATTAGTCCCCACCGGTAGAAAGTTTGTGTTGTGTTGTGTTATTGTTTAAAGTCTCCATAGTCCTATCAGTGGTGAAAACGTCTAAACTCAAATCATTGCCAAAAGCGGTTCAAGCTTCACGTTTGGTAATACATGTAAAATATGGGTTGATGTGTAGATATTGACTCATATAATTGGCAAAAAGTAGAGGCAACAAGTTTTTGAAAATAAACAAATCGCTCCACAAAAAACAATTTCCTGTTCTGGTTTCCCGTGTAGCAATGCTATACAAATATAGGTGGGATAGTGATTGGGACTCCACGCCTGTACATTGTATTTTTACCATTTTATTTAACGTAATGAAATCGAAAGTAGGCCAACTAAAATGACCCAAATAAGTTTTCAAATCCTTTATATGTGAAACCCAGTGATTTTTTTATTTGTTTAAAGCTGGCTAATCATGGTCATTTACAATGACGAAACTATAGTGAGAAGCTTGCAGCAATACCTCATGATAAAAAATTTCATGCTGATAGAGCAATGGGGCCTTTAAGAGGCGCCTGGTTTATTTTTATGTATTCTTATTTCATTTGGTTTGATTTTCATTTTATTTCAAAAAGAAATGCTCACTTGTCTAATGCAAATAGTGAAGACCCTGATCAGTCGCCGCGTTTTACGTCGTCTGATCTGGGTCTGTACTGTTTGCCTTTGTCCCATTTATGGGACGCTAGGCATTAATGGGTAAAAGATGGCTCACTTTCTTGGGACCCGGCAAATATTACTTTAAGATAAATGGTTATGATCCTTATACTTCTACAACGCCATGGTTTTATGTTATTTTGTAATGCGAAACGGTTAACACAATCCTAGAGTTTTAATTCATATAATTTGGACGACTCTATCCATTATTTTAGTGATAATCAATTTTATATAAAAATCGCTGTAATTTTTACATAAACAGGGTAGACCCTGATCGGACGCCGCCTTTTGTGGCATCTGATCTGGGTCTGCACTGTCTGCCTATGTCCGTTTTATTGAAAGCTAGGCATTGCTGGGTTAACTTTTGTAGTAGAAATTTTGCATATAGCTATCCCTTCTTGTCAGTGCCTTCAATTCGTATTATTTATCAGTCACACGAAATTGCATGCACCAAGTATGGAATAGCGCAACCGTAAATATAGCAATTGAGTAGATAAAATGAACCGAATTAGTTTTGGGACTTCCGGTTTTATAATGGAAACCACACCTTTACTACGATCAGCTCTCAGACTCTCCAATACCAAATAGTAATAATAATATACCGAATAAAATAATTACAAAAGAAAACAAATAAAAATGAAGTGAAAATCATGTAACTGCTCAATCGACCAAATCATTATTTTCCATCAATTATTTAATAAATGAAAACGAGACAGTACTGCAATATATAGGACAATTTTTGCATTTGAAACTACAATTCTAATTAAAAACAAAATAAGAAACTTATTTCTGGTATACAGTTTATGGTAGCAGGCTACTGAAGTTCACAGTTAGGATAAGTTAACACAGGGTATAATCGATTCCGCTAATTTTCGCTTCCTGCAGAGACTGTACATCATATTTGGCTTCCACCGAGACTGTCCGCGAACTCTTGCAGGAAGCAGAATCCCGCGGACAGTCTCGGCAGGAAACCATTTTTCGAGGACAGTAGTCTCTGCAGGAAGCAAGAGTTCGCGGACAGTCTCGGCGGAAGCCAAATATGACGGACAGTCTCTGCAGGAAGCGAAAATTGGCGGAGTCGATTATACCCTGTGGTTAAGTTAAGTCTTTGAAAGTGGTTTGGGGAACGGCTGAAGAATCGCTAGGTTTATTTTAAAAATAAGCAGTTGTGCCCAATGTATTTTTTTTGTTTGCTTACATTCAGCGAGAGAACTTTAAAAGTGCTGCCATTTGAAAAATTAATAGTGTTCTCCAGAAGCAATGGTTGAGTTTTGGAAGACGATGAAAGAATCAGACTTTGGAGGAATCTCTATACGGCAATATCTAAACAGTCCTCGAGAATGTCGCCCAGACAGAGCACTGGTCAAATTACTAAATCCGAAAGAGACACATATTCCTTGTGTTAAAACTTATTTTGGGGTCAAAATACTGTCTGATATTGTGGCTTCTACAATCAGCAAAGATGTGTTTCATTCAGCTAATTCAGAAGTGCAGCTGCAGCTATTACTTCATGAGACTGTAAAACTGGAAACACGCGAAATATCATGACTTCTCTTAAAGGTATACTCCCTCGTATTTCATTACGAAATAATCACAAAATTATGAATCTGGCTAGTTGTATGCAACATAGTTAAGATTTGTTCAAATTATCTTCAGCGAAAACATCTTTGTTACGGAGGCAGAGACGATATATCAGTGCATACCCTTCTTGAATATGCACGAATGTTTTGTCGTCATAAATTGATTGACTCCCACAGTCGTTTCTGCAAGCATGTTTTAAATTTTATGATTGGTGGAGTAAATAACGTTACAATAGCATTAACCTCTAATCTGTGCACGTGAGTTCTTTTCAGCCTATGACTGTCTGAAGTCGATTAAAGAAAGGGCTTAAAATTATTCGTGATATAGCTTTAACCTGATTAACTTTGATTGCTGGGCGTATCCAGTCTTCATTTTTGGCGGGAATGGCCACCCGCTATTGCCGCTCTTTCTGTGTATTTTCTAATTTCTCCTATTTTCAGTGACAATCACAAATCATAAATTTGGCAGGTAAATGTACTTTTGATAGCAATCATTATCATGCCTAGGATATAATCTTTTGTGAGAAATTTAAAAGTTAATAGAAATATTGAGGGTGTAAATCTTTAAATGTCGCATACATTTAGAGTACTCGTAGCGAGACACTTTCACCAGAAAAGTACAGCACTAATCATCTGAAAACGAAAACTCTTGTTCAGACACAACTTCACCCACGTTAAAAGACAATGGACCGTTAATTCTTGTACCTCTACCATGTTCTCTTGATGTATGGATGACTTGCGATTTTATGTTCAGTTCAAAATCATTTTAGTCATGGCATTATAACTGGAGGTTTAAAGTAAAAGACTGTGTGCATTGTAGTCCCATTTACGGTTTCAAAAATTTGCGCCTCCAGGGAAATGGAACCTGTAACTCTTGGTGTAAGCATCAAGAGTTTCTGTTTTGAGCAAAATTTGTAATTTGCTAATGTGCAAAAACGCCAGTTGCCAATTAGGCAAGATTAGAAGATCTAAATCCTCGGACCATTGTACTTTTCAGCCTGAGAGTGTCTGCCAATGTCCCCTGTTGAGAATGCAGGACGTAAATAATACTAATTTTAACTATTGCAGTTTTGAATTTCAAATTTGTCTACGTTTATAAATGAACAATGTTTATCTGGAGGCTTTTGGGCTTCAAGAGCCAAGATTAGTCTGGAGAAGATTAATGATCATCTCTTCAGCACCTGTCTCCAGCAGTCTGTTTGTCCGATGTCATGACTGTTATATCACGATTCGAGCCGCGACACGGCAAAACCAACAAAGTGGTTGTGCGGCCAGCGTAGACTCAGATCAGCCTGGGCATCCGCCCAGTCTGATCAGAGTCTTCGCTGTCCGCATAGAGTTAGCTTAGACTCTTAGCTACGTTTTAAGCTCGCAGCGAAAACTCGGACCAGACGGGGCGGATGCCTTAGCTGATCTGAGTCTGCGCTGGACGCACAAACACTTTGTTGGTTTCTCGTGTCGCGGATCATTTATCTGTCCATGTGTTTGCATTCTACATGCAATTACTAATTATTTCCGCATAATGCCACGAGCAGAGCGTACATGTCTGTTCGGCCTCAGTTACAGATCGCCATCCATCGAAAGGAACATGCAGTTTAAATTCGCTGTTTTAGTTATGGCTTATGGTTCTTCATGGCGAGTGTCTTTGATTATATGTTGACGAAAAGACAACGATGCGGATGTAAACCTAATCAGAAACATTTGGCATGTTCAGCATGATTACTTAGGTAAACCTGCACACTATTCAGGTATTTCCCGGGCTACTGGAAGATATGTAAATAACATATCTTCGAGTTGCCCGGGGAATATCCGGGTATTGTTCAGGTATTTCCCGGGCTACTATAAAAAATGTATAACACATATTATTGAGTTGCCCGGGGAATATCCGGGTATTGTTCAGGTATTTCCCGGGCTTCTGGAAGATATGAATAATGCATATCTTCACTCGAAGATATGTATAATACATATCTTCGAGTTGCCCGCGGAATATCTCGGTATTGTTCTGGTATTTCCCGGGAAATTCGAAGTTATGTATAATAAATATTCTCGAGCTGACGTATGATGGCTCTAGCAAATTCTTCAAATAAGCTGCAGGATAAGGTCATGAAAAGTGGTTGAGGTAAAAAACAGGTAATATGGAAAAAGATTGATGACACAAAGCTTGACAATTTCCCAGAGTTGACTGAGGATGAACTGACAATGGGAATATACCAACTTAAACAGGCCAAATCCTACACGGATGAACACTTTGACGAAAAGGGATCATATGAGATAATGGCACACAAAGAAGATGACGGTGTTCTCAAAGCACAGATACGTTCTCGTTACACATCAAATAAAACATATAACTTGTGGGTTGTATACACTCAAGGGCTGAACCCAATCACTGAATGGTATTGTGGGTGCAGATGTGGTGCTCGCACCTTTGGGTGATGTGCACATGTGGCTTCAGTGCTTTGGTATTTAGGATATTACCGCAACGAAACAGAAAACAGTGAAGCCAAACCGAGCAAGATGCACATTGATTATGTAAAAGATGCTGCTGTTAACACATGGAGTACGTCTAGCGATTCTGAAGAAGATGAAAAATAACCAGCGTAAAAACACGAATGGGCCATAAGGACTTTAATTTAAGCATTTAGCATGAGTTTAATGAGGTTGCAAAAACTAAGCAAACCCTGCTTGTAAGTCATTGGCAATTTGTTAATTTTCCAGATGCGAGGTATCTTTTTTTTTCAAAATTATATAAAATATGACATCGTCGCATGCAAAAGTAACTCCAATGCCTACAAAAATCAACAAATATTTGCATCAAAAGGTGTTATTAACTTCCAAATGCAGTTTGGAGTACTATGGAATGACAAATGCATGCTGATATTGAAAAAACGGACAAAATCAAATTTCGTGGGGAGATAACTCTCATATTAATGATCATAAAATAAATTCTGACATATGCCTGCAACGATTATTATATCAACATAATAATAGCAAAAGATTTTTAAAAAATCTTGAAAACGGTGAACGTGTTGTGGTTTTTCATAAAGTCGGAGAACAAAAAATACTGAAATTGGTGTACATCTTACAAGCGAATATAAATTCTATTCTGGTATGAATTTCAGAACAATATTATCATCATCTTTTAAGTCCAGAAGTGTTCTTTTCCTATTGCAACCACCATTTTGAGTGAACTCGGGTTTAACGTCCCACCAACAACGAGGTCATATGGAGACGGGACCTCGGTTTAAAGTCTCTTCCGAAAGACCGGAGAAGCGGGGGATCGATCTTGCGACCCCTGGATTGGTAGTCTGGAGTGTTATCAACTACACTACAGCCGCTCCCTCCACCATTTTGAAGCATGAACTTGGAATAGAAAAAATAGCATTTTTGTAACTATACTTTTAATGGGGTGGCATTACCCCACCCACTTAAATCGTTCATACAGCAAAAACCAGTGAACCAAACAAGCTGGTATTGCACCATAAGACAGTCAATACATATCAGTTTAAGTATACAAAGTTTAAAGAAAATCGGTTTTAGCCATAAAAATGGCCTTATAGAAGTAAAAAGTATGCAAAGACCAGGAACTGAAACAATCAAAATCCAAATCCAGCCCTCAAACCATAGTTTTATAGTTTTTATAGAGACTGCTCCTTTCAAGTTTCAAGTTTATTTAGCAAATCTCTGGTTTACATACATAAACAACAAGAGAGTCTACAAATAAAGTAAAACAATTAGGTGGTTATGATGGTGACATAGTCTAAACATGTTCGAATTAAGTTATCGAAACACTCATTTCATTTCATGGGAGAGCGACTCGATTATACTAGCGGTAAAAAGAGGTAAGTTACACATTCAACGACAGCCTATTAAGCATGATTTTTTCCGCATTTAGTACCGTTACAATGTTGTCCACAAGAAAGAAAAGGAGGTCAAATGATTATCCCGTGCAGTATTCGCTAATATATTCATATCGCACGAAGTAACTGATTCTTGTGCCAGATATTCTTGCTCAACAAAGAGAAAAATTTGTATGCATACCGGAAAATTCTAAAACATTGGGACACCGAAAACAATTTTTGCAGCTCCTCCTGCAATGTGTCCAAATGACTCAATTAGAATGGCAAACAGCGCAGGTCCATACCAGACCGCACCTTTAGGAGCGCTCCGATCTGGGTCTTAACTGTCTGCGCAGAACTACCTGTCCCAACATTCAGAACTTCCACGTTTGATAAGGTAAGACAATGTTTTAATTGTATAATTTGGATATATACTGAGAGTCGAAAGAAAGTATACAGATAACGAAGTCTTGATTTTCCTTCAGATGTCTTCACACCTGATAATTCCATGGCACTGTTAATAAATACAATCAATTTGACATAATTTGCGACAATTTTTAGTACAATCGGCGAACGATAAGGAAATAACATGATTTTAAACAGGCAAGGGGTCTAAGCCAACATTGCCGCTGAAGTAGCTCTCCTTTAAACATACACTTTGGACAATAGAGATTAATTCTGTGCATTTTATGCATTACATCAAAGAAGGGATGAAGGTTTGTAAGGACATATCAAACTCTCATATGAAAAACTGGGTAAAGTATCAAATTTTCGTATCAAGAAATGATGCATTTGGCGTCTTCTGGTAACATGCATGGAATATGCATTGAGTTCTAATGGGAAGTTTATTTGCAATTTTCTTTCAAACAAACAAGTCAATGAGGTTTCTTTCACGTGCACACAAAAGCAAGAAGCCAAACAACAATTTTCCGAAAATTTCAAGTGAAAACTTCTAATACCAGGTAAGATGGAGAAACATTTGATTTTCTATACTTTTAATTAAAAGGGAGATAATTTGAGACATGTAGCGTTTCTAACTATGGTTTAAGAAGTCTGATGGGGGTTTCAGTTTAAATGGCGATGTGGTTTTACTCACAGACATTAGCGCTAGACATTCGTGAAGTGCAAAATGCTATTTGTCATGTGCAAAACGAGTTTTGATTGGAATTGCTGAATTTGAATTAAGGACCTTAACTCCATTATCAGTGACTGCAAAACAATTTGTGTTTGTGTTTTGCACAGCTAGACGTTTACCCAAAATGGCATTATTTATATTTCAATGCAGCCATTTACACGAGACCCAGTATTCAAAATAAAATACTGTATACTTTCTATTGCCTCTGAGTATAGTGGCATTTCATGTTTTTAAACGTCACCAACAGCAAACATAGATTTTGGCATCATGAAAAGAGCATATTTACAGAAAATTATCTAGAATAAGCAATCTCCAAAGACAGTTTGAACTGACAGTCACGGAGTGACGGGCCACCCAGTGGGGACACGACGCGGAAATGACGTCGCACTGACCATATATAGCATTTGTACGCAAGGGACTAATAATCCTTTTTCATCCTAATGGCGTTGGAATTATGCTTGCTATAGCAACATAAGGTTTCCACGGACTTGCATGTAAAAAATTTAACTTTGCTTAGAGTGCTATGTCACTGAATTTATTTTGACAAAACTTTTACAAAAATGATTCTTTGGTGGTCCCCTATCAACCATATGACATTTATGCAAATTGCACCATGTGTCCGGTTGTCATGGTAACCAAATGGTAAAAAAAGAAGAAAATACTAAAAATCATCTTTTTAAAATTATTTGACCCAGTCGAAACTTATCTCATCATTCGCTTTAACACGTATCAACACAATCAATTGCGGGAAATGTATTGAATTGTATAGGAAAGACACGTTTCATACGGTATTATAAAATCATCCATTAACACCGACTTTTTATGCATACAGGTTCTTAAAATTCAATTCTTCTTCAGTGTTTTGATTGTTTTTTTTTTTTTTTTTTTTTTTTTTTTTTTTTCATAATTTTATGGTAATATTAAATTGGGGGATTTTTAAGTTGTAAGTATAATCCCTCAAATGGCATACTTATATAGTAAAATGCACTAAAAATGCAGGGGGCATCTCTATTCATTTCGCGAGATCATTTTTGTATACTAAGTTACATATTTTATGCAAACGTATCCGAATGTATAACCTTGCAAGTTATCAGTGTGTACATTTAGCAAATCTTTCAAAGTTATGAGCTATTTTATAGGTGTGAAAACTTTTCATTCCGAACCTTTTTACGAGAGAGCCTGCACTGCTAGACTAGTCTGCGTACATGCGCATTCTAGTCAGAAAAAGTGTAGTACGCACTGGAATTAGGAAGATGTTGCGTGTTTTGACTCTCTGTGCACTTACTGAGCAGACTGTGCATATGCGCAGTTCGCAAATGCTCATCTGAAGACTTCATTCGCGTGCCGCAACTCTAAATATTCCAGCCACATTCAATGATAACAGATTTATTCCTCATGCTCAGCTGACACACAACGCTGAAACAACGGCGTGTCATTAACGTTGGCTAAACTTTAAGTACTATGACGTTGAATTACCGTTGATATTGACGGTTACATACTACTTTAGACATAGCTGATTATATGAGGTGCAAATTTTTACTTAGTAATAAAGAGGCTTATTGAAGATACTTTGCTATAGTTTACCCGCTGATCACAAAACATTGAAGCACATTGAATCAACGTTGATTCAATGATGATTCAACATTTTATGTTCGCTGGCTTGATAAGACTGAACTGCAAACAGCGCAGATCCTGATACGACTGCTCTACTAGGCCTGCAATGTGTGTCCCAGTAGTAAGAACTGCAGGATATTACAACTATTATACTGTTCTCAAATCTCAAGAGTAGACTCTGCAAATGTAAAAAATCAGCGTTGTCTACCGCCATATGACATTGAAAATACCAATTCTCGTCCGATCACCGAAGTTACAGTTAGTACTTGGATGGATGATCGCCTGGGAATACCGGGTGTTGCAGACTTTTGTCTGCTTTTCTTTATTTATTTTCTTGTTTTATTTATTTATTATTTTTTTTTGTTTTGTTTTGTTTTGTTTTTTCTTTTATAGTTTCCCACCCCCGTCGCCCCCAATACATGTATTTTTAAGCTGTGCGAAGGAAATTACGCTTCTTTCAACGTTAAAGACTTTTTGATATATTCTACCGTTTACCGTCTATTGTGCACTGTCTACCCGCTCTTCGTTTTGGAGCATCAAAAGTAGCGCATGCTGTTCGCGGTTTTCTGTATACTATTTACTTCCAATGAAGTGTCTACTGCCTGTCTACTGCGTCCTGGATACTTTTACTGCGGCCTGTCTGCTACAACATAGACGTGGTGCAAGCACAGGGGCATGGGTACAAAGTCGCAGCATGTGCGCCTGTTTAAGCGCATCCGGACTCTACAATGATGTACCTTCAACCAAAGTGGAGTCGCACAAACAGATGGAACCCACATAGGCACCATTATATAGTAACCCGCACTTTATGGGAGCCAAACCCTGGTAGCCCGTTAGAATAATAAATGCATGCCAAAATTTCTATGTAGCACATACTTATACTTGGGCAGTAAAACACACACGCAGACACATCTAATTATCTGTACATTTAAGTTTTAAAACAAATGAAAAATAATAAATAAATTTAAAAGGCAGTTTTGACATTTTTTTCTTGTCAATTTTAGTTTTGTATGATCGAAATGCAGAATTTATAAATTTTGGCAATATATACAAATTCTGGCATCGTTTCTTTTCCCTATCGAATTGCTTTCTTCGTCTGAAGAAACGTGGACCTAGAATACCTAGTTGTGACTGTGGACAGACTTCCAATATCATTATTTTTTTCTGATACCTAATGGAAATTCCAAAGAGGCGGATCAAATCTTCACATTGATACATACTACCCAGCTGGCACACATTTTGTTATAATGACGTCGCATTGACGTCGACGCAACCAGATTACGTCGTATCGACGTCATTCTGACGGCATGTGCCCGCTGGGATATACTTTACTGCCCAGCAGTTGCAAGACGTCGAAATGACGTAGTTTTGACGTCGATGAGGCATGGGGGCATCGCATCGACCCCATTTCGACATTATAACGACGTTATGTGCCAGCTGGTCGTCTTGTGATGCTGTTCAAAAAGTTTGCATCGTTTTAATTTACCCTCTCTATTGGGACACCTTAAAATTACAGCAATTATTCTAAAATATACTAGCCGACAGTGTGTCAGAAATACTGAATATATGATATGACGCATTGCACATCTTGATCTGATTCTAAACTGATTTCTCAGATACATCTATTCCAAAATTTAGGATTACCGCGGCAATTGTTTGTAATCTAGCAGCTCTTCGGTTACATCATTGATAATCAAGGGTCGGTCATATTTGCACGTGCATTTTATGCTCATCTCATGAACCTTTCCGGGCAAAATATGTTTGACGCTATACGCAAACAGTGGGTACCAAGATAAGTCTTTACAACTGCGTAGTCTGTCAATGTAAGTGCAGTGCACTGTTTGATACCCAGAAGTCATACTTAGTGCGCATAGTGTTCTGATTGTGCTAGTGCACAAACTAGTCTGGAGTTAGGTGTTTTGCATATACGATAAGGTTGATTGTATCACGACACGACTCAAAATGGCCTGCGCAAGGAAAAAAGTGTGTTCAGCCCGTAATGTTTGCGGTGAAATATGTATGTATACGTAACCAGGAGGTACCAAGATATGTCTACCCTATGTGTATTCTACCCTGTTCTGATTGCGCATGCATCCACTCTAGACACGCGTGTTTTTCGTATGACATAGGACTGGTTTTATTACGACACGAGGTATGCGCAAGGAAAAATGTGTATCACCCCATCTTGGTAAAGCGAATGCAGTTCGATTAGTGTCAATTCCTTTCGCACACTTTACGGCTCTCCTGTGTATGATGCTCAAGATTGGTTATACATGTTGTGAACGCATAACTCTCACCACAGACTGGGCTGATTCTTCTCGACGCATGTGGCAATTTTCCGAAGGTGCGGCTTTGGGGTTACATCATTGATAATCAAGATAATCAAGAGTCGATCATATTTGCACGTGAATTTGATGCTCATCTCTTGTGTTTAACGTTATCAGCCTTGTGCGGGCAAAATATGTATGACACTATACGCAAACAGTGGGTACCAAGATAAGTCTATGCAACTGCATAGTCAGTCGGAGTGAGTGCAGTGCACTGCTTGATTCCCAGAAGGCATACTTAGTGCGCCTACCTTGTTCTGATTGTGCTAGTGCACAGACTAGTCTGGACTTAGGTGTTTTGCATATACGAAAAGGCTGATTCAATCACGATATGACTTGAAAAAGGCCTGCGCAAGGAAAAATGTGTGTTCAGCCCATAATGTTTGAAGCAAAATATGTATGTATACGTATCCAGGAGGTATCAAGATATGTCTACGCTCATGTGTAGTCTACCCTGTTCTGATTGCGCATGCATCCAGTCTAGACACGCGTGTTTTGTGTGTGACATAGAACTGGTTTTATCACGACACGAGGTATGCGCAAGGGAAAATATGTTTCACTCCATCTTGGTAAAAGGGAATGCAGTCCGATTAGTGTCAATTCCTTTCGCACACTTTACGGCGCTCCAGTGTATGACGCTTAAGATTGTTGTGAACGCATAGCTGTTACCACAGAGTGGGCTGATTCTTCTCGTCGCATGTTCCAATTTTCCGAGGATGCGGCATTTGAGTTATATCATTGATAATCGAGATAATCAAGGGACGGTCATATTTGCACGTGCATTTTATGCTCATCTCTTGTGTTTAACGTTACGAGCCTTGTGCGGGCAAAATATGTTTGACGCTGTACGCAAACAGTGGGTAACAAGAAAAGTCCATGCAACTGCGTAGTCTGTGGGAGTGAGTGCAGTGCACTGCTTGATTCCCAGAAGGCATACTTAGTGCGCCTACCTTGTTCTGATTGTGCTAGTGCACAGGCTAGTCTGGACAGAAGTGGTTTGCATACACGATAATACTGATTTAATCACGATATGACTTAAAAAGGCCTGCGCAAGGAAAAATGTGTGTTCAGTCCATAATGTTTGCGGCGAAATATGTACGTATACGTAAACAGGAAGTGCCAAAATACATGTATGTCTACGCTCATGTGTAGTCTATCCTGATCTGATTGCGCATGCATCCACTCTAGACACTCGTGTTTTGCGTATGACATAGGACTAGTTTTATCACGACACGAGGTAGGTGCAAGGTAAAAGGTGTTTCACCCCATCTTTGTAAAAGTGAATGCAGTCCGATTAGTGTCAGTTCCTTTCGCACACAGTGTATGATGCTCAAGATTGTTTATACACGTTGTGAACACATAAATGTTACCACAGACTGGACTGATTCTTCTCGTCGCATGTGGCAATATTTTCCGAGGGTGCGGCTCTTAAAGAATGCGCATTAATATTACTAAAAATTAATTTGTTCTTTTCGCGTAGTAAGCAACACTTTGGCTAACAACACTATACATGTATATATTTAGACCATCCTCTGGGTGGTAAATGGACGGACACACGGCGCAAAGTGCGTGCAACTATGGTTACATATCGCTGAGCCACTTTGGGAACGTCGTTAGGAGAATTGAACTGAACAGAACTGATCGGCTGGTAAAAAATGTTTCTGGAGGAGTTCTCTACACATGAAAATTATGCAAATTACACAATTTGGCTGACGATAAGGCAACCGAATGGTTTAAAATGGTACACAATATGAAAAAATTATTTCAAAAACTACATGGTCCATACGGTTCAAACTATACTGGAATGATTTATGAAGAATTAAAGAAAAAATATTTAAAAAGATCATTTCCTCAAAATCTATGTTGCTGGCAAAACTCCAATTTACAGAAAGGATTTTAAAACTAGCCTCTATTGAAATACTGTTTTTCATGGCAAATGCTCCAGCAGTTTGATTGCCATGGAAGCTTAAATGGTGTATTAAATTAGAACGGGGAAATCGAAAATGTTCAGTATTGCTATGTCATTGCAGACATTTTGATATAAATTTTACAATAAGGTTCCTGAAAATATCCTGCAGCTCAAGCCTCAAATGTAGTAAAGCATGACACCGTTGTCCGCCCATCGTCCGTCTGTCAGCCTTTGTAAGCATTTTTGGAACAAAATAACCTCTTACGCTATGAGGCTGATTGTGACCAAATTTCAAATATAGCATCTGTTGACAGGGGAACCAATTATACTGTCTTTTACTCTAGTGACGTCGGAAGTCTGGTTGCTAACGTAACTCAAAATTGCCATAGACTTGTTTGTTTTATTGGAACTTGATAAATATTGCCGATAACCAAGACAGGCATAAGCTCTCGGAAAAGTTTGAAATTTGTCTATATTGTACATTTCGCCAAGGAGTTATTGCACTAGTATGCTTAAATATTTACATTCTTGGTGTATTTACTGAAAAGCCCTATAGTAAACCATTGGAACGTAATGAAGTTTACATTCCAATAATTACATTCAGACACGCGACGTCAATGACGTCAAAATAAACAATGTCTCTCGTCAATCTAATTGGGCGTCAGCAACGTCATGACGTCATGCATGCCGTTCTGCTGTTAGCAGAAGAAACTGCGTGTATATGTCTTACTGCTTCAATTTAAGCGCTTATACAAGATTTTTCATGAAGGATTTGATTGAAACGAATGTAAATATAAGCAATGAACTTAATTTTTCTGATGTTTATCGAAGTGTAAACTACATTGGGTCACTAGCAAAGTTTACATGAACCCCTTCGGGGTTCATTCACTTTGCACGTGACCCAATGTAGTTTACACTTCGATAAACCTCAGAAAAATGAAATTCATTCCGTAAATAACCTATCTGGCCTTGTTCCGGGAATAATGAGCTTGTTTATTATCGAAATCTCATCAAACTTGCTAGTAACTAGGACAAATATCAAACCTCAGGTAAAGTAAAAATTCGGCCTCATTGTACAATTTGCTTAGAATAACTTACCCTTCACTGCTGAGGATGGTTAGAATCAGGTGAGCTACAAGACCAATATTCCTCTGCTTTAAGCAACGGAGTGTATTTCAAATTTCCTGCCAATAATACAGGTGCCAAGTTATATTATTCTCACTTATATTACTTGGGAAGTTTTTACAATGTATTTGTCTACCTTTACCCAGTGTATATAAGACGTCGAAATGACATCGTATTAGCGTCGATGCGACGCTATCACGTCGCATCGACGTCTTTACAACGTCATTTCGACTTAATGTGCCGGTTGGGTAAAGTTGAACAATGCTCTCTGGAGTGTCCGGGCTTGCTGTCCAGTGCCCATCCAGTTTCATTTCAGTATTTATCCTGGCTCCTAGGAGCCCCGGTAGCTCAGTGGGTTAACCGCTGGCCTACTGATCTAGCGGACAGGGTTCGAGCCCGCCTGAGGCGAGAATCTTTCCTTCCGTAAAAGGGGTTCCATTGCACAGAGCCTTTCTTTATCATCCTTACATCGTCTTGATATGACTGAAATACCGTTGAAAAAGAGGTACATCCATCCATCCTGGCTCCTGTGTTTGCTGTTTTGATCCAATGATGCGTTGGATGTCATTCACACGGACCGAATAGCTTGTATGTTCATGAGCCTCAACAGAATCAAGGAAGAGGGTTATGCACTTATGATACAGATTTGAGCCGCGACACGAAAAAACCAACCGTTGAAAGTGGTTGTGCGCCAACCGCAGACTCAGAGCAGCCTGTGCATTCGCCTAGTCCGGTCAGACTATTTTCTTAGCACTTAAAGGGTCTAAGCTACCTCCATGCGGACAGCGAAAACTCTGATCAGACTGGGCGGATGCCCAGGCTGATCTGAGTCTTCGCTGGGCGCACTTGCCGTTTGTTGGTTTTGTCGTGTTGCGGCTCATTTATTTCTGACCGCTCAAAGCAGGGCTTCTGTTGAAGAGTAGTGTCATTGTCATTTGTGTCTGCTTTCCATTAGTCTTTGACTTTTTCTATATGATTTAAGATAGACCAACGGTCTTTTGCTACGGACCAGCTTGTCTGACTAGCTTTTCTTTGTATGTCGGACTAATGTTTTGCTTACCCATCTGCTGTTTACGGCGAAGTGTGGAAAATGAATTCATCGGTTCCTGAGCATTTGCCTTCTCGAGCTCAGCAACGTCGATAGCCAAGCAGACTGAAGTCACGTATAAATAAAATAATATTTACTTTGACCTACATCAAACTTCCTTGCCCAGTGCATGCCTGGCGGCAGGACTGTTACATCATGACGAATATATTCTAAAATATGCTCCTGGTTGCACTTTATATAAACAGCTAGAATTTCCGCATAATGATTAGAGCAAAGCGCAATATGCATGACTTCGTGAAACGTCTTGTTCTCAGTTGCTGATCGTGAGCGATCAGCAACTGTTTGGGTTTAACGGCCCTTTGAGGCAGTATTTCAGTCTATATCGTGCAGTCTCCCAAAGAGAGGGATAAGGAAAAGAGATATCACAGACGAGAGAAAAATATCCAAACAACCCCCACTCGTACCTACTGCAAGCACAGTAGGCCCTTGCCCTACCATTATCCAAATCAGTAGGACGTCCGCTGCAATGTATGGAAATTGAATGCTTCGGTTCCTGAGTTCGAGGTTATAAAACTTGAGAATAATCTCAAACTCAATATTAAGCGCACTGATTGGCTGCTTCCGAGCATCTGCTCGGAAGCAGCCAATCAGTGTGCTTTATTTTGAGTTTGAGAATGTACTCAAGTTTCATAACCTCTGGGTCAGATTATTCACCTTCCCAAAAGATTATTCACCTTCCCAAAAGATTACTCACCTTCCCAAAAGATTATTCACCTTCCCAAAACCACGCCTACTTTAAACGGGAATGCATCTCTTCAGTAACTGTAAGGTATAGCACAAACTAATTGTGGGACATTGAACACGTGCGATTTTGTTTGTGGTAAGTTGTCGTTTCATCGGTCAGTTGTACACTATCAGGGACCGTATTCATAAAACCACTAAACTGGTTGATATGCTGTTGCTAAGGCTAATTTTCTATAAAGGAGATTCCATACAACAATGAAATTTGCTCTGGAGGAATAGTCTTTTTAGACTGTTCCTCCAGAACAAATTTCATAGTTGTAGGGAATCTCCTTGACAGAAATCCAGCCTTAAAAACAGCATAGCAACAACTTCAGTGGTTTTATAAATACGGCCCCAGGTGTTTTTTGAGTCTGGCTCGGAAAAGTCTATTGCCTTTTCAAATACTTTAAGGGCCGAGATGATTCTGAAGTCAAACTTAGATAAGCATTATAATTTTTTGGACTACACCAAACTTTCTCATCCAGATTCTATGCCCGGCGGCAGGACTTTTTAATAATGATGAATATATTCTAAAATATGCTCCTGGTTAAATGAACTACTATCACTATTTCCGCATAATAAGTAGAGCATTGCGCATGCGCCGGAAACGTTTCTCTCAGTTGATGATCGGCAGGGAAATGAAGCTGGACTTTAAATTTACTATTGTTATTTTAGCGATTGTTTCTACTGGGTGTCTTTGGGAATATGCTGAAGGAGATGCTGGTGTAAATATAATAGGAAATATTATAGGAATACAAATGTAGCTCCTGAAACTATCGAAAGACGAGATGCGACTCGACAAAACCAACAAAGTGGCATATGCGCCCAGCGAAGACTCAGATCAGCCTGGGCATCCGGATGCCCAGTCTGATCAGGATATTCGCTGTTGGCATGGAGGTAGACCCTTAGGTACCCTTTCAGCGCACAGCATAGACTGATCAGACTGAGCGGGTGCCCAGGCCGATCTGAGTCTATGCTTGGCGCAAGACATTTTGATGGTCGTGTTGCGGCTCAGATGTAAATCTTTTTCAAAAGGGCATGATTAAATTATCTGCCTTTGGGAACCCGTAATTATATCTCTTACCTGCACTAGTTTCATATGAGCACATGTCCTGGTTACGGTGAAATGGGCTCACCTTTCATCTTTGCCTGTCTTCTAAATGGGGGTCACCTCTTAAGGGAAATAAACTGCTATAAATAGCGTAGGATGTTCTTTCCTTTACGCGGGCCCCTTCTAGAAAGGTTTCAGCGCAAAGAAAGCAAACAGGAAGTCACAAGTTCTTTCCCTTTGAGAAAAAATGTAGAAAAAATATGGAGATGTGCACATTCATATAAACGGAGATACTCCAGTAATGTCTTTTACTTTATATTCTACTAGATTTTGGAAGAGTTCATTATATTACTATTGGAATCTTAATGGCGCCTCAAAGGTTGCTCGCTTCCTCGGGATCCGGAAAATGTCTGTGCACGATAAATCATGCACGCTCCTCATAGTTTTACATATTTTAAGTTATTGTGGAAGGAGATGTTTGATGAAAACCAGTGCTTTACTTTAGTAGATAATTGGCATAGGTGGTCTTTAATTTTATTGGGAGTGTATCATTTATCAGTCATATGGAATTATGTCGCAACGACCGGCATTATTATAAAGCCTCAGTGTAGCCTTCCCCTGCTTGTGTTGGTAAACCTTTATTGTGTTCCGTTCAAAAGTTCCTGCTGTTGAGCTTTCTGCGTGTACGAGGGGCGTTTCAGAAATAATGTAAATGATCTCAGGGCATCCTATTGGCTGATATTTAGCTGTGGTTTTATACATCATTGGAAAGCAAATACAAGTGCTTTAGAATGATATGCGTTTAAAGAATTTCTAAGTCACTCATGCATGACAGCAAGTGTTTATGCGTCTTAAGGGTCTGGATACTGGAAAATACACATTTTCATTGAAAGTCTCTTAAAGACATTAGAAAGTCGCCATTTTTATGTTATCGTCAAAAATGAAAGTTATGCTTGGGTCAATATTTTGCTATAAATGGATAAGAAAATAGCTTAATATTTATGTCTAAATAATATTTCGGGGTCATTTTACCACTGTTTGGGTTAAATTAACCATAAACTTTAGGAAAAAGTAAAATTAGGATTTTTTGCAATATTGTTTTTTTTTTTTTTTTTTTTTTTTTTTTTTTTTTTTAACTTTTATTCAAGTTGTGATTAAATTTGGTGGATTATATCTTTCTAAAATGACTTATTTATTCATGTCATGGCAGCTTATGGTGCTGAAGAACAATGAAATTTATCTGAATGTGTTATGTAAATTTTTCCATGTGATTTATGTGGGGGTAGGGGTAAAATTTACCAAGTAAAAAAGAAATAAGCTCGACGACCCCTGCTTTTCTTTTAATTTTCTGTTTGCTGAATAGTTCTGCTTTCAAAATAAAGTTGTTTAATAAAATTGCAGTTTGTCATTTTTCTGTATGGTCCAAAATATTGCAGACAGGCAATTATTTTTTAAGAATTTTTCGGATCGTAATTTAAATTGATTTGAAAGCATCTTGTACCAGTTTGGTAATTCAGCCTTTAAGGTGGTGATAATCACTGATTTGGGACAAAGACAAAAATCTGCATAAAATACTCAAAATAACACTGATCTTTCCAAAACTTAGCAGATGCCTTCTTTATGTTGTTTTTCATAATTTAGAATCCCAACATGCAGCATTTGTTAATGTTAAAAAATGTTTTTATAAGAGAAGATCAAATGGTAATTTTCTGCGAATAAATCTGAAAAAATAATATCATTATTTGAAAATATACTTAGTGCTTAGAGTACCTTGTTGCATAATGGAGAGCGTCCTAGCAATTATTTTTCAAACTCTTTCATACATTATCAGGCTGAGCAGATGAAAAAAGATGCAGTCTGTGTCCATTTTTTTTGTCAAAACACACATGTGAGACAGGTGATACTATTTTGACAAGGTTGAACAATTTCATCTACACACCACTGATCATGTCAGTAATGTATTATATATATTGTAGGTGTTAACATAGGTATGCTTGCCTACCCTATATTTAATAAATGCGTCCAGTGTTTATTTACTTTGTACACGGTTGAACATTTGAGAAAAAGCTACCGTTTTCATCTGGTCTACATTACAATTAGTGAAAGAGTTGGAATAAATAATTGCTAGGACGCTCTTCATTATGCAATCATGCACCTTCAGCACTACGTAAATTTTCTATAACGATATTATTTTTTCAGATTTAGTCGCAGAAAATAACCCTTTGATCTTTCCTTATAAAAACACCCTTTTAAGCAACATGTACATCTATTTTGAATTCTAAACTGCAAAGAACAACAAAAATAAGAAGTCTGCTTACTTTCAGGGAGATACGTAACTTTTTTTATGGTTTTATGCAGATTTTTACATTTACCATAAATCACCACCTTAATGGACAGGAATATCTTTTCCTATATCATACTGACTTGACTGAGTTATTTAATTTAATATGAACTTTATTTAACTGATATTTACCTCCTGGGTTGTTTAGGTATATTTTCGGAAGAACAGTGCAGGGGTGTATCTTTCCAGTTCAATTTCTTAAGATTTTGCACAATGATGTATATTTTTTTTATTTCATCACTGGTGAGCCTATATATGAAATAGAATATACACAGAGTCTTAGACAGGTTTCAGTTTAGGAAGTATTTTTTAGCAAATGTCCTTAAGTTCTTTCGCTGTTTGATCAATGAGAAAATGATATATCTCAATAAAAAATACGTAATGCTGTCCTTAAACTGTAAAATAAGAAAGTTATACAGAAATTGTTTCCAGATTCTCTACAAGATACATAATTAACGATTTTTTCTCCGCTTTGTGGTAATATATGCAAATTTATTATAAACTAGAAAAGAGCCCGCGCAAGAGCGAAATATTTCATGATGGTCAAGTTTATATAAAAAGGCGAGTTTTAATTTTTCAATGTAAATGGCCTTAGGCCCAGGTGAAGATATGACCTTTACCATGAATACTCACTAAAGCTTCATTTACCAATTAGTTGTCTGCATCTACAAACTTTCCGGTAGCAGACTGCATTGTTTCTAAAAAAAATCAACTTTTTTCGCTTTTTCCTATAGAAAAACCTAAGTGACTCAAAAGTTGACCTTGCCGTAAAACAGATCAAGTTCATCCCAGGGTCATCATTTATATAAATTTTGTTGAGCTTTTGAGTCCTTGATCCGACATGCTAAGATTCAAGATCATAGAATTTGTGGTTCTGGGGGAGAATTGGTTGATTTGATGCTTAACGTCCACGGTAAACAGCTAAGGTCATGTCGGGACGGTCAGTTAACCTAACCACACTATTCCTGGGCAGGCTTAGACCTCCTAAGCGGTTAACCAGTACTAAGTGCACATACTTTCGCCAGTAACTGACAACTGCCCTTCTTGAATCGGCGGAAGGAGAAACGAAAGTATGTGGCCAGACCGGGTTTCGAACCCAGGACCTCTGACTTATGAGTCAGGTGCCCTACCGATTGCGCTACGCGGCCCGGCGTGGTTCTGGGGGAGAAGATTTTTGAAATTTTTTACCATAATAAATGTTTGCCATCTTGGTTATGTGACCTGTCCTGGGTATTTTTTTTTCTGGAAAAATTGGGTCGTGGAACGTTTTGGGGGAAAATATTCAAGCCCTCTGAAGACTAAAGGCTTATTTAGCTTCGTTGAATCATTGAAATTGATTTGTCTGCTTCGCTGGAAAAAATGCCCTTTCTTACCTGGCACATGTGTGTTAACCTTAGACATTTTTAATTTTTGTCTCTTCGAAAGTTCAATTCAGTTTGAATTCTCCTAACAACGTTCCCCAAGTGGCTCAGCGGTACGTAACCATAGCCGCACACACTTGGCGCCGTGTGTCCGTCCAACTTTTCGAAAGACCATGTGCGTTGAGCTTATTCTTCAATGGGCAAGTTCGATTGGCTACTCGTATTGACTATCGTTCTGGAAGAAAATGGGTCGTTTCGAGCCAGGGCCGTCGGGACTATGACCATGTAGTCAAGAGTCTTCATCCGTTTAGACATATGAGCAAAAATACTACAATAAATCGTTATTTATGGGGAATGACGTACGTTCATGGGTCGGATTTTTGCATTAGAACCTACTAAATTTGGACTTGCTAAGCAGCGCGCCGATATAACGACGCAGAACCGAAACGACCGGATTAATTTAAAACGTGTATTCGAGTACACGATAATTTCACTCAAACGCACCCATTGTTGACGAAAAAAAATCGACCAATAGTCGAAGTTTCTAGAAAAATACTTGGGAGAATTTAAAATGAAAGACGAATTTAATTCCCAAATTCTATAAATCTACGTGAAACTAAAACACACGCTAACCGAAATTATCAATGATAGCAATATGCGAAAGAACCAGTATAGAAATTACGCTTGAAAATGCCACCAATTTTGCAGTTTATGCGTTACTTCCAGTGGGAACGCAGACTCATCACATTTGAGTAAATCATTTTCTGAGCGGTCGTCTACGCACAAAGAAATAATCCCTTTTTTTCGCCGGAAAAAAATGGCGGGAAATTTTGAACAGAAACAGTCCCAAAATAATGCTCGTTTGATAAGATATGCAGTCATAATTTTCCAACGGACCAGATCAGAATGAAATTTGATGTTTTGTTATTGAAATCAGACGCATATCGGTACCTCAATGCAGTTTGCACACCCGAAAAAACGATCACAGTTTGACAACCGTTTTTCAGAAAAGTAAAACCCTACGACAGTACCCCAAAGTTATTTTGCAACGAAAATTGTCCCAAAAACCAAATTAGATGCCATTATAACTGAACCGTAGTTCATACATTCGACCGTCTTTTAGCGTGGTATATCTTCGGGAGAAAGTCTATTTAGTTTGAAAATCGATAATGAAGTTGGTCATTTTTACGTATACATGGCACGTGCGTTCGTCAACCCACAGACATTTTTTCAGCTGGATCGACTTGAGGAGACCAACTGTTTCTTCATTTATGGTATAGTAAAGCTTGTAATCATTTAGCATACTGTGAATTTATTAAGATTTTGCGTTAGTCTGTCTGCCTGCAATTTTTTGGGCTTCTGAATTTAGGCTACACGCCGAGAACGAGAGAAAGCAAAACAAACACACTGGTCAACCACAAAGTTTGACAAACGAAAAAGCCACAAGACATGTCGCCCCATCTTCAGGTGACAACTCGCCCCAGATTCTAAGAAAACTCCCCCAGACAACTTCCCCCAAGATAACGCGCCCCACATTCTGAGACCACTCGCTCTTCTAAAGAATTCTGTCCCGAACGACGCCACCCCCCCCCACCCCCCCCCTACCCCCTCAACACACACGTGCCATTTCAGAAGTCATCCAACAAAAAGTACAAGAGACAGCTTGTCCTTCCTCATAAATCTGCCAAAATACCTGTCCCGCTAGGCGCTAAGGGACCGACCATTTGATATTCTTGGGGTGGGGGGGGGGGGGGGGGGGGGGGGCTGGTATATTTTTCGAAAAAAATCCCTGTCTTTGGAAGAAAACATATGCAAGTAAAAAAATCAGCTCATAAGGGGATTTCAAAAAATAATCTGGCCTAAAAAATCAGTGAAAAAAAAAAATAACCTGGCTCCACCCAAAATTTCCAAAAAAAGAGTCTGGGCCCTGCACTTTTGGTGGGAAGATAGCAACTGCCTACCTACCCACCAAAATTCACCTTACCCCTGAGTCTGGACCCTGCACTTTTGGTGGGTAGATAGCAACTGCTTACCTACACACCAAAATTCACCTTGCCCCTCCCTCCCCCCCCCCCCCCCCCAAAAAAAAAAAAAAAAAAAAAAAAAAAAAGATGGCCACTTGGGACACCCTAGATCTATTTTTTTATTTAACGGCACATTTACCGTGATCAACCTGCACAGTAAGACAAACAGGTCTGAGCAAGCAGTGTAGACCCAGGAGCAGTCTGATCTGGGTCAGCAATTTTACCTTAATACCTGCACATTTTGGGTACTCCATTTGTGGGTGATATAGATATGTTCAAAATGTAAAATGCTGTTATCTTAGTATTATGGGTAATTACTGTAACTGTGTGTGACATTTTTTGTAGAATTATTATTTGTTTTTGTTGTTTTCATAGTTTGCAGGGATTAAAAAAAAAAGCCTACCTACCTAAGTACTCTCCAAAAATCCTAGTTAATAGGCAACTGCAAACAAAATACTTTTTATGATTGGCCTGTGGCTGAGATGGGAGGAGGGGAAAGGGGCATGAAGAAATACATATTCTATAGAATTAAATGCCAAAAGTTATGTTTTAGCTTAAATCTCATAAAGAAAATTAAAAGGCTCATATTGAAGTTATATTAATAGAAATGATACCATAAACTGAAAAATAAAAAAATATATATATATTTCCTGATTAATTTAATCCATCTTAAATGTTTGCAGCTTCTGACCAAAGTAAAGAAACTTGTAATTACTAATCAGTTATTAAGTTACTAGAGAGAAAAGCTTGATGACAGACATTAAATGATGAGTCATGACTGTAAAGGGATGCAGTTTAGTGCAGTTGAATGAGAGGTAGCCCCTTCCTGTCTATCCCACCCCCCAAACACACACACACACACACCAACCTATTAAAAAGCATTTTCACAGAGGATTTTATTGGCCAAATATTTAGGACTTTATTGTGCTAGCAAGCTTTTTTATATCATTATAAGTGCACAAAATAATGAATGGGGCATGCCCTGCTAACTGATGGACCCTGCACTATATGTGGAATGTTGCATAATGCTGTTTGTCCTTCTACAAGTCAAGACTATGTTAGAATGAAAACAATTACACAGTTCCACCATAATTGTTGCACCAGCATCAATGGGCTTCATATTAACACCCGTTGTGCCCTCTCATTAGAAGCACTTCAGCAAGAGCATAGATGGTTCTATTAATGGATCACAACAAATGTTTTTATGGCTGAATAAGACAGAATTCCCAGAATTGCTATCATGCTCCAGCTGAGTCTTTGTATAATCATTATCATAAAACCATCACTTGTGGAACTGTCTCCAGACTTTTTTTCTTATTATGTACATATGTTATGATTTATTTTGGCTATTTATTTATTTATACTTATAGGGAAAACACTGAAGGGCAATGTCAGACTGCATGTGAATATAATAATTTGATCAGAGCTTTATACATTTAGAATACCTATATAGTACTAATTTGTTCATTTGAAAATTATGTTAAATTTTAATTTTTGATCAAAAGCAACTGTGATGAGACACCACAACATACTGTACATTTTACTTGAAGAGAAATAATAAAGAATAACTCCACTTTGGCTCACTAGATATTGGCCTATTATTTTTCTTGTTTAATCATGTTTATATCTTACCATTATTCAACTTAGAGAATAGATTACCAAGTCCTGAGCCTTTGCCACATATTTAATCAAGTTTTCTGGTTTGCTGGACAGCTGTGCTTTTTATTTGTTTTGTTTTTTGTGAGTGTGACTCAGAATCATATTAGAGAACACATCACATTGAACTAAAATTTTGAGAAATTCTCCATTCTCAATGAAAAGTTAAGGTACCATTCATTATAAATTATATAATTTTTGCATGAGATTTGCCCCTACTGATAGATTTCCATGAGATTTTTGGCAACAGTTAGAGCAAATCCCTCAAAAGATCACTGAGTATATAAACACACTGTGGCATTTTAATTTATGAACCAAGGGCATTGCAGAGCTGACAGCCCCCACCCCCACCTGATGAGCTAGTATTTGACACACCTGGCATTTCATAATAAATATGTATTTTATTAAATCCCTGGTTTCTTCTTAGGAAGAATCAATAAATTCTTGTTAGTTGTTTACACTCTTAAAAAGGGGATAAACAACTAACAAGTAAATATATATGTTGTAACCCCTCATTAGAACTCCTCATTAAGGTAGTTCCACAGAGGGCCAAAACCTATGTTATAAAAATGCATACTGCAATTTTAATGCTCAAAAGCTCATTTAACAGTACATATGCTGCTTCTCAATGTTGGCTGAAATTATATGGAGTGTAAAGGAGTGTATAAGTATGTATGGCCAAGTTATTTTCTAAGCTTAAAGTTGAAACAAAATCTTCATTACTGCAATTGTCCTACCACTTTCACCATCTGACAGTGTGTCGAAATTGCTGGGAAATTCAAATAGTACTGACCCTGATTAGACTGCTGTTTTGATAGTACAGTCTAACCCAGGTCTACACTGCACTTTTTAATCAAGGACTTTAGTCAATGAAGTTTAGCAAGTATTTGTTATGGCTAAACATGGATAAACATCTATTATATTTTGCTTAGTTTTTCATGTAAAAGAAAGGTTAAAAGTTGTGTGCGTGTGTGTGTGTGTAGGGGTGGGGGTTGTGGATGGAGGAAGGCAGGGGCGGATCCAGGAATTTTGGATAGGGGGTTCAAACTAGCTGAAAGGGGGGTTCGATTTATGCAGTTTGACCAATTTTTCCTGAAATTCCACATGAAAATAAAATAATTTGGGCTGAGAAGGGGGGTCGTTTGAACCCCCGAACCCCCTCTGGACCCGCCACTGGAAGGGTGGAGGAAGAAGGGGGGGGGGGGGGGGGTAGAGGGGCCTTAAGTTGGGTAGGGTGATCGTGTGAGTTGCAGGAGAGGCTTTGAAATATTGACACGTGCAGGATTAATTGGATGGCAAAATTATTTTTTTCTAGCAGTCCCTCTGATTGTGACCACAATGTACCGGTCTTAATAACTTATAAGCAAGTAAATGCGAAGTTTGAAACAGTTGACGCAGTTCTGTAATTGCGTCACAACTGTCATAAATCGATCGATTTGTTTACAGTATGGTGTAGGCTACTGATCAGAATTCTTTTCCCAATCATTCTGAAGAAAGTACAGAAAATAATATTGTTGTATGTTGAATTACTAGATGCGTTCCTCTTCGTGTGTCGGATTTCAGGATTCAAGAACATTTCGGTAATGTTTAAATTTATTACAGATTATTTTGCTGTCTATCGATCAGGTAAACAATCCGCCATTAATTTGAGAAAATGAAATAGGGTACCTAAACATTATTTTGCAAAGGAAATTGTCCCAAACACCGAATTACTTAATTTTTATAATGGAGAAAGGGCAGACACCATGGTTTTTCATGGCATATGTCCGCCGACGGGAGAAAGTCGATTTATTTTGAAAATTGCTGTTGAAGTTGGCGGATAAGAGTCGTCTTTACATGATCACGTAAAACGTTCGATTGCAGAATATCTCGGTGTTTAGCTCTGTTCTTAAAGGCATAGAGAATTAAATTAAGATGTAAGGAAAAAAACCATATCTTATTTTCGGCTTTGTGTAGCTTGATTCGCCGACAAAGCATCACTGAAATTGCGACACGTTCGTCGATTGAATCTGAGTCTGAGAAATTACGAACGTTATTTCGTTGCTATCTGTATAAAAATATCACTCCGCCATGGATACGCGTTCCCACTGTTCGTTTATTTAGTATTATAGATAGGGCTCTTGTAACGTTACAAAATACAAATTTAAAAAAAAAGGGAGACAGGAGTTTCTCACATAAGGGTATCGAACCTAGGTCACCAGCGTGGTGACCAAAACTACATCCACTACACCACGTCCACTACCAAGTGGTCTACTGAAATTTAGATAGAAAGCCGTACGTAACTTACTATGTACGGAAGGCTGTCACTGCCATAGGTAGTAACTGCTATCAACGATAATTTGCAGAAGAAAGTTAGAATTATTAGAAAAATCTGGAATCATAGCAAAATCCCGGTAAGCTAAAGATATAATTTAAGTATCATAAGAAAGCTCATTATCAAAACTTTCAGAAATAAACTCTTTTTCGCACCTGAAACCGGTTGACCGCATTATATAATTCTGATAAAGGTGAGCACTGAACCCCCTGTCGTAACCAGACATCGTCGTGATATGTCTGAAAATTTGTTGAGAGCGACGACAAGTTCAGCCCGGCCATGCACTGCAAAAATAAACGGTAGATTTTACGGTAAAATAACTGGCAACCAGCTGCCAGTCCTTTTACCGTTATTTATACGGGCGCCCGTAAAAATCGCAGGAATCATCAAGCAAAGTGGGACAGAAAAGAGCAGATGTCGTTTTGGTTAGATAGCCCCTCAACAACACAAAGTTATTTTCGAGTGCGCCAAGTTAACAAAACACTTCCATTTCGTGATTTCCAACAATGTCTTACAGACAAAAACCCGTAAAAATAACGGGAAAAGGACTGGCAGCCGGTTTTCAGTTATTCTACCGTAAAATCTACAGTATTTTTTACAGTGTGTATACATGTATTGAAAATACGACATTTCAACAGGACACCAAAGGGAAAATGACTTTTGTGGCATGTCATCATGATATCTGTCTTTTGAAGCAATAAAGACTTGTGTGAAAAATAAAATTTCCTTTTAAAAGGAAGGCTTGCCCAGCTAAGACAGTGAAATTTTCATGAGTTGTTATTGAAGTGAACCCGATTGTTAGTACACTTTCATTTGCTAACTTTTATTTAGCAAAGTATTTAATTTCTAACTTATTCAATGGTGGCATTATCCACGGGTGTAAGGTAAAAACAAGTGTAGAATTTGTTTGAAAAACAAATTGAAAAATATTTAAACACACACACACACACACACACACACACACACACACACACACAACAACAACAACAACAACAACAACAACAAAAAACAACAGTTTTCCAACGTTTTGGCCGGCCGTTTTAGGCATGTCTCAAGAAAAATAACTATATGGATCTATTTCAAGTCTTTTCTTCACGGCTGTTGAGTCACATTTAGTCTGAATCAAAATTTCAGGAAAGACTGTTTCAAACCCATGTCTATGGACTAATGGCACATCTGAACTTGGCATCAAAAGAAGACAATAAATCTATATTTACTGAAGTTTATTTTTGGTTTAAGTGGCATCAGTGGCAGTGACTGGAACAAAATTTTGACACTGAGAAGAAAATGCATGCTGGTGTTGTTTGGGACGATAACTTGCTTTACACCATTTGGGAACAACAAAGTACGGAACCCATTGCGTTCGTATTTCCATGAACTCCCGACATATGAAATTTATCTCTTTTCAGTAAATGTGATAAGGGAAGCAAATCGTCAAAAGCGTTTGTTTCTATATTTAAGCAATAAATTTGAACTCTGCTCTTTCAGATTTTACACTGATACACAGATCAGCCCACTCCGGCATAAGCGCAGTCTGATCAGTCTAGCCTCAGCATGAAAGATGAAGAATATATATATGCCGAAACAGACTGATCAGATCCAACGAATGCATTGGCGCTGGACAGTGTGCCGGCTGCTCTGACTAGTCAGATTATGCGATGCCCTAAGGCCTAGTTTTCGTGACGCCGTTGCATGATATTTTGGAAAAGCTAATGCTTTGCGCTAAACTATATATAAACACTGTTTCTTACACAAGATTGGTATATTTCTTAGGATGCAAAGCCAAATACTTTGCATTGCATTCAGAGTTTCATTTTTTATGCAATCAGTTTATAAAAAGCAAACGAAATGTGGCCTAGTTCAAGGCACTCGTAAAAGAAAAACGTGTTTTTTAACGGAAATATTAAAAAAAAAAAGTACATGAACTATCAAAAATAGAATAAAGTTTCCATCATTATTTTTAGCAGATGAGGCAAATCGGATGTTGATAAAAATAGACAAAATCGGACGAGGTATTTGTTGTTATGTCTGTGAAGAAAATAATGAAGAAATGCTGTCTCAAACCGGAACGAACTTTCCGATCTCTTTGGCTTAATTGCGGCCCTAAGTTTAGAACGAATCGTTGCAGTACACACTCACTGGTATTTTCCGACTAAGCGTGACGTATCATTTCTTCCCAAAATAACTCGGTATCACTAAACCACTTGAATACTGGCTTGCGCTCGAAAGCGCAAGCCAATAAGGCAAAATTTAACAATTTGGCAAGAAGCAAGGCTTTCAGAATGTGATACGTGTCTTTATCAGCAACATTTCGACGAAGCATTAATTAACTATTTCCTATCTCGCGCCATTTTGTAATAGACTATCGATAGCAGACAGGTAAGGGCGACGGATTTGTCTCCTCTTGCCGAAATACATGAAGTTGGCTTTGGGCAAATTTGTAAATTTTCTCCTCAGCCTGCCAAGTGGGAAAAATCTACGCCTTATTGCTACAGGTCCTTTGATAAGCAGCTATTTCCGCATAGTATCTTCAGTAGTGGCTGATCATCAGCGAAATGAAGCTCCAGTTTAAATTCACTGTTGTTATAATAGCAATTATTTCTATTGGTTGTATTTGGGAATATGTTGACGGACAAGACTTCGAGGGCGTAAATATAATAAATTTGAGCCGCGACACAAAGAAACCAACAATGTGGTTGTGTGCCGAGCTAAGACTCAGATCAACCTGGGCAGCTACCGAGTCTGATCAGACTCTTTGCTAAGCGCTTAAAAGGTAACTAGGGCCCTAAGCTACCTCCATTCGGACAGCGGATGCCCAGGCTGATCTGAGTCTGCGCTGGACGCACAACCACTTTGTTGGTTTTCTCGTGTCGCGGCTCAAACCTCATATGAAACATTATTGGAAAACCTCCTCGAACTAAAGAGGATAAGGAAATACATGTAATGTCGTTTTCAAAGGGATATATCTGAATTGCAAGGCTTTGCTATACGTGTCTGCTTCCCTTGCGTGTGTTCCGGGCAGACACACAAGGTTTATTCAACCTTGAAACAAACTTGATTCAACGTCGTGACGTTGAATCAATGTTGAATCAAGGTTGATTCAACGTTTAATCAGCCTTGAATCAACCCTGAGTGAGTCAACGTCCTGACGTTGAATCAAGGTTGAAGGTTGATTCATTGTGTGCATAGTGGGTTGGTTAATAAACACATATTTTGGCTATGGTGAATGATATTCCTTCAGGGGAGGCAACTCTGTCATTTTCATTACTGTCTCCCCACACAATAGGATTCAACTCTTAAAGGAAAAAAAATGCTTCTAGAGGAGAACATTCTCTTTGAAGAGTAGACCCATTGTTGTAAAACTAGGGAAGAAAATGGGAAGACACTATAGATGTCCCCCCTTGAAAAATGACAGAAACACCGGGAGATGTTCTCATTGGCCTGAATGGAGCTAATCCAGTAATGTCTATCATTTTATGCTTTAGTTCAATTTGATTTTATTATTATAGCTGAGCCTCAAATGAGCTGCGTCACGACAAAACCAACAAAATGGCATGTGCGCCCAGCAAAGACTCAGATTAGCCTGGGTAGCCGCCCGGTCTGATTAGAATCCTTATTAGAATCTTTGTTGTGCATTTAAAGGGTAGCTATGGGTCTAAGCTACCTCCATGCGGACAGCGAAGACTCTGATCAGACTGGGCGGATGCCAAGGCTGATTAGTCTTCACTGGGCGCACATGCTACTATGTTGGTTTTGTCGTGTCGTGGCTTATTTATACTTAAGTTTCATTTGATGATATTATTAAAGCTTCGCCTCAGATGTGTTTGCATTAGCAATTATATGGCTCCGGCGAATCTTTGAAGTGAAAAATGAAGGCTGAAGGCTGAGCGGTTGCGTTGTTGTGCATGCTTATTTTAGTATTTCCTGTCCGCGCATATTCATTTTCGGTCAAAGGCATTCATTTAATATATCATTTCGACGGCCGTAGCGTATTTCTACGTAATTGCTGACAACGACTTTTTGAACGACCCTTGCAACCTCATGTATTCAGGCATCTTATTAATTTTGATTTCTCTGCATAGGCCAGAATCATGACCTTGCACGCTCGTAGCATCAAGTCTAAAATGCTTACTGGGAGGACACTAGACGCTTCCAAATGCCGAAAAAAATCTTGAAAAATTCACTTCTGAAATCCGGATTTTCACTTGACTTTTTATCCCCCGGCCGAAAGATTCGGGGATATAGCGATGAGCTTGGCGTCTGTCCGTCCATAAACATTTTCTTGTCCGCTCCATATCTTGAATACCCTTTGGAATATTTACATGATACTTCACAATTGTATTGAACAGGTCATGACGATGTGTCGCGTATAAGAATGACAACTGTTGCTGCTGTAGCTTTTGAGTTATCTCACCTTTAGTGTCTTCTTTGGCAGATTCGTGTCCGCTCCATAACCTGAATACCTTTTGAAATATTTGCATGATACTTTACGGATATATAGAACAGGTCATGACGATGTGTAGCGTACTAAAATGACAACTCTTGCTTTCTTACTTCTTGAGTTATTTCCCCTTGATGGTTTAATAGATGGTTTTAACTGTGATTTCGTATCTGCTCTATAACTTGAATATCCTTAGAAATATTTTCAAGATACTTCACTCATATGTAGGACAGGTCATGACATTGTGTCGCGTACAAGAATGGCAACTCTTTCTTTCTTAGTTTTTTAGTTATTCCCTCTTGATGGTTTTACCTGTGATTCCATGTCCGCTCTATAACTTGAATACTCTTTGGAATATTTTCATGATACTTTACAGATATGTAGACTAGGTCATGACCATGTGTCGCGTGCAAGAATGACAACTCTTGCTTTCTTACTTATTGAGTTACTTCCCCTTGATGGTTTTAGCTGCGATTTCTTGTCCGCTCAAAAGATTGAATACCCTTTTCAAATAGTTTTATGATATATCACAGATATGCAGAACAGGTCATGGAAATGTGTTGCGTACATGAATGACAACTCTCGCATTCATACTTTCTGAGCTATTCCCCTTTGAAGTTTGCGCTGCAGTTTTGTTTCTACATCTTTTGCCCTGGCCTGATCAAAAATTTGAATACCCTAATTCATTTTAGAATATTGTGATGCTCATGCTTTGACAGCCTTTCAGTGTGCCAAACTCTCTGTGACCCATGCACATGAACTCCCCCCTCCTCCCCCCCCCCCCAAAAAAAAAAAAAAAAAAAAAAAAAAAAAAATCTCAGATTTGGATTCTTTTTCAAAATTCACTTACTGGAGAGCTAAAAATTAGAGTTGTAGGGTTTGTTACGGAAGCCGATAGGGGACATTTCACATGACGGACTTAGACGTTATTTACACTTGGCAGACACTGAACACTTAGGCGTTATATTACACTTAGATGATATTTGAGATTTAAATATTTCTACAAAGTATTCCAAGTGTAGCAAAAGGGTTAAGTCTGCAAAATATTCTAAGTTTATTAAAATGTCTAAGTCTACAAAATCTTCTAAGCCTAATAAAACGCTTAAAGTTTAAAAAAACATCCGATGGGGACATTTCACATGATGGACTCAGACGTTTTTTCTACACTTGGCAGACACTGGGCACTTAGGTGTTAAATAACACTTAGATGATATTTTAGACTTAGATATTTCAACAAAATATTCCAAGTGTAGCAAAATGTCTAAGTCTACAAATTTTTAGCTCACCTGAGCCAGCGGCTCCGGGGGAGCTTATAGGATGGTAAGGCTCCGTCGTCCGTCGTCGTCCGTCGTCCGTCCGTCGTCCGTCCGTCGTCCGTCCGTCCGTCCACAATTTCAAACGACTTCTCCTCTGAAACCGCTAGGCCGATTGTAACCAAATTTCATATAGAGCCTCCTGGGACCTTAGGAAAGAAAAGTTGTTCAAACGGTCCTGATCACATGACCAACATGGCCGCCATGCCCATATATGGTAAAAACCTGAAAAAATCTTCTTCTCCAGAACCAACAGGCCGATGGCCTTGAAACTTGGTATGTAGCATCGGGTACGCGAGTACTACCAAGATTGTTCAAATTATGACCTTGGGTTGACCTTGACCTTTTTTACGGCAAGGTCAAATTTGCTTCCTTGTGCTTTTATATGGGAAAATGCTAGAACATAAGATATCTTGAAAACTGTTGAAGATTTTGGGCTAAAAATCGATATCTACAGTCATCTAAATGAGTACATGAAGATTTATGAGTACAAGAGGTCAAGGTCATTCGTTGACCTTTGACCCAGAACTCTCATATTTTGACAATTTCAAACAATCTTCTCAACAGCCACTGTGCCAATTGAAACCAAATTTCATATAGAGCCTCCAGGGGATGAGGGAATGAAAATTTGTTCAAACGGTTCAGGTCACATGACCAACATGGCCGCCAATGCCCATATATGGTAAAAACCTTTAAAAATCTTCTTCTCCAGAACCAATTGACCGATGGCCTTGAAACTCAGTATGTAGCATTTGGTACTCGAGTACTATCAAGATTGTTCAAATTATGACCTTGGGTTGACCTTGACCTTTTTTACGGCAAGGTCAAATTTGGGAAAATGCTAGAACATGAGATTTCATGATAAGTTTTGAAGATTTTAGCCTAAAAATTGGTATATACAGTCAACTTAATGACTACATGAAGATTTGTGAGTACAAGAGGTCAAGGTCATTCTTTGACCTTTGACCCAGAACCCTAATATTTTGCCAATTTCAAACAGTCTCCTCAAAAACCACTGGGCCAATTGTGACCAAATTTTATAAAGAGCCTCGAAGGGTTGAGGGAATGAAAAAATTTTCTAACCGTCATGGTCACATGACCAACATGGCCACTATGCCCATATATGGTAAAAACCTTGAAAAATCTTCTTCTCCAGAACCAATTGACTGATGGCCTTGAGACTTGGTATGTAGCATTGGGTACTTGAGTACTATCAAGAGTGTTCAAATTATGACCTTGTGTTGACCTTGACCTTTTTTACAGCAAGGTCAAATATAAGCAAAATTCTAGAATATAAGATTTCATGGAAAGTTTTGAAGATTTGGGCCTAAAAATTGGTAAATACAGTCATCTTAATGTGTACATCAAGATTCATTACTACAAGAGGTCAAGGTCCTTCTTTGACCTTTGACCCTGAATTCTCAGAATAGTTTGACAATTTCAAACTTCTCCTTAAAAGCCAATACGGCAATTGTAACCAAATATTATATAGAGCCTTCAGGGGTCTAGGAAATGAAAAGTTCTTCAAATGGTCTGGGTTACATGACCAACATGGCCACCATGACCATATATGGTAAAAACCTTTCAAAATCTTTTTCTCCAGAACCAATTCATCAGTGGCCTTGAAACTTGGTATGTAGCATTGGGTACTCCAGTACTATCAAGATTGTTCAAATTATGACCTTGGTTGACCTTGATCTTTTTTACAGCAAGGTCAAATATGGGAAAATGCTAGAACATAAGATTTCATGGGAAGTTTTTGGCCTAAAAATTGGTATATACAGTCGTCTTAATGAGGTCATGAAGAATTATGAGTACAAGAGGTCAAGGTCATTCTTTGACCTTTGACCCAGATCTCTCATATTTTGACATTTTCAAACATTTTCTCAAAAGGCAAAGGGCCAATTGTAATCACATTTCATATAGAGCCTTCAGGGGTTGATTGAACGAAAATTTGTTCAAACGGTCCAGGTCACATGACCAACATGGCCACCATACCCATTTATGGTATAAACCTTAAATATTTTTTCTTCTCCAGAACCAATACACCAATGGCCTTGAAACTTGGTAAGTAGCATGGAGTACTAGAGTACTACCAAGACTGTTCAAATGATGACCTCGGTTTTTCCTTAACTTTTTTTTGCGGCATGGTCAAATATGGGAAAATGCTAGAACATAAGATTTCATGGAAAGTTTTGCCTAAAAAATGGTATATATGGTTGCCTTAATGAGTACATGAAGATTTATGAGTACAATAGGTCATGGTCATTCTTTGACTTTTAACCCCAGACTCATATTTTGACAATTTCAAAACATAAGAAAAAGCCGCTTTGCCAATTGTTCAGGTGAGCGATTCAGGGCCTCATGGCCCTCTTGTTCTAATTTTATTAAAATCTCAAGGTCTAAATATTTATAATAAAACGTTAAAGAAAGTTGCGTACACTTAGACATTTTACTACACTTAAAAAGTTTGTAGACTTAAACATTTGCTTCACTTGAACCATTTTGTGGACTTGGCATTTTTCTACACTTAGAAGATTTTGCACACTTAGACATTTTAGTACACTTAGAAGATTTTGTAGACTTAGACATTTTACTACGCTTAGAAGATATCTAAGGCTTACAAATTTTGCTACACTTAAAAGATTTTTTTTTAAAACTTAAGTATTATATTACGCTTTTAAGATTTTATAGACTTAGACATTTTATTAAACTTAGAAAATTTTATAGACTTAAACATTTTGCTACACTTGGAATATTTAGTAGAAATGTCTAAGTCTCAATATCACCTATTATATAGTAATTGTAATATAACGCCTAAGTGCCCAGTGTCTGCCGAATGTAGGAACTTTCGGCCACGGACGTTTCGGCCATGGACATTTCGGCCTAGGACAGTTCGGCCACGGACATTTCGGCCTAGGACATGTCGGCCAATGGACGTTTCGGCCAAATCTGAAATAAATGAGGAAATGAAAATATGCTACTGTTAACCATTTAAAATGACATATATGGTTTTTCTGCACACATGACACAAAAATGTGTGACTGGGCTCAAAATAACTCCTACCATATATCTTAAAGCCAAAAATGGGTGTACCACAGATTAATCAGCCATATGTTTGCATACTAAATTTATAGGCATCACATGACTGATAAAAGGCACACTGGCCCATGGTTTGGAATGGCAGTTATGCCAGATTATGCTAAAATGACTATAAAACTGTTTAAGGACTATTAACCTAACAAAGCCTTAACCAAATATCATATACGACCATAGTTCAAATAGTTAAAATAATTGTTCACTGTGTTTTTCACCTTGAAATGTTCACAATGACTTTAAACATGTTAAAGGTCCATAAAACATCCAGACAAATACAACAAATTATAGGAGTTCATTGAGACTAGCTTTAAGTTACACATATGACTACTTAATTTAATCATAAAAAGGAATTTTTGATAAAGGCCGAAATGTGCACCATTGACAATTTCTGTGGCCGAAATGTCCGTGGCCGAACTGTCCTAGGCCGAAACGTCCTAGGCCGAAATGTCCGTGGCTGAAATGTCCGAGCACCGTGTCTGCCAAGTGTAAAAAAGATAAAAAGAAAAAAAAAAAAAAACAACAAAAAAACAACAACAAAAAACAACAACAAAAAAAAAAAACAGTCTAAGTCGTCAAGTGAAATGTCCCATATCGGGGACTTAAGCATTTCATTACGCTTAGAAGATTTTGTAGACTTAGACATTTTAATAAACTTAGAAAATTTTGTAGACTTAAACCTTTAGCTACACTTGGAATATTTAGTCTCAAGTATCATCTAAGAGTAATATAACGTCTAAGTGTCCCGTGTCTGCCAAGTGTAAAAATACTCCTGAGAGGAAGGACCGAGTTGGTGATAATCACGGAGGTGTTATGATTTATGTAAAGGACTGCCTACATTATAAGCGCCGTGAAGATTTAGAGCCACGTAATATTGAGAGCATATGGCTCGAATTAACTAATAACCATAAACATATTTTATTTGGTTTGTTTTACCGCCCCCCAAACTCTAATTCTAACTATTTTTCTGATATTGAAGATTCTATAGCACTGGCAGTAGACTCACCAGGAATCTCTGAGATAATTATTACAGGTGACTTTAATTTAAACTTACTTAATTCTCAAACAGCGAAAAAAATTAATTCAATTTGTTCCCAGTTCTCTTTCTACCAATCTATAACTCAGCCCACACATTTTACAGAAAACTCATCTTCATTAATAGATATCCTTCTTGTTACTAACAAAACTCATTTGATAGTCAGTGGAGTTGGTGATCCCTTTCTAAATCAAGAAATAAGGTACCATTGTCCGATATATGGTATATTTAAGTTTTCTAAGCCTAAATATGCTTCATTTACGCGACATATTTGGAATTATGATAAAGGTAATTATGAGTTACTGCATAATAAGGCAACATCTTTTGACTGGGATTATATTAAAGATAATGACATTAATACATACGCAAATAATATAAGTTCTACGGTAATTACTATTGCTAAAGAATGCATACCTAATCGACACATCAAAATTAAACCTTCAGAACCGCCTTGGATTAATTCGACCATTAAACGCAACATTAGAAAACGGAAAAGAGCCTATAGGAAAGTCAAAAGAACTAACTTAGAATCAGACTGGAAAAAATTTAAATCATTCCGTAACAAAGTAGTTCAAAATATTCGTGATTCAAAAAAATCTTTCTACGACAGAATTGCGGCCAAACTTACGTCTGAGACACTTGCCTCAAAAGACTGGTGGACTACACTAAAAACATTCATCGCTCCTAATAACAAAACAGCCATTCCACCTCTTGAATTTAACGATAATGTTTATACGGAGGAAACTGACAAAGCTAATGTCTTAAATACTTATTTTCAAAGCCATACACTTTTAAACGAACAGAACGCACTTATTCCAAGCCTTCCCCCAGCCATTGTTAATACACAACTGAATAGCATTGTTTTGTCTCCATTAGAAGTTGAATCGGTCCTTACAACTCTGCCTGCTGCCAAAGCCTCTGGTCCTAATGGCCTGAGTAATCGTATTCTTCGCGAACTGTCTAAAGAGCTTTCATCACCCTATCGTTCTCTTTTCAACCAGTCACTACGCGAGGGCAAAGTTCCTTCTTCATACAAAGAAGCTAATGTATGTCCAATTCCTAAGAAAGGTGACCTATCTGATGTCTCCAATTATCGACCCATTTCCTTGCTCAATTCGGAAGACAAAATTCTGGAAAGACTCGTATTTAAATATTTATTTAACCACTTACGTGATAACAATTTACTTTCTTCTTTACAATCTGGCTTTCTTCCTGGTGACTCAACCGTCAATCAGTTAACTTTTCTCTACAACACGTTCTGTCAAGCTCTCGATTCTGGCAAAGAAGTACGGGCTGTTTTCTGTGACATCAGCAAAGCTTTTGACCGTGTATGGCACGCTGGCCTCCTAGCTAAACTTCAAGCGGCAGGTGTCTCAGGAAACGTCCATGCTTGGTTTGCAGATTATCTCCTTGACAGAAAACAACGAGTTGTCCTCCCTGGCGCTGTTTCTGATTGGACTTACATTCGTGCTGGAGTTCCCCAGGGATCGATTTTAGGCCCCCTTCTTTTTCTGTTGTATATTAATGATATTGTTAATGATATTGGATCAAGTATTAGATTGTTCGCAGATGACACTAGCCTCTTTATTATTGTAGATGATCCTGTTACAGCAGCCGGTTGCATTAACGCAGATCTTGGTAAAATCTCAGCTTGGGCTTCAACTTGGCTTGTTACCTTCAATCCTTCTAAAACCGAAACCTTACTTGTCTCTCGTAAATTAAATAGACCTCTCCATCCACCTATCTATATGCAAAACCAACAGATATCTGAAGTTGATTCCCACAAACATCTTGGTCTTTACTTTTCTAATGATTGCACCTGGCATCAACACATAAAATATATTACGGATAAGGCTTGGACTAGAATTAATACTATGAGAAACTTGAAATTCAGATTAGACAGAAAATCCCTCGAAACTATTTACACTGCATTTATTAGACCCCTGATTGAATACGGAGACGTCATATGGGACAATTGCACATTATATGAGAAACAAGAGCTCGATAAAATACAAAATGAAGCGGCTCGAATCGCCACAGGAGCCACTAGACTTGTTTCCATTGCTATTCTTTATATGGAAATCGGATGGGATCCGCTCGAAAAGCGACGAACAGATCATAAGCTTACCTTGTTTTATAAAATGACCCATAATCTAACTCCTTTATATCTATCTTCCTTAGTACCCCAGTCCGTTAGTAATATTTCACGCTATAGTCTCAGAAATTCTAATGATCTTCAAACTATAGATGCAAGGACAACTCTCTATTATAATTCTTTCTTACCGTCAACCGTCAGAGCCTGGAATAATGTACACGACGAGGCAAAACAATCCGACTCTTTAAGCACCTTCAAAGGTTTTCTTCACAAAGGCAGATCACGCACTCCAAAACACTTCTATGTGGGCAACAGGAAAGCTCAGATATTACACACCAGACTACGGACCAATTGTAGCTCGCTTAACTTAGATCTTTTCTTGAAAAACATTTCCGATTCTCCTTTATGCCAGTGTGGAAGCATAGAAAATGCCCAACATTACTTCTTTCACTGCAGGCACTATCAGGTCCAACGAACTGAACTCTTAAATTCAGTGTCACAGTATCAGACTCCCTCGCTGTCTCTTTTTTTTATATGGTAATGATTCTTTTTCACTTGGTACAAATACAGTTATATTCGAAAAGGTGCATAAATTTATTTTGGATTCTAAACGGTTTTGAGCATATAATCTTATTAACAAGCATGCGGTTGGTTTTTTTTCTTGTCAGGAATGAAAATTGTAGTGTTTGATGCGACTGTCACTGCAAATCTGCACCCTCTCTCTCATCCTCAACTACATAAATTGCATATTTATATTGAAGGATTTTTTTTCGATTGATCTTTTTCTCTCCAGTTCTTTTTTTTTTTTTTTTTTCCTTTTTTTTTTGTTTCATGTACGGAAATTCTGTGTTATTATTTTTTTTACTGATTCTATCTGTTTTTGAAAAATTATGTCATTTATATATTTACCTGATAATTTGGTTCAACAATTTTGACAAACTGTCGCCATGATATATACTTGCTAGAAATATGTAGGGAGAGGAACTTTATAAGTACATGTGCTTTCGTTCATATCCCATTATTTGTATTGTAACAATGTTTATGTGAACTGTAAAAAAAGTTTGAAATAAATATGTTTAAACCAAGTGTAAAAACGTCCAAGTCCGTCAAGTGAAATGTCCCCTATCGGCTTCCGTAGTTTGTACTTTAGAAGTTATTTACACATTTTGAAATGTTGATTGTATCATATACTATGTACATTGTGTAGGTGGTTGCTGTTTGGGAATTTACCGCTTTTGGCAGTCTGACATACTGCTTTGGTCTGAGTGTTTGATAATCATGCATTTGTTAAACAGATACTCTTAATAAGAAGCAACAAAGAATGACAATATATTACTTACATGTGTTTTGAAGTGTATCCTGCTTACTTAGGCGCATGCGTCCATCAGTCGGGGGATTTGCCATCTCCTCCGATGGCTATTTTTGTAAGCACCCTACTACAGGGCCAAAAGAAAAATATGGGATGAACGCGCAATAAAAAGGAAAATAAGATGAGAGAGAAAAAGAGAACAAAGGAAAAGATCTGTAGCAAAATCGGAAAAAAAGTCCGTGCGCAAGTTGCTTGACCCCTGCGCCGTGACCTCTGACGTCATGAGAAAAATAACTGTCATTTATTGTAAAGCTAAATAGGTCTCCTATCGATTGTACTTTCGATTTCACTCATCAAGTAAGCAAGTCGAAATTGAGGGTCAAATATTCTACCCCAACCCCTTTTCGAGCGATTTCCTTGAAACATCTGGCCGTCGAAAGGATATTTTCTGGTCAAATAAAGTTGAGGATCAAACATTGTATGGACTGAATTTTTTTATATCGAAAAATAATTTTCCATTAATCATTATCTTCTGTTGAATACATCTTTCAAGGCTTCACAAGACTGCATGACAAATATTGGAATCTGATCACATGACACATCAGCAGAACTGAATAAACAGGTATATCCCTGAAATCAATTAAGAAGTAAATGTTGATAAATTCTTCGAGACATACCTTTGTTTACAGTTTTACAGTCGATGGTACTAGCTCGAGAGTTCCCGGATGTGTCGTGGGAACAAAATTCCATTGACTCTTTTTAGAGCTAGCTCCCTTGATTAGCACTAGTGATATGCGGCAGGGGGCATAGTGTTTACTAACACCTTTTTTAGCTCCTTAAAAATTGAAATATTAGCCATTAATTGAAAAAGTGCCGTTCCTAATGTAAGGAAGAAGTTGCCAACCAAAAAAAATAAATAAATAAAAAATACATACTCTTATATGAGCTGAAAGCCCATCTTGTATATGTGACAGTGGGAAAGAAGCATTGCGTGTTATGGGAAACAGACCCATCTGTTTCTCCTTTCATCTTTCTGTCTTTTTTGGGTTGTGCTCTATGATTGTGACCTTTCCTGGGTATTTCTATATGAGCCGCGACACGACAAAATCAACAAAGTGGCATGTGTGCCCAGCGAAGAGTCATATCAGCCTAGGTGGCCGCCCAGTTTGATGAGATTCATCGCTGTCCGCACGGCGATAGCTTAGACCCTTAGCTACCCTTTAAGCGCACAGCGAAGACTCTGGTCAGATTGGGCGGATGCCCAGACTGATCTGAGTCTTCGCTGGGCGCACATCCACTTTGTTGGTTTTGTCGTGTCGTGACATATCTATAATTTGAAGCATCCGCATGACCGAATCGTTAGCGTGCCCGACTTCGGAACATGGGGTCGCAGGTTCAAGACCTGCTTAAGTGGAGATTAAACTCGAACTTAGCACTTTTGACTGAAATACTGTTGAAAGGACGCAAAACCGCCGTCATCCATCATTAATATTTTTGTGTCTGGTTGATTCGCGTCTATCCACGTTTCGTGTAAAATAGTAATTCACCGTGCTGTGCTAATGTAGAGGATGCTAAAGTTCTTCGCCGAAGATCCCGGGAGACCCGTAGCTCAGTGGGTTCAGCGCTGGCCTGCTGATCCAGCGGTCCCGGACTCGAGCCTTGCTGTAGGCGGGAATCTCTTCAATCGTAAACGGGGTTCCATCGCATACAGCCTTTCATTATCGCCTTTCATTATCAACCACCCAGCGTTCTGATATGCTTGAAATACTGTTAAAAGGCCTAAAAATCGCAAGTCATAAATACAGCCATCGAAAATCCCGCAGTGAAAAACCTTTATACATGCAGTTTGATCATCGTGGGTTTGCTGCTATGCTATCTTGATGAAGTCTTGGTATTTGAATGTGATCTACAATTCTATTCCTTCAAGCGCTAGGCAAAAAGTGACATAAGCAAAAACTCAGATGTTGTACATGATGTGGATGTCTTAAAGGCCCCATTCCTCTATCAGCATGAAAACTTTTATCGTGACATATCGCTGCAAGCTTCTCATTATAGTTTCGTCATTGTAAATGACCGAGATAATCTAGTTTTAAACAAATAAAACATCCTTGAGTTTTACATAAAAACGGTTTTAAAACTAATTTGGGTCATTTTAGTTGGCAACTAAAATGACCTACTTTCAATTTCAATATGTTGAATAAAACGGTGAACAGGCATGTACAGGCATGGGGCCCTAATCACTATCCCTCCTATGTTTATATAGCATTGCTAGACGGGAAACCAGACCAGGAAAGCGACTTGTTATTTTTCAAGAAACTTGTTTTCTCTCCTTTTTGCCAGTTTTTTTTTTTTTTTTTTTTTTTTTGACAATATATGCACATCAGCCCACATTTTATAACCAAACACGAAGGTTGAACCGCTTTTTACAATGATTTGAGTTTAGACGTTTATACCACTGATAGGACTATGAAGAGTTTCAGGTATAACGGTACACTTCCAGGAGCTCCCTTCATTTTTACAGAGGAGAACAATTCTGGGGAGTTCTTGTTTGCTTCTCTGAATCATAGTGCTCTTATTATGAAAGAGGCTTTTCTCAAACTAAAGTATTTGCTGCATGAGAAGCAAATTCCTTCCTTTAAGAGATGACTAAACTTAATTGAAAAGAGAAGCAAAACAAAAAAGGACAGAGTTGCTTCCCTTGAAAGTGTACCTATTGACCAGGGTCCGAGGTTATAAAACTTGAGTATAATCTCAAACTCAAAATAAAGCACACTGATTGGCTGCTTCCGAGCATGTGCTCGGAAGCAGCCAATCAGTGTGTTTTATTTTGAGTTTGAGAATGTACTCAAGTTTTATAACCTCGGGGCATTAATTCCATGCAGCAAAACAGAGAAGACAGTGATTTGTCTTCACAAATAGTCAGGCTTGTCAGTATACACTTGAGGCACGTTGCATTTAAAGGCCCCATTGGTCTATCAGCATGAATTTTTTTATCATGAGGTATTGCTGCAAGCTTCTCACTATAGTTTCGTCATTGTAAATGACCATGATTAGCCAGCTTTAAACAAATTAAAAATCACTGAGTTTCACATAAAAAGGATTTGAAAACTTATTTGGGTCATTTTAGTTGGCAACTTAAATGACCTACTTTCGATTTCATAACGTTAAATAAAATGGTAACAAGAGGGCCATGAGGCCCTGAATCGCTCACCTGAACAATTGGCAAGGTGGCTTATACTTATCATGTCTGAAATTGTCAAAATATGAGTTTTGGGTCAAAAGTCAAAGAATGACCATGACCACTTGTACTCATAAATCTTCATGTACTCATTAGACAACCATATATACCATTTTTAGGCCAAAATCTCCAAAACTTTCCATGAAATCTTACGTTCTAGCATTTTCCCATATTTGACCATGCCGCAAAAAAGGTCAAGGTAAACCCAAGGTCACCATTTGAACAGTCTTGGTGGTACTCTAGTACTCCATGCTATTTACCAAGTTTCAGGGCCATAGGTGTATTGGTTCTAAGGAAGAAAAATATTAAAGATTTATCCCGTAAGCGGTAATGGCGGCCAAGTTGGTCATGTGACCTGGACCGTTTGAACAAATTTTCATTCAATCAACCCCTGGAGGCTCTATATGAAATGTGTTCACAACTGGCCCTTTGGCTTTTGAGGAAATGGTTGAAAATGTCAAAATATGAGCAATCTGGATCAAAGGTAAAAAAATGACCTTGACCTCTAAGTCTTGTACTTATAATTCTTCATGAACTCATTAAGACAACTGTATATACCAATTTTTTAGGTCAAAATCTTCAAAACCTTCCATGAAATCTTATGTTCTACCATTTTCCCATATTTGACCTTGCTGCAAAAGGTCAAGGTCAACACAAGGTCATAATTTGAACAATCTTGATAGTACTCAAGTACCCAATGCTACCTACAAAGTCTCAAGGCCATCGGTCAATTGGTTCTGGAGAAGAAGATTTTTAAAGGTATTTACCATATATGGGCATGGCGGCCATGTTGGTCATGTGTCCAGGACCGTTAGAAAATATTTTCATTCCATCAACCCCTCGAGGCTCTATATGAAATTTGGTTTCAATTGGCACAGTGGTTTTAGAGCAGATTGTTTGAAATTGTCAAAATTTGAGATTTCTGGTCAAAGGTCAAAGAATGACCTTGACCTCTTGTACTCAAAAATCTTCATGTACTCATTAAGATGATTCTATGTACCAATTTTTAGGCCAAAATCTTCAAAACTTTCCATGAAATCTCATGTTCTAGCATTTTCCTATATTTGACCTTGACGTAAAAAAGGTCAAGGTCAACCTAGGGTCATAATTTGAACAATCTTGATAGTACTTGAGTACCGTATGCTACATACCGAGTTTCAAGGCCATCGGTCTACTGGTTCTGGAGAAGAAGATTTTTAAAGGTTTTTACCATATATGGGCGTGGTGGCCATGTTGGTCATGTGACCTGGACCGTATGCACAAATTTTCATTCCCTCCACCCCTGGAGGATCTATATGAAATTTGGTTACAATTGGCCTTGTGGTTTTTGAGGAGATTGTTTGATATTGTCAAAATATGATAGTTCTGGGTCAAAGAATGACCTTGACCTCTTGTACTCATAAATCTTCATGTAGTCATTATGGTGACTGTATGTACCAATTTCTAGGCCAAAATCTTCAACAGTTTCCAAGATATTTTATGTTGCAGCATTTTGCCATATAAAAGCATGAGTAAGCAAATTTGACCTTACCGTAAAAAAGGTCAAGGTCAACCCAAGGTCATAATTTGAACAATCTTGGTAGTACTCGCCTACCCAATGCTACATACCAAGTTTCAAGGCCATCGGCCTGTTGGTTCTGGAGAAGAAGATTTTTTCAGGTTTTTACCATATATGGGCATGGCGGCCATGTTGGTCATGTGATCAGGACCGTTTGAACAACTTTTCGTTCCTAAGGTCCCAGGAGGCTCTATATGAAATTTGGTTACAATCGGCCCAGCGGTTTCAGAGGAGAAGTCGTTTGAAATTGTGGACGGACGGACGGACGGACGGACGACGGACGGACGGACGACGACGGACGACGGAGCCTTACCATCCTATAAGCTCCCCCGGAGCCGCTGGCTCAGGTGAGCTAAAAATACAATGTACTGGCGTGGAGTCCCAACCACTATCCCACCTATATTTATATAGCATTGCTACACGGGAAACCAGAACAGGAAATTGTTTTTTGTGGAGCGATTTGTTTATTTTCAAAAACTTGTTTCTCTACTTTTTGCCAGTTATATGACTCAATATCTTCACATCAACCCATATTTTATTACCTAGCGTGAAGCTTTAACCGCTTTTGACAATAATTTGAGTTTAGACGTTTTCACCACTGATAGGGCTATGGATACTTTAATTTAGGTTTGTTGTACAATCCTTCACCCAGATATTGGTTTGGTTTTCCGCGTAATCAGTCAATGTTTTTCCAGGTTTGTACATTAAATAGGAGAGGGTTGTTCATAAAATAGTTCATGCTGACTTATATATGCAATTCACATGCGCAGATTTTCCTAGGTGCAGATTTTCTTACGTTCTCATTAATCTTCAGGAAAAGGGGTTCACTGTCAGGCAAAAACTCCTCCAGTTTCATTTTGCCTACCTTCACAATGGCTTACAGGGTCAACTCTCTAACGCATTTTTTTTTTCTTTAAGAGTAGACCATATTTTTCGAAAGGCTTCCGTAAAGGGATTCACAATAGTTGTTTCTCTTAGTATAAAAGGCTGAAAAAAGCATGCGGTGCACCCACACCTGTCTCCGGCTAGTGAATAAGAGACTGGAATTCCCCTCTGTTCCAGTGTCTTGAGTTATGCCAGGCCAATTTTCCATCATGGATAAGACTGATCAATATGGGTTAGAATATATGATTTCTTAACAAAGATTAAGAATTAAGCCTTGCAAAACTACGAAAAAAAGAGAAGAAAATTAGAAGAAAAAAAAAAACACTTGGCAGCTCTGAAATAGTCCACATTGACTATAAGCCCTCACTGACTATCTTACTGGCTCAGGAATTTGTTAATTTGCATATACAATTTGAGATAATCTTTTAATTCATAATTATCTTAAACTAAAACACATAAGACCTAGATATTAAAATATACTTTCTAACGAAATAAAACCAAAAGATTTTTTTTGGTAATGAAAATGGCGAGGGATACTATATTAAAGATTAAGAATAATTGAGCCGCGACACGACAAAACCAACAATATGGTTGTGCGCCCACCGCAGACTCAGATCAGCCTGGGCATCCGCCCTGTCTGATCAGAGTCTTCGCTGTCCGCATGGAAGTAGCTTAGACCCTTAGCTAGCTTATAAGCGCTTAGGGAAGAGTCTAATCATACCGGGCTGATGCGCAGGCTAATCTGAGTCTGCACTGGGCGCACAACCACATTGTTGGTTTTCTCGTGTCGCGGCTCAATTATTAGTCTCAGTGACGACGTACTGACTTATCTTTCGAACACCCCTCTTATAACTTTGTGGATATTATTTTGTGTTCAGAAACTTTTCAGCTTGGTCGCTGGTCGTTAGTGAGATGAAGTTGCAGTTCAAATTCACTGCATTAGTTATAGCGATTATTTCTACTGGGTGTCTTTGGGAATACGCAGATGGAGGAGACCAAGAGGGTGTAAGTTTAATGGGGTGGGGGAGATACTGGAATATTTACCATAAACAAACTGAAAGAAGATGAAAAGCAATATAAATACTGGCTGCTGACTTAATCACTTTAGCCTTTTTGGAGCAAATGTTTTCATATGCATAAGAAGGACACTAACGGTTGCTCACGCGACCAGAACTTACGCCGTGACAACTGAGCACTCCGTTTGGACGTCAGAACGTTCGAAGGGCGTCCACCTATGGTTACTGCTGTTCAACGTTAGGATAAAACATGATCGTTACAAATTTTCTGTACTAAAAATTTTGCGTGATTAATATATATTTACCAGTTGTAGAGGTTGTATAAATTAATCACATAGTGTGAAAATGTAAGAAATGACGTTTAACTTTCGGACGTTCATCGGGTAAAGAAGAAGATAATGCTAGTCAAATATATCTGCTATGCTACTTGTTCGTACATCGTGAACGTATGTATGCCACCATGTCTCAATGAATAGTACTTGTTCATATTCTCTTATGTCTGTATGCACCTGAGTATTACCTGTAATAAAATTCTGTTTGCTAATATTCGTCTTGAAGCACTTTAGTTCTTCGCACATGAGCCGATGAACGTCGCAGTATACAATACTATGGATAAAAAAGAAACCTGACATACAGTTACGCTTAAAATTCTCGACATCACGGCGGAAGCCAAACATGATGTACAGTCTCTGCAGGAAGCGAAAATTGGCGGAATCGATTATACCCTGTGTAGTGGATCTGCATCTGTTGGTAATTTTAGAGACTACCTGACAATTTTTAGCCGTGGTTATATTTTGAAAGTTGAATAAAGTGTCTCGGGGGTGTGGGGGGGGGGGGGGGAGTATGTATGTATTGTAGCGTTTCTTTCTTTCTTTTTCTCTTTTTTTTTTTCTCAGTATATATAAGTTAAGTAAATGTTCTGCAAAGAAACTTTGGGGGTTTTACAGTGTATCCACTTTTGTTTTTTTCGACATTGTCACAACAGAAAGTAAAGTAATGTCTCTCACTGTATAATTTCAATAGTTTAAAAAATTAGTCTAACTGAAGGTCAGTTGGTACACGTTCAGGTGAAGCAAATCTTGCGTTTTCATGTGCGCTTTCCTATTCAATAGGGTCAACTCCTAAAGGAAAGGATTTGCTCCTCAAGAAGCAAATTCTTTCCTTAAAAAATTACCCCGTTTTTGGAAAGGTTTCATCACCTATAGAATCAAACAGAAAGTCACAAAAACTGTTCCCCTTTGTAAAAATGTAAAAATATCCGTCCACATTTCACTATTGCATAATATCATCAATATGGTAACGTACGTGGCCCTAAGGTCGTCACCTCAGTGCATTTAAACGAATACCTCATGCATACGAGGACAGCTATTTATAGTTGCGATATGGTACAGGCAAGACAAGCCATTCTGAAGGGATGTTCAATTAAGAAATTGGTCAATTTAGTGTAAACAATATTTTATTCAAAATACTGAACAAAAGAAACAATACAATCTCACAAGAATATAACTCAATACAGTAGCTTGAAAGGGATTTTTAAGAAAGTCTTACGACTTATATGATCTGTATCCCAGAAATTACTGTATATTTGTATATAACAAATGATTTGAAGCATACATGTACTAGAGTCTACTGTCGATTGATATTTCAGCATAATAGTCTAAACAAATTTAGGAAAATTGAAAAACTTATACTGAATGAAAGCATTTTCAAACATAAATAGTCATACTAGTAAGTTTACATCATATTCTTAACATGTTCTCAATAAAATGTCGAATTAATGTTTCTGATCTCTTGAAGCTCCACGGGGAATGGAAAATGAATTACAATCGTATATTCTACTTTGTCTGTAAAGATGATAAAATACGTAGTCACCAAAAAAGTGTTATGAGGAAATTTGGGTCAAGGATACGGCAATTCTATGTACATTGTATATCATGCATATTGCCACACACACACACACACAAAAAAAAAATTACTAATTAGATATTATGCAATTTCAAAACGTTTAGATTTTATCAAAAACTCTTGTACAGCTATAAATATTTGTCGGTTCTCGATATCAGTTAGTTGTTCACTACCGAAAAGAAGTATATTTAAAATAGGCTGACAAATAGGAGTAATTTTATTAAAGAGTTCTTGTCTGAGATTATGAAAGCGTTCACAGTTGAACAAAAAATGACTGGTATCTTCAACCACTTGACAGACACAAAGTGGACTATCTATTATATTTTTGGAAAAGAAATGTTGATTGAGAGAACTACAAGTTGTTCTTAACCGTGCATGATAAATCTGCCCAAGTCTCATTCCGTCAAAATAGAAAGAAGGTATTTTCATTAGATCTGAGTTTAACTCGTGCTTAAAGGTAGCTATGCTTGGCAGATTACGTACATTTTCTGAGAGTTCGTTCCATTCTCTTACTACAGATGGTAGAAAAGAGTTATAGTAAAGTTGAGAGCTTGCGTGAACAGTAAGTAAATCTGAAGAGTTCCGTAACGGGTAATTTGTGGTTTCACCAATAGTCGGCGGAACAAGAGTTGATAAGTAATTAGGAGATAAACTATTTTGCATTTTATAAAACAACAGAAGTTTAGCCTTTTTTCTGCGATTTAACAAAGTTTCCCAACCAGCCTCACGAATAAGAGAATTGATTGAGACTAATTTAGTAGCTCCTGTTACGATACGGGCTGCTTCATTTTGAATTTTTTCAAGTTCATTTACCTCATACTGGGTGCAATTGTTCCATACAACATCAGCATACTCAAGAATAGGGCGAATAAAAGTAAAATATATTGTTTGAAGAGATTTCCTGTCAAGTTTAAATTTTAATTTCCTCATAACGTTTATGCGAGTCCATGCCTTTGATTTAATGTATTCTAAATGATCATGCCACGTGCAGTCGCTGGAAAATATAATACCTAAATGTTTATGCAAATTAACTTCTTGAATAGGTTGTTGGTTCATTAAGACGTGAGGATGGTTGGGTCTATTACGTTTTCTAGAGAAAATGACAGACTCTGATTTGGAAGGGTTAAAAGTAACAAGCCACTGGTTAGCCCATTGGTGTATTTTGAAAAGATCGGAATTTAATTGATATGCAGCTTGAACAGGATTGTCTACAATAATATAAAGAGTAGTATCGTCCGCAAAGAGTCTAATTGAAGAGTTTATGTTTTCAACAATGTCGTTAATATAAAGGAGAAAGAGCAAGGGACCTAATATCGAGCCTTGGGGAACACCGGCTTCGACTGAAGACCAGGTAGAACTTACACCAGGAATAACTACTCTTTGCTTTCTATTAGCCAAATAATCTGTGAACCACTGGAGAAGAGATCCAGAAATACCAACAGATTGTAATTTAAAGAGAAGACCTTTATGCCAGACCCTGTCGAAAGCCTTACTTATATCACAAAATATAGCACAGACTTCTTTGCCTTCGTCCAGGGCCCGGCAAATTTAATGCAGAAAACACTGAAAAACAGGCTGTTTGCAGAGAAAGGGTCGACCTGACGACCTTAGGACCTATGGGACTTTGAGTCGTCATCAGTGAGGCCCTAGTGGCGTCATGGGGTCGTATTGTCTTTTTTTTTACGTTTTTAAAGAAATAGTTCATGTCAAGAAACAAATAAACAAATATTTATTAATTTTGCCGTTAAATGATCATCAAACAGAAAGAATCTTATAATAATGTTGCTTGAAAAACCAGATTGGCCTATGCAAAAACAGAGTCTGGTCCGGGTTCTGGTCAGATTGTTTTCCTGTAGCAATGGTGATATATAGGTATATGTTTTAATATAAAAAAAATATGATCATTGAATATCCCGATAAGACTGCACACGTTTTCTTTTGTTTTGGGTTAGCTACTTGTCAAAAACTCTTAATCATTTGACAGATAACATTGTTGTCGGCGGAAATGGGAAATAAAAATTATTGGGATGTGGCTGACCAACTGAATTATTTGAGGTTTCATGGCATCGAAGATTCTTTTGTTTTATTTTATTTTTCTATTTTCATTAACAAAATACTTGAGTTGCACAAAGAGAAAATGTGTTTTCGTATTCGTATATGGGGTAAAAAATTGACAGTAAACGGGTGAAAGCTGTATTTCTGGAACATTTACTAATGGGTTATTTGCTTTTTCACACTAAAACCGGCACAATTGATACTGTGCCTGTTTTTATAGACAACTTTGCTATCATTCTTTGCCTTTAAATTTAGGTCATTTTTGTTTCATTTGCTTATATGAAGACGAACCAACAAAATGTTGATTTAAACGGTAATAATCACAATATATGCTTGCTATACTGAAGTGAAAGAAGAGCATATAAGAAATGGAGAAATGATTTTTATGTTGCTTATCAGTACGTGCCCTAGAGTCGTCAGGTATGACCTAAAGTCGTCATCACTATTCTTTCATGTCTGTTTCGTTTTATTTCCTCTCTGACCGCCAAAGGTAAGAAAATCTTGATGGTTTAATGTATAATGCGTTTGGGCGAATGCAAACATACATCTGAAACTTGAATCTGGCGAGACAATCTTGGTTCGCCAGACCGATATCAAAACCAACCTCCTCCGTCAACAAACTTGGAATTTGAAGTAAAAATATGTTACCTTGTTTCCTCTGCGGTATTCACAGGGTATAATCGATTCCGCTAATTTTCGCTTCCTGCAGAGACTGTACATCATATTTGGCTTCCGCCGAGACTTCTGTACATGATAAATGGCTTCCTGCAGAGACTGTCCGCGTGATTCTGCTTCCTGCCGAAGCTCTCGGCAGGAAGCAGAGTCACGCGGACAGTCTCGGCAGGAAACCATTTTTCGAGTACAGTAGTCTCTGCAGGAAGCAAGAGTTCGCGGACAGTCTCGGCGGAAGCCAAATATGACGGACAGTCTCTGCAGGAAGCGAAAATTGGCGGAATCGATTATACCCTGTGGTATTTGGATGAATGTTTAAACCCAGCATTAAATGCAAACTGCACAACAAAATTAAGATATTTATCTTCTGAATTTCGCCTGCTTTTAAACTTTTGTATGACACAGATGGAAAAGAATGAAGCTTAAAGAATGATGACGACCTTAGGACCCTGACGACTTTATGGCCACGTACGTTATTTATTCATACCAGATATAAAGAAGAATTTGAGCGACGTCGCTTGAAAAGGTGCTTTATGGCATGAGCGAACTATAAAATCCTCTGATCAGCCTGCGCATCAGAGTTCTCCCTGTTTGCCTTATGAATGTGTATGTTCTGGAGCATGTATGAACTAAAACGTAAAGACTGAGCAGCTCAGTTTCAGTGAAAGCATTTACTTAGTCAATCAGCAGATCAATAATACATGTATATGACTGTTGTAGACAGTCTTCTTTGAATACAGATTCTGTCAGAATAGCCGCCCAGTTCTCTGCAAATGTAAACCACGCTACAGCTCTTAGCCGTTTTTCAATAATTCATTTCATTAGTAAACGCGCACTGTAAAAAATCTGAAGAAACATTACACCAAGAAAGGTGGCAGCTGAGCTGCCACCTTTTTTGGTGTAACATTTCACCAGTGTATTGAAGGTATGTTTGCACCAAGATCTAGGTAAAGGAGCATCACATTTGGTGTAAGAAAGCACCACTGAACTACAGGCAAGATTACACCAATCAGGAAGTTCTACATAAAATTGGTGTAACTTTACACTTACATTTTTCAGATAACGTTACTCCAAAACTCTGCTGACTTTACCATGCACATTGGTGTACACTTACACCAAATTCATGAAAGAAACGTTAAGCCTTTTACTAAAATTTCCATTAGTTTTGGGGTAACCTTTCAACCATATTTTTTTTGGAAAAGGTTACACCAGAAATCTGCTGAACTTCTGAGATAAATTGGTAATTATTTACACCAAGTCACGAACAAAACATTACACCAGTTACTATTATTTCCATAAATTTTGGTGTTACCTTTCAACTGCATTTTTTACACAAGTTTACACCAGAAATCCATTGACTTTGCCTGGCAAATTGGTGTATACTACATGTAACACCACATTCATGAGATCAAAGGTAGATAAATGAAGCACTTAGATGGTCAGAGAAATGGTGCTTGGCAACAATAATGAATGTGCAACCTTTAGCATTCCATACATCTGTAAAGTTTAATTTTTTTTTTCATTTCTCATTAAAACCGTATGTTGTAAACCCTCATCTGAACCGTCTCTTGAGACACTTTTGGTTTGCGGGGTGGTACATGTACCACTCTTCCTCATTTCCGAGTTTGTCTGTTCAGATGTGTTGTAGCAAACACCTTTGATTTGAGGGGTGGTACATGTACCACTCTAGCTTATTTCCGAATTTTTTCGTTCCGATGCATTATAGCAAACCCTTTGATTTTAGGGGTGGTATATGTACCATTTCGACCAAAGTTGTAATAAAAATGAGAATCGAAAAGTGATTAGGACAGGTACATGTACCACTCTTGCCCCAAACCAAGTTTCTTGCTTAGATGCACTTTTTTTCGATCGTTTTAGCAAGCAGGTGTAAAGTAGTTTTGATTTATCTTATAAATATGAGGGGTGGTACATGTACCACTCTGGCTTCATTTATGATGATCTATCACAGTTCGACTTACCCTTCGATTAGCTCATAGATATGATTGCGAGTTTGAAGATCATGAAGAACAAATTTCCAGGGGTGGTACATATACCACTCTTGTTCTGTTCTAAGTGTCCCTGCTCAGATCGTTGTGACAAACGCCTCTGTTTGTAGGGGTGGTACATGTACCACTCTTGCTCCATTTCGAATTTTCTTGTTTTCACTGAGAAGGATGTATCCAAAACCATTCGACTATCCCTTGGATTTGAGGTGTGGTACATGTACCACTCTGCTCATAGATGCCATTTTGGGATTTTTAGCCAATGGAGAATAAACAACCACAACGACTCTTATTCCGCTCTGGGTGTCCCTGCTCAGATCGTTGTGACACACACACATCTGTTTTTAGAGGTGGTACATGTACCACTCTAGCTCATTTCTAATTATCTGTTTAGATGCGTTGTGGCAAGCTCCTTTGATTATAGGGTCGGTACATGTACCACTTAGACCAAAATTGTAGAAAATTAAACCAGGCCTGTTTGTTGGGGTGGTACGTGTACCACTCTTGCTCATTTCCAATTATCTGTTTAGATGCGTTGTAGCAAGCACCAAGATTGATAATAGGGGTGGTACATGTACCACTTTGACTAAAATTGTACAAAACGAGAATATCTCTGTTTGTAGGGGTGGTACATATACCACTCTGATCATAGATGCAATATGTGAGAAAGTATTAATATTCTGAAAAAGTGGTACATGTACCACCCCTCGCTCCATCCCTTATGACTGACTTGGAGGCGTTTTTGCAAACATTATTTTGATAAATATGAAAATGAATGAGGTGTGGTACATGTACCACTATGCTTATAAATGGAGAATTTGAGCACGCAGCAGGTTAAAAAATCGGCAAAAGTGGTACATGTTCCACTCTTGTGAAAGTCATTTTTCGGGGCAATTTGCTTAGGGATTTTCATTAGTTAAAAAAGAACAATGTTTTTTATAGCGTTTTTACCCCCATAATAAAGCCAAAAATGACCCGAAAAGAGTACTAATTGAAAAATCCCTTTTTAAATTATCATTAGTTGCCTACTCTGCTGAAAAGTTACTAACTTTTCAGCAGAGTGGTCAACTAGATTTAGTCACTGAATGGAAAGTAATAATGACAGACAAGAATAACTATATCATTCTTACAAACACTAATGATTTATATGTAGTATGATACCAAAAAATAAGATTACCCTTGTTGAATATTCATTTCACATTGTCTTGAATATTGCAGGGCCCAAAATTTATGAGATTTTACCCTTAATGTGCCCAACCAAAATTTCAGTTGAAAACTTAGTTTCCAGCATCCAGACCTAAATATTTTCTGACACATAACAACATTGATCAACTTGATATTGTTTAATAATATTTAATACCAACCAGAATGTGTTAGCCTAAGGCAGTATTATTTAGTTTAATGTAGTCGGTTGCTGAATAGAAACATTGGCGGGGCATTCAAACCATTATACCAGCTAAATGACCCAAAGAGCTATAAAACATTTGGATAAGAAAAAAAATCACCGTTTTGTTTTCCTATTAAAATATTTTGTATTTCTACATACTTTTTACACATTCTCCATTTAAATTCATTCATGTATCTCTAGCACATGAACGCACTTCCATTTTTTGCGACTCATGTAATTTATAACATAGGATATCTTAAACAAACTGATAAAAAAATTGAAAAAATCTTTATAATATGTATATTTTTGCATTCTTTTAAAAATGCAAGAAAATTGAATTTCATGAAAAACGTCATAAAAATATATTTAATCGATGGGGTAAGCTTATGCATATTATTTTAGTAAAACTTACATTGTATGTTACAGAACAACAAAAAATATTTCACCGTTTCGTTTCCTAGAAAAACAATGTTTAAGTTCAAAACATCCCAAAACAGCCTGCCCAAATTCTGCACCTGCTGCAACTACAGCCGGTCCTTGTCCTGCTATTTATTTTCCTGTTATTCCTGTTCTACCATAGAGTAATACCTACAAAAAGCGCAGATGGAATAGAAACTGTGAAGAACTTGATCATTCTGGTCCCTAAGGAACAGTCTGATCTCGGTTTCCACTGTTTGTACAGACTTATCTGCCCGAAAACTTAGGATCTTTACGGTAGACATTGTTAGTGTGTACATATCCCACAGTTGATCGATTCACCATGAGCAACAACTCTCTCTTTTGTTTTAACAGGCATAAACACAGTTATTCTGTATATAGCTACCTTAAGACTTCTTCTTCTAAAAGGCTCTCCAAAGTCCATCTTAAATTTGCGATTTTAGACCCTTAGACCAACAAATTAATATAAATTACGGAAAGTGCAAGTAAAATTAAATATTGTAGCTAGAAAGTATGTACTACATTCCTTTCTTAATATTTCACCATGCAAATGATTTACTCAAACAAAGAGGACTAACATATGATGGAGGATGCAATTCTCAATAATTTCCGGTCATACTATATATGACTATGGGTTTCCGTTCCTTCTTTTTGTTTTCTGTTTGTGGTCACTAGAACTTACCTCGGAATACCCATGAGCTAAGCGTCCGTCTGTAAACATTTTCTTGTCCGCTCCATATCTTGTGATTTCGTGTCCACTCAATAGCTTAAAAACCCTTTGAAATATTTTCATGATACTTCACAGATATGTAGAAGAAGTCATGACGATATGTCGCGAACAATGACAACTCTTGCTTTCTTATTTTTGAGTTATTTTCCCTTGATGGTTTTAAGGTGATTTCCTGTCCCTCTATAACTTAAATACCCTTTGAAATATTTTCATGATACTTTATAAATATAGAGAATAGGTCATGAGAATGTGTCAAGAACAAGAATGAAAACTCTTGCTTTCTTACTTTTTTGAGTTATTGTTCCTTGATGGTTTTAAGTGTGATTTTCTGTCTGTTCCATAACTTGAATATCCTTTGAAATATTTGCATGATACTTCACAGATATGCAGAACATATCATGACAATTTGTCTGATACATGAATGACAACTCTGTCTTTCATACTTTCCGAGTTATTTCCCTTTGGAAGTTTGAGCTGCAGTTTGGTGTCTCTGCTCCGTATCCGTATAACCCAGGGCTGCTCCACAATTTTAATACCCTTATAAGTTTAAGAATATTGATGATCATGCCATGATATCCTGTCAATGTTCCTAACTGTCTGTGAGCTCCGCACTCCCCCCTCCCCTCCCACCCAACAAATTAAATATTTTTTTTAATTTGTTTTTCAGAATTGTATTCTTTGTCCAAATTCACTTACTAGAGAGCTCAAATTTAGATTTGTAGGGCTTGTACATTAGAGTTATCCACAGATTTTGAAATGTTGAGTGTATCATATGCTATACATTGTGTACATGGTGGCTGTTTGAGATTTTACCTCTTTTTAGCAGTCTGGCATACTGTTTCGGTCTGAGTGTTAGATAATCATGCATCTGTTAAACAGATACTGTCAATCAAAAGCATAAATGAATGACAATATATTACTCATATGTGTTTTGAAGTGCACCCTGTTTACCAAGATGCAAAGGGCCTTTGGTCGAAGGATTTGTCATCTCCTCTGGTGGTTATTTTTTCTCCTGGTAGAGTATAACATTTCAAGCTTTAAGAAAATCCGCCGGCAACAGAGAGAAATGCTGGGTAATGATGCAGATCAGAAATTTGCAGGCCGTAATGTTAAAACAAGAGGGCCATGGTGGCCCTGAATCGCTCACCTGAGCATTAATCAGTTCACTGGCTCTGGTGAAGATTTATAAGAGTTTTTACCATACTAACATTTGACCTAGTTTTTGACCCGGCATGACCCAGTTTCAAACTTGGCCTGGATATTGTAAGAATAAACATTCTGACACAGTTTCATTGAGATTGGATCAAAACTGTGCCCTCTGGAGCGTATACAAGGTCGTTCTTATATTTGACCTAGTGACCAAGTTTTTGACCCGACACGACCCAGTTTCAAACTTTACCTAGATTTCATTAAGATAAACATTCTGACAGAGTTTCATGAAGATTGGATCAAAACTGTGCCCTCTAGGGTGTGCACAAAGTTTTTCTAAGATTTGACCTTGAGCCGACGTGACTCAGTTTCATAGGGGGCTTAGATATACGGACAATAAACATTTTGACATAGTTTCAAGAAGATTGGATCAAAACTATGCCTTCTAGTGCTTACACAACATTTTTCTAAGATTTGACCTAGTGACCTAGTTTTTACCCGACATGACCTACTTTCAAACTTGGCCGAGAGTTTATAAAGATAAACATTCTGACAAAGTTTCATAAAGATTAGATCAAAACTGTGTCCTCTAGAGCGTACACAAGGTTTTTCTATGATTTGACCTAGTGACCTAGTTTTTGACCAACATGACCCAGTTTCAAACTTATCCTACACATTATGAGGATAAACATTCTGACAAAGTTTCATGAACTTTGGATCAAAACTGTGCCTTCTAGAGCGCACACAAGGTTTTTCTAAGATTTGACCTAGTGACCTAGTTTATAACTCGACATGACCCAGTTTCAAACTTGGCCTAGAGTTTATGGAGATAAATATTCTGACAATGTTTCATAAAGATTGGATCAAAACTGTGTCCTCTAGAGCGTACACAAGGTTTTTCTATGATTTGACCTAGTGACCTAGTTTTTGACCCGACATGACCCAGGTTCGAATTTGTTCTAGATATTATGAGGATAAACATTCTGACAAAGTTTCATGAACTTTGGATGAAAACTGTGCCTTCTAGAGCGTACACAAGGTTTTATTAGATTTGACCAAGTGACCAAGTTTTTGACCCGACATGACCCAGTTTCAAACTTATCCTACATATTATGAGGATAAACATTCTGACAAAGTTTCATGAACTTTGGATCAAAACTGTGTCCTCTAGAGCGTACACAAGGTTTTTCTATGATTTGACCTAGTGACCTTGCTTTTGACCCGACATGACCTACTTTCAAACTTGGCCGAGAGTTTATGGAAGTAAACATTCTGACAAAGTTTCATAAAGATTAGATCAAAACTGTGTCCTCTAGAGCGTACACAAGGTTTTTGTATGATTTGACCTAGTGACCCAGTTCTTGACCCGAAATGACCCAGTTCCAAACTTGTCCTTCATATTATGAGGATAAACATTCTGACAAAGTTTCATGAACTTTGGATCAAAACTGTGCCTTCTAGAGCGTACACAAGGCTTTTCTAAGATTTAACCTAGTGACCTAATTTTTCACCCGATATGACCCAGTTTCAAAGTTGGCCTAGAGTTTATGGAGATAAACATTCCGACAAAGTTTCATAAAGGTTGGATCAAAACTGTGTCCTCTAGAGCGTACACAAGGTTTTTCTATGATTTGACCTAGTGACCTAGTTTTAGAACCGAAGTGACCCAGTTTCAAACTTATCCTAGATACTATGAGGATAAACATTCTGACAAAGGTTCATGAACTTTGGATGAAAACTGTGCCCTCTAGAGCGTACACAAGGTTTTTCTAAGATTTGACCTAGTGACCTAGTTTTTGACCCGATATGACCCAGTTTCAAACTTGGCCTAAATTGAATGGAGATAAACATTCTGACAAAGTTTCATAAAGATTGGATCAAAACTGTGTCCTCTAGAGCGTACACAAGGTTTTTCTATGATTTGACCTAGTGACCTAGTTTTAGACCCGACGTGACCCAGTTTCTAACTTGTCCTAGATACTATGAGGATAAACATTCTGACAAAGTTTCATGAAGTTTGGATGAAAACCGTGCCCTCTAGAGCGTACACAAGGTTTTTCTATGATTTGACCTAGTGACCTAGTTCTTGACCCGACATGACCCAGTTTCAAACTTGTCCTTTATATTATGAGGATAAACATTCTGACAAAGTTTCATGAACTTTGGATCAAAACTGTGTCCTCTAGAGCGTACACAAGGTTTTTCTATGATTTGACCTAGTGACCTAGTTTTAGAACCGACGTGACCCAGTTTCGAACTTGTCCTAGATACTATAAGGATAAACATTTTGACAAAGTTTCATGAACTTTGGATGAAAACTGTGTCCTCTAGAGCGTACACAAGGTTTTTCTAAGATTTGACCTAGTGACCTAGTTTTTGACCTGACATGACCCAGTTTCAAACCTGGCCTAGATTTTTTAAAGATTAACATTCTGACAAAGTTTCATAAAGATTGGATCGAAACTGTGCCCGCTAGAGTGTACACAAGCAAACGTTGACGGACGTCCGTCCGGACGTCCGGACGGACACACGTACGACGGACGACGGACATCACGGTATCCTAAAAGCTCACCCTGAGCACTTCGTGCTCAGGCGAGCTAAAAATGATAATAAATAAACTCGGGAATTTTTTTTGTCACTACCGCGCATTGCTGGACATAGAAGAAAAGGAAATTGTAGTTTGTGGAGCAGTTTGTTTTTCTCCAAACAAACTGGCAAAATTTCAATTCACACTTGCGTATATGCAAGCTGGAGTTTTGTACAGTGAACAACTTCTCTAGGGCTAAATCCCTAGAGTTCTCCTAAAAGATAACAAGCAAATTTGATGAATACAGTATATGTCCCCCGCCTTTGAAAAAAACAAAAGCTTCGCAAGCGGCACATATTACGCCCGTTTTAGTGTCATGAAGGAGCTACAGAATGAACAATATTGTTTATAGAAGGATGACAGGGAGACAAACTGGGGAAACAAGGTAAAAGACAGGCAATGATCAGGAATATATCCCGCTCTCAAAACCAATAGGGAAAGAAGCACACACATACGGAAAAAATGACACAAGTTCACGAAAGACACGCACGGTAAAGCGAATGAGCAGCTCTTTCTCAAACAGGTGATCATTCAGCTACCCTAGTCAAAAACAGCATCGACATCTATTTTCATCTATTTCATTTTTTACTTAAAAGCAGATTGAGTAGCAAAACAGGTGACCGTACCGCCAAAGAACATAGACAAGCGGATATAGCACAATGTAACACCAAGGAATCACAACAGAAGTACCGCCTTGGAACGATCAGCAAAGATTACAGGGGGCGGGGTGGGGGGGGGGGCTTAAACATATTTTACTGGTACCAAACCTCGCCCTCTGCTTCTGCAGTGGTTCGAAACATTTAGTTAGCTGTTTGGTCCGCTTGAAGGTATCCTAACCTATCAATGAAACAGCATCGGAAACAAACAAATCACGTATAATACATATGACGAAAATAACGTATTGCAACACCAGGAGACCCCTGGGAAGTCAAACAAAACCACTGAAATACCGGAGCCAAAGAAAACCAACAGTTAGACCCCGAATAACCAAGCAAGAGACAAGGCAAACTCCAGCCCCAACCAACTAAACTAAGTAGCTTTATGTCGGGCCCATCATTGAGTGTGATACCTGACCTACCGGCGTGCAATTAAAGAGGGAAGCAAAGTTATCAACCATGATTGGGTTAACTACTAAACGTGCAGACTGTAGCATTACATTTATGTTATATCCAGTACGTTACACGAAAGACAATTTTTCTGAACTGATCAGAAAAATCAGAGCTACGTGGGTTATCCAATAAAGAGTGGGACTTTTTTAATAATTTGTGAATCTGTACTTTTTTCATATTGAAAATATAACCACTGCTTGGAAAAATTTATAGCGCATACAACAAAGTATCCCAAATTTTTATCTGCCTGTTGATTTATTGTTGCCTAGCAACGGCAGAAGGCAAGGGAAAAGCTTCTGGCCATGTTTGTAAAAATGGTTGCCATGGTTACTGGGCCGGGCCGGGTAGCGCAATCGGTAGGGCACCTGACTCGTAAGTCAGAGGTCTTGGGTTCGAATCCCGATCTGGCCACATACTTTCGTTTCTCCTTCCGCTGATTCAAGAAGGGCAGTTGTCAGTTACTGCCCAGGAATAGTGTGGTTAGGTTAACTGACCGTGCCGACATGACCATAGTTGTTTACCGTGGACGTTAAGCATCAAATAAACCAACCAACCAACCATGGTTACTGGAACCTGTCTTTTAAGTCCAAAAATATTTTGCTTTATACCATTCTATGTTTGGATCATACTCTGTGAAAATAACTCATTTTGGACTGAAATTGTCGAAAAGGCTAAGAATTTTAGTCTAAAAATTGAAAAAATTGCAAACTTGGAGCATTGTAATTTGGGAGTGGGGATGATACAGGTGTCATAAATTAAAAGTAAAGGACCTGATAAGGACCGTTTTTGGCCCCCATTCAAATTCGCTTAAAATTGCATGGTTTTTCATTGCTTATCATTTGCATTGATTGGAACAAACAAAAATAATATGTTTCGTCTTTGTAAATTCTCATAATAATATGATTTCTGACATGCCTACATTGTTTCAAAAATAATAAGGAAAATTGCAGGAAAAACGGAGGTTAATAGCTTTTCCATTAAAGAAATATGACAGTTACAATACTTTTTAAAGGTTTTGATGATAGGCTTTTGATGAAATGCTTAAACGTTGCATAGCACTGCTAACAACATGTGCACGTCACAAGGTCTGTACAGGTACCCCACCCACTGCAGTTTGCACGACCAGAGATGCTAACCAAAAAATTCCAACAGATCAAAATAAAATGTGTACCACATTATTCCTTATGTTCTAACTAAGAAACTAACTAAGAAAATGAATACCCACAACATATGTTTATTTTGTCTATGTGCTTTTTTATGCGGAGCAAACTGGAAAAATGTTCCAAACGCTGCCGGTTTTGTAACAAAAAGTTAAAAATAAACATAGAGCCCGGCCTCCAGCACATTAATTTTTTTCATGGCATGTTTATATATATCAAAACTTCGTCTGTATACAAAATATAAAATGTGCTGAAGGCCGGGCTCATATATTTTGAAAGCCACAAAGGCTATAAAAACCGTCGTTTTCGCCAAAATCCGCTGAGGGTATGGGTATGTTCAAGATACATATATATTTTATGCAAGAACTTGTTGATTTTGTGTTTGCTGTTACATTCTAGGATGGAACTTTCCAACATATACTAATTTATTATCGAAATAGCACTTTTGAAAAATGAATTTTCTGGGGGCCAAATATGGGCCTTATCATACCAGGTCTTTTAAATAATGGCACGCTCTTAACTCTTAACGGTGAGATATATCATATAAATTGTAATGCACACATTGAAGAAACACACGGTTGATGTGCTTTGTGTTGCTTAGCAACGGAAAATCGTGCATACTACTTAAGGTCATATTTCCTTGAATAGACTGGTTGCTAGGCAACCATTCGTCAATGGGTTAATCTATAGACCAATTGGTATGAGCAAAATTCAAACATTATGCAAGCAGATATAGAAAACGTCAAAATATTTTCGTATACCACTATTTGGATAAATGCCAGACCTTATTTCCTCTCTTTGTGGTTGAATTATGACGCAAATCCCGGCCAATGACTTATCTGCTGCCTTACATTTTGAACCATAGCCGAAAAAGTTGTTGGCAAAATTGATGAAACATATACATCGAGAAGGTGAGATATTGGTCTTGCAAATGAAGGTAAACTTTTTAAGTAGCGGGGAACATGTATGGTTCGTAAAATATCAAACAAGTCCCACTCTTTATTGGATGACCCTCGTACCTATTACCTACAATTTTTTTTATTTATTAACTAAGTCACCATAAAATTCTTAAAACATCAATTTTTTCCCTAACATCAGTTGTTTTGTTTTTTCAAAGCGGGCGTATAAAAAGTGTGTGAGTGTGGCGGGGCGAGGGGGGGGGAGCGGGTGCACAATCGTAAAAAGAACAATGTACAGCACTGTAAGGACAAGTTAGCCATTGTCTACGCAATTTGATTGTACTTGAGCTTGAATAATGACTGAGTTCAAAATGCAAATACAGAAATAAAAGTTAATCAAGAGATTCTATAAAAACCACATGCAAATTATCAGACTATTTCAAAAACACGTGTAAATTTTCAAAATTATTGGGGCCGGGCCGCGTAGCGCAATCGGTAGGGCACCTGACTCATAAGTCAGAGGTCCTGGGTTCGGAACCCGGTCTGGCCACATACTTTCGTTTCTCCTTCCACTGATTCAAGAAGGGCAGTTGTCAGTTACTGGCAGAGTATGTGCACTTAGTACTGGTTAACCGCTTAGGAGGTCTAAGCCTGCCCAGGAATAGTGTGGCTAGGTTAACTGACCGTCCCGACATGACCATAGTTATTTACCGTGGACGTTAAGTATCAAATCAATCAATCAATCAAAATTATTGGCACAACACCAGCTGCAGTGAAGTAAAATTAAAATCTTAAAGAAGCCTGCAAAGTTTCAGAATGGAACTGTAGGAGGAGTTGCGCACACAAGGTACCTACTGTTAAGGGGGCGCGGGGGGAGGGGGCGGATCCACAGAAAGCCGAATACTCTTTTTACCTTACGCTTTTCTTCGAAAAGACGGGGGACAATGAAAATATGAGTGAGTGTACCCTGTAATTACCCCTATTCCCTGACAGTGTTGTTTATATGAACTTGCATGTGATCTACATTTCCATCCCTAGTGGGGCTTGCAAATATTTGCTACGGCAGGGAAAGGGGGACATTAGGTGTGCGCGAAAAGAGAGGATCGGAAATATTGTAAGTATACACGGTGATAATTAATATGAACTTGAACAGAGAAGATAAAGATCATGTTGCTGAAACAGACATGTTAGTCTGCGCTCGTCACCATTTGCATATGTCTGTTTATGAACTATTAATTCAGAAACTGACTTGTTTCCGCGTCGTCTTCCTTGATTTCTGTAGGTTGGGCACCTAAAGCAGAAGGATCGTTCGAAAAGTGACAAATCTTGACGTTTTTTTTTTTTTTTTTTTTTTTGCTTTTTTGCTTTCTCTTTCTTTCTTTAATTCGCTATAGCTTTGCAAGGGGTCATGTACAGTACCGTTTATGACAATATCTCTGCTTATATTCATAGATGCTCCAATGCATCATATAACTGACGAAAAGTAGGGTTACACGGGTTTCCAAGAAAGACAATCGGTTGTTTTTATAATTATTATTTTTGAAGGGTTGATCCCCGTTTAGATCGGAGGCAAAAATGAACATGGCAGACTCATTCAGCTTAATTCATGTCTACTCTCTAAGAATTACGCTATCGATTTACGAGGATAACAAGAAAGACAATCGGCTTAGATTAAATAGAAGTGTGTATTGTAATATGTATGAGTCAGGTACATGTAAGATATCGAATGTACTGATCAGATTGTACGGATGCGCATGTTGATATGCATTTTTGTTGTTGGTGTTGGTGTTTTAATTTCGGAAATGTTGTTGAATTTTGATTGGGGTCTACCTGTGTTGCACATAACTATGAGAATTGGTTGGCTGACCGCCCAGCACATAACCTTAAAAATGTCACAGTTCCAACAGAACATCAACAACTAAGCCAGCATCATTTACTTAATTTCGTCTACGATTACTGTGTCAAGTTTTCTTGTTGGTTTTGTATTTTACACGAGCGTCATAGCAGGCGAAATGTGTTCTTTGGCGAAAAGCGATTTGGACCGAAATATCTAGATTCATCTCGACCCGGTTTATGGGCCGTGGCAACAGTTAAATGAAATTGGAAGTAGAAAGAGAAAGTGAAAGTAAGATACTTGCATCAAAATGCCAGGTGTATTTATATAGGCCAATGAAATACTTAAAATGTAGGTCAATACTAAGGTTAATACGGCTAAAGCCGAAAAATGTTAGTTGACCATCCGCAGAAAATTCTTTGTCAAGTCTCATTAAGTTCCAGTGAAGCATAGGGATATATGTTTATATACTGAACAAAAATAAAAACTTGACGGTTTTTATTTCTCAATTCCGACCAACCTAGCAAATTTGTAATGTATATATGGATGTTTTCGAGTTGGACAGACATCTGATTGTTTAAATCATGAAAATGTATTGGTAAATGTTTGTCCTGTCCGGAGTTATCTAACATATTCCTATTTTATTAATTCAGAAAAGAACTTTAATTTGCGCATGCGCAGAAGAAAGTTCTTTTGTACGTAATAAATAGTAGTTCCAGTATGCATAGAAAACACTTTAAACGCTTATGGTAATTGTAACCACAACCTGAAAATAACGTTTAAAGTTTCAAAACTTTCAGATTACCTCCCTTTGAATTAAACATATAGAGATTTATGAAATGCCGTATCTTTTATACCAATGCGTCTTTTTCGTTATTTGTCTTCGTGATTAGTTTGCTTGTCTTGCAAACTCAATGTGTTTATTACTAAATTTATTTGAAAGCCATTTCTAAAACTGCCATAAAGACTCAAATGTGTAATGGGAATTCCATTGAAACTGAATTTCTGACTTCATAATGGCGTGGACTGAGGTTTTTCGTCTGGTCCTTACGGCCTCCTAGTCGACCGTGCATCGGCATATTTTTAGCTTATGAGTCCATGCAGATTGGCTTTAATAACGGCAAAGCGTTGCCAACAGATTTTTTTCATTTAAGCAGGCTTCGACGATTTTAAATTTGGTATTTTTTGGGTTTTGAGCATAGAAAACAGAAAAGTACCCTTGTGACGCTTCCAATAGCATCAATTTTGCTGTATCTATGGAATCTTGAAAATTGTGTGATTATGATATGACAGAATAATTACATTTTCTTAAACTACAAGAAGTTTTAGGTCTCACTATTTCCCGACTACCGTTGGATGAAAAATAGCGACTGTCAAGTTTTTATTTTTGCTAAGTATATAATAGATGATTTCATAAATAAGGTTCATGTTTTTGTCTAGAGACAAACAATAGAGGAGAATAAAATTCCCTCCTTACTAGCGTCTTAAATAAATTTTCCATCTTTGAAAAGAATGGTCAAAATGGGATTGAATGAAGATGAACTCTTCTACCTTGCTATATGGACCAGTCCATTTGCGATAAAAAGGGGTGTCAAATTGGATTTTATTTATTTATTGTTTTATATTTTCCGAAAATCTTTGTATTTAATTAATGCATACAGAGTAGACCTTGAACAGATGCCACGTTTTGCGACATCTGATCTGGGTCTATACTGTTTGCTAATGTCCCTTTTATCGGACGCTAGGCAATTGTGGGTTAATCTCTTTGAAGACAATCTTAGAATTCTAGTAGCTCGGTGGGTTAAGCGCTCGTTTACTAAGCTAGCAGTCCGGGCTCGATTCCTTAGATCGGCTTCCATTGCACGCAATCTTCTAGTATCTCCCTCTAATCGTCCTGATATGATTGAAATACTGTTGAAAAGGACTTAAAATTACAAGTCATCCAGCCATAAGGCAAAACTCCAAAATTTTGAACAGCCCTCACATAAACTTTTAAGTAAATGTATGATGATTTATTGCTTATTACGTGCTCAGAGGCCTCTCAACCTAGTTGCTGATCAACAATCAACAGCGGAATGAAGCTGCTGTTAAAATTCACTGCTGTTTTTATAGCGATTATTTCTATTGGGTGTCTTTGGAAATACGTTGATGGTGGAATAGACGAGGGAGGGGTAATTGAGGACACTATTTACAAAATTGACTACATAATTGAGCCGCGACAAGAGAAAACCAACAATGTGGTTTTGCGCCCAGCGAAGACTCAGATCAGCCTGGGCATCCGCCCAGTCTGACCAGAGTCTTCGCTGTCCGCATGGAGGTAGCTTAGACCCTTAGCTACCCTTTAAGGGCTTAGCAAAGGGTGTGAGCAGACTGGGCGGATACACAGGCTGATCTGAGTCTGCACTGGGCACACAACCACAATGTTGGTTTTCTTGTGTCGCAGCTCAAATGTATTTTAAAGTGTATGAGTACACCTCCATGTTTTTTTTTTTTTGCCATTTTTACAGCAGGAAACAACTTTTGTGACTTCCTTTTCCTTCCCTGGGCAATGTTGATTTAATTGGCACCCAAGTGAATCCTTTTTAGTCGTTCTGGAATAACAGCAAATTTAGTTTTAACTTAACCCTATTGCACTCAGAACAGCCAAAACTCTATTGAGTTTTGGCTGTTCTGAGTGCAATAGGGTTAATGCAAATTAACCTTTGAGCACTTAACGAAGAGTCTGGTCAAACTGGGCTTATCTGAGTCTTCGCTCGGCGCACAACTACATTGTAGGTTTTCTCGTGTCGCGGCTCATTTATGTTCATTCAACAGGATGGATAATTAACGCTACACTGAAAAACTAAACAAATACTTTGTCAATAATTTGAGCCGCGACACGACAAAACCAACAAAGTAGCATGTGCACCCAGCCTGACCAGAGACTCCACTCTACACATGGAGCTAGCTTAGCCCATTAGCTACCTTTTCAGCGCACAGCGAAGACTCTGATCTGACTGGGCATCTGCCCAGTCTGATCTGATTTTTCGCTGAGCGCCACATGCCACTTTGTTGGTTTTGTCGTGTCGTGTCTCAATTGTGAGGCTGCATATATCATCATTTTACGTAGTGTTCTCTCGTATTTTTATAGATTGGATTAGTCCATTCATCATTTCAGTGGTGACTGCATGGTTTATTTATTATCATAAATGACTTGTTGTAACAGAAATTTCTGTAATTTCCATGCAAACAGTGTAGATCCTGATCAGAAGCCGAGTTTTGTTGCGTCTAATATGTAACTGAAGTTTTTGGTCATGTCCTTTCTACGGAAGGAGTTTCGTTGGGAATTTCAATAATAGGTTACGGTTCAAAATGACGAACCTATTTTCCTTTTTTTAAGCTCAGCTGAGCCGAGGGCTCCTTGGCAGCTTATAGTATAGGCAGGCTACTTCGTCCGTCGTCGTCCACATTTTTAAACGACTTCGAAAATTCTCATCTGAAACCATTGCGCCGATTGTATCCAGATTTCATATGCATCCTCCAGGGTTCGGGGGAACAAAAAAGGGTTCAAACGGTCAGGGTCACATGACTAGCATGACCGCCACGCCCATATATGATAAAATCTTCAAATTTGCCTTCAGGTTTTCTTTATGAGAAACTGCTGGAATATAATATTTTCATGGAAATTGTTGACGGTTTTTACTTAAAAAAATATCTGAAGTCATCGAAATGAGTACATGTTAATTATGTCGATATCAGTTTTTGACCTTTGACCTACGTCGCTCATATTTCTACAATTTCAAACAAGTACTCTAAAGCCACTGGCCCATTTGTAACCATATTTCATATAGAGCCTCCAGAGGTTGAGGGAACGAAATTTTGTTCAAACGACCAGGGTCACATGACCAACATGGCCGCCACGCCCAAATATGGTTAAAAAACTAAAGTGCTTCTTCTCCATAACCAATTGACAAAACACCTTGAAGTTTGGTATGTAGCATCGAGTACACAAGAACAACCAAGATTTTTCAAATACATATAATGACCTTGTTTTTTACGGCACGGTCAAACTTGCTTTCTGATGCATTTATATGGAAAAAGTCATAACGAAGAGTTCATGGAAACTATGGAAGAGTTTGCCTAAAAATGGTACATGCAGGTATCTAACTAAGCACACGAATATGAATGAGTAAAACAGGTCAAGGTCATTCTTTGACCTTTGACCAAACAAATTCTCGACAATCACTGGGCCAATTGCTGAACTCAATTTCATGTAGAGCCTCGGAGATTGCAACAATGAAAATATGTCCTAAATAGCCTCCAGTTTTGAGGGAATGAAAATTTGTTCAAACGGTCAGGGTCACACGACCAACATGGCCGTCGCACCAATATAAAGTAAAAACCGTCAAAACCGTCTGTAGACTCGGAGACCCAAGTACTACCAAGATTGTTCAAATGATGACTTTGAGCTGACCATGACTTATTACGGTAAGGCCAAATTTGCTTTCTCGTGTTTTTTAAAATGCTTAAACATAAGAGTTCATAGAACGTGTAGAAGCTTTCGGTGCAAAACAAAATGATTAATACAGTCAACTAAGTGAGCACTTTGGCTGGTTGTTGGCTGTTTTGGGTTAAACGACCCTTTGAGACAGTACTTCTGTCTATATCGGACCGTCTCCCAGGGAGAGGGGATAGAAGAGAGAAACTATAGACGAGATAAAAAAAAAAAAACGTTTTTAAAATAATACCATCCGCACCCACTACAAGCGCAGTAGGTCCTTGCCCTACTATTATCCAGATCAGTAGGCACTGAAAGTTACACGCAGCACCACCCGACCACCCCCGCCCCCTCCCCCACTAAATGGGCACATGAACATTTTTGAGTAATTGAGGTCAAGGTCATTCTTGCGTCATACTTTGACAGTTTCAGACTATCAAGTTTGTTCAAATGATGATCTTAGTTTGACCTTTGTGCTTTTTACTCAGGTGAGCGAGTCAAAGTATCATGTCCCTACTGTTTTCATTCTGGTCCTATTGTGTTCCCACAACAGGCTCTAACGAAAGATAGATTAGAAATTTAACTTGAAATTTAACATCTTTCGCTTACTACTAGACCAAACTGAATGTCATTTCTGAGGCATTACTGGTCGAATAAACTAGTCCAAGCCATACAAGACCGGGGGCCGTATTCATAAAGCCACTTAAGTGGTTGCTATGCGGTTGCTAAGGCTAAATATCTATAAAGGAGATTCCCTACAACTATGAAATTTGGTCTGGAGGAACAGTCTTACAAAGACTGTTCCTCCAGACCAAATTTCATAGTTGTAGGGAGTCTCCTTCAAAGAAATTTAGCCTTAGCAACAGCATAGCAACCACTTAAGTCGTTTTATGAATACGGCCCCCGAATCTTCTATTTTCATTCTTTTGTTGTTGATCTTTGCTCTCAAGTAACCAACATCATGCCTGCTAAACGTGCAATTCCATTCTCGCCTGAAAATAGAAATTGAAACTTCTGCAAATACAAGCTGCAGTTAAATTTTCGATACAAGACGCATATCAGCAGCAACACGAGAAAATCAACAAAGTGGTTGTGCGCCCAGCGCAGACTCAGATCAGCCTAGTCATCATCCACCCTGTCTGTTCAGAGTCCTCGCTACGTGCTTAAAGGGTAGCTAAGGATCTAAGCTACCTCCATGCAGACAGCGAAGACGCTGATCAGACTGGGCGGATCTGAGTCTGCGCTGGACGCACAATCACTTTGTTTGTTTTCTCGTGTCACGGCTCATTATTAACTTCTTTATGTAAAACGACATTAAATTCATTTTTTTTTTATATTCATTGCTTTGTTATGTACTCTTTGGAAAATTAATACATTTCTTATTGATGGTTACCAAGCAGTGACGCTTCTTTAAACTTACAAACTATCCGATTGGTTGGTTGGTTAATATAACGGGAAATGGACTGGTAGCTGGTTGCCAGGTATTCTACCGTAAAATCTACGGAAATGTTTTACAGCATATGCATGTGCTTTTTGAAGAGGAAATAATATTTTTATCAAAATTACAGCTTTTTCAAACCTTTTTGTTTTGGTGAGGGTAGTTGTGGGGGAGGAGGGTGGGTGGCTAATACAGGATGCCGGGATTGTATAATCAAGTGCTTCCACATATTTAGCAATCGATTTGTTACTTTGCAAAGATGTTGCAGGCATATTGAAGATTGCGCATATGCCTTTCTGAAGAGAAAAAATCATTTATGACAAAATTGCGGTCTTTTCAAACTTAGATTTTTTTCGAGTTTTGAATAATACAGGATGACATTAATTTATAATCAACTCTTTACACATCTTTTTTATACAATCGATTTGTATCTTTATTTGAAAATCATGTTTATTTTCTCAAATTTCTTTATGCCCCAATGACGACAGTCAATAGGGGGGGAGGGGGTGCATTCAGATTTGCTCCTGTCAGTCAATCCGTCTGTCTGTCCGTTACTCACACATTTGCATAAAGCTATAGATGTATATACATATACATGACCAACATGGCTGCAAGGCCCATATACAAAAAAAAACCTTTAAAACCTGCTTCTTCAGAACCAAAAGGTCAATGACCTTGAAACTTTGTGTGTAGCATTGGGAACTCAAGCTCATCATAATTTATTAAAATGATGACCCTGTGTGAGTGTGACCGTGACCTAATTAATGGCAAGATCATCGTTAAGCTTTTATATGGAAAAATGCTTAATACCCCCATTCCACTAGATTACACTTTGACATATTGAGCCGAGTCAAAACAAGCGCCGTGAAGCAATTGTTTTCTCAGAAACTGTTTCTGTCTAAGATATAATATTTTCGTGTATATATAATTAACTAAATAAGCAGATGATGACTGTTGCTAGCGGTCCAGGCTATTCTTCGACCTTTGTTCAAGGTCAATGAGATTCTGTAGCCGGTCAAAATTTTCAACCATCTTCTCTTCTGAAGCCACTAGGGCGACGGAATCCATATTTCAAGTGAAGGCCCCTTGGATAAGGGAACATTGTTTTTCAGGCGGTGTAGATCACATGATCAGGATGGTCGCTATGCCCATATACATGTATATTGAAAAAAAAACTTTAAAAATCTTCTCCAGAAAAGAAAGTGAACTTGGAACTTTGTATGTAGCATCGGAGGACTGCGGCCTTACAAAATTTGTTCAACTAATGACCCTGCATTGACCTTCAGCTTACTTATTGGCAAGGTCAACTTTGGTATGTTATGCTTTTATATGGGAAAAATAATAAAACAATTAATTTCCCAGAAACTTCTTAAGTCTAAAGGATAATATTTGGTGTGTATGTGGTTAACTAAATGAGCAAATGGAGACATTATGCTGCTAAAGTTCAAGGTCATATTTTGACCTTTGTTCAAGTTCACTGAGATTCTGTTGTTTATCAACATTTTCAAACATCTTCTTCCCTGAAGCCACTGTGCCGATTAAAGCCGTGTTTCATGTGGAGTCTTCTTAGGTCAGGGGAACGAAAATGAGCCACGACACGAGAAACCCAACAATGTGGTCGTGCGTCCAGCGCAGACTCAGATCAGCCTGGGCATCCGCCAAGTCTGATCAGAGTCTTCGCTGTCCGCATGAAGGTAGCTTAGTCCATTGGCTACCCTTTAAGCGCTTAGCGAAGAGTCTGATCGGACTGGGTGGATGCCCAGTCTGATCCGAGTCTGCGCTGGCCGCACAACCACTTTGTTGGTTTTCTCGTGTCGCGGCTTAAATTTGTTCAGGTGGTGCTGGTCACATTAACAAGATGGCCGCCATGCCTATATATTGTGAAACTCTTTAAAAGTCTGCTTCTCAAGAACCGAAAGGCCAGTGAACTTGAAACTTTGTTATATTGAGGACTCAGGTCCAACAAAGTTTGCAAATACGAGTAGCCTATATTTGACCTCGACCCAGCATAGCGCTTTTATTTTTTATCAAAACTTCATTAAACTTGCTGATCTCAAGAACAGGCATTAAATCTCGAACAAATTCGACATTCAGCCATATTGTAAAATTCATCTTAGAGTTACTTACCCTTGAGTGCTGAGGATGAATGGACTCAGGTGAGCTACAGAGCCAATGGTCCTCTGGTTTATTTTTAGGCTATAGAGTTTGTGTAATTAATTCACAGTTTTCTGTGAATTATTCTCAAAATTCGTACACAGGTTTTGAACATAATGAAGATGTGCATGTGACTTTTTGATTGAGATAGAATTAATTTTGTAGAATAACAGCCTTTTGAAATTAGTCATTTTGGGCAGTTTATTGCACTTGAGGATAAAGAGGTTCTATAATCATCGCCTACAATAATTTTTAGTAGAAGATATTTTAACTTTGTACACTAGTTTTGAACAAAATGAAGATATGCTCATGGGTCTTGGATGCAGATGAAAATTGAGCTGCGACAGGACAAAACCAACAAAGTGGCATGAGCGCCCAGCGAAAACTCAGATCAGCTGGGCATCCGCCCAATCTGATCAGAGTCTTCGCTGTGCGATTGAAGGGTAGCTAAGGGTCTAAGCCACCTTCATGCCGGTAGCGAAGACTCTACTCAGACAGGGCGGATGCCTATGCTGGTCTGAGTCTTCGCTGGCCGCACACATGCCACTTTGTGTAGGTTTTGTCGTGTCGCGGTTCAAATTAATTTTGAAATACTTTTTGCCAATCGAACATTGTCATTTTGGGTAGTTTAAGCAGTTTGAAGCACAAAGTATGTGTTTTAACTCCTTTCACAGATTTCAGTATACATATTATACTGATTATTTGCATCGGCGTGATACAATGAAGTTCAGCATTTGATACATTTCATTTTAATGAATGACAGCTTTTTCGACTCAGTTATTTTAAGCAAATTTGTCATACTAGTTACAGAGCCTCAGACACAATAGAAAGTGTGTAACAACAGAGTTTTTTGTGATCAGCATTTTTCTATAATTCTAAGTTTCTGTAATATGTTTTGACTGGGATAAATAAGATTAAATTGTGGACCTCCTGAGCAGCTACTTTTCAAGACAAACATTTTTAATCAACTTCAACAGTTGTGTCTAGATTGATAACAGACTCTTTACAAACGTATTTATGTAACATATGAGCCGCAATACGAAAAAAATGGCATGTGCGCCCAGTGTAGACTCCGATCAGCCTGTGCATCCGCTCAGTTCGATCAGACTCTTCGCTAAGCGCTCCAAGAGTAGCTAAGGGTCTAAGCTACCTCTACGCGGACAGCGAAGACTTTGGTCAGACTGGGCGGATGCCCAGGCTGATCTGTCTGCGCTTGGCGCACAATCACTTTGTTGGTTTTCTCGTGTCGAGGCTCATACATGTATTTATTTATGTAAATAATAATGTTTAAAATACAGCATTTTGAGAGTCTACCGTTTTAAATAGAGTTCATTGACAATTAATAGACGGTGTAGTGATGTACTTTGCCCATTGCCAGACGCTGCATGGGGTATCATACAGACACAATTTTCTAGATTTTTTTCGTTTATTTATAATTATCATTTTTTAAATTTCATGTCTCAAAAATTCCACATTTCTTTCGATCTTATGTTGAATATTACACCATAAGAAAACTGGGGTTTTGGAGATATGAGATATATATATAAAAAAAAAGTGATACAAACAAAAAATAATGAACAAGGAAATATATGCTTTTCAAGCAAATTAATGTTTCAGACCGCAGCCAGTTTAACGTTTGTAATGTGTTCGTGGGACGTAAACCCCGCCTTCGCTTACATGTATTCCCTTCACCATCAGTTCTATTCTGCACCAACACTGAAGGTCCCGCGGGCCCATGATGAAAAACTTTCCTCGGACCTAATGAGCAAAATAAATAAAAAAAAATAAATAAATGTTGATCGATCCCTACTAGTATACGTGCCTAACCTACACAAGACTGCATGCCTAGCGGTGGTACTGTTACGTCACGACGACTAAATAATAAAAAAAGAAATGCCCCTGTCTGCCTTTTACAGGCATTTACTAGCTTATTTCCGCATAATAACTTCTTCAGTGCGCACATGTGCTGACATTATATAACGTTTGTGCAACGTTTCTGTCTTAGTTAATGATCATCAGAGAAATGAAGTTCGAGTTAAAATTCACTGTTGTTATTATAGCCATTATGATAACCGGGTGTCTTTGGGAATATGCGGATGGAGGAGACTCGGATGTAAATTCTATTTGAGGATACTATTAACTAAGATAATGTCTTGCAAAGAAAATTACACCTCTTTGAAAATTTTGAATTTTCTTTCTTGTATTAGTTAATACAGAAAATGCACCATGTTCTTACAGTGCTAAAAAGTAAATAAATTGATGAATAATTAAATAAAGTAAAAGCAAAAGACAAAATTTACGTCTGCAAAATTTCAAAAAATGTTTTGTCCAAGCTATTCAAAGAATAGATCGCAAACAGTGTAGATCATGATCAACGCTGTTTGCAAAGTTATTTTGTTTTTCATTCCTGTTGCTTTCAGAGTTGAATTGATTCTGGTTTTATTATATATAGAGGGTCTTACATGAGTGGTCATTTTATATGAAATTTATGAAACAAGGAGTTTCATAAATTTCATATGGAATGAACACGAGTATAAGATTCTGTTTATCGTATGGCCCTTTAAAATGGGATTTTAACGCCTTCAAACTCAACATTATTTCAATAAGAAAACGCATTGTTAACATGGACGTTGTCAATGACGTTACATGTACGCGCCAAAGTGTTATTGCACGTGTGGTCGTACGATTTTTTTATGACATGACGTTATCACGCCTGACAATCAGTCTCATGCGGAACCGGCGGTTAAGCAAAGGAATCCGTTGGATCACTTTCCGGTGACGTAGAAGAGGAGCCAAAAAGGTAAACAAACGATAATCGTTCGTGTAAGAAGACGAATTATTGTCTTAGAAAATGTGCTCTTTAAAATATGAGAATGCTATTTTGCTGCTAACACATTGTTTTCTTTGTATGCCGAAGGATTTGCTGAAGCGTTGTCTTGTTTTTGTCATTTTTATTCCCTCCTCCGAAACATCTGTTCGTACTGGATTATACATGAGGTAAGCAACACATTTATCCGCTAAATCTGACATTTGTGTACATATGATCTGCAAATTAGACTGTGTTCGGATATTTTAAACAGAAAGTGAGGTATGTGATACCTTTACATTTTGCTAGAACCAAGGATTCTTTTGAAATGCATGCATAATTGGTCTCGAAAGTTTGGTTCCGCATGTAATCATTAAAAATAAGAAGAAAAAAATTTCACAGATAATTTTATTTTCAACCTAATATGTGCAGTAAAACTGTGCCCAGTATAATGCTGGAGTTTCTAAAGTTGACAAATGCAGGTCTGACGGCTAATATTTGCTTGAAACCAGACTGCAAAAGAAATCAAGGAACACTGCTTTGAGCCATTATATGTTGACCATTATGCATTGATTACGTCATTGGAATATCAAATGACTCCATATAATATCTGTTTAGCTTATTTCAACACTTTTGGTTCGCCTGTTTTTAAAGTAAGTCCCCATGTCATTTTTTCCTGGTTTCGCATGCGATAGCTCGGTTCAGCATTTGACTTCTTTCAAACTTCATAATTTCTTTTGCTTAAGGTAGTTGAATACTAAATAAGATTGTTGGTGGGGCATTCAAACCACTTTACCTGCCTAATAACCCACAGGGCTATAAAACATTTGGATAAGAAAAAAAAACATATTTTTACCGTTTCGTTTTCCAAAAAATCAAAATTTTGTATTTCTACACACTTTTTTACACAGTATCAATTTAAATTCAAAGTTCTAGCACATGAATGCACTTTCATTTCTGCGATTCATATAATCTATACTATAGGATGTTTAAAACCAACTGGTAAAAAAAAACAATGCAGTTATCTTGATAATAAGTATTTTTTTACATTTTTTTTAAATATGCAAGAAAATTCAATTTCATGAAAAAAATCATGAAAAATACATTTGATCGATGGGGCAGGCTCATGCATATCATTTCAGAAAACCTTACATTGTGAGTTACAGAATAAGACAAAAATACAAAATTTTCACCGTTTCGTTTCCTTGCAAAACAATGTTAAAGTTAAAAATACCCCAAAATCTGAGAAACCCAAATAAACAGACAACCCCCATTCCGCACCTGCTGCAAAAAAAGTCGACCCTTGCCCTACTATCTATTGCCCTGTTATTGTGGTTCTACCATAAAGCAATGCCTTCAAAAATGTTTGGACGGAATGGCAACTCAGAAACGTTCCATAGGAGCAGTCTGATCTCAGTTTCCACTATTTGTACAAACCTATCTGCTCAAAAACTTAGGATTTTTACGGTAGTTAGTGTCATTGTATAGGTAGCTTACCACCAATTATTTCATATAGGCAACAGAAATAACGTGTAAGCTAGTCACTAGAAAACTCGAAATTAATACCGCATTTTAAAGAACGACTCTAGCCGATGGTTTAAAGAAGACACAAGAATTCCGCGGAATGCTATGTCGCACCTGCATTGCGCTTCCACAGTAGTAAAGACTATAATTAAAAAGAATGTGTATGAGAAATGGACAAAATGCTAGGGTCAACACAATTTTGGATGTAAAATTTTACTAAGTCAGAATAGCATAAAATATAGGTTAAGGGTAGGAATAATTGCAACATCCCTCATGAACATTCCAAAGAGAAACTTTACGCAAGGTGTGATGACTACAGGTATCATATTTCGAGACAAAAGGACTAAAATGCTAGGCCCGACACAATTTTGGGTGTAAAATTTTGCAAAGTCAGCAAAGCATATAATATGTGTCCAAAGTAAATTAATTGCAACAGCACTCAAGAACATTCTAAGAAAAAACTCGATGCCAGGTTTGATGATTCTAGGTATTATAGTTTGTGAGAAATGGCCTTAAACACTAGCATCAACATAATTTTGAATGAAACATTTACGAAGCCAGCAAAGCATGGAATAGGTCAAGGTAAAAATAAGAGCAACAGCCCTCGAGAACATTCTCAGAAGAAGCTTTATGCCATGTTTGATGACTGAAGGTATCATAGTTTGCGAGAAATGGACTTGAACACAAGGGCCAACATAAATGTTGACGGAGAGTTTTACGAAGTCAGCAGAGCATGAACTAGAGGTCGAAGGTAAAAATAAGAGCAACAATCCTCAAGAACATTCTCAGAAGAAGCTTTATACCATGTTTGATGATTGTAGGTATCACAGTTTGCGTGAAATAGACTTAAACGCTAGGGTCGACGTAATTGTTGATGGACAGTTTTACAAAGTCAGCAAATCATAAAATAAAGGTCAAAGGTAAAAATAAGAGCTACAGCCCTCGAGAACATTCTAAGAAAAAACTTTATGCCAAGTTTGATGATTGTAGGTATTATAGTTTGCGAGAAATGGACTTAACATTAGGGTCGACGCTAGGGTCAACGTAATTGTCGACGAACGGATGTACGTACGGACGAAAGGAATGACTGACGGACGGACGGACGGAAAAGTGAACTCCTATATCGCACTTTCCCAAAGCAGGTGCGACAATTGAAATATGTGTCAAAAGTAAATTAATTGCAACAGCACTCAAGAACATTCTAAGAAAATACTTGATGCCAGCTTTGATGATTCTAGGTATCATAGTTGGTGAGAAATGGACTTAAACACTAGTATCAACATAATTTTGAAGGAAACATTTACGAAGCCAGCAAAGTATGGAATATAGGTCAAGTTAAAAATAAGAGCAACAGCCCTCGAGAACATTCTCAGAAGAAGCTTTATGCCATGTTTGATGATTGTAGGTATCATAGTTTGCGAGAAATGGACTTGAACACTAGGGTCAACGCAAATGTTGACGGACAGTTTTACGAAGTCAGCAGAGCATGAAATAGAAGTCAAGGGTAAAAATAAGAGCAGCAGTCCTCAAGAACGTTCTCAGAAGAAGCTTTATACCAGGTTTCATGATTGTAGGTATCATAGTTTGCGAGAAATGGACTTAAACGCTAGGATCAACATAATTGTTGATGGACAGTTTTACAAAGTCAGCAAATCATAAAATACAGGTCAAAGGTAACAATAAGAGCTGCAGCCCTCGAGAACATTCTCAGAAGAAGCTTTATGCCAGGTTTGATGATTGTAGGTATCATAGTTTGCGAGAAATGGACTTAAACACTAGGGTCGACGTAAATGTTGACGGAGAGTTTTACGAAGTCAGCAGAGCATGAACTAAAGGACAAGGGTAAAAATAAGAGCAACAATCCTCAAGAACATTCTCAGAAGAAGCTTTATACCATGTTTGATGATTGTAGGTACCATAGTTTGCGAGAAATGGACTTAAACGCTAGGGTCGACGTAATTGTTGATGGACAGTTTTACAAAGTCAGCAAATCATAAAATACATGTCAAAGGTAAAAATAAGAGCTACAGCCCTCGAGAACATTCTAAGAAAAAACTTTATGCCAAGTTTGGTGATTGTAGGTATTATAGTTTGCGAGAAATGGACTTAACATTAGGGTCGACGCTAGGGTCAACGTAATTGTTGACGGACGGACGCACGGATGTACGTACGGCCGAAAGGAATGACTGACGGACGGACGGACGGAAAAGTGAACTCCTATATCGCACCTTCCTAAAGCAGGTGCGACAATTGAAATATGTGTCAAAAGTAAATTAATTGCAACAGCACTCAAGAACATTCTAAGAAAATACTTGATGCCAGCTTTGATGATTCTAGGTATCATAGTTGGTGAGAAATGGACTTAAACACTAGTATCAACATAATTTTTTATGAAACATTTACGAAGCCAGCAAAGTATGGAATATAGGTCAAGTTAAAAATAAGAGCAACAGCCCTCGAGAACATTCTAAGAAAAAACTTTATGCCAAGTTTGATGATTGTAGGTATTATAGTTTGCGAGAAATGGACTTAACATTAGGGTCGACGCTAGGGTCAACGTAATTGTCGACGAACGGATGTACGTACGGACGAAAGGAATGACTGACGGACGGACGGACGGAAAAGTGAACTCCTATATCGCACTTTCCCAAAGCAGGTGCGACAATTGAAATATGTGTCAAAAGTAAATTAATTGCAACAGCACTCAAGAACATTCTAAGAAAATACTTGATGCCAGCTTTGATGATTCTAGGTATCATAGTTGGTGAGAAATGGACTTAAACACTTGTATCAACATAATTTTGAAGGAAACATTTACGAAGCCAGCAAAGTATGGAATATAGGTCAAGTTAAAAATAAGAGCTGCAGCCCTCGAGAACATTCTCAGAAGAAGCTTTATGCCATGTTTGATGATTGTAGGTATCATTGTTTGCGAGAAATGGACTTGAACACTAGGGTCAACGCAAATGTTGACGGACAGTTTTACGAAGTCAGCAGAGCATGAAATAGAAGTCAATGGTAAAAATAAGAGCAACAATCCTCAAGAACATTCTTAGAAGAGGCTTTATACCAGGTTTCATGATTGTAGATATCATAGTTTGCGAGTAATGGACTTAAACGCTAGGGTCGACATAATTGTTGATGGACACTTTGACAAAGTCAGCAAATCGTAAAATACAGGTCGAAGGTAAAAATAAGAGCTACAGCCCTCGAGAACATTTTAAGAAGAAGCTTTATGCCAGGTTTGATGATTGTAGATATTATAGTTTGCGAGAAATGGACTTAACACTAGGGTCGACGTAATTGTTGACGGACGGACGGACGTACGGACGAACGGAATGCCTGACGGACGGACGGACGGAAAAGTAAACTCCTATATCGCACCTTGCTAAAGTAGGTGCGACAAAAAGCACATGTTCCCTGCTCTGGAGGCCGCAATTTCAACTAGATCACGTAACCCCAACGCGTGCAGTAAATTTGGCGCGTGAGTTTAGTACCGGGTAAAGTTATAAAACTGTCTGATACTTCAGTGGTCTACAGCAAAAAAAAAACCAATGTTACCATCTAGTATTTTTCATCTAGGTCTGTTATTTTATTTAACGATTGTTTAGTTACCTGACTAATGGTGGCCATTCTTAACATTCTCTTCTTTACTGAAGCTTCTCCTCTAAAGAGGTGGTTTATGAATAATTAGTGGTAAGCTACCCCAAGTTGAGCGAACAATAACTCTGTTTTGTTTGGGCAAAAGCAATACAGAGTTCTCCTGTAATCGTCTACCTTAAACGAAGCTATAAACGTCTCAAGCTATACATGGATCACTATTAAATTAGTTATGCCAATACTGTTTTTTCTGATTTGTCTTCTGATAAAAATAACCCTCGAAAACACTCATATGTCCTGCTTCAGTATCATAATTATATTTAAGTGTTTAATGCTACGCGTTGTAGTTTTCGACATCACCTCGAGCAATGACTTTTTGACTTTGTTGGAGGCCAAAGCAAAATTACGGTGCACCTAGTCCTCTTTCGTAGCAAACGACTATTTAAGTTTTTAATGCTACTCGCTGTAGTTTTCGGCAACACCTCGAGCAATGACTTTTTGACTTTGCTCGAGGCAATATGGAAAATACGGCGTGCATCGAAAGGTTCTAGGCTTTATTAGCCGAAACTACGTAGTCTGGCCCATGTTCCTACTTCTGTATGTATTCTCTGCTCTTGAAGGAACTTTTAAAGATTTTAATCTTATATAATGGCTTGCTACAAAAGCCAGGAGGTATCCGCACTTCATCGCACGAAATTTCATTGAGAATTAACATCGAAGGTAATGTTTCAAACTGACCTCCGCTGAAATATGTTGAAAACTAATTTGACTATTTTCCAGTAGTCAGTTTGCAGTTTTCGTGGTCTATAGATGGGTCACGGTTAAGATTTTTGAGTCTTGCACAGGTATTTCGGTTCTGTGAATGCATTTGTAGGCTTTCCTTAAAATCTTAGTAATGCGATAAGGCGTGCACATATCATACACACTTTCAAATAATATATTTATAAAACTTAATGCTTTCATTACTATGTGTGTATTTAAATTCTCGTAATGACGTTAAACCACATACCCCAGCGGAACGTATCCATAGCCTAAGTAACTGGGAACCGTTCATCCGTCCAGCTTTCGTTACTACATCTTTACCGAATCTAAAATATTGATAGTCAATTTGAAACTTAGGAGAAAGTCTAATTGACATTAACCCTTAACCCCACGATCGCGCGACCTGTCAGTTTTAAGGGGTAGCCTGTCAGGAAACCCCCCTTTTTGAGGCTGTCATATGCAAAAGGGAATCTGTTTTTTTTACTAGCGCAAGGTTTTGCCCAAATCACTGGTTTGTAGTTTGCAAACACTGAAAATACATTAAAATTCTAAGATTATTTTTCAATACATCTTTTCAAGTGGCACCATTACCCAGTTGATCCGATTTTCTGGAAAGTAGACCTCATCCATCTAAACTTTTTCTGTTGATAAATGTTCAGCATTAACACCGGGTCTCAGACAAGCAGTCACTTTCCATTTCTAAAGCATATACCTGGGGCTGATATCTTGTATTCTTTTTTTAACGTCTTGGTCGGTTTCCGGTTGATTGTGTTAGGTCCCAGCATGGACGTCGATGGACCTTGGTAACTTCCAGAACGGCAGCACACACACACCTTGTTGCAGCTGAGTGAATATATCAGTCAAATCGATCAGAGTTTGTGGCTTCTGAGGTATGAGTTCCCGCATGTTTAGGGACCCATGAATAACTTATGTGGCAGGTAAAGGGTTACTATGGATATACTGAGACCAAGACCATCTTACTTGACCAAACTTATCTGGCATATGTTTAGAAGTATTTAAAAGTGCTTTTAAATTCAAGCGCACAATCCCTTTTGAGCAGAATATAATTGCCTCCATGTCAATTTCAATACTACTGACCTCGTGGTTTTCAAATTGACCGCCGATAAATATTCGTTGAGGGCGTAGTAACAAAAGCATGCATTTTCTTGAAAGTGAATTTTCAACGCGGTTATATAAGTGAAGTGTCTTGCTGCATCGATAAGATTTCACAGAAAATCTGCAAATGCACGCACAGTGCCAATTTATCTGTGCAGGACTATTTCCTTCTTTCGGTACTGAACTTGGAGGATAAATGTAATATACCAAACGCCACTTAAAACTGTTCATATCACTTGGTCTCAACATACAATTGTAAACAACTGATAGCATGACATTCTCCAATTTTTTGCAATACCTTTTCTTGAGAAAATAATCTGATATGACTGAAATACTGCTGAAAAACATAAAATCGCAAGTCATCCATCCGCCTGTTATATTTTAGGCCCTTACAAACTTTTAAGAGTGGCTAGTCTCATAAACGATTTTATTCAAATGGTTGCCTTAAGAAAAACATGTCTTCCTGGCTACATTACCAGGTCAGACAAAACTAGATTATCTGCCAAAGAAGATCCTTAGAGTTGTAGGTTTAATGATACAACAGCTTTTCAGTGCTAAACGAGCTGACCAAACTGTGTGAAGTCGCAGGTTGACCGATGTTTTCATGGTTCATATATAAGTCAGGCTGCCTTGCAGCTAAATCAGGCACCCAAGCTCATTTGATATTCCATACATTGCAATGCTCAACCGAATATTCTCATGCGCAACCACAAAATTTTGGACAGGAGCCTCCCATTCAAATGCAAAAAATCAAAATTTTGTGAAATCGTATTAATTATTCAAATGTAATATTAGACATTTTAATTCAGCATGCATTTAAAACCATTGAAACAGTAAACACCAAGTACTTTAGGGAATGGGATAAACTTTGTTCTGTTTTTGTGTGTTTGTGTGTGTGTGTTAAAACATAATCTCCAACTCATAGACCCTACAAGTCTCAGCTGACATCTAACAAATGTTAAAAAAAATCCAGCATAAAATTTATGTCATAAAACAGACTAAAATAAGCAGATTGAAGTTGACATATTTCCTTCTATTTTTAATGATTAAATGCTGAACCAAAACATTTCGCCCCTTTCAACAATGATTTCAGAACAATGCTTGATACCTGGTCACTGAAACATCGTTGTTGATGACAGATATTAATTATTACATTGATATGCAATGATGAATTCGGATGTTTTACTCGTTTTTGAGATCGAGCAGAAAATGTTGTTATTTTATCTCCTGTTTTGTCTGACCTTGAACGTGTTGAACAGACATTTCGGAGGAGGGAACAAATACCAAGAAAACCGCGGAACCAATTATAGAATTATTTGGTGTTTTGAAGGAGCAATGTTTAAGGAACAAAATAGCATTCTTAGATTTTGGATATCTCCCCTATCATTCTGAAAAAAAACTTTCTAAAATCTGACTGAGTATGTATTGTTTACCTTTTTCGGCTCCTCTTCTACGTCACCGGAAAGCGATCTAACGGATTCCTTTGCTTAACCGCCGGTTCCGCATGAGACTGATTGTCAGGCGTGGTTATCCACTGAATAACAGCGACGTTATATGATAAATACATTTCTTGCACACCGGATTAGGATATCCGCGTGCTTCCCCTGTACCTACAAATCTTATCTCACCCATGTTATCTCACCAAGGACGGGATAAAAATCACGAGCGTTCAATGCATTGGTTGTAATGGAGGTCACGTATCTGCGTCGTCAAGTGACGTTGGCGTTTTAGATGATTACGTCACGAAGACGGCAAAATGACGTCAGTTTATGCATGACAGACGTTGACGGAAAGAACCGAATGGCGATCGTTGGAAGCGGCGCGTTCTTTTAAAATCAAATTGAAACCTCTGAGGCACTAAAATTACGCATTGTAACAAGTTTTAAAGATAATACATACATGGTGTGCAAGAAAAAGTATCTATCATGGGTGTGAGGTGCGGAAAGAAAAATCCGTCACTCGGGATCACTGTTCAGCATCACTCGGCAAGCCTCGTGATGCCGAACAGTGACCCTCGTGACGGATTTTTCTATTCACACCTCATACCCATGAAAGATACTTATATTATCATATGACGTCGCATCTGAGAGTGTAATAAAACCATGCATTACAAACGATAATCCACAAGTGGATTAAATATGCAAATTACGTCGTAACGTTATGCGTTGACGTGCAGAAAAACGTCGCTTTTTCAAATGGGGAAATCGTGACGTTTTAGTGCAAATTTTGCTAATAAAATGCGATTGTGGTGTCATATGATAAATAGAATCTTGCATTCGTGCTCCTCTATTATTGAATGTATTAAACTCGTTGGCCCGGGAAAAAGATAAAATGCTCGGCAAAGCCTCGCATCTAACCTTTTCCCCAACCAGCTGCGTGTCTTTCATGCCTTTTTACAACTTCATGTTTATAGAATTCTGCATTCGTGCTCCTGTATTATTGAATCGATCAAACTCATTGGGGAAAACGATAAAATGCTCGGTAAAGCCTCGCATCTTATCTTTTCCCCAACTCGTTTAATAAATTCAATTATTGAGTTTATTAAATGAGTTGGGGAAGACGATAAGATTCTCGGCAGAGCCTCGCATCTTTTCATTTTCCCCAACTCATTTAATAAATTCAAGAATACATGAGCACTCATGTAAGATCCTCTATTTATATGTCAGCTACATATTCGTGTCTTTCTAGCATTTTTACAACTTCATAATTCTAACTCACCTTCTTAATACTAATTAAGCGCAATTTGATTGGTCAAGAGCCAACAGAAAACGGCGTTTCTACTTCGATAAACCCCATGAACCCGAAATCTGGAACTACTTGGAACTATTTTCTTGGCGGCGATTTCTAAAATACGCACTATAGCTGACGATTTTGAGAAAACGATAATCGAGTTGGAATTATAAGAAATGAATTTTATTTTTGTGGATTTTATGGATGTGTAAACGCCTGCGAATCACTCACAAACTTACCATTCGGGCTTTATTCAGTTTGTGAGTGATTCGCCGGCGTTTACACATCGATAAAATCCACAAAAATAAAATTCATCCCTATAATAATTCGATAAAATTCACAAAAATAACATTCATTCCTATAATATTTACATTTTTGGTGTATTTACTGAAAAGCCCTATAGTAAACTATTGGAACTTAATGTAGTTTACATTCCAATACATGTAATTACATTGAGACACGCGACGTCAGTGACGTCAAAATAAACAATGGCTCTCTACTACCTGATTGGACGCCAGCAACATCATGACGTCATGCATGCCGTTCTGCTGTTAGCAGAAAAAACTGCGTATACAGGTTTTACTGCTTCAATTTTAGCGCTTTTATAAGATTTTTCATGAAAGATTTGATTGAAACGAATGTAAATATAAGCAATGAACTTAATTTTTCTGATGTTTATCGAAGTGTAAACTACATTGGGTCACTAGCAAAGTTTATATGAACCCCTTCGGGGTTCATTCACTTTGCACGTGACCCAATGTAGTTTGAAGGGGTTCATATAAACTTTGCACGTGACCCAATGTAGTTTACACTTCGATAAACCTCAGAAAAATGAAATTCATTGCTTAAATGTTTGCTTTCCTCGACGGAACAACCAAATTGATGTCTATTATGAAAGAATACGGGAGCAAATTCTTTTCCTTAAGAGTTGACCCTTTCGAGAAGAGGGGGTGGGGGTGGCCAAAAATAAAAGTGGTTAAGCTGCATTTCCTGAAGCGCTGTGGCTCAGTGGCTAGTGCACTTGACTCTAAGGCCAGAGGTCGTGTGTTCGATCCCCGCCCGGGTCGAAGTCTTCATATGAAGGAACGCGTTTTTCTATCATCATTTGCAGGGATGATGTTAACAACTGTGCCGTCCTTCGGATCGGGACGTTAACTGGAGGGCCCCTGTGCATGGAGAGTCATCCCCTGTGCAGGTTAAAGATCCCTCCTATGGCTACATGGCTATATGTAGGCTTTTATCCTGGAACACCGGAGTACAAGTAAACCGCCTGTGCCCCCCTCGGGGATGGGATGGGATGGGATGGATTCACATGAAACTTACGTATTTCCAGCTACATGTAGAAGACAATGTTTAAGCAATGCCGTATCCAACTTCTTGAATCGAAATTCTTGCCTTGTTCGCATCTACCCAGCAGGCACACGGCATCATAATAACGTCACACTGACGTCGATTTGACGTGATGACGTCGCATTGACGTCAGTACGACGTCATGTGCCCGCTGGGATATGCTCACAGCTGTTTTAGGCCATGGTCGAATTGAACAAAGTTTATGTTAAAAATGAGGAAATTATCATATTGCTTGAACATCGTTTTAGACGCTTCATATTCCGGGCCGTAACTTATATACATGACGTTGCATGACGTTTTATCATGCAACTGCTGCAAAATTCACCGGATAACAGGGGTTTGATAACATGATGTGATATCATGTCACTGCATTACTTCGCTTGTGCGAATGTTATCAGGCGATGCCTTGAGAAACGATCTCAGAAGACGATTGGCTATATACTCACGTTGGTCATGATAACAACGTTCGATTGGTTAAATGACGTCACCGATTTACGTCATAACGCTTTCGCGACGTCAGCAAGTTCCAACAAAATTACGTTTGTTTTTTTCATTTTCTTGAGGCTGTTTATGCCTTAAAATCTTTAAATAATGCGTGATAAATGGAAAACCATGTAAGTGTCTTAAGCTATCAAGTTTATCAGGCACGACCAGAAACACGTCGGACTGGCTCGGCAAGCCTCGCCATTCCTACGCTGTTTCTGGTCTCGCCTGATAAACTTGATATCAAAAGACACTAACATGGTATTCTCTATATATTGTCGCCGTGATAAAAGAATATGAGCCACGACACGAGAAAACCAACAAAGTGACATGTGCACCCAGCGAAGACTCTGTTCAGCCTAGACATTCGCTTCTGCATGGAGGTAGTTTAGACCCTTAGCTACCCTTTAAGCGTACAGCAATCTCTGATCAGACTGGGTAGATGCTCAGAGTCCTCGCTGGGCGCACATGCCACTTTGTTCGTTTTGTTGTGTCGCGGCTCCGATTGCTTTTCTTTTTCTAATCCCCCGACCGTCTTTCCGTTCGTATGTCCTCCCGTCCGACCGTCCGGAGCCATTACTAAGTAACCATTGAAGGGAATTTCATGAAACTTGAAATAAATATGTATCACTATAAGGCAATGGTGTACATCAAGTTTGGTCAGACTGACAACAGTAGTGCTTGAGTTATCGCCCTTGAATTGATATATAAACAATAAATTGAGCCATAACTAAGTAACTAATTATAGGGAAATTCATGAAATTTTGAATAAGAATAAATGTGTATCACCATAACACAGTTGTGCACATTAAAGGTAGGTTCCTGTACTAGGGATAACAATTATGTCCACAAAATATTTTTTTTTTTTTTGATTTACACTTTTTAGTGAAACTTATTCATTCCCTTTTATAAGTGCTTTCCAACAACTTGGATGAAAGATCATCAAAATTATGATGCATTCCAAAGTACAGGAACCTACCTTTTAGTTTTGTCAGAATGATATCAGTAGTGCATGAGTTATTGCCCCTGAATCAATTTAAAATTGACAAATTCAGCCATAACTTAGTAATCTATGAATAGAATTCTACGAAACTTAAACTAAGCATGAGTTTTCATAACAGGGTGGTGCACGTCAAATTTTGTTGTACTTGCTCCAGTAGTGCTTGAGTTAATGCCCTTGGATTACTTTAATAAAAACAAATTGAGTCATAACTGAATAACCAGTAAACGAAATTTCATGAAACCTATAGCAAATATCTATTATCCTACAGTGGCAATACATCAGTAATGCAAGAGTTATTGCCTTTGATTTGATTCAAAATACACAAACTAGCTATAACGAAGGAACCATTGAATATGTTTTTAAGCTGAATATAAATATGTATCTTCATAGCGCTGTGAGTGCAGAGGGAAGTTGTTTTGAAAGGCCTTACTTATACATGGGTTATTGCCCTTGATAAATTTACAATCCAGAGGTTCAGTCACGTAATTAAGTAACCGGTGAACGAAATTTTATGAACTGAATTTGCTTGTTTTATTTCTGTATTATTTTTTGGAGGGGGGGGGGGGAGCTTTTATTCGCGTCAAAGCCATTCTGTTTTACGCGGCATACCCGTGATCATGATACACATGCACAATGGATGGTGATTTTCCAGTTCCTTTCGATGAGTAGTTCAGTGCTGTTATACAGTCTCCTCTTGATATCTCGATTTTTTTGTTGTTGGTTGATTTGATGCTTAACGTCCACGGTAAACAACTAAGGTCATGTCGGGACGGTCAGTTAACCTAACCACACTATTCCTGGGCAGGCTTAGACCTCCTAAGCGGTTAACCAGTACTAAGTGCACATACTTTCGCCAGTAACTGACAACTGCCCTTCTTGAATCAGCGGAAGGAGAAACGAAAGTATGTGGCCAGACCGGGATTTCGATATCTCGAAGAGGAACTTCAGCCCAAACTACTAGTATCTCAAAGTAAATTTTCTGGTACCAGAAAATTTACTTTGAGATATCAGTAGTTTGAGATTACAGGAGTTGAAATGTAAATAAAAATAGGAAATATATTTTTTGATATAAGAATATATTTTGAGATATCAATGTACCATAAAATGCAAGAATAGCAGTCATATATGCTTGTTTTTGTTGTTGTTGTTGTTTTGCATTGACATTTGCTGGATCCCTCGAAATGAGTTTGAACAGTCGACGTAAACTCTTCGTTTTCAAACAACTCGGGACCCAGCGAATGCATGGGAAAATACATGTATGATTTTCGCATTGATATATACTCATTACAAGTTTAGCTTTTGAAATGGCTTGAGAGGTTATCCCTTAGCAAATGAATCTATAGGATGCAAGTGGTAAAGCAGAAAATTGGCAGCAATACAAGTTAATTTTATTGTATTCTTAGATTTGTTGAAGCTGTAGATAAGTGGCGAGTTTGACAGCTTTTTCTTTTTGTCTAGTGATTGCTTGTATCAGGTGAGCTTCAGTGCTATTAACTTTTGTTAGATGACCTGTACTGTTTAGTAATGGCTCTTCGTAAGTGGACTGTACTCTCTGGTAAGTGCTTGTATTAGGTGAGATTCTTGTATTGGGCGAGATGAAGTATTCAAGATAATTTTAACAGCTCATGTCTTAGCAATGCTGGAAGGGACCCTGCAGCTGGATGCGCCAAACTACGGGTCCCGGGGAGCAAATACCGGTAAATAGTGGAAACTGTATTTAGCGTTAATCAGAACTTGTTATTGATCTGTACTGTTAAGATATAACTGAACTTTCAGGTAACTGTTTGTATAGGGTGAGATAAAGTGTTTTAAGATATAAGCTATAAAGATCATGCATTAGCGATGCTGGCGAGATCCCTATAGCAAGGTGTGCCAAATGTAGAAGTACCGGGAAATAGTGGGACCTGTATTTAGCAAAAGGAAACGGCGTACAAATCAAGTACGAATTCCTATCTTAATATGGTTATCCCCGAGGGGATAACCAATTATAATAGTAACTTGATCTGGCTAACTGTATCACGTCGAGTTGATGAGCTCATACCATCGGATCACCCGAGACGCTTGCGTCTCGGATGATCCGATGGTATGAGTTCATCCATGAGACGTGATACAGTACGCCAGGTCAAGTTACTATTATAATAATATGTTTATTATAGCGAACACACGAAGTATGTTCGCTTTACTGTATCAGTTTTGGTCCTATATACTTAGGCAGATAGAATGTGTGGTAACGATCATGGTTGCGGCCATCTTGGAGAACCGGAAGTTCGAAAGTTATCGCGAGACTAGTCGCGAACCAAGTGCTCTAATCGAATTTTTTACGAGTCCACAAACTTATTTTTGCAGTCACTCTATAAAGGAAATGTACATTAAATATTTCTCGCTACAATAATTCTCGTTTTTGTTAATTATGTTCGTAGAAAGGATAGCCCAAACTGTAAACGTTTTGTCGTCTGCTCGTGACCGGAACTTAGTCTAGACCGGAACTGAGTTCATAGGTAAAACCCCATACCGTGGCGCGTCATGTGAATTGGAAACGACGGCGCACCCGAGAGCGCACCAGAGAGCCCACCTAGGTTAGAATGGAGCAGGAATGGTGTGTTTGGCCAGTGTTAACAAGCCATTTGATTAAAAAGTTGATTTCAACGACCACTTTTAGTAAAATAATCATGACACAGCCTTAACATCTATATTTTAATTCATTTCAATTATCTTTGGAACTGAATAAATAACAATCAGATACACAAACGAATTCTTTGATTTGCTAATCAAAGCAATCATCATGAGTACAATTTTAAACACCATATGATTTAATACTCAGAATTACACTAATTATCTGAAGTGTCTCTCAGCTGCGGAATATAAGGACTGCTGAGAGAGGGCAGCAGGACTGACTTCCGATATTATTTTGAAGACGGTTGAATCCCTGCCTCTTAATGGTGCAGATCGCTGAGGAAAGTGTGGACTTTCAGATGATTAGTGCACCAAACCACTGTCACAAAACAGCTTAATATTGTGACAGCAGACCATAAGGACACCTTAAGAAGGCGAGCCTACATATGTTTCCATTCTATCTGCATACCGAACAAGTCTGCTATGGTTCTTTCTTAATGTGCACTGCGGTTCTTCTTCGACATTTACATTCAGACTCTAATCGATACTGGCATGACGTTCAAGCCTTCAAGCCCGTCTTAAGGATTGCAAATCCAGCCGAATAAACCCTATAAGGTGTATTTTATTTTCTTTCTTTTTTTTTTTTTTTTTTTTTTTTTTCGTTTTTCATTTCATTCTTTTTCTTAAACTTTTTTTTTCTATATTCTTTCTTTCCTACTATGCATTACTCCAGTGCATGACCCCGTTGCTGATGCCCTTTCCTGCACAATGAGGCTCATGTCGCCCATGGTTACTGGTGGCTTAGCAACGTCTTCAAATCAAATCAAATCAAATCACTTAACTGTTCTTAAATCCAGTTACAGGGCTGACCACAAGTACAGTACAAAACATACAATACATAAAAACATTCGATACATGCAAGTGATGTATTTTCTGACCATGACAGTGTATGGCTTACTTACTATATAATGTTAAAGTGAAACATCTCCAGAGGAAGCAATTCAGGCATCCCATCTCTGTGCCCCCTCCATCTCAATGCCAGCTCCCTAAGAAAAGAATTTCTTCCAGGTGGGTCTTCTGTAGGGGAAAGCGTTTAATTCAATGAATGGGGGCAAATTCTCCCGAGGAAGCAAAAAAGAAATCAGAAAGGCTGCCTACTTACATAAAAGTGGCGAAAAATATTAAGGTGCACCACAGTTAGTTGCACCTGTAGTAGGAGGAGAAAAATCTGTAAAGAAAATTTCGTTGAGCACCCCGACCGGGGATCGATCTCACAACCTCAAGATTATAAAGCGAGCACACAACCACCAGGCTAAAAGGTCCGGACCAGTTAGACTAGTCAGTTATACACTCTATATACCTAAATACATATTTACACATCACTCACTGGCCGTACTACTACACTCCTCCATCCTACCAAAGAACATATGTATCAAATGTTAAGGAAATGAAATTATAATCCAGGTTCTTTTTAACTCTGCAGCCATTGTTTCGCCCTTGGGCTCCAACGGTAATCACCCTGGTCACAGCACCACTGTAGTAGGAGAAAAATCTGTTTTTCGTCGAGCGACCCCACCGGAAATCGATCTCACGACCCCAAGATTATAAAGCAAGCACACAACCACTAGCCTAGAAGATCCGGACCAATTAGACTGGTCAGTTATATACTCTATATACCTATATACATATTTACATATAACTCATTGGCCGTACTACTACACTCCATTGAAAAGCTGGTGTTTTTTCACACCTTAACTGTTAAAGTATCTGAATGATAACGATCAGGTTAATGAGAACACCCTCAAGGAAAGCAGGTTGGCAAACCCAGACTCTGTGACTTCAAAACTGGTGCCAACGCCCAAAGGAAAGAATCTGCTCCCTATAGAGCAAATTTCCTCCATTCAGAGTGGACCCCAGCCAGCCACCCACATACACAAATAAAAATGGCCACACTGCCAACTTGAGTGCCAAGGTAAACATGCAAGAAGACACATAAGTTGACTCTCCTATGTAAAAATGGCAGAAACTTGCGCACACAGTATAGTTGCCTTATTTTAGGGCAGCATGGATATCACACGAGCTGCACGGGTCTCTCAAGGATGTCACCTGTCACCATTACCATAATAGCATGATACAGTTTGCTAATCCAGGTGAGTGCCACTCGGGCCAATTTGACCCAAACTACAATGACAAGGTGGTGCCTAGGGTAGCACTTCACCCCATCAAAGATCTTCAAGGACCGTAAAGAGTGTGTTCGCACAAAGGCAGTGCCTTAATTTCATATTATACCTTAGAAAACAGCCAACCAGTCATACTTGCCAGCGCTAATGCATAGGCCCGGATTCGAACCTGTGCGACAGAGGTATGAAGCTAGTCGTAAGAAAAACGCTACCGAGGCGCGCCATTTTTTGACGTGTTTGTTGACGTTACGTCACTAGTCACGTTTCTCTGGTTCTCGTTTCCGCGATGCACTTTAAAAAACGACGCGCCTGAAGCTGGAAGTCAGACATAGCCTCGTTTAAAGGATAGTGATACGGATTCATAAAACGTCAGTTTGATACGGCGTTCTGTATCAGATGGTTAAAAAACAGGCAGTTCAAAGGGTGTACCATTAATAGGTACAGTCAAATCTGCTTATGTGGTCACCTCTATTAAGGGATTACCTGTCTTAAGCAGCCACCTTTTCTGGGTCCCTTGAACCAAAATTCAGTGCAAATGAACCTGTATTAAGGGGTCACCTGTCTTAAGCAGCCACTTTTTGTCCTTCCCTTGGCTGACCCCTTAAGACAGGTTTGACTGTATATAATAAAACGTTATTTATACTTTTATACGTTTTACGTTTTATATACTTGTAGTTGACTCTCAATGTCTCATACACATAACCCAAAGTATATTATTTCTTTACCTTTCAACTCTGGAGTCCGAAAATTTATTTTGAAATAATTGAGCCGCGACACGAAAAAACCAACAAAGTGGTTGTGCGCCCAGTGCAGACTCAGATCAGCCTGGGCATCCGCCCAATCTGACCAGACTCTTCGCTTAGTGCTTAAAGTGAAGCTAAGGTTCCTACATGTAGCTACCTCCATGTGGGACAGCGAAGACACTGACAGACTGGGCGGATGCCCAGGTGATTTGAGTCTGCGCTGGGCGCATAACCACTTTGTTGGTTTTGTAGTGTCACGGCTCATATTATCAGTTTCAAATTAAAGCCAACTTTTTGAGATATCGATAGTCGACTGCACAATGTTGTTTCAACGTTTATGGCGACTGAGATCGTTTTGAATATTCTTTCAGCCCACCCTTCAAGATGTTATAGATGAAATTAATCGCTTGCACAGGAGAGTAATCAGGTTAGAGGATACACTCACGGATGTTGTGTGCAACAAATCAGATGAAGTGAAGGACGCTTTGTCCAGGACCAGCAATCTGATTATCAATAGGCTTACCAACGAAATCACATCGAGCAAAAACGAAATTATTGAGACTATCTGCAACAAAACGGATGGGATTTCAACTGAAATAATTACTGAAGTCTGTACCAAGATTGAAGACGTCGAGACGAATATTACAAGGGATATATGCGAAAAAATAGATGATCTTAAGACCACTATTTGGACGAAACTAGAGAATCTTGACTGGGACTTCGATATTACTGCAATATGTGATAAAATAGATGCGCTGGATGACAAGATTAAAGGTTACTTGAAAATACTGCACGATAAAATATGTGACAAGATCGCAGAATCCCAAGGCGAAGTAATTGAAAGTCTCAGCGACAAAATAACTGAAACGGAGACAAAGATTATTGAAGAAGTTTGTGAGAAGGTTGATCAACTCGAGGAAGACATCACAGGGCCCATCTGCGATAAAATAACGACCTCCGCGACGAATGTAATAAACACTCTGAGCAACGAGATAACAGAGTCTAAGAATGAAATAATTAACACAGTTTGTGAGAAAGTGGGAGATTCCACAACCGATATTATTACACAGCTTTGTGCAAAAATTGCCGCTCTACCGCCACTGATTATTGATCCTATCGCTATAATACTAGAGGGGATGGAAGACAAAATAATTCTAACTGTTTGTAACAAAGTCGCTGAATCACAAAATGCAATAATAGAAAAGATTTGCGAAAAAATTGGCGCCTTACAGGGGGATCTTACTCAGTTGATATGCGATAAGATTGCTAGCCTTTCTACTCAGCTGACTGACGTCCAAGGCAATATCATTACTGCTGTTTGTGACAAAATAGCAGCATCTGACGAGAATGTCTTAGACACTTTAATTATGAAATTAGAACATTTGAAAGATAAGATTTGCATGAAAATAGAAGGTTTGTCTGACGGAATCATCCAGGCGATTTGTATGAAGATAGACGGCTTAGAAAGCAATCTGACACGCCTTGTTTGCGACAAAACTGACGCAGTTCGGGATATCGTAATAGAAACTATTTGCGAGAAGATTGAAAACATAAATGAAACAGCACTTGATAACATCTGCAATAAAATTGAAAATGTTCAGAACACAGTGAACGATATAGAGGTGATACTGAATACTACTGTTTGTAACAAGTTAATTGACATCCAGGTCTCCATTGATGAACTTACAATGCTAGTCAACATCACTGTTTGTACCAAGCTTGTGGAAATCATCACAAATACTGAGCTAATCTGTGAGAAGCTGGAGAATATAACAGAGAAGAAAGAACCACCAGGTTAGAGATATAGAGGATCTTACATGAGTGCTCATGTATTATTGAATTTATTAAACGAGTTGGGGAAAATGATAAGATGCGAGCCTATGCCGAGCATCTTATCGGTTTTCCCCAACGAGTTTAATAAATTCAATAATATTGGAGCACGAATGCAAGATTCTATTTATCATATGACACTAAAATCGCATTTTATTAGCAAAATTCGCACTAAAACGTAACGATTTCGCCATTAGAAAACACGCCGTTTTTAATGACGTCAACGTGTAACGTTACGACGTAATTTTCATATTTAATCCACTAGTGGATTATCGTTTTTAATGCATGGCTTTATTACACTCTCAGATGCGACGTCATATGATAAATCCTATAATTGCAAGCCAAATGAATAAAATAGAATCTTCAAACCAATGAAAAAAATCTAACCTAGGTTGAAGTGTCTATCCTAAGTTTCAAAATAACTACTCCATCATATCTTAAACTTCTTAAATCTTGAAAACTTAAATTTCTAGAAATAAATATTTTTTAAACCAATGAGATACATGAGCAAAAATGTAGGGTTCAATTTATCGCAGGACACATTAATTCGCATTTTCCTAATAAAAGCTCATGATTTCGCCATTAGTAACACGTTGTTGTTATCTACGCCGAACCTTAACGAGTATGGGTACATGCCCACGTTTTCCGCCGTTTTTACAAAGGGGAACAACTTTTGTGACATCCTGTTGCCTCCCTGAATGAAGCAACGCTTCTAAAAATAGTCCACTTAAAGCAAAGAATTTGCTCAAATGAGAATTTGCTCATATGGGAGCACATTCTTTCCTTCAAGGGTTGTTGAAAGAGGTAGAACTAAAACTGAGTTGCTTCCCATAAAAGTGCTTTAATTAATCTTTAAGCTAGAGTCAACTATTGTATTATGTCTTAATATAATATTATATTATGTCTTGGATACGGTGGTTGACGCTTTTTAAAAATGTCAACAACAACGTGGTGCCTTGCAACAGTTCGTCCGTTTGTTCATGTGCTGAGAGTTAATCCATAAGCGTAAGGTAAAAGAGGAGAACTCAGCGATTTTCACTTTGCTTCCCTTCTCAATGGGGGCGGGTAGAGGGGAGGGGGCGGGGCTTCATTCTTATAGAACCAATTCTTTCCTTCCAATCCAACCCCAAAAGCTAATGTACGTCTAACTAGACTGATCTATATTTTTAGACTGTTTTGAAAGAGAAACCCTCATCATAAAGCTTAACAACGCAAGGCTGGTCAATTTTGAAAGAAGAAACCCCCGTCTTATAGCCAGAATAAATAACAAGAGTCATGACGATATTCACAAAACATTTGAGCCGCGACACGACAAAACCAACAATGTGGTTGTGCGCCCAGCGTAGACTCAGATCAGCCTGGTCATCCGCCCAGTTTGATCAGACTCTTCGTTAAGTGCTCAAAGCGTCGCTAAGGATCTAAGCTACCTCCATGCGGATAGCGAAGACTCTGATCAGACTGGGCGGATGCCCAGGCTGATCTGAGTCTGCGCTGGGCGCACAACCACATTGTTGGTTTTCTCGTGTCGCGGCTCAATTTTTACTTTATTAACTTATCTTTTCCAGAGTGCCTTTCTGTGTTCGATTTTGATGCGCTGAGGAGAAACATACCGGGCATAGACCGAGAAACTGCCCAAGAATGCATCGACGACATCAAAGATTGGCTCGGTCCAAAGGGCGACTTCGTCGGTTATCCGCTCAGAGTTAAACTAGCGCTTATAGAACTGGTGAAGAAGATAGGAAGATCGCAGCTCAACGGCTTGAGGAAATTCAGGGCGGCCATCATCGAGTGTGAATTTGACAAGGCATCGTTTATCTTGTGCAACTCCTCCGTGGCGAAGGGAGATTGGATGGTGGTAATGCTTGGGAAAAGACTGAAGAAAGTGTAAACGAAACGAAATGATTAGCCCTAATATGCATTGAACAGAGGATGCGCAACGTCAAAACGTCATACCAACGTCGATGCAACGGCGTTGATACGACAGTGATTACACATACATGTAGTGCTTCTGCTGAAATAAACGGCACCTTTGTATTTTTGGGGCAACTGCCTAATGGTGTTGGGTTGAATCTGTCTCCTTGTCTTCTTTTTTATACATTTTTTTATTTCTTTTTTTTTTTTGTTTTTTTTTTTTGCTACTTACGTTTTTTTTTTTTTTTTTAGCAAGAAATTTGCAGCTTTAGTTTAGAGGAATCTTTCGATTGGGCGAACGGCAGTTATTCAAATCAGCCTGCGTGACTGCGAAAAGTGAACAGTTTTACCGGCTTCTTAGGATTCATAAACTTTTTATGGTGTAGGGGAGAGTCGGGTAACTTCGGACAGTGGGGAAATTCGGACAGTGACTTTTTTTCCTTTATATGTCAGTTGTCTGGAACTAAAACAAAACAATAACTGGCCAAACAGTGAAAATCCTGATGAGACGGCTCATTATGAGCCGTCTCATCTGGATTTTCACTGTTTGCATTGGTATTGCAATGGTATGTCCGAATTTACCCGCCTGTCCGAAGTTACCCGACTATCCCCTATGTGTACATGTACCTGTCCGTATCGCTCAAACATTTCTGCAAAGGGCGACAATCTTTCCCACTTGCTGTTTAGTTCCTCGAACGTCGTAGGGCGTACATGTAGCCCCTCCAAAATAGAGACTATCTTTAAAGGAATGCATTTTTCTCTAGCAACTTTTTTTTCTTAAACAGCTGGTCCCTATTAAGAAAGTCTGACCCCTATTGAAAAAGCAGGCAGAAGTAGTAATAAACGGTAATTCACTTGAGCCAGAAGAAAGACTGTTTAGACTGCACAAATGCGGAGGCTGATGGGTCTTTGTTGTAACACATTACATGATGCGCCTCAAATAGTTGTATGGTGTTCAGTTAACACCATAACACTGCAGAGTTACAAATATTTTGGGGGCCAAAATGTTCAGACAATACTCGCTAGTATATATGCATTACAAATGCGGCCGTAAACTGGAATTCACGCGCTATGTTTCATGTCTTTATACTTTGCATAATCGCATTCTCAGCAACAGTCTTGCCGTGAAGGGCATATGGTACACTCACCTTCGCATGTCCAGCGTACATGTACTAAGTCTACTTTGTTCCTTACATATGAAGGAACAAAGTGGACTTTGTACCCTTGGCCTGCGAAGTTGATACTTCTCTATGCATAATATTTTTGCTACATTATATAAAGTCAAAATATTTTGACAGAAAGGTGTTCAGCAAACAGTGCACATTCTCCTAAAGGAGCAGTCTGATCGGAGCCTACTCTGTTTGCCGCTCTATTTGCGTCTTTCGGCTTTTTAACTGAATTGTAAACTAAACTGTTTCATTTTCATGACAATTACAGTAATTATTTTAGGTGTGCCATATTTGAAATTTTGGTCGAAGACATATAAGTCATATAAGATTATTTACAGCCCCGTATCCAGGGGTTGGGCTTTGGGGCTTCAGCCCCACCACCTAGGCCTGGTTAGATTAAAATATTTGTTGTGACATCTCATTAGAATCGCCTCGGCGCTAAATTCCGCTAATTTTCGCTTCCTGCAGAGACTGTACATCAAATTTGGCTTCCGCCGAGACTGTCCGCGAACTCTTGCTTCCTGCAGGGACTGCTGTCCTCGAACATTGGCTTCCTGCCGAGACTGTCCGCGTGACTCTGCTTCCTGCCGAGAGCCTCGGCAGGAAGCAGAATCACGCGGACAGTCTCGGCAGGAATCCATTTATCATGTACAGAAGTCTCGGCAGGAAGAAAGAGATCGCGGACAGTCTCGGCGGAAGCCAAATATGATGTACAGTCTCTGCAGGAAGCGAAAATTAGCGGATTCGATTATACCCTGTGTTATTAGAGTTACGTGTAACAGGGAAAGTCAGTGTCTAATAATTTAGACAAAAGAGACAAAGCGTGCATTCATAAAACGAAATATTTTGCCAAAATAAGATAGATTGCAAAGACCACAAAGTTCCATGCCTTCTCAGGGGGGGGGGGGGGCTGCTGCGAATATTCCTATTATTTCAAAACAAAACATACATGTTTACATCCTTTAATGATCACAGAAAGTTTCATTTGAATTGGATCCTTAGTCGTTAGTTAGAAGGAAATGGATTCTTTTATAATGTTTAAGACCCCACCTCCTTGGGTGTTGGGAGCTTAATATACAATCATATGCGTATCTTTACGTTTTGCACTTGCCCATAAGGATACAGCGAACTTTAAGCGTCTAGTAATTTTGATGGATGTATCGTGACTACATGAGTGTTCATATAATGCAACATTTGCCAAGACATCGTCTACTAAGTTCCACCCCTTCCCAGGGACCACTAGGCATACTATTTCCAAACCGTATTATTTACGATGCAATTTAAATCCCTAAATGCCCACAGAAAGCTTCATTTGAATCGGTTCACTAGTTAGAAATTTATCGATTACTAGTCTCTCCTCAATTCCTGGGACCCGAGGCTTAACGTTTGTGCGCATCTAGATATGGTACCCAACCATACCAACCACAACAAGTCGTTAGGTGTGGCAATTGTGACTTCAGAATGGAGTTGCTGACTGACTGTACGAGGTGTGTTCCAAAGTTAATGTCAGTCGCCAATCGTGCAATGTGGGTTCAAAACCACCTCTTATCGATAGAGTGATCACTAAAGTTTCAGCACTCTCGTCTACTTGTAATTTCATAAATGAGCCGCGACACGAGAAACCAACAATGTGGTTTTGCGCCCAGCGCAGACTCAGAACAGCCTAAGCATCCGCCTAGTCCAATCAGACTCTTTACTAAAAACTCAAAGGGTAGCTAAGGGTCTAAGCTACCTTCATGTGGACAGCGATGACTCTGATCAGACTGGGCGGATGCCCAGGCTGATCTGAGTCTGCGCTTGGCGCACAACCACATTGTTGGTTTTCTCGTGTCGCGGCTCAAATACTAGCTGTGCAAGAACTATACAGAACCTTCGGTTCCATCCGTAACTCAAGTCATGTTGATAGTCATCTTCCCCGAAAAAACAGGCTGGGTTCTGAGCCGAAAATAATTTACGAATGAGGGTCCTATGGACAGATGCAAACAAGGAACGTATCAAAGGAAGGAAAGGAGCAGACTCGAGTTAATGAATTCTGTCATGTGCAGTTACTGTAATGTTATGCCGCGACGCTGCCTGTGCCCACCAGCACCGGCTTCGGCGGAAAACTATTTTCAAACTGACTTAGAATGAGTCCCGTGATTGATCCCAAAGGACCGGAAAGTATAAAATCTGCACTATGCTGATGTACGGGGAAAGTTTTTACGGCCGCCACACGGCACAATGAAGATAAAATGAGCCGCGACACAAGAAAACACACAATGTGGTCGTGCGCCCAGCGCAGACTCAGATCAGCCTGGGCATCCGCCAAGTCTGATCAGAGTCTTCGCTGTCCGCATGAAGGTAGTTTAGTCCCTTGGCTACCCTTTAAGCGCTTAGCGATGACTCTGATTGGACTGGGCGGCTGGCCAGGCTGATCTGAGTCTTCGCTGGGCGCACAGCCACATTGTTGGTTTTCTCGTGTCGCGGCTCAGATAAGTTCTGAATGAAGATCCTCCGGAAGCAAGTAACACATCGAAGAAACAAAAATAGCAGACTCGGTTTAATTGAGTCTATAAGACTTCAACGACTTCTCTGAGATCGTTGAGTTCATTTAGCGTCTTTTTGAAGAGGCCCACATTTATAGAGGGTATGGCCGGTGTCGTGCATTTCGCTACTGGTCACAACAGACTTCAACAAACTGAGTTTACTGCATGTTAGACTGATTTCAGTCGAAGATGTTAGAAATTCTCTTAACCCTATAGGCCTATTCATATTTTACAAGGAAAAAAAATAAATAAAAAGAAAAAATCTTACATCCTCGGCTGACAAAAGTCTAACTGCATGTTTGTTCGATTCTTTGGTGTATTTGTGTGTTCCTGACTTCCAAAAGCTCTGACTTTCAAGAACTTATTTTTATCGATTCTGATGAGTTTTGTAGATATTGCGAACATGAGGATTAGCATGTTAGTATTGTTGTGGTTTGACACTTCCGTAAGGCAGTAATATACATAAAATATCTAAATGTTCTATATGTCAAGACTAAAGGCTATTTGACTATTTCAGTTTTAAGAGGTATAAGACGCCATGAGAAAAGAAACCATGTGTGAACATAGAAGAATTAGCTCGGCTTGTGGCACGGTCCGCAAAAACACCTTTCACGCTATATATTGCTCAAGATCCGTAGATTATTGCTGCGAAGACGGAGGTTCTGATCAGACTGCGCATTGCGCAGTCCGATCCGAATCTCCGCTCTTCGCACATGCCATAAGATGTTTTTCTTGCCTTACATATACATTCAAGTTATGTACACCGGCATGAGATATTTAAAAAATAAATTAAATTAAACTTTTCCGGAACGATTTATATTTCCATGTCAAATCACTGACGCCGCGCGGTGTCGATGACTTTTGTGCGGTTTGGCCTTGATTTTCAACGATCAGTTACCTCGGCCCGCTGGGGAAACGGAGTATGTGACGTAAAGGCTGTTTGGTGGTTTTAGACTTAACGGCCGTTTGAGATAGTTTTTTCAGTATTTTTTGTTGTTGTTGCTGTTGTCAGGGGCGTAACTAGGGGCAATTTCATAATACGCACAACCAGGTTTTATTCTGTACTTCTTGAAGGGAAAGCTAGTATTTCAGCCACTTTGGTAATTGGTATTGAAATCTTGTCTAATTTATAAATTTTCAGCATGCAAATATGCAGGTGCGTTCTGAAATTTTGTCAATTTTCACAAAATTTCAATACGCACTTGCGTATTTGCCGTATAGGTAGCTACGCCCTTGGTTGTTGTTTTGGGTTTAACGGCCCTTTGAGATAAGTCATTCAATTGATTTGAAAGTCGAATTGAACTCTGATCAGACTGCCAATCTTTATATATTCATAAATGCATTCTTTATGTCTGCAAACACCTGACCCTGCTTGCACTGGTATGTGCTTTGTCCCGGTACATTTTTTTTACTCCAATAAACTATAGGTCTTGGTATGATAAAGGAGTTTTTCTACAATAATTCAGAGAGTTTGAAAAAACAACTGTTTCTTTTTATGACAACATCCACAACTTCATCAGATGAATGCATTGTGAGACTGGCTGGCTGGTTGGTTGTTTCGGGTTAAACGCCCTGAGAGACAGTATCTCAGTCTATATCGGGCCATCATCTAGAGAGGCCTGGGGAGAAAGAAAAGAGAAATGATAGACGAGAAAAATGTTTGCACTGGCTAAATATTGTGGTAGGTGTTGTTGTATAATGATTATAGAAACAAAACTCGATTCATATTGGAAGATAAAACATTTTCAGACCGGGTGTGTGTGTGTGTGTGTGTGGGGGGGGGGGGGGGGGGGGGCAAGCAAACACAGTGTGGTTTGAGGTTGTGACTAATCCTGTTGGACTGGTATGAAAATCGATAAAATTGGGTTATGCTTTCTGAAGCTGGTCTTCATCAAAACAATGAAACGAAGACCAACTTTTAAAAGATATATTACTGGATCAACGTTGATTCATTGTCTTGACTCTGCGTTGAAATGTTGCGACAACGTTGCTTGATAACATTGCTGCAAGATTGTGTGCTCACTAAAATGATAACTAGAACATGTTGGGCGGCTGAGGTCGGGCGAAAGTGCTGGGTAACATTCAGTGCGGGTGTCCTACTCATTTAGATGATAGTAGAGCAATGGCCTGCTGTGCTTGCAGTAGGTGCAGGTAAGGGTTGTTTGGACATTTTTGTCTCCCCTATCATATCTGTTTCTCTCTCTCTCTCTCTCTCTCTCTCTCTCTCTGGGAGACGGCTCGATATAGACTAAAATACTGTCTCGAAGAGCCGTTAAACAACCAACCAACCAACTAGATCATAATTGAGCCGCGACATGAGAAAACAAACAATGTGGTTGTGCGCCCCAGCGCACACTCAGATCAGCCTGGGCATCCGCCCAGTCTGATCAGAGTCTTTGTTGTCCGCATGGAGGTAGCTTAGACTCTTAGCTACCCTTTAAGCGCTTAGCGAAAGGTCTGATCAGACTGGGAAGATGCCCGAGCTGATCTGAGTCTGCGATGGGCGCACAACCACATTGATGGCTTTCTCGTGTAAAACACTGTGCCCTAAACCATCTGCTTGCCTCTCAAGCAGGTTCATCCTTGAATACCTAAGTCAGAAAAGGAGGTAAGTCGACCAAATATTTACAAATATGCTCAAAAGTCAATATAAAACTGTTTTCGAGCTAAACTCAAAGTTGAACTCAATGGACAGAAATTATTCTCAGCTAAGATTTGAGTTCAAGGCATTAAAAAAGAAGAAATTACCCTCTTCTAGAAGCTGATCTGAGGCTTCGCTGGGCGCACATGCCACTTTGTTGGTTTAGTCGTTTAGATAATGAAATATCACAGTATACAGTTCAAGGCAAAAAACTTTTTATAAAAAGTTCTCATCAAACTTATCCCTAATTATATCCCAAATTTTTAAGTCCCTTTCCCCACATTTCTCTTTTCCAACACACACACACACACACACACACACACACACACACACACACACACACACACACACACACATGTGGGCACCTCCCAGCCCCACCAGTTATCCAGAGCCCCACCAGTACGTGGTAGTCTGGACCGAGGCCGGGTATGCCAAATATAAGAGTTGTACATCTTTCGGTTACAACATATTTTGTTCACAAAGTTGTGCCTGTATAAAATGCAAAGTAAGTAAAGGAGCATAACTCACCGAGACACGATAAAACCAACAAAGTGGCATGTGCAGCCAGCGAAGACTTAGATCAGCCTGGGCAGCCCACCAGTCTGATCAGAATCTTCGCTGTGTGCTTTAGAATAGCTAAAGGCCTAAGCTAGCTCCATGCTGACAGCGAAAACTCTGATCAAACTGGGCGGATGCCCAGACTGATCTGAGTCTTCGCTGGGCGCACATGCCACTTTCTTAAGGAATATGCTCGAAGCTATCCAAATCTACACTTTTGTCTTAAACCAATTGTCAATATTCAAAATCTTACAAGGCGGTTCTTCAGATATTGTGTTCTCAAAGTAGCCTCTATATATGCATCGATAAAGGGGCGCATACCCTAAACGACACGAAAAAAATCGGGTATCCAACAAATAAATTACTAGTGAATTTCAAAAACCTTGCACAAGCGGTTCTTTAGCTTCACAACTGCCAAAAAGGGCTATGAAAAGACGGAAAAGGTCACACCAATGCAGCCCTTATATTCAGCTGAGTTGAGTGCATAAAAAAACAGAATGCTATTGAAGGTCCCATTGCTCTCCAATTTGATATTCTATTGTGAGAAGTTGCTACATGTACAAGCTTTTCTCGTCATTTCGGAATTGTAATGACCATGATTTAGCTGCTTTACTTAAACAACTAAAAAACTATTGCGTATCTCATAAAAAGGTTTGGAAAAGAATTTGTGCCATTAACTCCTAGGCACAAAGGTTGGTAAACTTAGAATGCCCAGAAATTTTTCAAAACCCGATTACCAAAATTTCCGTATGTGAAGGGAGATGATCCAAACTTTTTTCACCTACGAATGATGACAAAGTTGAAGTCCGAAAAAGTAGTTGTTGATTTTTTTCGTACAGGCAACACTTTAATTCAAAATCTGCATAACTACCCATATCCCTATCATACAAGACTGAAAGGGGCATACCAAACAAACCAAAAGAAAAACTGCTTGCTTTTAATAAAATCTGATAATATCATCTAATAGATTCTCTTGTTATTTATTGTTATTAATATTATATATTTACTTCATTCCTATAATTTATAATTTAGACAGTGAAAACTATTACTTCACAAAAACAATTTTTCATCGGACATGTGTCAATGTTCGCTTACATTTCCAGGGTAAGATATTAGTTAAAATATATTTGAGCCGCGACACGAGAAACCCGATAAAGTGGTTGCGCACCCAGCGCTGACTCAGATCAGTCTGAGCATCTGCCCAGTCCGATCAGACTCTTTGCTAAGCGCGTAAAGGGCAGCTAAGGGTCTAAGCTACTTCCATGCAGACAGCGAGGACTCTTATCAGACTGGGCGGATGCCCAGGTTGATCTGAGTCTGCGCTGGGCATTCGACCACTTTGCTGGTTTTCTCGTGTTGCGACTCATTTCAAGTCCAGTCTCTCCTAACTCTCAGAATTTGTGGTAAACCGTATTTCTAAAACTGATATAAACATGTAAAAACGTTTTATGGCTGAGACACTCATGAAAGAAAATGCATTAAAGTATCGATTTATACACGAACTCTTAGTATTGATTGAGTTGTAATTGATTTTGGCTATGTCGAGAAAGAGTTCTTGTGACGTGTGCGACCCCAGTGTATGTCCTCGTACATGTAGACTGATCCCTTTAATTTAAAAAAAAACTGTAGTGATTTCCAGGACCCACAGCCTGGATTGCTTGTACAAACAGAGAGGACTCAGATCAGACTGCGCGGATGCACAGGCTGATTTGAGGCTTTACTGTTTAAATATACCTTAAGATACCTTTCTCGATGATATTTTTATAATTAACTAACAATAAAGTTTGTGTCAAACCGACGGTATTGGGTGAAACATACAATTATTGTGTAAAATACAATATTCAAAGGGAAGTTTGAAAAAAAATGGAAAGTTATCAATGACTTTGATGGGGCCTAGTAAATCAATGTTCCAAATAGATTTTTAAAGGTAAGTTCATTATTTTGGCAGTTCATATCGCGATAATCCAAAATATTGGAACACTCTTTAGAGTTTAGTGTATTTCACTTTTCCACCAAACAAGAGTTGGTGTTGTTTTCCTTGGCGGCTGACAGAATTTCGGTTCGAGGAACATGCCGGAAAAGTGTAAATGTTGCCAAGTTTAAAACTGCTGGACTTTTCAATTTCAAAATTTACAACTGATATATACTAATTTTTTAAGAAATGTGATAAAGAACACTTCCGCATGATTAACTCCTGCAGACTGGCTTCGTGAAAACATTGTTTCATGTGGCTTGCTACGGTACTAGTCGGGCCTTGTTATGCAATTTAAGATTTCGTTTTAAAGGGATTAATAAGAGGCAAATGCTCGTAAGTTTAACAAATATTAACATAGTTTTAGGTATTCGTATGGATACTGACGTCGACGTCGACTGATACCGTCAATGTCGGCCGAAGTAGACAAAATTATAGCCAAAATTTTGAAAATAAAAACTTTAAAATCCCTGATCCTTGAATAATTTCAGAACCAGAAAAAAACATTTGATAAAACACATCATAATCAGCGTACATGGCTGTGTTACCCAGGCTGACCTTAAAAATACATCCAAATTAGGCCTAACCGAAAACAAAAGCTGCGGAGCTTCGGTATCGTGCGGTGATAGCCATGTTATCAGGTATAATACACTCAGCCATTCTGAAAGGGTAGATTAAAGCTTTCTTTAAATACATGTAGTCCTTCTTTTTTCGTCAATGTTTACATGACAGATTAGTAGAGTGTGTTCTACTGTTCTTTAATCTTATATGCTACACTTCATTATTGAACATGTCCAATAAGCTTATCTATGGCAAAAATATTCACCCATGACATATACCCTAATTATTGGGTCAAAATGGCTGTTGAGCAACAGTGTAGACTCAGATCAGACTGCTCCTTTAGTCTGATCTGGGTCTGCACTGTACGCTGTTCCTTCTGGAACTTTTCTCCTAAAAAATCTCAGGGTTTTTTTTATTATTTTTTTAATTAGAGTAACATAATATGATGTCCCTATAGGTATTGTCAATTTGGTAAGAAATCTATGCCAAATTAAGAATGAAACAGTTTTAAATATTCATGACTAGTCTATATATCGATTGAAAAATTATCCCAAAGATTATCTTTAAAGGCCTTGAAACGTTTGATAGTATTGTGTTGTTTCAGTTTGGTGACATATTTAAGGATATAAAGTATTTTGGAGTATAGGGCTCGTGATAAATTGACTGAACTTTTCATCATAGGTAGGTCGGGTCAGTTTGACAGTGTTTATGTATGCCTTCTGTACATGCAGGTGCTTACGTTGAGAAAACAGATCTTATTTTACTTTTCTATAGTAAATCACTAAATAGTAATTCGTACACTAAAAGAATTCTCACCTAGCTGCATAATTGTTTTGATGTTTTAGTAAAGTGAAAATAGTAAACCAATCACTTTGATTAAAGTCTACAACCCCAAGGTAGGGTGTGTGTGTGTGTGTGTGGGGGGGGGGGGGGGGGATGCGTCCTACTAATTTGGGTAATAGTAAGGCAAGGACCTACTGTGCTTGTAGTAAATAAAACAAATAACAAATTCAAGGCCCCATTGCTCTATCAGCATGAACAATTTTATCATGAGGTATCGCTGCAAGCTTCCAATATAGTTTCGTCAGTGTAATTAACCGTGATTAACCAGCTTTAAACAAATAAAACATCATTGAGTTCCACATAAAAAGGGTTTGAAATCTTATTTTGGTCATTTTATTTGGCAACCATAATGACCTGATTTCGATTTTATTAAGTTGAATACAATGGTAAAAATACAATGTACATGCGTGGAGTCCCAATCACTATCCCGCCTATGTTTGTATACATGTAGCATTGCTAGACGAGAAACCAGAACATGAAAAAAAATTTGAGGGGGGGGGGGGGGGGGAGGAGCGATTTGTTATTTTTCAAAAACTTGTTTATTTTTTTCTACTTTTTGCCAATTATATGACTCACTATATGCACATCAATCTTACATCTCATTAGCAAACGTGAAGATTGAACTGTTTGTTTTTTTTTAAATGATTTGAGTTTAGACGTTTTAATACCACTGATAGGACTATGGAGACTTTAAGTTAAATTGTCGTACCAGCTATGCGTTTGCTTGACTTACATGTCCCAGTTTGAAACGGCAAAAACGGGGCTGCTAATTATTATTATTATCATTTTTGTATCAAAATGCATGCAGATGCTCTTGTCGTCTACATGAAGAGTGAACAATGTACACCTAGATCCCCTTGTTACCATTCTGCTATTCGTACGTTATTTTTTATTATTAATCGTACGAATATCATACACTTTGGACAAGAGAAAGCAACTCTGTCAGTTACATGCAGTTTGGCTTCCGTCTTCATATGAGTCAACTCTTCAAGGAAAGAATTTTCTTGTAAAGGTAACCAAACTATGGAAGCGTGCTCTTGCACCTTAAATATCTCTAAAATAAATTGAACAGTAAATCGTGTACATTCTTAATGATTGTTTTTGAATATCTACGCAACTATCGTACACACACTTAAAGTGTTTTCTTTAAAGCTCTATTTTAAATTATATTTACTTTTAAGTATCATATCGCAATCGTTATACCACTACCTTTAAATTAAAAGAAATACTTTTTTGAAAATGTATTTGGCCCAGATAATCGGACAGGCGGTATGAGCAAACAGTGAAGAATTTGTTTGGTTGGTTGTATGGTGTTTAACGGCTCTTTGAGACAATATTTCAGTATATATCGGGCGTCTCCCAAAGCGAAGGGAAAAGAAGAGAGAAATGACAGACGAGAGAAAAAAAGGCCAAACAATCCCAACCTGCACCTACTGCTAGCACAGAAGGCCCTTGCACTACTGGTATCCAAATCAATAGGACGCCCCGGCACTGGAAGTTACACCACCCTACCACCCCAACAGTGACAGTGAAGAAGGCAATGTTTAACTTTCTCCTAAGGAACAGTTTCATAGTGGCAAATATTTCTCAAAATATCTAGCGGACTTGTCCGAATTTAAAGCAGGAGAAGCTCATTCAACTAGTGGTGGATTCGGGCGATGGGACGTCCTGCTAAGTTTGTGCCAGTACAGCAAGGACCGACTATGCTCAGGGGCGTAACTAGGGGCAATTTCATAATACACACAACCATGTTTTTTCTCTACTTCTTGAAGGGAAAGCTAGTATTTCAGCCACTTTGGTAATTGGTATTGAAGTCTTGTCTAATTTATAAATATTCAGCATGCAAATATGCATGTGCATTTTGAAATTTTGTCAATTTTGACAAAATTTCAATACGCACTTGCGTATTTGCCGTATAGGTAGCTACGCCCTTGATGTTCGCAGCAGGTGCGGGATAGGGTCGTTTGAATAACTCTGATCTATAGCCTCCATATTCCTGTGAGTGGTACAATCGGCTAAATGCAAATCATTATGAAAATCGCATCAACCTTCACGTTTGGTGATAAAACATGGGTTGATGTGCTTGATGATAACTGGCAAAAAGGAGAACGTGTTTTTGAAATACGACAAATCGTCTCACAAAAAAGAAAGTTTTTTTTTTTCTTATCTGGTTACCCGTTGAGCGATGCAATATAAATAAAATAGGGACAGTGAATAGGACTCCAAGCCTGTATATCTTTACTATTTTATTGTTTATGAAATCGAAAGAAGGTAATTTTAGTTGGCAACCAAAATGACACAAATAAGTTAGCGATTTTTTTTTCTTTTTTTGAAACTCAATGATGTTTTATTTTTTCTTGAATCTCGCTAATCGCGGTCATTTACAACGACGAAACTATGGCGAGAAGCTTGCAGCGATACCTCACGATATATTTTTTTCACGCTGATAGATCAATGGGGAGGCCCCATTGCTCTATCAGCATGATTGATTGATTTGGGTTAAGCGGCCCTTTGAGACAGTATTTCAGTCTATATCGGGCCGTCTCCCAGAGAGGGAGAAAGAGGGGAAATGATAGACGAGAGAAAAAATGTCCAAACAACCCCCCACCCGCACCTACTGCAAGCACAGTAGGCCCTTGCCCTACAATGTTCCAAATAAGTAGGACGCCCCGGCACTGGAAGTTACAAACTGCACCATCGCACCACCCGACCACCCCCTTCTATCAGCATGAAAAATGTTATCATGAGGCATCGCTGCAAGCTTCTCACTATAGTTTGTCGTTAAATGACTAGAAAAAAAGGTATCCTTGAATTTCCCGTAAAAAGGGTTTGAAAACTTATCTGGGTAATTTTAGTTGGCGACTAAAATCACCTACTTTCGATTTCATAGTTGAATAAAATGGTAAAAATACAATATACAGACGTGGAGACCCAATTACTATCCCGCCTATGTTTATAGTTGTTTATATAGCTTTGTTAGACGGGAAACCAGAACAGGAATTGTATTTTGTGCAGCGGTTTGTTATTTTTCAAAAACTTGTTTCTCTACTTTTTGCCGCTTAAATGACTCAATTTATGCACATCAACTCACATAGTAATACCAAACGCGGAGGTTGAACCGCTTTTTACAATGATTTGAGTGTAGACGTTTTTACCACTGGTAGACGACTTTAACGTCTTACCAACAGATGGGTCATACGGCGACATGTGTTGTTTTTTTATTCTCGTCAATCACATCTTCCTGCTCTTTCATCTTTGTGAGAGACGGCCCGAAAAAGACTGAATTATAGACTAAAAGGGCAGAAACCCCATTTTCTAAGGTAAAATAGTAAAACGTTAAAGCCTACATGAAATCAATACACTGTCACATATTTTAGTCCAGACACTTAATTTTTCTTTAATTAAATTTCAAAAGAACGGTGAAGACCTACAGTACTGGATAAACTTATGGGATAAACTTGGCTTAAAAACTGTTTAGACCCAGACCTCACTGCTCTTAAGAGCAGTCTGATCTGGGCTACTGTAAAATTCTATGTATTGGGACAGCCAGGTCTCGGCAAACAGCGCAGACCCAGATCAGACTAGAGGAGCAGTCTGAACAGGGCCAACACTGTTTGTCATTCTACATCTTTTGGACTGGTTACTGCAATGTAAAACCAAACTGTTCCATGTTTAGGACAATTACGGTAATTATTTTGAGTGTCCCAATCTTTACGCTAATACTGTTTTCCAGTCAGCAAAGTTTTCTTAAGGGAAGTGGTTTTCACGTCACTGAAGAAAATTCACATAGCAGTTCAAGGTGAAGGGTACGATCTAGGAAAGCAAAGCCACTCTAGAAAGCCACTAATGTTGCTTCCCGTTGAAAATGGCAGCAAAAATAAGGCATTTTAGCCATACGCCAAGGCACGCCGGTGCATACAGATTTAGAAAATAATATAATTTCATTTATTTCAGCGTCAGGAATCTTAAACTGATATCTACTACAAAGAAATAGTGCTGAAATTTGACCAAAAAGTCTCAGATATATCGAGCTGAAATTGAACAAAAATATATTTTAAACAGTGATTGAGCAGATTTTAGAATCCTGAAAACTTCATGGAAAAAACAAAAACAAAGGGAAACAATCAATGAAATATGTGATAAAGATTAGATAGGCATCGCACGAAAAGGTATGGTACGGCGTGCGCGAAAATGAAATACTCAGATCAGCCTGCAAATCCGCACAGTCTTACCAGAGTCTTCCATTTTCGCTAAACCCATTTATGAATCCTGGCAAATCTGATAAATGAAATCCGAAGACACTGGTCAGTTTTCGCAGCTGCGCAGGCTCATTTGAGTATTTATAGTACGCACATGGCTTAAGGTTCATTTTCATGCGATACCAATCAGTCATTTATTCTGGTTCTTAGGATAAAATAAACTTTAACCATTCTGTGGCAAACACTGCTGGCTTTCGAGCCACAAATTAGACAGTAATGGAGGAACCGAAGAATTGGCAGTGAAATAAAGAGTTGCAGAGGATGCTGTCAATAAGAGACTTTCAGACTGAGGAAGACAGCCAGGAAAAGGTATGTACATTAATTCATCCATGGTTTGTCCGCGTTTTTTTTTGTTTTTTTTTTTTTTTTTGGGGGGGGGGGGATCAAAAGCCAAAATTGTACAGTTCTGAATTATACAACCGCATACTATTTTGAATCATTAATTTCTACTAGACAATTTAAAGCAGCTTTAAAATTACAGATACAGAAAATAAATTGGGACATTCTGTTTTATCAACTTTGGGTAAAAAAAACCGCGTCTACATACCTAAAAGCTGCGAAAACCTCAAATCCCAACGACTTCGTACCTGTTTATGATGAGGAAAAAAAACAAACTTAAAATTGCTAATTCTTCCCTGTAACAGAAGCGTCCAATAAAAATTGAGTCGATTTTATTTAGGAAAAGAAGTGACCTCCTCACCTAAAAATGTACTTGAATTTTTCTAAAATATACTTAAAACAACCTTCTGTTTCAGCAACAACTGTATGAGGCGTGCTTGAAAGGCAGTAGAGAAGAAATATCCAGAATATTTCAAAATGGGAATGACACTTCTGCTTATTTCAAGGTTTGATAAGTTCCTTCTTGACTGAAAGATATGTATATCTTAGCAATGAATTATATCGTGCTTATTATTACCACTTTATAATATTGACGTTTTGTCAATAAAATCCATTTTTCTTTCCAGTTTTATATATTTATAATTATTTATATTTATTATTGTAAGTATTTGATTTTTTCTTTAATTTTCATTTTTTTTTTTTCAATTTTTATTTGGTTTAGTGGCTAAGAGAAATATCAGTCTTGCAAAAACTTACACTAAGTATTTGTTTTTGTTTTGAAAGTGAGGCATATCAAGGATTGACCGGCAGTACAAAGGATGAATATCAATAGAAATGTTGAAAATGTTGATGTCCTCTTGGACTCATGCAGTGCAAGTGATAGATACATTCCCCGGAACCGTGTTGGAAGCTCCGTTAAACTTAACGGGTAATTCGACCAACAACAACATGAACGTCGAATTCATTTGGATTCTCTATCTCTGTTTGTCTCTCTCTCTGCGGCCGATTCCTGCGGCTATGCCTTTTCTACAGGCGCCTTTCATCCATCAGCTCAAGTAACTAGTATATAAAATTTCCTTTTAAAAGGAAGGCTTGCACAGCTAAAACAGTGAAATTTTCATGAGTTGTTATTGAAGTGACCCCGATTGTTAGTGCACTTTCTGTTGCTTACTTTTATTTAACAAAGAATTTAATTTCTAACTTCTGAAATGGTGGCATTATCCACGGGTGTAAGGTAAAAACAAGACTGTGTAGAATTTATTTGAAAAACAAATTGAGGAAATGTTCACACACACACACACACACACACACACACACACACACACACACACACACACACACACCAACAACAACAACAACAACAACAAAAAACAGGTTTCCAACATTTTGGCCGGCCGTTAAGCATGTCTCAAGGAAAATAACTATATGGACCTATTTCAAGTCTTTTCTTTACGGCCGTTGAGTCACATTTAGTCTGAATCAGAATTTTAGGAAATACTGTTTCAAACCCATGTCTATGGAATCTTGGCACATCTGAACTTGGCATCAAAAGAAGAAATAAATTAATATTTACTGAAGTTTATTTTTGGTTTAAGTGGCATCAGTGGCAGTGACTGGAACAAAATTTTGACACTCTGAGAAGAAAATGCATGCTGTTATTGTTTGGACAATAACTTGCTTTACACCCTTTGGGAACAACAAAGCACGGAACCTATTGCGGTCGTATTTCCATGAACTCCCGACAAATGAAATTTATCTTTATATTTATGCTATGTTTTTACATCAGTTTTGTTTGCTCTTTCGTGAAGTTCTGACTAATTTAACGCCAAGCAAAGGACGAAGAATAATTATTAACCAATGTGTTTGGTAATGAAGTACAGCAGCCGTCACTATGACATGACGTACATCAAACGTTACGTCGGCCAATCATCTATTTGAATTATCCGTGACGTTGCTTACGCGTAAGATAGCATGAATGTGTGTTTTTCGTGGATGTATGAACATCGTCACCCAGTATAGGTTCATCTAAGGAAATCGTCGACGAGTGTAAATATTTCTCTGTACATTTGTATAGCTGAACTAAGAAGCCAACATTAGAGAGTGTTATAAAGGCAAGAAAAATGTCCACACACCCCAACCCGCACCTACTGCAAGCACAGTAGGCCCTTGTTCTACTATAATCAGCATCATCGCACCAACCAACCAACCCCTCCGTTGTTATAAAGCTGTCAATGAATCCCTAACAGTTTCAAATTTTGCCAATTCTGAGTTTCAAATGTTAACAATTCTGAATTGTCCCCTTTTTCTGTATCATTGTTCAGGCTATTCATGAACATGTTGATGGCCAAAAGGAAATTTATCAGATGCTAAAAGTGTGTACATAATATATCGCTTTGTGCCACGGAAAGGCCTGTTGCAATGCGCAAAGGCACAAACTATCAGTTGATTAAAAATGATGTTAATTTAGAACCATATTTCTTATTACTACAGCCTAAGAATTTTATCCCGCTGGTTAAGTTCCAAACAGGAAATCACCATTTCCCTGTTGAAACCAAAAGATGGGAGGGAATACCCTTAAATGAACGTCGATGCACGTTGTGCAATTGCAACGGCATAGCTGATGAATTCCATTACCTATTTACATGCAGTTATTTCTCTACTCAAAGGCAAAAATACATCCAGCGGTATTATTATATCAGACCGAATATTCTAAAATATAAAGAGCTGTTATCGCTGACTTCCCAAATTAAGCTGAAAAAATTGAGCGTATTTATTAATATACTTCTAAATCATTTATCTACGAGCCGCTAAACTCTATGCATTCTCTTTAAATTGCTGTCCCACTGGGCGCACAGACTTAGATCGACATTGAGTCGACGACGTCTCAGCGTTAATTCGCTGAATCGACGTTAATTCAATGTTGATTCGGCGTTGTGTGCCCAGTGGGAAAAGCCCATTATTAAAGATATATACCATGTGCACGCTTGTGTTGACCTTTAAGCCAGAGTTTATGAATTCGAGGCTGATTTAGGCATCCGCTGCGCTATTTTACGATTGACAGTATCTAGTCAATTTCTTACGTGCCATAAATGACTGAAATACTGTTGAAGGGGCTGTAACAATCCCGTTTTAAAACACACCCTATCAGTGTGTCATGCTGCCACGCTCGTTGGTTTAATACTAAAAGAAGTTTGAAATTGATACTTACGGATGATCTAGATTATTCCATTAAAGTAAAAACACATAGAAAACACCAAATAACATTTTATCCTTCTTGACTGGTCTCACGACGTATCGATAAACCCATTCATAAAATTAAATACAAATTCGTAGTTCAGTGCTTTCGCACGTGAATCACACTGCAGTATATTCACACTTGAAAAACCTCTTACTCTCACGACATAGTTTCAAAGGCGGCATATCTACAGGTACACATTGAAAGTGGACGGATGCGTAAAAGTAGTCCGTAGCGATATAACTTGCAAATCTGAATAGAGCCTGAATTTTAGGATATAATTTAGGAAAATGTAGGCGACTGGGTTCGCGCCGTTTGATCGCATTGAATCGACGTTGATTCAACACAATGACGTTGAATTAGCGTTGAAACAGTGCTGGCTAGGTATTGCGTGACTGCTGGGTATTTTGATATTTTGATTTCTAGCTGACCTACTTGTAGAAATGAAAAAAAAAATTGCTTGACTATTGTATACTGTTTAAAATTTCAGTTATTGTTCTTGATGCTTTTTATTCCTGATTTGTGTTGCATGAGGTAAAAATTAAGGTCACGTGTATGTAATACTTTGATAGGATTGAGCTCCCGCACGGAACGTCTGATTTTTTTTTCTGGTAATTAGATTCCTTAGGGGCACACAGGCTTCTAGTTGTGTGGAAGTTAAGAATGAAATTAGTTTGCGCGATTTCTCCTCATGTGACCACAATCACTTACATGCATAACCCATGCCATGTCTTACATGCTGTTTGAAACTAGTTTCTGTTTACTCTCTTGCTCTCTGTGTTTTTTCTGACTGTATTTTTCTTATTTTCTTGCTTTTCTGCTCATGGCTGTGCTCCAGAGTAGATTGGGGCTATAGGGATAGTTCTGGGATGATTTTTGTCCCTATTTCTCAACAAATGCATTTGTTTGTACCCTTCATTGGAGCCGTCTCAATGAGACGGCTCTAATGATGGGTCACTTATGTGTATATGTAAGTGCGTTTATTTGGTTTTTTTTTTTTTTTTTTTTCTTCTATGGCTTAGTGTAGAGGGTTGTCCCGGATTGTCCCTTTTAGCCCCTCTTGCCTGGAGCACTGTCACGGTATTTCATAGCAAATTGTATTTTTTTTATATTGTTGTTTTGTTGTCGCAATTATTGCTAATCACATCTAGTAGCTAAAGATTTCATAATACTTTTAATTCATTTAACTGTAATCTATAACCCAAGTGTTTGAATGCAAACAGGTCCGATCCTCACCAGCTTGAATGCCGTCCATGCTGGTCTATTTTGGGAGAGCTCCCCTGTACGGTTTAAGCCTATCCGTCCAGCGGATAGTCATGGGCCGTACGGGGGACACCGACGTCTATTGAGCCGTTGGTGGTGTTTAGAGCACCTGCTCGCATTCAAATGTGGATAATGTTTAAAGGAAGAAAAAAAATTTTTTTGCTCTGCTGTTAATGTAATGTATAACGTTAAAGGCGCTGTTGCTTCAACTAGCAAAGACTATTCCCTGCGAGCACGCGATGCTTTGTCGGCGTTGATCTAGCGTTGGAAAATGTTGGATGGACGTCGTACCGGCGTCGTGTGTTCTCTGGATGATATTTATGCGTTGTTATTGCAATATTGCCTTTTCCACCGCCAATATTATTACTATTATAGTTACTATTATTAGTTTTATCTTTATCTTTATCATTATTATTATTATTATTATTACTATTATTATTCATTCCTCTTACTCTGCTCAGTCGCCTGTTTGCCCACCTGATACATATCTCAGTGATGCTAGAATCCACCTGATAAAGAAAGCCAGGCGACTGTTCGGGTAAAGGGAGTGAATTCAAATATTTTTCTTGCATAGAAGATGAATTGTGGCTCCCCTTTGATTAGGCAGACTTATTCTGCTTTCCCCACATACAACACCACGCTGCGTTTGCTGCGTGGTTACGTAACACTTTCCTTGTGTAATTCTGTCACTACGCCATGATGTTGTTTATATGTTGCATTGCTGCTCTCATATATCACTCTTGTGGTGATCTGAGATAATAAAGAATAAAACTGAAAACGTAAGCGTTAAGTACTCACCGACATTACCGACTACGGTCAGTTCTACATATATAAGCAAGCCACACACATAGATGAATGGAATAATTTGTTTTTCAGTTAATGTGATAAGGGAAGAAAATCGTCAAAAGCGCTTGTTTCTAAATCTAAACAATAAATTTGAACTCTGCTCTTTCAGTTTTTACAGATACACAGATCAGCCCACTCCGGCATAAGCGCAGTCTTATCAGTCTATCCTCAGCATAAAAGATGTCTTCATCATGGATCATCATGATGAATATATATGCCGAAAAAGTCTGATCAGATCCCATGAATGCATCGGCGCTGGACAGTGTACCGGCTGCTCTGACCAGTCAGATTATGCGATGCCCTAAGGCCTATTTTTCGCGACGCCGCTGCGTGATTTTTGGAAAAGCTAATGTTTTGCGCTAATGCTATATATAAACACTGTTTCTTACACAGGTTTTGGTATATTTCTTCGGATGCAAAGCCAAATACTTTGCATTAAGTTCCGAGTTTCATTTTTAATGTAATCAGTTCATAAAAAGCAAAAGAAATGTGGCCAAGTTCAAGGCACTTATAAAAGAAAAATGTGTTTTTTAACGGAAATATTAAAAAAAAGTACATGTACTATCAAAAATAGAATCTGTTATTTTTAGCAGATGAGGTAAATCGAATATGGATAAAAATAGACAAAATTGGACGAGGTCTTTGTTATGTCTGTGAAGAAAATAATGAAGAAATGCAGTCTCAAACCGGAACGAGCTTTCCAATCTCTTTGGCTTAATATTGCGTCCCTAAAAAGTTTAGAACGAATCGTTGCAGTACACACTCTCCAGGTATTTTCTGACTAAGTGTGACGTATCGTTTCTTCCGAAAATAACTCGGTATCACTAAACCACTTGAATACTGGCTTGCCGCCGAGACGGCAAGCCAACAAGCTCCCATTACCTATTGATTTCAGGACGGAATGCTCCCTACGCACGTGGTTGCACTGGCTGGGCGGAATGACGCAGAAGCTATTCTTGACATGATGTTACAGGTACTTATAGAGAGCTCTAGATAAAAGGGAGTATTTGGTGATAATTAAGGATAATTTTTTTTTTGTTTCTCATTGTAACCATATGTTGTGACCCCTCATCTGAACCGTCTCATCGAGACGGTTCAGATGAGGGGTCACAACATGTTTTTATGCAGAATTAACCAAAATTATCCCTAATTATCACAAAATACTCCCTCTTATCTAGAGCTCTGTTATACCTTTGACTACTTATAACAGTTACTTCTCACCCATTGGACAAAACTGTTCTTTCCTAGTACTAGTTACGTAACCGTTTTAGTGTTAATTATGTTGTCAGATTTGTTTGATTTTAAAGTTATCTAATTTAGTGTCGAGTCGGGTAACTTCTGACAGCGTATAAATTCGGACTTACCATTGCAAACAGTGAAAATCAAGCCATCTCATCAGGATTTTCACTGTTTGCCTAGTTTATTTTGCTTGAATTCCAAACAACTGACATATAAAGAAATCAATGCCACTGTCCGAATTTACCTGCTGTCCGAATTTACCTCACTCGACCCTAACTGAACATAACAAAAAGCGGCCGATGCAGTTTTATTTTGAACACATCATAGCCCATCCTTGCATATTTGCTATAAAGCAAATTCTACATGACATTACTTTTGTCTGACTTTGTGAATTGCTGACTGATTGGTTGAACTTGAACCCGAGAACATAATCACTCTTTTTGCAAAAAAAAGTATTTTTATGTCATTTCCCTTGGTCAACTTTATGTACAAATCTTAAAAAAAACTACTGCTCTAAAGATACCATTCTCTACAAACACCAACCTCTTTTCAATTGGCTGTACTGTATATATGAAGATACCATTTCTTGCAGAATGGCTTTGATGTGAATGCCCGAACCAAAACCGGTGACGATACACTACTTCATCTAGTCGTTGAAAACGTGAAGGTGAAGGACGCTTTTCCCCTAGTCTTGAAGATACTTGAATATAGCCCTGACCTCAATATACGAAACAGGGTAGGTTTTAGGCGATGTCAAAACTTGTTCTTATTCTATTAGTATTCATTAGAAAAGTGCATAGAGATACAAAGCGCCAAAGGTTTAGATAGAAATAAGTGACATATACTACTCAAAGAGGTTTTGCATCACCATTTTTTCCCATAGACAATGCTCAACTAGCGTATACTCAGCCGAATTAAAAACGCAACACCTATTTTTCTAATATTTCATAGCTCGTGACATATGCAGATTATTTTCAGTTTAATCTCTTAGATCAACAGAGATTAATGTTTACTGTCCCAGAAATTCAGTTCTGTTGATGAAATTGTTCATGTTTGAGAGAGCACTACCGACAGCTACCCGATTTTCTAAAAGACTCAATTTAGGGATATGCCTGCCAAGACGCTTGAAATGTTGCGTGCTTATATAAGCCTGCGGTTGGAAGCCAAACATTTCCATTACCATCCATCAATGATTTTAAGACTTGTAGAAAGAGTTTGACGCAATTGAGAGACCATAGATTATCTTAGACTCGGCGCTCGATGCGATGCATTCATCATGTCTCGCGATAGTTCTACCTTTTTCTGAGACTTTTGAAAATCGGGTAGCTGTCGGTAGTGCTTTCTCGAGCGTAAACCATTTTATCAACCAAACTGAATTTCTGGGACAGGAAACATTAATCCCTGTTGCTTTTATATATTTAAACTGAAAATCATCTGCATATGACATCAGCTATGGAATATTGGATAAATTAGGTGTTGCGTCTTTAATTCGATTGAGTATATTTCCAAAATGTATACATGAAATTGTTGCTCCTGTTTTGCTTTATGGTTTCTGTAACTCACACACTTATGTCTTTGTAAAAACCTGACAAAACTGAAGACAAAACTGACCCCTATCGGTGTAGCAACAAGTTTCTGGCAGACTAGTGGTATTGACTCTTTAACATACCATATGGAAAATCATCTTGAAATAAATATAAATAAGCATCTTGCTTACTGTCAAATCCTGATACTTTTGAAATTGTATTGTAGTATACGTATGTAATTTATAGTAATAAAATATCGTTTAAACTAAAATCATCTTGAATTAAGCTTTTACTCTCTACCAACACGGATGGAACCGAAGACCAACTTTTCAAATTTATAATAACGAAACATAAGATTGTTAATCAATCAAAATAACCCTGTGTTTCATTGCTATTCATATGACTTACACAGGTGAAATATAACTGTTCTTCATTAGCTCTGTGGTAAAAAGTAAGGCGATGCAAAAATTCTTTTGAGTAGTATATATGAGCCGCGACACGACAAAACCAACAATGTGGTTGTGCGCCCAGCGCAGACTCAGATCAGCCTGGGCATCCGCCCAGTCTGATCAGAGTCTTCGCTGCCCGCATGTAGGTAGCTAAGACCCTTAGCTACCCTTTGGGTACTTAACGAAGAGTCTGATCAAACTAAGCGGATGCCCAGGCTGATCTGAATCTAAGCAGGGCGCACAACCACATTGTTCGTTTTGTCGTGTCGCGGCTCATATTATATGCAATTAATTGTTTTTTTAGTTAAATGACAATTCCAGATAAAATCATGAGACAGAGGTGGGTGATACACTATGCACACTTTCTTGCATTCACTGGCCATCCTGGTTAAAGAGCGAAACATACATGTTAACACAAAAAGTTAAAATATGACAAAAGTAGTAATATCTCTAAATATTCAGTATCTACGTGTTGTCTGCTTTCTTCGTCTAAAAAATAATATTCCATGTGTTTGATATTTAGAAACTCAGAACACCTTACGACATAGCGTTGGCTCAGGGACAGTTTGAACTGGCTGAAACTCTAGACGGGCATTTTACAGCAAAGGAGGCCAGAGAGTTCTACCTGAAGAAAATTGGTGCTCTATATGGAGTGAGTCAAAATATTTACATTATTTTTTTTCAGGAATTTAGACAGCTATTTCAGGTTAAATATGGACATCGAGTAAGGCAAATCAAGCAAAATTATATTTTCTACACTCAAGGGTCCAAAGTATTTCCACAAAAAATATTTTCCCATAGACTTTAGTGCATTTACATGTTTACAAGAAAATTAATTTTGGCAGTTATTTTAGGCCAAGCATAAAATAATAACTCTGATTGAAAATTTAAATAAACAATGCAATAAACATTATTTACAGAACTAAATTCTGACCCCTCAGTGTTAAGAAACTGCTTGTTAGACATAGCATAAATTTTAAGATTACCAAGTTGCCATTGACGTTAATGGCGACGTCGCGAAAAATTGGAAAAAACCTCCAACGTTGAAATTAAAGTCATGCTGTTCGAGAATAGGCTAAATCACTGGCTTGAAACAAATACGTTGTATGCCTCATGTTCAGCTTTCTACCAGTACCAAAATTATTGTAAGTTATTGAACAGAAGTGCCAAAATATAATTTCAATAAACATGAAAATACATTGAAGTCTACGGGAAAGTTAATTTTGTGGAATAACTTTTGGTCCTTGACTGTAGTAAACAAACATGTTGTTGCAAGTCATAAAATTAATTCACGGGGTTCCCGGACAATTGAAGTAATAATTAGGTTTATTGGTGAATTCAGAAATTTTCTAGAGAGATTTTATATTCTCTTTTGCATAGAAAAAGCTTTTATATCATCGCGAGAATATAAAATATAAATATTCGAAAAACTGGTTTTTGTTGCAAGTGAGTTATAGATAATTGAATTTCGTGCACGAGTGACCTGTTAAACATACTCATGCATTCTTTTGCTGTCATCTTTGGATGGGTAATAAGATAAACCGTTAAGTTAGAGGTTCTCCGTATTCAGTGCATTTGCACTTTGATTGTTTAACTCACCTGTCTATTTTTATTATGATCATCTCTTTTGTTGGCGGACTTGATTTCTCCCTTTTTTTCGAGCGGAAGGGTGCGCCGGATGATCTCAGTGGTATCCCGTCTCACAGAGACGGTACCAGTGCGATCACGAGGCGTACGCCCGATGCTGGAACAGTGGAGTGATCAAGTGCTCCACCTTGTAATGTTTGGATTGTCATAATTACAGTATTATTTATCACCACCAACCTGTTTGAAAATTTTTCATTTACCAATTCACAGGAGCTTGTGTCATACTCTTTTCCAGGCTGGAGGCTCAGTTTGGTGTATATAATAATATACCCCAAGCTGTGACTTAGGCCTGGAAGCGAGATGTACCAATTCTTTCTTCATCATCATATCTCAATTCTCATATCGACGTTATCAATTCTTTCTTTTGCATAGAAAAAGCTTTTATATCATCGCGAGAAGCTTACGGGAAAAAAACTTTTGTATAATAACTAAAACAGTAATGAAGAATTCTCTCCCTTGATGTGCCGTAAGAGATCCATGCAGTTGGGTATTGGTGTCTCATTGTGCGGAGCCGGCCCGGGACAGACTGGTCATCTAGGCTGTCTGCCCGTGGCATGTTCTGTTTATTCATGTTGGACTTGAGAAAAAGGCCCACTGTATGGCTTGATAGGACCAGGCGTCCCAAGGCATGGATCTGCTACGGCACTGCCACTCTAATATAAATTATCTATTGAAATGTTAAGTGAAATATTGCTTTCTCCACCTAACATACCATTTTAGATGTTAGAGTTTCAACCATTGAATCCACTCTTATATGTAATACTGTATCTCTACGCCATTGCCTTTTATTATTTTGTTCTACATGTTATACTCATATGTCACTTTGTGACCTGAGATTAATAAAGTTGATTTGATTGATTGATTGATACAGAGCTGTCTTACATTCTGACTAAAAAAAGTACACAGTTTCCTACTTTTTTCTCGGTGTTCATTTTCTGTGACTGTACAGTCTATTGACCAGTTCCGACCCACGTTCAGTCGGTCGTATGCTGTAGTACACGCACTTTATGCAAAAGTTGTGTCTATTCAGTATATGGTGCACGTGAAACGTATGCAGTGGATAATATGAAGAAAAAAAATGTAAAAAGGACAAAAATAGATAACCGAAAATGTGTCCGAAGAACAATAATTGCAGATAATATTGGCTGGGCCCGAGGTCATAAAACCTTTTTCGTGCTCAACTCAGCTAATTATGAAATTTTCTCTGCTGATAAGTATGAAATTGCCAACATTGAAAATGAAAATGCCAACATTAGTGTTGGCATTTTCATATTCATAAACAGAGAAAGCCTCATACTCAGCTAAACTGAGCAAGAAAACAACTGTACTTACCAGTTATTTGCTATTTATTGGAGTAAAAATTTCATGCTCAGCTGAGTTGAGCATGGAAAAAGTTTTATTACCTTGTGGCCTGGAATACGTATGGACTGCATAGAGCTGCGATTTATATTTCATTTTGCCATGCTATAAATAAAGGCATATGCGTATTCATTTCGAAAATATCTTAATTTTGTGATCTATAAACTTCATGCATAGAGCCCCCAGGTAAATATCGTATTCCTGGCCCAGAGATTATCAAACTTTTTCCATGCTCAACTCAGCTGAGCATGAAATTTTCTCTGCTGATAAAAATGAAAATACCAAGTAATCATTGGCGTTTACATATTCATAAGCAGAGAAAATTTTAAACTCAATTAAACTGAGCAAGAAAACAACAGTACTTATCAGTAATTTGCTATTTATTAGCAGGTAGAATTGTATGCTCAGCTGAGTTGATCATGCAAAATCTTTTATAATCTTGGGGCCTGGTTTGTTAAGGAGATTTCTTCTGTCTTGAAATGAATGTGCTTTGAAATTCTCGGCACATGATTTTGTTACATATCTATTTTTACTCTAGGCACGCTTGGTTGTTTGTTCTTAGCACAGGTCGAAAACGAACAATAAAGCAAAAAAATACAAACTTAGATAAACAGCAATATTCTTTTCATTTGGTTTCATTTTATGGTAATTATGACAATACTTCAGGAAAACAAATCCACATCTAATTCAGAACCAAATCCAGTGCGGTCTGTTTCCCCGCAGCGCATGAGGTACTTACAGGTACAAACGAAAGAAACGTTGGTGTTCTAATCCCTTTGTGCTGAAATGCTCTAATAATGTGTGCTTAAGTTGTAACACATTTGATATGCAGACTGTTCATACCAATATTACATTTTAAGCGCCAAAATGCAGACTACAAAATTTACGTCTGCAAAATTAGAAGAAAACACATTTCGTCAAGGCAATATAATATTCCGAATTCAAAGACTATAGAGCAAACGGTGTAGATTCAGACGAGAACCTCTATTAAAACCTACAGCAGATTCCCACAGTTGATTAAATCAGATGTATTAGAATGATATGTCAGAATAATATGCATTAGAAAGGCCTAAGTACAAAAGATAAAGTGATCAGTCCTGGGTCCGAGGTTATAAAACTTGAGAATAATCCCCAACTCAAAATAAAGCACACTGATTGGCTGCTTCTGAGCACATGCTCAGAAGCAGCCAATCAGTGAGCTTTATTTGTGCTCAGAAGCAGCCAATCAGTGAGCTTTATTTTGAGTTTGAGAATGTACTCAAGTTTTATAACCTCCGGGCATGGAAACTTAATTATACCAGTTATATGCGTTCAAGCGTTTTTTTTGCGCAAGTAAAAAAGCCAGGCTCCATCACTTTATATAATATAAACGGATACACGTTACAAGAATGTCGTAGATTCATATAACTTAACAAACCATGCAGGTTTGCGGGGCTTAAAATTTTAGCAACTAACATGGTTGTATGTGTAGATGTGTGTTTTGGTGCGCTGGGATGTGCTTCGGACTTTGTTTGTTCCATCATGTGTTTCATGTGTCATGAAGAAGGGACTAAATCGTGAAATAGTGAATGCAGTTGACTCTCATTGTCTCAAACACTAATATCTCAAAGTACTATCTTATTTCAAAGAATATAGTTTGGATGCATTTCTAATTTTTGATTACATCTCCGAATATCTCAAACTACTGGCATCTCAAAGTATTTTTCTGGGAATAAAAGTATTCAAACTACTGGTATCTCAAAGTAAATTTTCTGGGACCAGAAAACTTACTTTGAGATATCAGTAGTTTGAGATGAGCTTCGACTTTGGGATATCGAGAGTTGATTGACATGGTTCTGCTACAATGGTCCAGACTGGCACTGTAACAAAAGCTGCAATAAAATAACGCAAACTGGGTCGCGGTTAGAATGCGATGCTTATTTTTGCAGTGAAGCCCAACAAAATGCCTTTTGAATATTTACTAAAGGATATTACTAAAGTTTCAATTTCACTGACTAGTCTGTGGGATAAAATAGTCATGGCGGTGTATTATAATAGGCAGGTGATGCTTACTACTCGCGAGCACCTGATCCCACCTCTGCTTTGGGTTTCATTTTCACGGACTTGTCAGTGTTTCTGTAGGTTACGAGTTCACCTGTTTTATTACTTAACACCTGTGACAAAACTGAAATTCTTTCAACAGATACTATATATAGATTTTCTCAAACAAATTATAATTTTCAAGTCATTTAACTCCATGTTTAAAATGTATGCCACGACATTCTATCCAGTAAAACTACCCCTGACCAGCTTTACATTTAAATCAGAGGTATATACGCCTGTTATAGGCTGTTAAAGTGACATCTTCTTTTAACGACTGCGTGGACTCTAATAAATTTTCAAACTCATTTACCATAATTTCAGTTATGAACGGGTGACTTTTGGTTTCAGTAGCATGTTATTTGCATGTAATCATTGGTTGGCTATGTTAAAATGTGTCCGTGGTTTACATACATGATTTTTACTAAATGTATTTGACTTGTTTGAACATTCTAGTCCAAGTTATTAGAGGCTGTGATAGCAAGCAAAGAAAAAGAGATAGAGGAATACATCAAGTTGGGCGCTGATCCAAACTTTGTAAATGAGGTAAGAGTAACAGATATTGGTGGCGATGTACTCATATAGATGGTAATGTAACAAAGACCTTAATTATCTGAGAATCAATTATAGGTTCGAGAAAATCACTTTTCCATTGTCAGAATTTCAGGTAGCATCCTCTTACAGTCATTTGGCTGCGTTATGCATCAGTAATCTCAGCCGCGGATCCAGGCGGGGTTGTCTTTGGGGCTTTAATTCCGCCATCTGGGCCTTTGAGTTATGTATAATAGGTAGGCCTTCAGATTATAATGAGTAGCTGATCAGATAATTTATTTTCGTGGTTAGATTGAAATATATGTTGTGACATGTGGTTAGATTAAAACATATAGTGTGACATATTGTGGTTAGATTAAAATATATGTTGTGACATCTAATTAGAATGGCCTCGGCGAGGCGATTCTAATGAGATATCACAGCATTTATTTCAAGGATCAACCTGATCCCAATTATGTCATATATTTCCATCTCCCTCTTTCTCTCTGTCTCTCTCTGTCTCCCCCCCCCCCCCCCCCCCGCCCAGCAAACATACATCTCAGCACCTCCAAGACCCACCAGTTACCCAGAGCCCCACCAGTATATGGTGGTCTGGATCCGGGCCTGTATATATTTCTTTCTTTTTTCAGCATCAAAATGGAGCGATACACTACACTGTGACTCACTGTAACCTTCCACCGTTCAAGACATTGACATCATTAATAGGCGCTGGCGCCGACGTCAATCTCCAAGATGCGGTAAGACCTGCATTAATTTTTTTAACCCTTCTTGACCTAAAACGCTTTTTGGGGAACATGTGCAAACAGTATTGACCGAGTTCAGACGCCACAAAACGGTTTGCTTACAGGAATTTCTATCCAAAAAAAAAGTGAAAGCACTTACCAGAAACCCCTAAACTAGAAATGGACTCCTGCAAATAATAGGGGGTCCACTGGTCAAAAAAGGGTCAATGCTTAGTATCCGCTTCTGCCGCACACTTTGGACAATATCTTTTCCAGTAAAAGGGATATTGGATTTGATTCTAACATATGTATAATTAAAAAAAAATTGTATTTAATGTAGACAGTATTGGTGATAATCCAAGTTAGTTTGACAATTTCAATACATACCTGCAGAATTCAGTATAGCCAGCTACGCCATTGGTGCGATAGTTTCGATTCTGACTCTTTTCACAATTTTAATAGAACAAGCATGTTACAATATGGTCAACATTTGATTTTTAACTAACTGTGTATCTATTGAAATGGAAAATTAACTCGACTTTGTACAATCTTTTAAAAGCAATTTCAGACATTTTATTTCACTTAAAAACAAAAGAAATGCTTTTCTTCCATGCCTTGCGATGAAATAATGAGATTTCTTAGTGAAATCGAATTCTTCAGTATCATTTTTTATCTTTAAAAATGTCGGATGTTTGAAAAGTAATCTACTTTTTTTCTTTTGGAAGATGACTGAAAGTAAACAGCTTTTGTTAATAACGGGCTATCTACGTTAAAAGACCGGCGTTTCTTTCAATAAACTTTCTTACCTCTCAGTTTTCCTGTTTAACTTGTTTCAAATATGGATTTCTATCGTCATACTTATTTTTTACGTATAAAAAACTAGTCAAGATAGGTAATATTTAGATTTTAATTATGTCTCCCCCCTTCAGGGTCGGGAGACATATTGTTTTTCCCCGGGCATCTGTCCGTCTGTCCGTCTGTCACAAATCGTGTCCGTTCTATAACTTGAAAACCGCTCAAGCTATATTCGCGAAACTTCATATAAAGAGGCGACGTGCAGAGTGCAAGAATGGAAACTCTGGCATTTATACTTTTTGAGTTATTTCCCTTGGAACTTAGTCCATCACAAAATTGTGTTTCAATCGTGTCCGTTCTATAACTTGAAAACCGCTCAAGCTACAGTAGGTGGACAAAAGTATTCGTCACAAAGTGACGTCGCCGTTTAAATCAATGCATTTCCATAATTTTTAAAAATTATACTGTCGCAAAGTTTATAAAGACAATGCAATGAAACTTACAGGGATAAAAAGCGAATTGGAAACAGCAATATAAAATGAAATATGAAGATTATTTTCTGTTTAGTGTAGGAGTTTCACGTGATTGAAATGAATGTAAAAGTTTTAAAATTTTGATCCCCATTGACGTTAATGTTAACGTCATCGAAAAATGGAAGTTTTCGTTTTGCTTTCATTTAAAACTGTTGGTACAAGAAAATAGCAAATGAATCGAATTTCTTGTTATGCTTGTTTATTGCGTAAATCATTTTGCATATACATGGTGAAAATATTGTGGTGATTGCTGTCGTAATTTTGCGATAATAATTTTCACAGAATTTGTGTAAATACACTGATTTAAACGGCAACGTCACTTAGTGACGAATACTTCTGTCCACCTATTGTATATTCGCGAAACTTCATATAAATATCAATCAACATGAGACCACGTGCTGAGTGCAAGAATGGTAACTCTGGCATTTATACTTTTTGAGTTATTTACCTTGGAACTTAGTCCATCACAAAATTGTGTTTCAATCGTGTCCGTTCTATAACTTGAAAACCGCTCGAGCTATATTCGCGAAACTTCATATAAATATCAATCAACATGAGACGACGTGCAGAGTGCAAGAATGGTAACTCTGGCATTTATACTTTTAGAGTTATTTCCCTTGGAACTTAGTCCATCACAAAATTGTGTTTCAATTGTGTCCGCTCTATAACTTGAAAACTGCTCAAGCTTTATTCACGAAACTTCATACAAATATCAATCAACATGAGGCGATGTGCAGAGTGCACAAATGGTAACTCTGGCAGTTATACTTTTTGAGTTATTTCCCTTGGAACTTTGTCCATCACAAAATTGCGTCTCAGTCGAGTCTGTCTATAGCTTTATAACCATTCAAGCTATATTCATGAAAGTTCATACAAATATCAATCAACATCAGACGACGTGCAGAATGCACTCTGGCGTTTATACTTTTTGAGTTATTTCCCTTGGAACTTTGTCCATCACAAAATTGCGTCTCAGTCGTGTCTGCTGTATAACTTGAAAACCATTTAAGCTATATTCACGAAACTTCATACAAATATCAATCAACATGAGGCGATGTGCAGAGTGCACAAATGGTAACTCTGGCATTTATACTTTTTGAGTTATTTCCCTTGGAACTTTGTCCATCACAAAATTGCGCCTCAGTCGCGACCGTCTATAACTTTATAACCATTCAAGCTATATTCATGAAAGTTCATACAAATATCAATCAACATCAGACGACGTGCAGAATGCACTCTGGCGTTTATACTATTTGAGTTATTTCCCTTGGAACTTTGTCCATCACAAAATTGCGTCTCAGTCGAGTCCGTCTATAACTTTAAAACCATTCAAGCTATATTCATGAAAGTTCATACAAATATCAATCAACATCAGACGACATGCAGAATGCAAGAACCATAACTTTAGCTTTTATACTATTTGAGTTATTTCCCTTAGAACTTTGTCAGTCACAAAATCGTGTCTCAGTCGTGTCTGCTCTATAACTTGAAAACCATTCAAGCTATATTCACAAAACTTCATACAAATATCAATCAACATTAGAAGAATTGCATAGTGCAAGAACCATAACTCTTGCATTTATACTTCTTGAGTTATTTTCCTTGGACCTTTGTCAGTCACAAAATCGTGTCTCAATCGCTTTATTACTTGAAAACCGGACGAGCTATATTCACGAAACTTCATACAAATGTCAGTCAACACTAGACAACCTGCAGAGCACAGCATTTATACTATTTGAGTTATTTCCCTTGGAAGTTTGTCATTCACAAAATCGTGTCTCAATCGTCTAAGCTCTATAACTTGAAAACCGTTTAAGCTATATTCATGAAACTTCATACAAATATCAGTCAACATATAAATAGACGACGCGATGAGCACTGTAACTCTTGCATTTATATTTTTTGACAAAAACTAAATATGAATATCAGTCAACATTACATGACATGCAGAGCATAACAACTATAACTCTTGCATTTATACTTTTTACTTATTATGAATCCCTGCTTCAGGGTAGGGAAACATATTGTTTTTCCCTTGGCGTCTTAATGACTGATCCTTTTGACATCAAAAAGGGGGGAGACATTCTGTTTTCTCGTAGAAAAACAATTCTAGTTTTAGATGGATATTGAAATATAAAGTGAGACTATGGCCTTTTGTTTATCTTCTCAATAACAAGCAATTAGTTATCAAACATGGCCTTTATCCTTTTTTCTCAGTGACTAGCAATTAGTTATTAAACATAGCCTTTAAAGGCCCCATTGCTCTATCAGCATGAAATTTTTTATCATGAGGTATTGCTGCAAGCTTCTCGCTATAGTTTCGTCATTGTAAATGACCGTGATTAGCCAGCTTTAAACAAATAAAAAATCACTGAGTTTCACATAAAAAGATTTGAAAACTTATTTGGGTCATTTAAGTTGGCAACTAAAATGACCTACTTTCGATTTCATTACGTTAAATAAAATGGTAAAAATACAATGTACAGGCGTGGAGTCCCAATCACTATCACGCCTATATTTATATAGCATTGCTACCCGGGAAACCAGAACTGGAAATTGTTTTTTGTGGAGGAATTTTTTTTTTCTCGAAAACTTGTTTTCTCTACTTTTTGCCAGTTATATGACTCAATATCTGCACATCAATCCATATTTTATTACCAAACGTTAAGCTTGAACCGCTTTTGACAATGATTTGGGTTTAGACGTTTTCACTATAACGTCTATACATAATATGGTAACCAAGTTTACTTATTATTTTAGAAACAGTCATCTGTAGTACTATTTATGTCCTTAATTTGTACAGGAAGGAGACACTGCTTTGAACCTTATCATCAAAAGTACTAAACTAAGAGAAACTGGCGATATGTACAAATGTGCCGAGCTGCTGGTTCAACAAGGTGCTCTGTCCACGTATAAAGACCTGGTAAGACGCCTGGTCCCGAGGTTATAAGCAGAGCTACTCAACTGAGCATGTAATCTTACCTGCTAATAAATAGCAAATTACTGATAAGTACAGTAGTGTTCTTGCTCAGTTTAGCTCAGTACGATTTTTCTCTGTTTATCAATATGAAAATGCCAACATTACTTGGCATTTTCATATTTATCAGCATAGAAATGTACCAATATGAAAATGCCAACATTACTTGGCATTTTCATATTTGTCAGCAAAGAAAATTTCATGCTCAGCTGAGATGAGCATGGAGAAAGTTTTATAACCTCGGAGCCTGATTAAATTATGGTAGTTGCATTGAATCTGTATGAAAAAAGAACAAAAAAACTGAAATCAGAGAGAGAGAGAGAGAGAGAGAGAGAGAGAGCAACTTTACCATATACGTTTATTCTGGTCATAATAGATAAGGAGCGCAAAACCAATATTCGAGAATTGTATTCATCGCTTGTTATATTGAATAGTGGTATTTGAGGGTCTATTCCTCAAAATCTAAAATTATAATTTCGAAATCAAAGTTAAACTTTTGAAGAAGTTAAAACAGTAAATGTATTTAGATGATAGAGAAATGATAAAATTGGGGATCGCTATGTCAAGCATTTGCTCTATATACAATTCATGAAAATAGCTGAGTTTTTCTCTGAAAGAATCGTTGGATTAGTGCCTTTGTACATTACCTCCGATAAAACCCAAATTTTTGATAAAGTCATCACTGCAATACGTTAATAAAATGTGTACAGACATTACTGCCTTAGCCTCCTTCGATCAGCACGGTAGTGATTCGAGGCTGTCTCTACAATGTAACACTGAAAAGTGATTCTTTTTGTGGCTGTATCTTACTAAAACAAGCTTTAATTACCGATTTAGAGACGGTAATGTATTTGTCTTGTGATTTAGTACTGTACTTGTAAACAAACGAAAATGGCTTCCAAACGGGAGGTAAAAAACGATAGTGACAAATTATCAGTGATTTAAGATTGTTATCGGTAAGATACCACCATGACTGTATTAATATTCTTTAATAAATTATAAGAAAAGTTGAGTTGTGCAGTATTTTTATGGCAGACTGGTGAAAAGTGAATCTCTTTTCAGTGTTACATTGCAGAGATAGGCTTGTATCTCTACCATACTTATCGAAGGAGGCTAAGGTAGTGATTATCATTTCTAACAGACATTGTGTTTTGCAGGATGGAAATGATGCTTTAACTCTTGCAAAGAAGAAGAACTATACTGACATTATCAGGCTTTTAAGCGGCAGAAGAGATCAACATGTTCAGGTGAGATTACAGCTATATAAAAGGTTCTTTTTTTTTTTGTTGGCATTGGTTTGGCTAGCACATATACGCCCGTTAAGCATGTTAAGTTCGCAGTTTTATTGGTTTAAATATATTTAAATGCCATATTGACATGTAGTGGGACCAGGCCACAAATTCTGCCAGCATGAGTTTCGCATGCAGTTTTGTTAAGATTTCCATTACTTAGCTTAGAAGCTAAATGATATTTATAAGACTGATATTCGTGGACCGCGACACAAGACCGTTGTCTGCGAAGAAAGTACAGAAGAATTATGTTGCCTAGTGCATCTCTCCAGTCATATTATAGGATACTTCTGATCAAAATGATTATTTTGATCAAAATTTTTTACCATTCATCAATTCGATTTGTTCGCTATTTGATAGATACACTGGTGCTCAATTTACTCTTAAATTGACATCTGTGGTCAGTCACGAATGTTTGTGTTTGTTGTTTAAATGATTTATTTAAGCTAGAAGAAAACTTTACTTTAGTTTGCTAGCTTTATTCCATAAAATAAGTAAGAATCATAACTGGTTTGGTTGCACATTTCTGATAATCATATCACTCAGTCTATTCCGTGACGAAAACTCGTCTACGCTCAACGCCGCTGATTCGTCCTGAACGAGTACGTTTATACCAACTGGCTGCAAAGAAGGGTGGTTCAAGCCATCTCTCGTGTTCACATTGGGAAGGCTAAACTAGAATTAAACATCAGTTTAACTAGCTTTACTTTGTAGTTTGGAACAAATTTTGGTGCGACTAGTACGGGTTCTGTTTAGATCATATTGTCTTCTTTTACATGTATAAACTTTAACAGGTGGCGTGGCTGTGATTTTCCAGGAAGTTGACCGATATTGGCATGTGTTGCAACTGAGCTTTTGAGTATGAATAGTAGAAGTATGATGACACAATATACGTCTTTGAAACTCGTGCATTTTGATAATAATGTTCAATGATAGGTCCATTTATGCCATCTGACATGACAGTTTTTTCTTTAGTAAGTCCTTGTTAAAAACGGAAAAAAGTGGACAAATAGGGAAAAGGATGAAAAGCCCTCTAACACAGGTTTACGAGATGCAACTTCAGCTGTAAGTACAGTCAACTTTCGATATCTCGAATACTGATATCCTAAAGTACTTCCTATTACAAATATAGTTTGGACATAATTTTCTATTTTAGTTACATTACAAACCCTGTAATCTCATACTACTTCAAAGTAAATTTTCTTGGACCAGAAAATTTACTCTGAGATATCAGTAGTTTGGGATTAACTTTGACTTTGAGATGTCGAGAGTTGACTGTATCAGGTATCGTCTGTTCGCTCAAAAATTGTCTTCATCAGTCAGAACCGTAGTTGAACCGCGGCACGAGAAAACCACAAAGCGGTTGTTGCCTGTGCATCCGTCCAGTCCGATCTGAGTCTTCTCTCTGCCTGGAGGTAGCTTAGACCCTTAACTACCCTTTAAGCGCTTAGCATAGAATCTGATCAGACTGGGTGGATGCCCAGGCTGATCTGAGTCTGCGCTTGGCGCCTAAGTACTTTGTTGGTTTTGTCGTGTCGCGGCTCAGTCATGTATCAGTTGATGTCTGTTCGCTCAAAAATTTACTTCATTAGTCAGAACCATAGTTGTAACTAATTCAATAATTTAAACAGCCAACACCTGAACCAATACCACCATTACCAGATCTGACAGAAATTGAGGATGATTTCGATCATCCTCCACCAGGCTTTATGGAGTACGAGGAGCCGGACGAGGAGAGCATTGCTCAGGTAGCAGCAGCATGGGCGTTATATACCTGCCTGGACTTTTCAGTTATTTTTAGATTGTAGATTTGCCTGCCTTATATCATATTTATTTAATTTCCTTTCTACCCGATGAGCCTTATATTCCTGCATGGGCATTTCAATTACAGTCAGACCTGTCTTAAGGGGTCAATTTACCTTATTTATAACTTCAAGTTGATATACCCTAATTTGCTTAAATATTGGGACACATAAAAATCATTAATTTTCCATTTAGAACAAATGGAAAATTAATGATTTTAGGTGTCCTCGAAATGCAAAATTAATGGTTTTTAGGTGCTCCAATACTTAAGCAAATTAGGGTATATGAAGAATAATAGCAATTTCCCAATATTAGACCCCCTCTTCTGGGATTTTCACTGGTATAACCCCCTCATAATTACCTAGTTAAGATAAGCCTGTGATGTGAGTTATGGTCCTAAGGAGTGTATAATGGAAGCAATCATTTAGGGGTGGCACTCTCAATACTAGAAAAATGTGTGTTTAAGATAAGTGACCCATAATACAGTTTTGTCCTCACTGTAGTTTGGTTCAAGGGACCAGAAAAGGCGGCTGATAAAGACCTGTGACCCCTTAATAGACCCCTCAAGGCAGGCTTGACCGTATTTCTAGAATTCAGATTTGCTTTCTTTGTTTCCTTTTGATTTCTTTTCCTACCCTTGTTCAGCCTTTATGGTGAACAGATTCCTCGGAATGTTTTTCTCTTCTCATTTTCTTCAAAAGGGGCTAATTTAAAGCAGTCCCACTCAGAAGGGATCTACCGTTAATGGAAAGAAGTTGCTTCTAGTGGAGGTAATTCTTTCGTTTTAGAGGTGACCCCTTAATTGAAAGAATTTCCTCCTATGATGCTCCTGTTATATTTCATATGATAAGCGTCGCGTGGAAAGGTATCTTATATGATATGCGAACAGGGAAGATTCAGGTTACCTTGAGCGGAAGTTGCGCCTCCGCGCAATTTGATCAATCTTCCCTTTCCGCAAATATAATCTATTAATATTCACAACTGTAAAAATGAAAACCAAAGACTCTGGACAGTTTGTGCAGCTGTGAAGGCGAATTTCAGAGTTCACCGTAAGCACATGAACTATTGTCCTTTTCCACGAGAGGCCATTTAGATCTTTCCTTTCTCTTTGCAGCTTTCTTGTAGATATTTTTATACCTATATTTTAGCCTAACTTGTATTTTTTAAGTTACAGACTATACAGTAGTTTAGTTTAATTTTAGTCTTGAAATTTCAGTTTTATTCCTCCTTTCCGTGCCATGCTTCTACATTAGCCCTTATAGCTTGTCATAAGCGCGTTACAGATACTTGAAATCACACTGTCTTCTATGGCCGAGTGTTCTGTCAACACACTATAACCAACGACAGACAATAAATTATTTTCGGTTAGTAAACTTTTACGACATCTAGAACTAAAATGAAAATAAATCACTGTCTCGGCGGCTTGTTGGATTCTGTAACTTCGCTAATCACTTTTACAGGTCAACTGTAAGACCGTATGCTGAATTAGTTAGCGTAATCTTAGTAAATTCAGAGTGCCCCTGCAACCGATGCCATTTCGCTTTTGCATTTATTTTATCCCATTTCTTCTTTCTTTAATCATCTTAGAAAATTAAAGTTCCAACATACGAAAAAGCTATTATAGGTGGAACCTCCATAAGGGTCATTTTCTGGTTACAGATGGATTTTCACCAAACCTCACCAATCTCTATTTGTTAGTGTTGGCTGTCATATATTGATTACTGATCTCATCGAAAGTGTATTTTGAGTGGAGCGCAGTGCCAGAGTGGGTGGGGTAATTCAAACCCATACCTTACCATGTATCATTTTTTCAGTTATCTCTGTAAGTAATGATGACTGATTTACCATTATGATTTGAAATTAAAAAAAAACATATATTCTAATTAATTGGGTTATATGATTTATAATTGTTTGCTGATTCCGAAATGCGCTTATAAGTAGTAACAGGAATTTTACTTATTTTTGCTTCTCCAACTTTACGAAAAACCACAATTTTTCATGAATTGTCCAGATATATAAAGGTAACTCTGTAATTATATTGATATGATAATGTTTATTGCAGAGTTATGAAAAAACTATCCGAGGCATATCAAAACTTGAATTATCTGCCCTTGATTCAAGTAAATATAAGTAATTAAATTGAAAATGTAAGCTCAAAATTTTACAATGGAAGGTGCATTTTTGATGAGTCTTCTGCTCATGTTTCTAATATTATACTCATTGTTGAGCTTTCAATTCCATATCGTGCCCGTGATATTACACAACAGCAGAGCTCACCCTGTTATATGCCACTTGATATCATCACATACAAGACATCATTTTCCGACCCAAAGTTTGATTTATGGATTTTAGTTACTGAATGCGTACAAAGTAACAAGATAGGCAATGATTAGGAATTAATACAATCAAATCCCACATCCCGCACTGAAAACCCAAAGGGAAAGAAGCACACACACAAACTGACTTCATGAAAGGCACGTACTGTAAACGAATGAACAGCTCTTTCCCAAACACGTGGTCATTCAGCTACCCTAACTGTAAACAGCAGCAACATCTATTTTTACCTATTTTCTATTTTAAATTACAAAACATGACAAAGCGAAAAAAAAAATAGGAAATTATTTAGGTGATCATATTGCTGTACACCATAGACAGGGTATGAAAGTCCTGAAGAGGACAGGGATGCAAAGCATATATACCCTTCTGAAACTGGCTCAGCTAAGATGGGCTGGCCATGTCACCATAACAAATGCACAGATGAAAGACATTCACAGACGCTGTCTGAGATACATTTACCAAAGAAAATATTCGGAGGAGAACTTTAGTTTGAAAATGTTCATAAGGTTGCCAGAAGAAATGATACAAGAACACCCTGTGAAACTAAGCGAAGGCATAAAAATTGCTAACACAGAGATCATGCATCACCCAGTAGTACTTCCGTCCCCGGATATGTTTATCTATTTGTTACAGATAATGTAAAGCAAACGTTTGGCTAATCAGCCACCAAAGAACACACTAAACGCACTACCACTGCAAGTAAGATTAGAGTAATCACTGTCAGATATAAAAATATTGCGTGTGTGTTGCGCAGGAGAATCTAGTACACTGTCTCTGTCATTAGTTTTCAGTGAGACTTTTACATTTAAAAACTAAGGTATTCAATAAAATTTGATATACCAGTAACTAAAATTCATAAATCAAACTTTGGGTCGGAAAATGATATCTTGAATGTGTCGTAATCAAGTGGCATATAACAGGATGGGCTTTGCTGTTCAGTTGCAGCTCTTGTGTGGTGTCACGGGCACTATATGGAATTGAAAGCTCAACAATGAGTATAATATTAGAAACATGAGCAGAAGACTCATCAAAAATACACCTTCCGGTGTAAAATTTTGAGCTTACATTTTCAATTTAATTACTTATATTTTCTTGAATCAAGGGCGGATAATTCAGGTTTTGATATGCCTCGGATAGTTTTCTCATAATTCTGCTATGCACACTATCATATCAATATAATTACAGAGTTACCTTTATATATCTGGACAATTCATGAAATATTGTGTTTTTTCGTTAAGTTGGAGGAGCAAAATAAGTAAAGTTCCTGTTACCACCCATAAGCCATATACTATTATTGAATAAGCAAACAATCATAAATTATATAGCCCAATTAAATAGCATATATGCCTGTATTATTTCACATCATAATGCTTATATGTAAATCAGTCATCATTAGTTATAGAGATAATTGAAAAAAATGATACATGGTAAGGTATGGGGTGGAATTACCCCACCCACTTTGGCACTGCGCGCCACTCAAAATACACTTTCGATGAGATCATTATTTCAATAAATGAAAGCCAACATTAACAAATAGAGATTGGTGAGGTGTGGTAAAAATCCATTTGTAACCAGAAAATGACCCTTTTGGAGACCCCCCTCTGCATACAGGATAGTTCCAGTTATGTCGGCTCCTCTGGATCTACACTGTGTGCCCCCTTAAGTACATATTTTCGAAGTTTGCAGACGTTAATTTTGACGTCTGCTGTGTTGGGCACTTAAGGTTTATAATGTGAACATTATTTTAACTTACGATAAAGATAACTGATGACGCCGAATCATTGGAACAGCCTGAGTGAAACTGTTCTGAGGAGGAGTACAAACGGAGAATTAAATAAGTTGGGAATAAATTATAGGTTTGAGAAAAACACACTTTTCCTTTGTATGAATTTCAGGTAGCATCTCACTTATAATTCGAGAGGATCATGACATACAATGTATACCATGTCCCTCTCGAATTATCAAGTGAAATGACGCCATAGATATGTTACTATAGCAACTATGGAATAACCAGCTGTTGCGCTAAGTGCGTTGGCAGAATGACGTGTCAATGGCGTCACTAAGACATCAATATGAACTCTTCGTTGCTATAGTAGCAGATATATGACGTATTTGGCTATAGAAAATGGCAAAAAATGTTTGTCTTGTTCTATTATTTTTCAATACCATTACCAATTGAAATTATTTCAATAGAAACTCCAGATTTTCTCAAACAAATAATTATTCTCAAGTCATTTAATTCCATGCTACAGTACATTTTATTGTGAAATAAGATAAACTATTCCATGATTGTCATGGCAGCGAAGACCACCGGCGTATCAGAAAAGAGGAACACCTAGGGAGCCAGTAGTGCATCGACCACCACCACCCCAGCAGGTTAATAATTTATTTTGCATGTCAGAATGTTCAGTATTTTTGAATATTTATAAATGAGTTACGGCTCTCTGCATAAAAATAGACACTATTATGCTTCAAGTTTGTGCCTTGAGCATATATTTTATAATATAGATAGAAAATATCGCAAGAAAGTTAATTTACATTATTGTGCACTAAATTGCCACATTTAACATTTTCTTATAGCCTTATGACCACACTAAAGATTGTCAGGTATCTCAGTAGTCATGTATATAAGCATATAATGTACGTATACACTAGTCAAGGGGGTAAATCAATACGTGAAGAGACAACCTAGTCTTGCGTTTCCGGGCGTATTTGGTAAAAGTCTTGCCACGGTGTACTTTCGTTTTTGATGAAACATTATGTCAACACGAGTGTTTTGGTGAAATAAGTACCAATTATAAGCATGACGGGACATTTATAGAAAAAGTGAACTGGTCACGCTTTGGAGGATTCTTTAAAGTTAATATTCGTTAAAAATGTTTCACGTGAGATGCAGTAGTTAACGTGTCAATTCGGTTCTAGTTTGTCTAGGTAGTGTACATTTTTTTAGGCTGGCTGGTTGAAGGTAGGAATTTTCTTTCTTTTGAATCAATCTGAACTTTTTCGTCTCTTTTTCTGACAAAATTAGCTTCCTCTGTGATTGTTTATATGATACACTCTAAGAACGTGTTGCAGGATTCGTTTCCATGCATAAAAACAACGGTGTACGCACATGATTTCCTAGTATAGACCTGTATATGTCCATTGTTCATAAGTGCAAATACTAGTATTGCTCCAATGATCACTTTTCATTACAATTGAGTACTTAATATATACTTGCTCGTAACTTTGGCAACCAGTCTGAAGGTTAGAATTTTCTTTCCTCTGAATCAATGTGACCGACTTATAAGCTCTTGTTATGATTAAATAATGTACTGTAAGAATGCGTTGCGCCTTGCCTTATATTGCAAAAAAATAACGGTGTTGGTCTACCCCACTTATTTCCAGTAAATGGTAGATGCACGTTGGCATTTCATTTGTAAAAATACTGTTAATGCTACGAAGAACACATAAAATGAGTATTAACATACAATAGCTAATCAGAAAAGAAAACAACTAATATTTTCGGACCTGAGCTGACTTCCCACCAACTGCGTAATTCCACTGTCTCAAGTATGCCTTTGCCAAATGACTATTGATGTCCTAAAGTTTTACAACGTCTTTGATTTTGCTGCAAGGCGATGTTGTCAAGATTTCTGGCAATGTGGCCACAGTGCGGACCCCAATCAGACTGTTCCGGAAGAAAAGTCTATCATGGGTCTACACCGTTTGCTTAGATAACACTGTCCTAATATTTGTTGTCAAAGTGGTAGGTCACGTCATGTCTATACGGCATCCGGCATGAGTTTTCGGACAACTCTACCATCGACATGTCTGGTCAAACGGTGCAGACCCGGATCAATCCGGCCAGGGTGTCCACTGAGAGAACAATTGTTGTGTTGGAACGGTATTGTGTACAAACTACGTCTTTAGAAAATTACTATCAAACAGACGTTTTGCTTACCGTAAGAAACTGCACCAGATTGTATATGAACTGTAAGGAGCGACAGCAGTGTAGTGGATAACGCGCTGGACTACCAATCCAGGAGGGTCGTAAGATCGATTCCCCGCTTCTCCGGTCCTTTCGGATGAGACTTCAAACCGATGTTCCGTCTACGTATGACCTAGTTGTTGGTGGAACGTTCAACCCAAATTCACTTACTCAGTTCTTATGTATTCGATTCTACAGCACGTGCAATAATTAGCCCCACTCTCAAAATCAAAAACTTTTGTGAATAATACCACACTTCCCGTGCATAATCCATTACAAATATCACAATAGCCATTTTTTTCGAAAATATCACAAGTGTTATATTATCAGAGTAATTTTTATCGGTATAATTTTGTTTGTCTCTCTCCCAGTTTAAATATACAGTTCACCAAACTAAAACCTAATAAGGGATAAATACGCAGATAAGTACTGCACGTGTACTGCGTTATCAGACCATACGAGCGTATCATAAACATCACTAGCGACAAAATAGTGGCAAGAAATGAGTTTGTTACACTGTGCCCCCAAGCCTTGCGCCTGGCCCTAAAAGGACACGCCACTAAAGGGAATGGTTTGTTCAAAACGCCAGAACTCTCAAGGAGCCGTAACTCTGTCAAACCGGCTCATGTACCCATCTCTGCTAAAGGATCACCCGATTTCTGAAAACACATTTTCAGGGTCCCATTTGCCAAAATACAGTGCAACTGAACCTGTATAAAGGGGCTATGTGTCTTTAGCAGCCACAAGCCTCGCGTCACGTTACTGCGGGTATGGATTCGTTCCGCTGAGGTGCGGGGGCAACGTCGATATGAGAATTGAAATACTACTACTTCTAGCAGCCACAATTTGTCCTTCCCTTGAGTGACCCTTTAAGACAAGTTTGGCTATACTATAGTGTTGCATGTATACGAATTTGAAAGAAAAAAAAAGTTCCGATGCTAACCGACAAGTCCACTTTTCACTAAGGTTGATTGCCCATTCGGTCACCACAGTATAAATAAGTTCTGAATAGTAAGATCCTTTGGAAGCAAGGAATACATCAAAGAACAGAAAATAGCAGACTCGGTTTAATTGAGTCTGTTCATGACTAGTAATGACTTGTGCGACCCCAGCAATGCCCCCTAGCACAGGTTTGAGCGGAACTCTATTTTTTAAGATAACTGAAATGAACCCAATGATCCCAAAGGACCAGAAAATATAATCTGCACTATGATGATATACGGGGCGACGTTTTACGGCCGCCACACGGCCTATTTTGCTACAACTGGCTGCTTACTGATACACTTTACCATATGACTGCTTTAGAAATATTGACATAAACCATCTCGGCAGCACTTGCCTTATAAAAAAATAAGCTTAGCAGTGAAGGCTATAAGAAAAATTTATCATTCTTTTTAAAAGGTGGATGATTACATTTTCAAGGGAAGCAACTCTGCTTTTAATAACTGCATCCTCTGTCAATGAGATCAACTATTAAGGGAAAGACTTTGCTCATCGAGGAGCGTAAATGACCTCAGGTCCCTTCTAAATTTTATAGTTGTCCATACAGCAAACTTGAAAATTGGCATTTCACTGTATTGATTCCACAGGTCTAATGGGTCGTTCATGCAAACAGAATGTCTGTGATGAGACTGTGCCACCGCCCGGCCCACCGCACAAGCTGATTTACGTTTGCATAAGGATGCGGTGGACACCTCTTATATTAAAACCTGTGCATGTTACTGCATTTTTATGTTCAGTATGGATATTCGAAATGTTGACCGCATCCACATCATACGAGTTACATTATACTCTATGGTGACGCAAGGTATTTATTTTGGCTTAATTTGGTGGGATGGGGCATGTAAAATGGCAGTGGCAGTACCGACATTTAAAAGAAAAAAGAAAAACTAATGTGTAAGACACGCACGATGCCCCCGTGTGATGCCTGTCACAGGGCTGTGTACATCACTAAAATATCCATTAACAGCAAACACTATCGCGTCACATGCATACCTCATTCCATTCAATTACCGCACATGCCTCTTCAAGTGCACATCATGATAATTTCTGAGGCATATGACTATAAGCTTACATATTTTACTAGTTTACCATTTCGTTTGTTTGTTTACAAGACCTGAAAATGCTGTTAACTCTTTCAGTTTTCATTCGTTAAGATATTCTATCCATTGATATAATTAGCTTTCGCCTATGTTTCAACTTTAGATTTGCTTTCTTAAAAAATATATTAATTCGACGTGCGCTTATAAGACAGAAAAATTTCTACAAGTACTTTCCTCCGTTTCAAAAACGTTTAGCGCACAGGCGCTCAAACAGTCGTAATTACATTTGTAAAAGTAAAAAGTATGCAAAGACCAGGAACTGAAACAATCAAAATCCAAATCCAGCCCTCAAACCATAGTTGGAAACAACTAAGATTACAAATAATCAAGATACAGAGAACATATGGCCAACCGAGTGAGCAGCTTGTTCCCAAAAGGTGGCCACTCAGCAACCCAAACCGAACCAAAAATAATAATAACATACATAAGGTAAAACATCACAGAAACTCTGACACCAAAAACAGGCAACAAAGAACCACAACAGAACTACCGCCTTGGAACGGTCAGTAATGAATTACTGGGGGGCTTAAATCGATTTTACAGGCCCAACCTCACCCTCAGTTTCTGAAGTGGTACAAAACATTTAGTTGGTTGTTCGGTTCGCATGATAACCCTCGGTTCGCATGATAGCCGTCGGTTACGACATTTGCATTATGATTATGCAAACGCTCAAACATATACACTGCTCAAAATACTTAACGGAGCAACTGGTATTTTCCCAAAGACATTAAGGTAACACATACCCAGTTCAAAGGCCCATATATCTGACTCCCAGTGGCTAAGAATTTTGTACTCTTTTGCAGAATCTTTAAGAAGGATCGGGGTTTACCACAACAAGAATTTCATTACAACTGATGTGGGTCTTTAAAAAACTTTAACCAAAACATCCAATCAATAAAAAGACAATTTTCTAAGTCCATGACCTTGACATCAAGGTCACTGAGGGGTGTGTGGGTTGTACTTTGGAAAACTTTGGACCAATATCTAACTACAGTGCAAATATCAAAGGAATCCATCCATGGGTTAAGGAGAAATTTGGCTTTAAAAACTTTAACCAAAACATCCAGTCCAAAAATCTTCCAATTTTCTATGTCCATGACCTTGACATCAAGGTCACTAAGTGCGGTGGGGGTGGTAACCTGTTAAACTTGGGACCAATATCTAACTACAGTGCAAGTATCAAAAGAATCCATGCATGGGTTAAGGAGAAATAGATCTTTAAGAAACTTTAACCAAAACATCCAATCCAGACGCCGACGCTGACGCTGACGCGGACGCCGACGCCAGGGTGACAACAATAGCTCTTCCTGAACTTTCGTTCAGGCGAGCTAAAAATGAGAATAGCCGCTTCTAGGAACGCTATAACTTAAAGTGTGACGTATAGACGAATTGACAGACAGACGGACGGATAGGAACAAACATTAAGGCCCTTGAATACACTCACGGGGGTATAAACAGGAAAATGGGAAAACGCCATTCGTACATGAGTCAAAAGATACCTCGTATAAACTCTCATTTTTGGCACGTGGAATAATGGCTTATTATCCACTTTCAGGTAAAGCCACCAGACATAGAAATGAAGGGTAGTTGCAGAGTCTTATCCGCTTCATTACAATTGCCGATCGTTTGTGACAATGGTGGTCAGAAAAAAAAAAAAACATTTGGTTCTACTTCGGGGTTACTCTCGGCCGGACATTTTTTCGTTAAAATTCTCGACTCAACGTATTTCTAATATAGAATGTATACTCTGACTCATACATTTGTGAATCCGCCATATACATGGGTTAAAAACATGAAGAACTCTGACTGTGTCAAAGAAAATGTCCTAGCATAAACTGTCAAATTTATCGTACATTAAGCAAAACGGTCAATAAAATGCGTAGTTGTTCTTTTCCTTAAAACGATGAAAAATAATTTGATTACGACAAGAAAGAATATTAAACCGAAGCTTAAATTAACATGAAAAATATAAACCAAACTTCGCATCTTCTTTGATTCCTTTCTAAATTTGTTCCAAAGTCACATGTACTTGAAATCAACAGACTGAACGACATTTGTGACCGAATTAACTCGCATGATTTACACGGAAGTGCTGTTTCTATTGCATATATCTCGAAACAAATTATAACCAAATAGCGTGCGCTCATTGACAACACCATTGCAAATGTGGTTTTTGAAAAAAATGAGATTTTTACTCTGTGAGTCGCAAAACTGTGGCAATACTTACAGAAAATTTACGTAATTTTGCAAGACTAGGGTGTCCCTTCACGTATTGATTTACCCCCGTGCTAGTGCACCAATGTGGAAATATTCAACTGTTTTGTGAACAATCTATCGATATACAAATTATGATGCACATGAATATGCCTAATATATGCTGTAAGTCAGGTGACGAAAGCAGTCGAAAGAGCAAAAACGAAGGGAGAGATACGCTGAGAAGAGATAGAGAATATGCGGAAACATGCATTTAGTGCCCGAACATGATAATACGTCCAAAATCTTTCTTCTTCTTCTTCTTCTTCTTCTTCTTCTTCTTCTTCGAGAGAGAGAGAGAGAGAGAGAGAGAGAGAGAGAGAAAGAGAACGCATCTTGTTCTTTTATTGTCATATATAAGTGCCGCGACACGACAAAACCGACAATGTGGTTGTGCGCCCAGCGCAGACTCAGATCAGCCTGGGCATCCGCCCAGTCTGATCAGAGTCTTCGCAGTCCGCATGGAGGTAGCTTAGACCCTCCAGCTACCATTTGAGCACTTAACGAAGAGTCTAGTCAAACTGGCCGGATAGCTAGGCTGATCTGAATCTGCGCTGGGCGCACGACCACATTGTTGGTTTTGTCGTGTTGCGGCTCATATATAAGTATCTACTTTTTAATTTGCTTTAAAGTCAATAATTGCCGACATATTATCACCACGTGACGACCACAATGACCACAATGAGGTAATGTGTGCGATAATAACACTACCCACCAAAGCCACATAAGCACATTCATTTTATCAAGATAAATGAGTAAACCAGTGTTTTTTCTGCCATTTTTTTACAAAGGAAAACAATTTTAATGACTTTCCACACGTTTCTCTGAATGCTGAATACCTTCAAAACTCTTAAAGGAATAGATTTACACCGAAAAGAGCAAATCCGATCATTTAAATGATTAGGCAGACAACATAAAAAAGAGATAGTTGCTTCCCTCAAAAGTGTAACATTTAGCTTTAAGCAGAGAATTATTTTGAACAGCTTTATTTTCGCAAAATGTCAGGGATGCAACGTTTTGCCAATATAAAGCTCTAGAGAAATGGTTATTAGTTTATGAAGTGCCTTTCTTAGAAATACCAGTCAAGAGCTTCACAAAAAAAAAGAATATTCTAACATTTAACAGTCTGTAGCGCTTCACTGTTGCATTTTTGCACATTACATTTGCGCCGCGACACGACAAAACAAAAAAAGTGACATGTGCATACAGGGGAAAGCTCAGATCAGCCTGGGCATCTGCCCAGTCTAAGCAGAGTATTCACTGTCGGCATGAAGGCAACTTAGACCCTCAGCTACCCTTTAAGCGCACAGCGAAGAATCCTGTCACACTGGGCGGATGCCCAGGCTGATCTGAGTCTTTGCTGTGCGCACATGCCTATTTTTTAGTTCTGTTGTGTCGCAGCTCATTTTTATTCACGAATGATCACCTTTTCCTTTCTGTCACTGTATTCCATTTGTTTTCAGGAGTTTACATTAAAAACAACAGAATACAGAGCTCTAGATAGGAGCGAGTATTTGGTGATAATTAGGGATAATTTTTACTAATTCCACATAAAAACATATGTTGTGACCCCTCATCTGAACCGTCTCAATGAGACGGTTCAGATGAGGGGTCACAACATGAGACGGTTCAGATGAGGGGTCACAACATATGGTTTCAATGAGAAATAAAAAAAAATATCCCTCAATTATTATCAAATACCCCCCCCCCCTTATCTAGAGCTCTGGAATAGTTTCATTACTTACCTTCTTTGACAGTCGCAAAGTTATATTTATATTATTGTTGGTTATAGATGTCTTTCTGTTTCTTTTCAGAAAAGTGTTTAGTTTGTGTTTTTTTTATAGAAATCCATTTCTTATTCAGAAATCCAGGGCCCAGTTAGTTAACGAAACGTTCAAATTTCAATAATATCATTACAAAAACACTGCCCTTTTTTCGAAAAATTAAACCTTTTGCAGTGCAAAAACGTCTCACTTTTTGTCAGCAAAAATATTAGCACACTTGATTGTATGTCTGCTGTAGGATTTAACAAATCCTTGACTAACGTTTGTTAAGCAAGCTATAAACAACTAAGCCCTGATTTAATATATTTTGAGTCACAGAATAATCATGTCTCTTTTATTTCCAGTTCTAATTGGCAGCAATTATACTTTCATACAGAGTCCGGAAATTGCTTCAGTATTTTAGAAAAAAAAGTACTTTGATAATACTTGTCAGAAAGGTAACGAAATGATTGCGCCCTAATTTGATTTGTTATAAATAATTTCTTTACTAGTCAGTTATGTCGTCAAGATTTCTTTGAAACGTTATTGGTATCATTTTCATTTGTTTCATAATCTTATTTTGTGTGTTTATCATGTGACTTACCAATCTTTGGTAGACATAAGGTACCAGTGCCAAAATGATGGTCAGAGACACATCCAGGCCCCGAGCTTATAAAACTTGAGTACATTCTCAAACTCAAAATACAGCAAACTGTTTGGCTGCTTCCGAGCATATGTTCGGAAGCAGCCAGTCAGTGAGCTTTATTCTCAAACTCAAAATACAGCAAACTGTTTGGCTGCTTCCGAGCATATGCTCGGAAGCAGCCAATCAGTGAGCTTTATTTTGAGTTTGAGATTATTCTCAAGTTTTTTCTACCTCGAACCCAGGCCTAGAAGTTACAGACAGAAAGGGTCTTATGATATTGAACCCAAGTGACTTTTGGCCAAGGTCACTTAATGATCTTGACCTCTAGAATGCATAGGCGTTCAAGTCGAATGCATTTTCATATGATAGAATACAATGGCAACGGGTCAACCTAAGATCATCATTATATAACCTTAGTAGTAGAGTCCCAGTCCCAAATGCCACATACCAAGCTCAAGGCATTCGGCCGAGTGGTTCTGGAGAAGAAGATTTTAAAGGTTTTTAGCATATCTGAGCATGGCGGTCATCTTGGTCATGTAACCCGGACCATTTGGCTATACGATCTATCTTTCATCCCACACAGGTTTCATATAAAATATAATTGTCATTAGTCTATAAGTTTATAAGAGAAAAACTTGAAAATATTCAATCCAAGTGACCTTTGGCCAAGGTTACTAAATGACCTTGACCTCTTGAATTCATAGGGGTTGAAGTCAACTGCATTTCCAAAGCAGATAGTCTAAAAGCAACAGATAAAAATTCACTTTTTCAGTTTTTACCATTCACACTGGGTGGTTGCTTAGTCCCGGTAGGCGGTGATTTTTTCTGACAGTCGTCAACGATTTTTTCTGACAATTTACGTCTCATCAAGGTGACGGAGCAATAAGATAGGTAAACAAACTTATTTTCAATAGTTTCTTAGGATCTTTCGCAATCAGGCTGTTTGCTTGAGCATTTTATAGGCGTATTTAGTCATTTGTCAATTTTCCTTCGAGAAATAGCCTCTGCAAACCAAGGACGAAAATAACTGCAAATGTCAATGATTTTTCCTACAACGGCTTTAGTGTCCCGGATTTTTTCCTACCGTGTCCCGGATTTTTTCCTACCTGTTATACTGCATTTCAGAGTCTAAAACTAGCAGTATTGTAACAGCAATTAGATTTTTCAGCGTGGGAACTAATTTTACTTTACTGAATGAACATCAAAGCATTTCTGTCATGTATGCCTTATCATGATGATGAAATCGAAAATATTGACCCTTTGGAAGCAAGGAATACGTAGAAGACATAACATCAAAAGTCTCTGTTTACTTGAGTCCTCTTTTCAAGTGCAGACTCAGTGAACAGAGTCTGTTTTTTTGGTTTTTTTTTTTTTTGTTGTTGTTTTTTTTTTTCATTCTTTCGGACCGTTTCTTGCTTCCAAAAACTCTAACATTTCAAATCTTTATCTTCACTGGCTGCTGGCGGTGCTGTGCGGCGGCCGTTAAGTCTCCCCGTACTCCATCATAGTGCAGATTATATAATTTCTAGTCCTTTCGAATCAATGATTTGAGCCACGACACGACAAAACCAACAATGTGGTTGTGCGCCCAGCGCAGACTCGGATCAGCCTGGGCATCCGCCCAGTCTGATCAGAGTCTTCGCTGTCCGCATGAAGATAGCTTAGACCCTTAGTTACCCTTTAAACACTTAGCGAAGAGTCTGATCAGACTGGACAGATGCCCAGGCTAATCTGAGTCTGCGCTTGGCGCACAACCACATTGTTGGTTTTCTCGTGTCGCGGCTCATTTCATTTCGAGTCATTCTGAAAATAGAGTAGCCCAGCTGCTGCTAGGGGCATAGCTGGGTTTGCACATTTTATTGAAACTTCGCTGAAACTGGTGTTAAGTACCGTGTGACGGCCCTTAATCGTACCTAGGTATTCAGTCATAGTGTAGATTGTATAAGTTCTTGTCCTTTGGAATCACTTATTTCGACACATTTTAATAATGCTGAAGCCGCTGCTAGGGGCATGGCCGGAGTTGCACATTTCATGACTGGCCATGAACAGCCGCAGTTAATCCGAGTCTGCTATTTTCATTTCTTTGGTGTTTTCCTTGTTTTTAAAGGATCTGACTTTTCAGAACTTTTTCTATTCAAGGTTTACAGTGCAGTATACAAAACTGTACAGACCCTCAAGAGTACTGCCTAGATGGATGGATGACTCGCGATTTTACGTCCGATTCAACAGTATTTCAGTCATATCAGGACGATAGGAGGGTGATTATGAAAGGCTGTGTGCAGTGGAACCCCGTTTACGTTTGAAAAGATTTTCACCTCAAGCGGGGATCGAGCCCAGGACCGCTAGATCAGCAAGCCAGCGTTTAACCTACCGGGTAACAGGGCTCAAGGCACCGGCTGGACATGTGCACTGCTTTCAGAATTATCAAGCCTCACATAAACTACGCTATAGTGAGGAACATGTAGCTGTTGTACACCAAAGATAGTACAAATGGAAGATTGATGCTTTGGAATCTCTCTCTCTCTCTCTCTCTCTCTCTCTCTCTCTCTCTCTCTCTCTCTCTCTCTCACACACACACACACACACAGAGGCACGCACGCAGGCACGCACGCCCAGTTTTGAAGAAAACATGTAAAACTTCTACGCCGCCTAAGCGAGAAAAACACCCTGGCCGCGGCGGAACTCGAATCTTCAACGTTCTCGGTAAAGATAGACAATGATCAGGACTGCTCTGCCAACTCAGCTATCCTGGCATTGGACGATCATGTGGCCACATCGTTCAGTTGGTAGAGTTAGTACAGCAATCTCACCTGCATTGGGAAGGCCACTAAATATTGTTTTAATCTTACTAATGTTACCCAGGGCTTTACTACATGACATTTCAGTGTACATTTTATACATGGAGCAATAGAATGGTCTGTTTATAATGAAAAGTCTGGTCCTTTAATGGCCAACAGGTATTTCGTCTTCCATTTATTGCCCACAATAATAGTTTGGGACGTGCTTAAATCTTGCTATTCAATCTGTGGGCAATAAAGTATCATACTGACCACTCATTTTGTAGTTTACGTTGTCTGAAAAAATCAGGCGCTTAAAATCTATTGTAGGAGCGAATCCGGGACTTGTAGGAAAAATCCGGGACTTGTGAAAAATTAAAATCAGCTGACAGACCCATTTATATTATTGTAAAGTGTCAAAAAGTAATATAATACGTTTCCCGATACCGATTTATGATTGAAAATAGCTTTTCCCTATGGTAAACTTCGAAGACATAGACATAGCGGACAGTTCATCGAGATGTATCCTAAATGAAGTTTTCCGGATTTAATTTATCTGTTGACAACGTTAAACTTTGTATTGTATCTAATCTGCTTAAGATCTACCAGGAATACGCTTAAGATTTGTAAAACTAATGGTTTAATTGACAAACTTCACCATTTTCTCGCATCAGTTTTCTAGTATGACGTCACTGAGAAAAAATCATTGACAATTTGGAATAAATCCGGGACCATTGTCAGAAAAATCGTTGACGATTGTCAGAAAAAATCACCGCCTACCGGGACTAAGCAACTACCCATTGATTCAAAAGCCTAAGGGACCCAGTTTTACCTGTTCTAAAATAGGTCAAGATCAACTCAGGATCATCATTTAATTATATTTATAGCACTAGAGTACAAGAGCGTTATACTAAGTTCAAAGCAATCGGCCCGGTTTTTAGAGAAGAAGAATTTTTGAGGTTTTTATTATATCTGGGCATGGCGGCCATCTTGGTCATGTGATCAGTACGAAATTTATTTTAACTTTCTGTCTTAAGGTTGCATATGAAATTTATTTGAAATTGGCTTAATAGTTTCAGAGGAGAAGCCCTTTGAAAACGTTGACCGATGACAAGGTTACTAAATGTCCTTGATCTCTTAAATTCAAAGGGGTTGAAGTCGACTGCATTTCAATATTACAGAGCACCATAGCAACAGAAAAATGCACTTCTTCAGCTTTATCCATACAAAAGCGTAATGGACAAAATTTGACCTTGCAATAAATAGGTCAAGGTCAACCAAAGGTCATCATTTATATAAATTTTATACCACTAGCGTCCAGATGCTACATACCAAGGTTCAAGACAATCTGTCGAGTTGTTCTGGCGTTGATGATTTTTAAGGCGGGCTTAGCGGCAGTCTTTGCCATGTGACCTAGACCAAATATATAAATTTCTCCCCCCCCCCCCCCCCGCCCCTTTTTTTTTTGTTAGTCATTTACAATGCATTTCATTCAGGTATTTTTAAGATTTAATCACTACAAAGCTGAAATTTACAGGTTAAAAAAAGACGCAGAGCGCCCCCGCCTCCCAAGCCACCACCCCAACCAAGAATAGAGGAAAGAGAATCGACCATCTCACCTCAGGTTAACCAGCAATTAGTTTGAGGGCATGCTTAATTAGCTTAATTAATCCCTTTACTGCTCAGCTTTAACTCAGAACTTGGTCATGTGTGCCGTACAAACTCTAAAAATTGGGACACCTAAAAACATTATTTTTAAATGCACAGTTTAGCTTTAAGCGACAACAAAGATGCAGATGGAATGGCAAACAGTGTGGACCCTGCTCATACTGCTTCTATCAGGAAGAGCAGCTGGCACAGTCTGATCTTGGTCTGCACTGTTTCCGCAGACCTCTCTGTCCCAATACTTAGAGCGTTTGCGGTTTACACAGCTTTATGCTGATTGAGCTATTTAACTTGATAATTTTTGGTATACCAGCCACAGTTTCGCATTACCGGTAAATGAGCCGCGACACGACAAAACCAACAATGTGGTTGTGCGCCCAGTGCAGACTCAGATCTGCCTGGCCATTTGCTTAGTCTGATCAGACTCTTTGCTAAGCGCTTAAAGGGTAGCCAAGGGACTAAGCTACCTTCATGCAGACAGTGAAGACTCTGATCAGACTGGGCGGATGCCCAGGCTGATCTGAGTCTGCGCTGGACGCACGACCACATTGTTGGTTTTCTCGTGTCGCGACTCAAATGTGATAAAGTTCTAGCGGGAACCCAACGTCGAGACAATATGCCCAGCGGGCACTTGACGACAAAATTGTGTCGGAATGACGTCAGTGCGACGGCATCACCTCGTGTTGACGTCAATCCGACGTCATGTACGTCGTAGGATGGTATCTGTGCCATGACGGTGATTTTGACGTTGCATTGGTTTAATATTGTAATCATAATGACATCAATAATTACACATCAAAAGTACAAATATTTTTAGTTTCAGATGTTTCGTTACAATTTACTTTCTGAATGCAGGTTAGGCTAATGTGAAGATTTTTAAGGCATGTTATTCAGATAGAAAATGACGACACATATTTAACTTCTTTCCTCATAGTTGCTGAATGCAAAAGAAAATTACCGAATTACCTTCAAAATAATTTGCTGGTGGCTACAAGTACATGTACTTACCATGTAATCGGCAAAAAAATGTTTGCAATTTGATAGATAACATGAGACAGTTGGTGTATACGCTCCCACTTTGTTGCTTTGCCTCAAAGTATAGTCTAATAAACTAATAGTTTTCCGCATACTGAAATCCAGCCATTAGATAAAGTAGAACATTGGTAGCTTTACGTGTAAAAAGTTGACTACAATTCACAAAATGTCCGTTAAGGCATTTACGAAATAAATGACAATGTAGCCTTTCTTTCTACTCAGGGTCCATGCAAGGTATGTCCAATCAGCAAACATTTTAACCTCGTTTTAACGTGTTGCGGCTTATGCGTTTCGAAAAATACATTACATCTGGGGACATGTCAGTCAGTAACTGACCTTTTGGTCAGTCAGTAACTGACCTTTTCTAATATTTTTATTTATTTTTGTTTGACGATATTTCAAAATAGTTGCTGGTCCAAATACATGTAGTAGTTTTAGGTTATACAGACGGCAACTTTTATGAAGCTGTATATGCGGAGCTTAGAGTTTGATTACGCCGATACTTGCTCCCTGATTTTCTTTTGATTTTTTTTTTTTTTTTTTTTTTTTTTTTGCGGGGGGGGGGGGGGATTCTTTTATTTGGTTTTTATTTTCAAACTTTTCAGCCGCGTCACGAAAACTGGTTTAACAAGAAGACCCATGAAAAGTCTGCGAGTCCATATAGTTCGGCTAAATTAAGACTTTTTTACTGGTAGTTTCCTACATACATGTACATTTGTGCGAAAAGCAAAATGCAATAAACAGACTGCGCAGATGCAAAGGCTGGTGGAAGCCTTAAATGCTAGCATATATATATATATAAATGTATATAAGTTTAGTATTCTTATACACTGTCGCGGCGCATATTATGTTGCAATATTGCAATAAGGAAGAGAAATTCGAGTTCAAATTTAAGCTGATTCATCCATAAACGGCCGCTTTGCTTTCATTGTTTTCAGCAAACTCATTATTATAAAAGCAATGACACTCTGCCGCTCTGCGGGACTGTTGTAATTGAGCTTGAAATTAAACCAGTGTCATAACCTGCGTTTGTTTGAAAATGGTGTATCTAATTAAACTGTGGCGCCAAGTCAGTGCGAAACGAGTAATGTACTCGTATTTCAGACAATGACTTTTCGTGGCTGTCACATGAAAGACTCTATACACTGAAAACAATTTCATATTGGTCACTTTTTCCATAGTGAGCAGCCTAACACATATTTAAATCATTCTGGCTCTGAATTATTCTGGCTCAAATAAAAAAGGAAATAAGATAGCTCATCATTGTTTCAGTCATAATACACTGGGCACACAGCGTTGAGTAGACAGTGACTCAGCGTTGAATCGACGTCATGACGTCGAATCAACGTTGAATCAACGTTGTTTTAACGTTGTGTGCCTGCTGGAAACCGCCATAATGTGTAGTATTACTGTTCAATATTGCTCCCCATGTTATTACATTATATGTAAGCTGGGTGTAATAAAGATTGTATATTGTATATTGTATATCATATTTTTAAGTAGATTAATGGGTCTAGCATTGGCAATGTGAGTTGTCAACTAAACGCATTTATACCTAATGTCCTATAAAATGGGACATTGTCGAACAGCGCAGACCAGATCGCCTGTTAAGAGAATACACAGTTTGCACAAAATTTGCAGCAATTTTTATCCAAATAATGAAAAATAAAATCCAGACACCCCTATACTGACGACCCTTAAAATGATGAATGGACTAATCCAATTTATACAGATGGAAGAGTTCACCGGGCATAAATGGAGAAACATAAAAAAATCATTAGAGCCAATGCAAAAGAAAGAGAATCTTTTTTTTTTTTTGCTGTTTCAGAACTGCTTTAACTGGCATCAAAATCATTGAGTTTTTGTATTCACGGACATTGTAATGTTTTCGAACAGAAAACTTTTATGGCCTTCTGAATCATGTCCGTTTATTTGCAATCTAATGCCCGTTTCATGCCCTGCTATAACATATCATGGTTTCATTACAAAGGGGCTATAACTCGTGCATTTTAACAAATTTTAATTACGCAAAGGTCATTTTTAGTATGTTGATAATCGTACACAATTTCGATGCGAAAATATTTAATTATAGCTTTTAGAGAATTTATTTATGCAAAGTACAAAAGTGACCAATTAGAAATAATGTTAAGTATTATAGTCATGTATAACGGCATGATGAGCCTATGATATCACATTGGTCACCCGTCAAAATGCTCTAATGTCTTTTGTTTGGCAATTGACTTTGGTGTGTTGCATCTTTATGCATAAAGGGAAATTGAACCCTCTAAATCTATACGACTACTGATCAGACAAGTCAGTTTCAAAAATAATTAATTGTAATAAGAGGCGTTTAAAACATTCAAACGTGATTTATGTAGTTATTTAATGCGAAATATATCGAAAAACAAAATTAAGACTTTGGATTTTTAATGTAAATAGACACCAGAGGTACGTGAAAATTACGTCTTTTGCACTAATGAGGAAGTCTGTCAATCTTTTACTCTCCACATGTTTTCCTTCTGTCATGCCATAGTTACCCTAAATATTGTGTCGCCTTATCCACAGGACTTTGAAATCTTATCATCGAAATAACAGAAAGTAAATTTCATTTTTGTTATTTCATTCTCATTCATGTCATTTCAACCCCCAGTGCCATATGTAAAGTTTATTTTTAACAAAAATGTGAACTTTACGTACGAAAATATCGTATGTAAAATTCGTTTTTAATACTTCATTGATACATGTAGAATCTTTAAACTCCTAGCATCGTACATAAATTTTATTTTTATTTTATTTTTTGGTACTAAGTCATTGATAAAATTTCAAACTCCTAGTACCATATGAAAATTTCATGTTGTGTTGTATCATTGATAAAAATTCAAACACTACCGTATAAAAATTTCATTGATAAAATTTTAAACTCCTTTGCCTTATCCAAGTATTGTAATTGTCCTTAACTTTTATTACATGTACAATCGTGTCTAACCACTCGACTACGCACTCCTAAGGCAAACAATTTGCCAAATATCAAAGAAAACTGTACTTAAATTAAACAGTTTATTTCTATGTTTTTTGTTTTTTTTTGTTAGTTTACATCTTAACTGTCTTTACCCAATGCTAGGTTACATTCTTATTTGATTTCCCTTTTTCCTTTAAAAATATTTTGTTTCAGCAATTATGGTAGGTATCTTATCTAAGAATTAAGCATTTTTATATGTGTCGACAAGGCGATGTTATGCTGAACTTTAATCGCTTGATTCAATGATTTAAATACCGGTGCAGGTATATACAGAAGTTCAGCTATGGACAAAATAAAGAAAAGAAAGAAATGCTACAATTTCTTTTTATGTAATATAGAATGAAATTGTGCTTAATTAAATCATATGACTTACATTATTTCAGTTTATAGAATTTAATAACATACGACCACTTTTCTAAAAAATGTAAATGTTTGTTGCTCCTCATGGTGTTATTTACTTTATGTAAACTGAGAAAAATAATAAAAGTAAAGTAAAGCATTGAAAAAGAATGTTCAATTTTATGGTGGTAGCGGTGATTATTTTTTCAAGTGCCCCACTTTTTAGAATTTTACAGTAATGCCTAATAGGCTTATCTTCATGTACGCCACTGTCCGGACAGGTCCATTTCCAATATATGAGTGCTGATCTGCCTTTATTTTTGGCAGTCCCCATATTAAGTATATTCAGTGCATGCCTTGATACATGTTCTCATTGTGCCTGAACTGGATCTTCACTGCTTGCAAAGGTCCATTCAGTGGGTTGGAAAGTATTAATGGGTTTATGACTTTTTCGCTTTGTTTTCAGACACATTTAATGAACGCAGTTCGTTTTGAAGGAATAGACCAGGTGCAGGTTGCTTTACAAAGTCTTCAGGCGGATCCTAATAAAAGTGATGAGGTAAGGTATATAGAAATTATTCACCCATTAATGCCTAGCGCCCACGAAAAATGTGACACAGGCAAACAGTGCAGACCCAGATCAGACGCCGCAAAACGCGGCGTCTGATCATGGTTTACACTTTTTGCATAAGCAAAATGTATATTTCTCCTCAAAATACAACAAAAATTCTAAAAATAAACTAAACCTGACACCCCTCAGATGACAAATGAACTCATCTAATATATACAGATAGAAGAGTTCACTGGGCATTTATGGGTTAAATGACATTTTCATGTCATACCACAGCAGAGTTCAACACTCAGAGGGCTGGGTGTGTTCCAGGAATGCCTGAGATGAGCTATGATATGAAAAATATCATAGCATTATCTACTTTTCTTACGTTTTTCTTCTGTCCAAAGAATACTGGCTTCTTTTAGAAATTAAGCTATTTTTTATGTTGTCTTTGTCGCCAATTTAGGCCGCGTTTACACTATATATGGTAAAGGTACTTCGATAAATTAAATTTGTCCGTGTAAACGGAGAACTTTGCTAAAGATTATGTAACAAAGAACTTTGCTATAAGCGTGGAAAATGTGACAAAGATTTTGTTTCATCGCTGCAGGTAACTTTGACGAATAATATTTGGTCGTGTGAACACTGCAGCAAATATTTATGTGACAAAGATTCTATGGCACATTTTCTATAACATATAATTTTCTCCGTGTAAACGCAAAATGTTTGTCATACTTTCTTTGTTAAAGTTTCTGTGACATAGAAACTTTGCTCGTGTAAACGCACCCTTAGTCAACCAACTATTGTCCAAGGACAAAAGTCCAAGCAAATATGGACAATTCCGCCTAATTGTCTAAGAAAAGATGCGATATCAAGAGTCTGTCAGTGGCTGTCAAATCGCGACTTTTAAGTTTAGTGGCTGCAGTGCTGCCCATCTGGTTAGCTGACGATATGTTTTTCATTCAGACTTATGTATAATATTTAGGAATACGTGTACAGATTTTGTGTGAAATTTATCAAGTAGTTCCGGAGAAGCGAGGATGCAAACCTTTCCGAAGCTCTGTTTCCTTACTTTGAGCCAAGACTAAAGGAAGCTAGTAAACCAGGCCTCGAGATTATAAAACTTTTTTCATTCTCAACTCAGCTGAGCATGAAATTTTCTCTGCTGATAAATATGAAAATGACAACTAATGTTGGCATTTTCATATTCATAAGCAGAGAGAATTTCATACTCAGCTCAACTGAGCAAGAAAACAACTGTACTTTTCAGTAATTTGCTATTTATTAACATGTAAAATTTCATGATCAGCTGAGTTGAGCATGAAAAAAGTTTTATAACCTCGGGGCCTGTACTACAGTTTAAAATCTACGTATTTGGACAGATGGGACTGACCAAACAGTGCAGACCAAATCAGACTGCTTCCAAAGGACAAACACTTTCAGCCCCGGATCCAGGGGGTTGGCTTTGGGGCTTCAGCCCCGCCATCTTGGACCTTTGTGTTATGTACAATATGTAGGCCTTCAGAAAATAATGAGTATCTGATGGCATTTTGTAGTAAGTTAAGCGCTTTATCCATGTGAAATATGTGTTGTGATATCTCATTAGAATCGTCTCAGGGAGGCGATTCTAATCGATATCACAACATATATATTTCAAGGCAAACAAGAAATATCTTTTTAAAAAAATATAATCGGCTTAGATTATTGTAATATGCATGAGTCAGGTACATGTAAGATATGGAATGTGCTGATCAGATTGTTAGGATCGATTTCGGAAATGCTTTTGAATTTTTATTGGGGTCTGTCTGTGTTGCACATAACAATGAGGATTTTTGGCTGACCGCCCCACTTTTAACCTTAAAAGTGTCGCAGTTCCAACACAACATCAACAACAAAGCCAGCAATAATTACTTAATTTCGTCTTCGATTTCTGTGCAAGATATTTTGTTGGATTGATATTTTACATGAGCGACATAACAGGCAGAAATTTCATAGGTAAAAGAGATTTGGACCGAAATATCATCACGACACGGTTTATAGGCCAACAATCAAATGAATTGAAAGTAGAAAGAGAAAGCAAATGTAAGCTACTTACATCAAAATCCCGGGTGCATTTATATTGGCCGATGAAATACTTAAAATGTAAATCAATACTAAGGTTATACGGCTAAAGCCGAAAAAAACGTTATCAAAAAATCTCATCAAATACGTATATACTATTCCATCTGCATCTTTTGAACACATTACTGCATTGTAAAACCAAACTATTCCAATTTTAACAACTATGGTAATTAGTTTAGGTGTCTCAGTTTTTATAACCTTTACGGTAGTTTTAGAATGAGACGAGACACAAGAAAACCAGCAATGTGGCTGTACGCCCAGCACAGACTCAGATCAGACTGCGCATCCACCCAGTATGACTAGACCCTTCGTAAAGTGTTCAAAGGGTAGTTAAGAGTCTAAGCTACCTCCATGCGGACAGCGAAGACTCTGATCAGACTGGGCGGATGCCCAGGCTGATCTGAGTCTGCGCTGGGCGCACAACCACATTGTTGGTTTTGTCATGTCGCGGCTCAAATCTGTTTCATTGTTTCAGGAGGGGTTCTATGCGCTACACTACGCTGTTTTGCGAGAGGACATTGACGACGAGGAAAGGCATGAAATCATTGCAGCATTGTTAGAAGCTGGGGCGGACGTCAACGTCAAGACCACAGAGGTACGTTTATGAATAATGAGCAATACAAGCTGACAGATCTGTTCAGATTTGCAGGCGGTTACTAGGTGGCTAGGCCCCTTAGAACAAATTGAAAATTTGTAAATGGGGAGAGGTGGGGTGGGGGGAGGGGGCTGCTGTGTCTCGCGGAATACGTCAGTAAGTGTGGCTCAGAGAGGGATATCCGCTGCCTCTCGAGGCCTGCGGCGCATCACCTTTTTCTTTTAAGCGACACTAAAAATAAGGAGTTATATGACTTGAGAATAATTATTTATTAGAGAAAATCTAAAGCTTTTGATGAAAGAATTTCAGTTTGTAATGTCATTGAAAAATAAGCAGTTTTCCATAGTCTCGAACCAATGGCGTTATATATCTGTTACCATATAAACTAAGAGTTTATATTGATGTCTAAGAGACGTGATCATGGTTCTAAGCCCAACAGTTGGTGGTCAATAGTTGCTAAGGTAACAGATCTATGGCATCATCTCACTTATAATTTGAGAGGAATATGCTCCTCGCGAATCATAAGTGTGATGCTTCCTGAATTTCATACAGTGGAAAAGTGTGATTTTCACGAACCTATAATTCATTTAATTCATTATCTAATGAATTGATTCTGTTCGTGTTTTTTTTTTTTTTTTTTTTTTTTTTTTTTTTTTTGGGGGGGGGGGGTTGGAGTTGGGGTGCGGCTCTAAAGAGGTTTATTACAGAAATGGGCATATGTCGCACTAGATTTGGTAAAGATACATTCACATTTCAAGATCTTTTCAGTAAAATGGAGACAGTGGGAAGAGCTAATGAATGGCTATGTGCACACGTGCACTGCAATGCTGTTTATTGCTGGAATAAAATTTCGTCTCAGCAGGACAGCGCTTTACCACTGAGTTACCGGGGTTCTTTATTCTCGGACGATGCAAATATTATTTTTGTTATTCTACTCCATTCTATCCAATACCTTATACGGTCTTTTGGGCACCATAGATGACTTCGAAACGATCCCTTTCCACCTTGTCCTATTTTCAGCTACCCTAGCTGAGCTGGCAAAGTCCATCCCTGTCCACTCTTTAACATTTTCTTCCCACCTCTTCTTCTGTCTACCTCTTCTACTTTTACCTTTCACTGTGCCCTGTAGAATCGTCTTTGCTAAACCAGAAGACTTTGACATGTGGTCAAATCGTTTCTTGACCACGGTCAGGAGTTCATCATATTCTCAAATGGCTGCTTGGATTTTTCTGCGAACCGCCTCATTTTTGTTGCACTATTGGCTTTAATTACATCTGTCTTTTTCAGTCCGGAAATTCACCTCTCCATGAAGCAGCTATAATCAACCAAGCAGCCTCAGCAAAACAGTTGCTGGACACACACAAATGCAATTACAATGAAAAGAACATGGTAAGTATGACAGAGATAAGAGGGATCATCTGATGATAATTAAGTATATGAGACGGTTCAAATGAGGGGTCACAACATATTGTTTCGATGAAAAATAAGAAAAAATATCCTTAATTATCATCAAATACTACCTCTTATATAGAGTTCTAATATATGATTCAGCAGAATTAACAAATACTACCTCTTATCTAGAGCTCTAATATATGATTCAGCAGAATTAACCCGTGAATGCCTAGCGTTCCAAAAATGGGACATAGGCAAACAGTGCAGACCCAGATCAGACGCTGCGAAACGCGGCGTCTGATCAGGGTCTACACTTTTTGTCTTTGACAAAAAAATGGGTATTTCTTCTTAAAATAAAACAACAATACTAGAAATAAACTAAATCTGACACCCCTTTAATGACAAATGAACTCATCCCATATATACAGATAGAAGAGTCCACTGGGCATTAGTGGGTAAAATTTGACCCGTTTATGGCTGGTGGACTCTTCTGTCCTTATACATGGACGCGTCTATCTGTTATTTAAGGGGTGACTGGTTTAACTTAGCTGTATCATTTTTATACTGATTTAAGGGAAATTTCGCAAATAGTGTAGACCCTGATCAGAAGCCGCATTTTGCAGCGTGCGTCTGATCTTGACCTGGACTGTTTGCCTATGACCCTTTTATGGGACACTAGGCCATACATTGCAGTTTCTTGCTGCTCACAGAGACATTTAGCTCTTTTTGCCCATAAACATTTCAGATATAAGCTTTTGCCAGTAAAACGAAACTTTGAAAAGAATTCCATTTTAGCAATATAATGGCTCTACATTCAGGAACTTATTTTAAACGCAATTACACGTAGAAACAAACGAAAAAAAATGAATAAATAAAAAAGATATTAAATAAACAAATTTCCCACTGATAAGGGAGACATAAATGACATTAAGATAAAGACCAAAAAAGTAATTGTTTTAAAACAGAACAGTTTGGTTTCACAATGCAATAATGCATCCAAAAGATGCAGATGGAATGGCAAACAGTGTAGGCCCTGATCAGAATGCTCCTGTAGAAGCAGTCTGATCTGGCCTTGCACTGTTTGCTCAGACCTGTCTGTCAAAATATTTACAATTTTTACGATATTTAGAATGTCTGATTTCAGGATGGCAAAACACCATACGAGTGCGCACAAGAGGAGGGGAACCAAGAAGTAATGGATGTTATTGATAAGCACAGAGCAGCCATTCGTGACAAGCTTAAAAGAGGCGCAAAGAAAGCATCTACCTGTAATATTCTGTGATACCCCCGATAAATATTTTTAGAGAGTCAAATAAGAACAGTGATGTCTAAGGAATATTTTTCCTCATTTCTCAATGAAAGCACATGTTGTGACCCGTAATAGAACCGTGTGTGACCTCTCCTTAGAACCGTCTCGACAAGACTGTTCTAATGCGAGGCCATAACATATGTTTCTTTATGAAAACATAGGACAAAATATCCCTGAATTATATCTGTTACCTCTCTTTATCTGAAGCTCTGGTTTTCTTTTAATTTTTACGTGAAAACAATAAAAACAATTATAACAACACATGATAACATGGTAGTGAAAATATGCCAGAATGTCAGATTAAGAAATTTCCCAGCAGGCACACAAGGTTGAATCTACCTTGAATCAACCTTGATTTGATTCAACGTTGTGACGTTGAATCAATGTTGGTGCTAGATTGATTTAACCTTGTGTGCTCAGTGGTCATCGAGAAATTTACATGTGGATGAAACGCTTTTATTTGTAGCCCTGTCGGCAAATAGAGTTTTCATGTGATTTGAGAGTTGTTAGAAATATGCATATACCACATTTATTGCTAGTGCTATTTGACTTCCGTATCTTATGTCCGGTCAGGCTTAAACGATTCACGAGTTTGAATCTAACCGAAGTTGTGGTTCTTTTCAAGTCTTTGGTTTATTTTATCCTCATCATCATTAATCAATATTGCCAGTCAGCTCGAAATAAATGTGATATAGTTGAAAAGGCCATATTATACATTACATCCATTCATTCAATCCATCCATCCAGCCAGCCAGCCAGCCATTAAATTCCTTCATTCATCCATCCATTAAATTATTCCTTCCGTCCATCTATCCATCTTTCTGTCCATCCTTTCATCCGTATTTTAGGCATATAACTTGTTTAAAAGCATGTCTACTAGTTGTTTAAAAACAATTATCCGTCCATCCCTTTTTCCGCTACTATATTTCTAAAACAAATATCCGTCCATGTGTATCTTACGCATTAAATACCGTATACGTGATAATTTTCGTGATGTCCAATTTTTCGCGATATTTAGCGGTCACCAAGAAACCGCGAATATTAAAATCACGAAATAAGTTCCTGTTTCTTACAAAGATCATCAGTAGACACAGCGTCAATATACATTGTATTTTGTTTCTGTTTGCTTCGGTAAATTCTGGTACTTTTCATTTGAGCCATTTCTTTCATTAACCTGCGGCCTGCCGCAGGTTAATGAAAGAAATGGCTCAATTGAAAATGAAGCTATTTGGCTTTTTTGCGCATATTGCTTTCCGCGAAAATTACAAACCGCGAAAACTTATGTTTCTGATTTTGCCAATAAACCGCGAAAATTTGAACCCACGAAAATTACCGCGTATACGGTATTTTTTGAAAGCAACTTACTGTAACTTAGTGTAACCTCGACACCAATTCAAGCAATTTCTACTTCTGTGGGTGCATCTTGATTTGCTTGTCTATATCCGCTTTCGTAGTCCATCCGGAAGCATGCGGCGGTAAATTTTCATGGGTGTTGTCTCCAATTCTCCAATGTAAAATTTAGACGACTTTTATATTAGCTGAGGGAGGGTGCCCTTTCTACAGTCTCTGGTAATGAATTCCAAGCATCCACTATCCTGTTGCTAAAACTCTGATGTCTGGTTTTCAATCGTGTTCTTGGTTTGAAAAGCTTCAGTCTTGTAGTTGAATGACTCGCCAATGTGAATAGTTGGTCCGTTTCTATCTTGTCTATTCCATTTAATATCTTATATACTTGGACCATGTCTACTCTTACTCGCCTATATTCAAGAGTTGGCAATCCTAGTTCTTTTAATCTATTGACTTATACTTTTGACTAAACGGGTTGCCCTACGCTGTAATTGTGATTTTGTCCTTCTTGTATATTGGTGTCCATATTTGCGAGGCATATTCCAAATGAGGGCGAACCAGTGCCTTATATTTTAAGAACATTTCAGAATCTAAATATGTTAAGGTCCTGAAGATGATTCCAATTTTTCGGTTTGCAATATTCACTTTTGATATGATGTGTTCTCTTGTCTACTATAACTCCTAGGTCTCCTTTTCAATATCTATCTGTTGGCCCGCTTTCTCCATTCATGGTGTTAGTACCAGTTGTATTACGTTTTCCAACGTGCAGATGGTGGCATTTCTGTTTGTTGAAGAACATTTCCCAAGCAGATTTATAAACAATGTCTGCAAAAATTCCTTAATGTGTATGAAAATAGTACAAGGTAAATTTCTGACAGGGCCGCTACTTTAAGATTGAAGAGTTTTTTCTCTGGATGAGAGAAGTCATTCCTAAAGTAACTCTACTGGAGAAGGGAGTCACTAATTTTTGTACACAGCAGTCGACTCTCAATATCTTAAAGTCGAAGTCATCTCAAACTACTGATATTTCAAAAGTAAATTTTCTGGTCCCGTCTTAGCCGTCTCATCTGGCGTCCATAAATTGTCCATTCGGTGTGCAGTCTGATCTGAGCCTTTTTCTGTTTTTAGATACATGTATCTATAGGTAGTTTTAGGCACCTCAGCTATCATAAACTTTAAGATGTGTAGGATAAAAGATAAAAGTAAGTGTTTTAAAGTCGCTTCTTAACATGGTGTTTTATCTAATTTTGGTTAGAATTTATTTAATTACGTCATAATCAACTATTTTTATGACATTTCGGTAAATAATCTGTATGTATTTTCAGTTATTGTAAAATATGTTTTTTCTGCTACTTTTTTGTATTAGAGGAAAAATATTAAATGAGAATGCTTATTGCAGAGCTGAGCGAGTATTTACCTTTCTGTTGTACCCCGGTAAGAAGCGTGGGTTGGCTTCCGTTTGAGCCTTAATAAAAACAAGTAGCCTAAGGGCAACGACCGTTCACCTGAGTTATAAAATGTAAGCTTCCAGCTCAGGTAAGCTAATAAACAGGCTGCAATTCTATAGGATTTGATGACCCCATGGGGTGTGGCAAGTTTGGACCCAAGGGGCTTGATTCGCAGGATTTATGTAGAGGACCACTATACACTGCTACATATTAAATACATAAGCTCTTGGCCTTATGGTTTTATAGAAGATTTTTGAAGGTTCTCTAGCTATATAGCTCTATATAAACAAACAACCCCCTGGGGTGTGGGCAGTTTGGACCTCAGGTGCTTGATTTGCAGAATTTATGCCGGGGATCACTAGACATTGCTGCATACTAAATATGTAAGCTCTGGGCTTCATGGTTTCAGAGACAAATATTTTTGAAGTCTTTCCCATTATAAGTCTATGGGAGCAGCATGGCCAATTTGGACCCCAGGGGGGACATGGTTGGCAGGATTTAAGTTGGAGACCACTAAACGTTGCTTCATATGTACTAAAGAAGTTAGCTCTGGGCCTCATGGTTTCAGAGAAGAAGATTTTTTAAGATTTTCCCATTGTTAGTCTATGGGAACAAATGACCCCCGAGGCATGGCCAGTTTGGACCCCAGGGGCATGGTTGGCTGGATTTATGTAGGGGACCACCAGACATTGCTACTTGCTACATATATGAGCTCTTGGCCTCATGCTTACAGAGAAGAAGATTTTTTAAAATTTCCCATTGTTAGTCTACGGGAGCTTATGACCCCTTGGGCGTGGCCAATTTGCACCGTAGGGTCATGGTTGGTATGATTTAAGTAGTGGACCACTAGACATTGCTACATGCTACATATATATGCTCTGGGCCTCATGGTTTCAAAGAAGAAGATTTTTCCAGATTTTCTCATTGTAAGTCTATGGGAGCTTATGACTCCCAGGGTGTGGCCAATTTGGCAGGATTTATGTAGAGGACTACTAGACATTGCTTCCTGGCAGTTCCTGTTACATATTTAAGCTCTGGGCCTCATGGTTTCAGAGAAGAAGATTCTTTTAAGATTCTCTTTGTAAGCCTATGGGAGCTAATTACCACCTGGGCGTGGCCAATTTGGGCCCCAGGGGCATGGCTGGCAGGATTCATGTAGGGAACCACTAGACAGTGCTACATACTAAATATATAAGCTCTGGGCCTCATGGTTTCAGAGAAGAAGATTTTTGAAGTTTTTCCCATTTGGTGTCTATGGGAGCTTATGACCCCTGAGGAGTGGCCAGTTTGGACCCCAGGGGCTTGGTTGGGAGGATTTATGTAGGGGACCACTAAACATTGCTATATACTATATATATAAGCTCTGGGCCTCATGGTTCAAGATAAGAAGATTTTTGAAGGTTCTTAAGCTATATATAAACAAATGACCCCCTGGGGCATGGCAATTTGAGCCCCAGGGGCATGGGTGGCAGGATTTTAGTAGGGGATCACTAGACATTGATACTTGCTCTATATATATATAAGCTATGTGCCTCATGGTTTCAGAGAAGAAGATTTTTTAACATTTTCCCATTGTAAGTCTATGGGAGCTGATGACCCCCGGGGCGTGGCCAATTTGCATTCAAGGGGCATGGTTGGCAGAATTCATATAGGGGACCACTAGACATTGATACATACTAAATACGTAGGCTCTGGGCCTCATGGTTTCAGAGAAGAAGATTTTTTAAGATTTTCCCATTGTTAATGACCCCAGGGGCGTGGCCAATTTGGGCCCCAGGGACAGGGTTGGCAGGATTATGTAGGGGACCACTAGACATTGGTACCTACTAAATATGTAACCACTGGGCATCATGGTTTCAGAGAAGAAAATTTTTTAAGATTTTCCCATTGCAAGTCTATGGGAGCTAATGACCCCCGGGGCGTGGCCAATTTGGGCCCCAGGGGCATGGTTGGCAGGATTTATGTTGGGGATCACTAGACATTGGTACATACAAAATATGTAAGCTCTGGGCCTCATGGTTTCAGAGAATAAGATTTTTGAAGTTTTCTCCATTATAAGTCTATGGGAGCTATATGTTGCCATGGCAACCAGAGTTCCAGCTCAATCTGCCCTTAAACTAAATGCAGTCAATCCCCCACCCAAACAATGCTACACATAAAATTTGATCAAGATTGGCCAGCTGGTATAGGAGATATTGGTGTTTAAAAGTGTGGACGACGACGGACGACAGACGACGGACTACGGACCATGGCTATACTATAAGCTCACCTTGACAGGTGAGCTAAAAACCAGGGACCGTATTCATAAAGCCACTTAAGTCGTTGCTATGCGGTTGCTAAGGCTAAATATCTATAAAGGAGATTCCCTACAACTATAAAATTTGGTCTGGAGGAACAGTCTTTGTAAGACTGTTCCTTCAGAGCAAATTTCATAGTTGTAGGGAATCTCCTTCAAAGAAATTTAGCCTTAGCAACAGCATAGCAACCACTTAAGTCGTTTTATAAATACGGCCCCAGAGGACCAATGGTCCTGTAGCTCACCTGACACCTTCTGTCAACAACCACAATTTGTCATTTCGCTCATTTGTTACAAATTTGAAACCAGTACCTTAAAATGTGTGCATATTTATGTCCCCCCACCAAAGGTGAGGGGGGACATATTGTTTTCAGTGCGGTTCCCGGGCGTCGGCGTCAGCGTCGGCGTCGGCGTGACAGTTTCTTGTGTGAGCGATATCTCTTGAACCAATGGATGGAATTTCACCAAACTTGCATGGATACATCATTGGGACAAGCTTAAGAGCTGATTAGATTTTGGTGACCTTGACCTCATTTTCAAGGTCACTGGAGGACTTAGATGACAATTTTATGTATCCACTTTGCGTGCATGATATCTCTTGAACCAATGGATGGAATTTCACCAACCTTTCATGGATACGTCATAGGGACAAGTTTAAGAGCTGATTATATTTAGGTGACCTTGACCTCATTTTCAAGGTCAGTGGAGGAGTTAGATGACAATTTCATGTACCCATGTTATCTCCTAAACCAATGGATGGAATTTCACCAAACTTGCATGGATACATTATTGGGACAAGTTTAAGAGCTCATTAGATTTTAGTGACCTTGACCTTATTTTCAAGGTCACTGGAGGACTTAGATGAGAATTTCTTGTATCCACTATATCTCCTGAACCAATGGATAGAATTTCATCAAACTTGCATGGCTACATCATTGGGGCAAGTTTAAGAGCTAATTAGATTTTGATGACCTTGACCTCATTTTCAAGGTCACTGAAGGACTCGGATGACAATTTCTTGTACCCACTATATCTCCTGAACCAATGGATGGAATTTCACTAAACTTGCACGGATAAAGCATGGGACATGTTTAAAGGCTGATTAGATTCTGATAGAATTTGAATACATCACTGGGACTAGCTTAAGAGCTGATCAGATTCTGGTGACCTTGACCTCATTTTCAAGGTCACTGGAGGACTTCATTATAGGGGATGGAAAATGGGCTGGTGGGGGGACATCAGTTTTTCTCTGAAAAACATTTCTAGTTTAATTTTAAAATCTCAGTGACCTTGAGCAAAGTTAAAAAAAAATGACCTTAACCGTTGATGACCTTGTTTTCATGTATTCATTTAGTTAACCATATTTTCCAATTATTATATCTAGGCTTAGAAAAATTCCGTAACATCCACTGTTTAAGCATTTTCCCACATAAATGCATAACATACCAAACTTGACCTTGCCATAAATTAGGTCAACGTCAATGCGCCGTCATGATTTGTACAAGCTATAATGGGCCCGGGTTCTCAATGCTACATACCATGCCACGAGGTCATTGCCTTTGGTTCTGGAGAAGTAGATTTTTGAAGGAGTTTTACCATATATGGGCATGTCGTAGACTTGAATGGTTTCTGAGATATCCACTGCTTAAGCATTTTCCTAGGCATCAAAATCGACATTGCCATAAATTAGGTCACAGTCAATGCACAGTCCTGATTGTATAAATTATGATGAGCCCAACTTCCAAATGCTACATACCAAGTTTCAAGGTCATAGGCATTTTAGTTCTGGAGAAGAAGATTTTTGAATGGGTTTCATCATATATGGACATGGCGGCCATCTTGGTCATGTGACCCAGATCCTAGTAACAAACTTTCGTTCCCCCATCCCACTAAGACTCCATATGAAATTTGGCTTCAATCGGGGAAGTGGTTTAGGAGGAGAAGATGTTTGAAAATCTTTACAACAGATGGACGAGCTGACAGAATGACCTTGACCTTTAGTGACAATATCTTCATCTGGTCATTCTTTTAACCATATATTCCAAATATTGTACAGTACACTTGAATGGTTTCTGAAAAATCCACTGTTTAAGCATTTTCCCATATAAAAGCCTAACAAACCAAAGTTGACAGTGTCATAAATTAGGGCAAGGTCAATGCACAGTCATCATTTGTATAAACTATGATGGGCCCGAGTGCCCAATGCTACGTACCAAGTTTCAAGGTCATAGGCCTTCTGGTTCTGAAGAAAGAAGATATTTGAAAGGTTTTACTATATAATGGCGTGGTGGCCATCTTGGTCATGTGACCCGGATACCCAGAACAAACTTTCGTTCCCCCATCCCACTGAGACTCCACATGAAATTTGGCTACAATCAGCCCAGTGGTTTCTGAGGAGAAGATGTTTGAAATCCTGATGACGGACGGGTTGACAGAATGACCTTGACCTTTAGCGATATAATATCTTCAGCTGTTCATTTAGTTGAACATATATACCAAATATTGTGCCTAAGACTGAAATTGTTTCTGAGAAATCCACTGTTTAGGCGTTTTACCATAAAAAGCTTAAGGTACCGAAGTGGACCGTGTCATAAATTAGGTCAAGGTCACCGCACGGTCATCATTTCTACAAAGTATGATGGGCCTGAATGCCCAATGCAACATACCAAGTTTCAAGGTCATAGGCCTTTTGGTTCTGAAGTTCAGAAGAAGATTTTTGAAGGGTTTTTACCATATATGGGCGTTGCGGCCATCTTGGTCACGTAACCTCGATACCCCGAAGAAACTTTCGTTCCCCCAACCTAGGTAGGCTCCATATGAAATTTGACTTCAATCGGCCTAATGGTTTCAGAGGGGAGATGTTTAAAAATCTTAACAACGGACGGGCTGACAGAATGACCTTGACATTTAGTGACATCTTCAGCTTTTCATGTAGTTGACCGTATATAGCAAATATTGTACCTTAGACTTAAATAGTTTCTGAGAAATCAACTGTTTGAGCGTTTTTCCATATAAAAGCCTAAGGTACCAAAGCTGACCTTGTCATAAATTAGGTCAAGGTCACCGCACGGTCATCGTTTGTACAATCTATAATGGGTTCGAAAGCCCAATGCAATATACCAAGTCTCAAGGTCATAGGCCTTTTGGTTCTGAAGAAGAAGATTTTTGAAGGGTTTTTACCATATATGGGCGTGGCGGCCATCTTGGTCATGTAACCTCGATACCCCTAACAAACTTTCGTTCCCCTAACCTAGGTAGGCTCCATATGAAATTTGACCTCAATCGGCCTAACGGTTTCAGAGGAGAAGATGTTTGAAAATCTTGACAATGGACGGGCTGACAGAATGACCTTGACCTTTAGTGACATTATATCTTCACCTGTTCATTTAGTTGACCGTATATACCAAATATTGTACCTTAGACTTAAATAATTTCTGAGAAATCAACTGTTTAAGCGTTTTCCCATATAAAAGCCTAAGGTACCGAAGTTGACCTTGTCCTAAATTAGGTCAAGGTCACCGCACGGTCATCGTTTGTATAAACTATAATGTGCGTGTATGCCCAATGCTACATACCAAGTTTCCCGGTCATAGGCCTTTTGGTTCTGGAGTAGAAGATTTTTGAAGGGTTTTTACCATATATGGGCGTGGCGGCCATCTTGGTCATGTAACCCGAATACCCCCAATAATCTTTTGTTCCCCTAACCAAGGTAGGCTCCGTATGAAATTTGACTTCAATCGGCCCAGTGGTTTCAGAGGAGAAGATATTTGAAAATCTTGACGACGGATGGGCTGACAGTATGACCTTGACCTTTATCGACATAATATCTTCAGCTGTTCATTTAGATGACCATATATACCTAATATTGTACCTTAGACTTAAGCAGTTTCTGAGATATCCACTATTTAGGCTTTTCTCATATAAAAGCCTAAGGATCCGAAGTTGACCGTGTCATAAATTAGGTCAAGGTCACCGCACGGTCATCATTTGTACAAACTATAATGAGCCCGAATGCCCGATGCTACATACCAAGTTTCAAGGTCTTATGTCCTTTTGATTCTGGAGAAGAAGATTTTTGAAGGATTTTTACAATATATGGACGTGGCGGCCATCTTGGTCATGTGACCCGGATTCCCACAATAATCTTTCGTTCCCCCAACCTAGGTAGGGTCCATATGAAATTTGAATTCACACGGCCCAGTGGTTTCAGAGGAGAAGATATTTGAAAATCTTGACGAAGGAAGGGCTGACAGAAGTACCTTGGCCTTTAGTGACATAATGTCTTCAGCTGTTCATTTAGTTGACCATATATACCAAATATTGTACATTAGACTTAAATAATTTCTGAGAAATCCACTGTTTAGGCGGTTTCCCATATAAAAGCCCAAGCTTCCGAAGTGGACCGTGTCATAAATAAGGTCAAGGTCACCGCACTGTCGTCATTTGTATAAACGTTGATGGGTCTACATACCAAGTTTCAAGTCATTGGCCTTTTGGGTCTGGAGAAGAAGACTTTTGAAGGGTTTTTAACATATATGGGCGTGGCGGCCATCTTGGCCATGTGACCCAGACCCGGGGTATAAACTTTCGTTCCCGTACCCCACTGAGACTCCATATGGAATTTGGCTTCAATCGGCCCAGTGCTTTCAGAGAAGAAGATGTTTGAAAATCTTGACGACGGATGGACCGACGGAATGACCTTGACCTCTTGTGACATACTATCTTCATTTGCTCATTTTGTTGACCATGTTTACCTAGTATTGTACCTTAGACTAAAACTGTTTCTGAGAAATCCACTGTTTAAGCATGTTCCGATTTTAAAGCATAACGTACCAAATTTGACCATGTCATAAATTAGGTCAAGGTCACCGCACTGTCATCATTTGTATAAAGTATGATGGGCCTGAGTGCCCGATGCAATATACCAAGTTTCAAGGTCATAGGCCTTTTGGTTCTGAAGAAGAAGATTTTTGAAGGGTTTTTACCATATATGGGCGTGACGGCCATCTTGGTCATGTAACCTCGATACCCCGAACAATCTTTCGTCCCCCCAACCTACGTAGGCTCCATATGAAATATGATTTCAATCGGCCTAATGGTTTCAGAGGAGAATATGTTTGAAAAGCTTGACAACGGACGGGCTGACAGAATGACCTTGAACTTTAGTGACATAATATCTTCAGCTGTTCATTTAGTTGACCATATATACCAAATATTGTACATTAGACTTAAATAGTTTCTGAGAAATCAACTGTTTAAGCGTTTTCCCATATAAAAGCCTAAGGTACCGAAGCTGACCCTGTCATAAATTAGGTCAAGGTCACTGCACGGTCGTCGTTTGTACAAACTATAATAGGTCCGAATGTCCAATGCTACATACCAAGTTTCCGCAGGGTCATATGCCTTTTGGTTCTGGAGAAGAAGATTTCTGAAGGGATTTTACCATATATGGGCATGGCGGCCATCTTGGTCATGTGACCCGGACATCCAGAACAAACTTTCGTTCCCCCAACCTAGGTAGGCTCCATATGAAATTTGACTTCAATAAGCCCAGTGGTTTCAGAGAAGAAGATGTTTGAAAATCTTGACGACGGATGGGCTGACAGAATGACCTTGACCTTTAGTGACATAATATAATCCTCGCCAAAAGTATAGAATAATTATTTGTGAAGTTAGCAGCAGAAATAATTGATAAAGGGGACTTCTATAAGTAAAAAAAATGTGTGTTTTTGGATCCTATTCGAAGCAGTAATGTACAATGAAAACACCTACACACTGGATTTTTGAAACCCTTCAGCTGTTTGGATACACACTGACAAAAGTTAAGACCACTGTAATTAAAGTACAATTTTTGACACTTTTTAAAAGTGTGTCCAAAACGTCATCAGTTTTATTTTTTCACACACCAAATTACCATAGTTTGTAGACTACATGTTAAATCGTAACTTGCTACATTGATTGTGCCTCAGTCATTTCTAAATCAGACATAAAAGAAACTCTTGTCAATACTTGTATTCTTAATCATTAACAATGCATTTTTCTGATGAAGTCTTATCATTTTTGTCATAGTGAAAAGCGTCAGTCTTTGATACTGTCACTTCAAATTTTATGTGTAACATACTTGTTCCGTGGTCTCCTGTCTGACGTGCGACATTTTTTCCTGACACGATATTTTATATGCAGAAAATAAAAGATAAAAAACTATTATTTTACACAAAAATGTCAACCCGCCAAAACTCTTATTCCTGATAATTTTGGACAAAAATGTCATGAGGCATATACTTAAGTATCCTATCTTTCCAAATCCATAAATTATATCGTTGTTTTACAGTTTGTTAATTTTCTGCAGAATTTGTAATAAAGGTACCATAGAGCTGAAATATGCTAAACTTTTGGCGAGGAGTATATCTTCAGCTGTTCATTTAGATGACCATATATACCAAATATTGTACCTTAGACTTAAATAGTTCCTGAGATATCCGCTATTTAGCCGTTTTCTCATATAAAAGCCTAAGGAACCGAAGTTGACCGTGTCATAAATTAGGGCAAGGTCACCGCACGGTCATCATTTGTATAAACTATGATGAGCCCGAATGCCCGATGCTACATACCAAGTTTCAAGGTCATAGGCCTTTTGGTTCTGGAGAAGAAGATTTTTGAAGGGGTTTTAACATACATAGGGAACTTTATGCTTCAATACGGCGGAAATTACCGATAGCGACTTACGGGTTTATCCGAGAGCTAACCTGTTTAAATTCTGTCCAGTGCTATATGCAATTACATAGGAATACAATGTAAAATGTTAAATTAAATACATTTATGATAGTACGACAATTTTTTATAAGTTATGAACATAAACTTCAGTCTTTGTCCGTTAATATGGTGTGAAAATATATAAAATAACTTCATGTTTTGATACTTCCATCGGCTTTTGAAGTTTGAAGCCTCAATCACTTGAAATTATATACGAATCATGTCGAAAATGCCACAGAGGCTATGTTCAGCCTAAAATTTGAAAATGATCTAATTTTCTATAAAACTTTTATAAGTTATCACCATCGAGAGATTTTAATAAGGTTTACATTGATGTAATTCATTATAAAATAAGTACACTATAAGTATCTTCCATTGATCTCTAAACATACAAAAAGTCGTGTTTCGATAAAACCTCGCTCATAATTATGTCTCAAATAGTCTAAGTCCAAATCCGCCTATATTGCGTAAAGGCTAACACCACATGCTTTCTTGGTACTCGTGTTTTGTTTATATACTTCGTGTGTGCTTTTTATGATCTGCATGTAATTAAGAAAGGAACAATATTTATATAGTCTGATTAAGAAAGAAAGAAAGATCGGATGAAAGAAGAACGCAAGAAAGGAAAAAAGAGAAAGAAGTCAATAAACTCTTAAACGTGACAATCAAACGTGAAAAAAAAAACAAAAAAAAAAAAAAAAAAAAAAAAAAAAAAGGTTAATCGGCTAATTGTAGTTTTTTTTGTTTTTTTTTAAATTCTTAAGAAGCTAAAAATCAACTATGAAAACAAATAATTACATATCTTATGGTATTATGGTAATGTTAATGTAATGTTATTAGATAGATAGATAGATACTTTATTGATACAATAAGCCTAAAAGGCCCATGAGTATATAAACATACAACATACATTTTAACAAAACCAGGATAGCAGGCTCATAAAAGCATTATAATATACATTATTAACAAACCCAAATGCGTGAGAAAGCTTGACATCATTCCAGTCCTATTTTAATAACAACTAGACGGAAAATACCTAGCTGAAATGTGCCATCCGCACCTCGGGAAGCTGCCAATTCCAACGGTGGGACCTGGTGGCACAGGAACATGTGGCGGAGCCAATGTCCAGACAAGCATGTTCCTGCTTCCAGTACCCGTCACTGACCTATCATGAACTACTGCTGGGCCCGGTGGCACAGGGACATGTGGCGGAGCCAATGTCCAGACAAGCATGTACCTGTTTCCGGTCCAGCAATACTTCATAAGAGACACGAATGGAACACCTCAGGCCCAACATTCATTTCAGACAGCTGGGAGAGCTGCAATTTATATATTAACTTAATCTTCACATTTAAACGGATAAACACCGTGATACATACGCCGCAATTAATTATGGAAAGTACACACATTCGTATCGTGCATGTAAATAATTTCTTTACCACTTCCCACCCAGAAGGTCACCATTATTTTTTTCAGCTTTAAAACCAAACCAAACCACTAATAAACCATCTTAAACATATCCCCTTATATGAAAACCATTTCATTGCGCGCTTGAAAAGCTTTTTCAATAAAAGTGCTCAGATTTTTTAATACTTTAGTATTTTCTGATGTAAATAATTCTATGAATTTAGGCATGTTGGGTCTCTTCCAATAATATTTTTGTATATACTGTTTTCGTAGCTCTTTAAAACCTACACATTCTAACACAAAATGATACTCGTCTTCTAAAATATTGCAAATTCTACATTTCCTGTTACCGAGTGGAATTTTATTTGGCTTTGGTAATGTATTAGTTATCAGTTATTATATAATTTCTAGTGTTTGTGCTAACAGTTTTGATTGAAATTTATTCGAGTGTGGTGGGGCGTATTTATCAAAGAAATCGAAATATGTTTTGTTTATCACAGGGTAGGATCTTAGAAGATTTTTATTGACTAGCTAACTGGCAGATTTGTTCATTTATTATTAGGAGACATGTATTGCTCTCTTTAGATATTACACTGTTGACTGTAAGAAACTAAATCATGATGAAGATATCCTCGTAACGTTGTGTAAGGAGCGCTTACTATAGCATAGTACGCATAGCTAAGGAAAAATGCTATGTAACATTAGTAACATTTTTTTTATGTTTCACTTTATTAGTAATATTTCTTTTCATAATGAAATTTTGTCCCTTTAATATATGACTGTTTTAAGTGAAGCTAGAAAGGATTATTTAAAAGATAAAAAAAATGTGTTATTTTTTGTATTTCTGCTAAAATGAGTACTTACGTAATAAGCCTGTGCATCTGCGCAATGTTATCAGCGTCTGATATGTGCAAAATGATAAGACCAAACAGAGTCTGAACGGTTTGCGCAAGCTGATCGGAATGCGTTGATAATACGCTATGTATACAGTATAAGTAACATGTTTATTACGCGTGCATTAATCGATTATCGATCATAAAATCCGATATTTCCTCCTATCAGTTATAGTAATTGTCATCTCATTAAAGTTTGAAATGAACTCATCATGAAATAACTAAAGATAAATGCTAAGAAATATAAAGCTGCAACATTCAATTTATGGAATTAGTTGTTCACAGTTTCGGGCATGACTTACAATATATATTTAAGTTTAAACAATATAGATTGATCAATATGCAAACTGACTCACACCAGCTTATGCACTTGCGAAGCACTGGTCTGAGTTTATGATCAGTTAATAATTTTTGTTTTTGTCAATTTTAGTATTAGTTTGTATAACCTTACCCGTTTCTGCACAAACCGAACTGATCCGAATTTCTGATCAAATATTTTAAACATGTGTGATCAAATCAGGCTGTGCCTGTGCGCAAACCATTTAAAATTGGCTAGCTGATCCCATGTTGTAATTAAATTTAGTCTGGTCATTTTTTATAATTTTCCTCATACGAGCCGCGACACGATAAACAGCAAAGTGGAATGTGCACCCAGCGAAGACGCAGATCAGCCTAAGCAGCCACCCAGTCTTTGCTGTGCGATTAAAGGGTAGCTAATACTCTGAGCTACCTCCATGCCGATATTGAAGCCTCTGATTAGATTAGGCGGATATCCAAGCTGATCTGAGTATTCGCTGGGCGCACATGCAGCTGTGTTTTGTCATGTCACGGCTCATTTAATTGTTCGCTAAAGTTAACGACTGAGAAGCCTACTGAGCCGCTGTTGTCGACACGCCATCTGTCTGAAGGTGTGAAATTCGGTCACATGTCTTGTCAAAACAATGCAATTTCAAAATTAACACTCGCTAACGGCAAAGAAAGTCAGAAATCGATTTTCAGTCCGATATATATTAAAGATCGTCTTCTAATGATTTTTTAACCGTATAAAAATAGTAATTTAAGCAGCGTCGCAACAAAACGAACACAGTCCCATAGCGCCCTGCGAAGTCTTAGATCAGCCTGGGCAGGATAACCAATGGGCTAAGCTACTTCTTCGCTGACAGAGAAGAATCTGATCAGACTGGACAGATTCCCACGCTGATCTGAGTGTTCGCAGGGCGCACATGCCATTTTGTTTGTTTTGTCGTGTCGATTTTTGTTTTGTTTTGTTCGCAGAAAAAGGCAACTTTTAAATACTAATCGTTAATGTTTAGCAGCTTAGCCGAAAGCCGAAAGACGGCATTTGCATAAAACTTTTGAAAAGTTTTGTCAAAACAGAAAGTCAAAAGTTGTCGTTGCTGTTGAGTGGTGGTTTAACGTCCCAGAAAATAATATTTTAGTCATGTCGCGATAATGCCTCTGAATTTGTAGGACTGCTAGAATAACTCGGCCTGCTATACATGACACTCAGGTCTAGCAGCCGCTGCCGCAGAAGCATCAGGCAGCCAATATATATTTCGCGAGCCCCAGTGGGCGGGGCAATAGAAAGAAAAATGATAAGAAAAGGAAAACAAAGAAAAAAAAACGCGGGTGGATGGGTGTCTGTATCAGGCTTAATCTTTCCATTAAGCTGAGAACGTCAAAGAGGGATCGAAATATCATAATTTATTATAAGTATTATTGTTTTATGTTTTTGTTGTCAGAAACTAAAACGACCAATAATCAGATCTATTTTTCTCGCCAATCCTTACGAAATTGACCTTAATATGTGAAAAAAGAGACTTATTACAACAAAAGTGAGCAAGTGAGAAAAGTCAATTGATTTGATATGAGAACAAGAAAACCCATATTGTTAAAAAAAATAAAAATGTTTCCATCAGCTCCTTCGTATTGTTATTATGCTGATAAAATACCAAACACAGTGATGACAAAGAAGTTCAACAGATGTACAGATCCGGGGATATGGACAACGATATGACATTCCTAATATCGATTAATACCTATCGCTTCGCGGGTCGAAGGGAAATAACTGCATTCACACTTAAACTCGCTCCAGGTAACAGGTAACCGATTACACTACTTAGCGTGCCTTGAAGAATTAAGTGTCAGATGTATGGGCGTGGCGGCCATCTTGGTCATGTAACCCGGATACCCCCAAAAATCTCTCGTTCTCCCAACTTAGGTAGGCGCCATATGAAATTTGACTTCACTCGGCCCAGTGGTTTCAGAGGAGAAGATATTTGAAAATCTTGACGACGGAAGGGCTGACAGAATTACCTTGGCCTTTAGTGACATAATATCTTCAACCGGTTATTAAGTTGACCATATATACCAAATATTTTACCTTAGACTTAAATAATTTCTGAGAAATCCACTGTTCAGTCGTTTTCCCATACAAAAGCCTAAGGTACCGATATAGACCGTGTCATAAATTAGGTCAAGGTCACCGCACTGTCATCATTTGTATAAACTATGATGGGCCTGAATGCCCGATGCTACAAACCAAGTTTCAAGGTCATAGGCCTTTTGGTTCTGGAGAAGAAGATTTTTGAAGGGTTTTTAACATATATGGGCGTGGCGGCCATCTTGGTCATGTGACCCAGACCCGGGGTATAAACTTTCGTTCCCCTACCTCACTGAGACTACATATGAAATTTGGCTTCAATCGGCCCAGAGGTTTCAGAGAAGAGGATGTTTGAAAATCTTGACGACGGATGGACCGACGGAATGACCTTGACCTCTAGTGACATACTATCTTCATTTGCTCATTTTGTTGACCATGTATACCAAGTATTGTACCTTAGACTTAAAATGTGTCTGAGAAATCCACTGTTTAAGCATGTTCCCATATAAAAGCCTAACGTACCAAAGTTGACCATGTCATAAATTAGGTCAAGGTCGCTGCAAGGTCATCATTTCCATAAACTATGATGGGTCCGCATGCCCGATGCTACATATAAGTTTCAAGGTCATAGGCCTTTTGGTTCTGGAGAAGATTTTTAAAAGGTTTTTGCCCTATATGGAAGTGGCGGCCATCTTGATCATGTGACCCAGATACCCGGAACAAACTTTTGTTCCCCCGACCTAGGTAGGCTCCATATGAAATATGGCTTCAATCAGCCCAGTGGTTTCAGAGGAGAAGATGTTTGAAAATGTTGACGACGGACGGACGGACGGACGGACGGCGGAAGCCTGGCTATACTATAAACTCACGTATGAGCCTCAAGGCTCAGGTTAGCTAAAAGTAAATAAATAAAACGTGTCTATAGGGTAAAGTCGGGTAAATTCGGACAACGGGTAAATTCTGACATTGGCATTGTTTCCTTTATATGTCATTTGTTTGGAATTAAAACAAAATTAACTGGGCAAGCAGTGAAAATCCTGATTAGGGGGGCTCATTATGAGCCATCTTATCTGGATTTTCACTGTTTGCAGTGGTATGTTCGAATTTACCCGCTGTCCGAAGTTACCCGACTCGACCCTAGTTGTACAAGTACATATTCTAGCCAATAGTTCTAACAGGACACTTACATTTTATCGATTTTCTTCAAAAACCTCAAACAATCTTACAGCTGAAAACATATTTTGACTTTTAAACAGAACTAAATCATTAAAATGGAACAAAAATAAATAGCCGTATACCGCCCAACCTGGTCACAAGACAGATGCCGAATCTGGTCGCATCTTCATTATAAATTAACATGACATGCACAGATGTGTGGATGTGTCTGAAACGTGTTTGAATAAATCATAAAGCCAAAAAATTAAATTTTTTGTTCTACAAATTATGTTTGGTTTAAATTACGGAAATATGAATAGCTGAACATCAGCGTCAAACATAGACACAGGGGCCTAGCTGCATTTGTTTGCTTAATAATTTTGATTGATTGGGTGCATATTTTATCGTTATTATAAATTTCTGCCGTTATATTAAGCGCAACAACAACTTGTTCAGTTTTTGATGACAAGTATCTTCTAATTATGCGATATCCAAATCACCCAAAAAAGTGTGAAATACTGTCGGCGGTGGCAACGTATTACATGCTCCATTAATTGCGTTTATTGTCAATTGATGAGTGATAGTGTTTGTCAAACCATCTGATAATTAGCAAAACAACATGACACAAGACGATTTACACGCTAATTTGGGAGATTATTTCATCTCATGAATATTAAGTTTCACTTATTTATTTTGTTTCCCTGGTAAAATTTCAGCCTCTTACATGAATGTTTTTCCTTTAGTTCAGACTTCATTAAATTAAGCAAAAAAAAAAAAAAAAAAAAAAAACAAAACAGAAAGCATGTTTCAATAAATTAATGAATAAATAAATAAGTGATCGGTATTTGATCTCTTAATTTCGAATTAATCCGCTTCGCGACTTGACTTTTGTATTAGACGTACACCTTTTCTGAGTTTTCTGCGTATCTTTTGACGTGTTTTTTTGCAATTTATTATTTAGATACAAGTATTTATAATATTAGCTTTAAATCACTGTGGAAAATAAAAAAAAGTAAATAAGGCATCATTAGGAAAAAAAGAAATGTGAATAAAGATGATTTAAACAATTATTTTCAGTCATTATGTAGGAAGTATCAATGGCGTAAAATCCTTTTGCCCCCTCAGTGTAAAGCCTCGCCTATTATCGGGAAATAACGCGTCACGTGAGCGGTATATGCATGCACAGAAAAATGTGAAAAAGGTCTATTTACATATCCAAATAGTCATATATGTAAGTCAATTTAGCCATCAAACGGTATGACAAAAGTCTTAACGTTACATCCAGGATGCGCCAATAGACGCAAGTATCCCCAGTTTTGAAATTCACAAAATTCAGCATTTCCTTACAATATACGATTCATCTCTTTTTGAAAATTCAATTGCCGTGAGCAAAACCACTTCATTACTAAAGCAAAGCTTGAGAAACAATTTTGTGCAGAAATGAGCACTATTCTTGCATCACTGGTCGTTTTGGGCCAATATGTTACCCCACCACTCAATGCATATTCTTGTTAATTTTGAAAATAGGGATTCCCAAATTCATCTTTGCCGCCTGGATACACTGCACTGAAAAATGCTAACCTTTTTGTGGTATCCCAGCAGACACAAAACCATAAATCGACCTTGAATCAACATTGATTCAACGTCATGACGTTGAATCAACCTTGATTCAAGGTCATGACGTTGAATCAAGGTTGACTCAAGGTTCATTCAAGGTTGTGTGCCCAGTGGGATGGTTTACCGACATATTCGCCTATATGTGGCCGCAAATTGAACTGAGATTGCAAATAGCATTGAGGAAGAATGGTATAAAATAAGTGGCCGGTTAGAACTTTTGGAAAGTATATCTTTCCTCTGTTTTTGCGTGGGTTGGCTCCCGTTTGAGCCTTACCATAAAAACTAAATATTACTTATCACACCTTGCCTTCCTTGATAGGTCATTGGGCAATCGGAAAAATCCCCTGAACAACGACATTTTTAACAAAGGCCCTCTATTTAGAACATCATGACGCTGCACAAATGTATGTATGATCACCATAAATACTATAAGTTACGTAATCGTACCTTAACCCACTAATGCCTAGCGTCCCGAAAATGGGACAAAGGCAAACAGTGCAGACCCAGACCAAAACGCGGCGTCAGATAAGGGTCTACACTTTTTGCTTCAGACAAATGGGTAATTCTTCTCAAATAAAACAAAAATTTCTGGAAATAAACTAAATCTGGCACCTCTAAATGATAAATGAGCCGCGACACGAGAAAACCAACAATATGGTTGTGCGCCCAGCGCAGACTCAGATCAGCCTGGGCATCCGCCCAGTCTGATCAGAGTCTTCGCTGTCCGCATTGGGGTAGCTAAGACCCTAAGCTACCTTTTAAGCGCTTACCGCAGTCTCTGATCAGACTGGGTGGGTGCCAAGGCTGATCTGAGTCTGCGCTGGGCGCACGACCACATTGTTGGTTTTGTCATGTCGCGGCTCATAAATGGATTCATCTAATATACATGTATACAGATAGAAGAGTCCACTGGGCTTTAATGGGCTAAGGTGCATAAGTACAAAGTAACAAGATAGGCAGTGATCAGAAATTAATACTATCAGATCACATAACCAAAAGGAAAAGAACTATAAAACATAAATTAACAAAAGTTCACGAAAGACACGCACAGTAAACCGAATGAACAGCTCTTTTTCAGATAGGTGTACATTCAGCACAACAGAAGCATTTATATTTTTCCTATTTTCTATTTTAAATTATAAATCAAAGCAGAAAGCAACATGCGCAGATATACAGGTGACGCTATTACTAGTAGACTACAGACAAGAGGACATTAAAACCACACACAGAAATGCCGCTTTGGAACGGTCAGTAATAGATTACTGGGCTGAGTTGGTGGGAGAGGGTGGCTTAACCTAGTTTTAATGGATCAAAACCATCGCCCTCTGCTTCTGCAGTGGCTTGAAACATTAAATTAGCTGTTTGGTCCGCATGAAGGTTTCCTTACCCATAAATGAGCCGCGACGTGAGAAAACCAACAAAGTGGTTGTGCGCCCAGCGCAGACTCATATCAGCCTGGGCATCCGCCCAGTCTGACCAGAGTCTTTGCTGTCCGCATGGAGGTAGCTTAGACCCTAAGCTACCTTTGGGCATTTAACGAAGAGTCTGATCAAACTGGGCGGATGTCCAGGCTGATCTGAGTCTGCGCTGGGCGCACAACCACATTGTTGGTTTTGTCGTGTCGCGGCTCAAATGAATCATCACAGAAACAAAAAATACGGATAAGAGCTATGATAAATCAGAGATGAGGACTCGACAGCAACAACGTATGTTTGTGCGCCTTTTTACAAAATGAATCAAATCTTGTGACTTCGTGTTTGCCTCGCTGGAAACCCTTATACTCTTGGAAGGAAGACCTTTTTTTCATTTCTTTCGTTGTTTTTGTTTTTTTTCTGAAATAATTGTTGCTGTATTGAGATGGCAGCCAAAACGAATTCATCTTAACTAAGCTCTGACATTATTCCATACTACAAATTCGAATGTAAACATATATGAGCCGCGACATGACATAACCAACAAAGTGGCATGTGCGCCCAGCCTGGTCAGAGTCTTTGCTGTGCACTTAATGTGTACCTAAGGGTCAAAGCTACCTCCATGCCGACAGCCAAGACTCTGATCAGACTGGGCGGATGCCCCGGTTGATCTGAGTCTGCGCTGGACGCACGACCACTATGTTGGTTTTTTCGTGTCGTGGCTCATAGATAGTATTAACAACCTCTGTGTAATGATTTGTGGTTCACTTCTTAACGATTCTTCATACGATTAATACCAGTATGCTCATCGGACTGACATTGACAATAGAAAAGAATTGGCTGCTGTCGATCATAAGGACTCTTTTTCTTAGCTGTTACATCACACCGGGTAGGCGGCAATCGAAAACGCTCTTAACAATCGATTAACGCGGATCAAAAACAGCGTTTTCGATTGCGAAACAGCGTTTTCGATTGCAAATTGTCGCCAATTTGCAATCGAAAACCAATTTGCAATCGAAAACGCTGTTTCTAACTGTTTTTGATCCGTGTTCGTCGATTGCACGAGCGTTTCCGATTGCCGCCTACCAATTGTGTACATGTAAATGTTAATTTTACATTCGGCGATCTACTAGATAAACAAACCGTGCAGCCCCTGATAGATCAATCTGAACCTGGACCGCCACTGATATTAAGTGTCATAAGGGTGTTTGTTGAACTAAGGTACACATTTACATATATAGGTAACTAAACCAGCAATATTATGTTTCAGTTCCTTGATAGATTGTCTTACAATAAGTATACTGGGCAAATGTTAAGATTGATGTCTCGCGAACATGGAAAAAGATCATACTTATGCTAAGAGGTTCCAGGGAAAGACATGATGAGATCCACGTCCTCGGGTTAGCAAACGGACTTGACATAAAGGTAAGCTTCAAGGGCGTAGCTACCTATACGGCAAATACGCAAGTGCGTATTGAAATTTTGTCAAAATTGACAAAATTTCAAAACGCACCTGCATATTTGCATGCTGAAATTTTATAAATTAGACAAGTTTTCAATACCAATTGCCAAAGAGGCTGAAATACTACCTTTCCCTTCAAGGAGTAGAGTTTAAAACATGGTTGTGCGTACCATGCAATTGCCTCTAGTTACGCCCATGAGCTTTAAATATACTCTATGGGAAAATGGCTTATAAAAAGCGAAAACAGTGAAGCTTCTATCGACCAGTGCAACTGTACAGTACTTCAACATCTCTACAAATGGTTGTCTCCATTCCGTGGAAGTTTACGTGGAGAATGTAGTAGACTGTTGTAGATTCTTCAGCATCGGGACAGTGGTGCTGCGAACAATCAGACTGCGCATGTGCGCACGCTAGTCAGAGTTTTTGCTGTTTGCACACAACTCATTGTGATAAATGCGTGACTTATTTTTTCATTAATTTACTACTAAATTGCGATATGCATAATCGTTCTGATGACCAGATAGTGAGTTTGAAGTTTTCGTTAATTTTAACAGTATTTCAGTTATTTTGAGACGATGGGCATCCCTGGTTGAACTATGTATATACAAGGACTGGTTCGAAACGAAAAAGAGCTGTTACGAAACGTAAATGAGTCATAGTTACCAAACGACCTGATGACAAGGTCGTTTCATTACTAATGGCTCCTTTTCGTTTTGCTATGCTAGGGCCTGTTTCAAATATCAAGACTGTGTTGAAAGAGGGAAGCTACTCACTCAGAAACTGTTGAAGCAGGGTTATCATAAAACAAAGCTTGTGTCGACAATTAAAAAGTTTTATGGGAGACACCATGACCTTGTTGATCCCTACAATGCGGCCGTTTCTAAACTAATCTCCGATTTGATGGCCTCAGCCGAAGCTCAGTTAAGCTTTCAAATACCGGACTTTCAATTTCACCGCCTTTTTCCACAGATACATAGAAATGGCGGGTGTATTATAATAGGCAGGTGATGCTTACTACCCCGCGGGCACCTGATCACACCTCTGTTTTGGGGTCCATGTCTGTGTATCTAAAATATTCCGGAATTGTCTATGTTTAACTGACCTACGAGTTCGGACTTATGATTTGGGTACTTTGACCACTATCATTTGGTAACATCCTTGAAAACATAGTTAACCAGGTTTTGTGTTGGGGTACAGTAAAATTACGAGGACGACCCGAAGAGTAATGTCGAATCAGTGTAAACATCGTGACAAAATTCTACATACGAGACTGCTGAACAATCATTATAACCGGTTTACATTCGGGGGAATTTTAGATTTGTGCGCTTCTAAGTGCAGCATCACAAGTCAGCCAAGTCAAACCGAATAGAAAGGACCGGTACTGTCAAGTCGCTGTCAGGAGCCGAAACGTACGCCCGGTTCCTAAGCATTACCTACCCAAAGCCTGGCATAAGCTTACTAGTATGGAGACCCGTTTTTCTATAATTATTCACTGCTTTCTGATATCACTAATTCAAATTATGTGCCATTAAGTGATATCACAAAATCGAATAAGTGATATCACAAAGTGAATTAAGTGATATCACAAAATCGATTTAGTGATATCACTAAATCACAGCAATTTTGTTGTATCAATAATTCGGCTTTGTGAGACTGTGTGATATCACAAAATCTGTATTGTGATATCCCTAATTTGATTTTGTGATATCACTTATTCGATTTTGTGTTTTGACTATATCTTATCAAATTTGTGATATCACATAGTCGAAATACTAATATAACGAAATTGAATTAGTGATATCACAAACTAAACGTGAACTAGTGATATTTGTATTACAAATCAAATTCGTGATATCACAAAATATGCGGAATTTGCAAACAGCAAAATGGTTACTCCCTTTAAAACATGATATTTACGATTTAGTGAAATCACAAAATCTATTTTTTGATATCACAATGTAGGTGCGATTAAGTAATATCACTAAATCGAATAAGTGATTCACAAAATTAAATGAATTAGTGATATCACAAAATGTGAATAAGTGATATCACAAAATCGTAATATCACTTAATCGAATGAGTGATATCACAAAATTGAATTAGTGATATCACAAAATCATATCCATTTTTGATATCACAAAATCGATTTAATGATTTCACTAAATCGGCTTTGTGTTTTCACAAATTTCATTTTGTGATTCATACCTAATTAGTGATATCAGTAAATAGATTTTCTGATATCACTAAATCGGTTAAGTGATATCACATACCACAAAATTATTATGTGATATTACTAAATCGATTTAGTGATAGCATAAATTCAATTTTGTGATATCGCAAAAGGGGATTTATAGTAATACGGCACCTCATATACTAGAACAAAATTTCCTGGTACTGGCATTATCTGAAGTTAACACTAAACCTAAACAAAAAAGAAGCTTAAACGCTTAATTGACCCATCACTCAATGACTGAGTTGGAGAACAGAGGGTAGAAGTAACAGAACGAATTTAAATACCCTTTGTTCAGCATTGATATCGACCAGAACGTTAAAATTAGCCTTAAGGCTACGTGGAGATACGTAAGCAGTATAACACGCTAAGTTTGGGCAGTGTCTTTGCTGTTAAACTTTAGTATTAGGGTAAAGTCGGGTAACTTCGGACAGGCATAATGAGCCGTCTCATCAGGATTTTCTCTGTTTGGGCAGTTAATTTTTGTTTTAGTTCCAAAACAATGACATATAAAGGAAACAATGTCAGTGTCCGAATTTACCCGCTGTCCGAAGTTACCGGACTCTCACCTAATGTCCAGTGGACTGTTCTAGTATATCAAAAGGATGAGTCCATTTTTAATTAAATGATGTATATGTTTGCATATGCAAGTTTGAGCTTATCGCAGATTTGCCAATGCATGCGCAGTTCGCATATGTCTCTACGATTATTTTTCAGGCGATGAATTGAAACACTGATGATGATGATGACTGGAATTATGAGGGCAGCTTTGCTATTGGGCTGTCTTAGCAGTGCTCTGTGCTACGAGGGATGTGACGTACTGATTGAAACATCAGAGTTGCCCAGTCTCTTTGACATTGGTGGAGAAGCTTTACCAACAGTCACTAAGTATGAATATTTTTGAGTCACCTCACGCGAAAAGGGACCGTAGGCATGTGTTCCATATGTAACAGCAAATGCGCTAACAGTCTGCTTAAGTAAGAAAACTTGTCAGTCATTACCTTTCAGATTTATTTGAGCAAGACACTGAAGCAAACTACCTGTACAAATACACTGCAGCAATACTTGTACAAATACACTGCAGCAATACTTGTACAAATACACTGCAGCAATACTTGTACAAATACACTGCAGCAATACTTGTACAAATACACTGCAGCAATACTTGTACAAATACACTGCAGCAATACTTGTACAAATACACTGCAGCAATACTTGTACAAATACACTGCAGCAATACTTGTACAAAATCTGTACAATACACTGAAGCAATATCTGTACAATGCACTGTAGCAATAAATTTACAAAATACTGCAACAATTCCTTCACAATACACTGCAGCAATACTTGTACAAATACACTGCAGCAATACTTGTACAAATACACTGCAGCAATACTTGTACAAATACACTGCAGCAATACTTGTACAAATACACTGCAGCAATACTTGTACAAATACACTGCAGCAATACTTGTACAAAATCTGTACAATACACTGAAGCAATATCTGTACAATGCACTGTAGCAATAAATTTACAAAATACTGCAGCAATTCCTTCACAATACTCTGTAGCAATCTCTGTACAAATACACTCTAGCATCACCTGTACGATACACTGTACAAATACACTCTAGCAATACCTGTGCAAATGCACTGTGGCAATACCTTAAAATATACTGTATCAATACCTTTACAGTACACTCTGCCAATATCTGTACAATACACTCGGGCAATACCTGTACTTAGAAATTGTAGCAATACCTGTACAATACACTGTAGCAATACCAGTTCAAATATACCTGACGTCGCACCGACGTTGACACGACGTCATTTTGATGTGGGCCTGCAGGAAATTGGGGCAGAGCAGTTGCTTTCCCGATTATCGATGACTGGACCGTTGATAATCAGGCATGCTAAAATAAATTTAACAATCTGAAAAATAATAAGTAAATAACAAAATAAATAAAAAGATCCTCCAAGAATTGAAAATGCAATAACATTAGGCAAGACCTGTCAGAGTTGGTGTACACAATAACTTGGAAACTTGGGCTGCCCATCATATATATACTGAAGCAAAAAAAGAAACGGTACATACATCCAAAAAAATTGTATGACGTGTTCCTTAAAAAAATACTTTTAATATTGATGTAACGTTTCTATTTTGTTCAGTAGATATTTAACCGAATTAAAAACGCTTACGCCAGTGCTGCGGCGACAACAACAGTACACTTGTACAGTTGTATAGGCGACATAAAACCCTTTTTTTTGAAGTATCAAAGTGCAGGAGTGTACTTTTGAAGTGTCCGTTTACAGTGGCTGTATATCTCAAATTGTACAACTATGATGTCATACAAAAGGCATTTTTCCAACAAAGTATTCACTGAAAAAATTAACAAGTAAACTTCATCTGTAAATTAGTGAATTGTATTGCCTGTTCAAACACTATTCTTTTATTAAGTTTTACCTTTTAATCAGTAAAAATTCACTTGCCGCAATGAGTAAAGCTTTACGTTCTGAAAGTTTCAATTAACTAGAATTTTGCAAATAAAATATGAATATGCATTTACTTACCTATTTATGTCTCCCCCCTTCAGGGTCGGGAGACATATTGTTTTTCCCCGGGCGTCTGTCCGTCTGTCCGTCCGTCTGTCCGTCTGTCCGTCTGTCTGTCACAAATCGTGTCCGTTCTATAACTTAAAAACCGCTCAAGCTATATTCGCGAAACTTCATATAAATATCAATCAACATGAGACGACGTGCAGAGTGCAAGAATGGTAACTCTGGCATTTACACTTTTTGAGTTATTTCCCTTGGAACTTAGTCCATCACAAAATTGTGTTTCAATCGTGTCCGTTCAATTACTTGAAAACCGCTCAAGCTATATTCGCGAAACTTCATATAAATATCAATCAACATGAGACAGTGTGCAGAGTGCAAGAATGGTAACTCTGGCATTTATACTTTTTGAGTTATTTCCCTTGGAACTTAGTCCATCACAAAATTGTGTTTCAATCGTGTCCGTTCTATAACTTGAAAACCGCTCAAGCTATATTCGCGAAACTTCATATAAATATCAATCAACATAAGACGACGTGCAGAGTGCAAGAATGGTAACTCTGGAATTTATACTTTTTGAGTTATTTCCCTTGGAACTTAGTCCATCACAAAATTGTGTTTCAATCGTGTCCGTTTTATAACTTGAAAACCGCTCAAGCTATATTCGCGAAACTTCATATAAATATCAATCAACATGAGACGACGTGCAGAGTGCAAGAATGGTAACTCTGGCATTTATACTTTTTGAGTTATTTCCCTTGGAACTTAGTCCATCACAAAATTGTGTTTCAATTGTGTCCGCTCTGTAACTTGAAAACTGCTCAAGCTTTATTCACGAAACTTCATACAAATATCAATCAACATGAGGCGATGTGCAGAGTGCACAAATGGTAACTCTGGCATTTATACTTTTTGAGTTATTTCCCTTGGAACTCTGTCCATCACAAAATTGCGTCTCAGTCGAGTCCGTCTATAACTTTAAAACCATTCAAGCTATATTCATGAAAGTTCATACAAATATCAGTCAACATCAGACGACGTGCAGAATGCACTCTGGTGTTTATACTTTTTGAGTTATTTCCCTTGGAACTTTGTCCATCACAAAATTGCGTCTCAGTCGAGTCCGTCTATAACTTTAAAACCATTCAAGCTATATTCATGAAAGTTCATACAAATATCAATCAACATCAGACAACGTGCAGAATGCAAGAACTATAACTTTAGCATTATACTATTTCAGTTATTTCCCTTAGAACTTTGTCAGTCACAAAATCATGTCTCAGTTGTGTCTGCTCTATAACTTGAAAACCATTCAAGCTATATTCACGAAACTTCATACAAATATCAATCAATATTAGAAAAATTGCATAGTGCAAGAACCATAACTCTTGCATTTATACTTCTTGAGTTATTTCCCTTGGACCTTTGTCAGTCACAAAATCGTGTCTCAATCGCTTTATTACTTGAAAATCGGACAAGCTATATTCACGAAACTTCATACAAATGTCAGTCAACACTAGACAACCTGCAGAGCACAGCATTTATACTATTTGAGTTATTTCCCTTGGAACTTTGTCATTCACAAAATCGTGTCTCAATCGTCTAAGCTCTATAACTTGAAAACCGTTTAAGCTATATTCATGAAACTTCATACAAATATCAGTCAACATATAAATAGACGACGTGCAGAGCACTGTAACTCTTGCATTTATATTTTTTGACAAAAACATAAATATGAATATCAGTCAACATTACATGACATGCAGAGCATAACAACTATAACTCTTGCATTTATACCTTTTACTTATTATGAATCCCTGCTTCAGGGTAGGGAAACATATTGTTTTTCCCTTGGCGTCTTAATGACTGATCCTTTTGACATCAAAAAGGGGGAGACATCTGTTTTTTCGTAGGAAAACAATTCTAGTTTATCACTGATATTCTTAAAGATTATCAATACATAACCACTGTGCACATGCTCAGGAATTATCATCTATACCCTATATAAGGGAAGACATGTGCTTGTAGATTTATTGATCTTTTGTTATTGTTGTTGTTCTAATGTAAGATATAATGCGGATTTCTAGGGTAATACTCTCTGAAATCAAACAAATATTTTTGGCTTGCACATATAATAGTTTGTATGTAGAACGGCATAACTCGCGAAAGTATACGCTATATATCAACTCTTTCTTTGCTACGTGGCGTATATACTTTTTAATTGTTTGATACTAGTATTGTCTTGATGAGACAAGATGCTTTGATGTAAGAAAATCAAAACCGCTACCCCTACAAAAGGTATCTCAGAAATGATGTAAATGATCTCTGGGTATCATATTGTTTGATTGTTAATTAATATTACTGGTATTCGGAAATGGTGGTATATTCCTTTCGGTTCATATCATGACTTTTTGTTTAGTATAATTTGATTTCTGAGCTGAAGAAAATACATAAATGTACAGTTTAACTTGCAATAACATTATTTTATCTGTAGTAAACCTTTAACATTGTCATATGCTGAAATGCCCCTCGTGTGTGCATCCAGTCCGTACCGGTGAGGAATCTACTATTTCGTATCAATTTCTTTACAGGAATGCTCTTATAACGCGTTGGAATTCGACTGACTGCGACTTCAATACAACAGACTTCTGGCTTAAACTCAATTTTACTGGTGGTACTCTTATTGGAATAATTACAATCCAATGCTCAGACTCAGTGGTGCCTCACATGATGCCATACACGGGGGAGGTATTTGAGAATGTCATAACATACATTCAGATTGGCGATACAGCAGATACAGGCTCGGAGAAGTGTGTGACAACGGCGGCAGATTGGGACAGGCTATCAGCGGGAGGAGACGTAAGAGTATTGACGATTGTGAATAACGAAATTCAGGATACAAAACGGTTAAAATACAAGACTGGCGATGCATCAGATACAGGCTCGGAGGACTGGCCGTCTCTGGGAGGAGGTGTAGGAATGACGATTGGGAATAATGAATTTCAGGATGCGAAACGATCAGAATACCAAACTGGCAATCCATCGAATACAGGCTCGGAGAGCAGGCTGCCAGCAGGAGAAGGTGTAACAGAAATGGCGATAAGGAATAACGAACTCAAACTTAAAAGCCTTGGAAAGAACACGGAAAGGTTCGTATGCCAAAACATGAAAAGTATCGGTAAATTGCAGTATATAAATGCACAAGTTCAGGTTGAAGACTTTTTACGGCAGTTTTCTTGTCTGAAAACCTACGACAATATAGCAGAGGTCAGTTTCAAGAATTTATCTTGGTATAGTTTTCCATCGAATTTCAAAAACATCTTTCCGAAGCTCCAGTCGCTACTACTTCAAAACAACAAGTTTACTCTTCCCCCAAGTATATTTCCTTGGACGGATGAAACAGTCCGTTTGCCTAGGAATCTTAGTAGGAGCGAATATATGGATGACGCTTACGGCATACCTTTCCACTTGCAGAATCCTCCGACTAGGTACAAACGAGAGTTTAATCTGGACAACAATGCAATTCAAAATTTGTCAGAATTTGGATTTCATGGGAACTTACAAATGATTAGTCTAGTGTCAAACCATATCAATGAAATAGGAGAAAAATTGTTTCAAAATGTTACTGGACTACAGAGTATCCAGTTAAGTCATAACCATCTTTCGGAGCTTACAACGCCTGTTTTTCGTGGGCTGCGGCAACTTCGAGAACTTGATCTGAGTTATAACACCATTACGACTATGAACGGAAATATATTTGATGATCTTACAGCACTTAGCTTTCTAAACCTGCAAACGAATCAGATAGTTGTTTTACCAATTGGATTGTTTAAAAACCTTGTAAACCTCAAGTATTTGCATCTCGAAAATAACCACTTGGAAGTAATCGCTCATAATACGTCTCTCACAAATTGTTTGTTCCTGAAGGAGTTCTATCTAAATGGAAACTTCATTGTCTCTCTGCCAGAATTTATTTTTTTGTTTAAGGTACTAACTGTAGCCAATTTTGAGCTCAATAATATAACATTGCACAATTTAGGTGACTTCCTTAAATCTCTGAACATCAGTCAGCTTAGACTGAGTAACCAATTTCCTGAGGGGGATTTTAAACAAGGAGCCTCAAAACGTCGCATTATAGATCTTTCAGGTTGCAAAATTGAAACTCTGTCTTTGGGTGAGATGACAGATAAAATGAGTTCCACATTAGAAATTCTGTTACAGCATTTTCGTTTTATTCTCACCAATAACCGATTAAGATGTGACTGTAAAATTGAATCGTTCATTAATTTCGTACAAGGTCTTAAGGAAACAGGAAGTATTACAACAGACGAGTATTACATGTACTTCAATGAATGGATATGCCACAGTCCAAGAGAACTTCGTGGGAGACCGTTACTGCGTGTCCAAAATCATGAAATGTACTGCCGAGCTGAAAACTTGGAAGATTGCCCATCCGAATGTGAATGCTACAAGCGGTTGGACAATCAGACCATCATCATTGATTGCAGAGAAAAACACCTTGAGAAGATTCATACCAAAATGCCTAAAGGGGCACTTGAACTTTGGTATAGCGGCAACGGTATTTCACATATTTCGCCACATCCATTTATGCAGCAAGTGCGGACTCTCAACGTTGCAAACAACCGAGTTTCAAAATTAGATGATGACATTATTCGACTCTTTAAAAATCTTAAAGTATTAGATTTACAATCAAACGCATTGACCTCTCTACCAGAATCAGTGACAAACCTGCTGCATCAGTTAGAAAAAGTATATTTACTAAACAATCCATTTGACTGCGACTGTAAGGCTAAACACATGAAAGGCTGGATCCATTCATATAATGGCGTCGTCATAAACGGGTCTCACTTAACATGTCAGATCGGGAGTGAAAAGAAACTTATAATACAAGTAGCAGATGATGAGTTTACATGCTCAAAAGATGTTATTCGCCACAACTACGATCCTCTTTACATATCCTGCACCATATTACTTCTGACATTAGTCTTGGTTGTTATTTACGTGCATCGTCTAGAATGCAAAGTTTTACTCTATATATACTTTGGCTTTCATCCTTTTGACAACAAGGATGAAAAGAGAAATGAGATCATAGATTGTGTTATTGTTCACTCTAGAGAAATGACTGACTGGGTTTTAGAAAACATTGTTAAACATTTAGAATCACCGGCCTACCGTTTTACTGTTTTCGACATAGATCGGGACTTTGTTGTTGGGTTTTCTACACACGAAAATCTCTCAAGTATTGTATATCAAAGCAAACGGATTATCTTTTGTTATACACCTGACTGGAATCCAACACATTTAACTTGCAAATTTGTTTGGAATATTGCTGTTAGAAAGATCAAGGAAACTAGATTAAACTATGGTATAGTAGTTTGCAAAAATATAGATGCAAAAACAGTGCTAGGCAAAAAGTCCGTGAAATACATAAAAAGAGATAGAATCATCAACTCAACCGATAGGCTCTTCCTCCACAAATTGATATATGCAATGCCCAAAAGAAATAAAATAATTAAGCCTGAATATGAGGTTATGGAGCGATTTTACCACAACTGTTTGGAAATGAAGCGGAATATATACCTGACCTTGTTTGAAACATTATCAGTGGATGCCTCTGATGAAAGAGGCAACGAATATGATGTTTTTATTTCGATATCATATGCAGACATTGCGTATCTCAAAGAGATTCTCATTCCTCTTCTGGAATTTGAAGGTTATAAACTTTGTATCCCCCAGAGAGACTTTCTTGCTGGGCCCACAATTCAAGAAAATATTATAACAGCTATTGGCAACAGCAAAAGAACTTTGTTCGTTCTATCGAACAGTCATTTAAAGGATGAATGGTCATTGTTTATATTCATTCAAGCACATGCAAAATCTTTGAGAGAGAAAAATAATCATCTAATGGTCATCATGAAGGATGAAGTTAATATAGATCTATTGGACGAAGAGGTTAGATATTACTTAATGAATTACGTAAGTTTAGATGTTAATGACACATGGTTCAAGAAAAAGCTGCTCAATGGACTACCAACATTGCAGAGATTAAACGAACCTGAGGCCCTTGATGATGATCCATAGCACTTGTGAATTAATGTTAAGAATTCGTTCAGATAGATTCATGTAGATGAATTTCTTACGATGTTACGGCCCTTTGAACAGTAGTCAGTCAGTCATATCGGGAAGGCTGTGTGCAATGGAAGCCTGTGTATGATTGGAAAGAATTCTGCCTTCAGCGGGATTCAAACCTGGGCAACTAGCTTAGCAGGCAAGCGCTTAAACCACTGAGCTATCAGGGAGTCCAGGGTTCGATGTTATAAGACTTGAGAATAATCTCAAACTCAAAATAAAGCGCACTGATTGGCTGCTTCCGAGCACATGCTCGGAAGCAGCCAATCAGTGCGCTTTATTTTGAGTTTGAGAATGTACTCAAGTTTTATAACCTCCGATCCAGTCTGTTTAGAACGTTGAATAGTTATAATGGTTGGTGCAGATATTGAAAATATAAACTACATGCTGTCTATATTTATACTTTATTTGACTGGCGTCCTTAGCTACCTTACAACATATAAGAACAGGGAAGTCTGGATCAGCCTGCAAATCCGCGCAGTATGGTAAGAATCTTCCCTTTCCGCATATATTATTTATATCCTTGGAAATCTGAAAAGCGAAAAAGTGACGTTATTGCTGATGATACGGGAAAAAACAGCAGCAAGATAAGACTAGTTAACTCGCGAAAACATTATGAGATTTTGTGAATGACTAGCTACAGTCTCTGAGATACTGTATGTTTAAAATAACATGAAGATTTCATATAAAAACAAAAAGATTTCAATTTTTTATTTAATTTTATTATGTTCTATCTCTTCGTTTAGTAATAATCTATTTATGCCTATTGATATAATATTCTATCATTATATACTGATGGGGTTTAAAAACTTCCATCCTTTAATTTTGAATATCTCAAAACTAAATAATTCCAACTCAATTTTGTATCGCTAATTTAGCGCCATCAACTACTTTCTAGGCTAACCATACACTGATCGCCACTTTGGCGAGGAGTCTGCATAAAAAATAGAATACTGACACTTTGATTGCGACGTAATCTGCTCTGACGTCAATTCCAACTTTTAGACAGGGTCCCTGGTCAAAATAACGTTGTTTGTGGCACCATCACTGCTTGGTTGCTTTGATGGTTGGTTGGTCGGTCGGTCGGTCACTGCTTGGTTGGTTGGATGGTTGGTCAGTCGGTCGGTCGTCGGTGGGTCGGTCGGTTGGTAGGTTGGTTGGTTTGGGTTTAACGGCCCTTTGAGACAGTATTTTGTCTATATTGGACCGTCTCCAAGAGCGGGTGAGAAAGAAAAGAGAAATAAAAGACGAGAGAAAAATATTCAAACAATCCCCACCTGCACCTACTGCAAACACGGTAGGCCCTTGCCCTACTTTTATCCGAAAAGGACGCCCGGCATGGAAGTTATAACCAGCACCATCCCCCCCCCCCACACACACACACCCCAAATCACTGCTTGGTAAGAAGTGGAATTTATTGTGGAAAGTGGTGCATTGTACATTTAAAGAAAACAAGTTTAACCGGAAAAAAGGCCCTATCTGTATCACACCGTCACATTATCAAAGGTCAGTCAATGAAGCAATTTTTGCATGCAGCGTGCCAAAAACAAAAAGTGAACAGAGAACGCTCTGACCAGCTTGCCCTCCCGTTAAGAATAATTACTGACTCAGTTATAGGAGTGCAATTGAGCCGCGACACGAGAAAACCAACAATGTGGTTGTGCGCCCAGCGCAGACTCAGATCAGCCTGGGCATCCGCCCAGTTCGACAAGACTCTTTGCTAAGCGCTTAAAGGGTAGCTGAGGGTCTAAGCTACCTCCATGCGGACAGCGAAGACTCTGATCAGACTGGGCGGATGCCCAGGCTGATCTGAGTCTGCGCTGGACGCACGACCACATTGTTGGTTTTGTCACGTCGCGGCTCAATTATCCTGGCATAGTTTGAGAAGCGTCTTTGCTAGTGCTAGTCGCATGTGATATACATGTATGTAGCATAGGGTCGGCGTTCTGAAGCGCAGCTCCTACTTTCCACATATAACAGGGTATAAACCAGTCCGCCAATTTTCGCTTTCTGCAGAGGCTTTCCATCATATTTGGCTTCCGCCGAGACTGTCCGCGACCCGTCCTCGAGAAATGGCCTCGGCAGGAAGCAGAATCACGCGGACGGTCTCTGCAGGAAGCCATTTATTATGTACAGAAGTCTCAGCAGGAAGCCGCGAAGATCACGCGGACAGCCTCGGTGGAAGCAAAATACATGTATGACGGATATTCTCTGAATGAAGCGAAAGTTGGCGGACTGGTTTATACCCTGGGATATGAATAATACGTATGGGTACACCTGTATGTTTTTCTGTCATTTTTACAATGTTAGACAAGTTTTGTGACCCTCTGATTGCTTTCCTGGGTGTCAAAACCCTTCTTAAGGGAATCTGCTCTTAAAAAAGGATTTTGCTCCTATAAACAAACACATTCTTTCCTTTTAGAGTAAATTGCTATTCAGAAAGAAGGCAAAAAATGAACACGGTACAGTTACGTCCCATTTCCAGGAATATATACCTAAAACAGACCTGGGGTGGTTGGGTGGTTCGATGGTGCTGGATATAATGTCCAGTGCCAGGGCGTCCTACTGATTGGATAACTGTAAGGCAGGGGCCTGCTGTGCTTGCAGTAGGTGCGGGTGGGGTTGTTTGGACATTTTGTTTCTATCGTTCTCCCCCCTCATTGGAACACGGCCCGATATAGACTGAAATACTGTCTCAAAGGGCCATAAAACCTACAAACAAACAACCCATTAAAACTGACCTGGTAAAATCTATTGGTTAAGTCTGTGATCTAGAAAATATTGCAGCCAATTACGAACCTTTTTGGCTACATGATTTTTTTTTCATCGGGGCAGTGTTATTTTCAGAGAGAATGCAGTTTATCTGCCGAGTGCAAGTTCCCGCAAGGTTACAGTAAGTAAGACATTCGCTGTCGGAAAACGGTTTAAAAGATTGTTTTGGTAAAGACAGTTCAAAATACCAGTGAAGTCATCATTTATAAACACCACCATTACAGATACCATGTATCACACTAGACGTTACCATGGATAGTTGTCCATACATGTATTTACATGTAACGTATTTACATGTAACATGTGAAAGAAAAAATCATTTAGGTGCACGGTATGCAAAACAAAGTTTAACTTAATATGTAATACTGAGCTGGCAACAATACAAATATTAAATTGAGCCGCGACACGAGAAAATCAACAATGTGGTTGTGCGTCCAGCGCAGACTCAGATCAGCCTGGGCATCCGACAAGTTTGATCAGACTCTTCGCTAAGCGCTTAAGGGTAGGTAAGAGTCTAAGCTACCTCCATGTGGACATCGAAGACTCTGATCAGACTGGGCGGATGCCCAGGCAGATCTGAGTCTGCGCTGGGCACACAACCACTTTGTTGTTTTTTGGTGTCGCGGCTCAAAATTTTGATATTCCATCCTTATTGGGATACGTGAAACAACGCAAGTCATCTTTGTCTTTTTTTTTTTCTTTTTTTTTTTGGAAATTGATACTATGGTGTATCGTTGTATCGCCATGCTTTTTCTGTCATCGTTACAAAAAGGGTTACATTTGTCACTTCCTGTTTGTTTCCCTAGACTACCAAGCCCTTCCAGAAAAGGTTTGCACTTACATGAGAAAAATTGCCCTTGGGTGAACAATTATTTCCGTTAAAAATGCCCCATTTGTGAAGGAAGCCAAAATAATTAAAAATAGCAGAGTTACTGTCCCTGAAAGTGTTCCAAAACATCTGAAGGTAATTAAAACGAACTGTAACTCTTAGTATATACGTTCCTCTTAGTACGTGAAGGATTAACTTATTTGAGCCACGTCACAACAAAACCAAACCACGTGTGCCCAGAAAAGTTGCAGATCCGCCCAGTCTGATCAGAGTATTCGCTGTCCGCATGGAGCTAGCTTAGACCCTTACCTACCATTTGAGCATTTAACGATGAGTCTGATAAAACTTGGCAGATGCCCAGGCTGATCTGAGTCTGCGCTGGGCGCACAACCACATTGTTGGTTTTGTCGTGTCGCGGCTCATTTATTAAACGTCTAAATGCAAAAAAAAAAAAAAAAAAAAAAAAAAAAATGGGACATAAAAGAGATATGGTCATCCCTCTTTTTATGGGCATTCATTACAACAGCAAATGGCTTTATAACGCGATTTTGATACGCACGATGTATTCTTTACATCAGCAAATTCAGTTTAATGTCAAAATGTTTGAGAACAAACGGCGTCATTGTTACATGGTTCACTGTATAGTAGTTGTCCCAAAAATGGAAGAGTTTGGTTTAGTCAGGCATCCAAATGAATTTTTGTAACTCGTACACACCCGGTACAAGTGAAACCTTTAGATTGAGGCTTCATACCTTGAACGCAAACTCTACATTTTGTTACAAATAGCGAGAGCCTACTCTATGTTTTCAGAAAATATTTTTATACATGCACATGTGTTACTAAAATTAATTTACAGTGTAAAAACAAATCCGTAGATTTTACGGTAGAATAACTGGCAACCAGCTGCCAATCCATTTCCCCTATTTTTACGGGCGTCTGCCCGTAGATCATTGTTGGAAATCACGATATGGTAGTGTTATGGTAAAGTATCACTGGCTCATAGCTAGTAAAAGGCACAGAAATGATTAGGATTTGGTGACCCGGGGCCATATTTATAAAACGACTTAAGTGGTTGCTATGCTGTTGCTAAGGCTGAATTTCTATGAAGGAGTTTCCCTACAACTATGAAATTTGATCTGGAGGAACAGTCTGAAAAAGACTGTTCCTCCAGAGCAAATTTCATAGTTGTAGGGAATCTCCTTCATAGAAATTTAGCCATAGCAACAGCATAGCAATCACTTAAGTCGTTTTATAAATACGCCCCCCCCCCCCGATCCTATTTTCAAGGTCAGAATCAGAATCAGAATCAGAATCAGAATTGTTTACTGGTGATACGTCCAAGGACAATCATTCACCAGGACCTGTGAATCAGGGAAGCTAGTCCCTAGCCCTTATAAGAGAAGTAAACTTAGTAACTGAATCCTCTGCACCCTCAGCAGCAGAAATAAGTGAATCTTCCAGGGAATTCCAATCTCTAATAGTCTGGGGGAAGAAACTGGACTTGTTAATGTCAGTCCCAGCCAATGGGGTTTGAAATGCCAGGGAATGATGATTCCTGGTACGCCTACTTGGGGGAACAAGGTCATTAATGGGTATACTGGCTGCACCCCTCAGACCTTTGTACAGCATTATGAGTCTACTATCTTTCCTTCTCTTTTTTAGGGATTCCCATTTAAGTTTCTCCAGAATGCCAGTCATACTCCCAGTTTCATATGTGTAATTTCCCGTTACAAATCTAGCTGCCCTTTTCTGCACCTTCTCAAGTTCATCTTGAAGAAGTATACTCTGAGGGTCCCAAACTGAACTGACATACTCCAGGACTGGACGCACCAGGTCACACAAGAATATGGAATATTAAAATTTTTCTTTTGTCTCACTAGCCTCCGCCGGTGAAAATGTGAGTAAGCCGACTTAGGTTTACGGAAGATCGGGTGTGTTTTTCCCAGTGAGCTCCGGTTTTCGCCCAGCTTAACTTAGTGATCAGGGCCCGTATTCATAAAGCCACTTAAGTCGTTGCTATGCTGTTGCTAAGGCTAAATATCTATAAAGGAGATTCCCTACAACTATGAATTTTGGTCTGGAGGAACAGTCTTTGTAAGACTGTTCCTCCAGAGCAAATTTCATAGTTGTAGGGAATCTCCTTCAAAGAAATTTAGCCGTAGCAACAGCATAGCAACCACTTAAGTCGTTTTATGAATACGGCCCCGGATCGACATAGTAAACTATTCTCGAAAGGGTCGTAGAACCTATATGAAACCTATCAGAAACAAATGATGCCCCGAGCTGTGCTTGTCTCCCACTCCCTCCCACCCCGGCATCCTTCCCCTTACCCCTGTTCATCTCACTCTTTGCAAAAAGAAATAAATGCATCTCTTCAATATGTCTGTTAAATCTGTTAAAGTTTCACAGTAATTGCTTAAAAACTGTGGGAGGAGTTAACTATACAATTTGCCATCCTATATTACAAATGTAGCAATAGCTAGTAAATTGTAAAAGACTGTATAATTGTATTAGAATATCAGTTTCCTCACTAAAATTGCACATGCACATCCGCAATAAGTCAGGAATTTCAGTAAAGATCGTGTGCCCTGGTAATTCTGTAGTAAAATTCATAAAAAAGTGTGTATTCTGCAAACTTTTGCACAACTAGTCAGATACTAGTATACAAGAAGCACACTGCTAAAATTGTGTGAGGAACTGAAGAGATAGTATCAGGTGTAACAGAATTAACTTGTGTTTGAAATTCAGCTCTCATTTTCTTTTGGTAGCAAACGCTTTTAAGTATCAGTGCCATAAACTTTTTTGGGGAATTTTTTTTGATAGTGTTAAGCTATTTGGGTACACTACCATCTGATCCGCGACACGACAAAAATAACAATGTGATTGTGCGCCCAGCAAAGACTCAGATCAGCCTGGGCATCCACCCAGTCTGATCAGAGTCTACGTTGTCCGCATGCTGGTAGCTCAGACGCTTAGCTACCCTATGAGCACTTAACAAAGAGTCTGATCAAACTGGGAGGATGCCCAGGCTGATCTGAGTCTGCGCTTGCCGCACAACCGCATTGTTGGTTTTCTCGTGGCGCGGTTCATATGTTCCACTATTTTTCAAAGGGAAACAACTTTTGTTCGCTTCCTTTGGCGACAAAACCCTTCCGAAAAGGGGTCTACTCTTAAACGAAAGAATTTACAGATGGATGACTTGTGATTTTACGTCCTTTTTAACAGTGTTTCAGTCATATCAGGACGATGGGTGGGTGATAATGAAAGACTACCGGTGCAATGGAACCATGTTTACGATTGAAAAGATTCCCGCTTAATGCGGGTCTCGAACCCAGGACCGCTAGATCAGTAGGCAAGCGCTTAACCTACTGAGCTACCGGGGCACCTTTTCCTAAGGAAGCGGTTACGAACTGATATCTTGTGCAGCAGTCCACAAGTCTCTAAAAAGCATAGTCTGTGTACCAAATAACTTTTGGAGTCTTGAAGCTGAAGTTTACAAAATGTAGGAGGCCAAGACCTTCGCACCGAGGTTGAATCAGCCCGCCACAAAGCACTGCTGCATGTAAGTATATTTCCACAAAAAAAATGTGCAATGCTGTTTTTTTTTTACTTTTTGAATAGTGTTACATGATGCAGCTAAGTGTTCTCGTTCACAGTTCACACAACCCAGCAGGCAAATGACGTTGTAATGACGTCGTATTGACGCCGATGCAACATCATTCGCCGATGTGACGTAATGATGTAGCATCGACGTCGAAACGACGTCATTTCGACGTTACATGCCAGCTGGGAATATCCCTATGGTTGCAGCGCTTGCATGCCCTCTTTATGATCGCATCAAATAAGCCACTGCGAAGCTAGAAAAACGATGGCGAGCTCATAAATTACAGTTGAATATCCTTATCTCAAAAACACTGATATGAGCCGCGACACGAGAAAACAAACAAAGTGGTTGTGCGCCCAGCGCAGACTGTTCAGTCTGGGATCCGACTAGTCTGATCAGAGTCTTCCCTAAGCGCTCCAAGGGTTGCTAAGGGTCTAAGCTACCTTTATGCGGACAGCGAAGACTCCGATCAGACTGGGCGGATGCCCAGGCTGATCTGAGTCAGCGCTTGGCGCACAACCGCTTTTCTGGTTTTCTGGTGTCGCGGCTCATATCTTAAAGATTCCCATTATATCAAAAATATAGATTTGACCAATTTCCTTCTTTTTTTTATTACATATCTGAAACTACTGGTATCGCAAAGTAAATTAATTTATTTTGAGATATCAGTAGTTTACTTTTAGAAAGCAATGGTTTGAGATAAACGACTTTGAGAGAATTGACTGTATGTTGAGATCCCATTTTAAAGGGTCATATGATAAACAGAATCTTACACTCGTGGTCATTTCACATGAAATTTATGAAACTCGCAGAAGGGTCCTTTCATAAATTTCATATGAAATGACCACGAGTGTAAGATCCTCTATTTCCATCAGACTTTCCTTTTGAGAGGCGCGGTAGCCGAGTGGTTAGAGTGGCTTGGTTATTGTGCAGAAAGTCGCCGGAAGGTCGTGAGTTCGCGGCTCTCCATCGCCATCCGACGACTGGAATACTCTGTCAACACAGCAGTAAATGGGTACCTTTTTCGAATTGGGAAGGATAAGACAGCTAAAGGAGAGGGATGGGCTCCGCCTTTCATCAGCTGTGCCCAAGATACAGTGGGTCTCTAACCCCCACTGCCCCTACGGCTATTAGGCTATGGGAAACCTTTTTTCCTTTTGTATTCAGCGTCAAAAAGCGCTGCTCGGAGTAAGAGAAATAATCAACTTTGTTCTGCAGAATTTAAATCACACTTTGTAGAAAATACGCATGACATTTTATTTCGGTTGTTTTTTACCTAAACCAAACAATGCAAACAATCAGTTTTGACACCTCTTCACGTAATCTGTTTCCGCTTGTATTAAGCTTGTTTGACTGAGGGTATTATAATGCGTCAGCTTAGACGGCTGTAACTCAGATGACAAAGGGACTGGTGTTTTAGAAGATTTTGGCACATTCTTCGATGAGGGTGCACGACATTTCGATGAGACTAATAAGTTTATACGTTATGTATGCTTTTGGGTTAGTAAACTTACGTTACATTTTTACTTAATTTCAAATTATTATACATTTTGTGTGACCAGTTTAACCAGATTTGAGTTTTGTTTGTTTTTTCATACATGTACCTAGTTGTTTTCCGTTTGTGACTATAATTGAGCCGCGACACGAGAAAGCCAACAAAGTGGTTTTGCGCCCAACGCATCCGCCCAGTCTAAACAGAGTATTCGCTGTCCGCATGGATGTAACTTAAACCCTTAGCTACCCTTCAATTGCTTAGCGAAGAGTCTGACCAGACTGGGCGGGTGCCCAGGCTGATCCGAGGCTGCGCTGGGCGCACAGCCACTTTGATTGTTTTCTCGTGTCGCGGCTCATCTTGTCTTTTTTGTAATGCTTGTTAAATTTGCATTTAAGTTGAGGTATGGAAGCGTAGGTAGGACTTATTATCTCCTACGCAGGAGTTAGTAAGATATGTAGGAGTTAGTAAGTCCTATGTAGAATTTATTTTCTCACCCATTGGACAAGAATATCCCTTTCTAGAGGTGTCTGAGATTTTTCTATCTCGGCCTGCTATCTCGGCCTAGGGTCAAAAAGCTGTCTCAAAATGCCAATCATTGCTATAGTACAGCCCAATTAATTACACACTTAAATTCAACAAATCAACTTGCTGCTACCTGTCATGTAAATTGCATGCAAAATGAAATTGACAGCCAGTGATGTGCATGAGGTGTCACTGTAGAGTTTTGATTAGCTCCCAATCATGCAAAATGCATGCACAAGATGAAATTAACACACGTGTCATAATTATTGATAGAAAATTAACTTGAAGTTTATAGTAATGGCCTCAAGAAGAAGTAAAGGTATTCAATGAATTTTCTGTTTCATAAAACATAGTGGGTGAGAAAAATAATCAATGATGGTGTTTATGCCTTGACAAGGAAATCTCAGGCTCGTTTTCAGATTATTTAAGTCTTATGCTCGGCAAGCCTCGCATAAGACTATTAAATAATCTGAAAACTTGCCTGAGATTTCCTTGTCTCGGCCTCAATCCCATCATAGATTCTATTATTCTATTAATCTCCTACGTAGGAGTTAGTAAGTCCTACGTAGGACTTATTATCCCCTACGTAGGACTTACTATCTCCTACGTATGAGATAAATATTTCTTTACCTGTCACTAGGACGCTTCCATACAGATATGTATGCTGCATATTCCTGACTTAAATTGAGCCGTATGACAATATCTTGTCAGTTTTACGCTACAGCACAGTAGGTATAAAGTCAAGGCCACAGTTGCTATTTTTAGAAAAACTTTGTCATTGCTCTTGCCACTTTCTTTATTGACAGATTTTGAGTTAACTTCAAGCGGTTAGAGTAACGACTTCTTGGACTAGTTTGCAATCCAAACTTTCAGGGTCATGGTCAATGCACAGTTGCTAAAGAAATAGATCAGCTCTAGCAGTGAATTGTTGAGTAATAATTCACTGTTTGGAGGTCACTTGTAAAGTAGATCATATCACGAGCGCGGAGCGCGAGTGATATATCTACTTACAACTGACCGACAAACAGTTAATTATTACTCAACAATTCAATGCTAGAGCTGAACTATTTCGATTCTAACGCTCAAAAACGCTGAAAAAACTATTCTTTTCATTCAAACTCTCCCAACCTTCATGCCAGCGCGTTCATGCTCCCGCCAATATTCTTAACTGTATCTAGCGTAAATGTACGTTATTATGGCGATTTTAAAAAGAAAAAGAGACGCTACACCGTCTAACGTCTCGAAACGTCACAAAATTACGTCAGTAATGCAAGTGACGTCAGCAATTAGACTCACGCGCTCCGAAACAGTGAATTGTTTAAGAATAAAACACGGTAACTTTCCATTGCTTCTATAGGCGCACTGTGTTAGAATTTCTAAGAAAACACTTTATTAGGCCTCTAGCACCTTTTTATGGACCTATTTTGCTAAAGCTTCACACAAATGTTAAGTACGACAATATCTCGCACAAGTTTGCGTTTCAAAGTTGTTGATCCAATGTCAAGGTCACAATTGTTATTTTTAGAAAATGAGGCATATGGCAGGGGCATTCATCTCCTCAAGTGATTTTATCATATGACGTCGCGGTCAATCTGTGGATAACGTCGTATCATAAAACTCGTATGACCACACGTGCAATAACAGTTTGGCGTGTACACGTAACGTCATTGACAACGTCCATGCCAACCATGCGTTTTCTTACTTAAATGATGTTCATTTTGAAGCCATATGCTCCTTTTATTTTCATATGAAATGACCACTCGTGTGAGATTCTCGATGTCTAGTTTAATCTAATTTTGAAAGAACTCGAGGCCATCAACAAACGAAGTTCAGTTTTTAACGTTGACGCACGGTGTGGTATAAATGAACGCATAAATTGTCGTCTTCCTGGCGTCATTGTCTGAGACACGAACATCACTAGACAACGCAGTTATGCAAAAACTTAATACGGCCAATCCATCAATTTTTATCTAGCCCAACGGCAAGATTATAAGCATTTTTCATTGGCATGAGGTGCGGACAGAAAGTCTGTCACTTGTTATCACTGTTCTGCATCACTACGCAAGCAGTCCGTCACGAGACTTGCGAGTGATACCGAACGTTGACCCCAAGTATCAATATAAATACAATTTCTTGCGCACGTAATTTGTTTTTCACGGAAGAACTTGTGGAAGAGTAATTTTTTAGCGCTTCAGAGGTTTCTAGTAGGGTAAGGTGGGGCAAAACGCCCATGCGGGGTCAAACGCCGATGCATATCAATATGAGCCGCGACACGAGAAAAACCAACAAAGTGGTTGTGCGCCCAGCGTAGACTCAGATCAGCCTGGGCAATCGGCTTAAAGGGTAGCTAAGGGTCTAAGCTAGCTCCATGCGGACAGCGAAGATTCTGATCAGACTGGGCGGATGCCCAGGCTGATCTGAGTCTGCGCTAGGCGCACAACCACTTTGTTGGTTTTCTCGTGTCGCGGCTCAATTATATTCATATGGCTTAGGGAGAAAAGTGTCATTGAAACAAATGTGTCAGAATGTAGGACTCCTCATTAACAGGCATTTCGAAGAGGCGCGTCTTCTTGCAGCATTTTCACATGAGTTTAAACATTTTGTGCAGTTTTCTGTAAATCGGGATGACTGAATATTTTCTTGCAGTTCATCTTGCTAAGAGAACTAAATACTTTGCGACATTCTGTTTGCAAAATAAAGTCTAACTGATGTTTATTCTGTCGCGAAATCTTATTATGTGCATTTGTTAAAAATCTATTTGCTCACATGGGGCAAAACGCCTACGCTCCAGATATTCTGATAAATCATGTGTTGATGTTCTTTTGCAAAAACCTAACAGCTAACTGCGGGCGTACAACGCAAGGAGACATTGCAAGGCTCTAAATATCAAAGATAGGGCCTCTGAAGCTGGATGACTCGTGTTACATGATGAAAGGTGTGCAATAGTGAGAGGCAAAAACGCCCACCTTGAGGAAACGTTTTCATATGTATCAAATAAAGTATTTGATCCAACTGGAATATTATTTTCGGACAATGGAATCAGTATTGCGTAAAACTAGCAATTAAATCTAGAAACAAGATAAGAAATAGCCCTTTTGTCCCATCTAAAAAGGCATTTTGCCCCAGTGGTGGGACAAAATGCCCAGAATATTTAAAAATACAATTTCTGTAATGTTAAAATCCTATCATATTTCCAGATTAAAGTGTCATATTTGTGGACAGCCTTATTTCCTTTATCAGAAAAGTATATTCCGAATTAGATCAGGCAGTTTCTTAAATAATGGTAGAAAAAATTCCTAAAGGGGGGTTGGGGGGGTCCCCCCCCACCCCACTCTTACTATATATCAACGACTGGCGTTCGCTTTTTATGGCAATGCCCGTCGTGGCACAAATTGCCTTAATTTTCCGTCGCAGTTGATTTTAGAAGAGGCCGATAGAGTCGGTTCTTTATAAACGTCTGGCATGGCATAACTGACGTCATTTTGCCGTTTTCGTGATGTCACTGGATGTAAAGTAACGTCATTTGTTAACGCAGATACGTGACCTGGCATTACAGGAATGAATTTTCTTTTTTTATTTCATCGATGTGTAAATGCCGGCGAATCATTTTATGTTACATGTACATGTAAGGACAAGCTATTATCTTCAGATATCAAGATGATATCTCCTGCGATAAAATATTCATGAATGGAAACTATGGATCTTATTTATAGCATCAACCCTTGGCGTCCATTTTTCTCTGGGTGTCTTCAGTTATTGTTACGATGCACTATTTCCAATCATCCTCTGGAATTATCACCACTGGTTAACTATGTATCTATACAAGATGTGTTACGCAACGAAAAAGATTCATAGTTCCCAAACAAGCTGATCATCGTGGCTAAACAAATTTGTTTAGCCACGATGACCAGATCGTTTGAGAATTATGATATTTTTCGTTTCATAACAGCTTTTTCCGTTTCGTAACATCCTTGAAAACACAGTTAACCAAGTGTCATTTTTATGACAGTTGTTTAATTTCAGGTTGAAAGTGTGTCAAAATAAGAGGCGGTTCTAGAGAGTTATCGGGAGAAACAGAATGGTCACTTTGACTCCAGCTCTACCGGTGAATGTGTTAGGACTGTACTTCGGCATGTCGTTATTAGCATACGTACTTTGTTCTATATCGTTTGTGGCAATAAAACGGACGAAAAAGACACCTTACTCAACACAGTTATTGTCAATGGGACTTCTTGTATATGACTGTCTTTTTCTACTTTCTGCAAGTGCGGGAAAGCTTTTCACTTATGAAGAAAGTTACTTTGTCCAGCAATTCTCCCGAGGATGTCAGGTAGCAGCACAAATTATAGTCGGAAGCATGGCAATAGAGCGAGTTCTCGTTCTGAACTGGCCGTACGTCTATCTAAGAGTGGCTACAAATCGACTTACTAGGACCGTTTGTATGGTGATATTTATTCTGAGTTTCCTTCAGTTCTTAGCTGTGAGAGGTTTAGTTTGTTTTTCTGTAAACAAACTTATATTTTGTGGAAGTGTGATGTCTTATTATTTCATCACGATGTGTATCATTATGATTGCCATTGCCATTGTTTCGTACGTCAAAATAGCCAGGATCGTTTGTCGTCAGCAGGGATCGCACCGACAACACAAAATTTCCTTACAACAATATAAAGGAACAGTAGCCACATTTATATATCTTGTGAACTCATTAATGTCACTAATACTTTACCTTGGGATAGCAGTTGTCTTTGCTGCAAGAGCAGCGCGAAATGCTAATGGAAATGGCAGCATGGTAGTCATAGCAGACTCTGTTTACGTCATCAATTGCATCATAGATCCTTTAGTTTATGTAATGTGGTTTAAAGAAACGCGTTTGGAAGTTTTGAAAATGGTAATGCATGTTTTCCCGTGTGTCAAAAGTCGACTATGTGGCTCAGTTGTAAAAGAGAAAATAGAAAATATGCGGATGGAAATATTTAACATTACAGTGACAAAATGTGGTAGCAACCAGCTAACAGAGAAGTTACCTGTCTAATACAGTTGAGCCGCGACACGAGAAAACCAACAATGTGGTCGTGCGTCCAGCGCAGACTCAGCTCAGCCTGGGCATCCGCCCAGTCTGATCAGAGTCTTCGCTGTCCGCATGAAGATAGCTTAGTCTCTTGGCTACCCTTTAAGCGCTTAGCAAAGAGTCTGATCAGAATGGACAAATGTCCAGGCTGATCTGAGTCTGCGCTGGGCGCACGACCACATTGTTGGTTTTCTCGTGTCGCGGCTCAGTTGTTTTCATCTGTCAGTCAAGCAGTAGCTTACAACTTCAACTTCAGAATGAATGAAGGGTTGACTTGAAACCAGTGGGACAGCTAGTCGGTCAAAGAGCAAAAGTCAGTTTAATACAATATTCAAAGTGATTGCCGCGGCGACCAATTCGAAATACAACCAAAATTGTGGACAGGCTTTAAAGGCCCCATTGCTCTATCAGCATGAACAATTTTATCATGAGGTATCGCTGCAAGCTGCCCAGTAAAGTTTTGTCAGCGTAAATGACCGTGATTAGCCAGCTTTAAACAAATAAAACATCCTGGAGTTTCACATAAAAAGGGGTTGAAAGCTTACTTAGGTAATTTTAGTTGGCAACTAGAATGACCTACTTTCGATTCCATTAAAGGCCCCATTGCTCTATCAGCATGAAATGTTTTATCATGAGGTATTGCTGCAAGCTTCTCACTATAGTTTCGTCATTGTAAATGACCGTGATTAGCCAGCTTTAAACAAATAAAAAAATCACTGAGTTTCACATAAAAAATATTTGAAAACTTATTTGGGTACCAACTTTCGATTTCATTACGTCAAATAAAATGGTAAAAATACAATGTACAGGCGTGGAGTCCCAATCACTATCCCGCCTATATTTATATAGCATTGTTACACGGGAAGCCAGAACAGGAAATTGTTTTTTGTGGAGCGATTTGTTTATTTTCAAAAACTTGTTTTCTCTACTTTTTGCCAGTTATATGACTCAATATCTGCACATTAACCCATATTTTATTACCAAACGTGAAGCTTGAGTCGCTTTTGACAAAGATTTGAGTTTAGACGTTTTCACCACTGATAGGACTATGGAGACTTTAAGTTGAATAAAACGGTAAAAATACAATGTACAGGCATGGAGTCCCAGTCACCATCCCGCCTATGTTTATATAGCATTGTTAGACGGGAAACCACTGATAGGACTATGGAGACTTTTAGGAATATTTTCAGTGGATCTACGGTTGACCAGCAGATTAACACAAACTTTTTGGTCGGCTTTTCTAACCGGCCCCATAGGCGGTCATTTTAAAGATTTACACCCTCAATATTTCTATTTACTTTTAAATTTCTCGCAAAAGATTATATCCTAGGCATGGTAATGGTTGTTATTAAAAGTACATATATCTGCCAAATTTATGATTTGTGATTGTCACTGAAAATAGGGGAATTTAAGAAAATATACAAAAGGGCGCCAATAGCGGACCGCCATTCCCGCCAAAAATGAAGACTGGATACGCCCAGCAATCATAGTTAATCAGGTTTAAGTTATATCATGAATAATTTTAAGCCCTTTCTTTTATCCACTTCAGACAGTTATTGGCTGAAAAGAACTCATGTGCACAGATTAGAGGTTAATGTTATTGTAAAGTTATTTACTCCACCAATCATAAAATTGAAAACATGCTTGCAGAAACGCCTGTGGGAGTCAATCAATTAATGACGACAAAATATACGTGAATATTCAATAAGGGTATGCATTGGTATATCGTCTCTGCCTCCGTAACAAAGATGTTTTCGCTCAAGATTTTTTGAACATATCTTAATTATGTTGCTTACAACTAACCAGTTTCATAATTTTGTTATTATTTCGTAATGAAATACGAGGGAGTATACCTTTAAAATGCGTTTTCGGCCTTTCAACTATACCTGCCTTGAGGGATCTTGTAAAGTCGCCTAACGAGATATGAGCCGCGACACGACAAAACCGACTTAGTGGTATGTGCGCCTTGAGCGAAGACGCAGATTGGCCTGATCAGAGTCTTCGCTGTCTGCATTGACTTAAGCGCAAAGCAAAGCATCTGATCAGACTGGACGGATGTTCAGCCAGAAATCCGCCCAGTCTGATCTGAAGCTTCGCTGGGCACACATGTCATTTTGTTTGTTCTGTCAAGTCGCGGCTCATGTCTCATCACGGTCCATTTCCGCGAGAGGATAAGAGTCTTCCCTCATCGCGTATTAAGATTTTTTGTTTTTACCTTTTTTTCACTATTTTTACAAAGGGGAACAACTTTTGAGAATTCCTGTTTGCTTCTCTGGATAAACATAGCCCTTCCAAAATTGGGTCTGCTTTTGTAAAACGATTTTGCTAATAGTTCTTACATTTAAGAGCTGACCCTAATTGAGAAGAGAAGCAATATTGAAAAGTGGCACAGAGTTGCTTTCCCTCAAAGTATACGAGTCCTCTTAAGTCAAATGTGAAATTGGAAAGTGCGTGCACTGGTCGGCGTTTTTACTACAGAAGCCGTAAGGTGTGTTGCACGACGGGTATAGTTTTGGTACACAAGTAGTTTGGATGGTCTACAGGGGAAGCAGCTCTGCTATTTTCAATTTTGAGTCCCTTCTAAATAAGGGTCTTAACCCTTAAAGCGCCAAAAATGAAAAATTGTTGAATTTGCAAACAGTGTAGATCCAGATGAGGTGGCTCATAATGAGCCACCTCATCTGGATCTACGCTGTTTGTCCTATAGTCTTTGAAGTCTCAATATGATTAGTTTGGTAAAAACATTTTTTTAAATTTCTGCAGACGTACATTTTGTCGTCTGCTTTCTGGCGCTTTAAGGGTTAAAGGAGCAAAATCGTTTTACAAACGTATACAAACATAACATAACATAAACAGTTAACTCTCGATATCTCAAAGTCAAAGTTTATCCCAAAGTATTGATATCTCAAAGTAACTTTTCTGCTCCGAGGAAATTTACTTTGAGATATCAATAGTTTGAGACAACAGGGAATAAAATGTAAATGAAAACAGGAAATATGTCCTAACTATATTCTTTAATAGAAGCGGGTACTCTGAGATACATGTATCAGTGTTCGAGATATCGTGAGCTGACCATAGTTTGTTTCACTATACACTACGAATCGTTAAATAAAAGATAAGATTTTTTGTTCTTAAAACATGGTTTCTTTTCCTTTCTAGTTCTCTTATGCAAACAGATTTGTTTAGACTTTCCTGGTGATTAGCCTAGTCGCTTGAGTGTTCGCTTTTCACACAGAAGGTCGTGGTTTGAATCCCAACGAATGGCACTTGCCCCGTTAATTTCATCCAGCCAACAGACCAGGGAATCAGCACACAGTTTACCCTTAGCAGGAAAATGTTGTGCCTCTTGTACTTGGGACGGTAGCACGGTACCGGGGCTAGCCTGACACTGTTTTCAATAACTTGAGAAAAAAGTACTTTGGTATTTTAGGTTTGGATAAAAATTTCGTTTCAACATGTTATTACCAATTTTTCCGCAGATTAAGGCATGCTATTTTGGCACCTTTTATAAGCTACCAAAGAAAGATTATGCCTGAATGCGCTACTTGTTTCGTAGAAGACTGACATCACTCATAAGCAGACTGGATTTCATAAGAGCATAGCAGCATGGACCTCGTGTGTACAAAATTATAGCGTTCTCGTTTTTATTTATTTATTCATTTTCAGATCTATTTTTCTTTTTCTAAAATCATTTAAAGTGAATGGGTGGTTATTCTTTTAGAATAGGCAACTATACCATTTGAGCTGCGACATGACAAACCAATAAAGTGGCATGTGCGTCCAGCGAAGACTCAGATAGCCTGGGCAGCCTCCCAGTCTCTGATCAAAATTCTTGCTGTCGGCATAGAGCTAGCTTAGATCCCTTAGCTACCTTTTAAGCGCACAGCAAAGACTCTGATCAGGCTGGGCGGAGGCCAAGGCTGATCTGACTCTTTGCTGAGCGCGCATGCCACTTTGTTGGTTTTGTCATGTAGCGGCTGATTCTTGTTATTTTTTGTTTCCACTTCCTCAGGGGCTGACAAATAAAAAAAATCCACTTGCCCACAGGACAAGTAAAAACAAAATTCACTTGTCCGGCAAAAATAATTGCTTGCCCAGATTTTTCACACACACACAAAAACAAAAAGTTACCCTTGTGTACCACAGGAACTTGACGTTGGTTATATTTTTTAAATGGGTCGCGGAAATCTTGTCTGAGCAAAGAGTGTAGAGTATAGACCATTAGTAGACAAAGATGTTGGCAGATAGTGTAGACCCTGCTCAAATTGCATAGGAGCAGTCTGATCAGTGTCAACTCTGACTGCCAAGTATAATTACACTTTGATCTAAATATGGTAGGAGCAGTCTGATCAGGGTCTACTCTTACTGCCAAGCATTACTACACTTTGATCCAAATACGTTAGGAGCAGTCTGATCAGGGACTACTCAGGTTGCCAAGCAATATTACACTGTGATCCAAATACGTAAGGTAGCTGTGGAAGCCTTTCCTTTTATCTTTATAGCATACACTGTCCAGGTGACATTTGGCAGGAAAAATGCATGCTTTGTACTGGTTGACTCAGGTCGATTGCACTTTACATCAAAGAATACCGGTATACCATATAGATTACCATAAAAGTTCTGAATATTGAGACATATGTCTGACCAAACATTGTAGACCCAGATCAGACTGCTCCTGAATATGAGCAGTCTGATCACAGTCTACACTGTTTTGCCATTCTGCTTTCATCAGTTAGAGGCAATAAAAAAATTATTGATTTTTTAACTGTCCGGTTGTCCTAATTTCTAGAATAAAGGTAGCTTTGTAGATCAAACAGTACCGACCTGTCTAGACTCTGTATTTTGACTCAAGCTCATCATGCATCCGAGAAGAAAACTCATTGGTCAACGGTCCACATCTAGCTGTGAAATGCTAAATGATTGACAGGTGTCGCAAACACCGTCAGTAACCATTACACTGGATTAACGGATGGGTAACAATAAACAAACTTTCAATAACTAAAGGTGAGAAAATCATGATAATTGCAGTGCGGCTGTCTTTTTTTAACATGCTTACAGTTATGCTTTCCAAATTTGTATGTGTTGGGGATTTTCTTTTACTTGCCCGGCCGGGCGTCGAGCTGGAAATAGCACTTGTCCGGCCAGATTTGGAGCTTGTCCCGGGCGTCCGGGCAATGGATTTGTCAGTCCCTGACTTCCTGCTCATTTTGGGGTTATTATTCATTAAAGATAAGTATACCTCCGGTATGACCAAATTATGGAAAGATTTCCTCGACCAAGAGAGCAAATAGGGAGGGAATCACAAATTATTCCTTTTTACAAAAATTGGAAGAAATGTACCAAAGCATCTTGCAGGAGAGGGACAAACAGACTTATGCAAAGTGCACTGGCGTAACCTCAGATGTTGGTGACAATAAGCGTAACATCAGAAAACGTCAGATTTTGAGCTCTGTTGCCAGTTCACTGCAACGGCCACAGCGCATTTCTTAAAATATTTTTTTTTCTAAATAGATACTCATTATGTGAATTTAATTGCCAACTGCAACTGCTGTAGCAGAATATATTTGGAAAATATTAATTTTCGGGACAACTTACGATTTTACTCGATTTCGATAAGAAGCCGCGGTAGATCAGTAGTTTAAGCGCTGACCAACTGTCCTAGCGGTCCCGGGTTCGATCCCCGCTTGAGGCGAGAATCTTTTCAAACGTAAACAGATTCCATTGCACACATCCACATTATCAACGTCTCATCGTCCTGATATGACTGAAATTCTGTTGAAAAGGTAGTAAAATCGCAAGTCATCCCTCCATCCATTGATTTCAATAAAACGTAACTAACGTATAAATCCAGTTGCGGACAAAACCGCTAGATTTGCTAATTCGCTTTTTACATCGGCTCTCAGAAATAAATTCCTAAAACATTCCTGGTTAAGAACTATTCGGAATAGGTATTTTATGTCCGCCTGGTTTAAATTTTCTTTATATTTAATGTTGATATGATTTTAATGCTCAGAAAATACCATCCAGTATGCAAAAATAAAGAAATCTGGCGTTGCGGACAAATCTGCTAGATTTGGAAAGGACCTGGTATGATAAGGGCCATTTTTGGCCCCCATTCAAATTCTCTTAAAATTGCATGGTTTCTATTGCTTATCATTTGTGCGTATGGGAACAAACAGAAATAATATGTTTCATTTTTGTAAATTCTCAGAATAACATGATTTCTGACATGCCTATGTTGGCTCAATAATATGATGGAAAATTGCAAGAAAAACTGAGTTTAATAATTTTTCCTTTAAAGGAACAAGTCATTTACAATGCCTTTTGAAAGCTCTTGATAATAGGCTTTTGCTGAAATGCTTATACGTTTGGTACCATGACTAATTACCTGTGCACTGCACAAGGCCTGTAAAGGTACCCCACCCACTCAAGTTTGCAAGTCCAGAGACGCTAACTTAGGCCAAAAAAGTTCCAACAGATCAAATGAAATGTATACCAAATTATTCCTTGTGTTCTAACTAAGAAAATGAATACCCACAAAATATGTTTATTTTGTCTTTGGGGGGAGATATGGGCGTTTTTGTGTTCAGAAAACAGAGAAAATGCTCCAAATGCTGCCAGTTTGGCAACAAAAAGTTAAAAATAAACATAGAGCCCGGTCTCCAGCACATTTAATATTTTCATGACATGTAAATATATCAAAACTATGTCTGCATATCAAATATAAAATGTGCTGGAGGCCGGGCTCATATATTTTGAAAGCCGCAAAGGCTAACAAATTCGTCAATTTTGCCAGAATTCGCTGGGGGTTATGGGCATGTTCAAGATTTAAAACACAAATATTTTATGCAAGAACTGGTTGATTTTGTATTTGCTGTTACATTTTAGGATAGAACTTTCCTTTGAATGCATTTAAGTTATCGAAATAGAACTTTTGACAAATGAGTATTCTGGGGGCCAAATATGGGCCTTATCATACCAGGTCCATTGGTATTACTTTTTATTGGATCATACATTCCGAAATCTGAGTTCACAGTTCAAAAATTCAAAATAGGTATTGTATTTTCTTCTCTGCTTCTGCTTCGTGTTGTTCTTTAGTGGCCCCTTGATCTTCGTCGGGTGCCGCTTTTTAGTGCCAAAAATCTGAAGTTTACTTTTTTCTTGAATCCCTAAATCTTGAGTTTTCTTCTAGACGGAAAGGCTTAACTTGTTGGCCTTCCGATGTTAGTTTACATTACTTCACTCGCATCGAGGGTGAAATTTTTTTTAGCTCTGGTTTTCAATTTAAGCTGAAATAACTAATTTACATTGCAAGTGCGTTGCAACGTCTTACAGCGCAAAAACTGACGTTGTTTGGTATTTCAAGACGGTGTTTTTATTTTTACGTCTCATAATTGAATGTTTTCTTTTTATCTTCAAAATACTCAATAAATAACCTTTTGATTGGTATAAAATTTATTTCGTTTGCTCATCCGTTAGGAACACTGTATCAGGGAAAATGATAAAAATGGCTTGAAAATGAAATTGTCACCAACATCTGACGTTACGTCACTACCTTCAGGACTACCCCAATCTGTCTATATATTGGGACACTTCAAAACCACTGTTAATTTTCCATTTGGAACAAATGGAAAAATTTAAAATAGTTTTAGGTGTCCCTATAAATAAAGTGGACGGAATAAACCAGCGAGAACGAGGCATTGCCAGCTTTAGCCGCAAGTTGAGATAACCCGGCCACATTATCTGCTATATACAAAGGATGTGATTTACAGTAGGATTGTGTCATCAATAGTTCATTAAGAATATGGTGTAAAAGGTAATGTAAAAATCCTTATACTTTCTGGCAGATACCCCCCTTTCCCCGGAAATATGTCTGTAAGAATAAATAGTGAAATATCCGAATCCCAATATTATACAGCCACTTTTTCCCTCTGGTCGGAAAAAAAATAAATGATTATAAAGTACATGGTACTTCTCAACAATACTGGATCCCGCCGCCTTTCCGCTTCCCCCCCCCCCCCCCTCCCAATGCTGAAGCCTGCCGCCCTTCCGGCTCCCCTTGCCGGGCCGCGTAGTGCAATTGGTAGGGCGCATGACTCATAAGTCAGAGGTCCTGGGTTCAATACCCAGTCTGGCCGCATACTTCCGTATCTCCTTCCGCTGATTCGAGAAGGGCAGTTGTCAGTTACTGGCGAAAGTATGTGCACTTAGTACTGGTTAACCGCTTAGGAGGTCTAAGACTGCCCAGAAATAGTGTGGTTAGGTGAACTGACCGTCCCGACATGACCATAGCTGTTTACCGTGGACGTAAAGCAACAAATCATTCAATCAATCCCCCCTTCCTTCTCTCCTCCCCCTCCCACCCCATTCCGTCTTACTCTCACGCACGTGTTGGTCAACAGGAGTATGAACGCATAGTATTTCTTTCTTGCTTGGCAATAGCTGCAGAAGAAGAGAACCTGAAAACATACATGAGCCGCGACATGAGAAAACGAACAATGTGGTTGTGCGCCCAGCGCAGACTCAGATCAGCCTGGGCATCAGCCCAATCTGATCAGACTCTTTGCGAAGCGCTTAAAGGGTAGCTAAGAGTCTAAGCTACCTTCATGCGGACAGCGAAGACTCTGATCAGACTGGGCGGATGCCCAGGCTGATCTGAGTCTGCACTGGGCGCACAACTACATTGTTGGTTTTGTCGTGTCGCGGCTCACATGTATCTGATCATTCGTTCACAATTCTTCATAGACGGACAGACTAAAGAAAAATATGTATTTGCCATACTTTACTCTTGAAACTTATGGTCGTGTTTCCGAGGGGAATTCTACTTTATAGCCGTTTTCCGATCATGGTTATTTTTTATTATGATAATAGCATAACCATTTGTCCGTGGAGGATAGACTACCAAGCGGGGAAAGCTAGTCTCTGACATTTTAAATTCTTCACATAATAGATAGAAACTGTTTCCATTTCAGTTTGTCTTGCATCGCCTATCAATGAACATTTTATCCTATGCTCTCTACAGTATTTTTTTTTTTTTTTTTTTTTTTTTTTTAAACATATTTTATTCTTTTTTATCATATGACGTCGCCTCTGAGAGTGTAATAAAGCCATGCATTAAAATCGATAATCCACTAGTGGATAAAATATGCAAATTACGTCGTAGCGTTATGCGTTGACGTCCATAAAACGTCTTTTTTTCTAATGGGGAAATCATGATGTTTCAATGCAAAAGGACCTGGTATGATAAGGGCCGTTTTTGGCCCCCGTTCAAATTCTCTTAAAAATGCATGGTTTCTATTGCTTATTATTTGTGCGAATGGGAACAAGCAGAAATAATATGTTTCGTGTTTGTTAAAGGTAGGTTCCTGTACTTTGGAATGCATCATAATTTTGATCATCTTTCATCCAAGTTGTTGGAAAGCACTTATACAAAGGGAATGAATAAGCTTCACTTAAAAGAGTAAATCAAAATATTATAAGAAAAGTTGTTTTGCAAGGGATTTCCTAACTCTGCTTCGCACACCAGTTAGTGCTATTTTTAGTTCGCGCCCAAAATAGATAACGTTAGCTGACGTCATGCTGCATTGCATTTTGGGATAGTTTTAACCCATCTGCCATGCCAGGACCTATAGGAGAGCTCATGGCAAGAGAAAATTTACCCTTGGAGAATGGCATCAGAAATCGCGCACTTATAGACATATAACACATCTATTTTTAGAACTGGAATTCCAACGAAGGAAAATAAACATAAAGGGAAAACGACTATTTTCTTCAACATCTGACGATTTTCTCAGTAGCAACAGATTCAGAAAAATAAGAGAATTCAATACTACCCAGAAAAAGGCTAAATTATTTTGTGAACATAATTGTTATCGCTAGTCCAGGAACCTACCTTTAATTCTCAGAATAACATGATTTCTGACATGCCTAAGTTGTTTCAATAAAATGAAGGAAAATTGCGAGAAAATTTGAGTTTTATACATATTCCTTTCAAGAAATAAGTCATTTACAATAACTCTCGAAAGCTCTTAACAACAGGCTTTTGATGAAATGCTTATATGTAAGATTGCACTGCTTATTAACTGTGCACTGCACAAGGCCTCTCCAGGTACCCCACCCACTCAAGTTTGCAAGTCCAGAGACGCTTACCAAAAAATTCCAACAGATCAAAATGAAATGTATACCAGATTATTCCTTGTATTCTAACTAAGAAAATGAATACCCACAACATATGTTTATTTAGTCTATGAGCGGAGATATGGGCGTTTTTATGTTAAGAACGCTGGGAAAATGCTCCAAACGCTGCCAGTTTGGTAACAAAAAGTTAAAAATAAACATTGAGCCCGGTCTACAGCACATTTAATATTTTCATGGCATGTAAATATATTAAAATTTTATCTGTATACAAAATATTAAATGTGCTGGAGGCCGGGCTCATATATTTTGAAAGCCACAAAAGCTACCAAATTCGTCATTTTCGTCAGAATCTGCTGGGGGTATGGGTATGTTCAGTACAAATATCACAAATATTTTGTGCAAGAACTGGTTAATTTTGTGTTTGCTGTTACATTCAAGGTTTGAACTTTCATATGAATACATTTTTATTACGGAAACAAGACTTTTGAAAAATGAGTTTTCTGGGGGCCAAATATGGGCCTTATCATACCAAGTCCTTTGCCAATAAAATGTGATATTAGTGTCATATGATCAATAGAATCTTGCATTCGTGCTCATGTATTATTGAATTTATTAAACTCGTTGGCGAAAACGATAAGATGCTCGGCAGAGCCTCGCATCTTATCTTTTTCCCCAACTCGTTTAATAAATTCAATAATACATGAGCACTCATGTAAGATCCTCTATTTAATTTCTGCCCTATGAAAAACTTGCAGAAATTTCTTGTACAGAAATCCTGGGCCCACCAGTTTTTCATAGCATCGTTAACTAAGTCGTTAGCGAAGAATTTAAGACGATAGTTTTCAACAAAACGACAACCTTAGCAGTAATGCCAGCGATTATCAATATTATGTACAAGTATGAACATACAAGAGGTGCAACTCCTACAGTGATAAATCTGTCCAAATACTCAGCCTGAATTGCGGTTGTCTGCTCTTTATTTAACTTATGAGCCATATTCTCAGTGCGCGAGTGAGTGAGCGAATTCGAGTTTAACGTCCCACCAACAGCAAGGTCACATGGAGACGGGACCTCGGTTTAAAGTCTCATCCGAAAGACCAAAGAAGCGGGGGAGCGATCTTTCTCAATGGTTAAGGCTGCAAACACTTAAGGACTGAAAATCCGTTAATGGAAATTAAATAGTCTATATCCGCCTACGAAAGAGAAATGCTTTCCCGGTATGTAAAAGTAAAGTCTTTTGAAAAGTTACCTGATGATATGAACAGAAGAAACCAAACCCAATTTTCGCTAAAGCTCGATCAGAGTTTATCACGTGGTAAGTGCCTGAAAGCTATGGTCGAGCTCCAACATTGAGCGTATTCGTCTGGACGTTTCGTGCTTTACGATTTTTAGCATGAAACATTTTTTATGGAAAAAGTGCTGCACGCTAGGAATCACAAAGCATTGGACGTTTCTTGCTTCACGATTCTTAGTGTAAAGCACTTTTTCTATAGAAAATGTGCTTTTCGCGCTTCACGATTCTTAGTGTTTTAGCACGTTTTCTATACTTCACGATTCTTAGCGTTTTAGCACGTTTTCTATACTTCACGATTCTTAGCGTTTTAGCACGTTTTCTACACTTCACGATACTTAGCGTTTTAGCACGTTTTCTATACTTCACGATTCTTAGCGTTTTAGCACCTTTTCTATACTTCACGATTCTTAGCGTTTTAGCACTTTTTCTATACTTCACGATTCTTAGCCATCTGGCAGAAAACTCGTTACGGTGTCAAATCGACACCTCTTTACTACCTGTATTTTAGCCCTTGGCCACGAATGAGATTGCTTCCCTTTCCAGTGTCTTACTGGTCAATAGAGAGAACTTAGAAATTTTCGACCAAGCTTCGAATCAATAGTCAGCAAAATTAGGCGTTCAGGGAAGAAATTTCCCATTTAGCTATGTATGTAATAAGTACATCATTGTAATCAATGGAATTACAGCTTTCAGCTCATACGTTATAATGGATTCGCAAATGTTAATTTATATATGTTATTTGGGTCTAAAAACGAAGATTCGCGTAATTTGAACAAATTGTGTTAAGAAACTTATGGTTTATGGAAAGAAAAATATGGGCTCTGATGGAAGAAACTTCTCATTGACGCAGTTCTATAATTTTCGTACTGGCTTAAAGAGCTTGAAATGCTCTTTCGTGTTAGCCGTTATAATTTAATGTCGGAAAATATATTAAATAAGAAAATGTAGTTTATTTATGAGCTTCTATACATTTCCTTATTAAACTGAGAACCGTATACAGGTAACCGCTTATCTCCGGCCCTCTTGGAGATTTTATCGGAAAATGGCCCGTGACTATAATTCTTCCCATTGGTAAAGCACTTTTTCTATAGAAAAAGTGCTTTACACTAAAAATCGTGAAGCATGAAACGCCCTGCCGAATACGTCCATTCTAATGACTAGTCGGCAACTTTCTGCACCGATCAACCAATCACAATTCTCAGTATTATGCTGGGAAATTTTCATTCGGATGAATTTGGCAACTATCCAGTCAAGCTTTGTTCACCAAAGCTTTGTTCACCATCTTCATCCAAAATGTTAATAGCTATAATACCCATATGTCCATGTGCTAAATACGAGAGGTCATAATGAGCTATCGTTCACTTTTCGCGAGAACGCGAACCCCCATACATGTCTGCATATGTGTTAGAAAACAGTCCATCGCCTGTATGTAAAAAGCACAGAGAGGGCATGGTGGCTTGGTGGTTTAAACGGTTCACTTTCCTAATATGGTCATTTCAGAGAAAGCTGCTGCTATTGTCCAAATTGATTCATAACATCAAAACAACTGCGGAAGTTATTAGTTAGACCAAAGACTTCAAAGAGCACTGCAACTGCTGTCTGTCTGTCTTGTCTGTCTATGTCTGCAACAAAAATAATAGCTTTAACATAATAACATAACATAACATATCCTTTATTTTCACTCTGGTCAAAAGACATAAGAGGTTAATACACATACACATTAAACATGGCAGCTGTATATAAATTTCAAGTGTAGTTATACAAATATCCTACAAAATACTACGGAATATGCAATTTATACTTATAACCGATTAGTGGAACAACTTATGGCTATTTAATATAAAAAGATAAATTATTCATGAATTTGAGGGACTCGAGGAGGGGGAATCAGCATTATTACTGTCTCTATAGCTTGGTCGTGGCATCCCGGCCAATTCCAGGATACCTCGACAAAGCCATAGTCTCAGCAACAATTCAGCTTTCCGTGATCAATATATCATTGCCATAAAGCAGCATACTTATTTTTAATGTGCAGTTATATAGACTATAGGTAAGAAATAATAACATCCATAATCTACCATACATTTAACTATTTTAGCCCTTGCACGTGACATATTTCACGAGCTTATCCCATTGACTAAGTGCACTAGGGTGTGACAAAACAAACCATAGCAGCTTTTCATTGGCTAACTTTGTAAGATCCGTGCAAAACATGAACGCATTGACACGTTTCAAGATTTCCTTATTCTATTACAAATACTTGTTTCTGAATGGAATTATTTAATATGGTAAAGCAGGCGATCCTGACAAGAATGTACCGTGAAAAAATGGATTATTTTATCATAAAACATGTAAGTATAATTGTGCAACAGTGCGGCGTCACCGCTGAACCCGGGTTATTCGCCTCGCATACGGTCCCATGCCCACTCGACGCAATGTGCCCAGAGCCAGGGCACCGGCGTCGAATCGGCAGGCGGACCGAAGCAACCAAGAGGCCGGGCTCAACGACCACCTCGCACCGTCGCATCCTAGACCAACGAAGGTGCACAACATTGAAACAACCTTGAATCAACGTTGACTCAACATCAAGTCGAGTCAACGTGATTCCTGCTTGTTCAAGGTCGTGCGCCCAGTAAAATGTACGACCGAGCGAGTCCTATATTTGAAATAATAAAAAAGTTTATAAGTATGTATTGCCCTCGTGAAGTGACCTGGCAGGGCGGAGCTAGCGTTATGGATCAGTGCATTGTCAAACAGGTAATTCCTATTTTTCGCCAACAATCGGAAAAATATCCGTACGACTTCGTTAATCCTCGCCTTTCTTGTTATAAGTAATAACAGTATTTTAACCAGATCGTGTACAAAGCGTCGTGGTGTAGTGTATCTGTAGTCGGATTGCAAAGACACTCAGTGGTACGATCAAGGGTTCAAATCTAGGATGAGAATAAACATTTTTGTCCTCTCATTTTTTTTTATTTTCAAACTTTATTTTCTTTACATATTTATTTGTTTTAATCATTCCATTTTAGGAGAATAGACATTTCCAGTAATTTCTTTCGCTCAAGATAATTCAAAGGATTAGAATTCGACATGTCTGCATTGGTAGACACCCTGAAACTGAAAAGTGAATACCAAATTCACTCATCGTTTGCTCGTGCATCCATATCACTTTTCTCGAGCATAAAATACCATAATCTACTTAATGCTCTCGTACATATATCTGGGCATAATCAGACAAACAAAACCTTTGAAGATTTTCCTTTTTTATTGTGAGCATAAAGTATATATTGGAGTAATCAAAACAAACGGAAATATCTGTCAGACAAAAAAATCATTTGTTACCTGAAAACTTAAAAAGAAAGATTATATTAGGTATATTCGAACCTGGGACCCTTATAAGATACAAAAAAGGTTGGCACGTCTAGCAGAGGTCCAATACACCAAAGAGTCTACACATTTGTGAGATATAGCTAACAGTTATAATCCATGCATGATACGCGATGATTAACGAATACTTACGAATATTTTTCCGATTGGTTACGAAAATGTTGCTTTCCCTATTTCATAATGCATTGAACCAAATCGCTAGCCCCGCCCTGCCAGGTCACTTCAAGTGGGCAATAAATCTGAAATAATAAATAAACCAATAGATATAAACACCACAGCGGCAAACAGTCCTTGCCTTTCTTCGTTACCGCAATGTGCCTGAACATTGCGACAGGTGTAAACTCTGATCGGACTTTACTCACAGTGAAGTCCGATCAGGGCTCACAAACTGACCATTGCAACAGAATATTTTGGACACCTGAGTCACAGTAACCAGTGAGGTACTGTATATTACCGCATTAATACTATAATTGGGACACATTCAGTGCGGGCAGCGTGTCTACCAAGACCAGACTGCTACCATGTGCAGTCTGGCCAGGGTATACTGTCACTACAAATTTCTGTAGCTTATTCCGTTATCCAATTCATTTAATACGCCCCAGTTAAATATATTTGTTGTACCGTATAATAAGAATATTTTATAACACCAGGACAAATGCTAGACAGACAAGACAGACAGAAACAGACCAGAATGATCACAATGTAAAATCAAACCATAATCAACGCTATCTCCAGTCTCAGTGACATAACCCGTCCCAGTAGGCACACCCCGTGAATAAACGTTGGATCAACATGGATTCAACGTTGACTCAACGTCGTGCGCCCAGTGGTATGTCTCGATATATGTACCAATACCTCAATTTTATTTGTTCAGTTTCAATAAGAAACAATTTTTTACCGCAATAACATCAGGCATCAAAGCATATGTATATAGGCCTACATTTTGACTTAAATCAGACTGCCGCAATGGTGCATTCAGCGCTGGGTCGACAGCGTCAGCCCATTACCCTTTACGTCAACTGGTAAAAAAATAAATATCTTTTGCACAACTTTTTTACGTTTAATACAAGCTAATATTATCATAAATACCAACCCATAGCCGATATTAAATAATTTTCTGATACGCATCTTCTTGTACTTTGGCTTAATATTATTACTTAGTTAATACGTAATTTTACATTTACAAATTAACAACTTACTTGGTAGGGTACTCAACTCAAAAATTAGATGTTTGTAAAAGAGTCAGCTATTTTTTTTTTATTCTATGATTTATTTACTTAGTTATTTATTTTATTATGGTATGCGATATTTACCTCAAGAACGACTTTATTATTATTGATATTAGCTTGCTTAGATTTTTCAAAATATTCTCATTGTTAGAACTTAAGAGCTGACCAAATTTGATCATATTTGGGCGACTTATATAATACCTACTAAGCAACTGATTTCTGATATTTTGGTATTGTGGACATACTAAAAGATAATGAAACTCATCACCGACATCGTTTAAATCACACTGCGTACATTTTCTTTCATTCAGATCGGTTCCGTCCCATCTTCCTGTTTCAATTGGAAGTCTATGGTTACCAGTTCTAAATCGAAATATATTAATTGCTAATTTCTGCGGCAAAACTCTTAAGTAATTTTCGAACAAAAATTCATTTTTAAAAGAAAAATAGGTTAAAGCTTTCGAGGACAAGGTTGAACAGCCAAACCACTTTTGTATATACTGATCTATAAGCAGCTTTTTAACATAAGAACTTAAAGATTGCAAATGGAATTGGCCTTGCATTTGCCATATATCAACTCTTCCTATTTCTATGAAAATATTCTTAATACACTGTAACCACTTAGAATTTATATTAGAATGATATAAATATTGATACAAAAGGTATGACAACTTAAGTTCCCTGCCATGTATTAGCCTATTCCAGAAGCCAACCATTCGTGCTTTGATAATAATTTGTAGGGGAAAACGCCCAAGTTCGCCAAGTAACATGTACAACGGTGTACTCTTTTTAGCGGAAGTAATTCTTCTTAGGAAATCATTTTGTATTTTTTCAAGCATTTCAATATTCTCGAAACCCCAAATTTCGCAGGCGTATGTGAGAATCGGGGCCACTGTATAATCAAAGGTTTTAAGCTGCAGGTCAAGAGGTATATCCAAGTTGTTTATCCTAGTCATGAGAAAAATCATTCCCTTTTTAGCTTGTTCGACTACATGCTTCCTAGCACTTAAAAAACTACGTGTTTGAGAGAAATAAACACCTAGATACTTATAACTATCAACTATATCTAAAACTATATCATTAACAACAAAATGTAAATCTGGCTTTTTCCTTATTCCAAAAATAAGCACTTTTGTTTTATTGGTATTTATTTTTAGTTTCCATGTCTTACAGTATTGAGAAAATATATCTAATGATTTTTGTAGCTCTTCTGGGCTTTCCGCTAGTAAGACAGTGTCATCTGCGTATAGAAGGACAAAGATTTTCAAATAAAGTACAATATCCTCATTAGCAATGTCAATAGTGACACTATTTGATTGATTTGCTAGTAAAAATGCCTCAAGGTCATTCAAGTAAAGGGCAAATAAAAGGGGGGAAAGGTTCTCTCCTTGACGAACACCGCATTCGCATGCAAAAAACGGCGAGTTAAACCCGTTAACTGAAATACTTGATTTAATATTATTATACATATTAAAGACTATTCTAAAGAATTTTCCATTTATAGATGTATTCAGTAGTTTTTTCCATAGACCTATTCGCCAGACTGAATCGAATGCCTGAGAGAAATCTATAAAACAGCAATAAAGTTTTTTGTTCTGGGATCTGAAGAATTCTATTAATGCATATAACGTAAAAATGTGGTCTGTGGTAGAGAAACCTTTACGAAAGCCTGCTTGATTATCATTTAAAATGTCGTATCTATCCAAGTACTTAGTAAGTCTAGTATTTAGTATTGCCGTAAAAAGTTTACTAAGACAGCTTAAAACAGTGATTGGACGATAGTTTTCTGGATTTGACCTTTCGCCTTTGTTTTTATATATAGGACGTATCTTACCTTCGAGCCATGAATCTGGGAATATACCCGTATCAAAAACTGTATTAAATAGTTTTAGATAGAGAGGCATGAGAAGTTCGCATGAATGTTTTATGTATTCGTTTAAGACTCCATCAAAACCCGGTGCTTTGCCATTTTTTAGTTGTCTAACTGCCATTCTAATTTCAGTATCCGATATGCTACAATTCAATATGTCATCATCATCATCGATCCTAAAGTCACTATGATCAAAGTCAGAATCAGACGAGTTAATGTCGGTATTGACCTCTTTAAAATAGGTATGAAATAGATCTATGCTGGGCATTTTTTCATTATGCTTAGGCTTAAGACTATTTAGATATCTCCAAAATTCTTTCGGTCTTCTAGAATGTATATCACGAAGTTTTGTTGCCTTGCTTTCTTTGTGTTTATTAATGTAGAAGTGAAGTTCATCGTTTGTTTGTAGGCTTTACTAGCCGAAATAAGTGAGGTTTTATCGTGGTGGTTTTTGGAGCGATTAAATTTTCGTTTTGCTCGATAGTATTTATTTCGTGCCGCTCGACACCTACCACCGTACCAAGGTCTATCGTTAGCACGGTTAAAATTGGTTTGTTTAATTGGGAATGATAACTCTGCAGTTCGACTAAATATTGAAGCTATTTCAAGAGTTGTTTCGTTTATGCTACGTTTTGTGGGATTTAAATCTGAGCACAATTTTCGTATTTCGCCAGTCGGTAAATTATCAAGAAAAGCGGCCGAGTTTCTTTCGTCCCATTTCTTATAAGTACTTTGAGTTCTGGGATACCTATACGGTAAGTCGGCGAAAATTGCTTCATGTACGGACCATGATAAGAGGGCGTGTCCATCACTTAGGATGGCATCCGTATCTATTACTTCGAAATCCGTGAATAATCTAAAGCAATCAAACGAACAAATAGTATAATCAATTAAAGATTGGTCTCGAAAAGTGAATTTTCCAAGATTTTTGTCCTTTCCAAAGCGGCCATTTAAAATAAATAGATTATTATTTCTACAGATATCAATTAATTTGTACCCATTATTATTTGTTTTTACATCTTGCGAAACCCTATTTTGATTAATATTTAGTGTGTGAAGTAACTCGGCTTGATTATAAAAACTTGTTGTATCCTCGTCAAAATCCATTAAATCGGCAATGAGTGGGTCAGCTAAAACATAGTCGCATAAAATACCCGTTCTGGCATTCATATCCCCAGTAAGGCATACATAGCTTGACTTACTGCACATTGTCGTGATCTCAGTCTCCAGGCTAAGGTACTCATCATCGTTTAAGAAACGAGATTGCATGGGTGGTATATAAAGTATGCCAAACAAAAAGTCTTGCTCTATATTAAACAGTGACTTGTCAATTTTCAGCCATAAAATATAGTCAGAATCTGTGGGCAGTTGATGTATTTTATCACACAAGCCATTTCTGAGGAAGATTCCTATACCACCTGACTTTCTTAAAAAATGTTGCTGCCTTTGTTGGGATATAAATGAATAACCTGGAACTGAGATCAGGTCAGTGCTGTCTATCTTAGTTTCTACCACACAAAATAAATCATAGCTGTTAACAACCTCAATAAAGTCTGGGTAACGTAAACGTTTTTTAATACCACACACGTTAAGTGAACCAAAATTCAGACATTTAGTAGTAATTGGTATCTCAGCTGAAAATTCCCCCACAAAATCCTACTTCTGTTTACTTAAATCTTTGTCAGGCTCAGAGGTTTTGCCAGAAGGAGGTGGAGCTGAGTTTACCTTTCTAGATCGCGATAACGACCTAGACGAACGATTACTGACCTTCCGAGGTCTTGTCTGATTTTTGGCGTTATCAGCAGCAGTGCGTAAAGAGTTTTTATTAGTTTTGTCCTCGCGAACAGGGCTTAGCGGTGCTAGAAGGGACTCTGCAAGGGATCCCGGTGACATACATAACTCTGTTTGCGGCGTTTTTTCATGGTGACACCTGTCAGCCGCCATAGGTTTCTCAGTTGATTTAGCCGTTGAATCACTGTCTTTAACGTCAGATAACTTTCGATCTGACCGGTTTTGCGCAGGGCCAGCAACAGATATTGATTGTGATGCTTCCGGCATTGCATCATCTCGGATATTAGATTTTTGTTTTTCAGCTGTTTGCCAGTTTTCTGTTCTATTATCAGATTCAGTATCACTAGAGCACTCGGCCAATACGAATGTTCCTGTGGCATTTGAATTTGTCGTTTCAATATCCATGTTGTTATTAGTATGTTGGTCATGCTGGTAATTCTGTGCCTCCATATATTCAGGAATGCTGTCGGCTATATCGCCAGGCAGCGTTGGCTCCGTACGGTGTAAACACGTTGCCAGAAGGGTATAGATTAGATGCATTGGAAACTTTCTGTGAAACACCTTGCGAACCAGAAATTTGTGATGAGGGTACGTTTGACTCTTTAACAGAATAATCCAACCTGCTACCTTTCATGATAGGGTTCCAATCCGGAAACATATCGTATGTCACACGCCCATTGACGATAAGTTTGGCTGGATAACCGATTGATGTCTGGCCACGAGGGCTATTAGCTCGAGCTGCTTTAAACTGTGGCCACAGGGTTTGTCGGGCACGATTAATTTCGACCGGATAATCACGGCTTATTCCAAAAGGGCTATTTTTCAGAGCACTTGCAGAGGACATAATATTTTCGGTGTCTCTGTAGAAACTAAACGCTACAATAATCGGGCGTGGTCCTTTACCTGGGTCCCGACGGGCACCAAGCCTATGGGCCCTTTCAATACAAGGCAGTTCATCACACGCAAGTTTCTCTTCCAAAAAGTCACAGATAATGCGTTTACAATTTTCGTCACGTGATTCTGGTATACCCTTAAACAGTAAGTTATTTCGTCGAGCCCGAGCCTCATTGTCGATAGATTTGTATTCGAGCAACTTTAAACGATCGTCATATGAGTTCATAACTGTCTCCATACATTCCATTCTATGGGTCATCTTTATAATAGTATTCATTTTACGCTCGAGTTGCATGACTTTATCTTGGTTACATGTCAATGTACTAAAGATGGTCGATAATTTTTCATCAACACTAAGTTTATCAAAGTCAGAAACCCTGTTTGGAAAAGTTGCCATTGGTGCTATATTGCTTCTCCCGCTTGTATTTCGCCTCTGCCTTTTGCGAACAAGGGTGAAATCATTGTCAGAATCGTCCGACGCACAGGAATCTTCATATACATTGTCACTCACCAAGTCCGCAAGCACTTTGAACTGATTTGAGTCCGAGCGAGAATAAACATTTGCCGCTGGTAACTCCCTACCTCTGCCACCTCTACCACCTCGAATTCTTACTCCACTACCTCTATAACTTGCCATTTCCTTTCCAATTTGCCCCAACAGCGAAATAAACAGAAAATTTGCGAGAGCGAGCGAGAACATGCCACCATGGCAAACAAACCGGAAGCACGTAACTTCTGTTCGCTTTATGTTTTACACATGTTTGAGCTAATGTATATCGTAAAACGTTCAAATTTTCAGTGTTTCCTAATTTTGTGAAGAACTCAAACTGTTTTAAAAATAATAATAAGAGTTAAATGTATTATTAGATAATAAGCCAGCTGCCAGTGGGCCCTGAGATGAAAAAAAAGGCATTGCGGAGGCGGTCGGTGCTGCAGTGTCACTAAACGTCGGGTGGCGTCCGTTAACTGTTCAAGTGTGCGCAAAATTCCACCGCATTGTATCCAGAGACTGTGGCCTCGCTAAGCAATCCCGGCTGGACAAGCAGTCAAACAACAACAGAAACATATTTTCCGGATTCCGCCTATTTGATTATAAAATGCGGTCAACTCTGGATAGCTCGAAGTCCAAGATAATTTCAAACTACTGATATCTCAAAGTAAATTTTCTCATCTCAGAAAATTAACTTTGATATACCCGTAGTTTGAGATATCCTGAGTTGAAATAAATGTATAAAGAAAAATTGAAAATGCTATATTCTTTGATATTATGGAACTTAAATCCTGAACATACCCTTACATGTACGCGAATTCAATATTATCTTAAATTGTTTAAACGTTCCTAGGGTTGTTCTAACGGTGAACTCAGAACAGCCTGCATACTTGCGTAGTGCGTTCGAAGTGCTTGCTTTTCGAAAATTCTTTTGGAGCAAAATTTAAACTGAGGCGCTCCCTCGTCATATCTATATTCCTTTATGCCTGTGAGTCATGTACAATGACAACAGATCTAGAGTTAGATGAAAAACACACACCTGCTAAATGGCATGCTTCCGAAGGCTACTGAGTATCTCGTACAAGGATCATGTCACTAATGAGGATGCTCGGAGAAAGATCAAAAGAGCCATTGGATAATATGACGAACTCCTGACCTATACTGAGATGGTTTGGCCACATCTCAAGGTTTTCTGTCCTAGCAAAGACAATTCTGCAGGGCACACTGAAAGAAAAAATAGAGGTAGACAGAAGAAGTGGTGGGATGTTAATATTAGGAGTGGAGAGGGAGTCGCTTTGCTAGTTCAACTAGCGCAGCTGAAGACTGTGTCCCAACGACCTTGCAAGGCTTTGGGATAGACTAGAGTAGACTAGATTAATTGCACATGTTCGAAGACAACGGACAAACTTTGTATTTTTTCGGCATCTTTCTTTCGATGGATGGATGACCTGCTTTAGCAGTATTGCAGTCATATCAGGACGATGGGTGGGCAATAATGAAAAGCTGTGTGCAATAGAGCCCGGTTTACAATTAAAAAGATTCCTGCCTCCAGCCGCACTCGAACCCGGGACCGCTAGATCAGTGTATCTTTCGTCATTTGATGAAGAGCAACCGCAACCATTCGATATTCGCTGGTTGGGCAAATTGCTGCTGCAAACAGAAAAGTGCGCGGACACAAAGGCTGATCAAAGTATTAGAAATTAGCACATTAGACTCATTGTACTTTCGTCTTGCCGCGACCCATTCCACATCTAAAAATCATTTAGTGCCATACCTAGAATCGAAAAAGTCATTTCTATTGATCTTAGCTAAAACACCCATCTTATTACTGAGAAAACGAGATAATCAACTATCTTAAATTGGTCTAAATGACAATTTTAAGACCTTTTAAGGAAAGCAAATTGAAAAAATTCAAAGGTAAGTGCAAGCTATAAACAGCAATAACCGAAAATATTTTGACATCTCTGCCATTTATGTTATGAACGTCTCCATCTTTCATTTACAAAAAAAACAAAAACATTTTTCTCATTTGTCCTGGCACCTATTTTCAATTGCTGAGAACAGAACTGGCCCTGATCAGACGTTTCCTTTAAAGGAGACGTCTGATCGGGGTCAGTACTGTTTGCCAAGGAAATTTGTCCAAATTTTTATGATAAATACGATAGAATTGTGCAGCTTAGTGGTCAGACTGGAGAACCAAGACAACTTAGACTGTATCAAATATTTCCACAGTTACAAGCATGGTATGTTTAGTTCATGTAAGTGTTATTTGTCTCTTTATATCTCTTTTTACTTAGTTTTAATTCTTTCTCCTTTCGTTTGTATCCGAATCAGGAGTTTGTAATTGTGTTTATTTCTTTTAACCGTGTCACAAGTTTCTTCTTTGTTTCCTTAAGTCGTGCCATGTATTAGTTTGAATCCTTTTTTAAGCTGCTTAAAGAGTTTCTGTCTCTCTTTCTTTGAATAGCATCAGGGGCCGTATTCATAAAACGACTTAAGTGGTTGCTATGCTGTTGCTAAGGCTAAATTTCTTTAAAGGAGATCCCCTACAACTATGAAATTTGCTCTGGAGGAACAGTCTTACAAAGACTGTTCCTCCAGACCAAATTTCATAGTTGTAGGGAATCTCCTTTATAGCTATTTAGCCTTAGCAACCGCATAGCAACGACTTAAGTGGCTTTATGAATACGGCCCCAGGAGTTTCTATATTTCTTTCTCTTTTTTTCTTTCCTTAGTGAAGCTATGTCGTCAGTTTTTTTTACTTACTTGGAGACGTGATAAGTGTTTCTTAATTTCTTCTTTTTATTTATAAGCCTTTTTCTTCTTTTTTCCTTTCTTTCTTTCTTACTTTCTTTCTATTTTTTTTCTTTCTTCTTCTTCTGTTTGTTCACACTTTATTGCGTTTAGCCATGTAACGGAGTTTCCTTCTTTCCTTCATTCAGCTGCGTGGCGTGTTTCTTTTTTTCCCTTCTTTAAGCCATGTCTCGAGTTATTTTTTTTTTTTTTTTTTTTGTTTCATTCATTCAATCTTTCGGACATGTTACGAGTCTGTTTTGCTATTTCGGTTGGCCATTTTGTGCCATGAGAGATTTTGTTTCATTCTTTTTTTTATTCAGTGTGGTAAATAGCTATTTTATCACTTCTTCGAACCGCGTTACGTATTTATTTGCTTCTGTCTCACTTTAGTTAAACCGCGTTACGAGTGTATTTTAGCCATGTTCTGGGTCTCATTGTTTATCTCTGCCTTTCTTTCACAGAGTTCTGTCTCAAGATTATTTTTATTTTATTTTCTTTCGCTGAGCACTTGTCAAGTTTCACGAATCGTTTGCAGTTTCTAAATTTCTCTGTTAGATTAATGATTTTATATTATAACATATCGGAAAGTAGTGATGCAATATTTGATATTATTTTCATTTTGTTCTGTATTTCAGAAACTAGTCTTTGGGAATGGAATGATGAAAATATTGGCTATTTCCATCATGTGCGTGTACTTGTTTTATATATCAGACTCAACCAAAATTTCAGACCTTGATTTTGACAATAAGCACTGTAAAATGCACGCAGTTCTGTTACGCATTCGTCACAAAAACTGTATGCCAATCAAACTACGGGCACGCGCCTGCAACGGTGCATGCACTTCTTACACGAAAGTGTCAACAGAGTATCCATGGAAACTGGAACAGAGCTGCAATTGTTGTCAGTACGCAGGCCGGAAGCGGAAACGGTTTGGAATGAAATGTCCACACGGAAGAGATAAACGGAACTATAGAGTTGTCGTAATGTCGGTGACTTTGCCACGAGGTTGTAGGTGCAGACCATGTTCTACGGAGCCAAATGCAATTGTCGCACCTGAGACAACCATGTTTAACACTAGCCCCATTATAGGAGATTTATATGACATATTTTAAGATTTCAAGTTACCAACGACGTGTAAATGAGCCGCGACACGAGAAAACCAACAATGTGATTGTGCGCCCAGCGCAGACTCAGATCAGCCTGGGCATCCGCCCAGTCTGATCAGACTATTTGCTAAGTGCTTATATTGTAGCAACGGGTCTAAGCTACCGCCATGCGGACAGCGAAGACTCTGATCAGACTGGGCGGATGCCCAGGCTGATCTGAGTCTGCGCTGGGCGCACAACCACATTGTTGGTTTTGTCGTGTCGCGGCTCAAATGCATGCATCTGTGACCATCAGAATAGTTAGGATTTTACGCATTCAAAGTTGATCATGACATTAATTAGCGAATACAGTGTTAAAAATTAAATCAATTAAAATAATAAACACACTTTCTTTTTCTTAGCTTTGGTATGTGTTTATTTTTATTTTCATCTAAGATGTGAGAGCTTAAACGCTACTAATGTCTTTTTACATTTATTTATTTATTTATTTATTTACTTAAAAAAAAAGAAAACTGTAGTTGATGCAAAGTGTAAAGTATCCCATTTTTAGCGGGATCTTTAAGCCACCGATATTTTGAACATGTCAAGTAAGCCCTGAACCACGTTGTTCAAAGCTACGTCGTGAATTAAAGAAACGTTAAAAAAAAATGTTATTTAGAGCAAATGTCTGAGGAGCTTTTGCTGTGCAAAATAAAAGCTCCTCAAATATTTTCGACTAAAATATTAGCACACTTGATTTTATGTCACCAGGTCCGGATCCAGACCACCATATACTGATGGGGCTCTGGGTAACTGGTGGGGCTGGGAGGTACCGAGATGTATTTGGGAAGGGGGGATGGGGGGAGTAGGGCTTGAAAATATATGACATAATAAGGGATCAATTTGATGAGATTTTTTGATAATGTCTTTTTTGCCTTGACATATATGTTGTTATATCTCATTAGAATCGCCTCGCAACATATATTCTAATCTAACCCGGCCCAAGTGGCGGGGATGAAGCCCCAAAGCCCATCCTTGGATCCGGGGTTGGTAACAAACTTCGATAAGCTGACGATGCTCAGAACAACTAGGCCCTGTGTTTAGTGACCGATGATACATAAGTGTGATTTCGAAATGATTAAGAAGGATTTTTTAAATACTATCTGGTCGTAGAAAAATAAATAAGCAAGTTGCAAGGGTTGTCATTTTGTAAGCCAAGGGTAGTTTTATACGGTAGAAAACAATTTTAAACCATAAAGCTTTTTTTTTTTTCAAGCAAATTGCAGTCATTGTCTTTCCTTATTTCATGACCTGTTAATACATGTAAATTTTGCACTGACCGTGGGAAGAAGATACAAACCGGAAACAGAAAATGTGGAAACAGAAAATGCGTAATTAAATTCATATGGAAAAATTACCTCATGACTAATCAAAAGTATTTGACCACAAAGAAAATATTTAATGCTTGATCAGATTTGATTTCTGAGAATACTAGTAGCACATTCAGTGGGAACAACTCTGCCATTTTCTTTTTCACACCTGGTTAACTATGTTTTAAAGGATGTTACGAAACGAAAAAGAGTCATAGTTATCAAACGACCTGGTCACCAAGTCCTTTGATAACTATAACTATCAGGGGGGTTTTTTGCGTTTCGTAACAGCCCTTGTATAAAAAATAGTTAACCAGGGGTGTTTTTGCCACCTTTTGCAATGTGGTCACCCTTAAAGGTAAGACTTTGCTTCTTGGGTTAGAATTTACCCCCAAGGAGCAAATTCTTTCTTTGAAGGGTAGATATCATTATAAAAAGGCTTGGCTCTCCAGATAACGAAACAGGAAGTCAAAAAAATTGTTATTCCTTTAAAAATGGCAGAAAATACCCACACACCTTAATCACTCTAGCATACAAGAATTACGCATGCCTACACATTTCCGCAATCTTACCCTTTCTTTCTTTTACAAGGTTTTACGACCCTCTCTAGAATATTTCACTTAGTACGAGCCGATCGTTAAGTAGAGGTGGGCGAAAACTGGAGCTCCTTTGGAAAAACTTCCTGACTTTCCAAAAGCAGAATCTGTTTTCTCATAATTGTGCCGCGACACGAGAAAACCAACAAAGTGGTGTGCGCCGAGTAAAGACTCAGATCAGCCTGGGCATCGGCCCAGTCTGATCAGCCCTTTCACTAAGCGTTTAAAGGGTAGCTTAGGGTCTAAGCTACCTCCATGCGGACAGCGAAGACTCTGATCAGACTGGGCGGATGCCCAGGCTGATCTGAGTCTGCGCTGGGCGCACAACCACTTTGTTGGTTTTGTCGTGTCGCGGCTCAATTATGTGCGTCGCAGAAGCTGAAACACTCAGCGGCGATAGGCCTAATCTTAAAGAGTCAGCTTTATTATGAATATGGTCATGGAGGCCCACCAATCTGACTAAGCCGTACGCTGTTTGAGTTTCTTATACGAGCATGCATGTATAAATATGCAATTTCATGTGTACTGTTTAAGCAAATCGCACATGTTCTGACCAGAATGTAATCGCACATGTTCTGACCAGAATGTCCATGTGCACAGGTTGGTAATTTGCAAATATCTTAATGTGAACGAGCCCAATTGCAAGGAAAATAGCTCTGCCTTTTACATTTAATTTCCATTCTTAATGGGGATCTATTTTTAAGAAATGAATTTGCTCCCCTAAAAGAAACTTCTTTCCTTCAAGAGTAGACCCATTTGGCCTAAACAATATTTTATTAATCATTTCACACGTAGAGTGTACAGGGTCTGGCATTAAGATAGGGTTTACAGTGGTTATCACCCATTTTTGAAGGGTTTCCTCACATTGGGAAGCAAACAGGAAGTCACGTCGGTACACTGCTCAGGATGAGCAACTTTGCCATTCCAAACGCAGAATCTGGTTTTCTCATATGTGCGTCGCAGGGGCTGAAACACACAGCGGTAATAGGCCTAATGTTTAAAAGTCAGCTTTCTTATGAATATGGTCATTCATAGAGGCCCTTTTACGAAACGGATCGACTCTTAAAGAAAAAAATTGCTCCTCTAGGAGCAAATTCTTATCTTAAAGAGTAGCTCCCTTTTAAAAGGGCCTCCTCATCAAGGGAAGCAAACAGAAAGTCACTAAAGTTGTTCTCCTTTGTAAAATGGCAGAAAAAAGTATCCATACATTTAAAGACAGATTTTTCTTACAAAGCGACAAAAGGTTACGGAAGATACAAAACTTAGGTTGATAAACTAGGAAGTACTCACGATAACTTATAAGAAGGGGTTTCGGAAGTTCATGCACTGATGCCCTCTTGAAATACTGTTAAATTCTAAAATTTGAGACTTCGAACATAAGTAAGGTAATTTTCATAAAAAATGGGCCAGTTTGGTTACAAATTGCAGTTATTCTGGTCACAGACGAAGATGAAATGGGAAACAGTGTAAAACCTGATTTGGGTCTGCACTGTTTGTTCAAACCTATCTGTCCCAATACTTAGATTATTTACGGTAAATGTGGGTTTAACTTATATTTGCGTTTAGAATCCATAAGCTACTGTAGCGGTATTCAAGTAAGAAAAATATTTGCACAAAATAGGATAGAGATACAGTCGGCTCTCAAAATCTCAAAGTCGAAGGTCATGCCAAACTACTGATATCTCAAAGTAAATTTTCTTGTCCAAGAAAATTTACTTTGATATATCAGCAGTTTGAGATAAACGGAGATGAAATGTGAATAACAATAGGAAATACGTTCAAACTATATTCTCTGATACAAGAGGGTACTTTGAGATATCAGTGTTCGAGATATCGCGAGTTGACTGTACTGCAAAGTTGCGGAGACATCTACAATTCGTAACTAGTGGTTTTCATTTCTCATGCGTAATGTATGTGAGTCAGTGCGTTAAGATTGTTGACATAAAACCGCTATGAAACTGGCTTTAGTTTTACACACAAAACGACAAGAAAGTTTACTTTCTTACTTTTGATTGATTACATCTATATTTTTCTTGCTATAAACAACATGACACAGTAACATTGTTACATGTATACAGGATATATTCAACGAAAATGACACATAAAGGTATGTATTTTTTTATCTATTATTTTTTTAGTTTTTCATTATTCGTTTAGATATTTCCAGTCTTTATTTTCAGTGTGTTCTCGCATGGTCATCGTAAGACGACGTTTACCTTTCAAATTGTGGTCTTTTTATGTCTTCTTTGTCGGTTGATGTGCTTTTTTGTATCATATAACTGGCAAAAAATGAGGAACAAGTGCTGGGGAAAAAATAATAAGGCTCTCCATAAAAATACCGTTTTCATTTCTGGTTTCCCGTTGAGCAATGAAATTACGCAGCAGCGAGACAATGAATGTGGTCCTTGCCTTATATTATATTTTCACCATTTTATCAAACGATTGTATCTTGTATTTTTACCTCCTGATCCTTGTATTTTTGTGATATCGAAAGGAGGTCATTTTAGTTGCCAAATAAATTTACCGGGATAGTTTTTTTTCAAACTTTTTTTATGGGAAAATGTTTTTGAAAAACGATATATCTTTCCACAAAATACAGTTTTCCTTTTCTGGTTCCCTGTCAAGCAATGTCATATTAACATAAGCGCGTCAGTGAAGAGGGTCTCATGCATGTACATTGTATTTTTACTATTTCATTCATTGTTTATGAAATAGAAAGTAGGTCATTTTTGTTGGCAACTAAAATGAGCTTAATCAATTTTCTAACCATTTTTATGCGAAACTCAATGATGTTTTATATATTTAAAGTTGGCCAATCGCGGTCATTCACAATGACAACACTTGGGTGAGAAGCTTGAGGCGTTACCTCAGGGTAAAAGAGCATTGGGGCCTAACATAATATTTGTATACAGCATTGCTGTCCCTGCAAATGTTACTTAACCAAACACTTGAAAAGACTCCAACTTTACATATAAAGCTTTTGCAAACGCATTGGATAAAATGATTAAAAGAAGCGACGGCATATTCTGTTATAAACTGTAAGAAACTCTATGTCATAATGTAACATTTTTAGTGACCCATGTTTCCTTTTACGCTGCTGCCTGAGCCTATCTTTTGTGCCAAAATGAATTCAAATGAATTTGAATGGGTATAACTGTTTTGTAAAAGGAGATTGTCAGTTTCACATTCGTGAACTAGGTTTCACGGCTGCCAGAGTTTCTTTTCTACGACGCTTTCTGTTTGGTTTAAATTTGACCCGAGGCTCAGCATGCTTGCAGTTAATGTACTGACCAGGTAGTGGTCTACCAACATCATTACGTTTCGTAGCGACAGAAAGACTGTACTTGATGATTCCTATTCAAACCAGTCTAATTGGAATATTTCATTTTAGTAATGTATTTTAAAGGTAAAGTTATGCCTTAATTACCAATCATCTACCGCTCTTTCAAGGGGTGGTCGGTTGGTGCGATGGAGCTGTGTGTAACCTCCAGTGCTGGGGCGTCCTACTGACTGGCAAGGGCCTACCGTGCTTGCAGTAGGTACGGGTGGGGGTTGTTTGGACATTTTTCTCTCGGCTATCATTTCTCTTTTCTTTCTCTCTGGGAGACGGCCCGAAATAGACTGGAATACTGTCTCAAAGGTCCGTTAAACCAAAACAATCAATCAATCGCTCTTAGGAGCTTTAACTTGCAGGCGAAAACGAGTGCTCGCTATTGAAAGGGAGACAAAAATGGAAGAATTACTTCCCTTTAAAGTAAGTCAATGGTTCTGAAATTGATCATTTCAATTTCACCTATATTCAATTCACCGGTGATTTGTTTGTTCTTGCTGGTACACTAAAAAATTCGTATATTTGTGCGGTAAACACCTGGCATCTGGCTGCCAGTTGCCAGTTCATCTATATACATTGTACCATTATTTTTACGGGCGTCTGCCTGTAGAATATTGTTGGACCTTACGATATGGTAGGATTATGCTAACTGGCCACACTCGACAATACCTTTATAGTGTTCAACGGCTATATTACGAAAACAATGTCTGTTCTGTTCTATCCTACTCCGCATGATAACTCCGGCAAATTTACACGGGCGCCCGTAAAATTAAGGCCCTGTCACACTACAACGTTTCAGACAACGTATGCCGACGTATGAAAACTTTATCCAATACGCTGGCATATAGGTTAGAAATAAGGTACGCGTACGCTACACAATGGACCTGCTGGCTACCGACGTATGTCAACGTATGATTAACTTACAAGTTACGTGCATGAACGTACGCATAACTTACCTGTCGCGTACACCAAACTTATGACTAACTTATAAATTTTCACAGTTTCATGACCAGATATACATGTAGACCCTATCAGTGGTAAAAATTCATATTTTATCGTGAGCTTCTCACTACAGTTTCGTCGTTGATTAATCAGCTTTATACAAATATAACATCCTTGAGTTTCACATAATAAGTTTTCTAAATTAATTTGGGTTATTTCAGTTGGCAATTAAAGGCTCCATCGCTCCATCTGCATGAAAAATTTTATAGTAAGTAAGTAAGTAAGTAAGTAAGTAAATTCTTTATTTAAAGAGGGTTACTCATTTGGGTTGCCCCAATCTTCCATGAGGCCCTCATGAGGTATCGCTGCGAGCTTCTCACTATAATTTCGTCATTGTGAATGACCGTGATTAGCCAGCTTTAAATAAATAAAACATCCTGGAGTTTCACATAAAATGGGTTTCAAAACTTATTTGGGTCATTTTAGTTGGCAACTAAAATGACCAGCTTTCGATTTTATTAAGTTGAAAAAAGAATGGTAAAAATATAATGTACAGGCGTGGGGCCTCCATCAATATCCTGCCTATGTCTATATAGCACGAGAAACCAGAACAGGGAGTTTTATTTTGTGGAGCGATTTCTTATTTTTCAAAAACTTGTTTTTCTATTTTTTACCGGTTACATGACTCAGAATATGCACATCAACCGTTATTTTATTACCAAACGTGAAGGTTGAACCGCTTTTTACATGTACAATGATTGGAGATTATACGTTTTTATCACTGATAGGACAATGGAGATTTAAAACGCCTTACTTTCGATATCAGATATCATAAACTCGAGTGAAATGGTAAAAATACAAAATACAGGCGGTGGACCCCATTTATATACCGCTTTTGTGTATATAGCATTGCTCGACGGGGAATCAGAAAAGATGTAAGGATGACTTGAGTTTTTACGTCATTTTCAATAGCATTTCAGTCAGACAAGCGCTTAACCCACTGAGCTACCGGAGCTCCTCCGAATCGAAAAAAAAAAGCAAATAGTATAATTAGATTGAGCATCGTATAGTTAAATTGAGAAATTTGGTTTTTTTTTTTTTCTTTTTTTTTCAGAAATATCTTCTCCCCCTTTTGCCAGTAATAACGTTATGACTTATACATGCACATCAAACCACATTTTATTACCAAACGTGAAAGTTGGACCACTTTTCGTTATGATTTGAATTTCGACGTTTTCACCACTGGCAGGACTATGGAGACTTGATATTGGCCTTTGACCGAGAGCCCTTCGATACTTGAAAATGAAAAGATTTAGCACAGCCTGTATATTTACATAATCCATTCAGGGTTGTCGGAATTTGTGTGATAGGTTTGCCGATGTCCATGAAAATGTGAAAGACTAATCAAACTGTGTTATTGCACAGTCTCGCAGGCCTTGATCACAGGGTATAATCGATTCCGCTAATTTTCGCTTCCTGCAGAAACTGTACATCATATTTGTCTTCCGCCGAGACTGTCCGCGAGCTCTTGCTTCCTGTCGAGACGTCTGTACATGATAAATGGCTTCTTACAGAGACTGTCCGCGTGATTCTGCTTCCTGCCGAGGCTCTCGGCAGGAAGCAGAGTCACGCGGACAGTCTCGGTAGGAAGCCATTTTTCAAGAACAGTAGTCCCTGCAGGATGCAAGAGTTCGCGGACAGTCTCGGCGGAAGCCAAATAGGACGGACAGTCTCTGCAGGAAGCGAAAATTGGCGTTTGTTTATACCCTGTGTTAAAGCTGTTACATTTGTCCTTTTGCATATTTTTCTTCCTCGTCAGCTCTTCAGTCAGTGTTTAAATCTCTGGAGTCACAATCCAGATGGCATAGGTTCTAGCCCGTTGCATACCGTGATTCATTCCTTCTCATCCTTAACATAAATAGAGGATCTTACACGAGTGGTCATTTCATATGAAATTTATGAAACGAACCTTCGGCGAGTTTCATAAATTCCATATGAAATGACACGAGTGTAATATTCTGTTTATTATATGACCCTTTAAAATGGGAATTTTCGCCTTCAAAATGAGCATTATTTCAGTAAGAAAACGCATTGTTGATATGGACGTTGTCAATGATGTTACATGTACGCGCCAAAGTTTTATTACACGTGTGGTCATACGGTTTTTATGACATGACGTTATCCACTGAATAGCAGCGACATCATATGATAAATGTATATAGCGCTGCTCACAGCTTGCCAAATGAAAGAAAGAAAGAAAGAAAGAAAAAAGACGTTGAATAACAGCGACGTTATATGATAAATGTATATAGGGCTGCTTACAACTTGCCAGAATAAAAGAAAGAAAGAAAGAAGGGTTTCTTATCCAAATACATTGTTATGTTTCAGTGTGATAACTGTGATTTAATAGTTGATCGTCGATTCCAGACACGATTTTGAGTTGATTAACGTGTGGTGCGGCCAAATGTCGGTCTTTACGACCGATGCAGAGCTGAGGCCTCTAACTTCGACCGTGGGCAACAACAAACGTTATACACCGAAAAATAAAATTTCAGTGCATTAATGCCGTCAGTTTCTTTAGTTTCGATGAAGTGATTCGTGTTTCACTTCATCTGTGTCGTTTCTCATAACACGGCCGCTTATCTCCGTCAGCACAACACCGTGTTGTGTATAGGAAAATGTGCAGGAGATTTCCGGTGGTTCTGCAGGCGATTCGAAAATAAAGGTCACGAAAGGTAGGTGTCTCGGTTTAAAAGGGATAAATTCTTTTCATGCGTAAAACAATAGAAAAGGAAAATGTCATGCAACCCTTCAATCGTTTTTCTATGAATACGAGTCTTGATTGAAGCCAGATTCTCAGTTATACAACAGATTTCCATTTTTTCCCGGAGCGAGGTGGCCGTTTTGTTGACATGTAAACATTTCAAATTTGTATTCCTGAATATCATTCAGATCAGTTTTGATCTCAAAGTTTACCAGATAGTTTAACCCATTTAACACAGGGTATAAACCGGTCCGCCAATTTTCGCTCCCTGCATAGCCTGTCCATCATATTTGGCTTCCATCGAGACTGTCCGCGATCTCTTGCTTCCTGCAGGGACTACCGTCCTCGAAAAATGACTTCCTGCCGAGACTGTCCGCGTGACTCTGCTTCTTGCAGAGAGCCTCGGCAGGAAGCAGAATCACGAGGACAGTCTCTGCAGGAAGCCATTTATCATGTACAGAAGTCTCAGCAGGAAGCAAGAGATCGCGGACAGTCTCGGCGGAAGCCAAATATGACGGACAGTCTCTGCAGGGAGCGAAAATTGGCGGACTGGTTTATACCCTGTGTTTATGCCTCCTCGTGTAATATTTTATCGTTATATATTGGATGAACCCATATGTCGGGGTGTCTGGTATAGTTAATTTTCATTATTTTTATTTTCTTTCAAAGATAAGTATATATTTTCTCAAATAGTGTTCACCCTGATCAGATGCCTTTTGACCTGTTGCGTCTGATCTGAGTCTACGCTGTTTGCCAAGATCCCTTCAATGGAACGCAAGGGCGTAGCTACCTATACGGCAAATACGCAAGTGCGTATTGAAATTTTGTCAAAATTGACAAAATTTCAAAACGCACCTGCATATTTGCATGCTGAATATTTATAAATTAGACAAGATTTCAGTACCAATTACCAAAGTGGCTGAAATACTAGCTTTCCCTTCAAGAAGTAGAGAATAAAACATGGTCGTGCGTATTATGAAATTGCCCCTAGTTACGCCCCTGACTTATGTCTCTGTACATAAACACCTGACAAAATTGAGGACAGAACTGACCCCTGTCAGGGTAGAAAAAAAGTTTCCGACTGACTAGTGGTATTGGCCCTTGACAAACCATATGGGAAAGCATCCTGAATTAGGCGTTTACTCTTCTGTAACTCACACACTTATGTCTCTGTACATAAACACCTGACAAAATTGAGGACAGAACTGACCCCTGTCAGGGTAGAAAAAAAAGTTTCCGACTGACTAGTGGTATTGGCCCTTGACAAACCATATGGGAAAGCATCCTGAATTAGGCGTTTACTCTTGCCCATATCTACCAAGACGGACGGGGCCAGGCCGCGTAGCGCAATCGGTAGGGCACCTGACTTATAAGTCATAGGTCCTGGGTTCGAAACCCGGTCTGGCCACATACTTTCGTTTCTCCTTCCGCTGATTCAAGAAGGGCAGTTGTCAGTTACTGGCGAAAGTATGTGCACTTAGTACTGGTTAACCGCTTAGGAAGTCTAAGCCTGCCCAGGAATAGTGTGGGTAGGTTAACTGGCCGTCCCGACATGACCTTAGCTGTTTACCGTGGACGTCAAGCATCAGATCAAACCAAACCAAACCAAGACGGACGGAACCAAAATCAACTTTTCACATTAATAATACCGAAACATAAGACTCACAAAATACAGGTATTTCTTTGCTACTTTTATGACGTTTACACAGGTGAAATATGACTGTTTTGCATAAAGTAAGGTGATGCAAAACTTCTTTTGAGTAGTATAATATTTTGAATACTTGCAGATTTCCTGTGGCTTTGCGTTCTCGCCTCACAAGCTCAAGTAATATTTACTGGTATGGAAGTACAACAATACTGCGCATGTGTATCACAACATAGGAAAAAGTTTCAAGTTGTGTTTTGTGACCCATGGTAACTACAACGTTAAATTTATTCTATCTATATACCTAGTTCTAAAGGATTTACATTATTGGGTCTGAATTTTAAAACGTTTCCATTATTTTGTGGGTAATGTTCAGTCAAACCTTCTGAGATGCTATGGACAATTGATGCACTATCGCCCCGAGGTGCTGTGAATAACCAGGCCCCGAGGTTATAAAACTTTTTCATGCTCAACTCATGAGCATGAAATTTTTTCTGCTCATAAATTTTAAAATGCCAACAATTGTTGGCATTTTAATATTTATGAGTAGAAAAAATAGCCTTCTTGGCTTATCTGAGCCTGAAAAATGCTGAATTTCTTGGTATTTTTATATTAATGGACATTTTAAATTTCATGCTCAGCTGAGTTGATCATGAAAAAAGTTTTATAACCTCGGGGCCTGATGCAGCATGGCCCGAGGACAAGGGCTCATCGGGTCGTCCATAGCACCGAGAGGCGAACAGTTTTGACTGTTGTTCCTACAATGCATGCAATATTTTGGTTTATCATATGACGTCGCATCTGAGAGTTCAATAAAGCCATGCATTAAATACGGTAATCAACTAGTGGATTAAATATGCAAATTCCGTCGTAACGTTATGCACTGACGTCCATAAAACGTCGTATTTCCGATGGTAAAATCGTGACATTATAGTGCAAAATTTGCTAATAAAATGCGATTTTAGTGTCATATGATAAATAGAATCTTGCCTTCGTGCTCCTGTATTATTGAATTTATTAAACTCTCTGGGGAAAACCGATAAGATGCTCGGCATAGCCTCGCATCTTATCTTTTCCCCCAACTCGTTTAATAAATTCAATAACACATGAGCACTCATGCAAGATCCTCTATGTAAAATATTGGCATTATGTTAGAGAGCTCCATTTACTTATTGCCTGCTTGGGCAGCAGACGAAAATATCGCCTGCTACTTCTGTGTTACTTTAAATAGGTGACGTCACTGGATGGGCGATAGTCAAAAATATATATTTTTTTTTAAATATTGATAAAAAAAACAGTAGACAGTCATAACTATATTTTTATGTTTTTCTACCGAATTATGATATTTCTATCATCAATGGAGGCGACACTTGTCTTTTCAACCGCAATGGAGACATAATTCGTTGTAAATATTTTATACGTCGCTGGCCGGGTTTGAACCCTCACGGCTGACGCACATTGCAGTGATAGGCGCTGTCGCCGCATCCGTGAGGGTTCAAACCCGGCCAGCGACATATAAAATATTTACAACGAATTATGTCTCCATTGTGGTTGAAAAGACAAGTGTCGCCTCCATTGATGAGAGAAATATCATAACTCGGTAGAAAAACAGAAGTTGATGATAGATAGAAACTTCTATATACGGAGTGTACTGTAACGTCGGTTAGCTTTATATACGTTATTTGAGCGTCTTTTTATGGGGACGTCTCGGTAGCGTAATGGTTAAAGCTGACGCACATTGCAGTGCTAGGCGCTGTCGCCGCATCCGTGAGGGTTCAAACCCGGCCAGCGACATAAAAAATATTTACAACGAATTATGTTTCCATTGTGGTTGAAAAGACAAGTGTCGCCTCCATTGATGAGAGAAATATCATAATTCGGTAGAAAAACAGAAGTTAATGATAGATAGAAACCCCTATATACGGAGTGTACTGTAACGTCGGTTAGCTTTATATACGTTATTTGAGCGTCCTTTTATGGGGACGTCTCGGTAGCGTAATGGTTAAAGCTGACGCACATTGCAGTGCTAGGCGCTGTCGCCGCATCCGTGAGGGTTCAAACCCGGCCAGCGAAATATATTTTTATGTGTGCACTATAAAAAAATCCGTAGAGTTTACGGTAAAATGACAGCTGCCAGTCCATTTCCTGCTATTTTTGCGGGCGCCCGAAACGTTTACAGGAATCAGCACGCAGAGTATGGCGGTGGAATAGGGCAGGTATTGTTTTGATAATATAGCTCTTCAACACTAAAAAGGTATTTTCGAGTGCGGTCAGTTAACAAAACCCTAACGCATCGTGATTTCCACAAGTGTTCTACAGGCAGACGCCGATAAAAGTATTTGTAAATGAACTGGCCAGATGGCGTAAACCCAATAGAAATGTTTACAGTGTATAAAATGTTATAAATATGGTGTTTAATTGGTGTAAATATTTTCTTTTACCATAAATGAACAGGATTTTTATATTGTCCTTTAGAACATTCTGGAAAATTGGGGAAAATTTAGAATGTTCCCGAAACAGAAAGAATCGTCTAGAAAGTTTCTGGAATTTTCTCCCCACTGTCAAAAGAATGTTGTGGAAGCTTCAGGAAATTTAGGGAACTTTCATGATTTTTCAAGAATGTTCTAGAAAAAACTAATTTTAGAAATGTAGAAAATAATAGAAATTTCTGTTGTAAACATAAGAATCTTCTGGTATTTATGTCAGAATTGAGAAATGTCTGGTAAAACATATCTCTGCTTAATTACTGAATGTTCCTAGATAATATTTGAAGAGCACAAATTTTCATTTAGTCATCTTTGCAAACTTTCACCAGTCTATTGTTAAATAAGTTTATGCTGGAATTTAAATATATTGGATTACTCCTGGATTTATTCTTCAATATGGAAATACCCATGTGCTCAAACAGACTATATCTTCTGGGATCAGAAACTGTTTAATGACTTGTATTTTAAATTCTGAGGGACATTCAGGCTAAAATAAGGTATTGTTAAGTTTTAAGACAGGCTTGTTGCTGGTTTACTTCCATCTTTTTTTTTTTTTTTTTTTTTTTTTTTTTTGTTACCACTGCCAGGTCATGACAAATAAGTTGAGCAATAAAGTGATTTATTGCATATTCGTATTCAAAATCGAAAAATGAAATTAGGGTATCTAAAAATGATTTTTGGATCTCAAAACATGGGGACTTAATAGTTTATATATTCTTTATTATATTATATGGTTTAATAAAGAATATTAGATACGGTACTACTGCGGAGTCACAACATATGTTTTATGGAGAAATATGGAGAAATATGGAAAATTATCCCCCAAATATCCATGTTACCCCTTTTTTTTATCAAGAACATGTGTACTATAAACCCTATTTGAAGAGTTTTGAGATATTTTCTTTTTATCCTTGTTTAGTCAGCCACCCGACGACTTCAGAAGATCAAGTGGTAATAACCTTTATGCGGAGAATCGTGGTTCTTTGGTGAAAGCCGTGAAGAACAGTATCAAACGTCACGTTAGGTCACATTACAGGTATGCAAAACTTGATTGCTGTGAAAAGAAACTAAACGGTATTTACATGCGGGGAAGACTCAGATCAGCCTGCGCATGTGCCTAGTCTGATCACAGTCCTTCCTAATCCAAGCCTTCTCTTTTTTCTTTGTATGAAAGGTCAGAGTACGTTAGTTAGCAGTCAAAATCCCAAATTTGCCCCAACCTGAGTTTAAACATATTTTATTCATAATTTCACTCACATGCAACATAAAAATATACACAAAAAAGAGTTGAAAGCAAAATGCTTTCAACTCTATTTTGTGTATATTTTTATGTTGCATGTGTAGTAGTGAAATAAATACCGCAACCGCTATTTAGCAGTCAAAAATCCCAAATTCGCCCAAACCTTGCGGTTGCGGTATTTATTTCACTACTACGGAAACAATATATTTCCTTTTCTGCTTCTTGTTTACCTGTATAAACCGAAATAACTATAAATATATATCTTAAACATGTTTTTAATGGGACTTTATCAGTCTGTCGCAAAAACAATAATTGCATTTAGAAGTTCGCTTTCTATTAGAAAAGTTCTTCAGTGAAAGGATATTTCGTAACTGTGGGAGGCCACCAGGTAAAATTATTATTCTCCTGTTGAAATCAGGTTATAATATAGAAGAAAACACAACACAACGCAAAAACAGGTGTGTGTGTGTGTGTGTGTGTGTGTGTGTGTGTGTGTGTGTGTGTGTGTGTGTGTGTGTGTGTGTGTGTGTGTGTGTGTGTGTGTGTGTGTGTGTGTGTGTGTGTGTGTGTGTGTGTGTGTGTGTGTGTGTGTGTGTGTGTGTGTGTGTGTGTTGGGAGGGGGGCGGGGGGTATTTACAATGCTTATATCCTCTAGCGCTAAAAGCCGCCAATCAAAAATAAAGAGATATCAGAAGGCTTTTGTTAGTCAGAGAAGGTTCGGATTAGTACAATGTTTAACAAGAAAAGTTTCCAAATAAAAAAGGTGACCCCACTAGCACAGTCTCTACAGTTTCGTCATGGTGACTTTGAAAATTTGGTCAAGGTCACCAAAAGCTAATATTATAAATTCATTGACCCTAACAAGTCTAGCAATATTTGTCAAAACCTGTCAGTAGGTTCCAGAGCTAGGGTGTGGGCTAGTTACTGTCAGGATATTTGACTAAGTCAATCTTTGACCTTGAAAAGAGTGTAAAGGTCAAACAAAGCACCATCTATTTAGCTCGTCTCTATGATACGATGGAATTTTAGAGAGAATCCACCCTCTGCTTTAAGAGTGTAAGTGGTCAAAGTACCAAAATCATAAGTCCGAACTCATAGGTCATTTAAACATAAACAATTCCGGAATATTTTAGATTCTCAGACATGGACCCCAAAACAGAGGTGTGATCAGATGCCCATGGGTAGTAAGCATCCCCTGCCTATCATAATACACCTGAACCTTCTCTCAATATGTTATAGATATGGCCGGTGTATTACATTACACCGGCCATATCTATAACATATTGAGAGAAGGTTCTCCAACGACTTTCAAATGGGTCAGTGTCACCAAAATCTTCTTTTTTTTCTCTAATTGGTCCCGATGGTTAATAGGCGAAATTCCCCATTGGAATTTTAGATATCTAAGGATGAAAAAATCCTTAAAATTTTAAGTTATCCTGAGACCTCTAAAATAAAAGCAATGTCACCAAACTTAATCAGCACTTAGACATGACCAAGTTATTTATGCAATCCACCCATCGGTTCAAGAGGTACCTCGGGAACAAAGAATACTTTACAAATCTAAGCCCATATGTGACTTAAAAAATGGTCAAGGTCAGCATAACCTAACCAGTTCTAAACCTCGTCCAGATAATATGTCTATATATGAGTCGCCATCTACTTTGAAACTATTCACCAACACTTTCAATTCCAATTTTTAAGATGGCCGCCACGGCCATCTTTGAAATTGGAATTGAAAGTGTTGTTGTTGTTTTTCTATTATTATTTTCATTATTATTATTATTATTATTATTATAATTATTGCTTATTATTGCCCCTTTGCCGGATATTTACTTCCGTTAAAGTGGTTTTAACACTTTACAAAATACTCTTGCCACTCGGTAACAAAATACGCTCGTATCATATACAGGTGACCATTTTGCTAGAAGATAACAGACAAGCGAACATAAAAACATTTTTGCCTCCCTCCTCAATAGGGGTAAACTCTTTTAAAGGAAAGGCTTGTTCATTTCTGAGCAAATTCTTTCCTTTTAGAGTGGACCCTCTTTCTGAAGAGCTTCGTTCACCAAGGAGGTAAACAGGAAGTCACGGAAGTTGTTCCACAGAGATGTACACTTTAAAAAAAAATAATTCCGTAAATTTTACGGTAGAATAACTGGCAACCAGTTGCCAGTCCTATTCCCGTTATTTTTACTGGCATCTGCATGTAGAACATTGTTGGAAAATACGATATGTTGGTGTTATCTTTACTGGCCGCACTCAAAAATACCTTTATAATGTTGAAGGGCAATATGACCAAAACAACACCTGTTCTATGCTTGATTGTTCCTGCAAATTTTACGAGCACCCGTAAAAATAACGGGAAATGGACTCGCAGTTGGTTGCCAGGTATTTCTACCCTAAAATCTACGGAAATTTACAGTGTACGCATACATCTTAATACGAATGGGGTATAGCTGCCATTTTGGTTTCTGCCTTGTTTTGTAATTTAATATTATAGAAAATGAGTTCAAAAATAGATGTTACTGCTGCTTTCAATTGAAAAGCTGAATGACCATCTGTTTGAGAAAGAGCTGCTCATTTGGTTTACCGTGCGTATCTTTCGTGAACTGTTGTCAGTATACACTGTAAAAAATGCGTAGATTTTCGGGTAGAATAACTGGCAACCAGCTGCCAGTCATTTGCAACCGGCTGCCAGTCATTTTACCGTTATTTTACGGGTGCTCGTAAAAATTGCAGGAATCATCAAGCAGAGTAGGGCAGAATAGAACAGGTGTCATTTTGGTCAGATAGCCCTTCAACAATGTTAAGTTATTTTCGAGTGCGGCCAGTTAACACAACACTTAAATTCCATTTCGTGATTTCCAACAATGTTTTACAGGCAAAACGCCCGTAGAATAACGGAAAAATGACTGGCAGCTGGTTTCCAGTTATTCAACCGTAAAATCTACGGATTTTTTTAAGTGTAGGCTTCTATCCCTTTTGCTTTTTGAGGGTGGGATATGGTATCTGATTGTATTAATTCCTGACCATTGCCTATTTTTTTTTTTTTTTTTACTTTGCTTCCCCTGAGAGTATACCTATTCATCTTAATTTTCTGATTGCGGAGATAATCTCGCAATGTGGGCTAGGGTAGAGTCGCGTTACTTCGGACAGCAGGTAAACTCGGACAGTGCTATTGTTTCCTTCATATGTCATTTGTTTGGAATTAAAACAAAAATAACCGGGCAAACAGTGAAAATCCTGATGAGACGGCTCATTTTGAGCCGTCTCATCTGGATTTTCACTGTTTGCAATGGTATGTCCGAATTTACCCGCTGTCCGAAGTTACCCGACTCGACCCTAGTTCAGTTACCTTTTTTTCAGGTGCTCCAACCACAACGGTTATCTTCTAAGATTCGATTATGGTGGCGAAGTTTGCGATATGCTCAACAGTAACTATTTTGTACCAATTGTTTTCTTTTTTTCTGTGAACCTGTGTTATACTGTCGTAATAAATCAGCAATTTCTCCAATCATATTTTAAAAAAAAAAACTCAAAAGAGCTTTAACTGAAAACCAATCTGGTTTTCTATGGATGGGATAATTAAAGTAGGGTCGAGTCGGGTAACTTCGGACAGTGGGTAAATTCGGACATACCATTGCAAACAGTGAAAATCCGATGTGTCGTCTCATCAGGATTTCCATTGTTTGCCATTCTGAGCCGTCTCATCAGGATTTTCACTGTTTGCCCAGTTAATTTGTTTCAATTACAAACAACTGACATATAAAGGAAACAATATCACTGTCCGTTTTTACCGGCTGTCCGAATTTACCCTACTTTACCCTAATTTAAAGTCATTTTGAAATAAGAGTTCCGCTGAAGCGGTGTGCTTGAGGGCTCAGGCAGTGTTTCGGATTATCCGAGTATCCTGTTTTCGCTTATTTGGGGTGTTCCAAGCTTCTAAGAAGTCAAAATTTTCAGAACTTCTTTTGGTCCGTAAAGCATTAATATTCTTTAAGAGACAAACGCTCATATCAAATTATGTGGCTGCGTCTAATTGTTATCATAAATTTTTACCTATTAATGTCTAGTGTTCCGGCAAACTGTGCAGACCCAAATCAGGCACCGCAGAAATTGAAATTGACAGGGATACCGCACGGTACACGGAGAAACGGGCAGGATACGGGCTTCGTAGACTCATCACGGGCCAAATGCGAAAGAGGCATAAAGTATAAAGTTAGTTTAAGCATTTTGGTTATTTACAGCTATTTTCAGATTGAGGCCAAATGACAGTTTTTTATAGGGGTCTCAAGCTGGACTAAAACTCTTTTTGTTTCAGCTTTAACGGGAAGAAAGAAGATTCCAGATGAAGAGACCACAACTTCAACAGTAACGAATACTGAAGGTACTTGAATGTTTTCTTCGACTTTCAGGCAATTGATCTCCCCAAGCAGGCACATGACGTCGTATTGACGTCGATGCGACTTAATGACGTCGCATCGACGTCATTTCGACGTCATGCGCCCGCTGGGCCGTAACTTTTAAACTGCAAAGAAACCTGTCGCTGTAAGACAATACTTGCCAGACTTACCCAATGTTTCCAATTTGGCGTTGAAAATGATCGGCCAATAGTCAGCGCATCTCCAGCTTAAAACTTATTGAGCAAATGAGCTACTGAGTTTCCTATCACGAGCAAAGTGCAATAAAATCATGATTACACTAGTTTGAGCTACAAATTTTGCAGTTTTAAACCATGTATGAATGGTTGTTTTGAGTTGCTGCAGCCAATAATAAGGGAAGCTAGAGTTGCCTAACTATTGTGCCAAATGTCATTGATAGATGCTATATGATAAGCCTGTCAGTTTAGAAAAAAAGTGAGCACCTTTCTAGACAAAGTTCTTTTCGGCAGCTGATCGCATGTTAAAAGCGTATAAACGACTTGCATAGTGTGTTACGAGACATTTTGTAAGTTTGACTGCGTTTTCTCCTGAAACAGTTTACGAAACTGACATAGAAAAACAATCCCTCCAATTATTTATAAAACCACTACAAAGACGTTCACTACCGAGTGACTTTAACACTTAGCGGCGAATATAAAAAACCCTGAAAATAGTTGAATTTGCAAACAGCGTAGATCCAGATGAGGTGGCTCATTTTGAGCCGCCTCATCAGGATCCACACTATTTGCCGTCTAGTCTTTGAGGTCTAAAAATAATACAGATTGGACAAAAATGTTTTTTGTATGAAACTTTGTAGACGTAAATTTAGTCGTCTGCTTTTTGGCTATGATATAAACTTGAGTATTTTCTGATGACAGGGGTTTCCAGCACAGAGCTGGACAGCACAGAAACATTTATGTTTGACAGTACCCTAGATCCGGGAATATCTACACCAAGAACAGACGGTAATAGTTTATACAATATACAACAAATCCATGTACAACAAATTTCAATCGCTTCGTTACACTGTAACTGCATTTTAATTTCTGTATATAGAGACTAAAAGCGAAATTGAAAGTAATGCTTTAATAGCGATTTTCCATATTGCGAATTTATGGTACTCTCCCTTAATTTTATGGTAATGGATTTGGCAACCAGTTGCCAGGTATTTTACTGTACAATTTACGGGACAATCCAACTTTTGACAGAGATTCGGAGCGACATTATTAGAACGGAATTTGATAGGATTCAGTAGATATAAAGCTACTTCCCAGCAGGCTTATGACGTCGTAATGACATCGATGCGGCGTAATGACGTCACATCGACGTCAGTGCGACGCCAAAATGACGTTACGTGCCTGTTGGATTAGTATAAGTGTTAATGACTAGTCTAAAACAAACTGTATTAAATGACATGTCAAAAGTACGTTTTTGTCCTCGTCGAGGCAATTCTGAAGGGAATCAACGTATTTTTCATCAATATAGAATTAACAAGAAATATCTTTAAAAAAAGATATAAGACGAAGTGAAAGAAGACATATTTGAAACAAATAATATATTTTTTTATATCTGTTAAAATAAGAAACTGGCTGCAAGCAAGGTTTCAGAATACGTCCCGCAAAATTATCTGCCCTCAATGTTTTAAATACACTATACGCCTTTAATAATTAAAATGTAAAAAAGGACCAAAATCTAATTGGGTATCTATGAGAAATTTTTACTGTGATTGAAAAAATTCCAAGTTCAAAACCCTGTCGCTATGTCATAATAACAAAATAAAAATTGGCTAAGTTCAAAATGCTGTATATATGTCTGATATTATTATTGAATAGCAGTATCCTTATGTTGGGGTTATCCACTATGGCGAGAAACCAGACTGGCCCGTAAATTAGTGACATTCTTCGGTACATTCCGATATGCTTCCGATGATACGGTACTGTATTTTACCCGGTTCAGTACAGCCGGGTGCGTAAATTTACCGGAACGGACCGGAATGGACTGAATTACCGGAACGGACACCGGAACTGACCCGTTTTCCCCTATCTTCAGTAGATATAATATAAATAACTCTTATTTAATATTAATACATATTCTGTATGCCATCTAGCGCAAATCAATTAGAGATATTAGTCAAAATACTCTTTGAGTATTTTGCGCCATGGGTAGGCCTCTTAATACCCCACGCATATGCGTTTCATCTTAAAATCATATAATCTTATTTACAAAAAATCTGGTTATCTTTCTTCCAAGACTTGGAGCGAATGAAAAACACAAAAATTCCCGAATTTTTGTTCCATAGTATCATGACTAACATTTCAGCCATAGAGAATATGTAGAGCTATTGTGTTTCAGCTTTAAATTGAAACATTACAGTGGTCTAAATGTATAGAGGGAAACTTTGTGTATCGATTGTACAGTTAGCACCATTATCATGTTTCAATAAGTCGTCAATTTATCTGACGGACAGACATATGTTTCGCCAATAGTCCTTATCAGATATTGTCAAATCAAAATCAGGGGTTGCAAGTTAAGATAATACATGTTAGTCATAGGTAGGGCCTTGAATTAATCTGCGCGTGTAGATTGTATCAAAATATCTCAAAAATCGGCTGGAAATATGAATAATAAGGGTCCGGTCCGGTCCGACCCGGTAATTAGGTCCGTTCCGGTAAATTTACGCACCGAGTACAGCCTTACTACTTTTTTTACTGCGAAAGACTTTTCGCACCATAGAATCTTTTTTTCTCAAGCCATCGGCATTTGCGTTTCTCGCGTTCTGCTTAACTCTATCAATCATTACAGCGTTAAAGTGAAAAACATATTTAAAACTAAATGCAAAGTGCGAATAATAACATTTTTAATGTAACTAATAACAATTCCATGACATATGCGCTCTTCCATACAGAGATCAAGTCAAGTTTTGGCGGCAACGATGATTTTATTAGACTTCGTCTAAAAACTAATGTTCGAACAGGCAACACTCAGATAACCTGCGCAATCATGACTTTCTTGTTTTCTTTCCGGAAATATATAGTGTTTCCGAAAGTATTTCCTTCTTTCCTGAGAAGGGTGGGAAAATGGAAATGACACTGACTCACAGCGTTGGTTTCCCTGGAATTGAACCAATTTCACTTTAAATTTTGACCTTGCAGTACCTGCAATTTTATATACGTTTATATAATTATAGGTAAGACCAATAATGATGATAGGAAAGCTAAAACGAAAGATAAAACCGACGAAGATAAGAATGACGTTACAGAGGGCGTGTCGGCTGGAGTTGTGGTCGCATTATGCATCATTTGCTTTTTGCTCGGACTGCTAACCATGTGGCTGATTATGAAATTTTGCATGAAAATTGTGCTGTAAGTTCAACTGTTTGACCTTCGTTTTGTCCTTGTCCTTTCTTTAAAATCAACAACTAAAAGATTGCTTTGAATCGCTTAAAATCCTGCCATTGCCTTGCCGAAGTAGTAAAACATTGGCCAGCTCTAGCAGCTATTGGTGTGTTTGAGGATAATTCGATTCTGAATCCTTGATTATTAGAATGATGCTGTATCCTTGTACAGCCATGAACTTCCCTTTATCATCGAAATCTCATAATTTATAAACCTTATCTATTTAGTCTCATCTAGAGTAAAATCTAAGATTATTGTGATATAATACGACATGGTCAAGGAAAATTAACAGTTGAGCCGCGACACGACAAAACCAACAAAGTGGTTGTGCGCACACCGCAGACTCAGATCAGCCTGGGCATCCGCCCAGTCTGATCAGAGTCTTCGCTGTCCGCATGGAGGTAGCTTTGTCCCTTTGCTACCCTTTAGGTGCTTTGGAAAGACTCTGCTCAGACTGGGTGGCTGCCCAGACTGATCTGAGTCTGCGCTGGGCGAACAACCACTTTGTTGGTTTTCTCGTGTCGCCGCTCAGTTGAAAAGGGGCGACACTGGAGTGGCCCCCTTCGCCAACCATCACATTCTTTGCAATCTCATATTATCTAGTAATGCCTTTCATAAGAGACGAATTAATTGTATTCGTGTTGTTTCTGTTTTCAGACAAGACATACGTGGAAAAATTACAAGAGAAGACCAAAAGCCCCATCCTGATCCACAGAATATCAGATCAAATTCAAACGAAAATACTGTAAACACTGGCGCGTATGAGGTAATTAATGCTAATAATACTATTTGCAGCCCCGGATCCAGGGGGTGAGCTTTCGGGCTTCAGTCCCGCCATCTGGGCCTGTATGTATAATATGTAAGCCTCCAGATAATAAAGAGTAATTGTTGACAGTTTGAGATAGTTTATCCATGTGGTTAGATTAAAATAACTTATGTTGTGACATCTCATTAGAATCGCCTCGCTGAGGCGATTCTAATGAGGTGTTACAACATATATTATAAGGCAAAAAAGAATATAAAAAATTTTCATCAAATTGATCCCTAATTATGTCATATATTTTCAAGTTCCCCCTCCATCCCCACCCACCCCTCCACCCCTCCCCTACCCCTCACCCTTACACACACACATACATCTCAGCACCTCCCAGCCCCACCAGTTATCAAGAGCTCCACTAGTACGTGGTGGTCTGGATCCGGGACTAATTTGGACGTAAACCACATTGTATCTGGGGAGCATCCTTATGAGAATGGAAACAACAACAACGCATTTGCAATACTGAAAGTGCCAGAAATGAAAAGAGTTAAGGTGGAATAGGACAAAACCCAAATTTTCAGTTTTCGTGTAAAAAGAACAATGATCATGAAGTTCAGCGTATTCTGATTTTCTTTTAAGCGTGAAAGAATATAACAATCCATCATGAGTGTCCATGTAGGATAGGGAAATCTCACCCGAGGGGTCGGAATTTCAGCCAGGGACGAGGCTTGCCGAGTCCCTGGTAGCAATTCCGACCCCGAGGGTGAGATTTTCCTATCCTACATGGACTGGCTCATGATGGATTATTTTTCTCCCACTGTTAGCGGATTTTAAACCTCAAATCGGATTAGGCTTAAGAACAGGAAAAATTTTAACTTTTTAACCAGTGATCTGAAGTTAATTTTGAGCAGCCCAGTGTGTTTATCGGGCCCTAAAATGGGTGTAAACACAGTTTGCACCTCAAAAATAGACGGAAAACACGATATGTGGACTATTTTATCTTCCAGAGGGCGATATCAAAATGCAACTTAACCTCTCACGTCACGCGCGTCAAGTTTGCTAGCGACGTTTTTAACCGGTTTTAGTGACGTCATTAAAATTAAGTGACGTCATAAACCCATAATCTGCTATCAAACGTCATCCGACATGCTTGCGTGTCCATTTTGTTCATTTAAAATCAAAATATTAGTCTAAAAATGAAAAAGTTTGGTTGCTAATATAAGAAAATTGTTGCCAGGTGTAAGATTATAACAATCCATCATGAGTGTCCATGTAGGATAGGGAAATCTCACCCGAGGGGTCGGAATTTCAACCAGGGACGAGGCTTGCCGAGTCCCTGGTTGAAATTCCGACCCCGAGGGTGAGATTTACCTATCCTACATGGACTGGCTCATGATGGATTATTTTTCTCCCACTCTTAGCGGATTTTAAACTTCAAGTCGAATTAGACTTCAGAACAGGAAAATTCTAACTTTTAACCAATGATCTGAAGTAAATTTTGAGCAGCCCAGTGTGTTTATCGGGTTCTAAAATGGGTGGAAACACAGTTTGCACCTCAAAATTAGACGGAAAACACGATATGTGGACTATTTTATCTTCCAGAGGGCGAAAACAAAATGCAACTTAGCCTCTCACGTCACGCGCGTCAAGTTAGCTAGCGACGTTTTTAATCGGTTTTAGTGACGTCATTAAAATTGATTGACGTCACAAACCCATGATCTGCTATCAAACGTCATCCGACATGCTTGCGTGTCCATTTTGTTCATTTAAAATTAAAATATTAGTCAAAAAATGAAAAAGTCTGGTTGCTATATAAGAACATGTTGCCAGGTATAAGATTATAACAATCCATCATGAGTGTCCATGTAGGATAGGGAAATCTCACCCGAGGGGTCGGAATTTCAACCAGGGACGAGGCTTGCCGAGTCCCTGGTTGAAATTCCGACCCCGAGGGTGAGATTTACCTATCCTACATGGACTGGCTCATGATGGATTATTTTTCTCCCACTGTTAGCGGATTTTAAACCTCAAGTCGAATTAGACTTCAGAACAGGAAAATTCTTACTTTTTAACCAATGATCTGAAGTAAATTTTGAGCAGCCCAGTGTGTTTATCGGGTCCTAAAATGGGTGTAAACACAGTTTGCACCTCAAAATTAGACGGAAAACACGATATGTGGACTATTTTATCTTCCAGAGGGCGAAAACAAAATGCAACTTAGCCTCTCACGTCACGCGCGTCAAGTTAGCTAGCGACGTTTTTAATCGGTTTTAGTGACGTCATTAAAATTGAGTGACGTCACAAACCCATGATCTGCTATCAAACGTCATCCGACATGCTTGCGTGTCCATTTTGTTCATTTAAAATTAAAATATTAGTCAAAAAATGAAAAAGTCTGGTTGCTAATATAAGAACATGTTGCCAGGTATAAGATAGAAATTTCTTATATGAGCTGAGAGCCTATCTTATATAGGCAAAGGTGGGAGAAAGAAATTTCTTATATGAGCTGAGAGCCTATCTTATATAGGCAAAGGTGGGAGAAAGAAATTTCTTATATGAGCTGAGAGCCTATCTTATATGGGCAAAGGTGGGAGAATATAACAATCCATCATGAGTGTCCATGTAGGATAGGGAAATCTCACCCGAGGGGCCGGAATTTCAACCAGGGACGAGGCTTGCCGAGTCCCTGGTTGAAATTCCGACCCCGAGGGTGAGATTTCCCTATCCTACATGGACTGGCTCATGATGGATTATTTTTCTCCCACTGTAAGCGGATTTTAAACCTCAAGTCGGATTAGGCTTCAAAACAGGAAAATTCTAACTTTTTAACCAATGATCTGAAGTAAATTTTGACCAGCCCAGTGTGTTTATCAGGTCCTAAAATGGGTGTAAACTTAGTTTGCACCTCAAAATTAGACGGAAAATACGATATGTGGACTATTTTATCTTCTAGAGGGCGAAAACAAAATGCAACTTAGCCTCTCACGTAACACGCGTCAAGTTTGCTAGCGACGTTTTTAACCGGTTTGAGTGACATCATTAAAAATTAAGTGACGTCACAAACCCATGATAGGCTATCAAACGTCATCCGAAATGCTTGCGTGTCTATTTTGTTCTTTTAAAATTAAAATATTAGTCAAAAAACGAAAATATAAGAAAGTTGTTGCCAGTTATAGGATAGGAATTTCTTATATGAGCTGAGAGCCTATCTTATATAGGCAAAGGTGGGAGAAATACTTTTTTGCTATGACGTCATGAAAATGTGAGAGACTGACGTTTTTTAGGCAAAATAAATAGCGCTCGATTATATACAATTTTCGCATTTGTTTTTCTCTCCGTAAAGATATTTTAATAAATTTCATACCAAAGTGTGAGCCGTCAAGAAGCCTTTAAAGATGTGTTATAACTTCTTCCAAATATTTCTGCATTTTGTGTTGATTTAGAGAAAACTGACCCTTCATTAGCTACTGAATATTGCTTAATTGTTTTATAAAAGCTTAGATAGAGAAAAATCGTGTCCGAAAAATATATCCGAAATTTTGATATGTTTTAAAAGAATGTGTTTACATGTAACTTTTTAATTCATTTTAAGTTTTCACCGTGTAAATTTTTCATAAAGTATAATTGTTAAGCTATAACCCCAGTTCCGATGATGTCGTTTCCTTTAAAGTCAAAGGGGGATTATTCCTAAGAATGTTTTCCAGTACATTTTTAGTTTCTAGTAAAACATTTATGATCTCTTCTAGAGAATATAACTGCACGAAACACGAAAAAACTGAATTGATATCTTATTCCGTTTTCCAGGGAGGAAAGTTCTAACACTCAAGGCGCTCATTTTTGCCAGGATATTTATTTTGCGTGACGTCTCGTTTACTGAACTCTTACAAACGTCGTATTTCGCGACGTCAGTCAGATCCGAAAAGGCAAAACGAAGAAAATGAATCCCTGACTTGTTTCAACTAATTCTGTCTGGAAAACGGAATGAGAGATTTCTTTTTAATTTTTTCGCTTTTCTTTTTCGTAGATTCTGTGGAACAACTCGACATTGTTTTAATGGAATTAAAAGATAATTCGGAAACCGCACTTAGCGCCCAATTTAGTCTGACGCTAAAAAAATCGACGTTATCTGAACAGGGGGTATAGTTTAAGAAATCTACTTTGAGAAATACTTACAGGGTAAAATCTGAATATTATTTCATCAATATTCCAACTTCATATTTCTTTAAGATATATCCAAATTTGAGATATATTTTTTCGGAGACGTTTTTTCTCAGTTTCAATTTTTACGTGCAAAAAAGCTAATTTCAAAAGCTAATGACAATTAATGTTTGCATCAATTAACTCGTAATGTGCAGAGATTTGGCACAAAGTATAGCACAATTTTATAGACCTCTAGATGGCACGTACTTTGTCATGAAATTTGTTTCAATACCTCAACGGACTGCAGAGCAATATCGATTAATGCGAATATCTGGGAGCTATAAATTATGCGTATAAAACGTCAAAGCGTCACATTTATACGACGTTATTGAAATAGAAATCGTTTGTTTCATGCTCATTGAAACTCATATGACTGAAGTTTCTGATGATATATTATTTGACTAGATAACTAAAAATTTTGGTTTTGTCCTATTCCACCTTAATTTACAAACAGCAAAGATCAAGATGACGCGTTTTTAGCTTACCTAAGCCAAAGGCTCACAGGTGAGCTTATAGTATAGGGAGGCATCCGTCGTCCGTCCGTCAACATTTTCAAACGACATCTCCTCTGAAACTACAAGGCCCATTGTAACCAAGCATTTATAGGCAGGGGGAACCAATAATACTGTTTTTTTTTATCCAAATCGCTTCATAACTTTGGTTGCTATGGCGACTTAAAGTTTCCATTGACTTGTATGGGAAAAATTGCAAAATTGCATTTATTGCTATGTCACTGCAGATATTTTGACAAAACTTTTACAGAAATGTTCCTTGCGTAGTCTTCTATCAACCACGTGAAATTTATATAAATTGCACAATTTGGCTGGTTGCCATGGCAGCCGAAAGATTAAAAATAGAAAAAATATTCAAAAATCATCTCCTCAGAAACTATGCGACCAATAAAGCTCAAACTTCATATAAAAGAATCTAAGTACTATCTTCTATAAAAGTACTGTTTTTCTTGGCAATTGCTCTAGCCGTTTGGTTGCTATGGGAACTTAAAACTGCCATTAAACTGATAATGGCAAAATGGAAAATTTGCATTTATTGCTATGTCGGTGCAGATATTTTGACAAAACTTTCATAGAAGTGCTCCTTGTAGTCCTCAGCCAGCCTTATTGAATTCATGCAATTGCAGAATTTGCCGGTTGCCATGGCAACCGAAAAATTGAAAAAATATTCAAAAATCATCTCCTAAAAAACTATGTGACCGATACCGTTCAAACTTTACAGAAGGGATCTTAGTACTAGCCTCTATAAAAATACTGTTTCCCATGGCAGTTGCTCCAGTAGTTTTGTTTCTGTGGAAACTTTAAGTTGCCATTGACTTGTAATGGGAAAGTTGAAAATTTTTATTTATAGTTATATCGCTGCAGATATTTGGACAAAACTTTTACAGAATTGTTCCTGGAGTAGTCCTCTACCAACCGCATGAAATTTATGCAAGTGGCACAATTTGGCTGGTTGCCATGGTAACCAAATGGTTAAAAACAGAAAACATACTCAAAAAGCATCTACTCAGAAACTAACTGGCCAATAAAGCTGAAACTTTACTGAAAGGATCTTAGTAATAACCTCTATTGAATTACTATTCTTTATTATTGTTGCCAATGTGGTTTGTTGCGATGGCAACTTAAATTTTCCATAGACGTATAATGGGAAAATGTAAATCAGCATTTATCTCTGCGTTATAGTAGATATTTTGACAAGTTTTACAGAAATGCTCTCAAGAAGCAGACTTCAAAATTATGTCATATTGTACAATTTGCCTTAGAATCACTTACCCTGAGTGCTGAGGATGAATGGACCCAGGTGAGCTACAGGACAAATGGTCCTCTGGTTTTTCTTTGAGCCGCCTCATATGGCTCTACACTTTTGCCGCCTGTTGAATTGAATCCCCAATACGAAACATGTATTCATTATTAATTTGCAGACGTAATCCTGTATGCTTTTTTGCACTGTTAGAGAAATACAGTGTGAGAGAATTGTTTTGCTTTGTAGTTTTCACTTGTTTTTATATTTATGAAAACTCTTGCAGTGATAAAAGTGAACGTTTACATAAATCTGGTGGTTTCTTTTTGCGAACTGAAATTTGTAGATCTTAATAGTGCCATATTTACTTAGATGATATTCTTTTCGTATTTTAGAGAGTCAGCGCAAACCAAATTCCTGATGTACCCAGACCTGATTCATCACACAGAACTTCATATGAAGGACTTCGCCCAGAGAACAGAGCAGACAATGTGTATAATGCCCTAGACCCGGCATATCAGACACATGGACAGCATACAGCTACTGCTGCTGAACCATCTCCTGCTGGGGAATATTTCGTCCTGGAGAAAGAAAATCATGATAATGCTAATGAAAGAACCGATATAACAGACACAAAAGAAATACCTACAAATACTGGTGCAGATTATTTTGTTCTTGAAAAAGAAAATACAGACACAAGTTACAACCAAATTGAAGAAAAAGGAACCACTATTAGCAAGGGTGCCTCACAACCAGGGCACGATTACTTTGTATTAGAAAAGACAGATTCACAGGGTGGTCCCGTCAATGATGACTCTCTTAGAGATAAAAGTGGAAACTTAAATAATGCCGGACCTGAATACTTTATTTTAGAGAAAGAAAACATTAAAGACGATCATATTAGCTGAAAAGAAGTTAAAACCAATGTGAGGGTTCGAACAGAAATTAACTGTAAAGCTGTCAAATGAAAGGGGGACTTTAATCTCAATTCCACAAAACAGTCATCAAATAAACATATTTCTGACGTTTGTCACTATCATAAATCTGATTCAACTTATTTCAAAGTCTACAGCCAAAAAGGTGCTTTATGTATGATGTGTGGGTTAGAATTTATAGCACATGCTCACCATACGTAACGCTCTTTTTCGGCTTCCAATAAGGATAGCATGCTATAAAGGTAGTTAGAACATCCGATATCACTGTCCAATTTATTGTATGCTTAGCTCCTGTGTAAAAATGACAATATTTAGCTTTATTATATGACCAAGATGTAACACGCAATTTCATTGGCTAATTTGACGTCACGTGCCGGTCAATATTTTGCGATATTCACCGGCCAGTCAGTGAATATTACTTTTACGTTGACGTCATTGTATTTTCGTGAGGTAACGTCTGATGAACGTTGATGTTAATGGCGTTGCATCGCGAGTTCATACCATGTAGTACCATCATAAATAGTAAAGGAAACCGTATATAGAATTATCATATAATAAAACAATTGTTGACCTTTATTTCGGTGAATATGCAGTTTTATTGACCTGCAAACATAACATATTGACCTCCGCTTCGCGTCGGTCAATATGTTGTTTGCAGGTCAATAAAACTGCATATTCACCTCAACAAAGGTCAATAATTGTATAATATGATAAGGATGATTACCAGACCCTGTCACATGACCATAGAGAAACCAGTCTCTTAAGAACAGTCTTAAACTATCTATGCAACGAACTTTACTGGAGACTGTGACTTTTAAACTTGAAAGTAACATATATCAAATGAATTTTAAACGTGTGGAAGTATGGTCAAAAAAGTAAGATGACAAATGGAAAAACAAATATGTTTGTATGACAAATGCCGGAAATTAAATAGTACCTTCGTCTTTGAAAATTACATACGTTTGAGAAATAAAGATCCAAAAGAATTCGATAAATCTTTGACGGTTTCCCTAATGGAAATGAGCCGCGACGCGAGAAAACCAACAATGTGGTTGTGCGCCCAGCGCAGACTCAGATCAGCCTGGGCATCCGCCCAGACTGATCAGAGTCTTCGCTGTCCGCATGAAGGTAGCTTAGACCCTTAGCTATCCTTTGAGCAATTAAAGAAGAGTCTGGTAAAACTGGGCGGCTGCCCAGGCTGATCTGAGTCTGCACTGGGCGCACGACCAGATTGTTGGTTTTCTCGTGTCGCGGCTCAAATAAAGAACACATACAAGAACGAAAATAGGGGTATCAGTTTTATTGCGACTCTTTGTATAACAGCAACAGAGGACCTTACACCGTTTATTATACAATTATTGACCTTTGTTGAGGTGAATATGCAGTTTTATTGACCTGCAAACATCATATTGACCGACGCGAAGCGGAGGTCAATATGTTATGTTTGCAGGTCAATAATACTCGAGTGCTCAATGCTACATACCAAGTTTCAAGGCCATCTGTCAATCGGTTCTGGAGTAGAAGATTTTTTAAGGTTTTTACCATATATGGGCGTGGCGGCCATGTTGGTCATGTGACCAAACCCGTATGAATAAATTTTCGTTCCCTCAACCCCTGGAGGCTCTATATGAAATTTGGTTCCAATTGGCCCAGTGGCTTTTGAGGAGATTGTTTGAAATTGTCAAAATATGAGAGTTCTGGGTCAAAGGTCAAAGAATGACCTTGACCTTTTGTACTCATAATTCTTCATGTACTCATTAAGATGACTGTAGATATCAATTTTTAGCCCAAAATCTTCAACAGTTTCCAAGATATCTTATGTTCTTGTGTTTTGCCATATAAAAGCACAAGGCAGCAAATTTGACCTTGCCGTAAAAAAGGTCAAGGTCAACCCAAGGTCATAATTTGTACAAAAATAGGTAGTACTCGCACACCCAATGCTACATACCAAGTTTCAAGGCCATCGGCCTATTGGTTCTGGAGAAGAAGATTTTTTCAGGTTTTTACCATATATGGGCATGGCGGCCATGTTGGTCATGTGACCAAACCCGTATGACTAAATTTTCGTTCCCTCAACCCCTGGAGGCTCTATATGAAATTTGGTTCCAATTGGCCCAGTGGCTTTTGAGGAGATTGTTTGAAATTGTCAAAATATGAGAGTTCTGGGTCAAAGGTCAAAGAATGACCTTGACCTTTTGTACTCATAATTCTTCATGTACTCATTAAGATGACTGTAGATATCAATTTTTAGCCCAAAATCTTCAACAGTTTCCAAGATATCTTATGTTCTTGTGTTTTGCCATATAAAAGCACAAGGGAGCAAATTTGACCTTGCCGTAAAAAAGGTCAAGGTCAACCCAAGGTCATAATTTGAACAATCTAGGTAGTACTCGCACACCCAATGCTACATAGCAAGTTTCAAGGCCATCAGCCTATTGGTTCTGGAGAAGAAGATTTTTTCAGGTTTTTACCATATATGGGCATAGCGGCCATGTTGGTCATGTGACCAGGATCATTTGAACAACTTTTCGTTCCTAAGTCCTCAGGAGGCTATATATGAAATTTGGTTACAATTGGCCCAGTGGTTTCAGAGGAGAAGTCGTTTGAAATTGTGGACGGACGACGGACGACGAACGACGACGACGGACGCCGGAGCCTGCCTATCCTATAAGCTCCCCCGGAGCCTTCGGCTCAGGTGAGCTAAAAAGTCAAGGTCAACACAAGGTCATAATTTGAACAATCTTGATAGTACTCAAGTACCCAATGCTACATACCAAGTCTCAAGGCCATCAGTCAATTGGTTCTGGAGAAGAAGATTTTTAAAGGTTTTTACCATATATGGGCATAGTGGCCATGTTGGTCATGTGACCAGGACCGTTAGAAAATATTTTCATTCCCTCTACCCCAGGAGGCTCTATAAAAAGTTTGGTCACAATTGGTCCGGTGGTTTTTGAGGAGATTGTTTGAAACTGTCAAAATATGAGAGATCTCGATCAAAGGTCAAAGAATGACCTTGACCTCTTGTACTCACAAATCTTCTGGTACCCATTAAGATGACTGTATATACCAGTTTTTAGGCCAAAATCTTCAAAACTTATAATGAAATCTCATGTTCTAGCATTTTCCCATATTTGACCATGCCGTAAAAAAGGTCAAGGTCAACACAAGGTCATAAGTTGAAAAATCTTGATAGTACTTAAGTACCCGATGCTACATACCAAGTCTCAAGGCCATTGGTCAGCTGGTTCCGGAGAAGAAGATTTTTTCAGGTTTTTACCATATATGGGCATGGTGGCCATGTTGGTCATGTGACCTGGACCGTATAAATAAATTTTTGTTCCGTCAACCCCTGAAGGCTCTATATGAAATTTGGTTTCAATTGACCCAGTGGCCTTTTAGGAGATTGTTAGAACTTATCAAAATATGAGAGTTCAGGGTCAAAGGTCAAAGAATGACCTTGACCTCATGTACTCATAAATCTTCATGTAGTCATTAAGATGACTGTAGATACCAATTTTTAGCCCAAAATCTTCAATAGTTTCCAAGATATCTTATCTTGTAGCATCTTGCCATATAAAAGCATAAGGAAGCAAATTTGACCTTACCGTAAAAAAGATCAAGGTCAACCCAAGGTCATAATTTGAACAATCTTGGTAGTACTCTCGTACCCGATGCTACATATCAAGTTTCAAGGCCATCGGCCTATTGGTTCTGGAGAAGAAGATTTTTTCAGGTTTTTACCATATATGGGCATGGCGGCCATGTTGGTCATGTGACCAGGACCGTTTGAACAGCTTTTCGTTCCTAAGGTCCCAGGAGGCTATATATGAAATTTGGTTACAATCGGCCCAGCGGTTTCAGAGGAGAAGTCATTTGAAATTGTGGACGGACGACGGACGGACGACGACGGACGACGGAGCCTTACCATCCTATAAGCTCCCCCGGAGCCGCTGGCTCAGGTGAGCTAAAAACTTGATATAGATACAGGGCAATCAAGAGATAATCAGTTTCATACAGAGAAGAGGTCGGTCAGACACTGTTCCACAGACATGGCGATTCGATGTATTTGTGCAATATATTTCAAGGCCTATAATTCTAGAGTTGTTTATACAATTTAGATTATGAATTTGCATTGTGATAATACATGGTTTTCAACATCACCCGAATGGTCTTAAAAGGAAAACATGATTCCAGCCTCAGAGGTGGGCAAGTGAACCAACAGACGGACGAATAACTAAAAAATAATGTATAATATGCCTGATCGAGGGACTTAATTTCCTTCCTTTGTAATCTTGGGTAGCTCTACACGAAGGAAAACATGGCACGCACCGAATACAGCTGCTCTTCAACACATAAGCTCTAGCGTGCGAATACAGCTACGCGGTAATCGAGTATCTATTTTCGAAGACAGCCTAATGCAACATCATGGAACATATGTGCTTGCGTGCGTGCATGCGTGTGTGTACGAAGTTATGTCAAGTTGTTTCTTGGCAATATGGCAACATCTCATATAAAAATCGGCAACAGCACAGAGAAAGGAACTAAACATAGAGACCAAACAAGTCAAACAAATGATGGAAAATCATGTTTGTAGATGACGATGAGAAATGAGACGATACGAGTATCGACGAACCAATCTGCCATTTTTATCTCCGTTCTCAATGGCGGGTTGTTAAGGGTGGTAGGGGAGGGGAAGGTCGCAGACAGGGGGTAGCATTTAAGCGACAATTTTAACATTTGTTAGACTGGAAACCCGTTTGGTAACATATGCAAACGGTGTAGACCCAGTTCGGACGCCGCAGTGTCTACACTATTTGCTTACAGGAATTTTTATAGAAAATACAATTACAGTGAATACTCCCACCGGAGACTCCTCAAACTAGAAATGGGCTCTTCGAAATAATAAGGATGGTTGGTTGGTTGTTTTTGGTTTGACGACTCTTTGAGACTGTGTTTCAGTTTATATCGAGCCGTCTCACAGAGAGAGGGAGAAAGAAAAGAGATGATAGGAAAGAGGAAAAAATGTCCAAACATCCCCCACCCGTACCTACTGCAAGCAAGGCAGCCCTTGCCTTACTATATCCAAACTAGTAGGACGCTCCGGCACTGAATGTTACCCAGCACAATCAGCTTAAGACAGGGTTAAATAGTACACCCCATTTACAGGAAATCATAAAAGCTGTTTCTTTTTGTAAACAGTGGTATAGAAAAACAACAGAAGTATCCCAGAGGGCTTAAATCTGGCTGCGGTTCGGAATGTGATTATTCAGTCGCCTTTAGTATGGCTTTCACAAAAAGCTTGTCTGCCCTTAGCATCCATCAATAGTTGATGCTTATCAAATGCACCATTTTAACCGTTTTCTGTTTTATAATAGGTACCACTAAATGCCGAAAACGCACTTCATAAGCATTGTTGTATTGCTGATTACCTATAAAGCAGCTACTAAAAAGGCCATGGGACAACGGCAAAGCGTAATTGATCTATTACCATATAAAGACCAAGACACAGACTCCCAACATAACTCAGTCTACAAAATATCAACAATTTTGGGATACCACTTATATCCTATAGTTCTTTTAATGCTTACCTTGCGGTATGTGGAGTCCAATTAGCTCAGTGGATTTAAGTTCGGGCCTGGTAAACAAGTTGTCAGTCACTGCACACACAGCTTTCATTACCACCCTTTCATGGTTTAAATACTGATGAAAAGGCCGTAAAACTGCAAGACATCCATTCATATGTACCGCCGGTTTGCTACCCGGCGGTACCGTATGCAGTTCTGCGGTATTTCATATGACCGTTCACTACATGGAGGTAAACAGCGTCTTTGTCAACGAACTCTCTAAATTTTGAAGGGAATAAACACGAGTGAAACGGTAGCGTCAGGTCACAGACGATCTCTACAATTGTCTACCCCCATGGGGATAGACATAACGCAACCAACAATATTTGCGTCCGAAAAAGTTTTAAAAAATTGTCCAAGCTATATCATATTGAATATTCAAGGATTAAAGGGCAAACAGTGTAGATCCATATGAGGTGACTCGTTATGAGCCGCCTCAACTAGATTTACACTGTTTGGACATTTCTGGCGCTTCAAGGTGATAATAATCACTGATTTGAAATGAATACAAAAATTTGCATGGAGTTTTCCAAAACTTAGCAAATCCCTTCTTTTTATAGTGCTAGGGCCGAAATCTGTATCTACGCTAGAAAACACTTTCGCTCTCCCTAAAGAGTAGAGTTTGGCACCCATGTGGATGATATAGCCTGTACCACGCTGGACATAATAAAGCCCGGAGACATTCTGAGAAATCCCTCTGGGCGCTAGAGGGGTGAATTTGTAAAAATGACAAAAAATGACTATTTTCTCTCAATTTTTTTATCTTTGAAAAAAATCGGGTTGTCTTAATTCTGTATTAAATTACACCCATATATATGTTGCCACATATGTGTTCTAATAAATAAGACCTTCCACGATGAGGTAAATATCACCAAAGGGGCCCCACGAAGGGATTATTACCTGTAGTATAATTTTCGTAATTTTGACCCCACTCTATAAAAATATTGTGTTCTGAATCACTTCTAAAAGATTTTGATTTTATTTAAGTATGGAGGGTTTGCATATAGCCTGTGACAGTTTTTAAGTGCATAACATATTTGTTCGAGATAAACGGGTGTGCCACGGTAAAATGAGATATGTGAATGCAAATTTCTCTTAAACCAATGACCAAACTATTAACATTTAAACTACAACTGTCTCTCATTGACATCCAATAACGCATTTTGGTTGGAATTTTGTTGATGAACGCTGAAATGTTTAAATGTAAACGTCTCAGTTCGATGCAAATTTTGTCCATATATTAGTCATAAACCTGAAGAAAAAGGCTACTCTTCGTTACGCCGCAACCCTGTTTAATCTGTATCAAATAGACATTTTGTAAAGTTACCTTACAAGGTGGTAGCCTGTTAAAGAGGAATATATGCATATTCATATGTGCTACTGACATATATGTTACATATTTATATGTAAAATACAATTTATACAAAATGTACAATATGATTCGATTATACTATATAAAGATAAAATGTCATTTTAAAAACATGTGGAACCGGGGCTATTTCGTATTTCGAACTTACAAGTGTATAAGTGCATTGAATAACCTAATCGTCATGGTACCATGTTGTCAAACACTAACGGTTGCTGGGGGCAGATGGATCTCATCAGCCTGGGAGGGTAATAAGAACTACATGTAGAAGGGTAGATACAATTCTTAGCCTTGGATGGCTGCCCACCTAGGAATTCATCGCTAGGTCTGTGAACCAAACGTGCTAAAGAACACCTGTAAAACAGCATCACTGGGTTGAAGACTTCCTAGAAGAAGTCAACCACCAGTGTAGAACACTAACATAAGTTCAACAGTCTTGTGTTACTTGCAAGACCCGAGCGAGCCTTGCTAAGCTTGGAACAACGTCTAGGTTTCAGAGATCACTGTTGATTAGGATAGGCCTAATCAGCTTGGCCCTTTCCGTCTGGTTGTATTATATTCAGTGGCTTGCTAAACAAGACGCCACTTATAAACTTATATGTTGTATTATCTATGTATGTTGTAAAATAAGCGAAATAAATATGTTTAAACCAAGACGCCATTTCCACCTCCATGAGTCTCCCACGTCTAGGGGTCAATTTGGGTTGGTGTAGACCCAATATTAAAAAGTGAACGTCTTCCTAGAAGTGGTAACCCCCCGGGGTGGAATAACACTTTTAGCCAACGGACACGTGTTCATGACCAGGGCAAGCCATATAATTTTCTTGGAATTCGGCCAGCATTATCAGCCTGGAAAAGTATGGGCTTCATCAGGTTCACTCTTGCCCAAGTAACATTTTGCAAGAGAGAAGCAAGGATACTTTTTGTTGTTGTGTTATTGTTTAACGTCCACGGTAAATAGCTATGGTCATGTCGGTATGGTCAATTAACCTAACCATACTGTTCCTGGGCAGGCTTAGACCTCCTAAACGATTAACCAGTACTAAGCGCACTTACTTTTACCAGTAACTGACAACTGCCCTTCTCGAATCAGCGGAAGGGGAAATGAAAGTAATGAAAGTGGCCGGATCGGGTATCAAACCCAGGACCTCTGGCTTATAAGTCAGACGCGCTACCGACTGCGCTTTGTGACTCGGCCCCATACTGGGATACTGCGTCTGTCGAGGCCCGGCTTAACAATGATCACGCCTACCGTTTTACGTTAGTAATTACATGTAGTTGATAAGTGTGCGACTGATATAACAAAGGTCGAGAAAATGAGAGGTAGGGAGAACATCTCAGTAGGAACCTGGTATGTGAGGGCTCTGAGGCCATCCGGGAAAATATGAACAGCTGTTCCGCAAAATGGACAGGTACTTCTGGAACATACTGAAGCTATAGGAGATACATGGAGAACTTTGGTGAAATGTCGACGGATGACAGACATAAGGTTTGCCAACCAGTCTGCAGCAGAATCCGTTGCGTGCAGCTCTTTTCAATGTCACCACACAATCATAAACATCTGAGCAAGAGGACAAGATAGTACAGCATTTCTACCAGTAACTCTAGTAAATTACAAAGGACATTCTGGTTGTACAAGGTGATTGGAATGGCAAATGGAAGGGAATCACAAACAGGTTGGAGAGACGCAGGAACCTACTGCAATGCCGAAACAAATGAGAGAGGTCTCAAACTCCTAAATTTGCAACTTTAACAACCTGCACTGACAAATACCTGGGCCCCACAAACCATCCACAAGGTGGACATAGCATAGCCGAGACAGGAGGCATTAAGACTAGATTGACTACATCTTGGTGAGGAAGCTGTTCCAATAAGGAGGACAAGGACCTTTCTTAGCGCAGACAAAGGAAGTGTACATTACCTGTTGATGATTACCTCTCAAGCTCGTCTGAAGGAGACCAGAAAGACAACCCAGCCAAGATTGTGGTTTCTCCGTGAGAAGTTCAAAAACCCAAATGTGGACATGCACGTTCCAAGTAACAACAGGCGGGAAATTTGCTCCAGTCATCAGTCTGAAGGATGATGACAGACATAGATAACATGATTACAAACTGTAATATAACATTCACTGGCATAGCCAGTGAGATATTTGGGAAGGATCGTCAAAGGACAGCGCCCTAGTCACCAGATATGTTCTTGATCTCGCTGAAGAGAGGAGAGATTAGAAGAAGAGCCGGTATGAAACAGAAGGAGTGAAAGAATACAGGACAGCTGACAGGAGTGTTCAAAAGACCCTGAAGAAAGCAAAGGAGGACAGTGAAAGGAGATTGAAACTTGCCTGAACAAAAATATCAGCCTAACAGATTGTGAAGGATCTAACTTCAGGGAAACAGTGTAGATCAACAAATATCCAGGACTAGTCTGGAACATGTCTGAAAGAGCACCGAGTTCTCAGCAGATGGACAGAATATTGCTCAGAGCTATACAACCACGTGTCATGGTGACAATACAGTTTTGGACTGCACTTAGCACTCAGAAAAAGATCTACAACCGATCCTTCGCGAGGCAGCTTAGATTGCAACAATAGCTGCACTGAAAACGAAAAATTCTGCCAGAGTTGATTATATTTCAATATAACTTATTCAAGCAGGCGAAGAGACAATGAGAGGTCTGTAAAAAGTTCTGAAGAATAGAAGAATGACCGACCCAAATGACTCCATCGCTAGTTACTTCGCTCCCTCAAGAGGGCCAACAGCAGCTCTCCCGGAACTACAGAACCATCAGCCTCAAAGTAAATTCATGCTGAAAGTCATCTTGAACAGGCTCCAACCCCAAAGTTGAAGAGATTAATAAAAGGCTGGTTTCAGTGTCGGAAGAAGCACACCAGAACAGATAGGCATATTCTCTGTACAAATTACTCAGGTGAGCAGATGGTCATTTTTGAGTCTCCTGGGCGTTTCTCGAAATGTCTCCGGGCCAAATTTTATGGTAAAATAAATGTATATTTTAATGCACAGGGTTGTCAAACTCAGCGGAACGGATCCATAGCCGCAGTAACGGGGCTTACATGTGACTTGTCGATGTTGAAAAGAGTTTATATGAAAACGGATCAAAGGGTAGTTTGGGGCGCAAAAATCTAACACAATAATATGATTACTGAAATTCATTCAAGTCGTAGATGTTTCAATGCATAAAAGGAATGTCATATCAATAGTTTTTCCGACTCTTTCGCAAGTTATCAGGTTAAACAAATAAATAAAAGTCTGTTTTAATTTCTGACAAAATGATGTAGAAAACACAGGGAAGCCTACTTTTTCAAGGTTGAATTATTTCACTTACACACCTGTATGGTTACAGTAATGAAGTTTTTATTCTTCGTATGTAGTACATATATGAGTCGCGACACCAGAAAACCAACAATGTGGTTGTGCGCCCTGCGCAGACTCAGATCAGCCTGGACATCCACCCAGTCTGGTCAGACTCTTCGCTAAGTGCTTAAAGGGCAGCTAAGGGGCTGAGCTACCTTGATGCGAACAGCGAAGACTCTGATCAGACTGGGCAGATGCCCAGGCTGATCTGAGTCTGCACAGGGCGCACAACCACATTGTTGGTTTTCATGTGTCGCGGCTCATATAGTACAGTCATAAATGCTTGTAAAAGTACGAAAAAATTACTGGCATTGCCGCCTTTGCCATTGCGTCATAGATTTTGCTTATAATTGAGCCGCAAAACAACAAAACCAACAACCACCTGTACACCCAGTAAAGACTCAGATCAGCCTGGCCATCCGCCCAGTCTGATCAGAGTCTTCGCTGTGCGCTTTCAGTGTAGCCAAAGGGTCTAATATAACTCCATGCTCATAGTAAAGACTGATGAGACTGGGCCAATGCCCAGCCTGGTCTGAGTCTTCGCTGGACGCACTTTCAACTTTTTGGGCTTGTCATGTCGCGGATCTATTATTCTTTGACAGTTTAGATGGCCACTTCTCTTTGAACGTACGTGCGTATTACAGTGTCCCGTTTGCATTCCTAATGACTGATCTAATGAAATGCAGTATTGACAAAATTCAATGCTAAATAGGGACGGGACGAAAACATTCTGTAAAAAAATCCGTAGATTTTACGGTAGAATAACTGACAACCGGCTGTCAGTCCATTTACCATTATTTTTATGGGCGCCCGTAAACATTAGCAGGAATCATCACGCAGAGTAGGGTAGAATATGACGGGTATTGTTTTTGGTCATTTGGGCCTTCAACACTATAAAGGTATTTTTGAGTGCAGTCAGTTAACATAACCCTACCATATCGTCATTTCCATAGATTTTCAACTGACAGACGCCCATAAAAATAATGGGAAATGGACTGGCAGCTGGTTGCCAGTGTAAAACTGACTACGGAAATTTTTACACTTGCAATAGCAGCAACAAAAATGTGGTTTGAAACTGAATAAAGATTGTTGTATTCTGTATTTCTTCAGTCAAAGAAACATATCATTATCAGTCACGTCACAAAATGCAGGTACAAAATTCTTAAGCCGAAAAGAAGACGTGGCATCTATCGGAAGTTTGGTGTAGCTTATCTGTAAGAGGAGCCTCGGTAGTTAACTCTTTAAGCCCCAGTGACGCATTTAGCAAAATTTGCAAACAGCGTAGATCCTGATGAGGCGGCTCATAATGAGCCGCCTCATCTAGATCTACACTGTTTGCCCTCTAGTCTTTGACTTCTCAATATAAAAAGTCTTGGACAAGGCATTTTTTTTTAATTTTTGCAGACGTAAATTTTGTCGTCTGCTTTTTGGTACTGAAAGAGTTAAGCCTGCTAAGCTAGCGATTCAGGTTCAATTCCTCCTAGAGGCAAAAATCTTTTCAGCTGTGAACATACGGTACTGCATTTTAAAAAAAATGCACACATTCTTTCATTAGCACCTTCCCATCGTCCTAATATGACTGAAATATTATTAAAAAGGACGTTAAATCAGACGTCCACCATGCACCAATCTTTTTTTCTTTTAAAATAATAACTCTTTAAGTGATATGTGTCGGATAAAGCTTAAATTTTTAACTTACATGTAGGAATGAATGGATGGATGGCTTACGATTTTACGTCCTTTTCAACAGCATTTCAGTCATATCAGGACGATGGTAGAGTGATAGGTTGTGTGCAATGGAACCCGTTTACGGTAGGAAAGATTTTGTTTCAAGCAGGGCTAGATCCGTAGGCCAGCGCCCCAGTGGGAATGGAACTTCGAATTTACCAGGAGTGGATGAGTATCACTTTCTAAGCAGACGTTATCACCGTCTATCATCACCACCGGAAATAGTTTACCACTGAATCGAAAGTGACGATACGCGCGAGAGGGTACATATTTTATCGGTAATGTATCACTGTTTCATAATTAAATTACTAAACATCACTAGTGAATACAGTTATCTTATCTATTAAGTAAATATGTTAGATAAATGCTTGTTAAATGTTTGGTATGAAAGGACAAGCCGATGGCTGGTACCCAAGACAAAGTACATTGTAACTATGTCACTGCTTTCTCCCCGGACATTTGTACATTTCTTTTGCAGATTTTTGCCAGTTTAAGCAACAATAATTTAGGAAACAATGGCATATACGGAAATTTCAGCCAAAATCTAGTGGTTAAGCCAGTTATTACCTGAACGATAAATTACATGTTGTATGACGAATAGAAGAAATACAAATAAACAACTATTCGCCGTACACAACTGGTCATGTTTATCACCCATTGTTGCTATAAAATCATTAAATTGATACTAAACAATAAACATACTAGATAATGCTAGTTGCTAGATAAAACAGGTAATACAATTTGTATGTCAAAATATGGATGTAATTAAAAACTCGGAACTTGTTTTTGTGAAAGCACCATATTTCAGGCAGTACCACGCACCGATAAAAGTGTGTAATTTTAATCAATGCCGACGTTCAGATCACAATAAACACGAAAACCAACATAAACAACCTGTTGTTGATGTACCTTATATAAACTGATTATGCAGTAACAAAGAAGAAGTTGTAAATAAAGGCTTCAAACTCGCTGCTGTCTTCCACTTTCGATTCGGTGGTAAGCTATTTCCGGTGTGATGATAGACGGTGGTTATGTCACACAGGTACCAGTTTGCCATAGCAAGCCTTAATTCGCCAATGTTGTTGTTTCTTTTATGATAAAGCAGACGACAAAATATATTTTGCAAAATTTCAAAAAATGTTTACTCCAAGCCACATCTTATTGAGAATTCACAGACTAGAACGCAAACAATGTGGCTCATCTAGATCTCCGCTTTTTGCAAAATCAACTATGTATAGTCTATTTATTGTAGCCCACTTGGCACACAAGGTTGAATCCACCTTGATTCAACGTCACGACGTTGAATCAAGGTTGATTCAACCTGGCGTGCCTGCTGGGAGGCGCTTTCAGTGTTTAACACTTTGAGTGAGTGAGTGAGTGAGTGAACTCGGGTTTAACGTCCCACCAACAACGAGGTCATATGGAGACGGGACCTCGGTTTAGAGTCTCATCCGAAAGACCGGAGAAGCGGGGGATCGAACTTGCGACCCCTGTATTGGTAGTCTGGAGTGTTATCCACTACGCTACAGCCACTCCTTTAACACTTTGAGCACCAGTGACGAAAATAACATAATTTGCAAACAGCGTAGATCCAGCTGAGGCGGCTCATCATGAGCCGCCTCATGTAGATCTATACTGTTTGCCCTCTGGTTTTTGAATTCTCAATATGAAATGTCTTGGACAAGTCATTTTCTGAATTTTTGCAGACGTAAATTTTGTCGTCTGCTTTTTGGTGCATAAAGAGTAACACATTCAGGCAATTAAAAATGATATGCCCACTATCTGCCTATAAAAGCTAGCCAAACATGTCAACTTGAAATTAGAGAATGAGTGCTATGCTATTCCAAGTTGTTATTTCCGAGTGGGTGACCCGCCAAGGAATTCTAGTGGTTCGTGTAGACATTACTAAGTTTGCACTTGTATTCCTGAAGGCCGCCAAGAAATATGGATAATATATTGTTAGCTTTTGTGTTTGGTTTGTATATTTTATTAGAATTTATTATATTAACCTGTATCTCGCATTATTTAATTCTAGTTTCATTTTGCCTGATAGTTTTGTCTCAAAATCTAGTAAAAAGAAACATTTCTTATTGAATTATTTCAAAAAAAAATGCTGGATGTATTTTAGAGTTTGAGTTTTGACATGTTTTAACTATTAGTTTCGGAGGAAAATCCGAAAAATGAAAATATGATGAGATTCAAATGAAACTTTGGAGAACTGAAAGTGATTTGTTGAGTCCTTTACTATATTAAACCGTAAAAATTCTAAAAATTCCGCCGCCCCCCCCCCCCCCCCCCCACCCCAAAAAAAAATAAATATTGCTACACCTAAAATGAATGCTGTACTTGTCCTAAACTGGAACTGTTTGGTTGTACAATGGAGTAGTGGCGTTCAAAAAGATGCAAATGGAATTGCAGACAGTGTAAACCCTGGTTACACTGCTTCTTCTTAACTTCTGTTCTGGGTCTGTACTGTTTCCCCGGGACCTAAATAAACCTTTGACGACAGATAATCAGAAGAAAAAAAATCAAATTTATCTCTTTAAGCGCCAGGAATGACTGCATGTAGTTGAATTCGCAATCAGCGTAGATCTAGATGAGGCGGCTCATCATGAGCCGCTTCATCTGGTTCTGCACTGACTGCATTTGTCTATATGATACGTGTATATAGAGTGGGCGAAAATTTTCTTGTTTTTTATCAGACGAAATTTTGTTGTCCACTTCTTGGCGCTCTCAGGGTTAAACTTGGTCTGCTCTGGGAGCAAGGGTCGCAAGTCCCTTTCAGCCTTCTAGCTGAGAGAATAAATCTTATTGTTAAAGCTGTTGTGAAACTGAATGTATCTAAAATCATTTCAAACATTAACATAAAAAATTGGCTTCGGTTCTAAGACAATTTAAAAATTACCATTGCAGACATAAAGCAAAAATTAAGATTCAAATTATTCACACGAAATTCGATAATTTGAATTACACAACTAGAAAGCTGCCATAGCCGCAACACGATTATGGACACGACAAAATAATGTAAACAAGGACGTGCTTGTTAAGAAGACCTGTGCATGCCCTGGTCCCAATATGGTTTAACTGGTTTCATATCAACTTAAACAAATTTGGATTTCTTCAGAGGGTATTCTACACATGCGTTTCTTTCATTATTTGCTTTAGGACTCTACCAAAATCTTCCACTGCTTTGGTCCTAGTTATGAAAACTGTCGAAAAGACGCCTTTTTATAGTGTTTATTGTAAGTTAATTCACTTTGATTTACATATTAAGTATTGTACCATTATTTTGTTACTAGCTTTCCTTATATGTGGAATGACGGCCACAGAAGACGACTGTTGGATACCTTGTAACAACATTCAGGGTGGATCTTGCGTCAGCATACACTGCAAAACCGATTTGTAAGTCGTATTGTATAATCCCTGTATTAGATAAATTGTAAATAACACATATGCAAGCAGTGAAGCCGATCCCAGCAGGTACATGACGTCGAAATGTAATGACGCCATTATGTCACTGCAACGTCAGTAGTCAATCAGTACGACGTTATTTGCCTAGGATGCTTTGGGCCTGAGCAAAGCTGCACAATGTATTGCTGTCTATTAAAAGACTCGAGAATATGTTGGGGGGTTTTCATGGTTGTGAGACGAAACATCCGAGGGTCACTCTAAGGCCTCTAGCCTGGCCCAGTCGAATCTGAGTGTTACTCTATGTCCTTTGCAGCACTGGGATATATGAACATCTATAGCCAGATTTTTCGGCACGATGAGGCTTTCCTGTGTAGTGATTCCGAGGGCAGATTCTTTTTCTTGCATACCGTTTGATTTACAACGTTTGATTGTCGACGTATAAGTCACTAAAATGCTTAATCCATTAATGTCTAGCGTCCGAAAAATGGGACATAGGCAAACAGTGCAGACCCAGATCAGACGCCGCAAAACGCGGCGTTTGATCAGGGTCTACACTTTTTGCCTAAGACAAATGAGTATTAGATCTATTTCTCCTCAAAATAAAACAAAAATTCTAGAAATAAACTAATTTGACACCTCTTTAATGACAAATGGACTCATCCAATATTTACAGATAGAAGAGTCCACTGGGCATTAATGGGTTAATCCTAATTTTAATGAGGAGATGCCCTATTGAGAAGGGAGGCAAAAGTGAAACTGGCAGATACTTGACACTGTTCCCCTTCATTTTTAACTGTAGAGCGTCTATCCAGGATGCAATTTACAAAACGTCTTTACTTTTAGTTAAAACGCTTGTATCCAGTAGTTGCATCTCTTTGGGGGCAAGTAGATCTATAAGACCGAATTGAGAAAATCTGAAGTGTCTATGAAAGAATTTCTGTTTGTAATGTCATCGAAAACAAGAGCTGTCGCCTGACAGCATAGCTCGCCTGAATAGGTGCTTGCCCATCACACAGTCACTATGGTGGTGTGGACTGCTATGCATAAAACTTCAGGCAAGCATGTCCATAATGACAACACATTTATAAACAAAAGCTATCTCAGAAATGTCTTAAAATAAAATTAAAATAGGAAAAAATCACATGAAATTTCAAAGTCCATGAGCTTGAGGTCAAAGAACTAAGGGGGTAGGGGAGGAGTGGGGTAGGGGTGGGGGAGGGAGGCTGGGATGTATCAAACATTGAAACATTATCTAACATCAGTCCAAGTACATGTATAAGTATCAACTGAGTCCATTGTGGCACTGTGAAATTATGTCTTCATAAATATAAAACTTTAATCAAAATTCAAAGTCAATAACCTTGACTTCAAGGTCATCCAGTGGGGTAGTGGGGTAAGTATATAGTGTTTTGTAAAAACTAAAAAAAAGTGTCTAACATCAGTTCAGGTGTAAACTAAGTCTCTGCCAAGCATTATGAATCAGTATGCAATTAGAAAACTTTAATAAAGACCAAATTTCATAAGTCCCTGACCTTGACATCAAGGTCACTGAGCGGGGTTGGGGTAGTACTGTGTAAAACTTTGGAATAATATCTAACTACAGTGCAAATATAAACAGATTTCATCTATGGGTTCATGAGATATGTTTCTTTAAAAAAACTTTAACCAAAACATTGAAAAAAATAAAAGACAATTTTCTAAGTCCATGACCTTGACATCAAGGTCACTGAGGGGGGTGTGGGTAGTACCCTGGAAAACTTTGGACCAATATCTAACTACAGTGCAAGTATCAAATGAATCCATCCATGGGTTAAGGAGATATTGGGCTATATAAAACTTTAACCAAAACATCCAGTTAAAAAAACTCCCAATTTTCAAAGTCCATGACCTTGACATCAAGGTCACGGAGTGGAGTGGGGGTGGTACCCTGGTAAACTTTGGACCAATATCTAACTACAGTGCAAGTATCAAAAGAATCCATCCATGGGTTAAGGAGATATAGGTCTTTAAAAAACTTTAACCAAAACATCCAATCCGGACGCCGACGCTGACGCGGACGCGGACGCTGACGCGGACGCCGACGCCAGGGTGACAACAATAGCTCTTCCTGAACTTTCGTTCAGGCGAGCTAAGAATGGCAGAGTATAACATACAATGTTTGCCAATGACGTTATAAATCTGTTGCCATAGCAACTAAAAGTTCATGTCTAAGTGACGTCATCAGGATGTCATTCTGTCAAGGTACTAAGCACAACTGGTAATTCCATAGCTGCTGTGGTAACAGATTTATGACGTCATCTCACTTATAATTCGAGAGGAGCATGGCCCGACATGCATTCGAGAGGATTCGAGAGGAGCATGGCCCGGCATACATTCGAGAGGAGCATGGCATACAATGTATGTCATGCTCCTCTCGAATTATAAGTGGGATGCTATCTGAAACTCTTACTCTTAGAAAACTCTTAGAAAAGTGTGATTTTCTCAAAACTAAAATTCATTCTCAGTTAGTTTAATTCTCTGTTGTATACGAAATCTCAATTGCAGGCGAGCAACCTTTGAGTGTCACCTTATCAGCACAATTCTGTCGTCGTCGTCAAAAGTCCCGACAAAGCTGCAGACGTGTATTGCTCCCAGTGAAGTTCCAGGAATGCCTCAGTTTTGTTCCAACTTGCTGAACAATGGCTCTATGATAGTGGAAAATTTACATAAAGGTTTGTAGGCTAACTACCAAGCAAGCGTACAATGTTCCATGTTGGCACACAATATTGAATCTAAACTGAATAAACACTGATTTAAAACGACGTTGAAAACGTTGTACCAATGTTGATCCAACGTTGTTTGCCCAGTGGGTTGAGATATGTTGCTGTCATCACCACAGGCTTTTATGAAAGAATTTCTGTGTACTTCTATTCGAGAAAAAATAATTTAGGTACAATAATTTCAACTGAAGGGCAACCACTCACGCTTTTGAAATGAGCCGCGGCACAGGAAACCAACAAAGTGGTATGTGCGCCCAGCCAAAACTCAGATTAGCCTTGGCATCCTCCCAGTCTAATCAGTCTTCGCTTTGCGCTTAAAGGGTAATTAAGGGTCAAAGCTAGCTCCATACGGACAGCGAAGACTCTGATCAGGCTGGTCCGCCCAGTCTGATCGGAGTGTTCGCTTTGCGCTGAAAGGATAATTAAGGATCAAAGCTATCTCCATGCGGACAGTGAAGACTCTGATCAGACTGGGCGGATGCCCAGGCTAATCTGAGTCTTAGATGGGCGCACAACCACTTTGTGGTTTTCTCGTGCCGCGGCTCTTCGGCATCCCCAGTACCATAACGTTCATCACAACACAGCTGGATTTCTCACTGTAATCTACTGCCACAGCATAAGGTAGAACTTCAAATTCAATATTCAAGGGACCGTCTACTTTTTGTTTGAATTATCAAGATTTTGAATTCCTATGTACTTCTAACTTCAATTTAGGAGTGCTATTCAGACGCAACTGAAGGGCAACCACTCACGCTAACATGTTTGTAATTTGAAATATTCTTCGGCCTATCCAGCAACAACGTTCACCACAAGACAGCTGAATTTCTCACTATAATAAACTGCTACGGAATAAGGTAGAACTCCAAATTCAATATTCATGTGACCGTTTCATTTTTGTTTTAAATTATCAAGACTTTGAATTATAAACTTCTTCGTCTTCCTCTTCTTAGTAAGAGGGGAGGGGGTGACAGAGGCTTCAATTTAGCTTAGACTTATCATATAAGTAACTTGAAGTATCAATTTAAATTGTTGTTTGAACAGTTCTATTATGTACACCTCATCTGGGACTAAAAATCGGACATTTGACGAACAATCTTTCACTGCAATTTCTGATTGTGGCACTCTGATGAGTTATCATTGTTTTCGTATAATGTGATGATGTAATATATGGCATCAGCGAGATGACTTCTTGACCTCTTTCAGAAATGACATCTAAACCAACGAAACCAGTCCACACAAAAGATGTTGTTACCACAGGTACGCTGTACAATTAATCTATTTGTTTCCTGTATATTATATGTATATTCTCCGTCTGACGCTCTGTTTCTTCAAAAGTTGTTTTACTTGGTGGTCTACTCAGCCTCACTAATGACACTCTCAGTATTTGGCTCCAGACCAAGAAAGGTGTCTGTTCCAACCTAGGGTGACAAGTGAACATTAAAGAGTGGCTAAAATCCTGACGCGTCATGCCGAGTGGCATTCTACACGCGGACAAGAGGCAACACGTATGATTTCCATACTTTAAAGCAGGCTCCAGAGTACCCAGCATTCGTACAAGGGTCTGATTAACCCTTTAAGCGCCAAAAAGCAGAAGACAAAATTTACGTCTGCAAAAATTCAAAAATGTTTCATCCAAGCTGTATCATATACGTATGATACAGTTTGGATGAAACATTTTTGAAATGCAAAGACTATAGAGCAAACAGCGTAGATCTAGATGAGGCAGCTGATATTGAGCCGCCTCATCAGGATGTTTGCTGTTTGCGAATTCTGATATTTTCGTCACCGGTGCTTAAAGTGTTAAAGCAGTTGGCTCGACTATTCCCATTGGATAGTATGTGTTGTCCGACGCTTCTTGGTTCCAGGCACCTTGAACAAAAGCTGGATAATTGTAGACACCAAATACTGTGCCTTGACGCTGTGGAGCCTTGCTGGAAACCCAGTGTGCTAAGAAACTTGTCAGAGATAGCTCTCGTAGACGTCCGTGCCTTCTGGTTCCAGGTACGGACAACCATAATGGTCAGTTATAACCAGTATGTGCTTATAACGACCCTTTAACATTGCTAATGACAGGAAGTTCATACACACCAGTTCCATATCACTGGATGTTATACCAGCTCTGCCGCTGAAATAGGGCGTATCTACTACCACTCTCCGCGACCACAGTAACCCACCTTACTCATATCCGTTTCCATATCCACCCACAAAAACCTGGTTTGACCTGCCAAGCATTGCAGTGGCATTTCTGATGACCCATATCATCAGGAAGGACGTGCAGAATGGTATCCCTAATTGTTGTTGGGACAACAAGCTGGTCACACTAAATTGAGCCGCGACACGACAAAACCAGTAAAGTGGTCGTGCGCCCAGCGCAGGCTCAGATCAGCTTGGGCATCCGCAGTCTGATCAGAGTCTTCGCTGTCCGCATGGAGGTAACTTAGACCTTAACTAAGCTTTGAGCGCTTAGCGAAGAGTCTGATCAAACTGGGCGGATGCCTAGGCTGATCTGAATCTGTGCTGGGTGCACAGCCACTTTACTGGTTTTCTCGTGTCGCGACTCAGTTAGAGCACACTGTTCTTTAACTTTACCTTAGTATCTTTTACATCAGGCTGCTTTCTTCGACGGTTTCTGACCACTTAAAACTAATTTCCACAGGGTTATCCCAATTTGCCTACCTGTGCTCCGGTTGCGATCCGGTTCTTTACAAAGTGGCTGTCGACCGAGAATTCGGCCGTAAGCATTACCAATAACAGTAAATGATACTATTGTTAATGGTTGTTGACAGAGTTGATACTGCTGTTGATTTACTCGGCCGACAGCCAATTTGGCTTGTATAGTAATTGACTGGCTTGGTCGACAGCACAGGTAGAGAAATTGGTACCATCACCGTGATCTCTAACCTCTGAAAATAATCTCGTCACCAGATCGGCCTTATTCCCGTCTGCGGCAGTCAAGGCATTTCGTTTTAGAGCGTCATTAAAAAACTGCATGACCGGTAGTTCTTCTTGGCCAATTAGTGAGACAGTCACAACGGCCTTTAGAACATCTGGATATGGCTTATCACGTCTTTGTGAAGGACATGATCAACAAGTGATAATCACTGCCTGATCAAATCCTTCATAAAGATGTGATAAGCCACCAGCATGTATGTTAGGCTAAACATATAGTTCGACAAAGCGGCACCCCAACGGTGTCCAGTGGCATCCAGTTTTGCCGTCGCCAGAGCATGATAGAGCGTTATTCGCAGTCAGCACCTCGAAAGACGACCAGTGGTTGTGAAATCTATCCGTTATGGCCCATTTGGGGGCTATAAATTCTTGCTACGGGTCGGATAATTTCTTTCAGATGGCATAGGACCCCTACCGGTTTATGCTATGATAATGCCGATGACATTCTGCTGTTTGTATATGACTGTTCCGAGGCCGTTGGAGGATGCATCTGTGTGCAACATACCTGAAATTCGATAATTCGCTTAGACCATCTCTGGGGTAGGGTGGGGGTTGGGAGGGGGCTTAAATAATTTCTGTTGAGCCTCATCACATTGAAAAGGCGAGTCAGCTTTCTGATAGAGTTTCCAACCGAGAAATCAACTTATAAGTGGTCGAACTATCTGCGCCAAAGCCATCACGGGCAGCCTGTAATATGGTTGGTTGGTTGGGTTTAAGGGCCCTTTGAGACAGTATTTCAGTCTGTATCGGGTCATCTCCCAGAGAGAGGGAGAAAGAAAAGATGATATATGACAGAAAAAAAATCCAAACAATGCCCGCCCGCACCTACTGCAAGTACAGTAGGCCCTTGCCCTACTTTTACCTACTGAATAAGTACGACGCGAAATCTTTGATGTGGGTTAGTCTTTGAGGAAATTCAACTTCTCAGGGTCAGTCTTGCTGAGGTTTTACGGACACAAGTTTCTTTCTTTGGACATATTGTCCAAAGAAAGAAACTCGTGACCGTAAAAGCTCACGCTTAGTGGCTTTGAACTTCATGTTATGCAGCCGCTGAAAAACAGCCTCAAGTTAACTGAGATGTTTCTAAAAGGGTGTCAGAAAACATAATTTTATCGGCGATATTTAAAAGACAATCTCGTAGACTGAGGTCGCCCATTGCCTTCTCCATAAGTCGCTGAAATGTACAGTTGCACTGAAGAGGCCGAACGGCATATACTTGAACTTGTTAAATCCGAGATTTTCGATCTGGAATTCTGTTTAATCTTTGTCTTTCTCATTCAACTCCATCTGCCAAAAGCTGGCCTTAAAGTTAAGTTTAGTGAAAAACTTTGAGCCTACTAGCTCCTCTATTCTAGAAATGGGATGGGTTTACATTTATCATGTAGCACTTTTGTCTTAAAGTTAGTTTTTTAGCTCGATCTTCATTTGTGTTTTGATATATGGCATACTGTGACCCAGTTAAAAAGAAGTGTAGCAAACTATACTAAGGCGGAATAATTCCGAAAGGGGTAATTCCTTGCCTCCAAAGGATCTTACTTTCATAACGAATATGATTTTGCGATTAATATTAATTTATATAGGATTGAGTCGGTTAACTTCGGACAGCGGGTAAACTCGAACATACCATTGCAAACAGTGAACATCCAGATGAGACAGCTCATAATGAGCTGTCTCATCAGGATTTTCACTGCTTGTCCAGTATTTTTTGTACAACTGACATATAAAGGAAACAATGTCACTGTCCGAATTCACCTGACTTTACACTACATTCACAATAATAATCGTTTTATCTTTTTTAGAGGACAGATCAGACTGTATCCCAGTGGCAATCCTTGCTGGTGTGGCAGTAGGATGTTTTACCTCTGGTGCTATTGTCATGTGGCTGTTCTTGGCAATTTTATGGTCTAAGAAAGCTTGGTAGGAAATTTTACATACCATTCACATAACTCTACGTTTACTTTGTTTAACTTTGAAAACGAGTTTTGTGCAATATCAAAGAAACCCTATAATAATGTAAAAGTGAATGAATACACTCTGCCATTTTCATTTTTTTTTGTCTCCCTCCCACTTAAGGTCCACTGTTCAAGGAAAGAATTAGCATCTACAGGCATTGTAATTCAATCCGTTTTGTATTGCTAGTAGAATATACTAAAATATTAAATCAATAAATGCATAATTTGGCAAACATTGAATTTTCAAATTCTTTCTAAATGTGCTGATTGTGAAGATCAACTTATAAAAAAAAAAAAAAAAAAAAAAAAAAAAAAAAAACCAGAAAGAAATGTCACCTGGAGCGTTATCAAAATCTTCACCGGAAGTAAATGTAATATCATTTGGGTTGAATTAGGTTTTATGATTTTCGAAAACGAAAGCTCATTCATGAATTTTCACAATTTGAAGTTGTAGTGATTGTGAAGACAAGCGTGCTAATGTGTAATTTTTAAGGTTCCATATATTTCAGTCGCTGCAAAGAGCAATCTAAGGAGGGAAATATAACAGACAGTCGAAGACCACAGACAGCACCTTCTGCAGGGAGGCATGAAGTAAGTATCATTAAATATTTGCTTTACCCATTTATGCGTAGTGGACCGTTCTATCCTTATCAAACGGATGAGTCCATTTGTCAATTCAGGGTGTCAGGTTTAAATTTGTTTGTATCAATTTTATTTTATTTTAAGGAGAAATACCCATTTGTCGTATGCAAATAGTGTAGACCCTGATCAGACGCCGCGGCGTCTGATCTGGGTCTTTACTGTTTGCCTATTTTTAGCTCACCTGAGCACGAAGTGCTCAGGGTGAGCTTTTGGGATACCGTGATGTCCGTCGTCCGCCGTACGTCCGTCCGGACGTCCGTCCGTCAACTTTTGCTTGTGTACACTCTAGCAGGCACAGTTTTGATCCAATCTTTCTGAAACTTTGTCAGAATGTTTATCTCCATAAACTCTAGGCCAAGTTCGAAACTGGGTCATGTCCGGTCAAAAACTAGGTCACTAGGTCAAATCTTAGGAAAAACCTTGTGTATGCTCTAGAAGGCACAGTTTTCATCCAAAGTTCATGAAACTTTGTCAGAATGTTTATCATCATAATATCTAGGACAAGTTTGAAACTGGGTCATGTCAGGTAAAAAACTAGGTCACTAGGTCAAATCTTAGAAAAACCTTGTGTACGCTCTAGAAGGCACAGTTTTCTTCCAAAATTCATGAAACTTTGTCAGAATGTTTATCCTCATAATATCTAGGATAAGTTCGAAACTGGGTCATGTCAGGTCAAAAACTAGGTCACTAGGTCAAATCTTAGAAAAACCTTGTGTACGCTCTAGAAGGCACAGTTTTCATCCAAAGTTCATGAAACTTTGTCAGAATGTTAATCCTCATAATGTCTAAGACTACTTCGAAACTGGGTCATGTCAGGTCAAAAACTAGGTCACTAGGTCAAATCTTAGAAAAGCCTTGTGTACGATCTAGAAGGCACAGTTTTCATCCAAAGTTCATGAAACTTTGTCAGAATGTTTATTTTCATAATATCTAAAACAAGTTCGAAACTGAGTCATGTCAGGTCAAAAACTAGGTCACTAGGTCAAATCATAGAAAAACCTTGTTTACGCTCTAGAGGACACAGTTCTGATCCAATGTTTATGAAACTTTGTCAGAATGTGTATCTCCATAAACTCTAGTCCAAATTTGAAACTGGGACATGTCGGGTCAAAAACTAGGTCACTAGGTCAGATCTTAGAAAAACCTTGTTTACGCTCTAGAAGGCACAGTTTTCTTCCAAAGTTCATGAAACTTTGTCAGAATGTTTAACCTCATAATATCTAAGAAAAGTTTGAAACTTGGTCATGTCCAGTCAAAAACTAGGTCACTAGGTCAAATCATAGAAAAACCTTGTGTACGCACTAGAGGACACAGTTTTGATCCAATCTTTATGAAACTTTGTCAGAATGTTTATCTCCATAATCTCTAGGCCAAGTTTGAAACTGGGTCATGTCGGGTCAAAAACTAGGTCACTAGGTCAAATCTTAGATAAACATTGTGTACGCTCTAGAAAGCACAGTTTTCTTCCAAAGTTCATGAAAGTTTGTCAGAATGTTTATCCTCATAATATCTACATTGTCGAAACTGGGTCATGTTGGGTAAAAAACTAGGTCACTAGGTCAAATCATTGAAAAACCTTGTGTATGCTCTAGAGGACACAGTTTTGATCCAATCTTTATTAAACTTTGTCAGAATCTTTATCTCCATAAACTGTAGTCCAAGTTCGAAATTGGGTCATGTAGGGTCAAAAACTAGGTCACTAGGTCAAATCTTAGAAAAACCTTGTGTACACTCTAGAAGGCGCAGTTTTGATCTAAAATTCATGAAACTTTGTCAGAATATTTATCCTTATAATATCTAGGACAACTTAGAAACTCGGTCATGTGGGGTCAGAAAACTAGGTCACTAGGTCAAATCTTAGGAAAAACCTTGTGTATGCTCTAGAAGGCACAGTTTTCATCCAAAGTTCATGAAACTTTGTCAGAATCTTTATCTCCATAAACTGTAGTCCAAGTTCGAAATTGGGTCATGTAGGGTCAAAAACTAGGTCACTAGGTCAAATCTTAGAAAAACCTTGTGTACACTCTAGAAGGCGCAGTTTTGATCTAAAATTCATGAAACTTTGTCAGAATATTTATCCTTATAATATCTAGGACAACTTAGAAACTCGGTCATGTGGGGTCAGAAAACTAGGTCACTAGGTCAAATCATAGAAAAACCTTGTGTACGCTCTAGAGGACACAGTTTTGATCCAATCTCTATGAAACATTGTCAGAATGTATATCTCCATGAACTCTAGTACAAGTTTGAAACTGGGTCATGTCGGGTCAAAAACTAGGTCACTAGGTCAAATCTTATAAAAAGATTATGTATGCTCTAGAAGGCACAGATTTGATCCAATCTTCATGAAACTTTGTCAGAATGCTTTTCCTCATAATATGTAGGAAGAGATTGAAACTGGGTCATGTTGGGTCAAGAACTAGGTCACTAGGTCAAATCATAGAAAAACCTTGAGTATGCTCTAGAGGACACAGTTTTGATCCAATCTTTATGAAACTTTGTCAGAATGTTTATCTCCATAACTTCTAGGCCAAGTTGAAAGTAGGTCCTGTTGGGTCAAAAACTAGGTCACTAGGTCAAATCTTAGAAAAACCTTGTGTACGCACTAGAAGGCATGGTCTTGATCCAATCTTTATGAAACCATGTCAAAATGTTTATTGTCCACGGTATATGTAAGCCCCCTATGAAACTGAGTCATGTCAGGTCAAAAACTAGGTCACTAGGTCAAATCTTAGAAAAACTTTGTGTACACCCTAGAGGACACAATCTTCATGAAACTCTGTCAGAATGTTTATCTTTATGAAATCTAGGTAAAGTTTGAAACTGGGTTTGTACTAGGTCACTAGGTCAAATATAAGAACGACCTTGTATACGCTCCAGAGGGCACAGTTTTGATCCAATCTCAATGAAACTTTGTCAGAATGTTTATTCTTACAATATCCAGGCCAAGTTTGAAACTGGGTCATGTCGGGTCAAAAAGTAGGTCAAATATTAGGAAAACCTTGTGTATGCTCTAGAGGTCACAGTTTTGATCCAAACCTATTGAAATTTTGTAAGAATGTTTATCCTCACAATATCTAGGCCAAGTTTGAAACTGGGTCATGTCAGGTCAAAAACTAGGTCAAATCTTAGAAAAACCTTGTGTACGCTCTAGAGGACACAGTTTTGATCCAATCTTTTTGAAACTTTGTCAGAATATTTATTGTCATAATATTTAGGCCAAGTTTGAAAGTAGATCATGTCGGGTCAAAAACTACGTCACTATGTCAGATATAAGAACAACCTTGTGTACACTCTAGAAGGCACAGTTTTGATACAATTTTCATGAACCTTTGTCAGAATGTTAATCCTCACAATATCCAGGCCAAGTTTGAAACTGGGTCATGTCAGGTCAAAAACTAGGTCACTAGGTCAAATCTTAGAAAAACATTGTGCACACCTAAGAGGGCACAGTTTTGATCCAATCTTCATGAAACAGAATGTTTATCTCCATAAAATCTAGGTTAAGTTTGAAACTGGGTCATGTCGGGTCAAAAGCTAGGTCACTAGGTCATATCTAAATTAAGTTATGCTGCAAGGATCAGAACTAACATTACAATGATGCCAGCCACAACTCCTTGGAATACATTAGTTTCACCACAGTGAGATAATGATGCTACCATTCTATCATCTGTGTTTGCCTAGTTCAGTCTAGTTCAAATCCATCAAAGGAACTCAACATGAACAGGTACTTTTCGGAGAAGCAACTCTGCCATTTTCAGCTCACCTGAGCCTTACAGTATTGGTGTTAGCTGCCTCTGTCATCCATCCATAAACATTTTCAAACATCTCTGAAACCACTGGGCAGACTAAACTCAAGTTTCATATGGAGCCTGCACATGGGTGAAAGGATTGAAAGTTCTTCAAATGATATTGGTCACATGACCAAGGTGGCCGCCATTCCCATGTGTGGTAAAACTCTTTTAAATCTTTACCAGAGCCAGTGAACTGATTAATGCTCAGGTGAGCGGTTCAGGGCCACCATGGCCCTCTTGTTGGAACTCTAGGCATCATTGGTTTATAGTACCGCCTCTGAACAGTCATACAGCCATCAGATCTGAATTATTTTACAGAAATATTCACTATCTCTCTCTCTCTTTCTCTCTTACGTCAATTTTTGAGAGCCCTGATAGCTTTGTAGGTTAAGCACTGGCCTGCTGATCATGCAATCCTTGGTTCCAGACCAGCTGGATGTGGAAATATTTCCAGCCATAAACAGGGGTTCTATTATCACCCTCCCAACGTCCTGATATGACTGCAATACTGTTAAACAAGGGCTTCGCAAGCGGCGCATAATACGCCCGTTCAAATGTCATAAAGGAGTTACATAATGAACAAGACTGTTTACAAAAGGATAGACAGGCAGACAAACAGAGGCAACAACTCTATAATTAATGAATGCAACATTATAGTATATCAAGTCAAGGGAGATAAACTAAATATACTAGATATACCATTCTTGGTTCTACTACACTCCCCTGACATCACCACTAAGTTCTGTTACTATATTTTAAACAGTTGAAATGTTAAACAGGATATTTATGCAAGGGCAGGTAATTCAGGGCGGGGGGGGGGGTAACTCGAAAACGCAGAAAGGGAGAGCTGCCATTGTTGTACGCAACACATCGTTGGGACTTCATAACCCTTGCTATAAAGTTACATGAAGATATCCCAAACGGTTATCTAGTTATGGCGCTTTTTCAAAACGGATACACAGGCAGACAATTAGAGGCAACAACTCTATAATTAATGAATGCAACATTATTGTATATCAAGTCAATGGAGATAAACTAAATATACTAGATATACCATTCTTGGTTCTACTACACTCCCCTGACATCACCACTAAGTTCTGTTACTATATTTTAAACAGTTGAAATGTTAAACAGGATATTTATGCAAGGGCAGGTAATTCAGTAAGTAAGCCAGAGTTGTGGTTCCTGCTCAGGATACATTGCCTCATTATTATGCACATTCCTACAAAGTTTCTTTCTAATATTTCAAAAGGTTAAGGAGATATGGAGTGAATGAGAAACACCTAAAATATTCTAATCAAAGGGAGGTTACTCCAAAATTAAGAAAGGGGGAGCAACTACTCTTATATGTGACACATTGCCTTGTGATCATGCACATTGTTATAAAGTTTCATCATGATATTCCAAATGGTTACCAAGTTAAGGTATGCACAAGGTAAGTATACACAAAAATAGCTAACATGAACTAATGAAAGGGAGGTAACTCGAAAATGCATAAAGGGAGAACAGCCATTGTTGTACGCAACACATCGTTGGGACTTCATAAACCTTGCTATAAAGTTACATGAAGATATCCCAAACGATTATCTAGTTATGGCGCGCACAAGACTTGCAGGGTAAAAATTAATCAAAGGGACATAACTTGGAAACTAAGGAAGGGGGAGCAACCATTTTTGTATGCGACACGTTCCCCCAGCCTAATACATATTCCTACCAAATATCATGAATATATCCCAAACGGTTACTGAGTTATGCCGCGCACAAGAATGTTTACAGACGGATGGACGGACAGACGGACGGACAGTGCCACGACATAATACGTCTGGGTTTTTTCAAAATGGGCATATAAACAGGACATAAAACTGCAAGTCATCAATCCATCCATCATTATAGTCTAGATATGACAGTGAAATTAACCATTTTAAAAAGCTCCAAACGGTAGACCATTTACCCCAATAATCTCAGTAAATGTTTCATCCAAGCTGTACTGGCGGGCTATCAGTGTTGGCCATTTTTTGTTACACATTTTTATCATGTGACCGACATGTGCTTTGTGATTCTATATTTTGATTAAATAAACTATGGGTAACTGTCGATATTATATTAATTTATTATTTGAAATAGGCAATAACGTGCGCCTGTGATAGATCCTCAAATTTCAATGCTTCTCCCATGAAAGTAATATTACAATGATAATTCATATATACTATGCACAATAGATATAGCAATTTTTTGTATGTGTCAGATCCACCATATTAGGATTTTATTGTCACTTTACTGCATAAAGGAATAAAGGCCGATCATTCGAGATGGACTGGCAGGTAAAAGAATCAAGATTGCTCAATTGTAGCGTTTGAACTATCGTGACGTCAGTTTTTATGACCATTGTATCTGAACGACATTTATGATCATGTACAAAAGCTACAACCATAATGAGGCGGCTGGTTTGCTGTTAAAATAAAGGAAAACGCTCTAAAACACTTGAATATGCTACGAGTATGAGGTTTACAAAGTTCGAAAATTTGACGTTTTCCCCTGTTTTTACGTTATCGTCTTAAAAACTTGTTTCTAATCGGTATTTCTTGAATCCCTTTTGAGTATATGATTGTTTGGTAGGTACCAATACGATAATGTAAACAATTTAGAAAGAAAATTCTTCCCGGTTACTGAGCATAAGTCAAAAGTCTCAGACTTACGTCATCATTTTCTCACAGTTACGTTATACTTCAATGAAGAAACTTCACAATTAAATTGATCATGGTGTGACCTTTAATTTTAGCCTGTTGTTTTTCTCGGGTTTTGATTCTGCATTGAACTGAAGCACCCATGAATCATTGCACATTGGACCGAATTAACACGTTTTAACGTCAATGGCGCATGCTAAGATTCGTCAGTTGTTAAGCTTAACCATATCTTTTTCTCAATCAATAGCTTTTACAAGAAAACTGAGCATGAAAATGTTGAGAAATACCGTACAAAAAATCACATGCTTACCATTTTTATGTTGCTTTTCAATGGGTGCGAATTTCGGCTAATGACCCCTTCCGCGCTTATCGCTTTTCCCCAATATCGTTTTTAAAGATGGCTTCTGTAATCCCATGGTATCTTAAGCCTCAAATACGGTTCCTTTCAATCCAATTTAATTTCGCTCAATGTTGCGATTCAGTAATGAGAAAAATTGCAAAATATAAAAATTTGCTAAATATATTTGGCATAGTATACAATTGCTTTTCGGTTATTCCAGTGCTTTCCGGTATTTCTGTGCTTTTCGGTTATTATATGTACCGCTCAAATTTGGTCACCAACATGCATTAAAATACGAACACAGCGTACCAGTCGTGACCATCACGATTGTCATGCCATGAATTATACGATGCATTTTGGTGCAAACATTTGGTATGTAGTCTTCTCTTCTCTTCTGTCATGATGCATTTTTGGTGCAAACATTTGATATGTACTGGTTTCTCTTCTCTTCTGTCATGATGCATAAAAATGACTTGTGTTTTCCTTATTACTCTTTATAGATCCCACCTTCTCGAATGGTCAGCATAAGCCACCAGCGACTTCTGTCAACCACCTCTATAGACTCTGGTATGAGCAGTACCAATATTGTGCCAACACTATCCCCACCAGGGCTCTCTGTGTCTCCAGTCGCAGAAGCAAGAGAGGAATCACAAACAGGTAGAGTCACGGTTAGGGTTAATGGCCTTATACACACTGAAGAATCGATGGTCGCCCAGAATTCAGTGAACGCGCAGCCAATCAGTGAACGCGCAGTTTATTTTAGTTTTTTGGAGCAGGGTACTGCTACTTAAAGTGGTAGGTGGTGTTATTAATTGTGTTATAACCACATCTGTTGCCTTTTATCCAAAGCTTATTATAATAATCTGCTGCTTTTTTTAAAATAAATTTTGTCAAAACAACTTTTAGAAAAATTATTAGGAACCGATTGGCCTGCAAGGTGATTTTCGTGTCATAAATTTTCTGAACAGCGGCTTTTTCCCATGATGTACATTTGCTGTTGTAAGTGGTTACGACGGAAGGTAAGCCTGAACCTATAAAAGTTTCGTGCCATAAGATGCAGGCATTTAGGAGATACAACCCATTTTAGCAATGGATCCAAGCTTTCACAGTTCGCACTTGACTGACGATCCATGGTGTTCGTCTGTTTATTTCATTCGATGAAAGAATAAGACCATCTCAGATTAGGGACGAGTCATTTATTATCAGGTGTATGTGTTTTCATATGATTCACACACCTGATAATAAAATACTTGTCCAGCAAAGAGGCAATTGCTCTTATTGCAGCAAATTGTACCATATCGACCCTAAATATTTAATGGCAAACAGTACAGAGCCAGATTAGGCAGCTAAATGAACAGATTTAGATTGCACTATTTTGTCAGTTGTAAACAGTTTGTTTAAAATTATCATTTGTATCAAGAAAAATAAATTCAGCAGTTAATTGAGACTCAATATTTGGTTGCTTTTCAGTATTGTTTAACCTTCAGGTCAAGAACAAAGTAACTGTAGCTGTCTATGCTATCAAGACAGGATCCAAAAATATTTTGATTCTTGAAAAAAATTCAGCATTTTCTTTGAGATGCTTGTGTAGTGGACTACAGTCCGGACTTGCTTTAATAACAACTTTTTCTTGTACTGAATCAAACATTATTTTTTCTAGATTCAACTAGAATGTGTCTATAGGATACGAATGCCCCTGCCTAGTGCCCTAAGTAAGATGGCGCCTTGTGTAAGGTACTGGCAGTTGTAGGATAACTAGGTTCACAAAGGCAGACTTCTGTGGTACATGTTTTAATGTTTTCCTTAGGCAGATGTATTGTGATTCTCGGAACAAGAGAAGTGTGTGTTTGTGTTTGTGTGTGTGTGTGTGTGTGTGGGGGGGGGGGGGGGGGGGTAGGAGTGTCATAACTGTGATATGTGATAACATTCTGTATCTTATAACAGAAATGGATGCCATACAACTTTCCAAAAGAAATAGCCCGGAAACAAGTAACTTTTTCAAAAACTAACAAACGGAAACCATTATTGTATGAAATGAAGTTGAAAAAGGGCCATAACTCCATAAGTAATTATTGGCGGATTCTTCCCTAAATTGAACCTGGCCTGTAATTTATTATTATATATCTGTGAATAAAATATGAATCCAATACATTGATCTTTTCGAATGATAGTGAACGGAAACCATTCTTTCATACAAAATGAAGTCCAAAAAGGGCCATAACTCCCACAATTATAGACGGATTTTACCCAACATCGAATTTGACCTGTATTTTCTGATTATATACCTGTGTATAAAATATGAATTCAATATACCAATGTTTCGAAAGATAATGCATGGACACCAGTTTTTCATACAAAATGAAGTCGAAAAAGGGTCAGAACTCTCCAAATAATAGACGCATTTTACCCAACATCAAATTTGACCTGTATTTTATTATTATATACCTGTATAAAATATGAAGTCAATACACTAATGTTTTTCAAAATATTTCGAACGGAAACCATTTTTCCCACAAACTGAAGTCGAAAAAGGTCCATAACTCCAACAATAATATATGGATTTTAATCAACATCGAACTTGACCTGTATTTTATGATTTTATACCTGTGTATAGAACATGAATTCAATACATCAATGTTTTCAAAAGGTATCGAACAGAAACCATTTCGTAAGGGACGTACATACAGGACGTATGTACAGGACGTACAGGGCGTACGTACGTCCAGCGGTGATACTATGTACCCCCCTCCACTTTTAGCTCACCTGAGCCTTTAGGCTCATAGGTGAGCTTATAGTATAGCCAGGCAACCGTTCCATTCTATTCAATCGTCCATTTTCCATTGTCAACATTTTCAAACATCTTCTCCTCTGAAACCACTGGGCCGATCAAAGCCATATTTCATATGGAGCCTACCTAGGTTGGGGGAACAAAAGTTTGTTCGGGGTATCTGGGTCACATGACCAAGATGGCCGCCACGCCCATATATGGTAAAAACCCTTCAGAAATCTTCTTCTCTAGAACCAAAAGGCCGATGACCTTGAAACTTGGTATGTAACATCAGGCATGCGGGCCCATCATAATTAGCTCACCTGAGCCGAAGGCTCACAGATGAGTTTATAGTATAGGCAGGAATCCGTCGTCCGTTGTCCGTCCGTCCGTCGTCCGTCAACATTTTCAAACGACATCTCCTCTGAAACTACAAGGCCCATTTTTACCAAATTTCATGTATGGCATCTATAGGCAGGGGGAACCCATTTTTACCAAATTTCATATATGGCATCTATAGGCAGGGGGGACCCATTTTTACCAAATTTCATATATGGCATCTATAGGCAGGGGGAACCAATAATACTGTTTTTTTTATCCAAATCGCTATAGAACTTTGGTTGCCTTGGCAACTTAAAGTTTCCATTGACTTGTATGGGGAAAATTGAAAAATTGCATTTATTGCTATGTCACTGCAGATATTTTGACAAAACTTTTACAGAAATGTTTTTTGAGTAGTCCTCTATCAACCACATGAAATTCATGTAGATTGCACAATTTGGCTGGTTGCCATGGCAACCGAAAGGTTGAAAATAGAAATTATATTCAAAAATCATCTTCTCAGAAACTATGCACCCAATAAAGCTCAAACTTCACAGAAAGGATCTTAGTACTAGCTTCTACAAAAGTACTGTTTTCTTGGCAATTGCTCTGGCAGTTTGGTTGCTTTGGGAACTTCAAGTTACCATTGACTTAAAATGGCAAAATAGGAAACTGCTATGCTACTGCAGATATTTTGACAAAACTTTCATCGAAATGTACCTTGAGTGGTCTTCAACCAGCCTTGTTAAATTTATGCAAATTGCGCAATTTGGCTGGTTGCCATTACAACCGAACAGTTAAAAATAGAAAAATATTTTTAAAAAATGATCTCCGCAGAAACTGTGTGGCCAATAAAGCTCAAACTTTACAGAAAGAACCTTAGTACTAGCCTCTATAGAATTACAGTTTTTCATGGCAATTACTCCAGCAGTCTGGTTGCTATGGCAACTAAGAGTTTCCATTGACTTATAATGGGGAAAATGAAAATTGGCAATTTTTGCTGTCTCACTGCATTTATTTGGATTTTCTTTCTACAGAAATGTTTCTTGAATAGTCCTCGATGTTTCATATGAATTTTTTCCAAATTGCTGAATTTGATTGGTTGCCATGGCAAAATATAGGGTAAATTTTCGAGAGAAAAAAAGAAGAAAAAATGAAAAAAGCTTCTGCTCAGAATCCATATGGGGGATGAAGCTGATATTGTGCAAACATGTTGATGACAGAAGCCTCTACATGAAATTTGTTTTTTCCTTCCAACCCCATAAGAACATTGCTTGCTGTGGCAACTTATAGTTTCCATTGACTTATAATGGGAAAGTGAGTGAACTCGGGTTTAACGTCCCACCAACAACGAGGTCATATGGAGACGGGACCTCGGTTTAAAGTCTCATCCGAAAGACCGGAGAAGCGGGGGGTCGATCTTGCGACCCCTGGATTGGTAGTTTGGAGTGTTATCCACTACACTACAGCCGCTCCTATATATATATAATGGGAAAAGTGAAGCCATGAGGAGGATGAAGCTGATACTTTGCATACATGTTAATAACATTAGCCTCTACCTAAAGTATCTTTCATATTATCATTGCCCATGTGGACTGGTTGCTATGGCAACTTAAAGTTCCATATACTTACAATGGGGAAAGTGACATTTTTGGTATTTATTTCTGTGTTACTGCAGATATTTTGACAAAAGCTTTACAGAAATGTTCCTAGAGTAGTCCTCTATCAGCCATATGAATTTTGCCCAAAGACCTGATTTTGATTGGTTGCCATTGCAACTGAAAGGCCTAATTTTCAATTTTTTTCATTTTTTTGCCAAAGATCTTCTTCTCAGAAGCCATTAAGGGGGGATAGAGCTTATTTTTTGCATGCATAAATGTTTTTGAAATTATCCTGTACATAAATGGTGTGTTTTATTGCTGTTTTGCATGTTGTTTTGTTGCTGTGACAATTTAGTTTTTCCAACATAACCTCAGTGCTCAGGTGCGCGATATAGGGCCATTGGCCCTCTGGTTAATGGCGGGGACATAAACCCTTCTTTGGGTATTATCCGAAAATCTTTTGTTTGATATAGAAATGTGGGTTTGTCAGGGTGGATCAAGCGTCTTCGGCATTTTATTACATTGTCAGGGTGAGAGAAAACAGGGTGTTCCATGACATTTTGAAAGTCTCCATAAAACGAGCAGCTATAACACCTGTACTCAGGGGTATTCGCCTTTGTACCTCTGAAAATCACAGAAGAATGCTTAAAATTAAAGTCACGCATAACTAACACCTAGTGGTCAACCCACTGACAAATTTTATGGATTTCCAGGCAGATAGTACAAAACTTGCATATTCACTGGGTGCATATCACGCATTCACTGGGTGCAATCATTAGCGTTCACTGGGTACAGTACAATTGTTGGCTTTCACGTTTACTTTGTTCACAGTGTCGCGTTCACTGATACAAATCACTCGTTCATTGATTTTCAGTGTACAATCATATAATACAGAATATCTCATAAACTAAACGACGGACTAAGACGAAATTAAATGTATTTGCAGCTATTTACTTGCTTCTTCTTCTGCTCGCAGAAAACATCAAACAGAATATAGCGTATTATGGTAAAAAGACGTTTTTAAGATAATGAACATAATAAAACGGGTTTTACCCGACTCCATGAGATATTCGCAAAGGTTTATTGTCATAATGGACTAGTACAACTAAGGCGACTAAGACTAAAGACTAAACGCTATGCCAAAAACTAACGATGGCGGATTGTCTGACAAGTTTGCGAAAACGAAATTCCCGACTTCAGAAACCTTTGGTGGCATATATAAAGAAAGGTCAAGGTCGAAATTACAGTGAGAACATGGTTGTTTCTGCTCCGTAAAAAAATTGGAAATTATGTGTTTTCAAGGGATTATTTTGTCCAAGAACAGGCTAAAACAATATGTGATATATTGTGCTAATGTCGGAGAGTAAACCAGCTTCAAATTATCATGCTGGTTGTAGGAAAAAACGAAATAAAAAACGGCAAGCTAGTTCTCCATTGACTAATAACAGTGAGCCATTGTGTGCAAATTTACATAACAAAAGCGAACAAAAGAAATGCAAGCAAGATAGTAAAAGTACTGAGCTACCGTCAGTGAGTACTACTTTAACATTTGATTCAAATCGTTGGTATCAGGGGAATATGGCCTTTCAACAACAGCAACAAGCGCCTTTCGGGATGTCGCAACCTTCATATGGCTCACCTCCTGCTCCGTACAATAGCAATACATTTGGGTTTCCGCCTTCAGCTTCACCTCTACCACCACCTTGGGCTAATGAACTTCTTGAAGAGGTTAAGCAAATAAAGTCAAAACTACAAACTATTGAGAAAATAGAAAAGACGGTAAATGTCATAAACGCTAAGGTTTCTGATCTTGAAACTAAAATGAAATCTCTGGACATGCGTGTCACTGAAAATGAAAAGCTATGTCAGTTCACGGCAGCTGAAAGTGAGTGCAACCAAAAAGATCTAAAGACCACCAAAGAGGACATAAAGCAAATCAAGAAAAACTGTCAAGATCTTGAAAATAACACTACTAGCCTTTCTGAGCAAAGTGCCGAATTAGACACAAAGTTGATTGACCTCGAGATGCGGTCCATGAGAGACAATTTAATGTTTTATGGGCTCCCGGAAGGTGGAAATACAGAAAAATGCGATGAGTTAGTGAAAAATATGTGTAGCGAAATCTTGAAAATTGAGCGTGCAGATAGTATGATCTTCGACAGGGCACACAGGGTTGGCCAAAGAGCGGCAAAGGCTCGCCCAATTGTTGTAAAGTTCCACTATTTCAGCGACCGTGAAAAAGTCAGACAAGCTTCATTTGACTTCGCGAATCAACTCAAGGCCGCCAAAATGGGGGTCGGGGCACAGTTGCCAAAAGCCGTCAGGGACGCTAGAAAGCCGCTATATCCAGCGATGACAAAAGCCAAAAATGAGGGGAAAAACGTTAAATTTGTGGGCAAAAAACTTTTCATTGAAGGAGGGGAGTACTTAGAACAAACCCCAATGGACCAGTAGGGAAGTCATGGAGAGCCGACCTTAAAGGTCATCTCTTGGAACATTAATGGACTCAAACGCAAAATTTCGGACGAGGACTTTTTGAGTTACATAGCAGATTATGACCTATTTTTTTTAAATGAAACTTGGTTGTCAAAACAAGATACAACTAACTTGGAAATAAATGGTTTCTGTAGCGAATTTATTTCAGGAAATAAAACAAGAAATACGGTAAAAGGACGCTATAACGGAGGTATTGCTGTTTACTTTAAAAACTCTCTTAAAAAATATATAAATATTGTGCAGAAAGAACAATGTGGAATTTTATGGATTAAGATTTCTAAAGAGTTGTTTCCCTTTGACCAGGATGTTTTCATATGTCATACTTACGTACCACCTAGTGCCTCAAAAGTTTTTCAGTCTTCAAATACTGACATATTTGAGAAGTTGGAAATAGACATTATTAAATATAATAATTTAGGTAAAGTTTTCATTTCGGGGGATTTAAATAGCCGCACTTCAGATTCATTAGATTTTTTCGAATTCGACAAATACCTAGATCAGAATTTAACAGTAGTAAATACACGTGACATTCCCACGCGCGTAAACAAAGATAGAGTCATTGACTATAATGGGCGGTGCTTATTGGAGCTTTGCCAGGCAACCGGTCTGCTCTTAGCCAATGGTCGCTTGTTTAATGACCGCGATAATGGTAAATTTACATTCTGCTCTCGCCAGGGCCAAAGCACTGTAGACTATCTTTTATTGAATTTTTCTGATTTTGATTCCTTGTCCCATTTTGACATCCTAGATTTCAATGAGCATTCTGATCATGCCCCTGTCTCTTTTGATATTTACCTTAAAAGTCACATGGAAGAAACTCCCTTGGAGGAATCAGCGGAAGATACTATTAGCAGGAAGATAGTTTGGGATAGTAATAAGGTCACCGAATTTAACCTGCAGCTAATGAATAATCATGACCATATTCAACAAATGACCTCTGATTTGTCCAGTCAACCGATCGATCACGTGGTTAAGGAGTTCACCCAATTTATGCATGACAAAGCGTTCGACGTATTTGGCACAACATATCGTAGTAAAAGTTGTAGGCCACGGCCCGGTAATGTAAACAGAGAATGGTTTGATGAAAATTGCGTAAGGGCAAAACGCGAATTTACGACAGCCCGCAATCGCTTTAATCGAGATAAAAATGAGCAAACACGCTTGAATTTTACCCAAGCTCGAACATGCTATAATCGAGTTAAGAAAAAAGCACATCAAACATACAAAATGAAGGAGGGACGACGTATAAATAATTTAGCGAAAACTGATCCCCGCAAATTCTGGAAAAACATTAAAAAATCATATAAAAAATCGACTTCAACTGCCGACTCTTTAACGGTTGATGATCTTTACAATCACTTTGAAAACGTTTTTGGCGAACAACCATTGAACGATGAAAATATTGAATCTGATATGAATCATATTTACAGCGAAGAATTAGATGCGAACTTCACAGAAGCAGAATTACGGTCTGCAATTTTCTCTCAAAAGAATAATAAAATGCCTGGCATCGATAGCATACCAAGTGAAATCTTCAAAGCGTCATATGATCTCATATCCCCATTTTTACTATCGCTATATAATAGAATGTATGCAACAGGAGAATATCCGAGATCCTGGGGTGACGGCATAATTAACCCAATCTTCAAGAAAGGGGACCCGAATGAAGCCCAAAATTATCGTGGCATCACTTTAATAAACGTTTTAGCAAAAATTTACTCACAACTTCTATTGAACCGATTGACAAAATGGTCGGAAAAGTATGAAAAAATTTCTAATAACCAATTCGGATTTCAAAAGGGGAAGTCAATTGTTGACTGTATATTTATTCTCCATTCTGTTATTTCGAAAGTGATTAACTCGGGAGAAAAACTATATTGTGTTTTCATTGATTATGAAAAATGTTTCGACAAGATAGACCGCTCATTTTTGTGGCATAAACTTTTGTCAGAAAATGTTAGTAGTAGGTTAGTAAAGGCAATTAAATCTATATATAATACCGTTAAACTATGCATTAGATATAAATCTTCATTTTCACAATTTTTTGACTCGAATATTGGCCTAAAGCAGGGCGATCCCAGCTCACCGCTGTTGTTCATGTTATTTGTAAACGATATCATAGATAATATAAATTCAGACTTAAGTAACATTTTCTCCGTCAATGAACTAAAACTATTTCTTATTCTATACGCTGATGATCAGGTTGTTTTTGCATCATCGCCACCAACATTGCAGTCACTACTGACGGACATTGAAAATTACTGTCGTATATGGGGATTAAAAATTAATACGTCAAAAACGAAGGCTATGATCTTTGAAAAGGGAAAGCGCACACATTATGACTTTTTCATTTATAACAACGTATTAGAACTTGTTGACTCTTTTAAATATTTGGGCATTACACTTTTCAAGAACGGAAATTGGTATCGCAGCCAAAAATGTATTGCTCAGCATGCATCATTTGCACTGTACAATCTTTTTACTATTTTTCAAAAAGTGGAATTACCAGTTACTCAGAAATGTAAACTCTTCGACACCCTAGTTGGGTCGATTTTGAACTTTGGCTCGGAAGTATGGGGAATACACGGAGCGTCTGACGTAGAAATGATACATACGAAATTTTTGCGGCGCGTTCTAGGCGTTAAAAAATCAACAAATTTGACAGCATTATATGGTGAATTAGGCAGAGTCCCACTCGCAGAATTCCGAAAAATTAATATGATAAAATATTGGATCAAAATACTGCGTCAGAACGATTCATCCTTGGTTAAACTAATATATTTAATGTTAAAAGAAGACGCTGATTTAAACTACAGCTATAACGGACAAAACTGGGCATTCCAGATCAAATCTATTTTACAACACCATGGATTCGAATATATATGGAATAATCAGGCTGATATTGAAATCCCGTTCCAGACGATCAAACAAAGAATTTTTGATAACTATTTTCAGAGATGGTATTGTGATATTAACAATTCAAGCCGCCTACAGTCATATTGTATTTTTAAACATAAGTTTGAATCAGAAAAATATCTTACGGTTTTAAATGAAAATAAATATAAAATCGCTCTGTCGCGCTTTAGAACATCGTCACACAATTTGTCCATTGAAACTGGAAGGTATGACAGTACTCCCCGTGACCAGCGAATTTGTAAATCATGTAATATGAATAAGATAGAAGACGAGTATCATTTTCTACTTGTATGCCCTAATTATCGTCAACTTAGAATGAAATATTTTAAACCCTACTTTTGTCATTGGCCGTCTTTATATAAATTCGAAACTCTTATGTCTACAACTTCAAGAAAGAATATATGTAACTTAGCAAAATTTATATACTTTGCCACAAAAAATCGTATATCATGAGCTAATAATACTTGTACCTATGTTTCTTGATACTGAAACGTATCTACTCGTTGTACTGAAAGTATCATGTTTACTTAGTATACCTCTGTACCTATCTACCAACCGGGTACATTTTTTGCTCTTCTGTAAAAAGTTATACATAATCATTGTTTTTCACTGTATGTTGATGTTTGTATGGCTATAAACATTGTACTATATGTTTTATGCTGAATAAACTATTTGTATTGTATTGTATATAAGGTCTCTAAGTTCGTGAACAAAGTTTTCCAGTTTCTTTCTTGAATAGTAATCAAATAATAAATCATAATCCCTTCTTTTCAAATAAAGCAAAAAAGGAAAACGAGCTATATCCGCCACGCTTTGTTATTTATTTAACCGTGTCCAATCACGTGTATTTCACCGTTGCGCATAGTTGTACATCTTTACTAAAATGAGTTGTTGTTATTCATTTGTGTGATTGATATTTGGGTTGAAATGGCTGAACAAGCCAGTGGAACAAGCATGAGTAGGATGAAAATTCGAGTGGAAAAGTCCTCCGAGGGCGAGAAAGCCTTGGAGTGTTTTCTACCTCTAGTGGGTTGACTGGGCGGTCGGGTCGGGCGATGGTGATGGGTAGCTGTCAGTACTGGTGCGTCCTACTTATTTGGATTATTTTGGGGCAAGGACCGGCAGTGCTTGCTGTCTTGCAGTAGATACGGGAAGGGTTGTTTGGACGTTTTTTTTTTCTCATCTGTCCTTTCTCCTTTCTCGGCTACTCTCTGGGAGACGGCTCGATATAGACTGAAATACTATCTCAAAGGGCCGTGAAAACCTAAACGACCAAACAACTAATTACCTCCCGCTGTCATTGTCGTAAACAAAGAAATATTTTTTTTAAAAAATCCTACAACTACATATAGTACCCTGGTGCAATGGTATGAGAATCGGACCTGTATATGGGCTCCGGCTGAAAGCAAATATTTTTAAACATCTTAACGCGTTACAGCTCTTTATTTTCCTTCTCTCTCCCCCCCCCCCCCCCCCCCCCCCCAAAAAAAAAAAAAAAAAAAAAAAAGGAAAACGAAATTGTCAATGAAATAGTTTCATTAGTTTTCATCACCTCCAGGACCTTCAATTTTTCTCATTGTTTTGCAAAATTTCGTAGCATGCGGGGCAAATCGGATATTTTGCCAATTCTAGTAAGCTCCTAACAGTGTAGAGCCTATATAAATATACTGCGATAGTGACCTAGCATACACATTTTCCCCAATGCCTCCAACAACGGGTCCTTCCCAGCGGCTCCGCGGAACGAATCCATAATAGAACCGTCTGGGTGCCCGAGTCCGTCTGTCATCTGTGTCAAATTCAAAGATAGTGTGCACGTTGTTCCTGGGATCGGTATCCGACCTAGCCGCCCCAAAACGTGCCTGAGTACGATCGATTGAATGGGACCTCGGTTTAAATTATTATCTGGAATAGAAGAAGAGCGAAACGTCGAAATTTATGACAAGAACGCTCATACGAACGGCTAAGCAATGCTTTGTGTAAAGCGCTCAATAGACTTACAAGACCAGCACCACTATCCGAGGTATAGGTCCAAATGCAACATAACTGCATGTAAAACACTTCGAAGAAAGCTTCAGAATAGAATAGAATGACGACATTAGGAGAATAAGTTGCAGAGTTCTAGATGCGAGTGGGCAATGGGTGACAATTTTTGTCAGATCTGCTAATAAACCCCTCATCCGAACCGCCTCAACGAGGCTGGATGAGGGACCACAAGCCTGTCAGTTCATCTGCCGTCACACTGTGTCTGGGCAGGCTTAGACATACTAAGCGGTTAACCTGGTTACCAATACTGAGTGCACATACTTCCGCCAGTAACAGACAACTACCCTTGCCGGCAGCCCGCTAGCGCAGTCGGCAGCGCGTCAGACTGCAGGTCAAGGGGTCCTGAGATCGATTCCCAGACAGGCCACATAACGCTCGTGGAGACTGATCATGAAATATTTTCTACGGTCATTCATTCCCTTCTGCTGATTCAAGAAGGGCAGTTGTCATTTACTGGCGAAAGTATGTGAACTAAGTACTGGTTAAACGTTTAGGAGATCTAATTAAAATCTTAAAGAGCTTCTTCACAGGGTATAATCGATTCCGCTAATTTTCGCTTCCTGCAGAGACTGTACATCATATTTGGCTTCCGCCGAGACTGTCCGCGAACTCTTGCTTCCTGCCGAGACTTCTGTACATGATAAATGGCTTCCTGCAGAGACTGTCCGTGTGATTCTGCTTCCTGCCGAGAGCCTCGGCAGGAAGCAGAAACACGCGGACAGTCTCGGCAGGAAACCATTTTTCGAGTACAGTAGTCTCTGCAGGAAGCAATAGTTCGCGGACAGTCTCGGCGGAAGCCAAATACGATGGACAGTCTCTGCAGGAAGCGAAAATTGGCGGAATCGATTATACCCTGTGTTCTTCGAGAGCAGAGAACACATTCGAAAGAAGGAACATGGGCCATACCATGGAACAGTGTCATGGAATAGTTTGAGTAGGTTAAATGACCGCCTAGACATGACCTTAGCTGTTTACTTGGCCGTAAATGCTCAACAAAACAAACAAACTCACAACTGCCCTTACGTCAGCGGAAGGGAGAGAATGAGCGTAGAAAATATTTCATGACCAATCTTCACGACTGTTCAGGGGCCGGGCTTTGGAATCGAACTCGCGACCGCTTGATCTGCAGACCGACGTGCTGCCGACTGCGCTAGACGGCTCGGTAGGACACATGTCAAATTCTGAGGGTACCAAACTCTCTGCATAGGGTAAAGGTGATTTCTAGAATCTCCACGTGTAACGCCTTTCGTGCCTGAACTGGTCCTCCATGTGTGAACGAGACCTTGGCATGTAAATGGGCGGTTCATCAATGAAAACAACGAAAACAACAAAAAATAAAACAGGTAATGTGAATTGAATCTACTCCAGTGACCGGGTCCTCCATGGTCGGAAAGGATTCACCACGAGTGAACGAAACCGTTATAGGTGAACCAAACAAGAAGATGTAAACTTGATCTGCACGTGTGAACATGTATTCTACGTCTGACAGGGCCTCCATGTATGAACATTTCTGCTTGTTAGAATGGCTTCTCCGGGTGTGGACGAGATACCCACATATAAACGGGACGGGACGTGTGAACGAGATAGGTACATATGTACGTATGAACGGGACACCCACCAGTGAAAAGGTGCTGCACGCTAGATGGAGACCTTCGCGGGTCCTGTATTTTTCAAAGATCCAGCACGTAAAACGGGACATGCAGTCTGATTATCCAAGTATGCAAGGGATCGCCACAGGCGAACGGACAATCCATGGTTGAACGGGCTGTGCGCCTGTGAAGTGTAAACGGGACCTCCACGTGTTAACGGGATCCGCATGTGAGAAAGGAACCTTCATTTGTGAACGGGTCGTCCATATGTGAGCAGGAACTGTATTTGCGAACAGGACCGCCACCTGTAAATGGATCTTCCACAAGTGAACGGACCTCCACATGTGTATTGGACCGCTACATGTGAACGGGACCTGCACAAGTGAACGACATCTGCAAGGCTGTACCTGCGAAAGGGAACTACATATGCGAACGGGATGTCCATATAGGAACGGGGCTTGCATTTTTCAACGGATCCTCTACGTGTTAATGGGACTGTCCATGTGTGAACGAAACGTGAATGTTTGAACAGGAACTCATTCCGATGTAACATTTAGGCTCAGTTGCGCAATACGTGAATATTATACAAGATTCTATCACAAATATGTTTGGACTGTATTGACAGGTTTCAAGGAAACAAAGCGAGTTGCGACTCTAGACTAACCCTAGATAAATAAAATAAAATTCACGTGTCTTGTCTAAGTAATGCAGAAGACAACTTTTAAATGAAGGGACCATTTGCCTTTTAAAATTGTCCAGGGGTAGCAAGTTTTTCATTTTAAAATGGTTCCTAACTGGCTAAGTAATGACTTTCATCAGACTGCCACTGTTTGGTGTGATGGACTTTCGAATAGGGACAAACTACATCTTCAAGACTAAAATGCTTGCAACAGATCGGCGCGGAGAGTTGGGGAGGGCGGAGGGGTTGGGTGTCCTGTGGGATTATAATTTTCTCTGCCTCGTCTTTGTCTCAACCCTATCTTTCCTTTCTACTATCGCGTTGTGAGACGGCTCGACGTAACTCAAATATCATTACTCAGTAAAACAAACAACAAACCATCAAACCAAATGCCGATTCAAGTATTGGCATCAAGCCAGTTATATTTTAGGTTTTCATTATTTACTGTCACTCAACGTTCAGGACCGCCGTGCAGTGCAAAGTTAATGTTGACGTCGGCTTAACGAAAGCACTCGTACATCGCATAATCTATCTATCACATTTTGAAGTCATACAGGCAACAGCTCTAGCAAAAGAGAGAGCAGTTATCGCTTTGGGCTCGGCCATGTCGTGACGTTACACTTGAACGTTTTGAAGTTGGAGTGATAGAAGTTACGTTTAACAAATAAGAGTCAATGTTTTACCCTAAGGTGAATGGGTATACTTTCAAAGGAAACAACTCTGCCATTTTCATTTTTTGCCTCCCTTTTCAACGAGAGTCAAGTGTTAAACAGAATAACTTGCCCCCCCCCCCCCCACACACACACACGTGCAGAAAAGTTCTTTCCTTTAAGCGCAGACCCCATTTTAATGAAATTATCTTCCAGGAAAGCAAATAGGAAGTCACTAACATTGTTGTTGTTCCCCTTTCCAAAAATGGCGGGAAAACATCAACGTGTACTCTTTTACCTACATATTTTTTTCAGGTGACCTTTAGCCTTTCTTACTTATTGTTGAGGATTGGGGAAATGTTGAGTACAAGTTCTAAACATAATTCACACTGAGGTTCAAACTTTCCACGCGTCTCGTATTGTTACAAAAAGTCCAGGCTTCCACTCGTCTCTGTAGGCCTCGTTTTAATTTAGCCATATACCTATATCTTGGGCCACTGCTCACACCGGGTAGGCGGCAATCGAAAACGCTCTTAACAATCGATTAACGCGGGTCAAAAACCGTTAGAAACAGCGTTTTCGATTGCAAATTGGGGACAATTTGCAATCGAAAACGCTGTTTCTAATGGTTTTTGACCCGCGTTTGTCGACTGCATGAGTGTTTTCGATTGCCTCCTACCCGGTGTGCTGCTGGTGTAATATTAAAATTTGAACCTGTTGAAAAAATGACCCAACTGGCCACTTTTCAATGTTGAATATCGACCCATAGAGCATTTTTCAGTGTTGAAAATTGACCTGGGTCAAGTTTCAACATTGAGAATTGACGCGTGGGGTCATGTTTTCACGGGGTCAAAATTTAATGTTATCCGGCTCAAGAACCTCGGGGCGAATACCCCATCATTTAAAGTTTACATTGTAGTATACAAATCAGTTTTCCCGATTCAATATGATTTATTTTTGATGTGACGCAAAGGATGTAAATTTTTATCAGGTTTGGCAACGTCGAAATCTACAGTCACATTGGACGCTTCAGTGGATATATATATAGCCGTTCACTATTTTAAACAGTGAGTTTAGTCTTTAGTCAATAGCCGATAGCAGCATTAGTTGTACTGGACTAGTACAACTAAGGCGACTAAGACTAAAGACTAAACGCTATGCCAAAAACTAACGATGGCGGATTGTCTGACAAGTTTGCGAAAACGAAATTCCCGACTTCAGAAACCTTTGGTGGCGTATATAAGGTCTCTAAGTTCGTGAACAAAGTTTTCCAGTTTCTTTCTTGAATAGTAATCAAATAATAAATCACAATCCCTTCTTTTCAAATAAAGCAAAAAAGGATAACGAGCTAGATCCGCCACGCTTTGTTATTTATTTAACCGTGTCCAATCACGTGTTTTTCACCGTTGTGCATAGTTGTACATCTTTACTAAAATGAGTTGTTGTTATTCATTTGTGTGATTGATATTTGGGTTGAAAATGGCTGAACAAGCCAGTGGAACAAGCATGAGTAGGATGAAAATTCGAGTGGAAAAGTCCTCCGAGGGCGAGAAAGCCTCGGAGTGTTTTCTACCTCTAGTGGGTTGACTGGGCGGTCGGGTCGGGTCGGGCGATGGTGATGGGTAGCTTTCAGTACTGGTGCGTCCTACTTATTTGGATTATTTTGGGGCAAGGACCGGCAGTGCTTGCTATCTTGCAGTAGATACGGGAAGGGTTGTTTGGACGTTTTTTTTCTCATCTGTCCTTTCTCCTTTCTCGCCTACTCTCTGGGAGACGGCTCGATATAGACTGAAATACTATCTCAAAGGGCCGTGAAAACCTAAACGACCAAACAACTAATTACCTCCCGCTGTCATTGTCGTAAACAAAGAAATATTTTTTTTTAAATCCTACAACTACATATAGTACCCTGGTGCAATGGTATGAGAGTCGAACCTGTATATGGGCTCCGGCTGAAAGCAAATATTTTCAAACATCTTAACGCGTTACAGCTCTTTATTTTCCTTCTCTCTCACCCCCCCCCCCTCCCCCCCCCCCCCCCAAAAAAAAAAAAAAAAAAAAGGAAAACGAAATTATCAATGGAATGGTTTCATAAGTTTTCATCACCTCCAGAGCCTTCAATTTTTCTCGTTGTTTTGCAAAATTTCGTAGCATGCGGGGCAAATCGGATATTTTGCCAATTCTAGTAAGCTCCTAACAGTGTAGAGCCTATATAAATATACTGCGATAGTGACCTAGCATACACATTTTTCCCCAATGCCTCCAAAAACGGGTCCTTCCCAGCGGCTCCGCGGAACGAATCCATAATAGAACCGTCTGGGTGCCCGAGTCCGTCTGTCATCTGTGTCAAATTCAAAGATAGTGTGCACGTTGTTCCTGGGATCGGTATCCGACTTAGCCGCCCCAAAACGTGCCTGAGTACGATCGATTGATTGGGGCCTCGGTTTAAATTATTATCTGGAATAGAAGAAGAGTGAAACGTCGAAATTTATTACAAGAACGCTCATACGAACGGCTAAGCAATGCTTTGTGTAAAGCGCTCAATAGACTTACAAGACCAGCACCAGTATCCGAGGTATAGGTCCAAATGCAACATAATTGCATGTAAAACACTTCGAAGAAAGCTTCAGAATAGAATAGAATGACGACATTAGGAAAATAAGTTGCAGAGTTCTAGATGCGAGTAGGCAATGGGTGACAATTTTTGTCAGATCTGCTAATAAACCCCTCATCCAAACCGCCTCAACGAGGCTGGATGAGGGACCACAAGCCTGTCAGTTCATCTGCCGTCACACTGTGTCTGGGCAGGCTTAGACATACTTTAGCGGTTAACCTGGTTACCAATACTTAGTGCACATACTTCCGCCAGTAACAGACAACTACCCATACCGGCAGCCCGCAGACTGCAGGTCAAGGGGTCCTGAGATCGATTCCCAGACAGGCCACATAACGCTCGTGGAGACTGATCATGAAATATTTTATACGGTCATTCTTTCCCTTCTGCTGATTCAAGAAGGGCAGTTGTCATTTACTCGCGAAAGTATGTGCACTACGTACTGGTTAAACGTTTAGGAGATCTAATTAAAATCTTAAAGAGCTTCTTCGAGAGCAGAGAACACATTCGAAAGAAGGAACATGGGCCATACCATGGAACAGTGTCATGGAATAGTTTGAGTAGGTTAAATGACCGCCTAGACATGACCTTAGCTGTTTACTGGGCCGTAAATGCTCAACAAAACAAACAAACTCACAACTGCCCTTAAGTCAGCGGAAGGGAGAGAATGAGCGTAGAAAATATTTCATGACCAATCTTCACGACTGTTCAGGGGCCGGGCTGGGAATCGAACTCGCGACCGCTTGATCTGCAGACCGACGTGCTGCCGACTGCGCTAGACGGCTCGGTAGGACACATGTCAAATTCTGAGGGTACCAAACTCTCTGCATAGGGTAAAGGTGATTTCTAGAATCTCCACATGTAACGCCTTTCGTGCCTGAACTGGTCCTCCATGTGTGAACGAGACCTTGGCATGTAAATGGGCGGTTCATCAATGAAAACAACGAAAACAACAAAAAATAAAACAGGTAATGTGAATTGAATCTCCTCCAGTGACCGGGTCCTCCATGGTCGGAAAGGATTCACCACGAGTGAACGAAACCGTTGTAGGTGAACCAAACAAGAAGATGTAAACTTGATCTGCACGTGTGAACATGTATTCTACGTCTGACAGGGCCTCCATGTATGAACATTTCTGCTTGTTAGAATGGCTTCTCCAGGTGTGGACGAGATCCCCACATATAAACGGGACGGGACGTGTGAACGAGATAGGTACATATGTACGTATGAACGGGACACCCACCTGTGAAAAGGTGCTGCACGCTAGATGGAGACCTTCGCAGGTCCTGTATTTTTCAAAGATCCAGCACGTAAAACGGGACATGCAGTCTGATTATCCAAGTATGTAAGGGATCGTCACAGGCGAACGGACAATCCATGGTTGAACGGGCTCTGCGCCTGTGAAGTGTAAACGGGACCTCCACGTGTTAACGGGATCCGCATGTGAGAAAGGAACCTTCATTTGTGAGCGGGTCGTCCATATGTGATCAGGAACTGCATTTGCGAACAGGACCGCCACCTGTAAATGGATCTTCCACAAGTGAACGGACCTCCACATGTGTATTGGACCGCTACATGTAAACGGGGCCTGCACAAGTGAACGACATCTGCAAGGCTGTACCTGCAAAAGGGAACTACATATGCGAACGGGATGTCCATATAGGAACGGGGCTTGCATTTTTCAACGGATGCTCTACGTGTTAATGGGACTGTCCATGTGTGAACGAAACGTGAATGTATGAACAGGACCTCATTCCGATGTAACATTTAGGCTCAGATGCGCAATACGTGAATATTATACAAGTTTCTATCACAAATATGTTTGGACTGTATTGACAAGTTTCAAGGAAACATAGCGAGTTGCGACTCTAGACTGACGCTAGATGAATACCCCTCCCAAGGAAAAAATGCTATACAAGATTCTATCACAAATATGTTTGGACTGTTTGACAGGTTTCAAGGAAACAAAGCGAGTTGCGACTCTAGACTAACCCTAGATAAATAAAATAAAATTCACGTGTCTTGTCTAAGTAATGCAGAAGACAACTTTTAAATAAAGGGACCATTTGCCTTTTAAAATTGTCCAGGGGTAGCAAGTTTTTCATTTTAAAATGGTTCCTAACTGGCTAAGTAATGACTTTCATCAGACTGCCACTGTTTGGTGTGATGGACTTTCGAATAGGGACAAACTACATCTTCAAGACTAAAATGCTTGCAACAGATCGGCGCGGAGAGTTGGGGAGGGCGGAGGGTATGGGTGTCCTGTGGGATTATAATTTTCTCTGCCTCGTCTTTGTCTCAACCCTATCTTTCCTTTCTACTATCGCATTGTGAGACGGCTCGACGTAACTCAAATATTATTACTCAGTAAAACAAACAACAAACCATCAAACCAAATGCCGATTCAAGTATTGGCTTCAAGCCAGTTATATTTTAGGTTTTCATTAGTTTTCATTATTTACTGTCACTCAACGTTCAGGACCGCCGTGCAGTGCAAAGTTAATATTGACGTCGGCTTAACGAAAGCACTCGTAACTTGCCCCCCTCCTCTCTCTCTCTCTCTCTCTCTCTCCCCCCCCCCCCCACACACACACACACACGTGCAGAAAAGTTCTTTCCTTTAAGCGCAGACCCCATTTTAATGGAATTTATCTTCCAGGAAAGCAAATAGGAAGTCACTAACATTGTTGTTGTTTCCCTTTCCAAAAATGGCGGAAAAACATCGACGTGTACTCTTTTACCTAAATATTTTTTTTTCAGGTGACCTTTAGCCTTTCTTACTAATTGTTGAGGATTGGGGAAATGTTGAGTACAAGTTCTAAACATAATTCACACTGAGGTCTAAACTTTCCACGCGTCTCATATTGTTACAAAAAGTCCAGGCTTCCACTCGTCTCTGTAGGCCTCGTTTTAATTTAGCCACATACCTAAATCTTGGGCCACTGCTGGTGTAATATTAAAATTTGAACCTGTTGAAAAAATGACCCAACTGGCCACTTTTCAATGTTGAATATCGACCCATAGAGCATTTTTCAGTGTTGAAAATTGACCTGGGTCAAGTTTCAACATTGAGAATTGACGCGTGGGGTCATGTTTTCACGGGGTCAAAATTTAATGTTATCCGGCCCAAGAACCTCGGGACGAATACCCCACCATTTAAAGTTTACATTGTAGTATACAAATCAGTTTTCCCGATTCAATATGATTTATATTTGATGTGACGCAAAGGATGTAAATTTTTATCAGGTTTGGAAACGTCGAAATCTACAGTCACAGTGGACGCTTCAATGGATATATATATAGCCGTTCACTATTCTAAACAGTGAGTTTAGTCTTAAGTCAATAGCCGATAGCAGCATTAGTTGTACTAGTCCACTAGTCCACTATGAAACATACCATTACAGCCAAGTAATGTTTTTTGTAGATGTATTTTCAGAACATCTTACATAAACACGAAAATCCGCGCAGAAGCTGACCACACACGTAAAATTGAATCATTTTTACTGCACGTTCACTGATTGGCTGCGCGTTCACTGAATTCTAGGCGACCATCGATTCCTCAGTGTGATATAGCTCTTCTACGAATATTAAAAACTGTTTACACTTTCTAGTTCAGTGGTGGTAAGGTTTATTCACTGAATTAGGGATGTCACACCTGTTTGATTTAGCATACTATGCATGTGCAATCAGTGCACTGTTCAAAATCTCTTACCTGGCTAGTTGTGCGTAAATACATGCTTAGAAGCCATCCTATGAGTCCTTACAATGAAAGCATGGAAAAGGCCAAATTCTGAACTTCATGATTCGAATGCTAATACTCTGCTGTTGAAATATTTGAAACTGGATTCTTAACTATAACGAGATTTTTGTGGAAACTGGATCTAAAAAACAGCTATTCAGAAGACCTTGGATAAACGGCATATAAGCAATACAAGGTCTTGAGAAACAGTTTTCAAACAATAAGAACTTGTTGACTGGCTTTCACCATGGCAGTCCAGGCTTTCCAGAACTGATGCTTATTAATCTCTTTGCATAGACATAATTGGGTTCAGATATCTTTCCCTCTTCATCTTATTCAATTTACTGTTTACCATGTACATGCATATACTTAGATTTTCACTCCAAGTGATATATAAATACAGGTATGAATTTGGTTTTACAAGCAAATAAATGTTCCTAAATGATCTGTAAAACTTGCACCACCCCACTAAATATTGGGACAGGAATGTCTGAGCAAACACTGTAGACCAATGCCAGCCTGTTCAGGAACTGCAGTAGTATTTCCCATTCTGCCAGCACCTTTGTGGCAAATTAATGGAAGTCAAATCAATGAAGGTACAATCTACTTAATTTAGGCTTACAATGGGATCTGCTGCAGAGATGGCTTCTGTTAATATTAAAGCTGTCATGATAAGGTGTTATATCAGTAAGCAGTCAGCTGTAGCGGAATAGGTTTAAATTGTGCTGAAATGGGCAGTCAACCTTAGCAAAAAGTGGACTTGTCGGTTACGCATCAGACCTGTTCTTAAAATTTGTATTTTTATACCCCAACGTTTTTGCGACATTTTACAAAGGGGAACAACCTTTATGACTTCCTATTTCCTTCTTTGGAGGACGCACCTCTTCCAAAATGGGTCTACTCTTAAAACAAAGAATTTGGAGCAAATTCTTTTCTTTAAGAGTTCCCAATCAACACGGGAAACAAACAAGAGGCTCAAATGGTCCTGATAGCGCTCACCTGGCTATTTCGCCGAAGGAGCTTTCAGACACAAAATTAGTCCAATATAAATAAGATCATTTTGAAAGGTTGCAAAATCGCTTCTCTGCAAATCCTATATCAATATATCCTATATCAATGTCCCTGGATATACACCCATGGTAAGTGTATGATTTTTTGACATTCAGAACAAAGACTTTCTGCTGAAGCTAGAATGCACTTGGGGATATGCTAAGACATGAAAAAATATGAGCACATGTATATAAACTGGCCAAAATAAGTTAAGCCCCACGATTTTCCCATAGACTTCTGCAAAATCATTTATTATGTCAACATGGTGCTTAATTTATTTTGACCTGTAGAAAAGGTTTTTTCCTATTTTTATACTGCAGAGCCTAAAGCGTTTGAAGACGAACGGAGAGACTACACAAGTCTACACAGAGATTCCAGATTTCTGTATGCAACTAATGAGCCCCAAGAGGAGACAAACCAAAATAGTGATTACGCCAGCTTAATGACTGAGGAGCCTACCGATATGTCACCTGCTGACATCAACCCGTATCAGAAGCTTCAAGCAGCAGATAATACCATAACTGGCCAATCAGAAACCGTTGTACCCGAGAGTAGCCAGTGTGCCTTTCTTCAGCCTGCACGCAATCCTCGTGTGAGTTACCCAAGCGTATTGAGATCAACAAAATCCGATATACATGATTATGAGTCTATTTTCAATGAAAGTGGTGCGAATGCTATGGATGCTAATTGCACTGAGTACGGCTCACGCCGCGGAAGTGATGGGGACTATCATGAATACCATGTGTGTGGCGCCAGTAATAGTGTCGAGAGACATGAGTACTTTGTTCTTGACAAACAGGTCAATGATTATTTTGTGCTGGAAAAAGAATCTTAATGTTGGCTGCTTTGCCGGCCTAAGTTTCTCCCCTCAGTAACTAGTACTGAATTTTTATTTCAGTCCCAGATCCAGGGGGTGGACTTTGGGGCTTCAGCCAGCCATCTGGGTCTCTGTGTTGTTTAATATATAGGCCCCAGATAATGAGGAGTATCTGATGACAGTTTGAGGTAATATATCCATGTGGTTAAATTAAAATATATGTTGTGACATCTCATTAGAATCGCCTCGGCAAGGCGATTCTAGTGAGATAACACAACATATATTTGAAGGCCAAAATGACAAAGTTATTAAAAAAATTTCAACAAATTGATCCCTTATTGACTCATATTTTCAAGCCCTCTTCCCCTACCCCCACCCCATCCCCCACACATACATCTTGGAACCACTCAACCCCACCAGTTAGCCAGAGCCCCACCAGTACGTGGTGGTCTGGATCCGGGCCTGCAAAATTATTACCAGACCAGTACCACCACTATAAGTGACCAGTGCCACCGCCTCAGCAAGCCAAACTTAATACATGTACATGGCGTGAACCTAGAAGAATATCAAAAGGTTCCCTTGAAGGATAAAACAAATGTCAACAAAGAAACAAACTTATGGCAAAAATTTTATGCCAAAGTGTCAAGTACATGACCCTGACCTTAGGTAAGCACCATCAGGGTGTCAACTACCCCTTATGAGCCTAGATGTAAACCTAGTCATGTATCAATGATATAGGACATATGAATTAGGAATAAAACATAACGAACTGGCGCATAATATGCCCGTTTCAATGTCCTAAAGGAGTTACAGAATGAACAAAATTGTTTACAAAAGGATAGACAGGCAGACAAAGAGAGGCAACCACTCTGTAATTAAAGGTCAACTACGAAGAAATTGTATAAATGCTTAATTTTGAAGCAAATTGATAGTGGACAGAGAGAGGATTATAATGCTACAAACGGCATAGAAAAAATCCTATCCGTTCAAAAGTTATGCCAGTTTAAATATCCCACAGCTGTTTTTCCTACATGACTTCTCTCCCTTACTTTTTTAAAGTATTTCTAACCACAATGCTCTATTCTGTGATGTCACTGATGATTTTAATTTTTTAAATGAATTTTTAAACTAATTAACAACCTTTTATCTAAAGAGTAAATGATTGTTATCTTACAGTTTTGATTATTTTAATCTTTGTTTACTAGCTGGGTAATTTATTGGGAATGTTCATCAACAAATTTAAATTTTATTCAAAATTTACATTAAATTCAAAAAAAATTTAAAAACAGATTTTTTGAAAACATTTTCTTTTACTCCAGTACTGAAAAGTCATTGTCAGAGACCTAATTAACAGATCTAAAACTACTATGTTCAATTATATATACTGATAATCATGTAAATTGAAATTTAACAAATTTTAATTAAATATTTAAATTTGAAAATTTAACTGCTTAAATTGCGAATATAAGCAATATTTTGAATTTGGGCAGTTGCTATTAGTGTCACCAATAATACAATACAATTTTTTTACCATTTTAGAATGTTCAACAAGAAAATATTTGACAATTTAAAAATTTTAAATAAATTTAAAATTTCAGTGTTCATCGATGATGTCATTGAAGGCCTCATGAATATTAATGAGGCAGCTCAAAATGATTGTCAGATGTCATAAAATTTACAAATTCAACTCTTTATATTTCGAAAACTATTAATGATAATTTGATGCGGTTTTCGATACTGAGTTGCTTAGAGAAAACTGCTTTCATTTCTGTAATAAAAAGGCACCTTACTAATTGACCTTTAAGTAGAACTGTTGGCGAATCTGACTATACCCCCGCTTAACTGCTTAAATCAAATAGTGTTATTTTCGTAACAAAAAGCATAGAGAGAGAGAAAAATCATTGTTACCATGTATACCAAATATGAATGGTTGCTGTGAAATCTGTTACAAAAAATTACATCATTCAAAGTAAAGAGAGAAAGAAAATCGGACAAACACAGGGAAGACAAGAGGGCCATGAGGCCCTGAATCGCTCACCTGACCAATTGGCAAGGTGACTTTTTCTTATCATGTCTGAAATTGTCAAAATATGAGTCTTGGGTCAAAAGTCAAAGAATGACCATGACCACTTGTACTCATAAATCTTCATGTACTCATTAAGAAAACCATATATACCATTTTTAGGACAAAATCTTCAAAACTTTCCATGAAATCTTATGTTCCAGCTTTTTCTCATATTTGACCATGCTGCAAAAATGGTCAAGGTAAACCCAAGGTCATCATTTGAACAGTCTTGGCGGTATTCTAGTTCTCCATGCTACTTACCAAGTTTCAAGGCCGTAGGTGTATTGGTTCTGGGGAAGAAAAATATTAAAGATTTATACCATAAGTGGTAATGGTGGCCATGTTGGTCATGTGACCTTGACCGTTTGAACAAATTTTTATTCAAACAACCCCTGGAGGCTCTATGTGAAATGTGTTTACAACTGGCCCTTTGGCTTTTGAGAAAATGTTTGAAAACATCAAAATATGAGAGATCTGGATCAAAAGTCAAGAAATGACCTTGACCTCTTGTACTCATAATTCTTCATGACCTCATTAAGACAACTGAATATACCAATTTTTAGGCCAAAATCTTGAAAGCTTTCCAAAAAATCTTATGTTCTAGCATTTTCCCATATTTGACCTTGCCGTAAAAAAGGTCAAGGTCGACCCAAGGTCATAATTTGAACACTCTTGATAGTACTCAAGTACCCAATGCTACATACCAAGTCTCAAGGCCATCGGTCAATTGGTTCTGGAGAAGAAGATTTTTAAAGGTTTTTACCATATATGAGTGTGGCGGCCATGTTGGTCATGTGACCAGGACAGTTTGAATTTTTTTTTGATTCCCTCAACCCCTGGAGGCTCTACATGAAATTTGATCACAATTGGCCCAGTGGTTTTTGAGGAGACTGTTTGAAATTGTCAAAATATGAGAGTTCTGGGTCAAAGGTCAAAGAATGACCTTGACCTCTTGAACTCACAAATCTTCATGTACTCATTAAGATGACTGTATAGAATAATTTTTGGGCCAAAATCTTCAAAACTTTCCATGAAATCTCATGTTCTAGCATTTTCCAATATTTGACCTTGCCGTAAAAAAGGTCAAGGTCAACCCAGGGTCATAATTTGAACAATCTTGATAGTACTTGAGTACCCAATGCTACATACCGCGTTTCAAGGCCATCGGTCAACTGGTTCTGGAGAAGAAGATTTTTAAAGGTTTTTACCATATATGGGCGTGGTGGCCATGTTGGTCATGTGACCTGGACCGTATGACTAAATTTTTGTTCCCTCAACCCCTAAGGGCTCTATATGAAATTTGGTTTCAATTGGCCCAGTGGCTTTTGAGAAGATTGTTAGAACTTGTCAAAATATGAGAGTTCAGGGTCAAAGGTCAAAGAATGACCTTGACCTCTTGTACTCATATATCTTCATGTACTCATTAAGATGACTGTAGATACCAATTTTTAGCCCAAAATCCTCAACAGTTTCCAAGATATCTTATGTTGTAGCATTTTGCCATATAAAAGCATAAGGAAGCAAATTTGACCTTACCGTAAAAAAGGTCAAGGTCAACCCAAGGTCTTAATTTGAACAATCTTGGTAGTACTCGCGTACTTGATGCTACATACCAAGTTTCAAGGCCATCGGCCTATTGGTTCTGGAGAAGAAGATTTTTTTAGGTTTTTACCATATATGGGCGTGGCGGCCATGTTGGTCATGTGACCAGGACCGTTTGAACAACTTTTCGTTCCTAAGGTCCCAGGAGGCTGTATATGAAATTTGGTTACAATCTGCCCAGCGGTTTCAGAGAAGAAGTCGTTTGAAATTGTGGACGGACGGACGACGGACGGACGGACGACGGACGACGTACGACGGACGACGGAGCCTTACCATCCTATAAGCTCCCCCGGAGCCGCTGGCTCAGGTGAGCTAAAAAGGAGGAGAAGGCTGGTTCTCAATCCCACGATACAGTAAGTAATCATTAACCTGCATACCAAATATGACTACTCTGGCTTGCAAGGTTGTGGAGAAATCTTTGACGAAAAAATTCATTATTCAAAGTATGGAAAGAAAGAATATTGGACAAATACAGGGAAGAATAAGCAGGAGAAGGCTGGTTCTCAATCCCACGTTACAACATGTCGTCATCAACCTGCATACCAAATATGACTACTCTAGCTTGCATGGTTGTAGAGAAATCTTTGACGTAAAATTTCATTATTCAAAGTATGGAAAGAAAGAAAATTGGACAAATACAGGGAAGAATAAGCAGAAGGCTGGTTCTCAATCCCACAGTACAACATGTCGTCATCAACCTTTATGCCAAATATGACCAGTCTAGCTTGTATGGTTGTGAAGAAATCTTTGATGAAAAATTTGATTAAAAGGGGACGGAAGGACAGACAGACAGAAGGACGGACAGACAGATGTAAACCTGTATAACCCCGACTTTTTCTAAAGCAGGGGTATAATGACTGCAACATTATTTAAAAATTTAAAACACATCAAATACTGTTGTACAAGTTGCTTGTCAAAGTTAACAAGGGAGATAACCTAAATATACTAGATGTACCATTTTTTGCTCTACTATTCTCCCCTGACAATGTATTGTACAAGATGAATATACACAAAAAAGCCTGTAAGAACTTATGAAAGGGGTTAACTCTAAAACGAAGAAAGGTAGAGCAGCCATTTTTGAACGCGACACACCGTTGGGACTTCATACACATTGCTATGAAGTTTCATGAAGGTATCCCGAACGGTTATCTAGTTATGGCGCGCACAAGACTTGCAGGGAAAAAAATAATCAAAGGGGCATAACTTGGAAACTAAGGGGGAGCAACCATTCTTGTATGCGACACGTTCCCCCAACCTAATACATATGCCTACCAAATTTCATGAAGATATCCCGAATGGTTACTGAGTTATGGCGCGCACAAGAATGTTTACGGACGGACGGATGCCACGACATAATACATCTGTTTTTTTCAAAACAGGCGTATAAAAACTCCATTACACAAGTCTGTGATCTTGACTTGATAATGCTACTGTTAACTGGCGGATAGACAATAAGCAGTTTGAAAGACAGAAACTATACATCCCTCAGCATATTTCATACGTCTGTAATACGATTTTCAATGGCCCTGCAAACATTAAAGCACTGGTCTTCAGTTTCCAGATCAACAGAGAAATGCAGCTTCTAGTATGTTGACAAAGTTTCCTGCAATAAGCCTATGGAGGTATCTTCACCTTCTCATAACAATATATCGTATTAATCCTATTAAACGCCCCGGGGGGTCAGCCACTGCCAATATACCTCAAATGAAAAGTACCGATTATAAGGCGAATGGAATTACTTTCAGAGGAAGCAACTTGTCTTTCTTTTGCCTCCCTTCTCAGTAGGGAGCAACTCTTGAAAGAATTTGCTCCTTTAAGAGCAAATTCTTTTCTTTAAAAGAGTAGACCCCAAACAAACTTTTATGTGTGCCCAGCATCTCTTCAGGGACAGTACTTATTTTGCCGTGATAATCCTGATATCTTGTGTTATAGGATGTTCACGTTGGGTAGGGTAGCCATTCTATGATGATTTTTGGGGTTTTTTTTTTTTTTTTTTGCATTTTTATCTCAGAATTTGACAACTGGCACAGCCACCTTTTGTCAACCATGTCCTTTGTACCATTTTCCTCAGTAAGCATACATTTGAAACTTGGTCCAGTTATCATACTGGTCTTTGTCAAGATATTAATACATGTAGGTTTGACCCAAGATAGATATTCTTTCGCTCCATTTGTACAAAAGACCTACTTTTGTCAAACAAATTATAAACTTCATGAATCTTTCCATTTAACTGGTGGATGGGCATAGTGGAATTACCTTTATAGGATACAATTCAGTTTCTCTTCGAAACCTCAATTTTGATATAGTGCATAGGGACGAAGCACTTTTCAGACATATTTTGTGGTTCAAATTATCTAACACCTCTGGAATTTGAGGTTTATGGACGCATTTTAGAGATAGCAACTCTACAGTTTTCATTTTCACCACCCTTCTACAAATGGGTCAAATCTATCTTAAAGGATGCCGGTAAAATGCCATTGATGCCTGATATCTCAAACACTGATATCCCGAACTGAGTGAACTCGGGTTTAACGTCCCACCAACAACGAGGTCATATGGAGACGGGACCTCGGTTTAAAGTCTCATCCGAAAGACCGGAGAAGCGGGGGATCGAACCTGCGACCCCTGGATTGGTAGTCTGGAGTGTTATCCACTACGCTACAGCCGCTCCTAATATCCCGAACTACTCTCTTTTATCAAAGAGTATAGTTTGGACATAATTCCTATTTTTCCTTCACATTTCAACTCTTGTTATCTCAAACTTCTAATATCACAAAGGAAATATTCTGGGAACAGAAAATTTTCTGAGATATCAGCAGTTTGAAGCGAACTTGACTTTGAGATAACAAGGGTCGACTGTATCTGACTCGCTTGCCACTAATCACAGATAAGACAATAGCTTACAGGAAAATTCCATGCACTACAAAGCAAAACAAGCAACTTTTTACCAAAATTAGATTTATTGCATATTTCAGAATTGCAAAAACATGATTAAGTACTATTAAATTTTTTGTTTCCCAACATAATCAGCTTGCACCTTACACTGAGATTTTCACAGAGCTCTAGATAAGAGGGAGTATTTGGTGATCATTATTGTTAATTGTTGTTTATTCTGCATGCAAACATATATTGTGATCCCTCATCTGAACTGTCTTGACGCGATGGTTCAGATGAGGGGTCACAACATATGGTTTCAAAGAGAAATAGGAAAATTATCCTTTAATCATCATCAAACATCCCCTTTTATCTTGAGGTCTGTGAATTTCATGAAGACTGAATTACTGGCTATAAATAGTGAATAAAATAAATATAAGATGATGTGAGTGCAAAAAATTAATACGACTGAACACTACTGTATAAATTGCATAAATACGACCTGGTTTAAAAATTTGATTCTAAACAAATTTGAACACATTCTGGTCTTATGACAGAGCTCTAGATAAGAGGGCGTATTTGATGATAATTAAGGATAATTTTTCTTATTTCTCATCGAAACCATATGTTGTGACCCCTCATCTGAACCGTCTCGTCGAGACGGTTCAGATGAGGGGTCACAACATATGTTTTTATGCAGAATTAACAAAAATTATCCCTAATTATCACCAAATACGCCCTCTTATCTAGAGCTCTGTTATGAAGCACTATATTTTCTATTCAATACTCCCAAGGCCCTCAGCATATCAACCTGCAATAACAGTAATGCACCAGTCACTTGTAACACTTGCCATTTTTACAAAGAGCAACAATGACCATGACTTCCTGTTTCCTCCCCTAGTGATAGATAGAATTCTTCCATAAAATGTCTACTCTTAAAGGAATAATTTACTCAAGTGAGGACCAAAACGCTTTCCTTTAAAGCTGACCCCCACTTAGAAGGAAGACAACAAGGAAAATGACAGTTCTCAATTCCTACAAATAGCATAAATCCTGTTCAGACATCTGATCACAGTTGCTGTTGTACAAATTCTCAAGACGAGTTTGCTTTAAACAATGCAATTTCTGAAACCAATAACATTTAATGTACACACTTTATACTGGAAACGGAGCTGTCCAAACTATGAGACAATGAGCTAGACATTTCCTCCAGGCATTTTTAAAATATATGGCATGATTCTGTAAATCAGAACAAAACAGCACTTTCTGGTGAACATAACTGAGCCGCTACATCAGAAAACCAATGAAGTGGTTGTGCGCCCAGTGCAGACTCGGATCAGCCTGGGCATCCACCCAGTCTGATCAGACTCTTTGCTAAGCGCTTAATAGGTAGTTCAGAGTCTAAGCTGCCTCCATGTAGACAGCGAAGACTCCGATCAGACTAAGCAGATGCCCAGGCTGATATGAGTGCGCTGGTCCCACAACCACTTTGTTGGTTTTGTCGTGTCACGGCTCAATTCAACAATTCAGATCTTTTCAAACATAACACAGTATTCAAAACATGACAGTGTAACATGGCATGAACAACTTTATATACAGTGGACCCTCGTTACATTGATGGCATTTGTTCCCATACCTTTTTAAAGTTGAACTGCTTTGCTGTTATACGGAATGCACATTTTGAACAATAAAGCAATTTCCTGCATATCAAAAGGGCATTATAAATGATTTTGCAGTTGTAACTTATGCCGTTGCAGTTGTAACTTATGCAGTTGTAACCTTTAACCGATTCCTGATTCCGCTACTGTCTGTTTTTCACACATTCTGTAATATCATTTTCCGCTTTGTATCGTGGGTAAATCTGTTACTTTTGAAGATGTCACTATCGTAGAATGAAGACAAGTTGTGTATATTTATCTGTCTTGCCTGAAAGAGATCAAACAATTCTTAGTACACGCTGGTAAGTAAACCACTAAAAGCAAAAGCGGAATGCACATCTTGAGAGGTAAAGGTATATGCACATATTTTTCGCCATTTTCATAAAGACAAACAACTTTTATTTGTTCCTGTTTGCTTCTCTCAACCCTGAAACCCCATCGAAAAACATGTCAACTCCAAAAGGAAAGAATTTGCTCCTGCAAATTCTTTCCTTTAAGAGTTGACATCCATTTACAAGGCAGGCAAAAATGAAAATGGTAAAACTGCTTCCCCTGATAGTATACCTAATCACCTTAAGACAGGTCATGATAAAAGAAGCTTTTGCGAATAATGGAGTCTCAACATAACCCATTTATTGGTATTTATACAAACCTGTCTTGACGGGTCTTCTAGGAACACACAAAAACTGGCTGCTCAAAACAGGGGACCCCTTAACTTAGGTTAATTTGCTCTGTGTTTTGATCCAATAGACCCAAAAAAAAGACGGCTGCTAAAGACAGGTGAGCCCTCAATAGAGTGACCTAGTACAACAGGTTTGACTGTATACTCAACAAAATAAAGTGTCAACTTAACACTTGTGCCTGTCCAAGCGATGTAAGGGAGCAGAAAATGACGTAATCACTTTTGAAGCATAATTTTCATGTTTTGGCTGAGTGTCTACATATTTCTTGTCATAGAAATGGAAAGCAAATATGTTTTTGATGCAGAAAATGGCTTCATGACCAGAAATAATGTGAATAAAGAAAATGTTAAGACTGAAGCAGTGAAAGTGTTACCTTATCAGCCAGATCTTTCTCTGATATTTCAATAATTTCTTGCTCTACCCCAAACCTGTTCCTCTGGAACGACATCTGATCCTGGGCTAACTGCTTCAGCACAAACAGTAAAAGCTCATTGTTGTCCTTCTTGTATGACAGGTACCGGCCAAATGTCTGGAAAAAGTAATGAACTTCTATGAATCTATGGAGTTTGAATGAACATTTATCATATGACTTCACTGTTATTCAGTGGATAACTTTGTGTCATAAAAGTCTTAACACTTTGGCGCGTACACGTAACGTCACTGACAACGTTCATATCAACAATCTGTTTTTTCCTAATGAAAAGATATTCATTTGAAAGCATTAAAATCCCAGGTCAAATGATAACAGAATCTTACACTCATGGTCATTTTATATGAAATTTACGAAATTCGCCAGAGATCCTCTATATATAAGATTGGCTTGATTGATTGATTGATTTGCTGCTTAAAGTCCATGATAAACAGCTATGGTCATGTCGGGACGGTCACTTAACCTAACCACAATATTCCCGGGCAGGCTTAGACCTCCTAAGCCGTTAACCAGTACTAAGTGCACATACTTTCGCCTGGAGTCGCATAACAAGAATCTTACTTAAAGTACATGTACTATCAATTGTCACAATTTGTGTAGCTGCATTATATGACAAGTATTCACTTTTCAGATTCCCTACGATTCACAGAAAATATAAGCTGCAGGGAAGACTCCAATCAGACTGTGTCAATGAGTCTTTCCCCTTTTCTCATGATGAAATAACATATTTGGGGATAACACCCAATAACTTTTCTTTCCTTAAGACAGTTGATACATGTCCCCAGAGATAAGCAGAGATACGTATCGATCTGCATACAGGAATTATACTCGATATGCAGCCACCTTTCTTTTGATGTAGGACTCACAACCTAGAATTGGCCAATTCCCAATGTAGAATTGGCCAATTCCCAATGAAGTTTACACAGCTGTTGTCAGCGCTAACGCCATCAAAGCAATACCTATGTCTCGCTTCTGCTAGTTTGAAGGAAAGACAACTTTCGTACCTTTCTCATAGTTCTCATGACACTGAACTTCTGTGTACTGATGAAACTTTCTAGCATAATTCTGATGGCCATGTTGACGTCGTCTTCATTGACGTAGTCCCGTAAGTTCATCTTGGCATGACTCTCGGCCATTCTGATCATCGACTCAATATGCCTCACTGTTATTGGTATACTACCAGTAGCCTTTAAAATAGAAGTTTATAAAATATCTAACATGTATAACAGCACAAGATCCATGAAGGATTTTCAATTCAGGGTTGCCAATAATCGTCCACTTCAAAGTTCCCTGACATTTTACAGTTTTCCATCTCTTTTCACAGATCCAGAAGTTAATTTCACTCTTTACTTCAACCTGTGCTCCACATGAAAAGACTCAGACATGGCATCTCAGGGTCTTTGCTGTAGGCTTAAAGGGTAGCTGAGGGTCTAAGCTACCACCATGCTGACAAAGACTCTGATCACAGAGTTCACAAAAGCCAGTGAGAGTTTACAGGACCGAAACTGATAACATGATTAAAATGCACTTGAAAATTCAAAGTATTTTTACCACACCGAATGAATTTTTACCAGACATGTCAGGGGGAGTTTCGTGAAGACTGCGATCAGACTGGGCAGATGCCCAGTCTGAGTCTTCACATGGGGCAAATGCTACTTTGATGGTTTTGTCGTGTCTGGGTTAATATTGTCTTTTGCCTCTGAGTAAAGTTGCACTCCTCAACAGATCTGCAGAACTGTTGGTTCACAAAATTCTAATTCACAATGGCAAAGCAGAGCGTATGCCCAACAATACATATCCAAGGTAATCAGCAATCAATTATCTGTACGAAAAAAAGTATTTCGAATCTAACGTCATTCAGAATGCAAATTCAGTATAACTGCTATGTTTTTAAAGGACTACATATTAAGGCAAAATCGACTGAAATGAATATTTCCCATCTGATGTGATCAAGATGAAAATTTGCACCCTCCAATGTTAGCAACCGGATTTATCACAAAATATGACCCTACTTCCTACATGCTCAAAGGGGAAAATGTAAATGTTGTTACAATTCATAGTTCTCCTTAAAACGTAAGCTGAGACCCGTCATAAGAACCATCACATCAAAGCGGTTGTAATGAATAGACACAATGTAGGCTTTAATATTAAATGGAAATAATCCGTAACTGGTTTTGATTAAGAATAAAATGGAAATTAACCATGATTATGACCAAATATGGTCTCTTATCTAAGGCTTGGAGACCACTTACCATTGATTCTCTCCTCAGCTCAGCATACATCTTCGCAACTTTATCTTGATCCATCTTGTTCAATTTAGGATGAGTTTTCTCCTTGGCATATATAATATACTTTCTCAACAGATCTTGTGGTATGGGCTCAATACTAGATTGTGTGGATAAATTGACCTGCAAAACAAATACGAACTTTCCTAAATATTGCAAGCTTTACCCAGAGCTCTAGATAAGAGGGAGTAATTGATGATAATTAAGGATAATTTTGATTTCTGCACAAAAACATATATTGTGACCCCTCATCTGAACCGTCTCGACGAGACGGTTCAGATGAGGGGTCACAATATATGGTTTCAACGAGAAATAAAAAAAATTATCACTCAATTATCATCAAATACCCCTCTTATCTAGAGCTCTGTTTACCAAATAAACCCCCTTACAGCTCCAAAAATGAAAACAGCTAAATTTGCAAACAGTGTAGCTCCAGACAAGGCGACTCATTTGAATCTACACTGGTTGCCCACTATTCTTTTTTATCTCTGCATATGATATAGCTTTGGGGGAAAATTTAGGGGGAATTTGCGGACACAAATTCTGTCTTTTGCGAATTTAATTTACTTTCTCAACACATCTTGCAGAATGTGCTGAATACCAAACTGTGTGGACAATTTAACCTGTATAGGAATTAATACCACTACAGCAAATGAGCAGGGGCTCATGTATATATACCCCAGACCAGTGCCACCACCTCATGAAAGCCTACCTTTAACACAAAACTTCAATATAAATGTTATATTTGTACTAAATACAAAGTCTGTGAGCTTGACCTTAGGTCAGCAGCAGCAGCCATATGATGTAAATTCATATGAAATACACCAAGTCCTGCACCATTAGGATCCATTCAAGTATATATGAAATAGAAACACAAAAGGCCCAAATGGGCCTGATATCGCTCACCTGGCTTTTGTATCCGAATGGTCCCCATTCTGATACAAAATTGGTCCAATTCCAGAGATTTTCTCAATTTCACATTTTGCTACTTTTAGTAACAGAGGCCAACTTGTCTGGTCTTTATATATTTACTTTTGAAACACCTCAAGGCAAGAATCATTTTGCCACAAATTTCATCAAAATCCATTCTGGGGTTACTGAGATATTGTCAGTTTCATGTTTTGTGCTATTTTTAGTAATGGCAGATGGCGGCCATCTTAGAATGCCAAAATGCAAAAAATTGAAAAGCTTTCATGCAAGGACCATTTTGACACAAAATTGGTCCAGTTCCATTGTAATTTTCTAATTTTCAAATTTTGCTATTTTAAGTAACAGAGGCCAACTTGACGGGTCAATATTTGTTAATTTGTGAAACACATCAAAGCAAGAATCATTTTGCCACAAATTTCGTCTCAATCGCTTCAGCGGTTAATGAGATGTTGTCATTTTCATGTTTTGTGCTATTTTTAGTAACGGCAGATGGCAGCCATCTTGGAATGCCAAAATGCAGAAAATCGAAAAAGCTTATTGAAATGATCATTCTGACAGAAAATTAGTCCAATTCCACTGAGATTTTCTTATTTTCACATTTTCTATTTTTAGTAACAAAGGCCAAAATGACTTGTCTATATTTAGTTACTTTTGAAACATCTCAATGCAAAAATCATTTTGACACAAATTTCGTCAAAATCTATTCAGCGGTTACTGAGATATTGTCATCTTCATGTTTTGTGCTATTTTTAGTAATGGCAGATGGAGGCCATCTTGGAATGCCAAATTGCAATTAATCGAAATGGCTTCATGTAAGGAACATGCTGACACAAAATTGGTCGAATTCCATTCAAGCGTTCTTGAGTAATTGTCATTTTATGTTTGTGCTATTTTTAGTAACGGCAGATGTCGGCCATCTTGGAAGCCAAATTGCAATTAATCAAAACAGCTTCATGCAAGGAACATTCTGACACAAAATTGGTCGAATTCCATTCAAGGGTTCTTGAGTAATTGTCATTTTTATGATTGTGCTATTTTTAGTAACGGCAGATGTCGGCCATCTTGGAAAGCCAAATTGTAATTAATCGAAATGGCTTCATGCAAGGAACATTCTGACACAAAATTGGTTGAATTCCATTCAAGGGTTCTTAAGTAATTGTCATTTTTATGTTTGTGCTATTTTTAGTAACGGCCCCCATGGTGGCCATCTTGGATAGTCAACTGGCACAAAATTGAAATAATTCCTTTTAAGGACCATTGCTGACCAAATCTGACCACAATCGATTGAGTTTTCTTGAGATACTGACATTTGAGCAAAATCGGTCTTGTAAACGCTAAGTAGGTCACTGTGACCTAATTCCGCTATAGATTTTTTTCATTTTTACAATTTTTAATCCCAAGGTCCCATTAATGTTTCATGCAAACTTTCGGCCAAATATACCAAATGGTTCTGGAGAAGAAGTTGATTTTGTTGTTTTTGCTATTTTTAGTAACGGCGGCCATCTTGGATTCTTGACCTGACCCAATTTTACAATTTTGAAACCCTGCAGTCTGGTCATGCTCCATGTGAAATTTGAAACCCATGGGTGCAGTGGTTTTAGAGAAGAAGTTGTTTGAAGTCGTTTGAATATGTCGTTTTTTGACACTGGCATTTGAGCAAAATTACACTCGTAAACAGAAAGTAGGTCACTGTGACAAAACTCCGCTACAGATTTTTTTCATTTTTACAATTTTGAATACCAAGGTTTCATTGATGTTCCATGCCAAAATTCAGACAAATATACCCAGTGGTTCTGGAGAAGAAGTTTTTTTGTTGTTTTTGCTATTTTTAGTAACGGCAGCCATCTTGGATTTTCAACCTGACCCAATTTTACAATTCTGAGACCCTGGAGTCAGGTCATGCTCCATGTGAAATTTGAGAACCATGGGACCAGTAGTTTTACAGAAGAAGATGTTTGAATATTTGTTTTTAGGTGATGACGGACACATCCCGTGATGACGCACGACGCACGACGGACGCATTGGTATGACAATAGCTCACTATGGCCCTTGGGGCCAGGTGAGCTAAAAATACTACAACAAATAGCTAAGTCCTACTTATTGACCCCTGGCCCCACCCATGAGCCTGACCCAGTAGCTTAGGTGTCTATATTGAAAGCAATGCTAGAGATATCATGAACTAAATATGGAAAATATCTTCAATGCTTTTACAGAGATATCAGCAATCAAAAAGGTTTAACCCAAAACTTTGACATAATGAAAATGCCTAGGTCCTAATTGTTGACCCCTGGCCCCACCCTAGGGACTGATCCAGGGGCTTAGACATTTAATTCAAAGGTAATGCTATAGAGATAGCATGAACCAAATATGAAAAGAATCTGATGTGAGGTAACAGAGATATGAGCAATAAAAAAAAGGTTTAGCGCAAAACTTTGACTTAAAAGTTGACGAACGGATGGATGGAAGGACAAACATCCGAACAGAGGGAATGACCAAAATTATATACCCCCTAACATACTTTGTATGTTGGGGGTATAATAAATACCATAAGCCTTACTATACAACAAATTTGGTGATTTGGTGTGGCCTGTGTACCCATTTACCTTTAACAATATTAACAAGTGGCTTACCAAGTCTTCATCCATGTCCTGCTCTGTAGCATTTGGGTGATGTTTCATGTGGCTTCCAGTGACAAATCTCGCCAGTCTTTCATCCTGAAGAAAAATTAACAAATTTATAAGAAGGGGTTTCCCTTTCAAAACTGCCCAAATTCTGAAAATCTATCTTGCATAATTTAGCTATAAAATGGGAGTCTTTCTTCCAAAACAATCCCAAAGATCTAAATCTTTGAAATAGTTTTTGGAAGAAGAAATCACCTCTTACACAGAAGAAATATATAAACGGCTAGACTTGCTAACATATTACAATAATTCAGACCATGAAATATTTACTGTAATAACAACAACTTTTGCGGTGCAATAAAGCTCACAGCTTTAACAGTCAATACAAATGTTCAAACTCAAACGTCCATAACGTAACAGAACATTTTGCAAAGGAGTTATATGAAAACCTTGCAAATCCATCACGAGCCATCTCATCTGGATCTATGATGTTTGCAAATTTAACTTAATTCGTTTTTTTGGTACTTTAAGTGTTAATATCAGAGGCATCAAAATTCTGGAACACTATGTAAATGTACTAAAACTTAAAGCTAACACTGCTTTGTGTTTAAACTTTTTGTCTTGTACACCAATAGCAGTTAAGTTACCCCACAAATGTCAGTTTTAACAGTTGCCTTTGTGAACGGGAACACTGCAGAGCTTTTTATAATAAAGCAGAAGCACTAACCTGTACCGGATCAACAGTATCTCTCACAACACACAGTATATCAAATCTTGACAATATAGGCTCTGTTAAATCCACCTGAAAATTAAAATAAGCAAAAATGAAAATGAGGCTTTCTCACTTGTGTGCTGGCTATGGCTCCAATGCTGAAAGTATAAATGGTCATAAGGGACCCTGACAATAACTCGAGTTAGCCAGCATAAGAGTTATCAGTATTGGTGCCACTTAATTCTAGCCTATAGTAAATGTTCTAAATATTCGTAAAATTGATCCATCAGAAAAAGCACCAAAAAATACTCTTTTCACCTATTCCTTTCTAAAAACGGTGGAATTGTAAACAGTGTAGACCCTGATTAGACTGCTCCTCTAGAAGCAGTCTGATCTGGGTCTGCACTGTTTGCCTAAATTTACCATACTTACATTCTCAGCAAATGTTAGTGAAGGATCGTATCTTCCTCCAATGGGATTAGCAGCAGCCAGGACGGCACATCTTGCCTGTAGTGACGTCACAATTCCTGCCTTTGATATGGAAATACTCTGCTGTTCCATAGCTTCATGAATACTTGTTCTGTCTTGGTCATTCATCTGTTCAACAACGAAGGAAGTCAATCTTAAACCAGAGCTCCCGGTATGATTTTTTCTTATTTCTCAATGAAAACATATGCTGTGACCCCTAATTAGAACTGTCTCTGTTCTAATGAATGGTCACAACGACAGTTCTAATGAAGGGTCACTATGTATTTTTATGTGGAAAGGTAAGGACAATTATCCCTAAATTATCCTTGTTACCCCTTCTTATCAGGAGCTCTGTATAATAAACTCAGTCATACATAGGTTAAAACAGGAATTCTAATGTGAATATAACTTGACAACTGATTGGATAATGTCAAAAATTTGCACCAATATATTGAAACCGTGGACATTATACATACAGTAAACCAAATGAGGTTGAATTTGTAACTGTAATCGGCCCTAGGCATTAAGGGTTAAAATATTAATTGTCCTACCTTATCGAACTCATCAATCAAACACACTCCCTTATCTGCCAAAACCAATGCCCCTGCTTCTAACGTCCACTCCTTTGACACTGGGTTCCTCTGAACATAGGCTGTCAACCCCACAGCTGAGGCTCCCTGCCCTGTAGTATACACAACTCTAGGTGCCGTCTTCTCAATGTACTTTAAGAATTGAGACTTGGCTGTGCCAGGGTCCCCACACACAAGGACATTTATGTCACCCCTGACCTTGTGTTTTCCGCCGGGATTTTTGGGTTCCCCACCAAATACAGCAAGGGCTAGTGCCCTCTTTATTTCCTCATGCCCATAGATAGATGGAGCAATGCTTGCAAAAATCTGTAACAGAAAAAAATATCATACTGTTATGACCTTTAATATTCGGACAGACTGGTCTAGGCAAACATTGTAGACCCAGATCAAACTGCTCCTCAAGAAGCAGTTTGATCAGGGTCTACAACGTTTGCCATTCACTAAGCATCATTTGGATGCATTAACGTGTAAAATCCACTTCCTATGAATTATGAAACAAGTATTGTCCAACTTTTGGGTGTCCGAAATTTTAAGGTCATTACAGTAATTAACAAGAATTCCATGAAAGATGGTGTCTATCCGGTCTGCACACCTGACATCACAAAACATAACTAAACTCGAAAAAGCAACAAAAGTTTATGCCACAAACCTGTTCTTACAACCAAATAATTGCAGTACCTTTTCTCCTATTCTTTCGTCTTTTGAGAGCTGCACTATTGCCTTGATATCTTCGTCCGTCAGACTGCTCACGGCCAGTTTGTCATCTTTCTTTGTGATGTAGTTAGCCTGTATCACTGTGGCAAACACCGGAAAACCATTGGCTGTGTTCAGAGACCCATCGTAGTTGTTGTGATATACCCCCGTCATTTCCTATTATGAAAACAGTATATTGGTAGGCTTTGAAATAGTAAATTAATACAGAGGATTACAGTGAATGGATAAGTCTCAAAAGGCAAGAACTTCTGGATGGGAAGTTTATTCTCTTTTCTCAGGACCTTTGTACAAAATGAGACTTCCCATCAAATTGTTTGAAGTTATCTAAGAGCCGTGTGCAGAGAGCAAAGTTTGATTTTTTTTTTCATCATGTGAAGTCCAAATTAAAAGAAAGACAATATATTTCTAAGTCAGATAAGCTCCCTTGGGGTTGTATTAATTCACCTTAAAATGCTCCATCTATCTGAAAAGGAAACTCAAGTTGATGTACACATCTATGTTTTCCATGAAAACATTTGCTATGTACACCTCTCTGTTTTCCATTAAAACATTTGCTACTCCCCGTTTACTCCATCGATGACGAAGTCCTTCCAAACTGGTGTATACATTTGAAGGAAAGAATTTGCTCCTATGAGAGCAAATTCCTTTCCTTCAGAGTTGACCGCTATTTAGAAGGGAGGCAAAGTTGCACTCCCTGAAAGTGTACCCATTTACCTTATATTATATAAGGTAAATGGGTACACTTTCAGGGAGTGCAAATATTACAGAGCTCTGTAAGTGTGGCATTATGCTGGCCTGGTCATCAGATTACTAAAGAAAGCGTCATTGACATGAGAGTTTACCCCACCCCCCAGGTGAGACACAGAGTCTCTGTCCACAGTACATGCTGCCATGGCAACCAACTAGTATTCCATGGTCAGTCTAAGATGTCTGTGTTCAAGTGTATGTCCGGCCTTACAGCTGCCACAAAGACTATGTGTGACAACCAAGATTACAGACAATGGTTACTCTGGTTTACTGCATCATGTCGTCAGCTTTTCAATTGATCATCATTTGACTGGCCACTCAATGTCAGTGCTCCAGAAAAGATGGGGTGATGGGGACAATTCAGGAATATCTGTCCATATTTCCAACTAAAAACGTATGTTGTGGAACCTCATTAGAACCGTCTCAGTGAATGAAGGGTCACAATTTAAGGCCAAGACAAGTTTTTTCTATGTTTAGCATCCACCCTTCTCTTCAAAACCTAACTACCTATCAGGAAAACAAAAACAATAATAGCATAGCTCCAGATAAGAAGGGGTAACAAGGATAATTCAAAGATAATTTTCTTATTTCTCATCAAAAATGTATGTTATGACCCCTCATTAGATTAGAACAGTCTTAGCAAGACGGTTCCAATAAGGGGTCCCTCATTAGAGCCATCTCAGCGAGACGGTTCTAACAAAGGGTCACAATGTACGTTTAAATGGAAAAATAGGGAAAATTATTGTTAAATTACCCCTATCCAGAGCACTGTAATAAATTACTCACAATTTCATCTCCGGGTTTACAATTATCAACAAGATCGTCAAGAAGAATAGCGTCTTTGGACCTCGGTAACCTGCCAGCAGGAACCTTGCCCGGACTTTCCTGGAGAGTGATTCTCTGGTAGTTCTTGTATAATGTCTGAAAAAGGTACAGTCTGTGTTTTAAACTAATTATTTAACTCAGGACCACTGAAAAGCATCTGAGCCTAATCACAAAGGCAAGTTTACCTATTAAACAAATTTTGCCGACATCGAAGACTTCCTAAGAATAATAACAATCAGTACCAGCCCAAAGCTGATTTGTTCATAGCATGAAGAATTTTCTTCCACCAATATCATTTTCCCTAGAAATTAAAACCAAAAACTATTTCTGTGATATAATCAGCAGACTTCTGAGCTCTAACAAATTTTGCAGATGTTTTTTTTTCAAACAGCATTTGAGAAGATACACTGGTTTTATGACGTCTCCTGAAAACTGACTTAGTTTCCTTAAAGGATAAGATCTCCTGCAGACATAGGCAATTACTTAGGGTATGTGCACTTTACAAAATTAAAATTCCCCTTCTATTTTCTGACATGTATCAATTTCATTTTCCTTCTAAATTCGATATTTTTTTCCATTAGAGTCTCGAAATCATGACGCAGATTGGCCACTGTGTCAAATGAATGTTTTGATAACCATCAACCAATATCTTTATTACCCCTTATTCTGTTATTCATCATCAAAAGCTACCCTGTTACCCTTATCTGTATCGCAGAACAGTCAAATGTAGACTCTAACCTGTTCCATGTTGATTTCAAACGGTCCCGTTGACTGACATTCTGGACAGGAACCTGGTTTCACCTCCTGAGTTTGTGACTGATAGAATGGCCCCAGAATATAGTTACATTTGTTGCAGTCATATTTAATGACGTTCAGCTGCGGCAAGACCCCAGTGCAGCTTGTGACAACTCCGCTGGTGCGAATCAGCTGATTCAGGTGTAACTGTCTGTAACATACAATAATCTTGAAAATTACACTAAAGCTTTTTTATCATGCAACTCACTACTATGTATAACCTACTCATATCATGGCTCTCAATAGTGGTAAACATTAATATGAATTACCTTATTCAGTTGTTGTTTAGTCAAATGTGGTGATTGTGGTCTTGTGTTAAAGCTTATTATATCTCCTGATCTATTAAAACTCCAACATTTCATTTCTCACAGCACTGGAGCAATACAGATGCAGAATTCTTGAAGTCAAACCTCATTTACAGCATCCTTTAATACTGTGAATGGAGTGGATATACACTGCCTGTTTTTCCAAGGCTGAGAACTTTCATGGTTTATTATTAGCTTCCTTGTAAAAGCAGCCCACATTCTAAAGAGATCTCTTTAAAAGTGAACTTGCTACCCCTTGAGCAAATTCTTGCCTTCACAAGTTACCTATTCAGAAGAGAGGAAAATGACAAGGATTCCATGGAATGTGCCAGCTCGCCTGTCGGGACATAATCACAAAACAGAGCTAAACCAGAAAACTTGATGCAAAAATAACGCTGCTGCGGCTGCCGACATGGGACAAGTAACACCTGTTTCCCTTCTGCTACTTGCAGGCAAGACAAAAATTTAATGACAAGAGTTGCTTCTCCTGGCTTCCCCTGGCAGTGTACAAATTCACCTGAATTAATAGTCCCCCTGCAAGTATATATGTTCACCTGACTTAATATTTCCCCATTTTTGCCCAGTGAAATGGTTTCTTATGAAAAGGATCAGTCCATTTGTCAATTAAGGGGTGTCTGGTTTAGTTTATTTTTATGGTTTTTATTTTAAGGAGAAATACCCATTCATCTTATGCAAATAGTGTAGACCTTAACCAGATGACCCATTTGGTGATGTATAATCTCTGAGCACTAGATAAGAGGGGTTTTTGATGATAATTGAGGGATAATTTTCTTTATTTCTCATTGAAACCATATGTTGTGACCCCTAATCTGAACCGTCTCGACGAGACGGTTCAGATGAGAGGTCACAACATATGTTTTTATCCAGAATTGACAAAAATTATCCCTAATTATCACCAAATACTCCCTCTTATCTAGGGATCTGAATCTGGGTCTGCACTATCTGCCTATGTCCTATTTACAGCATGCAGGGCGTCAACTCAAAATTTTGAAAAATATATAGAAATATAGGACATTTTAGAGCAAAAATATAGGACAAATATAGGACATAACAGATGGCCTCCACCATCCCTATAGCCATCTCCTTACCACCTTTTCATTGTTTACTCTCAATACAGCTATTGTGTTAAAACATTAAATGAAAATACATGAATGAAAGTAACAATAGGCAGAATTAAAACAGAATCGTAGGAAGATGATTTGGCAATAGGAAGTCTAAATGAAGCTTGAACAGCTCTTTATCAGAATTGCCTGTTGCAGATAAAATATTCTTATGGACTTCAAATAAAAAAGTGCTTGTTACAAGGTATCTGCCTGAATATGAAAAAAAATCTGCTCCTGCTGGCTCATTTGTTTCAGAAGGCATTTATACTAAGCTTATATAAATATCAATTAAAATAACTTGCTCCCACAGTTTGTAGCAAATTTTCTGACAAGATTTATGGAAGTTTTTGCTGAATGTTAAGTGAAAGGACCCATCAGCTCTATAGAACCATCTAAGTGTATGTTATCATTTTTCAATTCTAATCAACTTAACATTAAATAGTAAAACGTCCCTCTCTTCAATGGAAATATGGCAAAAATCAGCTGATCTTTGATCATAATTAATGTTAATGGCTACTATGTTGGTGATTTGTAACTAGGCTTTCCAGTCTGTTTGGAGGATTCAGAGGTGCTGCCTTGACTAGATTTAAGACCTGAAGTTCCAGACACTTTGCTCTGTTCTAAAATTTGGAAGATGATCCAGTCTCACTTGATTTGGAGGTGCTTGGTAGCTCACTTGTTTTAAGTTTCTTGGCACTTTTAGTTTCTATACTTTTGTCTAGTAACTTTCTCTTTCTTTCTTCCACTGTTTTACGTTCCTTTCTTAGTCCTTGCAATTTTTCAGAATATTCTTCTGTCCTTCTGGTTTCTGTCTCTATCAGCATCTGTTCCATTTGAATGAACTTGAACAGCTGTTCTCATTTTCTCATTGCATTTTTTCAGCAAGCCATATGCTGAATTCAAAGACTCATTTTTAATGACTGATTCTATCAGTCATTCAATGCTGTCACAAGCGTATTTTGGAAAGTGGCTTTCACAGCTGTGTTCTTCCGCTCACAAATGAAGTGATCGTAAGGTCATTTCGCTAAAAAAACTGGAATTGAAAATAAGTTTTGTACGAAGTTAAATGAGAACTTATATAACGTATTCTTGTACAAGTATAATTATTTAAGTAGTTTCGTAAAATAAGAAGTATCCAACTAATGACATCAGCGGTCAAAATATACAACGAATACAAACTGAATATTAAAAATCAATCCGCCAATTACCGTATTAGCCTCTTCTTCAAGCGCCCCTCATACTTTATCAAGTAAATAAATCAGCTGCCGCTGAAAAAAATTGTTTTACAGTTGTAAACTTGCCTAAAACAGTATTCCGAGCACGTCAATCATTGCAGAGAATGTAATGTTGAAGAAATTCTGTAGGTTTATCCATTTATCTCGCAAGTGTTATGCTGGACATCATACGGTAATTGTGTGTTTATCGGTGGCTATTTATAAAATTGCCATATTGTAAACATTGGAGTGGACTTCCTCGAAGTCCATAGGTCATGCGAAATACCGCAAACACTGAGCGCTTTAAAGTCAGTGAAAAGCAATAATCGTTGTCAGAATTCATATTACTTGTGTACAAGAGATAGAATTTTTGCAGTTGCATGAGGTGATTTGCACTAAATGGCTTATTTACATTAATGGCGCTGGACCATTAACAACAGGACTGAAGTTTGAAATTATTTTGAGCCGATGTAGCATGACTTTATTCTGATAGAATCTGTCATTTCAGGCCATTGGCCCTTTGATTTTCTTTGGCTTCAAGACATGATTCTTTCTCAAGTACTGAACTTTTCTGGGACATTAGTTCATCTCTTTATTTCTCCATTTCTTATCTTCAGCTTTTTTCCTTTCTTTCTCTTTTCTCAACTCTTCCTCTTTTTGCTTTCTTAACTCCAATCATTTCATGTATTATGAATGTGAATTTCTTGCAGCTAACAGACCTTTCTTGTTGAAAGAAAGTTTTTCAGGCCTACAAAGTTCTGGATCAGAGAATTTCACTGTATCTTTAACTACTCTTAAACCATTTATGGTTGTCTTAGACAGAGATGCTCTGTCTGCAGTAACAACAGATGTATTCTCTGATTTGCTCTTTCCACATCTGCATTACCATGTGGCAAAACCAGAGCATTCTTGAACACTTTACTCGAGTTGGTACTTTGGCTTACCATCACTCTGATGTTGACAACATCTCTCCAATAATGGTCTACATGTCTCTCACAGTTCATCATCCATACATAAGACTTTCCATTCATCATTAACCCTTGCAACCTCTGTATCTTGCAGATTAAAGTTCTTTGCTTCATATCCTATGTCATGTGGGCAAGAACTTTTCACTTCCTGAGCATTTAGGCAACCAAGACTTTCAAGCAGTTTGTTCTCTAGTGGCAACTTCCACAGGTATGTCACAATGAAACTAAAGAAGGCTCTCATTCCCATCTGCATCTCTATCCAGCCTCTTGAGCTCTTTCCTTGTAGTATCTCCAATAGTTATCATCTGATAGCTGATTTGACCAAAAGACATCCACATGTAACAGCTCAACACAAAGGCTTTCCTTTTCCATTTCCTTTTTCCAGAACAATATTCTCACAATACTACACATCTCATCATACAGTTGATGATTTTGAGGCTCCTTACTCTGGAATGATGTCAGGAAGTCCTCAAAGATCCTGACAGAACAATAATTCTCTAATTTTCCATCTTCCAACAGTCTGTTATTACAGTTTCACTGTAATTATCATTTTCTTTTTTATGATCTCATGAATATATAGGACATTCTATAGCTATATAGGACACCTAGTCATATATAAGACAATATAGGACAGCCATCAAAATATAGGACAAATATAGGATATAGGACAAAAGTTGACGCCCTGAGCATGCTAGGCTTTAATGAGTTAATCTTCAGCAACAATTAAGCTTACCTGAGAGATCTCAGTTCTTCAATAAGTGGCAGTTCAGCGACACGTACATGTATCTCCTTCACAATTCTCTCATAATTCGGATACATGCTCAACACCACTTCCTTGGCAGCCTATATGTAACAAAAGAGCATTCTGCATCACGACACTTAGCGACTATACATCTTATATAAAACAGACAATAACAATACATGTATATATTCAGTACAGTTTCGGTGTTTTTTCCAAATATCTGCACGAGGCGGTAGAGCTATGTTATCTGCCCACTACACATTTTACAATATGAACAGAAGTTTGAATCTAAGGATGTGAAATTTATGCAAACACAACTTCTGCATTCAGTTTTATTTGAACCCCGTTGTTAGACGCTTAGTATGAAATGATCCCCCGAGACAAAACTGACTTGTTCTGATGTCAGAGAATTCTGGGGAACTTTTTCTATTTTCTCTAGAAACTGCATGCTATGATCACTCATTAAAACAACCTTACCAAAAACCTACTTTATGGGCATGAATCGAAATTTTCATCAATACTCCGTCTCAATCTTAGCTATAACTTGGCAAAACACCTGCTTTTGCTTTTAATGTCCAAAAGAGTTGTTCAGAAAGCTAATAAACTGAAACTGCTCCCAAAAAGTCTGTGCTTTTAAAAAAGTGCCTAAAATGAAAACAGTTGAATATTCAAACAGTGCAGAGCCAGACGAGGTGGCTCACACCTCATCTTGATCTATACTGTTTGCCCTAAAGTCTCTGAATTCTCAATTTGATATATGACACACACAACTTTGTATTATCTTTTGCGGACGTAAATTTTGTCGTCTGCTACTGCAGACATAAGTTTTGCCGTCTGCTATTTGGCCCTGTAACAGTTAAAACCATACCTCATCAAAGTTCTGCAACATTTCTGTGGGAGCCTCAGGGAGGAAGTAGGCAAGAACTTGTTCTACAGATGCCAGCATGTTGTAGTCAATTACCAGGCTTTCTCTGTTGGCTAGAAAAATTAACATAACAGAAAGCCAGAGTAAGTAATTGGTAGTGTACACACAATCATTTCAGTATGTTGCACACCATTTTTATAGAAACACACCCTGCACACTTTCTCTTACTAACATCTAAAGCTAAAAGGTATAAGTAATTTCTCAAGTATGTAATACCATTTTTCAGACAGTATTCTTCACTGACACACAGTTGTTGTCTGTGCATCTACCTATGTGGGCCTTTCAGCCACTAGCATACACACAGAGAAGATCTTACACAAGTGGTAATTTCATATGAATTTTATGAAACAAGCCTTTGGCAAGTTCCATAAATTTTATATGAAATGATCAGGAGTGTAAGATTCTGTTTATCACACTGTTTATCCCTTTAAAATGGGACTTTAATACTCCAAAGTGTTATTACATGTGGTCATACAATTTTTACAACACTTTATCAACTGCTTAACAACATCGTCATATGATAATATACAATTATTGACCTTTGTTGAGGTGAATATGCAGTTTTATTGCCCTGCAAACAACATATTGACTGACACCAAGCGGAGGTTAATATGTAATGTTTGCATGTCAATAAAACAGCATATTCGCCGAAATAAAGGTCAATAATTGTTTTATTATATGATAATTCTAAATACAGTTTCCTTCGATATTTATAATGGTAGTACATGGCATAATCTTAAGATGTTAGGCCATTAACATTAAGGTACATCAGACGTTACGTCACGAAATAAAATGTCAGCGTAAAAGTAATATTCACTGTGGCCGGTGAATATCGCAAAATACTGACAGTCACGTGACATCAAATCAGCCAATGAAATAGTGTGTTACATCTTGGTCATATAACAAAAGAATATATTCTTTTCAGACGAGCCCAACTTTGAGCACAAGAATTCCGCGGAATGCGGCGTCTCGCCTGCTGGCGCCTTGTCACGAAACAGAGCTAAATCAGCAAAGATGTATGAATGAAACAAGTTTCTTGGCTCTAGCCCTTACGGTTTCTGAGAAACAGACCTAAACGCCAAAAAATTGCAAAGTCAGCCAACCGTAAAATGTTGGTAAAGACTCAATATCGACAATGACTTTGAGTTCTTCTCTTCCAGATGAATGCATGGCCCAAGTTCCATGGCTCTAGCCCTTATAGTTTCTGAGTAACAGACCTAAACGCGAAAACTTGACAAAAAATTGCGAAGTCAGTCAACCGTAAAATCTAGGTCAAGACTCAATACAGATGATGGCTTTGAGAGTTACTCTTTCAGATGTATGCATGGCCCTAGTTTCATGGCTCTAGCCCTTATAGTTTCTGAGAAAATGACCTAAACGCAAAAACTCGACAAAAAATTACGAAGTCAGTCAACCGTAAAATCTAGGTCAAGACTCAACATTGATAACAGCTTTCAGCTGTACTCTTCCAGATGTATGCATGACCCAAGTTTCACGGCTCTAGCCCTTATAGTTTCTGAGAAAATGACCTAAACGCAAAAACTCGACAAAAATTGCGAAGTCAGTCAACCGTAAAATCTAGGTCAAGACTCAACATTGATGACGGCTTTCAGCTGTACTCTTCCCGATGTATGCATGACTCAAGTTTCATGGCTCTAGCCCATGTAGTTTCTGAGAAAATGACCTAAACGCAAAAACTCGACAAAAAATTGCAAAGTCAGTCAACCGTAAAATCTAGGTCAAGACTCAACATTGATGACGGCTTTCAGCTGTACTCTTCCAGATGTATGCATGACTCAAGTTTCATGGCTCTAGCCCATGTAGTTTCTGAGAAAATGACCTAAACGCAAAAACTCGACTAAAAATTGCTAAGTCAGTCAACCGTAAAATCTAGGTCAAGACTCAACATTGATGATGGCTTTCAGATGTACTCTTCCAGATGTATGCATGATTCAAGTTTCATGGCTCTAGCCCTTACAGTTTCTGAGAAAATGACCTAAACGCAAAAACTCGACAAAAGTTTACGCCGCCGACGCCACCGGAAACGCAATACATATGTCTCGCCTCTGCTTTGCAGGCGAGACAAAAAACAAATGAACATAACAAACCTTCGACCATCTGCCTAATCTTCTCTCTATAAACATTATGGCCTTTTGAGTCTACAAATGTCCTCAGGAAGTTCTTAAATCTGTTTTTAATCTCAGTTTTCGGCCCCAACATGGCAACCCATTCTCTTACAGAATGTCCTTTCATGTCCTCTAAGTTCTCAATACTCTCTATCATCTGGAAACAGAACAGAACCCTAGACATTGCTCCTAATAGGAAGGGGTAACGGGGATAACTTAGTGAGTGTTGGGATAAGTTATCCCCCAGACACATTGGCTGGACAAAAGCTCTAACCTACATAGCCATTATCCTTGCATACAAAGAAGCCAAAGCTAACTTTGGTTAACTTTGCTTGTATGTCCTAGAAATTTCGGTCCCGGTTCAATTTTTTTCTTTTGAGCTTTAAATAAGAAGAAAGCTTCAGACAGAATAAACTCCATATACACAGTCTGCCGTCTCCTTAGAGAAACTGCCTCAGTGAGGCAGATCTATTAAGGGTTCACAACATATGAGTCGCAACAGACACCACCAACATAGTGGCATGTGGGCCCAGCAAAGACTCAGATCAGCCTGGGTATCAAATCTCAATATATATGATCTCAAACTCAAAATAAAGCACACTGATTGGCTGCCTCCGAGCACATGCTCGGAAGCAGCCAATCAGTGTGCTTTATTTTGAGTTTGAGAATGTACTCAAGTTTTATAACCTCAGGACCAGCCTGTGCACTTAAAGGGTAGCCGCGGGTCTAAGCTAGCTCTTTGCTGGGCGCACATGCCACCTTGTTGGTTTTGTCATGTCGCAGCTCTTACGCAGTGTTTTTCAGACTGCCCCCAAGTCTGCACTATTTGTTCAGACCTGTCTCATGATTCAGAAATTTTACAGAACTGTACCTCTTCGTCCTCCATTTCTCCTTCTGCTGCTCTTTCTGCCATTCGTCTCTTTCTCGGTCGTTCTTCATCTTCATCATCAGACTCATCTGTAAATAAACCATAAATCTATTGTATTCCAAATACTGTATTTACATGGGTTTGATGTTATAAAACTTGAGAATAATCTCGAACTCAAAAATAAAGCACACGGATTGGCTGCTTCCGAGCATGTGCTCGGAAGCAGCCAATCAATGTGCTTTATTTTGGGTCTGAGGTTATACTCAAGTTTTATTACCTCGAACCCTGGTTATAGGACAGGCTCTCCACCATTCCCCCTCCAAAAATGATCCCAAATACAGTCAAGTCTCAATATCTTGAACACTGATATCTCAAAGTACCCTCTTATATCAAAGAATATAGTTTGGACACATATCCTATTTTTATTTTCATTTCAACTCCTTTTATCTCCAACTACCGATATCTCCAATTTACTTTGGGGTATCAGTAGTTTGCGATGAACTTCGACTTTTCAGATATTGAGAGTTGACTGTATCTAAACCCACCCGATCTCAGCTGGAAACTGATGTTTAGGTAATACATGTACTTTCTTTTTAGACTTTAAACTCACTTCCGTAAAAATTCTAAATATTGGGACACCAAAAATAAGTACCATAATTGTCCTAAAATTGGAACAGTTTGGTTTTACAGAGCAGTAGTGTGTCCAAAACATGCAAATGGGATGGCAAATAGTGTAAACCCTGATCAGACTGCTCCTCAAGGAGCAGTCTGATCTGGATTTGCACTGTTTGCTCAGACCTAACTGTCCCAATATATAGAGTTTTTACGGTAATTGGATAGTTTTGTCCTTCTAAAGACCTGATGCCATTACATTTGTAACTAAAACACCAATTTACCATACATCAATCCTCTTCTCATTCGACCAGCTATTCTTCCTTCATCTCTTTCCCTCTGGCGTATTTCTCTTTCTGCCGCTTGTCGAGCTGTCTCGGAGATGTCAGAGAAGTCTGCCTCATCATCAAGATTTTCTTGGTCATAAACATCCAGTTCAGGGATGATTCGATAATCTCTATTAAAAGAATACAAGAAAATAAATACCTTGTTCCTCCTAATACATGTCCCCTGCCTCTTTCACCAAAATATTTTTATATGAACTTGCATGAATTCCTGTTTGCTTCTCTGGATGAGGTCCCCTCCCTTCCTAAAATGCAACGACACCAGGCTAATACGTATGTGAAACAACAAGATGATATCACTCATCTGCATTTTTTGACATTATGCATTAAGTCTAAAAGGACTCCATGAAACAGTCAAATCGATCTGACACCAAGCAGGTCAAAATCCACTCAGCAGTTTCTGAGACATTGTTAAGTTTTTCACTATTGTTAGTAATAGCAGATGCTGCCATCTTGGATCCTCTTGAGATGGTTTTAATGGGGGATCAACATACACTTTAGCACAGAAATTGAAAAAAAAACTCTTATTATCCTGTAAACCCCCACCTTTTCTGCAGCACAGAGGTAAGTATGATCCAAAAATATGTCAGCCAGACTCTCACCTTTGAATGATAATTCAAACTAGGAAGAAAAGTTTGCTTATACAGCAAAGATAAATGATCTATACAGAGCTCTAGATAAGAGGGAGTATTTGGTGATAATTAGGGATAATTTTTGTTAATTCTGCATAAAAACATATGTTGTGACCCCTCATCTGAACGGTCTCGACGAGACGGTTCAGATGAGGGGTCACAACATATGGTTTCGATGAGAAATAAGAAAAATTATCCTCAATTATCATCAAATACTCCCTCTTATCTAGAGCTCTGATCTATAGCATCAGTCATGAAAATAGTTGAATTTGCAAACAGTGTAAATCCAGATTCATCATGAGCCACCTCATCTGGATCTACTCTCTTTGCCTGAATGCCTCCCTATTCTATGAACTGTCAATATGATATAGCTTGAACAAAATGCTTTTTGAAATTTTGTCATCTGCTTTAAGGCACTTTAATGGCTAAAATCATACAGGTCTACTCCTGATTTGTTAATCAACTTGCCTCTCTAAATTATCCCCGAATAGCTCCTCTCCCTCCCCTTCTTCTTCGAGCTGGCCATCACCCAGAAGCTCTGATTCATCTTCAAATGGAGGCAGGTCACGACCCGGGCTTGATGTGACTGGATCCCTACTTCTTTGGCTTCTTGGTGGCCTGGAGGGACTTGTGGCAGTGGAAAAAGGGTCTGAGGAGGTTTCATCCTAAAAACAAAGTAAGCCATGTCACACAAAATGGCAGCTTAGCAAAGTGCTCCAGATAAGAAGGGGTGACAGTGATAACTTAGGAATAATTTCTACCAATAAACATACTTAAGTACAAAAGTTCTGCACGGATGTTAGATTTACATCCGTGAAGAACTTTTGTCCTTTAAAGTATATATTGTGACCCATCATCAGAACCCTCTCACTGAGACAGTTCTCATGAGGGTCACAACATATGTTTTCATTGAGAAATATGAAAAATTATCTCTGAATTATCCTCAATGCCTCTTCTAAACTGGTGCTCTGATAGCATATTTGCAAAGACATGACTTCAAACCAGCCTGTGCAGGTGATTTTCTCTGTGTTCATAGGGGTCGAAAACTGGCCCCATTCCCAAACAGAATTTCTTTAAAATCATGCTGAATTCCCAAATTTTGCAACTTATACCTGGAATTTTCATTCCCAAATGACCAAATATTTTCCCAATTTTAGAAAAAAGGCCCCATTCCCAAGATACCTGGATACAGCCCTGCTGTGAATCCTTGAACTTTATCATTATGCCTTTATTTCTAGCCTGTAGATTCTTTAGTGTCCATACTTCAGGGCCTGAATTATTCAATTATTAACTGGAGCTCTTTGGTTCTCACACACACACTGACTGCCAAACTCCCTTTATATAAATTAGTGTCAGAATGGTCAAACGTTAATGGTGCGGATTTCTCTTAGCCTATATATTTTGTTGCGTAGATACCGATCAGAACCTATGTTTAAGGGTCGCGGCCCATAGGTGCCTGATGGCCTCCGCCGAGACGGACTTAATTTTATTTCCGTTATAAGGGGTGCCGGACAGTGTGGGCCCTGATCGGACGCGAGTGCTGCAGCGTCCGGTCTGGGCCTAAACTGTTGCTTTGTTAAAAGGTTCCGTTTTCTGTGATGCTACTAGGGCACTGATGGGTTGAGAATATTTTGGATCGTACTTTACTTACAAGCGTAGGTGCATACCTGGTTAGTATCTGACCTGTCACATGTACAGAATATATGTCTAGTTTGATGAAACAACTGATAGATACAACACCACTTTTTATTCAGTCATGTGATTTTTACTTTCAGTTCTTTTACTCGATTATAAGACGCACACGGCCCTCAAAGCAATCCATAAGGTCTAGTTTCCTTGTATAAGACGTATCTGGATGTTTGCGATTGCCTTGTTTTGTAAGGAAACTCTAGTTTTAAAAGAGTTCACAAGAGCCGTTTGGGTGTTTGGAGTCAATTGGGGCAAACCCCGTCTTACATTCGAATTATTATGAATATTTTTGTGAAAATGGCACTGAGGCCATAGTTCCTGAATAGTCTGGTTTCTATGTATTCTGGTCGACTAATGCCCATAATGACTGGGTCACAGATCTCTAGATACCAATGTCCATAATGACTGGGTCACAGAACTTGAGATACCAATGCCCATAATGACTGGGTCACAGAACTCTAGATAAGGTGGGGTGGTTTTTGTTTCTTCTAAATGGAAATATATGTTGTGGCCCCACATCGGAGGGGCGCTTCTAATGAGGAGTCACAATGCATGTTTTGCTGTGTAAAAGTGGAATGTTATCCCAATTACCCCCTCTTATCTTCAGGACTGGGGGATTACTGATAGCCGTGATCATAACTTATGATAGTAACACATTTCTGATTATCTGCTGATATTTTTTCTCCTTGTTCAGATCTCGACTTACCATGTTTAGAATTGATAAATCCGAGTGACTGTACTATTATTTGAAATACCACAAAGTCCAACACAATTTACTACCGTAGATGTGAATGAAATGACTCTGGGACGCTTCATTCACGTAATTCTCGTGCACAACCAAAGTTGTAGTAAAGATAGTACATAGACACTGGCGGAGTTAGTTAGGAATAAGCGGGGTATGTTTGATAGAGCTGCATCGAGGTTGAGGGTGCCTTTTCGCATTTACGAGTACGGATCGCCTTCCGATCATTATTTTTTTTTTTTTTTTTTTTTTTTTTTTTTGCATGTGTAGTTTTGCTTCTTTTTCACGAAAAAAAATCGATAAATTTAAGTGAGACTCCCATAGAAAGTTTTTCCAAGCAAACAGAAGTGAGGACTTTGCGCACTTTGGTACTGTTTCGGTGTTAGACTCTCGTGCTGGCAGTTCATGAATAGTGGGCAGCCCCTCCCCGCTCGAAGTAGCTCTGTCTATCATTACTAACCCGGCGGGCACATGACGTCGGGGTGGCGTCCTACTGACGTCGATGCGGCGTCATTACATCGCATCGACGTCAGTGCGACGTCATTTCGGCCTCGTGTGCCTGCTGAGTTTCATCTTTACAGTAGCATTTTAATATATACACCTAGGAATTGAACACGTTTTTCTAAATCAGACTGACGTTTCGTATTAAGGAGTCTTACGGCGTGTGCAACGGCCAATACTCGGATCAGCCTGTGAATGTCTCCAGTCATACTAGGTATTTGATTCCGCCTATAAGGTTTAACATGTGTATCTGTTCATACGATAGCGCATGCTGGCCTGGTGTTTGCCGTGCACCCAAGGTTTGGGGTCCCTTCTCATGCAATGCGCTCATATTACTACTCTGAATTGTTATACTATTACCCATTTTCATCCAATGTTTTTTCATTTAAAAGTGCATTTAAGACTTCAGCTATTGCTACCGCTGTCGAGGGGCAGCAGTGGTAATGCTGACTTTACCTCAGAAATTTGTGCACATTTCAGTTGTGATTCCTGTTACCTTAGATAGGAAAATGAATAGATCTCTTACATCTTCACAGCTTATAATTGTATATGTCTTATATTTTCTTCTTTTTCTCTTCTTTTTCTCTTTCTTGCGAACCATTATCCTGTCTTTTACCGGATCACTATGTCCAGTCTCAATGATAGATCGACCGGCAGTCTCCAGACTATACTTCACTTCAACTGATATAACATGAATATTGACATCGGTGCTTGGAGGGTGTCGGTGGGTCTCTTCTACAGTAAGGCGTATGGAAGCTTTACAAGGAAATTAATAGGTAAGTTCATATTTACTTTTAGTTCTTTAACTTCACTTTGCAGTTTTACGAAATTTATCCTTACTCAGTCAGCAATATTTTTACTGGACAGCATTTACAATTTAGAATTTGCTCTTGTAGCGCTCTTATTGGTCATTACGTCAGGTGATGTTGAAATGAATCCTGGTCCAATGAATGAAACTAGCTCGGATCACTGTGTCTCTATTCTTCATTGTAATATAAGAAGTCTCCGTAACAAACTTGAGTATGTTTTAGATTGTTTTTGTGATTTTGATTTAATTTGTTTTACTGAAACACACTTAGATAATACTATTTTAAATGAAAACCTTTTTCTGGGTAACCAGTATGACTCTCCCTATAGAAAAGACCGAACAAATCACGGTGGTGGAATTATTGTATATCCGTCAACTGGTCTTATTCATAAAAGGAGATTTGATCTTGAGATTTTCTGGGACGAATGTATATGGCTGGAAGTCCGAATGAATCACCAAAATTACCTTATTGGAGTATTTTATATTCCGAAACCTTGTGACTTACAATTTTTTGACGCTTTTAATCTTAATATAGAGAAAGCAATAGAATCCAGTAAAAACCTTATAATTGTCGGTGATTTAAATGAAGATCTTTTAAATCCAAATTATCATAACTTAAGAAATGTACTAATGGAAAATTCTTTATGTAATATTATTTCTGAGCCTACGCGGGGTAGGGCACTTCTGGATCCTATAATAATCCCAGATGACTTAACGATTTTGCATTCTAGTGTACTGACTAATCCTGGTGAAATATCAGACCACTCCGCCACCTATGTTTATATACCCCATAGTTATTCGTTGTCACATACATATAAACGGACTGTTTGGCTTTACAAACGAGCTAATTTTGAAGAACTAAGACAAAAACTTCTAGATTTCGATTGGAGCTGTTTATATAATGGTACTTTAGACGAGTCATGTTTGTTATTTACGTCAGTTTTTCTGGATCTTGTGAAGTCATCTATTCCAAATAAGGAGGTGATTATCAGACCCTCAGACAAGCCGTGGTATGACTCAGAAATTAGGAAATTTTCTAGGTTACGAAATCGCATAAAATCCAAAGCTATCAAATTTTCTAAGGAATCTGATTGGACAAAATATAAACACCTTCGTAATAAAGTTAACAATTTGAAAAAACATGCTAAGGAGGCATTTTACAATAGTCTTGAAATATCACTTATGGATTCTTACTGTAATAATAAAAAAGATTTTTGGAAGATTGTTCGCTATTTTGTGAAAAATAACAATACTGTGTCGACCATACCACCTTTGTGCACTACTACTATGTCTGGGGAAACTATTATCCACAGTTCTGATGTCGAGAAAGCTAATTGCTTAAATTCTTATTTTAGTTCAATTTCATCCTTAAATGATTCTAACGCAGCACTTCCACTATTTTATGAAAAAACAGATAGGGTCTTGGAAGACCTTGTAATTTCTGAAAATGAAATTAAAGATGTTCTTGATATTTCTAATGTTAATAAGGCTTCAGGGCCTGATTTGATAAGTTATAAAATGCTTAAAGCAGTATCATTTGAAGTATCAAAACCTCTGGCTATTATTATGAACCGTTCCCTCTCAGAAGGCAAGTTCCCCGAAGAATGGAAACGGTCGTTAATTATGCCACTTTATAAAAAGGGTGATAAAACATCCCCTATTAATTATAGACCGATATCTCTTCTTAGTAATGTTGGTAAATCAATGGAAAGGGTAATGTTTAAACATTTATATAATCACCTACACAGTAATAATTTGATCTATAAATATCAGGCAGGATTCTTACCTGGGCACTCAACTACTTATCAGCTCCTTGATATACATTATCACATTTGTCAAGCATTTGAAAATAAACAGCACGCATGTATGGTCTTTTGCGACATTTCAAAAGCGTTTGATAGAGTGTGGCATCGTGGTTTACTTTTCAAATTGAGACAAAATGGTATTAAAGGCCAAGTTCTCAACTGGATAACTGACTATCTTTCATCTAGGAAGCAGCAAGTTCAAGTAAATTCAGCAACCTCGGAAGTCTCACTTATCTCCGCAGGCGTCCCTCAAGGCTCTGTTCTTGGGCCTCTTCTCTTTCTTGTTTATGTTAATGATATTTCTGAAAATCTTTTAAGCCTGACTAGACTTTTCGCAGACGACAGCTCTTTATTCTTTTCTGCCACTAATCTAGAAGATATTCAAGGTATTATCAATCATGATTTGAATGTTATTCTGTCCTGGGCCCTAACTTGGTTAGTAGATTTTAACCCGAACAAAACGGAGGCGATGCTCTTTTCTCTCAGGCCAGTTACACACTTACCCTCGTTAATGTTCAACAATACGTCTATAGAATTTGTTGACTCTCACAAACATCTCGGTGTTACTCTCTCCGATAATGGACAGTGGCATACTCATATAGAGAATATTTTGTCTTCCGCATATAAAATATTAGGTATTATGCGTAAACTGAAATATACATTTAGTAGAACTGCTCTGAATCAGATTTATATATCTTATATTAGACCCCTACTCGAATATTCGGCAATTGTATGGGATGGGTGTACTGTTCAAGATAAAGCAGCTTTAGAAAAATTACAAAATGAAGCTGCACGAATTGTTACTGGGCTAACAAGGTCAACTTCATTAAACAACTTATATAGAGAGTGTGGCTGGGTTTCATTATCTGAAAGACGTAAATTCCAAAAGTTGTGTTTCATGTATAAAAGTTATAACGGTCAAGTCCCAGGATACATATCGGACCTTGTTCCCCCCTTAGTAAGTGAAATTTCTAATTATCCATTACGTAACAGAACGAATCTTTCTTCAATAAGATCAAGAACTGAAATTTTTAATAAGTCATGTATACCTTCGTCAGTTCAATTATGGAACAATTTAAGTGATGATACCAAATATGCTCCGTCTTTTATGACATTTCGGAACCATCTTCGACATCAGATGTTTAATAATAGTAATGTTCCGGATTACTTTCTTAAAGGAAATAGAAAACTTTCGTTTTTGCATGCTAGATTACGTAATAATTGTAGTGACTTAAACGGAGTTCTTTATTTCAATCATTTGCGGACAGATAGAATTTGTGCTTGTGGAAATAATAATGAGTCTGCTCTACATTTCTTTTTAGAGTGTGAGAGATTTAACAACCAAAGAATACTTATGTTCAGAGAAACAAGGCCTTTTCATCCATTAAGTCTTAATTATTTGCTCTTTGGTAAACCTAACCTATCTAACGATGAAAATTTTCTTCTTTTTCAGGCTGTCCAAAGATATATTAAAAATACGAAAAGGTTTTCCTAAGCCAACCATACATAATGGTGTATGCGATGGTACGAAGACAGGATGGTGGTTCGCAACTCCTTCTTTCTTTCATTTATCTTTTCTTCATTCTATTCTTTTTCTCTCCTCCTTCCTTTTTGCTATCTTTGTTGTTCCACAAATCAATTGCTGTATAATATGTTTGTTTCTTGCCATGTATTGCTGTGTTTGATATTGTAGGGGGAGGGCTGTAACTAATGTTGTGAGAACTTGTAGCCCAACCCCATTGTATATAAAGGCAATAAAATAAGTTTAATCTAATCTTCAGGGCCTGACAAATCAAAATTTTATCCTCTTGTCCCGTAAATAACTTCAGGAAAAAGCAGGAATTTATTAGTTTTCTCTATATACTTATACACATTGCTGGGCAAGTAAGAACATTTTTTACTTGCCTAGCAAAAATTTTACCTTGTCACAGGCAGCCGGACAATGGATTTGTCAGGCCCTGAAAAGTTTAAATGCAAAAAGCAAAGACAGGCAGAGCTCTAGATAAGAGGGAGTATTTAGTGATAATTAGGGATAATTTTCCTTAATTCTGCTTAAAAAACATATGTTGTGACCCCTCATCTGAACTGTCTCGTCGAGACGGTTCAGATGAGGGGTCACAACATATGGTTTCAATTAGAAATAAGGAAAATTATCCCTTATTATCATCAAATACTTCCTCTTATCTAGAGCTCTGGACAGGGTTGCCACTCATCTTCCACTTCAAAGTTCCCAGACTTTTCCGAGCAAATTAATGGACAGCCGCTTGGTTCAACGCGTGAAGTTGTGAGCCGGAGTTGGCTTTTGATGGACACCGGTATAAAACTGAGTTTTCCAGTCTGATACTCAAAGTCTGTCTGAAGCTGCTGGAAAATTATTCATTAGTATGCAAGTCTAGTTTATCTAGAATGCTGAAGGCAAACATGCTGGTTGATGAAATGCTTGAGCAACCTTAAGATCAAGTGATTAGTCTGGATACCCTCTGAAGACCCCAAGGCAAATTCCATATCTTTGATAATTTTTTAACCCCAGTATTATTTATTATCCAATCCATGTTCCCAGCCCCTGTGGTTAACCAGTATACTAAGTGCACTTCCGCCAGTAACTGAAAACTGCCCTTCTTGAATCGAAGGTGCCGCAATAGCTCTTTCGGTAGCGTGGTTTACCTACAAACTGTAGACTGGCTACAGTAGGTTCAAACCTGATGTTGGCAAGTATGAATGGTTGGCTGTTCCCTTGGGGGTTGCGGTGGTTTCTGAAACAGGGTATTTCCCAGCCCCTATACAGCTGAGAACTACTTCCGGCTTTCTTCCACAACATAGTAACTTCTACCTACCGCTAGGGGCGCTGTATTATGGTAAACAATTTCATGAAAAAAAAAAAAAAATGAAGTAAACAATGCGAACCGGAAGTGCAGCTAAATTTCTTGTTTTGCATCATTTTTTTATGGATTTTCTGATTAAGAATATTTCATTTTTGGCGGGAATATCTGCAGGTGAAAGTCAGATAAAAAATTACGCTTGAATTCAGCGAGTCTGAAAATTTAACTTTTGTCATGATAAGTTCGTATGCATTCAAAGGTCACAGCCATGTGCAATTTTCAGTATTGAAAGCATTTCCTTAAGATTCTGAACAATTCAGGCTGGCGCAATGCAGCGCAGTGCACTTGTTTTCTGACTGTTTTGCAGCTGATTTTATGAATGGAAAGCGGGGTCACAACCTTGTAGTAACGTATATAGTCTGTTTCAAATGTAACACATGATGTTACTAACTGAATAATGCATGTAGAACCCCAAAAGACCAGAATTGAGTAAAACTGACTATAGGTTTGAGGCTGTAAATAAATCAGATTTCATTGAGGAAATCGCTTTGTTTTTATATAGTATTTTCATATTTTCTTTGTTTATACTGGTAACTAAGGGAACATATTTCTGATAACTGCTGTGAATAAGGGGATTTCTTTCTGTTCTTTCTTTCCATCTATACTGTCTCGGTCAACTTTGACCATGATGACAGGTTTCTGGTGTGGCGCATAAGTTGTCACAAAATTTATTTCTGTACGCCTGTGAATCATGGACCTTGACAGAGAGTTAGAGAAAAGAACGCAGGCCTTTGAGATGAGATGCTACCGAAGGTTACTGAACATTTCGTACAAGGACCATATAACCAATGAGGAGGTTCGCAGGAAGATCCAAGCAGCCACTGGAGAATACAGTCATTTGACCTATTCCGACGCACGTTTCAGTCGACCGTGCGCTACAGTCTAAATACACTGCCATTTTTTAATTTATTTGTGTCAGTAAATAAATAAAAGCCTCTTGTTTAAGGCACTTTGTTTGGGTTCACAAGCTATTTGAGGAAGACAGGCAAATCTGACGACAACCAGACGTTGTCTTTTATCCTATTTCGACGCACCTCCTTCTATTCCGGTAGATCTGTATATTTTTTACAATACATCGAAAGAACCACCGAGGGGCGACCCAAAAGTAAACTGCCGGATTATTACTAGCTCGATGAAAGATGATTTTATGCAAACAAATGTCTATTTGACATAATTGATTATTTAAAACATCTGACTATACTCACGGCTTCGCTGAAAAACTATTTCGGTGGTTCAGTGCCCGTAAGTACAATGTTTGATATTTTTATCCAGGATTCTATGATAAATGACAATTCAAAATAAAGCCTTATGGAGTTTTACTTACATATTCAAATTGCACAACGAGAAAGCAGCACTAATATGGATTTCAGAACTCAGAGACATTACCCAAATACACTGTCCGCCGGAATAGGCTAAATGAGCTAATAAATTAAAATTTCAATAATCCCAAGTAACCGATTTTATTTCATTTTGATATTAATCGGTTTAGATAGCTAATAAAATGAGCAATCGACAGACATATACTGTAAAACACTTATATTTGGCGGCAGCAAAATTTGGCGGTTTTTATAAATGGACCTTTTGGCGGTTTTTAATTTTGGCGGATTTGTGATTTCTGAAAAAAAAGTGATTACCTGTACTGCTGACGTCATATGGGACACTTGAGTCAAACTTCAACATTATCATGGTGAATACAGTTTTTACAATAATTTCTATTATAATGTTAAATTTTGCCCAAGAAAACTGTTAAAAGTAAAAAGATTTTTGTGGTCCTTCTGATTTAATCAGCCTGGCTTATTAACTAATTAGTATGGCATTTCCAAATAAACATTTTCACACTACGTTTCCTTCCGCTTATTGTTTGCTTGGGATCTTCTTTTGTACTAATACATATGTGTATTGGCTTTGATATTATAGTAGAGGGAATAAGTTATATGCTCAACGTAGTTTCTTCTTTCACGATCATCAAGTTTAAATTGGCGGCATTTTAATTTGGCGGTTTTCTTCTTTTTCGCCAATATCGCCAAAATAAAGTGACCGCCAAATATAAGTGTTTTACAGTAGGTTTACGACCTATTTATTTACACAAATATTGTCCGACCCTATTTTCACAGTTGGCCTAAAACATCTGTCATTTTTCTTGTTAAATATGCGTTACCAGCCACTTTTAAACTCAGTTTTCCGTATCTTTGATTGATAAATGAGATCCTTTCTATATGTGGGTTTGATAAATAAATATTGAAAGTAATTATCTAAAAATCATGTCGCTTCTAGCTTGTTTCGTTGCAGAGAAAGAAACAGGATACACCGGAATAGGTGAATCCACCGGAATAGGTCAAATGAGTGTATGACGAATATGTTCGTAGTCAATGTCATCAGTATTCTATTTTTTGGCCATAGCCGCCGTTTCTCATTCTTGTTAGAGTCCCTACACCACAGAACAGTCCTCTGATGTAATGATCAGATATGATCGAATTGGAGTATGAAGGAAAATGAAAAAAACAGGAAAACAGCATAAGGGGAAACGAAAGTGGCCCGACCAGGTATGGAGCCCAGGACCTCTGGCTTGTAGAGCAACGAAATCGCACTCCGGGTATTGTTTTTTTCATTTTGTCATTTTCTGAAATACCCGCAGTGCAACCGCCATTGCAAAAAAACAGTGTTAGCCTTCCACAAGGAATTCGCTGTGGAAGGTTTCAGCAGTTTATCCTAAACTAACAGCTCATTATGTATATATTTTCCAAAATTTAAACAGAAAATACATAATTTGGCAGCATAAATTAATATCACAACCATTTTAAATGAGCCATACCAGGCCACTAAACATTTCCCTATCAAGTTTTGCCGATAGAAGCGGCCATTTTCCTGGATTATGTTTACCTGTGACATCACATGTCGCGAGCTCTATTTTTACTAAATTCATACAGCGTAGAATATGTGTACGGCGAAAACGAAAATGAAGAGCAACGGCCTTTAGTGTCTTTGAAATTAAGCCAGTCACGTAGATAAACAATATTATAAACTTTAGTAGGAGAACCCATTTAATCTGGGTTGTCTATAATTATGCTTAGCTGCAGATATACCGAAAATAAGTGATTTCTTGCTCTTCTTGTTATGCATATCCAGCCTGTGAAGAATCACATGCCAGCGACCCTGTCTCGTTCCTGTGCAAGAGGACAAGAACATCTTTATATTTTAACTTTACTGTACTCGAATTTGAATTATTTAATATAAAGATTTTTCCATGGATATTAGTCATTTAATATTTAACAGCACAACGTATTAAAAGTGTATTTCATGTTCCCAGACTTCTTTGTTCAGTTTGCTATATGATTTCCATATAAATGTAGGGTCGGTAGGTTGGGTCCCTCCCCCTTTTTGCTATCTAGCAAAAATCTTGGGCTCCTAGGGTAGCTGACGGACATCTTTACGTACTTATTTACATTTACTTGTTTGGGAAATAGCTGTTCATTTAGTTTGCCGTAGATGTCTTTCATTCATAAACTTTTGACAATTTGTGTATCTACTTCCTCCCTTTTGATTCTGATTGAATGAGCTCCTGATCCCTGCCTGTCTTTCTACTTTTATAGAGGGGCGCATTTATACAGAACCTATTTTTACAATTGAAAAAAAGATCTATTCACAAATCGAAAAAGATGCAGCTGATTCATTCATTAGTTATCACATGACGCAATTTCTAGTGGTATCTGATTGATGGGAATCTAACTTACAATGAACCATAATTTCTAGGTCACTCTGATGTCCAGAATGGAGCTAAAGAACCAGAAGGAAACATGTTTGGTAGTATATGTAGTACATAGAGGTTAATTAACAGCCTTTTTTCATCTGAAAGAAGATTGTTTAAAGGAAACAGACATCGCCAAATAAAAATGTCTACTGTTGCTCAGTTTTCGAAAAGATTTTGAATTTAAAAGCTCTTACAGGGCTCGAAATTTACACTCGTCCGCTCGTATTTACAAGTAGCTGATTGGTAAGGACGAGTGGAAATTGTCACTGACTTGCCCTGCCGGACGAGTAGGTTTTTCCTCCATGAAAATTGTCTAATCATGCCGTTCAGGAAAAGCACTTTACAAATCGATCAAATTACAGCAAACAAATATTGACTGTAACGCAAAAAGCATGAAATCCCGCATCGTGTAATCTAAAAATGAAAACAGAAATGGCAAACTGTAAATAAACGGTGCGCCTGCGCATATCGAACATCGACCCGATGAGGATTCGCACCAACGCGGTTTCGCCTAAGTTGTTTGCCCTCTATAACTGCACGATTACAAATGCATAATCCAACTCAAATAGTTGTATAGGACATTATTTGCACGTCCTCTCTTGAATAAAGCAGAAAAAATCTACTTTGGTGCAGAAATCTTTATTAACGAAAGGAAGTGTCTGCTGACAACCGGTTGTCACCAGACTTTTGGGCCCAAAATCGTCTGCTGACAACCGGTTGTCACCAGACTTTTTGGGCCAATAACGTCTGCTGACAACCTGCCATATATTATTTCTATTAAATGGTTTTTAAGTGTGTTTCCTTTGACTGAATTTATATTAATATGTTATAAATATAACATAAATGTTCTCATTGTAAAGGCAATTTATTGTTTTTACTTGCATTCTTGCATTTTTTGGCATTGTGTTACATATATATGAGGACTGTTTGTACTTTGATGTATGAAAACTAATAATGTGGCCTTTAAATTTAGTCCTTCTTTATTGCCTGTTGTTGTTTGTGATATATTATCTAACTAACATTGTCGCTTTGTGCCTGATTATGATACCAATATGGTTTCTCTCCTATTACAATTAAATCCTAGAATTAAGGTGTGAAAATAAAACTTTAATCTCTATCAAAGGTATACCTCAATCAAATGTGTTTGTTCAGCAGTTAGTTCTGAATCAGGCTTCTTAATGCATTTATCAAATTTGGTGCATCATATTTTATTCATATGATCTTTACTTATCTGTCTGAAACATAAACGGTTCTTGTCATTGAGCACAGTCAAGTTGAATTATCTGAAACATAAATGGTTTTGTCATTGAGCACAGTCAAATTGAATATCTACACCATTACATCCAAGACCACAGCATCCTTACCCTATAATATCCGGGTTCTAGAATTGATCAGCTGTGGTCCATGCTGGAAGAGATTGCTGCTGTATTTGATGTTAGTAAAATATTGATACTTTAGAATTCAGGGTTTTTGTTTGATTTTAGCTCACCTGAGCCATAGGTTCAAGGTGAGCTATTGTGATCAGTCAATGACTCAATGTCCAACATCCGTTTTGCCTTGTCTGTCACCAACGATTTGCTTTAAATTACAACTTCTTCGAAACCGCTAGGCCTAGCCTAGAGCTTTGATATTGAAAATCTTCTGCTTCAGAACTGCTGGGCTCAGATGCTTAATATTTGGTATGAAGTGATGTCTAGTGGACCTTTACCAAGTTTGTTCAAGTGGGAACCCAGAGTCAGTGGGGACCCAGAGTCCAAAATGAACCTGCAGCAAGAGGTTTTGGGTTCCAGAATAAAATATACTAAAAAATATTCTTCTCCAAAACTGCTAGAATCAGATGCTTGAAATTTGGTATGTAGCATTGCCTAGTGGTTGTTTCCAACTTTGTTCAAATGGTGGCCCTAGGACCAAAAATGGCCCACCCCAGGGGGGTCCTGGATTTGAACCCTAGAAATACACAGGAAAATAATCAAAAATCTTCCTCAGAACCGCTTGGCTCAGATGCTTGAAATTTGGTATGTAGCATTGCCTTGTGGTCTTTTACCAAGAATTGTTCAAATGGTAGCCTCAGGGTCAAAAATGGCCCTGCCCCATTGGGTCCTAGGTTTGAACCATAGAAATATACAAGGCCTTAGGCTCAAGATGAGCTATTGTGATCAGTCATTGTCTGTTGTCTGCCATGCCGTGTGTTGTGCCTTTTCTGTTGTAAACAATTTGCTTCAAAGGACATTATCTCCTAAACTGCTGGTTGGATTTTGACCAGACTTGGCAGGAATGAACCTTATATGACCCTCTTTGAAAGTTATTCAAATGGTTCTAGTCCATGGCATAACTAGGTCAAATGAGCTAAAATAGAGTTTTTGAAAATCTTTTTGTCTAAAACCACAAGGCCTAGAGCCTAGACAAATTATGGGATTTCCTTTTCTAAAATCACAAGGCCTAGAGCCTCGACAAATTATGGTCCTGGGGTCAAAATGGCGTCACCCTGGGGGTCATGGTTTTACACAGGCTTTTATAGGGAAAATGCAAAAAATCTTAGTCTAAAACACTTGATGCAGAGCCTTATATTTGGTTTGTAGCATCACCTAGTGGTCCTCTACCAAGTTTGTTCAAATTATGGCCCTGAAGTCAGATGGCCTGCTCTGGGGGTCACATGTTTTACATAGGCTTATAATGGTGTAGATATTTAACTTTGTTGGTTTCCATACATTAAAGTACAAACAGTCCACATATATATGTAACACAATGACTAGAGTGCAACTAAAATGGTCATTTGCCTTAACTATGAGAAACTTAATGTTATATTTATTACATATTTATAACATATTAATATAAATTCAGCCAAAGGAAACCCAATTAAAAACCATTTAATAGAAAATATATGGCCGGTTGTCAGCAGACGTTTTTGGCCCAAAAAGTCTGGTGACAACCGGTTGTCAGCAGACGATTTTGGTCCAAAAAGTCTGGTGACAACCGGTTGTCAGCAGACCTCGCCTTAACGAAACCTCTTTGGCAAAACCTGAATTGGGACGAAACCATATACCTACGGAAAGTACCGGAAATAACATAACCGAGTGAAAATGAAACTGAAAGTAGAATACATTCGAGGGAAAAATGAGTGATATCAGACAGTTTTTAAGGACGAGTAGATTTTTGAAAGGACGAGTAAAAAACTGAAAGCACTTGCCCTGCAGGACAAGTATGTTCACAAAAAAATTTCGAGCCCTGTCTTAGCAACAACGAGAAATGGTGGAAACCAAAAGAAAACAAATAATGATAAAAATAACTGATGGAAAATTACGGCGGGATAGAAACGGCAGGAAATTGTGGATGATTTAAAATTGCGAATCTTCGGAAAAGCACGTGGACAAATAAAGAAATGGCGGGAAATTTCAGATGATTGCGAATCCGGATGTATTTCGAAAGTAATGGCAAAAAATGACTAAATAACAAAAGAAATGACAGGAAATATTTGTATGGCAAAAAATGACTAAATAACAAAAGAAATGACAGGAAATATTTGTAGGATCAGAAAAAGCGGGAACTTTTAGCAAGAAAAAGAGCAGAAATCCAAGAAAGAAGTGGCGTGGAAGATTGGATTGGAGTAGAAAATGGTGGTAATTTGTAGCGGGAAACTTCAGAATTGGCAGGAAATTCTAACGGGAGTAGATATTATTTATGTCAGGATTTTGCAGGAACACCAAAAATCAGTCTTCGCGAAACCTTCTGAAGAGTTGCAGGACAGCTGTCAGACAGTCAAAAAAATTTGCAGGACAGAACAGAAATCTGCAGGACAGAAAAAAAAAATTCACATTTGAGCCAACAAAAAAAAAGTCATTTAAATGGGAACCATTTTTTAATTACTTAAATACTGGGTTCATTTTAACTTTAGGAAGTGGCTATTGACAACCGGTTGTCAATAGCGAACGTTCGCTATTGACAACCGGTTGTCAGTAGCGAACGTTCGCTATTGACAACCGGCTGGAATATTCCCTATCAAATTAAGATTGGCCAGTTAAGATCTACTGAATGTTGAAGAAATTATTTGGTAATATGAAAAGTTTGTAATATATTTGACAAGAAAATGTGAATATGGAGATGTCATGATACAATTCTTCGATTAAGGCTATATTCATACACATATGTATGAAGGGTAGTTATCACTTTCTTATATTTTTATTAGCATACATATGGAAAAATTTTGTTTTTAGTAAAGTATTTCGATCCACACTAATTGGTAATTTGGCCATCTTTTGTTACATGACATTTCTTCAGATGATTTAATTGGTTTGTATGACTCTACTGGAAATTGGTGTGAAAAGCAGCTCAGGTATATTGTTGTTTGACCTTCTGTATTGTCTGATCTTACTTACAGAGGCTGCAGAAAGTGAGTCTGAACTGACTGAAAATGTTAATGACAATACATGTACATGCACAAGTGAAGAGTCTGAAGACCTGCCAAAAATTAATATTCCTATTGTGAGGTCTAGGATTGGCTGACCAAACAGATCAAGCAAACCTTTTTGGCAGCTTTCTAAAAGCTGAAAGTCATTATCACTTAAGGACTTCAAATGTAACAGACAGACTAAAAATGCAAGTTATAAAAGACAGAAGATAGACAATGAAAATTACGTTCATAAAATAGAAGATATTCAAACCTAAGAAACCGAAAACACAGTAATGGAAATTGAAGAGAATAATTCTGCTAACACTGATACTGATTACTGGATTAGGAAATAAAAATTTCCCTTGAAAGTAATGAGATGCTAGATGAAAGGGTTAGTACAGCTGCTCAAAAGAATCTGAGTATAAAGCAGTATCATGCACACATAGCTGGTTTTCAGCCGACAAGTCAAGGTGAGGTTACATTTGCTACGCGTCACAATAAAAAAGATGCAAATTTTGTTCAAGGATAGAGGCAGAAATGGTCACTGGTACACCATTCTATTCTCTATTCTGTCCCATAACCTTACTAGGTTGTTGGGGCACCACAGATAACTTCGACACAATCCCTTTCCACCTTGTCCTGTTTTCAGCTGCCCTAGTTGAGATGGCAAAATCCATCCCTGTCCACTCTTTAATATTGTCTTCCCACCTCTTCTTCTGTCTACCTCTTCTTTATAAGACATTGAGACGTGGCCAAACCACCTTAGTTTCCGTTTCTTGACCAGCGTCAGGAGTTAATCATCTCCAATGGCTGCAAACTTCCTCATTGGTTATATGGTCCTTGTACGAAATGTTTAGTAACATTTGGTAGCATCTCATCTCAAAGTCCTGAGTTTTTTTCTCTAACTCTGCTGTCAAGATCCACAATTCACAGGCATACAGAAATATGGAAATGACAAGGGAGTGCATAAGTTTTACCTCTGATCCAAGAGATACCTCTCCAAATTGGTTTCAGCTTGGTAAGAGCTGATGTGGCTTGTGCAATCCTTGAGAGAACCTCCTGTTTTGAGCCATCAGCTGAGACAACTGCTCCACCGTAGTTGAAGCTTGTTACAGTACCCAGCTTCTGCCCTTTTACCTTGATCTTCCTCTGGATGCCATCTGCACTGTTTGTCGTCAGTTTGGTCTTCTCAGCACTGATCTCCATCTTATACCTAGTGCAGGTTTTGTCGAGACTTTCAACTTGGGCTTCTAGTGTCTGCTGTTCCTCAGCTACAGGGTCTATGTCATCGGCAAACTGCAGATTGGTGATGTTTCTGCCGCCTATGCTAACCTTTCCGTCAAGTTCTTCCAGAGCACCAGACATGATCCGTTCGAGAAAAATGTTGAAGAGGGTGGGTGACAGAAGACATCCTTGTCTTACTCCAACTGTTGTTCTGAACCATTCTTCTGTGCTGCCATTCATCAGGACTGCACAAGTTTGTAGCCCTGTCGTATGGCTGCTCAATGGTGCAAACTAGATTTGCACTGATATTGTACTTCCGCATGGTGACCCGTAAGGCTGCATGCCATTATACCCTGTCAAAGGGTTTTTTGAAATCAATGAAGACATGGTACAGATTTAGCTAATGTTGTAGATACTTTTCACACAGGATTCTAAGGTTGAAGAGCTGTCCTGTGGTGCTCCTTCCAGCTTGGAACCCAGCCTGTTCTTCAGTGATTATCTCTTCGGCTTGTGGTTTAAGCCTGTTTAAGATGACTCAGCATGACTTTGCTTGAATGACTGATGAGGCTGATGGTTCTGTAGTTCTGGCAGAGCTGTAGGTTGCTCTTTTTAGCTCGCATGAACAAAATTCAGGAAGAGCTATTGCACTACCCCAGGCATCAGCTTTGGCATTGGCGGCGGCATTGGAGTTAGCAAAATGTTAAAGTTTTACCTAAAAGTTTTTAGATCTCATAGTTTCTAAACCCTTTGACCGATTTATATTTGGCATGATAATAAATATTGGTCCTAAGTGTTATTCAGCACCATCCCCACTCCCCAGACATGACTTATAGGTCAAGGTCACAGACGTAGAAATTTCATGTTAAAGTTTTATGTTGAAATTTTTAAGATGTCATATTTTCTAAACCCTTGATCAATATGAATTATATTTGGTATAATGATAGATATTGGTCTGAAATTTTATTCTACAGCATCCCCACCCCTGCACATGACCTGTAGGTCAAGGTCATGGACTCAGACATTTCATGTTAAAGTTTTATGTTTTATGTTAAAATTTTTAAGATCTTAGATTTTCTAAACCCTTTAATCGATTTGAATTACCGGTATATTTGGTATGATGATAGGTATTGTTCGGAAATTTTGTTTAACCACATCCCCACCCCTGCACATGACCTATAGGTCAAGGTCACGGACTTTGCAATTTTATGTTAAAGTTTTCTTAAGTAGTCATCGTTTCTAACCATTTGATCTTTTTGAATTATATTTGGTTTGATGACAGATATTAGTTGGATGTTTTATCAGCCGCATCCCCACCCCTGGACGACCTACAGGTCAAGGCCATGGACTTGGCAATTTTATGTTAAAGTTTTACAATAAAGTTTTTTAAGATCTCATAGTTTCTTAAGCCTTTGATCAATTTGATATATATTTGTTCTGATGATAGATATTGGTTAGAAATATTATTCAACCGCATCCCCACCGCTGGACATGACTGATAGGTCTAGGTCACAGACTTAGAGAAATAGAGCGATTGCTACTGACAACCGGTTGTCAATAGCGAACGTTCGCTATTGACAACCGGTTGTCAATAGCAATCGCCTTAACTTTATTCCCATTTAATCATTCATTCTCTACTTCATTTTAATTCAATTCCCATTCTTGAAAGCATCTGCTATATCTTGTATTCATCTACGCATAGGTTGGGGATAAACTCCAATGCTTTTTCTAAAGCTAAACTTGTTACAGGAAAAATAATGTTTTGATTATTTCCCTTGGTTCGGCCTTGTACCATTCACAAAGCTCGGCCATATTAAATTCGCTACCAGAAGCACCAAAAATACAGTTACAGTAAAACAAATACCGTATTTCTTCGGCTATAAGACGGGGATTTTTCCCGCCGAAATGACCCCCAAAATTTGCCCCCGTCTTATAACCGAGGCTTTGGACACCCTGGCTATTTTCCCCAAAGTCCCTGAGCAGCTGGTCACTCTCCATGTTCGTAAATATACAAGGCGCTCCCAAGTTATGGCCAGGTGCATTGCAAAACCCAATAGGTGTTGAGACATAAACAATACCTCTAGTACCGATCACATGAAATGATGCCGTATGCATACACTGATTGCATCTAGCAAAACCGAATTTCTCTACTGTGTGCCCTCATTAAACTCCTTTTGAATTCCAAATCCGCAAACATGTGTAACATTATCATCTTTATTTTTTTTCCTAAACATTCATATGGGTATTTTTCTGCAACCTAGAGGTAAAACGTAAGGCCCTTTTACTCTTTATCTGTCGGTATTAATATCCTGACTTGACCTGAGTGACCTGTCAAAACTGAGTCGGTTATGTAATTATTTTGAGAGCAGTATTGATCGAGCTGTAGTAGATCAAAGAAGCCGCAACAAGTGAGCCGGTCAATGACCTTTAGGTGACACAATTGTTTGTTGAGCCACTGGTGTTGGATTTGGATATTGACTGTATTTATGCTAAATATTCGGCCAGTGAATAAAAACAAAATCTGTTTAATATGGATTCTTCCATCTTCAAACTGGGATACAGGAATATGTTTTCTCCACTTGTGTACATGCAAAGCTAAATTTAACTTACGGAAATATGACCTTTGCTCATACTGGATAAAATAATGAGGTAATTAATCCAAGATATTTATGCACATTACGGTAACTGCATAGCCGACCGTAGACATCGGTCACCGGTGATGACCTTTGGGGAATTTAGTAGTACTCCCAGCACCTCAGCAGAATGAAGTAACGGAGCGCCGATCATCCGTCCATGTTGGGGAATTGGCAAAAAATAGGCCCTTCTTATATGCAAGGCTAAGCTAAATACTTGCCCAGACAGTCCAAAAAACACCCCCCGTCTTATAAACGACTCGCCCTATAGCCGAAGAAATACGGTAATATGGATAAATAGTTTAAAGTTCATTTCATTTTAGCCGAGTCATCGAAAGTAAAAAAAAAAAAAAATGAAGATGAGATTGTTACACATTCCGAGACCGAAACCAACCGTTGCGAGCACTCTTTGGGCCGAAAACTATAACGCTCGAAATGATTGGTTGTATATAAATAGTAAGGCATATATTGACCAATCAGATGTCGTCTTGCATAAGCGCTTTTGTAAATATGAAATGGCGAAACTTTCGTTTTTGTTTCGGCCAAAAGAGGACTTTTCCGACAATAAATTTGATTTTACCGAGTTGAAAAATGTCAACTTTTATCAGTGTCGGACAGTGCGACCGGCGCCCTGGCAAAAATCGCCGGACATTTTCTGAATTTGCCGGATTTGTCCGACAGACCGACGGTTTTCGTGAAGACTGAAAAATGTCAGATATTTCGCTCACAGGAAAAAAGTAGGGTGTAAAAATATTATGGTTGGTCGGGATACCTGGAATATAATTATCATAATTATTTTCTTTTTGTCTTGGCCATAAACCAAGAACAAAGCCTTCAAGGCATATTAGTGGGTTTCAAAATTTAATGCAGAGATTAAGTGTTGCTAAGAATATTATAAAGGGAAAATATCTGATTAATCAACAATTTGACAAGTTTTCCATTCTCACTGACAACTATAGTTACTGTTCCTTATGTAATTGCGTAGATATATGAGTTTTTTCTCCAATTTGACAGATACCTGTAATCAGAAGATTGTTTTGGCATGAAAAAATTAAAAAAAAAAAAAAGATAACTAAATAAAATAAATAAATGAGCAAATCCTTCTGTCTTGTCAGAATTTTATCCATGTCTATCTATCTGGTTCAGTTTAATTTTTATCTCAAAACTTGCTTAGATCAGACTAATCAAGACTATTGGAGTGCTGTAATGTGCTCATCCCGTTTGACACACAATCAAATATAAATGGGGATTTTTTTTATTGATTTTTTTATTTATTTATTTATTTATTTATTTATTTGCTTTCATTTTCCTGATGGTTATGATAAGATTACGACCTTTTCAGCAAGTATAAATGATCTTTGCATTAAAGTGGCTTAACTTTCTACCAAAGTTTCCAAAACTTATTTAGAATTGAGAATTAATAAAAAGAAAGTATGTATATATTCACTGGTAGGCCGACAAAATCAGCAGTCCTGCTGCTTATACTTTGGAAGGGTCCAGACAGGGTAGGTTAAAGCAAGAGATGCTGAATATACGCTCAAAGATGCATAGCAAATGTATTGAAGACAGATACAATGAAAATCTTTGGTGGTGGGGTACAAGGTTGTACCCAGGTGCTATGACAGCATTTAAATAACACTGCATTAAAGCACCATATAAAAGTTTCAGCAATATTTGTGAATTTGCATTCAAAGCTCTTAAAATGATAATCAAATATTGTTGATTTTTCTATCATTATATTTCAGGGGCAGTGTGCATAAATAACTTGAATGAAAATACTTTGCCTAACTTGCTGTGATTTTATCAAATGGAAATTTTTAATTTTAAAAAGTGTTTATTTACATTTCTGTTTTTTTTTTACTTCGATCAAAATATATTCCCATAATGAGGTATATTTTTTCAGAATTGTGTTTCTCCCCCAGCCTGAAAATTGGTCTCTGTATATTCAGTTTTCAGCTCGTCTCCACGGGAGCGTTTCGCCGCACGTACTATATGCAGCACAGTGGCTATACGACTTTCAAACTGGCGCATGCGTAGAAGCTTCATAAACAAATATGGCGGACTTTCACATCGGAAACTGTGACGGTCTGAATTTTAAAACATTAGATTACAGCTTTACAACGTCAAATCAGCAAAATGACTGCATGTACAGTTTCATAAATGTTTATTCATACTTCTATGACATCCATTTAGTGCTGTCAGACCGGTTAGCAAGCTGAATCACTCTGAGAATGTAAGTGGGGGTTGCATTGAAAATTTGTACTATAGAAATTGGTCAATGGCAATTAGACGTAACGGAGACCAATCCAAAAATAAAATCGGAGTTACGTCAAGATATTAGACTACTCTGGCTTGAATCTGACGTGCTTCTGATTATGCCACGGAGCCGGTGGGGGGAGGGGTGGGATACTGTGGTTCTATCAACGTGTTAAATTTTATCTTTGCTATAAGAAAAAAGGGCTAGAGTAGATTGGGAGAAGACAAACGTCTTTGCAGGATTATTCAGTTCTTGGAGCCTATGCAAATGGTTGGACAATCGGAGGTTATTTATTAGACATTATTTGTCCAGGCATGTTAATTAGATAAGCGCAACTTAAGAAAATAATCGTAAAATGCTTGGAAGTTTACTTACAGCCATCGTGTTTACTTCTCGGCCATGTGATCATAAAGCGCGGGAATGTTTCGCTGTCGGAAAAACCCAGACCGTACCGAATAGTCATACTAAACACCGCGAGACAGCACAAGGTAGGAAGGCACGCCAAGGTCGCACAAGGTACGCACGAGGAACTACAATTTAGAACAGATATCATCAGTTACGTGAATAATTCACAAGGTACCACAAGGATGCTACAGGATCGACGTGTTACAGCCAAGTGTCAAAAGTATGTCCCCAAAATATTTTCCATTGACTTTTGTGCATTTGTAGTAAACGTATCAACTACTTATGCGCTCCCTTGCCATCTCCATATTTCTGTATGCCTGTGAATCATGGACCTTGACAGAGAGTTAGAGAAAAGAACACAGGCCTTTGAGATGAGATGCTACCGAAGGTTACTGAACATTACGTACAAGGACCATATAACCAATGAGGAGGTTCGCAGGAAGATCCAAGCAGCCATTGGAGAATATGATGAACTCCTTACGCTGGTCAAGACACGGAAACTAAGGTGGTTTGGCCACGTCACAAGGTCTTCTGGTTTAGCAAAGACAATTCTTCAGGGCACAGTGAAAGGAAAAAGAAGACGAGGTAGACAGAAGAAGAGATGGGAGGACAATATCAACGAGTGGACAGGAATGGATTTTGCCGGCTCAACCAGGGCAGCTGAAGACAGGACAAGGTGGAAAGGGATTGTTTTGAAGTCAGCTGTGGTGCCCCAACGACCTAGTAAGGTTGTGGGATAGAATAGAATAGAATAGTATCAACTACGGTGATAGGCGGCCCGGCTTTTTATCCTTGTCACGATCAAGGACAAATTAAGAAATGTGAGTACGGAAAGCATTAAACAGGTAAAAACATCCACAACTAATGCAATTTTCTTCCAATATTGTTGTTGTTGTCGTTGCTGTTGTTGTTGTACATTCTTGAAGCCAAAATGAAGCAAATAAAACTACATTTGCCAGACTTTATATGAAACTGACACCATATTTGCCTTGTCTTGATGCCAGATTTGAAAAAAAATCTCCCGTTTTTACTGAAATGCGTATCTTAAACTATAGAATTTTACCAACGGAAATAAAACGGTTACAACCAAAAGACCAGTTTTGATGGCCAAGGTATCTGTATGGCCATATTGCTGATTTCGCATCAGTTTAAGTCGGCTCATGCTACGGTAAATGGTATTATTAACAAACATCTGTATTAAATCCACATCAGAGCACTTTCTGGCCCTTGTAAACAAAACACATAACTGAAAGGTACTTTGATTTATATATCCAGGCAAAAATCACCATTTTATCGCATTTGTTGTCTTCCACCTGTGTGTATGACTATATCATAACTTCTGGAGGAACATCCTTTTGAAGCAATGGACACATCAAAAGAACTAAAATTTTAGCAAACTCGGTGTAACTGAGTCTGTCATGTGCAAACTGACGATGAGGTCTGCCTTTTCCTGTTCTTGTCTGTAACTTTCGGATCAAGTGATCAGTTAGAAGTTGTGCTTAGCATAGAATTCTAACACACACGTAAATTATTTGTATATCGGGGGTTTTGACGTAGTTTTGCAAGAGTTTGAATATAAGCATCAGCAATTTCGAGTAATATGGCCGAGATTTACAGTATCTGTCGACCTAAGTTTACTTGGTTTAAACATATTTATTTCCAAACTCGACATACATGTATAAGGTATACAAAATGAAACAAATAATGAGTTTAGAACGAAAGTAACGACTTATTTAGTTCTTCTCCCATGACAATCGATTTTTTTTAAAATAATCATGGCACACAAAATCAGTCTACTTCTGTTAATCTAGACTTTTGGAAACTATACTGTACTGAAATCATTTTTTTTAACATATATCGTTACAGTAAATGGAATTAAGGTGTCGAAGAAATAAGATTTAAACATTAAGTAAAGTAAGTAAAGTCACTAAAAATTTACGTCAGTTATGAATGCATAGAATTAAGTATACATTTGAGCCGCGACACGAGAAAACCAACAAAGTGGTTGTGCGCCCAGCGCAGACTCAAATCAGCATGGGCATCTGACAAGTCTGATCAGAATATTTGCTAAGCGCTTAAAGGGTAGCTAAGGGTCTAAGCTACCTCCATGCGGACAGCGAAGACTCTGATCAAACTGGGCGGATGCCCAGGCTGATCTGAGTCTGCGCTGGGCGCACAACCACATTGTTGGTTTTCTCACGTCGCGGCTCATTTGTCATTTACAAGAATTTGCCTTCAAATTAATAATAATGATAATAATAATAATAAAAAAGTTCAACTGTCAAACTTTTTCATGTAGGCAGTCTGTAGAGGTGGAGGATTAAATATTTACAGAGATTATCTTAAATCATAAAGAAATCATGCGTGCGGCCGTAATATACAGAAGGCTCAGCAATTTTTATTTGTATACGCAACACTTCCATTGTTTAAATCTTTTATTCCATCCACTTTTAACTATACTGTTCATTAAAATTTGCATTTCCGTGGCAAAATTAATTCTAAGAAATTAGAGAAACTGCTGTGCAGACTTCTAACAATTGTTTATAATGATATGAGAATCAAGGTACCAACACTATATGAGCCGCGACAGTGGTTGTGCACCCAGCGCAGACTTAGATCAGCCTGGTCAGAGTCTTCGCTGTCCGCATGGAGGTAGCATAGATCCTTAGCTACCGTTTAAGCTGTTAGCATAGTCTGATCAGACTCGGCAGTTGCCCAGGCTGATTTGAGTCTGCGCTAGGCGAACAACCACTTTGTTGGTTTTCTCGTGTCGCGGCTCAATTCTCATGTACAGAGACTTAAGTGTACAGCTACAGAAGCATACATATGTATCTGTATATCTAAGAAACTTAGTAGAATTAAAGATATTTCGCTATTCTTTCTGGTATGAGAACATAGCCAAGGTACCAACAAAACGTCACATATGGCTTAGAATCCTTAAGATATGTGGAAAAAACTCTAAGATGATGTACGAATTACAGCGAGCTTTGCACAGTTCATGAGTCCGGCCCACAAGAGGGAGTACTGAAGGTGTAACTGTGCCACGTATGGCGGAGTAGCAAACTAGCCCCAGCAGACACATGACGTCAAAATGACGTCGTTTTGACGTCGATGCGACGTCATCACGTCGCATCTACGTCAATACGACGTAATTTTAACGTTGTTTGCCCGCTGGGGTTTGTCCTGAGTACTGACTGATATTTTTAATTTCCTTTGGGTTTGCTTTTAACGTTTGTTGTGTCCATGCAAATGTATCTGCAGTTTGTGATGTTGATTTGATCTGAATAGTTTTAAATTCTACCGTATGAATCTTAATATTCGTCCCTGCTCTAATAAACGCTCCCTGCCTCTTTTCCAAAAATAATATATTAACTTGCACGAATTCCTGTTTGATTCCTTGGATAACGTAGCTCTTCAAAAAGGGGTCTACTTATAAAGGAAACAATTTGCTCCAAGAGGAGCAAGTTCTTTCCTTTTAGAATTTACCCCTACGGAGACAGGAGGCAAAATAGCAGTTTTTTTTTTCAATTGAAAGTATACCCATTAGCCTTAGAGGCATTTTGGCAATGGCTGATTTATTACTTTTTAGGCTCTGATTTAAGCCCTCTTCTTTCGTAAAATGCAACGCCCCGAGGCGTTAACTAGGATAACTACAGTATTTTGATATTGCTGTCTGTGATGCTTGCTGATTTTCTTTTGTCTACCCTTTCAAAGGTTTTGATTGTTTGTTTGTTACTAAGTTGCCGTAGCCAAATTTTATATTTGCTATTTTCAGTAGCAGTAGACATTTTGAATGGTACAGGAAATCTGAAACAACTCCACTCGAGGCAGATTCTGCCACAAATCTGGTCAAAATCTGTATGAACGTTCCAGAGATATCGTTAATTTCATGTTTACAGCTATTTTCAGTATCGGTGGATGGCAGCCGTCTTGGATGGTCATCTTGCAAAAGATTGAAACAGGAAAGGATCATTCTGATATAGTTTATCAAAATCTTTGCTGTTTGCTCTTGTCATAATGTGCCTTTTCTGACTAGTATGGCCATCTTTAGAGGCTGTCAGTATCATTAATGCAACTGCACAGTTCATATTGACTGCAGCGTTCTAACAAGTATTGAAGTCCAAAGTTCTCCTCAAATGGTGAAAAATGATTAGTAACACCTTTTGCCTACCTTGCTGTACCTTGTGCTTCCTTGCGGTATTTAGTATGACCACTAACGTTAAGGAATGATCCAGATGGTCATTGAGTCTTTTCCAACAGAGATCTCTGGCTTCAATAAATTTTATTGTGGTTTCTGATGGATGGATTACGTCCTTTTCAACAGTGATAAAGTCATACCAAGACGATAGTTGGGTGATAATGAAAGGCTATATGCAAAGGAACTCCGCATAACTGACGAGGTTCCCATTATTATTTGGAATTGCATCAGGGTGCAGCTGACGCTGCCATCATCTAGGAGTGGAATTAAGTTAACCCTTAAAACGTCAAAACAAGCAGACGTCAAAATTTACGTCTGCAAAATGATAAATAAAAACGATTCGTCTAAACTGTGTTATTATTAGAAGGCAAACAGTGTAAACCCAGATAAGATGGCTTATTTAGAGCCGCCTCCTCTAATTCTACGCTGCTTGGAAACCAAACTACAGTCCACTCTCGATATCTCGAAGTTTGAGATATCAGTAGTTTGAGATAACAGTTTAAATGTAAGTAAAAATAGGAAAATCATATCAAAATATATTCTGTGATATCAGAGGGTACTTTGAGATATCCGTATTCGAGATAGCGAGAGTTGACTGTATTTTCAGCGTTTTAAGGGTTAAAGTAAAAGGGCACACTTTCCAAGGGACATGACACTACCGCTTTTTCATTTTTTGCCTTATCAATGGGGTTCAACTCTGAAAGAAAATAATTTGCTCCCCTAGGAGTTGGTTGGTTGGTTGGTTGATTTGATGCTTAACGTCCACAGTAAACAACTAAGGTCATGTCGGGACGGTCAGTTAACCTAACCACACTATTCCTGGGCAGGCTTAGACCTCCTAAGCGGTTAACCAGTACTAAGTGCACATACTTTCGCCAGTAGCTGACAACTGCCCTTCTTGAATCAGCGGAAGGAGAAACGAAAGTATGTGGCCAGACCCCTAGGAGTGTTATATTCTTGCCTATAAGAGTAGACTTCATTTTGGAAGGGGGTATGTCGTCGAGGGAAACTGACAGGAAGCCACAACAGTTGTTCCCCTTTGTACAAATGGCAGAAAAATATGTAGTTGTACTCCTACACCTTCACCAAGGATGTCCTGCTTTAGTTTCGCTTTGTGGAGGTGAATGGGTACACTTTCAGGGGAAGCAATTGCCATTTTCATTTTTGCCTCCCTACTCAATGAGGGGTCAACTCATAAAAATTTTGCTTCCCTAATATCATTTTATCTTGTAAGAGTAGTACTTCTTATTTTGAAAGGGTTGCGTCAGCCAGGGAAGCGACCGGGAAGTCACAAGAGTGGTATCCCTTTGAAAATATGATGGAAAAAATCACAGGGCAGTATATCCAAAAATCTTAAGGTAGATGTCTCCGCTATTGTGCTGTTAGCTTTTGTCATTACAATTGAGCCGTGACACGAGAAAACAATAAAGTGGTTGTGCGCCCAGCATAGACTCAGATCATCACTGGAATCCGCCCTGTGCCCTCAGACTCTTGGCTAAGCGCTGAAACGGTAGCTAAGAGTCAAGCTACCTACATGCGGACAGCGAAGACTCTGATCAGACTGGGCGGATGCCCAGGCTGATCTGAGTCTGCGCTGGGCGCACAACCACTTTGCTGGTTTTGTCGTGGCGCGGCTCAGTCATGTTTTCGCATATTCTTGGGCTATTCAGCAGTGCTCCAGATAAGAAGGGGTTTCAGTGATAATTTTCAATATTTCTCCATGAAACATACGTTGTGACCCCACAGTAGAACCGTCTAGCCGAGACGGTTCTAATGAGGGATCACAACATGTTTTACATTAAAAGCTCAGGACGGATGGATGACTTGCGATTTTACGTCCTTTTCAACAGTATTTCAGTCATATCAGGACAATAGTTGGGTGATAATGAAATGCTGTGTGCAATGGAACCCCGTTTATGGTAGGAAAGATTCTCGCCTCACGCGGGGCTCGATCCCGGCTCCGCCAGATCAAGAGCTTAGGAAAAATATCTTAAAGTACACACCTGTTCTGCAGCCTGTATAGTTTGGGAATATTTAGAGGCCTACATTATTCACAGTATCCGAACTACATGTACAATCTCTTCCGGTTTTCATAGCGTTGAATCGAGAGTACAAACGTTCGCTTATAACCAGTAGTCGGAAATCATTATGTTTTGAGATTTTATCTGGAATCTGCTGCGTCATTTATAGCTATTCAACTTCGAAAATGTAAAGAGGTAAGTTTAATATAATTGCTCTTCGGTCTTTTACTTTATTACCCTGTACAATGTCGTGTATGGGTGGGTAGTAATTGGTACAGTATTCAAATCGCCCTTGGCATGATTCTTAAACCATTTTGAGCATTTTCTTACATGTTTTATAAAAAATCTTTAGAATAAACGGAAGGCGTTATCAATCTACAGTTTGTTAGTTTTAATAAAAGAATGATAGCTAGGTTTTGCACGACACAATCTCGTGTTAAATTCAGCTGTTCGGAAAAAAAATCTGCGACGGCAAGGAGTTATTCATTGTACAGGGCAATAAAGTAAAAGACCGAAGAGAAAATTATATTAAACTTACCTCTTTACATTTTCGAAACCGAATAACTATAAATGACGCAGCAGATTACAGATAAAAACTCAAAACATAATGATTTCCGGCTACTGGTTATAAGCGAATTTTGTACTCTCGATTCAACACAATGAAAACCGGAGGAGATGGTACAGTGCGTTCGGATACTGTGTTATTGTGGTCTCCTTAGCAACAATGCTTATTGCGCTTTAAGGTGTGCAAATAAAGCTCCATGGTTTTTTCGCCACTTTTTATTGTTGTTTTTTTATGTCTTTTTTTCTTTTCTTTTACAAAGGAGAAAAACGTTTTTGAATTCATGTTTGCTACCCTGGACGATTGCTGGATTGATTTGTTGCTTTTACGTCCATGGTAAACAGCTATGGTCATGTCGGGACGGTCAGTTAACCTAACCACAATATTCCTGGGCAGGCTTAGACCTCCTAAGCGGTTAACCAGTACTAAGTGCACATACTTTCGCCAGTAACTGACAACTGCCCCTCTTGAATCAGCGGACGGAGGCTATCCTTGACGAAGAAGCCCATATACTCTTAAGAGGCCAATATACCGTGGCCTCTAACACTTACTGCAACTTTGGCTTCTAGGCTACGGGAAACTTTTCCCATAATGCTATCATTCGAACTTTTTTTCCAAAATGGTGGCTCACATGTCCAGTTTTTGGAAATTTATGCTGGGATAACTTTCTAACTACATGTCCGTGATTCATCAACTATTCCATTCATGTTATATTTAGAACGTTGCGCTTCCCTTTTATGTCGAACAAAATAAAATTTTCCAGATTTGAATGCTTCATATACATACGAGCCGTGACACGACAAAACCAACGAAGTGGTATGTGCGCCCATCGAAGACTCGGATCAGCCTAGGCAGCCGCCCAGTCGGATCAGACTCCTTGCTAAGCGCAAATATTCTTGTATATTGGGTCTCATAATCCTATTATGCAACAGCCCAGTGGCACTGCTGTTTTATCAAAGGAAATATCCCGTCTCACATAGGTAATGACATAACAGGGTCATAAAACCGATAAAGACTGAGGGTGTGTTCTATATAGTAGAGAATATTTGTCTTTAAAGGGTAGCTGAGGGTCTAAGCTACCTCCATGCGGACAGCGAAAACTTAGACTATGCGGATGCCCAGGATGATCTGAGTCTACGCTGGGTGCACATACCACTTCGTTGGTTTTGTCGAGTCACGGCTCGTATGCATTTATATTATAATAAATGGATATAATTCATTAAACAAAAAGGAATTTAGTTAGGACAAAGCACGTTGAATGGATAACATTTATTACAAAATACAACAACAACAAAAAAAAAGAAAGAAGAGAAATAAAGCAACAATAACAGAAGTATACGAAAAATAAACAAAACATATAAAATACATATAACCTGTTTATGCTTACAAAAATAAGTCATCTTAGATCACAGAATGCTATGGATCGTCCTCATTATAAATATGTAAATCTACAATATCATTATATCATATAGGTCACAACAAAGAGTACCTTGTAGCATATACAAACAGCCCAGACCTGCCTTCGCATCCGCGCATGCTGAGCAATCTTGACTTCCCATAGGCCAAAAGGTACCCTTTCTTGCAATTTAACTCATTATCAGTTCAGTCCAAATCTGTAGTAAACCAAACACACAACGCTGGTCCTAAAATCACAACAATACGATCGAAATTAAGGTTGTGGGTACACCAACATTTCCCTTCCCACTCCCCCCCCGTAATTTTTACGAAGGGAAACAACTTGTGTGACTTCCTGTTTGCTTTCTTGCAAAACTAACCCTTCCCAATTGGGGTCTACTGTTAAAGGGAAGAACTTGCTCCTGAAGGAGCAAATTCTTTCCTTTAATAGTTGACCACCAATGACAAGGGAGATAAAAATAAAAAAGTTGAGTTGTTTCCCTTGAAAGTGAATAAATTTATCTTAATATCACACCACCAGACATACAACGTTGAATCAACATTATGTTCTTTGAAGACTGTCTTGACTGTCTTATTTATAAAATGCAAACGCCTTAAAATGTTGAGACAAAGGTACTACATTCAAAACATGTAAGTTAGTACCTCCGTATTTTTCGTCAAAATTGGGTCGTCAGGTAAATTCGGACAGCAGGTGAACTCGGACAGTGACATTGTTTCCTTCATATGTCAGTTGTTTGGAATTAAAACAAATTTAACTGGGCTAACAGTGAAAATTCTGATGAGACGGCTCATCTGGCTTTTCACTGTTTGCAATGGTATATCCGAATTTACCCGCTGTCCGAAGTAACCCGACTCGACCATACAATTTGAAATGATCTTGCTTTTGAAACACATATATAAACAGCTATAAATTGCATGTTTACTACCATTTTTGAGTGTAAGTTCCTTTAAATGAGTCCATTTGTCTTTTGTACTATACGTCCGAGCTTTGTGGCGGTGGTGTAAATGGTCCTCCCTCACCTGAAGTCGGACCAGGTGACGCCGGGCCAGGTGAAATCGGACCAGGTGAGGTCGGTCCAGGTGAATTCGGACCTGGCGTGGCCTCATTCCTTGTTGACAATAGTGAATTCCACAATATCTTAACACTCAGGTTGCCTGGAGTCGGTGTTGGAGACATGCCTCCATGGTCACCCCACGGGGCACCTGGTGCATTAGGACTCTGCATTCCACTGGATTGTCTCCTGCGTGGGGGTGGTGGTATCAGAGGTGTTGGGGCGTCAGTTTCAGATTCACTAAGGATGGATAAGGGTTTGGGTCTGGGCCTTGACACTCCCGTGCCAAGGTCGGGTGGAAGGTGACTTTTGTCTTGCGGAGTTGGTGTCATGTTCGGGTATGAAGCAGACCGCCTTCCTGATGCGAATGCCGATGTAGGCGATACTGTGTCTACTGCACGATTGTCTATTTGCGATGGTTCAGGCGTAGGAGACACAATGATATCAATAGCTGTTGAGGCACCACTTGTTATTGAGCTACTACGAGATGTAGTCCTGGAGAACGTCCTTCTATTGTCTCTGTATGTAAATCGGTCGGGAGGAGCACCAAGGACCATATCTGGAGATTCAAAGAAATTTGAACCAATCGAACTAACGGAACTCCGACCACTAGCAAACGAAGCGACCGACGCTCCACGTCCTCTCATGAACGAGGTCTCTCTCTCTTCACCTGCGTAACTTAAATCTCCTTTAGACGGCAGACTAGTGAACCCGTCAGAGTCAGCCGCCATGGTTTCAACAAGCCGCTTCTTCTTTTCTTTCTTTTTCTTGATGCAGATAATGCAGCATATAATGAAAATCAAAGCGACAAGCCCGCCGATGGCACCAAGAATCCACCACATAAAACCAATCTCTTCCTCTTCCTCAGTTGGGGGACAGAAATCAAGGAAGTCCGATAACTTACACTCATCCACCTCTAAGGCCACGTGGCAATAGAAGATGAGTACAGAGAGCATGGTGTCAGTAGCGCTCTGCGGATCCATCGAATCATAGTCTCTGATACAAGCCTCTAAAACGTGGTCCTTTAAGCTGCTGCTTAGATCGCTACAGTGTTCTGTTAGGTTACCCTCATTCAGAACTTCCACACAAGCAGTGGCTGCCTCTGTGTGGTTTGTTTTTTTGTCTGTACGTAACGTATTAGGAAGATATATGTTTTGTACTGGGACGGTTGAAGCTTGCCACAAATCAGAGGAACTTCCATCTGCACCTGAAAAAAACATAATAATGTGGCCAAAATGTATTACAAGTATTTTATTCGGAAAACAAACTCTGATAGTGTTGAAAAATAGCTAAATATGCTTTGGTACTGTGGCAGTCGAAAATAAGCAACTTTGCATTGGTACTTTAGAGAACCAATGCAAAGTTGCCTATTTTTGACTGTTACAGTACTAATGCAAAGTTTCCTATTTTTCGACTGTTAAAGTACTAATGCAAAGTTACCTATTTTTCGACTGTTAAAGTACTAATGCAAAGTTGTCTATTTTTCGACTGTTGAAGTACCAATGCGAAGTTGCCTATTTTTCGACTGTTAAAGTACTAGTGCAAAGTTGCCTATTTTTCGACTGTTGAAGTACCAATGCAAAGTTGCCTCGTTTTCGACTGTCAAAGTACCAATGCAAAGTTGCCTACTTTTAACTGTCAAAGTTTGGTACTGTGGCAGTCGAAAAATAGGCAACTTCGGATTGGTACTTTAGAGTACAAATGCAAAGTTGCCTATTTTTTGACTGTTAAACTACTAATGCAAAGTATCCTATTTTTCGACTGTTAAAGTACTAATGCAAAGTTACATATTTTTCGACAGTTAAAGTACAAATGCAAAGTTGTCTATTTTTCGACTGTTGAAGTACCAATGCAAAGTTGCCTTTTTTTCGACTGTTAAAGTACCAATGAAAAGTTGCCTTTTTTCGACTGTTAAAGTACCAATGCAAAGTTGCCTATTTTTCGACTGTCACAGTATCAGTGAAAAGTTGCCTACTTTGCATTTCATGTATTTCCATTTTCTGTATACTGTGATTACTGTCACATCAGTTCATAAACGTCATAAGCCGGATTAAGCATGCGAGTTAACTGCAGGAAATATACTTTAATGCCATACCGTATATCAGGAGTACGCAGTAACAAATTTCACGAGAAATTCTAGGGTACAGTGAAAGTTTGCTTTTGATATGTTTTATGTGCAAATTTGAATTAACAATGTCAGAGGATCTCATTTTTTCGCGTGGTTAAAGGGTGAACGAATCTATGAATCACGAATTCATCCACAAACAAGTACAATAATAGCTAGGATTTTTTCCGGATTTTACTTTAAAATCCGGATACAATTATAGTGCAGAAGTTTTCATTTTTCCGGGTTTTGCTTTAAAATCCGGAAAAATATAGCTACTGCACTTATAAAGCGTTACTGCAATTCATTTACAAGCAACTTATCTGAACAACATTTAATATCTGCGGAATCAAATTTCGCGGTTTAATGAAAATAACATACTGACGCAGCTTAATTTTGGAGTTCATGATTTACCAAGGTTGCAGATAATAAAGAATATTCGCTGTAAATTTGTAACAAATTTTCTTACTGGTCTATTAAACTAAGCATTGTGGCATCTATTAGATGCGCCTCACTACGGCGATTCTAATGGGATGCCACAATGTATAGTTTAAGGGAATGGTACAGGAAATAGCTCACTCATCAGATAGGGTAGAGTCGGGTAACTTCGGGACAGGCGGGTAAATTCGGACATACCACTGCAAACAGTGAAAATCCAGATGAGACGGCTCATCATAAGCCGTCTCATCAGGATTTTTACTGTTTGTCCGGTTAATTTTGTTTTAGTTCCAAACAACTGACATTTAAAAGTAACAATGTCACTGTTCGAATTTACCCGCTGTCCGAAGTTACCCGACTCTCTCCTACTCCTTTTTATCTGAGGCTCTGTTATGCGATGCGTATGTGCTTATTGGAAATCAAATATTGTATTGGCGGACTTATAATTAAGCGCTCTTTGCCTCAACCGCCAATATCTTCAAAATTCACTAACAACCAAATACGTGAAATATAAGTGTTTTACAGAATCTGAACATTTCAGTCCTTACCTGAAATTGAACCGTTTGTCGAGGTGACACTGCCATTAGAGGAGAAGGTGAGAACAGTCGGCATCAGGCCCGTGCCCTCATCAAAAGCAACAGCCATAAGCAGTCCTGTCGAATAATCTGTTGAATAAGCCTGCATGTCTGCAACAGCTTCTTCGAGGGTCTTTGTGTCAGACCATGCCCTGACGTAGTCAACTTCTACGGGTGTGCTGCTCGATCCTGTCACAGTAATGTTCCCGAGACTGATTGTCCCGCCAACATTAGTACTTGGTCCGGTGTAAAGGCTCACGTCGTCTTCTGTAATCATATACACATTCCATGAGCCATCATCCGCCCACGTGAATGCCAAATAAGTCCATGTATCTGGAGTAAAGGTTTTATTTGTTTGGTATGATTGGTTCCAGTTGATTTGTAATTCTCCGTTGTTGGAAATGAACTCCAGATCGTCGCTACCTGTATTTGTCTGGAGGAGCGAGTATGTTGGAGTGGACCTCTTGCTGATACCAGATGATACGGATTTTGTCCAGAAACCAAGCGTGAATTTGGGTAAGTCTGTTTCTATCGAGTAATTAGACAATGTCAACGTATGATTATCAAGATGCAACATGTATCCGGCGGACGTCAAGCTATCTGAACCGTGTTCGTGTTGTATGAAAACTTCATCTGCAGGTGGAGTATACCTCTCTCGTACACATTCTCCAGCGTAATCACCAGTCATGAGACTTTCGTCAAGAATCTGTTCTCCAGTTAAACAGTTCATATCAGCAACCCAGTTTCCATCTGAATTACCAAGCAACCCTTCGGCGGATCCGGCATCTGAACTGGCCACTTTGAATGATGAGACAAGACCATCAGAAGAGCTAAACACCAGCACAGAGGAACCTCCAAATCTGACACGAGGATATGGAAACATATATGACCAGTCTAAGCTCATGCTGGACGACGACTGGGAGGTAGGATATTCCATTGTTTCTCCATCAAATGTTATAGTGATATTTCCACCAACAACATGCTGGATACTGATGACAGACTGTGAGTCCTTAAACGATATCTCTTGTAAACTGCGACACAAGTGAGAACCTAAGCAAGGAATGAATATTCCCTGTATCTCAATATCTGACGTTTGGAGAAGCCTATATACTCCTGGACTGATGAATGTAAACGATATACCATCCAAGGAGGTTATGTAGGATCCATGTACGATAGCAACGTAAAAGTCAGTTGAAACTCCCGTGGCTTGCGAGAAGTGACAGTCACTCCCAACCCAACCATCTGCACATGTAGCGCACGAGTAGTTGGCCTCTTTAACCATAATAGTGGAGGTGATGTAGTTTGACCAATATAATACCGCAGACGTACCACTACCTAAATGGTGTGAAAAACAGTCACAATGTCCTGCCGTAGAGTCGCATACACCATATGTATTACAAGGCCCGAGTGGTCCTATAGGACAAGCGTTATCACAGGCAGTTCCCCAGTGGGTCTCATAACACTCACAACCATCTGTTGTGACGGTCCCAAAAACACATTCCGTGCAGTTGTCACCACTATAACCAATGTAATTGGTTAGTGACGTAACGTCATTGCACATACTGGCTAGAGGTGTCTCAGATTGATTATTAACTGCTTGGAAAAGTTCTCCTGCGCTTGCTAAAATTGAATCTGCTTGGGAGCTATCGTTATTTTCGGTCAGTTCTTGAACACATAATGCTTCGAACGCTGCTACAATATCATCAATATCAGACGATCCTGTCGACAGCGAAAACGCATCAATTAAATTTGAACAGGATTCCATCGCTGCCTCTAAGGTTGCTAAGGTTATTGGCAATTCTGTTGTCATGATTGGCGCCTTCAAATGCTTATCAGAAGAAAGGTCAAGGTCAGATTTACTCCATGCTGGTGGGTTCAAAGCATTGTCAACAACAAAGCCCTCTCCTTTCCTGTCTTCACTTGCCGTTAGACCTATTCCTTCATTAAATGTCCATGAGTGAGAAACATCGGCTGTGTCAGAATTAATCACAACCCTCCAGTTCTGAGTGACTATAGTTGGATTGTGAGGTCGGCTCCAAATTCTCGCTTCATCAATATAACCAACGAAGTCTCCCATCGCTATGGCAACATCTACTCCCGGTGTAAGTGCACCGAGGGTCAAAGTTCCACCAGATGTGAACACACTATTTGGTACTGGGGTTGCCTTTACAGCGGTGTCACCTGAAGAAGAGAATAAAAAATTATGAAATAGAGCCTTGCTCACAGTGGCCTTGCTATTACATTTACTAAGGTTAGTGGATTAAGGTGAGTGGGTACATTTCAAAGGGATAAAACGGCCATTTTCATATTTGTCTCCCTTCTCAATAGGGATCAACTCTTAAAGGAAAGAATTTGCTCCCCAAGGAGCAAATTCTTTCTTTTAAGAGTGAACCCATTTGGAAGGGCTGTTTCTGCTAGGGAAGCAATTAGAAACTTACAAAAGCTGTTCCCTTGTGTAAAATGGCAGAAAATCATAAAGATGTACCCATCTCAACCAAAAATGCGAATGATCTCCTTATCGTCATTCTTTCCGTATTTCAAGGAATTAAGTGTAACTGCCTACACACTAGGGAAGGCGAGTGTGTATAAACAAGTGGCTAATGAATGTTTGCTAGCTGGTATATACTGTTCCTCATTATTCCCCGCGTGCTTTATTCTGTGGATGAGAAAAATGAGGATATAGCCGTGAAAGATCACTTGGTGTACGGATACAACCTCAGAGAATGGCTACCAATTTTACATGATAAACAGAGCTGGATTTACTTCCCTGTCAGCTGTATGACCTGCAATGGTAACTACTCTTAAAGATAAGGATCTGCTCCCAGAGGAAGCATAAGCGTCTTTTAATGTTAGTTCCCCTGTCAGAATCAGATATATATCACTAACTCAGAAAGATGTCCTTTCGGGATTGTATCCATATGCCACAATGTTATCTTTTGTCCCACAATTTATCACTCCAGGGTGAACAGTTACACTTTCAAACAATGCAGGCCCTGCCAATTCTATTATTGCCTCCGTCGTCATCGGGGGTCCACTCTTAAATAAAAGAATTTGCTCCTGTTCTTTGCTCCTACAGGAGCAAATTCTCTTCTTTAAGAGTAGACCCCTTTCTGGACGAGTTTTGTTGCTAAGGGAAGCAGGCCCCCTTGTAAAAACGGCATAATAAGCGTTACAGTAAACCGTTCCAAGGTGGCAGTTCACGGTCGCAGCTCCTCTTTATAAGACTGTCTCTGTACTGTTGTCGCTCATACAATTTTTCGTTTCAGCCGTTTGCGTTTGATATGGGCTGCGTCAGGGGGTTAAACTATTTGTGAACAATCACAACCCAAACTAGTCTACGAGCCCATAAAGTCTAGCTAGATCTTTCAGTTTATGCCTTTATATTCCTCAGGGTCCGTATATGGTGTGTGAAAACAGCATAAGTTCAAATCAGACTGTGCAGATGCGCAGGCTTGTCTGAGATTTTGTTGTCATTATATGTTTTACGTCTCCTTTTGAGTGTCGCAATACATATTTGAGCCACGACAAAACAAAGTGGCATGTTCGCCCAGCGAAGACTCGGATCAGCCTGGGCAGCCGCCCAGACTGATCAGTCTTTGAAGTCCGCATGGAAGTAGCTTAAATCCTTAGCCACTCTTTAAGGCAAGGCAAAGACTCTGATCAGACTAGGCGGATGCGCAGATTCCACTTTGTTGGGTTTGTCGTGTCGCAGCTCATTTCTTCTTTTTCTTTCGGCGCCTTGGGCGTGTAATACATTGTAATTGTGGACTATGAGTATCTTCACGTATAGGTTAACGTAATACCTGAATAAACAGCTGACTTTTGTAATCTCAAACACTGATACCTCAAAGTACAAAAGAATATAGTTCGGACACATTCCCTATTTTTCTTTACATTTCATCTCAGATATCTCAAACTACTGTTATCTCAAAGTAAATTTTCTGGGACCAGAAAATTTACTTTGAGATATCAGTAGCTTGGGACAACAAAAATTACCTCGAGATATCAGTTGTTTGAGATGAACTTCGACTATGAAATATCGGGAGTTTACTGTAGCTCGTTTGTCAAAAGGCAAATCAGGCATAATCTGCGATACATATATGAGCCGCGACACGAGAAAAACAACAATGTGGCATGTGTGCCCAGCAAGACCAGATCAGTCTGGGCGTCCACCCAGTTTGATCAAAATCTTTGCTTTGCGCTTACAGGGTGGCTAATTGTCTAAGGTAGTTCAATGCGGAGAGTGAAGACTCTGAGCAGACTGGGCGGATGCCCAGGCCGATCTGAGTCTTCGCTAGGCGCACAACTTTGTTGCTTTTCTCGTGTCGCGGCTCAATTATGCTTTATACAGAATTTACTATACTTTTAACAGGCTGAAAGATACACCATTAGACAAAAGCAGACAGGTATTTATAATTGTATTACCTGAACTGTTTGTTACATAGACCTCCATGATTTCCACATCAGACCGATAAGCAAGGTTAATCTGATTCCAAACATCCACCTCCAGAGTTACACCAGTAGAGAAGTAAACTCCATCGAGTACCACCATCAGCCCAGAACCATCGTTAATCAGAATGAAATAGTCGCTGTCCTTTGTATATGTCATCACTATACCACCATATTGTGTCGGCTTCACATGCAGCTCTATTGTGAAATCGCCATCTGGCAGCGTCAATTCACTACAAGAAACGCCTGTCAGGTTAAATAACAGACAGTTTGCTTCCATTGCTGCTAAATACTTGCCCTCGATCACTTCTTGGAAAGCCGGGTCAGAGTAATGGTAATTATTGAGGTATGCAGAAAGGGCATCTGCAGACTGAGACATTTCACATCCACCTGGAACCGCTTGGCTTGTATCAGCACAGAGCGCACTGCGAGATATGGAACACTGCGCTGCAGTTATAGCCTTAGAGGTATGACATGAAGTTAGTGCACCGTCTATGTCTGACGATAACGTGTCCCATGTTTCATTTGTTGTTGATAAAGTAAGTAACAGCCTGGAGTTTATAGCTGACAATTTCACTGTAAGGTCGAGATTACTGAACGTCATTAACATTGTAGTTGGAGACTCCAGTTCTAAGCTTGCATTTCCAAGATTTAAAGTGGCATACAAGTTCAGGGTGTCAGTCTTCGTTATAATTTCAACGCTTGATCCAGTGTATCCCTCGTGACTGAAATAATAAGACTCACCATCGTGAACAAAAACTACTCCAATTAAACAAACATGTAAAGCTGACGCTGTTTCACATAAGGCAAATCTTCCATGGAATGCTATGTCTGCAGAAGATACATTCATCAAAGTGAAATAGTCTCTTTCCGGCATATCAACAATGATTCCATCAAATGCAGATAACTGTCCAATCAAATTAACCTGAGCCACTAGTATCTCAGCACCAGAGGCTAGTGGGGTAAAAGATGTGTTAAGAACCGTACAATCTACTCCCTCCCAATTAGTTTGGCAGGTACTTGCCTCACATTGGTCTCCATTAAATCGACCATAGCACTGACATTCTCCGCTGATATCACATACACCGTTACCATTGCATGGATTTGTAGCTCCTCCTTTGCAAACACCATCACAATTAGTTCCCCAGTAGCCATAGTAGCAGGTACACGTTCCATTTGATGTGTATCCAAACAGGCAACCTGAGCATTTCTGAGCCAACCAGTCAGGCAGTGTGACATTCAAAGCACACATGATAGAGTACAATGGGTCTGTCGTTCCACCAGTAACAGAACATAGGCTTGCGTAGTCCGCCATCGCAAAGGTGGTGTCACTTAAATCTCCGCTGTTACCAGCAGTTACCATGCACATTTGTTGGTACCACCATCTTAGACTAGCATCAATACCGCCACAATTACTAGCAACAGCTGCATCATCGAAGAATTCTGAACAGACAGTAACTACCTCCGTTTCCACTGAAGCTGCGTAAACGTCACTTGTGACAGTTCGTAACTGTGACAGAGGAAGATCTGATATTTCCCATTCTGGCGATTGCCAAGGCGACTTGGGCAATTCCATGTTGTTTCCATTGATAACTTCAAACGCTGTTGCACCCACCCCTTCGGAAAATGTAAACAGTGATGCAACTGCACTTGTGAATCCAGACAGCTTCACATTCAGGTTGTGAGCTTGGTATATAAGCGCGGTTTCGATAGCGTCTTTCCAGACTGATACATCATCAATAAGACCCTCATAAGAATTATTTAATGTATATTTATCACTGCCGGTTGATGGTGTCCATTCTCCCAGCATTATAGTACCATTTGCCGAAAAAACAGATGGGCATTCCAAATCAAGAATCTGATGTGTCACTTGATTGCTAGCTGAGAAGTGAAAGAAGTCAATCTGATTTCTGGATCGCCTAAACGTAAGAACTATCTGGTTCCATTCATTTAAAGTAGGTGTGACAACTGTATCAACGAAATTTGCGTCAAGCTGAATCCTTAGCGGATCTGTATTCAGAATGGAAAATGTAACATCTTTAGCGTATGAGAGTATATATCCCCCAACAGCTGTAGGTTTGAAGTAAAGGCTAACACTGAAGTCTTTGTTCTCTAGCGACACATTTGAAGAGTAAGTAAGAGGACCAGAAGTACCAGCGGTACCATTAAACTTCAACGCATAACCTGATATCGTGGAAGCATTTCCAGCTGGACTGTTCAGTGCAGTCAATATAATGCTATCAGATAACTTATAATTTGAGGCAATGTATGCTGAAATTTCATCAATTGACATTGCAGAGTAGTCTGTTGCTCCTGAATCACAAACATCTAGAATTCCATCACCGTCTTGACAAATAGTTGAAGAGGTTACCACTGAGGCTTGTAAGAACTGCTCTTGAACCAGGATATGAAGCTCAATAGACCCAATTGCAGTTGCAGTGATTTCCATTTCTGTTAGACTTGGCTGACTTACTGAAAGTGAGGCGTCAAACACATTGGCAGTATCATCTAACGTCGTTTCGACACCGTCTTTGTATACTTTCGGCAAATAGCCTTGTCCCGCTGGTGTTACTACAACTGATGTTGAAGCTGTACTCACTGATACCGCAGCAATACAAGAGCCATAATGGCAACTAACCTGATATACATGTATATCAATATTCAAAGTGCTAGAACTAAAGAGCAAGAAAGCGCCTGTCTCACCAACGAAAGATATCTGCTGTCCTCCGAATGTCATGTAGTAGCCATTGCTGGAGACAGCTGCCACCTTCTTTGATCCTGAAACCAGTGTAGATGTGTCTAGGACAGTGCAGTCTGTACCAGTTACTCCAGAACTGCACGATGAACAGTTAGAATTTCCTTGCCAGTTCCACCAGCATGTACATGTTCCATCAGTCTCACAATCACCATGGTTACTACAAGGATTATCGGAGTCGCCGGGACAGACATTTTCACACTCTGAACCGTAGTAACCAGAAGCACAGGTACACCCGCCAGCTCCATCAGTAAACCCAAACTTACAAGAAATTGAACAAGACGTGCCATTAATGTCTTGTATGCTAAGCTGAGAGCACAAGCTGCTTGCAGTTGAATTTGGCATTGCGTGTGAAACTTCGCCTATCTTAAATAGTTCTAGAATTGCATTATATCCAGCTGTTATATCACCTGTTGCTGCGACTGACTGCAAGCAGTTCAGATAATAAAACTCTAGTGTTGTATTATCCATTCCAAGGAAGTCAATACTTGAAGAGTCTGGCATAAGGTTTGAGCCACAGACATCCTCAGCTTGTTGTTCTAAAGTAGAGTTGAAGAAATAGACATAGTCTATCTCAGGAACATTGACACTAGTGTAAACCAAATCCGAAGGAAGCCACTCTGGTGCAATCCATGGGTACTGTGGTAGACTGACCGTTCCATACCCAATACCATCTTGAGTTGAGCTACCATCACCTTCATCAAACTGAAGATTAAATAACAAAGAGGCCGACGCCAAAGCTGGATCCATCTGATACAGATCGTAAACTTGACTACCTTCCACAGCAAGGCCCCAGATCATAAAATTGTCGATCTCACCATTAAAGGCTGATGGTTCAGTGTATGGCATAGCATTAGTTGGTGGATGCCAATGGCCCAAAGATATTATTCCTGTAGAGTTGAAAATCCAAGTAGAAATCACCAACTCATTTTTAGCTAATGCTCCAGCTTCAGTAATGCGATACATATCCAGTGCTCCAGTTTCACTGTAGTAGGAGAGAATAAGGGTGTTCCATTTACCTTCTTCAAGAGTAACATTAGTCTCTTGAATAGTTTCATTCTCCCCTATATACGTATGAATCTCCAGGGCTGTGTCTCCACTGACAATCATAAATACAAAATCATTAGAGAATGAAAACAGAAGTCCACCTGAAGCATTAGTACTCTGTCTGACCATAAGTTCAATTGTCACATTTGGGTATGTATCGGCATCAAGGGTCAAGTCTGAGTAAATACTAGTTTTGTCAAAGTTAAGGTTGTATCCTCCCATAGTTTGAAGTTTATCAGCTGTAGTGGGATAATATATGAAACTATCACACTCTGAGACACTAAATCTTGTCATATCTAATTCAGAATATGAAGTATATGTTTGGCTATATGCTTCTACATTTAACGTAGCCGAGCTCGCACTCGATAGGCCCACCTGGGCGGCTGTTGAATCGTTACAGATACCAAATGACGGTGTATCTGCTTCAAACATATGAGCAAGCTTATAACTTGATGTTGTAGATTCATTTCCACTCAACAATCCAGAAGTACTTGAAATCAAAGTATCAGGCAGTTCAATACTTAGTTGCAAATATTGTCCCTCTGCTCGAATTTGGAAACTGAAAAGACCCGTGACTTCAAAGCTGACTTCTAGGAAAGATGATCTGCTTAAAGAGAATCCTTCGAAGTATGCAGGTGTGTCTAATGTTGTCTCAGTATCATTCAAATAGACTCTGGGTTTGGAATTGTATGTCCTTTTCGCTTGTACAGTAACTGTAGCATATCCATAACTACTATCGCCAATTCTTGCAGAAATAAACGGTAGACAGGTATAGTTCTGGTAACAAGTCACAAATTTGCCCTCAATAATTATGTTTGATGATACAGCCAGTAAAACATATTCGCCTTGCGCCCTATTTGTGTAGCTTATTCCATCTAAAGTATATATATGTCCCAACCTTCCTGCTACTGCAATCGACTGACTGGCACTGACACCTGCCTCATTCTCCGCAAACTCACAACCGTCTCCATACCATGAACAAACAGAACAGTCATCGGTACTAAGCCTGTTGATTGGACAGTTACACTGTCCCGTTGTCTGATCACATGTTCCATATCCTGAACACGGCTCAGTAGCACCTCCGGGGCAGATACTGTCACACGTTGTATTCCAGTACCCGTCATCACATACACATTCTGATGACGATTCTCGAGTACCAAAATAACATTCAGGTGTACAGCTCTCGCCCATTGTCTCCCAGAAGTTTATCTCTCCGTCATACTCTTGACACAGACCTGATGCTGGATTAGTAGATAAGCTCAACATAAGCTCACACTCTGAGGCAAATCCAACTACAGCGTTTGTGATCTCTTCGTCGCTTCCTGCTTCTGTGCAATCATAATAGTACTCGTCACGAACAGAGCTCAGTGAAGAACAGGTACTGAAATAAAGGAATGAAATTATTATTGCCGTTTTATTACAATGCAATATTATTGAAACAGTTATTGGTAATCAAGACAGTAGTTAAGTTTATTTCTCCATTTTTTACCCTTATCATGAATGGAACTTACTAATCTACACGTATTTTTCTACTGTAAAGCTCCAAACTGCATATATGACCTAACACAGCTTTGTTGATTATACGTGATTTTATTTCATTTAAGCTCGCTCAATATTAATTTTGTATTATTCGATTTCAGTAGCATCATTATTTTACAGTAGCAATTCCATTTTTATATCGAATTATATTCATATATAGTACCAAATTAATATCGTATATAGTATGCCACATAGTATATGATACTGAAATAAAATCCTAACAGAAAAGGAATAGTTTGCAACGCCAACAGATGATCCCCAAAGATGCTATTTTCGCCCACACAATTTTCTTTTTTTTTTCGTATATAGACTATCTTTCTACCCTTGCCTCAGCCTTCTACCCATAATAAGTATAATGGTAGTACACACATACATGCAAAGTGGCTTGTTTAAGGCACAAGGGAGGAGAGGCAATTATGGCCAGCAGAGAGAAACAAATTTCAAGGAAAATCCTGACTTATTGGCAAATTTGCATCAGACCTGAAAGACGTTCGAAAAAAATTGAAACTGGTTAATGATCAACCATTTTTTTTAAAAAAAATAATGACAGCAAACCATTAATTATTTTGTTTGCAAGCAAACATTTATGTTCCATGCTTTATCTTTTGATAAAATTATCATCGAATTTGTGCGTATTTTAAATAACTGTTCAGGTATGAAAGAACAGATTTTTTTCAGACACTGCCTCTTATAATTAAAAAAATACAAGCATATATAGTAACCCGGATAATAAGGAGTAAAATGGATAATATAGGGATAATTTTCCATAATTCTTCATAAAACATATGTTGTTACCCTCATTAGAACCGTCTCGACTAGGGTCACACAATCATTAGAATTGTCTCGCTGAGAAATATGAAAAGCTACATCAGTGTTATGAATAATCCTCAAAACCGAACCCCATCTTATCTTGAGCTCTGATACAGAGATAAAAAAAACTTACGTTGCAAGAGAACTGCTTGAAAATAAGCTGTCACAGTAGCTGACATCGTATGTAATCACTGCACGTTTAGTCCTCTGTACAGCTTTAGTATTTCTTTGCCTCACATCACGTCTTCTGCGATACTGAGTATATGATATGTATGTTATTGGACAGTCGGATATCACAATGGTAACAGCACTAAATGGGTCTCCAACCATAGGAAATCCAATGGAATAGCTGACAAGATCCATAAATTTATCGTCATCTGCAATATTGTAAAATAATATGTTTAAAACTATAACAGATATAGAAAATAAAACAGGTGTATATATATTTACACAGAAACAGACTGACAGTCCTCCATTTCTTGGTTACGAAGAACAAGTAAACATCAGGCATTGACAATTAGGTTCATCATTAAAACCAAAGTACATGAAATATTTGAAAATAAATAAGTCACGACCAATACCGTCTTATGCATTTTAGCTTGCAACATATTACTGGTGCCATATCTCTTTTGTATGGATCCTTAATAGAAATGAAACGGATTAACACATACTGTAATGTCCCTAAATTTTGGAACACCTAATTCAATTAATTTTTTATTTGGGACAAATGAAAAATTATTTGAAGCGTCCAAATACTTAAGCACATTTCGGGTATTTAGTTTTCTTTTAAAGCTTAGTTATTTGAACTGAACAGGAATTGAAACACTTGACACCATCAGATGTTTAAATTCCTATTCCTATTTCCCAGACAGCTTAGACCATAAGGAAGTGACGTACCACTAAGTTCATCAAATTTCCAGTATCCTTTTAAGTTATTCTCATTTCCATCAATGTGTTCATCCCAGTGCCCTTGCATTTCTACTAACTGGAAAGACCTGAAATAGAAATAGGAGCTATATAGTAATACATGCAGTTGTTTTCTTTAACTAGTATGGACTGTATGTTTTAAGGGACTACAAATTTTAAAGCCATCGAATTACGTGACATAATGGTCAAAATAAAAGCTATAAATGAAGATACACGTGAATACCACAAGAAACAGAAAGATGTTTGGTAGGTTGGTTGTTTTTTCTTTTGGTTTAACAGCCCTTTGACAGTGTTTCAGTCTCTCAGAGAGAGGGTGAAAGGGAAGGAAATAGAATAGATGAGAGTAATAAAAAGAAATTCTAACCCGCACATGCTCCAAGAACAACTGACACTTAACCACAGAAAGAAGTAGGATATATATAAACGACAAATCAGACCCGTATATTTTTAATCAAAGACCACACTGAGCCCAATAACGGGCAATGCTCAAAGTAAGATGGGGTAACGGGAATATTTTTTTCTTTTCTTTTTTTTTCTCAAAGCAAACAACTACTCTGACCCTTCATAAAGAACGGTCTAATGAGGGGTCATATTCATTTAGAGATAAATAATTCACTATAATTTTCCTTTTTTCCATCAAAACATATGCTGTGACCCCCTCATAAAAACCATCTCGCCAAGACGTTTCTCATGAGGGGTCACAACGTATGAGAAATAAGAAAAATTATCTCTGAATTTTCCCTTTTACCCTTTCTTATGTGGAGCTGTGAACGGGAAATCACACAATACAACAAACATCAAAAGCCAGACATAATACAATCAACCCTTTTCATAACAGAAGTCATTAAACAGCCAAGTAAATGCTTTATAACGTCAATTTGATAGGCATTGAATGTCGAATGTCATTTTTGATCAAAATACGATTTGTTTTAACTGCTATTTAGATTAACTTCAAAACTGTTGTAAAGAGGGTCGATTGTGTATAAAACAAAGAGACATCCATTTTTACGTATTTCTTTTTTTATACTTTTTTTCTTCTAAATATTAATGGAGATCGCAAGAAAAGGCTACAATCACAACCCACATTAGACACGAAGAGGATAAAAAGACACACACACACACACACACACACACACACACACACACACACACAAAACGGACAAGTACAATCTATGATAAAGATGCACTCAGTCTGACAAAAATATACCGCACGTCTTTACAGCAAACACAAAAAACATAAACACACAAAAGCAAGCACAAAAGGCACAAACCACAAGATGAAACAAGAATAGTCTGTCTTCAGACACAGATGACGTCTCCGTGTTGACATTTGTGTCCGTCCCCAACCCATCTTTCTTCTTTTCCCATCTTTGCATTTCGACATGCAGAGCTTTAATATGTCTTTTACATCTGCAGTATCTTTGAAACTGATTGCTCGAAAGTGACAGCGAACCGGAATTGACAAACTTGTCATTCTTACTAAGCAAGATTTTGCATATTCTAACTTCGAAAAAGCTGTCTTTTTTAAAAAAAATATGCCCTTTTTCAAACGACACATGCACGTCTTCAGTACATTTGTAAAGTTTTATCCTTATTGCTTAAAAATTTAGAATGAATTAGCCAACCTATATTAGCATGAACCCGCAACATTTCAAAGTTTGAAACATAGGGCCGAGTCGGGTAACTTCGGAGAGCGGGTAAATTCGGACATACCATTGCAAACAGTGAAAATCCAGATCAGGGTTTTCACTGTTTGCCCAGTTATTTTTATTTCCAAACAACTGCCCTAAGTTACTCGACTCTACCCTAGCTGTAAGTTTGTTAACACATTGTAAGGCTACTCTCATGACGAGAATTCAAAGACTCATAACAGTGGAGCTGTTCAAGAGGCTTGACCCTTATCGTTTAAAAATAACTGTGCATATAAAACATTAACAAACCTTTGCCATACTCGCAGTTCATCAATACATCCAATAAATGTATCATTGGCGTGTTCACCAGTATCTCCTGGAGCCGGCTGCCATCTTCCAAGTGTCATTTTCCCACTCTTTTTGAAAGGATTACCTCGCAATTTATTATCCTCTGGGGGCGTAGCATATTTATGAATATTACCATCACTATGGTAAACATACACCTCAAGTTTAGCTCCCTTCTTTGTCCAGACGACAGAAATTTGGTTCCATTGATCATCTTCCAGAACTGCTCCAGTATCCCAGATGAAATCATCATATGTTATTACAACAGTGCCTCTGTTCCACACTGCAAACGTCTTTTTAACAGCATAGGAAAATATTACCCCATGGCATCCTGCGCCAGTGCATGTTTTAACATATAATTCAAATGTCATGCTTAGGGTAGTTTTTATCATAGGACTCAAATCGAGAGAGAGCGTTGAGCTACTGAAACAAACTGTGCGACCAGCAGCAAGTCCGTCTATATAAGTATTATCTTGAAAATCTGGATCGCCAAAGTTTACTCCTGCGGCTGACACCTGAAATTCAAACAATTATATAGACATCTGCCAGAAAAATTCAAGATGAAAATACTATTTTACCAACACAGGTAGACTTTGTTTCAGTCTATAAGTACTGGAAAATATTCAGATCCAAGCACACTTAATCAAGAAAAATCCGAATTGCAATTTATTGAACTGATATCAGCTTTATTTTTTTAAAAAACTCAGTTTAGCATCGTGGGTTAAATATAAGGACTTCTTTTGTTTATCTGAAGCCATCAGCGGCCGCAAAGGTTACTGTGAAAGAAAAGCTTAATGTGAAAGTGTACACCTCCTCAAATTTTTCTGTCATTTTAACCAAGGGAAACAACCTCTGTGGTCTACATATCTGCTCCCTTACAGAAGAAGCCCTCCACAAATCTACTTTTAAGAGACAGAATTTGCATTTAGAGGAGAAATTTCTTCAAGAAGTGATCCTTAACTGAACTAAGAATGTGTCTAACGTACACAGATGCCCCCGCTATGGGTACCTCCATAAAACTGTGCACAGGATTGCAGTAAGCATCAGTGAACTGTCACATATGGGTCATGATGATATGATTCTTGTTTAGTTTCTGTTACATGTATATACATCCTTATGCAAAATTTCAAATTGTTACACTAATAGGAACCCTAAATATATCTCTCACAAACATTTTTTTACCTTGCAGAATTAGCCTAAGTTCGAAGTCAGTGAACCTTGACATACTGATCATCATGCTCTCATTCGTGTAAATTCCTGTTGTACTTATAGATACAAATCCTGATACTACATTTCAAGTTGCTACAACAGTAGGAACCCTAAAATCTACTTCTTACAAAAATCTTAACCTTGCAAAATTAGCCTAAGTTCAAAGTCCGTGACAACTGATTCTTGTAAATTCCTATGGTACTTATAGATATCAATCGTTCTACAAAATTTCAAATTGCTACAATAATAGGAACCCTGAAATCTACCTCTTACAAAAATCTTAACAATGCAAAATTGGCCTAAGTCCGAAGTAAGTGAACGGTGACATACATATCCTCATATCCTGATTCTTGTAAATTTCTGTAGTACTCATAGATATAAATCCTCATACAAAATTTCAAGTAGCTACAATAATAGGAACCCTGTAATCTACCTGTTACAAAAATGAAGGTTAACCCGAGTCTAACAGGATCACGTACGTACGGACGTATGGACAGGCGTACGTAATAACGTACACACGTAAGAACATATCCACGACTGAAAGACTATATGCCCCCGGCCATGCCGATGGCGGGGGCATAAAGGAGGCAAAAGAAACTGGCCGAGTTACTTTCCCGGAATATGTCCCCATTTACTTTAACTGGAAGAGTTCTTAAAACAAATGTTCAGCTGTATGTATATGGAACTAAATGCATTTTTAAATCTTTCAGCTGTTTCACAAAAATCGTTGTCCTCACAAAAGTTAAAAGAGATCATTATTTTAAAAACTATGTTTGTTTACTCTTTTAAGCATTTGTTGCTAATAACGTATGTATGAAATAAACTGCAGGACTTACAAGCGTCGCTGACAAGTCTGATGATCCTCTATCTGGTGTTGTAATAACGCCTTGACAAAGACCAGTTACCGCATTAGTTACATTTTCAGCGACTTCCATATCTAATTTGAAGTATCCTCTCATTCTTGTGACTTTTGCAGACAGCCCACTTGCTGGATGGGTCGTTGTTATTTGCTTCTTACTGTTCTGTGTCATTGTGAAAGTTCCTTTAGTTTTAGTTTTTGACTTTTTACCCCATTTTTTCCCATCAATGAATGGCTTCACCGTTTCTTTTCCACCTCTTGTTGTTTTCGTTTTGAAGTAAAAACTAATTTCAGCATCGTCTTTAAAGGTGATTTTATCAGGACACAGGTACTCCTTTCCTTTCTTAGTCCTACATGTTGTCTGACGAACCTAGAACCACAGAACAGTAAATTATTTGCTAACATAATAACCCATACCGTCAATTAAATCTTGCAGACTAAAAAGCCCGGTAAATACCTAATTTGCCTCGGTGAGGTGTTGTTTGATATATAAGTAGGGGGTAAAGGCTAATTCTTAGGTGTTTTTTCTTATTTCTCAATAAACATATGTCGTTACCTCTCACGAGAACCGTCTAGGGAGACGATTCTAAAAAAGGTTCACGTTTTCTATACAGAAATAATGAAAATTACCTTAAATATCTCTTAAATGATTTTTTTTACCTGGAGCACTGTTTCTCCAGGTGTAAAGTCAAATTGTTTCGTGGTTTTGAAAATATTTGAAAAACCACTTCAATAAGGATACAGCTAAAATTTTCATGCAATAAATATTATGCAAATCGTAAGTTCGTTAAAAATGAAATAAATCAGTGCGCCGGTCTAACTGAAAACCACAGCTCCATAGATGAAAAGCAATCTATTTAAACGACAAAAAATGGCGTAAATCTTCTATGACAGCTTCGCACAAAATTTTTAATTCAGTATCATTGGATTCCAATGCTAGTGTAGTCTATTCGTATACAGCTTAAACAAAAAATTTTAATCATGCTCAAAAGATGCTTCGAACAAAAGTAAACTCCTTATAGCTATTTGCAGCTGAAGAGAGTGGTTGAAAATGAGACGACTGACAACTAATAGCTCAATTCATCATAAGGTGGACCATACTCGTTTACAGTTCACACCCACGCAATTGATAACGCAATTGATACCGCAGTAAACTAGAATATATAGTGTTTTAATAATACTTACAACAACTTGTAGAGTCCCGTAAGAGATAAGCACTATACTGCCAGTAGCATCGTGAGCCTTCTTAGTACAATCCATTCTCGTGAGCTTCCCACCTTTGTTCAGGCTACATTTAGTCATCTCGCATGAGTCGTCCGGCACAACCTTTAATTCATCGCAGTTTGGAGGGTTGTAATTGTCAGCGCATGAACTGCATATGCTATCTCCACTCCACTCAGGTTCACAGTTACATGTGCCATCTGATGTACAAGTACCATGTCCACTGCAGGGTGGAATGGGGCCACCAGGACATGGATCAGAACAAGTTCCCCCATAGTATCCGGTATCACACTCACAACCGTACTCTGCACTGAAAGTGCCATGGAGACACTGGGTATCGCACACATCACCAACCCATTCCGGGAAATTTCTAGACGGAAAATCATTACATGAGCTTTTCAATGGTTCTTCAATGTTCAACTGCTCGCTGCAAACTTTTGATGCTAGCAGAGCACTATCCATACTATCATCAGCATTTCCCGTTTTGGCTACATCATCAAAACAAGTTTTGTACATGTTGTCAAGTAGGGAAGTCAAATCACTGCACTGGTCCATTAAAACATTCTTGAGGTCTCCACATATTTGCTCTGCAGTTATATCTGTAACAACTAGAGTCGAAGTACCATCCACTTGTGCACTTTCAGGAACAATAGACACGTTACTCTGAATCCAAGTTGAATCCTTATCTATTGTGGCAATATTATCTGTCAATGAATCTTTTGATTCAAAACCTGACCCTTCATCTAAATTATAGATACTAGAAAGCCCGTCTTCTTTTGAAATTTTATTCACTTCCCAGTTATTCTCAAAATCATTAGGAGACAGCTGTTTATCCCATACCAGCACTCTGTCAACTTGCATGGCACTATTTCCATCTGGGGGCAAAGATGGGACGTCTGTAGTTATCCCGTTCCATTGCCCAATCGTCAATGTTCCCCCAACATCCAAAGCTCCTGTACCAACACTGTCAATAATAGCATATGAATGGACATCAGACTCACCATATATGTAATCAAAAAGTACCTCACCAGATTGATCGTCATAAGAAAGACCGACATTTGACCACTCTCCAACAGCTACATCTACTCCTACAGGGAAGGTATCAGTTCCATGCTGAACAACAAATTTCCCATCTTCTACAACAACTCCAAACGTTTTATTGACAGTTGCATAGCTAAACACGGTCCCACCATCTGCTGTTTCAAACTTAGTCCTTATTTCTATTGATTTGCCATCACTTTCAGTGTTAGTATCATTTGAGTGACTAAATACATCATCTCCAAATGGAGGGAAGCTTATGTAACTTTTCTCCGTTTCCAAGTTTACTCCATATCCTGAGGTAATTTGGCTTTCATTTGCAGCAGCAAATAATGAACCTTGATAATCGGTGTGAAACTGCTGGAAGTAATCTACAAGAACACTTGATTCAACAGTACTGTTGATCGTAATAGTTTCCGCGATGCCTACAGAATTAATTAGACATAGCATGTCATCTGATGCACAGCTATCTGCACTTTGCTTCGCACAACCACTACAAATGCCCGTGGAATCCAGTGCATCGGGACACGACTGACTGGTAATGAAAATATTCAAGAAGCCTGGTTGCACGGATACATCCACAGAAAAACCATTAGGCCCTTTCAAGAAGAAGTCCGCAGTGCTTGGATTCTTGAGCCTGTACTGACTTGAGAGTGATAAATGATTTTCAATGACTAATTGTTCTCCATTCAGTTTTACAACTCCTGTGTTTTGTGGTACTATAGAGGCAATATTTCCTCCTGCAGCAAAAGCAACTGCCAATACGCACTTTGAATACATAGAACACGGACCCATTTGAATATCTATTTTCAAAGATGAATCCATATACATTGTAAATGTACCGTCCTCTTCTGTGTCAAGTGAAAGATATGCACCATCAAATGTGGCAAGATGTTTGTCACTTGTTAATGAACATGAGTAAAAGTTGGAAACAGACCCAGGTACCTTTTCTTGAACAACAACTTGGCATTCTTTTCCAAGCCAGCCACCTGCACACTCACTGCAGCTCACTCCTTGATGGTTACTTGTACAGGTGCAGTTACCAGAACTTTGATCACAAATACCGTTTCCACTACATGGATTTTCCGTTCCACCTGGACAAAGCTTATTACATTCTGTACCCCAGTACCCTGCAGCACATGTGCATGTTAGACCATCCCCACTGGGATCTGGGAATTTACATGGTATATCACAGTTGGTTCCGACATAACCAGTGGCCACATGGTCAACTCCACATAGAAACTGTAAGGGACTATCAACAACCGTACCATTTCCATTCCCTGACATATTATACTGACCACTGGACGAATCGTTCCCACTTACAGATGCATTGTTTCCGCCTACTGTCTGATTGTTTCCTGATATATTCTTTCCAACATTCAGCATAAAATCACAAGCCTCAGCATATTGCAAGGCAGATTCCAGGGCTCTAACACTATCACCTGTTGCTTCCATTACTGTAATACAACTGTCCTTGTACATATCAATGTTTATAATAGCGTCACAAAGTGCGATGAGACCTGTATTATCAAAATATTGATCACACTCTACTTTAGCAGCAGCAAGAGCATCTGTACTGTCAGCCGCTACGCTTGAAAGGTCATCGGGGTTGACAGGTGTAATTGGCACATCAGACGGTACAAATGACACTGCTGGTTCCCTCCAAGGTGGTGTGTCGACATTTAAATTATTGTCATTCACAAGATCTGGGATAACGTAATTATCAACATTATCAAAATTATAATAAAGTTTGAGACTGTCATCATCTAATGGTACCGAGTCATTTCTAAACTGAGACTCTTCACTTGCCTCTAACGCTGTATCTAATACAAAGAACTCATCCAGTTCTCCTATGAAGTCCTGTTCAATTGGATCAACAACACTGGGATCGAAAGGTGGATTAAATGAACCAATAGTCAGTGTTCCATAATTATTAAATGCCTCTTCTGGAACTGTGAATAAATAGTTTTGCGTTTCGGTGTCATTCGCCATAGGTGTTGCATAAACTATCATTTGCTGAGTAACATCAGACCATACTAGCGAGATGTGTTCCCATTCGTCTGTCGGTATACTGATGCCGGAATCAAAAATGTCGTTTCCAACTGCAAATTTTAGTGTGCCATTCTCCAAGTATGTGTCAAAAACGGTTTCTTGACTGTATGTAAATATTGTACCGGTATCATTCTCTGCCTTTATTTTAAAGGATATTGTCAATCCATTGTCATTAGTGATTACATCTTTCAAGATATCAGTACTGACTACGCTTTCTTTTTCAGCTGTATCAGAATCTGAACCACCTGATCCACCTGAATCTGAACCACCTGAACCTGAACCACCTGAATCTGAAGCATCTTCTGCTGGCGTAGTGTCAACAAATTTGACACCAAAACCACCAGTACCTCCAGTGCCTGACGTTCCTCCGGTATCATCCGATCCTGAAGTGTCTCCAGAATCCCCAGTTCCCGTTCCATCCCCAGATCCTGTTCCACCACTTCCATCAGTGCCATTAGTAGAATCTCCAGTACTGTTAGTACCACCTGTGCTATTTGTACCTCCAGCACCATCTGTTCCGTCAGTTCCATTATTTACACCGCCGGTACTATTATCAGCAGTTCCACCTGTGCTATTGTCAGCTGGAACAACCCAACTCTCGTTATAAACTGTCAGTGGTAACCCTACCGTAAAATTTGCACAACTCCCGCATATACTTTGTTGATCCAAACAGCTGTTTGAATCATTTATGAACACTGAAACTTGCAAGTATCTTGCATCCGTGGAACTGTGCGTGATTAACACTTCAAGTGCACCGTCAGGACTTCTTAGCCAATAGTCAGCACCTTTAGTATGTTCTATGGTTATATCTTGGAGGCCAGTTTGTGCTGTGGAAGTGTACTGTTTAGTTTCATTGACAATTATGACAAGGTTTCCCGACGAGGAAGCTGCGCCTTGAACCTCAACAGAATCTGCTTTATATTTAAGATAAACTGAAGTGATACATGCTCTTCCAGTGAAACAAGAAGCAGAGGAGACCTGAATATCTGGAACCTTATCATTCATACTATCTGGCTTAACAAGGTAATACTGTCCAATCTGCTTGAAATCATAAGCAACTTCCATGAAATTTATTACCATACCTACACTGGATACGAAACAATATTTCATCACATTTTCTTTTGTATTGTCAACGGAGTTGTCCGTTGAATTGTAGTTCGGAGGGTATCTCATCTCACATGTTGGTTCAATATACATAGCATCACACACAGTACAATTATCCTGATTAGAAAAGCCCTGGAAACATTCACATATCCCAGTTGTAACATCGCATATACCACGACCAGAGCATGGGTTGTCACTGCCACCTGGACAAACTCCGTCACAGGTTTCTCCCCAATAGCCGGAATTACATGTACATCCAGATTCAGATGGCGTTCCAAACTTACAAAATTCAGCGCACACAATCTGATAGTGATCATCGGTACCATCAGTGCAAATATCAGCAACAGGAGAAACTGGTGGAGAGATAACAGTTGTACAAACTTCAACATACGCCTTCAAAGAAGAAATATAACTGTCATCTGTTAAACAGGCATCGTAAAAGTAACTAGAGACAAAGTCATCCCCAAGACCAACACAAGAAGACCTCAGCGCCTGTGACTGTAACATTTCTATACATTTATCTCTGTTTGAACTGACACTCAGGACGGTTGGGCTTTCAGATCTGCATTCTTCAGAAGCCGTAGGAACTTGTGGTAGGTCAGTTATGAACCATGTGACTTCGCCAGTCCTAGGTAACCCCATACTTACACCATTAATAGGGTCTGTTGCAGTAAGGCCAACGCCTTCATTAAAATCAAACAGGATTCCAAGATTTTCATAGCCAGCAACAATTTTAGTAATGGATGCATCAAACATTACGTAGTCATCCAAAACCTTGTCCCAAATTCGTAACGTCCCTATCATTCCTGTTAGTTTACCAAAATTAGTAGGCGGTTTAATTTGCCAATAACCTAGACTGAAATAGCCACCTGACTGGAACACCACGTTTGATATTGTCAAATTATACTGATGGCTAAGTTGACTATCTATAAAGATTGTGACTATAATTTTATCGGACTTTATGTCGTGGGATATGAAAATGTGACACCACTGATCTTTAACAAAGGTAAAGTTAGCATCATATTTCTGTCCAAATGCCCACAATTTCAGATCGAGATTCTCAACAAAGACACTAAATTTACTATCCGAGTTGTATCCTACTATTAGTCCATTGTCAGACAATATTTTCACTTTGATATCGATAGTGGTATTCTTTGTACTATCAAATACCGCTGTCGGAACTGGTGAAGACATGATACCCCACTGATTGAAGAAAAGGCTATAACCACTATCCATACTTACTGGCTCAATGATGTTCAGGTCTGGATAAGAAAACACAAATCCGGTAGTCGTGCCTTTTACAAATTTACTTGCAAAGTTCGTATCAATTATGTCCTGTGTAACCTCATGATACGCAATTGTATCCGAGCTGCTCGAATAGAAGTCATTGTCTGAATTTTTGTCACAGTTCCCAAGAAGACCTGAAACACCTCCAGGGCAACTCGATGATTCAAAGACAACTTGAACGTCTAAGTAGGACCCTAAATATATTACTTTAACTACCAAACTGTCAAAGGATTTCAAATCAATTTTTAAAGTTGTCTGATCTTCCCAAGATACAGTAACTGAACCAGTAACTGTATAAGAATCCACAACATCAACTGTGCTTAAATTGTGCCAAAATATTAATTGTTCATTATCGAGCAGTGGAGTCTGTATTGTAAACTGCTGATCATCAACCTGTACCCATAACTGCTGTATACAGACGTTCGAGCCACGTGGTTTCATTCTCACATACAGACCAACATCTGAGGTCTCCATCAGTATGTACTGCCCCGGAGTATGAATATCATAACCCTGTCCATCAAACATTATAATATGTCCAAGAGCGAAACCGTTGCCCATGCGCTTCACTGCATTTGATACGTCCGCTGAGGCCGATGTACAATCTGCCCCCGTCCACCCATCAGAACATTCTTTACAACCCGTGGAAGCGTCGTATCTGTCAAGGGTACATGTGCAAACCCCATCATTACACGTTCCCCCTCCACATGGACTATTCCTTGCATATGGACAGATCTGATTACAAGACGTATTCCAAAATCCAGCGGCACATACACATTCGTTTGTAACGTTGTTGTAATCTCCCGACAGACAGAAAATATCACAACTGTCGCCTGTCCAGCCATGGAAATAACGGCCTTTAAAATCCTGACACAATGTCCTTCCTGGCCAATTTGATATTGCTCTGATATCTGAATCACTGTCTCCCTCTTTGACCATGTAGGCGTCTGCAACTGCGAGTACTACTTCCAGTGCCATAGCAGAATCGCCATAAGAATAAACATTAAACAGACACTGTTGGCCGAACTTCAGCCATGCTGCCTCAGTCATGGTTTCTCTTAATCCAGTCTTCTCCAGAACGCCATAACACAGAGTTTGTACATCTAACTCACTGTAAGTGTTTAATATACTGCTCAGAATATGGTGTGAGAGAACAGGATATTCCATAGTGTAGCCACAGACAGCCCATTCTGGATGAGACCTGGGTCCATCTACCCATTCCATTTTCAGCTGAAGGGATGAGCTATCTCGACTGACCGTACCATAACCTTCATTAAACCTCCATAAGTTAGAAAGACCATCCTCAGAACCGTCTTTGTAAGCAAATGCATTCAATATGACAAATTCTAGATCCACTGCCTTCTTCCATATAGTAAACTCGTCGAAGTATCCGTCGAAACTCCAGCCCATGACCTCCAGATCCATACTTGAGTCATAATACATCTGGCCAATCATGAATTTCCCTCCAGGAATCAATGGACTTTGGTCGAGAGCGTCTGACGCAAGTTCATATGACTTCGATCCTGATGAGTCAAAGTATACAAGATAGAAGTCTAACTCTCCATCGCCATCATTCCACACTGTTGACAGGTGGTACCAAGTCTGAGCTTTGATTTTGTTCAGAGCTTTTATCTCTGATTTCTGGTTCTTGTAATATGTATTAACATAACTATCACAAATCAGCAGAGAGAAGGTCTGTTCGCTGTAGTAGGACCAAAGGGTGGCACAATCTGTATCTACAGTTTCTAGATAAAACTTGATCTCAACAGTAACTTCAGCTTTGGTAAATGAGTAAACTGGTTCGCTTATGGCATGGCCAGCAGTTGTGCGGAGACACATCTCAGCACTCGAAGGGATTGAGTTAGGCAGCACATCAGCAAACAAAGAATCTACAGCATTAGGCTGCCATGATGCTGCAAATATTTCGTATATATTTGTCACATTTAGTTCAGTGTCTGGATTAAGAGAACTGCCGGAAGAACTTGGGAAGTCATTAATAGCACCGTCCCCTCCACAAGGACCAAACAATCCTTCAGCACTGCCACAGTTGTTCGTCCACGATTGAACAGCCAGATGTCCTTCGTACATGTCAATTATAAGGTTCAATTCTGATTCAACTCTGCACTTATACTGCTTTGTAGATGTTTGCATGCATGTCACGTCTGTACTGAGTTCAAGGTTATCCCCAACAGCAATTAGTTCGTTGTTTAACCAAGTGTATCCTCCTGTTCCACAAGCGTCAGCACGTATTACCAAGGTATCAGTACCAACTTTAACAGCAACAGCATAGATGGAGGCTGCAAGCGTTATGCTGGATGAAGGAACCTGAAAATATATGAATGGTAACTTTATGAATGAGCCGCAACATAACAAAACTTGTGCCCAGCGAAGACTCGGTTCAGCCTGGGCATCGGTCCAGTCTAATAAGCGTCTCAGCTAGCTCCGTGGGGACAACACAGACGCTGAACAGACTAGGCTGATGCCTTGGCTGATCTGAGTAACCGCTGGGCGCACATGCAACTTTGTTGGTTTTGTCATGTCACAGCTCTTTTACTTGATTGACAAGTTGTTAATTCTGCTTCAGAAGATTTGAACTTACGACTGAAATATAGTCAAACCTCTCTTAAGGAGTTCCATAAGGGAGCACATAAAACTGACTGCTTTTGACAGCTGACCCTTCACAGATTTATTTGCGTCGCATTTTTAATGGAACACCAAACAAGAGGGCCATGAGGCCCTGAACCGCTCACCTGAGTATGGTGGCCATGTAGGTCATGTGACCTAGACTGCTTGATAAATTTTTGTTCCATCAGCCTCTGGAGGCTGTGTATGATATTTGGTTACAATTAGCCCTGTGGCTTTTGAGGAGGCATCTTAAATTGTCAAAATATGAGAGACATGGGTCAGAGGTCAAAGGATGACCTTGACCTCTTGTGCCCTCAAATCTTCCATGTACTACCTAAGACGACTGTTTATACCAATTTTTAGACCAAAATCTTCTAAACTTGCCATGAACTCTTATGTTCTACCATTTTCTCATACTTGACATTGGCTTAAAAAAGCTCAAGGTCAGCCCAAGGTCATCATTTGAACAATATTGATAGTACTAAAGTACCTGATGCTATATACCAAGTTTCAAGGCCATCGATCACTTGGTTCTTGAGAAGGAGATTTGTAAAGGTTTTTGCCATATATGGGCATGGCGGCCATGTTGGCTCTTGTGACCAATACTGTTTGAACAAATTTTTCGTTCCCTGAGCCCCTAGAGACTCTGTATGAAATTTGGTTACAATTGGCCGAGTGGCTTTTGAGCAGATGTGTGAAATTGTCACAATATGAGAGACCAGGGTCTAAGGTCAAACAATGACCTTGATCTCTTGTACGCATAAATTTTCATGTACTCATTAAGATGACTGTATATGCCAATTTTCAGGTCTAAATCTTCAACAGTTTCCAAGAAATCTTATGTTCTAGCATTTTCCCATATAAAAGCTACAAAAAGCAAATTTGACCTTACCGTAAAAAAAGGTCAAGTCAACCCAAGGTCATAATTTGAACAATCTTGGTAGAACTTGGGGTACCTGATGCTACATACCAAGTTTCAAGGCCATCGGCCTATTGATTCTGGAGAAGAAGATTTTTCTAGTTTTTTACCATATATGGGCATGGCGGCCTTGTTGGTCATGTGACTAGGACCATTTGAACAAATTTTCATTCCCTCAGCCCCTTGAGGCTCCATATGAAATTTGGTTACAATTGGCAATGTGGCTTTTGAGGAGATGTGTGAAATTGTCAAAATATGAGAGACCAGGGTCAAAGGTCAAACAATGACCTTGACCTCTTGTATGCATTAATTTTCATGTATTCATTAAGGTGACTGTATATACCAATTTTCAGGTCAAAATCTTCAACAGTTTCCAAGAAATCTTATGTTCTGGCATTTTCCCATATAAAGGCTAGACAAAGCAAATTTGATCTTATCGTAAAAAAGGTCAAGGTCAACCCAAGGTCATAATTTGAACAATCTTGGTAGTACTCGCGTACCCGATGATACATACCAAGTTTAAAGGCCATCGGCCAATTGGTTCTGGAGAAGAAGATTTTTTAAGGTTTTTACCATATATGGGCATGGCGGCCATGTTGGTCATGTGACCCAGTCCGTTTGAACAAATTTTTGTTCCTCTGCTCCCTAGAGGCTCCGTATGAAATTTGGTTACAATCGGCCCAGTGGCTTTTGAGCAGATGTGTGAAATTGTCAAAATATGAGAGACCAGGGTCTAAGGTCAAACAATGACCATGATCTCTTGTACGCATAAATTTTCATGTACTCATTCAGATGACTGTATATGCCAATTTTCAGGTCTAAATCTTCTACAGTTTCCAAGAAATCTTATGTTCTAGCATTTTCCCATATAAAAGCTACAGAATGCAAATTTGACCTTACCGTAAAAAAGGTCAAGGTCAACCCAAGGTCATAATTTGAACGATCTTGGTAGTACTCGCGTACCCGATGCTACATACCAAGTTTCAAGACCATCGGCCAATTGGTTCTGGAGAAGAAGATTTTTTTAGGTTTTTACCATATATGGGCGTGGCGGCCATGTTGGTCATGTGACCAGGTTCGTTTGAACAACTTTTCGTTCCTAAGTCCCCTAGAGGCTACATATGAAATTTGGTTACAATTGGCCAAGCGGTTTTAGAGGAGAAGCTGTTTGAAATTGTGGACGGACGGACGGACGACGGACGACGGACGCCGGAGCCTTACCATCCTATAAGCTCCCCCGGAGCCGCTGGCTCAGGTGAGCTAAAAACGTGCCTGCTAAAAACAGTGACCATTTAATAAAGACCCCAAAATAAAAGTTTTACTGCAGATTGTAGCAATGATTCTTGAGACAAACATGTCCAGCCACCCCAGCGCATTTCCCGCAGTGTAAAGAGAATTATTTCGGGAAATGTCCTCATCTTACCTCGAAAATGTGGGGTCAAATGCCTAAAAGCTAATCAGCAAATTGGCCATTTAGTTTGGTAAAAATAAGCCAAATGATTCAAGACATCTTCTTTCACAATAAAAGTCGTCCGTAAATGTGAAAAATGGGTGATGGTAACAGCAACAAAACCAGCTCTTCTGCCTGCCCAATGATGTTCACATGCAAATACAATAATAATCCACTCACTGATTCAAGATTCACGCCAATAACGGGAACATTACATTTAATGTCCTCTTGGAATGTTGAAAATGGGTTTAAAGATCAAAAACACCCTATCAAGTATGAGCTTTCTCTGAATGATGAATCAATGTTGGGCTGGGAAGAATACATTTCATTCAGAAAACAGTGTGCAAACAAGCGATTTATTTTAACATTTAAAGCCTTCTGAGACCTCTAAATGGGGTCAAGGTTACTTTATCCCAATCAGTTAGGCCTCTTATTCCTATAGTGACTCCATGTTAGTTTGGTATAATGGCGCAGACAAAGCAGTTTTAAAAATATGGAGTCAAAATATGGATACCTAGCAACTTCCTTATCTTCTACTAATGATTCCATACTTGTCTGGACACATTACAACTTTTTTTCAGTAGACAAAGTGCCGACAAGACAATTTTAAATTCAAGACATCTGGCTGATCATTGCCTATCTGTTTACTTAACATTTAAAGTATTATTGTGACCATGTTATTGGGGTCAACGTCACCATATATGATCAGATCTGTGATTTCACCCACGGCTGAGTCCAGAGTCCATGCTTTTCTAATTATAGCAAACGGACAAGCTATTTTAGCACTAAAAACCTCTCGCTACCTTGAAAATATCAAGGTCACCAAACTTAATCAACATTTTACAGATTCCTTGTGATTAATCTCTGAATAAATGGTGAAAATCCATCATTCCCGTCAAGAGGAATACAGCAGATAAGTTCTAACGCTGACAACAATGCCAAAGGAATCATAAACAAATTTCCTTCAATAGTGTTTAGTGAGTGTTAAACACCAAGCAGGCATAATTTGAGATGGTGGCTTTGGGTCTGGCCAAAGTAGGTAGTAAGTAGTCTATACGTCAGGCTCAGATATTGGGTAGCATATAGCGCTTCCTCACCAGATTCTACACTGGTTAGAAATAACTTAGTTTGCTGAATGGACCTTAGTACTAAATATCACCCATATATTTATAATTTTTTGATGCCCTGAAGTTTGCACAAGTCACCACCGTTTTAATATAGACAAAAATTTAGTGTTGCATAGCTGTAAATGTAAAGGAGCCAAAACGTTTTAATTATTAATTACTTACCTGGATCACATTCACTGTAATCTCCTCTGCATTGTTTGTGGTGGTAATTTTGGTCAACAAATACTCTCCAACACCATTAAACTCAAAGACAGTGCCATCATATGTGATAAAATGTCCACTTGAGTAGGCTTGGGCTACAAACCAGCCACTGGTGACATCTGGAATTAGACAAACGGTATAAATGTTGAACTCAGAAAAACTGACTTGCCTCCAACAGTAACAAAATTCGGAAGGACAATTTCAAAATGGTAAACGCTGAATAAACTTAAGGTAATTTGTTTGAAATCAAAGACAGAACAGCTCTCAGGCACTGCAATAACCGTGCAAAACAGAAACAACACACTAATAACGAAACTGGGAACACTAAACCTTCAAATAAGTGTTTCCTTGCACGAGCAAGCAACTACATAAGAATCGGAGTCATTGTCTTAGTTAATCTTCGATCTTCCGGAAGAAATGTGTCTCTATTATTATCAGCTCAAGATGCCATCAGATATCAGATGCTTCTTTCCCCTTTTTGTGCGCATTCGAGCCAAGTTAATGACAAGAGCCCTGAATCGCTCACCTGAGCATTAATCAGTTCACTGGCTCTGGTGATGATTCATAAGAGTTTTTACCATACTAACATTTGACTTTGTTTTTGACCCAACATGACCCAGTTTCAAACTTGGCCTGGATATTGTAAGAATAAACATTCTGACATAGTTTCATTGAGATTGGATCAAAACTGTGTCCTCTGGAGCGTATACAAGGTCGTTTTTATATTTGACCTAGTGACCAAGTTTTTGACCCGACACGACCCAGTTTCAAACTTTACCTAGATTTCATTAAGATAAACATTCTGACAGAGTTTCATGAAGATTGGATCAAAACTGTGCCCTCTAGGGTGTACACAAAGTTTTTCTAAGATTTGACCTTGAGCCGACGTGACTCAGTTTCATAGGGGGCTTAGATATATGGACAATAAACATTTTGACATAGTTTCATGAAGACTGGATCAAAACTATGCCTTCTAGTGCTTACACAATGTTTTTCTAAGATTTGACCTAAAGACCTAGTTTTTTACCCGACATGACCTACTTTCAAACATTCTGACAAAGTTTCATAAAGATTAGATCAAAACTGTGTCCTCTAGAGCGTACACAAGGTTTTTCTATGATTTGACCTACTGACCTAGTTTTTGACCCGACATGACCCAGTTTCAAACTTATCCTAGATATTATGAGGATAAACATTCTGACAAAGTTTCATGAACTTTGGATGAAAACTGTGCCTTGTAGAGCGTACACAAGGTTTTCCTAAGATTTGACCTAGTGGCCAAGGTTTTGACCCGACATGACCCAGTTTCAAACTTATCCTACATATTATGAGGATAAACATTCTGACAAAGTTTCATGAACTTTGGATCTCAGCTGTGCCTTCTAGAGCTTTCACAAGGTTTTTCTAAGATTTGACCTAGTGACCTACTTTTTGACCCGACATGACCTACTTTCAAACTTGGCCGAGAGTTTATGGAAGTAAACATTCTGACAAAGTTTCATAAAGATTAGATCAAAACTGTGTCCTCTAGAGGGTACACAATGTTTTTCTATGATTTGACCCAGTGACCTAGTTTTTGACCCCACATGACCCAGTTTCAAACTTGTCCTACATATTATAAGAATAAACATTCTGACAAAGTTTCATGAACTTTGGATCAAAACTGTGCCTTCTAGAGCTTACACAAGGTTTTTCTAAGATTTGACCTAGTGACCTAGTTTTTGACCCAACATGACACAGTTGTAAACTTTGCCTAGAGTTTATAGAGATAAACATTCTGACAATGTTTCATAAAGATTGGATAAAAACTGTGTCCTCTAGAGCATACACAAGGTTTTTTCTATGATTTGACCTAGTGACCTAGTTTTTGACCTGACGAGACCCCGTTTCAAACTTATCCTAGATATTATAAGGATAAACTTAATAATTAAGTTTCATGAACTTTGGATCAAAACTGTGCTTTCTAGAGCGTACACGAGGTTTTTCTAAGATTTGACCTAGTGACCTAGTTTTTGACCCAACATGACCCAGTTTCGAACTTGGCCTAGAGTTTATGAAGATAAACATTCTGACAAAGTTTCATAAAGATTGGATCAAAACTGTGTCCTCTAGAGCGTACACAAGGTTTCTCTATGATTTGACCTAGTGACCTAGTTTTAGACCCGACATGACCCAGTTTCGAACTTGTCCTAGATATTATGAGGTTAAACATTCTGACAAAGTTTCATGAACTTTGGATGAAAACTGTGCCCTCTAGAGCGTACACAAGGTTTTTCTAAGATTAGACCTAGTGACCTAGTTTTTGACCCGACATGACCCAGTTTCGAACTTCGTGCTCAGGTGAGCTAAAAAGCCAGTCTGATAATCAAAAACTGGCATATCGTCATTATCAAAGCAATGCTCACGACCATTTATTGCAGCAAAAATATGGCGGTAGACAGCATCCTGTAAAGATCCTAACGGTTTGATTTAGATTTACTGTACTTTTTCCAAAACTGACTCAATCTCATTGCTAAAAACAGATGAACATAGAAAATAAGACCGACCTTATCAGAGCCAGTCGCATGTCAGTTCCAGTTCTTACACTTTCATGGAGGAATGTATTTACAACTGATTTACATTTTTGAAACTAATTACATTTCTGCAAAGTTATATGTAAAAGTAATTGCATCCAAGCAGCAAAGTACCTGACAGCCACCATGTGTCTGAACTGATTCTGATATGATCAATCATAGTTGAAAACTGATTTGAGAATATAAAGAAAGCTGGAAGCTCAGAGTTGATTTAGAGTCTCCTGATTCAAATCAAATGCACCAATACAGCAAAACATGCTGATAACTGACAAATCTCTTCCTTTTTGATTGCCTTTCCGGCCAATAATGTCAGGACCCCACCCGTTCCAGAAAACATATATCATATTTGCTGTACAGTGCCAGTGACGCCGATTATTTAGTTTTCCACCCGTGCCTTGATACTACAGAAAACTGCGTTGCATGTACATGTATTTTACTTGTGAGTATATCGTTGTGTCAAAGATATTGAAACAAGTACTTAAACAGTCGTAACTGGCTTATGCCAATACCTGAACAAGTTTTTTCGATGGAAAAGTAATTCAAAGTATTTCTCGGAATGGTGCATGTAATTCAAATTGGAAAATAAACGTCTTTCTTACTTTGACTATGACGCAGGTGACTGAATGTAGGAAAAAAACCCACTTCTAAACCTATCTCTAAACTTACTATAGTAAATTAAGGAAACTGTTAATTTGTAACATGAAATGGACAAAACGCATTATTTCATCTGTCTTGTGCTTAAGTCAACAGAACATGAAATACGAATGAAGGTCAGCTATGCCCAATCAGTTCTAAAGAGAAATGCGTGCAATGTTTGGAATCATAATAATTACTTTTAGTTGTCAATTTAGTTATTATGTAAAAGTGAAAAAGTAGACAGACCATGAAAAAGAACTAAATATTTGACAGCATCGTACAAAGGAGACTACGCTTGGTTTGATGCTGCTACCTTTTACTGTTGAGCAGAAAGGGTGGATAAAACAACTGAGAAACAAAGATCATGGTATTAACTTCACGGTCACAAACTGGTAACGCAGTGCCAGGTCAAACAAACAATTAAGCCTTGACTTTTTTGATGATGAAGCAGACGAACAGAAACTGAACCATTAAAGCGTAACTGCTTGCCTAAGCAAGTGCGACAAAAATGCCTTCTGAATGATACAATTCCTAATCAACCCTGTCGGCCTTTACAACTTTGGAAATTTCCCTTTACAACTTTTTAAATTTTATAAGTATTTGTGAGTCTAAAATATATCAGACAATTCTATGTTTATATGATGTACAACTTCAGACTTATGATTTGGGTGCTTTGTCCCCACATTATTTACTTCTAAGTATTCGACTAAAATCTGTGAAAAAAGAACAAGTAGATTCATAAATTGAATACCCTAAACTTAGCAGGTAACCAATAATTTTCAGAAGTCTGAACAGAATTAGTTTGATAAAAAATGTTTTGCTCATCTTCAATGCGTAGTATAACAAATGCAAGTGTTTTATTTGATTTTAGATTTTAGATTTTTCGATTGAGAGATCTTGGAAATGCAAACTAACCAGTGCTACAACTGCTACAACTACAGTGCTACATATCCGTCAAAGATTAATACTTAACGTTCTGTGCTCCTACCTAACAAGCCAGTGTCCGCAACTGAACAATCTTCTCCACTCCAGCCGGAATTGCAAGAGGAACAGTCAGACGTTGAGTTTGCTGAGTCGTAACAACTGCATGTTCCATTTCCTGTGTCACATAATCCTTTGCCATGGCAGGGATAGTCAGAGCCACCAATACATGAAATAGCACAACTGCTGCCATGATAGCCATGGTAACATCCACACTGTCCATTTACTTCTTCTGTGATATACTAGAAAAAAATGTAAGGTACAATCAGAATTTTTATACACATAATACTATTCAGGTGATCAAAATCAAAAAGCTCTACTTAGTAGAAGTAAGAAATCATCCCAAATTCTGACTAGTCTGACAGAATGATAAATAAAAAGTACATGTAACCATAAATATAAAGTTTGGAAACCAAACACATTTAAAGAAGCCTAATAAATCACACACCCGTAAAATGAACTATTCGCCACTGGAGACTGAGACATCCATATTGCATGACATTTTAATTTGAAATTAATACTTGTGTCTACTAAAATGTAACAATTTATGTGCATATTCCTTGACCATTGACGAGCTTCTTAAGTTGGTCCAATGCTTCATGTGTGTTTGGTAAGACAGAATAATCAGAATAAAAACTGAGAAGTTAGGAAGAAGTCAATAAAATAGCGTTAGCTTACATCTTTAAGTTAGACACTAAATTACATACAGACTACTAGTGAACCTTACTAAATTTATGTCTGGAGCGTGGCAGCTCAGATAGTTAAGTGCTAGTCTTGTATGCTTGGGGTCCGGGTTCAAATCCTTCTGGAGACAACCGTAACATAGTCTATCAGCTTTCCATGTAACGCAAAATACAGTTGAAATTGCGGTAAACAACAGGTCATACCCATCCATACAACATGTATCCGAATTTAACAATGGTCTATAAAATACCGAATCTGTTTTCTTTGGGGTAATTCAGTAAAATAAGAACCTTTATGTACACTACCTTACTTGCTATACAAGCAATATATCAACTTAGCAAAGGAATGCCCGGAAATTAAAGAATGGTTTGCAAACACATAGTTACCTGGACTGGAGATCCTGAACACAGAGACTCGGTAACATATGCGGTCTTGATGGCATTATGCTTGGTGTTAGAAAGCTGCCATCCCACTGTACCGGAGAGAACTTCTTCTTCTGTAAATGGCCTGCAAATGAATTGTTCAGGTAAATGATGTAATCCTTTCCTTTAATGGAATCAGTAAGTGACCATTATTCCCATGTAAGATGAATCATTTAAAGGAAAGACGTTGTGAACTTGCAATGGGCATAAACAGATGCCTACTTCTGGTTAAGCAAGCTCAGCTTGAATGAATATTTGTTTGAAATGCTACCAAGAATTTTCAAGTGCATTTGCTCTCTTCCGGACGGATGCTATAAGTGTCTCTAGAAACTTCAAAGCCCTCACTTCTACCTCATCTTAAGCAGGAGTCATCTAAATTTTGTCGCATAGAAATGTGAAATCAAGCAAGAGGGTTAATTTTAATTAGCAAATCCAATGCTAGTTCCAACAAAATCTTTAAATTCATAAAATTATACAAAATGAAATGACTAAAAGCTAATATAGCGAAACTAGTGAGAAAGAAGAGCAAAGGCAAAACAAGCTTTAAGTAAAATAGTCGTTAACTCAGGCTCTGAAATGTGAAATAAAGTCGGAAGGTAATTTAAACTTCCTTCAGGCTTCATTTTACATTCCAGAAGAGCCTGCTTTAAATGAGTTGACATTTTATTCTCTTGACCTGTTTAACCTACTTACCCTACAGAGAATGCGTAGGTTACATTTCTTGGTTCAAACTTAGTAAGTGGAACACTAAGGTTTGCTCCAATAATTGTATTCTCGCCAGTGCCCGACAGGTAGATGTTATTGGTATTATTGTTTTCGTAACCAAACCAGGCTGTATAATTTCCATTTCCATCTTGCTCTACACAAGCAAACACTGGTTGAATCGGATATCTCTCGTCTGTTCCATCGTTGGGATCCACAAACACACCTTGATCGTCCATACAAGGTATGTCACAGTCAGGTCCAACAAAATCTGCAAGACAAAAAAAAATATTTCAGATAAGCTGTACGGATTCATTTTCTTGTACAGATTTTGCCTCTGGTTTAATACTTAGGTTGTTTACGAAACCTATAAAAATCATTCAATAACTCAGAGAAATGGTTTTGATTGCCTAAAATATTTTCCCACTGGACCATAGAATTTCTTGTTCACATATATATAAATCTTACTGTTATTGGCAAAACATAAAACCTTACAAACTTATTTACTTTCTGGCCATCCTGTGGAAAAGGATACTCTTTCTGCCTACACATTTAACTCTTTCAACCAAACACTTACTTGCTGCACATTTCTTGCAGTCTGGCAAATTCCAGCCATAGAAACATTCCACACATCCTGTTTCATTACCATCCCAATGTCCGTGCTCTGTGTCATAGTAGCACTGACAAATTTCACCTCCTACAAAAACCAGTGCTCCAAATAAGAAGGGGTAACAGGGATAATTTAGGAATATTTTTCATTATTTTCCCGTAAAAACGTATGTTGTGACCCCTCATTCAGTAGAACCGTCTCATCGAGACTGTTCTAATAAGGGATCACAACACAGTCCTACATTTTTCCCCAGCTCAGCTTCCACACCGTGGAAGTAAACAAACCCATGTGTTTGTAAATCCCCATTTGATTATTGGTATTTGAGGTCAAAGGTTATGTTTATGCTGGGGAAAGTGAAGTACTGAACATATGTTTTCGTTGAGAAATAAGAAAAATTATCTCTAAATTATCCTCAGTACCCCCCCTTATCTGGAGTTCTGAAAAACATTTAGAAACTTGTAAGAATAACTAATATGGTTCATTATTTCCATGGCCTGCAAAAGTAAAACACTTTTTGGCATATGCTTGCTTTTATCTTATAACGTGCCATTCGAATTAATATGAAATGATTTTCCTATTACACGAAAAAAGTCAAAATGACTGCTTTGAATTAGTAAATTAAACCTTAGAACAGACAACATTTCTGTAGGACGTAACAAAATCGGTTAGAACTGCCTACTTTTTATCTTGTATGCTTATGGAAATTGTCGACCATAAACGTAGGTCTTTCTGAGAGGTGGGTAAAAGAATTCATGTTTAAGATTGTGACATCAAAGCTGTCAAACCTATTTATCAGCTGATCAAACTGCACCCTTTATCCACTCAACGTGAGCAATTTAAACCAAATTGTCGTACTAAAAGCAATAATGATGCCAGAGACATCGCCAAACTAACCTAATGCTGTGGGGTGCCCGTTGACACAGAACGTAGAGCAAGTTGTGTTGTAGCCAATATAATCCGTCTTACATCTGTCACAGTTGTCTCCAGCAAAGTTTGTCTCGCACAGAGAACAATCGTCTTCAGTGAAACCATGGTAACAGTCACACACCGGAAATTCAAATTCTTCAGTGAGCACACAGTCTCCTGAAATGTAAGATTAAGTGATTGACCTACCGTAAAGAGGGACCTTATACGTATGACAATAGGAAATTCAGATCGGCCTGCGCCGACAGTCTGATCAGAGTCTTTCCGTTTAAAGTGCATACATCTTCAGGAATCTAAACATGGAAAATGAAGATTGTTTTCATTTTGTTTGGCTGCTTAGGTTGATTTGGATATTCAGTGTATGCACGTGGCTTAAAATACATGTGCAAACACTTTTCAACAATCTTGCCTTTCGTTTATGACTTTATGTGTCATATGAAATACTATGATTGGGAAGCTTATGCCTATTTAAAGATACCGAACAATTATCAAACAAAAACGCTCTCGAGCTAATTAGTAATAATTCAAATTGTTTCTCGTGATTTATTAGCCATTACCAGCCTTGCAGTATGTTTATCCTATAACAAACTTAGCAGTACTCAATTCATTCACAGATATTTCTATTATTCATTACTATGTACGAATTTTAATAGTACTGTGTGTTTGAGATCCACAGATATTAAAACTGAAAAATGATAATCATTTTGAGGGAAAACCCCAGATGTTTAACAGGCAGAATGCTTAACAAAATATACACCCAAACCTTTCCCTAGCAAATGCACATACCATTTACAAAAAGAAATCTAGTTTCAATTCATCTTACCATGATCACTACACATAGGTTGTCCTTGACAGACAAGTTCACTGCAGTCATCGGCAGCAAAACCAACTTTACACTTGCAGACTGACGCATCGTTTTCCCTAACACAGGTACCTCGATCAGTGCAGTCTGGGTCACCTGGAAATAACAGGAACAAACTTAGATAAGTGAACTCTCGAAAACTCGAACAGTGATGTCTCAAAGTATCTCTTATATAAAACAATAAAATCATAAAACATTTCCTATTCTTATGCACATTTCAATCCCTGTTATATCAAACTACTGATATCTCGAAGTAAATTTTCTGGTTCCAGAAAATTTACTTTGAGATATCAGTAGTTTGAGATGAATTTCGGCTTTGAGATATCAAGACTTGACTGTAGTTGGGTACGGTTTCAAAGGAAAGACTTTTTCCATTTTCAATTTTGTCTGCCATTTCATTCATTCAGTTAACTCTTAAAACAAAGAAATTCTCTTTTAGGAGCAAACTCTTTTCTTTAAAACTAGACCCTTGTAGGACTCAGAAAAGCTAATAAGAAATAGTTGACAGTCAATTGGCATGGTTTTCATTGCCCATCAAAGCAACTGGGCACCTTTAAATTAAATGGTGCCAATTGATTTGGTAATTTGGTTGCCATAGCCAAGAAAATCAAAATTCTTGACCAATCTGAGAATACCAGTGTTTTAAAGAGGCTTATGAAAAAAACATCTCTACGAATTTTCAGGGTTTCCAGCCTTATGGTACTGACAAGTAAAAACAAAGGCAATGATCAGGAATTAATACAATCAGATCCTACATCCCGCCCTCAAAACAAAAAGGAGAATACCAGTGTTTTAAAGAGGCTGATGAAAAAAACATCTCTACGAATTTTCAGGGTTTCCAGCCTTATGGTACTGACAAGTAAAAACAAAGGCAATGATCAGGAATTAATACAATCAGATCCTACATCCCGCCCTCAAAACAAAAAGGAGAAAAAAGTATATACATAAATCGATAAAAATTCACAAAAGACATGAGCAGTACAGCCAATGAACAGCCAGCTCTTTCCCAAACAGGAATTTATTCAGCCACCCTAATTGACATTTTTTGAAATATTTTACAATTTTGAGCAGTTTGGTTGCTGCAAGCAAGCCAAATACGATATGTGGTTGTTGTGTTATTGCTTAACGTCCACGGTAAACAGCTAAGGTCATGTCGGGACGGTCAGTTAACCTAACCACACTATTCCTGGGCAGGCTTAGACTTCCTAAGCGGTTAACCAGTACTAAGTGCACTTACTTTCACCAGTAGCTGACAACTGCCGTTCTTGAATCAGTGGAAGGAGAAATGAAAGTAAGTGGCCGGACCAGGTATCGAACCCAGGACCTCTGGCTTATAAGTCTGGCGCCCTACCGATTGCGCAACACGACCCGGCTAGCCAAATAAGAATCTAATACCAAAGACATATGCCTAATAGAGCACTTACAAATCAGCATTTCAGTAACATATTTGTCATTAAGGCAGTTGTATTAAAGACTCACGTTTTCCACTGACAGCCAAAAGCAATTTCAGCTGCCATAACAACAAATCACTTAACCGACTGGGCGGACAAAAACAACTCAATAATAGACACTGGTCGAAAACCGGATGGAGCGTAGAGCACTGCGTATACAATAGGCTCCAAGAAGCCTTGGAGCAGGGATGCTAAACAGCCTCCCTTTCTGATAACAATCATGGTTCAAGACCAATTTTCTATCCAGCCAATGTCAGATGGGAAATGTTAAAGGACGTGAAGCCCTTGTCAACTAGAGGGCGCAGAATTATTACCCCCAACCCAGAAGCTAAATCACTGCACTTTCCTGCATGAAGAGAACCAGTTTCGATTTTTTCCATGTACGATCTTACAACGCTTGGTAAAATAATATAATTCAAAACTATTTTTGATTCTAAAATGCTAGCTGTTTCAATGTAAAATAATCTTACCTGGACAATCAAGTTCTCGACAGTAGTCTCCCTTGTAGCCCTCTTCACACTGGCAAGTATTATTACTGCAATTTCCATGTCCACCACAAAGGACCATACAAGCTTCATCGTCATAGCAAGACTCACACTGGCACTGAACCTCAGGAGGTGCTGTTATGTTTCCATGAACACAGGGGTACTCACAACCAGGTCCCATTGCATCAGTACAATTAATGCACCATCTGATCGGGTGGTCCACATCACATGTACCTTGCACGTAGGAGCTATCTAGACACGCACATTCACCTATAAGAGAAGGAACAAATAATTTACTGATCATTTGGTCAAAAGGAAAGTACAATACACAAAGGCCAGTTTTTTTGTCTTAAACGAGTGTTAATTTCATTACACAGCACACAAAAACAAAGATTAGAACGCTAACATCAGCATCGTTATTTGAGCCGCAACACGACAAAACCAACGAAGTGGCATGTTTGCTCAGTGAAGATTCAAACCAGACTGGACATTCGCCCAGTTTGATCAGAGTCTGTGCTGCCCGTAAAGCTACCCTTGAAGCGCAGAGCGAAAACTCTGATCAGACTGGGCGGGTGCCCAGGCTGATCTGTGTCTTCGGTAGGTGCAGATGCCATTTTACTGATTTTGTTGTGTTGCCGCCGAATTTTATACGTAGTCTAGTAATCTTTTAGTCACTAAACTGTACAATGACATTTCAAGACAAGATTAAAAGCTTGCTGCTAGTTCTAGATCAGATTAAAATGACTTAAAAATGTAAAGTCATTTGGAAAAACTTTTAAATCAGTTTATTGCAGCTGAAATGCTGGTGTCAGACAAGAGAAGCATACTTCTACAGCATTGATGATTTAGGAACCAAGCTAACTTGAATATATACAATAGAACCGCTGTCTAAATGAACGGAAGAAAATGGCAACAAGGACGCTGAATCAACAAGAGAATAATTCTGTCCTTCTGATAATTTCAAAATTAAGTAAATATGAATGTGCAATGCCTGTCAAAACATTATTGAAACATGTTTCTAGATTACAGACGTACTTAATGATAATTCTATGATGTTTTATAACATAATCACTTATTTTCTGGTGTCTCCATCTATTCTCCAAGGTTAAAAAGAAAGAAAAAAAGAGACCAAGAAATTTTCACATACTATGTCCTTTAAAATCTGAACAGTAGCATACCTTTTGCATTGCACATGTAAGGATCTCCGTCACACTTTGGTTCGGAGCATCCCTCTCCTTGCCAGTTACTGTCGCAGGTACAGACCTGAGTACCTGGGGTACACAAACCATTTCCAGAACAACTGCTACCAACTCCTGGGCAGCCTTGGACTGTACATGTATCACCTGAAATTAATTACGTATGTGCAAACAAAATGTATGTATTGTGGATATGCAAAAACGAAAACAAATTTTTCTTTTCAAATTACTGAAGATTAAAGAACACAGGTACTGCAAAACACATGCATTTTTTGTGTAAAACACATGCAATTCTGAATAAGGGTAGCTGGATACATGTCTACGTTAATTTTCTAGTAAATAGGTGAATATGCGTTTGTAGCGAAATTCATCGTCAAACGGCTACCCATGCCACGAATATATAAGAAACAGGATTGCAGTTTCAAAATGTTCGAAGAATTTGATTTTTGTCCAGTAATGAAACTAAAACAAAAAAACTTACCCCACCAACCGGAATTACACAGGCAAGTATTGTTGTTACAGGTTCCACGGCCACTACATATTTCTTGACAACTATCCCCAGTGTAACAGCTGTGACAAATACACTCAGAGCCGTCGGAATTAGGGTCACCATGTACACATGCACTCTCACACGCAGGGCCCATATAACCATCGTAACAATTACAGCTCGGTGGATCAGTACTTATGTTGCAACTACCAAATCCATTACAGTCCACTGGGTAACCAGGACAGTCTGGCTGATGACACCATGCACCAAGCCAGCCTTGATCAATGCAGGTACAGTTACCATTGGCACAAAAGCCATGTCCGGAACAAGATTCTAAGTATCCTGGACAAGTAAGATCAGTACATCTGTCTCCCCAGTATCCGACTGCATTAAATCCTGTTTCATTGTAGCACTGACACTGACCATCTACACAAGTGCCTATATCATTACATGTCTTTTTACAGTTATCTCCTGGATCATTGCAGTCACTGGTGCAGACACATTCATTATCAATAACATCACCATAGCAGTAGGTACTGCAGTCTTCTCCCATAAAACCAGCATCACATTCACAGAAAGGTACATCACTGTCAGAGTTACATGTTCCATTACCTGAACAATTATTAAGGCAAATGGCAATATTACATCCATCACCAAACCAAAATGCGTCACATGCACATGTTCCAATTTTATTTAGATTGTCTTTGCATGACCCGTGCCCACTGCAGCCTAGACCTCCAGGACCAGCCTCCCCTGGGCATCCTGGTTTCTGACAAAACTCTCCACGCCAGCCAACTGTTCCGCAGTCACATGTCTGGTTAACACAACTGCCACTTCCCGAACATTCAGTATTACACTCGATGTCATCGTCATTGTAACAAGGATCACAAGTACAAACTTCTTCATCATCACTGTTGGTGGTGATATTACCATTGTAACACCTGTGCGCGCATGATGACCCAAAGTATCCAGTATGACAAGCACAATAAGGTTCATCCACTGGCATACAATCACCATGCCCATTGCAATCCTCTTCACATTTTACGAGATGGCAGCCATTTCCTTCCCAACCAGGATTGCAGGAACACTCCCCAGAGACTGGATTGCAGCTTCCATGACCAGTGCACGACACACCCCAGCCTGGACAGCCAACCTCTTCACATGTAGGTCCTCGCATACCATTAAAGCCGCAGTCACATATTCCCAATGTTTCGTTGCACGTACCAACATCGTTGCATAAGAGATCACAGTCATCACCTCCGTAACAGTCAGAGCAGTTACATAATACCTTTTCTGATTCTGTTCCATCAGACAAGACCTCTGTTATCCATGTTTCTACTCCACTGACACACCTAAAGTCAGATGACAATACATTTACTGGTATATCATATACTTTACTTATTTTCTATTTTATATACGACCGGTAGATAATGGGGATGATAAACAGAATCTTGCATTCGTGCTCCTGTTTTATTGAATTTATTAAACACGTTGGAAAAAACCCGATAAGATGCTCGGCAAAGGTTCGCATCTTATCGTTTTCCCCAACTTATTTCATAAATTCAATAATACATGAGCACTCATGTCAGATTAACTATATAATGAAACAAGAAATGTTACAGCATGTAACAAATAACCCCGAATGCCCCTTAGACTGACCTTTGACCCCGATTGGGAGCTTGACCTTGAGCAAGGAATCCCAAAACTTGCAAGTGAGATGCCTTTTTATCATGCTTTACCTTTCTATGAAGTTTGATGAAATCTACTTCAGCACTCACCTCTAACACCCGACAGTGACCTTGACCTTGGGTTTGGGAATATAAATATCATATTTGACAAACCTTCACATTAGGCTTTATATTTCTGTGAAATTTGATAAAATTCAGTTGTGTAGTTTTAAAGTAAACACAGAGACAATATTTGACCTCTAACCCCAGACAGTGACCTTGACCTTGGACGTGGGGACCTTCATTTTGTATGTGACACACCTTCTCATTATGCGCTATCTTTCTGTGAAGTTTCATCAGATTTGCTTCAGTAGTTTTTAAGTTATCGCTGAGACACGATTTGTTACGATTGGACTGACGGACGGACGGACGGTGCAATTTTAATATGCCACCTGAAGTCCCTTCGGGGGCCTGAGTTATTCGAATGAATGGCACTTCAAAATGAAGTGAAGCTTTCAATATTATTTCGTGCCATACAAGTTTGCAGACGAGTTTACTATCAAAAATATAGATGAAGCAACACGGAAAAGGTCAAGATCACAAATAAAAGCCATTCAAGACACTGAAAGAACGAATGATGAGAAACAATGGTGCAAATGCTACAGAAGAACCGACTTGGAACGATCAGTAGTAATATAAGGGTTACATGTATATATATGACCCAAAACTCAGTCAATTGTGAATGAAACTTTTTTTCGGATGCTGCTGTGTTATATGTATTCAACGTATATCAAGTTTCAAGCTGCATGCTACAAACTGTAGGTAGTGAAGAAACTGACATGAAAGCAAAACAATTTCAAAGCAAAAAAATACCAATAGTGGCCTAGTGACAAATATAAGTAACAAGTACATCTTGTTTCGCTATTTAACTTATAAAGGTCTAAGCAGGTCAAAACAGGACAGAATAAAAGGTATGACACTATACAATAACAAAAATCCTACCGTTTTTGACATTTGTCTCCAATATAAGGTGATGAGCAATTGTAACATCGTGGATAGCTATCCCCTTCTCTCTGTTCACAGCTTGCAGGTATGCCATTACAGTCACAATCAGCTATTTCACATCCTATTCCTTTCCAACCCTTGTCACAAACACATTCACCAGTAGCTTCAACGCAAGTGCCATGCTCAGAACAGTCTGGTTCTCCTGGACACCCTGGCTTCTCACATTGTTCACCAGTAACTTCGGCATCAAAATCACACAAACAGCTACCGTCTGAGTCGCATTCTCCATTATTGTTGCATACGGCATTGCAAGTGTACCCCGTTATACAGATTTCGTTGCAGACACAGGTATCACTATTATTGCTGTAGCCGTTTACACATTCGACAGAGCAGTCCTCGCCTATAGTTTTGTTGTTACATTCACAAACACCTCCTTCCAAACATGTACCATTTCCTGAATATTACAAAAATCAGGAATTAAGAATGCTTCATTGATCTTATTCCGACAGCAATCACATAACGGCATAAAATGTAAGTCCCACAATACTATAAAATGGTTTTAACTCAGTGTACTAACAAAAATATGCAGACGATAAAACCTAAACACCCTAAACTTTCGGTTACAGTTGGGCAGCAAGTCCTACTGTCATTTTTCCCGTTATTTTACTAATAGAAACAACTTCTGTAACTTCCTGTTTGTTTGCAAATTGAACTGCATTTAATGGAAAGACATCGCTGCTACGGTAGCAAAGTTTGTATTTTATAGTTGACAAAAAGAGAAGAGACTAAACAGCAAATGTAGAGCTGATCCTCCTAAATGGGTAGCGATTCGCCATAAAAACGCCGTTCTACTGTTTGGAGAATAAAAGCTTAAGTGGACAAAGAACCTAATTAATGTTTCCAAACTCGTAAATCATATAAACAATGACAAAGCGAGTAACTTATATTTACAAATTTTCTCCTAAGGATATTGAATATGTATGCATCACACTGATGACTTATGATTGTACATTTTGTCGTCAGTGGTAAGTGAACACCGATGCATGTGGACATCAAAACGTAGCATTTATAATTCCAACAATTAGATAGCTAAATAATTAACAATTATTTCAAACTGCTGATACTGTTTGACAATGAATTCAATACTTCATTAAATTAAAAAAAACATACAGACTTATAAATTTTCTAAAGTATACATTGACCTGAATAACTGAGAAGTTTGATTCTCTGATAAGATGAGCTGCACCACGAAAAACCGACGAAGTGGCATGTGCATCCAGTGAAGACTCAAATCAGCCTGAGTGGCCACCCAGTCTGATCAGTTTTCGCTATGCGCTTAAACAGTAGCTAAGAGTCCAAGCTAGCTCCATGTGGACAATCAGGACTCTGATCAGACTGGGCGGATGCCCAGGCTAATTTGAGGCTTCACTGGCCGAACATGGCAGCTTGTTGTTTTTCGTGTTGCGGCTCAGATATTAAACCAAACGCTAATAGGACTACCATGATTTTGCATCATTCTACATTCGTTAGCAACAGGGCTTCAGGTAAATCGATCGGTGTGACACTTCTAAGATTTGCTGTGCATAAATAAGCTATATAAACACAAAAAAATAACAGAACGACAGGGTTATCTTTAAATATCTTACCTGAACAGTCATTCAGACACTGAGGTTCACTACAGTCATCTGCCTGCCAGCCTGGGTCACATGTACATTCTGATGAGATCGCATTGCATGTGCCGTGTCCGTTGCATGGGCCGTCTTTACCAGGACAAGTCTTTGCACTACAGAGCTCACCTTCCCACGCATCTCCTACGACAAGGAAGTTTATTATGAATGACTTTCAGCTTTGTTCAGATATAGTTTTTCTTATTTTGCCATAAAATTATGTTAAGTTTAGAACCGCCCCGGTTCTGATTCTGGTCACAAAGTTTGTTTCTTTTCTAATTTTCAGACGGCATATTCAGTTTTGTCCTATCCTCATAAAGGTATATGAGAAGAGCTGACCGTATGGAAATGTCTCTTTAAAAGTACATCTGGGCCTAGTTGCTCATAAAGTCGTTAGACAAGGATTCGTAAAGTCTTTTACTCTACAAAAAATCAATTATCCTGCTGACAAAATGTGAGAAGCATTTGCAGTGCAAAAGCTGCTCATAATTTTCGGCAAAACTGACTGTTTTTGAATAATATACCTTTGAAATTTTAAGGTCTCATTAGTTTTGAGCAACTGAGCCCTGATTAATAAAATTTCCCTTTATATTTCATACTAATAGCGTTGTTCACAGTTGCTGGAAGCGCAAAATAGCATCGGATATATATTTTTTTATGAGGTTACCATCATGGAAAACTCATTATTTTCGCATTTTAAAACTTCAACGATTAGTACAAGTGGTCATCTGTGTTTCAGCGACTGTAATAAAAACTTTGCTCAGTGACACTTATTTTTTAACCTTCTCTAATATGCCAATTACCGTTCTTTCACAGCTGAAAAAAAACATTTTATAACTGACGCTAGTACATCATTAAAATGCAATGTCTTGAATACGGACGGAAAATAGGTCTTGCTTTAACGAATGATAAAGAATCTTCGTTTATGAAACATAAATAGTGAAGAAATAATTTTTTCATATATACATAAATAATAACGATATTATTACTGTGCAGAAGTCAGACAATAGCCCGTACAGGTAATAGGCACAGTCTTTCACATACATTCGTATTAACAATTTTACCCAGAAAAAAATTATCTTAGAAAATCTATATGCTAACCAAAAACTGACAAAATATCATATACACATAATGAGTTCAGATTCATTTTTTCTGTCAGTGACACAACTCCATACATCCGCTATTGTCACTGTCGCATGCACTAAATGTTGTAAACAACTAAATTAACTCATTCATTCTAGTAATGTTAATATATCATTTAACGTTACGAGATTGTTCTTTAATGGTAATGGTAGTTGAGATAATTTAAATGCCTAAATAAAGCAACAGCCATACACTGAAAAACCTCATTCATATTCCAATTCGTTTATAACATTCAACTAGTTTGTATTTCCGATATAATGGTTTATGCTAGAGTTGCTACCTTTAACACTTGTACAGTTACATGCAGTTCCATTGCACTGGCCATTGCCAGAACATTCCAACTGACATCTGTCTCCGCTATAGCATGGATCACATCTACAAAACCCGGAGGTATCTGGCCACTCCACAGTTCCATTTTCACAAAGTTTACTGCAGTCAGGATAGAAGTAACCCTAAAATTGAACAAAATATCATTTGTAATGTAAATTTCAGCCTTGTCAAAGACATTGCTGTCATATGTACATCAAAAAAAATAAATAAAAATAAACTGATTCTCTTATTGCAATTCTCATGTTCTTTGTTTCCCTTTATCGATCTTATTGGACTAAACAAGAGATTGACCAGATGTTGGATTACAAAGATGGATAATGGAACACACAGCAGAATGTCATATTCACAAATCAGATGTTGAATGCCCACTTGGTAATTTTCTACAAGTCTGATAAATCAAACAGGGAAAATTAAGAAAATGCAAATTAAAGCTTTCCCCCCAATATTCGATGCTTACTTCTAAAGTTAACACCGCATACAATGAAACAACTGTCATATGACCGCTCAATCAAATGAAGACAGATAGGTAGCCAGATAAAGCGAACTACAGCAGATAGTTTTTAACAGAGTAACTGTACCTGCTGGCATAAACATCTTGGAGGATTTGTTGAACCATTACAGTAACCATTCTCTCCACATCCACCACAGTCTGGTGTGTTGCAGTCTACACCTGTCCAGCCTGAGACATGAACAGATGTCAAATAAGTATTTTGATTTGCTTCATACTGAAGTGAAAATAGTACTACGAAAATTCTTAACTGAAATCTTAACGAACCAATTCATAGTCTGTGACGTTAGGTATTAAGTACAAAATCTTGAAGTGCAATACTATTCAGAGGCAGTCAAAATATAAGAAGATAAAAATGGATATAAGCCTTAACATTTCTTAGATTAAATAAATAAAAAAATATTCGCAAATAATTTTCAGTTTTGAAATAAACAAGTGCACACAATTATGTATATAAAAATAAAAATGTGAACCTAGTATTTTGTATTTTGCAACAACGCATACCTGGATTGCATATACAGATATGCTCAGCAGAATTACATGTTCCATGGTCAGAACAGTCTGGTATTCCGGGACAGGCAGGAACCTCGCATTTGGATCCTTTCCACTCGTCGTTACATTGACAGACACTGTTGTTACAGGTCCCCTGGCCATTACATTCCACATTACATTCTTTCCCTGTATGACAGGAATCACACAAGCAGAACCCGCTGTTCATGGGTGTCTGTACTCCATAGGTGCAATTCAGTTCACAGGCAGCACCCATGTATCCCGCACTACAGTTCATACATAAGGGTGTCGTGAAGGAGTCATCACAAGTGCCACGCGAATTACAGTCTGGATCTCCTGGACAATCAGGTACATCACAACCATTAAGCAGAGGATCCGGGTCACCGGTCCAACCACTGTAACAGTCACAGGTATGTTCTGCCTTATTGCACTCGCCATTGCCTGAGCAATCCTCCGTGTCTCCAGGGCAGCCAGGTTGGTCACACAGAGCTCCTCTCCAGCCAACATCGCATTCACAACGATTTGAATTAATGTCCGAGTCAAAAATGATTGTCCCATGGAAACTGCACTCAGTGCTACATGTCTCATCAGTCCAGCCTGGGTCACATTCACAATTGGTGCTGCCAGGTGGGTTCATTGTACCATGAAGACATTCCTTCTCACAGCCGTCACCAAACCATTGACCTGTACATCTGTCAGATACAGGAGATATCTATACTGTATAGTAAATATATCTACTAAGTCGAAGAGGGGCTCAGTAATTTCGAAGTTATATGCACTGTTGATATTTTATTTCCAGTCTCCCAATTTTGATTATCTTTTTGAAAATAAAAAGTCAAATGTATTCATGATAATCCTGACACATTAAATTAGCTTTATTTCTGAACTACAAGTATCTTCATTTTCATGCTCATTTCTTTACTTTTCATGCAAACAAGTGAGCCAGAATGCACTGATCCAAAATCAGAGACACCGTGGTGCTGAAATGATTGTTTTGAAACTTGATGATAGAAACTTATATAAAAGCGTCAGAACTTTAAACAATTTAATCAGCGTATCTCCTGATACTTTGGTTCAGTTCATCAGTGAATCAGGACAAGAAATCTCAAACCACGAAATAATAATTTGGTGAAAATGACACAAACGAGAACATCAGGGACCGACGCAGAATATATTGTAGCTCTATGTCAAAGCATTATTTAAGTGTGAGGCCAGACCCTACGGCACACAATAAAACAAAGCAGCAATATTGACAATAAAGCGTGCAATTTGTCGATGAAAATAATGTTGAATTAAATTTTTATAATCTTTCTAAACTGATCACAGAAATTATTTTCACCAACAGTCTTTCTCAACTCCTAGTAGCGCATTTTACGGTTATTTGCGGGTTTCGTATCTTCTGCCAATCAGGCTCGTACAGGCAGCTGCACCCGTTTTACAGAAAATAAACAAACATATTTATCTTCTATCTTTCTTAAGCACCCCTAAATAAATGGCTATATTAACCGTTACCTGCACACTGGTGTGTCTTCTAGGCCATCACATGTACATTCAGCACAATTATCGGTATTACAGTCTGGTTCACCGGGACAATCAGGATCTTCACACCCAATTCCGCTCCAACCATCATTACACGTACACTGAGGTATACTGCTATCACATTCACCTGTCGAAAACATGCTTCATTAGTTGTTTATCCAAACTCGGAAAAGGAACAATTAGCTCGCTCTCTCTATATAAAACACTCCTCGTCGATCAAAACACTTAGCTTCTCCGCAACAACGATTCACTGTCCAACAATAATGTAAGACAGAGACGCATCAGAGTTAATGCTGCATACGCACGTGCGCAAAACCCCTCCTTTTTCAAATACCTTTTCAAAGGAGAACAAAGTTTGTGACTGTTTTCTTCCTTTATAAAGTATTCTCTGCTTTGAAGAGGTGTACTCTAAGAGGAAAGACATTGTTTCTAGAGAAGCAAATTCTTTTCTTACAGAGATGACCTATTTTTAGAAGGGATGCAAAACTAAATCTGTCAGAGTAGTTCTTCTGATTTAGTAGCATATCAACTTAAACCGCAAAAGGGGTTCCATTTAGAATTACTTGAAGGGTCACTATTGTGGCTTCTATAGCCGAAAACTTCCAATATCCAAACAAACACATCGAAACTACTGCTTTAACTCTTATAATTTTGTTTATTACTGTTGATGGCCAGTCTTTGAACAACCCATTCTCTACTACCCGCTCCACTTCTAATATAGTTCTCATTCTTACTGCTTTCACGACTGGAAACCTATTTTGGGGACATATGCAAACAGTGCTGACAAAATGTAGATTCCAGCAGAACGTGGCGTAAGATCAGTGTCTACAATGACTGCTAACGGAATCTGTATGCAATACGCAATAAAAATGAAAACATCCATCAGAACCCCCAAAACTAGAAATGGACATACCCAAATGATAAAGATGGGCCGCTTCACGCTAAAACGAGGCTGAGCGTAATTGCAAACAGTACAGACTAAAACAAGTCTGCTTACTCATTTGGTCTATTAACAAGTGAACCTTGAATTTGTACCTTTCGATTCATCGGAGTCTGTATGTAATTTATGTGAACAGCAGTGGCATTTATCAGGCTGCACATATGAACACTGCACAGTTGGTCTGAGTCTTTGCTCTTCGTATATACTATAGCACTATTTTTATGCGTCACCCCATATATTTGTTGCACTTTAGAGGTAACATACCATTACATGAAATTAACCAAATTACCACTAAATAGATCTGAAAAGGATAATTTCATGAACTCAATTACTGATTTTGATTAATGAACTGAAGTAATATACCTCTGCCACTACAATCAAGCTTGTATAAACCGGGACATCCTGGAATATCACATAAAGGACCCTTCCAGCCATCATTATAATAACATTCACATTCTCCTGCTGTAATATTGCCATGTTCCGAACATTCCGAGTCACAACTGACTCCTGCCCATCCAGGGTCACAGGAACAGTTCCCAGAATTCATGGGTTCCTGTGAATAAATAAAACATTAGGGGAACTTTTAAAGGTTTTATTTCATTTCACTGCTGCTTGTGTCAAGTGCCGTATTGCGCCAGAAAATATCGCTTAGTACTTCACTATAATGGAATTTCTATTTTTATTTTCTCTGGACAATGCCAACACCTAGAGCCCGATTTTCATTTTTGTGTGTGTTATTTTTCCTAAAGGCAACCTTTACATATTTATTTTACATTATAGCAACACATTAGATTTTTGATTGTTCATTGCCACAAGTCATGAGACCCTAAATCCTCACTCGAGTCGACGTATGACGATGCAACTCCAAATAACTATTAAGGAAATATTCCGATCTGGCCTAAATTCTATCTCTTCCGAGGCCTTATACCTTTTTATCTGCAAATGATATAAAGCTGAAATCAAAAATAAACGGGCTATGCTTCGGATAAGGGGCTTTCAGTAGTAGGGACGAATTGTACAATACAGCCAAATTTCGAACTCGTCCGAGGTTTTATTTCTAATCTAGTTATCAGAATATATAAAAAAGAAGACATCATTTTCTCCATTATAAATCTATTGGAAAACTTATTGTCGCTTAAGGTTGTGCAACTCTGATATGGATAATCTGACAAGTCCCATAATCGAACTCATCCAATAGTTTATGCCTCCCATGAATTTCTACAAGTTTGATGATAAAATCGAAACTGTTAGAGCTATGCCAGGGATAACATTTTTCATCTTCTAATATCTACGGGACCTTCTTGCCAAGGTAACGACAGTTTTTTACGATCTGTCCCAAAGCTTTGTACAGTCAATCCCTCAAGCCAACAATGTTATACATGCATTTGATCAAGATCAGCAAGCTGGTTTAGGAGATACTCGTGTATAAAATGTTGACTGACAACCGATGGCCAACAAAGGCCGGGCTATACTATGAGCTCACCGATAAGCTATCGGCTCAGGGGTAAGTTCAAATATAGCCTATATCGTGTTCATCAGTTTAGTTGTTGCGGATGGATGGACAACAGACAGATGATCAAAGATAACAAAGATGCTTGCACGCTAACCTGAACACCATTTACACATGGAGTATTGCAATCAGGACCCATCCAACCAGCCTCGCATTCTTCACATTCTGGCGTGGTGTAGTTAGGATTACAGAAACCTCTTCCAAAACAGTTACCTTCACCTGGACACCATGGCTCATGACAAGCAACCCCAACCCACCCAGCTTCGCATTCACAAATATGTGTAGCTGAGTCACAGCTTCCATGATTGCTGCATTCTTCATGGGTGTCAGGATTTTTAGGACAGCCTATGAAATAAACCAAACTGAATATTGCATATGCTTTCTATATATAATGTTATTATTTAGAAATGTTTGACATCTTTTATGACACAAAAATATTGACACGATGATTACAATAGTCTTTATGCCTAAGGTTTGTAATATTTCAAAGATATACGTAGGTGCCATTCGGTAAACGTTTATGAAAAGTGTGACTCCTCTCAACATGAGCCAGGTTCATCAGGGGCAACTATGCAATAACAAAAACATATATGGATTAACACGAGTCTTGATTTCACAAAAAGGTTAAGTGGGCAAATAATGCTAGCTCCTTTCTGAATTAATGTTGAGAATTCTGGAGCTAAGAAATTTTAGGGTGTATGGATACATCTCTATGTTTTTGCCCGGATTACGAAGGGAAGCTGGTTTTGAAACATTCTGTTTGCTTTTCTTGATAAAAAGCCTTTCCAACATTAAGCTTTTTCTTGAAGGAACGAATTCACTCCACACGAAGCCAATCTTTTCCTTTAAGAGGTGATTCCCATTGCAAAGGGAGACAAAATGAAAGCGGCCGAGTTGCTTCTCCTGAAAAGGTATCTATATCCGTTTAAAATTTGTCCAAGGAAAATGAAGTAGGACACTGTCAGTTAAATTTACCTGGTATTTCACAATATGTTCCACTATATCCTAAAAGATAAGTACAATTACAGCTACCATCCCCATTACACGTGCCATGGTCGGAGCACTCTATATCGCAGCCGGTACTGTTGTAACATGTTTGTGAGCAAATGCACATTGTGTTTTCTGAATCAGGTGTACCATGGAGACAAACATCGTCACATGCAGGGCCCATAAATCCTGTGTCGCAGTTGGTACATCGTGGTGGATCATAGTGGTCGTTACAAAAACCACGGTCATTACAGTTTGGTTCTCCTGGACAATCCACCTCTGAACAGTCATCACCTACAAATGGCATCATAAAATTACATAAAATGGGTGTAGTAATTATCATTTAATCATGTATACGATTTATGTGTTTTAATTTTTTAACCTTTCCTATTCCTGATTACGGATATTTTACAAAACAGCCTCGTCAAACATGAGCTACCTGTATCGCAATGTCATGAATTCTGAATACCTAGTTTCTCTGGAAGCAAGAAATACATTATGAAAACGAAAATAGCAGACTCGTTTACCTGATCCTGATCATGACCAGTTATGAAATAAAAGGTATTGCATTCCTAAAGCAGTAAATAACAGCAAAAATGTTATTCATAATCAGGGTAATATACTTCGTTCTGGTGTATGTACAAGCTACAGCACCAAGAAACCGCGAGCATCAACTACATAAAAAAACTTTACATCCATGACAGAACAGCCTATATTGTTTTAATTTCTGATGATATTAGAACGCAGCAGTCGAAAAATTTAAATATAAAATAAACAAAAGAAAGATTAAAAACAGATTGAAAAAGGAAGGAAAATGTGATACAGGTACCATTTCTTTAATTATTTTTCATTTAATATACCAATACATATTTTTCTTTTCAACAGATAGATATAGCAGATGCATGTATCTCATATTAGCAGGTATGTAAAGTCTTTAAAAATTGCACAGACAGAATCTTATTTTATGTGAAAAAGTAAATGTTACCTCAAATTTTGATCTGAGTTCGATGATGTACCTTCCGTACAGTAGCCTTAGTATTTCTCACTAGTTGTATGCGGATGTTTTAAATACCTAACACTACAGTCAAATCCGATTCCGATCTTGTCTGTTATATTTCTAGCACTGTGGTCACCTGTATAGTTGTACAATTTGCTTCCTGTTTTGTTTTGTTATTAGAATAGACTAAAGATAGCTCTACTATTGTTTATCATATGACGTCGCGTCTACGACTGTAATAAAGCAATGCATTAAAAACGATATCAACTAGTGGATTAAATTATTATGCAAATTAAATCGTAACGTTATTTGCTGATGCCCATAAAATGTCGCGTTTTCTAATGGCAAAATCGTGACGTTTCAGTGCAAAATCTGGTAATAAAATGCAATTTTAGTGTCATATGATAAACAGAATCTTGCATTCGTGCTCTTATATTTATTTATTGAATTTATTAAACTCATTGGAGTAAAACAATTAGATGCCCGGCATAGCCTCTCGTCTGGCCTTTTTCTCCACCTCGTTTAATAAATTCAATAAAAATGAGCGCTCGTGTAAGATTCACTAAATGAACTTTGTATGGCTTTTGGTGCTTGTTGTATTGATGTACAGTGCCTCTGTTTTGAACTAGGTATGTCGCTATCGAAGATGATATGGGCCGTGACACGATAAAAACAACAAAGTGGCAAATGCGTCCTGCTAAGACTCAGCTCAGCCGCCTGGGCATCCATCCAGTCTGATCAGAATCTTCGCCATACGCTTAAGCGTGGCTAAATGGCTAAGCTAGCTCCATGCGGACAGCAATGACTCTGATCAGACTGGGCTGATGCCCAGGCTGATCTGAGTCTTCGCTAGGCGCACATGTCACTTTGTTGGTTTTGTCGAGTCGCGGCTCAGATTTTCCATATTGTTATTTGTGGATCTTTCTATTTGTTTTTGGTGTCTTGGGTGGCTGTCCTCTATGATTGAGGACTTTCCTAGTTATTTTCATCTTATATATTTTTACATGTTCATATAACCGTGAGCAAGTATATATACATGTGCATTTTTATTTAGATCCCGAATAATCTAACGAGGAAATGAACTTATTTTTCCTAATAAAGTTGAAAGCAATCTATCTTACCTTTGTATCCAGGGTCACAATAACAAGAACCAGTGACAGAGTTGCATATGCCATGTCCTGAGCATCCTAGGTCAGCTCCAGGGCATCCTCTCAAAGTGCATTTCTCTCCTCCCCAATTCTGGTCACACTCACAAGTCATATTGTCTGTGTTACATGTCCCATGGCTGTTACACTCTGATTCACAGTATCGTCCAAGATGGCAACCATCACACTGACAGGTGTCTGCTTCACACTGGCCATTATTGCTGCATTCTACTGAGCAGTCTGCACCATGATAACAGGGATCACAGACACATGCACCACAAGTAGAGCAATCACCCCTACCACTACACGTTGTATTTCTGTCGCATGTATGCTCACAATGATGGCCAACGTAATCGCCGTCACATTCACATGTTCCGAACACTGTGCAAACTCCGTTTCCACTGCATGTCTCAGCATCATGGCAGCTATACTGACAGTCAAATCCAACATAGCCCGAATCACAAACACAAGTGGAACTGCTGGAGTTCCAGGTGCCATGTCCGCTACACTGATTGTTGGTTGACTGTTGCAAGGAGCCAGTAGAGCCAGCAGAATAAGAACTAGATCCACCATTGACGTATCTATAATGCAAAAGAACCTCACTTGTATGCGAACTTCCGAATGATCTTATTCTGCCCCCACCGCCTCCACCTCCGTGGTGACCATTGCTACAGCCGGAGTACTGCCATCCATGATTACTTCCAGCCCCACCATTTGCTCTGAGGAGTCCCCGACCATATATGTATTCAGCATCAATCCAGATGGAGCCACCAGCACCGCCTCCAGATCCGCCACTGCTAGTTTCGCCATCCATATAAATATTGCCATCAATAACTGTTGACTGGTGAACAAATCTGACGGCTGAGCCTCCTGTACCTGCAGTGCCGGCATTAGACTTGCCACCACCGCTACCAGCGATGGATGGAGTTACATCTGAATCATAAATAGAACCAGCACTACAACTACCACAATATCTGCAACTCCCACCAGAGCCACCATGACCTCCACCAGTGCCACAACTACAGGACTGACCTGCCCCAGGACCAGAATTAGCATGATAGCCAAGATAAGATCCAGAAAGGACAGCCTGTTTTTCTATCTGAGTTTCACGCCCCATCAAATAAGAGGATCTAGATATTTCACCAGTGGAAGCGCCTTCCATATGGAAAAGGTCAGCAAAAACTAACATTCCGTCATTTACATCATAGCTGCTCTCATCAAAGAAACTGAAGTCACCACTATCTAAAACGGTAAAGGAATGGAAGAAAAAATGCCCCTCATTAGATGCTGCACTGGAACATTCGGCATTTCCTGATGTTCGAAGTCTCGTGTATCCTCGAGTGTACAGGTGCTCCACGCCTACCATGCTGCCATCTGTTGTTAAGTTTTGTTCTACATATATAGTGGACGGCAAATACACAGTTCCTTCATTATATATTGAAGACCAGAGATGGGTACGAAGCTCATCTGGTGCTATTGTAACAGTAATGTCAGACGGTATTGAGAGAAGTCCTGTTCCGTCACCATCAAGGTTCTCAATAGTCAAATCCTGAAACAGTATAATATTTATTTATAACCATTTTTGACTAAAGAAAATCGCTTTAAATTGCATTAATCAACAAGAGTTGTCAGAAGACAATAAAGCGTGACTTTTTGGGAACTTTACTTCAACAAACGCAAGTTTAACAAGCAAATTCAGTGAATTTATATCCCCCGTCGAGGAGGCCCTGATTCGTTTATTATTACGGTTTATGTTAAGTTTCATATAATTTCGTTCATTTGGCTGAGTGGACTATTTCTCTGGCACAAGTGAGGCATAAGCTGAAGCTGTTCTTAAACACTTGCCTCAGCATCACTGCACTAGGATGAAATTCAGTTTCAAGAAATTTTGTTCAGTCGAGTATCTAAATTATGGCTAATTTGTGGATTTTAAATCAATTCAAGGGCATTAAATCAAGCACTACTGATGCGATTATGACCGAACTTAATGTGCACTCCTATGTCAAGACAATACATAATTTTTTTTAATTTTCATGAAATTCCATTCATTGGTTACTTGGTTATGACTCAATTTGTTGTTTTTAAACCAAGTCCAGGACAATAACTCACTGCTAACTGCAATTTCGTCAAAATGTAAGCTGCACCAATGTGTAATGGCGATATGTATTTAGTAAAAGTTCCATAGAATTCTATTCATTGGATACTTAGTTACGGCTAAATTTGTCAAATTTAAATTGATTCAAGGGCAATAACTCATGCATTTCTGCTGCCATTCTGATGAAACTTTATGTGCATAACCGCCTTATGGTGATACATATTAAGTTTAAGTTTCATGAACTTTCGGTCATTGGTTACTTAGTTATGGCTCATTTGATTGATTTTAAGTCAATTCAAGGGCACTAACTCATGCACTCCTGAAGCCAGTCTGATGAAACGTGACATGCATCAGCGGGTTATAGTGATATATAAGTTTCATGAAATTCCGTCCAGTGGTTACTTAGATATGACTCATTTTACTGATTTTAAAACAATTCAAGGGCAATAACTCATGCATTACTGAAGCCAGTCTGATGAAACTTGACGTGCATCAGCGGGTTATAGTAATGTATAACTTATTTTAAGCTTCATGAAATTCCGTTCATTGGTTACTTAGTTATGGCTCCGGACGGATAGACGGACGGAAGGACGGATGGAAGGACGGACGGACAGACAGACGGACGGACATGGAGAAAATTATATCCCTCCGCCTTCGGCGGGGGATAATATGGACACTACTGGTCAAGTGAAATGAGATCAACTGCAGTGTCAAAGTAAACAGTTCTTCTAAGAATAATTCAAATATAGAAAATATTGTCTGAGATCTGAAAATATCAATGAACAGTGGAACAGGGGTCACGATGACCTACAATCAGTATGAGGTCACTCACAGTGTTAGCCGAAGCCATTAACTGAAGTATAAGTTAATCCATGAAAAAGTGAGGAATATCAGGCATAATCACTGATGATGAAATAAAGGGCACTGTAATCTACTGTTGGGTTGAGGTCAAGCATACGGTCATACGGAGTCAGGATCGCAAGCAATCATATTCGTACATCTAATAGTCTTAAAGAAATAAAGCAAAATCATTACACTATGAAATATTGTCAATATGAGCTACTGTTAGTTTGAGATCAAACTTTGGATCATACTGACGCATCATCCCAAGCAATCATTTTCCGTCATCAAACAGTCTTCAAGATATAAGGCAAAATCACTGGACCATGGAATATTTGTCATTATGACCTACTGTTAGTTTGAGGGGTCAAACATCCGGTCATACTAAGTCATTATCCCATGCAATCACGTTCGTACATCAAAATAATAGTCTTCAAGATAGAAGGCAAAATTCATGATCCACGAAATATATGTCAATATGAGCTACTGTTAGTTTGAGATCAAACTTTGGGTTGTGGCCCGGTATGCATCACTGCTTTCAGCAGATCTTTCTCAGATGTATCTATGGAAAAAGTGCGAATATTCTAGCCCTTGATATAACTTAGAAACTGCCAGACGCAACAGTTGAATATTTTTTGTCTATGTTCAATGACCCATACATACAGGATGGATAGATGGATAGATGACTTGCGATTTTACGTCCTTTTCAACAGTATTTCAGTCATATCAGGACGATGGGCGGATGATAATGAAAGGCTGTGTGCAATGGAACCCCGTTTTGGGTGGGAAAGATTCTCGACTCAAGCGGGGCTCGAACCAGGTCCGCTAGATCAGTAGGCCAGCGCTTAACCTACTGAGCAACCGGGGCTCCTCAGAAACCAGCAATGATAATAATGAAATTACCGTTGACACTCGTTATCTCAAACATTTGATATCTCACAGTACCCTCTTCGAGATATCAAAGATAATAATTTGGTCATATTCGTATTTTTCTTAGCATTTAAACTCCGTAAATCTAAACTACAGATATCTCAAAATAAATGTCCTGGGACCAGTGGGGGTTGGGGGTTGTGTGATTAAATGTCCAATAAATTCATAATACTGGCGCATTAGTATAGATATACATATACGGATATTCAAAGATGAAAAATATGTGGTGAAATACTGATATACTTTAAGACTCCGTGTAAAACAAAGTACGCCCTACCGTTGATGGTTTCACACAAGCTTTGTCGGTCAGCTTCAGGGAAGTGACGATATCCAAATCAATTGTCACAGGATAGGAACACTGATAACTATAGGCATAGCTTCTACCAGCGTTATCAACCCGCAGTTCAGTTGTAACATCGTCACCAACTGTAGTATGTACGTAAACTGTTCCAGGGGCTCCATAACGATATTCACTACCACTAACACCAGAGAAGCTACCACCAAGAGCAGTAAGGCTGCCTTCAAATCGTAGCTCTTCCGATAAATACACTGCAATTCTTCCACCCGATCCGGGACCATTGCCTGTAAATAAAAATGCAATAACAGACACTTTTGAAAACAGCAGCTCATATTTAAGAGAAGTGCTTTTGAATTTCTAAAATTGTATACTAAAGTGTATCCAAGACTATTCCTTCTTTTTTCCCATCGTGTATTTTGTGCCTACAAAACTTGCACGAAGTTCTTAAATATGGAGTGTTATATGAAAAAACTTACATTGTTATTTCCCAATTTGCAAAATATCACACTCCAGTGCAATGACTTTTGCGTCCAATACATGTAACAAAAAGCTAAAATTAATTACAATATAGAATAACACAATACTACTGCAGTTGCATCATGTTTATCTATACCGTTTTTTTGAAAATTTGAAAATTCTGTTTTGCATAACTGTTTTTTTTTTCTTGTCCTTGACCTTCAGATTGGTATTATTTTATACACCGAAACACCAGTGGCATAAATATTTTATTAAGTCAAATAGTCAAAAGCGACATACTTTTCTAATAAAACAAAAGCTTATATTAGATTTTATTTAACGCAAGGCCTTTCGACGTCATTCTAGTGGCAATAAAACAGCCATCAAATTTAAAAAATCGGGCTACTTTTTAAGGCCGTATATGTAGAGGTTTTGACAGCACGACTTTCATGCCATTTTTATGCCACTGATCAGGTGTAAAGTAAAAATGATAGGAAACAAGAAATGTTTTTCAGAGAAAAACGGATGTCCCCCCTCCATCCCCGCACCTCCCACCACCTCTCAACCCCATCAGCCCATTTCCATCCCCTTGAATCCCCCTAGAGCATTTGCACCTGCAAATTCAACATTCTGAAGTTGGCTTTGACCTTTATCAGGCGGTCAAGATCACAAGAACACAGTCAACTCTAGGAATTGTCCCAAAGGCATATCTATGCAAGTTTGGCAGAATCAATCCAATAGCTCAGGAGCTATCTCAATTAAAAGGAAAATTTCACATATTTAAGTCCACCTGTAACCTTGAAAATGAGATCGAGGTCACCAAAATCTAATCAAAATCTAATGCCTTTTTGACATATCAATGCATGTTTGAAGAAGATTCATCTATTGGTTCAAAAGATATCCTGCATACAAAACTATGACCTTGAAAATGAGATCAAAGTCACCAAACACTAAAGGTATTTTGAAAGTGTCATAATGATATATCCATGCAAGTCTGATGAATATCCATCTACTGGTTCAAAAATGTCTTATTTTTAGGGAAAATTTAACGACTTAAATGTAAGTTCTTTTACCTTCCTCATGGGGTCAGGGTCACCAAAACATAGGTAACTCTTGGGATTGTCTTAAGGGTATATCTATGCAAGGTTAATGGCACTCAAGCCAATGATTCACGGGCTGTTGCCATTTTAGTGCAAATTTCACATATGCAAGTCCTCCTCCTGTGACCTTGAAAATGAGGTCTAGGTCACCAAAATCTAATCAGGTTTTAGGCTTGTCCCAATGATATATCAGGGCAAGTTGGTGAAATTCCGTCGCTTGGTTCAAGAGATTGTGGGTAAACGAAACTGTCACGCCAACGCCGACGCCGACATCAATGGGATCCCCAGTAAAACTAATGTGTCTCAACCAAATCCCACATCCCGCCCTCAAAGACAATAAAAGAAAGAAGCCTGCACACAAAAATTAATAAATGTTCATGAAAGACTCGCACAGTAATCCAAATGAGCAGCTCTTTCCAAAACATGTGGAACCAACTAGAACTTTTCTCGGTAAATGGATATACTTCGAAAGGAAACAAGAATTCCAGAGAATGTGGTGTCTCGCCTGCCTGCGCTTTGTCACAAAAATAGAGTTAAACGTGACAACCTTATGGAAACTTGAGAAACAGAGCTAAACACAAAAATGTGATAAAAATAAGAAGTCAGTGAACCGTAAAAAGTAGGTTATAACTCAATTTTGATGGTGATTTAGAACTTAAGCTTTCCCGATGTATGCATTATCCTAGGTGCATGGCTTTATCCCTTATAGTTCTTGAAAAAAAAAGACAAAACTTGCAAGTCGGTCAACTGAAAAAGTAGATCAAGACCTGTTACTGAGGTGACTTTGATCCTCAGTCTTCAAGATATATACATTACCTAAGCTCCATGTTTCCTTATGCCGGGCCGGGTAGCACAATCGGTAGGGCACCTGACTCGTAAGTCAGAGGTCCTGGGTTCGAATCCCGGTCTGGCCACATACTTTCGTTTCTCCTTCCGCTGATTCAAGAAGGACAGTTGTCAGTTACTGGCGAAAGTATGTGCACTTAGTACTGGTTAACCGCTTAGGAGGTCTAAGCCTGCCCAGGAATAGTGTGGTTAGGTTAACTGACCGTCCCGACATGACCTTAGTTGTTTACCGTGGACGTTAAGCATCAAATCAACCAACCAACCTTATAGGTTCTGAGATACAGAGCTAAACTCGAAAACTTGACAATAAATTGCCAAGTCAGCCAAGCGTAAAAAAAGAAGGTCAAGACTCAATACAGATGGTGAGTCTGATCTTTACTTTTCCAATTGAATGCAGGACCTACGTTTAATGGCTCTAGCCCTGATATTTTATGCCAAAACTTGACAAAAATGAAGTTGACGAACGGTTCAGAGTAGGTCAGGCCTATTGATGGAAGCGTTCAGCTTTACTCCTTCAAGTTTCCATGGCTCAGTCCTTAACGTTCTTGACACACAGAGCTAATCGCGAAAACTCGTTAAAATTGCACAGTCGTTTTACTATCAACATGCATGTCAAGAGTCAATATTGATAATGGCTTAAAGACAGGACTTCTCTGCCGGGGGGTCTGGTTCCCATCTCACTGCATATTTACCTGTACAGGAAAAGGTGTGAAAATTTATTCAACCAATCAGTGAACCAGAATTACCAGGTGTGATCATTTTATTGGCTGACTGGAGGTGTTGACACTATGAGATCAAGAGACAGAATGACACTGTTGCAGTTCATCCTCCTTATATAGTACCATCCCTGTCTTTAAAGCTTTCGTCTTTCAGATGTATGCATGACCCAAGTTTAATGATTCTAGCTCTTATAGTTCTTGAGAAAATGCGCTAAACGCAAAATAACTCAGCACAAAAATACATGTACAAATAAATAAAAATATAAATTAAAAATAAGCCACCGCTGCTAACAATGAGGCCACCGGCAAATACAGTGCAAAACAGTCTGCTTCGCAGACGAGAAAAAATATTTGCCTTTTCATTTTGGTCTCTTGCTCAATCATACTCATTGTGCAGGTTTCTTTCTCAATCATACTGATTGTGAATGTTTTTTATCATCTCCTTTGGACAATAATCAAAAGCATATCAATATCCTCTTCCGGTATGTTAGTTAGTACTCATATGCGTACGGGTGTCACACCATTATATTAACATTTAAAGGCCCCATTGCTCTATCAGTATTAAACATTTTATCGTGAGGTATTGCTACAAGCTTCTCACCATAGCTACATCATTTTAAAGGACCGTGATGAGCCAACTTTAAACAAAACAAAACAAAAAAAACATGCCTGAGTTTCAGATAAAACATGCTTTGAAAAATAAGTTGGGTCATTTTTTGTTGACAACAATAAACCTCATTACCTTGAATAACAAGGTAAAAATACAATGTACATGGTTGGACCTGATTCATTATAATTCTTTTGTTTATTCTAAATAGGCAACTTCTGCATTGTTTGATCCTTTAGAAAGCAAGGAATGCACCAAGAAATGAAAATTGCTGACTCATTTCAATTGAATATGTTCATGTCAAATAAGTCCACAGGGAATCAGAAAAAGAAACTTTGTTTTCAGGGGCAATTTGAGGATGTTCTCAAACAATATCTCCCTGGATTTTTTTCCCGTTAATTGGCTCAATGTATGCAGATCAACCCAGATTTTGTCACTAAACATGAACGTTGAACCACTTTTCATAATAATTCGTGTTTTGACGTTTTAACCACTGCTAGGACTATGCAGATTTCAAGACAAATTCAAGTCACAAAGTTCATTACAAACCAAACTTGAATCAAAATCTTATTAAAAACTTGCAAGTTCAATGAAAGATTACAAATAGCATCATATATATTTGAACACTTCTACCTTTTTATGTATGTTCATACTTATTTGAAATATTCGAAATAAAACACATACCATATGATTGGCCACTTATTGATCCAGACAGACCATCTCCTCCATTGCTAGTTAGGCTACCACGACCAAAAAGAGAACTGGTATTTACATATAGCAGCCCACCACTGCCTCCACCACTGTTGAATGAGCTGGAACCTGATTCACCATTCACCGATACCGTGCCTTCCAATGTAAAGCGCTGCAATTTAACAGAATAAGAGTGTTACATAGCTGAATATGTAAAAAGTACATGTATATGTCTGTGACTTCTATGTATATACTTACTTCCTTAAACATAATATTTCGAAGGTGCAAGCGGTAATTATCTTACTTCGATGAATCAAAAAATTTTGTTGTAATTTTTAAGCACCATTTCAGAAGAATAATAGCAAGCAGTTAAAATAATTCATAATGCGTACGTCCTTAGAATTTTCTGAAAGAAAACCTGACTTCTCTTGCCTCGCTGATGTGATACTGCTGAGGTTCATGAATATATTTAAAAAGAAATACAAAGGGTATTCTACTCCTAAACTTAATCTGTAGCGGTAATGAAAGTGTAAAGACCACAGTGAGCAAACTCTAATCAGTCACTTGGAAAACAATTATCGTCTTTTTGGTCGTTTTATTTGTTGGTTGTTGCTATGTCTATCATTGATATATTGTTTGTGATGTTAAGGCTAGCCCGATGGCCACATACATGACAATTGGCTGTAACATGGCTGCCGCTGGCGATGTCTTTTTGTGTAATTTTGTGCTGTCGTTTTCCCACATGGTGTCTTGGATCGATCTGCGATTGAATTTGGTCAGTTCCTAAGAATTTTCCTACCTACTTTTACTATTATCGACTTTTAGAATACACGTATTTGAAATCAGTTACCTCTGTCATGCGTATGTAATATGCAAAAATAAAAAGAAGAACGACTGTTTAGTTAGGCAAAACTAAATGTAGTTTGAACATCTAAATAAGTTTTACGAACCATTGCAGAAACAAAGAGCAGGAGAGGGTTTGGATCCAGTAAAACTTCTTTAAGACCTCCTACCTCTATGCAAAGCAATATATTTCTGACTGTTCCAAAGCAGTACTTCTGCTGTGGTTCCTCAGTATTATGTGTTCTTATGTCCGCTTGTCTGTGGACTTCTAGCTATATCTTACCTGTATAGCTACCCACTTTGCTTTCTGTTTATTTTTTTGTAATTTAAAAAAAAATGGGTAAACATAAACGTTACTGTTGTATTCAATCCGGTTAGCTGTATGACCACCTACTTGAGAAAGATTAGTTCGTTCGGTCTATCGTATGTGAATATCATAAACTTTTGTCAATTTGAATATACAATTCTTTCATATTTGTTTAGAGGGCGAATTATGGGATCTGATCTTTTTACATTCAGAACTTGCGACCATTACAGACTGCAGTAACTGAAAATTGGTCTCCTTCAAACAAAGTAAAGTAAACATAGATGCATAAATCGAATTAAAAAACATACATCGCCGACGTCGATTTTGATAAAGCTCCCACCAGCTCCTCCATTTGCTCCACCCCCACCACTACCAATGGTAAATTCTGTACCATCCACTTTTCCGTAGGCAGTACCACCTGAGGCACCATGATAGCTTGATCCACCTAATAAAATATCATGTGAAAATAGAAAAAGCTAATGGTTGTTCTGTCCTTTATAAAATTTTAAGTGAAATGAGTCCATAAAAGAACCATTATTTGGAAATAAGAAACACATAAAGGGAGCAACAATATTGTGTCTTTCATACCAGTAATTAATACTAGCCACGAATACAAACGCCTGGTTTGCAATTTACCTTAATGTTTTAAGGAAAATTTCATCTTTTGCAAAATACAATGGATCGAATTCGGTCAACATGCAATTTAATTTAACCTATTTAAGAAAATATGATATGATGCTACAAAATTATAAATCTATAACATTACGCCTATGAAACGTACTTACGTTCCTACTTCTGTATGTATTCTCTGATCTTGAAGGAACTTCTTAAGATTTTAATTTTACCTCACTGCAGCTGGTGTTGTGCCGTGTGGCGGCCGTAAAATGTCTCCCCGTACATCATCCATAGGGCAGATTATATTTTATTTTACATCCTTTGAGATCAGAGGATAGATTCTGAGAAAGCTAAAATTTGAGATCGATTTAGACTATTATTCTAGAACATTGTCCTGACTTGTCCATTTGTCGCATTTTCGCATTTTTTTGCGAATTGAATTCCAAAAATGCGAATGGTGTTTTTGCGAATTAAATGCGATTTTCCAAAAAAAATCGCAAAAATTATGCCATTTTCCCACCTGGCCTCAGATTATTTTGCCCCGTAGTGAGCCTCGTTTTATTTGTGTGAATATTAAATAAGCTGGTACTGTTTATACAAAGAGCGCATATATTTGGGTGATTGTGACTCGGGTGCCAGTATACAGTATTGAAATCACTCAACCAGAGCGCATACATGTGATGTCTCCCGGATCATCCGGGAGTCTCCCGGAAATGAAGCCCATCTCCCGCGCTCTCGGAAAGTATTCGGAATCTCCCAGATGCTGAATTTATCTGTCATAATTTTTTCTGACCCATCCATTTTGCGGTAACTTCTTACCCGGTGGCTAGTCAAAGGATTAACTGTCCGTGACCTAATTACCTAACAGGGTGCAATTTTGGTCGTGTCATTCCGACGGGTATTCGCTGATAAGACGCAGCGAGGTGTTAAATTGTCTAGCGCATCAGTAAAGGTACCTGTTCTAACTGTAATAACAGGTAACTTTTACCGAGAGTAAATGACTATTATTGCGTCACGGCTTTACTGTCATAATTTGTTACACTTGTTAATGACTGCAAGTGTCGCCGATCGACAATGATTCCATATCAATTTTTTTCGGTAAACATGTCAGATACGTAATGTACAGTCATAATAAATATCGATCATCAAAATTTGCGCAGGCTGATCAGATCATACTTTCTATGAAATCATCACGAGTGCCAGCAATTTTCTTTTGTTTCAAGTCGCTTGGTTCACTTTAAGAATAATTTCCCGCGTTTTTCTATCCGGTTCCCGCCAGTTCAGACGCATCGTACGTGAAACGAGAACCAGTGAATTTATAAATAAAAAATGGGAAATCCGCGATCCTCAGCATCTGACTGAGACAGAAATTACTGACCCAAATATGCAGCTATTTGTTCTCAATCTAATATTACAGTTAGGAGATATTGAGTTTTTGAGATTTTTCAGATTTTGAGGTTTAAACAAGTATCAGCTTTCCCCAAAATAACCAGAACAAATCAGACCCATCATCCATGTGCCATTTTAGATGTTTGTATTGAGAGTTAGGGAAAAGTGGGAAGGGGTGATGGTTTGAGAATGCCAAATAAGCAGATTGTTTATTTTTTAACAATTCAGGAATGGATTGGTCAGCACTAACACTATCACAGTACTGTTGAATTACACTAAATATAAACTTATGATGGTAGTGTTACTGCACTGAAATGACATACTTTTGAGGTTATATTTGAAGAGCAGTTTGATCTGGGTCTATGCTTTTTGTCTAGTACTGTTGGATAAACACATAGAATTGATATATTACAATGATGCACAATGGGGAAACTTCTAGCTGCCTGTCTTTATGTTCATGTTACAAGATTGTTATACTGTAAGAGTTTAATGATAAATAGATACAGGTGTTTCTTGTCATTTCATCATCTCTAGTGGAGCACAAAAACAAACTCTTCCAATTGAGAATTCCAAAAGATAGCCTTTTGGAACAAGTAGTTTTATAACGGTGCCGCAGGCCAATACGGCTGACCTTAAATTGTGGTTTTGCTACAAGAAATTTTACTTTTGCTACAAGACAAAATGATTTGACACCCCTGTTGTTTTTTATATTATTTGGATCCTTTTGAAATTAATCAGTCTTGAATAGCCGAAACCGCGGTATGGCCCGACTTCTTACTTATGAATGTTTTCTTTGCTCTTAAGGGATCTAAACTTTTATCATTATTTACTATCACTGCAGCTGGATGTTGTGCCGTGTGGCGGCCGTAAAAAGTCTCCCCGCACTCATCTATAGTGCAGATTATATTTTCCTTTTGGTCCTTTGAGATCATGGAATATATTCTGAGAAGTCAGAAATGATCATACGTTTAGATTCATTTTCTAAACAAATTTGAAATATTTTGGTAATTTTCGACTTATATCAGTCTTTGAGACGACTGCCATGTTAAACCTGCAAATTTACTGTTTTTTTCCTCTGGCTCCTTGTGCCAGATTTAAAGGGTCACTGATGAGGCTTGAATAGCCGAAACCGCGGTATGGCCCAACTTCTTACTTATGAATGTTTTCTTTGCTCTTAAGGGATCTAAACTTTTATCATTATTTGAATCATCTGCCAAATTAAAATTAAGAAATTACAGTATGTTTTTTTCTGGTTTCGTCACCAGATATTGTCCGGGTCACTGACGAGGCTTTATTAGCCGAAACTACGTAGTCTGGCACATGTTCCTACTTCTGTATGTATTCTCTGCTCTTGAAGGAACTTTTTAAGATTTTAATCGAGTACTTTCACTTAAAATGTCAAAATGAAAGGCGTAAAAACTCTCACTAGGCTGCTTTGATTACAATGTAAGCATACCTGAGCCAGCAAAAGCGCCACCTCCAGAGTCGTATGAAGTCGTTGACCCTTGACCGTCCCCAGCTTGAGCTGCATTGCCTTGTCCATCTCCATTTATCTCTCCACCGAATTCTACCGTCAAGTTTGTAGACTCTACATATAGCATCTGTGTATTAGCTGCAACAACGCCACCATTTCTTACACTTAATTCCGCTACATCAATAACTGATTCCAATGGGTTGAGATCTATCGTAAACAACCCAAGATTATTTACTGATAGGGCCGGGACCATCAAATGTCCGGGGCGTGTTCCTCGTAATTCAGTTTGCAACACACCCTGATTGAAGTTAAAACTATCAGCTGTGCTTGCATCGTTATCAATAACAAATTCTGCGTTTCGTTCAATTAGCAGCTCCTCAACTCCAACTAAACCACCTCCCAGGATTGTTTTCTCCGTTAACAGTATTACTGTTGTTGGAAGTACAATTTCACCACCACTGTCAACATGGAAACCACACGGTGTATCAAGGTAAGTGTGGGTAGAAGCCACAAAGTGAACTGTCAGTTGTTCATGGTCTTGAACTCGCACCATACCTTGTTTATTTCCTGTCAATTCATGAATCAGTATAGTCACCACATCAATATTGTCTGGATGGTAGAAATGTACATAGCTGTAGCCTTCAATCTGCACTTCATCAAACTCATAATAATCACTTCCTGTCTCCATAACAACTGCTGGATTAGTTGTCTGAAGATTGTAATTGGCTACAGTCAGTTTAGTGTGCTCTGGTTCTATTATAGTTTCATTTAGTCTAGGATTGTATTTAAGATCCCTATAGACAGGACCTCTACGAGATTCATATTTATAGACAGTCCCTGGTCCCCCAGCGTTTTGATCATTTGAGTCTCCACTAACACCTCCATTAGCAAGATAAGCACCTCCATAATTATTCTGGAACTCGATAAGGACAGCAATTCTTCCACCACTGCCACCGTAGCCTGAACCACTGCCATCCCCTCCCGATGCATCTAGATAGCCATGTCCAGAATAATTATATGCATGAATCGATATTGAGCCACCACTTCCACCTCCACCGTTTCCACTTGCATCTGCTCCATATGTATCAACTCGGCCGTCAACATGCATTGTTTTGCCAATGGTGAACTCAACAAACCCTCCTCCGGCACCACCATCAGTTCCACCGCCTCCACTTCCCAGCAATATAGGTTCAAACACAGATCCATAAGCATTATCATCTGTTGCACCTCCACCAACGCCTCCGTAGCTTCCACCTTCATTACCAGACCCAGCTCCAGGACCTTGTCCAGCACCTTCTCCTCTGCCCTCTAGGCTAAAAACAGCCTCAGCTTCAATATCTAGGTCACCAACTACCACAAAACCATGATTCATATAAACTGTGGCATTGTATTTTAGTTCCATTCCAGCAGCAGTGATTGTGAAGTCATTTTCAATCTTCAAGAACTCAAAAATTCCTCCATTCTTTATGTTTATGGTTGGCAGAGAAAAGTTCCCAGGTTCTGACTCTTCAACAATAACGTTACTTTCCAGCTGAGCTGTCTGTGTGGTGCTAGAAACGACTAAAAAGCAACCGTCTTCGACATATAAATGATGAATATTTGAAAGCTTGCCATCCACAGTGGTATTAATTCCTTGCAAGTGAACTTCAGTTGGGAAGACTACTTCTGCTCCTTCATCAATTATGTAACTTATAGGTGCTTCAGTGTAGTTCGTGAAAGATTCAATATATTCCACCCATATTTTCTGATTATTTCTGACATGGAATTGTCCGGTTCTGTCGCCCATGAATCGATGAATAACAGCACTAACATTCTTGCCTTCCGGATGATAAAGAAGCACTCTAGAGTACCCACCAACCTCAGTTTCATTGAATTCGTAGTGTGTTGTCTCATTTTCCATCACCACAGTCGCAACTGGCGATTTTATTCCAGCATTATCCATATGCAAATATCTACAAAACAGAAAACGAAACCATAAATGGATTGAAAAGTTAACTCTACTTTTGAACAAGACACGTACCCCGTAATAGATAGCTCGCCTAATAGCATATTTTAAAGCAAAGCGGGCCTGACACAGACACCACCGTCATGGTGACTACTATAGCTCTTCCTGTTCTTTCATTCAGGAGAGCTAAAAAGTGGCAATTTAAAACTCTATTGAAGAGAAAGATAATACTGATGTAAGATATTATCAACAGTCAATCCTATTTAGAGTAGTAATTTAAATGAATATTAAAAAATGAGAACATCAAATACAAAAATGGAATTTCACTTTTTCAAATAAAGTCAACCGTTTCGAAAATATAGATTTACCCTTTTCTGTTCCTTAGCCTATTCTGAGAAGTATCTGCAAATATTTCATTGTTATCTGATATTTACCGTATTTCATGTTTTAAGAGAAATATATTATCGCAATATTCAAGAAAGTCAAGGCTAATAAAAATCAATCCTTGACCAATAGAATCGCAAACAAAGCAACAATTATAAGGTGAAAAGATGTCTCTAAATTCCTAATAAAACGAATGATCATTTCAAGAACATCATTTCATACCCTGTACTTAAACAGAGGAAACAAGTTCCATCTATATGGCTTTTTTACTCAATGCTCTATCGATCAAAATATCGTGTTAATCCTAATATACGTTCTTGCTGTAAAAAACGCCCCCCCCCGTCTCTTTTCCAAAAATAATGATTTACTGACTTGGCAACCTTTGTGCTTTTATTCAGGCTTATAAAGAAGAACAACATGAATTCATGTTTGCTTCTCTGAAGGACTTGGCTCTTTCAAATTTGGTTAACTCTTCAAGGAAAGAATTCGCTGAAAGAGGAGCTAATTCTTTTCACTAAGAGCTGATCCCTATTGAGTAGGGAGACTAAAAAGGTAAACAGTAGAATCAATACATCTGAAAGAATAGTGTCCCCGCATTTGTAAAATGCTATGCACCTGGGGCGTTTAATCTTAATACGGTATCTCGGGACAGCCTTACAGTTTTCCAATTTTTGCAAAAAGTTGACAATTTTCTGTCTTTTTGTCTGGAAAACCTATCTAAGATACATTTGTGCAAGATTTTAGGAATAACAAAAAGATAGATCAATGAGCAACAGTGGCATTAAGATCAGAACTTAGTTCAGTAGAGTTAAGTCTATAGTAAGGAACTTAAAACGGTTTAAGAAGCTAAGTCAGGATTCAAAATGACATCAGTTGAATATAGCTTACAGGAACTAGCAAAACTTTACCTACAATGACTGGCTAGTGAAAAACATGAAAAAATTGTGTGCACATGTGACTTTTTCATCTTGCTGAAATGCTTTAAGCAATACAGAGCTGGGCTACAAACTTGTGTTTGAATTAAAATTCTTTGTAAATGCATCAGTTTCAATGTAGCAAGTTGTGTGCAAACATTCAGATACTCAGGGGTTTAAGCATTAGCGTGTCTGACACCACCTGACCAAATGCAAACGCAATAAAATAAAATAGGTACCTATGATCGACTTCGAAGTATTCTATTACATCGTCGTTTTCATGCCTATATTTTAGAACCCTGTATTCTAGTGGTCGTTTGTTATTCTTGACAAATGTTGTTCCAGCGGCTCCAGCATGGCTGTCTTCATACAATGTTCCACCTTGCCCTCCATTATTGACATACGTTCCTCCAAAAGTATACCGCCATTCACAGTGGACACCAACTCGTCCTCCAGCACCACCACCTCCCAACCTTGCACCTAACCCACCTTCGACATTGATTTCTCCATGCCCAGTAAAATTCATTGTTTCAACAAGTAAGCTTCCGCCACTGCCTCCACCAGAATTACCGTCGGCACCATCAGTTCCCTGCAGAGCTAAGTAACCATGAAGTTCGAAGTAATGGCTTGCCGACCAGTGTAGTATTCCACCTCCTGATCCGCCTACACCATCACCGTTTCCACCGCCACTTCCGGCTTCAATAGGTGAAAAGATTGAACCATACGGATCCGCAACTTTTGTTAAGTTAGAGCCACCACCGTATCCACCATGTCCTGCACCATAACCCTCATCACCGTATGTCTGTCCTGGCGAACTTCCAGTTTCTGGTGAATGACCTTTCCCATTCAAATGAAGAACACCTTCACTCTCAAGCCAAGCATACGTGCATGTTATTTCTGCATTATTCATATACATATTCCCTTGATATTTTACATTGATTTCACTTGTTTCAAGACTGAACTTATCAGCAATCTGTAAAAATCCACCAGTTCCACCTCTTTTAACATTCAGAATTCCAAATGCATAGCTACCTTTTGGTTTTTCGTTCACATACTGCTGATTTTCAAGCAATGCAGTGTTTCCAGTTGATAAAAATTCTGCCCAAGTGCCATTTTCAAGATAGAGTTCAATCACCCCGGTTATAAGTCCTCCAAAAGTACTATTTGTGCCATGGATATGCACCTCTGATGGAAAAACAATTTCTGCATCTTCATCAATTATGAAACTGCAAGGAGCTTCAGTCCTGTTAGTTTCTGATTCTACATATTCAACAAGCACCTTTTGTTTTTCTCTAACATGTAACTGACCAGTCTTATCACCAATAAACTTGTGAATGGTAACATTGACGTGTTCAACTGCATCAGGATGATATATCCAAAGATATGTGGAACCAGTAAGCTCCAATTCATCAAATTCGTAACTCTCTCTTGGTGGATCTTGCAATAATGTTGGTTGTGGACTATATTTACCCCAATTATCTGAGTGTAAGTAAGTATGATCGACGGCCAAAAACGTTGTATTGTGAACAGGATCATATTTCTTGTGCCTATACTCCAGTTCTCTTAGATTCTCTTCCTTGTATGTGGTTCCAGATGCACCAGCATGCGTTTGTGTGTGCTCTCCATCTCCATCACCTCCAAAATTATGAAATTCACCACCATACTGATATCGCCATCTGCATCTGAGAGATATTCTGCCTCCTGAGCCACCACCACCATCGTTTACCCCATCTCCACCGTTTACTGCTATAACACCGTGCCCAGTCATATTCGTCGTATCTATCAAAACACTTCCTCCACTACCACCGCCTGCATTTCCTCCTACACCAGCTGTTCCCTTCAAAGTGAGAAGGCCATTCAACTCTATCAAATCAGCAGCATTCCAATCAATAAAACCGCCTCCTGAACCACCTGTTCCACCACCATTGCCTCCACCACTACCGGCTTTTTCTGGTTCATATATTGTATTATATGGAATGCCACCAACGGTGGGTCCAGGACCGCCACCATAGCCACCATGCCCTGCACCTAATCCTGTACCATCTTGTGTTGTTCCATTCCCTGGGCCATCTTCCGGACCAAAAGCAATGCCATCCATGTTCAATTCTCCATTGCTTTCCAAGTGAGCATATGTTGACTGTACAAAGACATAATTCATCAGAAGCAAACCTTTATACTTCACATAGAATTCTGCTACTGTAAGCGTCATTGGTATTCCAATATCTCTAAATTCAGCAGTAGAATACGCCATCACTCTTAGAATACTAAACGTAAAATTTCCAGGTTCTGTGACCATTGTATACTGTCTGTTTTCCATCAGAGCAGTTGTTGCAGTCGACATAAAAATCACATCAGATCCACCTCGAATCATCATTTCTTCAACACCTGTTATCTGACCGGCCAGAACAGTTCTCGTACCAAGGAGATTCACCACCACAGGGAAGAAAACCTCACTACCATTGTCAATACGGAAACTACAAGGTGCTACAGTTTCATTGCTCACAGATTCAACAACTTCAACATACAACTCTTGGCGGTCTCTGACTCTGACAACTCCAGTGCGATCACCTTGGAAAAGATGAATTTGCACAGAAACTGCAACTGCTTCTGAATCAGAACCATCCGGATACTCAATCATCAAATTGGCATGTCCTCTTAATTCTGCTTCATCAAACTCATAAGACATATCTGAGCCCTCATCAAGCATAGTGTACAACCATGGTTCTTTGTGTCCGACATATAAATCTTTATCGATGTCATCATTATCAATTTCAAGTCTGCTATGTTGGGCTTTTACTGTTGTTGTTCCGTCTGGATTATATTTAACCTCAGCATACTGTGGTCCCCTAGCATTTTCTTGCAGATAAACAGTCCCAGCAGCACCAGATGGAAGATCCCCGGTGCCTAAACCACCAATGACATTGAGACGACCCACATACCTATTATCAAAATGGATATGAACAGCTATTCTCCCTCCGGACCCACCACCACCGTGTCCTGATCCAGCACCCCCATGAGCATCAACATGACCATATCCAGTAAAGTTCAAGGTTTCAATGAGAATTCCTCCGCCACTACCTCCTCCTCCATTTCCACTTCTACCCGCCTCGCCCTCAACAGTGACTTCTCCATCAATCCACAATGTCTTGCCATTTATCCATAACAAGTAGCCACCACCACGACCACCTTCACCATTTCCATTACCACCACCACTACCTCTCTCAGTTGGTTTATATACCGAGTCATATGGCGTTCCCCCTACATCAGGCTCTGGGGCACCGCCATGGCCACCGTGTGAGGCACCATAACCATAATCTCCTGAGCTATTTCCTTTACCTACACCCACCTCATTTGGATGCCCCATAAAGTCAGCATTTAAAACTGCTTCACTTTCAACAACTCCGGAATCAGAATAAATTGTGCCTTTATTCATCATCATTAAACCTTGATACTGGATTCTAAGTTTTGTTAAAGTCAACACTAGGTTGTCAGCGACATCTGTAAATGTTGCTGTGGACCCCCTCTGTACCGTCAGACAAGTAACTGAAATGTTACCAGGTTGTGTCTCATGAACATATTCTTCTGCCTCAATCAGAGCTGTCTGTGCTGTAGATGTAAACACAGTAGATGACCCTTCAGCAATCGTCAGATTCTGAACATTGGTCATCAGACCTTTCAGTTCAGTTCTTGTACCTAGCATATGTGTAGTTGATGGAAGAATGATTTCTGTGCCTGATTCAATATTATAGCTAACTGGTGCTACAGTGTATCCTGTAATAGCAGGTTCATATTCGACATAAATCTTTTGGTGTCCCCTTAAGTGCATTTTACCAGTTTTATCTCCATCAAACGCCTTGACATCCAAAGTTGAATTGTCACCATCCAGCCAAAGTACAACTCCATTTACAGCTTCAACTTGGTCAAATTCGAAGCTATGCCACTCTTCTCCATCATCTGCCATAACAACAGTTCCTAATTCAAGATTCCTGTTATCGTTGTCAAGATAGAGCCAGGTAAAACCATCTTTTACTACCGTTTTCCCATTAACGATTAAAACTTCTTTTTTATCAAGTCCTAATTCATTTGAGTCCGTGGCAAAGACGGTTCCAGCAGCACCATTCCTTGTCGTGTCACTTTCTGATCGGCTATTTCCAGCATATCCCCCAAAAGCTTCATAATCTCCACTGAACTCCCTATACCACTTGACATGAACCGCTATTCTGCCTCCTGCACCTCCATATCCTAGGCCATGCCCATTGCCACCACTGGCACTAAATAAACCATGTCCAGAAACATTTTGTGTGGAGATGTATATACTTCCAGCGGAAGCACCACCACTGTTATCTCCGGAAGCATCACCACCATTACTCTGAATAACACCATCAAGATGGAAGAAACGGTTGACGTCAATTGTGACTATACCACCACCTCTACCTGATTGTGATCCGCCACCACTACTGCCTGTGTGTTGCGGGGCTATGTAAGAGCCGTATGGCTGACCTAAACAGAAAACATATTCAGTTTATTGTAAGATGTTTGGCAGAAGATATTCTGGGAGGTTCTAATTGCTCGACAATCCGTTCTGGTAAATTTCGTATCTTTTATCCGTTTGTAGGCCTATTCATGTATTAAAATGTCATTATAGCTCTCTTTGGACTGCATTGTAGAGCCCTGTAAAACTTTGTGCAATGCACCATTTTAAAGTTTCTTCTATATGAGGTAGCATCAGGAACTTATCAAAATGAGTCTGCTGTTCAATTAGAATTCAAATGCTCCTAAGACAGAACTTAATAAGAAATTGCCACTTAGCCCGCCCATGCCCCCTGTTGTAGTGCAAATAAAGCAATGGGCAGATAATTTATTCCTTGAAAGACCTTGGGTTGTCTTTATTTTCAGAAGGACAATATATTGTATTCTAAGCTTCTAAGGTATATATTAAAGAATATAAGCTGCGCATAAGTTGTTCCCGTTTGAATAAATGGCGTACAAACACGTCAATTTACCATTCATAGACACAATAGTAATCCAAGAAACAAACCTGATGTGTAGTTGTCAACATTTGCACCTCCACCGTAGCCACCATGTCCTGCACCAATACCACCACCATCATCTGCTACACTGCCATCGCCGTCCGAGGTGCCATTTCCACGAGCTGTTACAAACAAAGTAGCTTCTCCTTCCTGGTGAATACTACCAGTTTCAATAGTTATTTGGTTAGCAGTTATCTCTGATGAGAATCTCATCATAATATCAGCCGCCATGAGATTGAAGTGATCTTCGTGGTTGATCAAAGATTCTGCTTGCATTGATAACTGACCAATGCCAAGCTGACCTGAACAAATAGAAAATCGATTGTTTTAGTACAAACACATGTCCTCCACCATCCCATAAGGTGAAAACAGTCACTGACAGCTTCTAAATGGATCATGGGTACTAAGCCTTGTCCAAATCATATATGAAGAAAGTCTTGTCAAGACCTACATATTGGCTTCAAGATATATCATGCATATATAATATTCTAAGATTATTTCCGTCACCTTGAAAATAAGGCAATCAAAACACATTCAGATTTTTGCAGAGTCTTAAGAATGAATTCATGCAAGTTTGATGGGGAAAAACATTCATTCATGCAGGTTTGGCGGGCTAAACCCATGATACAAGAGATTTGGCGCAAATAAAACTTATGTTGATGGAAACACTAACAGTCTAAGCATTCCCATGGCATGAAATTTAAAATCAGGGTCACAAAAATATCACCAGTCCTTGTTCCAATTATATGTTCATGCAAGTCTGGTAAAAGTCCATCCACTGGTGAGAGTTTAATATTCTAAGTCCTTTGAGCTTGAAAATGGGGTCAAATTCACCTAAACCTCATCTGCGCTTAGGCTTGTCACGCTGATTTATTTATGCAATTGGTGTGACAATCCAACCTCTTGTTTAAGAGATATCACAAGAAACTGTCGCCCTGATGCCAAACATCGAACACTTAAAGTCCTTCTGTGACCCTGAAAATAAGATCAAGTTCACCAAAAACCTAAATAGTTCCTAACCGTCACCCTATTTTACATCCAGGAACGTTTAGTAAAATGCTATCTACTTGTCCAAAGACATATCGCAGGCAAATATGTCACACCAACGCTGGGATCAGCACCGTAAACATTATGCCCCTCGCCTTTGGTAGGGAGAGGGAGGATATAATCAGCGTCATCCAATGAAAAGGAATTTAAGCTATTTGCGTTCTGAAATTATGCTGTATATATCTGTAGCAATACCAAATTCAGTGCTGCAGAGCAGAGATGTCTTTCCGGATGTACAGGAATACACCAACAAAAGTTAAGTGTATACAGAAATTACAAGCATTCTTTAAAACACTTGTATGAATTATTTTTATGCAAATTATTTACATATTGCACTTGCATGCATTATTCAACAAATACAGGTACCAGATAACATCAACATTCCAACCAAGTTTTCACTGAACAGCAGAATGGAAAACATACACTTTTGTTTGTATTTATACCGCCATTTAGCTCTTAAAAGAGTTACTAGGTAAGCAACAATAAATGAGCCGCGACACGAGAAAACCAACAAAGTGGTTGTGCGCCCAACGCAGACTCAGATCAGCCTGGGCCTATGCCTAGTCCAATCAGACTCTTTGCTCAGCATTCAAAGGGTAGCTAAGGGTCTAAGCCACCTCCATGCGGACAGGGAAGACTCTGATCAGACTGGGCGAATGCCCAGGCTGATCTGAGTCTGCGGTGGGCGCACAACCACTTTGTTGGTTTACTCGTGTCGTGGCTCAAATAGTAATTACAAGCTAGAGTGGTAGCTTATAGTAGTTTTATAATCTTACCCTCCGGATATTTTTCTTCACTTCCATCGACTATTCTACTATTAGTTGCCGTGTTAGCTATTTGCATCTCTCTGTTTTCTTCTAATGTCAAATTCTGAACACCCACTAAGCTGCCAGCCAACTGAAAGAAATGTTTTGTGAAAGGCGTCATTAAACGCACCAGTGATCATAAAAACAAAGTTCAGTAGCAACCGTTCGACAACTGCCAGATTGGTTAACATATAAATATCACACATAAAACGATCTGCAGCTTCCAATGTTAGAAGACTCTTTATTCTGTTTATTTGAATGTTTCATCTTATCACAACACATATTCTTATAGATGAACATGATTGAGATTGATTCGTTAGATCAAAAACGTCTCCCAGTATATCATCATGGTAGAGATTATATTTTCTGGTCCTTTGGGATCATTGAGTTCATTCTGAGTCGTTTTGAAAATAGAGTCTTGCTACGGGCGAGGCCAGTGTTGCACATGTCATTACTGGTCATGAACAGACTGTAAGGGTTAAATCTATATTGTTACATACAATTTTCAATGCGATATTCATTTAAAAAAAATGGAAATACATATTAGTTTATATGTAACCATAGTTAAATGTTTTTCCACAACCGTAGTTTTAGTTTTAGACACAACAGTCGATTCTTTGATAAGACTCTGGGAAAAATCAGCCAAGAAGCATCTTAAAAGGGAGACAGATAAAAACCATGATTTCAGTGCACCTCTAATCGAATCACACAAGTCAACTCTGCTTAAAATGTCTGGAATATGTCTCAAGGAAAACCTTTAAAGTAACAACAGATTTATTGAATGGCTACGAATTTAATTAGTGTAACATGAGAATATAGTAATTATTCATATACAAGAGCCTTGCACTGAACTACTATTATAATAATATGTAAAATACCAAAGCCGATTAACCCTTATAGACCTAAAAAGACAAATGCCGTATTCGCCCATAATAGCGCACTGTGCACTTAACTTTTTCAAAATGGCAGCAGCAAAATGAAGCAAATTTTCCTCCTAATAAGCACACATTTCAAGGAATGACTAGGCAAAATTTAATTATAAAAGCATCAGATAAGTCTCAGAAGGATGAAGTAGATCTTCAAATAAAACTTAAAAGATTCTGTTGCCTATTCTGAATTTCGCTTTCATAAACAAGCAAACAAATCCAAAAATCAGATACATAAGTGCGCTTGCAATCATATATCTCAGAAATGTCCATAGTGTGCACTTATCAATGCATGTGCAGTAATTAGGTCGAATACGGTAGCTGAATTCGCAAACAGCACAGATCCAGAGGAAGCTAATCATGAGTTGCCCTATCTGGGTCTATACTGTTTGCCCTCTAGTGTTTGAATACCCAAGACAGCTTAAGTAAAACATATTTTGAAATTTTGGAGATGTAAATCATTTTAAGTGTTGACTGCATTTTTGGCGCTTTAAAGGTAAACTTGTGTATGTATTTACTTCAAAGGCTGTGCTGGCAGCGCCTATAATTTTGAAGTCAGCTGAGGCCCACATCTCTGCTCCATCATCAATTATAAAATTAACAGGCGGTGAGGAACGCAGGACTGAAAATTCATCATATTCTAAATACATTCTTTGGTTATCCTGCATATGGAAGTATCCAGTTTCATCACCCATGACAAGATCGAAGTTCACAGTTGTAATAGATTCGTTCCCTGGACCAATCTCAAGTTGAGCCTGAAGATATATGAGAAATAAACTTATTAATAGAAAGATTTTTATACGATGACCCTAATGGTCTAGTAAATCAGATAGTCTTGTCAAGATGTTGTCGATTCTTCTATGGTTTCGATGGTAATATTGCACTAGATTATGTTCAAGATGTGCATATATTTGGTTTCAATATTGAATTCCAAACTCTGTCGCTCACCTTTTACTGTTTACTGACTATAGCATAGGTAACTTGAATACTGATTGTATACTGTTCATTGTCTCCTCTTTACTATATATGCAAACTGTATTCTGATTACGATGTACAGTAACTGTAATATTTGCCATACATGTTGCCTGTATTTGAAACAATAAGGTGGGGTATTGAGAATAATTCTGGGGTGGTTTTTTTTTCTATATCACATCAATAACTTACCCTGTATATCACATCAACAACTTATCCTGTGACCCCTCGGTGAAACAATTCTAATGAAGGGTCACAGGTTATGTTTTTATGGGAAATACGGAATTTATCTATGAATTACTATGTTTTCCCCTTCTTGTCTGGTGCACTGGACTTACCATATTGTTGAGTACAATATGTTCAAAGTCTAAATCAGCATCGTTTGTGTTTGGTTTTGCTGCACTAGCATGTCTTGGGTTCAATTCATTTACAACCACCGGTTTGGGTGGGTACAGGTCCCTCCCATCAAGATACAGACGGCTCTGATATGTAAACTCATCCATTCGATCTTCAATAAACACAGTTCCTGGGCCGCCTTTATCTCCATCGGTTGTTCCGGATGATCCATAAGCAAGGAGATTGCCTTTGTATTCATTTGAATCCTGAGTATGAACTGCAATGCGACCACCTGAACCACCTCCTCCTGACCCATCACCTTGACCACCAATAGCTGACAGAGTGCCATGCCCTCTGAAGTGACCTAAACGCAAGCAAGAAGTGTGTAAAATATAATATTTTTAATAAGTTGTTATTTAAAATTGTGGTACAATCTCAAACTAGAGAAAGTGAGCAGCGGCTCACGTATACCCCCGACCAATGCCACCACCTAATGAAAGCATATGTTTAACACAAAACTTCAATGCAAAATACATGTACAAAATTCAAAGTCTGTGACCTTGACCTTCGGCCAGCAGCAGCAGCAGCCATATGATGTAAACAAGTATGAAATAAAACAAGTCAAGCATCATTAGGTTACATTCAAGTATATTAAAACAAACCAAAAACACAACAAATGGCAAAGTCCTAGTTACTGACCCCTGGCCCCACTCATGAGCCTGACCCAGTAGCTTTTGAGTTCGCAGCAAAAGCAATACTACAGAGATATCATGAACCAAATATGGAAAAAAATCCTAAAAGCAATTTCAGAGATATGAGCAATCAGATAGGTTTGACATAATGAAAATGCCTAAGTCCAAATTACTGACCCCTGGCCCCACCCTAGGGCCCGACCCAATGGCTTAGATACTTCAGATCAAAGGTTATGCTATAGAGATACCATGAATCAAATATGAAAAGAATCTGATCTGTGGTTACAGAGATATGAGCAATCCAAAAAGGTTTAAAGCAAAACTTTGACGTAAAGTTGACGATCGGACGGATGGAAGGACAGACTGATGGACTTACAGACGAACGGAGGAACGGACGGAATGACAAAAACTATATATCCCCTGACATACTTCGTATGTCGGGGGTTTAATGACTGTGTATGTCAACTTGTGTCCTATCACATCTACAAACAATATCAAGACCTATACAAATGATACATTTGACTATTATAAATCAATAACAGTATAAGGTTGACATTCGACCTTTTAATAATTGCAACTTGAGATACACAAGATTTCCGATCAAAATATGGCAAAACGTTAGTGACTATATACACAGTTCATGTTCGGTTTATGCCTTTTGGCGACACAGGCTGAGATGATGAACGTTTGCTTTGTTTTTTTTCTTAAATCACAAGCCAAAGTGTGACATTCATAGATGTCCAATGCAGCGGCTAGACTTAAGGAAGTAGTTTTAGAATGTGTCCGCACTATAACCAGACACAACTCCAACCTTTATCTAACCCTAACTTATCCTTTGCGACCCCTTACAGAAAAGTTGAAACAACAATTAGTGAATTTAGAGAAAGATCTTAATTCTGATCAGGTTTTAAGTGAGGTAAGAAGTAAGATTGTGTCATTTCTAGGTAAGTTTATGGTTCGCTTTATGCTTGGAGTGTTATGTCTAGGTTTATTCATGAAGCGATTCTAACATCGCTCCAACTAATAAATTCTAAAGCAAAAACCGTTAAACGGTAGAAAAGTATAATAAAAAGTGTATGCAAAAAATTACAAATGCACTTGTTAAGACAGTAACTTTCACATGACTGGTAATGATTTTTAGTTTTTGTAGCTTTTGCATATAAACTGTGTGATCTGTCCCAAACTTTGAAGCCATTTTAACAGTCTCTTGACCAACAGAAATCTAGAAAAGCAGAAGTAATTGGTAATAGCTAGGGACAGACTCCTTTAAATCTCTTTTGAAATTCATTTTGTATGCCCGTCTCGCCAAGACAGTTGAATGAAGGGTCACACCAGAGCTCCAGCTAAGTGGGGATATTGAGGATAATTCAAAGATCATTTTTCTTATTTCTTACCGAAAACGTATATTGTGACCCCTCATTAGAACCGTCTCGTCGAGACGGTTCCAATGATGGCTCACAAAGTATGTTTTGGTGGAGAAATATGGATAATTATCCCTAAATTATCTCTGTTACCCCTTCTTATCTGGAGCACTGGTCACACCGTGTGTTTCATGGAAAAGTTATCCCATAATTATCATCCTACACTCCTGTTTTACCTAGTGCTTTGAAAAAAAGCATACCTGCTTCTATAAATACAGATCCACCAGAGCCACCACCATCACTACCTCCTGATGCGTCAGCTCCATCAGCAAGAATGTTTCCATCAATAAGTATTATTGCTGGAACTCTGATGAATACCTTACCACCACCATAACCACCATATGTGCCACCGCCACGGCTGCCTGTTGCTGTCGGTTTATAAAGACTGGCATATGCTATGCCACCAGCTGAACTATCTCCAGGTACTAAAAGTAGACAAATAACAAACGCTAAAAGTAACACTGTCAGCATATTAAAGTATATTAACTTCAGAGGTATATAGGCAGTTTGATTTTTTATAGCGTCTGGCACTATAAAATATTTTTGCTACTGAATGCAGTTGTATCTTAAATTTTCAATGCTGTAGTTGTATTTGTTATCCTGAATTCGAATGAGTTAGCATGTTTTCAAGAAAACGAAACTGTTCTGACATTGAATAAAACAGAAAGCAATAACATTTTTTTCTTATCAGACTCATGATGTGTACATCCTCTTAGAGAAAAATAACCTAAAATTTATGCCTAACTGATAATCAGACCAGATGTTTTTTGCCATCCCCTAATTATCTGGACACTGCAGGTATCAGCTAAACATGCTCTGTGAACTACTTTTGCCATTAACCCTGGTTCCCGGTTAATAATACAGGTAATTCAAGCATATAGTATTTTTATCAGCGGTGCTACTGAAACCTGATTCACGGTATTAGTGCGCCGATTAAAGACCTCTCTCATAAAATACTCTAGAAAATCGCATATCCAATGACAAGTTTTGTCTACTTTTATTCTGAATATATTCAGTGTGTTTGAAGACATATTTTTGAAGTATCACCCGAAAATAAGTTTGCAATACAACTGGAACTATTTTTTTAGAAACTTGTAAAAGAGGGAATACTGTTTCGCTGGTTCCCTTGCCATTACAAAATTGTTATATTACAAAACGCTTAAATTTCAACGTAGAAATCCGTTCAAAACGCCAAAACAACGTAACTTTTAACGAGGATTTCGATTTTCTAGTTTATATCAAGATTAGGATGCGGGATATTTATGCTTTACTTTTAACTAGAGAAAATCGGTTAACAGCTTTATCTTCACCACCTGGGGCACTGCTGCGAAGTTGCATAATTCTGTATCATTTATTGGTATACCGGAGGATTATACGACCAGTTTCATTAGAAACACATGTGAAATCGATACCCCGAGTAACCCTAGTTTATATAGCAGTAAGTCGGGTCGGTCGGGGTCAATTCTCTAAGAGCATGTACACGGCATGGCATAGCATGTAGCTGAGTCAGAACACCATCTTTATCTTGTCAGGCTACATAACATGTACCTGACTGTTGGAATGCTATATTAATTATGTATAGTTGAAACCATTGGCATTCAAGGTTAATGGCGGAAGTATTTACTTTGTTTAAACTGAGTTTCGTTCCGCATAATAACTTGGCATATGATAAAAACTTCAAAACTATAAAGCCCGAACAAACCCCCTTCTGAAAACTCCAGTAACAGCGAAAATAAAAAAGCAGCGACTCTTGTATACTTACATCCATACTCACTGTCGAATATATCTACCTTAAAGCTAGACATGCATGTAAATGTTAACATTTGAGAGGAATTAGTCAAAATTAAAACATTTCGTTTAATGCTACAACTAATTAGTGCTATACTGCCATGCTACCAGCACAGCCGGAACTTTCAATACCATCAAAATATTTCAATCATATAGAAGTAGTCTGTTGTCTTACCGCCACCTCCCTGTGAGGCATAACCTCCTCCAGCGCCATCTACAGGTGCGTCGCCAGGTTTAGCTGTAAGTCCAGTTCCAACACACAAAAATGTTGCCAATGGTTCCAAATATAAGTCTGTAGCTTTTACATTAAATGTGTCAGCTTTTAAGACTGCGTTGTATTTAATGTCCTGAAAAAATATACATAAAGCGATCACAATTTGTATGGAGAGAACTTTGTGCATGTTTAAGTATTTTCCTAGCTTAGCCTAATGCTTAATTAACCTTTGGTCTAAAATAATGTTCAACGTTAATATGGATTACTCTTACTGTAATATAAATTGGTCATAGCTATCTAGTTTGGGAATATGAAAAATATTTTGAAGCAATGCACAGTTTTGCAACAATTACGAGCAAAAAATATAAATAATAAATATTTATCGCTCTAAAAATACAATCACTCATCATTTTTGTATTAGGCTACTTTTATCTTTCAACTCATTAATGCTGTATGAACAGTGTACTGCAACATTTATCACGACATACGACTGCATATCACTGCATTCACGGTTTCGGGCATATAAAGTCACAATATTCAAACACTTAAAGGCCTAGATTCTGTAGCCACCGGTAAAGGATTAACTACCATTCGAGTCTATAAGTAGGCGGGTCTATAATTAGGCGGGCGAAACTGATTTTTTACTGAAAAAATAGTCCAAATCCATTGTTGTATTGATAAAAATTAATCACAATCAGATGTCAGTCATTTCAGTTAAATTCTTCTTCACCAGCCAAAACCAATCGGACCAAGCATTGGAATTTAATGACCTGCTGGAGATGTTTACCCTTAGGTGTCTACAGAAATACTGATAATAGCCACCTAAATCTGCCTTTTATAGGCCTTTAAAGCGCGAAACAGAATTTGAATTTTCAAACAGTAGAAACAGATAAGGTGAGTTCTGATGAGCTGCCTCATCTAAATATAAACCCTTTGTCCTCCAGTCTTTGAATTCTATATATGATATACCTTAACAAAACAGTTTCTGAAATTCTGCAGACATAAATTATGGCCTGCCCAGGAATAGTGTGGTTAGGTTAACTGATCGTCCCGACATGACCTTAGTTGTTTACCGTGGACGTTAAGCATCAAATCAACCAACCAACGACATAAATTATGTCTTCTGCTTTTTGGGCACTTTAAGGGATTTGAAAAAAAATTTAAACGCACCAGAATGCCAGCTGTGAGCACAAGAGCCATAGGGGATGGTAACTGCAACGTGGCATCAGCACCCATCTCAAAGGTAGCAAACTCAAATGTACCAGGAGTACCTTGGACATAAACATCATCCTCAATGTAACTGGTCATAGCATTTGAATCTATCTCAATGACTCGTCCAGGTACGATACGTAAATGACGCACAAATATTATTTCCCCATTCCATCTAAAGGCGATTTCTCCAAGACCTAGGATATATACCATAGGCGACATATATGCTCGAGAACCTTCATCAATCCAAATATTTGTAGGCAGTTTTGTGTGAGTCTGAAATTCCTCTAGATATGTTTCCTGGCCAGATCTCATGTAAATTCTTCCTGTCTTGTCTCCAAAGAGTTTGGTTACAACGAGGGTTCGGGAAACATTATCTCCAGATATCATCTGTAATGATGCGCTTTTATCGAGATGTATTTCATCGAAATAATAGTTAGTTTGATTGCCTTCATCTAAGATATAGTTGTGGTCCCAATTATAGTTACTATTATCTAGGTGTAGCTGTTCATACTGGTCTCCGTATCTAAAACAGGAATGACAAACAGGTTTAATTTATACCGTTTAAATTTCAAATGTATGTGTCATTTTTCTCGCATGAATGGACCAAATATGAAACAAACTGCCTTGATTAAAACACAATAAAAATAAACTGCCTTGATTAAAACACAATAAAAATTAAATATGATTTTAATAAAAGCATCGCAAAATGGGACATGATACCCCGATTATGCAAGCCCATTCTGTTTGTTTATATTTTTTTTTCATTCTGTGACGATTAAGCGAGATATTCTTAAAGTACAGAAACTTTAATCCCGAAGTCACTTTTTTAAACGTTTATACATGTAACTCTGTGGCGCAAGCAGATAATCCAATCTGTCAAACTCTTATCGCAATCGAAAACTAACCTTCCTTTGATCATTTCTATGAAATTTCACAAAGCCGTTCTATATACAAAACAATAGAACACTTTTTTTGAAGAAGGGCAGTTGAGATTTTGAACTTGCATGTGTACGGTTACTGGTAGCTACACGTTAGAGCTGTTATTATTAAAGTGGTTATGAAAAATAATCCTTTCCCAAGAAAAGAGACATCGATTTTTAGCTATATTGAAAAGCTATTAGCAGGATGTGTCATCCATGTGTGCGTGCTGAAATTTTCTAGTCATATCTTCTCTGTATCAATAGCTTTGGTCGGTTTCTGTTGGAGCTTGCTAGGGAAGGTCCGTTCTAACTTATGATTTGGGTACTTTGACCACTTATACTTGTATCATAGTTAAGCCTATACAAACGTGTGAAAGTCTGTCGCCCATTATCACTAGCGGAGACCATCCCACATTTTCCCTAATACATGTAGCTGGATTAAGGTATATCCTTATTATCGGTAGTTTCATTTTGTTATTTTAGTACCCGCAAACACTCTCTTCTTCTATAGCTCTGTTGGTTAAATGCTAGCCTATTAAGCCAGCAGCTTGGATCTGAATCCTGATGGTGTCATTAAACACAGCAGCCTTTAAATACCAACCTTCCATAGGCTCGATATGCCTGAAATACTTCTAAAATGACCGTAAAACCGTAACACTTCCTTTTCTTCTTGCATAACTCCGATCATTTCAAAAGATAAAATACTGCGATTGCTGATTATATTTTATCATTAATAGATAATTTAATTGGCATGTTCACCAAGTCCCGCTCATTCCACAGTCAAGATTCATCATTTCAGTATTTAAGGGTATGAATGATTCCCGCCAGCTTCCTCAACTCAGCCCATTTATGGTGCTTACATGCGTTCAAATGAATTTTAATTGTTTATCGAGAGGTAAGACACACAATCCAGAGTGTGCGGTTTCGATTCCAGCTACGCTCAGTATTTTCCTCTGGATTATATCATCGTAAGCATCGTCTCACACATTCCCTAGTAGGTCCGACATTACTGAAATATTGATGAAAAGACTTTAAAACCCGAAATGTTCATCTAGCTATATTATCAATTGCAGAGATGACTACAACAAATACTGCCTTATGCCTCGCACCCTCAATGTATACCACCCTCAATGTAAACCTTAACCAATTTTATTCACTCCTCAATGAGTTTCAAGCAAAAGTTGTAATATAAACTTATCCATACCAAATTTAGTGCCACAGACGCGCATTTCTGTATTTAACTTGTTCAGAACCCAAAAGTTTGAAAGAAAAGAGATGATGGGCAGGTCTTAGCAGGCATTTAGGATCCTTCTACGAGCCACACTTACTGTCCTTTCTCGCAGGGCATATTAGCTGCAGACATCAGGTAAGAGACACCCACGTATTAACTCGCAAGGGAAGGCATCCTCTATCAAGCCACCTCAACCCCTGCCTCTCGAGAAAGGCGACAGACAATAAAGAGAAGTCTGATGCCGCAAGAACCCGCAAAAAGCCAAACAACTTAAAAGAATGGAAGCCAAACTCCACTTAGATTAATGTCACTATTACTAGACAGTCTTAGTTCTAGAAAATTTAGGAATTTTACTAGATATACATTAAATGGAATAAGGTTACTTTAAATCAGTATTTAACCAGTGGCCTCAATACCCGAGAACCAGAATCAACACTGAAACACTAATTAACTGGGTTGATGATATCCTCGGGGACAAACTGTTAACCAGCAGAGATATCGGCCCAGTGGCTCTAATATAAACGTATCCATACCAAGTTTAGTGTCTCAAGAGCGACAGATATGTTCTTAACTTTGAAACTACAAAATAAAATGTACATTTGCCATTCCTTCCAAAATAAATTAAGAAGACGTATATTAAGCAGCAAGTAAACGGCCTTGCGTCTAGAATTTAGTTCTAACTGCTAGAATAAAATTCTTAACCTCCCTACTGAAAAATGTCATTACTCTAATATTAAAAATCTCTGAACTTGCCCACTAGCCACCACAAAGAGCTTCCCTAAAAACGTATCCAAACACCAAGACTGAATACAATTGATCAATATTTACTCAACTTAACGACCGGAAACAGCGTGTAGACGGATAGTTGTAAGACCAGACGAAAGGACACACAGCTAATAGAGGGTATAACATAATACCTCGTCACTATTTTTTATCAACATACAACCTAAATAAATAGGTGTCTAATAGTGTGCTCCCAGATTTATTAAAACCCTTTTTAATTTGTTTAACTTCGCTACTATTCAAGACGTTCCAAAAGACGGAAATCTTCTCAGGATGCATTTAATAATAGACTGCCTGAAATAAGCAAGAAGAAAGAAATACCGTATTATCCTCATTACTTGCATATATAATAAATGCATATAAATTTTACCTCTTATCCCTGACATAAACTGATCCTGGGCCTCCAGAGGAGAGATAATAACCACTACCAGATCCTCCAAGAGCTTGGTGAGTTCCAAAAAAGTAAATCTCTGTCTTGAGAATAATTGCAATTCTGCCACCAGCTCCACCATTAACACCATCTCCACCGAGAGACTCGATCGAGCCATGTCCTTCAAGATTGTAGGAACTGAAAATTTAAGAATTAAGATCACATTTCATCCTGAAATTTAATATACAAATATACAGAAATAGTTAACATCTTTGGACCGTTCATATTAACATAAAGTATGCCTAAAACTTTCGCCTCACTGCTTTTTATCCCAAATACCAGATAAAAAAAGATATGCATGACAACACACTTGACTGTCCTTTATTAGTGACAAAGATCTCATACAATCTTAACAATCAGCAATAGGCAGTCTTGCACAATTCATAACATCTTTTATTATGTTGTTGTTTCAAGAACCAAACAATCGTTTACTACATTCTACTCTTAAGACCAAATTGGAAAGAAAAATAAAAAAGACGGTACCCAAAGCACACTAAGACACGTGAATATGTTAGCGATCAGCTATTTACCATTAGATGACGGCAAAGGTATTCTTAATAATTTACTAAAGTCAAGTGAGTGAGTAAGTGAACTAGGGTTAACGTTCCACCAACAAGGAGGCCATATGGAGATGGAACCTCGGCTTAAAGTCTTATCCAAAGGACCGAAGAAGCGGGGATCGATCTTGCGACCCCTGGATGGGTAGTCCGGAGTGTTATAGACTACACCACAGCTGCTCCTACACAAAAGTCAAAGACTTATAGATAGCATCCAAACCCATGATAATAATGGCACACCATAACAAAGGCACCGCCTGGAAAGGTCAGTAATAAATCAGTGGGGGATAGTGACGAGAATCGTGAAAAATGATTGTAAATTCAAACGGGGAGGCCTTCGAATAATAAATGTGTTACATGAATGTACAGGGAAACTATTAAACAATCACATATTTCAATATAGTTTGCTCCTTGCAAGAGACATACCCTTTACAGTAACAAGAGAAGATACAACAAGACGGTTTGGTTCTTTGGTGTATTCCTTTCCTCCAAGGGACCTTAATATTAAGAAATTATTTATATGAATCACACCCTTGCCAACTGACCAAAACCACCAACATTTGTTACATATGTATCTGGCTAAATTAGAAAGCTTACAATGTATAAAGTAAACATTCCTTATCCGACTGCACCATTCACTGATTCATTAGCTTTTCCTCCAAAAGTATCAAAACAATTCTAAACTAGAAACATGGTAACTAATAGGGTCCCGCCTTTATGAAACTGTTGACAACATTTAAGTCATATGTGCCCAACCAGAAATAACAATACCAGCTTTCTGTTATCATGTTGTTCCTTCATATTCAATATGTTGTTTGAAATTAAGCCTCTGGTAGTGTCATCAAGATATGGGCAAAATACCAAATCACGATTGATTAAAACATCGGCAACAACTCTATGAAGCTGGAAACTGACGTTGCCATTCTTGCATTCGGCACACCTTCAGCTCATCTGATAATGCTTTATATTTGTACCAAGTTTTATAAAAAAAATATCTTCAAAGGCTTTAAAGTTATAGAGTGGACAAGATCCATACCTAAAATAACAAAAGGTTATAACTCTGTTAAAAATGAAGTTGTAGTTATGGTTCTTTTTCTCTACACATTGTTCGATGATGTTAATATTTGTACAAAGTTTTGTGAAAATATCTTCAACAATTTTAAAGTTAGAGGTTGAACATGTTTTCCAGACTGACAACTACAAAGGGGAATAATTCAGTAAAAAATGAAGATGAAGTTACAGTTTTTATTCTCTGCTCATTGTCTGATGATGCTTTATATTATGTACAAGTTCAAAGAAAATATCCTTGGTGCTTTAAAAGCTATACAGCCGACATGATTTGTATATTCAAAATTACAAAGGGGCATAATTCAGTAACAAGTGTAGGCAGAGTTAGGATTCTTGTTCTCTGCACATCGTCTGATGATGATTTACATTTGTACCAAGTCATGTGAAAATATCTCTAACAGTTTCAGAGTTAAAAAGTGGACACGATTTCTGCCCTCGAAACTTCAAAGGGGCATAATTCAGTAAAAATCATAGGCATAGTTATGGTTCTTCTTCTCTGCATATCGTCTGATGATGCTTTACATTTGTACCAAGTTTCATGAAAATATCTCTAACGGGTTCAGAGTTATGAACCAGAAACAATTTCTGTACGAAAAATTACAAAGGGGCATAATTCAGTAAATAATGTTGACAGAGTTATGGTTTTTGTTCTCTGCACATCGTCTGGTGATGCTTTATATTTGTACCAAGTCTCGTGAAAATATCCTGAATGGTTTCAGAGTTATGAAGCGGACATGATTTCTGAACTCAAAACTACAAAGGGACATAATTCAGTAAAAAATGTAAACAGAGTTATGTTTCTGGTTCTCTGCACATTGTCTAATGATGCTTTACATTTGTACCAAGTCTCATGAAAATATCTCTAACGCTTTCAGAGTTATGAAGCAGACATGATTTCTGTACTCAAAAAAACAAAGGGGCATAATTCAGTAAAAAATGTAGGCAGAGTTATGGTTTTTGTTCTCTGCTCATTGTCTGATGATGCTTTTCATTTGTACCAAGTCTCGTGAAAATATCTCTAACGGTTTCAGAGTTATGAAGCGGACACAATTTCTGTACACAAAATTACAAAGGGGCATAATTCAGTACAAAATGTAGGCAGAGTTATGGTTCTTGTCTGATGATGCTTTACATTTGTACCAAGTCTCGTGAAAATATCTCTAATGGTTTCAGAGTTATGAAGCGGACATGATTTCTGAACTCAAAACTACAAGGGGCATAATTCAGTAAAAACTGTAAACAGAGTTATGGTTCTGGTTCTCTGCACATTGTCTAATTATGCTTTACATTTGTACCAAGTCTCGTGAAAATATCTCTAATGGTTTCAGAGTTAAGTGGACATGATTTCTGTACTCAAAATTACAAAGGGGCATAATTCAGTAAAAACTGTAAACAGAGTTATGGTTCTGGTTCTCTGCACATTGTCTGATGATGCTTTACATTTGTACCAAGTCTCATGAAATATCTCTAACGGTTTCAGAGTTATGAAGCAGACATGATTTCTGTACTCAAAATTACAAAGGGGCATAATTCAGTAGAAAATGTAGGCAGAGTTATGGTTCTTGTTCTCTGCTCATTGTCTGATGATGCTTTTCATTTGTACCAAGTCTCGTGAAAATATCTCTAACGGTTTCAGATTTATGAAGCGGACACGATTTCTGTACACAAAATTACAAAGGGGCATAATTCAGTACAAAATGTAGGCAGAGTTATGGTTCTTGTTCTCTGCACATCGTCTGATGATGTTTTACACTTGTACCAAGTGTCGTGAAAATATCTCAAACGGTTTCAGAGTTATGAAGCGGACACGATTTCTGTACTCAAAATTACAAAGGGGCATAATTCAGTAAAAAATGTAGGCAGAGTTATGGTTCTGGTTCTCTGCACATTGTCTAATGATGCTTTACATTTGTACCAAGTCTCGTGAAAATATCTCTAAGGGTTTCTGAGTTGTTGAGCGGACACGAAATGATGACGGACGGTCAGACGGACAGACAAGGTGATTACTATAGGGCCTCCGCAGACTTCGTCTGGCGGGGCCCTAATAAATGTTGGGAGAGTTAGGTCTGAGCAATCAGTGTAGACCAACATCAGGGTCAACACTGTTTGTCATTCCAACTGCGTCTTTTGGACGCATTCCTGCATTGAAAAATCAGACTGTTTCATTTAAAGACAATTATGGTAATTATTTTAGGTGTCCCAATTTTGACACCCATTTTTTTATATTTTTTAATGTATCGTAAGCCAAACCAACCTAATATAGATGGTTCCACCTGTGCCACCACCTGCATCAGTATTGCCACTGCCATCACTCGCTGCGTGGGATCCATCAACAGAAATCGTCCCATCAACCAGCAGGTGTGTGGAAATCTCTAGATCAACGTAACCACCACCGTTTCCACCCTGTCTGGTACTTCCGTGGCCACCACGACTTCCACGTGATTCTGGGCGGTACAGACTTCCGAAATATGAGCCACCATCCATAAGTAATGTTTCATCGCTGTTATAGTAACCTGAGAAATACCCAAAATAGACAGTGGATATCAAAGAAGCATTTCAAATTTTGCATAACTTAAAGCCATTCGCTAATGCTCAAATATAAAAGATGAAGAGTACTGTATGACTTATAATATAAACACAGTAAGAAATTTCACGAAAGCTTGTAGGACTGTCTGTTGCTCTGAGTCCTATAAATTAATGACAACCTATGAAAAAAAAACACTTTTATAACGCAACAAAAAAAATAAGTATAAAACTCTGCATATCATTTCTCAAGAGATAATATACCAGCTAAAACAGCCTCGACAGGTAACAAATTGGGCAGTACTTTAGAGAGTAGATTTACTTATTAACAACTGACAGTGTTTGGTAAAAGGCAAATTTAAAATAAGTCTGATCGAAAAATGTATACTATAACACCTGGTGAGAGCTTCTTTTTCTACTGAAGCTAGATCAGAAATGTAGGTTTCCATGAAGTAAATCACGGAAACAAAGCATGAATCAATCATGCAATAAAAAATAAATTAAATACTTAATTTGGCGGACACTGCGCATGCGTTTCATTGTTAAATTATATGCTTTTGATCCTTTGACTCATTTTCGTTTCTCTGATACCCTCTTTGCATTCGGAGGGTCTTCCTAAAGAAAGTATTTATCCTTATTGCAGCTAATGTTAAGTGTGGTATGGCGGCCTTAAAATGTCTCCCCATATTTCATCATAATGAAGATTATATATTTTCTTTTCCTTTGTGATTCCATGGCTCATTCCAAGTCAGTGTAAAAATACAGTTCCACTGCAGAAGATGCTAGGCTGCATGGGCAGTAGTTTAACATTAAATTACTGCACATGAGCAGATTCACTCTGAGCCTTTTATTTTCGTTTCTCTAATGCATTCCTCGCTTCTGAAGGAATTGCCATAAGAATTTATTGTAAAATTAATAATTACCTCCGCCCTGTGTAGCATAGCCACCTCCTGTTCCAACAGTAACTCCCCCTGATGCATCTTGACCCTGGCCTTGAGCTTCATCTAAAGTATCTTCTGGTCTTTCTATTGCTGAGCCTGTAAGCGTTGCTCCTGCTTCAATATTGAAGATGCCTGCTTGAATAAAGATCGTTTCAGCAGAGATAACTGATCTGTATCTAGAGTCTATAGAAGCACTAATGAGGATGACAGTTATATCAGGAGCAAATTTTATTTGTGAAAGACTCCTACAATCAATAGTTCCGAATTTTTCTGTTTTAGGATCTGTCTGATATAAGTAGCTTCCATCGCTACTTTTAAATGCAGTGTTGCTTTCTGATCCAAAATATACCAAAGTCTCAAAGCCCAGAATTAAATCGGAAACACCAGTCAGAGTTCCAAATACGGCTAATGATCTTGACTCGGTCTGACCACTTAGAAACACACCATCTCCATACGTATATAGTATCGACGGGAAAAGGATTTCAGCTTCATAATCCACAATAAAGTTTACTCCAGTGGTAAATGCATGCCTGATACTCGTTTTATATTCAGCCTTTAACTTATGGTTGCTATGAAGATGTAACAACCCAGTATTATCTCCATATAACTGATCTATTTCCATTGTCACTGCATCGCCAGTGTCAGCCATGTGTAATGCCGCATTTTTAACCATATGTACCTCGTCAAAATAATGTTCAGACATATCTGGTTCATTTATAGTAGCATATTTGTTATGAGGCAAGTCATTGTTGTCCAGAAGCAGTCTTTTATAATCAGATCCTGATCGTCTATCCTTGAGGTACACCATCCCACCACCGGCACTGTGTGTGTCAGTTGAACCTTTTCCACCATAGACAAGATAGTCACCTTCATAAAGGATTTGTGTTAAGCAAAGAATAGTTACCAGTCCACCTGAGCCTGCCCCTCTTATACCCGACCCATCACCACCAATATTTGAAAATGCGCCATAACCCTCAAAATCATAAGTTTCAACAAGAGTACTACCTCCACTGCCACCACCACCATAGACTGTAGCATCTTCACCATTAGCTGACATTGTTCCATCGTTAATAAACTGACTTCCAATCCTTATATGCATTCTACCCCCTCCTTTTCCTCCTGATTTTGCACCCGTTTCAGAGTTATAGGTACCACGACTTCCTGCCTTTTGTGGGTAATATAAAGAGTTGTATGCAACACCAGAGAAATTCTGCGATCCACCTCCTACTCCTCCATGGGCAGCGCCGCCAATTTCAGTGCCTGAAGGATCTTCTTTACCTGAACCATCTGTGATGTCCATTGTATCTGAAGATGGTCTGTCACTGCTGGAACAGCTCATCTGACTTTCTAATTCCAGATGAATATTCGATGCATTCAATTCAAAGTAATCGGCGTATATCTTTGCAGCAAACTTCAAATTAATCGAGCTAGCTGCCATTTCAGACCCAATATTGGGATCATATTCACATGTGCTGTTAGGTTCCAGCTGGAAAATTCCGAATGAAACTTTGGGAAATGCAGTGCTTGCATCTGCATTTACGTCAGCCAATATTCTTGCATTTTCCCCGACTCTCATATGTCTGCCTGTCCCAAGATACAGATTCATTACTCCTCTGACTGTACCATCTAAATCTAAGGCAGTGTCTGCCAACCCTAGAACAAGAGTTGTTTCTGATAGGTAAAACTCTCCGCCTTTATGAAGTTCAAGGTTTATGTTCAACTTAGAATCCATTTTTGAACCTGTGGTTGACACGACTCTCTCAAGAGTTCCAGTCTGATTTGCTTGTATGCGCAATAATCCAGTACCATCTCCATTTACTTTATTTATTTGCAGATTCCTTCTAACTCCATCTTTCTTCAGCTGTAACTTAGCATAATTGTACAAATCTACTACAGTAAACTCAATATCAGTAACCTTTTCTTCAAGAGTCATGTAATAATCCTTCTGTCCATTGGCATTATCCACTATCAGTTTTTCACCGTTTGTATCAGATACAGTGTATATTGAACCTGGGCCTCCATTTCCATGTGAAGCAGGAGAAGTACCACCAGCAGCGCTGTAGCTTCCTTCATAGGAGTCTGTGTCCATGGCAACCCCAATATAACCACCGCTTCCACCACCACAGTCAGAACAGTTTACAGATCCACCTACTGATTCCATTAATCCAAGACCCTTCAGCGTTTTTGTTTCTACATAGATGCTTCCACCACTTCCTCCACCACCTACAAAAGAATCATCACCAGATGCCCGTAGAATTCCATCAAGTATGAAATCATCAGTTTCAATTTTAATATAGCCACCTCCATTCCCACCATTCCCACCTGAGGCACCGGGTCGCATTTGAGTGGATGCCATGTCATCTTTCCTATAAAGAGTTCCATAAGCTATTGGGGCATCATCAACGCTGAATCCGCTACCAACACCTCCTTGTGCAGCGTGTCCACCACCATTCTTAGCAGTTCCATTTTCACCAGCCCCATGAGCTCCTGCAGGAACGATGCTATCATTTATACTGGCTCTTCCAAGCACATTCAACTGAGCTTCTCTCTCTAGAATTAGTGTCCCAGCTGATATATCAACGTAATCTGCCTCCAATACAACAAATCTTTTCATTTCAAAAGTTCCCACTTGTAATTTAAGAGCTCCTGCTGGCTGGAAGTACGAACCGTGTTTCAGCTGTATAGATGAAAGTAAAAATGCACCAGCTTGGCTCGTTGCTTTGAAGACACCATTCACATAGTTCGATGTAAACGACGTTGAATGGGTTTGGAGGATACCATTCTCTTCAACAATCAGTATATTAAACGATGCTGTGCCTTCAAGATTGACAGTGGTGCCAGCAATTATCAGAGTTTGAGGAACATGCAATATAGCTGTAGGTCCTACCTCTATATTGATATTTGTTGTGAAACTGCTAATTATACCAGTCTTTACTGCAGCTTTCAATATCTGAGAGTCAGTTACATGCATGTAGCCAGTTTTGTCTCCTGATATGGCAGCCAGTTCTAGTTGTGTTGAAACGTTGCCAAAGATAGCATGCGCATATCCTGCAAGAACAATTAAAGAAGTATTTAGCAAATGCACAATCTGATTAGAAACGACGTACAATCTTTGTGATTGTGTGAACCTTGTGATTGAGAAATGATGTAAAGAGTCCAATTCAATTATCATAGCCGCTTTGTCTTACGTTACATACTCTGGTACAATTCATTTGCCCTACGATCAGAAATTATAGCTGCTTACCGTTTTACTGAAACAATTCATAAACACATTAATGCAGGCATGCTGAAATAGAGATCAAAATTTAGAGAACACAATATCTCAACATCGTTAAAAGTATATGACCCTATGTCATCCACTATGTCGCTACACAGCACAAGCCTCACTGCTCTATTCTTATCTTTCTTTAAAATCATATCTAAAACGGATTCAACTCTCTTACTGCTACTGCTTTTCTCTGCATTACTGGTAACAACATCTTTCTCTCCTATCATTCCACCCTCATATCAGGATGTTCCATACTCTTCATACCATATTAAATACAATTACAGGTAGTAATCCATTTTTAAGAAACAAATCGTTACCGTCAAGGGTAAGTTGGTCATAGATAAACTCATCATCTCCTCCGCTGATGTATGTCTTTGTTTGATTCTGAACAGAAGAATCTGTGTCTCCACTCACAGTGAGATAATGTTTATTCCCTTCCTTTATGTAGATGGTCCCGGGTCCAGCTTTCACCGAATTAAGAGTATCATCATTACCAGCTCCATAAGCAGAAAGCTGTCCACTGAATGTGTTGCTGTAAAAGGAAAAGCAGAAAGTGATTTCAAATACCTCTCTAGATCCGTAGAGAAATTTATATTTTCTATACCTTTGGAATAACTGAGTCATTTAAAAAGGATAGAGTTCTGTTCAAACCGGCATAAGAGGGTGTGAGCAGTTTTGCATATTGCATTTCTGCTCATGAGTGGACTCGATAAAACATAGGCTTTATATTTATAGGTTTCATATGTGTGTTATTCGTTTCTTGTTTCAAATGACCCATTTCCAGAGCTTTTTCAGTAAAAGCCTGAAAACATGCACAAAAATTTATATTAGCGAAACTAGACTATGCTATAGATAATACTCACGTTACAAAGCATTCCATGCAGATAACGAAACTCGGATTAGGAAATAACATTGACTGGTTAACCATTCTTAATTACAAGCTTTAAATAATGGAATTCTGGGAGACGGATTTAAAAAAAGTCACTATGACTTTCTTCTGAATCCCTTTGTATGAATAGTTTATGTCCATTTATATGTGTGTTATTTGTAATAAATGAAGTTTAAACTATAATGGAATAGCATTGACACTGAAACAGCATTTACAGAACAAATTCTAAATAAAAGACAGATAGAACTGAGCAAACAGTGCAACCAAAGCTCAGACTGCAATCTGATCAGGGTCTACAAAGTTTTAATTCCATCAGCACTTCTGGACGCATACTGTGTTGAAAACCCAAACTATTCATTTTTTAGATGATCATGGCCATTATTTTAGGTATCCTTGTTTTTTTATAATTGTCCAGTACCTGTCTATTTCCAGGAATATTCTACCCCCAGCACCACCGCCACCTTCTCCAGTTCCACTACCACCATTTGCAGTTATTTTTCCATGACCCTCCAGCACAGGGGTTATAACAGCAATAGTCCCACCACTTCCACCACCGGAATTTTCTCCAGTGGCCGCAGCTCCATCCATAAGAATGGAACCTACAAAATTGCTATGTATATTTCCAATCTAAAACACATATTATCAATTTCCAATTAAACATCCACTCGCACCTGGCTATGTCAGAGCACTAAACCCTGATTCTTTATGGCCATTATGTTTTCGTTACTGATCTAATTTCAACAGTTTCACAGAAAAAGCCACGCAAACCAAGAGTCTTAGATAAGAGGGAGTATTTGGTGACAATTAGGGATAAATTTTGTTAATTCTGCATAAAACCATATGTTGTGACCCCTCATCTGAACTGTCTCGACGAGACGGTTCAGATGAGGGGTCACAACATATTGTTTCAATGAAAAATAAAGAAAATTATCCCTCAATTATCATCAAATACCCCCTCTTATCTAGAGCTCTGCAAACCTGACAATTCTTATACATCACAATAAATGCATGTAAAGTGTAAAGTACCTGTTTGTTGAAATAGACTATAAGTGCTGATTAATAAATATAAATTTGATAAATCAAAAGCCTAAGTTTAAATTCAGTCTTTGTTTGCTATCGTCTAAGAAAGCAGTCGTGATTTTAAATTCTGCACTGTATTGCGTTGTATTACACTGTATTCCAGGCTTTAGAAGTCACTTTTGTTACAAAATACATATGATATATTATTATTTCAGTGTAGTGAAAAGGTCAAATTCAAAAGTTAAGACCCCTCCGCCCCCTGTAATATTTCATAGATTTCGCTCACCCAAAAAAGTTCTTTGAACTGCAAAATGGACGGATCTGCTTCATAAAAAAGTGTGATGGCTGAAGAGAGGAACGGATAAATGGACGGATGGACAAAGCAACAATAGATTGTACTTATTTTCTATGTTCGAGATTGTACTTATTTTAAGAAAAATGGTTCAAACATGTCACTGTGAATGACCCTATAAAATGTTTACTTTAAATCTTCCATGCTCAATATCAATAGAGAAATCAACTTTACCTTCAACTGTCAAAGTTTCGTAAATGGTAATTTGCAAGTAGCCACCACCTGAACCACCAGTTCCATTTGTTCCACCACTTCCACCACCACTACCTTGTTGGTATGGTAACTGTACCGTGTCATAAACTTCACCACCATCCTCCCCTGAGGCTGATCCACCAGGTGCTCCATGTCCTCCACCTGTTCCGACAGAGTTTATCTGAAATTTAGATATAAACAAGTCGTAAACTATCATCTTTTGATATGAACAAGTCGTAAACTATCATCTTTTATAGAAACAGGAAGTAGATTTACAGTAAAACCTGTCTTTATGGGTCACCCCAGGGAAACATAAGAACTGACTGCCTATGACAGCTGACTCTTCGTTCAGATACACTTGCATGGAAGTTCTATAATTTGAGTCAAAGGTTCCCAAAAATGGTTGCTAAAGACAAGTGATCCCTTTAATATATGTGACCGCTTTGTCGGATTTGATTGTACTTATTTTCTATGTCTGTTTTGTATAACTAGATTGACATTGCATGTATAAAGGGCGAATTATCTTTACTTTTGGAATTATAATGTATAACTTTGATCTTAGATTTGATGCAAACTTATCACTGATATTTGTTATCTGTGAACACGTGTTGAACAAAATTTGATCTGACGTAAAAAATGCTCATTGATATTGATTTAGATGTTAAACTGCGACGGAGACAAGATGAGAGACGGAGGGTTATTTTAATCTTAAAGAGATCCCTGAAAAGCAGTGAATACATTTAAAAGAAAGACCATGGACCATATTTCTAAGTTTCGAAGTTTTAAGCCTGAAATCAAAAAATATGTGAAACAAGAGCTCAAAGAGGATTTTCGAAAGAAACTGAGATTCCTTTTTTGGATCCGAAGAAGAGTCTTATTTCAAGAATATGTTTTGATTCCCACAATCAGAGGAAATACTTTGCTTTATTAAGAAATCAAAATCTATTTGAATTATCTGTTGGTGTACAAAAATAGTTTCAATATGTTTGAAAACAAATGTTTTTCTTCCGTAATAAGACGGAATTTATGGCCTTCCACAACAATCCCAAAAATCAACATTCATCTAAGATATGAGCCGTGACACGACAAAACCAACAATGTGGTTGTGCGCCCAGCGCAGACTCAGATCAGCCTGGGCATCCGCCCAGTCTGATCAGAGTCTTTGCTGTCCGCATGGAGGTAGCTTAGACCCTTAGCTACCCTTTGAGCACTTAACGAAGAGTCTGGTCAAACTGGGTAGATGCCAAGGCTGATCTGAGGCTGCGCTGGGCGCACAACCACATTGTTGGTTTTGTTGTGTCGCAGCTCATATAGATTTAACGATTGTATTAGACAATAAGACACACCTAGATTTTAAGGACTGTTTAAGAAACTCCCATCTTATCGCATGCCATCTCATATCAGAATTACATAACTGGTTTATAGTTCTTACTGATTCATAGCTGATTTAGATACTTGATGTCATTCTAGAGATGCAAAAACATTTGTCTTAAAACTCAAGAAACATGGTATACCAAACAAGAGGCCCACGGGCCACAAAGCTCACCAGATCTCTAGCTCAAAATTGCTATCAAAATTACTGTAACATTTGTACAGGCTAATACAAAATATACAACTACAAAGTCTCAGTCTGACAGTCTGTTGAGTTGATAACAAAATATATAACTATTTTCCATATTTTGATTGCAGTAAATGCCATTTTTCAATTTTCCCAATTATAAGTCAATGCAACTCAAAGTTGCCATAGCAACCAAACAAAAGAGCCGATTTTCATCAAAAACACAAACTTTCAACCCCCCAGCCTAAGGATATTAAAGATGAAATCTGGGCCTTATTGGCCCAGTGGCTTCTGAGGAGATAATTTTGTAAGTATTTTTTTTCCATTATTTTTGCATTTTGGTTTCCATGACAACCAGTAAAAGGAACAGTGGGTCCAAAAACAATAAAGCTAATAGAAGACTTCTTAAGGAACATTTCTATAAAAGTTTTGTCAACATATCTGCACTGGCTAGGCAGTAAATGCTATTATTCAATTTTCCCCATTATAAGTCTATGGGAACTCAAAGTTGCCATAGCAACCAAACTAAAGGGCAGATTTTCATAAAAAACACAAACTTTCAATTCCCCAGCCTAAAGATACTACAGATGAAATCTGGGCATAATCGGCCCAGTGGTTACAGGGGAGATAATTTTTAAGTATTTTTTTTCCATTTTTTTTCATTTTGGTTTCCATGGCAACCAGTAAAAGGGGCACTGGGCCATAAAACATACAGCTGATAGAAGACTTCTCAAGGAACATTTCTATAAAAGTTTTGTCAAAATATCTGCAATGGCCTGGCAGGAAATGTCATTTTTCAATTTTCCCCATTATAAGTCTATGGGAACTCAAAGTTGCCATAGCAACCAAACTGAAAGGCAGATTTTCATAAAAAACACAAACTTTCAATCCCCCAGCCCAAGGATGCTACAGATGAAATTTGGGCCCAATCGGCCCAGTGGCTTCAGAGGAGATGTTGTTTAAAAGTGTTGACGGACATACGACGACGGACGACGACGACGACGACGACGACGACGACGACGGACACTGCCTATCCTATAAGCTCCCCCGGAGCCTTCGGCTCTGGTGAGCTAACAACATAGCACCTTCCTGCAGTGGCGGATCCAGAGGGGGTTCGGGGGGTTCAAACGAACCCCCTCTTCAGCCTAAATTATTTCATTTTCATGGGAAAATTCAGGAAAAATTTGTCAAACTGCACAAATCGAACCCCCTTTTCAGCTAATTCGAACCCCCTCTCCAAAATTCCTGGATCCGCCCCTGTTCCTGACATGCATGTACTTCAGTTCATATTTACAAATTGGTGAATTAATGTAATTCAAAGATAATGGCGCTGTTCATAACATTACAAGCTCATTCTAAAATGCATTTTAGTTCTGTACCCATGTATAAACTTTTATAACATAGGTCTGTAAAGTAAGTACTTTACAGTTACAGGTTCATGTGTCTGAGACACGCTGCTCAACTATATGCACGTTGTCACAGAGATTCCCATATACTACTTCCCAGAAACTGGCCAAAGTTTGCGCCACCAAAGACGCCGACGACATTGGAAATTGAACTGATGTCTGTCAATATAAAAAATTATACATACCACTTGCCCCCGTCCAGGTCCAAGACCAGCTGCGTATCCTTGTCCTGTCATATCTAGAGTCGATCCTGGGTTAAGTATTAGCTTACTTGCTGCAATATCCAGGTTTTTACCGACCAAACGGGAGCCGTAATTTTGTTCCAATGTATTAAAATTGATCTGATGTCCTGTCTCTTCCAGTGTGACCTCGGCATTGTCTTTTATAGTAAACTGTGAAAAACTATACTGGCCAGGCAGGGATTCATAGGTACGCTGATTATTGCTGAAAGTTGATGTTTTTGTCTGCGATGACAAGGTCACTTTCTGGCCAGATGCAACAATAAGATTTTTTATGTTCGTCAATGTACCTGAAGAAAAGGGTCAAGAAATTGTAAGACAATAATAAAATACACAATATTATGTATGTTCAAAACTCGATTATGCCATCATATGCCTGACATGAAATAAACAGATATACTACTAATTCCGAAATCTATTGACTTTTTCACCTAAGCTCATTCACAAATCTATAACGGTTTGGTTGTCAAAATTTGACAAGCGGCATCGATTTCAAAGAGATTAGATTGCGGTCGGAAGCTGTTTGAACCGACCGCTCTTATTTTTGTTCGTGATCATTGGAAGGTTTGGTGAGAGGGGAAGTCTTATATTCTGTCCAGCTATTGCTGTCAAAGATGTCAATCAATCTGAATGTAAGAGTAGGCGGTACGAATTTCGCTCAGAAGAAAAATATTTGCTGTATTTTAGACATTATTGTGTAAGTCAGTGCTCGAAATTTTCGAGTTTGACAATCTCATGTAAGTGACTGTATTCAGGCGTATGCGCATTCTGTTTACGCATGTTCAGTCCAAGTGGTCCTGACAAGACTGTGCGTGTGCGCAAGCTATCCTAGATATGCGTAGTTTGATATAAAACTGGGCATGTGCGCAGGTATAAGAAAAAGAAACAAGGGCTTCGCAAGCGGCGCATAATACGCCCGTTTCAGTGTCATGAAGGAGTTATGGAATGAACAAGATTGTTTATAGAAGGATGGACAGGCAGACAAAACAGGGGAAACAACTCTAGTAAACCAAAAATCAGGTTCCAGGGTGAAGCAGCCCATAAGTTGTGAAACGCCAAAGTCAAGCAAGGGAGATAATTCATAAATTCTTAGTCGCAATACTTTCCCTTGACAATATACACATCACCATAAAGTTTTGTTAAAATATTTCCAATGGTTAAGGAGATACAAAGTAAAACGGAAATTGATGCAAGGGCAGATAATTCAGGAAGTAAGCCAGAGTTATGGTTCATGCGCATGATACATTACCCCATTATTATACACATTCCTACAAAGTTTCATTGAAATATTTCAAAGGGTTAAGGAGTTATGGGGGAATGTGTTAGCCTAAAAAACTAATCAAAGGGAGGTTACTTCAAAATTAAGTAAGGGGAAACAACCATTCTTATATGTGACACACCATCTTGTGATCATGCACATTCCTATAAAGTTTCATTAAGATATACCAAATGGTTACTTAGTTATTGAATGCACAAGATTAGAATACACAAAAATACCCTAAAAATCTAATCAAAGGGATGCAACTCCAAAATGAAGAAGGGGAGAGCAACCATTGTTATACGTGACACATCATCACACCATCATACATATTGCTATGAAGTTTCATCAAGATATCCCAAACGGTTATCGAGTTATGGTGCGCACAAGACTAGTAGGGTAAAAAATAATCAAAGGGGCATAACTTTGAAACTAAGTAAGGGGGAGCAACCATTACTATACGCGACACTTTGCCCCATCCTAATATATATGCCTACAAAATTTCATGAAGGTATCTCAAACGGTTTCGGAGATATGGTGCGCACAAGAATGTTGACGGACGGACAGACAGACGGACGGACGGACGGACAGCGCCATGCCATAATACGTCCGTTTTTTCAAAACGGGCGTATAAAAAGGATTTACTATTTTCAGTTAGAATAAAACTCTCGATGGAGCGTAACATTATATAATTTACCCAAGTAGATGGGAGGTATAGCATGTGCGAACAAGGAAGACAAGATCAGCCTGCGCATCCGAATAATCAATCAGTCCATCCTGGAGAAAGTGTTCGCAAATACTCGGTAGAAGATCGGTTGGGTTCTGAGGTCTTTTATTCCTTGTAAATTTCAACACGGGACGATGTTTCGTAAGTGAAGGAAATTGTACTGGAAGCTGAGGTTGGTGCTCTCAGTTTGAACAAGCGTTCAAACAGATTTTGTTAGGACGGCTACGGCACAAAAATTTTCTTTTGCGATCTCAATTTCTCAACTGTCGTTCTGCATGTTCTTTTGCGAACGTGCGCATTCCGCTAAAAATAAATAAGTAAAAAAAATTCAAGCTCTTGCAAATATAGCCAAAATCGACTCGTAAAAAAAATATTAGCGCACACAAAATAACTTGTGAAGTTCTCACAGAACTCCTGAAAGTTGGTAACTAACAGAAATTTCGGTTTGGCCACTTTCAGGAGTTTTGTGTGAACTCCATCAGTTTCTCTTTAACAAAGCTGAAATTACATGTCATGGCTGAACACGTTTTCATTTTGGATTTCCAGGTGGGAATGAAACTGTGCGTTTACCAGTTGTGCGAAAGCTTCATATGCAAGAATGAGAAGAAAAGGATGCTTGAATTATTTCCTGTTACCGTACTTATAGCAACCAACATACGGGTTGTTTGCCGAAGGGGCAAACAACGGAGTGTCGGTTGCTTTCTGTTATTTAACGCGTGTTTCTGTTCTGTTCTTTTCTATTATGTCCAATACCTAGAAAGATTCAAATTTTTGCTGTCATTGAAGTTCCGGTCGGACCTTGTTTGGGTAGGTAAGTAAGTAAAGTAAGTAATGTCTTTATTTAGTGAGGGTAACTCGGTTGGCGAGGCCAATCTTCCCCGAGGCCCTCAAGAACATTTTGAAATTGAAATTGGGACACTGGCATAAGCATTGGATATAAGGAAAGTAGAAGTATCATCGTAAGCTTGGTTAGTATTACTATTGTTTTTATTTATTTTTTTATTTTTTTTTTCACTAAAGAAATTGACCTTTTGCTACGTAAATTATTTCAACCAATCCACAATTACGCTAGACTGTAATTTGTCACCATGCATTTCAATTAACAAAATCCTAGAGACCACGGCAGCAATGAATCCGTAAGAAAATCGCACGGCCGCCTGCTGCCTTCGCTAGAAAGCCGTGCGTTGAAGGGAATACGGGCAGGATACGGGCTCCGTAGACTCAGCAGGCCAGAAGTGAATGGCGCATTAACAATGCCAGCATGTGCATTCAAGCGACACATTTGAGCTTCGGTATATGCCAGTGCTTGCTTCTCACTAAGTGCCCTGCTGAACTAAGTCTTCTCTGTTTCGAAAGCGAGTAAACTTCAACGAGTACATCGACCGTACCACAGACTATTACATTGCTAAAGCTTATGGAATCTTCAGGTAAATAAATGGATACACTTTCATGAGAAACAACCCTGCCATTTTTAGTTTTGTCTCCCTTCTCATTTAGGGTAACTCAAAAAGGAAAGAACTAGCTCCAAGAGAAGCAACTTCTATCCTTTAAGGGTAGACCCTTTTCGGGATGGGTTTTGTCTGCTAGGGAAACAACAAAAGATGTTTCTCTGAAAAAACACGGACCCGTTCGCCTTAACCGGTTTTGTCGTATTCCATTATTCGAACGCCACGAAGTTGGCCAGAAGATAACGGTAAGAATGAGGGTTTTTACGGCCCTTCTGCAGTAGTTCACTCCTCTCGGGCAAGTTGGTGTATGTTTGTCCGTTCGAACGGACAGCTAACCTGAGGAAGGCCTACGATGCTCTGACAAACGTGAAAACTACTTATGGCCTGTGCGTATAGAGACGGCTCAGATCTATCTGCGTATCAGACTTTGCATAAACAATATGTGAACCCTGCGGAATCTGTAAATCATTCGGCTAATACTGTACACAGAAGGCTCAAGTTCCCTTTTCACGCGACAAATATAAAGATGAATAAGTGTGACTGCCATTGCCAGTGGAGATTTTGAGCCCGTGTAATTCAACACCAAGTGGGCTGACTAAAAAAAGATTAAAAAGAATTGATCATAAATGTATTAATGAAACAGATAATTTTATGTCAGCGGTCAAAAGCATGTGCATTCATGTTGTCATCAATGATAGGATTAGTCAAAGCTGGTGAAAATAGAATTTGTTCAAATTAAGATATCAAATTAATTAACATTAAACTGTCAGTGACAGGATTAACAGCTATCTCATGTTCTTTCCACCATGGAAAGGCGAGATTTAACAGTAATGTTGGTCAACATTTAACCTATCTCATCTGAGCGTTCCACTTTTTGGGACATAGGCAAACAGTGCAGGCCCAAATCAGATGCCACAGAACGCGGCGTCTGATCAGAGCCTTCAGCGTTTGCTTTTTATACCAAATATGAATTTGAATAATGTAGAAAATTTTGACCATACAGTCGTAAAACTTAAAACGGACCTGTTCAAGTTAAAAAGGGGAGGAGCTGAGGTAAGGATATTCGAAATTTTAGAATTCTGCCATTAAGGTAAATTGATGAATTTCCAGCGAGATGATTCGGAATAACATATTTTGCCCGTCGTCAAAGGGGGTCTAACATTACTTGTAAGTGAAAGAATTAGTTCCTGAGGTGAAAATTCTTTCCTGTAAGATGAAACTTCTTTTGGGGTGACCAGAGTTTACAGAAAAAATACAACCCATGGTTTTCCCGCATTTTACGGCTACCATGAAACGATATGATATTATAGCAAAATAAATAAATAAAACGAGCCTGTAAGACTTTAAGCAAGCTATAGGCCCAAATTCTCGAAGGGGCTACGCGCGTTCATTTGAAAATTAATAAATCGGGCACTTCGGCCTTTTCTTTTGTGCCGACTTAAATTATATTCATAGACTTGGTATCATTAAACAGGTCAAAGCTGAAGGCAAAGTCATTTGAGTGCTTGCCTAACACTCGCTTCCGCGCATTCTGATCGGGTTCACAAATTACAGGTTGTGGCTTTTTTATTTGTACACAAATTGAAGCACACACTATCTCAGAACATGCAGAATGTGAATAAGATATGAATAAGGTACAAGAATTTGTTACAGTGCCTCCATAGCCGAACTGCTTGCTTAAATTATTCTGTTGCGCGCTAAAGTAGGTGGTAGTTTGCAAGGCGAATGAGGCAAGTGGGCGTTGCTATTATTGCAACAGCTGGTGATAAATGACAGAGGTGCAGCGATTCCCGCTGATACGATGAAAGGAAATTTCTCTTGCGGGTTCTGTCTGAAGTGTTTCTTTGAAGACAAGTTTACCGTTGCGCACGGGGGAAAATATTGCGTGGGCAAGGATAAAAAAGTCAATAGATTTCGGAATGGGTAGTATTTGCGTATATAGTTGGCATTAGTAGAAATATTGCATTATGCGAATTATGAATTACTGGTTATATGACAAAAAAACTGTAAAGGTTCATATAATCTGTTTCCAACATTTCATCTGTAATGTAAAGACGGTTTCCAGAACCTATGCAACAGAAAGTACCATATATGGTTTCATGTGTTTCCAGAGTTATCTAGTTTTGTTTACCTAAAATGTGGTGTTTCATGGAGTCATTTAAATTCATTCAGTAAAATCAACCAACAAGAAGCGCTGAAGGCAACAAAATGGCTATTCCTATGTATTTACATGATAAACTGCACTAATTGCTAACTGAGAAGTAAAAGCCAGTGAAGTTACCTTTAAGCTGATTGTCTTCACCCTTCAGTTCTATGGATGCTGGAAATCGTAGCTCACCACTAGTGTAGAGATCAAAGCTGCAGAAAAGCACGCTGTAATCCTCCTCGGTATCAGCACTAAATGTTACATTATCATCCACAATCACAGTACTACCAGATCCACAGCTCAGTGTTTTTGCCTTAAAGTGCAGGTCTTCTGTCTGTATGTGAAGAGTAGTATTGTCACCAATTTGCAAGTTATCTACTTCTGATACAGTCTCGCCAGGAATGTCTATAAACGTCTTGCCATCAATAGCATTTTCTCCACCATCGACACCAGAGTTATCAACTACCACGTCCAAAATAGTTCCAAAGACTCCAGTTTGTTTGTAATTGACAGAAGCTGTCCCTGAGCCACCTGCTCCACCAGTGACAGAGGATCCCCCTTGAAGTTCATAAGTTCCTTCGTAGTTCATATCTCCAGATACCACAAATCTGATCCTGCCACCTCCTCCTCCACCTCCCGATTCTGAACTACCTCCTTTTACAGAGATGGACCCAGATCCGGTGACATCTTCAATACCTGTAAGGCTTATAGCCCCTCCACTACCACCACCAGCACTTCCATTTCCGGCACTTCCGTCGGCACTAATCTTACCGTTTAATGTCAAAGAGGTAACATCTGATATCTGGATAACCCCACCACCAAATCCACCAGAATCGGCATTTAAGCTACCGCCGACTGACCCTGCTTTAGATGCAGAGTGTAATTCCCCTATATATTTCACATTAGGTTCAATGTCATTTTCTGACGCACCCCCAGTCCCGCCATGGCTTCCACCAGCACCATTCGCACCATTTCCAGCACCACCTATTTCAGACCCACCATCGACATTTAGGATACCGTTATAAGCCACTTGAAGACTAGGTGTTGCTGTAATAGAAAGATTTCTTCCCGTTAGCGTTCCACCATACTTTACATTTAATCCACTGACAACTTTTAAAGTATACTGATTCATAGAATCAGTACCAAGAAACAACTCGCCATTGGTTGTAACATCCAGTTTGCTGACAGAAAACGTTCCAGCTGGCTCTGACCCTGACTGACCAGTACTGTTGATTATAGCCCTTCCGCCAGTTGCTACAGTAAGTTCTTGTAGACCACTTATACCGCCAGCAACCTCTAGGTTATTCCAGTCTGAGCCAATATCATCATCTTTAAGAAGAAGCTTTGGAGGCAGCTCAGCAAATGCTGTTTCAGGGACAACAAGTTTACACTGAAGAGCATATGGAGAAACTGTACCATACACTGTGGCAATTTCCATGGTCTGAGACGGCTCAATAGTTAGAACACCTGAGTAATCTCCTGTTATTTTTCGAATGGCAATCGGATTACCTAAGTCAGATGCAAACATTAGCTTGCTACTTCCTGAAATTTTAAGCTCAGTGATATCGTTTACATCACTAACAAGAGTTACTGCATCAGTTACCATATCATTATTGTTGACTATAATGTTCTTTATAGTGTTGCCAGATTGAGAATACTGTTCATAGATAGTTCCGGCTGCTCCAGGCTGTGATGACCCAGAACCGCCAAAGCTAACAAGACTGCCATAAAATGCTGAGTATAACTGGGTAATTATTGCAATTCTTCCACCACCTCCACCATTGGCTTCTCCGTCTCCTCCCGATGCAGATATAATGCCATGACCTTCAACGGATGTAGTAGCTGTTATAAAGATGGAACCACCACTGGATCCATTTTTACCATCAGCAATGATACTTCCGTCAATAACAGCAGTTTCTGTTTCTATTTTCACGATTCCACCACCCTGAACAGAGCTTCCACTTCCACTTGCTACAGGGTTTTCTGTAGAGCCATATGTAGTTCCAGGGTTTCCTCCTCCTTCACCTCCATGACTGGCACCAATAGTAGTTGACCCCTGTCCTGTGCCAGATGAACTGCCTCCTTTGCTGACATCAATACTGGAAGAGTCTTGAATGATCAACTGTGACGCAATAATATCCACTTCCTTGTTTGTACCAAGTAGAGTAAGCTTGGCTCCAGAATCCATCTGGAAAAGGTCAGTCAGTTCGAATTCAATTAAATCATGGTAGAACTTAATCTCTGCTTCATATCCGAGAACAAAATTATCAAATGAAAGTTTAGAATCTTTCTGAATATCAGTTACTGACCAAGAATTTAGTGTCAGTGATGACACGCTTAAGCTAGCTGTACTAGAAACATTGAAAACTCCCTTATTGAACACTGTCAAATCATTGAGAGACAGAGTACCAGAAAGATCTAAATGGGGACTTGCTCCTGCTACTAGCATGGTACCACCACTGAGTGTAGATCCTTCTTCCACTTCAATATTACATGATACTCCTTTGTGTTCATCCCCAAGTGTTGTTACTGTCAATGTACTGCTTCCAGAAATGATGAGTTTGCAAAGCTCGCTGGAACTTGTTTCTGTCCATAACAGCTCCTGGACACTCAGACTGGACTCTACCTTTACTGTTGCACCTTCTTCAATGCTTAGTTTCTCCAGCGGTTGCGGTATACCCATGGATGATGTCAGGATTGTTTCAGTTGTGCCTCCAGAAATCAAAAGCTTCTCTGAACTAGGCTCCACAATATAAACAGTTCCTGTAAAATGAAACAGAGTATAATTAATCCCACTCTATCTTCACACCGTCTTTGATACACATTCGTTTGAAAACAGTTTAATGGAACAGACTTAACAAAACAAAATTACCATGCATGTAAGATGCAAGTGACTCCTAGTGATCTGTAACATTTGTTGATTAACTAGCTCTAAACTGCCACCTCTCTAATCCTCGTACTCATCAATCTCTTGATTTAACCAGATCCAGGCTCTTATCCTGCAGTTTTGGTCAGTTTCTCAAATAGATAATAAATAAGTTTTTTTTTATATCCAAACTGACCACGTATCACAATACAATTTTAAAAGCCATAATGCTATCCAAAATGATTTTATAAGCTATAATAACTATTATGTACATCATCTAATATGTTTGTGACAAAGAGCAAGTTTCAATGCACCTGATTATTATCTGTGGAAGATGTTGTTAACTGCCACCATTAATAAATGACCAGTACACCTTCAATTTAAAAACCTGTAAATATGTCAATATGTTATTTTAAGGAAAATGCGTTCAGATCTTCAACATGTGTGCTATATCTTGCAATATTTTTGTTAAATTGGTAGAAAGCATTCTGAATATCTTTTTATCCCAACTTGACACCATGTATTAGCATGCAACCATTAAATTTGACAAAAAAAGAGTAATTTTGTTCAATTTTGTTTGATATACCTATACAAAGATTCAAATAATGGCCTTAAACTATGTGAGGAGTTGATTATACAAACAGCAAGTAGTAACAAAAAAATTCTTAGTTTGAGAAGGTCACAGTTTGGTCACAATATTTTTTTTCTTTAAAGGTCAAACACACATCTACTTAAATTTTTACTGTTTGTGCAAAGCTTCAAAATGATTTCTTTGAATGTAGCAAGAGTGACTACACAAACATTTTATGTGCAACCAATGGCTGACATGGGGGCTTCTTAAATTAATCTTATCTTTTTTTCTTTCTCACTTATTTTTGCAGACCACTCAATATAAATAAAAATCTGGTCTCAATGACTTGTTTCACTCACTATCATCTACATCTTAGAAAGCAATTTGTATTATTGTATTAAATATCAATTAAGCAATCACACTGATATTTCTCATCTAAGTAAAAATGTTTACTCATCTCAATGAGTCTTTTATCTCTTTATCTGAAACTGTGTTCAAGGTTATAAAACTTGAGAATAATCTCAAACTCAAAATAAAGCACACTGATTGGCTGCTTCCGAGCATGTTCTCGGAAGCAGCCAACCAGTGTGCTTTGTTTAGAGTTTGTGAATGTGCTCAAGTTCTATAACCTCTGGGCCTGATCATTTTTTCATTAGATAACCTATGGAGCAATACAGACCTGATGAAGTGGGGTCTCCAGAGTTATCATTCCCGCCTTTAGCTGAGAATACACCAGTGAATTCATAAGTATTGTCTGCAGCAACTGAGATTCTGCCACCACCACCGCCACCACTGCCACCGTCGGCCCTGATTGTACCAAAACCATATATCTCTGGACTGACAATATAAACTGATCCTCCTGATCCAGTCTCCTGGGCACTCACATCAATTTCTCCATCAATGGTAATAGTGTTAGAGATGTCTAGTTTTATTTGACCTCCACCACGTTTGGTACTTGCTGTTGCACCTTGACCATTACTGCCGTATGTCATGGGTGTTTTAACATTGCCATAAGGAGCATTGCCATTATCAAGCCCACTGCCTCCATGAGAAGCTCCTTGGCTTGAGCTGGTAGCAGCACCAGGTCCTCCTGTCTGGTAACCTGTACCAGCACCTGTGATCTTACCTAGGAACATTACATAAACAATATTAGCATTGATTGTTGTTGTATCAGTACCAACAGGATCTCCAACTAACCGCAGTTCTGCCCCTGGGTGAATCGTAATAGAGTTATAAGTATGAGTCCCATTTTCTATCTCACAAAACTGGTTTCGCTTCAGTACTAGATCACCATCAGCTTGACAAGTTATATTTGATAGTGTTTCACCTGCTGGGGTAAGTTCCCCTTCATTGGCTGCACTAAGAGTAAATTTACTTGTGTCCAAAGTGAAATCTGAAGTTTTGTTAAAGAAAGTTGTTTGAATAGTTACTTTGGATGATGATGATGTGCAGTAGGTTGATGCTCCCAAGTTTCCTTGGTAATCAATGAACAGTGCATATACATTCAAAGCCGTTGCTGGGTCTGAAATTCTTAGTTCTCCACCATCCCTCGATGTGATGTTTCCAGTATCAGATGAGAGTGTACCACATATATCTAAAACACCACCATTTTCTATGTAAACGGCCTCTGGTAATGTCAGAGTTCCATATTCAGCAATATGTATTGGTGATCTGATATGCAGTTCTGATGATCCCCATGTCATTTTAATGTTTCTGCCAACCTGAAACACTGACTCGTCACTGCCACTTATAGTTGTAACAGAAACAGTGAGATAAGGAGGATTTTGTCGAGGAAGGAAGCCTGCAACAGCAGGTCCATTTATTTCAATCGTATGGAGCTTATCTGAACCAATAATGTTCGTGTCAGAGCCAACAACCAGAGTGGACAATGCCTCAGTTTCTCGGTTACTGTTGATGACTGCCTGCAATTCAAAAATACAAACAGTCACTGGAAAGATATTACATATAGCTTTACATGTGGTTCACCATTTATACAACAAAAGGGCAAAGAGGCCCTGAAATGCTCATCTGAGTTAAACGGTTAAAAGGTCAAACAAGGGTCATCATTTGAACAAACCTGATAGTTTGCAACCATTTCCAAATGGTTTTGAAGAAGAAGATTTTTTAATATTTTTTTATATTTTGCTCTGGTTCAAACCCTGGACCCCCTGGGGCTGGTCCATTTTGGACCCTGTGGCCATCATTTGAATAATCTTGGTAAAGAACCGTTGAAATTGCTATATACTAAATTTCAAGCATCTGAGCCAAGTGGTTCTGAAGATTTTTGAATATTTTTCTATGTATTTCTATGGTTCAAACCCAGGACCCCCTGGGGCGGGGCCATTTTTGACCCTGGCAACATCATAGCAAATTTCAAGCATCTGCACTAACGGGTTCTGGAGAAAAAGATTATTAAGTACATTTTAATTTCCAACCTATGACTACCTGCCCCAGAGCCATTTTGGATCCAAGGGCCATCATTTACACAAACTTTGAGGGAGTCCACCAGGCAATGCATCATACCAAGTTTCAAGCATCTGAACCAAGTGATTCTGAAGAAGAATATTTTTGAATACTTTTCTGTGTATTTCTATAGCTCAAACTCAGGACTCAGTGCCGCAGGGCCATTTTGGACCCTGGGGCCATCATCTGAACAAACTTGATAATGGACTACGAGGCAATGCTACATACCGAATTTCAAGCATCTGAGCCAAGTGGTCCTGAAGAAGATTTCTTAATATTTTTCAATTTATTTCTATGGTTCAAACCCAGGACCCCCTGGGGCATGGCCATTTTAGATCCTAAGGTCATCATTGAACAAATTTGATAAAAGAGTATTAGGTGATGCTTCAAACCAGATTTCAAGCATCTGAGCCAAGTGGTTCTGAAGAAGAAGAAGAAGATTTTTTAATATTTTTCTATGTATTTTTATGGTTTGAACCTAGGACTACCTGCTTCGGGGCCATTTTGGACCCTGGGGCCACCATTTGAATAAACGTGGTAAAAGACTACTAGGCAATGCATCATACCAAATTTCAAGCATCTAAGCCATGCGGCTCTGAAATTGAAGATTTTTGAACACTTTTCTTTGCATTTCTATGGTTCAAACCTTGTACTCCATGCCAAGGGGCCATTTGGACCCTGGGCCACCATTTGAACAAACTTGGTAAAGGACTATTAGGCAATGCCACATACTAAATTTCATGCATCTGAGCCTTGCGGTTCTGAAGAAGAAGATCTTTTAATATTCTTCTTTGTATTTCTATGGTTCAAGCCCAGCACCCCCTTGGGTGGGGCCATTTTTGACCCTGGAGCCATCATTTGGACAAACTTGGTAAAGGACCACTAGGCAATGCTACATTCCAACATCTGAGCCGAGCAGTTCTGAAGAAGATGATTTTTGAATAACTTCCTATGTATTTCTATAGTTCAAACCTGGGACTCCCTGCCCTGGGACCATTTTGGACCCTGGGACCACCATTTGAACAAACTTGGTAGAGGACCACTAGGCAATGCTAAATACCAAATTTCAAGCATCTGACCCACGCAGTTCTGGAGAAGAAGATTTTTTATATATTTTTCTATGTTTTTCTATGGTTCAAACCTGGGACTCCCTGCCCTGGGGCCTTTTTAAACCCTGGGGCCACCATTTGAACAAACTTGGTAGAGGACCACTAGGAAATGCTACATACCAAATTTCAAGCATCTGAGCCATGCAGTTCAGGAGAAGAAGATTTATAAGAATTTTTTAGTTTCGAACCCAAGACCCCCTGGCCCAGGGCCATTTTGGACCCTGGGGCCACCATTTGAACAAACTTGGTAGAGGTCCACTAGATAATGCTTCATACCAAATATCAAAGCCCTAAGCCTAGCGGTTTCAGAGAAGATGTAAATTAAAGCAAATTGTTGACGACGGACGACAGACGATGGACACTGGGTGATCACAATAGCTCACCCTGAGCCTATGGCTCAGGTGAGCTTCAAAATCTAAAGCTGTTTACTGTTGATTCAAGCACTGCCAATAAAGTTCAAAGAGAAGAAATATTTTGTCAAAAATAAAAATTTTGATCAAAGTTGAAATCTACATACTTTCTTGGTTGACAGTCCAGCCTTGATGTAAGTTACTCCAGCAGCACCATTCTCCACATTGCCAGAACCACCAAATGCTGTAAGCTCTCCTGTCACGTATCCACTCGAGTACGAGATACCTACGAGACCACCACCTCCACCTCCTTTTGAAGAGCTACCTCCATTAGCATGAATATAACCTAAAATACCCAAATATAATCCTGACTTACTTCTCAAAATATTTTAGCAGCCAGAATAAATGTGATGTTTTTCATGAAAAAAAAATCCAAAAAGTCTCTTCCTGACTGCTAAAGATCAATGTCAGCAAGCAACACAGGTGTCTTGGAGAAAATGGCATGATGTAAGCCTGTATGACATTTTATCACAATTGTAAAAGATCTTTAATTGACTGAACAATGGAGCTAAATGTAACGGATAAACACTGACACTGAAAACTTTGTCATGAAAAACAATACACTGCTTCTGCTCCTTAAAGCAGTCAAAACCATGTCATGAAAAAATCAAATATGAAACATTATGAACCATTTTGGACCTAACAGACTTAACAATGAAAACACTAAAAGGATGCTATCAAAAACTCCTATGATATTCTCGGTAGTATACTAACGACAGGCTCTGTAAGTTCAAAAAATGATTAAAAGTTCTTCAAATTTATATACTTTAACCAATAATGCCAGATGACTGCCTCATATGAAGTTTTTAACACTTACCACCAATGTGAGCCTCACTAGCCTCTATGTATACACTGCCACCAGAGGCACCACCGTCTGAACCACCATCTCCTCCACTGAAAATATAGTATCAGATTACCACCTTATATTCTGGCTTTCATACAAAACAACCTGTAATTTAAATTACCGTTACAAAGGTATATGAAATACAAGGGTGATTTATAATAGAATTCTATATCATTCTTTTGTTACACTTAAACCAAGATTTATCTATTTTGCTCAATGAAAGAAAATTGGTAATATCATAACAGTCATTTGAATGGATTGCTTGCTGACATTGGTGCCCAAAAATTTTCAGTTCATCAACGTCATTTAGATTGCCAAGTCATTAGATTGGGACATGCCCTTTTTGGAAAGACATGCATTCGGAATGCAAAAACATAATGCAAGTTACAGTCAAATGCTCTACAAGATTATTAATTTCAAAGCCATTTTTTCTCATTTTATGATATGAACAAATACAATTACAAAACGAAAATGATAGTTTCAAATGCACTGTTTTACATTTCCATATAATCTGATATTTTCATCAATAAACCATTTTGCAGAAAACCCACTAGTTTTCAAATAAGACTGAACATGAGTTTTTCTTAGTCATTAAATATAAAGCATGTATATTCTTTTCTTGAACATCAAAACATACATACTTAGCCGTTATAGTCCCTTGCAAATCAACTCTGTTTATTGCAGTAAGTTTGAGGTAACCACCACCTTTCGCACTTCCACATCCAGTTCCCATATCAGAGGGTTCCAAGAAATTATCATAAGGAGTAGCTCGATTATTGGAGCCATCTTTTCCTCCCTCACCTCCATGACTGGCTCCAGCATCATTGTTCAGGTACCCTGGAAAAGTTATATTGACAATAAATTATGAAATGCTACATGTTTTTCTCGTCACTATGCATCTGTACAAAATAAAGAATGAAAATAACATTATAAAAACTGGATATTAATCAGAATTACATGAATCTCATATCATCCTGAGAAGTCAAAACCAGCTACATGTATCATTTATCTAAAGCAAGAATGTAAAATTCTCTTTTGAAATATTAGTGACTTGCATGTATATTATCACACCCCCTTGCTTGATGCACCAAATGATGGATATTTGCCAACAGTAACATTTGAAAATACATGAATTTCAATGTCTTTTTCATGTTAATGTACGTTGATGCACCTGTCACTACTTCTTATACATTTTACTTAAGAGAACTTAGATACAATGTTGCTTGCTTCCCTTCCCGATGGGGACTACTTTTATAAGTATACTCCCACGCATTTCACTTTGGAAGTATCAGAAAGAGTTAATCTGATTTAAAGTGTACAATAAAAGTAAGACTTGTGCATAGTAATCATCAGCAAAACACCCGTGGTGCATTTATATGATGTCTGGAATTCTTCTGCCTCCCAAATCATAAATTTAGCAGATAACAGTGCTTTAAAATATATGTTATTATCATGCATATGATTTAATTTTTCAAGTGAAAAAAATTGAAATTTATCAAAACTAGTACAGGCATGTATTCCTTCCGTAAAGGAAAACATTTACTCTCTGAAAATAATTGCTTTAACCCATTGCATTCTGGGTATTTTTTGTCGTCTGCATCAAATATCAAGAATATTTTAACAATATTGGTCTGACCAACTCTTGTTGAGATGATGTATAGGCAGCAAACAGTTAGGATCTCTGATCAGGCCCCACAATCTGGATCCAAACTGTTTGCCCAGATACCCCTAAAGGGGTATGTTGAATGGAATGGGTTAAGATATAGCCCACAATATAATTGGAGGCATATATAATGGCTAAATTAGTTTTCGGGGTGTTAACATTTGTGGAACACATAAAATCTGTAAATAAATAAAGAGTAAATTCAGTTCAGCTGTGTGTGCAGAGAAACATGTGTTCAGTAACCTGTAACTTAGTTTTCATGTCCTAAATGTCTTGCTGGTTACAGGATTGTTCCAATCCACATGGATGCCTCGCTGAATCTGCTCCCAGAAACTGCTCCAGTTTTCGGGGTATGTTAAAGAAACTGTTTACAAGTTGCATCAGCTGCAGACTTAAATAATAATAACTGCTTTTGTAAGACCTGCTTTCCTTTTATGTTTCAGAAATGACCTTTGAATTGTCATTAGAAAAGTTTGAAGTTGAATAATCCGCTGTCTCACTTTCGTCTACACTTTCAACAAACTTTGCAGTTTTCCAGTATGACTGCTTCAACACTCACCAATGACGACGTCATGGATGAGGTCAAAGTTAACGTGCTCACACGTATCAATTAGTGAATGCTGAAACATGTTGATTCACCATTCTGTTTGCAAAAAGCAATCATCTCATGACATACCTAGCGAGAAAATCGGTATAATTAATTAGAATACCCAGACTACTGGAGCAACCCGAAAACAGGTATATTGACCTTACTAAAACTTAAGTGTGATCCCCCTTGGAGCTGTTTCCCTAGACTGAAGTTCACAGGTGACTCAGAGCCCTAGATAAGAGGGAGTTTTTGGAGATAATTAGGGATAATTTTTGCTAATTCTGGATAAAAATATATGTTGTGACCCCTCATCTGAACCGTCTCGGTTCAGATGAAGGGTCACAACATATGGTTTCAATAAGTAATAAAGAAAATTATCCTTCAATTATCATCATATACCCCTCTTATCTAGGGCTCTGAGCTGTGTTATATTTACCTGTTCCATCTGTGCCATATCCATTTTCATCCAGATCGATCGTTCCTCCCTCTTCTATTGTTATGTCATCAGCTGCAATGGTAAGCTTCTTGGCTTTGACAAGACCCGTTGGTGCAATATGGAGAGTACCAGATGATAACGTCAGTTGGGTATTAACATCTCCTGTTATGTCCAGAATACCAGCTGCCATAACATTAATGTTGTTGATTTCAAACTGGCCAGCCATGCTACTACCCTGTGACATACTTGTGGCAGCGAGGGTCATCGTTGTGTGGATAAGGGTCAGTTCTGTAATACCGCCAATTGTTCCGTGGATGTTGTTTATAGCATTGTAACACTTCACTTTACCTGGAAGCAGCAGCTCGCCATCCTCATAGACTTCCATATTTGCAGGCATGTACAGATCAAGAGTCCTGTGAAAACAGAGTAATCGTATAGTAAGTTATGGACACATTTCTGACCTCAGTTTATCTGAGATAAACTGAGGTCAGAAACGTGTCCATAACTGAGATAAACTGAGGTCAGAATTTTGTCCACAACTAGCAAATCAAATAAACTGAGGTCAGAAATTTGTCAATATTACTGAATAACTAACAAATCAGATAAACTGAGGTAAGAAATTTGTCAAAATTAAATCAGATAAACTGAGGTAAGAAATTTGTCAATATTACTCAATAACTAACAATGCAGATAAACTGAGGTCAGAAATTTGTCAATATTACTCAATAACTAACAATTCAGATAAACTGAGGTAAGAAATTTGCCATAACTAACAAATGGCATAATTAAAACAAATTGTAAGGGCTCCAAGTTAATTCAAGATTAAAACTGCAGAGAAGACATAGAATTACCTTAAATGATACAATAAATGTCATTTTTCTCAAATATGAATTATTCAAAATCAAAGACACTTACTGCACTCCAGTACCTCTCATTGGTAAATTGGCAAGTCTACTCACTTCTATGTGGTCAAATGTACTTTATAATGCTTTTATATATATATATATATATTTCATAATATACAGCATGGTGGATGAAGGGTGTTGGTGCAATGCCATGCCATTCAGGACCTTACAGACATTTCTATAATGGCATTTATTGGGTTCTGCTGCATAGACATTGTACCAACCTTAGAATTGTAGATCTTGAACATATTATACAATACATGTACTTTATTTTTTATGAAAAAAACTTTCTAATACAAACAATTTTCCTGACAAAATTGAAGAAAGCAAGATTCCATTATAGTTGTGTGAGCAAGAATTTCAGTTCATCAGAAATCACACCTAATACATTTTAGCCGTGACACGAGAAAACCAACAAAGTGGTTGTGCGCCCAGCACAGACTCAGATCAGCCTGGGCATCCACCCAGTCTGATCAGAGTCTTTGCTGTCCGCATGAACATAGCTTAGACCCTTAGCTACCCTTTAAGCACTATGCAAAGAGTCTGATCTGACTGGGCAGATGCCCAGGCTGATCTGAGTCTGCCCTTGATGCACAACCACTTTGTTTGTTTTCTCGTGTGTCGTGGCTCATTCAACTACCTGATAGTGATTTTCTGATGAGGACCAACATGTAGAACTCCCAATTTATCCTTGTCCAGAATAAAACCATCACCAATCATCGTCTGTGTTTCTAATTCATGTTCAATACTTGCAGATGGATTTGGTTCAAGTGCAACATGAGCTCCATTTTTCAGGTGCAGCTCGTCAAGTGTCATGCTAGGGGCGTCTGATGGGAAAGTGATCCATGTCCTACTGCTATCGTCTGCTGTTACTCCACTGACATCATATGTTGTTATAGTTCTCTGAAATTGAAATAAACATGTCATATTTATTGATGATGAAATGTCTTTGAAACAGGTCAGGTATAACAGTCTGGATATCAGTAAACTTTGAAAAAAAATGAATATCAATAACCTCTGAAAGTTTACCTCGTTATAATTCAATTTTTAGAAAAATATCTGTAAAACATCCTTCATCACACATATATATACATATGCATGTATGTACAATTCAGGCCACAGACTTCCTCAGCCACACTTAATTAATCTGCTGGATAATGCAGCCACAGACATCAGGCCCAGAGGTTATAAAACTTGAGTACATTCTCAAACTCAAAATAAAGTACACTGATTGGCTGCTTCCGAGCATGTGCTCGGAAGCAGCCAATCAGTGTGCTTGATTTTGAGTCTGAGATCATTCTCAAGTTTTATAACTTCTGGGCCTGGTAGAGATGCCTACATATAAACTCTCTATTTCATACTCTACAAAAGAACCACCTCAACCCCCATAGCCTGAGGAAGACAATAGGCAAGGGCATCAGAAAGAAGATGTATAGTACAGCAAGAATCTGCAACAAGCCAAGTATCCTTATGGAGCCCCAGAAGCTCAGTGGGTTTAAGTGCTGGCCTCCTAAGCTAGTGATCTTGGTTTAAGTCCTGCAAGAGAAGGAAATCTTTTCAACCATTAACAGCACTCAGCCTTTTATTACCATCCTGATTTGACTGAAATACTGTTGAAATGGACATAAAATCATGGGTCACGCATCCATCAACTATCATTTTAATATACATACTGTGACAGTGTAAGGCTCTCCGTTATCGACAATAATGATCTTTTTGGAACTATCTTCTACAGTGTAAATAGTCCCAGCTCCACCATAACTGTAGGACGAGGAGCCACCATAAGCCACCATTGTGCCAGTGTACTCAGAGTCAGTAAAGGACACAGAGATCCTACCACCAGCACCACCTCCTGTTACAGAAGAACCTGAAAAAGATAAAATTTATTACAAACTCTTTTTCATATTCTTACATAGAACATATTAAGGTGAATGGGTATACCTTCAGGGAAAACAGCTCATTTCGCCTTTCTCCTCAATGGGGTTCAACACTTACAGGAAAGAATTTGCTCCTTGGGGAGCAAATTCTTTCTTATAAGAGTAGATCCCATTTTCTAAGGGATTCGTATTGAAGAAAAGCAAACAGGAAGTCACAAGTTGTTTCCCTTTATTAAAATGGTGAAAAAAAAAACATAGAAGCAAACCCAGGTGAAAAATAAATTGCTCTTCAAAATCAGCTTCAATTTAAGGTTGCCTATCTAACAATGCAAGTTAAAAGTGGGACTTTGAATAGGGTCCCATTCCTGTACATTGTATTTTTACTATTTTAGTCAGGTTTATAAAATCAAATATAGCTCATCAATGTCCGACTAAAATGACCAAAATTAATTTTCAAAAACCATTTTATGTGAAACTCCTGGCTATTTATTTGTTTTAAGATGCCTAATCTGAGTCATTTACAATGATGAAACTGTAGTGAAAAGCTTGCAGCAATACCTCAATAAAATATTGCATGAATTTTTACCATGATAGAGCAATTGGGCCTGTAAGCCCGGGCCATCAAACAGAATAATCTCTTTGGCATGTCTAGTAACATACCCATAAGCTGTTGTGTTATTGTTTAACGTCCACAGTAAACAGCTATGGTCATGTCGGGATGGTCAGTTAACCTAACCCCACTATTCTTCGGCAGGCTTTGACCTCCTAAGCGGTTAACCAGTACTAAGTGCACTTACTTTCACCAGTAACTGACTGATAAATATGCACAAACTGGTTCCAGAAGAAGAACCTTATTTTTATGAAAAACCTTATTATTATAAATTGTCCGCCAAACATGGTAAAAGGGTCAAGGTCAAATCTTAGTTAAGTTTTTGGGGTATCCCATTGAAATATCCATGCAAGTTTCATGGAAATCCACCTGATGTTAAAGATATGTCATCTACGTTTTTGTAAAATCTAACCTTCTTAGTTCTTTTGTGACCTGAATTATGGTCAAGGTCACCAGAATCTAGTCAGGTCTTAAGCTTGTCTTGATCCATTCAAGTTTTAATAGTGAAAATCCAACCATACATAGAGGATCTTACACAAGTGGTCATTTCATAAATTTCATATGAAATGACCATGAGTGTAAGATTCCATTTATCATATGACCTTCAAAATGGGAGTTTATTGCCTTCCAATTTAACATTATTTCAATAAGAAAATGCATTGTTGACATGGACATTGTCAATGATGTTACAAGTATGCGCAAAATTGTTATTACACATGTGGTCATACCATTTTTATGACACAACGTTATCCACTGAATAGCAGTGATGTCATATGATAAATTGAAATAAAACCATACCTTTTCCACCGTTACTTTCCAATACTCCTTTTCCATTCAGTGTTCCTGTTGTCAGTTTGATACTTCCACCACTGGCACCACCTACATTAGTTGTACCATCCTGCCCGTTACAGCTTATTACACCTGGAAACACAACATTTCAAACTTTATTGTATGACCATACAGTCAGTGTTAGAATTCAACTTTTTGCTGGTAGGAATTACTTGCTATCCAGATCTGGTATAAAAGTCAGTAGCTCAGAAGCAAAACTAAAATACCTTGTAGCTTAATCAAATAACAACTCTCTTGCCATCCATAGCTGTAGTTGTCAGATTTACAACCAAACAAAATTCCAAATCATCAAATGCATTGATAAAGCCTTTGATCATATGAAAGTGTGTTTAGTCTAACAAGCACAAGTATTATTTCAATAAAAATTGGTTGTTATCTCAAAGAAATCTATTTCCCAACAGAACTCAAAGTATGCAGAAAGCAACAGTATGCAACTCAATATTTAAGCAGGAAATAAATGTGAAATTAGTCGGAAAATTTGTATCTTGCTACTGTTAGTATCAAACCCTGAAGGAGAAGAACTTAATAAGTATTTGCTTTCGTTCTGATCCTTAATTGATTGTATACAATGTTTGTTTCTGTTGATATTTCTGAATAAAAATATGTTTAAACCAACTCCTGAATAATAGTACAGTATGACATAGCCAAGACATGTTGTGAATCTAACACTTTCTATACTTAAGGACAAAAGTTCTGCACGGATGTTAAATTAACATCCATGCAGAACTTTTGTCCTTTAGTATATTATACCAATAAATTAGCAATACCCAATGTTAACGGCAAAATAAAATCCTACTGATATTATTAGGAATCATTACCATCAATAGTAGTTGTTCCAGACACTTCGAAAGACAGTACCCCACCACCTACAGTCTCTTCAGGTGAATGAACATCTTCAAATATTCCATTACTTCCTGGTTCAGTGGGATCAGTCACGAGATTGTAGAACATTCCACCATTATCATTTTCACTAGCACCACCCATACCACCATGTCCAGCACCTGCACCATCTGTACCAACTCCTGTACCACCATCTGTGTGTACAGCCTATCAAGAAATTGGTAAAACAAATATCAAACTGCAGTCAACTCTTGATATCTTGAACACTGATATCTCAAATTACCCTCTTATATGCAAGAATAAAGATAGGGCATAATTCCAGTTTTTCTTCACTTTTCAACTCTTCTTATCTCAAACTACCGATATCACAAAGTAAATTTTCTGGGACCAGAAAATTTACTTTGAGGTATCAGTAGTTTGGAATAAAATTGACTTTGAAATATCGAGAGTTGACTGTAGTAACTTAAAGGTAATTTGCCCAGTATGACAAGATTCTAATATTTTATGTAAAACATATGGCATGGAATTTCTTCAGAATAATCTCAGTGAGGTGATGTATTGAGATTACATAATAGTGATGTAGTAAGATTCTGTATCAACAGTTTCATGGGAAATGATTTCCTCAGTGAGGCAATTCTGTTGAGATTCATATTACTTTTTATGGGAAACGGTTCTTCAGTAAAGTATTTCTAATGAGATTCCATTATTAAATATGGGAAATGATTCTCAAAGTAAGGTGGTGCTAAAGAAATTCCATATTGATTGTTTCATGGGTAAATATTCTCATAGTGAGGTGATTCTAATGAGACACCATTTTATTTGTTTTATGGGAAATAATTCCCAGACACTCCTAAGCCAGCTTCTATTTGTACGGTCCGAAAAACGGTTTAAATGATAACATCCAAAAAAAGCAAATTTGGTGGGTATAAAAATTGTTTTTGTCAAATTTCCCCAAAAAATAAATGGTGGCGCATACGTATATGTATTCGGCTTTTGAAGTAAGCTAAGAAACCCAATTACAAGTGTGTTCCTTAGCAATGGCAACATTAAATATATAACTATTGCCTCCTGTTGAAGTAAGAAAACTTCATATACAGAAGGTGTCACGATGGAGGTGGCAAAGTTGCAAAAATAAAATTAACATTAAAGAACCATATTAGAGAAGCTATGACAAAAAATTTCAGACACCTTAAACAGAATCTCACTAAGCCAGACATAATTGTTAACCCATTGCATTCTGGGTATTTTTTGTCATCTGCTGAAATTGTCGTCTGCATCAAAAATCAAGAATATTTTGACAATATTAGTCTAACTAACTCTTGTAGAAATGATGTCTAGGCAGCAAACAGTTTGGATCTCAGATCAGGCCCCACGTTTGTGGGGCCTGATCTGGATCCAAACTGTTTGCCCAGATACCCCTAAAGGGGTATCCCGAACGGAATGGGTTAACTTTGTGACATTATTTTCCAAAGAAATTTACCTTCCCATTGGCAGAGATTTCAGCAGAGTCTTCCACAGTGAGAGTATCAGCAATGAGGGATAGTTTATCAACATCAATTATGCCACCACTTTCAACAATAAATGTCTCTCCCTGGAGGGTTGTTCCTTCTCCTTGTGTCTCTATTGTCAACTTGCCACCACCCTGTACTGACACTTTTGTGAAGGTGGTCGTTGTTGAAGTGTCATATGGTCTGCAAAAAATAATACAAATTCAAAGTACACTACATTGTAGAGACTCTGGGAACTCTTCAATTTCATGAATCCATTTTAGATTCATCTTTGCTTTCCATATGCCTGTAGGCACTGCTTCCAGCGTTGAGGTATGCAGTACTTCATCCATAATAACATTAACCAATTCATACCAATGGCACCAAAATGGACTCTTCCAGCACACAAATCATTAAGTTTCATTTATTACTATGTAAGGGGTATTTTGTGTAAACATGTAGTTGAAAGAGGAAGAGTACACTTTCAGGGAAATTAACTCTGCAATTTTTATTTTTCACTCCCTTCTCAATACAGGTCAACTCTTCAGGGAAAAAATTGGCTCCTCTGTTTGCAAATTCTTTCTTTTCAGAGTGCCGGGCAGCGTAGCCCAATCGGTAGGGCACCTGACTTATAAGTCAGAGGTCTTGGGTTCGAAACCCGGTCTGGCCTCATACTTTCGTTTCTTATTCCGCTGATTCAAGAAGGGCAGTTGTCAGTTACTGGCAAAGGTATGTGCACTTAGTACTGGTTAACCGCTTCGGAGGTCTAAGCCTGTCCAGGAATAGTGTGGTTAGGTTAACTGGCCGTCCCAACATGACCTTAGCTGTTTACCTTGGACGTTAAGCATCAAATCAACCAACCAACCAAATCCTTTCAGAGTTGACACAATTTCAGAAAAATTTCACTGCTCAGCAAAGCAAACAGGAAGTCACAAAAGTTGTCTCCCTTTGAAAACTTCAACAACTGTTTATCCAAATCATATGCTGCATTCTGCAACTGATCTACGCTATTGGCTACGGTCCATATTACAGGATACAAGGCATTGTATTAAAATTGCAACCTTGCAGTCTCAAACCAGAGAAAACAATATGACAATAAAGTACCTGAGTATAACATTTCCCATTGGTCCAATAATAAGTTCTTCAATATCATCCAAAGTTCCTTCCAACTCTATGGTAATTGCATTCACCGTCAGAACCCCTTCTGCCTTCAGAACGCCTCCATTGTATATGAATGTCCCAAACTGCAGCAGTGGACTGTCCTGCTGGAAGTCTGCAAACAGTGTCTGCTGAGGACCAATATGGAAAAGTCCACTCTTGTCTCCGACAGTCTTCCTGATTGTGACCGTTTGTGCAAAGTTGTCAATATTACGACGGTGAAGAGCAAGTTGTGCCTTGCCACTCAAAGTGACTTCCTGTCAAAGAGAAAAGAGATACTATAATAAAAATTCTATAAATTACAACAACTATATTAAAGCCTTAACTGTCCAAAAAATTAAACAATTTTGTTCTATAAAGCACTGGTCAATGCAAGGTCACTGATGAGGAGGCTTTATTAGCCAAAATTATGTGTTCTGGGGCCGTATTTATAAAACGACTTAAGTTGTTGCTATGCTCTTTCTTTGAAGGAGATTCCCTACAACTATGAAATTTGCTCTGGAGGAACAGTCTTATTTAGACTGTTCCTCCAGAGCAAATTTCATAGTTGTAGGGAATCTCCTTCATACAATTTCAGCCTTAGCAACAGCATAGCAACCACTTAAGTCATTTTATAAATACAACCCCTGATCCACCATCTTTCTTATGAATGTTTTCATTGCTCTTGAAGGATCTCATTTAGATTTTTATTTTGCATCTAACAGATGCAGACTGAATGGTAAACAGTGTAAATCCTGATCAGATGACTCCTTCAGAAGCTATCTGACTTCAGTCTGTACAGTTCCCTCAGACCTGTTCCAATATTTAGGGTTTTTAAGGTACATTAAGTATCTTTCATGGGTGTAAGGTGTGGATAGAAAAATCTGTCACGAGGGTCACTGTTCGGCATCATGAGGCTTGCCTCATGATGCCGAACATGGTCCCGAGTGACAGTTTTTCTATCAGAGCTCACACCCATGATAGATACTTTTTCTTGCACACCACATTTTGTTTTAACTTCAGAACTTGTTAAAATGCGTAATTCTAGTGTTTGAGAGGTTTCAATGTGATTTTGAAAGAAGAGGCCGCTTTCAACGACAGACATTTGGCTCTTTATGTCAACGAATGGCGTGCATAAACTGAAGTCACTTTTGCCATCTTCGTGACGTCATCATCTAAAAAGCCAACATCACTTAATGACGCAGGTGCGTGAGCTCCTATACAACCAATGCATTGACAGCTCATGATTTTTATCCGGTCCTGGGTGAGATAACATGGGTGAGATAAGATTTGTAGGTACATGTACAGGCGAAGCACACAGATATCCTTAGCTGGTGTGCAAGAAATTTGGATTTGGATCTCCGATGTTTGCAAGTTCAACTGTTTTCAATTCTGGCTTAAGGGTTATACACATATGTGACAGTGCCTGACATTTTGAGCCTTGTGGAGGTGCAACATTGGCGCCACGAAATGTGAAATAAAAGTGATGTCATAAAATTTGCGCGTAAAGTTAATTGGATTTCAGCACACTGACCAATAAATTTCAAAGCATCTCCTGAAAAGAGTGATTCAACATTTTTATCTGTGATTTCAATTTATTCATCTACACTCTTTTAAGAATCTTCGCATTATAGATCTTTGAAAACGATGTCAGGAACCAGAGCTACATGTATAGAAGTTTATCCTGCCAGTATGTAAACTGTATCCAATCAGCTAAAGGAAAACAAAAAATCGGGTTGATGTGAATTTCTTTTGCTTTTGAATTAAATCTTAGCACTATTGCTTTGTGCTTCTCGAAATCTATTCCAGGAAGCACTTATAAATATGAAAATGTTAAAAAAAAAAATTCTGATTTTTGCTCCAAAAGGCTTTAAGTGTCAGACACTGACACATATAAAGATAGGTCAAAACTCTTGGTAAATTTCAAAAATTTTGCTTATCAGCATCTTTGGGCATTAAGCAACGAAGCCCCACTAATAAAGCAACAGTCAGAAAGTCAAGCTTATAATGATGATCTGTTTGGAATTTTCTGTAAGAGCACCTAAAACACCAGTTTATCAAAAATAAAGTATCAAAGAGTGCAACAATGGTAAGTCAAATCAAACTGACCTCAAATGTATGAGTATGTCCAGTGCCATCCTGATCATACAGCCAAGTCAAGAAGCTGTTCTTTCCACGATTTGAATCACTTAGTGTGTCCCAGTCCACTTCAGTTTCCAATGGTACACACACATAATTGTTATCCACGAGCAACTTTGTTGTGTTTGCAGCAGTATCTGTCCTCAGAACTGTTCCTGCACCACCACACTCATATCCTGCCCCACCATGTGATGAAATAGTGCCAGTAAAATGATCAGAAGTGTAGTCAATAGCAACACGGCCACCGGCACCACCACCTCCTAAGCAGTCACTGGAACTGTTGACACAGCTTTGAGGATTGTCTTCACATACAGCTGAAAAATGTATGTACCTTTTTTTTTTCAGCTACAAGATGAAGTTTTTCAGAGCTCTAGATAAGAGGGAGTATTTGATGATAATTCAGGATAATTTTTCTTATTTCTCATCGAAACCATATGTTGTGACCCCTCATCTGAACCGTCTCATTGAGACGGTTCAGATGAGGGGTCACAACATACATTTTTATGCAGAATTAACAAAAATTATCCCTAATTATCACCAAATACTCCCTCTTATCTAGAGCTCTGTTTTTTTCAACTCCAAAACAGTCTCAAAAATCGAGATCTGTCTTACATAAGGATACTTGTAGGAAAGAGAATTTTGAATGCACTCTTGTCCAAACACAGATTACAATAAAAATCCTGAAAATTAGGGCACCTAAAATGAATACCATAACTACCCTAAGAATTGCACAGGTTTTTTTTCCTCAATGCAGTAATGCATCTAAAAAGGTGCAAAGGAATGGCAAAAAGTGTAGACCCTGTTCAGACTGCTCCTGTAGAAGCAAACTGATCTGGGTCTGCACTGTATGTGCAGATCTATCTGTCCCAATATTCACAGCTTTTACAATATGTAAGTGAACCCTTTAACCTGGGTTCGAGGTTATAAAACTTGAGAATAATCTCAAACTCAAAATAAAGCACACTGATTGGCTGCTTCTGAGCATGTGCTTGTGCCAGGGTGTACTGAGGACTATAATCTCAACAATATTCTGAGTCTTCCCTGTTGGCATGAAGGTAGCTTAGACCCTTAGCTACCCTTATAGCGCACAGTAAAGACTCTGATCAGACTGGGAAGATTGCCAGGCTGATCTGAGTCTTTACTGGGCCCACATGCCACTTTGTTGGTTTTGTCGTGTTGCAGATCATTTATTAAGCCAAAAAGGGACAGAGTTTGTATTTCACTTACAACTGTTCCCGTTTGCAACAATATCACCATCTGTTCCAACAGAGCCACCCCTGACATCTATACTACCAGAACCATAGAAGTCTGCTGTCTGTATCCACACGCTACCACCAGCTCCACCACCAGCTCTGGGACCATAGCCGACATTTCCAGGTGCAAGTAGTTTACCATCAAGTGTCATAGAAGTGGTAGCCTTTAATTCTATTACTCCACCTGAGTTTAAGAAAAAGATAATATTACAAATAAGATCTGCTTAATACTTCATAACCCTTAATGGGGTAAAAACGAAAATAGCTGAATTTGCATACAGTGTAAGTCCAGGCAAGGTGGCACATGATGAGCTGACTCAATTGGATTTATACAGTTTGCTCTCTGGTCTTTGAATTATCGATATGGTATAGCTTGGATGAAACATTTTTGTCAAATTTTTAGGATGTAAATTTTTTTTTTTTTTTTTTTTTTTTACAGTTTAAGGGTTAATGTAAGGAAAAGCCATATCAAACTAAAGTACCTTTCCCTGAGAACAGATGGACCATAGTCGATTGCTATTCTATGAAAATTACAAAAGAAAAACATTAAAAAAAACTTCTATACCAAATAGATACTTTAATACAGTTAAAAAATAGAAGGAAATTCGTATCCAACAGTAGTTTCCTACATAAATAAAGCAAAACCTTAAAATTTTTGCAACACACCTCATATTCACAAATATGGTAGTTTAAAATCAACAATTTCCTTATATTATCATTTCATAGAAAATGCACTGTCTTTTTTTTCATCTATGCAACTGAGAGTCTTTTAAGTTAAAATAAATACATATACTTCAATATTCATTACTCTAAACACGAGCCTGCCAAATATCAAAAACATTGCTATAAAAATACAGGCTTCATGAAGTACCAATTTGAACATATTCTACTAAAGCACCAAAAAATTCAAGCCGTGAGGGTATTGTATAAGCACTCATTAGCTTGTCAAAGATCCACATGTTAGCTATAAGTTGGTGGAGGATCTTCACTCACCTCCTTCACCACCTGTCTGCTCAGCTGTATAGGTACATCGGAGGTCTACCTCTGAGCCACCACCTGCACCACCATGTCCTCCATACTCTGTGGGACTGTACATAGAGCTATAGCTGGGTGGAGAACCTACATATGTCTGTAATGATCCCTGTCCACCAGCGGCACCACCACCTCCTCCTGATCCACCTGTTGAACAAAAGTATAGTTAACCTTTCACCTTTGACCCAGTGGGACAGAAATTAGATTTTTAAGAAAGCAGCATCGGCTCTAAAGTAACGACAATGCCAGTGTTATAATGAAGCTAGACTACAAAGATGGCTGTAAAAGTTTCCCCATACATCTTCATAAAGCAGATGATATAAGAGCCAAAACAAAACAATACCCAAAAAGTGGCATGTGCGCCCAGCAAAAACTCAGATCAGCTTGGACATCAACCCAGTCTGATCAGAGTTTCCCTGTCAACAAAGAGGTAACTTAGATCCTTAGCAACCCTTAAAGCACACCACGATGACTCTATCAGACTGGGCAGATGCCCAGGCTGATCTGAGTCTTCACTGGGTCATACATGTGATGAACTCCCGATGACCATGAGGGAGATTTGGATTTCATTTCAGGGAGATTGAGTTCTCCATCAGGGAGACTTTATGACGGCAACTTTGATGCGTCGTTTCACATACTTTACTTTTTAACACAGAACATGAACACATGAACTATAGTATAGTTTGTTTAGTTTACTTTTGAGTTATTCCCCCCCCCCAGCCCCCCCCCCCCCCCCCAAACACACACAAAAAAAACTCCTTTCTTTAATTATTATAATTATTCATTTACTGTTATATTACTGTTATTTGTATCATTAGTTTGGTATCTGTCTGGCACAGAATCTAGCTTTTGCAAAAGGGTATACTTGAGATTTCATACAGATTTGCCTCCCTTGAAATTTCTATTTCAGTGTGTCTATTTATCTTCTTTCATAAACAATTAAGTTTTGTTTGAAGGTACTCAGAGCTGTAAAAACTGATAAAAATGTATATAACAATGTTCAAATTCTGTCTTTGACACAAACTATACCCATGCACAAGACAGAAATATCAAAACTTTCATGCGTAACTTTTACACCATTAATGATCAAAGTTGTCGGCCATATATAATAACCCAGATATAGTTTGCACTTCGGGGAAAAAAATACCTTACGGAATGAGCGACAAGTGAAGACACCAATCAGCCTGCACCTCTGTGCAGTCTAAACAGAGTTTTGCATCTGTTGTCTATGCGTCTCAGGGAATCTAAGCAGTGAAAACAAGTTTCTGACTGTATTGCACATGTTTATTTTGTGTAGTTGTGAAACAGGGCTATCGGCTTCTTTTCATGTGACATATGTCGGTAATTCTTTGAAACATAGCTCCATGTGTTTTCACGGGTCAGTGAGTTTATTAGTGACTTGAATAATGGGATTAATGTCAACAGACATGATGTGTTTGTTTATTGCAAACAATATTTGATGCTGTGAATACAGGTCAATACACATGTGGATATCTCCTTACTGGCAGGGAAAAGGGGCATGGCGTTGGAAAAGGGGTATCAGAAAAAAATTATGAAGGGAAACCTCAGCATCCGGGAGATTCTGAAGTCTTTCCGGGAGCGCGGGAGATGGACTTCATTTCCGGGAGACTCCCGGATGATCCGGGAGACATCACATGTATGCTGGGTGCATGTGCAACTTTGTTGGTTTTGTCGTGTTGCAGCTCATATATTCTGATCCCTTGGTATCATTGGGTTCATTCTGAGTCAGAAAATAGAGTTTCCCTGAAGTAGGCACTAGGCGGTGTTGGTTGTATTGCAACATTACACAACAGGAAATGAACAGATTCAAACCAAGTCTGCTATTTTCATTTCTTTGATATATTTCTTGCTTCCAGAGGAACTTCCTTTAGAATTTATTACACACTGGTTATACTCCTTAACAGTTTAGTCTCCATTGGGAGCCATAACATGATAGTATTTCCTCAAGGAATGTGTTCCTGTTTTCTGGCTTTTTACCCCATTCTGATGCATGTGGATGGAGTTTAGTCCCAGATCTAACTGTAAACTTACCACCAGCATTAGTGCTGACTCCATCTTGTTCTAACCCCTCTGGAGCTCGGCCAGTGGTATCAATGATGCCAGCTGCATCAATCTGGATTGCATCAGCATCAATACGCAACCATGGCATCTGAAATTTAATATCAGTACAATATTTATCTGGCCCGGAGGTTATAAAACTTGAGTATATTTTCAAACTCAAAATAAAGCACACTGATTGGCTGCTTCCGAGCACATGCTCGGAAGCAGCCAATCAGTGTGCTTTATTTTGAGTTTGAGATCATTCTCAAGTTTTATAACCTCGAACCCTGGCTAGATAATGGGTTTTTTCCCTCTCTAGAATGACTTCAATCTAGATTTTTGGGATGTTTTAGAAGAGCAAAACCTCTGTCTTACAACTGCAAGAACAGAGCAAATGATAAAACTGAGTCATTTATGTTGGCTGCAATTTTAAACAGGTAAACTGTAACAACACAGCTTAAAATCTAAAATGGAATGGGAGAAAAAATCTACACTTCAATGACTACAATTTACATTCAGAGCCTAGAAAAGTATTCTTACAGATAAGAATTTGCTCCTTCACAAATGGGAGCAAAGTCTTTCCTATAGACTCCATCCCAAAATGAACGGAATGAAGACAAGCACATAATACCAGTCCGTCCTTTCCATTCTGTATTTCAAACTGTGACAAGTTTCAGACTGACTTGCTCATGACTGCTCCATTGTATGTCAAGAAATGAGCTCTCTTATGAAAATCTCATATATTTATTCACTAGTGGCATTACAGAGTCAGAGAGTAAGAACACAGGAACATTTCTACAGTTTGTTAGGTACACTGAGATAGGACATGTGCTGATCAGCATCACCTAACTATTATATTGCACCCAACATAAAGTGGTAAAAAGCCAAAACCAGCTTAGATGCAAAGTTCAAAAATTGTCTGAGAGATCCAGAATATAACATTAGTTCTTTCGACATCCTGTTTATCAGACATGACTAGAAAATGAGTAGTAATGGACAGCTTTCCAAACTATTCCCAATTTTCCAATAAAGCCAGATCATAACGATATCAAAAGATTCAAAAACAGCTTTCTGTTTATCCTGCATCATTTTAAGTAGTTGAGTTAATAAGAAAGCAGAACACATTCTGATCAAACTTCATGACGTCACGTTTATACTATGGTCTAACTTATTGACATCAAGTAACCAATCCAATACTGAGAAATTTGCCTCATATTCCTTTGAAGTTAGAGAATATAATGCTATTCTCTTATAAAGCTATGCCTTTCTATGGTGTACAAATGTTCTGCAGAAGGAGATTTTCTGCAGAGGAGGCATCTCTCCTGTCTGCACAATGTCACATAAGAGAGCTAAACCAAAGAACTCAATGAAAATATATACTGCTGAAGTTTGCAATGACACCAAACAAAGCAATTCCGACATCTCAATTTGCTAGACAATCAATAAAATGTTCTTTAATTACCTCCATTTTACTACCAGCATGCATCCTAAATGTCTGATTAACATTGAGGGTAAGTGATGGCTCAAATTCATCCACGTAATCTGAAGACATGCTACCATCAGCTGATATCTGAATATTCTCAAATGCAAATTCTCTTAGGTTCAGCCCTTTGCTGTAGCCCTGGAAAAATACAAAAATTGTTGCACTTTGATGTATATACACAATTCATTGTTTTTCTGACATTTTTACAAAGGGACAACTTTTGTGACTTCTTGTTTAATTCCCTGGATGTTCAAACCCTTCCAAAATTGGGGTCTACTCATAAAGGAAAGAATTTGCTCACATGGGAGGAATTTCTTTCCTTTAAAAGTTGATCCCAATGAGAAGAGAGGCAAAAATGACAGAGTTGTGTCCACTGAATATGCACCCATTCACCTTAGCTATGAACCGAAATCAAATTCAAGCTTTTATGTTTACAGCTGTCACTAATCATAATATCAGTATGGTAGTGCCTGAATATAACACATTTCTTGATAATACCATCATATCAGAACTCCTACTGAGATGGATCAACTGTGGTTTTATGGCACTTTCAACAGTTTTTCAGTCTTACTGATAAAGAGTATTAATGCAAGGCTGTGTGCAATGGACAACATTTATGGTGAAATGAATTCCATCTCTAGTGGAATTCAAATCTGGACAACTAACTAGCAGGCCAGAACTTAATCCACTGAGTACCCAGGCTCTACTGCTATTGAATTAACTACTAAGGAAGCTATGGCAAATGAGTATTTAATACTCATCTGTAAAAATGGCTACCAAACTAACTTACCATCTCTCCCAGCTGGACATCAACACCACTTCCAATATGTAAATCTGCCACACCATCAATTTCTCCATTGATATAAATAGTCTTGTATGTCAAGTCCGACAAATATACATCTGAAGAAGGAGAAAAAATGATTTTTCAAATAGCAATTCACAGTACACAGTATGCAAATATATTCAAATAATCATTCTCGAAGACAAACAAATAAATATTCTCAAAGTATTATTGTTGTGAAGCGTGTATGTATATTTCAATTCTTGTGACGACTCCCCCCACCTCACACCTTCCCCACCTCTGTGGAATATATCCATAGCCACATTAACAGGTTGCTGTTCGTCCGTCCATTGTTTGTCAGTTGTTCCTTTTATAACTGAACACCTTAAACCCCAGGCTTTAGTATAAAACAGCAGGCCCCTCCCATGAAACTGTCAATAATCATGCTTTTGAATTTATTGCTGATCCACTTCAAGATATGATTTCAGTATTTCTACCTTTTATCACTATTCATTTTCTTTTCAAAAAATACAGAAATGCATAATTAGGTCCTCATGAAATCCACACAAACAAATTTGAAAATGCTGCCCCACAAATGCTGTATCAAATCAATTCATTTTCAGAACTTTTCTATTATTTGCTAAGAAATGACGTTTTTAAAAACACACCCTTGACCTCAGTAACCTGACCACAGCAAAATCATGATAGAAAAGCACATGGTGGTAATTTGCATAGTTTACTACAGAGATTATGCCTGGTGCAGTGCAAAAGCTCCTCTGACAGTATTCTTGCATACAATAGTTTTGAAACTATAATGTCTTGTTTATTAACAACGTTGACAGTGTTGAACAACTGAGATCTGGATTTTCATGGGATTAGTCCTTACCTGCAGGAAGTTGAATGGTGGCCTGATCATAAACCCTGAATGAGGCTGGCAAGGGGCTATCACTGTCCTCAATCACTATCTTCTGATCCACAGAGGTATGTAGCATGCCAGTGTTGTCACCATGGAGATTTCTAATAAGAATCTCTACATCTGTCTCACTGGTGTTCAACAATGCAAGATGACCTACTCCATTGATGTAAACATGATCAAATGTCATGTCCTCTGAAGTGTCGTCTGATGACGTTATGATGTATGTTCGGGAGCTGTCCTGGCTTTTGTCATCAATGAATTCATTCAATGGACTGGCTCCCTGGTTGTCAATGTACAAGGACCTTTCCATAGTGCCATTATCATTTGGAGCTTCAATGAAAGTAGTTCCGGAGCCGCCATCTTCTATATAACCCTCACCGCCATTTGTACGATATTCTCCTCTATATGTGTTGCTCCTGTTGGCATACACTGCCATTCTACCACCTGCACCACCACCTCCAACAATCTGTGACAATAAATACTCATAGTCATATTCTAACTCTTTAAGCACCAAAAAAGCAGATGACAGAATTTACATCTGCGCAACTTAAACTCACCTTTTGTCTGAGCTATATCATATTGAGAATATAAAGACTAGCGGGCAAACAGGGTAGATCCAGGTGCAGTGGATCATAATGAGCCACCTCATCTGGATCTACCCTGCTTGCAATTCAATTAATTTGGTTTTTGCACTTTGAGTGCTTAGAACACATACTGCTGCCTCGAGTCACTCCCTTGGCCACGCCTTACTGAGTGTCGACTAATTAGTACTCGCAACCAAGCTTCTCAGGGTGAGAACAATATATACAGCAATATCATTACACAATGATGCATTACGAAGGCTAGTTTGCTCCCTTGCTTACTCACTCACACACCTCATTCACTTACTCTAGCACTACATTCACTCATTTACTCATTAACTCACTCACACATTCACTCACTCACACACACCTTCACTCACTCTCTCTCACTCACTCACTCACCAACTCACTCACTGTTCCCCACCCACTCACCCTCCCACTCATTCACTCCAGTCCTTCTTGCCCTCCCTCCCTCCCTCCCTCACTCACTCACTCTACATACACCAATGCCACCATAAAACTCACCAGAGGCTCATTAGCATTGATATCTGCATAACACTGATAATTTTTCCAGGAATAACCTGATTCACATTTTGTACATCTTCTTTGTTCTTTACACTCCAGACAGTGTGGTACACAGGCTCCATCACCACCACTGGCAGACACCAAACCAGTTCCTAAAAGAAAGCAAAGAGAACAAGCCATGAGCAATCATCATATACTTAGCCCAATCTGGAAGAGTTTTGTCATCCAGGAAAGCAAACAGGAGAAGAACTAAATAAACATTTATGCTTTCATTCTGATCATATTGTTTGTTTAATTTTTACATTGCAATTATGTAAAGTTTATGATACAATAAATATGTTTAAACTTAACTAAACAGAAAATCAAAAAATGTAAAACTAAAATTATTTTTTAAAATTTATCTGAGAAGAGAGGTGTTTGAAATTACTGCATATTGCATGTTCATGTGAATAACATGAGTTCCAGGGAATGTGGTGTCTTGTCTGTCTGCCCTTTTTCTCAAAACAGAGTTAGTGTCAACAACACTGTCATAAATGTAATGCATATGCCTAGCTTCTGCTAGTGGCAGGCCAGACAAAAAAACATCTGATAACCAATGTACCCAAGAAGTCTTCAGCCTCCAGAAACACACTGCCACCAGCTCCACCTCCTACACCAGTCTCTGATGCTGTCCCACCATTTGCCTGCACTGTTCCATCAATTTCAATATAATTGGTAGCCTTCATGAAAATAACTCCGCCTCCGTAACCAGTAGAAACAGTTCTGTCTGTCCCTCCTCCACTACCATACTGACGAGGAGTATGTACACTGTCATAAGCTTGACCCGCATAGGTGGCGCTGCTACCTTGACCACCAGTGCCACCATGTGACCCACCAGAACTTCCTGTAGCATGACCGATACCTGGGCCAGCACCCAAGCCAGGGGCATTGCCACCAGAGTCAGCAATAAGATAGGCCTCTGACTCCACAGTGATATTGGTAGCTGAAACAAAATTGCTCTATTAGTCTCAATTTAATCTGAGATTTATCCCAATCTAACCTAGCACATAAAAAAAGAAGAGAGTGAAATGATGTTTCATGCTATCATTGTTATGATCAACCATCTCTAGCCCTTTGAGATCACTGAGTTCATTTAAAGATTTTTGAAAATTACATTCTGGTTGCCAGAGCTAGGGGATGTCACCAGCCTCACACAATTCATTACTGGCCATGAACAGATTCAGTTAAAGTGGTCTGCTATTTTCATTTCTTTGGCATATTCCTTGCTTTCAAAGGATTCTAACTTTTCAAAATTTATCATGCTAGAAAGAATTAATGATATGCCTTTCCAACACAGTTTATCCTTTGGTCCTGTGGTGCTTTTTATGTTAAATATGTTATGGTTTACATGTACCATGCCTTCATCTGAAATGACCGATTAGCCATAAAAATGAGGATAATGGATGTACCAAAGTCTCCAAGACTGCCAAAGGTATGTGCAATTACAGGATGAATTGTTTTAACAATAACGACAAATGAGCCGGGACACGAGTCAACCAACAATGTGGTTGTGCGCCCAGCGCAGACTCAGATCAGCCTGGGCATCCGCCCAGTCTGATCAGAGTCTCCGCTGTCCCCATGGAGCTAGATTAGACCCTTAGCTACTCTTTGAGCACTTAACGAAGAGTCTGATCAAACTTGGTGGCTGCCCAGGCTGATCTGAGTCTGGGCTGGGTGCACAACCACATTGTCGGTTTTCTCGCGTCGCGGCTCAAATACCATTCATCTTCTGACCTGACTGTGCAAATACATAGGTCATTAAACAGCATAATTTTCGAAAGAAACTTCTCACAGAAGATATACATGTAGTAAACTTGACCATGACAGTAATCATCAACCACAATAATCATCAACTACTTATCTTTTTTGGAACACTGTATAACTACATACCATAGAGTTCTAAGTTGTTTACAATCATTTCTCCTCCTCCTCTTATCATGAGACTGCCATTCATTACAATATGCAACAAATCACCGTCTGCTGCGGTACCATAAAACTGGAATACTCCACCATCTAATACACTGATAGTGTTTAAGAAGTCATAAACCACAGCGGAATGATCTGCTGGAGGGTAGCTCCTGAAAGCGCCACCTAGTGAGATGTTCAGGGTCTGAATTCCCGCCAATATTCCACCATAGTCTGCTACTGTGCTGTCTTTAAGGTAGGTGTCAACGGGAAGGTTAGCAGATGCATTCTGTAACAGACAGATGACAAAATGATTAATAATTTTCCATCAAAATATTGAATAGAGTTCTTCGGATATTCTGTCAAGGTGTATACACTTTTATGTTTTTCCCAACATTTTTAGACAGGGAAACAACTTTTGTGACACCCTGTTTGCTTCCCTGTGTGACAAAGCTCTTTCAAACTGGGGTATACTCTTAGTAGAAAGAATTTGCTCCTACAGGAGCAAATAATTTCTATCAAGAGTATGCCCCAGTTAAAAATGGTAGAGTTGCTTCCTCTGAAAGTGTACTCACTCACCTTGATGCACCTATTGCAAAACATTATTTTGCAACTTTTGCTGGCAACAACAAGCTGCAAAAGCAAATGCTCTGTCAATAATATTACAGTCAGTAGCCATTCTACTGATTTCATATACTGAATAATGACACTTATAAAGTTTACAGTCCATTCAATGTGCTTAGTTTAGTTTTTAGCGAACATGCTAATCTGGGCCTTCATTGATTACTCAGGCAAATTTGTCTGATTATTTAGGAGAAAGTCTTAAGCATGCGCATACCCTCTATACTCAAATCAGCCTGTGCATAAGTTCAGACAGATTTGTCTTCATATTTCATTGTTTTAAAATCTCCCAGTATCTAAAGATAGTTTATTCAAGCAGAAAAGACTGATCAGCTTGCACTGATGTATTGAGTCTTTTCTCTTTGCAAATGACATAAGGTATTGATGGCTGGATGACTTGTGATTTTATGTCATTTTCAACAGTATTACAGTCATATCTGGAGTCTTTTCTCTTTGCAAATGACATAAGGTATTGATGGCTGGATGACTTGTGATTTTATGTCATTTTCAACAGTATTACAGTCATATCTGGAGTCTTTTCTCTTTGCAAATGACATAAAGTATTGATGGCTGGACGACTTGTGATTTTATGTCATTTTCAACAGTATTACAGTCATATCTGGAGTCTTTTCTCTTTGCAAATGACATAAGGTATTGATGGCTGGATGACTTGTGATTTTATGTCATTTTCAACAGTATTACAGTCATATCTGGAGTCTTTTCTCTTTGCAAATGACATAAGGTATTGATGGCTGGATGACTTGTGATTTTATGTCATTTTCAACAGTATTACAGTCATATCTGGAGTCTTTTCTCTTTGCAAATGACATAAGGTATTGATGGCTGGACGACTTGTGATTTTATGTCATTTTCAACAGTATTACAGTCATTTCTGGAGTTTTTTCTCTTTGCAAATGACATAAGGTATTGATGGCTGGATGACTTGTGATTTTATGTCATTTTCAACAGTATTACAGTCATATCTGGAGGACGGGAGGGCGATAATGAAAAGCTGTGTGTAATGGAACTTCATTTATGATTAGAAAGAATTCTGTCTCTCAAGAGATTTGAACCAAGACCACTAGCATAGCAGGATAGACTTTGACATACAGAACTACCAAGGACTGACATTAGGTACTTTTTCAGGCAAAGCCAATCTGTGTTCACTCACCTCATACACAGCTATACTAAAAGACAGAATTGCTGTCTCCTGGAAATCGATATTCAAACTCATTCCAGACTCCACGTGTATCCAGGCCGTAAAATCTCCCTGTACTTTTGTCAAATACATTTCACGTTCACCTGTTATAGGCAAGCCATCATCGTCAGTTGGTAGTATAGCAACCTCTGCATAGAGGCCAAGGTCGAGTGTCTGAATGTCATGGTCAGGTGATTTGTTTTCAGGAAGTGTAATTCTTGTGCGCCGATTCTGAAATACAAGTTTAAAAATGATAACTCAAGACTGTCTTCTTAAATGCATTTGGGGATCCATTTGTTCAAAACTAATGCAGTTATCTGATAATGAAAAGTTAAAATTTTTAAAACTTAAGTTTGGCCGATATAGTCAAACCTATGTTAACCCTTAGACTGCTATGAATATATCATCTGACCCTATCTGAGAATCCATGATTTCTATAAACTTTGCCCAATTTTGCTTTCTTCAAATAGTATACATGAGGTGCATGCTGTGATGGTCTGGAAGTGACATAGGTTATGTGACTTCTAGTTATACAGGTCATGTGATATAATTATGAGCCAATTGAGACATTTATAAAAGAAAATAAACAAGGAAATTCGACGAATTTATGTCCCCCGCCTTGGAAACTAGGTCTCCACTGTATATACACTTAAGTGTTTGAGCTGGAAAAGCGGCTAAGTTAAAAATGTGAAAAAAGTAATAAAAAAAATAATGTGAGGATTATATCCAAACCACATGCATATCTTCAGACCATGATCAAAATGCCTGTGAAGTTTCAAAGGAATTGGCATAAAACTGTAGGAGGAGTTGCACACACAAGGTACCAACTATCTATTCACTTTGATAGTAAAAATGTATGAAAAATGGCTAAGTTCAATTTGCGAAAAAAGTAATAAAAAATAATTTCAGGATTATATCCAAACCACATGCATATCTTCAGACAATGATCAAAACACCTGTGAAGTTTCAAAGGAATCGGCATAAAACTGTATGAGGAGTTGCGCACACAAGGTACCCACTGTCTAGTCACTATGATAGTAAAAACGCCTAAAAAATTACTAAGTTCAACTTGTGGAAAAAGTGACAAAAACTCAGGATTTTATCCAAACCACATGCGTATCTTCAGACCATGACCAAAACACCTGTGAAGTTTCAAAGGCATCGGCATAAAACTGTATGAGGAGTTGCGCACACAAGGTACCTACTATCTAGTCACTATGATAGTAAAAACGCCTAAAAAATTACTAAGTTCAACTTGTGGAAAAAGTGACAAAAAATAATCTCAGGAATATATCCAAACCACATGCGTATCTTCAGACCATGACTAAAACACCTGTGAAGTTTCAAAGGCATCAGCATAAAACTGTATGAGGAGTTGCGCACACAAGGTACCCACTATCTAGTCACTTTGATAGTAAAAATGCCTAAAAAATTACTAAGTTCAACTTGTGGAAAAAGTGACAAAAAATAATCTCAGGATTATATCCAAACCACATGCGTATCTTCAGACCATGACAAAAACATCTGTAAAGTTTCGAAAGAATCGGCATAAAACTGTAGGAGGAGTTGCGCACACAAGGTACCTACTACATTAGGGGGACGGAAGGACGGAAACAAGGACGGAAGGACGGACGGACAGACGGACGGAAGGACGGAATGCCGAAAACTATGTCCCTCCGCTTTTCTTCGAAAAGGCGGGGGACAATAAAACTTATTAGCATTAATTTTATGCTTTGTGGTAAGAAGTAACGACTTGCCTGGACCTGGTTTATTGCTTAACATTTATCATTTGAAATGGTTTCGACAAATCGGGTGTTACATGTATTTATATTTGCAACAAAATCAGTAAACTCTCACCCCTTCACCCTCTCTGTTATAAATTCTCAGAGTTTTCTGTCCCTCAGCTGTGCTGTTGTCCTTAGTGTACACTGTACCTGCAGCGGCACTCTCCCCACCATTGCCCACCCCACCGTCAGAGTAGTAATTTCCAGCAAACAAATTGTCCATGTACGATATGGCTAGGCGGCCCCCAGCACCACCATTTCTGCCTGCACCACCTTTGACCTGTGAATGAAAAGTAGCACAGCTGCAAATAAGCTTAAAGAAAAGGGTAAATAAGTTCTGAAAAATTAGATCCTTTCGAAACAAGAAATACATCAAAAGAGGAAAACAGCCGAGTCAGTTTGAGTCTGTCTGTGAACAGAAATTAAATGTGTATCACAGGTCATGACGCCAAGCACCAACTGAATCCAAATTCTAGCTTCAAAATGACTCTAAATGACACTCAATGATTTCAAAGGACCAGAAATTATATAATCTACTCTACTATGACTTGACTTTTAGTGCAATAACCTGTGAAATCAAAGTAATCAAAGAGTGAAATTATGTCCAACAAATTGTTTAAATTTTTATTACCCTAATGTGTTTAAGAATTGGGACACCTAAAATAATGAATTTTCCATTTGGCACAAATGGAAAATTCATTCTCTTTAGGTGTCTAAATATATATGTATATTACGGTACATTTTCCCCCCATTACTTACCTCAATATCTCCCGTACCATCAAACTCTGCAGTAGTAATATGGATACTCCCTCCTGCTCCCCCACCCCCTCTAGAGCTGCCAGCCTGACCATTAGCACTCAGGATACCGTTCACTTTAAACACCTCATAGGCATTCAGGATAAGAACACCACCACCACAACCACCTGTTGAGAAAAAATAAATTCTGATGAACTTATGAATATAATGGGACATCTGATCGGATAACATCCAAAATTTGCCACAGTGTATTCTGTGATATACAGTCAGACATCTGTCATCATTAGAAATGTCACTTCTCACTGGTCAATGTCTAGTTTTACACTGATGAAAGCCCTTGCTATGGGTCAAAAGCAGTACTCTTTGAAAGGTGAGAATTTAAAAAAGAACGTTAGAATGGGGATAACTCTATCCAAAATTGTCAATATTATAATGTTATTAATTAAGTGATTTCGTATTGGCCCAGTTACAGGTCCAAGGTTAGCTGTATTGGCCCGAGGCCGAAGGCCGAGGGCCAATACAGCTGACCGAGGACCTGTAACTGGGCCAATACGAAATCACTTGATTAATGACATTTTTATTAATTAACGTCTTCGCCGTTTCGGGCATATCTGTCCGACATTCTTTTCCAGTTTGTTGACATGACATCTGCACAATTACACAGTTAACTGGCCGCCGCCATTGATGTTTACGCCGCTGTCATCCAGCCAGGAGAGCGCCCTCGCGTGATCAGAACTTTTAACCAATCGGATGCGTGGATTTCCATATAGGTCGAAGGTTTTAATCAATATGACACGAGGTCAACCGTATAGGTAGGAGGTCAAGCTGTATTAAGCGGAGGTCATACTGTATGAAAAAAGAAACGTCACCAGTATGATACAGACCGATTTCCCAGTAAAAGTGCTATATATTACTTAGTTAATTAATAAAGAGAGGTAATTGGTCAGTTTTTTGTTCACAAATTGTGCCTTATAGTTCCAGTACTACTTCATCATAAAATAGAATTTGCAACCATAAAGCTGATGATTATCCTCCTCAAATGACAATTTTGAGTACAGTTATCACCTAAATATAAAGCATGTGAAACATAATTTCAATTAAAGTGGGATTTTGAATCCATTTCTGAAGTATTTCTATTTGTTTTTGATGAAATAGTATGTTGCTGTCCTTGTTAGAACTCCTCTGCAATGTGGCTCTAATGATGAGCAACAACTTAAGCCCCATTCTCGATGTCACTGTGCTGGTCCAGGTATTGCCCGGTGAAGAAAATCCGGTATACCGTGATGATCTGTGACTTTTTTCCTAAAAAAACAATGTTCCCACGGTGTATTCCTGTTCTAGAATTTGTTATATGCCGGGGCATTACACCTTTTGTCACCAAAGCTTCATTGTCTTTAACCTGGATCATCCCACACAAACCGTGTTAAAGGTAGGTTCCTGTACTTTGGAATGCATCATAATTTTGATGCTTTTTATCCAAGTTGTTGGAAAGCACTTATAAAGAGGAAATGAATAAGTTTCACTAAAAAGTGTAAATAAAAAATATCGTAGAAAAGTCGTTTTGCAAGGGATTTCCTAACTCTGCTTCGCACACCAGTTAGCGCTATTTTTAGTTCGCGCCAAAAATAGATAACATAGCTGACGTCATGCTGCATTGCATTTCGGGATAGTTTTAACCCATCCGCCATGCCAGGACCTCAGGAAGAGCTCAAGGCAAGAGAAAATTAACCGTTGGCAAATGACATAAGAAACTGCGGACTTGTAGACATATATACATATTTATTTTTAGAACTGGAATTCCAACAAAAGAAAATAAACCAAAGGGAAAACGACTATTTTCTACAACATCTGGCGATTTTCTCAGTAGCAACAGTTTCAGAAATATAAGAGAATTCAATACTACCCAGAAAAAGACAAAATTATTTTGTGAAAATAATTGTTATCGCTAGGCCAGGAACCTACCTTTAAACCGGATCAGTCCCTAATAAAACAGGGATCTACCAGCCCTAACCGTAGGTGTACAACCATTTTTTAGGTACAAACGGGGCGTAACCGACTGATAAACTGGCTCTCACCATTCCAATCCCTACCTCTACCGGTATGAACAGGGCTATAACATTCTTCACCTGAGAAAAACTGGGGTTCAACTTCACACCGGAATGCTATGGTTTATCACGGTAGAGGGAGGGAAAAGTCCCGGACCTGCCCCGGAAATCCCAAAATTAAGCTGGTTCTTGATATCTTTCCTGGTGACTCCAGGTTGGATTAAACATTTTAAAACAACTGGGGCTGTTAGCCGGATCAACAGGGTTCATCCCAGATTGTCCAGGATGCTCATGGTGCCACAAGGGTTGTTCTCCCTGTTCGACACGGCTTCCCCCGAATCACTAACTGGGACTTACCGGGGATGCCAAACCGGGACAGTGTGAATGGGGCTTAAGGTTCACAACTTCATCAACTGCCTTTGGGGCTCCAGACCAAGCCCCTAGAGGGGCCTGGATAAAAATGGTACTGTTTAAAATCACTTCCTGTTACAATGTCAGCAAAAGATGCTTTCACATCTTTCTGTTGAGGATGGAAAAAAATCAATCAAAGCACTATAACATGTTGCAGGTTTCTTAGATCAAATAAATCATGGACCAATTTGGCATAGGTAAGTAAATATTTAGAATCAGTAGTAAACTTTGTTTTGAACACTCTTTTATAATGTATTTGTAGTTAAGTTCTGAATATATATTTGAGCCACAACATGACAAAACCAACAAAGTGGCATGTGTGCCTAGCGAAGACTCAGATCAGCCTGGGCATCTGCCCAGTCTGATCAGAGTCTTCCCTGTCCTCATGGAGCTAGCTTAAACACTTAGCTAGCCTTTCGGCACATAGCAAAGACTCTGATCAGACTGAGGGAATGCCCAGGCTGATCTGAGTCTTTGCTGAAGGCACATGCCACCATATCACTTTGTCGGTTTTGTTGTTGCGGCTCATTTTTTGTCAGAAGAAGATCACAAACCTTCATATGATGAATCAGCATCTCCACCTGCACTTCCAAACATGGTTGGTGCTATGAAAGAGCCGTATGCTTCTGGTGCACTATGGGAGCTGCTCTCGGCGCCACCGTCTCCTCCGTGGCTACCACCAGAGCCATACATATAACCATCTGATCCAAGTATAGCTTCTCCTGCACCTGGACCTTCTGCAAAAATGAACAAGGACAGCTTATACTAAATTTTCAACCTAAAAGTGCCAAAAAAGCAGATCAAAAAAACTAATTTTTGCAAAATTCAAAAAACCACTTTATATTAGCAGTATATTACTGAGAATTCAATCACTAGAGGGCAAACAGTGCTGACCCAGGAATTTACATTCACACAACAAAACAAAAATTCTATGACCCCAAACTATTAATACTTTACATAGATCCACCTGCATTTTAGTTAGTATGCAAAAAATAGCCTGTAGCTATTGAAGTACTGAAGTATTACAGAAGTTTTTTATTTTTACAAAATAACACACCAGTTCTTGAATCATTCTTGTAATGGAAGTGTCTGCATATATTTACAAAGGCTATAATTGAGCCGCGACACGATAAAACCAACAAAGTGGTTGTGCGCCCAGCGCAGACTCAAATCAGCCTGGGCATCCGCCCAGTCTGATCAGAGTCTTTGCTGTCCGCATGAAGGTAGCTTAGACCCTTAGCTACCCTTTAAGCGCTTAGCAAAGCGTCTGATCAGACTGGGTGGATGTCCAGGCTGATCTGAGTCTGCGCTGGGCGCACAACCACATTGTTGGTTTTCTCGTGTCGCGGCTCATATTTATTTGTACAGAAACAGAGAACTTTCCTACTTACCCATGTCACAGTAGCCATTGTCATTGGCATTCATCTCGGCCATTACATCTATGATAAATGTATCAACATCAACTCGTAGATTCTTGGCAGTAAACAATCCACCAGGTAAAATCTGCATCAGGGTACCAGTCAGCTGATGCTGGTACTCCTTGTTGTTCATGTTGATTGTGCCTTTATTTCGGATGTTCAGAGCAGTGAACTGTATTTCATCAATTCTTTCATATGCTAGGTTCATCATTTCATGGATATTCAAGGTTCCTATAAACATATCAAACAAGGTGAGTAGCAATGCAATAGCACACAGCAGTTATCAATCATTTTCAATCTTTCCAGAGCATTAAAATTGCTGTCCTGCAAAATTTCAATTGGAATACATTAAACATTTATGTTTTCATCAAACTTTCATCTGCTGGCAAATATCCTGATTTTTTTTACAGGGCCACTTTGGTTGCAAAAGTTATTTCCCTATATGAATGTTGTTGTTGTTGTGTTATTCTTTAATGTCCACGGTAAACAGCTATATGAATGACTTTATTTTTACACCAAAAATAATAACATTTATATAGAGAAAATAATAATGAGACAAAAGAATTTTAAGATTTAAGAAATTTAAAAAAAAAGTAGTTATTCTAAAGAATTCTGTGGAATGCTGTCTCCCCAGTCAACTGATTGTCAAATACAGAGCTAAACTAGAAATCTCTATACAAATTCAACCCACCAAAGCAGACAACACTGGAAAAACAATAACTATGTCTCACTTTCTGCTACTTGAAAGTGAGACAATAAGCTGGAAAAGAATCTTCTCTATCAGCTTATCATAAAAATTCTAAACAAGAGGGCCATGAGGCCCTGAATCGCTCACCTGAACAACTGGCAAGGTGGCTTTTTCTTATCATGTCTGAAATTGTCAAAATATGAGTCTTGGGTCATGCCCTCATTTTTAGGCCAAACTCTTCAAAACTTTCCATGAAATCTTATGTTCTAGCATTTTCCCATATTTGATCATGCCGCAAAAAAGGTCAAGGTAAACCCAAGGTCACCATTTGAACAGTCTTGGTGATACTCTAGTACTCCATGCTACTTACCAAGTTTCAAGGCCATAGGTGTATTGGTTCTGGAGAAGAAAAATATTAAAGATTTATACCATAAGTGGTAATGGCGGCCATGTTGTTCATGTGACCTGGACCGTTTGAACAAATTTTTATTCAATCAACCCCTGGAGGCTCTATATGAAATGTATTTACAACTGGCCCTTTGGCTTTTGAGGAAATGGTTGAAAATGTCAAAATATGAGGGATCTGGATCAAAGGTCAAGAAATGACCTTGACCTCATAATTCTTCATGACCTCATTAAGACAACTGTATATACCAATTTTTAGGCCAAAATCTTCAAAACTTTCCATGAAATCTTATATTCTAGCATTTTCCCATATTTGACCTTGCTGTAAAAAAGGTCAAGGTCAACACAGGGTCATAATTTGAACAATCTTGATAGTACTCAAGTACACAATGCTACATACCAAGTCTCAAGGCCATCGGTCAATTGGTTCTGGAGAAGAAGATTTTTTAAGGTTTTTACCATATATGGGCGTGGCAGCCATGTTGGTCATGTGACCAGGACCATCAGAAAAATTATTCATTCCGTCAACCCCTGGAGGCTCTATATGAAATTTGGTTTCAATTGACCCATTGGATTTTTAAGGAGATTGTTTGAAATTGTCAAAATATGAGAGTTCTGGGTCAAAGGTCAAAGAATGACCTTGACCTCTTGTACTCACAAATCTTCATGTACTCATTAAGATGACTGTATATACCAATTCTTAGGCCAAAATCTTCAAAACTTACCATGAAATCTCATGTTCTATCATTTTCTCATATTTGACCTTGCCGTAAAAAAGGTCAAGGTCAACCAAGCGTCACAATTTGAACAATCTTGATAGTACTTGAGTACCCAATGCTACATACCAAGTCTCAAGGTCATCAGTCAACTGGTTCTGGAGAAGAAGATTTTTAAAGGTTTTTACCATATATAGGCGTGGTGGCCATGCTGGTCATGTGACCTGGACCGTATGAATAAATTTTCGTTCCCTCAACCCCTGAAGGCTCTATATGAAATTTGGTTTCAATTGGCCCAGTGGCTTTTGAGGAGTTTGTTAGAACTTGTCAAAATATGAGAGTTCAGGTCAAAGGTCAAAGAATGACCTTGACCTCTTGTACTCATAAATCTTCATGTAGTCATTAAGATGACTGTAGCTACCAATTTTCAGCCCAAAATCTTCAACAGTTTCCAAGATATCTTATGTTGTAGCATTTTGCCATATAAAAGCATAAGGAAGCAAATTTGACCTTACCGTAAAAAAGGTCAAGGTCAACCCAAAGTCATAATTTGAACAATCTTGGTAGTACTCGCGTACCCGATGCTACATACTAAGTTTCAAGGCCATCGGCCTATTGGTTCTGGAGAAGAAGATTTTTTCAGGTTTTTACCATATATGGGCATGGCGGCCATGTTGGTCATGTGACCAGGACCGTTTGAACAACTTTTCGTTCCTAAGGTCCCAGGAGGCTCTATATGAAATTTGGTTACAATTGGCCCAGCGGTTTCAGAGAAGAAGTCGTTTGAAATTGTTGACGGACGGACGACGGATGGACGGACGGACGGACGACGGACGACGGAGCCTTACCATCCTATAAGCTCCCCCGGAGCCGCTGGCTCAGGTGAGCTAAAAACCAGACACCTGAAACAATGTACTAAAACTGTCTTAAAAATGAAACAGATTGGTTTTACAATGCAGTAATGTTTCCAAAAGATAGAGATGCCATGGCAAACAGTGTAAAGGAGCAGTCTGATTAGGTCTGCACTGTTTGCTCAGACTTGTCTGTCCCAACATTTAAAATTTTTACGGTAAGAGACAAAGTATACATTTGACCCTCACAACCACAATCTTACCTCCATCTACAATAGTGATGTTTTCCACACTTGCAATTACGCCCTCTATCGTGACTGTCACACCAGCTGCCCGCAATTCTCCTTGCAGTGTAGTTGTACTGCCGTGATACAGTTGTACATCAGTCGGCAGCTGTCCTGTACCTATATACAGTGTCTGATTGTAGCCGATATGTAGATTTCCACTCCTATCTCCCTCCATTGCTTCAGTTGTAAGGTTTACAAGATTTTTATAATCATTTCCATCTGTTGAAGCCACCATGGCTAGCTGTGCCTTCTGATAAATCATAAGGTAGTCCAAAGTTATGTCCGTCTCTGGGTTAACAATTTCAGTTCCCACGGAAACGTCATCTGGATAATCTCCGGGGAAGACAAAAGTCACGCCACTAGCCTCGGCAAAATCTTGATAAGTACTTGTAAGATTTCGGTGTGGTGAGACAGGTTCCTTTTCATTATTATTGATATGGAGGGTTCGATTCTCTGTGAAATGAGATGGTATTTCTCCGCTGTCAGTACGGTCTGGTACGGCATGGAAATACATTGGTCCAGCACCACCTGGTTCCGAGTTTGTCCCACCTGAACCACCAGTGTTCACAAAGCGACCTGCAAAGCAAAGTCATCAAAACATTCTGAATACTTCTGATACACAGGTATTTAGCGTATTTAGCAAATCGATGTAATGAAGAAAAAGACTGTTTTTGTTTTATTACATTATACTTGAGTGGGAAGCCAGGTGGAGAACCTAGACACTTACTTCGATAATTTTGTACCTGTATTTGGACAGAACGGGTTAGAAAATTGTTTATTATTTTCTTAATACTCAATAAATTTTCATGCAGTAGAGTAAAAATACCTTGTCTTTAGTTGCTGCAAAAGATCTGGACTTTACTGCATGACAGTTCATTGAGTATTAAAGAAATAGTGATCAATTTTCTTACCCATTTTGTCCGAATATGGATACGAAATATCACATCATTCCCCTCCAGTTGATTCCGACTAAAAGAAAAACATAAAAAAATCTAACATTTTCTAAGGAAAGTAAATATTTTGCAAAATTACCACCCTCACAAAATGTTCACTTCCATTTTCTATATAAATACAGTCAACCCTACCTTAAAAGATTACTCATCTTAAGTGATTATCTGTCTAAGAAAGCCAGCGATTTGGGTCCTCTAAATATTAATTAAGCAGAAAGTTGTGAGAACTTGTAGCCCGATCCCATTGCTATTATTTAAGCAATAAAATATGTCTAAACTAAGATTAAGTAGATAGAAGCTGTATTTTGGAAGCAACCCTTGCTCTTACTCAACACAAGTTTTGTGTGATGATAACCATACTTTTCTTGTAATTATAAGCTTTTCAAATACCTTTCAAAACAATTAATGCCTCCCATTTACCCCAACTTACCAACAAAGAAGTTATATTTGTAGTAGAGGGCTATAATACCACCTCCTCCACCACCACCATGTGATGCATAACTTCCATCATAACCAAGTCCACCTGACGCATCAACAAGACCACTGCCATCAATTGTGTAAACGTTCATCAGAATGGAGCCACCACTTCCTCCACCAGCCTCCACAGACCTCCAGATGCCACCGGTGGCCAGCAACTCCCCATCCACTGTCAATGTGTGGCTTACTTTCAGATACAGGCGCCCACCACCAAGACCTCCAAGGTGAGGGAAGGTTGAATGGCCACCATTTTTACCAAAAGTTGTGGGATTCAGGAAGGCTCCATAAGCTTGGCCAGCAGTTGATTCCGACTGACCTTTGCCTCCATTGCCCCCATGACCTCCTCCAGAGCAACCACCGGTGTTACCAACTCCTGGTCCAAGGCCTGTAAAGTTACAGTCAACAGAGCCATAACTAACAAGTAAATTTATATAACATCCTCTCGATATAAATGCACAATAAGAAATACATAATAATCGCATGATCATGCAAAATTTATGGCACGTATAACTACTGACCAATCAAAGTTTTTTTTACTTTGTCCCACAAGTGACATCATGCATTTAGACATAAGGCAAAAGTAGCTGGCAATATTTTTTTACTGTTGCCCAGTCACACATTAAGTCACTATAGACATGTCTTTAGAAGCCACCTTTTTGGGGTTCCCTACACCAAAGCACAGTGCAAATGAACCTGTATTAAGGGATAACTTGTCTTAGGCAGCCAGGTTTTGTGGATCACCTTGGGTCAACCCTTAAGAAAGATTTGGCTGTGACTTTCTGAAACTTTTCTTTGCAATTATGTTTTAACATCTGTAAATAAGTATCCAAAGGGATAAAGAATAATAATCATTAATACAATTATACAGTTATTAATACGGTTGAATTCATAATTATACAGTTATTAATACAGTTGTATTAATAGTTATGTTTCATTATTTATTTCCACGGTCAATGCAGAACAATGAATGAAATTCATGGTTCATTCTCTGAATTCTCTCCAAACTGATAATAAAGTAGAATATTTAATGAAATACTTTACCATCATGCTGCATATTGAATGGGACTCCTTCTGATACAGACAATATACCATATGGCTCCAAAGTTACATTCTCATAGCTCAGCTCCAAGTCATTAGAATATAGCTGAAATCAGAATAGTAACAAATTCTGCTAATATTATTAAAAAGATAATATTTTCTTACACTAGATAAAGTTTTATTACTGGCAATTTCAATTCAGTGCCTGCAAAAAAAAAATCAGCAGAGAAAAGAATAACTTAATGGAACTGATTCTCCTCCCAAAGCCCCCGTCCATGATAAAAATTAAGATGTATGCATACAATTCCATGTTGTTTGCCACTTTTATAGAGGGGGGCAACTTTTAATACTTCTAATTATTTTTTTAAACAAGAACACTCTTCCAAAATCTTCCTAGATGAGCAAATTATTGCCTTTAACCTTTAATGCGCCACAAAGCAGACGACAAAATTTACGTCTGCAGAATTTCCAAAAATGTTTCGTCCAAGCATTATTATATTGAGAATAGAACACTTGAGGGCAAACAGTGTAGATTCAGATAAGGTGGCTCATTTTGAGCCACCTCATCTGGATCTACACTGTTTGCCAATTTAACAATTTTAATATTTGGCGCTTTAGGGGTTAAGACTAAAGCCCCATTGAGAGAGGAAGCAAAAATGAAATTAGCAGAGTTGTTACCCCTGAAAGTGTACCCATTACCTTAAGTAATAATTCATAGTAATATCAGTCAAAGCTACCAACCTCAGCACCACTTCTAACTGTGAGAGTGCTCCCCTTCAACGTCGTCAAGGCATCATTAGCTGTTAGAACGTTCACTTTACCGAAGGTTTTTACATCCAAATGATCAATTTCATTGACAGATGGCACAAAATGGTCAATTGTTAAATAACAGTATGCATTGACAGTCCAGTTCTGGATTGGGTAGAAGAGTTCTGGAAAATGAAACAACAAGAAAGTGATAACAAATATAGACATGTACTTAAGAATTGGGACACCTAAAATAATAAATTTTCCATTTGAGCCAAATGGAAAATTCATTATTTTTAGGTGTCCCAATACATATGCACATTAGGGTAGACATGTACCATATTCTACCAACCAACACCCCTCTCTAATAAATGCCCCCTCCTTACCTTTTCTACAAAAAAGTGGCAAAATACATGCACCAATGTTAGCTCCATCAAACCTAAATTTGCTACTTATTGCCCAAATATTGTCCCAAGAGTGCAGTTTATAGAACATGTAAATTACAATGCCTCCAGCCTTCATTGTAAGATATGAGCCGCTACACGACAAAACCAACAATGTGGTTGTGCGCCCAGCGCAGACTCAGATCAGCCTGGGCATCCGCAAAGTCCAATCAGATTCTCCACTAAGCGCTCAAATGGTAGCGAAGGGTGCCCAGGCTGATCTGAGTCTGCACAGGCCGCACAACCACTTTGTTGGTTTTCTAGTGACGCGGCTCATATGGTATGGTTAGCTGAAACAAGGGTTTACAGTCTATAGAATACTTGCATCAAAAACTAGTTTCTCAATATTCTTCTTCAGTGAGCTTTGGTAAATGTGTGATTCTATTTTCGTTTGAAGACTATAAAGATTTTAAGCATCTTCAAATAGTTCAAAATATAACAATGGTATAGGCCGTTTGCGAAAAAGTGGAGGGCAAAAAAACTTTTTAATTTCTTTACTACTGAATGAATTTTCATGAAACTTTGCAGACCTTAATCTATTACCCATACGAACTCATGCAAGGAAACATAGATTGTTTTGATAATTAAATAAAAAATTGTCAGATCAAGTACATGTTAAAATCTGTCCCTAATCTTTGAAGTTTTACGCTTGGTTGGTGCAGTTTTTGGAACAGCCAGTGTTGTACCGACTATATCCCTTATATGGACATTTACTCATATATAGGAGAAACACATAAGAAAACCCTTTTCAAATGATTGGCTCATTATCTTTAAAGCCTCTTGTTTACCCAGTAGTGAGTGAGCACATTTCAGACCACATGGTAATTTGTGAATGAGTAATAGTATTAGTATAGTAACTATAGAACAACAATGGCTGTTGTACCATTATGGTTACCTCCTGTGTAAGGATGGCATAAAACTGAGAAGAAAAATGGTAATGGTTAATAGGGAAACTTTTAATTCAAAGGTAAAAAAATTCTACATTTCCTATCATGAGTTCGTATAGGTAACAGATAATGGTATGCAAAGTTTCATCGAAATCTATTCAATATCAAAGAAATTATATGGATTTTTTGCCCTCCACTTTTTTGCAAACGGCCTATATCTTAACTCCACCCGTTACACTTTTACAAAGCTGAAGTAACAACATGGTTTACATATATATAAATTGAATATCATTGATGTATTTTAACTATCCATTTCCAGAAGTCATTTTTTTATTTTCATAAGGAAACATATATATAGATTTACTATGAATGGCTGTTGTCTGGAACACAGTGTAATAGTCTAAATAAAAACGGATTTGAACCTCAGATACACACTGTAAAAATTCTCAATGTTAGGACAGACAGGTTTGTGTAAACTGAGCATACTCAAGACCTGATCAGCGCCTACAATGTTTGCCAAGCCAGTTATTGTCTTGCTCATTTGTAAAATAACTATCAGAACTAGTTTGAGTGAATAAGTCTGTATTTATGTATATATTTCTGAGGGCCTCATGGAAGATTAGCAATTGCATATTTGTGTGTGCTAAATGCTGTTACCCTTGTTAAATAAAGTCTTTACTTACTTACTTCATCTTTTGAACATATTGCTCCACTGTAAAATGAAACTGTTCTTGCCCAGAGGTTATAAAACTTGAGTACATTCTCAAACTCAAAATAAAGCACACTGATTTGCTGCTTCCGAGCACATGCTCGGAAGCAGCCAATCAGGGTGCTTTATTTTGAGTTTGAGATTATTCTCAAGTTTTATAACCTCAATCCCTGGTTTTAGGACAGTTGCAGTAATTATTATAGGTGTCCGAATTTTTAGAATAAACCTACCTCCTGTCACATTCAACTGTTCTGCATCAATTGAATCATTGTAGTGACCAAGGTGCCCTGAAACAGAAAGTTCAGACATGTTACAGAATATCTGAAAGAAACAAAAATTGTGATATTTAATATTTCACATTCAATAAAGAAGGAAACTTTGTGAAGTTTGACGTGCTATGTCTTACCTGACTAAGCAATGTCACAAAGCAGAGCTAAACCAGACTGCTCAAGAAAAAATTATGTCCACTACAATGGAAGAATAATACCTATGTCTTGTTTCTGCTCATTACTTTGAATGTTAGAAACTATAGGTAAGTGTCAAACAGGATTATGACCTTCAATAACCCATAACCCATTAATGCCTGACCTTTGATCAGTCTAGGCTGTTTGCCTGAAATACTGGATTTTTTTTTTCAGATAAATTTATCAAAATAAAATAAGGCTGACACTTCTTAAATTGGAAATGGACTTGTCCAAACACCCATGTAGAATAATCTACCCACTGTGAATAAGTAGATTCCATGTACATACCTTTAACCATGACATCAACACCTCTACAGTTCACCACTACTGGTAGGGCAACCCCAGACAACCTCTGTGCCAGAATGGAGTATTCCTGGATTACACGTGACTGTGTTGAGTAATACACCTGAGACTGTCTCACTGTCATACGTCCCGTGTTGTCTCCTATGGCTTCATGCGTTACAATCTGAGCGTACTTTCCTACCATGTTGAGTGAAGATCCACCAATTATTGATACCTGAAATATTGATTCAAAGTGGTCAGAATCATATTCATACAATCAGGATCACCCAGATGCTGATGCTATTGATTGGACGACTTATAGTTTTATGGCCCTTTTAACAGTATTTCAACCATATACAGCTGGAAAAAGTATTTCAAATACTCCCAAAATTTCCATAGACATGCAAAAAACAGAAAAAAAAACTTAATGCTTTGAGAACTCTACTGTATTTTTAGCCATCAGTCATTAAAAAACTCAGTTAAACTGAGTCTGCTATTTTCATTTCTTTAGAGTAATCCTTGCTGCCAAAGGATCTAACTTATAAAATCATATTTGACCGATATATTCACATCAGGCAGTTTCATATTTGCATATTCATAAACAGTGCTCCAGATAAGAAGGGGTAACAGGGATAATTTAGGTATAATTATCCATATTTCTCCATTAAAACATATTTTGTGACCCATCATTAGAACCGTCTCGTCGAGACGGTTCTAATGAGGGGTCACAACATATGTTTTAATGGAGAAATATGGATAATTATCTTCGAATTATCTTGATTACCCCCTCTTATCTGGAGCTCTGATAAATTAAAGACATGAACAACTACCCCACCTTGTCAAATGTATATGTTGTTGTGCTATCCTCTAAGGGTATAAGATAAGCTGAACCATCACCATTTAAATATGGCGTCTGCTCCGTTTCTGCAGGATCTTCACGCACCCAGATCTCAATCTCACTCATAGAGATGGTTGATGCCTGGGAACTTAGGTAGACTGTAATCTAAAATAAATCAAACAAAACTAATTATCTCTAATAATCAAAATGGATATTCTGAATACCATAATTACAAATTTGGAATGAATGCTCATTATTCCATGGCACATAATTCTGTTCACATTCCAACAACCCAGTAGCAAAGTCAACAAATTAAATTCCAATGAATAAATAATATCTGTGTGACATTTCAGTATACTGGTCCAAGTGAATAAATACCTTTTCAGGGAAAGCAACTCTATCATTTTCATTTTTGCACTGCTTCTCAATGTCTATAAACTCTTAAAGGAAAAAAACTTTTTCTCTAGACTAAACACGTTAATATATTTGTCAATGATTCTTGTATGAATACTATATTATTCAAAATATATTCTTTGCTTTTAGAGTTTTCTAATGGGGGCTCTTCTTAGAGGAAGGCCAATACTGAATCCTAAAAGTTATTCCCCTTTGAAAAGAGGCAGAAAAGGTTGAAAGTGTACCCATTCCCATGAGTTCTGTACCTGATCTATATTTTCTGTAATCCACACTGTCCCATACTGGCCGTCTTCATCCTGAGTCCGACAACTGGTTGTGCTCACATAGCCGTCAGTTTTGTCAGTGGGAGATCCACCCTCTAGTGAGGTAGACACCTTATAATCAGTCACCCATGAGCCTCTGAAACATTAGAAATACATGAGCTGCGACACGAGAAAACCAAAAAAGAGGTTGTGCACCCAGCGCAGAGTCAGATCAGCCTGGCATCCAGCCAGTCTGATCAGAGTCTTTGCTGTATGCATGGAGGTAGCTTAGACCCTTAGCTACCCTTTAAGCGCTTAGCGAAGAGTCTGATCAGACTGGGCAGATGCCCAGGCTGATCTGAGTCTGTGCTAAGTGAACCTCAGTTTCAAGTCATGTCAAAACATCAGTGGTGTGGAGGCTAGAGCATGTAGCTCATGGTTCACAGACAAGTCAGGAGCCACTACACCACCACCAGGAATGCATCTTATCTGCCACTTCAAAATTCTGTGACTTTCCCTGATCTTTTTTTACAGTTTTCCGTACCCTTTTAACAGATCCAGAAATAAAATTTGCTCTTCACTTAAACAGTGCTAACTGTATCACCTGGAAACTGGGGGATACTCTTATAAGAAATAATTTGTGTCAGTAATGGCTTGAAAAAGTCTGTATCAGGTACCGATAAAATTTCCAATTGTTCCGTACCTGCCAGAAATGATCCGTAATATACAGAGATAGGGATCCTATCTAGACCACTGGTGGTGTACCCATGAACCGTAACACCAACATACCTGTCATGATTTTCCCCACAGCCAGGGACAGCAACTCTGCCATTTTCATTTTTTGTATCCCCTCAAAGTAGGGGTCATCTCTTAAAGAAAAGAATTTGCTCCCCTAGGAGCAAATTCTTTCCATTAAGTGTTGACTCCCTATAGGAAGGGTTTGGTTGTCCAAAGAAGTATACAAGAAGTCACGGAAATTGTCTCCCTTTGAACAAATGGCGGGAAAACATTGTGGTATACAAACACACCTTAACACTTAAAGCGTCAATGATGAAAATGGCAGAATTTGCAATCAATGCAGATCTTGATGAGGTGGCTCATAATGAGCCACCTCATCTAGATCTATACTGTTTGCCCTCTAGTTTTTGAATTTTCAATATGATATGGGTTGGATGAAACATATTTTGAAATTTTTGCAGACGTAAATTTTGTTGTCTGCTTTTTGGCGCTTGAAGGGTTAACACCAACATACCTGTCATGCTTTTCCCCACAATATGGGTAGATTCTCAGGAACTCCACATAAACTGTCGTCGGAAGATCAAACACAAGCTGTCCCGCAGAGTTAGCGCTGGCAAATACAGAGCTCACAGTGGGACCACCCTCGCTGAATAGGTTACTCAGAGGATAGGTATGTGTGTAGCTGTGGGTATCCCAGTAACCATAAGGAGTAACACTGGATGTAACGTGAATGCCGCCATATGTGTGGAACACCGTGGCGTCCCAGTTGTGTGATGTTCCTGTCAGGTTTAGTCGTTCAACTTCTTCTATTCTTCTGCTTTCCTGAAGAAAAAATAAAGTTAAATATACCAAAGAACTGAAAGTCATGAAACCTGCAGGCTAATCTGGATTTTCTGTTTCCATGAACACATATTTAATTTCAGAAGCTCACAAAAGCATAGTGAATGTCAGCTGATAAAGTTTTGAAAACACTTAGACCCAGATCTCATTGTTCCTCAGACTGCTCCTCAGGAACAGTCTGATTGGACTGTACACTGTTCTGCTTTCTGCATCAACCCCCTAAATGATTATAATTGTCTAAATTTAAGGTCTACTGGTCCTGCCATCTTCCAAAATGGGGTCAACTCATGAATAAAAATTTGCTCCCCTTAGGAGCAAATTCTTTTCTTTAAGACCAGACCCCATTCTGGCAGGGATTAAATCCCCTAGAAAAGCAAACAGGAAAACACAACACTTTTTTCCATTATAAAACTGGTGGAAAGAATTATGGAGGTGTACCTAGACACCTTAAATAATCATATGTTAAAATCTTATGTTGTTTTTCCTTTTCTATCACCCCCTTAAGGTACCTTCATACTTTTTCACCCTTTTACAAAAAGGAATAACATTTGTGTCTTCCCGTTTGCTACTCTTCTAAAATGGGGTCTACTCTTAAAGGATAGAGTCAACTCTTTACTTGAAGAGTTGGCCCCAATTGACAATGAAAGCCAATAAAAGAAAATTACCCATTCACCTTAAATGATCATACTTGTCAAAACTTAACCAAACTTAAAGTTAGGATGAATGGATGACTTGTGATTGTGCATCCTTTCTAACAGTATTTCAGTCATATCAGGACAATGGGAGAGTGATAATGAAAGGCTCTGTGCAATGGAACTGTTTACAATTGGAAAGATTCCTGCCTCTAGTGGGGTTCAAACCTGGGACCCCTAGAGCAGTAGGTCAGCACTTAACCTACTGAGCTACCAGGGCTGCTTAAAAGGTGGGAGTAAGAAGACATATGCTATGGAATACTCAAAAAGAGACAACAAATTTTTATATGGTCTTTGAATCCTACCTTATATCCACCATTGTCAGTGGTCAGATGTGTCAGTGGAGGGTCTACAGAATAATCCTTTAGGAAAACTGTTCCTGACCCACCCCACTGTAGGTACCCCTCTCCTCCGTACACAAGGTACTCCCCAGTGAAGTGATTAGTGTCATTATGATATATAGCAATCCTGCCTCCGGCCCCTCCACCACCATAGGTGGCAGCACCTACAATATTAGAGGAACATCATGCCAGTGACATATGGATCTGTTATTCAAAATGAAGTACATACTTATTTGGTTATAAGACGGGGGTGTTTTACCCCTCCCAAATTACCCCAACTTTGCAAATTAGCTATACTAATGCTGCCATAAGATAGTTTTCCCTTCAAAAACAGTTCCAAAAATCTATGTCTGACCTGAAAGATGGAGTCACACAGGACAAATCTAGATTTTTGGGATTGTTTTGGATGGCAAAAATGTCTTAAAACCAAATAAATATATCATTTTACTCATATATGATGTATATTCAGAATATTAAGGAGATGATGATAAAACAACTTTCACTTTCTGTCATATCCTGAACCTGATAATAGTGTAATTTTGGGTTAAGATGCATAGAAATAAACTTCTGTTACACCAAATGAAGATTTATTTTTTTAGTTCATTTACAGTTCAATTATGCCCTACATTAATTTGCAAGACTTTAAAGGAACCGCAACAAAAAGCAAACTGTGCTAATTTGATTTTTATGCAATATGTGTCAGATCTTAATCCAGTGGTCATTTGACATGAAATGTATGAAACTTGTGAAAAGAAAAATAAATATTTATCTCCCAAAATGTTATTTTCAATACATTTGTCCCACATTTATTTGCAATTTTTCACATTTTCTCCTTTCAATTAGAACCATTTTGCATCCAAAGCAAGTGCTTTCAGTAATGCACAACCAGACATCAGCAAATGAAAAGCAATGTTTCATAATGATGTTGACAGGCCCACTCCATTTTTACCAGAAGTCTGACTCACCTCCTTTGGCCTCAATGGTTCCTTCCCCATCAAGATGATTGACAAATATAAGAATGGCTCCTCCTGCTCCACCCCCTGCTTGACTGTCTAGACCTTCCTCACCATTGGAGTGTAAAGCACCTTCAACACGCAGTTCATCTTCTATGTGTAACTCAAGGATGCCTGAAAATATAAAAGTGCACAAAGTTTACATGATCCCTGGTGGCATAGTAGGTTAAATGCTGGCCTGCTAAGCTACTGTTATGGGTTTGAATCTGGCTAGAGGCAGAATTCTTTCATATGGTTTAATTGCTCACAACCTGTAGTTATCACCCTTTTATTGGTCTGACTGCAGGCTAACCATGTTACAGCAAACCATTAAGCCTCTCTAGCTCATTACTGTGCCCACAATATGATCTTCATAGCTCATTCACAGTAGCTTGAAGATTCAGGGGATCAAACAAAGCTCTTGGATTTTGAAATTATCATGTTTCCACAGAAAATCCAATAGATTTTGTGTAATGGATTTATTATACCAGTATTTTCAGAGGTCGCTGCTCATATGGGAAAAGCCCCAGACAAAGTGTGATATTGATGAGGATATTTCAGGATAAAGGGAAGTTAACCCTCTCTGACTCTTTGAGATGCCCAGTGGATAGCGCTTGCAGTATTTCCTAAAGAACTTCCTTCCCTATGATCATTATGGTAGGCCTCTACAGTGCCTCAATGTTGCTTGGCAACTGCTACTGAGTGTTGCTTGGCAACTGTTGCTAAGAAAGGTTCGTACCTCCCCCTCTTCCTCCAGTACCACTACTAGTTGAGTCTCCACCACCACTACCCATCTGCCGTGGGAAATACATGGAGTCATGGGCATATCCCGAAATATAGCTGCCTCTGGCCCTACCACCTCGGCCACCATGCCCACCTCCACCACCACCGCCAAGCCACGAGTCTGCATTTACACCACCTCCAGGGCCTTGACCCATAGAGTAGCCAGTAAAGTCTGCATGGAAGTCACCTATAACAGAAACACAGCTCAAGTATATCAAATGTTTATCAGACATGCAAAATGGCTATGACAATGGAAGCTAACTAGGAATAATCTTTAATTCTGTTACAAAGTTAAACCCTATTTTAAAGTGTATTTCAATGATAAATATGGAAATAATTTGTGACATTAAATCAAAACTGATTCAATTTTGTCTCATCGTTAAGCGCCAACCCAGATCTTTTCTAATGAGAAGCAGCATATTCCAAATGGGAATAAATAAAAAATAATGCATTTCAGAATCCAGTCAGCGCTGTTCATATATTTCAAAATATTTTCCATTAGTTTTCATATGTGTATACACAGCAGATTTAAATTTTCTACACCAGTGCTGATGGTCCTGATATGAACTTAGGTCTGTGATTCTAAATTCAAATTACTTTCATACCTGATAAGTCTATGGTAACATTGACAGCATCTAAGTAGAGATTATTTGTCCTAAAATATCCGTTGCCATTGACAACCACCCTGACAACCACAAGCTTCATCTGCTGGTCTGCCATTAAAGGCTCAAACTTTCCACCAGCTCTAATGGAAATGTTGGTGGTGTGAAATTCTCCTGCAGGGTACCCCTCAGTCCTAGCATAAGACCAAATGTAGAGCTGTCCACCATTCTCAATGGTGATTTCATCCATACCACTGACAGTTGCGTTAATCTCAACCCAGACATCTCTCAAGGTCACTCTGTCAGGGATAAGCATCGTTGAGCCTCTGAAATAGACATGACAAATCAAGTCATGAAACAAGGTATGTTTCAGCACAAGACACAAGAATTCTACAAAACATTTCATCATACTGCAGTTATTGATCAAATCCTTCCTTGCTCTAGAGGAAATTCTTATTCTAAGTTTGTTGAGAAAAGATTATTAAAGCATTTGTTTTCCGACACTTTTATGCAGTTTAAGCAAAAGATTAATTTACAATCCTTTAATTTCATTCCTGAAAACTGTGATTGTACAAATGCTTGAACTATTCATAATTTTCGCTGTGAACACAAATGCTGGAATTTAAGTACAAGTACAAAAAACATGGCATTTTTATAAAGGAATTGAGAAAACATAGCTGGCAAACCTTAATTCCAATGAATGTGTTCAGAATTGTTATACCACAAGCTTTTGCCCCCATGAAGGTAAATACAATTACAGTATATGAAATTGTTTTTTTTTTTTTCTTTAATTGTAAAAATATTATTGTACCGAAAAAAAGGATACTTTAGAATACAATCAAACAATAACCTGCAGTGCAGTGTTAATTTGGAAAAGACAGCTCAACTGAATTGTCTCATCCAATGCTGCACTGTTTGCAAAGGGTGTATGGATACATTTCCATGTTTTTCCACCATCTTTGCCAAGGGGAACAATATTCAGGACTTCCTTGATGGAGCCAATTCTTTCCTTTGGTTTAAACATATTTATTTCGCTTTTCCATTGACATACATATATACATACATGTACAAATAACATATCAGTACAAGCTATGAGATTAGAACGGAAGCTGTCTGCTTATAGAATTCTTCTCCCTGAATTCTTTCCTTTGAGATATGGCTCCATTAACAATGGAAATAAAAATTAAAATGAAGGAGTCAGTGCTCCAGATAAGAAGGGGTAACAAAGATAATTTAGGGATAATTATCCATAGTTCTCCATAAAAACATATTTTGTGACCCATCATTAGAACCGTCTCGTCGAGACGGTTCTAATGAGGGGTCACAACATATGTTTTTGTTGAGAAATAAGAAAAATTATCTTCAAATTATCCTCAATAACCCCTCTTATCTGGAGCCCTGGGAGTTGCTTACCCTGGAAGTGTACCCATTCACCTAAATTTGGAGTGCCAGGTAGATTTTTCTCATGACCATGTTTAAATAGTAAAATTTTCAAATTCCAATACTGAAAACAAACAAAGATGAAATGAGAATTCTCTTACCGGTAAGCAGCAAGGTTCACTGGCAGGTACACATCAACGTCGGTAATTTTTACAGTCTGATTCATCCCAACATGCACCACTCCCGTCTTGTCACCCCACAACCAGTCAATATTGGCTTCTATTTCTTCGGCCCACGAGTCACTTAAAATCGCCATATGAGCATTTCCACGCACATCAAGTTCACTGATATTGTATGTCAGACTCTCCTGGGACAGCCATGTTATGCCGCCAGCATAGCGAATGTCGTCGTATACTCCATTAAGGACATGACGCAGCTGGCCGTCACTTATTACAGCAGCTTTTGGATGGTCGTGGCCATTGTTGTCAATAGTGAGGCTCTGTTTGAGTATCTCTCCAGTAGAAGATATAGATTCAACAAACACGGTACCAGCTCCTCCAGTTTCAAATGGACTTGTACCTATTGGGAACCAAAGTGAATTTACTGTATTTCTTCAGTTATATGACAGGGAGTTTTATCTTCCAAAACATCCCAAAAATCTAGATCCAGCTTTTTGGATTCATTTGGATGGCAAAACAATCACAAAACTTTAGATCCATCTTATAAGATGGATCTAGATTTTTGGGATTGTTTTGGAAGAGAGAAACTCATTCTACAGCTGAGCTATGCATGACTGACTTTCATTTGGCAGTAATTTTGGCAGAGTATACTCCCGTCTTATAACCAAACAAATATGGTACATGTCTTTCATAACATGGCATTTAGTCGAAATTAAATCTACTTAAATGTTCAAATTTAGTCTAAAATTTATCATTCTTACAAGTTTTATAAGAATTCTAGCCACTTTACTCTACAGCATGTGTGCAAATACTTTATTTCATATGCACTTATGTCTGCAGTTATCTGACAACTTAAGACAGAGCTCATGATGAGGTAGTGTTTGTCCGGATAATTCTCAGAAAATTTCTATTCTCATTCAGAAGAAAAAAACAAACTCATAACAGAAATTCTTCTAAGACTGATATAGATATTTGGGGTCATTCTAGAGATGGAAAAATACTGGTTTATAGCCAAATGAGCTGCAACATGACAAAACCAACAAAGTAGCATGTGCGCCCAGCGAAGACTCAGATCAGCCTGGGCATCTGCCCAGTCTGATCAGAGTATTTGCTGTGTGCATGGAGCTAGCTAATACCCGCAGCTCCTCTTTGAGGACACAGCATAGACCCTGATCAGACTGGGCAAATGCCCAGGCTGATCTGAGTCTTCACCTGGCGCACATGCCACTTTGTTGGTTTTATCATGTCATGACTCAAATAAATATGGTTGTCTTCTATATATACACAGACTGTGAATATATAGAAGACAACCTTACCTCCATGTGCATCAAGAGTGATGTTGAGCTTGTTGACATTATCTGACGTAATTGAGATTCTGCCACCACCCCCTCCACCACCGCCAACACTGACCGAACCACCACCATTACCACCATTAGCTGACATCTTGCCATGACCAATAATCTCTTCACAAACAATCCAGATTGTCCCACCAGAGCCACCACCTGAAATATAGTAGAAAACCCTTTGTAATGAGATACTCTTAAGAAATACAACAGGAGACACTAACAATCCATTATTTAAAGCTAATCTAAACAGATGTAAAAACTTTTCTGTGCTTTTGTGCAGCAAACACATGTAAAAGTATGCAGTTAATGTCTGGTTCTTCATAAAATGTAAAACTAAGCCTGCATGGAGCACTTTACTGAATTTTACATTTTAAAACCAACTAAACAAGAACTGCATATCTGATGGGGATCAGCTAATTAAGTTTAATTTTCACAATGAGATTTGGCATGATTAAGCTTTAACAATTCTTTATATGGCACAGAAATGCTAATTAAAGTACACAGTACTGACCCTGATTTTGTTTTTTTCTGATAAGTGCTTGACAACAGCATAATGAAACATTTATCCATAGCAATGCTTCCTACATGAAGCCTTCATTAAAATGGTAAAGGCTGTATCAATACAAACTTACTGCAGTAATGCACATCTCAACATACAGGGCAGATGTTTTAATTGTTTCTATTTCCCTGCATCTGTATTTACAGAGAAATAAGGAGGAATATTTTCTATTCCTTAAAGTGCCAAAAAAGCAGACAATAAAATTTACCTCTGCAAAGTTTCCAAAGTGTTTCATCCAGTTATATCATATTGACAATTCAAAGACTAGCGGGCTAGCTCCAGATAAGGTGGCTCATTATGAGCCACCTTATCTGGAGCTATGCTATTATGAGCCATCTTATCTGGAGCTATGCTGTTTGCAAATTTAATTATTTTCATTTTTGGCACTTTAAGAGTATTAAGTCAAACAGACTTTTTGATTACTTACCAGCTCCTGTGTCAAATCTAGAATCAGGCTCAAGTCCATTGGCTGATATATGTCCATCTATATCAATGTGGCGACTGTGTATATATAGAAGACCACCACCTGCACCACCAAGTCCCATAGGTACTATCTGGTTACCATAGTCGTTGTCACCAAAGTAAAGCTCACCTTAAATGATTAACATAATTTTCAGACAGAAATGCTCAAACTCTAGAAACATGTAAAAATAAATTTAATCTATAATACATGAAAATGATATCCTGTCTATCATAATATTAACATACAGATATCAGAATCATACCAGAAACACGGTTTTGCAAGAAAAGAACAGTCTTTTCAGTAAGCATTTGAGCCACAACATGACAAAACCAACAATGTGGTTGTGCGCCCAGCACAGACACAGATCAGCCTGGGCATCCGCCCAGTCTGATCAGAGTCTTCGCTGTCCGCATGGAGGTAGCTTAGACTCTTAGCTACGCTTTGAGCACTTAGCGAAGAGTCTGATCGAACTGGTTTGATGCCAAGGCTGATCTGAGTCTGCACTGGGCGCACAACCACATTGTTGGTTTTCTCGTGTCGGGGCTCATTTGGAAGTGCTTGTTTACCTTAAAAAGATTGGTTTGAAAACCCACTTCTCACTGATGGTTTAAAACCCGTGTCTCATTAACAATACAAGTTTACTCCCTCAGTAAGCTATCAAAGTCTGAAAAATTTGTAATTTCATGTAATCTGCTCAGTTCACAAATTTATGTGAGCCGCGACACGACAAACCAACAATGTGGTTGTGCGGACAGCGCAGACTCAGATCAGCCTGGGCATCTGCCCAGTCTGATCAGAGTCTTCGCTGTCCGCATGAAGGTAGCTGAGACCCATAGCTACCCTTTAAGTGCTTAGCGATGAGTCTGATCAGACTGGGCGGCTACCCAGGCTGATCTGAGTCTTCGCTGGGCGCATAACCACATTGTTGGTTTTGTCGTGTTGTGGCTCATTTAACCTCTCAGAACCCTAAGAATAGAGAAAACAAGTGCAAACTGGAGAAACTGGGAAAAATTAAACAGAAAAAAAGTGCTTTTAGTGGTACTCCATGGTTCATTTCAAGTATCTGGCTCATTTTTACCTTCAGAAAAGACAGCCTAACATATTGATGATTTCATATCAAGACTTTGTTTTCTTCAAATTTTGCCAGAATTTTAAATTCAAAGAGTAACTACACTTCAGGACCTGACTGAATCAGATCCCAAACCCTAAAGTTTACAGTTGGGATTCTTTTCTCCACAAACTGAGAAAACTATATACATTTTGTTGCGAGAAAAACATATACATTTTGTTGCTCCTAGGAATATGGCCTTAATTTGGCCCCCAAATAAGCTGAAAGTGAACATTTCAAGAGTAACAATACCATGTTCTTGGCCATATCCTCCATGACTGCCGTACATGATGGGTTCATACATCGAGTCGTAACCTTGACCCACTTTCGTCAGCGCTGAACCTCTCCCACCACTGCCACCATGCCCACCACCACTGCCACCAGAGCCTGAGCCTGAAATTTCAGTACCATAAAAATTGTAAGTACATGTACTGGAACACATAGGTCTAAACAAGAATTCCGCGGAACGCTATGTCCCACCTGCTTAACACCTTCACTTTATGAACCTGATAAAAGTGTCATTTTGAAACATATTTAGTCAAAAGCCATTCAGAAGTTTGAGTTATTATCATTTTCATGTAGTGCGCTATTTTTAGTAATGGTAGATGGTTGCCATCTTGGATGGTCAATCTGAAAAAATCATGAAACAGCTTCATGCAAGGATCATTTTGATACACATTTAGTCCGATTCCATTCAGGGGCTCTTGAGATATTGTCATTTTCTTATTTTATTATTTTTAGTATCGGTGGCTGGCAGCCATCTTGGATGGTCTCCATTCGCTTACATTTCAAAGAACTCCATTTAAGGACCATTCTGACTACATTTGACCTAAATCTGTTCACGTGTTTTTGAGATATTGGCGTTTTTGCAAACTCGGACTCGTAAAAGAAAGTAGGTCACTGTGACCTAATTCCGCTACAGATTTTTATTATTTTGATAATTTATAAAACCAAGGTCCCATTAATGCTCCATTTAAAATTTCAGCCAAATATACCAAGTGGTGACAGGAGAAAAAAGTAATTTTAATGTTTTTGCTATTTTTAGTAACAGCAGCCATCTTGGATTCTGGACCAAGCTGAATTTTGTCATTCAGAAGCTCTGCAGTTTGGTCATGCAGCATGTGAAATTTGAGAACCATTGGTGCAGTGGTTTCTGAGAATAGTCATTTGAATGGACTTAAAATTTAGGATTGACGTAAATGTGAACGGACTGACAAACGAGTTGACGGACGGACGGAAAACCGGATGCCTATCTCGCACCTTGCTAAAGCAGGTGCGACAAAAATCAATGTAGGCTCTGATCAGACTGCTCCTTTAGGAGCAGTCTGAACAGGGCCTACAGTGTTTGCCATTCAGGTCAATTTTGGTATTTTCGGTATTCCAATTTTTAGAATTTTTACTGCAATTACTGTACTGCAATAAAATATTCAGACAGGAAAGCATGAGCAAAATGTGTTGACACAGATCAGTCTGATCTGGGTCTTTGCTGTATGGCAAGGCATACATGATATTTCTTCTTTATTGACATGTAACATTTCTCTTTCAGGAAAAAGCATCTTAGTTTTTCAACTGTTTGAAAGAAAAATTCAAGTTTGCCAGTTGAGTTTACTAAAAAGTCTGCTTTCATAAAGATGAAATATATGGTCAATATCTTCATGGTGATATTAGAAATTTCTACTGTAAAAAGCCCTATATAGAGGATCTACAGTAAAAGCCTTATAGACTGAGTTTCCTACCAGATCCTTGTACCTATGACATATACCTGTATTGGTTTTTCTTCTTACCAAGTTAACTACTGAGTATCAAAATTAACAAATCCTTCACTAAGCCAACATCATTAAGGTAACAATGTTTTAACAACTGGACCCAGAAATAGATGTACTATTACAGTACATTTAGGGCACATATTGGACCAATAAAAAGGACAATAATTTTACCAATTCCTACTCCTGAACCATTCTGGTTGGTATTAGGTTGGTACCCAGCTCCATCCAGGTTAAGCTCACCACCAGAGTATACGGCAAACAAATGATGTACTGTGAGGGAGAGACCAGAGTTTACTGAGAAACTGCCACCGCCATAAATCTGCAATTCCGAAAACAATGTACAGTCAGCTCTCGATATCTCAAAGTCGAATTTCATTCCCAACTACCAATGTCTCAAAGTAAATTTTCTGGTCCCAGAAAAGTTACTTTGAGGTATCAGTAGTTTGAGATAACTGGAGCTGAAATGTAAATTAAAATAGGAAAAAAATAAGTCCGAACTATATTCTTCAATATTAGAGGGTACTTTGAGATATCAGTGTTCCAGATATCAAGAGTGGACTGTACTTCTTTTAAGGCGAATGGGCACATTTTCAAGGAAAGCAATTCTGCTGTTTTCATTTTTGCCTCCCCTTTTCTATGTGAGTAAACGCTAAAAGAGAAGATTTAGAAGCAAACTATTTCCTTAAAGAGTAGACCTTTTATAATGGCTTTCTCCTCTAGGGAAGCAAACAGGAAGTCATGACATTGCTTCCCTTTGTAAAAATGACAGAAAAATGGAGGTGTATACATAATTCTCAAAACTTGTTATTCTGACTGAGTATGACTAAACAAAGTGCATTTGCCACAATATTTATAATACAGAAGAGATTTTTTACAAGGTCTGGATAAAACTATCAGGTCTGGTTGTTCAAAATTAACATTTTCATAAATTAATGAGGTGTTATATTTCCAGCTTTTGGTACTGCAAAACACTGGCAATTTTTGCCAAATGTGTGCAAAAGCTCCTCATAGTTTTTTCACCTTAAAATATTATCATACTTGAATTTACGTGTACTAGAAGACTTAAGGAATTCCTTGACAATGCTTTGAACAACTTGGCCATGCAAATCAACTTTCTTCGCAGTAAGAAGATAATATACCTATCTCTTTGAGGGTAAAAAAAATCCACTTACAGTTACATTGGTGACATCAATATCCCATGTATATGCATCATGGTATGCCTTGAGTTCAAATGTTCCTTTATCCTGGACATGTAACGACTTAAGAGAAACAATAGCAGGAGAATGGTCGGTTGCTATGCTACCATTTGTATCCATGGAAACCAAACCACCATCAAATACATAGATATCTTCTAGACCTGATACCTGAAAATTAGTATATAAACTTTATAGAAAAAAAAGCTGCTATGCTATCATTTATATAAATCAATATATATAGAGATTATTATATGGCAATTTTCATATCATACCCAATATATCAAACTGAGACTCCCACATCAGCCCGAGACTCCCATATCAGCCTGATGGCTGATATGTGTGTGAGTTTAGGGCTGATATGGGAGGCGAGGACTGATACGGAGTATGATACAAAAATTGCCATATCATAATCTATTTATCATATAATTTTCACCCAAGGGATGATATGGGTCACCTGGGGTGTGATACTGATAATATGGGGTTTTCTCCCTAGGGAGTGATATGGGTTTTGGCTATTTTTGAAGTGATACAGCCTTCAAGATATGTAGTCCTGATGTGTGTAAGAAATTCTTGCCTGTATCACATATGTAAAAAGAATGTTCTTTCTAGTAAATATATGATAAATGACCATACAACATAAAGACAACATGATACTGTAAATTGCTTTATACTCTCATGTCCTTTACTTTGCAACTCCTTGGTTTTGGAACTATTGCTGAGCTTTTGAAATGTTCTCAGTCCTCAGTCAATTAAAATATTGGTGTCTAGTCTAGTCTAGTCTTGAATTCAGAAGTTTGAAAATCTGCAATTATGAAACATTGCACTTGCCGATATTAAGTGATTGACAGTATACTAAATTACAATCAAATTCACTTGAAAGAAACAATTCCAGAATGTGGTCAAAATAATCACCCATATCAATTACTGCTAAAACTGCAGGTGCAGAGAAGACCCTTTCTTATACATGTCCCTGTACAAATGAAGGGTGTAAGTCTCTGCACAATGGAATAGTCTACCATAAAAATTCTAAGTATTGAGACATACAGAGCTGAGCAAACAGTGCAGACCCACATCAGACTGCTCTTAATGAGCTGTCTGATCAGTGTCTAGTCTTTTGCCATTCCATCTGCATCTTTTGAACACATTACTGCAGTGTCAAACCAAACTGTTCAATTTTTAGGACAATTACGGTAATTATATAATGAGTCCCAATTTTTAGAACTTTTGTCATTTATACGTATGTGCTGCTACCAAACGCTTGTCAAATTATAATTGCTTATATAGCTTTTGTTGTTGATATCTATAGTTCAGAACATATAAGGAACTGTCGCAATGTTGAAATCGTATCTGATATAATGTTTAATGGGCCATAAAAGTTAAATTTCAGAATACCTAACAGTGACAAAGTGGGTGTGGTAAAAATCACAATCTACTTCAGCAGACTGTGATTTCTATCACACCCACTTTGTCACATATTCTAAAGTGGGTGGGGTAAAATTCCCATTCTACTTCAAATCAACTATATTCTTTACTGCTAAAATGGCAAGTGTGGGGAAGACCCTTTCTTAGACATATCCTTGTTCAACTGAATGGTTTAAGATTCCACTACAATTCCTACCTTTCCTGAGGAGTATAGTTTTGTCTTGTAGAAGAAAGCCCTTGGTGGGAAGGTGATGTGTCCTTCCTCGTATACATGGGTATTAAATGGTACATCAGCATCGGTATCATTGATTGACAGTTCCTGGTTGTAACCAACATGTAGCCAGCCTAAAAACATTAATGAGCAGAATCATGAAAATAACTGAGGGATAATTTTCTATATTTCTCATTGAAACCATGTTGTGACCCCTCATCTGAACCGTCTCATCGAGACGGTTCAGATGAGGGGTCACAACATATGTTTTTATCCAGAATTAACAAAAATTATCCCTAATTATCACCAAATACTCCCTCTTATCTAGGGCTCTGTGACAGCAAAGACTCAAACCAGTCACTGAATACAAGCAATGAAGCTTAAAATTTGTACTGGAAATAGGACCGTGTAGCGCAATCGGTAGGGCACCTGACTCACAAGTCAGAGGCCCTGGGTTCGAAACCCGGTCTGGCCACATACTTTTGTTTCTCCTTCCGCTGATTCAAGAAGGGCAGTTGTCAGTTACTGGCGAAAGTATGTGCACTTAGTACTGGTTAACCACTTAGGAGGTCTAAGCCTGCCCAGGAATAGTGTGGTTAGGTTAACTGACCGTCCCGACATAACCATAGCTATTTACCGTGGACGTTAAGCATCAAATCAATCAATCAATCAAGTACTGGAAATATTCATCTTTGAAAAAGGTAAATAAGAATGACACATGAAGCTTGAAAGTTGATATGAAAGCATTAATTTTTAAAAAAGGTATACAGGCATAACATGAAATGGAAGCATTCATGTTTGAAAAAGGTATACAGGCATGACATAAAATGGAAGCATTCATATTTGAAAAGGTATATAGGCATGACATGAAATGGAAGCATTCATATTTGAAAAAGGTATATAGGCATGACATGAAATGGAAGCATTCATTTTTTAAAAAGGTATACGGGCATGACATGAAATGGAAGCATTCATCTTTGAAAAAGGTATATAGGTATGACATGAAATGGAAGTATTCATATTTGAAAAAGGTATATAGGCATGACATGAAATGGAAGCATTCATATTTTAAAAGGTATATAGGCATGACATGAAATGGAAGCATTCATATTTGAAAAGGTATACGGGCATGACATGAAATGGAAGCATTCATATTTGAAAAGGTATATAGGCATGACATGAAATGGAAGCATTCATATTTGAAAAAGGTATACAGGCATGACATGAAATGAAAGCATTCATGTTTGAAAAAGGTATACAGGCATGACGTGACATGAAACGGAAGCATTCATGTTTGAAAAAGGTATACAGGCATGACATAAAGCTTGAAATCCATCATGGAAGTTTTGTTGGTTTTTTTTCTGAATATTTGTCTTGGAATAGTGCTCATTTTTGAAAAAAAGCATACAGACATGGCATAGTGAAAATTGGCTTATCTTATAGATTTACATATGTGAGGTGCACTACCCTTTGCATATCATACTTTATATGTAAGGGTATTCATAAATATTTTTTTCTGACTTTATGGGTGGACTGGTTGACTTAAACACTGAAACTTAAAGCTTCATAATCTCATTACAAACAGTAAACAATTATCTACCTGTCTTGTCTCCATTCACATAATCCACAGTTACTGTAGCAGTATCGGTATTGTCCCCACTTAATGCTTTCCATGCAAGATGGGCATTTCCCTGTATCTGAATCTCCGAGAAGTCAAACGCCTGGCCATTAGTAGCAAAGATCCAGGTAAAAGCTCCATTCAGCTCTGGATACTCATATCTGAAATTACCATAAAAGTTCTATAAATAAAGACACCAACAATAAATACCATAATTATCCTAAAATAGAACAGTTTAGTTTTACAATACAATAATGTGTCCAAACGATGCAGATGTAATGGCAAACCGTGTAAACCCTGATCATATGTAAATGAGCAGTCTATTGTGGGTCTGCACTGTTTGCTCTGACCTAGCTGTACAATATTCATGATTTTTATATTAAATATAGGATCTTACATGAGTGCTCATGTGTTATTGAATTTATTAAACGAGTTGGGGAAAATGATAAGATGCGAGGCTCTGCCGAGCATCTTATCATTTTCACCAACGAGTTTAATAAATTCAATAATACAGGAGCACGAATGCAAGATTCTGTTTATCATATGACACTTAAAATCGCATTTTATAAGCAAATATTGCACTAAAACGTCACGATTTCGCCATTAGAAAATGCGACGTTTTATGGACGTCAACGCATAATGTTACGACGTAATTTGCATATTTGATCCACTAGTGGATTATCGATTTTAATGCATGGCTTTATTACACTCTCAGATGCGACGTCATATGATAATATAGCTTATTTGTTTTGCCTGATTACTAATTTACCAGTGTTCTATGGCTTATGTATAATAAAGGGTAAGCAGTAGTGAAGGATTTTAATTGCAAGCCTTAGTGCACATATCGATTACTTTTCAGAATTCAACTAGAACAGCTGAATAAATTGTCTGTAACAGTTTTTTTCATTAAAAGACAGTAAAACAACAAGAATTCTGCAGAATGCGGAGTCTTGCCTGTCAGCACATTGGTACTAAACAGAGGTACCTCACACTGGGGGTGTTGCATTTTACAAAAGGGGGGTGTTATTTAGAAACTTATTTGTATTCAACCAGGCACTGCCAAATACCTCTAATAAACAGTATTAAGGTGAATGGGTATACTGTCAGAGGAAGTAACTATATCATTTTTGCCTCCCCTCTCTACAGGGGTAGGAGTCAATACTTAAAGAACAGAATTTGCTCCTCCAGGAGCAAATTCTATCCTTTAAGAGTAGACTCCATTCCATAAAGCCATATCTCATCCAGAGCAAATAGGAATTCATACGAGTCAATATAACATTATTTTCAGAAAAGAAGCAGGGGGCATTTATTAGAGCTGGGGCATTTATTAGGATTAATACGGTATATCAGAAAACTTGACAAAAGTTTACCCTGCCAACGCCAACATCAACAACACCGGAAAAGTAATACATATGTATTGCTTTTATAAGTCACAGGAAAGACAAACAACACCATTATTTCATCATACTGCACACAAATGTTCACGCAAAGCCTTGACTGTAACTTGCCTTTTACCCTATTTTTCAAACTCTTTTCCTCCAAAAAACTGACATGACACCATCTGAAGCCAAAGATAAGCTGAAAAATACCATATCTGAACTAATTGGCACACCTGCCCCAATAGGCACACATAATGGGCATATATGAGGCTTATGATAATAAGCACACACTCTTTTACTGGTCTGTCCCATTGTTTTTTGTTTGTTTGTTTATATGAGGGTTGTACATTGCTGAAAAGGCTTGCTTTGGGTGCGAAGAAGTGCTCTTAGAAAGACTTCTTTTAAAATATCAGACTGCTCCTAATACAATGAATTGAGCCACGACTTGACAAAACCAACAAAGTGGCATGTGTGCCCAATGAAAACTCAGATCAGCCTGGGTAGCCACCCAGTCTGATCAGAGTTTTCACTGCATGCTTAAAATGTAGCTAAGGTAACCCTAGCTCCATGCAGACAGGGAAGACTCTAATCAGACTGAGCAGATGCCCAGGCTGACATGAGCCTTTGCATGGCACACTTTGTTGGTTTTGTTGTGTTGTGGCTCAACTGTGTTTTCACTGTTTAGTCTGCTATTTCTGTTGGAAAATTTATACCTGTCAAACACACTCTCCCCCTCAGCATAAATCTCTACTTCACTGAGGCCCACATAACCATAGGTACTTCCTGAACCTGACAACAGTAGCTCGAACTTCTTAGCATTTCTCATCAGAGGGATATCAAGGTATGATCCCTGCACAGTGCTGCTGGCTGGCGTAACATACTCTGAGGTCACTGGGAAGGAATCATCTGACGCAGTGTAGCCAATCACCTGTAAAAATCAGTCAGTTTTCAAACTCATCATTAACTTTTTATAATATCAGCAGTTCTCTGAGAAATGACTCACAGGAAAACCTCATTAAAATCTTTAAAAAATGGTGCTGTTTTTCCGAATTTTTATATTTCTTTGCAAAAAAAACAAAAAAAACAAGGACCTCTATGATCAGGCTATTAATGTTGAAAAGATACTAAAAATTCTTTTTATAGAGGAAATACAAATAAAGGCTTGAATTTAAATTCATTTTGAGCTGCACATGTTTAAAATTACATTTTCAGGGGATGCAACTCTGCCATTTTTAATTTTGCCTCTCCTCTAAATGTTGGTCAACTCTTAAGTAAAAAATTTGCTCCATAAGGAGCAAATTTTTTCTTTAAGAGTAGCACCCTTTTTTTTTTTGAAGAACTTCGTTATCTGGGGAGGCAAAAGTCAAAATGGCAGAATTGCTTCCCCTAACAATGTATCCATTTATCTTAAATCTGAACAAGCAAACTGTTTACTTGAAACAGAATTACACGTAGAGAAACATTTTTCAAAGCATGTATGTAAGAGCTGCAAAAGTCTGAAAATGCTGAGTTTGAAAATGTATTATAAAACTGAAAAAGCAATGAAAAATATTCTAGTAATTACCTTCACTTTTGTATAGAAGCGGCTTGTTGGATAAATCTTTAGTTTATTTATGAAGAGTTCCGAAGTCAGAGTTATGGTAACTGTTGTTGAGCCAGCCCCAGCAAGGAAGTACTGGGTGTGGTCAGTCCCAAGTGTCTGGTCGAACATGTGGTGTAAACGATAGTATGTGCCATCGTTGGTGTAGGGACAACCTATTCCAGAACAATCGTACACTCCAGAACTGGTTGATACCTAAAACAGGAAAATAAGCAATAATGAACATGGGCAGTATTTCATCATACATCTAACCTATCAAGGGCCAAGAAAGAAAATAGATGACTTTGCAAATGGTGTAGATTTAGATGAGGCTGCTCAATGAGAGCCGCCTCATTTAAATCTACAGTCAAACTTCGATGGCTCGAACTCGCCGGGACCATCGAAAAAAGTTCGACTGATCAGTAGTTCGAGCCATTGAAGACCAGCTCAACATGATCCAACTTTCTGTACTATGTTTTTCTATTATAACTACCACAACTTCCTGTATTTTGATCGGTCACTCTTTGAACCTTTGCACTTTCAGGTAGATACAACAAAACAATGCAGAATTTTAATTACAATATAAAAAGATTAAGATAAGCATGGACGTAGCAAACCTGATGACCAATACTTGTAATCGGTAGGATCTACATTTAGTCCGAGCATTCAACTTGGAAATGTTTAACAAGGAAATAGGTGCGAGCCATCGGTGCTTTTTACATAGAAAGTGGTTTCTAGGGACCAGACTTGGGGTTCAAGCGTTCGAGCAATCGTTGTTCCAGCCAAGGGTGGCATGTTTAGTTAAAATGAATAGGGATTTTGCCAGGACTGGAAAGTCAGTTTGACCGAAAAATGGTATTCGAGCCTTCTGAGTTTGAGCCAGTGAAGTTCGACTGTACACTGTTAGCTCTCTAGTCTTTGAGTTCTCAATATTTTATAGCTTGGATGAAACATTTTTAGAAATTTTGCACACATAAATTTTGTTATCTGCTTTTTAGGTACTTTAACGTTTAATGGAAGGGCTTTTAAAACAGTCATTGCAGCAAATGTGAAAATTTTAAGCTGTAGAGTACACCTCCGTATTTTTCTGCCAATTTTACAAAGGGTAACAACTACTGTGACTTCCTGTTTGCTTCCCTGGACTGCAAAGCCCTTCTTAAATGGTGTCTACTCATAATTCCAACTCAATTTTCTACTGCTAATTTTGCACAATTTGATTGGTCAACAGCGTACAGATAACAGCATTTATACGTCGATAAATCCCTTGAACCGGAAATCAGGATTTACTTGGACTATTTTCTTTGCAGGGGTTTCTAAAAGACTCGGCATAGCTGACATGTTTAAGATAAAAAGACCGAGTTGGAATTATGAGAAATGAATTTTAATTTTGTGGGGTCTATGGATGTGTAAATGCCGGCAAATCACTCACAAACTTAACATAAAGCCCTTTGGGCTTTATTCAGTTTGTGAGTGATTCACCAGCATTTACACATCGATAAAACCCACAAAAATAAAATTCATTCCTATATTAAAGGAAAGAATTTGTTCAAATAGGAGCATAATTTTTCCAGTGGAAGTTAAATCCGAGCAAAAATGAGGCAAAAATGATAGAGTGGCTTACCTTGAAAGTACTTAAGGCACACTGAGGCACTAAGTATGGCAAATATGGTATTTTCTAAGGTCTCATCTTACCAAAGATCATCCTTCTTATTTGAAGGCAATTTAAGAAGAAAGGGTACACCTCCTTCTTTTCCACCAAAAGAGAAACATTCTTCTAGAATGATGTCAATCTTAATGGTAAGAAATCACTTACAGAAGAGTTGACCCCCTTTCAGAAAGGAGGCAAAAATTAAAATGGAACAGTTGTTTCCCCTGAAAGTGTACCCATTCACCTTACTGCTGCATTATTTATTCTTCACAAGTAGACAAACATTTTGTTTTGGCTTATCTGAGAGAAGAGCCCACAAAAGGGATTTCCATTTTACAGCAGGGAAAGAGTTACAACCAACTGAGATGGATCAACAATGACTTGCAATTTTACATCGTTTTCAACAGTATTTCAGTTACATTACGACAATGAAAGGCTGTGCGCAATGGAACTCTGAAGGAGTAATCTGATCAAAGTCTGCACTGTTTGCCATTCCATATACATCTTTTAAATGTTTTCCAGCACTGAAAAACCAACCAAATCCATTTTAAGGACAATTACATTTCTAATAGTATGTGTCCCAATTTTTAAATTTTTACAGTCATTTCTTACCGTGTGTCCGGCTGTTGTGGTGTAGGAGGTTGTTTTGCTGTATGTTCCTGGAGATGAAGATAAATCAACTCGATATCCTTCATTAACCATCTCTGAACTCTCAGCTATCTGTTCCTGGCCATTATTGTCAACCTTTAACAGCCTGTGAAGAAAATTTTATGGAATAAGAAGCCAAGTTTCAGGGTTATGGTCTTCCTTTCCTTTTGTAATCTATTAATGTTTGGCTTGCTAATTCACACAGGTACATACCAAAGATCTAAAAGAAATGTTTCAATTTTCTATCCCACACAGAGAGGTAGAAATTTTAATTTGAGTTTTGCTGACTGTTTTAATCATCAAGTCTAGGGCACAGTCCAATGTAGGGAGAACATATGCAGGTTATAATCAAATATTTATTCTTTCTCCAGTAAAAAGGCCTGTGCTTGTGCCTTGATAAACCCATATTTTTTATGTATATGTTGTTACTATTTGTAACAAATTCTGCATGTATGTTGTGACATCTCAGTAGAAGCAGGTGGTTCTAAAGTGGAGGAACAACATATGACACACTATATACAAGGTGTATCTATAAAAACTCTACCAATAAGAATGCTATTACTGTCTAAAGCACACTAAAAAGCATGGAGTAATGCTTTAATAAGGAAAGAGATCACAAAGAAACAAACCTTAGCAAGCAATGCAGACCAGATCAGACTGCTCCCAAAGGAGCAGAAGATAATAAAGGGGCAGTCGTCTGATCAGAATCTACACTATTTGCCATTCCATCTGCATCATTTGGATGCACTACTACCTTGGTAAACCAAACCGTTCCATTTTAGGACAATTATGGTAATCAGCCAAGGTGTCCTAATTTTCTAAATTTTCAATGTAATCTAATGAAACACTAACTTATAACTTCTCTCTGTATCCTCAACATAGGCAGTACCAGATGCACCAGCCTCTGCCCCTGTCCCTGGAGCCCCTCCCCAAACATCGAATGAGCCTCTGAAATGTGGTATGGAGTCGTGACGAGCATGTGTCAGAGAAATTCTACCTCCACTCCCACCACCACCCTTTGAAGTATCACCAGCTCCACCAAGAGCTTGTATATGACCTGTGTGGCTACCTGGAAATAGTTGAAAGGCAAAATACTGAGGTACATGAAGACATAATTGAGCCGCGACACGAGAAAACCAATAAATTGGTTGTGCGCCCAGTGCAGACTCAGATCAGACTGGGCATCTGCCCAGTCTGATCAGAGTCTTTGCTGTCCACATGAGGGGTAGCTTATAGCCTTAGCTACCCTTTAAGTGCTTAGCCAAGAGTCTGATTAGACTGAGTGGATGCCCAGGCTGATCTGAGTCTGTGCTGGGTGCACAACCACTTTGTTGGTTTTCTTGTGTCACCGCGCAATTATGTTTTATTGCCATTTTACAAATGTGACAACTTTTGTGATTTCCTGGTTGCTTCCCCTAGTAATAAGGCTCTTCCAAAATGGAAGTCATTTTTACAGGAACAAAGCTGCTCCTCCAGGGAGCAAATTGTTAACTTGAGGAGTATTTCCTTGTGAAATCAAGGAGAAATCTTTGTACATTTTACAAAAGGGGCATTATTCAAAGCCTGAAATCATTCACTTGCAAAAATGCTTCAAACAAACAGTATTTAGTGATAATCATCATATGAGGGAAACAGCCGCACTCTGTCCTCACTAAAATAGCTGACAATTGCATAAAATATCTCACGAATCATGACAAGTTGAACATATGATAATGTGTAAAAAGGCATATTAACCCACCAGTAAAATTGACAGTTTTAATTATAATACTGCCGCCACTTCCACCACTGGCACCATTATAGGTAGTCGATCCTGTGTCATAACTATTGGCTTTGATGTAGCCATCCACACCCAGAGTTCTAGATATGGCCATCTGTAGTTTGCCACCACCTTTAAATAACAAAAGTAAAGAGTATCAAACTCATATCATCACACAGACTGATTTAAGTATCAAGGTATATTGGTACACCTCCAGGTTTTTCCCCTATTTTTAAAAAGGGGAACAACTTTAATTTGTAATTTAGTGTTTGTTTTTCTGACCAACGTAGCCCTTTCAGAAAGGAGTCTTCTCTTAAAGAAAGAATTTGCTCCTACAGGAGGTATTTGGGAAAAAAATGTTCAAAAAGCATTTCACATGTGTAATTTTATATTAAGTATGACATACAGTTTTTATTATGCTCTCATTTTATGTTGCTGGTGTAATGTGGAACTCCTGATTTATTTTTTTTTTTTTTTCATATCAACATTAAACTTCGAGCTTAAAAACAATGGGTATATCTACATATTGTCATGTAACAAAGTCTGGCACTATTGCACTTAAGGTTGGAATCATCCATATTAACCCATTGCATTCTGGGTATTTTTTGTCGTCTGCTGAAATTGTCGTCTGCATCAAAAATAAAAAATATTTTGACAATATTGGTCTAACTTACTCTTGTAGAAATGATGTCTAGGCAGCAAACAGTTTGGATCTGAGATCAGGCCCCAGAAAATCTGAGATCAGGCCCCACATTTCTGGGGCCTGATCTGGATCCAAACTGTTTGCCCAGATACAGGGGTATCCCAAATGGAATGGGTTAAAACATCTATAAATACTATTCCACCATGCCTGTCCAAATAAGCACATTTCCTTAGCATATAAAGCATTTCTTTCTGTTAATATAGTTCTGTTTGGTGTAATCTGTCATCCATTGCAAATCTTGCATTTCAATAGATTACCATTCTTCTATAAGTCAAACTGAGGATCTTACAGAAATCTAGCCACTTATCATGAAAATTAGACATACATGTATATTGCAATCACCATGCATCTTTTTAAGACAGGCCTTAAAGTAACAGTCACTGGTTTAATCCAATACAGTCAACTCTACATATCTCAAAGTCAAAATTCATCCCAAACTATTGATATCTCAAAATAAATTTTCTGGTCCTAGAAAATTAGCTTTGAGATATCAGAGGTTTGAGATAAAAGGAGTTGAACTGTAATAAAAATAAGAAATGCGTCCAAACTACATTCTTTCATATAAGTTACTTAGAGATATGAGTGTTTGAGATATCGACAGCTGACTGTAATTACCTGTGCCTCCATTATATAAAGCCCCACCAGATCCAAACTCATCAGGAGCATACAGGTCACCATAGGGTAACTCTTTCTCTAGTCTGCAGGTCAAGTAACTACCACATCCTCCTCTACCTCCAGTGCCCCCGTGGGAGGCCCCACTAGAGCCGAGTGTACTCCAAATGCCAGCACCTAAAAAGCAGGAATAGATTATAAAGCGTAAGTCACTATTCTGAGTGCATCTGTTCTATGTCTTAACTTATAGGTCCAATACATCTTGAAAAGTCTGCCTGCCATCACATCTTTGCAAACTGGCACACATGTACTTATATCTCTATATTTACTTGCCATTTTTTTAAATGAACCTATTTGGAGCAAATGTCTTCATATACAGGGCATGACAAATTCACTGTCTGGCTGCCCAGTACAAGTGAAAATTTTTGCTGGGCAAGTAAAATTTTTTCTTACTTGCCCAGAAAAATGTAGAAGTTATATAGATATAGATATAACCAATGTAAATCAGCTTTTCCTGGTAGAAGCTATTTACCGCACAAGTAGATCAAATTTTGGTTTGTCAAGCCCTGTCTCACTGTGTCCATTTGTGTATGCCTATAAATGCGAGTTGGAGCAGTGTACGCCGAGTTAGAAGACATTCAGAGAATGCTCACGGACGAGAGGTAAGTGTTTGCCATGTGTTTTAACAGCTAAATAAGGTTTATGCCCCTCTCGTCTTTACAGTTTTCGTCTTAGACATCATCTTCAACCGCAGGTAATTTTTTTCAAAGCACCGCCTCTTGTAATAACCTAAGAAACATAGCAAATCCTTGCAAAACATGTCAAAGTATTTACTACTGGTCGTAATTTGTACTAAATATACGCAAACACTGTCTTCATTTGCCAAAATTATAAAATGTAATAAGAAATGACCCAATTGTGACCATCAGAGCGAAGTCACAAACTGCTGATCCTAAAACAGAGAGAGCTGTTTGTATTTGTTTGCACCAGGGGTGTTGCCAAAGTGTACGCCGAGTTGCAGGACCTGTGCACGCCGAGTTTAATCATTATTGACATAAGGGTGTACAGCGAGTTGGAGTACATAAACGTCAAGGCTCAAAGACTAATGAACAAACCTGTACCCTGTTCTGTATTTATGAGCCGTATTTGATGAGGACCTGACATAAATAACAGATTTTGTATTTGTTGAAAGGAAATCGTGTAGCTGATAGCTCTTCCACTGATAGTCAGAATCAATTATGAAGCCACATTTCGCGTTTAAGCACAGTGATACATGTAATACGAAAAAAAAAACAAGAAAAATAAACTGTTCCTGAAGAAAATTTCGAAGCATCCTAGCTGAAACCAGCAAGCACCAACTATTAACGCTGAACTGCGAGTAAAAGGTTGCGTATCACAGAGTGCAAAAGCAGTCTGTCCATGGTTATAAGTTTTATACCCTTAACCACACGCACAGGCTGATAAGTATTTTATAAGCTGCAGTTCCTTTTGACACAACAATACAAATATCGGGATCTAACACCTTAGCACCCCAACCCCCACCAACCAATCCTGTGGAGCACCTTGTCTAGTGGAAAATCTTCGCCTTTCGCGCAAAGTGTCGCAGGTTCGACTCCCACGGACGGCACATGTCCGAGCATTTTTTTTCTAATAGACCAGAAAATACACAGCCAGAGCCAGTGTGTTCTGAACTGAAATAACTGGCATCAAAGTCGCAGTTGGTGATTACAGCGTCAATAAACATTGGTGGTACCATCCGCCTTATAAAACCGGCAAAACTGCACATGTGAGTGAGTGAGTGAACTCGGGTTTAACGTCCCACCAACAACGAGGTCATATGGAGACGGGACCTCGGTTTAAAGTCTCATCCGAAAGACCGGGGAAGTGGGGGATCGAACTTGCGACCCCTGGGGTGGTAGTCTGGAGTGTTATCCACTACGCTACAGCCGCTCCTACACATGATACATACTGAGTCAATGTGCCTGATATGGTTTTGTATCCGGGCTGTGGTCTCTTCGACAGTTAAAAAAGTTTAGTTAAGCTTTCAAAAACCGGACTTTCATTTTCACTGACTTTTCCACAGATATAGATATGGCGGGTGTATTATAATAGGCAGGTGATGCTTACTACCCGTGGGCACCTGATCAAACCTCTGTTTTGGGGTCCATGTCTGTGTGTCTAAAATATTCCGGAATTGTCTATGTATAAATGACCTATGAGTTCGGACTTATGATTTGGGTACTTTGACCACTTACATTTAAACAAAAACGAATGGGCAAACAACAAACAATGTGTTTACCCCTTCAAGCCCAGTATAAGAAGCACAAAGTTTAAGAGGATGTAGTCGCTACTTTAAGGGCTTTGCCTTTCTGCGCATTTATATTCGGACACAATGTTAACACCCCCTCCACATGCCTGCAACATAATTCTATCTGCGAGTTCGTCTTCCAGTTAACATATTTATCTCCTGTGCAGAAGTACGGACAATTACATTCTACAAAAATATGCGGAGATACGAAAATTGGAACTGACACGAAAATAACAGAAAAAGCGACTATCTAGTTTCTAGGGTTGCTTTTGAAGAATTGAGGAATCAGAGTGGCCCGACATGGAGTAAGGCAAAGTAAACGTGGAACTATTCGCGTATCCACTCATCTGATTTAGAGAACAGAGTAATGCGTCTGCCAATAAAGAGCGATTTAGACAGATTTGAAAGCTGTTTCAATCAGAAAAGAGTTTTACAAAAGAGTCATTAAATCATAGTCCTTTTTCTTAGCATAACAGTAACTTTCAGTTTCTTTAGAAAATGATACTTTGCTTGGGTGAATGAATTCAGGGGAAGCAACTGTCATTTTCATTCTTTTCGCCATTCTAAAGTCTTGAAGAGAAGAATTACTGTCCAAGCAGCAAATTCTTTCCTTCATGTTAAACATTTGCTAAAAAAGCTTGTACTCTAATGTAAGACTAATTTCTGCTTTTTTTTTATTTTCAGTTTTAATGAGATGGAGATCGAACCCTTTGAGGGCTCGTTTTTGTCCGATGATCTGGAGCCACCAGAAATAGTCATTGTCATTGTTTTTTGTTTTTTTTTGTTTTTTTTGGTTCTGGACTGTTTAGTTGAAAATTTGGGTCCGAATTACTGCAAATTTTAAAGTTGTAATTTTCTCCTGTAGCCAAAAAATAATATCCACGATCTATGTACTCTTTTGGAATTATTTTACAATGTAAAGATTGGAATTTACTTTTTCCACTGTCAACACATAAAGTGAACCTTCGAACTGAAAGTTCATCCGTGGAATGGTATAAGCAACAGTGATCTAATAGCTCTTGGAAAACATTTGTTCTGAATGAACAGTAGTAGCATTGGCAGGCAAACTCATCATATCTGGAAGACAAACAAAATGTGGAATCTTAATTATTTACAATATTCTAATCATTCTGTTGAATTTACTGACAGAATATTTTTCATACAAGCAATCGGACAGCCATCAACAACGGACTGACTTTGGTATTTTAGATACTATTAGTACAAAGTAATGTCAATAAATGCTCAGCTAGACAGCTGCAACTAAATTTAGTGTCATTTTTTTAACAAATCACACAGAGCAGTATTTTGCTCTAACTAGGCGTACACCTTTTTGAAAAAAAAGCTTAAACTCGGCGTACATGGGTTCTCCAACTCGCCGTATTTTCGTTAATTATGTATTTCCAACTCGGCGTGCACTTCAAACCATTACAGCCTGCCAACAAATGATTTCTATATTCAAAGTGGGCAGGTTTTCACCGATTCATCTATTACACTAGCTTCAGTATATATCTGCCGAACTAATAAGGGAGCTATCAATCAAAAGATACATGTATTTGCAAAGCAATACTGAATTCTTTTTCAGTAAAGGCATTCTCACTTGAAAGGATGCGCTGATGTGGCTAAATATTCTGTAAATCGAACATTGCATTCGCGTGAAACTATATCAGTCTGAAAGCTTATTCAATTACAGATACACTCATACTAGTTTATTACAGTTGGATGATGAAAAGCCTTGATAAATTAACTTACTTTAAAGCCATGATGACATTTCCGAGACTTGTTTTCTTCTAACTCGGCGTACACTGCTCCAACTCGCATTTATAGGCGTACTCGAATGGACACAGTGTGTCTTATGCCAATAAAAAACATGTTGCCTGCATGGAAAATTATTTATTTTTAGGCATCTCAATACTTAAGCACATTATGGTAGCTTGGATGAAATACAGTAGCTTTTTGAAATTCTGCAGACTTAAATTTTGTCTTCTGCTTTTTGGCGCTTTAAAAGTTAATGCGAGTCTTCAATGGGGCTGGCCCTGCTTTCTAATTAATTCATATTATAATGCAATTATAACTGTTTCTTATTTTCTACTAACCTTGACCTTCATCAGGTAAATGTCCACCATTGCTCACATCCACCTGTCCACCATCATCCACAGTAAAATCACCTGCAGTAATCTTAATATGAGAGCCTACAATTTCTCCCCCTCCTTCTACAGTTATCACACCAAACTGCAGATCAAATTCATCTTCATGAGCATTTGGACTGGAACAGTTAATGTATGATTTGGCTTTGATTATTGTTTCACCTTCAAAGACGTACTGCAGCCGGTCACGGCTGTTTGTGGAACCAGTCTGATATAGCCTCAGGCCACCACCATTGATCAAGGTTAGATTGAAGATGTGATCTATTGTTCCCTCAACATGTGCAAAGACTTGTTCAAGATTGGTATCCGGTGCAAGTCCTAGGTATCCCTCTTCATACACATAAGAGCTAAATGGTGTATCAATAAAGATACGCTCTAAATCCATAACCTGCTTGGGTCCAACATGGACATAACCTGTTCTGTCACCAATCATATGCCGGAAATACAGACTAGCAGTCGAAGACAGAGGATCCTGCAACATTGCTAGATGTGCATTTCCATATATTTGAAGCTCTTCAAATTCAAATCCTCCATTACCATCTGCAAACTCATGATCAGCTGAATTCGGCAATATCCAAGCCTTAAACATATCTTCAGATAGATCCGAATAATCACGAATTAAGTTGACTTCTCCATTAGTTTGGAGATTATTGTTATTTATGTATATGGTTCGATGATCTTCTACCATATTGTACATAAAAACAGTCCCAGGTCCTCCTGGTTCCCCCTGAGTTCCTGAACTTCCACCGTGGCATTGGTAAGTCCCATGGTAAGTCTGGTTATAGTTAAAGTACAGGCCTATTCTTCCACCAGCACCTCCACCACCTGTCCATCCACTTAAAGTGGAACCACCATTTGAGGTCAAGTTTCCCATTCCTCTGAAGATATGAGTGGTAATCCATAATGAGCCACCTGATCCACCTCCACCTATAGAACCAAAGCTATCCCCACCATTAGCTCTTATTTCTCCATCCACCTGAAGCTTGTACCAAACATTCAGTTCAATCAGACCACCACCTTGGCCACCCTGACTATGACCTCCTGAACTACCAAGTTCTCGAGGTTCAAACAGGTCACCATATGGTTGGCCAGTCAAGAGAAGGCCCCCTCCTATCCCACTTGTTCCTCCATGACCAGCTCCAGATGATCCATAGGCATGCTCTATTCCTTTTCCAAGATTGATAGTCCCGGTCATTGAATCAGTACTTCTATAGCCCAGAGAATCAGCATGCAGCGTGGCTCCATTATCAATAGTCACATTATCTGCCGTGATATTCATATAAGTACCAACAAAAGTGCTGCCACCTTCCATTAGAATATCATTTGTGACATTTATAGTCATCATACCTTCAGTGACAGGATCTGTTATAGCACTTATTGTAGCATTGTCTTGAATTCTTACCCACAGAAAGTCAAAATGGCTACCTTGTTGACCGGCTGTAAATCCACCATGCTCAAGGGAAAGGTGACCTCCATGGTGCAATGTTATATTTTCAACCCATGCCATCTCACCAAACAGCCATATTGTCACACCATGTACAATTGTAAATGGAGCAAGACCAACATACCCACCAGCATACACTCTGACATTAAATGGTGTATCAATTTCTGGCCGCTGCAGATCCATCACTTGATTATTACCAATATGTACTGTTCCGGTTCTATCACCTATCATGTATAAGAAATGTAAGTCCACCTCAGTGTCCACATTTTCTGGTTCAATAGCAAGGTGAGCAGCACCATATATCTGTAACTCATTGAACCTAAAGGAGAATTTCCCGTCAGTAAAATTGTTGTAGGCAGATTCAGGTACAATCCAGGTTCGACAAGAATCCAATGTAAGGTCATGATAATCATCTATAACATTATACTGATCATAAGGTTCTTTTCCATCATTATCTATGATTAAAGTTTTATGATTTTCAAGCATATGGTAAATAAACACTGTTCCTCCTCCGCCATTTTCAGCATAAGAGTCACTTCCTGCTGAGCCACCATAGGCTTGATAGCGGAAACTTGACATTGTTTCATTGATCTGGAAATATACAGCAATACGTCCACCAGCTCCACCACTGCCGTAAGTACCATTAGCATCACCACCATGAGCAGTGACCCTACCGTATCCTTTTATGGTGTTACAGTGCATCCATATGCTACCACCACTGCCCCCACCACTGTTACTCCCAATCCCAGCAACACCATCAGCACTAACAACACCATCTATGTCAATTGTGTCAGTAATGTTGAACCACAATCTTCCACCTCCACTACCACCTGCATTGCCATCAGTACCAGGGCCACCAGAAGAGCCCATCTTGTCTGGTTCATACATGTCACCATAAGCTGGTCCAGCCAGGTAACTGTTAGAGCTGTGGTACCTTCCACCCGAACCGCCATGACCGGCACCACAATGTTGGCTTGTTGTCAATCCAGGATTCACTGTTCCGTGCAGTGAGTCACCACCATTAGTTGCTTCATTATGAACTGAGGTGTAACCAAGACCATTTGCTGACAACACACCTCCATCATCTATGGTAATGTTTTCAAGCTGAAACGTTAGAAATGTTCCATGAAGTGTGCCACCGCCTTCAATGGTAAGGCTTATCATATAAAATGTAATACCTGGTTCATCAATTTGATCTGTTGTAGCATTCACTGTGGAGTCATCTTGGATTCTCATAAAATCAAACTTATATTCACTTTCTGGTTCATCTAGAGTCCTACCACCATGCTTCAGCCACAAATACCCATTGTGTCTCAGTGTGATATTTTTCACATGGGCCATTATGCCACTCATATGAATTTCAACATCATGAACAAAAGTTATAGGTGCTAAACCTAGGAATCCTCCCTCATAGACGTAGGTATTAAATGGCAGATCAGATTCCTCTCTTACATTTTCTGCGAGCAAATCCATTACTTGTTCATTACCAACATGGACAGATCCAGTACGATCTCCAATCATGTACTTGAAGAAAATAACAACAGAATATAGGGAAACATCCACAGTTTCATCTGGAACAGTGATCTTTTCATTTACGTTTATTACATTTGCCTGAACTGGAGGCATAACAGCTAAGTGACCATTGCCATATATCTGAAGTTCCTCAAACTGGTACAGATATGACTCATCATTTCCTGATGCAAGATCATGGAGACCTGATTCGGGTAAAATCCATGCTCTACCACCATCCTGATCTGTGTTTGTCCAGTTCACATACTTCTCTCGTGGGTTAGGTGCACCATCATTATCAATTATGAGTGTGCGGTGATTGTGAAGGTTGTGGTACAAGAAAACGGTACCCGGTCCACCAGCCTCACAGTTATCACAATCTCTGCCTGGTAAACCACCACTAGCAAGGTACCGGAACTCACTGAAGGTTCTGTTATTGGTGAAGTACATGGCAATTCTTCCACCTGCACCACCTCCACCACTGGCATCAACATTGAAATTGATATACTCATATCTTGTTGGTTCATACGTAGCACTTGAAACACCACTTGTTGTTGTGTAGCTGTATCGGCTGGTGTGACTGCCATGATAGTGTCGGTAATCATAATAGCAATCTTTATGCGTTATATAACAGGTTTCTAGAGCATCTGAGTCAGCACTACAGGATTCTACATCCTTGCAGTATTTATATACTGTCTGGTAATAGCTTGTCCCAGGTGGTGTTAAATTTTCCGTTGAATAGTGTGTATAGCCAGCGGGATTTGTCCTGTAAAATGTTTTTGTTTCACAATCACCATTGTCATCGCAAGCTTCAAGAGTGTAGGAATATTTACCACTGTAGTCTATGCCACTGGCATATGAAGTTGAACAAGTTTCACAGGATTTTTGAAAGCATTCTGTAGATGACACACAGGTGCCATCCTCACACTTAGTTTTGGTGTGACAGGTTGTGTTATAGTAGCTTGGGGATCTGATAAACTCCTCAACGGTTGTTTCTCCAGAGGAGCCTTTTCCTCCACTACTCTGTATCAGACCGTAACCGGAAATTCTGTAACAATGAATCCATATGCTTCCACCACTACCCCCTCCACTCATAACACCTTGCACCGTCTCGCCATCTCCTCCATTGGCTGTCAGTTTGCCGTCAATGTAGACTGTGTCTGTAACATTTAACCAGATACGACCACCTCCTCCGCCACCTCCATCCCCACCACCAGCAGAACCAAAGGCAGTTGGCTCATAAATATCTCCATAGGGTGTTCCACCTAGTTCAAGATCTGAAATGAAACAAGATACCATAATTATAAGATTTTGGGGGATGGGGGGGGGTGTTGTTTTTTTTTTAATGGATTTTACGTCCTTTCAATATTTCAAGAATATTTCAGTTATGTCCAACCGATTACTAACCCATTCCATTCGGGATTTAGGATATTTTTACCGTTCAGTCTCAAAACAACTGGGTGAATGAGTGAAATCTGACTGAGCGTCCCACCAACTCATAGGTCATACAAAGCCTGAGCCACCATTTAAAGTCTCATCTGCAAGACTTCAGGAGCAGGGGATTTAACTTATGACCCCTGGACTGTACAACAACTGGGACAGAAATTCCTGAGAAAACAGTGTAGAGCCCAATCACATTATTCAAGGACTGTATTGTTTGGCATTCAATACCAGTGTCATCAATGACTGAATTCATTTTTAAATCTTTTTATCGGGAGCTAAAGGATGTTTTATTTGTTTAAAGCTCGCCAATCACGGTCATTTACAATGACAAAACTTTTGAAGAGAACCTCACTGTGAGACCTCACCATAAAATATTTCATGAATTTTTCCACTGATGAAGCAATGGGTCGTTAAAATGTTACAAATACCGAAAACCAAAATAAGCTTACATTCTCCTCGTCCACCACTTCCACCATGGCCAGCACCTGACCCTGTCTCTGATCCTGTATGTCCAAGACCAGGATTGATCTGTCCAAATAGGCCATAGGCATTCGTATCTTGATGATCAATACTGTATCCCAGCTCATCTGCATTCAGGGAACCTGCCGAATCTATGGTGATATTTTCAGAATGAAAGTACAAGTGAGTCCCCCTCACTAGGCCACCACCATCAATGTGAAGATCTGTTGTCGTAAAATGTATTCCTTTTTCCCAGACTGGGTCTGTGATCATGTGTAAGTATCCTTGGTCCTTGACGTGTACCCAGTCAAATATATAATTGCTGGCTGCTTCATTTTGTGTTCTACCGTCATTGTATAACCACAGATTTCCGTCATGATGTATGGTGAGGTTCTTGATATGAGCTAAAGTACCATTCAAATATATGTTTATGCCATGAATATTTGTATCAGGAGCCATGCCAAGAAAACCGTCGTTGTAAACATGTACATGGAAAGGAAGGTCAATCTTCTCTCGCTCAAGGTCAAGTGTCTGCTGTGGACCTACATGTATAGCTCCGCTCCTGTCACCAATCATGTTGTGGAAAAAGATGGACGCTTCTGTTTCACAGTCTACAGCAAGATGAGCTCGGCCATAGATCTGCAGCTCATTAAACTCATAGCTGCAGTTGGCATCTGAAATTATAAATATGAGATTCCTTGACTCAGTTGTTCAAAATTTAACATCATTGTTAGTTAACAAAACATTATATTTTCAAATGTGTTGTACTCCAAAATACTCCCATATTTTTGCTTGATTTCAAGAGATTTCCATTACTTCTATCAATAGCTGCATTTTTAGAAAAAATCTATCCAAATCATAATTTTATATAGATTTTTCATCATTGTATGCGTCTATATTGCCTGGGGGCAGGGGCAGGTAATCCACGAGGTAGATTTCGAGCATCACAGAAGGCTTTCTTTACTCTAATCATTTGCTGTAAATTTCAGGAAGAATGCTTCAAACTCTGAATTTATATAAAAATTGCTCATGATTTTATACATGTATATAGCCCCAAGGCAGGGGCAGGTAACCCCTGAGGACAAAATTTCTAAAGTAACACATAGCTGTTGTTGCTACAATCATTTTTGTGAAGTTTCACCATAATATTCCAAATAGTAAAGGAATTAGAGGCCAAAAACCATTTTTTGTAAATTGACAAGTGCCGTTACTCTGTCAGAAATCATTGAAATTTGCCCATTAACAATCCCAATCGAGAAATTCTTAGTACAAACATATACGCAAAATTTAAACCAAATCCATTTATAAATACTTAAGTTATCGAATGGAAACGAAGTGTGGATGGACGGACGGACAGACACACGGATAGCAAATGTGAAAACATAATATACGCCACCAACGTGTGGCGGGGTATAATAAATACAGGTCAGCAGACACACAAAACACAAAACAAAACAAAATGTGTTTTTATACCTGAATGTTGCCGCTTTTGTATACATACAAAAGCGGCAATATTCAGGTATAAAAACACATTTTTTCTTTCTTGTAAGAATTATCAAATACAGTCAAACCTGTCTTAAAAGGCCAAAATCTTGTCACAAATAAATGTTTTCAACATAAACTGACTTGTATCGAGCAGGCAGTTTGGCCAATCCCATGGATGGTTTGACTGTATAGTGGAAAAGAAATAAGTTTAGAAAACTTGTAACCTTTCGGCCGCATCTACTCTAATATGCAGTGAGAGATTGTCTAACTGTATGTGGTATAAAGTCTGTGCATATTATTTATTATATTGCATATGGCTAGTACATTCATAATATAGTCTGAGTTACACCATATGGTGAAACACAATGAGACGCGTAAAACAGGATTTGTCCTCTTACCAGATTCACATTTCAGGAGCCAAGTGTGCCCCTCTTCCTCTGTCAAATCAGAATAGTCCACAATGGTGTTGGATTCACCCGCTGGTCCACGTTCAACATTGTTTATATACAGTGTAGAGTGGTCATAACCTGGAGAAAATACCGCAATGATCAGAAATGTCTGAAAAAACAGTGTTGCCCTGATCAGACTGCTCCAAAAGGAGCAGTCTGATCGTGGTCATCACTGTTTATTACTCAAGACACACTGCTGCTGGATAATAGAGTTAACTTGCTACAATTATTTGTTTATTACTCCAAATCTACTTCGGTGTATGTTTTACCTAGTTTTACAAAGGGAGAAAACTTTTGTATCTTCCTGTTTGCTTCCCTAAATAATAACAAGAGGGCCAAGTGGCCCTGAATCGCTCACCTGAACAAAAAGGTTAAAGGTCAAACTAGGGTCATAATTTGAACAAACCTGATAGTTTGCAACCATTTCCAAATGTTTTTTTTTTTTCTGAAGAAGAAGATTTTTGAATGTTTTTCTATGTATTGCTATGGTTCAAACCCTGGAGCCCCTGGGGCAGGGCCATTTTTGACCCTGGCACCATCATTTGAACAAACTTGGTAAGGGACCACTAGGCAATGCATCATACAAAATTTCAAGCATCTGCACTAAGGGGTTCTGGAGAAGAAGGTTTTTAAGTACATTTTAATTTCGAACCCAAGACTGCCTGCCCCAGGGCCATTTTGGATCCCAGGGCCACCATTTACACAAACTTTGTAGGAGTCCACCAGGCAATGCATCATACCAAATTTAAAGCATCTGAGCCAAGTGGTTCTGAAGAAGAAGAAGATTTTTTAATAGTTTCCTATGTATTTCAATGGCTCAAACTCAGGACTCCCTGCCGTTTGGATTCACCCGCTGGTCCACGTTCAACATTGTTTATATACAGTGTAGAGTGGTCATAACCTGGAGAAAATACCGCAATGATCAGAAATGTCTGAAAAAACAGTGTTGCCCTGATCAGACTGCTCCAAAAGGAGCAGTCTGATCGTGGTCATCACTGTTTATTACTCAAGACACACTGCTGCTGGATAATAGAGTTAACTTGCTACAATTATTTGTTTATTACTCCAAATCTACTTCGGTGTATGTTTTACCTAGTTTTACAAAGGGAGAAAACTTTTGTATCTTCCTGTTTGCTTCCCTAAATAATAACAAGAGGGCCAAGTGGCCCTGAATCGCTCACCTGAACAAAAAGGTTAAAGGTCAAACTAGGGTCATAATTTGAACAAACCTGATAGTTTGCACCATTTCCATATGTTTTTTTTTTTCTGAAGAAGAAGATTTTTGAATGTTTTTCTATGTATTGCTATGGTTCAAACCCTGGAGCCCCTGGGGCAGGGCCATTTTTGACCCTGGCACCATCATTTGAACAAACTTGGTAAGGGACCACTAGGCAATGCATCATACAAAATTTCAAGCATCTGCACTAAGGGGTTCTGGAGAAGAAGGTTTTTAAGTACATTTTAATTTCGAACCCAAGACTGCCTGCCCCAGGGCCATTTTGGATCCCAGGGCCACCATTTACACAAACTTTGTAGGAGTCCACCAGGCAATGCATCATACCAAATTAAAAGGATCTGAGCCAAGTGGTTCTGAAGCAGAAGAAGATTTTTTAATAGTTTCCTATGTATTTCAATGGCTCAAACTCAGGACTCCCTGCCATAGGGCCATTTTGGACCATGGGGCCATCATTTGAACAAACTTGATAAAGGACAACAAGGCAATGCATCATACCAATCTTCAAGCATCTGAGCCAAGTGGTTCTGAAGGAGAAGATTTTTGAATATTTTTCTATGTAGTTCTATGGTTCAAACCCAAGACCCCCTGGGGCGGGGCCATTTTAGACCCTGGGGTCATCATTTGAACAAACTTGGTAAACGACTACTAGGCAAGGCTACATACCGCATTTCAAGCATCTGAGCCAAGTGGTTCTGAAGAAGAAGATTTTTTAAATCTTTTTCTATATATTTCTATGGTTCAAACCTAGGACTCCCAGTGGCAGGGCCATTTTGGACCCTGGGGCCACCATTTAAATAAACTTGGTAAAGGACTACTAGGCAATGCTACATACCCAATTTCAAGCATATGAACCTTGCGGTTCTGAAGTAGGAGATTTTTTAATATTTTTCTATGTATTTCTTTGGTTCAAACCTGGGACTCCCTGCCCCGGCGCCATTTTGGACCCTGGGGCGCCCATTTGAACAAACTTCCTAGAGGACCACTAGGCAATCTTACATACCAAATTTCAAGCATCTGAGGCAAGCAGTTCTGGTGAAGAAGATATTTAAGTAAATTTTAGTTTCCAACCCAAGACCCCATGCCCCAGGGCTATTTTGGACCCTGGGGCCACCATTTGAACAAACATGGTAGAGGACCACTAGGCAAGTCTACAAACCAATTTTCAAGCATCTGAGCTAAACAAATCTGGAGAAGAAGATTTTTAAGTATTTTTTAGTTTCGAACCCAAGATCCCCCTGCCCCAGGGCCATTTTGGATCCTGGGGCCACCATTTGAACAAACTTGGTAGAGGACCACTAGGCAATGCTACATACCAAATTTCAAGCATCTGAGCCAACCAGTTCTGGAGAAGAAGATTTTTATGTAATTTTTAGTTTTCAACCCAAGACCCCCTGCCCCAGGGCCATTTTGCACCCTGGGGCCACCATTTGAACAAACTTGGTAGAGGACCACTAGGCAATGCTACACACCATATTTCAAGCATCTGAGCCAAGCAGTTCTGGAGAAGAAGATTTTTAAGTATTTTTTAGTTTTGAACCCAAGACCCCCTGCCCCAGGGCCATTTTGGACCCTGGGGCCACCATTTGAACAAACTTGGTAGAGGACCACTAGACAATGCTTCATACCAAATATCAAAGCCCTAGGCCTAGCGGTTTCAGAGAAGATGTCATTTAAAGCAAATTGTTGATGATGCACGACGGACGACGCACGACGGACGACGCACACTGGGTGATCACAATAGCTCACCCTGAGCCTATGGCTCAGGTGAGCTAAAAACACTCCCAAAATGGAGTCTATTCCACGGCCGCTTATCTCCGTCAGCACAACACCGTGTTGTGTATAGGAAAATGTGCAGGAGATTTCCGGTGGTTCTGCAGGCGATTCGAAAATAAAGGTCACGAAAGGTAGGTGTCTCGGTTTAAAAGGGATATATTCTTTTCCAGCGTAAAACAAAAGAAAAGGAAAATGTCATGCAACCCTTCAATCGTTTTTCTATGAATACGAGTCTTGATCGAAGCCAGATTCTCAGTTATACAACAGATTTCCATTTTTTCCCGGAGCGAGATCATGGAGGTGGCCGTTTTGTTGACATGCAAACATTTCAAATTTGCATTCCTGAAGTCGCCCGAGTATTTATGTTTTCATCTATCACCTGTATATTAAAGGTCTCTCATATAAGTACCAGTTACGAGCCTAAACAGAATTTGCTACCTTCCTTCAGCCCAGATAATGAAAGTTGTTGTGGAATTCGTGATCCAGGAGATCGGTGGTGCTGAAGGCGATAGGTGGCGGTGCAGGAGATTGTTTTATGTTGTGCCACCAATGACCGTTTTTAACTGTTTTATAACGTAAATAATGTAGTAGCATGGCATGGTACAGATTCGCACAGCTTTCAGATTCGTACACTTGGCTGTACAATGCCTCTGCTGCATTAAGCATGCTAAATTAAATTGAAAATAACGACTCCAGCAATCAGGGGATTGAATTATCAGTCAATCATTTGCACTGCAAAGCTTCTGTTAGAACTAAATGGAAAGTGCCCTTTTCTCCGCTACAAAGCATTTCAAACGGTCAAGCATAAATTTTTTTATAAACCAATACCTGTGTCCAAAATTCCAATGAATGTCCCATCGCATAGCATTGCCTGTTTTATCGAATTTTGGTCTCAAAAATAAGGAACAGAAAGTTTTGCCCCATTGGTATATGCGATGAATGAGCTGGATTGGTGGCCGTGTGCACAATGTAATTAAACAAAGAAAGTGGGACGAATGTAAGTACCCAATTGACAAAATAGCATTACTTTTGTACCATTTAGTTCTAACAGAAGCTTTGCAGTGCAAATAATTGACTGATAATTCAATCCCCTGATTGCTGGAGTCGTTATTTTCATTTTAATTAGCATGCTTAATGCAGCAGAGGCATTGTACAGCCAAGTGTGCGAATCTGAAAGCTGTGCGAATCTGTACCATGCCATGCTACTACATTATTTACGTTATAAAACAGTTAAAAACGGTCATTGGTGGCACAACATAAAACAATCTCCTGCACCGCCACCTATCGCCTTCAGCACCACCGATCTCCTAGATCACGAATTCCATAACAACTTTCATTATCTGGGCTGAAGGAAGGTAGCAAATTCTGTTTAGGCTCGTAACTGGTACTTATATGAGAGACCTTTAATATACAGGTGATAGATGAAAACATAAATACTCGGGCGACTTCAGGAATGCAAATTTGAAATGTTTGCATGTCAACAAAACGGCCACGTCCATGACCTCGCCCGGGAAAAAATGGAAATCTGTTGTATAACTGAGAATCTGGCTTGGACCAAGACTCGTATTCATAGAAAAACGATTGAAGGGTTGCATGACATTTTCCTTTTCTTTTGGTTTACGCCGGAAAAGAATATATCCCTTTTAAACCGAGACGCCTGCCTTTCGTGACCTTTATTTTTGAATCGCCTGCAGAACCACCGGAAATCTCCTGCACATTTTCCTATACACAACACGGTGTTGTGCTGACGGAGATAAGCGGCCGTGTAGTCTAGATGTTAGAATTTGATCCTTTCAGAGGCTGACACCCTCAGTCACGAAAAGAGGAAAATGACAGAGTTGATTTCCCTCACAGTGTTTCCATTCTTAAGTTGTCACAACATTTAATTATACATGTTCCGTCAATATTCTAAAATGATGATAACATCAACAGCACAAAACCAGACACGTACAGCATCAATTTTCAGACTGCCATTTTGCAGTATAAGGTCCAATACTCTACTGTTATTTAAATTACCTTCCAACTGACTTCTTATATATAGCATTTGGACAGATTATACTCATGAAACTAAAAGTGATTGTCCAAGTAGTCTCACATTGGTAATTACATAATAGGGCCATGAAACAGCTCACAACTGGTGGGGGGGAGTGGTTCTGTATAACAGAGAATAAATGTCTTTAAGAGATGAGCCCGTCCAGATAGAAATAGACCTTATGACATAAAAAATCGATTTTTAGATTTTCTGTTATCTGAATGCGCATGCCATTATAGAACAAAAAGGTAAAAACCGTTTGAAGTTATCTTGATTTTTAAGGATGTTATGGCAGTTTTAAACACACTGGTATCTAATGAAATTTGCCAGAATTAATAACGTTACGTGACGTCACGTTACACTGTTATGGATAACGCCATTACCAATGTTTTCCCTTGAAATGCATATCATTATTATTAACGTTAACACAGCAAACGCATGTAATCAGTATGAGTAAATTTTCCTGCAACACAGCTCAAGACTTTGGTCCTACCCTGGGACATGCCTCTTGGGATAGGTAGAAAAGATGGAAAGATCTTGATCCAGATAAATGTTATACCAAGTATGATCCCTTCAGCTCGAATGGTAACAAGAAATATATTTTCCAAAAAGCAGCTTTAACAAAAAATATGCTTAATATTCGGACTGACCGACATGCTGAAATATTGTCGCACGTACGGACAATCCGGAAACTTCATAACTCCGGTGCTCCTATGGCTTCGAGTGCATAAAGCAAAACATATCTTTTGATGTTTTAAAATACTTCAACAGTTTCTAAAGATGATTCTAACACAGTGTGCCTATAGAAGCAATGGAAAGTTGCCGTGTTTTATTCTGCAACAATTCACTGTAACGGAGCGCGTGAGTCGAATTGCTGACGTCACTGCAATTACTGACGTAATTTTGTGACGTTTTGAGACGTTAGACGGTGTAACGTCTCTTCTTCTTTCTAAAATTGCCATAAAAACGTTAATTTATCTTAGATACAGTTCAGAAAATTGGCGGGAGCATGAACGCGCTGGAAGGAAGGTTGGGAGAGTTTGAAAGAACTGAATACTTTTTCAGCGTTTCTGAGTGTTAGAATCGAAATAGTTCAGCTCTAGCATTGAATTGTTGAGTAATAATTCACTGTTTGTCGGTCAGTTGTAAGTAGATATATCACTCGCGCTCCGCGCTCGTGATATGATCTACTTTACAAGTGACCTCCAAACAGTGAATTATTACTCAACAATTCACTGCCAGAGCTGATCTATTTCTTAAATAAGAAATGGACTTAAAGTTTGTAATTTTCTTTTTAATAAAGCAAAGAATTTGTTGTTCCTGTGCCAGAGTCCTTCAGCAGCATTTTAACTTTAAGGGTAGACCGCATTTCGGAAGACTACGTCGTCCGAGGAAGCAAAAAAAGAAAGTCACAAGTTGTTTCCCTTTGTAAAAATGATGGGAAATCATAGACAAGTACCATATGCACGTCACAAAAAATTATCACTTCTACCTGTTCACCATACAATTTACCAGACCCAAAGGCCGTTATTGATGCGAAGGCTGAGTTTATTTGCATACAAATGATTGCATGCATGTTCTATTAAAGTCTTCATATTCCTATCAGCTGTAAAATCGCCTAAACACAAATTGCTTTGAAAATCAGTCAACCTTCATGATTGGTGACAAAATGTTGGTTGATGAGCATTTACTGTGCCAGATAACTGGCAAAAAAAATGAAAACTGTCTAACTGCTCAGCAAAACACTATTTCTTGTTCTAGTTTCCCGTCCAGCAATGCAATATAAACAAGGGTAAGACAATAAATTGGGTTCCAGGCTTGTATAGTGTATTTTTACCATTTTGTTCAAGCTAAAAAAAAAAAAAACTCGAAAGGAGGTAATTTTACTTGCCCACTTAAAAGACTAAAATAATTTTTCAACCTTTTTATGTGAAACTCGGTGGCGTTTTATTACGAGTTCCTCCCCTCCCGCTTTTCAATCTCCACACCTATGCCAGCTTTTGGTTAAAACGGAATTCTTGATTACATAGGCGTCTCTTTAGAAAGAGGATGTGCTCTTATATTTTCTGTGTCCGTAACAAAAATAAAACCATCACTGTGGTATCAGGTATGGACTTTGAGTTACCAAACTGCGGAAAAGCAAACAAATCACAATTTTAAACGAAAGTAAAATATCATTTTTTTTTTAAATTTCTTAAACGCCCCATTGCTCTATCAACATGAAATATCTTATCGTGAGGTATCCTTGCAAGCTTCTCACAACAGTTTCGCCATTGATTATTATCGTGATAGACCGGCTTTGAAAAATCAAAATGTCCTTGAGTTTCCCATAAAAAAGATTTAAAAAAATAATTAAAGTGACCTACTTTCGATTTCACAAGCTTTATTATATGGTAAAAACACAAGGTACAGGAGGTAAAAATACAAGGTACAGGCGTTTAACAGGTGATAATAATACAATGTACAAAAATGTAAGGCAAGGATCCCCATTGATTGTATTTCATTGCGAAACGGGGAACCAGAGACAAAGACCGTATTTTAACAGAGAGACTTATATTTTTTTCAAAATACCTTGTTCCTTCTTTTCTGCCAGGTATATGATACAAAAAAGCATATCAACTGACATATTAGCACATATTCTGAAGGTTGTAAAGTTTTATAATGATTTGTATTTCGGCGGTTTTTAACACTGGTAGGACTATGGAGACTTTAATTTATTTTATAAACTATAATCACCAACCACAAGCAATATAAACAGGGAAAAGATAAAAAAAAATGTGTAAGCTTAAGGAAAAACAAAACCAAACCAAAAAAACAACCAGACGGACTTTTGACTTAAACTTGCAATTTCCATCTCATTGGACAGGGAATTGTAAGTAGATCAAAATGGTTCAGGGTCTCCGAAAACTGTGTTAAAATTGGAAAGCGTTTTGTCTTCCACCATCTAGATACATTAAGATTCAGACGACATTTCTTTATGCCGCCCTTTGCCGTTTGTCACCCGGCATTCATCAGCGCTGAGAGGCAGGAGAGGATGGATTGATTGATTTTTTTTTTTTGGGGGGGGGGGGCGAGGGGACGGCCCTTTGAGACAGTATTTCAGTCTATATTATTGGGCCGTCTCCAAGAGAGAGGGAGAAAGAAGAGAAATGATGATAGACGACAGAAAAAATGCCCAAACAACCCCAACCTGCACCTACTGCAAGCACAGTAGGCCCTTGTCCTACAATGTTCCCAATCAGTAGGACGCCCCGGCACTGGAGGAGTGGGAAAAATCGTATTGCAAATTTACCGTCGACCTGGCAGTCTGTGGTATAGAAGACAAGCAGCGCATGAACACTTGAAATTGCTTTTTCCAAGATTTTATCTCCATTTTTTTTTTGTTGACTTGCAGTTTGGACTGAAAAATTGTAAACAATGTCAGTGGATGCATAAAAACGCTGACGGAGTTTGTATACCTAAACAAAGCTATAGGCGTGCGATGCTTTTTTCGGTTCGGGATTTTACTTTTGATATAAATATAATATAATTATTATTATTATTATTATCCAAGATTGAAAATTATTTTCTGTAGATCAAAACTGAAAATTTATGAACATGAACTAAACGGGACCAGAACTGTCGCAAGTCTCAACCTTTTTTTACGCATCTGCGAATAAAAGGCTTTTTTTCAATTTATTAAATTCGGTTTTAAACGCAAACTGCACTTTTGGTGATGCATAATGCTCCAAAGAATCATATTTCCGAATTCCTTGCAACAAATATGTGTCTACGGTGGTTTCCCACACTATTAACATTCATGTTAAAGTTGAATCACATGCCGTGTGAAACAGCGGGAAAATCGTCTGACGTAACGTCAAACTTTGACGTCATTTATCTCAGTTTAACGTCGCGTGTCATAAGGTCGATTTCTATCTGGACGGGCTCAGATATTTGATCTTGGTCTGCAGACCAAAATCAGGATGCTGCTTTGGACAGTCTGAGCTTGGTCTACAATGTTCACAAACCTATACTTTTTGCTCACAAATACAGCAACTCACCTGTATGATAGAAGTAGGCCATTCCAGAGCTGCCATTGCCCACCAAGTTGCCACCATTACCACCATACACATCCCAGCTGCCAGAGTAGGTGAAGTTCTGGGCAAAGTACAGGGCAATCTGTCCCCCTGACCCACCTCCACCAGTATAGGAACTCCAGGTTGAGCCTGCTCCACCGATCACTTGAAACTCACCATAACCCTAGGAAGAACACATTTCAAAATTGTAACAAACTTTCAGTATCACATTTAGAGCTGCTACAAGACATAAAATGTGTGATGTAAGTGTTAAATTTACCTCGTTTTCTCATTTCTATACAATATCAAGTATTCTGGACATAAAATGCTGTCTGGAGAAACAGAGTATTGCAAATGTTTACTGAATGGTTTGAGAATTCCAGTCTAACATCACCTTAAGGGCAATAACTTGGATTCTAATACTCAAAATTGAATATTAATAACCTAGAGTTGCAACCTTCAATGGCATACAGTAAAAACTAAGCCAAGTCATGCCAAAGGATGGCTAAGAGTATCAAGGAGCAATTTCTTTCCTTAAATACTATCCCCGAAGGAGTTCAGAGATTAATACTCCTATGCATGCATTTTTTTCTGAAATTATATCCTTGAGCAGAATAACTATATTTTATGAAGGGGAAGGGCTGTAACTAATGTTGTGAGAACTTGTAGCCCGACCCCATTGCTTGTTTCAAAAATATGATTGAATTAAATTTTACAAAGACTGCCATAGCCATTACTTTTCAAATTCCCTGACTAATTAAATCCTAACTAAATCCAATCACATTATTACGTGACTTTTCCATGACATGAAAAAAATTCATTGTTCAGATGTTTTCCCTGACCAAAGGTCCCAATGATCAGTTAATTTCTTTCAGAATCTATTTACATCATAAGTCTTATCTGATACTCTCTCTACCAAAAGTAAGGAGGAAAATTCTTAGGAACTGACACAATTCAATCCAAGATCCAACCCAAGACACCATATGGGAAAGACCTACTGCTGAACAGCGATGAAACCCAAAGACCACCATCATGCCTGTCAGAGAGACAAACCTACAAACCTTGATAAGCCCAATATCCTCCATCAGGATTGAGCCACCGCTGCCTCCACCTGACCCAGAGCTCCCAGCCTCACCATTACAACTGATCTCACCATCATTCTGTAGTGTTCCTGTGACTCTCAGGTAGATTGTACCGCCACCCCTACCTCCTGCAATCGTACTGCCAGAGGCGGAGGCTGAACCACCTCTACAACCATGGTCTACAGGACTAGTCAGGCAACCATAGGGTTCACCAGTCTGGGATTGAGAGCTGCCCTTGCCACCACGACCACCATGTCCTGCTCCTGTTGTCAGAAAAACAAATAAATTCGGTGAATTTATACCCCTCGCCGAAGAGGCCCCGATTTGTTGTTTATGTATCAGTTTTATAGAATTTTATTCATTGACTACTTAGTTATGGCTGAATTTGTCAATTATAAATTGATTCAAGGGCAATAACTCTTGCACAACTGATACCATTCAGATGAAACTTATGTGCATAACAGCATTATGGTCATACATGCTTGGTTTAAGTTTCATGAAGTTTTGGTAATTGGTTACTTAGTTATGGCTCATTTTATTGATTTAAAGGCAATTCAAGAGCAGTAACTCATATACTCACAGTATCCGAACTGACTGTACCCTCTTTTCCGGTTTTCATAGCGTTGAATCGAGGGTACAAAATTCGCTTGTAACCAGTAGTCGGAAATCATTATGTGTGAGATTTTATCCGGAGTCTGCTGCGTCATTTATAGTTATTCACCTTCGAAAATGCAAAGAGGTAAGTTTAATATAATTTGCTCTTCGGTCTTTTACTTTATTACCCTGTACAATGAAAACCTCATGGCCGTCACAGAAATTTTATTCCGAGCTGCTTAATTTAACACGAGTTTGTGTCATGCAAAACCTAGCTATCATCCTATTATCAAAACTAACAAACTGTAGATTGACAACGCCTTCCGTTTATTTTAAAGATTTTTTATAAAACAAGTAAAAAAAGGCTCAAAATGGTTTTAGAATCATGCCAAGGGCAATTTGAATACTGTACCAATTACTACCCACCCATACATGACATTGTACAGGGCAATAAAGTAAAAGACCGAACAGCAAATTATATTAAACTTACCTCTTTACATTTTCAAAGCTGAATAACTATAAATGACGCAGCAGGTTCCGGATAATATCTCAAAACATGATGATTTCCAACTACTGGTTATAAGCGAATGTATGTACTCTCGATTCAACGCTATGAAAACCGGAAGAGATTGTACAGTCAGTTCGGATACTGTGATACTACCACAGCCATACTGATGAAACTTTATGTGCATATCAGCATTATGGTCATACATACTTGGTTTAAGTTTCATGAAGTTTCGGTAATTTGTTACTTAGTTATGGCTCATTTTATTGATTTTAAGTCGATTCAAGGACAATTACTCTGGCCTACAAATGCCATAGGGATGGAACTTTATGTGCATGACTACCGTAATCACCCCATTTACCGCACGGTGCTCTTAACTTTTTCAAAATTGCAACAAAAAGGTGTTGTTAAAAACGTTTCTAATAACCGCACGCTCAGAATGAAAAATCAACAAACGGCCATTGTCTACTTTACAGATATTAAGGAAAATCAATACGGTAAATTCTCATTTAGTTCGAACAGTTAATCGGGGTGTTCGAAGTGTTATGAAAATATTAAGAGTTCCAACTATTTGAATTGCTAATTTCCCGGAGAAAAACAATCTCATGTCAAGTCGCAAATTATATCTCATACCTCTCAGTATTAAAAATATGTCCTCATTATGCATGTATTTCATTCGCTTCGTTCTTCTTCAATATTCCAAATAAATATTCCGAAAGAAAGGAAAGTATTTCGACACATTTACGATGACCTAATATGTGATTGTTTACATCACGTCAGGTAAGTTTGTCAGTGCTCTAGCTATTCATTCACCGCAAGGGGTCTGCTTTAAATTCACGGGCTTCTATTAATAACACAAACAGTCTAATTCTGGAAGATGCGGTCCTTTTGCTCTTACCTATTTCTGTCTGTCCTATATTACGTCCAAGGGTGCAGAAATATTGGCAACGTGTCATGAGAGGGGTACCGTATTACATGTGCAAACAGCAAAGCCTTAGACCAGTCTGCGCATCTTCAAACGATTATTTTGCAAACTATCGGCGAATCCTGGAAATTTGTTAGACTGGTCAATGTTCGCAAATGCACTGTATGATGCGGATGTTTGCTGATCAGATGTGTCCTGAGGCCCTTTTGAGGCCCGCGGGCCAGGTATGTTAATGATAAACCTATCCTATGGCTACCGCGAACTTTGTTTATATGCACATACTACGCATATGCGCAGGCTGGTCGCTTCGTTCAGATTGCGCATGTATTCAGACTGATTTTGTCAGGAAACAAGAGTTTGTCGTTATGACAATTTATTTCTTTTGCAACCCGGGTTTCTCATCTGTCCTTCATGTATCTTTCCCAAATGCACTTTGGCACACGTGCACATTATCGCTTTTTACGACAAGAATTGCTCTGAGAAATGGCGCCTTTTCACACGAACGAAAGGCAAAGACTCAGTTCAGTGTGCGCACCTCCGCAACCTCATAACTTCGTAAGCTTGATCCTTCTCGGATCAACATGTACATTCCCATTGTTGATTCAGATAGAGAATATGCTAATCAGACGGCGCAGATGTGTAAGCTGATCCGAGTCCGCTGTTCGCACTCGTACACATCATGACACTTCAGCCAACTTCGTAAATATCGGCGAGGATGCCCGTTTGACATTTAGACCGATAGAGTTGCTCTCTTCGCACATTGCGTGGGGAAAACAAAACTGAAAACACTGTTGCTGTTGAAACGGTATGTTATGGTGATATATATTAAGTTTAAGTTTCATGAAGTTTCGATAACTGGTTAAGTAGTTATGGCTCATTTTATTGATTTTAAGTCAATTCAGGGGCAATAACCAATGCATTACTGAAGCCAGTCTGATGAAACTTCACGTGCATGACCATGTTATGGTGATGTATATTTAGTTTAAGTTTTACGAAGTTTCGATAATTGGTTACATAGTTATGGCTCATTTTATTGATTTTAAGTCAATTCAAGGGCAATAACTCATACATTACTAAAGCCAGTCAGATGAAACTTCACATGCATCAGCAGTTTATGGTGATACATATTCATAAAAAATTTCATGACATTCCGTCCAGTGGTTACATAGTTATGGCTCATTTTATTGATTTTAAGACAATTCAAGGGCAATAACCCCTGCATTACTTAAGCCAGTCTGATGAAACTTCACGTGCATCAGCGGTTTATGGTGAAACATAATCTATCTAAGTTTTATGAAATTCCGTCCAGCGGTTACATAGTTATGGCTCCGGATGAACAGACGGACGGAAAGACAGATGGAAGGATGGACGGACGGACGGACATGGAGAAAACTATATCCCTCTGCCTTTGGCGGGGGATAAAAATCATCGTCAGTGTAATGCAATTAACCTAAAAGTGGCAGGAAGATATGTTTTTGCAACATTATAAGTTTTCTTTAGTCTATAAACAGTTAGAAACATCAAATTCATATGAACTTAGCATAAAAAAAATTGGGACACCTTAATTAACTACCAAAATTGTCCTAAAAATTAACAATTTGCTTTTTAAATGCAGAAACCTGTCTGAAAGATGCAGATGGAATGGCATACAGTGTAGACCCAGATCAGACTCCTCCATCAGGAGCAGTCTGATCTGGGTCTGCACTGTTTGCTCAGACAAATTGTTCCCAATATTTAGAATCTTTATGGTATCTTCAATGTTTGAATTTTGGACCATCAATACATTCTACAGTGCAATGTACTATTATCATGGACTTTTAATCATAATTGAAGCTATCTACGTGTAACTGTAATGGCAGCTAGTGTTATCTACTTAGAACCTCAATACATAGTCAACAAAATATTTCAATTTTTTCAATATAAGCCAGGTTGAACCAGGCTATACTATTTCTAAAGAGAGGTCACTATTGAATTCACAGAGAAATTATGCAGGAATTATCTCGAAATTCTTCCCAACTTTAGAGATTTGAGAAAAGTAAAAATCAAAGAGAAACTCAATCAGGCATGCCAGGAAAAACCTCAATATGCTTTTGCTAATATATGTACTATAAACAGTCTGACTATTGGGGCAGGCAGGTCGAAGCAAACAATGCATCTAAGCAAACAATGCAGACTCAGATCTAGATCCTAAAGGAGCAATCTGATAAAGGTCTACCTTGTTTGCCAATCAGTCTGTAACTATGAGAGGCTAAAATGTACAGATCAATTTTTAGAACAGTTACAGCAGTTATTTAATGTGTCCCAATATTTTTAATTTTACAGCATACCTGATCCAGTGGTCCCTGCAACACCATTTCCAGCAGAACAAGACCTCTCATGATAATCTCCAATAATCTCCCCAAGGTCGTCAACTATCAGGTTCACTGGTTGGATGTCCACATGTATAGCATGGATTATCCCACCACCCTGTACTCTAATATTGGTTCCCTGTAAACACAACAGGCGTTTTACTTCCAGAGTTTCATTATTATAGTGAAATAAAAGACACAGCTTAGAGAGTGCTTAAAGATGAATAGATGGCTGATTTGGGGGGTTTACATCCTTTTCATCAATATATCAGACTTATCAGGATAATGGGGTAATAAAGGCTCTGTGCAATGATAACTAGTTTAGGCTTGAACAGAATCTCACCTCCAACGGGACCTGGCCGGGCCTCATAGTGCAGTCGGTAGGGCATATGACTTGAAAGCCAGAGGTCCCGAAATGACCATAGCTGTTTACCGTAGATGTTAAACAATAACACAACAACAACACAATGGGATCTGAACCTGCAGAGCTAATCACTCGGCCACTAAGACACTTCTAGAAGGCTTTAAAACAAATTCTTAAAATAATAGAATTCACCAAAATTAAAAACATTATGATGAAACCCCAGATTATAACTGCCTCAAAGAGGCGACTCTAGAAAGAGTTAATTTTATGACAAAATGTATCCTTTTCCTTTTTATTTGACCTACAGCAGAGGAAAGAAGAAAGCCTCGTCCTAACCCCTAAGTCCCAAAATGAAACTAAATACAGATACTTACAGCCAGTTTCACTTTGTTGTTTGCACCAGTTAAGTCACTTGTTGGAGTAACCTCCCCCCCTGCAGCCACAGTAAGGCTGTCGAAGTCAAAGGTTCCGGCTGTACCAACAAAACCCGACCTCTTAGTTGTACCTGTGCTCCCAAGATACAGATGACAGCTGTGTCCCACAGTGAGATCATATACACCAATGGTTCCCCTGCAAGGAGAAAGGGATGAGTTGTTGCTGGGTACCCGCTGAGGCAAAAATATATGAGTGGAGACACAACAAAACCATCAAAGTGGCATGTAAGCTCAGCGAAGACTCGGATCAGCCTGATCAGAGTCTTCACTGTGCACTTTAAGGGTAGCTAAGGCTCTATACTGAGATACAGATTTAAACAAGTCAAATGACTTCTTTCTGAATCCCTTTTGTATATTGTATTCTTGTTTGTATTGCCTATCTAATACTGTCAAAATTTTGATTATACAAATAAAATACTGTTTACACACAGCTAGCTCCATGCGCACAGCGAAGACTCTGATCAGACTGGGCAAATGCCCAGGCTGATGTGAGTCTGCGCTGGGTGCACAACCACTTTGTTGGTTTCATCGTGTCACGGCTCATATGATCAAACATTGTAGATGATGCAGGCATTTAGGCAGCCATTTTGTATGAATTGTGGGACAGTAAAACCACCTTACTGAATTGTTATACTAGTGATTCAAAGTATCTCAATTCTAAGGGTAATAAGCAGCCACATTAACATACCTTAGGTATTTTAATATCTAAAATAATTATGGCATTTGCATTTCCGGTAATGATTCATTGATGGGTTATGATACCTTCTTGTGGACTCAACAGCTAACTAAATGTTTTGAAACATTGCAGAAGCTGAGGGCAAAACGGGGATCCCATAAGAGTATAACTTAAGCTCCCCTGATTATATTCGTTCCTCATTATTGTTATTTGTTTTACTTTTTTTCTTCATCAGGGATAAGTTTTTGTGGTTCTTTTTTTTTTAATATATTCCACCACTGTACTCACCAAATATAGAAACTGACATCATAACAGATGAAGCTTGGTGGTAGAATAAGGATTCCTCCATCGTAAACATAGACATTGACCAAGAATTCCATGTTGTCAGGGTGATTAACCACCACTGTCTGGCCAGAACCTACATGCAAACTCCCAGTCTTGTCTCCTTCAAACTTGAATGATCTCAACTCAAATTCAGCACTACAAAACACAGCGATACAGAGATATACTTATTATATGAATGATTCATAACAAAATAAATCTAAAACTAAATTTACATGGTGTTATACAGGTTAAACTCCTTCAGAAAAGTACTAAGTGTAAACACAAATGCATCTTAACCAAATTTAAGAATTTAACACAATAATTTATCAAAATAGATGCCCAATGATCCCTCTCCTCCCTTCCACAGCATTGTCAAACCACAAAAGTTTGAAATGAAAATGTGATTAGCAGGTCTAAACAGGCAATTGATATCCCTCTTTGAGCCACACTTACTGGAGTAATCCATGAACTACAGACAAGTTCTGTAAGGGTGTAATTTCAGACTTCATAACTTTTGACAATCACATTGGCTTTCTTAACCAGTTGCACATATATGTAATGCAGAGCCACAACATAAAACATGTTTTTCTGGGCCCAGTTCTTCAAAACCAATGACGTCAATAGTTGACATGATGTTAAAATTTCACGTTAATAACTCAAATACGCCAAAAAATTTAGTTGAAAAACTGTGCGCTTTTGCATTGCAAAAGCTTCTCACATATTTTCAACAAGAAATATCTGTGTATTTGGCTACAAAGTCGTAAAACACTTAACCAGTTGACCTCTTAACGAGCTCATTAGGCTAACAATGCTTTGAACAACTGGGCCCTGAAGAATATACAGAACTTTTCTCAGAGCTAACGGTTATGGTGAACAGGCATACTCTCAACAGAAGTAGCTCTTCAGATTTTGTGTTTGCCTCCCTTTCCATTAGGGCTCAACTCTAAAAGGAAAGAATCTGCTCCCACTGGAGCAAATTCTTTCCTATTAGAGTTGAGCCTTTATGGGAGCAAATTCTTTCCTTTAAGAGAAGACCACTCTGGAAGAGCTGTGTTCTCCAGGGAAGCAACAGGAAGTCACAAAAGTTATCTCCCTTTGTAAACATGACTAAAAATATAGAGGTGTACCCGGTTACCTTAAATCAGTGACAATTCTACAGCTCTACAGATCCCAAAAATAATTAAAGGAAATTAACCTGGTAAGATCTGGGTGCAGGGCAAGATGTGAATTTCCCAATATTCTAATAGACTCAAACTCGTTTAAATCTTCGTCTGGGGAAAACCACGTTCTACCTCCCTCATCTTCGTAGGAAGAGTAGGCACTTGACGTCATCTGATTTGTTGAAACTGTCTGTCCCTTGTTGTCAATGTACAAAGTTCTGTTGGTAGTGTCTGCTCTGCTGTCCTGAAATATCAAAGTTACATTAGCACATTGCATTCTGGGTATTTTTTGTCGTCTGCTGAAATTGTCGTCTGCATCAAAAATCATGAATATTTTGACAATATCTGTCTAACCAACTCTTGTAAAAATGAGGTCTAGGCAGCAAACAGTTTGGATCTCAGATCAGGCCCCACATTTGGGGGGCCTGATCTGGATCCAAACTGTTTGCCCAGATACCCAAAGGGGTATCCTGAAGGCAATGGGTTAAGGGAAGCAACTCTAAAATTTTCGTGTTTGCCTCCCTTCTCAATGGGAGCCAGCTCTTAAATGAGAGAATTTGCTCCCCAGGCAGCAAGCCTCACCATTCCTACTCATTTTCTGAGCTTGTCTCATTAACATAAGATCTAACAACATTAATGTGGTAGTCTCCTTTAATATTTTTTTGGTTGGTTCAATTTACAATGTTGAAACACTTTGGTGAAATAAAGACATGAGATACAAAAAATCATCTCAAAGTACAAAGCATGAAATTCAGTCAAGAAAGTACCATGCTGTGACAAATACATTATTTGAATGCCTGGATCAATCTTCCTACAAGCCAAGTTTAGCAGACAATAATGAGTTCTAGTACATTTAAAAAAGCTTACTTCACATTTTTGGACCAAGTGCCACAGGTGACAGCTGGCCTGGACATTTATAATTTGCATAAGACTCAGTATAGATCTTCTCTCATTAGCACCTATACATTAAACAGTACCAGAATTTTGTACCTCCAAGTAAACAGGTCCAGCTCCTCCGATAGTATATCCAGTCCCACCTTCAGCCTTAAACTCTCCAAACCAGTAGCGTGTGCTCTCATATGAAATCCAAATTCTTCCTCCACCACCACCTCCTGCATAGCTTCCTCCATTTCCACCCACAGCCTCAATACTTCCTGACCCCTCCAGCTCTAGTGTGGAGATGTAGATCCCACCACCACTGCCACCCCCAATATATGTGGAACCTGCAGCACCATTGTTTTCAATGGCACCCTCCATGATGACAGACCGTACATGAAGATGAAGTGCACCACCACCTGTTCAAACAAAAATATATCAGATGCAGCAAGGGACTGCAATATTTACCCCAGATATTTGGATGCCCTAGTATGCATTTCATAAAACTGCTGAAAGCACTGAAGACATTGATCAGAATGCTCCATAGGAGCAGAGCAGTATGATCTAAACACACAGACCAGAACATTAGACCAGGTCCAGAAGTTATAAAACCTGAAAACATTCTCAAATTGAAAATAAAGCACACTGATTGGCTGCTTCCGAGCACATGCTCGGAAGCAGCCAATCAGTGTGCTTTTTTTTTAAGTCTGAGATTATTCTCAAGTTTTATAACCTCATACCCAGAATGTTTCATGCATCCATGCTGATGCCAGGGCGTAAAAGTGTCAAATCATCATATTATAAACGCAAATTATAAGAAAATGTTGAAAAAGGTGACAAACCTGCTCCATAAGAAGTTGTGGCTCCAGCACCTCCACTTCCAAACTCAACCACCTTATTGCTGCTTGACCCATAAATTAAACCAGGATCACCTGCAAAAAAGCATAGAGAGATCAGGGTTCAGATAAGGCTTCATCAATCAGATCATACCAAAACTTTCTTAAGTACCACAGTAAGTGACCCAGCTGGCACATGACGTCAAAATGACATTGAACTGACGTCAATGTGACGTTGTAACGTCGTATCGACGTCAGGACGACGTCACTATGACGTCGTGTGCCTGCTGGGGAGGGTCATAACCTAAAGCATGCTTCATTGCACAGACCTTCATAATCACTCTCTCTATCATCCTGATATGACTGAAATCCTTTTGGAAATAATGTAAAATTGCCAGGGCATTTTGGCATTATTGGCAATTAGAACTTCAGTGCCAAATTTAAAGGCTTAATACATATGGCAACTTAATCTGGCACTTCCATCACATAGCTTGTCAGCAGAATTCATTGCAGAAGCTCTTATTAAAAATGAATGCTTCATACATCTGTCATTAGTAAACCTAGATCATTTTAAATGTGCTCCAAGTCTATCAAACTATTTAGTACAATAACAGATGATATTTTAAACACATAAATAAAGCTAGTACACTAGTACACATTACATCTGACTTTTTTCCCCCCAATTCCTTACCAGCAGTATTGCCTGTACCTCCTCGGCCACCATATCCACCTCCAGATCGACCGGCCCCTGCCCCAGTTCCTGCCAGAAGACCCTGACCAGTCAGACTCAGAGTACCCTTCTTGTCAACTTTAACAATGTCAGTAGTTATATCAATATTTCTTGCCTTCAGAAGCCCTCCAGCTTCTATTGTAATCATTCCAGCTTTTAAGTCTGTGCCCACCTGCAAAATGGAGAGACAAATGTTGATTTTCTGGGATCTTTTTCATAACTGTGGGCCCATGATGTATACTGTAATGACCCTAAATATATGGACAGACAGGTCTGCGCAAATACTGCAGACCTAGATAAAACTGCTCCTTCAAAAATTTAACACCTACAAGTAAGCCAATGCTATGTCTTTACACTGATAATGGCCATCCTTATTTTGCTACAATGTTCTTTCACAACACTTTGCAAAGTTTTGCCAAAGTTTAAGTTTCCTGAACATTTCTCCATTTACAATATAATACTAATCCTTGTAAACTCCCCTGCTCTAATAAATAAATTTCTGGCATCTTTTTCGAAAATAATATTATATTAACTTCCATTAATTCCTGTTTGCTTCTCTAAGTGAGGTAGCTCTTTGAGATAGGGTCTTCTTTTAAAGGAAAGAATTTGCTCCTATAGGAGCAAATTCTTTCTTTTAAGAGTTGACCACTACTGAGAAGGGGGGGAAATCTTAAGGCTTGCTTCCTCTGAAAGTACTTCCATTCTTCTTAATACTGATACTGTTTATTAGAGGTATTTTTGGAGTGGCTGATTTACTACACTTTAGACTTTAAATAATGCCCCCCTCCTCCCACACCCTTCTGCAAAATGCAAAGCCCCAAGGCATTTAATAGGACTAATATGGTATATTTTGTTAAGAAAAGCTAACCTTCAGTCCCCAATAATCATTGATGTTGTCATAATCAGAATGGAACTCCAGTATTCCATCATCTTGGATAGTCAGGTTGGCAAATTTTATTGTTCTCTGGTTAACAATTCCAAGATCAACAGTTGCTCCTAGAAAATAGAGCAAAATTTAAAGGACTACAACAGCTACTGTTTTAATGGCAGATAAACTCTCCTGCCTAACAACTGTGTTAATGGAACATAAGTCTCCTGCCTAACAACTGTGTTAATGGAACATAAGTCTCCTGCCTAACAACTGTGTTAATGGAATATAAGTCTCCTGCCTAACAACTGTGTTAATGGAACATAAGTCTCCTGCCTAACAACTGTGTTAATGGAACATAAGTCTCCTGCCTAACAACTGTGTTAATGGAACATAAGTCTCCTGCCTAACAACTGTGTTAATGGAATATAAGTCTCCTGCCTAACAACTGTGTTAATGGAACATAAGTCTCCTGCCTAACAACTGTGTTAATGGAACATAAGTCTCCTGCCTAACAACTGTGTTAATGGAACATAAGTCTCCTGCCTAACAACTGTGTTAATGGAACATAAGTCTCCTGCCTAACAACTGTGTTAATGGAACATAAGTCTCCTGCCTAACAACTGTGTTAATGGAATATAAGTCTCCTGCCTAACAACTGTGTTAATGGAATATAAGTCTCCTGCCTAACAACTGTGTTAATGGAACATAAGTCTCCTGCCTAACAACTGTGTTAATGGAACATAAGTCTCCTGCCTAACAACTGTGTTAATGGAACATAAGTCTCCTGCCTAACAACTGTGTTAATGGAATATAAGTCTCCTGCCTAACAACTGTGTTAATGGAATATAAGTCTCCTGCCTAACAACTGTGTTAATGGAATATAAGTCTCCTGCCTAACATCTTGTCAGGCAACCTGTTTCGAAACAGAATTGCTCATAAAACCAAAACCTGAATATAACCCTTAAATGACCAAAAAAACAAAACAAACAAAAAAACAGACAACAAAATTTACATCTTCAAAATTAAAAGAAATGTTTCGTCAAAGATGTCTCAAAATGAGAATTTAAAGTCCCGATAGTCCTATCAGTGGTAAAAGAGTCTAAACTCAAATCATTGTAAAATGCGGTTCAACCTTCCCCTGTGGTATTAAAATGTGAGTTCATGTGCATAAATTGAGTCATTTAACTGGCAAAAAGTAGAGAAAACTAGTTTTTGAAAGATGACAATCGGCTCCACAAAATACAATTTCCTGTTCTGGTTTCCCATCTAGCAATGCTATACAAACATAGGCGGGATAGAATTTTGGGCTCCACGCCTGTACATTGCATTTTTATACCCCGCCACACGTTAGTGGTGGGGTATTATGTTTTCACGTTGGCCGTCCGTGTGTCTGTCCGTCCGTAATACGTATGTCCGTCTGTCCGTCCGCACTTCGTTTCCGTTCGATAACTTAAGTATTTATCAATGGATTTTCTTCAAATTTTGCATATGCATTTTTACCAAGAATGTCTCGCTTGGGATTGTTAATGGGCAAATTTCGTTAATTACTGACAGAGTTATGGCACTTGTCAATGTACGAAAAATGAATTTTGGCCTCTAGTTCCTTTACTACTTGGAGTATCATGATGAAAATTCACAAACATGATCGAAGTAACAAAAGCTTTTTATGAGCACAGAAATTTTATCATACGGGGTTATCTGCCCCTGCCCTGGGACTATATACATGTATAAAATCATGAAAAATTCCATATAAAATCAGAGTTTGAAGCAATTGTTCTGAAACTTTCAGCAAATGATCAGAGTGATGAAAGCCTCCAGTGATGCTCAAATTTACCCCTTTCTGACAGAGTTATGGCACTTGTCAATGTACGAAAAATGGTTTTTGGTCTCTAGTTCCTTTACTACTTGGAGTATCATGATGAAACTTCACAAACATGATCGAAGTAACAAAAGCTTTTAATGAGCACAGAAATTTTATCATCGGGGGTTATCTGCCCTTGCCCTAGGACTATATACATGTATAAAATCATGAAAAATTCCATATAAAATCAGTTTGAAGCAATTTTTCTGAAACTTTCAGCAAGTGATAAGAGTGATGAAAGCCTCCAGTGATGCGCAAATTTACCCCATGGGAGTTATTTCCCCCTGCCCCCAGGCTATATACATGCATAAATCTGGAAAAATCGGTGTGTGGAAAAGGTTTGCAGTGGCGGGGTATCACGCAGTCGTTTGCGATGCTTTTATTACCATTTTATTTAACTTAATGAAATTGAAAGTAGGTCATTTTAGTTGCCAACTAAAATGACCCAAATAAGTTTTCAAACCCTTTTATGTGAAACTTAAGTATGTTTTATTTGTTTTTAAAGCAGGCTAGTCACGGTCATTTACAATGATGAAACTACAGTGAGAAGCTTGCAGTGATACCTCATGATAAAACTTTTCATGCTGGTAGAGCAATGGGGCCTTTAAAGGTAAGGAACAAACCCTCATTAAATGCTGCTGCTAATTTCTGGCAGTTTAAGTGTTTAATCACAATTTTACCTCAGAGGGAAACTTATAAAAAAATGTTTGCAAATGCAGAACAAATCTGACTATGGTCTATACTAGTTCTGTGCGAGCCTGTTCAAATATAGTTGTGATTACATGAGCCACAACACGAAAAAACCAACAATGTGGAATGTGAGCCTGGCAAAGACTCAGATCAGCCTGGGTATCTGCCCAGTCTGATCAGATTCTTCACTGTCAGCATGGCGGTAGCTTAGACCCTCAGCTACCCTTTAAGCACACAGCAAAGACTCTAACTAGACTGGCCGATACCTATGCTGATCTGCATCCGCCCAGGCTGATCAGAGTCTTTGTTGTCCACATGGAGGTAGCTTAAACCCTTAGCTACCCTTTAAGCACTTAACAAATAGTCTGATGGGACTGGGCATCCCAGACTGATCAGAGACTGCGCTTGGCACACAACCACTTTGTTGGTTTTCTCATGTAGCGGCTCAAATATTTATGGTAAAACAGTAAAACTGATACGTCTAAACTAACCTGTTGACACAAGCAGATGAGCCTTGTCTCCGACCACAGTACCCCACAGGTGAGAAGAGGTTGCCCTCAGGTAACTACTGCTACAGGCATATGTGTTTGACATCCCTATTCCAGGTTGGTCAAGGACCTCTCGGAACTCTACAATGGACTCTGGCAGAATCCATGTGGCATCTTCATAAAGGTAAACCTCGTAGGTGACATTGGCTCGGCGGTATTGTGACACCTGTAAGGAAAAGTTGAATTGCTGTATACCTACAGGGTCAGATAAACCAAACATTTTTTTGTTGTCAAAATAGATTTTCTCTTATTTTAGAAAACATAATTATGAATCATGGAATCTTATTAGAACTGACAGCCCTATAGATAAGAAAGGTAACAAGAATAGTTCAGGAATAATTTTTCCATATTTCTCCATAAATGCATTGGATCCCTTATTAAAATCATCATAATCTATTTTTACATATTTCCTTTTTTCTGTGTAAAAGTAAAACTTACATTCTGTGGATGTGACCTTTCAAAGACAACAATTATAATTCTGACAATAAAATCAATAACTAAGAGTAAAAAGGGGTAACAAACCTCAGTAATCTCCAGTGTCTGGTTAGGCCCAATATGTAAATGACCTGTGTCATCTCCATAGATTCTTAGGGTCTCCACTTTAGCACGAGTACCATTTACCCATAAATGGGCACCACCATAGATCTCCACATGGGTGAACTCAAAGGTGTGGTCATCTGTGGGAGCCTCTATATATGCTGTAGCACCTGTTGCAGGGAAAATATGAAATATGAGCCATGTCATGAATCAAGGATTTTCACTTGTTCTTAATTTTGCAATTTTTTTGTGGTGGAGTTATTGGCAAGTACATGAATTTGCAATTAAATTCAGGGTCACTTTGCAGCTTTCCTCTGGGCCTCTGCTTTAAAAATACATGCAAGATACTTGAATTCACGAGACTCAATAGTCACCCATATTTGCAAAAATAAATCTTTTGCAAATATTAAGTGATTTACAGTAGTACATGTGAATAGTGAAGATTATGCGTAACTTGTGAAGAAATATCACAGTTTTTGCTTTTCATGGTAGAGATTCCAAAGGATGGACAGATTTCTAACGATTAATGGATACACTTTCAGGGGAAGCAACTTGGCCATTTTCATAAATGTCTCCCTTCTAATGGGGTCAAAGCTTAAAGGAAAGAATTTGCTTCCCTAGAAGCAAATTCTTTCCTTTAAGAGTTGACCCTATTTTGAAAGACTTCTTTATCCACAGAAGCAATCAGGAAGGCACAGAAGTTATGTGAAATTGGCATAAAATGGAGGGGTACCCTAACACCTTAAGAAGAGTGAACAGAGATTGTCTACGACACCCTGTCTAATATGCAGCTCTTTTCTGTGTCCCTTATTATTATAATTGTGTGTGTGTGTGTGTGTGTGTGTGTGTGTGTGTGTGTGTGTGTGTGTGTGTGTGTGTGTGTGTGTGTCAGACATTTAATGTGCTACTATTATCATGGAAATAACATAAACAAGAATTCCCTGAAAATGTCAGAAAAAAAAAAAAAAAAACTTAATGTAAGTTTACATTATGCAACTACCCCCCCCCCCCCCCCCCCCCCCCCACACACACACACACCCCAAACCCAAAGAAAAGCGCTACCTATTTAAATGAAAGCGAAACAAAAGTGGAATAAAACTGTATAAAGCAAGGACAAAAATAATAAAGAGCAAAAGTAGATACCTACCTTTGATGGTGTAAGCCTCATATTCTGCAGCACCTGCTGAATCTCCAGTGGGTTCTGTCACCTGTGAATGTAATTAACTGCTGTAAAAATTCTAAGTACAAAAATTCTAAGTATAAAAATTCTAAGTATTGGAACAAATTGATTTGAGCAAGCAGTGCAGTCCCAAGCTAGGCAACACTGGGTAACCTAAAATAAGTACTGTTTCATTGGGGACAAATGGAATAACTCTTAATTATTTAACACAAAGGGGAGAGTCGTGTATCTTCGGACAGCAGGTAAATTTGGACAGTGACATTGTTTCTTTTATATGTCAGTTGTTTGGAACTAAAACAAAAATTACTGGCCAAACAGTGAGAATCCTGATGAGACGGCTCATCAAAACCAACTTAGGGCAAGATATTTGGAAGCTGGCTCCATACCTGGTGAGATGTCTCAGAATCTGTTTGCCGAGAAGTGCAATGAGTTTCAATCTAATTTAAATGTATATTTAAAATAGAGTAGGTCCTTATTATCATATAATCCTTCTCAGCTAGACATCTGTTTAACATACCTTAGGCTGCTGGCATCTGTTATCTACTCTCAAGTTTTTGATATTTGGGCCCTCAAAGTACACAACCCCAGGACCACCTCTCTCTGCAGTAGATGAACTAGTGCTGCCACCTGCAAAAACAGAAATTTTATTTTGTGGCTACACTCTCTATACTGACTTTTTTCCCAAATTTAGCCAACTGGTCATCTGCTAATAGACTGAGAATCATTTTCAATGACTTGTACAACTGAAGGTTCAGACTTTTTACAAGACTCCTAATTAGCTGAGCTGAAGAAGTACCTGAATGTTCTTAAGTATTGGGACACCTAAAATAATAAATTTTCCATTCGTCCCAAATGGAAAATTTATTTTTTCAGGTGTCCCAATATATACGCACATTACGGTATGCCTTATTATAGAAACTTCATAAGATGAATCATACAATATTGGCTGGACAGTTATTTCCCTTTGTAAAAATGGCAGAAAAACATTGAGGTGCACCAATTCACAGTTCCACAAACCTACTTTAAACATGTATACAACCCTCCATTAACAGTATGGTAAAATCATGGACTTATGTGGGACATTGAACACGTGCGATTCTGTTAGTGAGATGATCCCACGTGCTAAGTTGTCGTTGATTTGGCCAGGTATACTCTATCAGGTGACTCTGAGTGACATTCAGGGTGTGGCTTGGAACTGTGTATAAACATTGATTACAGCACTGATTCAAAGTGGTATTAAATGTTCTAGTAAAATAATACCTTTAGATTCAACAAAGCCACTGTGATAGTCTCCGGATACTGTAAAGTACACTGTGACTCTCCCACCAGCCCCTCCCCCACCAATATTCGTGCTGCTGCCACCATTGCAGTAGAGCCTTCCCGTCAGAGTAAACTCTTCTGTTTCAATATAGATGTTACCACCACTGCCACCACCTGAGTAGCCATGCTGAAATTGGGATGAAAATTTGATAGAACAATTTATCATATGATGTCGCTGTTATTCAGTGGATAACGTCGTGTCATAAAAATCGTATGACCATACGTGTAATAACACTTTGGCACATATACGTAACGTCATTGACACTGTCCATATCAACAATGCATTATCTTATTGAAATATGTTCAGTTTGAAGGCATTAAAATCCCATTTTAAGGGTCATATGATAAACAGTATCTTACACGAGTGGTCATTTCAAATGAAATTTATGAAACTCACCGAAGGCTCGTTTCATAAATTTCATATGAAATGATGACTCTAGTAAGATCCTCTATATCCTGTACATCTGAATGTAAAACTCTCCCAAGTCATCTGATCACATGACCAAGATCAGTTTTCAACCATTCAATATAGTTATGTAAATTATAAACCATTTTAAAGAGAATAAAATCTTGAAAAACTCAAATGCCAGCTAGATTGTACTAAAGTTATGTAAGTTTTTCAGTTCACGTAAATTAGCTTAGCCTGTGTGAGATTTTAAACTGAATGTAAATTTTTGCATTTTAGTATCTTATATAACTTAATTCTGATGCAAAAATTGGCTTTGTCATACATTAAACAACATCCCATAATGTCATACGAAAAATACATACTGCAGAATTTTGAGCATTTGCTGAAATAGTTCCACTGATTGAAACAGTATCTCTGACGTAAAGGTGAGCAAATCCTCCACCTCTCCCGCCATTCTTTGCATTAGTGAGGTAACTACCACCACCGGAACCCCAGGTACTGACATCATATATTGTGCCATAGGGTAAAACTGCTTCCTCGTATGACTGGCCACGCCCTCCACGGCTACCATGACTGGCCCCACTGGCGCCATTGGAATTTATCACTCCAGCCCCTAGAAAAATAGGCTGCATATTAAGTTAACAGTTTTTAGATTATACTGTAAAACTTCTAAGTTGTTTTTGAAATCAGCATAAATTTGCAAACTTAAATACCTATGGCTATGATGTTTTTCATAAAGGAACGATATGAAAACATAGTTTATAATAAATCAGTGAACTTTAATATTCATGAATATTAGGGTTCAATCTAGGCTGCGTTTTTGCGCCAATGGTGCGCTTTGAACGTCCTTGGCCCGTCTTTGAAAATCCAATGCGCCTGACTGGCACGAAATCCAATGCATCGGCGCTTTTCTGATTTCATTGTGCGCAGGCATAACTTATTTTTAGCAGTATAGCTGTTAGTGAGTCAGTGTTAGAAGACGCTTTCAGTGGTATTGAAAATTGAGCGCAAAGCATTCCAACAACTCAGAGAGCATGAATGGTAACCGGGTATCGATTTATTTACGGCGCATTAATGAATGAGAAGGAAACCAGCTTTTCTAAACATGTCAGCAACCTTGCAAACACAGAAATGAATATTGGTGATTTCTTTTCTGTTGACGCCACGGAAATTCGACCAATAATCGAGAACGAAGAAATCGGAAGACACTTATGATGAAAAACAATCAAATGTTGAAAAAAGCTGAGAAATCCTATGCAAATAATTCAAATTAGACTCTACAAAAGCCTCCGTTTCACTGGCTTGGTCACCACGATGCGATAAAAATCTGTTTAAAGCAAAACAAAAATAACTCATTTTACTGCTGTTCTATGGTATTAAGTTAGAAGTAATTGGGTGTTCAAAATGCCAAAATCCTGGTTATTTGGTTGTAAAAAAATGCTGGCCCCACTGAAAAAATTGGTGGCCCCTTTTAAAAATATTGATGGGCCACTGGCCCATTCTGACAAATTTCTAGATTGAACCCTGGAATATGTATAAAATTGTGAAACTGTGAACTTTTTTTAACCTCATGAAAATGAATATAATTACAATAATGAAATTTTCTCACAATATCGTACAAGTTCTCCCCTTTTATGGAACTTTATTCTTTTATACTTCCTTCATCTTAGACTTTAACTAATTACCTGGTCCTTGGTCAGATATGTAACCGCCACCAGAAACATCCATGGTCCCTGATACTGTCAATGTGTGAGACTCTATATGTATGGAACCAGCCCTAAAGGTACCAGACACTGTGACATCATCATATAAGACCCAAGTTGCATTTGATCCCAAACTTGTGTCTTCAGGATCATGCTGATATGACACGTCAAGAGTGCCTGCAATGGTCATTGCCAGACCCTTAATATTCACAGTGCGAGATATATCTGCTGAGCCTGTACTCTGTACTTCAAAACTTGTTGCCTTAATGTCTTCAGAGGGATAAGCTCTAAAGGTACCGCCAATGTCCAAGGTATGCAAATCAAAATTGGTATCTCCTGCACTGAAGTAGCTACCAGAGTCAGTCTGTAGTGTCTGAGCCGTGATGGATGACAGGTTATACCAGTCACTGGATATCAGGGAATCTAGTCTTACATCTCCAGTTGAACCAACATGTATGATCAAGTCCTCTTCTGGTCTATTTGTAAGAATATTTATTGCCCCATAAGCTCGGAAGTCCCCTGACACAGTCATGTAGTCCAGGACAAAATCACCATTTGGTTCAAAATTAAATGTTCCACCTTGAAGAACAGATAAGCTGTCCCAGCTACCACTGCTGTTTACCTTGTTTGCCATTCTCCCAGCATGGAAGGTACCGTAAACCTCAACATTATGAATTCCAAGTCTTGATGTCCCTGTCCAAGCTTTACTGGTCAGAACATCATTGTCAAGACTGACAGTCCCATGTGTGTCTATGGTTAAGTCATGGGCATTTTCAAGGTTGGTTCCCTTCAATGTTAATGGAATTGTACTTGTCATGGTGCCATTTACATAGATCTCATGAATACTGAAATCATCGCATGGTGTAAAGGTAAACTCGCCGTCACTGTTAATAGTTAACACTTCAAAACCATCACCAATTTCTAATGTGTTAGCTTCAAAGAGACCATCTATAATGACATTATCTGCTCGGAGAAGGCTGCAGTTGGTATATGTTTGTGTGCCATTAGAATCAAGTGCTGGCTGATTATCATTGTTTAAATGAAGTTCACCATTTGGTGAGTGAATGATGAAATAGTCAATTTTGCTACCTGTGCCATTTAGGGATTTAAATTCAGCGTAGTTTTGTGCATACATGGTACCTGCTATAGAAACACTGTTCATGTAGACAGGGCCATTCGCAGTGAATGTAAATGTTCCGCTATTTCCAACAGAGAACTCTTCAATTCCTAACCCAAAGTTGACTCCCCCTGGAGTAAATAGTCCATTTATAACAACCCGCTCACATTCCATAGTTATGTTTGGCATTCCTGATGTGTCCCAGGTTATCTCCCCATTATCTATGAGGAGCTCTGTACATGGTCGTTTAAAGGACACAGCATGTCCGAGGGTCAGTGTACCACGAACTTCGATACTTTCACCCAGATGTTCGTCTTCATCCACTGGGTCAAACTCAACATTAGCAGAGGCACCAACATAGAAGCTGGTTATATTAAAGAGGTTGGTAGGTCCTGCCGTGAAATCACCATAACACTCAAAGGAATCTAGCGTGAGGTTGAATGTTGAATTATCACTGCTGTTGACAGTCATTGTAGCTTGTGCCTCAATTACCAGCTCAGCAATTGTCAAATCCTGTGTCTCTAAATACACCTCGGCAGGCTGTGACAATGTGACTACAGCATCTGATGTAGAATCCAGCCTCCCTTTCACATACAGGTATCCTCCAATTGCAACACTAGCAGTAGTCAAGTTAAGAACACCCATCTCATAGACAAAACAGTGGGTTGTCATGTCATTTCCAAGGGTGACAGTGGCCTCTGGACCCAAATGTACCATAGAACGACCGTCTCCTATTATGTAGCTGACCGATGTGCTGCTGTTTATGACTAGATGGGCACCATCGTTGACCAGGATTTCGTCCAGGGATGCACTTGAATCTAACAACCAAGCTGCTCCCCCTGCAAATATCAGTGAGTACATTTCGAGGTAAGTGAATGCAGTAAGTGAATCTGTGGTGCCCCAATGACCTTGCAAGGTTATGGGATAGAATAGAATAGAACACAGTACAGTGCTTTTATTGCAAAACATTTGGGATCCATTGAAAGGAATAATAGTATAGTGAATAGTATTATATGAGACTTAAATGTAAACAAATGTAAGGCAAATGAGCATTTACTACCATTTGTAGTTTGGGTCTCCATTGGGGTCATCATAACATAAAATCATTATATTAGATTATCCATAATTTGATAAAAGTATCATAATGGGTAGTACATATATCATAGTGAGGTTTTGCTGTATTTTGCTGAATAGAAATTAAGCTAGTCTTTCACCAGAGTGAGCAAGTGAGTGAACTCTAGTTTAACATCCCAGCAACACTTCATGCAGAGATGGTACCTGGATTAAAAGTCTCATCCAAAAGACCAGAGGAGTGTCTCACTGTCAGAGCCTGCAACCCCTGGATTGGCAGTCTAGCGCTAAAACTACCAAACCACCACCACCTTCTCTTTCTCTTGAAGTTTAATTAACATCATAAAATATGTTGTGGAACTGCCTCTCAAGGTAACTCTGATCAGATAGAGCATTATTTCGCATATGTTATAGTACCTCATTAAGATAAGACATTTTATATCACATACAAGACATCTTATATACTCTTTAAGACATCATATTTGAAATACCGTAATGACCCTAAATATTCAGATGGACAGGTCTGAGCAAACATTGTAGACCCAGATCAAACTGCTCGGAACAGTTAGAACAAGGTCTACAGTGCTTGCCATTTACTAAGCATCATTTGGATGCATTAACGTGTGTCATAATCATCCAGTTAGAAGCCAGATCAGTCCTTTAAATTTATAGAAATGGCTGAGATATCTAACAATTATTTTAGCTGATTACTGTACCTTGAGTCATGATGTCTAGAGCATCTGATGAACTATCTGCTTTGTAAACATATGGGTTTTTGGCAAAGTTGTCAATCACCAGTTTCCCTATGCCTGGAGAGCCGCTCTGCATGAAGTATATTGTTCCTGGGCCACCAGCAGCTCCTGGAAGAAAAAATATGAGTTTTACTTCTTTTTTAATTTACGTGAGCCATCTGCAAAGAAAAAAAAGCTAACTATGACACTGAAAACTTTACATTTGCATTAGCCTTTAAAGAGCAAAAAAAATGAAAGTACATCTACCTGAGTTTTCAAACAGTGTGGATCCAGGTAAGGTGGCTAATCATGACTGTTTACACTGTTTGCTTTCTATTCTTTGGATTCTCATTTTGATATAGCTTGAACAAAACTGTCTTTAATTTTACGACTGTACATTTTTTCATCTGCTTTATTTTTTGATGCTTTAAGGGTTAAAACGTAGCCATCCAAAAACATATGGTATCTGATTTTGATAGTTTCATAAGAATAGCATGTTGGCGCAATTAAATTTTTGTGTTCTCATAATTCTAAATATTTGTCAAGTAAATAAATACCAGTAAACATTTGTTTAAAACTGGATAGCGACAACTTTAATTTTGACCTTTTTTCCCTCATCCCCAACAGCACCAAACTTAAGTTTCTGCCAGGTTTTTTTACTGTACCTGTCTTTGCAGCTATGTAAAGAAGGGCATGAGTGGGCGAGGGTTATGAGTGATTAGCTATGGTGCGGAATCCCAAACCCCTTAATGGTCAGCCAGTTACTGAAAGACTTCTTCTCTGTCAAACTACCAGAAAATAAGTACCTTTTCAAATCAGGGATGGTTAATGGCAGCAAAAGTACAGAGATGGGGTCTGTCTTTCATATGATGTGCCCAAGATATGGTGGGCCTCTTACACCCACTGTCCCTAGGGCCATAAGCCTATTGGAAGATTTGAAAATATTTAAATAAAACTTACCATTAGTAGCAGCAGTAGTTATACCAGATGGTGAAGTAGAAGTACCTATCAAAAGAAACAAACATATAGAGAATACAAAAATGTATCATGAAATGCAAAAAGATGGCCCTCTTAATCTCAGCTTTATTTCTGCAGAGCTTTATATAAATCCATTAAATCATACGAAGCCATTAAACTTCCTAAACTTCAAATTAGAAGATGTTTCAAACCTATTTAATTTCTGCAAATGGGCCACGACACGAGAAAACCAACAAAGTGGTTGCGCACCCAGCGCAGACTCAGATCAGCCTGGGCATCCGCCCAGTCTGATCAGAGTCTTTGCTGTCTGCATGAAGGTAGCTTAGACCCTTAGCTATCCTTTAAGTGCTTAGCGAAGAGTCTGATGAGACTAGGAAAATGCCCTGGCTAATCTGAGTCTGCGCTAGGCACACAACCACTTTGTTGATTTTCTGGTGTCTTGGCTCAAATATTTCCTAGGCAAAACTTTGTGCTTTTTCAAGCCCAACTGATCAAAATATACTATTTATTCTGTTATAAGAATAGAGTTTTGCACAAATGAGCCACGACACGAGAAAACCAACAAAGTGGTTGTGCACCCAGCGCATACTCAGATCAGCCTTGGCGTCTGCCAAGTCTGATCAGACACTTTCTGAAGCGCTTAAAGGGTAGCTAAGGGTCTAAGCTACCTCCATGTGGACAGCGAAGACTCTGATCAGACTGGGCAGATGCCCAGGCTGTTCTGAGTCTGCGCTGGGCGCACAACCACTTTGTTGTTTTTCTCTTGTCGCGGCTCATATATGTAAATCAGTCTTGTGTAATTCGGATATAAAATGGGTTTTTCTTTTTCGTAACAATTTCAAAGCTTTGGATCTATCTTACATTATAGAACTACAATTTTGATATTGTTTTTCACACCATCTTATAACTGATCAAATACAGCAATCCTTTCTAAGTGTTCATTTCTCTTGAGGTGGGTGGGGGTGGGGGGTGTTGGTGGGGGAGGGGGGTGGGGAGGACAGGTCGGCAATGGTGCTGGGGAACTTTCAGTGCCAGGGCGTCCTACTAATTATGATAATAGTAAAGCATGGGCCTCCTTGCTTGCAGTAGGTGAGGGTGGGGGTTGTTTGGAAGTTTTTGCTCTCATCTATCATTTCTCTCATCTTTCTCCCTCTCTCTGGGAGACAGTCCGATATATACTGAAATACTGTCTCAAAGGGCCATGAAAATCAAAACAACCAACAAAATCATTTCTCTCACATGATCTCACCTGAAGATCATGTCACTAGCAAATATGAACAAATTTAGAAAGAGATCATGCGAAACATGTAACAATTCTGACATTAATTCTTTGCCTTGTCTTAAGACAGGCATATTGTCCTTTCTGAATACAGTAATTCACCCAAAGTTTACCTACACTGGCTGCTTTACATTCAGAAGTGATGACTGGCACTGGTGGCTATGAAAAGTTTTTTTTTTTTAATAGTAAGTAAACCATATCAAACAGAACTGCACATTACTGTTAACTGGTTGTCTCTCTTATACACTGATGTCAGTGTGATATCAAAATGATCACAAGTGCATACTGGACATACTTATTGTGTCATATATTTAAACAATAATCGGGTTTCCCAGGCAAAAGATTCAAACAACCAAATCTTAGAAACTTTTACCATCTGTATATCCACTCAGTCTCATGGACATTTCAATCCCATTCTGGTAGGTCCTTGGGTAGACCCGTAACTGTGTGGCCAGGAGGGGCCAAGGAAAGTCCACTGTGACAATGCTGGACGAGTCAGTATTACCAGTGAATTCATAGTTCTCATCTCCAAGTTGAACCTGATAAAATAAGAGCATATATTTCACTTTTTGTCCATCTGTGGAGTGTGTGTGTGTGTGTTGAGGATTGGGGAAGAGAGGGAGTGTGTGGTGGAAGAGCTGGGGAGAAGAGGGGGAGGGGGGTGAATAATAGGGAGAAAAGCATATCTGGCACTTTTATGCTCGGATAATTCAGACTTTATTTTTCAAACTGAAAGTTTGGTGACATGCAAAATTATAGGCTTGTCTCTGTATAAAAACCCAGTTGTCATGTACACTTATCTGACACCTCTCATTTTTGTGTATGAATAAAATAAGAGTTTACTTTGCAAGTTTGCAGCATACTTGTTGTCATTATAGGGATGTGAACAAACTTTCTAAAAAAAAAAAAGAGGAAACCCATGCTTGTAAAGAGGAAGCCCCCTCAAAAGACATCAGTTCTGAGCATACTGAATCAAAGCCACTTCTTTTTTAATATTTCAGCAAGTTTTAGTGAAAAAAGAGGAAATTCTCTAAATAGAGGAAAATTCTCACCCCTGTGTCAAAGTTTTCAGGAAAGGACACAAAACAATAATTCTTGAACCAAATACTGCTCGCAAGCATAATAAGAACATGAATTCGGGCTAAGTAATCAGCTAATAACCCATTTACACGAATTGTGGTACCATGCGGATTTCTACCTACAATACACCCGCATACAGTTTACCTAAAAAAAGTCAGTCTAAAGCAGTCAAATAAGATGATGGTTCATAAAACTAAATCATACGGCGAATGCTTCTCCATGTTTTTAGCAATTAAATTCTTGTTCTGATCGACAGGTCGGCATTGAAAGTTCCAAACCTTCACCAGCGAGAAAACTGCTAAAATCGAAAGTAGCTGTCCGCGTTGTGTCCGTGCCGTTTTCCCGTATAGTAGTCGTGTTAAAAAAATCCGTATCGCATGGTGGCCGTGTCACTCGTCTAGCAAACAGAACATATGTCTGCCGATCTTTTCCCAAATTATTGTCCCGACAGGGCCAGTGCATCGATTCTTTACTGGATCTGGGAGTGGCAAAGGCATCTCCCATCCTTGGGTCTCCCATAAATATTAGTCTAAACATATTTTATTGTCCTCTTAATAAACATACAAATGGGTTGGACCACAAGTTCTAACAACATTAATTACGGTCCGCCCCATAAATATTAACCCTGGCACTATCTGAAACGCCCTTGACTAATGTACTTATTCTTCAGTTTCAGGGGCGGATCCAGGAATTTTGGATAGGGGGTTCAAATTAGCTTCAAAGGGGGTTCGATTTGTGCAGTTTGACCAATTTTCCTGAATTTTCCCATGAAAATGAAATAATTTAGGCTGAAGAGGGGGTTTGTTTGAACCCCCCGAACCCCCTCTGGATCCGCCACTGAGTTTAGTACTGGGACAGTGCCGTAACGTCTGCGCTCAAAACGTCTGCTCAAAAAACGACCGCTTCAATAAAACCCAGAAGTTTTCAGAGTAAGAAGTGTTTTACCTGGTGCCATTGTTGAGGTTTATGAGGGCTCCAGCTTATACAGGCTCTACAGCTCAGTGTTCACAAGGTTTAATTGGGCGTTAACAAGTAATTATAAACTGTTTATAAAAAGTGTATTCACAGTGCAAGCACCGTATGTTACTTAAGTCCTAACAATCCCTGGACTGAATATAAGTATCCCAAATTGATTCTCCGACATCACACCGACAGTCAAATACATGCGCTCCGATAGTACATGCATCTCTACATTTGCTAGCTACCCCCTCCCCCTCCCCCCACCCACCCCCGCTGTTGGTTTTATCATAGTTCATTTCACGGAGGACGTCGCTAAAATGCACACCATTTGCATGACGTTGCGCGCAGATACGGACAATTACTAACTTAAAGAAGTAGAACCATACTATCGCTGAGTAATAAGGTGTGCATGACATATATAAGTACCTGTATATGCTTCATGTTAAACGACGGATTTATGTATATTTCTACTTGTATTTTCTACATCATAAAATAAAAGTAGGACCAAACCCTTCCGAGTTGTTGTTTTTTCTAAAATGAGCAGTCTGACCAGGTTCTACACTTTTTGTCATTCAATCTACAGCGTTTGGACGCATTACTGCACAGAAAAATCAAACTGTTTTATTTTTGAGACAATTACGGTAACTAGGGTCGAGTAGGGTAAATTCGGACAGCAGGTAATTCGGACAGTGACATAGTTTTCTTTATATGTCAGCTGTTTGGCATTAAAGCAAAATTAACTGGGCAAACAGTAAAAATCCTGATGAGACGGCTCATTATGAGCCGTCACATCTGGATTTTCACTGTTTGCAATGGTATGTCCGAATTTACCCGCTGTCCGAAATTACCCGACTCGACCCTTATTTTAAGTGTTCCAAATCTTAAAATTTCAACGTCGATAGTACTTACCCAAGCACCTGCTGAAGAGTTGTAATAGCGTACGTTGAACGTCTTGACGTAATAATTGCTGCCGGTGGCACCTTTTATTTCCATGGACGTCACGTAAGCTGCCGCGCTGAATCGAAATTCTAAATACTGGGTGCCGGAGAAACTGCTAGGCCGCCAACCCCTCGATGAGTGGCCTCCAATATAACCATAGTTCGGGGAGTAGGATGAGGCAGTTGAACTGGCAGCCTTGGTAGATATGCTGATTGTGTTCGCTGTTGTGTCTGGAAGACAGATCGTTTGTGGCGTAAATGCCTACCACAATACACTCAGTTAAGATAACTCTCTCTCTCTCTCTCTCTCTCTCTCTCTCTCTCTCTCTCTCTCTCTCTCTCTCTCTGCATTTAGGCATGCTTGCATGATTAAGATTGAAACGACTGTTTGCGTGTATGCGTGCGCGCTAGCGTGTGTGTACAAACATATTTTTTTATCCTAACCATATGAACTCGGCGCTAAGGTCACAAATCCTGCTTCAATAAATACATTACAATCTTAAATATAGCATACTATTAGATTTAATTTAACATTTTATAATGGGCAATGGGGTGGTTATTAAGGTATCTTAAATACACTCTTTGTGATAGATAATGACTACATGGATGTCAGTTCTTGGAACTTACCTACGATTCCACCATCAGCAACTGTTGAGCCTCGGAAGTCTTGGGTGCTATGATCAATCGATATTCTTCCGCCGCCGCCACCACCTCCACCATTATTTCCTTTCCCGCCACGAGCTGAGATAACGCCAGCACCGGACATATGGTCACAGACAATATAAATACTGCCCCCGCTCCCACCTCCGCTGCCGGCTGAGGTTGCGTCGCCTCCGTTTGCAGTCAGGATTCCGTCAACTTCAACGGTGCCACTGGCAACAATCTTGAGACTCCCACCCCCATTGCCGCCCCCGCTACCACCCCCACCACTACCAATGTCGTCTGGCTCGGGGTAGCTTCCATAGGGAACTGAATCAGTTTTTGCAAGGAAGTTGTTCTCAGGGCTGCCACCACGGCCTCCGTAAGATCCTGTAAAAAGTTATTACATCATAGTAAATGCTCGACACCACTTAAAACAAGAGGACCATGAGGCCCTGAACCGCTCACCTGAGCAACTGGCAAAGTGCTTTTTCTTATGTCTGATATTGTCAAAATATGACTCTTGGGTCAAAAGTCAAAGAATTACCATGACCTCTTGTACTCATAAATCTTCATGTACTCATTTAGACAACCATGTATACCATTTTAGGCCAAAATCTTCAAAACTTTCCATGAAATCTTATGTTCTAGCATTTTCCCATATTTGACCAAGCCGCATAAAAGGTCAAGGTAAACCCAAAGTTATCATTTAAAGAGTCTCGGTAGTACTCTAGTAATCCATGCTACTTACCAAGGTTAAAGGCCATAGGTGTAATGGTTCTGGAGAAGAAAAATATTAAAGATTTATACCATAAATGGGTATGGCGGCCATGTTGGTCATGTGACCTGGACTGTTTGAACAAATTTTTGTTCAATCAACCCCTGGAGGCTCTATATGAAATGTGATTATAATTGGCCCTTTGGCTTTTGGGGAAATGTTTGAAAATGTCAAAATATGAGAGATCTGGGACAAAGGTCAAAGAATGACCTTGACCTCTTGTACTCATGAATCTTCATGTACTCATTAAGATGACTGTATTTTCCAATTTTTATGCCTTAATCTTCAAAACCTTCCATGAAATCTTATGTTCTAGCATTTCCCATATTTGACCTTGCTGTTAAATGCTCAGGGTCAACCAAAGGTCATCATTTTGAACAATCTTGATAGTACTGGAGTACCCAATGCTAAAAACCAAGTTTCAAGGCCATCGGTCAATTGGTTCAGGAGGAGAAGATTTTTAAAGTTTTTTCCCATATATGGGTGTGGCTCCATGTTGGTCATGTGACCTGGACCATTTGAACAAATTTTTCATTCCTTCAACCCCTGGAGGCGCTATATGACATTTGGTTATAATTGGCCCGGTGGTTTTTGAGGAGATTGTTTGAAATTGTCAGAATATGAAAGTTCTGGGTCAAAGGTCAAAGAATGAGCTTGACCTCTTGTACTCACAAATCTTCATGTACTCATCAAGATGACTGCAGTTCCAAACGTTCCATGAAATCTTATGTTCTAGCATTTTCCCATATTTGACCTTGCCGTAAAAAAGGTCAAGGTCAACCCAAGGTCATAATTTAAACAATCTAGATAGTACTCGAGTACCAAATGCTACATACCAAGTTTCAAGGCAATTTTCCTATTGGTTCTGGAGAAGAAGATTTTTAAAGCTTTTTACCATATATGGGCATGGCTGCCATGTTGGTCATGTGACCTGGACCGTATGAATTAATTTTCGTTCCCCCAACCCCTGAAGCCTTTACATGAAATTTGGTTTCAATTGGCTAGGTGGCTTTTGAGCAGATTGCTTGACCTTGTCAAATTATGAAGGTTCTGGGTCAAGGTCAAAGAATGATCTTGACCTCTTGAACTCATTAACTCTTCATGTACTTATTAAGATGACTGTAGATATCATTTTTCAGCTTAAAATCTTCAATAGTTTCAAAGATATCTTATGTTCTAGCATTTTCCCATATAAAAGCACAAGGAAGCAAATTTGACATTATCGTAAAAAAGGTCAAGGTCAACCCAAGGTCATTATTTGAACAATCTTGGTAGTGCTTGCATACCCTATGCTACATACCAAGTTTCAAGGCCATCGGTCAATTGGTTCTGGAGAAGAAGAATTTTTTAGGTTTTACCATATATGGGCATGGCGGCCATGTTGGTCATGTGACCAGGATCGTTTGAATAATTTTGCATTCCTAAGACCCCAGGAGGCTACATATGAACTTTAATTACAATCGGCCTAGCTGTTTTAGAGGAGAAGTCGTTTGAAATTGTTGACGGACGGACGGACGGACGACGACGGACGACGGAGCCTGCCTATACTATAAGCTCCCCCGGAGCCTCTGGCTCAGGCGAGCTAAAAAAACAACATCTTTTTCAGCGGAGCTGCGTGCCATACTGTACACATCGTTGTTTCAACGTCATCGCATCAAAATGACATTCCGATGACGTTCAAACGACTTAGTTCGACATAATAGTCTTAATTGGTAGATGTAATTGTAATAGTCGAAGAAATTTATTTCATTTTGATTATGCATATGCAAAGGCCAATCGGAACACCGCTCAGCTAATTCTTAAATCAAAGTGTCCCAATTGATGCAAATGTTTGTTTTTAAAATGAGATTGCTTTGGGTGCATTTTGTCATATCTCTTCACACAGCAAGCTTCTTTTTGTTATGCATGGTCATTTCCAAATAGCAGCTCATCAGAACCTTTCCTAATAAAAGTTACGGCTCCGTACAAAATGTATTCCAACTCGAGTGGAGGATCATGTGCTTTTCTTTGATACGATCCACGGAAAAAAAACGGAAATATAGTGACTGATGCTTTGTTTATCTACCATTTTTCGGTCTGGGTATGGTAGTTTTTGCACACCTTTCCACTTTGATTCCAACTACATAGCGATTATTGCCACAAAATATATTACTTTGGGCAGGGAGTCTGAAATTTAAATCCGACTGTCTGTACAGATTACGCCACATTCCGGGATATTTTGACACTTCTTGCCCAATCGGAACATCGCTCGACCAATTCTGTGAGTCACGGAATTGGCCGAGCGGTGCTCCGACTGACTTCTCGCCCAAAGATGAAGTGGCGCAATCAGTGTGTTGTTAGAAGATAAATATAAGGTAAATAATAATAAAAAAATCCGTCATTCCGTGTAGCGTATGAAAGTAAAAACTCAAGTCTCCAACCTGGCCCCGAGGTTATATTTGTTTTTTTTCGTGCTCAACTCAGCTGAGTATGAAATTTTCTCTGCTGATAAATATGAAAATGCCAACTAATGTTGGCATTTTCATATTCATAAGCAGAGAAAATTTCATATTCAGCTAAACTCGAAGCAAAAAAAAAACTGAATTTATCAGTAATTTTCTATTTATTAGCAGGTAAAATTTCATGCTCAGCTGAGCTGATGGAACCCTTCCAATTTGGGATCTCCTCTTAAGGGAAAGAAATTCTTTGCTTTATCTATAGAGAGCAAACTCTTTCCTTTGAGGATTAGCCCCTAGTGAAAAGAGAGGAAAAATGAAAATGGAAAAATAACTTCCCCTTCACCTTAAAGGAATATTTGTGGTAGGCCCTAGCATCGTTATCGATAAAGGCCATGTTTTTATTCGCAATGGTGAAGTTTTGCAAATAATACTATCGCGTATCAATTTACTAGAAATAAGAACTTCCGGAATAATCAAAGTACTTTTAACCCAATTTACATACCTCCAGACCCGTCAGCGTTTCCGGCTCCGGGTCCTTGCTGCGCTGGATAGCCATTACCATCAAGATTCACCTGCCCTCCAGCTTCAACAGTAAACGACGTACACGTTATCTGAATCTTAACGTTGCTGGCATTAGCGCTAACCATCTGACCTAAAACCTCCACTTCTTCAACGTCAATGTCGGAGCTAACTTCACATACTGTATTCTCAGGAACCACCAGCTGTGAGCCACTTATGTAAGTCTGACAGTCTGGAACAGCGGCGTCACCGCGCTGTATCCGAAAGTCAAATGCGAAAAACGCTAAAATCAGCGTAATGACGCCTGGTTGCGTCATGCTGCCTTTTAAAACGTCTATCTTGACTTCAGTTTCTAGGTTCTGATGGATAAAACACGATTATACCATGTGCAGATAGTTCAGCATTGCATAATAATGTATCGAAGAGGAATAGACTACACCAGAGAAAGAGAGACGAAGCATTTTACATATTATGTATTTGTGTTCTCCTTATTTATTTATTTATTTATTTATTTCAGTTCGGTTTTATTGTAATTTATATAAGTATTTCATATGTTATTTTTTTATCTATTTATGAACAACATCAGATCGACCGCCTTAGAACGGTCATTATTAAAAACCTTTTTGGAGGTGTGGCGGTTTGGTGCTGGTGGCATGAAGGGCAGGGTAAATAGAGGATTTTACACAATATGACATTTAAGTTTCATATTAAATGACCAAGAGTGTAAGATTTTGTTATCATATGACCTTTTAAAATGGGATTTTTCGCCTTCAAACTGGAGATTATTTAAAAAAGAAAACGCATTGATGGCACGGTCGTTGTCAATGGTTTACATGTACGCACCAAAATGTTATTATACGAGTGGTCGTACGATTTTTAGGACACAACGTTATCCACTGAATAATAGCTACATGTACGTCATCTGATAAATCAATTTTACAATCATATCTTCACCCTAGATTTCGATATATTCAGAATTCTAATAGGGTCCCCTTTAAAGGACTCGAGGCATTAAAAGGTTGACACCCACCCAACCCCTTATCAACAACTTTGTGTCATTCGCACTAATTTTTAAGTCCCGTTTCTCGGTCGGACTTTCACCCCATGACAGTTTTCTTCTGTTATTCTTTGATAAGGATTAAACTATTTTCACAAGTAATTAATGACTAATAAAATAAAAGATACCTTCACTAACAAATATTTTTCTACACTTAAGTTCAATGGTTAATAATCAAAGTCACTTCGAAACGGTAGTATATACCCGTCCGTATGAGAAAATATTAAAGATGTATGATCACAAATGTAGGTACTACGCCTGCTTTGCACAGGAACGGAACTTATTTGTTATAAAACTGCATTTTTAACGCCATTTTGTTTGCTTTTTGAATTCGTAGCCATACTTCAAAGACTAACAGAATCTAAAACAATTGATTATGGTTGTATACGTCACGTCATTCTCTACGTCAGATCAATAAAAAGAACCCAAAATGCATAACTAGAAAAAGGTAGAATGGTACAATAAAACTGTAGGTTCAGCATTCTCATCGGATCTGTTGCAAAATGGGTTGTTAAAAAGTATAGATAGGTGTATTCAGACGTCAAGGTTGTTTTTGTATCGATTCGAGCACCCTCTTCGTGCTCAAATGGATGCAACTGAAAACCGACTGTACTTTATCTTAAGCATTATTCGTCGGGCGTTTTCCATTTATTATTCTTAATCATACAAAACATAATATTTTGTTTGGTTACATTATAATAAGATACAGTAATGCACTTCATATTTTTATTTTTCGAACAAAGCCTTTAATTATAATCGCATTTATCATCGTTAGTTATTATGGTTTTATCATTATTACTACTTCTTCTTACATTGTGGATTTTATCACTGCAAAGCCTTATGGTATTTCTCGCCAGATTATAAGATCAAAGATCACTTATTCAATAATATATAACGCACCCACATGGTATTCACAAAATAATATTTTGTATATAATTGCCCGATTTCTTTGCATTCTTTTTGGTCATAAAATTATTTTATATACTGATCGGATTATTTATTCAAGGTCCGGTCAGTGGAATAAAAACAAGTTTTTCTGACCTTGCCATAGTCATTCACTCTGTTTCGAAGCTCGCTTTTTTGGACAGACTGCTTTTAGTTTATTGTCTTCAATGTTTGTAAGTCAGATTTAAAACATTAAACCGTCAATATTGTTAGATGAAATTAAATTTTTAAAGCTGTGCCCAGACAAACATTTACAACTGCGTTAAAATTTGACCGTCGTGCACTTTAAGATATAGGCATTTTATTCCTATATCGGCCTTCTTCAAGGGAAAATGCAAGCAGAATTTAATTCGCATTTTCCTTTCGTAAAAGCAGGATTTAACGTTACATTTTTTTAGATGGTTTTCAGTCCACTAAAATTTAACTTGACATAGCTTGTGATGGTTTTCAGTCCACTAAAATAGTGGACTGAAATCCATCACAAGAAATGTAAAGTTAAATTCTGCTCACAATTTGCCGTTCGAAACGTAAAGAAAGAGTGTTAACAACCAATTAACAATAGTTCATTCTTCTTAGAACAGAACAGAACAGAACAGAACTTTATTTTCTCTCACATTGTGTGTACAGCATATGAGGAAATATATACTGATCAAAATACATAAACTACGTAAAGATAGATGGTAAAGAAACTAAAGAATTAAAAAAAGACAGGTTTATTGGTCTGACAAAAAAGTAAAGTAATTATTATTTATTTTGACCATATACACGATGTATATTTAAGAGTCGTCGTTGAGTCAAATGATCAACAATCTTTTCCAATTTCACTTTAACGATGCAGTCTTTTTCAAGTTCGCTTTAATGAAGCTTGAATGGAAGTTCCGATTTGTATTTATGAGTAAATAATAAACAAAAGCCAAAATAATAAATAAATAAATAATGAGGGATAAAATTAAAAAGAAAAATAAATAAGTATGAAAATGTCAGTAGTGTAATTATTCAATAGGTCAAAAGAAGTTTATAAAACGCAGAAAAATTTAATCATATTAAACAATAATTAAAGCAAGCGAATTACAGCCCAATAAGCTATTGAAACATGCTATTTCAAAACACTTGAAATCTTTTAATTCTATTGTGACATATTTCGTCAGCGGCAAATGAACTGTTTAACCCATTTTATGCATAGCGAAAGTTTCTACCGTAAAGGTGGGGCGGGTCCATATACCGTTATAAATTGCTACAAAAAATACAATTAGGCGCCTCTACGGCGCTACGGCGCCTAATTGTATTTTTTGTAGCATTTTTTTTTTGTTTATTTCATGCAAACAAAGTCGACTCTGATCAGACGCCACGTTCTGCTCTGTCTGCAAACATTCTGTTGCAAAACACTTGAATGATGCTCTGTTTGCAAATGAGCATTAATGGGTTAATTCCAGGGCAGCTTATATAGCACCTTGCCAAGTAGCAATAAATCTTAATACGATTTAGGATTTATAGCATGTCAACTATAGAACTGTATATCCGAACTGTTATACAACGCCCGAATCATAAATCAAAATGTAGTTTTGATGAAATTAAGGGAGACTCTCAAAAAATTATTCCAAATGTAAACCGTTTTATCAAGAAAGAAATGTAATGCTTTGCAGTTCTAATTGAGAACTACCACCCTTTACTACTTTGAGAACTTCTATCAAATGAGAATAACATTCCGAAAGTAAAAATGAGATTAGAACGTTTCTAAGAAGAGTAAATTTGTGAGACTTCTTGTATTCTGCACATTATACAGAAAGTTAATCACTCCTGCGACATATTCCTCATTCATCCCCATCTCTACCCTTCTCGCCCTCAACCGATTTCAGCATCTCACGGCAATTTCGTGACTGGAATCACAGTTGACTGTCGTTATTTCAAACCTCAAGGTACTCGCTCAGTACTTATGAAAAGCTTAGATAAGTTCACATAGTTCTTTACATTGTACCATAATTCTTTACATTGTGACTTCTGTTATCTCAAACGGCTATATACACTATCTCAAAGAATTGTTTCTGGTCCTTTGGCATCTGACATGTTTGAGAATCTACTGTATTCAGTAAATGTGTTAAAAACAGAAAAAATCAAAGCTTTCAAAGATATGATTTTCCACTTCAGTGAAGCAATAAGCCACTATATACTGCATGTATTTATATGTCATTTGTGAGTGAACTAGTCAGCAGAAAAAAATAAATTTGACAAAGCTCACAATAAACGCATTCGCCACATAACCATACCTCAGCACCCCCACAAATGGCGATAAGCAAATAGCAAATGGAAGTGCTTAGTGTGAAAAGATGTATTTTTGTCAAAACCTGACATTTCATCACTAAACTGCTTCTTGCACATCTAAATGGTGTCTGCCATATACAGGCATTAATTTAAATCACATTCCTTTGAAACTCTAGGCGGAGCTGACTGCACGAAGTATGTGCTGTATCCGTCTATTCAAAACTGAAAGCTTCGAAAAATGACTAGGTTTGTAAAGCGGAATTTTTTCATTAAAAAGTCACTTTCTAAAACGAAACAATTTCATGCATATGTTCGGAATATGCACCCAAAGGTATAAACTTTTAATCCTGTTCATTGGAAATGCCAGGATGAATTTAGTACGAAATGTATGCAAATAATGTCTTTATATACCGGTATATCGCACCAAGGCGCCTAAAATAACTGCTGAGCTTGAAAAGTACTATTTTTGTTAAATCTATAATGAAACGTGTTGATACTCATGTTCAGCATATCTGCAATTATACTGTTCCAAATTTTTAAATCTATTCACTGAAAACTCTAAGAAAATCGGGTTATACAAAGTATGCACTGTATCCCTGTACTTTACAAATGCATGCCATGGAAATAGCCGTCAAAATGTCAAAATTAAAGTTTCATAATTAACTTCTTCATGCACATGTTTAAAACCAGTTCTTAGAAACGCTAGCAAAAGTTGATTTCACAACAAATGCACTATATATCTGTATTTAACAATAACTTTTAAAAGTTTTGCTTTCGTCCAAAAAAGGGGGTGGGGGCGGGAGAGATTTCACCAGGATTTTTTATGCACATATTCATCTATGTTCATCTACTTTTACGAGGGAATCAATGTGCAAAGTTTCAAATAAATAACTCAAAAGTTGCAGTGATTACGCGACTAATACTCTTTATAGCTATTTTAAGCACGGTCTTGAAAGCTGGCTAAGTTCGAAAAGCCTTAATTATGTCAAAAGCTGAATATTCTTTATGAAACTTCATCATGCACATACATTGTATGTCTGTATTACACAAACTAAGTTTCAAAGTTATCCCTTGAAAACCTTAGGAGAGGTCGATTACAAAAAGGATGCCCTGTATGCCATTTCAATACTTAAGAATTACAAAAAGGTATAAATCTTTAAAAAATGCTTTTGCCTCAATATCTGTTTCACAAAATGTGTTTTGTCAATATATTTCAATGATCTAGGTAACCGTTGGTGCACACGAGAGTGTGTTGAAGGAACTGAACTTAAGGTGGTGATATGAGGAAAATACAAAAAAGTAAATAAATAAATAAAAACTAACTTTAACTTAAAAAATTAACATATCTCCCCGAAAGTTAGCAGATTTGTTTTCTTTCTTTTTTTTCTTTCATTTTTGATGGTGTTGTTTCTGTTATTCTCTACAGTTTAGAATACAAAGCGAGTGCCATGCTATAATAAGTAAGTTTTTCATTTTTGGAAGAAATCAAAGGGTAAGTTACTAAGAAAAATCTAAAAAATAAAATTGTTATTAAAATATGTTTTAGTCTGAAGATACATCAATACATTGAGAAAAATATCCTCGCAAAAATATTCGGTTCAACTGTTTCTCAAATTGTAAGGTAGAACAATATGTTCGATCATGTATAAGATGCACATATACCGGATACATTCATTAAATACTAGAAGGGTAGGCATATCACACATACAGAGTAAACCCCACACAACCGTTACCAAAAAATGTGAGTGAAATTATTCAACCTTGAAAAAGTAGACTGCCCTTTGTTTTCTTCATAATTTTGTCAAAATTTGGACACAGACTACTTCTTTGTTATCTGCTCAGCCTGATAATTTGTGAAATAGTTGGGAAAATTAATTGTTAGGACGTCACATTTTGTGTGTCGAAGTATCTTCAGACCTAAATGCATCGTCAGTAACAATGGTGTTTGGTTCCGGCAGACAAGGTTGCAAAAATGTGGTTGTTATCTGTCTTCCGCGCTGTATTTATACTTTTAAGCAAAAGCTAAGTCGTACTATAATCTACGAGCTTCAGATTACGAACGATGAAAAATCTGTCGTTTATAACAACTGCTAAATTCACTGTAAATATGAATGACGACAAAAAGAGCTTTGACGATATGTTGGTTACCTACACTGTACAAAAGACCATGTTATAGCTAACTCTAGTTCTTGGACTACAACTGAACTTTGATAACAAAAAATCTGATCAGTAAGAAACCTCGGTGAGGTACTAAACAAACTAAAATCAAAAGATTTTCGTGCGACTTATCTGTAGACTTATGATTTTTCTACACTTGACACTACGTAATCTCCGAGATGATAAACTAATAATAGAAAAAAACTTGTTAATTAAATAGAAAGGGTGTTTCAAAGAGATGACTCTCTTTACCTTGCTTGCAATGATAGAAATGCTTTCATTCAGTCTGAAGAACATTAAAAGAACATAAAAGGTATATGTTATGGCCTTGCATAAAGGTTGGTAAGGCTCTAAGGTTTGTTCTGGACACAATTAACATATGATTTGGCACTAAGTTACGCAGACAAATAATAGGCATAATGATGGGCATTAGTTGAGCTGCCCTGGTAGCAGATTCGTTTTTATTTTGCTATGAAAGAATTTTCATGGTGTGATGTCTCTTTCTGACACTATCAGTTCTACATGTATTTGGATGGTTTGCTAAACATTGATAATTTAAAGAGTCACTACACTTCAGGAACTGACTGAATCAGATCCCAAACCCTATCCCCAACATTAAAGGGAAAGATTGACAAAGACATCCCAACAAACAACAAATTACAAGTGATAAGCCGAGTCAGCAGGTCTTTCCAATATAGGTGGCAACTCAGCTATCTTTACTGAACTAAATAATTTAGACCAACAGAACGGTTACAACAGACTAAGCAAATTATATGAAAAACATTTAACAACTATTTTTACCTATTTTCTATTTTTATTGTAGAAGGGTTAAAATGCCTATTTTGGCGGTAATGTCAATTAAACTTACCCATCAGAACTTCAGTTAAATAAAGCAAATTCTTCAGATACCGAGTCCCACTTCTTGATTTAGATACAACGAGTTTAATAAATTCAATAATACAGGAGCACGAATGCAAGATTCTATTTATCATATGACACTAAAATTGCATTTTATTAGCAAATTTTACACTAAAACGTCGCGATTTCGCCATTAGAAAAAGCGACGTTTTATGGACGCCAACACATAACGTTACGGCGTAATTTGCATATTTAATCCACAAGTGGATTGTTGTTTTTAATGCATGGTTTTATTACACTCTCAGATGCGACGTCATATGATAAATATTTTTATGACCTTGTCTGCTGAAGGTGCTGCTGGCTCTCAAACAGAGTACTTCAGTCCAAAAATGTGCATAAAATTGGGAGAAAACTGCAATTTTGACTGAGGGTGTGTTGCTCTGATGCACTCTCATTTCATGCGTCTCGATAGAAACTAAACAGTCCGTAGTTTTGTTATGCTTAGTAAATGTGCTTTTTATAGACAGAAGTTTTGACTTGATTGTCTATATCTTGACTTCAGATCACATGCAAGTTGGAATTTTTGCTGTTTTTTATGTCTTCATTTTTTTCGTTGTCACATTTGCCAGTCCCTGTCTCAGAAATTGAAATAAACAATTACAAAGACCTATTTCCACTGAGGCCAAAATACAATTCTCAATAATTTTGAGGAATGCTATAAGTATGTGTATTTTGGAAAACGCCATAGCAGCATTTATCAAGAAAACTGAGGTATGGGAATTACCACTAAAATAAAAAAAAATGTTGGATGTGATATTCAAGAAATGTTAAAGATAAAAACAATATGTTGTCAAAAGGCTAAACACCTTATGAAATCAGTCCTAATAGGATTCAGAAGAAAGTCTTTCGACTTATTTGAATCTGTATCCTATTTTGCTATCGATCATGTCAACAAATATATAGTAATTTGAACTATGAAACTTTCAACAGTTGACTACAGAATCAATTTAGTGTTAACCAAAGATGACTAGCAAATCTATATCAGAATTCTACAAATAATAAAGATTTATCAAAAATTAGACAAGATGTGAAAAAAGAAAAGAAAATAAATTAATACTAAAGTATGGCATGCGTTTTTCGTTTAGAACAAAAGCAATGTCTGTTACCCTTTGCGGAGTAAATCTATTTCCCTTCGATACATTAATTCCTTTCAAATTGCCTGCACTACCTGGACGTGGTAAAGCCACCTTACCGGGCCACGTACCCGATTGAAAATGAGCTTAATTCTAACAGCTTTGAAAATAATTTGGGTATTGCATAAAAAATTGGATTATGGGCACAGAATAAGGTCGTGGACTTATTCTCGAACATGTCTATGAGGGGCATTTAATAAATTAAATGCGTATCACATACTTATACAAAAATAAAAGCACAGCTAAGTGACGACAACACTTGTTGGCATTTAAACATTTATGAGCAGAAAAATTTGATGCTCAGCTGAGTTGTGTATAATTGTTTTTATAACCTCGGGCCCAGTTCTTCATTAATGGATTTGTGAAATAGACTCTGTGGTCAAACCTGTCTCAGAAGATCATATTTGAAAGTATAATTATAAACAGTCATTTGAAGCACAGTGTTTAAAATGGATGAAAGGTGAAAATGATTCTTAAGACAATCATCTTGATTATTTTTGCTTCATATACCTCCATCGCCATCATCACACAAATTTATGTTTCCTGGAATTCATACTCACTGATTTGTAGCATTTCTTGTATTCTGTAAGAGCATTACTTTGTATTTGTACATATACATGCAACGTTTTGAGGGCCTCAGATAAGATTGGCTTCGACCAACTGGGCTACCCTCGATGAATAAAGTCGTTGCTTACTTACTTACTGCAAAAACTCCTCATTTTTACGGCAAGAAATGCCAAGTGTTTTTGCATCTAATACGTTTGAAAATAATGTCTCGTTAAATAAAGACAGTGTTAGCTATGAACAACCGGGTCGTGATTTATCTTTAGGCCGGAATAAACAGTGCGCAGCGGTCGATCAGATTCACATATCAGTCGTATGCAAAGCGGCATATCAATATATTAAGGTGATAATTATCACTGATTTGGGGCAAAGACAAAAATCTGCATAAAATGCTTAAAATACAACAGATCTTCCCAAAACTTAGCAGATGCCTTCTTTATGTTGTTTCTCACAATTCAGAATCCCAAAATGCAGGACTTGTTGATGTTAAAACGGATTTATATAAGAAAAGATTAAAGGGTAATTTTGTGCGCAAAAATCTGAAAAATGACTATCAATATTGAAAATGTAACTAGGTCTGAACATAAATTAATGCATTATGAAGAGCGTCCTAGCAATTATTTTTCCATTTGTTTTTGCACATTATCAGGCTGCGCAGATAAAAAAAAAGATGTGGCCTGTGTCCAAATATTTGTCTAAAATACACAGTAGAGTCTATTTTCAAGGTTGAATAATTTTAATAACACACATGTCTTGGTCATTGTAATGTAATATTTATACTGTGAGTATGATATAGGTATAACTGACATATCTGTATTAATGAATGCCACCAGTATACATGCACTATATTCATGGTCAGACATTTGAGAAAAAGCTACTGTTTTTATCTGGTCTACCTTACAATTTGAGAAAGAGTTGGAACAAATAATTGCTAGGACGCTCTTTTTAACGCATCAAATTATCTTCAGAGCGAAGAACATTTTCAACAACTTATTTTTTTTTAGATTTCTGCGCAGAAAATTACCCTTTGATCTTTCCATATAAAAACACTTTTTTAAACAGCATGTCCCACTATTTTGTATTCTAAACTGTAGAGAACAATACAAATAAGAAAACTGCTATCTTTCAGGGAGATACGATAATTTCTTATGGTTTTATTCAGAATTTTGTATATACCACAAATCACCACATTAAGTGTGTGCAATAGAAGGACTTGAATGGATAAGCCATATAACATTTTATTGTTGCTTTGTACAACTGGATAGGTAACATTTTCGTTCTCCTTCATCAGCACTGTTTTGGCTGCATTTTTTGAATGAATTGTTTTTATTAAAAATAATTTTTGGAACAAAAGCAGGTTGTATCATACTTCTATATTAATCGCGTGTCAGACCTTAATACGGTTTCAAAGGCATCAACATTTTATCTCATACTGCAAACTAAATCAGTACAACATATTCAACATGCGTGGTAAAATACGTACAGATGTAAAGTGGATGCCGTGGTATGTGTATGCGCGTATATAATTTTTGCAGCACCATTAAAATGCCTAGTTTGGTGAGACTTCATGGGCTTAGACAACCCCTTCAATCCCAAAGCTCTCACTTGAACGAATACCAAAGTTAATTGCCGTTGCGGTTTGTGTATTCCAGCCTCCAAATCATGTAATCAAAACAACAAAATGCAACAAGTCCTGTGTAAGATAGTGATGATAAAAAATGCGCGGACTTTTGCTGTAAATATATACAGCTTGCAGTTATAGTAATTGTACTGGTATTCCTGAAAAGTTCCTTCTTGTATGTATTTTATTTGAATTTTTTAAGGAATTTTAATGAGAACTATGTATTGCACAAAGGTTTGTATCAGCAGGTGTAGCTACAGCTGAGCAGCTCATTACTGTCGTTTGGTTTAAACAGTATTTCATTTGAAACTGAAGCATACATAGAGCGAATATAATGGATATATAAATGAATCAGTTCTAATAGGATTCAGAAGAAAGTCTTTCGACTTATTTGAATCTGTATCCTATTTTGCTATCGATCATGTCAACAAATATATAATAATTTGAACTTTGAAACTTTCAACAGTTGACTACAGAATCAGTTTAGTGTTAACCAAAGATGACTAGCAAAAGTGTAACGTATAACCAGGTATTTGGAGAATAAGAGAAAGTAAACATATTAATGTCCACGGCGGACACACAAGGATCAATAAACTTCAAATCAACGCCTACCCAACGTCAATGACGTTGAACCAACGTCTATTCAATGCTGGCTCAACATTGTGTGGCCGGTTGGGCATATTGAAGAGGAATCAGCAGAGAAGCAAGTAGACTGAAAAGATTCAGTGAAAAGGACAACAAGTGTGAAAAAGAACAAACTTTATATAAAGGAGTGCTCCACGGCGAATGGCACTATGAGTTTGCCGTCAATTACCACTTCTTAAGAAATGCGAAGGCACATGCGAATCTAAAACATTCTAATTGCTTAAAAGCTAAAGGTTGGCACAGACACATGACCGGTTCACTTCAATTTGAAAATACCAGCCTCAACAGGCACGCAAGGCCCAGTAAGGCGTTTGACTTGTACCAGTTGTACTTGTGTTTGTCTGTTTCCACACACAAAATAAAAGGATTATATAATAATTAGAAAGAAACGATTTTCTTAGTATTTATTGCTACATTGCTACAATATGCCTATCTTAAGGTCTATGTTATTTCAAAGCTATAACTGTATGCAAAATAACAGATTTTTAAAAAAGTCACAGACTTTCGTCTGTATCCCATTCATTGCACTGTGTGCTAATTGTTGTATGAAAATAAAATCTTAAAGAGATCCTTCAAGAGCAGAGCACACATTCAAAAGATGGAACATGGGCTATACTTCGAAGTTTCGGCTATTCCAACCTCATCAGTGAACCTGACAATATCTGGTTACGAAAGCCAAAGAAAAGCATACAGTCTGCAATTTCTTAATTTCGATTAGGCAGTCAATTCTCTGTTTTGTTATACATGCAAAGTATTTTGAAATGAATATTGTTTAAACCAAAAAAAAATTTTACTGTTTGCATATGCTTTTTTATTATTCTTTTTTTATTGTCTCAAAAATATATTGCGATCATTCAATAAGTCCTGAAAACAACTCAATCTCAGACAAATAATATCATTAGCGAATCAGGCTTCTAGATTCCTTTCTTTCCAATCAACGATTTCCAGGAAAGTCATGATATTGCAAAGTCAATCGGTAACGGATGTACTCTTACATTGGTGATGCGTTGGTTGTTACTAAACATCCGTGTATGGTCCCGTAGTTTAGTTCAAACACTTGTACATATCTGAATTTTTGTCGGGAAATGTCACGAAAATACTCATGTAAAGAAAACAATAGTCAATGAGCAGGAACAAATACAACCAGATCCCATATCCCGCCCTCAAAAGTTGAAAAGTGATTGCAAACAATCCCTCAGGGTTGCAGTAATAAGATCTGTAATATTCTTTTGTTGCCTGACCACCATGTTTGGTAATATGAGTTCTTACATATACAAAAATCATTTCAGAACAAAAATTGTTATAATTTAAAAGAACTGTAGACAGATGTGTTGGACTATTCTTCCTCTCATATCTTGTAAAAAGCCGTCGTTTTATGAAATTTAACGGCCGGTAATGCCTACACCATCCTCCCATTTTTCAGAAAGGTATGTCGCATATATGATACTTAGCATACATGCGTATAATATGCGTGATATGTTTATTGTATAATTTGATAGCCCTATAATATTAATTCACGACGGCGAAGCCGGAATGAACTATTTTTTTGCATCTGCACGACATCACATGTGTTTGTCAGTAATAATTCACGGATAAGGAAAATTGTTTCGATTCTTCCATTATACAGAATGAAAATGCAAATATATTGCGACGTTTTCTGAAAAACTGATTTGAGGCGGATATCGACACAAGTAAATGTTTACATTCAACGTCATCAAAGCGCCAAAGTTGCACGGCTCGACGTTCCTAACGTCGAGGCGCGCAACTTTTGTGCCTTGATACATTTACTTCTGTCGGCGTCCGCGTCAAATAGTCTTTTAGAAATGTGGCAGTATTCTTCATGTCTTATTTTCATTGATTGTTAGAATCGAAATAATTACCCTTACCCGTTAATTATCGCTGATTAACACATGTGTTGTCGGCCCGATTTATTCAGGCTTAGCTGTCGTGAATGAACATTTCGCGATCAGCCCTCCACCAACATCATGTAATGATCAGCGATATTCACGGATAGGCCCTAAGGGAAAATGTTTTCTGAAATTACGCCATGTCATTATGTTGCGTCAACGGTGCTGCGTTATTGTTTGAACGTTGAGTTCCAACTATTTCTTGAATTAATAAAAGGCATTTAAATTACATTGATTAGTTGAGGTATTACAGCAGGTACTGTCCTCAAACTAGACACGTTTCCGGTGAATGGAACTTAGCGTTGGAAATAACGAGTTCACAATTACTTAATCGTTAATCGTTATGAAAACTTGCCAGCTACATGTGTCATTTCCAAATCTGTTTTATAATATATTAAGTGGCTAAGCTTATAATAATATTTATACTAACTTCAGCAGTAAGCGATATATTTTGCATGGAAAATGCATTAATACTCGTAGAAATAGATAATGGTTAAAACGCAACGGTCAAACAATATCGCAACACTATCGATGTTACGTCATGATATATAAATTTAATCGTATCTTGATATGGCTTCTTCCAACATTGTGTGCTCGCTAAGCATAAGAATCTACAGATTCTCTGAAATTCGTGTTTATCATAAATACGTAGCTATAGAGAGGCGCCGTAGTCGAGTGGTTAGAGTGGCTCGGTTATTGTGCAGAAAGTCACCGGAAGGTCGTGAGTTCGCGGCTCACCGTCGCCATCCGACGACTGGAAAACTCTCTCTGTCAACCCAGCAGTAAATTGGTACCTTTTTCGAATTAGAGAAGAATAAGGCAGCGAAAGGAAAGAGATGGGCTCCGCCTTTCATCAGCTGTGCCCAAGATACAGTGGGTCTCTAACCCCCACTGCCCCAACGGCTATTAGGCTATGGGAAATATTTATCTTTACTTTATAACCAAGCGGGCACATGACTTCGAAATGACGTCGTACTGACGTCGCATTGACGTCAGTGCGACGTCCTTACTATGTCATTTGCCTGCTGGGAAGTTAACAGATATTTCCGTTTTAAAATAACAGCAACAAAAATAACGCAAATGTCATGAACAGGCAGGCATACAGACCTGGCATGGAATTTTTTCATTTGGGAGTCCGAAAAAGTTTCAGCTATTTCGAGCTAGTGGAAAAATGCATGAAATTTCTGTGGGGAGAAGGGGTGATAAAAACCAGTCCATATGCTAAAAAACTAACTATCTGCGTGCAACTAGAACTAGAAACCACGACGAGTGAATTATGAAAGAGAAACCAGTCGATTTTATAGCCCCACAAGGTCATGCTAGCTTTGGTCTAAGCAGATTTAAAGCTTTGTCCCCAAATTGAGATCAAATCCAGAATAGCGCATTTCAGTTTTATATTGTTCAGCTAACACCTTTTCAACAGGTTTGCATTTTAATCTTTTGATCGGAGAGGATTATATTATTAATCTGGCTTAATAATATTTAAATATTATTTATTAGTCTTGAGGATAATGCCAGTAAGCCACTAGAACATTGTTTCACGTTTTAAAAAATCTAGGACAATAAAGGTCTTTTTATATGAGCCGCGACACGAGAAAACCAACAGTGTGGTTGTGCGCCCAGCACAGACTCAGATCAGCCTGGACATCCGCCCAGTTTGATCAGACTCTTCGTTAAGTGCTCAAAGCGTAGCTAAGGATCAAAGCTAACTCCATGCGGACAGCGAAGACTCTGATCAGACTGGGCGGATGCCCAGGCTGATCTGAGTCTGCGCTGGGCGCACAACCACTTTGTTGGTTTTCTCGCGTCGCGGCTCATATACATGTATATAGTCTTGGTATTTCACAACATCACTGTTGTTGAGTCGCCAAATTTCAGATCATTTGCTGCCTGCCGTCTACCTTTTGTTTGGTATATAATTTACGTAAACTTGTTTTAGTAAATATTATATAAAATATCATTTAGTTATAAAATGTATTGAATAAGTAACTATTTCACATTAAGCTTTCAGTTAGCTTTAAAGTTATGTAAAAAGAGCAATAGTCAGAAGGAGCTGATATAGTCAAATTCTACATCCTACCCTCAATACCAAAACGGGAGTTTCTATCATCTCTGTCATGTGACATTTACTTGGATCCGCGTAGGAGGTCTTCTAGCTCACAGTAAATAAATGAATAAAAAAATAATACTGTGATTAATCAAAGATGAGGAGTCAGCAGAAACACAAACACTCGAATAAATTAGTCATTTGGTAACATAGATATTTGCTCCCCACCCTCACCCCCTTTTCGAGATTTTTTTACCCTTCATTGTCTGTAAATGTGCATGTGACTTAAGGATTAGGGGATATTTTTACGCATATATATATTGTCCTTTAGATAAGTGAAACACCTGCCCGCCATTCAATAATCACTCTAGTTTTATATTTCTTAAACATAGAAAGCAAATTAATAACAATAACGATATTCATAATAATGATAACAATAAAGTCTATATTTATAAGGGACAAACTATGCAAAACCATTTTCCAAAAACAATATGCATTCTTTAACAATAAAAATGTTTATCTCTTTTTTCAAATGCATAAAGAAACGTTTAATCATTTATATTTACATTATTAGTGTATTTACTGAAAAGCCCTATAGTAAACCATTGGAACGTAATGTAGTTTACATTCCAATAATTACATTGAGACACGCGACGTCAATGACGTCAAAATAAACAATGGCTCTCTACAACCTGATTGGACTTCAGCAACGTCATGACGTCATACATGCCGTTCTGCTGTTAGCAGTAAAAAGTGCGTGTACATGTTTTACTGCTTCAATTTTAGCGCTTATATAAGATTTTTCATGAAAGATTTGATTGAAACGAATGTAAATATAAGCAATAAACTTAATTTTTCTGATGTTTATCGATGTGTAAACTACATTGGGTCACTAGCAAAGTTTGCATGAACCCCTTCGGGGTTCATTCACTTTGCACGTGACCCAATGTATGAAATTCATTCCTTAAATATATAAAAGTATTTAAAATTTCAGCAATGGTCAGAACCAGAACCACTTATCTGTCAATAAGATGTTATTGCGCAACATGTTATACTTTCTGTCTTAGCATGCAAAATCAAGATTCAAAACCAAGTTTCTGCAGATAGTTGTTTCTGCTTGGACAAAAGTTTCGTTGTGTTTCAAAAATTCATGGTACATTTGAACTTAGTTTGATCTGGCACTTCCATTACATACACAATTTTCTGGAAATTGATATATTTTTTAAGTTATATAGCTAGGCACTGCTCGTTAAGATGGAAAACTTGCACCATTTAAGCCTATGTACAATAAGTTATTGGTATTTTGAGGCGCAGAGCGAAACCCAAATAAAGGGCGGGGGCGGGGGGGTGCCTATAAGGCCCTTTTCTGCCCAAGAGCAAAATGTTTTATTTTCAGCTGATGATTAGCCTATAGTGTCCGCTCTACCGAATCAACAGTGGTTAAGCTCCGTAAGCTTTACTTTTGGAATAATGGGGTTATTAAAGTGGGTGGGGTAAATCAGCGTGAACCAGGGTTGTCATATTATAAACTATATTTCTCCTTCAAATTTAATGGCATTCATATATACCTTTCTTTATAAGTTAAAATAATGTCTTTGGTGACATCTATTCTCAATTTCTACCTTTTAGAGTAAAATCTTATGTCTGCAGAATTTCTTTTAGAGACACTGTTAATTTTCAGTAATTTTGGTACTTTGATTTCAATATATTCTACCATATCTCTAGAACCAATGGATGATTTCTTACCAAACTAATATGGGTTCACCCCTGAGAGAATGCAAACTGTTGATTAAAATTTGGTGACCTTGACCTTTGTTTCAAGGTCACAGTAAGACTTATAACGTTAGTTTTAAGTCAAGTTTTGACCACTGCCTACACAATAGCCCCTGAATTGATATGAAATCATAACCAAAGTAGCTTCAATTAAAAAATATTAAGAGATAGAGCACTGGTTATGATTAAAGGGCCATGACATCATCTTCAAGGTCAAGGTCAAGGTTAGACTAGGCAGAGTTTAATCAAAGATTTCATATAGCTAGTAAGCAGAAATTTAACGAATTTGTAGGTTTCTATTTGTATATCAATGCTTAATAAGCATAAAATGACCTTGACCTATGCATAAAATGACTTTGACCTGAAGGTCACCAATAGATTCAGAAGTTTAGTATTTCACAATAGATTTTTCTATAACATTTAAGTTTAATCCATTTCTGTTTCATTGTCTTTGGCTAATGTTGACCTTCAGACCAAGGTCAAGGTCATTCTATGCATTTTAAACATTGATTTTTGAATGAAAATACTCAGATTTAGTACATTTCTGCTGACTGATTGTGTGAAATCTGTGATTAAACTCTGTTTAATCTAACCTTGACCTTGACCTTGAAGATGATGTAATGGCCACTTAATCAAAACTAGTGCTCTAACTCTCCGAAATATTTTAATTTAGGCCACTTTGGGAACTATTTTATATCAATTCAGGAACATATGTGTAGCCAATGGTCAAAACTTGACTTAAAACTAACATTATAAGTCTTACTGTGACCTTGAAACATAGGTCAAGGTCACCAAATTTTAATCAACAGGTTGCCCTCTCCCAAGGGTGAACTCATGTTATTTTGGTAAGAAGTCATCCATTGGTTCTAGAGATATGGTAGAATATATTGAAATCAAAGTACCAAAATTAATGAAAATTGACAGTGTCTCTAAAAGAAATTCTGCAGACATAAGATTTCATTTTGAAAGATAGAATTTGAGAAAAGATGTCACCAAAGATATTGTTTTAACTTATAAAGAAAGGTATATATGAATGCCATTAAAATTGAAGGAGACATGTAGCTTATAATATGACTACCCTGGTTCATGCTGATTTACCCCACCCACTTTAATAACCCTATTATTCCAAAAGTAGTGCTTACGGAACTTAACCACTATTGATTCAGTATAGCGGATACTATAGGCTAATCGTCAGCTGAAAATAAAACATCTTGCTGTTGGGCAGAAAAAGGGCCTTATAGGCACCCCCCTTTGTTTGCTTAATTTGAATATTATTTACGGAATAAATCACATTCAGATAGTATTTAGTTACTTTCCTTGAAACATTTGTATATATTCGTTCCGATCGCGATTTATTTCGTAAAAGTCGAAATTGTTTAATTGTTCGCTAAATCAGTCTAAGGTTCCGAATATTTGGAAGGAAGCTAATGTCACTCCAGTTTTCAAAAAGGATAACCCCTCAAACTACAAAAATTATAGACCTATTTCATTGTTAAGTACTGTTGGGAAAGTTTTAGAGAGAATTGTCCACAAGCATACATATAATTTTTTTATTGCGAATAATGTTATTTCAGCACTTCAGTCCGGTTTTGTTATTGGGGATTCTACTGTTAACCAACTCACTGATATATATAATACTTTCTGTAGAGCCCTCGACAATGGTATGGAAGTGCGGGCAATTTTTTGTGATATTAGCAAAGCCTTCGACCGTGTATGGTATAAGGGTTTACTGACTAAGCTTGAATCTGTAGGTATATCTGGTCGACTACTGAGGTGGTTTTGTGACTATTTGGCTAATAGAAAGCAAAGGGTTGTACTACCAGGTGCCTCGTCAGATTGGGTGTCAGTTAATGCTGGAGTACCTCAAGGTTCAATTTTAGGACCGCTTTTGTTCTTGATTTATATTAATGATATAGTCACTGACATTAATTCTCATATTCGTCTTTTTGCAGACGACACCACCTTGTACATAATAGTTGACACACCCGCACAGGCAGCACTCACTTTAAATCAAGATCTTGTTAAAATTTCTAACTGGGCTGATAACTGGTTAGTAACTTTCAACCCTAACAAAACCGAATCTTTATTATTAACTAGTAAAATAAACAGACAAAATCATCCATCGATCTACATGAATAATCAAATTATAACGGAAGTTGAAAACCATAAACATCTTGGAGTAGTATTTCAAAGTAATTGCTCATGGCACGAACATCTAGATATGATAACCTCTAAGGCATGGCAGCTTATCAATATTATGCGAAAATTAAAATTCGTTCTAGATAGAAAATCATTGCAGTCTATTTATTTCGCATTCATAAGACCAGTCTTAGAATATGCAGATGTTGTTTGGGACAATTGTTCGAAATATGAGGAAGAAGAGTTAGAAAAAATACAATTAGAAGCTGCAAGAATAGTTACTGGAACTACAAAATTAGTCTCAATTGTTAAGTTATACATAGAAACAGGGTGGGAGTCTCTCAAGTCCAGAAGAAGACAGCACAAGTTAACTCTCTTTTATAAAATGACAAATAATCTCACACCAAACTATCTCTCTTCCCTTCTCCCCTCACAAGTTGGAAATATATCGAGGTATAATTTAAGACATCAAGAAAACTATCAAACTATAGACTGTAAATCCCAAATGTATTTTAATTCATTCTTGCCGTCGTCAATACGTGAGTGGAATTCACTTGATGACTCTGTGTGTTCATCACAATCATTAAATTGTTTTAAAAGAAGTATAAACGCTTCTCGCGAAATCCCCAAATACTATCTTATTGGTAACCGAAAAGGACAGATCTTACACACAAGATTAAGAACTGGTTGTAGTTCTTTGAATTACCACTTATTTCGCAAGAATATAATAAATGATGAATTTTGTGTTTGTGGTAATAGAGAGGACACCAATCATTTCTTTTTTGACTGTCCGCAATTTTATTTACAAAGGCAAGTTATGATTGATAAACTTCTTGGAAAGTGCAATTTGTCTTTAGATACTTTATTGTACGGAGACACTAATCTGAATTATCAACAAAATGTAGAAATATTTCAAGTTGTGCAGGATTATATAATTAGAACGAAACGATTTTCTTAATATTTATCGCTACATAGCTAAAATATGTCTATCTTAAAGTGTCTAGGGTGTTCAGGGCGTGCTCGGTTGACATGCGACACAGTGATGTTCTAACTTCAATAAAGATATCGTGAACTCTCTCTCTCTCTCTCTCTCTCTCTCTCTCTCTCTCTCTCTCTCTCTCTCTCTCTCTCATTGGTTTCCTATTTCCTCTATATATTCATATTACTATTTCTCTTTAAGTTTCTTGCTTACAATAGATTACTCTGTAAACGTGTATTCATATAGTTACATTTTTCTTGTATTGTTGTATTAGTTCACAATATATATGAGCTTAGCATTGCGCTCGAGGTCTATATTTCAAAGCTAACTGTATGCAAAATAATTGACATACCTGTATCTGGGAAACAGATTTTAAAAAAGTCAATGACTTTCTTCTGTATCCCATTCATTGTACTGTGTGCTAATTGTTGTATCTCTGTTTTGTTGTACATGTACAGTATCTTTGAAATAAATATTGTTTAAACTAAACTAAAAGTCAAAGCTGTTCCGTTCCGTTAAACACAATAGCCTAATAATTATTATGTCCATGGATTCAGAGTGACACTCTAACCCATGCTCAAGAATCACTAAACACAACAAATTGCAAGTCGGCTTGAAAATAAAGTTCAGCTGAAGCCGTTGCTAGTGGGATAGGGGCATGGGCAGTGTTGCATTATTATGATAAAAATCTAAAAGAGATCCTCCAAAAGCAGAGCACACATTCAAAAGAGGGAATATGGGCCATACTTCTAAGTTTCGGCTATTCAAGCCTCATCAGTGACCCTGAAAATATCTGGTTACGAAAGCCAGAGAAAAGCATACTGTAATTTCTTTATTTTAATAAGGCAGTCTATTCAAAGACTGATTAGTATCAAAAAGGGCCCAAATGGTTATAAAGCGATGATTTAGAATAAAAGTCTAAACCAATCAAAACTTTATTCTGATTTGTCAGAATATATCCTCTGATTTCAAAGGACAAAATGAAGTATAATCTGCACTACGTATGATGTACGTGGAGACGTTTTACGGCCGCCGCGCGGCAAAACACCCGCTGCAGTAAAGTCAAATGAAAAATCTTATAGAGATCCCTCAAAAGCAGAGCACACATTCAAAAGAAGGAATATGGGCCATACTTCTAAGTTTCGGCTATTCAAGCCTCATCAGTGACCCTGAAAATATCTGGTTACGAAAGCCAGAGAAAAGCATACTGTAATTTCTTTATTTTAATCAGGCAGTCTTAGTATCAAAAAGGGCCCAAATGGTTATAAAGCGATGATTTAGAATAAAAGTCTAAACCAATCAAATCTTTCTGATTTCTCAGAATATATCCTCTGATTTCAAAGGACAAAATAAAGTATAATCTGCACTACGTATGATGTATGGTGATCTGATTTCTCAGAATATATCCTCTGATTTCAAGGACAAAAATACGAGCCTGCTAATTTCCTTTCTTTGGTTTGTTATGTACATGGAGACTTTTTACAACCACTCTGACTCAGTATGAAAATAGAGTTCCGCTAAAGCCGTTGCCTGGGGACTTGGGCAGTGATGGCACATTTTTAACTGCACATTAACAGACTTAATTAAACCAAGTCTGTTAATTTCTTTTCTTTTAGATGTGTTCCCTGATTCTAGAGTATCTGCTTTAGATTTTTTTTATCTTCAGTGCGGCTATTGCCTTTTTAGGTTTCTCCGGAAATCACCATAGTACAGATTACATATGTCTATGCCCTTTTGGATCATTCGGCTCATTGTGAGTCAGTTTAACAATACATTTCCGCTAAAGCCGGTGCTAGGGGGTATGGGCAGAGTTGTAATGTTACATTACTGCACATTAGCAGACTCAAAACAGAAAGAGTCTACTAGGCAGACCTGGGGCCGATTACATGCCAATGTAATCGATTACAATTACAATTACTTTTTAAAATCATGATTACAGATTACATTACAATTACATTTTTTCTCAATGTAATTGATTACAATTACAATTACTTTGCAAAGTAATCATGATTACTTTATGATTACATGTGATTACATTATACGAGTGTACAGAATGATCATGACTGTGAAGGTGCAAAAACTCAATATTCAAAAAGACTTAGTTTATACCTAAATCAGCAAATAATTGGTGGCTTACATGTGTGCTAATAGGTAAGACTGAAATAATTTCTGTAGCACTTGACTTACTTTTTTAATCTGAACGAAATTTATTTAGCAAGCTGCAGTTACATATAATGTGCATGCAATGACGATGAAACCATGTTAGTTTGGTAAGAAGTCATCCATTGGTTCTAGAGATATGGTACAAATATATTGAATTCAAAGTACCAATATTAATGAAAATTGACCGTGTCTCTACAAGAAATTCTGCAGACATAAGATTTTACTTTGAAAGGTATACTTTGAAAAATGATGTCACCAAAGACATTACTTTAACTTGTAAAGGAAGGTATTTATGAATGCCATTAAATTTAAAGGAGAAATAATGCTTATAATGTTACTCCCCTGGTTCATGCTGATTTACCCCACCCACTTTAATAACCCCATTATTCCAAAAGTAGCTCTTATGGAGCTTAACCACTATTGATTCAGGATAGTGGACACTATAGGCTTATCATCAGCTGAAAATAAAACAGTTTGCTCTTGGGCAGAAAAAAGGGCCTTATAGGCACCCCCCCCCCTCTTTATTATTATTAATTTCAAAACATTTTAACTATTACAGTATATGTCATTTTTCATTTTCATCTTTTTCTTGCCCACCCTCAGTCTTGCAAGAAATTCAAAGTTAATAAGTTGGCCCATAAATGGGAAAGAAAGGAATTAAGGTATTGGCTTTTTGTTGCTTGCAATACACAGGTGTCATTAAGTAGACAGATGTTAGTTAGTTTTTCAATAACTGCTTAACACGTCGCACAGTCTGCAAATCGCGCCCTTGGACTTTTAATAGCTAAATCAAAAGCATTTGGTGGTATTCAGTATGGTCCTTTTACAAAGCTTTATGAGTCAGTTGTTTGCCCAGTTATATCGTATGGTGCTGCGACCTGGGGCACCCAGTCCTATAGCTGCATTAATGCTGTACAACATAGAGCTGCGAGATATTTTCTAACCGTAGGAAGGTATACACCTCACGCAGCAGTTAATCGAGATATAGGATGGACGCCCATGATCACAAAGTGTTGGAAGTCTGTGTTATCACTCTGGTGTTGCTGTATAAATATGGACGCAACAAGGCTGAACAGGAAAATATTCTGCTGGTCAAATTCAAAAGTAAGTACCAGATGTAAAAACTGGAAATTTAGGGTAGGTCAGAAACTGACAGAGTCCAATTTTCACATTTATAATAACATAAATCAAACCATTAATAAGACCAATATTTTAAATAACGTTTTGCCTTTCATTACGCAAGAATATACTAATCAGTGGGCAGTTGATGTAAATCGCAATAGTTCACGTTCGGGAGTTGGAGGGAATAAACTTCGATTATACAATACCTTTAAGCAGGATTTTGTAGTTGAAGAATATTGTACAAGGATATTTAATAGGTCTCACAGAGAGGCTTTGGCTAAATTTAGAAGTGGAACCGCCCCGATTGCACTTGAAACTGGCCGCTATTATGGCTTAGAAGTTAGTGAAAGAAAATGCTTTAGCTGTAGAAAAGCTATTGAGGATGAAATTCATGTTTTATTACATTGTCCGCTGTACACTGAGTTGCGAAATGAGCTGTTTATTGACGCTGAGCTTATACTAAATGGTTTTCAGAACTTAAATGATATTCAAAAAGTATCTTTTATTTTAGCTAATCCTTCCATAGTCAAGATAAGTGCCAAAACCAGTTATTTGATTTTAAACAAAAGACGTAGTCTGCTGTACAATTGATGTAAATATGTATATTGTGTACCATATTTTTATAAGTGTCCATTTAAATGTAAAAAGCTGTCTGTTATTTACAATACTAACTGCTGATTTGTGCCGGTGGTGCGGTTGATACCCAATGCTGAGTCCAGGATCGGGTTCATGCTGTTTGGACATTGGCTCCGCCACATGTTCCCTGTTATCATGGACTCAGCGTGGGGTATCAGGGAGGATTTACCACTGGGACAGTATACATTTCAAAGGACATGATTATCTCTTTTAGTGCAGATTAAAGTTGCAATTTCATTTTATCTGTTGCTCTGGTCCCTGTGCTGCATTTGATATCCCATGCCGTTTCCGGATCCGGCAACATGTTGTGTGAACATTGGTTCCACTGCGTGTTCCCGGTTATCCGGCCTCGGCATGGGGCATCGGGGGAAGGTAGCGCATGCTCGGCACTAATTCATGGTACGTTTTAGAGTGATAATGGCTCATAGATAATGCGTGTCGCTTTTTTATCATACTAATTGCTGTTTTGTCCCAGTACTGCATTTAATACTCCAGGCTAAGTCTGGAAGCGTAGATATGCTGGTTGGATAACCGTCTTCCTTGGCTCAGTGTGGGGTATTTAGGGGATGTAGTGCTGGTGCAGGACACAAGAACAGACACATTTTAGAGCGATCGTCACTCGTAGCTCAATATTGAGTCGCAATTTTACATCTTATATCGATTTTTAACTGTGTCTATGTACATGTAAAATTGGTGAGACGTAAATAAAAAATTATCTTAGCTTATCTAGCTCAATCCACAAAGAAGGTGTGAAAATCAGAGTTGAGTTGCACTGCTCAACTCTGCACCAATAAACACAAAACAGTCAGTATGTTGAAAAACATCTTTGAAGATTTACTCCCGTGATAATAATGACAAAATATGATTTGATGAAATATTTCATGCAATACCTCCGACATGGCTATACATTTGAAACAGAGTTTAGAAAATAATATTTGATAGAGGTGACTTTAAACGAAACATAAAATAATTTTTTAAACGGTCGCGGACCGCGGGCGAAATCGCATTATTGGACAAAAATAATTTATTCATACGTCATAATCACGTGCACGAATAAGAAAAATACCTGTACATGATCACATGACACACGTGGTCAAAATCGATATGCTTACAGGCCGCGAGGAGATAGGTAATTTGCATTTTAATTTGAAGATTATTTTTCATTCCAAAATGGAAAAAAAAAACATGCAATTTCTCAAAACTTGTACGGTTAATTATGAGACTATTACATATTGCCTAACGAAATTTTGTTAAAATATTTGTTTCTGAAAACATGAAATAAACGAGGGAGACAATCTTTAACACTTGAACCTGCCTGTCCAAAGTAAAGATGATATATCATGTAAATCAGTCGTAAAATATAAGTCAACCCAGGCAGCTACCAGTCTTAACCTGAAATACCCTGCATTCAAGAGTACCAAAATCACAGTTTTTACATAATAACAGAATTTATCCTTAAATATTAACCCATTAATTCCTAGCATCTCATAAAAAGAGACAGGTAGACATTGCAGACCCAGATCAGCTGCTCAGATGCAGCATTTTGATCAGGATCTTCACTGCTGGCATAAAATTTTTAACAGTTTGTATAAAAAGATGAAAAAAAAACATATCCAATTTGTGAGGATAGAAGAGTCTGCCAGTCATAAATGGGTAAAAGAGTGCATGTTTATAACTAAGATACTGCTTAAATTTTACTCCCCAAAAGAGTATTTAGGGAATTCTGTCAGTTTCTTAATTTGGTCTGCTGCCTTTTGTACACAAATTAGATCAGTTTTTCTCTGTCTTATTCTGTTTGAAGACACTTTGAATAATCAACTGCTTTCTGTTATTATTTTGCACAAGTCTTTTCTTTTAACTATTAAAAAGAAGAGCAAGTTTCCTTTTTTTTTTCTTCTTTTCTCATTTCTGAAAATGAATCAAAGTAATCAAAATGTAATCATAAAGTAATCATGATTACAGCCCAGTTTGTAATGTAATTGATTACATTACGATTACTTGTAATCATATAAATGCATGATTACAGATTACTTCATGATTACTCAGAAATTGTAATCGATTACAAGTAATCACGATTACAGACTGCAATTACCCAGGTCTGCTACTAGGGCCAAGTGCGATAACTTCGGACAGCGGGTAAATTCGGACATAACCATTTCAAACAGTGAAAAGCCAGATGAGACGGCTCATAATGAGCCATCTCATCAGGATTTTTACTGTTCGCTCAGTTAATTTTGTTTTAATTCTAAACAACTGACATATAAAGGAAATAATGTCACTGTCCGAATTTACACGCTGTCCGAATTTACCCGACTTTAGCATACTTTTGTTTGTTTGATGGGTCCCTAGCTTCCGGAGGAGCTTACGTCAAAATTGATTCTGCGGTATATCTGAAGCAAACGAACACAAAACGTGTAATGCACTGTTGTTGAATTTATTATATTTGTATGAAACTGACTAACTTATAATAATTCGTTTCTGACAACCTAGTATTGGCAGGTTTTCTAAGACTAAAAAAACCCTCTGTCCATTTTTTGTATTGACAGCTCTTATTGTGTCAAAAGAAACCTTCTCATATCTACCGGAAAAAAACTTCTTGCGGGATTTGGTATCTCAAAAGTGGTGACAACGTTTTAGATTTAATAGAGCCAAGACTAGTTAGCTTTACACGGGTGGCTTTGGCATTTCATTCCTTCTAAAAATCATTATAACATATTAGACAAAATGCTTAACGTATATAAAAATTGAATAACTCCAGAAACGTTGTTATTGCATAATATTTTTACACAAAACTTCAATCGAGGTTTCGTGACTATCCAGCTCAACTCGATTTATAATGTTTTGGTATTTATTTCAGTAGGAAATCTTAACAAAGCTTTACTACCAAAACAGCTCAAATCTAGCTCACTGCATTTCGGCATAAAATCTTTAAACGGCATCAGAGCAGAAATGCATTTGCTTTAGATACAATGTTTTGGCTTTTCAGTTTAGTACAAAACTATTGTGTCAAAACTACTGAAAGTTTCTAGACATTTTGATATTAGATGTTTTGGAAATTCATTCAGCACAAAATCTATACTCTTAAAAGAAACAATTTGCTCATAGGGGAGCAAAATTTCTTTTGCAGGAGTTGATCCACATTGAAAAGAGGGGGGGGGGCAAAAATGAAACGGCACTGCCACTTCCCATGAAAAATATCTATTCAAGTTAAAAAGCAGTTTCCTACGCAAAAAAATGAATATGTCATGAAATGTTTTAAGTTGTCTCTCACATAATAGGCGTATAATTTTGAAACAGTGTCGATCCAACATAATGATATAACGGTGTGTGCTCTTTGGGATTTTAGTTTGCGTATCTCATAAGGTTTATTTACATTTATTTATTGTTTTATTTCATTCAGTTAAACACACTAGTTACACATGGTTCATTTTTGTTATATGAACGGGTACTTCATCTGTTTCATATGCAATGTTGTCAAACGAAAACGTTTGGTCCGTTGCATAATCGGGCGTTCGCCAATCGGGCGTTCGGCTAAGTTGTAGATCTGCAGTTTCTATATCACGTGACACTGCTTTCTGCATCGAGGTCGACAGCTCTCTGCACATAGTCTTTAATTCTGTTCGAAAGTTAGTTCCAAAAGAACAGTACAAAATAAAATTAACGGTATTATTGGTGTACATAATCAGATTGGCTATTGCCCACCATAACTTAAATTCGTCACTATTCCACAAGCTTGAGGTGGACGGTACAACACAGAGAGTAATCCTAATAGGCAAAGTTGTCACGGCGAACATCACACTCAGTAGAATAAGTAACTTTGTAATTGGTTTATGCTTCTGCACATGCGGGAAACTCGTCTCTGTCTGTTTCTGGCGTGATACCACCGCTTGCGCAATGCATGAGTTACCAACAACCAAAAACAAAAATGGCGCAAAACCCGTTAAAGCGAGGTCGAGCAGCAGCCAAATGTCAACTAGCCATGATATCTCTGGATCGCGTGCACAAGTCACACTAACAATTGTGCTATTCGGTTTTGGTGGTGAATCCGAATATTTTACAGATTTGTGATACGCGAAAATGTATATTGAATTAAATGCTGCAATCACCGACGCCAGCACCGTGACAACAATAATGGCAGATCTACGAGAAAATCCTCTTCTTGAGAATACAGGAAATTTTACAACAATGAGCCTTTCCGCTGTTAAAGCCATTAGTGTCCATGACGACAAGCCCAGAAAGGTGTACAGTAACCAAATATGGGGACCACAGCCCATCTGAACTCTTATATCAAACTTAAAAGAATAATGCATCCATCTTCTGAATAAACCAAAGTAAAGTATTAGAAGATCTGTAATTGTAAGTGACAGCAGATAAACACTTGAAGAGATAGCGCGAAGTCTTTGACGCAGTAGAACTGAAATGGTCACAAGATTTCCTACAGTACCGAATGAAATCAGAACTAATGGCACTGTCTCCCATAAGCTTTGGACCACATTGGCGTATTTAGACTCCACAATAACATTATCAGTATATCCTAATGTAGCGTTTACTGTTGTTGTAGTTTCAACTTGCTCCGTAATGTTCGCCATTATTGTCGCTTTATCAGATTTTTCATTGCACTAACCAACTGACGTGACGTTTCACATAGGTCTACCAGAAATAACATGAAAATAACATTGCAATTCTATTTTTCCATCATATAAACATTCCGAAAATAAATAAATGAATTGTTTTCATTAATTCTGTGTATTTGTCCACATTTGTTACAGGACAACTGTCCAGGTAAAAGATCTATGATGCTAATTATGAACTTAATTGTCATCGGCATTAATTACTGTAACGAATGGACAGCATATGATTAATTGAGCAATGTCGCGTAAAAGGAAAGTTTTTCACCGTGAACATTTAATGTAAATATGTCTCAAATCAGCCTTGGAATCTGATCAAAGAATTAGTCACTTTTCACAAACAGAGTTCATAGGACTGATAGACTGTTTATACGAACAGGAACCCTCTATATCAAATGCACAAATTTTGCTCGCTTTTCACGTGATGTGGCTTATTGTTAAACATCAAATAAAACAATCGTCACAGAGGGACTGCCATTTGACGTAGGACATTCTGCCCGCAGACATTTCATAATAGCACTGCCTGTTGTTGTTTACATTTGGGACATTAAACTAAAAGCATGATAAATACCAACGGATTCCAGCCTATAGGATAAAGTCGGGTAAATTCGGAGAGCAGGTAAATTCGGACAGTGACATTGTTTCCTTTATATGTCAGTTGTTTGGAATTAAAACAAAATTAACTGGGCAAACAGTGAAAATCCTGATGAGACTACTCATAATGAGCAAACAGTGAAAATCCTGATGAGACGGCTCATTATGATGAGCCGTCTCATGTGGATTTTCACTGTTTGCAATGATATGTCCGAATTTACCCGCCGTCCGGTTACCCGACTTGACTCTATTATTCTCCTGATGGACTAGCTGTAGTAATATAATCATTAATCACACCTCCCACAAGAAATGAATCCATTTGTGAATTATAACTTACAGGTATATCTCTTGTTATTGACATCTTATCTAATTAGTGCATTCAGAATCAGCCTAAATTAACGTAAATATGGAAATATTCACGAAAGCTTCGTATAACTTTTTTTTTTTTGAAAACTTGATGGAGCATATGCTTTGACATTAACAAAATTCATCAAAAGCAGAAACAGCTGTTTCCTGTAGTCATTTCAATATATGCATTTGTTTTTCAGGCTCTGTTACAATGATAAACGGTATAAATTGACGAAGTCAGGATAAAAAGGATCTTAGACCTTTTGCGAACAAAAATACTCAAAATGGCCTGCACATATGTGTAACTGATTCACACCTGGTTAACTATGTTTTTAAGGATGCTACGTAACGAACAAGAGCTGTTACGCAACGAAAAAAGTCATGGTTACCAAAAGACCCGATGACCAGCCCTTAATTTTTAACAGCCCTTGTGTATATATACACATTATTGTTACAGTAACTTGATCTGGCGTAATGTATCACGTCGAGTTGATGACCTCATACCATCGGATCACCCGAGACGCTTGCGTCGCGGCTGATCCGATGGCATGAGGTCAGCCACGAGACGTGATACAGTACGGCAAATCAAGTATACCTTAGGGAACAGCCAACCATTCATACTTGCCAGCGATAATGCGTCGACTCAGACTCAGATTCGAACCTGTGCGGCAGAGGTATGTAGCTAGTCGTGAGACAAACGCTATCGACTGAGCTATCGAGGCGCGCCTTTTGACGTGTTTGTTGACGTTACGTCACTAGTCCCGTTTTCTGGTTCTCGTACGTACGATGCACGTTAAAACTGACACGCCTAAAGCTGGAACTCAGACGTAGCCTCGTTTTAAGGGATTGTGATACGGATTCAGAAAACGTTAGTGTAATACGGCTAATCTGTATCAGATGGCCAGAATACAGGCAGTTCAAAGGGTGTATCATTGATAGGTATATAATAAACATAGTTAACCAGGGGTGAGACAGGTGTTGCTGAATACAAACTCATTTCAATGTATTTGCCTGTTTTGGGCACTGATACATCCTTGCTTAATACAGGTTGCCTGCTTAACAGAGGAGGCCACTAAGTCAGGTTTTACTGTATTTTATCATATGACGTCGTACCCGATAGTGTAATAAAGCCGTGCATTAAAAACGATAATCAACTCGTGGATTAAATATGCAAATTAGGGCCTACGTCGTAACGTTATGCTTTGACGTCCATAAAAACGTTGCGTTTTCTAATGGCGAAATTGTGACGCTTTAGTGCAGAATTTGCTGATAAAAATGCGAGTTTAGTGTCATATGATATAAATAAACTCTTGCATTCATGCTCCTGTATTATTGAATATATTAGACTCGTTGGGGGAAAACCGATAAAATGCTCGGCATAGCCTTGCTCATCTTTTTCCCAAACTCGTTTAATAAATTCACTCGTGTAAGATCCTCTATTTGTTAGTCGTGCATATACACAGGTTTTGCCAGTTTAATAAGGCGGACGTCACCCGGCGGCCAACGTTCAGCGACACTGGAGTCATCGACCGCCACTCTGCTACAATTTTTACAACTCAGTTCACACTTTATGCGAATTTTATGTTGGATTGAGGAAATTGGCTGATATTGTGCCGTTCGATGGGAGTCGAACCCACAATCCCCTGAGTGAAAGACGAGCACTCTATCCTCAAGGTCAGGCGGTCCGCTAGACGGAGCAGTCTTTACATTTCACTTTTAGAGCTTAGATTTCGTAAGATTGGCGATTGTTTATGCGAACAGGGAAGACTTTGATCAGCTTCGATTGTCTCACAAAATTAACGTTCAAAAGTGGACGCTCTCTACACTACTAAAATCAACCATAACTAGTAGTGGAGTAAAAGGGCACTTTGGGCCCTTTTGCTCATATCTACATGTAGTACAACCCTAACAGCGCCGAAATTTTAAAATGTGTTTCAACCAAGCTATATCATAGATTAGACCTGGCAAACTGTATAGATCCGGATGAGGAGGCTCATGACGATCTCCCTCATCTGAATCTACGCTGTTTGCAAATAAAAATACTTGAGTTTTCAGCACTTTAAGGTGGTGATAATCACTGATTTTGGGCGAAGTAAAAAATCTGCATAAAATGCTGAAAATATAACAGATTTCCCCAAAATTAGCAGATGCCTTCTTTATGTTGTTTCTCACGATTCAGAGTCCAAAAATGCAGGACTTGTTGAAGTTAAAAGGGGTTTATATAAGAAAATGTCAAAGGTTAATTTTGTGCGCAAAAATCTGAAAAATAACCATCGTTATTAAAAGTGTGTAGGGTCTGAAGGTTCTTCAACACATTATGGAGAGCGTCCTAGCATTTTTTTCTATTTTTTTCACACATTTTCAGGCTGAGCAGATAAAAAATGGTCTTTTCTGGTATACTGTGAGTATGATAAAGGTATAACTTCTCTACCTGTATTTAATTAATGCATGCAGTGTACATGCACCATACATGGTCAAACATTTGAGAAAAAGTGACTGTTTTCATCTGGTCTTTACAAATTTGAGAAAAAGTTGGGACAAATAATTGCTAGGACGCTCTTTTTAATGCATTAAAGAAACTTCAGAGCTAAGTATTTTTTCAAGAATGAAGTTAATTTTCTAGATTTCTGCGCACAAAATCACCCTTGATTTTTCCATATAAAACACTTTTTTAACAGCATGTCACTCTATTCTGTATTCTAAACTGTAGAGAACAACAAAAATAAGAAGTCAGCAAACTTTCAGGGAGGTACGTTAATTTTTTATGGTTTTATGCAGATTTTTGTATTTACCACAAATCACCACCTTAAGGGTGAATCAACTAATTGATCACTTTCTAAAAGTTTTGCCAGCTTCAAGTTATGGCTTTTATAAAATTCATTAAGAATTGTTCTAGTTTTATTCCACATGTCCCCAAGTCGTCTCTCTGGAGGTGACCTTGAATTAACTTGTAGAGCCTTGTTCAAAATTCTTCCTGCTTCGCCTTGGGTAAATGGCCCTGTTTGGTAAATAAATATAGATCAGAACTGGAAAAGAGAGTGCTCAAAATAAGAAGGGGTAACACATATTATTTAGGGATATTTTTTTCTTAGTTTTCCATAAAATCATATATTGTGACCCCACATTAAAGCCGTCTCGCCTAGACGGTCCTAATGAGGAGTCACAGCATGCATACGATTTTCCCTGGGAAATAAGAAAATTATCCCTGTTACACCTTCTTATCTGAAGCTCTGAGATATAATTGAAACAAAACAAAAGGAGGCCTACCGGCCAAACCGTTCTAAAAGGCATAAAAATGAATTTAAATAGCATATCCCAGTGGGAAGGGGGTTGGGGGAGAGAGTGGGGAGCGGGAAGGGGATGGGGGTTCTGATCAACATCGTATCGACGCTCAAACAAATAAGCGATGAGAAAGGTTAATATGTATAGCTGGTTACAAACTGAATAAGATGTGCTTTTACAAGAGAGCTGACTGAAAAGTTGGACTGTTTAAGACAGCATCGAGAAATGTATACATTTTAGTATTTTGAACACTGTTTAAGGCGTGTTTCGCAATCAAACATCAGTACCAAACTGACTGCATTCTCCCAACACCCCCAGCACTGGGTCTGTTGTGAATGTCCAAGATGTCGAATATATTGGTGCGACAGTATGCCCGCTGTGAGAAATGTGCGCCGTATAGAAAGTCATAATTTGGCATTGATGTTTCATCCACGTATTTAATAACACACATGTGCAGGATCTGACAGTAATATCAGTCATTTTACTCGGCTATGGCGTGTAAAACGTTGCAAAATTCAGTAAATCTCTATTTATATGTGCTATAATCTTGTTTTATATGCAAAAACTTTCTCTTTAAAGGTAGGTTCCTGGCCTAGCGATAACAATTATGTTCACAAAATAATTTTGTCTTTTTCTGGGTAGTATTGAATTCTCTTATTTTTCTGAAACTGTTGCTACTGAGAAAATGGTCAGATGTTGTAGAAAATAGTCGTTTTCCCTTTGGTTTATCTTCTTTTGTTGGAATTCCAGTTCTAAAAATAAATATGTATATATGTCTACAAGTCCGCAGTTTCTGATGTCATTTGCCAACGGTTAATTTTCTCTTGCCGTGAGCTCTTCCAGAGGTCCTGGCATGGCGGATGGGTTAAAACTATCCCGAAATGCAATGCAACATGACGTCAGCTATGTTATCTATTTTTGGCGCGAACTAAAAATAGCGCTAACTGGTGTGCGAAGCAGAGTTAGGAAATCCCTTGCAAAACGACTTTTCTACGCTTTTTTTATTTACACTTTTTAGTGAAACTTATTCATTTCCTCTTTATAAGTGCTTTCCAACAACTTGGATAAAAAATCATCAAAATTATGATGCATTCCAAAGTACAGGAACCTACCTTTAAATTCTACAAAATATTTTTGATTGCATAAAAATTCATTTAACTGCAGTAACTTAATCTATTTTAATGCTATAAATAAATTTAACTGCATTAAATTTGATTTAAATGCATTAAATGTTTTCGTTTAAATGCTACAAAAAATTTTAATTACACTAAAATTCATTCTAATCCATTATGAGCCGTCTCATCTGGATTTTCACTGTTTGCAGTGGATTGTCCGAATTTATCCGCTGTCCGAAGTTACCAGACTTGACCCTAGTTCCTTTTACATTAGGCCTACTTTACTTAAATATGGAATGTACTCACGAATATCCAAGAACTTGAAAAGCCCTTGATAAACTTTGCTTATATTAGCTGTCTTCATATCTTCTGTCTTAATAACTAAGATCTGTTGCCTTGGAAACACATCCATCCAGTCTTTAATGAATATATGATACATCCCAACACGCAGTCGGACCTAGAAGAAAAAGAAAATTATATTAGAACAAATCTCTCAACCGATCCCTGCCTAATTGCGGGATTAGGTAAATTATACTTATTACCGCAATAAGGTAGAGAAAGGTTGAAAATGAGTGCCCCCTCAAAGAAGAGATTGAAATTGCTTTATAGCTTATTTGCCCGGCATTGTTGCTGTCGAAACATACGACATTTTTAACACCGCTAACTAAGATCTGTTGCCTAGGAAACACATCCATCCAGTCTTTGATGAATATATGATACATCCCAACACGGAGGCGTACCTAGAAGAAACAGAGAAATCAAATTAAAACAATCTCTCGCCCCATCCGGGCCTAAGGGATAGGGTGAAAATGAGTGCCCCACCCCATCCCTCAAAGAAGAGATTGAAATTGCTTTATAGCTTCATTATCTGCCCGGCATTGTTGCTGTCGAAGCATACGACATTTTTAACACCGCTATTTCTGGCGGACACTTGAAAGCACAAACAAGTTTTCAGTAAATTTGCGAATGCTTAAGTTTAAACAAAATTCAACAGCCAACAAACAAGCAATTTGCTGAAGTTCGTGGATTACCGCTCTGTACAGGCAGACGACCGTATGCTCGATCTCTCACTAAATCTATTGCAATCCACAAAAAAGTACCAGTGACACAGCGTCGTATTAACCCATTGAATTCTGGGTATTTTTTGCCGTCTGCTGAAATTGTCATCTGCATCAAAAATCAAGAAAATTCTGACAATATTCTGATATTGTTCTAACTAACTTTTGCAGAAATACTGAGTAAGCAACAAACAGTTTGAATCTCAGATCAGGCCCCACCTTTGTGGGGCCTGATCTGGATCCAAACTGTTTGTCAAGAAACCCCTAAAGGGGTATCCCGAATGGAATGAGTTAACAAGGAATTACTCTTCAGCTTGAGGCTCCGAGCTTACCTTAAATGGATCGATGGTGCCATTGTAGGCACAGGCACGAACAGAATACTGCGCTTGACAGTCCCTATGTCTCTGTATTGTGTCCAAGACTGTATTATGGAAATCTCTTCTGCTTATGTTATAATGCAAGAATCTGGCTTCATAAATGTAATCTGAGTATAATCTGTCAAAAAGAAAAAACAAGATCTTCAATGCTAAAACAAATGTGAAGGCTTAATACTGCATCACTGTAAAAACAATTTCGTAGATTTTACGGTAGAATAACTGGAAACCAGCTGCCAGTCCATTTCCCGTTATTTTTACGGGCTCCTGTAAAAATTGCAGGAACCATCACGCAGGTAGGATAGATTATAGCAGGTGTTGTTTTAGTCATATAGCCCTTCAACATTATAAAGTTATTTTCGAGTGTGGCCAGTTAACATAACACTACCATATCGTGATTTCCGAAAATGTCTTACAGGCAAACGCCCGTAAAAATAACGGGAAATGGACTGGCATATGGTTGCCAGTTATTCTACCGTAAAATCTACGGACTTTTTACAGTATGCAGTGCACTGTTTTAACATAAAACCGAAACGTGTTTGGAAACATGATTTTAAGAACCAGAAACACGTTTCAGCTACCTTAAAACATCATGTTTCGAAAATAAGCTTAATGTATTCTGTTTTTATACAGTCATGTGAGAATCTTTTACAAAACCACTAGGGAAGGGCTCGCAGGAACACCAAAGCTTCTGTATGATACATTGAACACCAATCGGAGCACCGCTCGGTCAATTCCGTGATTCACGGAATTGGCCGAGCGGTGTTCCGATCAAGATTTCTTGACTGGATCCTTGTTATTCATCTTTAAGCAAAAAAAGACAGGAATGCTTCACTTGTTTGAAAATCTTAAAGAAACTAGGTTCTAAAACCTGTCTCTGTTTCAGGTAAAGAAGAAACATGTTTCTGTTTACACACCGGGTCTACTGTACAGGCGGCAATCGAAAACGCTCTTATTCGATTCACGTGGATCCAAAACCGTTAGAAACAGAGTTTTCGATTGCAAATTGGCGACTATTTGCAATCAAAAACGCTGTTTCTAATGGTTTTTGATCCTCGTTCGTCGACTGCATGAGCGCTTTTATTGCCGCCTACCCGGTGTGGTTTTAAGTGATAGAAATGCGCCCCAAGTGGATGTGAGATATTTCCAGTAAGCCAGTGAGAGATCCACACCTGGCATGGGATAAAAAGCGAATATAAAGAAATTATTCGATTGTATTTTGACCATGGCGATGTTTGCACGTTTGTACAGAAGCCTATATGTGACATTGTTTTGTGTAGCATTACACAAAACACAGTGGTGTCACATATAGGCTTCCGTACGTTTGTAAACTGAGCCAGCATTTGAGCGTGATGCAGCTGAGATGTTCTGCAGAATTTGGTACTTGATACGAAATTTTAAATAAAAAAATACCAAGTACTCTCTCGTGTGGAACAACGCGTTGTATGTTGACTGTGATCTTAAAAATGCAATGCAATTTAGATGGAATCTCCTCACTTAGCAAACAATAAAGTAAATCAAGAAATAGGCATTTGCTTGAGAAACGGGTAACGAAGAGCTTCTTCATATTATGCATACCAAGCAGCATGCTGCACTGATTAGTATGTATCAAAACTTGAGAAGCGATTTTTCTTAATCTAGTGATTACTCTCAAGTAATTTAATTTTGTGTTACCTATCAACTGGATTTCTAACAAGAAAGATAACTTTAAGGTTTGGAAGTAGCCTATACACATAATCAGCGAGCGTTAGTCTTGGCTCCGGACAGTGCTCGTTTCCAGGAAAGTCATGCCACTTGGGATTATCAAAGGCAGTATCAACAGACCCTTCACCTGAAATACAATAACTAAAATTCAGTCTAACCTGTGTATCTACGTGATATTTCATGCACAGCACTGGTTGTCATTTTCATACTCCGCATGCAAGGTAGTAGGGTCAAGTCTGGTATCTTTGGAGGTCACGTGATTAATGGCGGAATAGGTTGTGTTTATGATTTGTTGGTGGACATTAATTTAAAATGACTTAATTTCAAAAGGTTTTACGGAGGAATTGAAATTGTAGTGATATGGATATAGATTAAATGATGAAATTCTGAAACAAAGGTGACTCTATGTTCATTATTTTAAGTATGTAACTTATAGACTTTTTGATATAGAAAATCTCTTTGTGTAGCGTTTCCTAACGTTTGATTGGTTGAAACATCATTTATAACAGTAAAATAGCGGTATAAATGAGCCTACGATTTTGAACTTTGGACAAGACCCACGTCAGTGTATTACAAAGTATACTGTTCAGGAAAAGAAACGTTCATGTGTAATACTCATATTGTATTATGAGTGAATGTGACGAATCTACACAAATCTTATCCACACCAAATCCTGTTAGCAAAAAGCGAGAATTAACTTCTCCAGATTTTCCTGCGGATTTAAAAAAGAATCGGATCTTGAGTGTTTCCACAAACAGCACTTTGTCTGAGTCCTCATTGTCGGTATCTGAACTAGACGTAACAGCTGACGCAGTAATTATGTCGTCGCAAAATCTTGAGCCAACGACGGTTCAGCCCGATGTGGCTGACGCAAGCCAGAGTCCTCTAAATATTACTCTTGGGAGCGGCCATATGGAGGCTATTGCCGCTTGCTTAAAAGGCTCATTCAAGCAAGATATGAAAGAATCTATCAGAGAGGAATTACCGGATATGGTAACTACTATCATTCAGGGTGTCGTTACTGGCTTAAATCAGAAAATTGAGCAACTTCAGTTAAATAACAACAAACTCCAACGGGAAAATGAACAGTTGAAATTGAGAGTGAAAAACCTGGAAATCTCTGTAGATAGTGCGGAACAGTATAGCAGACGGAATTGTCTTAGAATGTCTGGTGTGCCTGAATCTGATAGAGAAGACACCGATTCTCTGGTCATGGACGCAGCGAGAGCAGTTGACGCCGATTTGGGTATAGCTGAAATAGATAGAAGTCACCGAATAGGCAAACCCAAAGTTGGTAAACCACGTGATATAATCATAAAATTCGCGACCTATCGAGCTCGTCAGAAATTGTATAGGCAACGTATTCTTCTAAAAGACCGTGGTTATGTTGGCGTTTTTCTGAATGAAGATCTGACTAGAACGAGGAGCAGTCTGTTGTTCAAAGCCCGCCAAAAGGTTAAGGCAAAATGTTTGAAGGGCGCATGGTCGTCTGACGGGACTGTGTTAATAAAAGACAATAATGATATAGTTCATAAAATCACAGCTGAGACAGACCTGATTGGTTACAGCGGGCCGCGCGAAGAGCCCAGTGAAGAGGCAATGGTATCTTAACTTTTGTGATCAGTATATCTAGACGGCCTCTTTTTGAATAACTGTCCCTGAGGCTACAAAACATTTCTTTGTATTGTAAATGGTTCCTTGTTTGTAACTGTTTGACAGTTTTCATTTTAATTCCGTTCTCTGAGCGACCGTGTAGCTCACTCAACGTTCTATATTGACAGTTATGATCGTGATATGAGTTTGATGTTGATCTTTCCCAATAGCCACATCTAAACTACAAATGTGGACTTGTTTTGCCTCCGTGATGATACCGTGTTAGCGTCGGATGTCGGACACCACTTTGTGACAACGTGTAGACCCAGATCAGACTCTCTCGAAGGGTTTTCGGGAGATTCTGATTGGTCTGGGCCTAGCAGAATTGTACAAATTTAATGATGAGAATAGTTTACTGAGGAGTCATTTGAGGTGTCCGAATATCCGAGTTAGTCACGGTCTTAGTAAAAGAAACGATCTTCTACACATGGTTGATTTTGCGTATAGATTTCAGTATTCTGTATTTGTTTAATTTTTCTGAAACCGAACATATTCACCATTATCTTCAGCGGTCTTTAGTGCTACATGGCCAGTTATATAAACGGCTGTTATCCATAATGATGCTACCTACTAGTAATTCAAATGCATCATGAATCACTGAAATTCTGACAAATGTGGTACAACTTTGAATATTTTGCATACATTTGTCAAATGTTTTTGTATTCTGATAAAACTTAGAAACAATCCAAATGGGTAGTCGTATCAAGTTGGTGCAGCGTCACGACATTGCACTAAACGTGTCTGCAGTATAAGTAGGCCTATAGTTTCGGAAATCTTCATCATGAGCGGTGCAAGCGTATATTCATTCGCCGGCGATTGTCTGGTAACTGAATATATGATGATTTTCCTGCGTATGCATGCGAGCGTATGTATATACCGCTTGCATGCGTTCTCATGATCTTTCTGACATGCATTCACGAATTGTATAAGTACCCAAGCGTCTTTACAGGGCTGCTAATTTTCTTGTTTGGATTGTTTCCCTTGTGTTATATGACTCCAAACCGTGCGTGCCGTGAGTTATCGGACAACTTTAGTCAGGAACAGGCTAATTGGATCAGCCATTTGAAGACTGATCGGAGTCTGTACAGTTTTCCAACAAATATTTGCAACAACATTTGATCCGGCAAACCTACTTATTCACGTTCGAAGATGAAATAGTTGGTTATGAAAGTGAGTGAGGTGTCCGAGGACTTTAGGCAGACACGATGCAAAATAATGTTCTTGATTCATTTTGACTGAACTTTGATTAGTCTCGTCTGCACGTGAACTAATCCACATGATTATGTAAAATATGGGAAAACTTTAGTTTAAATATGAAGAATATTCTATATATATATTCTTCATTGAATATTGCTTCTGATCGTTCACATGCAAACGAGACCATCAGGGTCTCCTGCGTTGGGACCCTGTTGTAATCTGGGAATGTTTGGGTACCATGCACACTATAAAGTGTTCATACTTTTCTTGTTTCTATTGTAAATAGTTTTTCCTGAGTTATGATAATGGCTTGTATAATGTTGTATATAGTCAGATTTGTTATGCGTCTCATGAAGTCTGTATTTTTTGACACTTGCTTTACAACCTGATAAACGTTTAAACTACCTAATGGGTGCACGACTTTGAGATATCTCGTACCGACGCTGATTTGACGTTATGACGTCCCCTCAGTGTTGCTACTGTTCCCTTGTTTCTTCAGCATGTGTCAGTCTTGTGAGATGGTAGCTTAGCTAGTATAGGAACAAACATCATTCACAATGCATGCAAGCTTTGAGGCATCCAAATCTGAGTGCCAGCCAACTATACGATCTATCACATGCGGACGTGTGTTTAAGGGTATTTTTATTTATGTAACCCATGGATGGTGAATGCTTGTTTAGGTTGCCTCCCTTACACTATTTACAACGTACCATATGATGTTCCGATGTGCGATAATTCTACTACTGTGTGTTGTAATTATGACTACTCATAGCTTAGTTTCCTTTTTTCATTTAATATTTCATACTATTATGTATATTTTGGCTATCATGCGTTGCAAGGTGTTTTTACATCTTTATATTTGATTGTTTTGTGGAAGCGGCTACTAGTGCGCATGACATTGAAATTTGTCCTGTCAATGTTAGTGCGACGTCCGATGAAGTCGTACTGACGTCGATACGCTTCAGCGTCATGTGGTATGTTAATCTGGTCTTAAAATACCGTTTATGAACCACACATTTAGTTGTTGAGTCGTAGGGCCATGTCATGCGTTGGTGAATGCAAAGAAACTGTTCATATGTGTGCTAGTAAACGTATAATGGAGAATGTGCGTATGGCTTATATGTCTGTGAGCTTTCATGTGGTCATGCACCCATGATTAGGGATGCAATAATTCAAGTATATTTACATTGAATTTATATAGAGTCATCTCTCGATGTTTTAACAGTTGGATTTCCTGGTGTCTGAGAGCGGATTTTTTTTGGTCCCAGAAAATCTGCTGTGAGATACAAGTTGCTTGAGATATTCAGAATTGTAATGATTTGAATAATAGGAAATAGGTCATAATCTGGCTCATTGATATGAGAGCTTTCTTTGAGATGGTGTTGTTTGAGACAATACGAGTAAACTGTACATGTTTTGTTCAGTTACGTTTGTATGGGCAAATGCTAGTTTTGTTTCCCCTAAAGTATGAAATTTCTTTGTATATGAGTTTTATAAACAACATATTATAAATTAAATTTATTTCGACTCAACAAAGGAATACATACATACATACATGCATACATGCACACACACGTGATACATACATACATACATACATACATACATACATACATACATACATACATACATATATACATACATACATACATACATATTAGGTTTTTTAGTTTTGTATTAAAGCATGTGTCCGTTAAAGGAAGCGTGCATGCATGCGTGCATGTTTGTGTACGCGTCTGTAGCATGCGCACAACTTGCTTTCCTGCAATACATTAATACACTGAGGAAAAGAACAACTTGATCGCGTCTGACACAGTTTCGTTAGGATTTATTTGGATGTTTCATAATAAAAAAGTCACCTTGAATTATGATAACAATAATCTACCATTATTATTGTTATTATTATTATCTTGTCATTTAAATCTATATCTTGCATGTGGTATTACTATTTACCCTCCAACCTGATATCCTTATGTTTGTGTATTGTTTCCAATGCATGTTTTCTTTCATTTTTCATTTTTTTATCCAAGGAGCAGCAACTTGTCGAGTGTTTGGACGATGTTTTCCTGAAATACAATTCTTGAGACATAAGCAATATTCTACTAGTGCCCTTCTGTGTCACATACATACGATGGCGACTGTACTCTTCTTATTCCGCCTACTGGAAATTTCATGAACCGCTGCAGTAGAGATACGGTCGCCATATTACGTATGTGGGTATGTACACGCATGTTTCCAGGTTTACTGTGTCTTATATTTCTAACATTAGCCTTACAGCAGCCAGTAAATACATTGTCATTTCTAACAGCAGCGCAAGACAAGGTTCAACTTCCGGTACCCCATTTGTTGAAGCGTTCTACATTAGGCAAAAAATACATAAGGAATTGTGAGTTCTCTTTATTTGCTTTGAAAATTCTTTTTATAAGTGTCAGTATTGCCTGGCTGTCCATTCTCCTTCTACGATCTGGGGATATTCAACCACACCCAGGACCTTCTTCAATATCTTCCTCGGATAGCTCCTTTAATAACTTATCCAGCATGTCAGCTTCAATACTGAATTCCACTAGCCTTGCTCGTCATTTATCATTTGTGCATTATAACAGTCAGAGCATTAAATCTAAACTTGACATTCTGGCCAGCGAATTATCTGAGTTTGACATTCTCGCCTTCTCTGAAACTTGGCTAAGCGCTACCACCCCATCAGCTGATTTATATTTACCATCCTTTAAACCTCCTGAACGGAAGGATAGATTTGGTGATAACCATGGCGGGGTAATGCTATATGTTAAACAGTCTCTACACTACCGACGAAGACGGGATTTGGAACTTATAGGGCTAGAATGCTTGTGGATCGAATTGACCCTCAAACAGAAGCATGTTTTATTTGGGTTATTTTACAGACCGCCTAACTCGGATTCATTGTACTATAACCACATTGAGGATTCACTGCATCTAGCGATTGATACTGGTATAACTGATATTATTATAACCGGTGACTTTAACTTTAACATGCTTAATGAACAGACTGCACGGAAAATAAATTCTCTTTGCGAACAGTTTTCTCTTTACCAGTGCATAGACGATTATACTCATTATACTGAACATTCCTCCACATTAATTGATATTCTTCTTGTCAGTAACAATAAACACCTCATAGTAAGTGGAGTAGGAGAACCCTTCTTAGAACAAGATTTACGATTTCACTGTCCAATTTTTGGCATTTTTAATTTTGCAAAACCGAAATTCAAGTCCTATATACGACATATTTGGAATTATTTCCTGGGCGATTATAATTTACTTCGTACAAAAGCAAACTCATTTGACTGGACATCCACACAGAATACAGACATCAACCAACATGCAAAAAACATAACTGACACCATTCTTAGTCTCTCAAAGTTATGTATACCAAACAAATTTGTACGAATAAGACCATCTGAGCCTCCCTGGATGACAACGACAATTAAGCAACAAATCAGAAAACGTAAACGAGCATTTCGTAGGGCAAAGCAAACACAATCGGCAGTTCAATGGGCTAAATTTAAAAGACTACGCAACAAAGTTGTTTCTTTAATTCGTGAATCTAAAAGAAATACTAAAGAAAAGCTATCCACTAAATTAAAAACACAACCACTATCTTCCAAAGACTGGTGGTCAACCCTTAAAACTTTTATTTCCCCAGACTCAAAACCCCAAATTCCTCCGCTTGAGATTAATGGCTCCGTTTTTACAGATGATATTGAAAAAGCAAATCTGTTAAACGACTTTTTTAGAGACCAAACACAGATAGATCAAAATAACGCAGTTTTACCAGTACTTGCTCCATTCAATGGTACTCCTTTGCGCGATATTTTAATCACTCCCGCTGAAGTACAGATTATCCTGAAATCTCTCCCTGTAGGCAAAGCTAGTGGTCCAGATGAAATTAATAATATTATTCTAAGAGAACTAGCCGAAGTGCTTTCTTCGCCGCTTGCTTGTCTCTTTAACCAGTCTTTATCTCAAGGAATTGTTCCTGACATTTGGAAAACTGCCCATGTCTGCCCTGTTTCCAAAGGTGGTGAATCATCTTCAATATCAAATTATCGGCCAATCTCACTTCTCAGCAATTTAGACAAATCGATGGAAAGAATAGTTTTCAAACATCTTTATAATCACTTTCTTGCTAATGAGATCCTTACACCATTGCAATCTGGATTTATACCTGGAGACTCCACAGTTAATCAGCTTACATTCCTTTATGATACCTGTTGCAAAGCATTAGATTCTGGACTTGAGGTTAGGGTCATATTTTGTGATATCAGTAAGGCTTTTGACCGCGTGTGGCATGCAGGTCTCATACATAAACTAAATGCAGCTGGTATCTCGGGCAATCTCTTGTCATGGTTTACTGATTATCTTTCCAATAGAAGACAACGTGTCGTATTTCCGGGCTTCAGCTCAAAATTGAATGAAATAAAAGCCGGGGTCCCTCAAGGGTCAATCTTAGGGCCTCTTTTATTTTTGCTTTATATCAATGATATTGTAGATGACATTAATTCAAACATTCGCCTCTTCGCCGATGATACGAGTTTATACATTGTAGTTCAGGACCCCATTACTGCAGCTGGAATCATAAATACTGATATAACGAAGATAAGTAAATGGGCTAAAACCTGGCTTGTAACCTTCAACCCACTAAAAACTGAATCTCTGTTGATCTCACGGAAACTCCACCAACAATCACACCCTCCAATATTCATGCAAGACCAACAAGTAGCTGAAGTAACCTCCCACAAACATTTAGGCGTCCACTTATCTAACGACTGCACATGGCATAATCAAATTGAATTTATAAAAGAAAAGGCTTGGGTAAGATTAAATATAATGAGAAAATTTAAATATGAATTGGATCGTAAGTCATTGGAAATTATTTACACCTCCTTTATTCGGCCTATCCTTGAATATGGCGACGTAGTATGGAGTAACTGCAATCAACAGGAAAAACAAGAGCTCGAAAAAATTCAAATAGAAGCTGCACGGATTGCCACAGGCACGACAAAATTAGTCTCGATTCAGGCGTTATATGATGAAACAGGTTGGGAAACTTTGGAATCGCGTAGATACAAACATAAATTAGTCTTGTTTTACAAAATGCAATCACTGTTATCTCCGTTATACCTTTCCTCAATGGTCCCCCCAACAGTTGATAGTTTTTCAAGATACAGTTTAAGGAATGCCAATGACATCAGAACGTTTGAAGCACGAACCAGTCTATATTACCAATCTTTTCTTCCCTCCGTAGTTAGAGACTGGAATAGTCTTGAAGACGAAGACAGACATTCTGCATCAGTTAATTCGTTTAAAAATCGCCTGAATCGAAACAGGTTGATTGTTCCAAAATATTATTACGTAGGAGATAGAAAATTACAAGTACTCCATACTCGCTTGAGAACGAAATGTAGCTCTCTTAATTATGACCTTTTTTTTGAAAAATATTATAGATTCACCTTTATGTAGCTGCGGTAGCATTGAAAATGCACAACACTATTTCTTTCATTGTTCACGTTATACTGATATACGTCGTAACCTGATCAACTCTTTGTCTCAAATATGTACTGTTTCACTCGATACTTTAATGCACGGCAACAGTTCATTGTCTTTACCACTAAATAACACTATTTTTGGATGTGTCCAAGCTTTCATCAAGGACAGTAAACGGTTTTAGTTCCGAAGGAACTTGATGCAATATTACTATGCAATTGTTATTGATCATTTTAACTACATGCATCAGGTTCGTAAGTGTTACCCAATTCATGTTATTTGAAGGTAATGGTATCCTGGAAACTGCCTGCTAAATTAATGAAGCTGTCACCTTGACCCACTAGTAGTTAAATTAAATTAAATTCCTATCGGGTAAACCTTGTCCTGTCATTAGACACGTTGCTCTAGTCTTTATCTGTTTTCAAATGCTCCACTTAGATTTTTTTGTCTGACTGTTTTTTTTTTTTTTTTTTTTTTTTTTTTTGTCTTTGGGTTTTTTTTTTTTTCTGTTTCTGTTTATGTAATCATTTTCTACAATATTTTAATGCTGTGCTATATGATTCTACTTAGTACTAGCCACTGTATTACCAGTATAGATATATAATTCTGCCTTATTTTGATACAGCTTGATATATTTCACAGGAGATGAACTAAATAAGCCCCTGGCTTCCGTTCAGATCCTTTTGCTATTGTATACTATTTGAAACCTGTACATAACTTGTATAAAATTGAAATGAAATATGTTTACACTAAGTCTGGTAACTTCGGACAGTGACATTGTTTCCTTTCTGTCATGCGTTTAGAAATAAAACAAAATAAACTGGGCAAACAGTGAAAATCCTGATGAGACAGCTTTTTATGAGCCGTCTCATCTGGATTTTCACTGTTTGCAATAGTATGTCCGAATCTACCCGTTGTCCGAAGTTACCAGACTCGACCCTAGTGGATTAGTTCAAAATCAAATGTTTAACATCATCAGGCTGTACCAAGCAATGATAGAAATTTTGATACAGCTTTCAAACCTTAGATTTGAGACAGTAGACAGTAGCCGAGATAGAAACAGATGTTCATTATTATTCCTATAGGACGAGGAAAGGAAATCTCAGGCTAGCTAGGTTTTAGGTTGTCTCATACGAGGCTTACCAAGCATGAGACTTGTATAACCTGAAAAGGAGGATGAGAATTCCTGATCGAAGTCTCAATCCTGTCGCTATTTTTTTCCTCACTCATTTATTCAATAAAACAATCATGTATTTTCTTTTTAAGGCCATTTCTGCTTCCAAGTTACAACTGTCTATCAATATTTCTAACATGTTGATTTCATCTTGTAAAGGTTTTAATATACGTCGACATTTCATTCACAAGACTGGGCAATAATAAACAGAATTCTCCATTGTTTGTGATACGTGCTTCCGGTCCTGTTCTCTAAAACTAGCTACCAACACCGCTCTTTCGCGATCCTAAATACAGATGAACAACTTTGACAAACAAATATGCTATCCCGAAAGGATCGGCTGGACACTTTGACAATGTACTAATCGCCCGTCATCTTTTAAAGCTGAAGCTGTCAATAAACTGTCGAAGTGATCCTAGATCAACTAACGGGCATCTTTAAGCTAAATCATAAGTCGAATAACATTTTTCGTTGTATCAAAAGATAGCCCTCTTTTGGAGCGAGGTCCATTAATTGTGCCTCAGTGGTTTCATTTGTAACATACATGCTTGCCTCTTGCTGTTTCATTTCAGCTTGGAGACATCCAGCCTTTTTAATGCAGTCTAACCTTCGTGATCTTGCGGTCGCCATAAGCGAGTTAAATGTCAGTAATCTTCAGATCAATAGCAAAACATTTATGCATACATGGGATAAGAATTCCTTTTCCACAGAAGTCTGAGATTACTGCCAAACAAATGCCAACCTAACCGGAATCAACATAGTTAGGTATGGTGAAATACTAATCGGAACACCGCGCGGCCAATTCCGTGATTCACGGAATTGGCCGAGCGGTGCTCCGATTGGGTGAAATACCTGTAATTCCATGGTGGAAGGGGAAAGTTCCCTGACACAAGGCCGGTGACACGAGCTTCTGCAAGGCACTTGCTGTTCTAGTAAACGTTTCTGTGTACTCTTCGAAGGCATGGCGAATGTCTTTCACTGAAATTAAAGGTATACTCCCTCATTTTTTCACCATCTCCAAAATAAACAATATTACCAATTTCGTATAATCATACCTAAATCCATTGTAAAAATTCAGAAAAAGTGTTTCAGTTTAACGTATTTTTTATGAAAATTAAATATCGAAACTGAAAATGTAAATGAATACCATCGTCGGCCAATAGGAAAGCTGTTACCACGCCTTACGGTCATATGACGATACCTAGGTATTTTTCTGATTCGTGCACGCACAAGTGACGTCAGAGCAAATTAATTCTATCCAATAAGACAATTTCGGTCGCGGTCCGCGCCTGTAAAAAAAATATTTTATTTCTTATTTTAAAATTACTTTTCACAAAAACTTCTTCTAATTTCTATTGTCAAATGTACAAATGGGTCATTTCGGAGTTACTGTGACAATATTTCATGGAAACGTTTTTGTAATCATAAACAAGGGCGTTAATCTTTAAAATCAATATTAGACTTTTTATGGATGCATTATGTAGTGATCATTCTACAAATAATCTTTTGAGAAATACATGTATTTCATGTCCCGTAAGAGATATCACACCACTTTTTTCTTTTAAATATGTATCCGTTGCAAGATATAACATCGCAATATACAAGAAACGACGTGATCAGTAACAAAATCTTAAATATTTCGCAATATAAAATAATTTTAGATAATTTAGATACTTGAATCTGAAAGTAAAAATTGAGGTTTTGATCATAACCAGTTGTAAGTAAAATGCCGTGAAATCTATGGGTGGCAATCATGTCAACACAAGCAATATTCTGAAACATCATTTTCTTTTTAACCTATTTGAAAATAGTATCCAGGCTGTTTTGCGAAGGGGCATTATTTCTGACATTGCTGTTTTAGATAGCTTTGGAACGCAGACTACATTCATCCTCATGTACAACTGACCCTTCTGTACTGATAATAGAAATCATTATTGGCTAAGTTGAAAATGCCTCTGAAAAGCTATGACTTGTTTTTCTTCATATACGGACCTAGCATTCTTTTATTGAAGAAGTTAGGCTCTTTTCCATGATAGATAATGACGTCAGGATGGTTGAGAAGACGGAACCAGAGATCAGTGGTACCAGATTTCGGAAAGCCAGCAATAAGAAAGTATGGCACACATCTCAGCTGCTGTGTGGTTTGCAGTGGTGGATAATTCGGCAACGTGACGTTAGCGTAAAAACACGGATTTTTGAAACTGGGAAGGAACTTTGGTGGCTTCTGAAAAAAAGAAAGAAAAAAAAAAAACAATCTAAAATGAATACAGTACTATATCACTAATCAAAGTATAATATCCGTTGAAAAAATACTTTCACTATATATAGAGATGTTTGTAATGTACTTGTATGGCGTTTGGCTTGTCATTGTTTAAAGAAATAGAAATGTCAAATAAACCGTTCAGTTTAGCAACGTTCGTATGTATGCCTGGCGTGCGTTAAATCACATATAGCAGAAAACACTACTGACGTCTGCCAACAATATAAACTTAGCTTCTTGCAAAATTAAACCTTGGTTAAAGAGTTAATTCAATTTATCGTGAAACATTCAAAATTGTTGTTAGAGTTGTCTGTCCTTTGGCAGCGTAACAAATTGTTTCCAAAACGCGACCCTAATGTGTGATTATGAAAAAACGTAGGTTGTATTAGCATGTTATTCTTCTTAGGAACATGACAGCAGTTTGAAGTTGAACACTAGTGAAATTATTTCCCTTGCAATTAAACAAATAGCAAATTGGGAAGTCCAAAAACATCAAAAGTTCCGCAGTGCTACAAAAAATTTCTTTGCAAGTATGTTTATTTTACTATTGTTAATTCATTTAATCTCCTCGTATGAATGGTTTCTGTTCTTTTCAAGAAATACAGGGTATTTAAAGGTCTATGGAAATCCAATGGTAAGCCAGTGTCACTGTTTCCACTGCCAACTTCACCTGGTCGTTTCTCTAAAAGGCTCGATTGCTTTGATTTTTTCACTATTTCTTACCCTTGCTGCGGAAATTATGTCTGGAGAAAATAATTTGCTTAGAAATTTACGGAATTAAAAATTCATCTTCTGAAAAATATGGTGACTTTAAGTTTAACCCCATCACAAAAGCAAGCGTTCTGGTCTCTTAAGTTTATGGAATATCGATGCGTTAAGGTGCTCATTCTGTCGGAAAATAAAAAAAGTAACGTTAAATGTCTAAATAAGAGCATATACCTATACCTTCAATTAAATTGGGCGTATACATTGTATGCGTTTCTTTTGATGTTCAGTATATATAAAAGCTATAATCACCAATCATACTGATTGTGCTGCTACAGGGCCTAGCCCAAACGTCGATGTTATTAGCAAAGCATCCCGTAAATATTTCTCCTGGTTTTGTACCTGAACGTGAACTCTAGTGAAATATATACTTGAGCAGCGACACGAGAAAACCAGCAAAGTGGCACAGGCGCCCAGCGAAGACTCAGATCAGCTTGGGCATCCGCCCAGACTGATCAAAGCCTTTGCTGTGCGCTTGAAGGGTACCTAAGGGTCTAAGTTATCTCCATGTCGACAGCGAAGACTCTGATCAGACTGGGCGGATGCCCAGACTGATCTGAGTCTTCGCATGGCGCATATGCCACTTTGTTGGTTTTCTCGTGTCGCGGTTCACTTTATTAGTGACATAATTTTGCATGTTGAAAAACTGCGTAGGTCTAGTTGCAAAATCATTCCTTTTGAAAAATACCTATTGGTCATTAGTACTGTTGCTATCTGTTGTACGGCTTCTTAAAGGATTAAACCCATCTAAGGCCTTAGGACCTGATGAACTTCATCCTAGAGTTCTAAAGGAGTTGGCGACAGAGTTGGGTCCGGTATTTGCCCATCTTTTTCAACAATCGATTGATAGAGGTGAAATCCCTCGTGAATGGTCTCTTGCGAACATTTGCCCACTGTTCAAGAAGGGGGACAGGTCTCTTGCCCGTAATTATCGTCCGGTATCCTTGACCTGCATACCTTGCAAGCTGCTTGAACATATTGTGTGTTCGAATATAATGGCCCATCTTGATGAACATAAACTTTTGTCAGACAAACAACATGCATTCAGGAAATGGCATAGCTGTGAAACTCAGTTGACTACGGTGATAGATGATTGGGCAAAAGTGTTAGACAATAAGGGTCAGGTTGACACTTTTATATTAGATTTTGAAAAGGCTTTTGATACACCCCCGCATGAACTCCTTAAAAGCAAACTATTTAGCTACGGTATAGGTGGTTCAACATTGAATTGGATAAACGCTTTCCTATGCTTTAGACAACAAAGAGTAGTAGTAAATGGTGTTATGTCAGACTGGGCCCCTGTTGTGTCTGGTGTCCCACAGGGCACCGTTCTTGGTCCCTTGTTGTTCTCCTTGTACATAAATGACATCTCTGCAGACATTGAGTCTGAAATAAGACTCTTTGCTGACGATTGTGTTTGTTACCGTGAAATAAAAGGAATAGATGATACAGTGAAACTTCAGGAAGACATTGATCGTTTAGGATGTTGGGCTAGGAAATGGGGTATGAGATTTCAACCTGTCAAATGCAACATGATGCAGCTGACAAAAAAGCACAACAAAATCCAGGCTTCTTACACCCTTGAGGGTACAGTACTGGAAAATGTTGAAAGTATCAAATACCTTGGAGTAACAATTACAAGTGATTTGAAATGGAATACCCATATCATTAATATTTGCACTAAGGCAAACAGAACCCTAGGATTCTTAAGGAGAAATTTGTTTTCTTGTCCCCAAGAAGTGAAAGAAGTAGGCTATAAGACATTGGTGCGTCCCATCCTCGAATATGGAAGCTCGGTCTGGGATCCCTATACACAAGGCCTTCAGGAAGAGTTAGAAAAGGTGCAAAACCGTGCAGCTAGGTTTGTAACTAGGAATTACACCCGAGAGGCGGGTAGCATGACTGGCATCCTTGAGCAACTTAAGTGGGAAAGCCTCAAAAAGGGGAGGAAGGATAACCGACTCATATTGCTATACAAAGGTCTGAAAGGTAAAGCCAGAATACCTACAGGTGACCTTGTCCCCAAAACTAGGCGTTGCAGAAATCAACATTCCATGGCATTTCAGATACCCATTGCTAGTTTAGATGCATATAAATGTAGCTTCTTTCCCAAGACCATCAGGGACTGGAATGACCTCCCTGATTCCCTGATTTCCTCTGCTGAAATGTCAGATGATTGTGTGTCAAAGTTCTCATCTCTCGTGAGAGCTAGGGACTAATTTTCCTCCAGTCACGCCCCCTGGTGAAAGATTGTCAATTTTGGCGTATCACCAGTAAACAATTCAGATTCAGATTCAGACGGCCCGTTGTATCTGTTGAGTCCTCGTCTTTGCTTCTTCATGGTGTTGAAATTTGATTTATGTGTTTACCGTGATGATTCATTGACGAGTTAGAGGGTTATCATGCGAACCGAACTACCAACTAAATGTTTTGTACCACTTCAGAAACTGAGGGTGAGGTTGGGCCTGTAAAATCGATTTAAGCCCCCCCAGTAATTCATTACTGACCGTTCCAAGGCGGTAGTTCTGTTGTGGTTCTTTGTTGCCTGTTTTTGGTGTCAGAGTTTCTGTGATGTTTTACCTTATGTATGTTATTATTATTTTTGGTTCGGTTTGGGTTGCTGAGTGGCCACCTTTTGGGAACAAGCTGCTCACTCGGTTGGCCATATGTTCTCTGTATCTTGATTATTTGTAATCTTAGTTGTTTCCAACTATGGTTTGAGGGCTGGATTTGGATTTTGATTGTTTCAGTTCCTGGTCTTTGCATACTTTTTACTTTTAAATAGTCAACTTTTCTGTAATGTCACAAAGTAGTTGTTAACCCTTTTCAGCCTTACAAAGCAAATAAACAACATTTTCAAACGCCGCAGATCCTGCAAAAATGGTCACATAATAATTTTAGGCAGAATCTCTGCAATTCTGTTTGCGGACTTCAATTTCAGATATCTAGAGGTGAAATTATTGCACTTACCAGTTCTGTAAAATTCCATATATGCTTATTTTTAATTTCGGTTTTCTTTACATCACATGATACTTTCGGGCGTCTCCATTTCATCGTGTGATTTGTTTCGCTGTGACGTTTCTCTTTACCCAACTGAGGTCCTTGTAGCGAACACAAAAGCAGTACCACTGAGATCAACAGGCATAATATTATTATTACAGATTTTACTGTACGCCTTATCTTAAATCTCCCGTACATAGTGACCGTTTCTCATCAGCCAGGATGCGGCGGCAATCGGAGCCTTCTTGCTGAAAGCCATCTGTTTAAAGAAAGGTCAGATCTATTAAGTAATTTTGGTGTCATTCTGATGAGAAGATAATAACAGTTTTAAAATGTATGCAAAGGTTCAACATGAAATAAGAGTATAATGTCAAAGATTGCCATGGTTGTTATTTCGTGACGGTGAAGAGAAACATCTGACATTTGTTTGCTATTTATTTTCATCTCCTGTATTCCCTCAAATGCAAAGTTGGGCTTTGAAATTTTTATCGAACTGAAGAGAGATAACGTATAATACCAGATTTTCAAACTGCTTAGTCTGAATTTTTATGTTTTTATCCCTCCTCTTTTATCGAACTGAAGAGAGATAACGTATAATATCAGATTTTCAAACTGCTTAGTCTGAATTTTTATCTTTTTCTCCCTCCTCTCGGGTTTTTACCGATTACATACTGCTTGAGTACTGTTCGCTCATGAAAGCAAATAAAAAAATTTGATACTTCAGAACGGTATTAAAGCATCACATTTAATGCACGCGCGAATATTTCAATAGTGTCTGGATATACGCAAAAACGCCTGTGTGTATTGAAAGTCAACTTGACAAAATTTCAACATGCACTTGCGTGTTTGTATATAGTCTTTAGTAATGAAATGCATGCAGAGGTATGAAATGAATCTTGAAATGGGATCAGTTTTAGGGGAGAGTCAGGTAACTTCGGACAGGCTGGTAAATTCGGACATACCATTGCAAACAGTGAAAATCCAGATGAGACGGATCATAATGAGCCGTCTCATCAGGATTTTCACTGTTTGGCCAGTTACTGTTTTGTTTTAGTTCCAGACAACTGACATATGAAGGAAAATGTCACTGTCCGAATTTACCCGCTGTCCGAAGTTATCCGACTCTACCCTACATGAAACAAATGATAGATCGTTTGTGCCCACTTTTTGACGATGAAAACAGAATTTGTAACAAAAATGTTTATTTTGGAATTTCACATCAGAGCTTCTGAGAGCCCACAATGAATTAAAACGCAATGCCAAAATACATACATGTATATGTTTGTTCAACATACATGTAATTATAATTACTAAAAACAAAACGAAATTAAATTTAACCTACCTCATTGGTATGCAAAATATCCTAAGTGTGTTGAAAGCTCATTCACAGTGATGTTAATACCTAATTGATAGGCGTCGCATGAAAAAAGACGTTGAGCTATGAGCGTTCTGTAAATACTCAAATCAGCCTGCGAAAGCATGCAGACAAGAGTCTTCAGATTTCACTTCATGGCTTCACCAGGATTAGTTAATTGTTTGGGCGAGCTGTGAATACTCTAATGAGTGAACAGGCAGATGTGTATCCGACCTGTTCGCATATGCCGTAAAGTAACTTTTCACGCGAGGTATCAATCTTATTGTCTTTAGTATGTATTTTAGTACGCCCTAGGGCAAAATTTGTTGACAATCTAGAGTAAAGTACTATATGTTGCACCAATAAAGATATAAAAAAAAGTTTCGTCTGCAGGCATATCTTGGGTAGGGGAGGGAAGTAGGGGAGTGTGGTGTTTGGTGTTTATATGTGCCACCAAAGGTTTAAAATTGGGAGGAGGCGGGGCGGGGGAGGGATTAGGGAGTGATCTCTCACTGACACCAGAGGACTTTCGGAGTGGGCTCTCACTGAAAAAAAAAAAAAACGCGATCGCGATTTTGGTGCTGAAAATAACAAGATACATTATATTAAATAAGTCTTTTGGAATTGCCCAGCTCGGAAACAGGGTATATCCCGTGAGGATGTTTGGATGTCAGTGTGGATGGCTGAGTGTGAAGCGGAAAGGCAAAACAGACGGAATAAACATTGCCACATTCGTTACGATAAAATTTAAAAAAAAAATGATAGTGAATGACAAAATTACTAAATGTCTGCTGTATTAGAATAAATCATTAAATAAAGACCCGGGAACCTCTTTGAGGACGCTAGGACCCACTCGATGACGATTCAGTGGCAAGTCGGTTAGATTATCAGGCCATTAGCTTTTTGTTAATAAAAAAAAAAATCCTTTGTCGAAAGTCCCTTTAAGTAATTCCTATAGACTATAGCTATTATGATGTGCAACATCTACAGATACATGTTGCGGAAAACACCTATGCGGCGTTCAAAACCTTGTAATGTGTACCCGAAACGAATGAGGAAAAATGGTATAAACTCGGCAGCCAAGTTTTACAACAAAATCATACAGTTTTAACAAACTGGGTAAAGGGCCGTCAAAGGTACTTTTTGTCGAATTATTTCGAGACAGCAGTCAATCAAGTTCAGAGGAGAGGATTTTTAAAAGTTTTCCTCGTCTATAAACAATAAATTCTTCATGGGCCATACCGCTCAGACAAAAAATGTCGGTAGAGAAAAAATCGTACCAAATTCTTTTTAAAAGTTGGATCTGTTTTTTTTTTTTTTTTTTGGTAATATTTTTCAAAAGTTCCATTACAAAGGCATAAAGAAAACAATATGAGCAGCCCCTCTCTCTCCCGCCGGCTTGATTTGGCAACCAAGTTGCACAGCCTGAATAACCTTGATAGATGGTCATCTTTCAAGTTATTTTGAAATCGGAGCAATGGGAAGAGATTTTAAAGAACTTGCTCTATCAAAGCAGGGCAATTTTTAGCGAAATCACATGTCTGGAACAAATTTAGTACAATTCCTGTCACGTTACTTTGTAAGCGGACAAACCAAGCGGATCCTGAGAAAAGTTTTTTTTATTTGCTTGCCATTGAAATCAGCAAACTGAGCCTAAGCATAGTTTGTGCCCCGAAGATACATTTTTGAAAAGTTGAACTTGTTTTTCGAGGTCACGTTTCGGCCTCACACACGCTAGAAAGTGGCTATTCACATGACGGTCATAGCAAAAATAATCCTTATCCGCACTCTGAATGTGGCCTCGGTCGCACGTTTGTGATCTGATAAAGCCTCGTATTGATGGATGGATGACTTGCGATTTTAAGTCCTTCTCAACAGTATTTCAGTCATATCAGGACGATGGGATTGTGATAATGAAAGGCTGTGTGCAACTGAACCCCGTTTGCGGTAGGTAAGATTCTCACCTCAAGTGTTTAAAGGCCCCATTGCTCTATCAGCATGAAATATTTTATCATGAGGTATCGCTGCAAACTTCTCACTACAGTCTCTCCATTGATTATTATCGTGATTGGCCAGCTTTGAAAAATCAAAACGTCCTTGGGTTTACCATAAAATAGATTTGAAAAAATAACTAGGTCATTTTAGTAGCCAACCAAAATGACCTACTTTCGATTTCACAAGCTTTATTTCATGATAAAAATACAACGTACAGGCGGTAAAAATATAATGTACAGGCGTTTAACAGGTGATAAAAATACAATGTACAAAAAAATTAGGCAAGGATCCCATTGATTGTGCCGCTGTTGCATTATTGCAATGCTTAACGGGGAACCAGAGACGAAACGCATATTTTTATGGAGAGACTTATTATTTTTTAAAAAATACCTTGTTCCTTCTTTTTTGCCAGTTATATGCTACAAAAAAGCACATCAACCGACATATTTTCATCAATTCTGAAGGCTGTACAGGTTTCATAATGATTTGTATTTTGACGGTTTTTACCTTTGATAGGACTATGGAGACTTTAAAGGTTATACTTCTCAGTTCTTTCTCAGTTCTTTCAGAGTCTTCCTCCTTAATTTTCTTTTTACAAAATTCATTCTGAGGCTGCCATTTAATAATATTTTACTCTTTTTAATAATCTTTATTTATAGTCGCTCTTTTATTAACAACTAACATAAGCTCTGTGGAGCTTTCATTGCGACATATTAAGACTATATACATATATACAAGCTGAGCTTGGATATGTGACTTGCTCAAGGTCACAACGCCTAGGGCCCTGGTGAGGATCGAACTCGGGGACCCTTCGATCATCAGTCGAGCACACTACCAACTTCGCCATTGCGCTCCACGAGCCTAGCACTTATTAACTACATGATTCATGCACCTTGGCTGAGACAAACAGGGGTTCCACTTGACATATTCTGTCACCTCAGGGGCGGATCCAGAAAGTTTGGAAAGGGGTTTCAAATTAGCTGAGGGGGTCGATTTGTACAGTTTGACCAATTTTTCCTGAAATTCCCCATGAAAATGAAATAAGTAAGGCTGAAAGGGGGGGGGGGGGGGTTCGTTTGAACCCCGAATCCCCTCTGGATCCGCCACTGCACCTTCAAGTATTCTTTTAAACACATACCATGCTTTGGAATTGTCTTCCTGCTTCTGTGGTCTCCGCAGAGTAGTTCATAGTTGAGCCCCGTGTTTTAGCATGCCTCTGAATTGATTATTGTAAAAAGTTTGATCTTATTTGATCCGCCTATCTGAATTGATTATTGTAAAAAGTTTGATCTTATTTGATCCGCCTATATTTCCGCCTCCTCCCGCCAAACCTACCCACCCTCTAGGTTTGTTTGACTTATAGATATAGAATTTTACTTACGGAATAAAGCGAATTTGCATATTTTAGACCTAATTTGCATATTTAATTACCTCCCTTTACATGCGGTTTATTCCGTCGGATCAAATAAGTGTATATTGCCAAAAGTTTTATTTGCTTATCTTTTTATTTTCTTTGTAAATGTAAAATTCTAGATTTAGTATCGAACAGCAACATACTGATCAGAAGTGACCGATTCGCCACATGTACACAAGTAATATGACGTCCGTTTATGTGCAACCAACGTGCGAATAGCCACATCCAAGAAAATTAATTTCATTCTTGACGTAAGGAGCATATGATTCGTCCTTTACATAAATTGCGTCAGGACGACAACAGAAAATGGAAGAATATGCTCGCGATCCATGGTATATTTCTCTAAGTCACCACTTTGTTTATCAGTTTTGTTCTTATGACACCCAGTAACATGACTGATCAGTTGAAAATAAACTGGGGATCAAGATAAAGGTGTGCTCATTGATGATTCTAGAGCACGTGTAGCGAAAAATGGTGGGTGGGGAATGGGTTGATGAAAATGTCACGTTTTTTTCAGGGCTATGCAATAACTCTGGTTGTGCAAATGACTTTGGACAGTAGTGTAGAGATGGGGCAGCTTTGTTGTTAGAGTGATTAAGCTTAGTGTAGGTGTCTGCTTTGCCACTATTTGTCTCTGATAGCTAGCAGCTGAGCAGATAGATAGGAATCCGGGTCAACTCGGCCTGGGGTCAACACGGCTGGGTTAACTCAGCCCGGGTCATTTAAAGTATTTAATGAGTACAATTATAATTATCTTTAATTTATTAACACCTTACCAACAAACATTCATAGGTGTGGCTAATTACCCCGAGAAATTGTTGAACGATTTAAGTGTTTTTTTTTTCTGTGCTCATGGCATCGTGATACGCTCTGTGATCACTGATTAACTTCATCTTTACTTTAGGGACAGGTCGTCAGTGTATATAAGTTCATTCCTTTTCAATTTCTTTTAAACCGGACCCTACTAATGTACTCCTTTTCCACGCATGCAGCGGCGAGCAGGACTGACGCACAGTGGACTGACAGACGAATCGGACTAACGATAGACAATAATGGACGGACGATCATGCACCCCTTTTGACTAGTACTATTTCTTAGAAAAAAAAATGTTTAAATGAACAATTATTTCTACATACACAATATACCATTTTTGTAATACAACTTTTAACAGGCTGAGTTGACGCGGCTGAGTTGACCTGAGGCCGAGTTGACTCGGAGGCCGAGTTTGTTACAGGCCGAGTTGACCCGTGACCACAGGTAGTAGGGTGGTGGTGAAATTTTAGACAAGTTTTAAGGATAAGCTCTATTTTGTGAAACTGTGCAGACATGCAAGACACTGCTTTTTGCACAAATCTTATTTAGTTTTCGTTCTTCTACTGCTTCATAAGTACATAAAGAAAGGTGATTCTGATGCTGAGCTGGGGAAAATAATGTCTTCATGTTTAGATCATAAGGCAAAGAGCCTAAATGATTTTAGCCAAATATATTCAGTCCGATATATCACCTGGAAATAGCATTATTGTCTTATTAATCATTTATTGACAATAACAGAGCTCTGGTAGTTCTTTTTTTTTTTACTCACTGAAAAAAGATTGAGGGGCTTTGCACTGCAAAATCCCTCATTTTTTAGCAAAAAGTATAGTATAGTACTCAGGGTTTTCCCTGATGCAGGATCCCAAAATCACTTCTGGGACTCCCATAAAAAAAAAAATTGGGAATCCATGCCGGGACTCGCAGAGTTAGATTTGAGCGGTAACAGAAGGTACGTAACAAATTCTGGTGTCAGAAATGGTTGCAATATCTGGATATAACTGTAGGGGCAATAGAAGTTATTTATTTTCAGAGTAAAGCACAGACTATCTATTTGTAGCCACATGAAGAAGTATTTAGGACAAATAGGAGAACAGGACCCTTAATTTTCTTCTTGCAACCCCAGAAAACAAACTGAGGGTCCCAAGCACTCCTTAGATATGTAACCAAGGGAAAACCCTGATACTTGATTTTATGTGTGCAAGAAACCTTAATGACTAATGAATTCTTGAATAATGACTTGTTAGGCTAACAATGCTTTGAACAAATAGACCCTGAATGTCAAGAGCTTTGCTGTCAACATCGTGGCATTTGGTCAAAATTTAATCACAATACAATGACAATCAAGGTTTCGCAAGTTTGGCCTGTTATCAAGTCAGACATTGACATCAATATTTCACATACAGTCAACTCTCGATATATCTGAGAAAATCTGATAACTTTGATATCTATAATTTCAACCTGATATCAAAGAATATAGTTTGGACATACTGTCAAACCTGTCTTAAGGGGTCACCTGTCTTTAGCAGCCACTTTTTGGGGATCCCTTAGACCAAAAAAGTGCAAATGAACCTGTATTAAGGGGTCACCTGTCTTAAGCAACCAATTTTTGTGGGTCCCATGGGGTAACCCCTTAAGACAGGTTTGACTGTATTTCCTGTTTTTCTTTACATTTCAATTCCAGATATCTGAAACCACTGCTATCTCTAATTAAATTTTCTGGGACCAGAAAATTTACTTTGAGATATCAGTAGTTTGAGGCAAACTTTGACTTTGAGATATCGAGAGTTGACTGTATATTTGCTTTTAAATAATGAGCTGTTTTTGTCTTTCTAGCCCATGGCGCATTGTGGATGACTGCGGAGGGGCATTTTCAATGGGTGCCATAGGTGGTTCTGTATTCCATGGCATAATGGGCATGAGAAATGCTCCAAAGGTGAGTAGACTGTTGAATTGTACAGAGTCATGTCCAGATCAGGCAGAAAAATATACAATAAATAAGTCTTTCACGTTACATGAACTTACAAAATGTGGACACTGGACAGTTTGTAGGAAGTTTTACTTTAATTATTTGGTTCAAATTTTGTATATGGGGAAGATTGAGAAGTAACACACTGGACACACAACGTTGTATAAACATCGAATCAGCAATCATATAACGCCACAACATTGACGATGATTCAGTGTTGTGTGCCTACTAGGAATATGTCCGAATGGGGATTTCTCAGATCCCCCCTCCCCCCACCCACCAAATCCTTTAAACAAGTTAGGGTGGTCGGGTAACATGAAAAAGCCATTTTAAGGCCTAAGTTGCATATTTATGTAATCAGACTCTTTGTTAAAGTCTCAAAGGGTAGCTAAGGGTCTAAGTACCTCCATGCGGATGTCGAAGACTCTGATCAGACTTGGTGGATGCCCAGGCTGATCTGAGTCTGCGCTGAGCGCACAACCACATTGTTGGTTTTGTCGTGTCGCGGCTCATATATGTTCTGGTCATGATTTTCAATTGTAACTTGGACTTACTAACATTTCACAAGAATGTGACCTCTCATTTTCTGATGTGTGGATGCATAATTTTTCTTCTGGGACACTAAATAATGTCCAGCAACAGACCATGGACTTTGTTTTTCGAAACCGTAAGGAAGAACCTGTTAGGTAGGCTACAGGTTCTCTCTAGGGTTTTGAACTAGTAGCTATGTTCAGGCGATCACTTCTGGTATATTTCAAGGCTGGATTGACCAAGATTTTCAGTCGCTAGCCTGTTGAAGAGCATTTCAAGCCTGCAACCTTTTACACCATAATGAATTATCCTAATCGCTCAACCACACCCTTTCATCGTAAAGTCTTTTCCAAAAAGTGCAGATTGAGATTTTTCAAATGCACAGGAGTAATGAATAAGGTGAGAATAAAAAATATTGTGTTTCTTTTTCAGGGATTTTCAAAACGTTTGGCTGGAGGTTTAGATAATGTAGTTTTAAAGTCACCAATAACAGGTGGTAAGTATGGAGGAAGATAATGATTGATTTTAAAGATGGTCTTTCACATGAACTAGTGCCATCATAACAAAGGAAAGCAACTTAACTGTCTTCCTGTTTGCTTCCCTAGATGACAAACCTTACCCTAATGGGGTATACTCTCTAAGGAAAGAGTGTGCTCCCACAGTTTCTTGCTTTAAGAGCTCACTTCCATTGAGACAGTGGCAAAACAGAAGATGACAGAACTGTTTCCTGTGACAGTGTACCCAGTCACCTTTAAGATTATCTTTACTGTTGAAGAAATTTCCCATTTAGTAAATATACAGTTAACCTGCTCCATTCACAAGGGAGTTAGGGTGAGATATGCCTGTTCACTTCGTAGTGAAAATTGCTCTGCTGTTTTTGTTAATTGAGCTGGGATAGACCCTCATTCAGAGCACCAGATAAGATTCTTGAGGCCATCTGAATAGTTTAGTGTTTTCCATTATATAATTTCTTTTTGTCCACCCGTCAATGATGGATTGCTTTTGGAGATTAAGTTAAACTTTTGACTCTCCTGAAGCAGGTTTGGAAATTCCACTCATCCACCCCCAATAGCTAGTAGCAGTTTCAGTCTTTCAGACTAAATAAAAATTCTGATGTAAACTGTATGTAAATTATTGAAATAACCATAAATCTGGTCATATATATGACAAGTGAAAATTTTAAGCATTCTGCAGCTCTCAGTATCATTTATTTGGTTATAAGACAGGAGTTGAATACATCCAAAATAATGCAAATATGTAAATCAGTCTTGTGTACAATGTAATTCTGACAGCTATTAAATGGGATTCTGTCTTCCAGAACAATTCCAAAGATCTAATCCGGTTTACAAGATGAGGTTCTCTCTTCCAAAACAATCCCAAAGATCTAGATCCATCTTTTAAGATGGATCTAGATCTTTGAGATTGTTTTGGATAGAAATCACCCATCTTACAATCAAATTAATATGATACAATTTTCATTATAGCAAAGCATTTGCTGAATGATTTGAAATGTTGATATGGCTGAAATAAGAATATTTCGATATTAAGTAATATGTTGTCATTGTTTTTGCAGGTAATTTTGCAGTATGGGGTGGTTTATTCTCAAGTATAGACTGTGCTTTAGTTGCTGTACGGAAAAAAGAAGATCCCTGGAACTCTATAGCAAGTGGGGCATTAACAGGAGGAATATTAGCTATAAGAAGTAAGGTTTCATTTCACTGAGTTAGTGGTAGGCTGATAATCAATTATAATATGGATGTTAATTGAAAATATGTAGCAAATGGAGAGAGTTTACTGTCATACTCTCTTATCTATGCAAAAGAAAATCTGAGAAAAATATTGTGTTAACTTTGATAAATTTACAAGAATGTGCTGCTAAAGAGTTGCTTCCCTTTCCTGTAGCCTATTATTTTTTTTTTTTGATTTGCAAAGGTATATATTTTAAATTGTAGAATGCCTTTAACGAAATGATAATTTTTTTATGATTTATGTAAATTCTAATATTTTTCATTCAAAAGTTGATAAATGAGATAACTCTATGCCTTTTCCGACTTTGTCTCCCCTCTCAATGAGTCAACTCTGAAAGGAAAGAACGAGTAAATTCTGTATTTTAAGAGTAGATCCAACTATGAAAATGTTTAGTCATGCAGGGGAGCAAACAAGAAGTCACTTAAGTTGTTTCCTTTTGTTAAAATGTCAAACAAACATGGAGGTATACCCGTACACATTAAGAAAATTTATTCCAGAATTAGCAAACTACAATGTATGAGTAAGGATGTTCCAGTTAACACAGGGTATAAACCAGTCCGCCAGTTTTCGCTTCCTGCAGAGACTGTCCATCATATTTCTCGCCAGGAAGCAGAGTCATGTGGACAGTCTCGCCAGGAAGCCATTTTTGAGGACAGTAGTCCCTGCAGGAGGCAATAGATAGCAGGAAAGTCTCGGCAGAAGCCAAATATGATAGACAGTCTCTGCAGGAAGCGGAATTTGGAGGACTTGTTTATACCATGTGGTTAATATGGGTCCAGTCTTGTCTGTAATGCTTTTCAGTGACTATCTTTTCTGAGCTTCAGACTTTAGCCCTTATATTGCCAGAAAAGCAGACAACAAAATTTAAGTAAAATTTCACAAAATTGTTTTGTCCAAGCTCGTACCATATTGAAAATTGACTGACTTGAGGACAAACAGTGTAGATCCAGATTATGAGCCACCTCATCTGGATCTAGGCTCAGCCTAGAGGGTGATTTGGGAGAAATAGGCTCCCTAAACTGGCTGACTTCTCCCTATTTTGAGCTGAGGGAGAAGTGAAAATGTGCAGTACTATAGGGAAATCCAAAATCTGGACAAAAACTTCTCCCTAAAGTACCAAAAATGTTGCAAAACTTCTCCCTGTCTGAAAGCCCTAGGCTGACCCCTGAGTCGCTGTTTACTGAATTCAACAATTTTCATTTTTGGGCCTAGGCAGATTTTGATGATTATTTTGGAATAATTTGCTAACTGAACAATGCCGGTCTTTACTATTCAAAGCTCTAGATAAGAGGGAGTATTTGATGATAATTAAGGATAATTTTTCTTATTTCACATCAATACCATATGTTGTGACCCCTCATCTGAACCGTCTCGTCAAGACGGTTCAGATGAGGGGTCACAACATATGTTTGTATGCAGAATTAACAAAAATTATTCCTAAGTATCACCAAATACTCCTCTTATCTACAGCTCTGGCTATTGACCTTTCTGTTATTTCTTACAGATGGCACAGGTGCTATGATAGGCTCAGCTATAATAGGTGGGTAGTTTCCTCTTAATATTTCAGTACTCAAGACTAGAAGGGGTGATAGGGATAATTTAGGAATAATTTTCCATATTTCAAAGCTGCTTTAGCTAGAAGGAACAACATAGGGGTCACTCTGAGGCAGTTGCAGTGACATTGTCCTTATCAACAATGCTTGCTTACTGTGTTTAGTTTTGTTCCCTAAAAGACTGAAAGAGGTTTTGCAATGAAACTTAACCCATTGCATTCTAGGTATTTTCGTCGTCTGCTGAAATTGTTGTCTGCATCAAAAATCAAGAGTATTTTGACAATATTGGTCTAACCAACTCTTGTAGAAATGATGTCTAGGCAGCAAACAGCTTGGATCATAGATCAGGCTCCACATTTGTGGGGCCTGATCTGGATCCAAACTGTTTGCCCGGATACCCTTAAAGGGGTATCCCGAATGGAATGGTTAAAAGAAGAATACATTTGAAAACAAGTTTCATGGCAGGAGAAATAATCTGTTTTGGGTTCACACATCAATTGTCAATATCTTGCACAGTTTTGCCCTAAGAATTGACCAAAAAAGCAGCTATGGAAATTCACATTGAGTGGCCTTTAGCTTAATTTGCTGAATATACATATACTGAACAAAAAAAAAAAAAGAAACGTTACATTTCGATTTTCTACCCCTGCAACTTCAAATGAACCGGCGTGAATAAAATACGGATTGGTAATGAATGAAATCATTAGACACGCCTACCAATCGCTCTCATGCGAAACCACGGTTCAGAACGCCAATCCATGAGAGGAGTTCCCGGTTTTGCAGGAGAGGAGCCAAAATCGTAAACAAATTTGACGTCGGCATAAGGTGTGAGGTATTTATTTTCTCTGAAAACTATTTATGCAAAATATAAGAATGCTATTTTGTCACATATAGATTGTTTCTTCGGCACATGAAAGGATTAGGCACATGGTCATGCATTATTCCAGATATGCATTTAGTACGGCGGAGCATGTATTCAAGGTCAGTCTCGGCGATGTATACATGTAGGGAAAAGTCGTATTCTCTTGCTTGATTTTGAGTCTCTGACCTTGGCAGTCGCAAAGAAGTGAACAGAACTACTGTATACGTGAATCCAAACGTTGAAATTAAGTTTTCCGTGATGGGCAGTTTAGAATTTAGAAAATATATGCAAAACCATGGCATCGTCAGCCCGGTTCCGCATGAGATATTAGAAAATATAAGGAATTTTTATCAAACACAAAAACAGCTTCTGAACAATAATTGGATCAAAACTAACATGAACTCTGTGATATATCATTATTTTATACATTGCAGATGACTTTCTGGCTGTTTTAATCCCCGTTTGTCTGTTTCTGAGGCATGCAAGACGGTTTGAAAGAGGGTATGCAAAAGGCCTTAAAAGACAAACGGGGAATAAAAACAGCCAGAAAGTCATCTGCAATGTATAAAATAATGATTTATCACAGAGTTCATATTAGTTTTGATCCAATTATTGTTTAGAAGCTGTTTTTGTGTTTGATAAAAATTCCTTATATTTTCTATTATCTCATGCGGAACCGGGCTGACGATGCCAAGTTTTTGCGTATATTTTCTAAATTCTAAACTGTCCATCACGGAAAGCTTACTTCCAACGTTTGGATTCACCCATACAGTAGTTCTGTTCACTTCTTTGCGACCGCCAATGTCAGAGACTCAAAATCAAGTAAGAAAATGCGACTTTTCCCTACATGTATACATCGCCGAGACTGACCTTGAATACATGCTCCGCCGTACTAAATGCATATCTGGAATAATGCATGACCATGTGCCTAATCCTTTCATGTGCCGAAGAAACAATCTATATGTGACAAAATAGCATTCTTATATTTTGCATAAATAGTTTTCAGAGAAAATAAATGCCTCAAACCTTGTGCCGATGTCAAATTTGTTTACGATTTTGGCTCCTCTCCTGCAAAACCGGGAACTCCTCTCATGGATTGGCGTTCTGAACCGTGGTTTCGCATGAGAGCGATTGGTAGGCGTGTTAGAGTGACTTCTTTGGTTCAAGTTGTTAGTCTTGATAAAATTTTGAAATTTGAAAGAAGTGTTCTTGGAGTGAGTGAACTCGGGTTTAACATCCCACCAATAACGAGGTCATATGGAGACGGGACCTCAGTTTAAATATCCGAAAGACCGGAGAAGCAGGGTATCGATCTTGCGACCCCTGGATTGGTAGTCCCGAATGTTATCCACTACACTACAGCCGCTCCTCTTGGAAGAAATTATTTAAATGTTGATGTAACGTTTATTTTTTTGTTCAGTATATTCAAAATTTTTCTGTTTCATTTCAGGTGGTGTTTTATTAGCAATGATAGAAGGAATTGGTATAGCTATGACTAGATTCTCAGCAGAACAATTTAATCCAGGTATGCATTCATGTCAAAACAATTAAAAAAAGGAAATGTTTCATTTTAGTAATTTTAGAATTTTTAATAATAGGGGAACCAACATTAACACACCGTAAGGTCAGAGTCTTTTCTGTGCGCTTACAGGGTAGCTAAGGGTCTAATCTACCTCCGTGCAGACAGCGGTGACTCTGTTCAGACTGGGTGGATGCCCAGGCTGATCTGTGTCTTCCCTGGGTGTACATGCCTTTTTGTTGGTTTTTTGTCGTGTTGTAGCTCATTTTTCTTTCTCTATAAATACATATGTTGTAATCCTTGAGGAGAGGGATGTATTTATATTCTTTGTATTTATAGAAAAAGAAAAATGAGCCACAACATGACAAAAACCCAACAAAGTGGCATGTACACCCAGGGAAGACACAGATCAGCCTGGGCATCCACCCAGTCTGATCAGAGTCTTTGCTGTGCACTTACAGGGTAGCTAAGGGTCTAATCTACCTCCATGCAGACAGTGATGACTCTGATCAGACTGGGCCAATGATCATCATCTTGATCTGAGTTTTGCTGGGCGCACATGCCACTTAGTTGGTTTTGTTTTGTTGCGGCTCAAATTATCTTTGATTATCATTATATACTCTTATATCCAGCTGTGAACTTTTTCCGTATCATGTCACAGTTTATGCATTGTCATGTCAAAACAGTGGCCTTGATAAACATTTCAGTGTTGTCCCCCAAGAGAAATTAGCCATTAAATGTTGAAATATTTAAATGTGGCCTTCAGTTAGTTTTGGTTCTGAAATTTTGAAAACTGGAGTTGAAGAGCATTGATGTGTAAGGATAGAAGTCTAACAATGTAAATTTGTTGAAACTAGTCACAACCTCAAAAATATGCCTGGGACATTTGATTCTAATTGAAGGAAATATCTGATTATAAATGTTAAGCAGGGCAATAAACATGGCCAATCTTGGTGAATTGCACAGAATGGGGTGAGTGAGTGAACTTGGGTTTAACGTCCCTCCAACAACTTGGTCATATGGAGATGCGACCTTGCTTTTAAAGTCTCATCCAAAAGACTGGAGAAGTGGGAGAGAAATGCACAGAAATGATCATAGTACGAAAGGTAAGCTTACTGGCTTTCTGTTACTGTCAGAATTTTGTCCAACAGGGTTGTCTCCCCTCCCCTGGAGCTGAAAAAAAAAGAAATTGAAGGAAAAGAGAAAAAAAATGATATATTGAAATTGGTTTGCAGTGGCAGACTATAGTACAGTTGGTGATTCTAATATTCTTAGGAGTAAAACTATAAATATTATATTTTGATCATTTTTGGGTTTGTTATCAGACTTATTTCTGTCTTTTCAGCTAATGCTGTTATGGAGGACCCTCAAAATTTACCACAGAAACCTCCGTCACAAATCTTCACACCAGGAGCCAGTTATCAATGACACGACGAGAAATCTAGGGACTCCTAGAATAGACTTTTTAATGAATATGTATGAGTTGAGTCAAGCAAAATGATATCTTCACTTCTCAGGGGTCTGTGAATGCCTGTATCATGGTGCATTTTGTTATATTCCAATTTAGGTGAGGGATAAAAGTATTTTGCGAAGGGGAAGCATTTAATACATAAAGTACCAAAAAAATGAAAATACATGTAGTTGAATTTGCAAACAGCGTAGATTCAGAAGAGGAGGCTCATGATGAGCCCCCTCATCTGAATATACACTGTTTGCCCTCTAGTCTTGAAATTCTTAATATGATATAGCTTGAACAAAAGAGTTTTTGAAATTTTGCAGATGTTCATTATGTTATCTTCTTTTTTTTAGTGCTTTATGGTTAATTGCATCTTTTGGCAAAATATTTGCTTTCTTTACCTGATGGTATGAGATTATGGGGCTATGATTCAGGCTCATGCCGTCACAAGGTTAAGTTATTGTTTTGCTTGACTAGTCTCACTATTGAAACTGTTGAAGAATGGCACACCAGAAGGTTCAAGTAATATTTACTTGAAACTAGAACAAGCTAAAGTGCCTTGTGCTCACGCACGGTAAACAGAAAAGATGGCAGAGAGTCCTGTTTCGAGTTAACATTTTACGTTCAGAGCTGTCAGTTCTCGGCTTTCGTAAAGAAAGCTTGATATTCACTAAAGTGTGATGCTATGAATCATTAATGATTCCAGCAGTACAGTAACTTTGACTGAAATATGTGATATTTATAAAAGACTTGAGAAAACTTGCCAAATCTCACTTCTTCAGTCCCACATACAATGTTTGTGTTTCTTGCAATGCTAAGCAGTTGTTCTTTTTAATACTAGTTCCTTTAACAAAATTAAGCAAATTTATAAAATCAAAATGTTCCTTTAAATGTGAAAGGGTTACACTCAGTTTTTCTCATACTAAATTATGTGAGAGTCTTGTATTTGTTTTATCTTGTTTTAAATGGTTAATTTGTTAAATAACTTGACAGTTATGGAGTTAATACACGTGACATATATGAGCTTCGTCGTAAGAAAATATGTTTCAAGCAAGTACATTTGTGAAAGGGGCCTGTTATTCAAATGTGAGTTGTCAGTTTATGTGATGTAATAGCTTAGTGGCAAAAACGTTGATATCTTTTGATGAAAAGTAATGAGTAGCTTTTGCATTGCAAAAGCTTCTCATACTTTTTCCAGCAAAAAATTTCATTTTGTATGATATTAAAGTTGCCAGGCCATTTAAGAAAGCCATCATTTTAGTCCATTAATCTATTAATCGGAGCTCTAGATAAGAGAGAGTATTTGGTGATAATTAGGGATAATTTTTGTTAACTCTGCATAATAACGGTTCAAATGAGGGGTCACAACATATGGTTTCGATGAGAAATAAAAAAAATTATCCTTAATTATCATCAAATACTCCCTCTTATCTAGATGTCTGTAATAATGATATCAACAAGCTGGCACTATAAATTACAGTAAATTTTACATGCAGGAGACATATTTTTCTTGGACTCATGCAGGTCATGGAAAGTGGCAAAACTGCATGGATAACCTGGTAGTCACAATGCCTCAAAAATAAAAGCTATAAAACCTTTAAATATGTTAGTTTTATTTGTGAATCCAGTGCTTGAATTTGCATGAGACAGTCATAGTGATCATGTGCATAAGGATTTGCATAGAGTGCTCAGGGGAATGGGTACTCTACTATGGTCAGAGCTCTAGATAAGAGGGGTATTTGATGATAATTGAGGGATAATTTTTTTTATTTCTCAAACCATATGTTGTGACCCCTCATCTGAACCGTCTCGTTGAGACGGTTCAGATGTGGGGTCACAGCATATGTTTATATTCAGAAGTAACAAAAATTATCCCTAATTATCACCAAATACTCCCCCTTATCTAAGGCTCTGCATGGTTTACCACCATTTTTATGAAGAGAGACGTTGACTTCCTATTTGCTTCCCTAGGCAACAAAACTATTCCAAAAGGGGTCTACTTTTAAAGGAAATAATCTGCTTCTCAAGGAGCAAATTCTTTTCTTAAGGACCCCCTCCCCCATTAGGAAGGGAAACGAATTTGGCAGTTGCTTACCCTGTAAGTAATTCACTTTGCTTAAACAGCATAGCAACGACTTAAGTGGCTTTATGAATACGGCCCCTGAACTGTTGAGGTATAAATGTAACAGAAAATGCTGTTTTTGAAATGACATACTTAACCAGTGAAGGCTAGCTGAATTACATTAATGAACTGCAACATGAGAAAACCAAGAAAGTGCTTATGCCCCCAGCGCAGAATCAGATCATCTTAGGCATCTACTCAAGACTGATCAGACTCTTTGCTTAGCACTTAAAGGGAAGCTAAGGGTCTAAGCTATCTCCATGCAGACGGAAGATTCTGATCAGACTGGGCAGATGCTCAGGCTGATCTGAGTCTGTGCTGGGGGCACAACCACTTTGTTGGTTTTGTTGTGTCATGGCTCATTTGTATTGTATGATGATCATCATAGTAGATCCAAATTCAAAAGATCTGGTAAGGTTCCTTCGTAACTGTACAGTAAAACCTGTCTTAGTGGCCACCTGTATTAAGCAAGCAACCTGTATTAAGCAAACATGCATTCAGTTCCAAAAACAGGCAAATATATAGAACTGTACCTGTATTAAGCAAGCACCTGTTTTTAATTATCCCTTAGGTGCTTGCTTAATACAGGTTGGACTGTAGTTACTTACCAACCGTATAGCTACACCTGAATGCAGTATCAGTGGGAGAAATCCAATGTTTACACTTAATATTCAGCAATGGTTAAGCTGATCAAGATGCATCCTAATTTGGTCCCTTTGGTCAAGTCAGGAGTTTTAGGGGTTATAACTGTGCAAGTCTTAGTGTAAAGCTAAAGGTATTAATTACCTCTCTTGGTTTGAAAAACATCTACTACAATACCAGTATGTGTGCACTCAGAAACTCACAAAGCCTTGATGCAGAAATGTCTACATGTCAATTGCTTTTTGATCAGTTTCCTTCAGGACAAAGATGTCAAGAAAACTCAACTGTTGGCCATGCTGAAAATAACCTAGGAAGACAAGGCATGCTATTCAGATTTGCTTTTCATCCTTAGGGGTAATATACAATGCCAATGATCATATGGGACAAATGGAAAATGAATGGTTTTAGGTGCCCCAATTCTTAAGCATATTAGGGTACCACCTTTTCAAATGACTTGGTTAAGATCAGATATTTCAATGTCCCGTCCAAGACTTGCAGAGCATCAATTCAAGGTCTCATTCAAAGATTCAACTGTGTTGCTAGAATATAGCCACTTTTATAGACTGACATGAATTAGTACACTTCCAGGGGAAGCAACTGTCATCTTGTAGTCTCCCTTCGCAATGGGAGCCAACTCGGAAGGAAAGCAAATTCTTTCAAGAGATGACAATTCCGGAAGAGCTGTGTTCAGTAAAGCAAACAGGAAGTCACAAAAGTTGTTTCCCTTCGTAAAAAATGATGGAAAAAAAAATGGGTGTACCCATTTTAATACCTCAAGATGTATTGCTTTTACTCCAAGGAAGGAAGGTCATTCTGACCTAGAAGCAGTTATCTCCCTTCTGATATAGGATTACTCTTGAAGGAAAGCATTTGCTCCCAACCTGGGACCAAATTCTTGCCTTTAGGGGTACTCCCAGATGAGAAAGAATGCAAAAACTGTTCAAACAAATTCTTTTCAGCTACAGGGGCTGTCCTTTTAAAAGGGTCCAAAACATTCCATTTCAGTGCTCTCATAGATGTATCCATAAATTTTAAGATGGCAGGGAACACTTTCAAAGAAAACAACTCTTTTTGTTCTCTTTTTTTGCCTCCCTTCTCATTAGGGGTCTACTCTTAAAAGAAAGAATTTACTCCCAGGAGCAAATTGTTTCCTCTAAAGAGTAGACCCCTATTTGGAAGGCTTTATTTTGTCTCCAGGGGAGCAAACAGGAAGTCACAAAAATTGTTTCCCTTTGAAAATACGGAGAAAACGTTGTGGTTTACTTATAGGTCTTATAAGGGCATTTAACATAAACATAAGAAATCCATTTTTTGAGATTCTTTATTTGAGCAGTTTTAAACTACATACAATTTATAACAAGACATTTGGGCAAATTTATTACAATAATATACATACTGGGAAACATCTGAACAAAATGACTCGATATTATACATACAAACAATCTGCTGTACAAAATTATCAGCAAACCCCAATAGTTCTGAGACTTCTATTATTTCTCAATAAAACTGTATCATGAATGTTCAAAAATGTTGATGGACGTACACTTGGTGCCAGGTGTGTGCAACTATGGTTACGTACTGCTGAGCCACTTTGGGAACGTCATTATAAGAATTGTAACAGAACAGAATCAAGAGTACTGGGACAGATATGTCTGAGCAAACAATGCAGACCCAGATCAGACTGCTCCTAGGAGCAGTCTGATCAGGGCCTGCACTGTTTGCCATTCCATGTGCATCTGTTTGGATATTTAAAAAAAAAAGGTAAAGGTTTCCCATAGCCTAAATGCCATAGGAGCAGGTGGGGGTTAGAGGTAGAGGCCCATTGTGGATATTTACTGCTATATTCTAACAAATGTTCCATTATTAAGACAATTATGGTAATTATTTTAGGTGTCCCTGTTTTCAGAACTTTTATGATAAGTTATTTCCCCTGATAAGAATTGCTCGTGGAGCAACAAAAAATATTTTTACAGAGAAATAACAAATAATCTCAGACTTATCAAATTATTCTGTATCTGTGACTGAATTGTTAATCAAAACTAAACAGAACATTTCATTTATAAGGTAATAACTTAAATTCTATCTCTAACAAATTACATATGAAACATTCACACCGTGTCATGGCACTAGAATATTGGCTGAGCTAGGAACAAGAAAGCAATAATCGGTCCATAATTTTTGTTAGAATAAGGTAGCACAAGTTTTAAGGTGTGAAACTGGCTCTGAGGTAAACATACAGTTAAACAACAACTTTCATTTTGCAGTTTTAGAATCTAGACCTTTGCAGAAAAAGTAATTTTTTACAGAATTTTGTTCATTTCCTGGACATGTGCTCTAAAACTGTGTTTTAGGCAATGGAGTGGCTGGAAGTATAATCTCCCATATGATGTAAATTAACTTTTTAGCCTTATGCTAAAGATGAATGGATATACATTTATAGGGAGACACTATCATTTCTGCTGCTTTTCCCTAGAGGCAAATTCTTCCCTTTCAAAGCAGACCCCAGTCTGGGTCAGATGAAAAAGGCAGAGAAAACATGGCTGATTACCCATACATCCTTTTTTGTCCAGTTGACTTGTCCATCTTTATCTTTTGGATGAGTCCATTTGTACTTTTAGGGGTTTCTGGTGAATATTTTCACTTTTATTGTACTTTGCATAGGAATTCCTGTAAGTAAACAGTTGTAGACCCTGTTTAGATGCGGCATCTAATCTGGGTCTGCACTGTTAGCATAATACCCCAAAATAGGTTTCCGGTCTAAAAAGGGTAAACTAATAAAGCTGAATCCACATTATAAACATTGTATCTGGTGCACAATCACTTTCTTATATGAAATCAACATACAATGATTTTAACAGATTTGGCAGTGAGAATAATTAATCATGACTCAATTCTCCACATAAGCTGACTATTTGAGCCCAAACATGACAAAACCAACAAAGTGGCATGTGGGCCACGCAAGGACCCAGATCAGCGTTGGCATCCTGCCCAGTCTGGTCAGGGTCTTTGCTTTGTGCCTGGAGCTAGCTTAAACCTTTAGCTACACTTTAAGCGCACAGCAAAGACTCTGATCAGACTGGGCGGCTGCACAGGCTGATCTTAGTATTTGCTGTGTGCACATGCCACTTTATTGGTTTTGTCGTGTCGTGGCTCATGTCATGATAAATCTGGGATAATTTTCTAACATATGAACCATCATTAGAACTGTTACAATTAAATGCATAGACAAAATTTTAGGAAAGGGATTTGCAATTCATTGCCTCAATATCACTTACAACAGCACCATATGCAGGGCAATATTTACTGTATTCATTCAGCTATAAAGGGGGTGTGGGTGTGTGGTTATCCTTTCAAAATCATCCCAAATATGTAAATCAGTCTTGTGTAACTCAGCTGTATGATCAGTTTTTTCTCTTCCCAACTATTCCCAAAAATGTAGATCCATCTTGTATAGGTGGATCTAGATTTTTGGAAATGTATTGGAAGGGAAACACCCATTTTTTTGTATAATTACAAATGACAGGTTTGGATATTTTGGGTCTATTTGGAGGCAGAAAATGTTACACACATCTTGACCTCATACACATGGCCATGAAGTTTCATCAAGGTATTCGAAGGTATTCCAAATGGTAGCCCATGGCATGCACAAGAAAATTCAACGATGGCTGGACAGATATCCCAACAATGCCATAACATTAATTTTTTTCTTAAAGGGGAATTAAAAAGTTTAAGCAATTGATTAAACAGCAAATGGAACTGATTTAAAAGAAGTGGCAAACACATTTGACATGCAAATTAAACAACCATACAATAGTATAAATACCCGTGAACTAATCAGAACTTGACTAATTGCCTAAAATTTTACAGACAACTTAAAATATGGCTGCGGAACAAATTATTACGTAAAATTCAGTTCCTAAGACATTAAAATGACGATAACATTTTATGATACAAGAACAATCATGGAATTCAGATATATATCATTATTTACAATATTTCATTTTTTTTTTCATTCTTGTACATTTTTTTGTGATTTTTATTTATTTTATTTTTTTTGCTTCTTAACAATCTGAACAGTTGCCCCTTTAAATCATATGTTAATGAACACAAGGAGCTCATTAATTATGTACACCCACAACTTGAATATTCATGACCCATTTACTCAACAAAATATCATCTTGGCAACATTGCTGGTTGTACCCAAAATTTTTGTTTACATGTGTACTTGTACTGTTCTCAAGGTTCTGTTTCTATACGAGAAACATGTAGATACCTTCTCCAATTCAAAAGCTTTTAAATTCTTCTCAGTCTGTAAACATCATCTCTCTTCCTATGTTTTCTGCCATTTTTACAACTGGGGTACAACTTTCATGCCTTCCTAGCTTCCCTTGAGGATGTAGCCCCTCCAAAAGGGGTCGACTCTAAAAGGAAAGAATTTGCTCTTCTAGGAGCAAATTCTTTTAAGAGTTGACCCCACTGAGATGGGTTGCAAATCTGAAAATGGCAGATCTGCTTCCTCAGAAAGTATACCAATTCACTTTAGCAAAGCAAGTATAGTCAAGCTCAGCTCAATACATTACTATCCTTCTTGTTTCTAGATCTTTCCTCCTTTAATTGTGATTTTCCTACTTTTTATATTAGCTCATTTCAGGGTTTTCTTCTTTCTTTCTGAGCTTCTGCTCATTTCAGAGTTATCTTTCTTGCTTCTAAACCTCAATTCTTTGAGCATTCAACCGCAATAATAGATACATAAAATCACTATGGCAACACGTGACACTCCACTTGTAAATAATACCGTCCCCTCCATACATTCAATACTGGGCTGTATCTTTCACTGGCCTGACTGGAAACAATTTGGATCAGTCTAGCCTTTATTAGTCTACAGTCACTCTTTTCTAAAGTGTCAATAGCCACTTTTTAAGTTTGTGTCAATAGCCACTTTCTTATTCATTGTCAATAGTCACTCTTTTCTTCAGTGTCTAACACTGAAGTTTGAACTATTTGTCAGGTGGACAGTAACGAGGTACTGTGTTGTGTGGTTGGAGGTGACGATCGCTGTGACAACGGTAAGACATGAGGATGTGGGTGGGGTATCGGATGCGGTATTGGATGGGGATGCGGCGGCAGCTGGTGAGATATTGGAAATGGATGGTTGGGTCTACTTGATTCTTTCTCGGCTTTTATTTTCAACCACGTGTCACCAAGAGCCTTTGCAAAGTGGTCGTCTACAGATCCAGGTTGCGTAGCTTCAACATCATTCTTAGCCTTCAACTCCGACCATGTTCGGTTTCCCAAAGCTCGGGCAAAATGATCATCTACTGAACCTGAAAAAGTATAACAATAAATGTAAAAATCTTATATGTTTGAACAGAGATATAAGAGCAAATAAGCACAGACTAAGATGAGAAACGAGCATTCTGATCAGTCTGTGCAGTTTGCCACCGAGCAGTCACCTATATAAAGGTAATATTAATTAAGCATTTATGACAGTCTCCTGCTAATTTTACTAAAATAGCTGACTTCAGGTCTCGGAACTATTACACTATGTATCATTTTTGACTGTTGCTCAGTGAGAGAATTTTTACTGTCTTATGCCAACGCTGACCAATGTTACTCCATGACTATTCTGACTGTTGCCGAGTCGTGATATGCTGTCAAGCATGTAAACGATTTCGTCTTTTAAACCTTGAAAATTTTCCAGTTTATTGTAATCTGCAAGAAATACTGTCAAGGTATGTGGAGATAAACTGTAGCATATACTTACCAGTTATTGAAACATTAGGGTTCTCCTTCCCTCCTGGTAGATTGTTAGTTATCAACGTTGGTACCACAGAGTGGTACGGCGGCAGTGGTGGCAATGTTGGTGGTAGTGATGGCGGGGGTGGTGGCGGTGGGGGTGGTGGTGACGGTAACATGGCTGGCTGTGGAGGGGATGGTGTGGAGGCAGGCTTGGTTAGAAACTCTGTGTAGTTTTTCCCAAGAGATCGCCGGAAATGCTCCTCTATGTCTTGATCATCTGCTGAAATAGAATAAGCAAAAGATTGTTGACACTGGTCATCACAAACACTGATGTCTCAAAGAAACCAATTAAGTTAAAGTGAAATTGTGTATTATATTGATTCTTTAATATCTAAAGCCCCAAACTGCAGACAACTAAATTTAAGTCAAAGAAATTTCAAAAATTGTTTTGTCAAAGCTACTCCAAAAAATATTGAAAATTCAAAGAACAGAGAGCACTTCACAGTGTAGATACAAATGAGTGGGCTCATTATGAGCTGCCTCATCTAGATCTACCCTGCTTGCAAATTTTTTGATGTTTTGTTTAAAAATTCAGCTTCTTATACTAGTATGTCAAGCTAAATTATTAGTATCCCATAGCGAAACGGGCCGACCTTTGTACTTTGACATAACAAGAGCAGACTGTATGTAACTCCCAAATAAATCTTCTAACATATATATAAATATTCTGACAGGAAATGTTCCAAGGTTTTTATATCCTTAATTTAGAGATCATCATAACTTATCATTAGAGCCGGGCATACCTGAGTGTCAAAAACATACAAAAACACTTCAGAAGAATAAGTATGTCTGTGACTTGGGGGGGAAAAAATTGTGGCCCGACCGAAACTTGAACCCAGGGCCTCTCGCTTACTGTGCGAGCACTCTGCCAACTCAGCTTAGCCGAGCCACAAGGTTGACCTTTGACAGGTACACCTCAAAGTGAGCTCACTAAGAACTGGATCTCCATTTTGATTAAAAGTTATTCTTAAAAGAGAGAATTTGCTCTTTCCTTTAAGAGCAACCCTTCTGGAAATAATTTTTGTCCTTTAGGAGTTACCCCTCATGAAAAGGGATTCAAACACTTAGGAAATCAATTCTTTACTGCCACTCACTCGGAGCTGCCTTCCTTTGAACTAAAGGTAAATCCCCTTGAAAACAGAGTTATCTTTCTTAGAGGTCCATCTATTATAGCTTTCAGGGGGAACAACTCTGCTATTTTCACTTTTGCTCTCTTCTCAATGGGGATCAACTCTTAAAGAATTTGCTCCTAGGGGAGTAAAGTCTTTCCTTTAAGAATAGATCCCATTTTGGAAGACCTACATCATTCAGGGAAGCAAATACAAAGTCACAAGAGTCATTCCCCTTTGTAGAAATTGTGGTAAAACGTGGCGGTGTACCCATACACCTTAATTGATGGATGCTAACTTCCTGTAATTTTTCATTATGAGATAGCCTTCAGTGAAATGATGAGGAATGTTTGTTATTTTGTTTTATGTGAAATCCCTCCTACACTCTGGTTTACGGGCCCCATCTTTTCGAATGCCAATGTCATAACATGTCAAATTAAGATTTCATCTGTCACCAAAGTGCTTTTACTGTCCTCACACACAAAGTTTACTTTTTGAAGTAATGCGTTAATTTTATTAGAGTAAGACAGATTAATTGGCTTGAAGTTATTAATTATGTAAAAACGTTAAGGTTACCAAGTTTATGCATTAACACTTTGACAATCAAAAATTAATGAGAGGTCAGAGGCGTACATTATTAACTCTTTCAGTACCAAAAAGCAGACGACAAAATTTACGTCTGCAAAAATTAAAAAAATGCTTTGTCAAAGACATTTCATATTGAGAATTCAAAGACTAGAGGGCAAACAGTGTAGATCTAGATGATGAGCCGCCTCATCAGGATCTACGCTGTTTGCAAATTTTGCTAATTGCGTCACTGGGGCTTAAAGAGTTAATGCAATTTTTAAAGCCACAATAAATTATTATTCTTTATGGTTACACTAAGAAAATGAAAAGAAATTTAAGTACATCCATTTCTTATGCAAATTAAATAAACACAATCTAAATGGATTCAAATCAGGACAGTATCCTTTTAGTTTCAACATGTGATACAACTAACGTACATCTGTATGTATTATGATACTCTCCGAAGCCTCGGTCATAATTTCAATTTTATTCAATCTTTTCATGCTCCCTTGTGAATGTCTACACAGAAATTTTACAGAACTATTAATTTAACCAAAGGCAGCATAATTTTATACACAGAGAAAACAAAAGTATTGTATTCCTTATTTTTTCCATCAATACAAATTTACTATATCTATGAATGAAGCCCTGGTAGCTCAGTATTTTTTCAGTATTTTTTTTTTGTGCTGGCCTGCTAAGTTATCGATCTCAATTCAAATCCCAGTTGAGATGGAAATCTTTACAACTGCCGCAAATGGGGTTCCACAGCACACAAGCATCACCCTTCCATTGGCTCGATTTACACTCCCCCCGCCCCCACCCACCTCCCCCATGCATCCAAATTAACACAAAAGACTCAGTCTATTATATAAACACTGCTTAACTTAAGTATTGGGACACTTAGAACCATTAATTTTCCATTTGTCCCAAATGAAAAATTAATGATTTTTAGGTCTCCCAATATTTAAGCACATTACGGTAGATTTTCATAGATTTTCAATTTCTGACCAAACAGATATCTCTAATAGACAGTGCCCTGGTGTGCCTATGTCTGAAGGTCCTTTTTGCAGGCTGGCGCTAGTCATAAACAAGACCGCTTAACTAAAACCACAAATGATGTATCTTTCCACTTTGAACTGACGTTTATTTCATGTGAGGGAGTTTGTTTGAAAACTTTATTTCCATTTGCACGTTTAAACATACTTTTCCCAATTTATAGGTATGAAATAAAACTAAGATTATTAACCCTTAGCATGCTGAACATTTTCAAAATCTAGATGGGCCCTATAGCTGTCATGTGACTTTCAACAATGTGGCGTAATTTGTCATGTGATATTCAAATCATTCTTTTTACACATGGTAATCAGAGACTTCACTGTTGGCTCTTTGGCTTGGGTCACTTCCATAGATGGCTGATGACAAGCCAAAGCTCTGATCAGACTGCGCTTATGTGCAGTCTGATCAGAGCCTTTGTTTGTCACCAATGCCATATTGTTGGAAATCACATGATGTTGGCTCGGATAAAGAAATGGGACAACTGACTAATGGTATGTTTATGGTCTCAAGTGGCTTATATGCACCCTATAGCTTACGACACCTGCCATAATTAATTTGTTGTCTGCTGCAATTAATATCTTTATTAGTAAGTCTATGAATTATGCATGTTTTGCAAATTTAATAACCATATTCAAAGCCATAATTCTGCAATAAAAACTGTCCACCTACAATTGTAACACCTGGCCAAATAATAGACAATGCCAACTTACTGTAATAAGCCTAAATCCTGTGACAGTAGTGTTACACCGGGTAGGCTGCAATCGAAAATGCTCTTAACAATTGAAAACACGGATAAAAAACTTCAGAAACAGCATTTTGGATTGCAAATTGTTGCCAATTTGCAATCCAAAACGCTGTTTCTAAGCGTTTTTGATCCACGTTTGTCGATTGCACAAGAGGTTTCAATTGCTGCCTACCAGGTGTGAGTATGTACGTAGATGTATGACCTGGCAATTTTACGTTCTTTTCAACATCAGGATAATGGGTGCGCATTTCATCCTCAAATCCACAACTTCATAAAGAAGGCTTCCAAATTTCAATTATGTCATATGACAGTAAGCAATATTAACTCTTTGACTACCAAAAAGCAGACGACAAAATTTACATCTGCAAAAATTAAAAAAATGCCTTGTCCAAGACTTTTTATATTGAGAATTCAAAGACTAGAGGGCAAACAGTGTAGATCTAGATGAGGCGGCTCATTATGAGCCGCCTCATCAGGATCTATGCTGTTTGCAAATTTTGCTAATTGCGTCACTGGGGCTTAAAGAGTTAAGACTATCAAATAATTGTTTTTTATTAATCTAGCCAGGTGTGAATAAAACAAGACCTGTCACTGGGACAGGATAGCTCGCCTGACAGCGCCTTGCCCATCACCTAAAAAACTTTAACGTAAAACTTCAACATTTTGCTAACGCTGACGCCGCCGCCGCCGCTAACGCCAACGCCGATGCCGGGGGTAGTACAATAGCTCTTTCATAACTTAGTTCAGGCGAGCTAAAAAGTGGGACAATCTTTAAGCTCTAAATAGTGCCCCTTACATGCAACACCCTGTTTGGGGGAAGGGGGTTATTAAAGTACTAAAATCAGTTCAAATTTTAGGCCATGAACAACTGCCGTACTTTTTAAATGTGTGTCTACATTTTGGCCTGATTGCATGTCGAACTTAGTACATGAAATTTTAGTTTGTGCCTTACGGTAAAATAAATCATGGACTTGTTAATCTGAGATATAACTGTGACATGAAATTGGGCCTTAGAGAAATAACAGTATGTGATACAGAATACTTCCTGTACGTAATATGATGAGGAGACAAGGACAGCATCACACTGAAAATTGCGCAAAACCAAACAAAACGTGCAGGACAGACAATAAAAGATTTTTTTGAGTGTGTAGGAGTTGTTATTGTTTAGTTTAGTACAAAAAGACCAACTTGACGAAAATGTCATGAAGACAATTACATATATTTGTTGGCCTGTACAAAATCAAAATTTTAGTTGTTTACCGTGGACGTTAAGCATCAAATCAACCAACCAACCAACAAAATCAAAATTTAATTGTATGTCACCTTTCTTTTCAATTCTTCTATAGTAATAAGCCACTTCTTTTCTTCAGTTTACATCATCACAACTGCAATAAGTCTACACTTTTTTCTCCTTTAGAGACAATCTCTGATCTAGGCCTACACTTCTGCTCAGGTATTTCTGTTACCCCGAAAAGGTGTTCCCCCCACACCTATTTAACCCCTAAACCACCATAAAAAGTAGGCAACAAAACTTTTTTTTCCTGCAAAAATTTAAAAACTGTTTCATCTGATTAATGGAGAATTGCAAAGACCAGCGATCAGTCCAACAGTGTAATCTAGAAGAGGCAGATTCATTATGCAGATTCGACTATTTTCATTTTTGATGCTTCAAGACTTATATGTATTTTTAACCCTTAATGCGCCAAAAAGCAGACGACAAAATTTACGTCTGCAGAATTTCAAAAAATGTTCCTTCCAAGCGATATCATATCGAGAATTCGAACTCTAGAGGGCAAACAATGTAGATTCAGATGAGGTGGCTCATCATGAGCCACCTCATCTGGGTCTACACTGTTTGGAAATTTAACTATTTTAATTTTTGGCACTTTAAGGGTTAAAATGTAGAACTGGAAGGAGTACATGGATGGAGTTTTACATTTTATGGAAATAAAAACAATAACATATAAAGCTGCATTAAAGAAAATCAAAAAGAAAACTGCATACTGGAAAGTAACTCATAAACAGTGTCTAAATATCATGGACATTGTCTGAACATACTGTCAACATTGTCCAAACCCTGTGTGCCCAATGGAAAATGAGATTTGATCTCATGGACACAAGACAAAATTACTGAGATTTTAGTGTACCCAGTGAGACTAGGCGGGTATGTATGTTTTAAAGATAGATAGGTACAACCGGGTAACCCTTTACATTCATAATTATAATTTTTCGCATTATTAGATATAATTGTAATTGTATATTTTTGTGTTCCACCTTGTTATTATAAACAGATTACTATTATTACTACACAACAGATTCAATTATATTCTAACGCCAGCCAAGACAATTTCAAATTACCGCTTTTATACAGTCTATTGTGACCTTATTTATTTGCCGTCAACGAGTTTTACGAAAAACTACTAGTACGAATTACTGTCAAATTAAAACGGACATTTTCTTACTCGCTTCTGAAATTTAATTCAATTTTGCGTCGCCAGTTCATTAGTTTGTCTCGGTGACTTGATGTCAGATCGCGATAACAAAGTCGTTGAGTGCAGTATCGGAGTTGACAACTCACAATTAAGGTTTACCAATTGACATTTTACTCGTACCTTGAGAAAGCTACAAATTAACGTAATGACAGTCGACAGAAGTCCAGAGCTGCCAGACTTCTCTGGGCTAGATCCAAAACCTGTCTGATGCTCGGAGCAGTCCAATCATATTCTTTACTATTTGCCGTCCATCAGCAAGATGCAGTTTGATGCAATACACAGTTCTGAGCAACACCCAGAATGTCATTCAAAGTCACCTGATAGTGTTTACTAGCCAACGCAAAGACAACCTATCATGTGACATAGTCTCACAAACAAAATTGCACGTGTTCAATGTCTCACATAAGTCCTTGATTTTACCTTACAGTTAATGAAAGGATGTATACCTATTTAAAGTAGGTGTGGTTTTCGTAACTCCCTATTTGTCGGAATAAAACTACTTTGTTCAAATTTAAGGTATATGAGTACACTGAAGGGAAGTAACTCCTTCACATTTATCTATTACTCCATTTCAAATTGAGGTCAACTCTTAAAAGAAAGAATTTGCTCCTATAGGAGCAAATTCTTCTTTTTAAGAGTAGACCCTTTTTTAGAAGGGCTTATTCCCCAAGGGAAGCAGACAGGAAGTCATGAAAGTTGTTTCCCTTTCTAAAAATGGCCAAAAATTTTCTGCCCATACACATTAAGGATATTAAGTTCAGTAACAGGTTAACGTGCCCTACCTTGAAAAAGCCAAAATTAACACTGAATATGTTTTTTTGTACCGACATAGCTCATAAATTAACGCTGATGATAAATTAGTATCCATATAATTTTGCGTACAGACAGATTATAATATACAAACAAGACCATATAGAACTTGGTCTGTGTATATTTAACCCCAGTGAAATGCTCGAATACGAGACAACGTGACCATTCAACAGCATTTTGCATCAATGGTCAAAAAGCATCTTTAAATTGAGACGTTTCATATTTCAAGAGTAGAGGGACCTTGTAAATCACAAAAATTGTAATATATTGTACAGTTCATGGAGTGGGTTTATCTGTAGAATATTTTGACAAGCAAATTTATGAAAACTATATATTAACATGGGGGAGGAAGGATGCTTAAATGTCAGTCAAACTATAAGCGCCATAAATTTATGCCATGATCTTCTTTTTACTGCGCTCTAGCGGATGTTTTATCTCCAAGTTGTCTCTTTTTTCATAAAGTGTATGGAGTATACCATATTAATCTTATTAAATGCCCCATGGTGTTGCATTTTACTAAAAGTGGGGGAGGGGGGGCATTTAGAGTCTAAAATGTACTAAATCAGCCACTGCCAGAACAGTATTAAGGTAAGTGGGTATGTTTTCAAAGGAGGAAACTCTACTATTTTTGCCTCCTTTCTCCGTAGGGGTCAACTCTTAAAGGAAAGAATTTGCTCCTAGTGGAGCAAATTCTTTCTTTAAAGAGTAGACTCTATGTCAAAGAGCTAACTCATCCAGAGAAGCAAACAGAAATTTTACACAAGTTGATGTAACATTACTTTCGGAAAGAGGTAGGGGGCATTTACTGGAGCAGGGGTGTTTATTAGGAGTAATATGGTACTTCCATAGTTTTTCATATGCAACCTTCCTTTCTACTTTTAAAGGAAAGAGTAGTAAATTCTTTCCCCTGGAGTAGCAAATTCTTTCCTTTCAGAGTTGACCTCATTTAGAACGGATGCAAAAATGAAAATGGCATATTTGCTTCTCCTCAAAGTGTATGTTTTCAGTTTAAAAATGTGCTACAAGAGAAAGTGTCTTACCCAATGACACAGATCAGCTTGTGCATGAGTGTGTTCCCTGTTTGCATACAAGAGGTTTTTGACAAAGGCAATCAACAACAGTATCCGCTCAGTGGACATGCAGTCATTACTAACGGCATCATTTACCATTATTGATATTGCTCCCAACCAAATTCTCAGTTGACATCCACTTTGAACAGTACCAGATTGATCAACAGCAGGGATAAGAAATTAGTGTTTGCATTACAACTTTGCAATTCGAACCACAGACAGTTTGGTAAATTGGGATAAGAAAATCTTGTGAATAATCTTTCAAGTAAACCACATACTGTATCAAGATTTTTGGCTTTTTTATTTTGCTGAACCACAAATTATAAACCTCAAACCCTTTTTTTTTGGCTGAAACCTGTTCACACCATACTACAGCAACTATGTGGTATGTCTCATAATCCACAATTTTGATGCCTTTTTCACCTGTTAGAAAATATTTAGGATACCACTCGCTTACCTGAGAAAATACCTTACAGGTATGACCGACCTACCTGAGGTAAAGGTTTTTATGCTTTCCCGCGTTTCACAAGAGATAAATTCATTCACACATGGCGAAACACTTTAAGGGATGAGATATACGATATGTCGTGTAAGGAGATGAATGACTCTAAACCTCTTAGGGACAGACTGATTAGTTTATGAAATCGGTCACTGGAATAACCTAAAAATATTTTTCCAAAATCTTGCAAGCAGATCTTTTGTAGTGAGTAATATATGATATTATACATTTATTAAATTTGCCCATAGTCATTATATAAAGTGGGAAGAACGGCTAGTTATAGCATTTAAATTTTACTCCATCTAGAGAGAAGGAGAAATAGTTTCAAAGATACGCCCTTGACCTTGACCTATTTACTAGCTGTGACGCTGACCTCTGCATACATATGTCATGTTTTTCTAAGCAGTATGATTTAAGCTTGCACCTACCAATTTTTCCCAAGTCAGAATCGATGACCTTGACTGTCTCTAATAATGACCAACATAATCATTTACTTTTTTTTCTATGCACTATCCCTTCGAAAATAGACCGAAAGTTTAAACCAAGCACTAAAACTAACAAGGGCTTCGCAAGCGGCGCATAATACGCCCGTTTTAATGTCATAAAGGAATTATAGAATAATGAACAAGATTGTTTACAAAAGGACAGACAGGCAGACAAACAGGGGAAACAACACTTTAATTAATGACGGCAACATTATTTAAATATTTAACACATCAAATACTATTAGTATACCAAAAATCAGCTTCCAAGGTGAAGTGGCTCCTAAGTTAAGTAATGCCAAAGTCAAACAAGGGAGATAATTCATATACTAAATATACTAGATATACCATTCTTGGTTCTAATACATTCCCTTGACAATATACACATCTCGATAAAGTTGTGTTAAAATATTCTAAACGGTTAAGGAGTTACAGAGTAAACAGGAAATTTATGCATTGGCAGATAATCCAGTAAACAAGCCAGAGTCATGGTTCTTGCTCAGGATTCATTGCCCCATTATTACACACATTCCTACAAAGTTTCATTCTAATATTTCAAAGGGTTAAGGAGACATGGAGTGAATGGAAATGCCTAAAAATAATGATCAAAGGGAGGTTACTCCAAAATTAAGAAAGGGGGAGCAACCATTCGTATATGTGACACATCATCTTGTGATCATGCACATTGCTATAAAGTTTCATCATGATATTCCAAACAGTTACAGTCAAACCTGCTTATGTGGTCACCTCTATTAAGGGGTCACCTGCCTTAAGCAGCCACCTTTTTCGGGTCCCTCTAACCAAAATACAGTGCAAATGAACCTGTATTAAGGGGCCACCTGTCTTAAGCAGCCAAATTTTGGGCTTCCCTTGGGTGACCCCTTAAGACAGGTTTGACTATACTTAGTTAATGTATGCACAACATAAGTATACACGAAAACAGCTTAAAATACTAACCAGAGGGCCAATGGCCCTATATCGCTCACCTGAGCACTGAGGCACTGAGGTTACAGCAACAAAACACCATGCACAACAGCAATAAAAAACACCATTTATGTAGAAGATAATACATGTATCACAAACATTTATGCAAAAAAAAATAAGCTTTATCCCCCATTAATGGCTTCTCAGAAGATCTTTGGCCAAAAAAAAAAAAAAGTGAAAATTTGGCCTTTCAGCTGCAATGGCAACCAATCAAAATCGGGTAAGTGGGAAAAATTCATATGGCTGGTAGAGGACTACTCCAGGAACATTTCTGTGAATTTTTGTCAAAATATCTGCAGTAACACAGAAATAAATAGCAAATGTCCACTTTCCTCATTATAAGTCTATGGAAACTTTAAGTTGCCATAGCAACAAATTCACATGGGCAATGATAATATAAAACATACTTTAGGTAGAGGTTAAAATTATTAATATGTATGCTAAGTATCAGCTTCATCCCCCTCATGGCTTCACTTTTCCCATTATGAGTCAATGGAAACTATAAGTCGCCATAGCAACCAAAGTTCTTATGGGATTGGAAGAAAAAGAATAAAATTTATGTAGAAACTACTGTCATCAACATGTTTGCACAATATCAGCTTCATCCCCTATATGGCTTCTGAGCACAAGATATTTTTTTTTTTTTTTCGAAATTTACACTATATTTTGCCATGGCAACCAATCAAATTCAGCGATTTGGAGAAAATTCATATGAATCGTAGAGGACTACTCAAGAAACATTTCTGTAGAAAAAAATTTAAATAACTGCAGTTAGTTAGACAGCAAAAATTGCCAATTTCCATTTTCCTCATTATAAGTCAATGGAAACTCTTTGTTGCCATAGCAACCAAACTGCTGGAGCAATTGCCATGAAAAACAATAATTCTATAGAGGCTAGTACTAAGGTTCTTTCTGTAAAGTTTGAGCTTTATTGGGCCACACAGTTTCTGCGAAGATGATTTTTTAATATCTTTCTATTTTTAACCATTCAGTTGCAATGGCAACCAGCCAAATTGCACAATTTGCATAAATTTCACATGGCTGGTTAAAGACTACTCAAGGTACACTTCTATGAAAGTTTGGTCAAAATATCCGCAGTGGCATAGCAATAAATGCAAATTTTCCATTTTGCCATTATAAGTCAATGGCAACTTTCAGTTCCCATAGCAACCAAACTGCATGAGCAATTCCCAAGAAAAACAGTACTTTTATAGAAGCTAGTACTAAGATCCTTTCTGTGAAGTTTGAGCTTTATTGGTTGCATAGTTTCTTAGGAGATGATTTTTGAATATTTTTTCTATTTTTTAACCATTTGGTTGCCATGGCAACCAGCCAAATTGCGCAATTTACATAAAGTTCATGTGGTTGATAGAGGAATACTCAAGGAACATTTCTGTAAAAGTTTTGTCAAAATATCTGCAGTGACATAGCAATAAATGCAAATTTTCCATTTTGCCATTATAAGTCATTGGCAACTTTCAGTTCCCATAGCAACCAAACTGCAAGAGCAATTCCCAAGAAAAACAGTACTTTTATAGAAGCTAGTACTAAGATCCTTTCTGTGAAGTTTGAGCTTTATTGGTTGCATAGTTTCTGAGGAGATAATTTTTGAATATTTTTTCTATTTTTTAACCATTCGGTTGCCATGGCAACCAGCCAAATTGTGCAATTTACATAAAGTTCATGTGGTTGATAGAGCAATACTCAAGGAACATTTCTGTAAAAGTTTTGTCAAAATATCTGCAGTGACATAGCAATAAACGCAAATTTTCAATTTTTCCCATACAGGTCAATGGAAACTTTAAGTTGCCATAGCAACCAAAGTTCTGAAGCGATTTGGATAAAAAACAGTATTATTGGTTCCCCCTGCCTATAGATGCTATATATGAAATTTGGTAACAATGGGCCTTGTAGTTTCAGAGGAGATGTCGTTTGAAAATATTGACGGACGGACGGACAGACGGACGGACGGACAGACGACGGACGGACGACGGACGACGGATGCCTGCCTATACTATAAGCTCACCTGTGAGCCTTCGGCTCAGGTGAGCTAATAAAAGGGATGTAACTCAGATACAAAGAAGGGGAGAGCAACCACTGTTGTACGCGACACATCATTGGGACTTCATACACATTGCTATGAAGTTTCATGAAGATATCCCAAACAGTTATCTAGTTATAATGGCGCGCACAAGACCTGCAGGGAAAAAAACAATCAAAGAGGCATAACTTGGATACTAAGGAAGGGGGAGCAACCATTCTTGTATGCAATACATTCCCCCTACCTACTTCATATGCCTACAAAATTTCATAAAGATATCCCAAATGGTTACTGAGTTATGGCCCACACATGAATGTTTATGGACGGAGTAAAGGGAAGTTACTCCAAAATTAAGAAAAGGGGAGCAACAATTCTTATATGGGACATATTAACCAACTGATCATGCACATTGTTATAAAGTTTCATCATGATATTCCAAACAGTTACTGAGTTAATGTATGCACAACATAAGTATACACAAAAATAGCCGCAAAGAACTAATAAAAGGGATGTAACTCAGAAAGGAAGAAAGGGAGAGCAACCATTGTTGTACGCGACACATCGTTGGGACTTCATACACATTGCTATGAAGTTTCATGAAGATATTCCAAACAGTTATCTAGTTCTGGCACGCACAAGACCTGTAGGGTAAAAAACAATCAAAGGGGCATAACTTTGAAACCAAGGAAGGGAGAGCAACCATTCTTGTACGCGACACGTTCCCCCTACCTAATACATATGCCTACAAAATTTCATGAAGATATTCCATATGGTTACTGAGTTATGGCGCGCACAAGAATGTTTACGGACGGACGGACGGACGGACGGACGGACGGACGGACAGACGGACGGACGGATGGACGGACGGACAGCGCCATGACATAATACGTCCGTTTTTTCAAAACGGGCGTATAAAAAGGTTTAAAAAGATTTAAACCAAGCTCCAAAACTGAAAAGGTTGAATTTTCAAACAGCATACAGGTATGAGGTAGCTTATTATGAACCATCTCATCTGGCTCTACACTGTGTACCCTCTATTCTTTGAATTCCCATTATAATTATAACTTGGATGAAACATTCATTACATTTTGCAAAATGTAAATTTTTGTCGTCTGCTTATGTCAAGGTCATAAAGTAATTTACTTTTAGAAACGTGTCTTGTGGCTCGTATAGACATATATTTACCAGATTGAAATTTTATGATGTTCTTTTTCTAGATTTGAGTCATTAATTTTCGGGACTTATCTTCTCATCAATCTGCCATTAGTTACGATAAAACTACAGGCGATTCTTAGAGCTGGCTCAACGTTAATCGGCAACATTAAATCATCTTTCTGTACCTGTTTGGCGCTCTTTGTATCATCTTAAACGAATCAGTTACTATATCTTACTATACATTATTAACACGATCCGAAACTCTTTTGATCCCAGTATGTTAAATAAGCTTATCAAAACTGAAATCATTCAGATTTGAATCCTTGACATTACAAACAAATCACAACACTGCGGAAACAAGACCTTCTGGCATATATGAACAGTGACGACTCAGATTAGGCTGCACAACTGTGCAGTCTAATCACAGTCTACTCTGTTCACATGATGTCAGTCATATTTTTAATCTAGCAAACCCTCTACAGCAAAGGGTGAAGATGGATCATATTGCACAGACGCTCTGGCAAAAATTTCAGTCTTCACTGCAATTATGTTTTAACGTCCCTTATCACATGACTGTGCTCAAATTGTGCAGTATCATATTTGGCAATATTCATTCTTTTATAGGCGTTCAGCAAAACAAATGGCTAAAACCTTGGTCTATTTAATTAATATTTGTCACCATTTCAGATGAAACTATAAGAAACAGTACTTTGTGGCATTAGACACTCAGACAGCATGGCCCAACCAATATTCTTGCTTTTCACCCTACAGATTCAGAAGGACTCAAAGTTTCTTCATGCAAACAAGGAAGACTCTGATTAGGGCAGGCTGATCAGAGTTTTTCCTGGATGCAATATATTACTATAAGGTACCATCTCACATCCCTATACATTCATGACCATTGATGTGGTTTGGTTATAGTGTCATGTTTTTTCTAGATCTTACCCGAATTTTAGATAGAGTAAACAGATAATGGTCCCTTTGTTTCGGAAATGTCAATAGAAAAGGTTATGCTTATGCTAACAGTACCCTCAAAAACTGCATAAACCAACTTAAGAAAATTTTCATTTACTAGTCAGTCCCTACAAACTACCACTTGTATACATGTATAAATAAATATGTTAAAAAATTTATTTCGACACTGTGTTGGGAACAGCTTCAAGGTTTCCATAATCTTGGCTTAAGCCACCTTTTTTTGTGACAGTTCTTGTTTTCCTATTTGTTTTTGTTACTGTTTGAACTTGTTTAATTATTTTGTCGGTAATTGTTTATTTTTGTGCCAGGACAATAGATGACACCTGTCAAAATGTGGCGTACTGTTTTATCTTCTTGACTTTGTAGCTACCGAAATTTTCCTAAACATTCGAAGGTTTATAAGCAATAATGGTTTGATCGATACTTGTGGCATTATGGGTCTTTCTACAGTATTCCAGTATTACAGTATTCCAGTCATAATAATATTGAGTTGATGGAAGCTACACTGTGAAAATTTCTACATACCAGTATATGGTTTTTACAGCCGTTATGGAAAACGGGGGTGGAAAAAAGGGGTGGTTACCTATGCTTCCTTCTCAAAATTCAGGCCCTTAGTATCCAGATGCAAGCCTGAGCTAGGGTGCTGACCCAGATGTTCAAAACTAACGACATTGTAAGTTAAGAAGACGTTAAATATTCACAGGTAATATACATAAAAATGCTGCCATTTTGTGCTGAAAAATTATGAGGAGCTTTTGCACTGCAAAAGCTCCTCACCAATTTTCAGCAAAAAATATTACCACAATAGATTTTGTGAGTACTGGAAGACTTAAGAAACCCTCAACTAACGACTTCTTTTAAAAGCTAACAATGCTTTGAACAACTGGGCCCCGATGTTATCAGCTTCTTATAAAGATCTGGGCCTAGTTGGTAAAAACTAAGGACATCAAATAGTTAAAGAGACATTAAAATTTCAAACGTTAACATCTCAAATATGGTAATATTTTTTGTTGAAAAAATGTGAGAAGCTTTTGCATTGCAAAAGCTTCTCACATATTTTCAACAAAAAATATCAGTGTATTTGGTTATAAAGTTGCAAAACACTTAACAAGTTGACCTCTTAACAAGCTTGTTAAGTTAATGATGCTTTGAACAACTGGGCCCTGCATATAGGCCTAAATTTACTGAAGATTAGACTAAATCACATGTCTATCTATTCTTTGAAATAAATTACAAACATTTCCACCATAATTTCTACCCAATAAAATGTCAAACACCCAAAAGCAAATATCTTAACTTGTCAAAATATTTGTACTTTTACAACATCATTATAAAATTTTATCAATTACATATAAATTTTAAACATTTTTATGGTTTAATAGTGCAATATGATTTGAGAATATAAATATAAATTACCCCCTGCCGAGGTTAGTGAATGGATTATGAAATTATAGAACCGACAATAAATATTCTAAATTTTATTTAAATATTACCTCCATACTAATTTTCACTACAGAGGTAGTTATGACTGGAGCTGACCTTTGTGGAGTATTTGGTATTCAAATTTTGCAATTTTTAAGTTCCCATCATTATTTTATTACTGTGATTTGCGAATATGGTACTTATTTTCACAAGTTTACCTGTAAAGTTTTAAATTTGTGATTCTTCCTTTAAAGTTTCATGAAAATAAAATTGAAAAAATTTCCCTAATGATGAACAGTTCAAACCTAAAAGAACAGTCTGATCAGTCTACACTTTGTAGACCATGGTCTCCTGCTGTTTTTGCTACATTGCATGGTAGTAAATTTGATAAATTTTATCATAACAATGCATTCCTGATTACAACTGAATAAATCACTTGAATACACGTGCCAAGAAAAAGTTGTTTTGAATTCATGAAATTTGATCAAATTTACCCCACCACAATCTGACTTTCTTTTTTTGAGCTCTCTCAAAAAACGATATTTCGAGGTGAATGAAACCATTTTCAACGTGAATGAAACGTAAGATAAGGGCACCAAGTAACACAGCAGTTGCAGTCTATTTTGAATCATGGCAGGTACAATTTAACTCTTTAAGCGCCAAAAAGCAGACGACAAAAATTACGTCTGCAGAATTTCTAAAAGTGCCTTGTCCAAGATATTTCAGATTAAGAATTCAAATGCTAGAGGAAAAACAATGTAGATCTAGATGAGGCGGCTCATAAGGAGCCGCCTCATCTAGATCTACACTGTTTGCAGATTCTGCTATTTTCGTCACTGGCGCTTAAAGTGTTAAATGATGTTTTGATTCTGAAATATGATTTTGATGAAACGTGTGCCTGGTCTGTTTTTTGTTCATTGCATAATATGTAACAATCTGTTAAAATGTTATTGCCCATTTGTACAAATCTTCTTTGTTTTTTTTGTTTCTTTTCATTTTTTTCTGCACAATCCTATCATGTTCGTACCAAAAGCACCAATATTAAAAATACATTTAGTTGAATTTGCAAAGAGCATAGATTTAAATGAGGTGGCTCATCTGTATCTGCAGTTTACCCTCTATATGATACTGCTTGGATAAAACCTTTTTTAACTTTTGCAGACATGAATTTTGCCGTCTGCTTTTTTGGTGCTGTATGGGTTTAGGTGGGAAATGGAAAATCAGCTTTTGTGTACCATTCACCCTGTTCAACAACAGTTTTCAAGTTGTTTGATCAGGATTTCATTTTCAAGCAGTTTTTCTAAGATTTCAGTTGTTTGCAAGTAAACGGTTGCCAGGCTGTTTACCAGTAAACAGCTATACACTCTTGAAAACTGTTGTGAAAAAATTACCCACATTGCAACAGCACCTGTCCAGACTGTGCATTTAATTTTACACACACACAAAAAAATCAATTAAGTACAAACCTGAATTCACTTCCCGTCGACTCGAAGGACTCGGAGATCCGTTGCTGCCATTTTCGTATCTTCCATTTGTTACCAAGGGAGCACATGTAATCACTGATGGCCGACTCTGTGATGGACTATTGCTATTTGCAGAAGAGTTTGTTAACGATAAATTCAATGGAGCGTCATGATGATTATGTAAGTCTGAGTGAGCAAATTGTGGGGAAGAGTTCCGTAAGTTTTGGTGACTAGTAACTGTCTGTGTTAATAAATGATGATAAGCACTATATGACTCCGTTGAACTTGATTCTTCAGTTCTGTAATGGTTTGGCGGTGAGACAGATGAAATTTGCCTGAAAAGAGAATGGGAAATAACTATAAAATTTGCCTGGAAGTCGAAAAGGGAGACAATTATGAAATTTGGCTGAAATGAGAAAAGATTCTCTTTTCTCATTTCAGCCAAACTTCATAATTTATTATGAAATTATCTGAAAGAAGAAAAAGAAAACAAGAAATTGACACAAAGTGACCAAAGTACCCAGTTGCAATGCAAACAAATTTGCCATGGGCAGATAATTCATCCAGTGAAAGCTCATTCATTCTTAACATTTCATCTCGTTACAGAGTTGACTCCATTTTTGGAACGGCTTCTTTGAAACAAACAGGAAGTTGAAAAATTATCTCCCTTTGAAAAAATGGCAGAACAAAAAGTAGGTGTACACATACAGCGCACTTTACCGAAAAGAACGCTGATTTACTCAGATCCTTCAAACTACAATTGTGTATTTCAAGTCAGCCCTAAACAGTACCTTTTTTATTTCATTTAGCTATTTACATGTATTTTACTTTAATTTTATTTATTCTTTTATTTTTTGATGGTTTGAAAATAGATAATCAGAAAAAAAATGCTATTTTTTTAATTTTTTTTTACAGCTCACTTGTCGGACTTTTTCAAAATTAAACATTAATGTTTTATTTCAAATTATGAACATGACTGATATGAAATGCCAGCTTGACTGGAAGTTATGATTTAATCTTGTCTGCAAGATCTTAAATCTTTATAGATCTGCAGACTCCGCTTGTCATGACTGAAATGATGTTATCCTTAAAATTCAAATTAATTTAAGTGCGCGTAGGCTGCAGCACTGCTTAAGACGCAGCTTAAAACGTGAGAAGTTTTGGTGCACCTATACTCATTAACCTTTAACTCTATCTTTAAGCAGTCCAGAGACGAAAATAGCTAAAATTTGCAACCAGCGCAGATCCAGATGAGGCGGCTCATAATGAGCCGCCTCATCTAGATCTACACTGTTTGCTCTCTAGTCTTTGACTTCTCAATACGAAATATCTTGGACAAGGCTTTATTGCAGGTAAATTTTGTCGTCTGCTTTTTGGCACTTAAAGAGTTAAAGCTCCAAAAGAAGCAGGCAACAAACAAACAAATCTGCAAAATTTCCAAAATCAGTTTTCATCCACACTATATCATTGAAAGAGAATTCAAAGACTAGAGGGCAGAGGGAGGAAATCTAAGGGGGCTATTTCACACCATGCAAAAGTCATTTTTTATGCCCTTAGATTGAAGTGTTGTGGGTTGGGAGAAGGCTTATCATCTAGTTTTTGATAAATTAAATACAGTTCAGAGCCACACCCAGAAATTGCCACTCAAAATCACCTGATAGTGTATATCTGACCAATGCACCGACAACTTTAAGCACGGGACATGGACTCACAAACAAAATCTCACGTGTTCAATGTCTTACATAAGTCCATGATTTTACCTTACAGTTAAGTGAGGGATGTATACCTGTTTACAGTAGGCGTGGTTTTTGGAACTGTCAATTCAAACTGGCCAGTTACAGGACTGGAGCATGTGTTGCTTACAAAACCAGTAAGCAAGTACACAAGTGCAGTTGAAATTTTGTCAATTTGACAAAATTTCAACATGCACCGGTGTACATGCGTATCAGTAACTACGCCCTACATGCTGACTGTCTGTCTGTCTACATCTCTCTCACCATATGAGGTCTTACGCATCAGACATGCACACGTAGCATTTTAAGACAGCTCCAGAAAAATTACATCTAAAAGCATGTCTTAACGACGTCACACCCACGTGTTTGAATGAGAGGCACTATGACTCATAGTGTTTCTCGTACAATTTGCCAAGGTAGGTACAGACTGTCTACCTGTAAAATACAAACAGAGCTGCGTCACTGGAAAACAAATCTGTTGTGATACAACAACAAAGATGCACTTGGTTTGGCAGCAAGTTCACACAACAAAAGCAGGGGCTCTGCAATCCATCACGGAATCTGATATGCATACAGCAAAAGCCCAGACAAGAAAGGGAAATTTCAAGATGATCTTGGTTCTAGATGATCCCAGAGGGGATAAGCAACTTTTCCCAGAAAGCGGTCCATATTTATACCAGTGAGCATAACGAGCTTTCATTGGTGCCAATCAAATGAGATTCTTTAGAAATACTGAGAGTATGAAAAACTCTTCAAAGACATAATTCTGGCAGTTTTTGAGTGTTTGTGTGAATTCCTGAAAGTTTTTTATTATGTAGGGAGATATTCCCAGATTTTTTGCATGTTTTGCTATTAACCCTTAAAGCGCCAAAAATTAAAAATTGTTGAATTTGCAAACAGTGTAGATCCAGATGAAGTGGCTCAAAATGAGCCACCTCATCTGAATCTACACTGTTTGCCCTCTAGTGCTCAAATTCTCAATATAATATAGCTTGGACGAAACAATTTTTGAAATTCTGCATATGTAAATTTTGTCGTCCCCTTTTTGGCGCATTAAGGGTTAATTCTGAGGAAAATCATGAGATTTTCATCTTCAAAACAAAACAACCACACCTTTATTTCTTATTCTGTATCAGCTTTATTGGCAACTGATTTCATGTTTTTGCTTTTCAGAATTCTAAGAATTCATAATGAAGACATGCTTTAATTAGTTCACTTTTGATGTCTATGATGGGCAATTGTGCATGGGCAAAAAGATGTACTCCACTGCAGCATAATGGAGATAAGCTCTGGTCTAGCTAGCTAGCTAGCTGTAATCTGTGAGATCTGAGGAGTAAATTTTAAGAAAATTGAGACTCACACAAAAATTTCTTCTATCCCTTTTTTGGTGATTCTGTGCCACAAAAAATATATATAATACCAGTAAATTATGCATTTCTTGTGCTGCAGTTCTTCAAAAAATGTAAATGAGATTTTCTAGTGAAGTTCAGTGTTTAAGAATGTGCAAAATTTATGCTGGTCCGAGTATTCCAAGTTCACATATATGCCTCATTCCATATTTACTCATGATCCTGATTTTATTCTTATTTTTTTATTTTTGTGTTTTACAGCCCTTCCAAGAATATTTCACTTATTTCGAGCCGATCGTTACGAAAATAACATAATTTGCAAACAGCGATGGACCAAAAGGTAAAAACGGATGCTCTTCTATTGTAGTAAATACATGAAGAGGAGTGTAATAATGCCTTTTAACATAGTTCTATCAGTTATCATTATTACTTCAATTACCTGCATTATTACCCTTAACATTTATTACCCATAATACTGTGAGAATCAGTAAATTATATAGGCTGCTTCATGAAAAGAGTTGCCTTCTCATATGCAAATAGGAATGACTCTGATCAGTCTGCACATCTGTGCAGACTGATCAGATTCTTCCCTGTTTGCGTAGAAACTCTATGAATCCTAAGAAATCTTTACGTGAATAGTTAGAAGACTGTGATTAATTCGAGTAAAGTTGTGGGCAGACCAAGTACTCAATGTACACGTATGTGAAATGTACACGTATGTGATATGGTACTTTTGTTCATGCAACAATTCATTTATTTTGTTTTATTTATAGCAACAGAAAGCTTCTGTTCCTGCTTCGTAAGCAAACGCAACAGCGTTGCAGAATGAAAAGCCTGTAGCATTCCGTAGGTGGTCGCCATAAATAATACTAACGCATGCAAATGTATGCAACTGCTACATTGTTTCAGATAGCAAAAAAATACAACAACCTACGCAAGCAGCTGAGCACACCTGTGCAGACTTCATTCTTGTTTCTGCTTTTGTCTCAGAAACAATTGGTAGATTTGGCAAACTTGTCCAAAGACTTCTCTCATACTGACAGCCTTACTTCTCAATATCTTTAAGGGAAGAATATATTATACAAAGGAAGACAATTAAATCCCCTTCCTTTGCAAAACATTTACTTCCATGCATTTCTTCCCTTAGTAATATCCCTTTGCAAAATATTTACTTCCATGCTTTTCTTCCCTTAGTAATATCCCTGTGCAAAATATTTACTTCCATGCTTTTCTTCCCTTAGTAATATCCCTTTGCAAAATATTTACTCCCATGCTTTTCTTCCCTTAGTAATATCCCTTTGCAAAATATTTACTTCAATGCATTGCTCCCAGTGCAAAATAATCACTTGCATTATCTCTGTTTGCAAAATAATCAAAGAAAAAAAATATTTGCAAAGGGAGATGATTGTAAGTTGTAGTTTTACAAAGGGAAGCAATTTTATTTGGCTTCCTTTGCAAATTACTAACTTTGCAAACTTTTATATGGCTAAGGGAGACAATTCTGCGCTGTCTCCTATTTAGAAAGCAAAAGTATATGAGGGTCATATACAATATCACCTGTTGCTTTATACACTTGAAGCAAACTGAGCGGAGACTCTGTTACTGTAACTGACCTTGCATATAAATTCATTCAGGCTTCAATATGAGTCATATATGATATGAATTTAAATACATTTCATGTAAGTTGGTTGAAACGTGATCGTGAATTAAATTTTACATGTTTGCATCTGTGACAACGTAACCCTGAACCTTGTATGTAATCTGCACAAAAAACTGCCGTATCAACCAAATTTGAGCAGGTAAAACTACTTCTAACTATGACTCACTTCCTTTGTAAATATATACGTTTTATTTGAGTAAGTTTTTTTTTTAAGAAGATTTATCTTACCGCCTATGGCAGTATAACAGATTAGTAATTATTCACCGAGCCGTATTACGCCATTCAAGCTATTCGCGGCTTTCACAAGTGTGAACAGATATTTTAAACTATTATCATGGTAATCTTAACGTGATTTGGACCGGTAATTCATCATACCATAGTATACCTAGGAACCTTGAATTCTTCCCGAAATGGGGCTCTTGAAGTATCTTAACTGAGACGCGACATGCATATGCAAACCGAAGAGGCTCAGTCCAGCCTATGTACCAGTATAGCTTGATCAGGATCTTTACTGTGCATTATTAACACTGTGATCTACAGACTCCCAGTCACAAGACTTTAACACTGATATTCAGTGCTTATAAAGTGCCAAAAATGTTGAATTTACAAACAGTGCAGATCCAGATGAGGCAGCTCAAAATGAGCTGCCTCATCTGAAACTATACTGCTTGCATGCCCATGCCCTGTAGTCTTTGATTTCTCAAAATGATAAGATATTTTGAAATTTTGCAGACGTAAATTTTGTCATCTGCTTTTTTCTTGGCGCTTCAAGGATTTTTAGACAAAAGCACGCTGTGGGACTTGAACAGTTTTAATAGGAGTCTACAACACTCCTTTTGCAAGAAAATATGCCCAATTTCAATCCTGAATGCGTTTTGGAGTCTGCCACAGTTTAAGTATTTTTGCAACAAGACATCTTATTGGATAGGCTGCATGTTTTAAAGAAATATGGTATGTTAAGTGTCATACGACACCTGGGGGTATCAAGTTAACCTTATGAGAGAAGACACCATAAATAGCATTGTAATTGGTATATTTCCAAACTTTATACAAGGCAAAAAACAATTATCGCAATTTAAAGAAATAATAATAAATCTATTTAAACTACAATGGTTACTCCTGCATAAAGATCAGTTCCGATATCAACAACATTTTGCTTTGGAAAACAATACTAAAATTTAATGCCATGACTTTACATGGACTTTTACAATAATGCATTAATTGCTGACTGCAACATCAACTCTTGTCGAGATGCAGTCCTCATTAGAATATCATTAGGTGAGGAAAATGAACAGAAACGATCCAACCCTCCTTGTCTGTGAGGAAAACAATGCGGAAATTTCTGAAAATGAAAAATAAGACTATCATGACCAGTGGTTCTATTTTGGCTCACTAATCCCATTAAGCAATGTTTAGAATTTTCGTGCATACTTGCGGTTGTCACTATGATAAATTATGTAACCTTGTTATTATTTTTCTCCATAACAAACTACTTCCTGCAGCAACAAAATATGTTTTACACTTTCAACCTGTCGGTCAGACAGCCACCTGTGTTTGTATAATATACTATATATGGCAGAACTTATTTTGTTGCAGCATAGCTGGGCAGTCTCATTGTTTAAGAGGATCAATCATGGCCACCCGCTTCTCAGCATACCCAGCTGTTGAATCAACTGAAGAAAGAAGAGAAATTTTCATGGTGTTGCCTGCTTGATGGCTCCCTAGCACCAATTCTTTCCTTTATGAGTACGGTAACCAATATTCCAATTTCAAATTTGGAAGTACTTTGGCAACCATAGGAAGTCAAAAAGTTGTTTCCCCTCTGTGAAAATAGCGGAAAAAACATGGAGGTGTGTACCCATATGCCTTAAATGTTGTTACTAACAACATTAATATGTCTACTAAAACTTGTCGACAAAATAATTAATAAACACATGTCCATCGCTATTTAAGTTTCTTTTAGCTATATCTGACAAAAATAACATTGCATCATCTTGTAGAACAGAACAAAATAAGCGGTAGCGACATAAGCTGATCATGAAACTAGGACAAGATCGCTGAATCATAACAATGGACGACCTGGCGAGGACACGACCACAGACCACAACCAATGACTCATATTGTAGGCCAAATATAATCCTGTCGGGGATTTGTACAACTGTAGGTACAAGTTTAACAACAAAATACTGTTAAATGTTACGGCTAAATAATTTTACATGGTGTGAATCGAGTATTGAAGTGGGTTGTACAAGGGTTGTAGCAAGTAAATGATGCATAATTTTTCTTCCTTTATAAGATCTACAGATGTTCAATTTTTTATGACTGTTTACAATTCAAAAGGCCCTGTCCTTAAAACATTTATAACATATATACCAAGCCCTCACTGTTTGTACATACGAGGTTTGACATAAGGTGACTGGGTCCATATCTCGAAGTCCAACTTCAGCCCAAACTACCGATATCTCAAAGTAAATTTTCTGGTACCAGAAAATTTACTTTGAGATATCAGTAGTTTGAGATAACAGTAGTTGAAATGTAAGTAAAAACAGGAAATACATTCTTTTGTATAAGAAGATACTTTGAGATATCAGTGTTCGAGATATCGGGAGTTGACTGTACTTTCAGGAGAAGCAACTCTGCCATTTTCAGTTTTGCCTCCCTAGGCAATGGAGGTTGACTTAAAAAAAGAAGAAAAACTAGATCTCTTTTGGAAAATTTCATCATCTAGGAAGCAAACAGGAAGTCACAAAAAGTTATCTCCCTTTTAAAAGCTGGTGGAAAAACGTGGCCTTGTACACATTCTTTGACATGTGAAGTACAGTATGAAGTACAGTGAACAGTCTTGTTTAATTTGATTACTAAGAAAGCTCGATCAAATGAGCTTCATTACAAATGCCTTGAGAATGCATTTGTAATGTTGTTGTTGTTGTTTCCATGAGAATGCCTTGAGAATGCATTTGTAATGTTGTTGTTGTTGTTTCCATGAGAATGCCTTGAGAAATGCATTTGTAATGTTGTGTTGTTGTTTCCATGAGAATGCCTTGAGAATGTTGTTGTTTCCACGAGAATGCCTTGAGAATGCATTTGTAATGTTGTTGTTGTTTCCATGAGAATGCCTTGAAAATGCATTTGTAATGTTGTGTTGTTGTTTCCATGAGAATGCCTTGAGAAATGCATTTGTAATGTTGTGTTGCTGTTTCCATGAGAATGCCTTGAGAATGCATTTGCAATGTTGTTGTTGTTTCCATGAGAATGCCTTGAGAATGTATTTGTAATGTTGTTGTTGTTTCCATGAGAATGCCTTGAGAATGCATTTGTAATGTTGTGTTGTTGTTTCCATGAGAATGCCTTGAGAAATGCATTTGTAATGTTGTGTTGTTGTTTCCATGAGAATGGAAACAACGACACAACATTACAAAGGCATTCTCAAGGCATACAGTGATCTTACTGAAGAAAACCATGGCGACACCATAGACTGAACTCCAGCTGCAGCAGCAACAAGCAAGACAGATGCTATTTATATTTGCATGCCCAGGTAGATAGCCCAGAATCTTATAAACAGTCCTATACTTTTCATTTCCAATGTTCTTATAGCGAGATTTAGAATGGCATGCCAGGGTTGGCCAACTTTTAATGCTGTACTTAACTGAGATCAAGAATCACGAATAAGTACCCCTGTTTCATAACTGAATAAATAATCTCAAGCATTTATATGAAAAGATAACTTGCAAATTCAACCTGTTATATGGTAAATGCTGAATCAACTTCATTTTCTGTGAAATCTGGCTATAAATTTTCTCAAGCAAAAAAAAATCAGATTCTTTTTCCTTTACGAACCATTATATCTCTCAATTTCTGTCCTGTTATACCGAAAATTATAGTTCGGTTGAGCCATTTTTCTAGTTTTTGGTGACCTACATTCACTTAACATTGCATAATGTTTCCTAATTACAACTTCAGTTGCAGTATTTTACATTTTGAAACCTGACCTATCTAAATTGCGATCAGAAGTTTGCAATCTTAGCAAATTTACTTTTACTATGTCAGCAGTTAAAGTGATGTGCATCTATAATTATGGTATAATACATATCATCAATTTATATGAATAATCATCAATTTATATGAATACCCGCAGGAAACTTTACATTCTCAGGGAATAGAATTACCCATATATGCATGTTCCTTAACTCTTTTAGTCCCAGTGACAAAATTTGCAAACAGCTTAGATCCTGATGAGGTGGCTCATAATGAGCCGCCTCATCTAGATCAACACTGCTTGCCCTCTAGTCTTTGAATTCTCAATATGAAATGTCTTGGACCACGCATTTTTTTAATTTTTGCAGACGTAAATTTTGTCGTCTGCTTTTTGGTGCTTAAATAGTTAAGGCCCACAAAGCACCAGAAATGAAAACAGATGAATTTGCAAACAGCTTAGATCCAGAAGAGGTAACTCATATATTGAACCTCTAAAAAAAACTGCCACTGCAAAATGGTTTGCTGCAAAATTGTACCATTCTAACCTTTAAATTACCGAAAAAGCACACAACAAAATTTAAGTCTGCAAAATTTCAAAAAATGTTTAAGACTGAGAACTAAAAGAACAGAGGGCAAGCACTATAGATCTAGATGAGGCAGCTCATTATGAGCTGCCTCACCTGGATCTACATTGTTTGCAAATTTTATGTTTCAATATAAATCACTACATCATGATTTTGGCAGCAAACAAACAAATAAATTTTGAACAAAAATCTTCTTTTAAGCATTTTCTGCAATATTCTGTCTATCTTTGTCAATTTCATAATCTTTCGCGCACGTTCTGCACATTCGATATAATATGCACTAAATCCTTCAAATCTTAAATTATTACCTCTACCTCATTACTAGCTCGTAAAGTTTGAAAGCCTGTATTACTCATCTTCAATATAAAATAAATACACCGTGGTATTAAATATAGCTTATATCTTAAAATATATCTTCATTTTAAGATGCTGCAGAGTGTTAAATGCACGATTACGAAAATGATGAAAAATGATTTAGTATGATTTACCTACATCAAGTCTGGTTCGTAGCTGATAAAATAGTATGAAATGTATGTAAAAAAATGTAAAACGGGGGAAGAAATGCCGGAAAAAAAAAACCAGTGTAGAACCAGATGAGGGTCTACACTTGAATGATGGATGACTATAGGGTGAAAATGTACAGGCCACATGCAATAGAGCCCCATTATTGAAAATACTCCCCCCTCCGGAGATCGAACACAGGACCACTAGATCAGCAAGCAAAAGCTAAACCACTGAGCTACCAGGACTCCTACTGGGTCATTCCAAACACAGGAAAAGCTGGAGATCAGACTGGAAGCAGAGCCCTAGATAAGAGGGAGTATTTCATGATAATTAGGGATAATTTTTGTTAATTCTGGATAAAATCATATGTTGTGACCCCTCATCTGAACCGTCTTGACGAGACAGTTCAGATGAGGGGTCACAACATATGGTTTTAATGAGAAATAAAGAGAATTATCCCTCAATTATCATCAAATACCTCTCTTATCTAGAGCTCTGTGGAAGTGTTGCACTTTCTCCACTACACTATGGCTGATCTTCTAAACCCATAGCTCTTCATATAGTTATACCTTACTTGCAAGAAAACACAAACTCTAGCATTTCAGCATGAAATATTGCCACAAACAGTCAGTAGTAAACAGGCATGGTGTCTGGCCTGAGCTGTCAAGGCATTATCAGAAAAGGGGGCTAAATCAGAAAACTCTACAAAAGTTTACATTAACTCTTTCACTACCAAAAAGCAGACGACAAAATTTACGTCTGCAAAAATTAAAAAAATGTCTTGTCCAAGACTTTTTATATTGAGAATTCAAAGACTAGAGGGCAAACAGCGTAGATCTAGATGAGGCGGCTCATTATGAGCCGCCTCATCAGGATCTACGCTGTTTGCAAATTTTGCTAATTGCGTCACTGGGGCTTAAAGAGTTAATTGCTGATGCTGACACCACCATCACAGTGTTCTCCCCAACATTTTCAGAAGGTATGTCGCTTTTAGCACAAAAATCAAATTTTGACTTGTTGATCAATTTTTTAAATCCTTAATATAGCAATGTTTTGTCAAAATTAGCCTAAATTGCATTATAAATAATTATTGATGACCCTTAATGGATTTAAAACAACTTCACGGGCTAAGAAATGAAAATAATAGTGCTTTAATAACTTTTCATTGGAAATTAAGGCATGTTGCAAAGGTAATTTGAAGAGGAAGGCATGTTGCAAGCGACATGCCTTAATGGTCTGGGGAGATCCCTGCATCACCAGAAATGACAAGTACCAATACCTAATGTCTCAATGCCGTTAACCTAATGTCTCAATGCCGTTAACCTAATGTCTCAATGCCGTTAACCTAATGTCTCAATGTCGTTAAATTGCAGGTGAGATAAATATGATACTTTTTAGGCTGATTTACAACTACAGTCGAACTTCACTGGCTCGAGCTCGGAAGGCTCGAATACCATGTTTCGGTCGAACTGACTTTCCGATCCCGGCAAAATCCCTATTCGTTTTAACTAAACATGCCACACTTGGCTCGAACAATGATGGCTCGAACGCTCGAACCCCAAATCTGGTCCCTAGAAACCACTTTCTATGTAAACAAAATCCGATGGCTCGCACCTTTTTCTTGTAAAACATTTCCAAGTTTAATGACCGGACTAAAAGTAGGTCCTACCGATTCCAAGTATTAGTTATCCGATTTGCTACGTCCATGCTTATCTTGATCTTTTTATGTTGTAAATAAAATTTATAAACATATGTTTCTGTGTTAATTTGTTTTATCTACCTGAAAGTGCAAAAATCCAAAGAGTGACCAATCAAAATACAGGTAGTTGTCGTAGTTATGTTAGAAAAACATAGTACATAAAGTTTGATCATGTTGAGTTGGTCTTCAATGGCTCAAACTACCGATCGTTCGAACTTTTTTCGGTGGTCCCGGCGAGTTCGAGCCATCGAAGTTTGACTGTATAAGGAAATAAGGACAAAGCACACTATAAAATCTACTATTTACAAAGAAAATGTATGTTTCTTTTCATTTTCTAACACCTCACTGCATTCTTCCTTAATCGAGCTTGAAAATATTTAAGTTTCGGTCATTTATACCAATTTTTATCATCCTTGCTGAATAAGTCTAAATAAGACCCTCATAGCAAAGTACATCAGATACAAAACAACGTATAAATATTTGATCATGTACTGTGAAAACATTAACACCTCTTATTTGGATTGAAGACGAATGAATTATCATGAATTTATCGCTATCGTCAATGTCACGTTAACATGTGCCTTATTCCAGGATGGTGCATGGCTGACGATCAATCTACCGTATTTATTTGGTTATAAGATGGGAGTTTTTCTCTCTTAAACAACCCAAAAAATCTAGATCCATCTTCTAAGATGGATCTAGATTTTTGGGATTGTTTTGAAATGAAAACCCCATCATGCAGTATTTGGGGTCATTCCCAGGGAAGATAAACCCCGTCTTATCCCATTCCTTTCGGGATACCCCTTTAGGGGTATCTGGGCAAACAGTTTGAATCCAGATCAGGCCCCACACACGTGTGGCCTGATCTGAGATCCAAACTGTTTGCGGCCTAGAAATCATTTCTACAAGAGTTGGTTAGACCAATATTGTCATAATATTCTTGATTTTTGATGCAGACGACAATTTCAGCAAACGATATAAAATACCCAGAATACAATTGGTTATATAGCAGAAGTACCGGTATTATAGTAGAAGACAAGCTGCAAATCAGATTTTATCAAACAGTGCTGTCTGTCTTTTTATGGGATGTCTGTCACGGCTTTTTTACAGGAAAGGCAATAGTGAATAACTTTATGTAACATTACATATGAAGCAGGGTTTTAACCAGTTTACCTACGAACCCGAAAGGCCGTCAAATCTAATACTTTTACAAGTCGCAGAGGCTATCATCTTCGGTATGCACAGGTTTACATGAGATAAAATCAAACACCTTAGCTACACTGCCTATCAAAATTCAGATGTCACATATTTTGGTGTACTTTTTCAGCTAATTTAAGGTGGCCACCAGTACTTTCTGAGAGTTAAGGTGTATAGGTGCACCGCCATGTTTTTTCCATCCATACTTACAAAGAAAGACAAGTTTTGTGGTTTCCTGTTTACTCATCTTCAACGAAACGATCAGTACAATCAAAACAATCCCACTTGTATTCAATTTTACTTTTGACAGCTGACTGAAATTGTGACTATTCTTGTCAGGGAAAGAAAGAAAATGTGAAAAGAAAAAAAATCATGGCAAGGTACAGTACACAAACAGCAGAATGGCAGAACCAATCAAATTATTCGATATTACATACACATTAATTTTCGAAAAAGGTGTGCAAGAAAACCTCCTTTACTCAGTAAACCCTAATTCCACTGAAGGACCCTGACTTTGACACTAATTTTGCCGTGTCAAATACCGTCGGCTCATACAACATTCCGTCAGGTAAACAATATCTTGAAAAAGGAAAGCCTGACACTTTTTATATTTGAATAAACTTGAAATATGGGGATTATTCAGAATAAGAATTTTAATTTACTATAGACATTAATATAATACAAGCTTTACGATATTTGCACCGAGTGACACCAAGTCTATGTGACCTTATGCGGTAAATGATCAATTTACTACTATGGTTCCCACTAATGTCAAGTAGATTTAATAAACGTTCAACACTAAAGCGCCAAAAACGCAAAAAAATTCAATTTGCGAACAGCGTAGATCCAGATGGGGTGGCTCATAATGAGCCACCTCAACTGGATCTACACTGTTAGCCATCTAGTTGTTGACGTCTCAATCTGATATACCTTAGATGAAGCATTATCTTTTAATTTGCAGACGTAAATTTTGTCGTCTGCTTTTTTGGGCATTTTAAGTTTCTAAGCAATAACCCATTCAAGTGCGTGCCCCATAGGAAGAATTTAAGTTTGATGATCTGACTGTAAAAACAAAAAATGTCCATATTTCATAGTTATTGAGAACCTAAGCTCTAGAGTTAAGTACAGAACTTTGGTCCGTTATGTGCCTTTATGTACAACTCTAGGCTTATCAATCTCATACTCGATAGTATGCGGTATGTCACCTTACTGTATGACAATATTTTCATTCCTTTCGACAAAATTCCATTAAGCAATCAGGTGCGCAAAGATATTGGTCCATTTGAAGGTCTCACAGTGGTCAAAAAAAAAAAAATTATCAGGCTTATATTAACCAATAGTTAACACTTAAAACTGCACAAAAATGAAAACAGTTGAATTTGCTAACAGTCAAGGTCCAGATGAGATGCCTCTTCCGGATCCACACTGTTTGTCCTCTCCAGATGATATACCTTGGACAAAACATTTCTGAAATTCTGAAGCAGGAAATTCTTTTGTCGTCTGCTTTTTCAGAGCTTTTAGGTGCTGACTGATTAGGGTCTGCACAGTTATCATACCACTAGAAACTTTCTGAGTACATGGTCAGACTTCTTCAAATTTTAGGATAACCACAGCAAATGATCAACTCTTGTAGTGCCAAGCAGATAACAAAATTTACGTCCGCAAAATTTTGAAAAAAATGTTTCGTCCATGAGAATACAAAGAACTGAAGGCAAACAGAGTAGATCCAGATGAGGTGTGTCATTATGAGCCACCTCATATGGATTTATGCTGTTTGCAAATTCAATTAAACTAATTTCATTTTTGGTGCTGTTAATGTTAAAGTGTTCCAATAAGAGTAAATTGGCAGCAACGTAACAAGAATTTCTGCATGTCAGAGATTAATGGCAAGATTAACAGCAAATTTTTTGCTGCATGTCTAGAAATCTTCTGTGCACTACAGCAATAATTTCGCATGTGCATCTAACATAACATCAGACAGCTGTTGGCAGTGAAATACAACACCTCCTATAAAGCAGCATTGTTATGCTCAAGAATGTAATTATGCAGCAATCCAGTTGCTCTTGTATGCTACATCAAAATGTCAATGCAAAAATGCGTTCACTATTTCTTCCCTGTCTTATTTTTCGAATTGTAGTGTGAAGCGCATCCTGTACTTTAGGTTTTGTTGTGAAGTATCCTGTACTTTGTTAGTTTATATAAAGAGATGAGAAAAAGGGCACTGAATGTCCAGGCAAGAGGAAAGGCAGTGAAATCACTAACTGTAAAAGACACAACAAAACCAACAAAGTGGCATGTAGGCCCAAACAAAGACTAAAGATCAGCCTGGGCATCTGCCCAGTCTGATCAGAGTCTTTGCTGAGCACTTAAAGTGTAGCTAAGGGTATCATAGTCTACCTTCATGCCGACAGCAAAGATGCTGATTAGACTAGGAGGCTAATCTTAGTCTTCACTAGGCTCACATGCCACTTTGTTGGTTTTGTTATGTCGTGGCTCAGATTTGCAATAACTTGAAAAGTCTCCCTAGGATATCTGGTCCTAGCCGATGCTAGGGGTGGGCTATGAAGCAATATTACATTACTGCATATAAACATGAACAGACTCAATTAAACCAAGTCTGCTATTTTTGTTCCTTTGATGTGTTCTCTGCTTTCAGAGGATCTTTCTTCAAAATTTATGGAATATAAAGTGGACAGAAGAAATGTCTGAGCTCCCACATTACTGGTACCTATGAAACATACAACACATTAACTCTTTAAGCACCGAAAAGCAGATGACAAAATTTACGTCTGCAAAAATTAAAAAAATGCCTTGTCCAAGACATTTCATATTGAGAGCTCAAAGACTAGAGGGCAAACAGTGTATATCCACATGAGGCAGCTCATTATGAGCCGCCTCATCAGGATCTACGCTGTTTGCAAATTTTGCTGATTTCGTCACTGGGATGTAAAGTGTTAAATAATTTTGAACAGAATCCCCACTTTATGTTTTGTTTCTTTTCCATAACATTTATCATTTCTCTAAGGACCCACACACAGTCACTGACATTCCAATATCACACCCTACTTGAAGAAAGTGCCAATACATTGTTTTTACATCATACTTCATATTTTCTAAAGTGCCAAAGTACCACCTTATTATTTCATAGTCCTCACAAGAACTCTTGGAAGTATGACAGTAACAGTGCTATCTACTGGATTCCATACATTCCGTTATCAGATTATCATCCTGCAATCTGCATTTTGGCTAGGACTGTGTGCACAGAGGTAATTCGGATTAGCTTGGACATGGAGGAAGCTCCAACCAGCCCAACATGTTGCCCGAATATGATTCTACATCATGCCATACAGAGTATTCATCACATCATAATTCCAACTCAATTTTCTACTGCTAATTTAGTGCGAGTTGACTGGTCAAGAGCGTACAGTAAATGGCATTTATACTTCGATAAATCCCCCTGAATCCAAGGTTGGCAAAATGCCGGCAAATATGAGTATTTTCCATGCCGGCGGTATTTACCGGTAAATACCGGCAAATACTGGAAAATACCGGCAAATACTGGTTGATTGAATTGACCAGCCTAACCTACACTCAAAATCATAGGGGTATTTCTAGTATACTGGTCAACTGACTTAATGTTTATACTGAATTTTAACAATTGTATAACTTATTTATTTAATAATTGATCTAGTCAGTGAAATTTTGAACTCTGTTTTAGGGAAAAAAATAGTCTGTTTCATAGCTGGTCATTTCTCTCTGTGGGCATGGAGTCGTGGAACTTTGGCACTAGCTACTGTTTTGCATTAAGTACATCTGGCACTGGTCTCGTCTTGGTCAACAACAGCATAGGATCTTTTGGCTTCATGGTGAATAGTAGTTTGGTAATGATGTGTGATGGTTCAGCTTTAGGACAGATTATGAAAAATTTCAGTTCAGTTCAGTTCAATTCTCTTATCGACATACCCAAGTGGCTCAACGGTACGTAACCATAGTTGCACACACTTGGCGCCGTGTGTCCATCCAATGTCATTCAGTCTGTAATTGTGTCGTCAGTCAGTGCTGCCCAACCAGTATTATGAAAAATTACTCTCTGACTGCTATATTATTATCTGACTGTATTCAAGAGTTGAAGCCATACTATAGCTCAAGCAATAACAATAACACCTCTGTGTACTTCACCTAGACTTACTGACTTTTGTATAAAACAAATAACCATTCTGACATCTTGTTGTTTCCATCCTTGCCCTAAGCAATAATTCTGCCCCCTTAAATAAACATTGTTTTGAAACTTGTTGTTTTAACAGGTTAGACAATGTCTTGCTAATTGGGTGTCACAGGTGACTGGCCAGGTGCACAGGTGAATTTACCTGAACATATTTCTTACCTGCATTTTTATGCTATTGGGTTTAAGGACAAATAATAAAGTTGAATCAAGATTCTGTTAATACTTGTGAAATTGTCAAAAGTTTTGTCTTAAATCCACTTTTTGGCTGTTTCAGCCTGCTTAATTTGTGAAACATTTTATTCTTTATGATGATAAACTTATATATTTAATATGAAAATTAACTAAAACATCATTAAGTCATTTAGTTTATGTATATGTTATTTTAAGCTAGCTTGGTTTTGATTTTAACAAGATTTAAAGGTGAAAAAGTTCAATCGACCAGTATTTGCCAGTATTTTCCACTTTGGGAGTATTTTCCAGACCGGTAAATACCGGTAAATTCCACCGGTAAATACCGGGGGTGGAATTTACCGCCCAACCTTGCCTGAATCAGAAATTGGGAAGTACTTGGACTATTTTCTTTGTGGAAGTTTCTATAAATTACTCGGTATACCTGACATTTTAAAAATATTCAAGTTGGAATTATAAGAAATGAATTCTATTTTTTATGGATTTTAATGGTGTGTAAAACGCCGGCGAATCACTAACAAACTTAACATAAAGCCCTTTGGGCTTTATTCAGTTTGTGAGTGATTTTCCAGCGTTTACACATCGATAAAAGCCACAAAAATAAAATTCATTCCTATAATAACTAATAGTTTCTGTAATCGTATGTTGTGATCCTCCCAAGATTCGCCTCTCCCAGGCAGTTCTGGCGGGGCACAAGTACACTTTACATACATATGAGTCAAGTAGCATTGTTTCACACAATGTTTGGGCTTAGCTTGAATATTAAATTTTCAGCTGAGAAAGCAGTAGCCGAAAATGCTACAAGTGTTATTCATGGAAAAGCCCCTGAAAAGTTACAGAGTATGGATATCAAAGAAATGCTGAAACAAGCTTTTTCAACCTACAATGATTTTCTATAACACTTGTTGAAATCAAATCCATTTATCTGTATCAAAGAGTCTGTATGACCCATTAAACCAATAGCAATGATCTGTAACTGCCAAAAATAGTATTTTTACAAACTTTAAGACATGCCTCATTTACTCAAAAGGATCTTCAGGGCAAAGTTGAAATTTAAAATTTTGAATGAACAGCCAGAAAATGTGTGTGTAATCAATGTTAAAGCAAGGTGATACTCATTTTACAGCATATCTTGCTTTTTTGGCTGGTGCTCTATGAACTCCACATCATTTTCTCTTTCAATCTCCTGTCTGCTAGTACAGGAGAGCCACAAGCAATGTAATTTTAGGAGAGCCACAAGCAATGTAATTTTTGGATAATACAGAATCAAGAAAGGAAGCAATTATCCCATTGCATTCTGGGTATTTTTTGTTGTCTGCTGAAATCGTATTCTGCATCAAAAATCAAGAATATTTTGACAATATTGGTCTTACTAACTCTTGTAGGAATGATGTCTAGGCAGCAAACAGTTTGGATCTCAGATCAGGCCCCACATTTGTGGAGCCTAATCTGGATCCACACTGTTTGCCCAGATACCCCTAAAGGAGTATCCCCCATGGAATGGGTTATAACATCACCATTATACAGAATTGGATAAGTAGCAATAACCAAAACACCAGTAATTAGGTTTTTGAATCTGCAATTCATTCAGTAACCTCAATTCATCTGATTAATACTTAACAGCATACTTACGTTTGAGTACCAGTGCAGACTTGTCGATGTTTTAATGCATGATCTTTGTCAAAGTTTAATGGCTGTGATAACTCTACTCGTTCTTTTAATCTCTCCTGTTTGTGGGCTTTTGTGGGCAGTTCTTTACTCGGTGATTCTCGATGTTCATAATCATGTCTTTCTATTGGAGGGGGAGGCAGTGGTGGAAGACCTTTATACAGGGGATCTTGAGCTGGAAAGAGACAAAATAATGTATAATTTTTGCAACAAATACTCAAGAAGGAATTCACTACAGTGCTTTGAGTCCACCGGAGCTGGCTAAATTTAGCCATCAAACTAGAATTGTTTTCCTACGAAAAAACAGATGTCTCCCCCCTTTTTGATGTCACAAGGATCAGTCATTAAGACGCCAAGGGAAAAACAATATGTTTCCCTACCCTGAAGCAGGGATTCATAATAGTTGTTACGCTCTGCATGTCATGTAATGTTGACTGGTTTAAACATATTTTATTTAGCTTATTCTGTTAACATATATATATGTATACATACATAAACAAGTAAGATATCAGTACAAGCTATGGGATTAGAACGGAAGCAATATGCTTATCAAGTTCTTCTCCCTTGACTGATAATCATATTTAGTTTTTGTCAAAAAATATAAATGCAAGAGTTACAGTGCTCTGCACGTCGTCTATTTATATGTTGACTGACATTTGTATGAAGTTTCGTGAATATAGCTTGTCCGGTTTTCAAGTACTAAAGCGATTTTGTGACTGACAAAGGTCCAAGGGAAATAACTCAAGAAGTATAAATGCAAGAGTTATGGTTCTTGCACTATGCAATTCTTCTAATGTTGATTGATATTTGTATGAAGTTTCGTGAATATAGCTTGAATGGTTTTCAAGTTATAGAGCAGACACAACTGAGACACGATTTTGTGACTGACAAAGTTCTAAGGGAAATAACTCAAATAGTATAAACGCTAAAGTTATGGTTCTTGCATTCTGCACGTCGTCTGATGTTGATTGATATTTGTATGAACTTTCATGAATATAGCTTGAATGGTTTTAAAGTTATAGACGGACTCGACTAAGACGCAATTTTGTGATGGACAAAGTTCCAAGGGTAATAACTCAAAAAGTATAAATGCCAGAGTTACCATTTGTGCACTCTGCACATCGCCTCATGTTGATTGATATTTGTATGAAGTTTCGTGAATAAAGCTTGAGCAGTTTTCAAGTTACAGAGCGGACACAATTGAAACACAATTTTGTGATGGACTAAGTTCCAAGGGAAATAACTCAAAAAGTATAAATGCCAGAGTTACCATTCTTGCACTCTGCACGTCGTCTCATGTTGATTGATATTTATATGAAGTTTCGCGAATATAGCTTGAGCGGTTTTCAAGTTATAGAACGGACACGATTGAAACACAATTTTGTGATGGACTAAGTTCCAAGGGAAATAACTCAAAAAGTATAAATGCCAGAGTTACCATTCTTGCACTCTGCACGTCATCTCATGTTGATTGATATTTATATGAAGTTTCGCGAATATAGCTTGAGCGGTTTTCAAGTTATGGAACGGACACTATTTGTGACAGACAGACGGACAGACGGACAGACAGACAGACGCCCGGGGAAACACAATATGTCTCCCGACCCTGAAGGGGGGGGAGACATAATTCTTAAGGCAGCATAGAGCCTGGATACCTTGACAAATAAAAGGCCATCGGCCAAGTGTCACCCGACGTTTAAAATGTGTCACAAACTGCAGCCCTTTATTCAGTTTCAGAGTAACTACATGGCCAAAAACAGAAAATATGTGTATTACAGAACCTGGTCAGCAAATAATAACTGAAGCACAATTACTGGGCCTCTATGAAGTTATAAAATACTTAAGTTTAGAAAGGGGCATTTATGTGTAAAACCAGAAAATATGTGTATAACAGAAGCTGGTAAACAAATAATGATTGAAGCATAAGCAGAGACATATACCCCAACTACTGGGCCTCCATGAGGTTATAATATACTTAAGTTCAGAACTGGGCGTATATGTGTAAAATCAGGCTACTGAAACTTTAGGCCCTTACAGAATGCCCAAAACATAAGACTGTATACCCAATAACAAAATAACAAGGGCCATAATCCTCCTAATATGAATCTGATGAAAAATGAACAATGCATTTATGGAAATTCAGCCCATTAATATGAATAGTTCTGGAGTTATCCCTTTACCTTTAAGTGAATGTCTATTATCTATGAAAGGGGAATAACCCTGTCACTAATAAATTTAGCATATCCTAACAATAATCAGAATACTCAATTTACCAAATGCTAATAGCATACCAAATTTCAGCTCTCACGGTCAAACGGTTCAAAAGTTGGAAAAATACCAAAAACGACAAAGGGCCATAACTTTGTAAAATATAGGACAATTGAAATTCCAAAATCACATGCACATCTTCAGATCATGATGAAACATTCTGCACAATTTCAAGTCAATCTGATAAAAGATGTGGCAGGAGTTGCGGGGACAAGGTCTGAGTAAGCAAGGGCCGTAACTCCATCAAAAATGGCCGAAACAAAAATAAAAAACCACATGCACATCTTCATATCATAAGAATACAATCTGTAAAATTTCAAATCAATCCGATGAAAGACGTAGGAGAAGTTGCGGGGACAAGATTTCTGACTCAGTAAGCAAGGGCCGTAACTCCATCAAAAATGGCCGAAACAAAAATAAAAAAACACATGCACATCTTCATATCATAAGAATACAATCTGTAAAATTTCAAATCAATCCGATGAAAGACGTAGGAGGAGTTGCGGGGACAAGATTTCTGACTGAGTAAGCAAGGGCCGTAACTCCATCAAAAATGGCCGAAACAAAAATAAAAAACCACATGCACATCTTCATATCATAAGAATACAATCTGTAAAATTTCAAATCAATCCGATGAAAGACGTAGGAGGAGTTGCGGGGACAAGATTTCGGACGGACGGACGGACGGAAGGACGGAAAGACGGACGGACGGACGGACGGACTGACACACGGACGGACGAGGGTCATTTCTATAGTCCCCCTCCGCCTACGTCGGGTGACAATAAATTCATCACATGATCAAATTGCGTTTATGACCATCCCTAGCCCCTACAAGCACTATACTAATAAGGTTACATGTATTAGTAATGAAACCCCCACCACCAATTACTACAATTCTCAATTTCTCTGTTTCATTTACACATGATCCCAAACCTCATTCATATGAATCTGAGTATCGACCATATGATCTTTATGACTGTAAACCTGAGATGACTTGCAAAACTGACACTTTTCCCTTACAATACAGCTGTTCCTAAGGCCAAAGCCTTTGCTTGGTAACACAAGGAGAAAGAGGGACTTTCTTAAAAATGATTGGTCTCTCCGCATTGGTGTAGTGGTAAATTAGTAAAGTATCCCATACAAGTATAGATTTCTGAATGGGTTCAACTTACTTCAATGAAGTGAGTTTTGAGCATCAGATCTATCTTGTCAACAGCTTCAATATCAAAATATATGACCTTGACCTTCCCAAATGAACATTTGATCTAAATGAACTTAAATTCATCAATGGATCAAATTGATCTATGGAGGAAGGTCAATAACAAATTCTCAATGTAAATGTAAAACTAATTTGAAACTGGGCTTAAAGATTTGAATGGCAGCCTTGACCTTCAATGTCCTCGGCCAGCATTAAAATATTCACTGACATCTCTAAGTGACTACCTCTTAAAAAGAAGTTGTTTTCATGACAAAAATCCATGAATAAGTAGTTTGTTACTATAATTTATGACGTATTCTTAAAGTTACAATCTCAGTTTTCAATGATACCTGGTAAAAGGAATCACGCTTCAGCGAGCACACAAAACGAAGGTAAACACGCCAACAATAATGTTGTTCACGTATATTCTGAATTATGAACACGCCACTGGTTTCGGCTCCTTAAAGTTTTGCTTCTCACGAACGATTTCTGATGATGAATTTTCATGAATGAAAGGTCAGGATGAACGACTATGACAGAAAGTTGACAAACTGGGAGAGTACTGTATTAATCCTTAAGTGCCAAAAAGCAGACGACAAATTTATGTCTGCAAAATTTCAAAATAAGTTTCATCCAAGCTATATTATACTGAGAATTCAAAGACTAGAGGGCAAACAGTGTAGATCTAGATAAGGCGGCTCATTATGAGCCGCCTCATCCAGATCTACGCTGTTAGCAAATTCAGCTAGCCACCTCTGTTTGCAAACTCAGCTATTTTTGTTGCGCTTTAAGTGTAAACTATTTCGCACTGCATATGGACAAATCAATTGTTATCCTGCTAATTGTTTTAATGGATCCTTTCAAATTTCCAAGTTAGATAACTCAGTTTGTCCTATCAGGAACCTTTTGAATGGTAACAGTGCAGCCCCTGTTTGGATCTACTGTCTGTTCGAATACTTTGAGGTTTAAAAATAGTTACTTATTCAATTTATATTCACATAATGAAATGAAAGAGTTCTTACATGCCTCGAGGTATCAAAATATGATTCATACTGAATACAAACACTGAATGACATTTTCTAAAAAACCTTTTTTTTTTGCCTTTCAAAGAACCATTATTAAACTGTTTTAAAGTTCTTAACTAACTTTGCATGCGTGTATGCATTCATCAGCATAGTAGGCAGAATCTCAGAATATACTTAGCGCAAGAAGCTGTGAGACTTTCTTCAAAATCGCAGCAGAAGCAAGCTTAAGAATGATCATGGGCACTGAGGGGACCTCAATAAAGGACAAAATGGCCACCAGGAATGTTTGTGTCTACCATGATTTAGAAGCCTGGCAGCTATGCAGATGTCTACAAATTCTGCTAGAAAATGTCAGATTACTGTTCTGCATTGCATTATTTTGTGAGATGCATCACTATGATATTTCCAAACTGATACTTGCCAGGATAACAATTACCTTCTGTTACTGCATGTGCAAACTGGAAAGATAGTGATCAGTCTGCACAACTGTGCACACTGATCGCTGTCTTTCCAGTTTGAAGTGTAGCTAAGACTCAGATCAGACCAGTGCATTGATACATAAAGGTAATGGTTTACCATAGGGCCAGTGGGTGTTAGAGGAGGCACAGCATTATGGTGAAGCCTCCATATTCCCTCTCCTTTATAGACGGACATATGGCGCCAGGTGTGTGCAACTATGGACATGTTCCCCTGAGCCGCCCAAGGGGAACAATGTTATGAGAATAGAAACAACAACATCCCTCTCCTTTTTCTTTCTAAATAGATACTCATTTACTGTTTAAAGAGATACTCATTTACTGCTGGGCTGACAGAGAGAACTTTTCAGTTGCTGGCTGGCACATTAGGGATTTGAACCTGTGAACTTCCACACTGCATCCAAGCATGGACCCTTAAAATGACCAGAATCAAAGATCTGTATTCACATGCAGAACTGAATACTAACTTAGCCCTTAAAGTGCCCAAAAGCAGATAACAAATTTACATCTGCAAAACTTTAAAAAAAAAAAAATGTTTTGTTCAAGTTAAATCACTGAGAATTCAAAGACTAGAAGGCAAACAGTGTATGTAGATCCAAATGAAGTGGCTCAGGAAGAGCCACTTCATTGGGATCTATGCTGTTTTATAAATTAAACCATTTTCACTTTCGAGGCTTTCAGTGTTAGTTTCTTGTAGCATTAAAATAATCTTGGATCATCAATAGAAATGCATGATAGCCAACTGCTGCAGCAATGCCGTAAGCTAGATGAACCATTCTGAAATGACATTTTTCCAAGACATATTTTCTTTTAAAATCTTGCGTCAAGAAGTTTCTGGCCTAGCTTAAGTCTACGTAACTGCAGAGGATATGATCCAAAAGAAATTGTTTAAGCAATTAGTAATAATTCTGAGTCATCGTCAGACAGGTAAATGCACAGAGGAACGATAACGACGTACCTGCGGGATTAAAACATTTTGAACATCTTGCTAACTTCTGCATTTTCAGTTATAAAGCTGAAATCTTTATATCAGAGAAGCTTGCAGAAGAAACGTATCAGTTGCATGCAACTTATCAGTTGCATGCAACTGCTTGCATTCTGTGGTACCGCCCTATGCAAACGCTCCCAAGAGACAATTTAAAATGCATGGCAACCAAAAAAACACAACCACTTTTACCGCTGTACTTTAACAAGCCATGATTCATGTCTCACTTTGTGTCTGTGCAAACTCAGGTAATTTTTGCGATCATTTTGAAAGGAGTGGGGTTGAGTGATTAGACTTAGAGGTGGTTGGTTAAAATGGTGCAGGAAGTCCCAGGCTTGAATTGTTTTTGTTTTTTTTCCAGCTGGCACTTGGATAACTCTCTCTGTCAACCCAGCAGGGAATGAGTACCATTTTTAAATCAGGGAAGGAGAACACGCAGAAGCAAAAAAAGAGGTATGGGCTCTGCCTTTCATGCCCTTACAACCACCAGGTTATAAGAAACCTTTACATTTTTTGCAGTTGAAAAGAATAATAGTTATTTGTTAGCAAAGTTTTGAGTTCAAGATTCTTGGTATAGGGTCTTCGATAACAATTTAAAAACAAATATTAATTTTCACATAATTCAATATCTGTGTAACTGAATTCCCTGCATAACAATTTTACAAACAGACCATATATTCCAGTTATTTTTTTTGTTATTACTTCAAAGTTTTTCAGAAAAACAACAACAAAAACTTAATGTAGGAAATTGTCAATAATTTAGGAAATACTGCTACAGTGCATGTGTTTATCAATAAAGGTAACTCTTGCATTGGTCTGCTCTACAGCAACAACTACAACCATGGAATGACTTGGCAAGAAAGGCAACTCTTACATAATTTTTCTCTATAATAACAGCTTAACTGCAACCATGATACTGAGACAACTATTGCATAGTTCTGGTCTACGGTAATAATTGCACCCTATTATGTCAGTAGGAAAGGCAATTAAGTGTTGCATAGTTCTGCAACCTTGCTATGACTGAAGAAGGAAGGCTACTCTTGCAACATATACCTTAGTTCTGCTCTACAGCAACAACTGCAATCTTGGACTTAACTGCTAAAACTCTTATTTTTTTCTTCCTTACTACTCTGATTGAATCACATCTGAAGAAAGCCAGCAGTATTCATGCAGCTGCATAGAGGCTGGAAAATTGCACCCTGTAAAACCTCCACATTATTCTAAATGGATTAAAGAGCCAGCCAAACTTACTTGCCAGTCCAAAACCCCACCTTATCTGCAGTACTGCATGGGATCTCCAACCCAGTGAACACAGGGTATAATCGATTCCGCCAATTTTCGCTTCCTGCAGAGACTGTACATCATATTTGGCTTCCGCCGATACTGTCCGTGATCTCTTGCTTCCTGCCGAGACTTCTGTACATGATAAATGGCTTCCTGCAGAGACTGTCCGCTTGATTCTGCTTCCTGCCGAGACATTCCTTGAGGACAGTAGTCTCTGCAGGAAGCAAGAGTTCGCAGACAGTCTCGGCGGAAGCCAAATATGATGTACAGTCTCTGCAGGAAGCGAAAATTGGCGGAATCGATTATACCCTGTGGTGAATGACTAAGTCATCTCTTTTCTCTTCAAATGTCTTATCCTTCAATGTTTACTTTACAAGGTTAAAGTGCAGAGTATTTAAACCTACTAGACTCATTTCTGCTAAGCCGGCATAAGAAATTATCAAATCTTCATGTCGTGGGCTAACTATTTAATCTTCATTTAAAGCGGCATTATGGTTTTTGACAAGTTTTAATCACTTAAGATATGGGTAAATGACGTCAATTGATCCAATTTTAAATTTTTCGAAATCCTTGATAGGGATATCGGCAAAGTCAAGTAGCCCTTCACTGATTTTATCGAAGTCTATTGTTTTTATCGCAGTTTAACAGCAGGATATGTAATGAAGATCAAATATTGCGGGTGGATACTGTCGTACACAGATAAACACGATGATTTCATATCGATTAAGTGTCATCCTCCATATCACCACCGTATATATACGGCTAAAATTTCATGAATATGATACTTTATTGCGAAAAAATTACTGGTTATATGACTGTTTTTCAAAATCTCACAAATTTTTACAAAAAAAAAAAAAAAAAAAATTAAAGAAATAAATAAAAATCTTAACTGATGTACAAATTAAAGTACTAAATCAAAGAGCTAACTTTAGCTTGTTTCATTAAAGTATCACTGAGAGTCCTTCTTGGATACAAGTACTTAAATTCAGACAATTTAAACGCAGAAGTTAGTCAGCCAGATTTTAAACAAAAAAATTAGTGAGATTTATATTGTTATATTAAATAATGAATGCACCAGTCATTTGCAACCACATCCCCACTCCCCTCTCTGGTCCTACACAGTCTGTCCCATTTAATGAGCCACAACACGACAAAACCAACAAAGTAGCATGTGCACCCAGCGAAGACTCAGATCAGCCTGGGCAGCTGCCCAGTCTGATCAGAGTCTTCGCTTTGCGCTTAAAGGGTAGCTAAAGGAATAAGCTAGCTCCAAGCATGCAGTGAAGACCCTGATCAGACTGGGCAGATGTCCAGGCTGATCCTTTAGCTACCCTTTAAGCGCAAAGCTAAGACTCTGATCAGACTGGGCAGCTGCCCAGGCTGATCTGAGTCTTTGCTGGACGCACATGCCACATTGCTGGTTTTGTCATGTTGCGGCTTGTATGTAACTTACAATTTTTATGCATACTTGATTTTTTTACACGAAAATTTCAGGTCATTACATTTATTTGAAAAAAATTTTAATGTTTCTCTGAATGGGATTTCTTAAATTTCTTAACACACTTTGTGAGAGATCTGACATATTCAAGGTGACATATATTACCTATGAAAATATACACTAAAAGTGATTAAAGACACTTTTTAATGCTTTAAGGAAGCACTCTATCAAGATGACAAATGTTTAGAAAGATCCATGTCAACCGAAGATGTGCCTTATGTATGTAAAAACATGCAGCTGATTTGCCAAGACAAGCATGTTCAAGCTACTTTTTAGTTGCAATGATAAAGGCATCTATATAAAAGCAGGGTTACAAAAATAAAAGTGAAGCGCAAAAAAGTTATGTCAGCAAAATTTCAAAGAGCATTTTGTCCAAGCTATGTAGCACTTTGAGAATTCAAATTCTAGAGGACACTCGGTGTAGATTCAGATGAGGTGGCTCATAACTACCTTAATTTCATTTCTAGTGCTGTAGGTGTTGAATTTTATCCACCTTTTTTTCCTATACTGTTCTTAATTTACTTAATGTAATTATTACTTTTAATGTTTTCACAGAAATTTTCTTTCAGTTTTGTTGTTACAAAATATAGAACCGAACAAAATTTTATTTGAAATCAATTCTCGGGAGTTATGCAGATGGCATAGGAGAAAAGTATAAATAATTAAGATATATAATTAAGATATTTATCCAAAAAGAAATCTTAAAGCATAATTTTTAAAATTTTCACATTCCAAGAGACCAAACAGATTCCATTTACTTCAGCTATGCAAAAAGAATGTTATTGCTTTGTGTAATATGCATGTAATCTGTATAATCTTTCAACCCTTTGCCATAAATATTTGATAATTATTACCCCCACCCCCTAGGGCCCAGTAATAACAGGAAAACAAGATGCTCCTTTATTAAAGAACATCTTGAAACTATTTTATCTATAAAAATCTACAATGTTAATAATGGATTTATAAGACCTTGACCTTAGGGCCTTAACATCTGACCTTGCATCATATGACCTTGATTTAAGGTCAAAGTCTATGAATTTAAAATGGAGTAAAAGGACTTTTAAGACTTCAGATAAAACAACTTAGAATAAAGAATATGATGACTTTTTTTGTCCTGATTGCCCCAAATGAATAAATTCACAATTATTATCAATCACATGCAAGTCATAAGACAAGAGGGCCATGGTGGCCCTGAATCGCTCACCTGAGCATTAATCAGTTCACTGGCTCTGGTAAAGATTTATAAGAGTTTTTACCATACTAACATTTGACCTAGTTTTTGACCCGGCATGACCCAGTTTCAAACTTGGCCTGGATATTGTAAGAATAAACATTCTGACACAGTTTCATTGAGATTGGATCAAAACTGTGCCCTCTGGAGCGTATACAAGGTCGTTCTTATATTTGACCTAGTGACCAAGTTTTTGACCCGACACGACCCAGTTTCAAACTTTACCTAGATTTCATTAAGATAAACATTCTGACAGAGTTTCATGAAGATTGGATCAAAACTGTGCCCTCTAGGGTGTACACAAAGTTTTTCTAAGATTTGACCTTGAGCCGACGTGACTCAGTTTCATAGGGGGCTTAGATATACGGACAATAAACATTTTGACATAGTTTCAAGAAGATTGGATCAAAACTATGCCTTCTAGTGCTTACACAACGTTTTTCTAAGATTTGACCTAGTGACCTAGTTTTTTTACCCGACATGACCTACTTTCAAACTTGGCCGAGAGTTTATGAAGATAAACATTCTGACAAAGTTTCATAAAGATTAGATCAAAACTGTGTCCTCTAGAGCGTACACAAGGTTTTTCTATGATTTGACCTAGTGACCTAGTTTTTGACCCGACATGACCCAGTTTCAAACTTGTCCTACATATTATGAGGATAAACATTCTGACAAAGTTTCATGAACTTTGGATCAAAACTGTGCCTTCTAGAGCGCACACAAGGTTTTTCTAAGATTTGACCTAGTGACCTAGTTTATAACTGGACATGACCCAGTTTCGAACTTGGCCTAGAATTTATGGAGATAAACATTCTGACAATGTTTCATAAAGATTGGATCAAAACTGTGTCCTCTAGAGCGTACACAAGGTTTTTCTATGATTTGACCTAGTGACCTAGTTTTTGACCCGACGTGACCCAGTTTCGAACTTGTTCTAGATATTATGAGGATAAACATTCTGACAAAGTTTCATGAACTTTGGATGAAAACTGTGCCTTCTAGAGTGTACACAAGGTTTCTCTAAGATTTGACCTAGTGACCTTGTTTTTGACCCGACATGACCTACTTTCAAACTTGGCTGAGAGTTTATGGAAGTAAACATTCTGACAAAGTTTCATAAAGATTAGATCAAAACTGTGTCTTCTAGAGCGTACACAAGGTTTTTCTATGATTTGACCTAGTGACCTAGTTCTTGACCCGATATGACCCAGTTTCAAACTTGTCCTACATATTATGCAGTCAAATATCAGTTCTAGTCCTAGAACAAAACGAATCTAAGATCCTCGAAAAAACGAATAATGATGAAAATATGTTTGCATGACATTATTTTGCATGATAGCAGGTATGTCAAGAAATTGAATTTATTTTGTTTCACTAAAAAATACGTATCTGAAGAGATCAAAAGGGTAACTTCACTCATTTATTGTTGTAGTCTGATTCGCCCTCCAGCCGGGTCCGTGGAAACACCCCAAACCACCCAAAACCTCTACCAAACCACCCAAAACCAGCCTTCCCAGATTCACATCACCTCCCCCACCCCGTCCCCTCCACACACACACACACCAACACTGCTCCCACCCATCTCAAACATTATCTATAAAAAGAACACTTCAAAATAAGTGGTTGCCCGTGTTTCTCTTTTAATAACTTCTGGTTTATATACTAACGAAAACTTAATAATCTTAGTATAATAAAGTAAATTATTTTTTAGGTTTATGTATGACACGCAGGGTTTGGGAGGGGGAGGGAGGAGGGGCGACCGTTTATACCACCCAAAACCAGCCACAAACTAGAGCCCCATCCCGGGTCTGTATAAAATGCAGCTTTTTATGCAGCTATATAAAATATATAGGAAAAACGCAGCCACTATAGAAATGGTAGGGAATGCAGCCAATATAGACTTAGTAGGAACATGTGTTAATAGGCCCTTTGTTGGTTATTAATCAAGTGTGATGACTGCAGATATAGTCAGAAAGGGTAGTGTCTTGAGGGGAAAAATGGAGTTGATATTGTTTTAAGCATTTAATACATTCTTTTTTGTTTTTGTCACATAATATATACACCTCGCCAAAAGTTGTTGTGTATCTTCACTGATGATTTGAGCACGTGCAGATTTCTGCAGTTCGGAGAGTATAAAAGAGATTCCAAGTTTTTTTTCACGGGTAAATGGGGGAGAGAGAGAGAGAGCTGAAACGTTGTGTCGTAATATGTGAACAGAAAGACTCAAGTCAGCCTGCAGGACAGTCTGCCAAGTCTGATCGAGATCGTCCAAGTGTCGAAAAAAGTAAAAGCTGGTTTAATCACAACAGAGTAATTAGAGGTTAAGTGAATGTGCTGGGCATAAACACATGATGTTGAATCAATGTTGACTTAAAGCTGTGTGCATGCTGGCATAGCTCTTGCTACCGGAATACGTCTGGGCAGTCTTATTGGGCAGTCCTAATGAGACAAGCACATATCAGCTGCGCAAATAGCAGTGTAGGGTGTAAGCGAATAGCCTTGATTATGATACCTGCAAACGTCTGCGCAGTCTGGAAAGGGCCTGCGCGTGCGAAAGAGAGAGAGAGAGAGAGAGAAAAAAACAGGTTGAAATGTCTACACCAATATTAGAAAAGTAGAAGTTGATACCAGAAACCGATGGTCCGGTCTGATTACGCAGAAATGCAGATCGTCTGCATAATAACCAGTTGATAATATTTGAACACCGTAAACTGTGTGCGCAGTCTGATCTGGAAATTGACCCCGAGTTCCCACTTAAATGTACACTGCATGGGTTAACAGAGTGCGTTGTGATAAGAGTCCTGCGCAACTGTGTGCACAGCCTGATCTGAAAATATGTTAAAGGAATATTTTAATTTGTCTGTTCAGTACCAGGTATCAAAGTATAAGTTCTGAATGGTACATGTACATGTACTGCGGCGGAATAGCGTCGTGAAAAAAGATAGACCTGGTCAGTGTGCGTACAACTCTCGGACGTGTTTTTAAAAAAAAATGACTTATAGTTTTTCCATATAATATGCGATTAAAAACAAGTAAAGAAACAAAACACTGCAATATTTTGGTACCGAATTAATTAACGAAAAAGACTGAATAATAGAAACATGAATCTTCTGACAGTTGTATACCTGTTGAATTGTGTAAAAGCATTGCAGTTTGTAGCTTCTGTGTAAGGTAGGCGTTAATCTTTTTCACGCCTATTAACGCGGTTTCCCGCGAATCACTACCAGTCGGGTAGAGGACCACGCGGCATCTACCGCTCCGCGCTGCGCCACGCCCTCTCCGCCCCACTCCTCGCCACGCTAGACCCACGACGCGCCCTCGCTTTTCCCACGCTAAAAAGTCGCATTCTCGGCGCGAATTTGTCGTGGAGAGACGCGGCGAGGCGCGATTGATAGTAAGATGTCGACGGCTGTACTGTATCATGTGCAGAAGACAACATTTGTTTATAATGTTAGCTGGTAAAGTGTTTATGAATAATGAAAAGGGTAATAAAATGATTATAAGAAAATATCAGTTTCAGCTTTTCCTTGATTATAATGCAGGATTTTGCAATTTTATTTAAACAAAAGAGGTCGGGCTATGTCCCTGTATGTATCATTATAATATCATGCGCAGAAGACACCATTCGTTTATTATGTTAGCTGGTAAAGTGTTTATGAATAATGAAAAGGGTAATAAAATGATTATGATAAGAAAATATCAGTTTCAGCTTTTCCTTGATTATAATGCAGGATTTTGCAATTTTATTTAAACAAAAGATTAAAAGAAGACAAAAAATAATAGATCTAGTGATAAAAAAAAAAATTTTTTTTTTTTTTGTTTGCATCATGGTCCTGATAAAATTTCAAACTCCTGTAATATGATATTTTGAATATATACACTCTCAAACATGTGTATCCCATCATTATATTTCTTAAAAGCCATTTAACACTCACTTAACATTGAACAATAGGACCATTATCACCTTTTCCTACTATGTCTATAGTGGCTGCATTATCGGCTGCGTTTTTCCTATACATTTAATACGGCTGCATTTTATGGCTGCATTATATACCCCCCCCCCCCCCGCCATCCCTCGCGCAGTGACAAGTTAATTTAAACGAATGAAGAGGGTGAATGGAAGGAAAAACTTATGCTCACCAATTGACCTGAAATGTTGGTGTCTTGGTGGGGGAGGGGTTGGGGTTCTAGTTTGTATCCAGGGAGGCTGGTTTTGGGTGGTATGCAAGTGGTTTGGGGTGGTTTGGGATGTTTTGGGGTGGTTTGGGGTGTTTCCATGGACCGCCTCCAGCCTGTTCGTACCTGAGATTTTGCATAAAGACTGATGGGGTGACGGTACCAATTCATTTCCCATAGACTGAAATACAAACATTTTGGAAAATACACCACCTTTCCTGCAAATCGCCACTACTTTAGACCATAGCTCCATCTAGCTGGTGGACTCAGTATTTAAACGAGCAAAGAAAAAAATACCTTATGTTGCATATAAGAGAGCTGGGTAAACCCAAACCCAACAGCCGTCTGTGGCTATTACTATAACCTTGTACCGTACCACACCACACTGGGGTAAAACAGAGTGCCGCACCGCCGAAGACTCACGAGCCCTACCGATTTTTGCGGATACTACTGAAGCCAAAGGGTATATAACTTAGTATATTCTGAGTTTGTTAATAAGTCTTTTTATTAGACATGTTAATGTACTGGAAGTATTTACATATTTATATCCTGCTGAAACCTTAATTGCCCAACCTCAAAAATGATTTCAGTATCAGTTTTATCCATTTCAATGAATTCTCAAAATAACTATCACATGGTACTTAGTCCCTGGTGTTAAGATTAGGTTGATATTACTGATGGAAAAAACAGACACAGAGATATACGTGTTCTTTAAATATAAGATTTTGTTTTAATGCAACTTGATGTGTATAATTTCCTAGATTTAAACAAATCGCATATACATACATATCTATCCGGAAATTGTTCCCACAGGGGTTGGAAGTAACTCTTAAAAGAATATCTGAGTTGCAATCACCAGAAAAATACATATATAAATTCTTTGGAGAAAACGCATAGACTTAATAATGCAAATTTGCTACATTATTATACATGCAGAGATATATTCAAAGTATATTTAAAATAAGAGTTTGCTTGCTGAAAGTGGAAAAAGTGATCTCGGTTTATGTATATATTGAGAAGTATTTTCTTTGACATAAATTTGACATTAAGTAAATATCTATTTATAGATTCATTATTTACTCTCACAAAGAAAGACAGGAACGAATTTGAATATAGAGATAGCATCTAACGTGAGTGCGCTAAAGTTCGGAATTTACTCGACACTGTACGGAAATTTCCGTAAGTGCGGTACAAGGTTTTGTGCGGTGTGGTACAAGCAAGGTTTTAGTAACAGCCACTGTCTGTGGAACTGCTTTTCACTGAAAATAACTAAAAAATTCAAAGAGTTCAGAACTGCAAAACAAAAATACTGGTAGACATAAATAATTCAACGCCCTGACTTTGCATGCTCAACCATTGAATTAAGAAGAAAAAATAATAACAGTAACTCAGAATCCATTGTCAGCCAATAGCAGCAGTGGATGTTTCCTATGTATCCAAATTGTGTGCTAAAACTTTTGTGTACCCATAAATTGATGACATAGGTAGTTTCACCCCTATACTTCACCCAAAATCTTTAAAATCCAATAAGTCCTGCTTGAATTAAAAACTCAGGCTTTCTTCAAAACAGTTTCCGAGTTTCGAAGAATTCCAATGACAAGATTTCCTTCAACAATGCGCTAAATTTTTTGCATCAGGTCAGAATCAGAATTGTTTACTGGTGATACGTCCAAGGACAATCATTCACCAGGACCTGTGTATCAGGGAAGCTAGTCCCTAGCCCTTACAAGAGAAGTAAACTTAGTAACTGAATCCTCTTCACACTCAGGAGCAGAAATAATGGAATCTTCCAAGGAATTGCAATCTCTAATAGTCTGGGGGAAGAAACTGGACTTGTAAATGTCAGTCCCAGCCAATGGGGTTTGAAATGCCAGGGAATGATGATTCCTGGTACGCCTACTTGGGGGAACAAGGTCATTTATGGGTTTACTGGCTACACCCTTCAGACCTTTGTAAAGCATTATGAGTCTACTATCTTTCCTTCTCTTTTTCAGGGATATCCACTTAAGTTTCTTCAGAATGCCAGTCATACTCCCAGTTTCATATGTGTAATTCCCCGTTACAAATCTAGCTCCCCTTTTCTGCACCTTCTCAAGTTCATCTTAAAGAAGTATACTTTGAGGGTCCCAAACTGAACTACCATACTCCAAGACTGGACGCACCAGCCCCTTGTATGCGGACTCTTTAACGTCTTGTGGACATGCTGCCAAGTTACGTCTGAGGAAGCCAAGGGTCCTATTAGCCTTTGTGCAAATATTACTGACATGTGATTGTGTGTTCTATTTCAAATCATTTGTAATGGTTTTGCCGTGGTACTTGATAGTTCTACATTATTGAGGACCGTTCCCTCTATGGTATAGGAAGCATTGATCTTCTTGATCCGTTTCCTTGTAATTTGCATTATATTGCATTTGACAGGTTAAAATTTCATGCCCAATACCCTAAACGATCTATATCCTCCTGAAGTTTCAACGTGTCTTCACTATCTCTGATTTCACGATAGCAAACACAGTCGTCAGCAAAAAGTCTTAATTCAGAGTCAATAGTTTCTGTTATATCGTTAATGTACAACGAGAACAGCAGTGGTCCAAGCACGGTGCCCTGGGGAACACCTGACAACACTGGGGCCCGATCTGATTGAACTCCATTTACTACTACACGCTGCTGCCTGTAACAGAGAAAAGAATCTATCCATTTCAGAGTCCTCCCACCAATACCATAGCCATATAGCTTACATTTAAGTAATTCATGAGGGGCAGTGTCAAAAGCTTTCTCAAAGTCCAAGATAAAAGTGTCAATCTGACCGCCCTTAACCAAGATTTTAGCCCAGTCATTAAGAGAAGCTGACTGTAAGCATCGAGCATTGGATGGAAACTCAAAATTTTGTATTTTGCTAAAAATGTCATGGTTAAAAGCTCTCGACGAAAGATGAAGATTAGTGAAAAAATTAGTGAAATATGTCAAACGGTTCTCGAGATATCTGAGTAATTACTGTTGCCATGGCAACCATTTTTAGGCCGCTCAAATTTTACATATTTTCATGAATTTCAAAGAAAAAACGTGTCTGTCCTGAAGCAAGTATCAAATAGTTGACTGGTATGGTGCTTAGGATCAAATGTAATTGTCGGTCTCTACACCTTCAGAGCATTGGCTACTGCACGTTGTTGAAACCATGGCAACTGGAAGTACATATATTAGGAGTAAAAATAAAATTTGTGAAAATAGCTCTTTTTCAAATCGAGGTTATTGAAAATGGCAGCCTGACCTGAATATACCATTAACATGTCTTCAAACATCAACATAAGTACGGTACATAGCAAAAACAATTAGTTGTAAACTTTCACTGACTACAGAATAAATGCACGTGCAAAGGGTGTCCCTCTCGCAATAACAGTTTTACAGAAACAACATTTTTCTAGATTTCTTTACCCTAATTACCACACTTTCAGTTTGAATTTGCTTATTAAACAAATAACGAGTCGCATTTTTATCCCATCTTTGCAAATAACGGCGTAGAAATGTTACAGTAGTGTTTGATATTGTTTCTATGGTTACGATGCATAAAAATGTGTTACATCAGTTCAAAACGACCCTTAACCCATGTAACTAATACACACCTCTTAATTTGCAGAAGAATCGATGTGGCTTTAATGTAGTTCAGTACTTGGTTTCAGTATTTCTAATGGTTTTCATTTTTTTCTAATAAACAGATTTAAAGTTGGTGCTTAGATACCCCATCCACTGTATATGCAATAGCAATATCACCATTTTGTGAAGAGAAAGTGTGTACAAATGTGAAAAAATACGTGATATAGAACTACACGATTAAGACAAAATTCTTACTAGTGAATTGTCGCTGATGTATACATGGTGTTGAAGCGCAAATCATAGTTTATATCTCGACGGCGAAGCCGGAGTGAGTTAAGAAAAGCTAGCTGTAACAAACGAGCCGAAAAATCACACGCTCAACCAATAATAATTTCATAACAAAATGGACATCTCAAACATTTGTATGGCACCACAAATTAACATTTAAATGGCAGACTGGAAAACGAAGAGAGTTAATGACAGGTTTGTAGTTTTATGGCCCTTTCAACAGTACTTAGGTCATGCAACAAGGCATGAGTGATTTTTAAAGACTGTTTGAAATGGCACCCCGTGATTGAAAATAAGAGATTCGAACAAGGACTGCTAGCTTAGCACGCAGGCGCTTCCCTCGCTAAGCTACAGAAAAGTGGATGAAATTATATGGGATGAATAAATCACTCATGAGTACTAGTATAGGATGGCACCCCTATCGGGATTACCTAAATTACCTACTTAAGATGGCACCCCTATCAGGATTACCTAAATTACACGACTTTCTTGGCTATTCTAGAAGCCCCGGGTAGCACAGTAGGTTAAGGCCTTGCCTGCTGATCAAGTGGCTCAGAGTTCAAGATCTGCTGGATGCATTAATCTTTCCAACCACAAATTTGGCTCCACTGCACAGCTTTTCATACTCATCCCCCCCCCCCCCCCCCCCCCCCCCCCCCCCAACCCCCACTTCCCACCATCCCCCCAACCACATCCCCCGATCGTCCTGATATGACTGAAATACTGTTAAAAAGGACATAAAATCAAAAGTCATTCATCCATCCATTTTAGCTGTTCTATGTAGTATGACGATCATAGGTAACAGAACATTGCTTAAAATTTGTAAATCCCTCGGTGAATAGACGCTGAAGGCCTTAGTCTACACCACTTTCTGTCCTGAAAAATGCCTCTTCTTGTGTATTACCTGCTTCACAGAAGCAATTCATTCAAAAAACATTAGTAAATTTATTTATTTCAACATTAAATAAAGATAAGGCAAAAATATTGCTGCAAATAAAACGGTTTCACTCCGTTCTTCTATTCCGTGATTTCTGCAGACGTTTTGCTCGGGACAACTCTTGTCATACAACTGCAGTCTTGGTAATTGGACCTATTTCATAGATTAAAAAAGGTCGTGGAAAGCATTGTTGACAGTTATCTTATTCTTTCAAAGATACTTTCTTTTATTATTAAAGATCATGGACACTACCTGTAGTGTTCGCAGATTTGTAATCGTCAAGGGAGGTAGATAATGCCAGTTTGACTTATCTCCCTTCCTACTATTTTACAGTATTGACACATTTCAAAGATGGATAAGTTTTAAAGTTTTGCGAGTTTACACCTAATTTTTCAACATTCTTAAACTTCAAATCTTACTCTATCATGCATATATTGCCTTATTGTCAAACGTGACTGCCATTTTTAGTTATCAGGCGAATAAAACACCAATTTTTCACTCAAAATTGGGTCGATTTTTTCCAGTAAAAGCTCTCCCGTTGATAATAAGGGACAGAAAACATTCATATCATGTTATCTTATTACATACGTATGTAATTTCAAACTATACAAGCAAATAGGAATGGGATAATATTTGTTGTTCGATTTTTATCGCGGAAATATTACATACATGTCTCAATATTGATATTTTCAAAATGGATTCCTGGTTACCATGGAAACGGCCGAACGTTGACCTCTAAAAACTTGTGAAACACAAACAAGCATGGTATACATCAATTTTCCAAAAGTTGAGCCAAATCCGTAATTTTCGACTTTCCATGTTATTATGGGCCAATGCTCGATGCTTACAGTCAGCCTCTCTTAATAACTGTTATCAACTGAGTTTCACAACTATGTTTCTTCCGGAACGCATGTTGCTTGTCTGACAAAAGTTTATGTTCATCCAAATATGCCATAATATTAGAGCAAAGAATGTGTTCAAGTAACTTGCATGGTACACAAGTTAGAGAAACAGGTCGGTAATTGCAAGCCAAAGACCTATATACTCATGCACACAACTCTTTCTCTCTTAACTTGAAACCTCAAACTGTTCACCAGCTAAAATAAATCAAAACATGAAACAGTGGTCATTCTTCAAGAATTTATGCTCATTCTTGAAAGTAAACCCCCAAAATTGCCAGAAAAAATGTGCATTTTTAGCTCACCTGGCTCGAAGGGCCATAGTGAGCTATTGTCATACCAATGCGTGCGTCGTCACGAAATTTGTCCGTCAACACCTAAAAACAAATATTCAAACATCTTCTTCTGTAAAACTACTGGTCCCATGGTTCTCAAATTTCACATGGAGCATGACCTGACTCCAGGGTCTCAGAATTGTAAAATTGGGTCAGGTTGAAAATCCAAGATGGCCGCCGTTACTAAAAATAGCAAAAACAACAAAATGAACTTCTTCTCCAGAACCACTTGGTATATTTGTCTGAATTTTGGCATGGAACATCAGTGAAACCTTGGTATTCAAAATTGTGAAAATGAAAAAAATCTGTAACGGAGTTTTGTCACAGTGAACTACTTTCTGTTTAAGTGTGTAATTTTGCTCAAATGCCAATGTCAAAAAATGACCTATTTAAACAACTTCAAACAACTTCTTCTCTAAAACCACTGAGCCCATGGATCTCAAATTTCACATGGAGCATGACCAGACTGCAGGGTTTCAAAATTGTAAAATTGGGTCAGGTCAAGAATCCAAGATGGCTGCTGTTACTAAAAATAGCAAAAACAACAAAATCAACTTCTTCTCCAGAACCATTTGGTATATTTGGTTGAAAGTTTGCATGGAACATAAGTGGGACCTTGGTATTAAAAAATGTAAAAATAAAAAAATCTATAGCGGAATTAGGTCACAGTGACCTACTTAGCGTTTACAAGGCCGATTTTGCTCAAATGTCAATATCTAAAGAAAATGCAACCAATTCTGACCAGATTTGGTCAGAATTGGTTCTTGAATGGAATTATTTCAATTCTGTGCCAATTGACTATCCAAGATGGCCACCATGGGGGCCGTTACTAAAAAATAGCACAAACATAAAAATGACAATTACTCAAGAACCCTTGAATGGAATAGGACCAATTTTGTGTCAGAATGTTCCTTGCATGAAGCCGTTTCGATTAATTGCAATTTGGCATTCCAAGATGGCCGCCATCTGGTGTTACTAAAAATAGCACAAACATAAAAATGACAATTACTCAAGAACCCTTGAATGGAATTGGACCAATTTTGTGTCAGAATGTTCCTTGCATGAAGTCGTTTTGATTAATTGCCATTTGGCATATAAGATGGCCGCCATCTGCCGTTACTAAAAATAGCACAAAACATGAAAATGACAATATCTCAGTAACCGCTGAATGGATTTTGACGAAATTTATGTCAAAAAGATTCTTGCATTGAGATGTTTCAAAAAATATCTAACTGTAGACCATTCATATTGGCCTCTGTTATTAAAAATAGAAAAATGTGAAAATTAGAAAATCTCAATGGAGTTGGATTAATTTTGTGTCAGAATGGTCCTTTCATTAAGCTTTTTCGATTTTTTGCATTTTGGCATTCCAAGATGGCCGCCATTTGCCGTTACTAAAAATAGCACAAAACATAAAAATGACAATATCTCAGTAACCGCTGAATGGATTTTGACGAAATTTGTGTCAAAATGATTCTTGCATTGAGATGTTTCAAAAGTATCTAACTGTAAGACCAGTCATATTGGCCTCTGTTACTAAAAATAGAAAAATGTGAAAATCAGAAAATCTCAATGGCATTGGACCAAATTTGTGTCAAAATGGTCCTTGCATGAAGGCTTTTCGATTTTTTGCATTTTAGCAATCCAAGATGGCCGCCATCTGCCGTTACTAAAAATAGCACAAAACATGAAACTGGCAATATCTCAGTAACCCCTGAATGGATTTTGATGAAATTTGTGGCAAAATGATTCTTGCGTTGAGGTGTTTCAAAAGTAAATATATAAAGACCAGGCAAGTTGGCCTCTGTTACTAAAAGTAGCAAAATGTGAAAATGAGAAATTCTCAGTGGAATGGGACCAATTTTGTATCAGAATGGTTCCATTGCACAATAGCCAGGTGAGCGATATCAGGCCCATTTGGGCCTCTTGTTATACCCCGCCACACGTTAGTGACGGGGTATTATGTTTTCACGTTGGCCGTCCGTGTGTTCGTCCGTCCGTCCGTAGTATGTACGTCCGTCCGTCTGTCCATCCGTCAGCACTTCGTTTCCGTTCGATAACTTAAGTATTTATCAACGGATTTCCTTCAAATTTTGATTATGCATTTGTTCTAAGAATGTCTCGCTTGGGATTGTTAATGGGCAAATTTCGATAATTTCTGACAGAGTTATGGCACTTGTCAATGTACAAAAAATGGTATCTAGCCTCTAGTTCCTTAACTACTTGGAGTATCATGATGAAACTTCACAAACATGATCAAAGTAACAAAAGCTTTGTATGAGGACAGAAATTTTATCATTAGGGGTTATCTGCCCCTGCCCTTAGGCTATATACATGTATAAAATCATGAAAAATTCCATATAAAATCAGAGTTTGAAGAAATTTTTCTGAAACTTACAGCAAATGATCAGAGTGATGAAAGCCTCCAGTGATGCTCAAATTTACCCCATGGGAGTTTTCTCCCTCTGCCCCCGGGCTATATACATGCATAAAATGATGATAAAATCTATATATATATATATATATTGATGTGAAACAGATTTTCAGAAATTTACATCTGATGATAGAAGTAATAAAAGCTGATGATGATAAAAATTTGATCCTTTATGGTTTATTTGCCCCTGCCCCATGGTCACCAGTTTAAAATCACTAAAATTGTAGGAAATTATCAGGAGCTTATTGTAAGTGATCAGAGTAATGAAGTGTCCTGTCATAACAAAGACTTTTCTCTGTGTTCAGTGGGGTTAGGCTGCTCCCGCCCTGGAGTCATACAGAGAAAAATAAGAAGAAGACTAAAGAGTGTCAAAATTGGAAATCAATGCAGTTTTCTGCTTTCTAGAACAGCCTTCTAGAGCTGATCTCATAAACTAGTCTAAGGAGCAAAAAAGATTTTTGAAGGCCTTTTTACTGTCAGCAGTGGTGAAATCTGCAGATGACACTGTGTCCCACCTTAATATCTCTTCCAAGATGCAACTTAAGACCATGATTTTCCCAAAATGAGGCTTTTCACAGGTTTCGAAAACAACCGGCTTATAATTTTGAACAATCAAATTCATGAAAATGCTGTTCTTTTCCAAGATAACAAGTAAACTGATTCAAATTACCCCCACCCCCTCCAGAAATAAGCGTCATGACAGATTAAACTCAACTGAGACAAGAATGAGGGCCAGTCTCATTATTTTGAACAATTCAGACATGAATTACTTACAGAACAGCAGCATTTCAGTGTAATGAAATGTTTTGCTAGAGAATCCTTGAAAAACCAATGGAAAACTTTGAAATAAGGCATAAAAAGCAAAAATCTACTTTCCTTATAGGGATGACGGTACTATTTCATTTCCCATAGACCACATCACCACAATACAAACATTTCGAAAAAATACAAGTATTGAGGATAATTCAAAAATAATTTTTTTATATTTCTAAACAAAAACATATGTTGTGACCCCTCATTAGAACCGTCTCAGTGAGACGGTTCTAATGTTGGGTCTCAACATATGTTTTAATGGAAAGAAAATATGGAAATTATCCCTAAATTATCACTGTTAACTCCTTCTTATCTGGAGCACTGACACCAGGGCCCAGTTGTTCAAAGTATCGTTAGCCTAACGAGCTCGTTAAGAGGTCAACTCGTAAGTGTTGTACAGCTTATTAGCCCAATACACTGATATTTTTTGTTGAAAATACGTGAGAAGCTTTTGCAATGCAAAAGCTTCTCACTATTTTTTAACAAACAATTTTGGCATATTTGAGATATTAGCGTTTGAAATTTTAACGAAACGTTAACTAACAATGTCGTTAGTTTCGAACAACCGGGCCATGGTCTTTTATATTTCAGTTGCCTGTGAGTGATCATGAGAGGCGAAGACCGGCAGATATTCACTGACAGTCATGCCAAGTCCATACTTACCACGATGAATAACCTGCGTAAGATGGGCAAGCTGTGTGATGTCAGTCTCAAAGTAGAAGATAGGATGTTCTCGGCTCACAGAATTGTTCTCGCTGCCTGTAGTGATTACTTTTGTGCCATGTTTACAGGAAATGTAGGTGTTTTAGCTACCTTTCCACTATTCTCCCCAGAAATTTCAGACAGCATGTCGCTTTAGCACAAAAATCAGATTTTGACTTGTTGATCAATTCTTGTCTCGCCTGCGAAGCAGAAGCGAGACATACAAGGGGCATTTCAGAAATAATGTAAATGATCTCAGAGTAGCCTATTGGCTGATATTTAGCGGTGGTGTTATATATCATTGGAAAGGTAAATTCAAGTGCTTTAGAATGGTATGTGTTAAAAGAAGTTCTAAGTCACCCATGCATGACAGCACGTGCTTATACGCCATAAGGGTGTGGATACTGAAAACTATACATTATCACTGGAAGTCCCTTGTGTTCTATTGCTGTTTGCTCAATGAGAAAATGTTATATTTTAATGAAGAAACACGTAATACTGTCCTTTAAATATAGAATAAGAACGTTATACAGAAATCGTTTCCAGAGTCTACACAAGTAACATAATAAACGAGATTTTTTGTCTGCCAGGTGGTTATAAATGCAGAGTTTTAAGCTCGCCTGAACGAAAGTTCAGGAAGAGCTATTGTTGTCACCCTGGCGTCGGCGTCGGCGTCCGGATTGGATGTTTTGGTTAAAGTTTTTTAAAGACCTATATCTCCTGAACCCATGGATGGATTCTTTTGATATTTGCACTGTAGTTAGATATTGGTCCAAAGTTTAACAGGGTACCACCCCCACCCCATTCCGTGACCTTGATGTCAAGGTCATGGACTTAGAAAATTGTGATTTTTTTTGGACGATGTTTTGGTTAAAGTTTTATAAAGCCCTATATCTCCTTAATCCATCGATGGATTCCTTTGATACTTGCACTGTAGTTAGATATTGGTCTAACGTTTTCAAGGGTACTACCCCCACCTCCCTCAGTGACCTTGAGGTCAAGGTCATGGACTTAGAAAATTGTCTTTTTATTTGATGGATTCTTTTTATACTATACTATACTATTGCACTATAGTTAGATACTAGTTCAAAGCTTTGCAGAGAACTACCCCAACCCCGTTCAGTGACCTTGATGTCAAGGTCAGGGACTTAGGAAATTTGGTCTTTGTTAAAGTTTTCTAATTACATACTGATTCATAATGCTTAGCAGAGATTTAGTTTGCACTTGAACTGATGTTAGACACATTTCTGAGTTTTTACAAAACACCATGTACTTACCCACTGGATGACCTTGGAGTCAAGGTCATCTACTTTGAATTTTGTCTTAAAGATTTGGGTTAAAGTTTTTTAGTTATGAAGACATAATTTCAAAGTGCCACCATGGACTTTAACTCAGTTGATACTAATACTTGGACTGATGTTAGATAATGGTTCAAGGTTTTGAAACATCCTAGCCTCCTCCTCCCCCCCCCCCCCCCCCCCCCCCCCCCCCCCCCCCCCACACACACACACACACACACACATGAGCTCTTTGACCTCAAGCTCATGGACGTTGAAATTTCATGTGGATTTTTTTATTTTAATTTTATTTTAAGACTTACTTCTGAGCTTTTGTTTATAAATGTGCTGACAGTATGGACATCCTTTCCTGAAGTATTATGCATAGCAGTTCATACTATCATAGCGACTGTATGATGGGCAAGCACCTATTCAGGCGAGCTATGCTGTCAGGCGACAGCTCTTGTTATATATGCATTATATCAATAAGATTGTGAGTTTTGACTTAATCGCATCCAATTTCAACAAATGACAGATATTTTATTACTGAAATGATTAGGTCATGATATTTTGTTACAACTGGCATCAAAACACTGATAAAACCGGATGATACGTGTGGAAACCCCACACCGGAAGTTGCAAAGTACCAGGAATTCATGTAAAATACAAAACAATAAAATGAAATTATATTCTAATAAAAAGACACAGGCTAAATATATATAACTTTATTTGATGTCAAAAATTAGAGGGGCATATTGTTATGTTAGAAAAATTCGGATATAAAGACTTGAAAGACCTGTTATTTAATATGACATAATGATGTTGAAATAGGTGAATGGGTGGGGAAACTTATTGTAAAAAATCAGGTAGGCCACTGACAAAAGAGCATAAGGTGCCGTAAAAGATAATTTATAACAGAAAACAAGCATGACGAATTAAATTTTATTCATTTTTTGTTTCATATCTGTCACCAAATATTCACTGTCACTTAATTTGACCTCAAAACCAAAGTTTAAACAACTTACTGTATATTTCAATTTAGCACAGGAAGTGACGTCATCAGAAATGTGCATTGTTCCATGATTAGCCTATCTTTCAAGGTAAATCTTGTGTGTTAGCAAGGCTAATACAATGCTTTTTATACTGGAATAATTTCAATATAACAGATATTATAGGTATCAATCTAGAGCTGCTTGTATCCAGAGTTAAGAAAATATTAATTTGTCTTCACATTAATATTCCGTCCGTTCCTACTCAGTGTCCATACCCTAACAACAATTGTCAAGGCATATTTGGAAGACAATACCAGTGCCTAAATTTATTTGAGTGAATGTCATTGGGTGATATGTAAACTTAAAAGTTAAGACATAAATTTCCAAAATCGGTCAACATTCCTGGGAATGACCGACTCATTTACACTATTTCTGAAATGACCCTCGTATATATTGCTTTTCCGCTGTTGGCGGCGTAAACTTTTGTCGAGTTTTTGTGTTTAGGTCAGTTTCACAAAGGGCTGACAGGTGAAACACCGCATTCCACGGAATTCTTGTTTAAATCCTTAATATAGCAAGGTTTTGTCAAAATTAGCCTAAATTTACATTATAAATAATATATTGATGACCCTTAATGCATTTAAAACAACTGTACTGGCTAAGAAATGAAAATAATAGCACTTTAATAAATTTTCATTGGAAATTAAGGCATGTTGTAAAGGCAATTTGAGAGGAAGGCATGTTGTAAGCAACATGCCTTAATGGTCTGAGGAGATCCCTGCTTTCGTATGATTATAAGACAGGTTTCAACCTTTAAAACAGTTTGAGCCACGTCATGTCATGATGTGACTTCCAACAATGTGGCAAATTTCTCATGTAATATTAGTTAGTTAGTTTTCCGATTTTTAAAGTGACCAGGCACCCGAGGCGCATGGAGGCCACCCCCGAAAAATCTCAGGCTAGTTGTGATACTGTTTCCTATGTTGGCCATGCGTGGGATACGCTTCTTAATTCAAGTGCGTATCCCTGCCCAGACGCCGTGCGTAAAAGAGGAACAGCTTATGTTAAAAGTTTTGCGTTTTGAAGCTTCAAAGCTAGTGCCTAATGTGTTCGAGCATCCAATCTAGGTCGCAGTGTGTTGTCAATTTGACTCATAATTTTGTTCTGCGACCTCTGCTCTTTCATCATGTCTGGCTGAGGAAGTGTAAGCTGCTGACACTACCGATAGGCATACATTAAACTCCTGCCCCCACCCCTACGAGGAGTTTCGCCTTGAGACGCTGTGCGGTTAAAGGGTGGTAGTGCCATTTTTTGAATTTTGACCGGCGCCTCAAAGTGAGCCCAAATAGTGCAGTTGTTTGCCAATTCCGGCGATACTCTTGATAGAAAGCCTGCACTTGCTCTAGAATTTTGCCTACTGCGCCTTGCTAAGGGAAAGGCAATTTTTGAGATGCGTGGCTAATCAGCCTGTTGTTGCAATTCGCTTTTAATTTATTGGGTCGTTCCAAAGAGCATTTTAAGGGTCTTATCCCAAAGTTCCTCATAAAATTGGTTATTTCACCATTGCCCAGCTCGTGAAAGGTTTTGTTTTTATTTGACCCAGTTTGTATACTTTGCGCTGCTCCGGATTCCTTGTGTGTGGTTCCTTCACTTTGCATCGTATAGATAAAGTTTCCTGATTGAGCCAATCAGCAGAGGTTTTGCTAATTGATCCAATCAGGAAGAGTCTTGTTTGTTGGCTCTGTTATGTGTCTAAAGGTTAGGGACCTAAATTAGGTCAGTAGGTCAATTGGTGAAATTGTTTTTTGTATAAGATGCTCTCCTTCACGTCCGATGCGATCAGTTATATTTCAAACGTTGACCTATATTTGGTCATTTACTTCAGATCGAAGATGAAGTATGCTGTGTTTGGGGACTCTTATGTCGCTCGATTTGAGCGTTCCAAGCTTAGTTTGGGCCTGCCTGGTGAGGTGCAGTTTTTCGGTCGGGGTGGAATGAGGGTTTCACAGGTGCCTAATGCAGAGTGGAGGAGGCTGCTGGATTTTGCCCCAGATTACGTTATGCTGCATATTGGTGGGAACGATTTGGGTGTTCAGTCCGTTCCCAGGACTGTTGCAGATGGGATCCTGGCCATGTAATATTCAGATCATCCATCTCATTTATACAGGAAAATCAGAGACCTCACTGTTGGCTGGGTTACTAGAATTACCGGAATCTACCTTATTACCGGAATATACCGGAATACACCGGAATACACCAAAATATACATTTATATTATCAAAATAAACTTAAATATTGCCAGAATAAATGAAAAAAAAACCATTTCCATATAAGTATTAGCTTTTTTATTGGTAGTGAGAATAAATGGACCAACATATGGGTATTAGATAGGTATCACTGTGCAGATTGCAAGCTGGTTTGGGTCTTTGTAGGGGTCGGTCACTTGCCAGCAATTACATTCAGCAACTATTAAATGACATATTTTAGATAAAATTACTTATATTCCGGTCAAAAAAAGTGTATTTCGGTAAACAAAAATGTGTATTTTGGTATATTCCGGTATATTCCGGTGTATTTTGGTATATTCCGGTAATTAAGTGTATTCCGGTATTTCTAGTAACCGCTGTTGGCTCTATGGCTTGGGTCACTATAGATGGCTGATGTGATAAAAAGCGAAGGCTGTGATCAGACTGCACTTATGTGCAGTCTGATCAGAGCCTTTGCTTTTCACCAATGCCACATCGTTGGAAATCATATTATGTGGCTCATTTCCGACATACCCCTGTTTTGAAAAAAATGGATTTATTATTGTAATGTAGCTGGTCTGTCCGTGTCCATCTGTCTGTCCTTCTGTCCATCCATAAACATTCTTGTGCATGCCATAACTCAGTAACCATTTGGGATATCTTCATGGAATTTTATAGGAATATTTATAAGGTCAGGGCAATGTGTTGCATACAAGAATGGTTGCTCCCCTTACTTAGTTTCCGAGTTATGTCCCTTTGATTACAATGTAGCTCTCTTCAGGACAAACAGTGAAGACCCTAATCAGACTCTGATTGCTCCTAGTTGGTCTATATTGTTTGCATAAACCAGAGATCAGCCTAGGAATCTCAGACAGGGAGAGGTTTTGTGATATTTTCTGATTTTGGGGAGAAGTTTTATCCCAAATTTTGGATTTTCTATATGTTTTATACATTTTGACTTCTCCCTCAGCTTAAAATAAGGAGAAGTCTGTCAGCTTAGAGAGACTATTTCTCCCATGTCTCTCTCTCTAGGCTGACTCCTGACAGACATGCATGATCTATTCAGCACTCCTGTTTCTGAATTTCTTTTACATGTACATTTAATACACTTAAATACTGGGACTCCTAAAATTGGATCAAGCAGAAAATTAACCATTTTCAAGTGTCAGAGTTATGTGGGTCAACATTGTGGTAGGTCACTGTTGTAGGTGTAACTCCAGGTGTGTGGGAACAATTAGGGTCAAGTCGGGTAATTTCGGACAGCAGGTAAATTCGGACATACCATTGCAAACAGTGAAAATCCAGATGAGCCGTCTCATAATGAGCCGTCTCATCAGGACTTTCACTGTTTGCCCAGTAATTTTTGTTTTAAGTCCAAACAACTGTTATATAAAGGGGAAAAATCTCAGTGTCCGAATTTACCTGCTGTCCGAATTTACCTGACTTGACACTACAGGGGGGAGCAACTATAATGCCATTTTCATTTTTGCTTCCCCCTTTGAGAAAATGGCTGGATAAACATAGACAGGATTGCCACGGTCCAGAAAAAAACATCTGGAAATGATATTTTTTCTAGGTGAGGGAAAAGTCAGGGAATTTCGTGGTTGGTCAGGGAAATTTTGAAAGGACCTACTCGTATCCAAGTAGTTCTCATCATTTTTATGCCCCCGTGACGATAGTCAGGGGGCATTAAGATTTGCCCCTGTCTGTCTGTCTGTCCATCTGTCCGTCTGTCTGTTCGTCACGCTTTATGGTATAAGAGTTTGTGTAATCAACTCCTCCCACAGTTTTCAATGGATCTGTTTCAATCTTTGCATACATGTTAGGGACATATTGAAGATGTGCATGTGGATTTTTGTTGGACCTAGAATTAATTTTGACAGAATTACAGCCTTTTGAACTTAGTCATTTTAGGCAAATTTTTGCATTGTAGGGTACAGAGTTTGTGTAATCAACTCCTCCCACAGTTTTCAACGGATCTTTTTCAAACCTTGCATACATGTTGTGGACATATTGAAGATGTGCATGTGGATTTTTGTTGGACCTAAAATTAATTTTTACAGAATTACGGCCTTTTGAACTTAGTCATTTTAGACAAATTTTTGCATTGTAGGGTATAGAGTTTGTGTAATCAACTCCTCCCACAGTTTTCAATGGATCTTTTTCAAACCTTGCATACATGTTGTGGACATATTGAAGATGTGCATGTGGGTTTTTGATGGCACTAGAATTAATTTTGACAGAATTATGGCCTTTTGAACTTAGTCATTCTAGGGAAATTTTGCATTGTAGGGTATGGATTTTGTGTTATCAATTCGCTCCACAGTTTTCAATGGATCTTTTTCAAACCTTTTCTACATATGGTGGACATATTTGAAGATATGATGAGGCATATTGATAGGTCTAGAATTAATTTTGACAGAATCACAGCCTTTCTAACCTAGTCATTTTGGGCAGTTTCTTTCATGGCAGGTTATGTTTTCAATGGATTCTTTTTAGGTGCTTTATGGATATATACATATCATGTGACAGGCACTGCACGGGGGCATCATTAGTGTCTTACAGACACAATTTTCTAGTTTACTAGCAATTTCCTGTTTTCTCCCAAACAAGCAGGTTTTCTTTCAGTTTGCGGTAGTTATGTATTGTGTACCTAATAACTCTGGTTTCGACACACACGTCATGAATTTATTTATAGAAACGAACCTCGGGGAGCGATCATTATTTGATATGCAATCACGCACAGACAATGTCACGGCCAGAAGCAGTTCTCGTCATGTTGCTTTTGAGCTCGATTTTAAAATAGATATAAAACCCATTTTGCTGTTGTTCCTATATAATAATTTTTGACATCTTATTCATGTAACAAAGTCCGTTCGTATGCTTAATGCGCTCAATTTTTTTAATGAGGTCACGGCAGACAAAAACAAACACAACACTGAGACGAAGAGTTTGTCTTGTTCACAAGGCTGCTGAAAACGATGAATGATGACTGGGTCAGGTTTGCTATTCTAATATTTTTGTGTTTTTCCTGCAATGTTGACTTACATTCGGAATTTGTTTGCAAAGTAGACACAATATTGGAAAACCTGACCCAATTAAGAGAGGTCAGCACGTGGCTTGAACGTGCTCACGTGAATGCCCCTGACGTAATCACGCGACTTTGCGAATCCAAAAGAGAGAAAAACGGCATTTATATATACACAGCTCAATATCTTGATGAGTTTTTGCACTAGTTTGACCAAATGTATCATAAACTTAGGATTAAGGCAGTTGAAGTGAAGAAAAAAAATGCGAAAAACTCGTTTTAAGCAGAATGACGAGAACTGCTAGCTGACGAGATCTACTCGGATACGAGTAAGTCAGGGAATTTGGAACTTAATGGCTATGGCAGTCTGTAGAAAGCGGGATTATTCTATTCAAGAAGAAAGGATAATTATACTTTATTGTGAGATAATCTAGCCTTATCGGGGGCTACTCTTATAAGAAAGAATTTTGGGAGCAAATTCTTTCCTTTGAGAGTAATCCTCAATTTTCAAATGATACAGTTAGCACTGTTGAAGTAAAGAGCAATTTAACTTTTGGATTGATAACAAGGGTATGGAAAACTGGAAAATGTCAGTGAAAAATCAGGGAAAAGTCAGGGAATTTGAAAGAAGAGGATAAATGGCAACCCTGATGGAGTTATACCCATGTACCTTAAATACATGTAATAGGGTAGATTTGGGTAACTTCGGACAGCAGGTAAATTTGGACATACCATTGCAAACAGTGAAAATCTAAATGAGACGGCTCATGATGAGCCGTCTCATCAGGTTTTTCACTGTTTTACCAGTTAATTTTGTTTTAACTCCAAAAAACTGACATATAAAGGAAACAATGTCACTGTCGGAATTTACCCGCTGTCCGAATTAACCTGACTTTACCCTATAGGGGTGTCTATGTATTGAGCCGTTATATTTGTAGCTTTCAGAACAACATCAAGACATTATAGAGATTCACGAGATATCAGCTGATGTAATGGAGGTCCTATTGGACTTTGTTTACACAGAAACTGTCAACGTCAACGTGGAAAATGTCCAAGAATTACTACCAGCAGCCTGCCTACTTCAGCTAAATGGTAAGTTGTACACATTAAGCCAGGGGCCCAGGGCAGAACAAATAAGATAAGCCCATAGCAGGGACAGGCAGATTTTCAGATGGTGCAAGTGAGTCGAATAAGGGTGTTTGTCATAGGATGAGAAAATATCTATACTGTAAAACTCCTAAAAACTGGGACACGTAAAATAATAACCAAAGTTGTTGTAAAAATGGAACAGTTTGGTTCGACATACATCAGTGCGTCTAAAAGTCGGAGATGGAATGGCAAATGGTGTAGACCCTGACTACTTATTTATTAAAATGTTTTATTCTACTTTGAAGCAGAATATCAGGCCTGGTAGGTCGATGGGTTTAGCTAAGTTTAAACTTGCAGACAGGGTTCAAATCCAACTGGTTTCAGAATTCTGTCCAACCTGTAAAACGGTTCCATTGCAAGCAGTCTTTTATGATCTTCTTTCCATCGACTTGATGTGACTGAAATTCTGTTGAAAAGACAGTAAAATTACAAGACATCCACCATCGTAATTGCAGAATATCTTTTATTAAAGACTCACTGATCTGCTGAAGAAAGAGTAGACAGTTTGACTTTTGCTTGTCTATTGTCCTTGGCTGAAAATGGATGTTTTGATCAGCCTTGTATATTTAAGCAACTAATGTAATTATCCTAGAATTTGAACCAGTTGAGTTTACTTTAATGCTATTTTGTCAAAAAACTGCGGACAGAAATGAATGACAAACATTGCAGACCCTAATCACCTTCCATAGGAACAATCTGAGCTGGATCTAAACTGTTTGCACAAGCTTTTTTATCTCAGTTTTTTTTGAAGCTGTGGACTGTGGATCACGATGTCGCAGGATGAGCCTAATGGAGGCAAATTCTGTCCAAACCTAAGTAGCATTTCTTTGCTTAGAGCATTTCATAGTAACACTTCCACTGGCCTGATACAACTGAAATACAGTCACTGTTGAAAAGGCCAGAAAATTGCAAGTCATCAATCCATCCTTATATCTGGGCTCTCATTATGGTATTGCAACTATATGTTTAGGTGTCAAGCAAGCATGTTGTTCATTCCTGGAGAAACAGCTGGACTGTTCAAACTGTCTCGGGATCAAGATCTTTGCAGAGCAGCACTCATGTGATTATCTCTGGGATGCCGCAGAATCTTACAGTTTGCGACACTTTGAAGAAGTAGTGGAACAAGATGAGTTCAAATCCTTGCCGCTTGAAGAGATCGAGTGTCTTATTAAAAGTAACGAGCTACAGGTATTTCATGAAGCACACTTCAGCAAGCCATTGTGCAGTCAACTCTTGATATCTCAATGTGGAAGTTCACCCCAAACTACTGATATCTCAAAGTAAATTTTCTGGTCCCAGAAAATTTACTTTGAGATATCTGTAGTTTGAATGAGTAGTTTGAGTTAAAATGATAATAAAGATAGGGATGTGTTGAAACTATATGGTATTCTACAATGTAAGGGATACTTTTAGATATCAGTTTTGGAGATATCTAGAGTTGACTGTATATCATGATTGCCCTAAATATTTAGAAGTCTAAAGGTACAATGTATATGGGTACTCCTCCATGTTTTTCTGCTCTTTTTACAATGGGGAACAACTTTTGTTACTCCCTTTTTTCTTTTCTGGACAATAAGGCCCTTTCAAAATGAGGTCTACTCTTAACAGAAGGGAGCAAATTCCCTTCAACTGCTTGATGTGGTATTTCTGTTCCATTGCTTGAAAACATATTATGATAGATACCCTATTTCTTCAGTTATAAGACAAGATTTTCCTTTCAGAAACAATCCCCAGAATATAGGTTAGTCTTATAATTTGGATCTAGGATCATAGCAGAATTTACTCAAAACTGATTTAGCTGTATGGGGTCATTCTACATGGGGTAATGTCCAATCTTAAGTACTGTTGTAATAGTAACTTGGTACATAATGCCTTAGGAAAAAGTGAAAGTTTATAATGATGGTATACAGTGACTAACGCGACATATTCATGTAAACAGTCATGAGTGTGATATATTTCTGGTTAACAGTGACGAGTGTAATACATATTCTACGTAAACAGTGAAGAGTCTGTAAATTGTGAAGAGATCAGTATATTTTAGGTAACAGTGAAGAGTAAAGAGTGAAAAAATAAATGTATTTTAAGTAAACTGTGAAAAGCAGTGAAGAGTTCAATTGATTTATGTATGCTGAAAAGCTCCTGCAAACAGTGAAGAGTTCAATATATTAAAGGTAAACAGTGATGAGTTAGACATATTTTAAACAGCAAAGTATGTTTGTTTTTTTGTCAGGTAAACAGTGAAGACCTTGTGTATGAAGCATTTTTACAAAGGGAGACTTCCTGTTTGCTTCCCTCAGAAATGAAGCCCTCCCTAAAAAGGTTCTACAATTTAAATGGAAAAATTTGCATCTCTAGGAGGAAATTCTTTCCTTTAAGACTTGACCCATATGGAGAAGAGAGGCAAAAATGAAAATGGCAGAGTTGCCTGCCTTGAAAAAGTACCCATTTACTTAAAGGAAAACACTCACTAAAATGCATGTTGGACTCAAATTAAAGATTATAACAAAAAACATGAAATTTGCCGAAAAGGACGAGTTACACTTTACTATTGCAATGTGCCCACTGAAAAGGCCGATTTTCGAAGGAAGGCAGATAACCACAAAAGCATATAGAAATGTTAGCTATATGTTTCTAGTTTTTTCTGTACGATTTCATTTCCCCATATTTTAATGCCTTTTAGGTTAATTTAGCGGCTGAATACATGTACTGTCTGCAACATTTAACATTGAGCCTATGGGAATTTGAACTACCAATATCCACTATGCATCCAAATTTCACTTCATCCTACCCTCGTAACCACTACAATTTTTATACATAATTATTCCTCATATACATATTTATCATAATCAGGTTATATTACAGTGGTTACGAGGGTAGGAGTTAGCGAAAAATAAACTTTTAGGGTAAATTTTCATGTATACAACACTAGGACTAAAGGATTTATATCAAAATCGCATTAGTATATTTTGTAATTCATAGAAAAAGAGGCATTATTCGACACAACACGTCTTTTTCAAAGTGTTCATCAATGTAGTATGTTTTCTTAATGTCCCCACCAAGGATTCTGTCTCTGTGTGTGGGGGGGGGGGGGGGAGTCGAGAAGGGGGCGTAGCGCTGGGCATGCGTATAGGTACGGTGCTATGTGCGTATGTCAGGCGTTCGACTAGATGCCCTCCATCATCATGATGTGATATAACCTCTGATGTTATAATGTTGCGACGTGGTCAGATGATGTATCCCTCAGCATGAAGCTGATGCATTGTAAAATTCTGTGACCTTGAACTTTGGTCCACAAACTTTGTATGGAAAGTTAATTGGATGAGATTTTTTCCTTACCTCTTTTGATGTCTTTGGTGTATGGTGTTGATATTTGATCAGATCATATCTTTAAAATGTATGAACTGCAAAGCATCCATGCACACTGAGTCCTTGAACTTTATGCACGGACCAGGATTTTAACTTATATCTCAACACGGTTTTTGGATTCGCAACATAATTACAAATAGTTGGCCAGTCAAACAATGCAAAAAAAAAAATAATCCTCATACTATCTATAGGTTACTGTGACATATATTTAAAAGGTCACTGTTCTTTTCCTTATATATTTAACATTATATATGCATCGTACTAAAGACAACGGTTCAGTCAGACTTTGCAAATGACGTCATACTATTTGTTGGTCATTGTGACTTGTATTTCATGATCCATTGAATTAATGTTTTATTTTGAACTAATGTTTAATTGAATCTTCATCGGACTTTGAATAGTACGTCACTTCAGCGCTGCGTCTCAAATGGTACTAGATGTAGGTCCCTGTGACCGCTGTGTCTCATATGGTACTATAGTGTTTCCCCTACAGAGGTATAGAAGGGTGCCCCGCCCTTCTTGCCTTTCCTGCCCGCCATTTTGCCCTCCAGATCATACCCTCTGCCCTGAAAATTAAATCCTTTTAACCTCCTGAGGAAGGTGCCTTTTCTTTTGATGTTCGCAATTATCCCGCGAAAACGTTTACACAAAGTACAATACACAGTGAGAGTGTCAAGTAAACAAGTCTATAAATAGACAAGTTAAATTTCCACAGGTAAAACCAATATAGGTAGATTGGTTATTGGCTTCTAAGCAGTCTCTGTTTCGGACAGTGATAGAAGGCAATAACCTGTACAATACTGGGAAATACAGAATTTTGATGATGAAAAAGTGATTGTGTATGAGAGCAAACTAAAAATGAAACCGTTGTCTGGTTTGTAAGTTCATGTTATTGTTTTTGACTTAACTGTCATACTACCCAGGACCAATTCTAAAACAAACAAAGAAAAAAAAAATGTTGATCAATACAATTTTCAGAGTCCATTTATGTAGCCTTCTTTTGCAATTTGTTGTTATCTTTTTACACCAGGGATATTCCAAGATAGGGTGATATGACATGATCATGGAAAGATGACTTATGTTTTACAGCCCTTTTAACAGTATTTCAGTCATTCTGAGCCAATGAGGTAATGGGCAAACCATGATTAGGGTGAAATAACACAGAGGCCTGAGGAGAATCAGCCCTGAGCTGGACTCAGACCCAAACCTTCTACACTATATTAAACTGATAATGCAGTCAGAAAATGTTTACTACTAAATGGGAGGGAGTGATAAGCCATGGACAGAAGAAGGCAGCAAAATAGTTTGTCAAAAAATATATGATTACATTCATTATGAAAGGGGGATGGGGAGGGAATGCATTTAGTAGGTAGGGCAGAGGCAAGAGATGGAAGAAATGCTTGTCAAGAAATAAAACACCAGGCCTCTTTAACCAGAAATAGAACACACACACACACACACACACACACACACACACACACAGAGAGATTATTTTATTAGCCTGCAAAGGGTATAACCATGAAGTTGATAAACAAATAAACTATCTGCCTGGTAATAAAGTGGTTAAAATGTAAGGACAATTTGCTGTCTTTTTCAGTCGATGTCAATTTTGACGTGCCCTTCTGCTTACAAACTACCCTGCCCCTTTTTCAGTTTACCCTGCCCCTTTTGGTGGTCTGGGGGAAACACTATACTAGATGTAGGTCCCTGTGACCTATATTTTTTGGTTCACTGATTTTGTCTAATAATTTAAACATCTGTACCTGTGTAGCATCCATAAATGCGTAATATTTCATACGTGATTAATATTTGATATGATGAAGCTTTCATTATATCATATTATGTATAAATAGTGAATAATGCTTACGAAAAGAAGAAGGTTGATGTACTTTTCATGCACTTGCCAGAACGTGCAAAAGCGTTTCGCCAAGAATACATTGGCTTAACAATATTGGTCAGTTATAATCGACAACCTGTTCATTTGTTTTATTATTTTCGCAAAAGCAAACGCTTTACATGCTTATTATTGTTTTAATAAACACTTGTAAAATCTACTATTCTGAGGTTTTGTAAAAATTCAAATAAAATTTCTCCTAACTAGATGGTTTGAGCGAATATATCCCTTTTAGACTGTGGATAAGAACCAAAAGTATTATATCTGTCAGTTTGAAGGGCTGATATTATCGAAAAAACGCAGGTACTTAGTGTACCCCGTTCAGCACCCCATATGCAATAAACCGGAAGTCACGTGATTATTTATGAAACCACAAACTGTAAAATGTGCTTATATAAACTGCCAAATGCCAAGCTTTTATAAACATAAATTTTATCAGGATCGGTCGTGGGCACAAAAACGGCCAAAGTGTAACCCGTCCTTTCATGAGAATCGGACTTAAAATAAGAGAGATATGACAGTTTAAAGATAATAAAATGTTGAGCTGGGAACCAGCAAATCTGTGAGTTAATGACATCATAAACTCACAGTCAAAAATGAAAATCCCAAATAACTTTAGTCTGAAACAAACTGTAGATAAATGAAATGCATAAATCTATATTTTACTTCATAAAGAAACAATTAAAACTAAATAATATTGTAAAAGTAAGCAATTTATGCTCTTATTCTAGATTTAAATATTTATCACGTTGACAGGAACTTCCAATATGGTGGCCTCCGAGACCGCCATTTTGATTTTTTAAAATCTTCATATCTTTCTTATTTTAAGTCCAATTTCATGAAATTTTCACCAAATTTTATTACTTATCAAGATCTATAATTTAAAACCTGTTCATATTTAAGTGAGTGTTTTCCTTTAAACAGTGAGAAGTTTAATATGTTGCAGGTAAACAGTGAAGAGCCTGTGTATGAAGCAGTAATGAAGTGGGTAAAACATGACACTGAAAAGAGAAAACCTTGGCTACCCACACTGCTTCAGTATATACGACTGCCTCTCTTGTCAGCCAGATATATCACTGATGTAGTGGATAATGAGGTAAAGTACCTCTTGCTACTAGACTCACCTTCTGGAGAAAGTTCTAAAGGGAGACCTAAACAGACCATAGATAGTAGTCCCTCATTGAAACTGTCTGCCTGGTCAGGAATACCAATATCTTTTATGTGTGTAAGGTGTGGATAAAAAATTGGGTTCTGAGGTTCACTTTGTGGCACCATGAAGCTTCCTTGAGGTCCAGACTTAAAGGAGAGAATTTGCCCTCTGAGAGAGCAAATTCTTTTCTTTAAGAGTAGGCTCCATTTGCAAAGGGTATTACCTGCAAATGAAGCTAACATTGATCTAAAGTGACCTTCCTTTTGAAGATGGAAGCCAAAATATGGAGGTGCATACACTGTAGCTTAAAGTCTCCATTGCCATATCAATGATGAAATATTTTATCATGAGGTATTGCTTAAAGCTTCTCACTATAGTTTCATCATATTAAACAACCATGATTAGCCAACTTTAACTAAGTATAATACCATTGAGTTTCAGGTTAAAATGTTTCAAAAATTGATTTGAGTCCTTTTACTTGGCAAATAATATGATGTTCTTCGTTTTCATAAACATAAATAAAATGGAGAAAATACAAGTTATAGGTGTGGAGACCCATTCACTATGCTGCTTATAGTTGTGTAACAGTAGTAGATGGGAAACCATAAAGGACAGCTGTATTTTGTGACATGATTTGTCGCTTCCAAAAATCTATTACCTCTTCTTTTATTTAGGTGTTTGGCTCAGTCAGCACATAGCAAGCCACATTTTATCACCAGGCTTGTAGGTTGAACCACTTTTCATAATGATTTTTATTTGGATGTTTTTACCACCAGTAGGACTATCGAGACTTTAAGTCTTCTCCTGATGCTGCTAACATGTATGTGCATATTCTCCCTTGTTTGCAGGTCCTTGTTAAAAGATGTCATGAATGTCGTGACCTACTAGACGAAGCTAAGAAATTCCACCTCCGCCCAGAACTGCGGTCACAGATGAACGGACCCAGAATGAAAGCTCGTGCTGGTACAGATGACGTACTCGTGGTTGTGGGAGGGTTTGGGGCTCATCAGAACATGGTGGAAGAAGTTGAACAGTATAATCCTAAAACTGATGAGTGGGATAGTTTACCGGTAGGTGTAGGGGGTTCAGATGACGTAACGTCATCGCGTAATTTACTAGTTGCGCGCTAAAAATACCCCCTTTTTACCACGTTGTATTGCTGTAGTTTAAAATAATTTTGTCATTATTTTTATGAAGAATAATGAAAACAGCCTTCTGTTTTAATTATAGGGCATTTTCAGTGCCAAAAATTCTTTTTTACATTTAAAATAACGTTTGATAACCACTGACCACCGTCGAGTTTCCTTTAACGTCATTATGACGTGGCCGCATTTTTCCGATTGTTTACAACATAGTGGGGTGCCTTGAAACGGTTTCCCCGGCAACGTGTTAGCGTGATAAGTCAGACTGACCAATCAAATGAATTCTGAGATAGTGACCTTTACGAGGTTGATTGCCTCGGTAAAATCCGATCGTTAACAAGAAAACTAGAGCAATTTGACTGAAATAAGCTGAGTTTTAACAGGTAAATAACTGTTTTGCAAAACCGAGGCACTCAGATTTGAATTCTCTGACCTATAATCCACAAAAACCATTTCAACTCTATGCCATGAGCTATTTTATATGCCGCAGGAAATCATTGTTTGGAGAGATGGTATCAGCGATATTAATGACGTTTCTCCACCCGCCGTTACGCTAAATTTGACGTCAGGATTTTTCATCACTTAATCGAGGGCTTCCCCGAAACTATGATTATGCGGTCGATATTTATTGTGTTAAGCAATATTATGAAAAAGCGCGCCAGGTTTGTACGCTGTATTTTTACCGTTTATTGGAAGAAGATCATTTTAGTTGCCAATTTATAGTACCTGGACGATTTTAAGTGAAACTTAACGATGTTTTATTTGTTTAAACTATATCAGGGTCATTTACAATAATGAATCTTTAGGAAGAAGCTTGCAGCGATAACTCACAATAAAAGATTATACAAATAAAGGGTCTTTAAGTTACTTACTGATCAGCTGACAAACATTGTCAACTGGTCAGCCAAAAATAAATCATGAAAGGAACGTTCTATGGTCTGTGAAAATATTTCAAGGATTTGTATCAGGTCTTCTTTACTAACAATGAATTTTGAAAGATCTTCTGGAAGCAAGGCAGACATTGAAGAAACGGGTACACTGCTAAAATAAACGGTAGATTTTACGGTAAAATAACTGGCAACCAGCTGCCAGTCCTTTTACCGTTATTTTACGGGCGCCCGTAAAAATTGTAGGAATCATTAAGCAGAGTGGGACAGAAAAGAGCAGATGTCGTTTTGGTTAGATAGCCCCTCAACAATACAAAGTTATTTTAGAGTGCGCCAAGTTAACATAAAACTTCCGTTCCGTGATTTCCAATAATGTCTTACAGACAAAAACCCGTAAAAATAACGGGAAAAGGACTGGCAGCCGGTTTCCAGTTATTCTACCGTAAAATCTACAGTATTTTTTAACAGTGTACAAGAGACTTGGTTTCATTGAGTCAGCTCAAGTGCAGTAATTAACTGTTGCAACACTGCCAATGCCCCCCCCCCCCAGCACCCCGGCTTCGGCGGAACTATTTTCGAACTGACTCAGAATGAGTCCAATGATCCCATTATGTGATATGCACTATGGTGAAGTATGGGGACACTTTTTATATGGCTGCCACACTGCACTTAACATTAGTTGCACTGAACCGACTTCAATTTAACTGTTTTCTAACTGTCAAATGACCACCCTAAAGGAATGGAAAAAAAAATAATCTGCATTATTATAGTAAACCCGGGAATACAATTCTAAGTACGGTGGTTGTGGGAAGGGGGAGGAGGGGGTGCAGTCATGGTTGCGATCGGGCGATGGTGCCTGGTAAATTTCAGTGCCGAGGCGTCCAACTAATGTATATGGATAATAGAAGTGTAAGGGTCTACTGTGTTTGCAGTAGTTGTGGGTGGGGTAATTTGGATATTTCTTCTCTCGCCTGTCATATCTCTTCTTTCTCTCCCTCTCTGGGAGACAGCTCGACACAAATTGAAATACTGTTTCAAAGAGTTGTTAAATCCCATACTACCAACCAATATACCAAGTACGGGGAGACTGATGCTAAATGTTATTAGCTATTTATTACGGTCCCAAATGATAAAAGAACATATGTGCTTTACTCATGTATGACAATACATAGACACGCTTGGATGAGCTAATTTTTTTTACAAGAATATGTTATATTTACTAACCAGATGTGCATATTTTGCAATATAAGCATATCTTACAGATGTATTTAATTTCATGAATGAGATAGTGACTTGTATCTGTTGCGAGAAGTGGTTAAGCGAGACGTGCATTTCGGGATTTACCTTCTTTTTGCATAGAAATGCAGATTTTACAGAAAGTTTGGCCAACAAAAAAGCCACCAAGTTACCTTGGAAACAAGAGAACCACTTAAAAATGCGAGCAAATGCTCCAGCTTTAACTAGGTATTGAGGCATACACTAGATCATTTGTGAATTTGGTTTATCCTCTTTTCTCGTAATATCATTTCTTTCAGTTTGGCCGGCAAACACTGTTTTCGTGGCCATTTTGGGCAAGTAAATGGCATCCTGGTTACCATGGAAACAGCTGAACCACTAAATGATGCTTGCAAATTGTAAAACTTGTATAAATGAATTGTGTTAAACTACCTTTAGGATTTGTGACTAATTCTAATTTTTTTTTATTTTGCATTTGATGTCTTTTTATCATGGAAACTCTGTGTTAGCGGCCATTTTGAACAAGAAAATGGCCGCCACATTACCATGGAAACAAACTCACAAATAAAAGATGCTAGCAAATGTGGCAGCTTTTATAATTGCTTCATATATTGTATCATTTATGAGTTTTCTTTATCATATTCTGTCGTTTTGTCATTATTCTCTTCATATAAAACTCTGACTTTGCTGCCATTTCGAACCAGAAAATGGCAGCCTGGTTACCATGGAAACGAGTGAACCACTCAAAAATATTTGCTGAAGGTGCCGCTCATATTACTGCATCATACAGTGTATATGAATAAGACTATAAGCAAGGCGTGCAACGTATTACGGTTTTTACGGTCAATAGGTCAAAAATATATCGCCACAGGTCAAAGATGCCGTCATAACGCATAAAACATTTGAATTTGTTGGACAAAAATACAAAGTAAGTATGTTTGCTGGCTCTGAAATATTTTATCACCTAGCGCAGGATGTGAAGAAATTATGCAGCGTCTCTGGAAAATTGGGCATATCTTCTGATCTTTCCTCAAACTGTAGTGATGTCCGGTCAGCTGGAAGCTCGAATCGACGAGAAAATCGGAACCGATTTTGACCTGTACAAAATCACACTTAGCAGCGAAAATCAGGTTATTTTGGATTTAATTTTAGTGTCTATATCACTAAAAGGATAAGCCCCACATTCTGGTCCTAATTTTACTCTAAGAACACCCTTCCATCACGAGGAATCAAGGTGTAAGCCATTTAATGTTACTTCTGGTCACCTGTAGGACACTTATGTTGTTTACTGGTCAAAACGTAATTGCAATAAGCACTTCTAGCTAGCATCACTTTCGGTTCAGTATCAAGATTTCTTATCATTATTTCTGTAGAAGCTGAGGTACACTTAATAACCATATTATGAGGTTTAGAAGACGTGTTCAGCCAGTCGTACAAATTCATTTACTATAAACATATCTACATACATTGGGATATGCCACCATCATGCTATCATAATAAATGACAAAGAAGAAATTCATAAGCACACCACGCCTTCGCGCTGGAGACCCTGGTAAACACCACTTTATATATGAAAAAGTAGGTTTGCAGCAAATTGCAGGGTATGCATTATTTTCTGATTTCTCTAAAAGAGATTGTTGGTACTCAGTATAACCGCCTCTACTCCCAATCTATGTTTTAAGCAGAAATAAGATTTTTTCTGAATTTATTTAATTGTTACAGCTATAAAACTTCATTAAATTAAAAAGTCGTGTGTTTATGATAATAGGCCTACTGAAACTTGAGAATGGCAACTCCATAGATAACATTGGGTCAGTATTCTTATCACTTTTGGTAACGATGCCAACACATACAATAGGACATTCATTGACCGGCGCGAAGAGTCACTTATATTTATTACTCAACTTTGCCATGTAGCAACACCTTATATGTAATAATGCTTGGCGTGGTTTCCTGGTAATCTAACACCCTATATCTTGCACTAAATATGTTAAATTTGATAGCTTTTTCTGAAGAGTTTACTGTGTAGTTTCGTGCAAACTGATAAAGAAACCAAATTTTCGTTTGCAGTGGTTCGGGTACCATATTTTGTAATGAGAATTTGCGTTGCAGTTTCAGTTGTTTATATGCGTTGATATTTACTGAGGAGCCGGAAACATGTTGGCCGCTTTTAAATATTGAAATCGCATTAACCCTCTCTGCCAACTTACTTAAAGTTCCATAAATTGGATAAAAGTACATTTAAGCTAAAAATGTTAATAGCCGGAAATCGGTTAGTTGTGTTCTGTGATAGAAAGTAAACATCAGATTTCAAATTTCATCAGGAGACATTTATTAATAAGTAACCCCCACAATTATTACTCTCCAATGTGTTCTCTCCATGATGAAAACTCTCCAGTGTGTTCTCTCCAGGATGAAAACTCTCCAGTGAGTTATCTCCAGTATGAAAACTCTCCAGTGAGTTCTCTCCAGTACGAAAACTCTCCAGTATGAAAACTCTTCAGTGTGTCTTCTCCAGGGTGATTACTCCCCAGTGTGTTCTCTTCAGGAAGAAAACTCTCTGGATTTCGCACTTACAACTTTTTCGCTCAAACTTTTTTGTTAAGCATTTTCATAGTACAGGAAGTAAATTAAAGGCACTGGAAATCTAATATGTTATATTTAAAGCTTCTGATTGGTACTAATTCTCATATTTTGCTATATAAAGCAGCAGGATTTAACATTTTAAAGTTTTTAAAACGTTGGTGTAAAAAGGATGTAAGAGCATTTACACCTTTTTGTGCAAAACAATTTAGTGCAGAAATGCTATTACTGACAAAAATCGCACAAAAGCTACAGTAACTGTGAAAATGCTGAAATAATTCAAGATGTAGACATAATCCAGCTATAATACTTGTTTTCTAAATGTGTTGTGTTCTTAGGCACCAAATTATGCAAAAAAGCTTTTCGACCACAATTTTAGTTACAGCCTTTATGCGCCCAGGGAACGAGCTACTACCAAACACATTAACATCCCTGCTCTGAATGTTGCAACGTATATTACATGTTTTGATATATGCTTTTATAAACGAGACATTAGGTCGAAAATAGTCACATGTATTATGGGACATTCAGTAATCTTGATTCTGAAACGAAAGTGAGGCTAGCTAGAAGTGCTTATTGCAATTACGTTTTGACCAGTAAACAACATAAGTGTCCTACAGGTGACCAGAAGCAACATCAAATGGCTTACACATTGATTCCTCGTGATAGAAGGGTGCTCCTAGAGTAAAATTAGGACCAGAATGTGGGGCTTATTATTTTAGTGATATAGACACTAAAATTAAATCCAAAATAACCTGATTTTCGCTGCTAAGTGTGATTTTATGCAGGTCAAAATCGGTTCCGATTTTCTCGGCGATTCGAGCTTCCCAGCTGACCGGACATCACTACAGTTTGAGGAAAGATCAGAAGATATGCCCAATTTTCCAGAGACACTGCATAATTTCTTCACATCCTGCGCTAGGTGATAAAGTATTTCAGAGCCAGCAAACATACTTACTTTGTATTTTTGTCCAACAAAATTCAAATATTTTATGCGTTATGACGCCATCTTTGACCTGTGGCGATATATTTTCGACCTATTGACCGTAAAAACCATAATACGTTGCACCCCTTGATAAGTAGAAGACTTAAATCCTTGCCCCAATTTATGCTTAATGAATGAGAAATTCGGTGCCATCAGCATGTATACTGAATACATTGGAGCATGATTACAAAATTTGTTGCAATGGCTTATCGAAAACATGTCATAACTTTTGAACCAAGCACCATATCCTAATAATATACATATCATTTTAGAGGAAATTGAATATGTTTTCTCATAAAATTGGTAAAAATATGTATATTTGCATTTTTAAAAAGCACCTGAACCCCCTAGTAGGTGTACTTTAATAATAAAATTTCTAAGAAACAGATAGGCTGTGCAAACAGTGCAGGCCCAGATCAGACTGCTCCTAAAGGAGCAGTCAGATCAGGCCTACATTGTTTGCCATTCCAACTGCATCTTGTGGACACATTACTGCATTGTTGAACAAAACCATTCCATTTTCAGGCCAATCACAGTACTAGTTTGAAGTGTTCCATCTTTTAGCAGTATTACGGTACTGATAAAGACAGAAGTGCCTTTGCAGATAATACAAACCCAAGAGTACCATAAAATTCTAAAAAAATTCGGACACCTAAAATAATCACCATAATTGTCTTGAAAAAGGAAGTTTGGCATTACAATGCAGTTAACAGAGCTCCAAATAAGAGGGGTATTTGATAATTGAGGGATAATTTTCTTTATGTCTCATTGAAACCATATGTTGTGACCCCTCATCTGAACCGTCTCATCGAGACGGTTCAGATGAGGGGTCACAACATATGTTTTTATCCAGAATTATGAAACATTATCCCTAACTATCACCAAATACTCCCTCTTATCTAGGGCTCTGCAGTTATATGTCCAAAGATGCAAATGGAGTTGCCGACTGAGTAGATTCTGATCAGACTGCTCCTGAACTGGGTCTGCACTGTTCCCTCAGACATATAATATGTCCCAAATTTAGAATTTTTACCAGCATTTAATTTCTTGTGGCATAAGTGAAAATCTCGCAGCTTTAAAGGAAGAACTGCTCTGGTAGGACATGTTTTTTTTTTAGAGGCCACATGTTCTGGACAAATGTGTGAAAAATATCTGCCCAGCCTTGGAAATGATGAGGGTCTTCACTATTTTCCATCCCTTTAGCAGTAATGGTCCTGGTAAATGCATAATTCCATTCCCACCTGAAAATTTAAATTTAAGCTTTTGCTAAAAGTGAGCCAAATTTTCCCAAAATTCAATGATGTAAAAATGGTAATCAGTTTGTATGTATACAAAGAATATTTGTTCCCAATTTTTGGTTTGAAGTTACTACAGCATGCGAGATTAGCAGCATGCGAGACATAGGCATTACTTTTCCAGTGTAAGCAACATATATATGAGCTGCGACACGAAAAAAACAGCAAAGTGGTTTTGCGCCCAGTGCAGACTAAGATCCTCCTTGGCAGCTACCGAGTTTGATCAGTCTCTTGGCTAAGCGCTTAAAAGGTAGCTAAGGATCTAAGCTACCTCCATGCGGACAGTGAAAACTCTGATCAGACTGGGTGGATGCCCAGGCTGATCTGAGTCTGTGCTGGCCGCACAACCACTTTGTTGGTTTTGTTGTGTCGCGGCTCATATATTTGTTGAGATTTCTGGTTTATTTTGCTCTGTTTTGTGACAATGGACAGATAGGTTGCATGATCCTTGTTTTCTAAAAGATGTGACAGTGTCACTGCAAAAATTAGAAATCTTAGCAAAAACAAAAAACAATCAGCAAACTTGATTTATTGTGCACTAACAGACTTGACAAATTCTTGACTAATGGCATAGTGAAGCTAACAGAGCTTTTAAACAACTAGGCCCAGGTCATTGAATTCTTAGCCAACAGGAGGTATTTATCTGTATTTTTGTCATTAACAGAGCCTGTCAAGAAGGAGGCGATACGTAGCAGCTGCAGCAGTGAATGGTAAAGTGTATGTAATTGGAGGATATGATGGTCAGGCTCGCCTTAATAATGTTGAGTGTTTAGATCTGTCAGCAGAGGAGCCAGAGTGGCATTCTGTAGCCCCTATGTTACACAGGAGGGGTCTTGCTGGGGTCACAGTATATAAAGGTGAGAAAGATCAATGGAAGAAAATTTCATTATCTAGGCCCATTTTTTCAAAGCTTAACAAAGCTTAGGCGGGAAATGGTTATGTCACCTGGTATGTACAAAATCAAGTTAGCTAATATTCTTTTTTTTCTGGAAAAAAAGTGAGGAGCTTTTGCATTCCTTACATTCTTTTGACAAAAATGACTGTGTTTTTGTATAACAGTCCTTTTTGAAAATTTAATATCCTGTAAACTAACAAAGTAGTCTTCGTTACAGAACAGAGCCAGTCAGCTAGTTACAGATTATACCTTTGTCTTCAAAAAATGAGCCACAACATGAGTAAACAAACAAAGTGGCACATGCACTTTGCTATCACCATGGAAGTAGCTTAGACACAGCCTGGGGATCCCCCAGTCTGATCAGAGACTTTGCTGTGCACTTAATGAGTAGCTAAGGGTCTACTTCCATGCAGACAGCAAAGACTCAGCTCAGACTGGGCGAATGCCCAGGCTGATCTGAGTCTTAGCTGGGCGCACATGCCACTCTGTTGGTTTTGTCGTGTCACGGCTCAAATAAAGTTTGATCGAAGTGATTTACTGTCTGAAAGTTTGTGTTGGACAACTTTGGGGGATCTGGTAAATAGAGCAGTCTTTAGCAGTCTGATTGGCAAACTGTTTTAGGTAATAAGTATACACTGACTAAAGCTTTGTCCACATAGGCAAAGTTTCTGTGACAAAGTGGGCTGGTATAGAAAAATATGCTTGCTTGAATGAAATTATTTGGTACATTTTCATTGCCATATTAATATGGTAAAGTTTGTTTGACAAAGTAAGTCCATGAGAACAGAAAATTTGTCATAGAATATGTAACAAAAAAACTAGCAATGGAAATGAATACAGAAAACTTTGCTCATAATTAAATCATTTTGATTTTGAACAAAGTGTACCTAACAAAGAAAATGTGGCATGGTTTGTCGTTCACACATGCAAAATTTGTTTGTCCAAGTAACTTTGAAGAGAATTTTCTGTTCGTGTGAACACTACAGCAAATATTTCATTGCCAAAGCTCATTTGACAAAGATTCTTTAATAAATTTTTCTGTGACATATGATTTGCTATGTGTGAATGCAAAATTTGTTGCAAACTTTCTTTGCTAAAGATTCTGTGACAAAGAAACTTTGTGCGTGTAAACATAGCTTTAGAACAGATGAGTCTAGAAATGTGTCTAAAGTACACATGTCTCTGCCTTATGCCTTTTTACAAGACCTTGAACCTTCGCTATTTGCAGATACATTAAGTTACATATTTTCATGCTGTGGCACTCTTGATCTTTTACAGGTAGACTTTATGTGAGTGGAGGATTTGATGGCTATACTCGCCATAACAGTATGGAATCTTACAATCCGCACACTGACCAGTGGACCATGTTGAGTAGGATGGTTGAAGGGCGGGAAGGGGCTGGGCTTGTTGCCTCAGGGGATATGATGTACTGTATAGGAGGGTACGATGGAGTGCATTTGTTGGACTCGGCAGAAAAATATGACACAATCTCAGAAGAGTGGTCTCCCATTGATAATATGTCAATTAAACGTTCAGGTAAGTTTTTCTTTAGATACCATAATTACTGTTATTGCTACACCTGTTTTTCTTTAGATACCGTAATTACTGTTATTCCTACACCTAAACTGACTACTGTGATTTTCCTACAATTTTAAGGTGAAGTGTCCAAATATTGGCAGAAAGGATAACAATGTAGATCATGTACTCATGTCTGCATTTTTTCCAAGGTATTTTTGTCAGAGCATTTAGGGTCATTTTTTTGTTTAGTATTCTGGAGCATTTAAGTGTAACTAATGTGCCAAAATTTTGGGACACCTAAAATAATTAATTTTCCATTTGGAACAAATGGAAAATTAATTATTTTAGGTGTCCCAATACTTAAGCACATTACGGTAAAAGCAGATGACAAAATTTACTTCTGCAAAATTTTGAAAAATGTTTCATTCAAGCCATTTCATATTGAGAATTCAAAGATTAGAGGGCAAGCAGTGTAAATCCAGACAAGAGGGTCTCATTATTAGCCACTTCATTTGGATATATGCTGTTTGCAAATTTAGGTATTCCCAATTGAGGTAATGTAAGGGTTAAATTGCTTACCACACAAAGCTGAAGGATCTTGTCAGAGTTGCATCATTGCCAGTTTTATGTTTGATGGAAAATGATATTCTGAGCACACCTCTCTTATTTCTGATAGAAAACAATATTCTGAATACACTTCCTGTTTTAGTGAAAGAGTATTATACATAGCACACCTTTCACTGTCACAATGGATAAACTTGGAAAGAACAATCAAATGTGTAGACCTTTCCGATGGCCATTGTGCTCTTTCACAGAAATCTCATTCTACACAACATCGTGAGCCTCAGGACTACCAAATATTATGCAAACCAAAACCTTACAGGGTTTTCTGGATGTGATTTACTGAAGGAAAAAATGGAAACAAAGATATGTGTTGTGTCGCTTGATCAATTTGTTTTAGTTCATATTGCCAAATATTGCAATTTGGGCAAAATGGTTCCTGTCAGTATTCATTTCAAGAGGAGAAGAGCTGATAGAAACAAAGAACATCTCTAGAGATCATTTGCCTTGGGTCTGCGGCATCCAAATTTGGTAACTGGGTAAAGGAAAACAAGCATTTGAACACAATAGCCAGTTGTAGTTGAACAGCCAGCTGTAGGTGAAATAAGCAAACAGTAGATGTGGATATAGTTCTCTGCTTTTTGGTGAAAGTTGGGTTCGACGTGTGATTCAAATCGTCTAAACTGGACAATCTTATTCACGTGTCAAACCCTACTTTCAATAAAAAAATAAAATACATGTAATAATAATAAAAAAAATAAAATGACATATGCTAATAATACATGTATAACTCATCTTGTTGAGGTTTCCAGTGAACACATTATGTAAGAACAACATCTGCCCAGCATTGTCCAAACTCCATTGCAGTGAACATGTAAACATGTGACACTGGTACATCTACCCACATCATGGCAGTGAAGATATGACATAGTACAACGTCAATCCAACGTTGTCCAAAAGTCTTTGATGTTTGGACTACGTTGGGCAGAGGTTGTACCCAATTTGGAGGTTCTCTAGGTTGACCTTTCTACACAGGTGCTGGTGTGGCTGTAGTGAATGAGATTATCTATGTATGTGGTGGGTATAACGGTACAGAACACCTGTCTAGTGTAGAATGTTACGATACCCATACTGGTCACTGGACCTCCCTACAGAGAATGGTAGCTCCCAGATGTTACGTCGGTGCTTGTGTTCTGCAGGGGAAGTTACTAATGGTTGCTGGGTAAGTTAAAAAACAAGCTATGAAAATTCTGACATAGAATTATGACCACAATAAAACACACAATTTCATCGTCTGATTTGATGTAATGTCCTGGTCAGTATTTTGCGTTACTGAGCAGTTAGTCAATATTAAATTTTAAGACAAGTCATTTATATTTTTGTGACAGAAAGTCACATATAAATCTATGTAAACGGCATAAGATTGCAAGATAATACTATATATTTTCACATGTGTCAAAAGAAACGGCATTTAAAATTATAATTACAAATCACTATCTACATGTGTTTTCTATCTACACTTCACACATGACGTCGTCAAGCAATCACACAATTTGTCTGATTTAAGAACAATATATCATCACTTGACATTTTAAGTCCTAGATCATTATGGGCAGTTGTGGTAATTAATTTATAAGTAAGCAAAAACATCTTAAAAAATTGTCCTGAAATGTAACCCCAAATGTTTGTTTTGCTCATTAATTCTGATACCTTCTTAATTGTATTTATAATTATCATATAATAAAACTTTTACCAATGTTCATTTTGATGAATATGCAGTTTTATCAACTGCAAACTTGACATATTGACCTCTGTTTTGTGTTGCTGTGTTGGTCAGTATGTAGTTTGCAGGTGAATTAAACTGCATTATTCACATCAGCAGAGGGGGTGGTCGGGTGGTGGGATGGTGCTGTGTGTAACTTCCAGTGCCCGGGCGTCCTGCTGATTTGGAACATTGTAGGGCAAGGGCCTACTGTGCTTGCAGTAGGTGCAGGTGGGGTTGTTTGGACATTTTTAGCTCACCTGAGCCAGCAGCTCCGGGGGAGCTTATAGGATGGTAAGGCTCCGTCGTCCGTCCGTCCGTCCGTCGTCCGTCCGTCCACAATTTCAAACGACTTCTCCTCTGAAACCGCTGGGCCAATTGTAACCAAATTTCATATATAGCCTCTAAGGGACTTAGGAACGAAAAGTTGTTCAAACGGTCTTGGTCACATGACCAACATGGCCGCCACGCCCATATATGGTAAAAACCTAGAAACATCTTCTTCTCCAGAACCAATAGGCCGATGGCCTTGAAACTTGGTATGTAGCATCGGGTATGCGAGTACTACCAAGATTGTTCAAATTATGACCTTGGGTTGACCTTGACCTTTTTTACGGTAAGGTCAAATTTGCATTCTGTAGCTTTTATATGGGAAAATGCTAGAACATAAGATTTCTTGAAAACTGTTGAAGATTTAGACCTAAAAATTGATCTATTCAGTCATCTGAATGAGTACACAAAAATTTATGCGTACAAGAGGTCAAGGTCATCGTTTGACCTTTGACCCTGGTGTCTCATATTGTGACAATTTCACACATCTCCTCAAAAGCCACTGGGCCAATTGTAACCAAATTTCTTACAGAGCCTCTAGGGGGCAGGGGAACGAAAATTTGTTCAAATGGACTGGGTCACATGACCAACATGGCCGCCACACCCATATATGGTAAAAACCAAGAAAAATCTTCTTCACCAGAACCAATAGGCCAATGGCCTTGAAACTTGGTATGTAGCATCAAGTACACGAGTACTACCAAGATTGTTGAAATTATGACATTGGGTTGACCTTGACCTTTTTTACGGTAAGGTCAAATTTGCTTTCTCTAGCCTTTATGTGGGAAAATGCCAGAACATAAGATTTCTTGGAAACTGTTGAAGATTTTTACCTGAAAATTAGTATATACTGTCACCTTAATAAATACATGAAAATTAATGCATACAAGAGGTCAAGGTCATCGACTGACCTTTGACCCTGGTCCCTCATATTTTGAAAATTTCACTTATCTCCTCAAAAGCCACTGGGCCAATTGTAACCAAATTTCATATGGAGCCTCAATGGGTGAGGGAACGAAAATTTGTTAAAAAGTCCTAGTCACATGATCAACATGGCCGCCATGCCCATATATGGTAAAAACCTAGAAAAATCTTCTTCTCCAGAACCAATAGGCCGATAGCCTTGAAACTTGGTATGTAGCATCAGGTACTTGAGTACTATCAAGATTGTTCAAATTATGACCTTGGGTTGACCTTGACCTTTTTTACGGTAAGGTCAAATTTGCTTTTTGTAGCTTGTATATGGGAAAACGCTAGAATATAAGATTTCTTGGAAACTGTTGAAGATTTAGACCTGAAAATTGATATATACAGTTATCTTAATGAGTACATGAAAATTTGTATGTACAAGAGGTCAAGGTCATTCTTTGACTTTAGACCCTGGTCTCTCATATTGTGACAATTTCACACATCTCCTCAAAAGCCACTGGGCCAATTGTAACCAAATTTCATACAGAGCCTCTAGGGGCCGAGGGAACGAAAATTTGTTCAAACAGTCTTGGTCACATGACCAACATGGCCGCCATGCCCATATGTGGCAAAAACCTTTACAAATCTCCTTCTCAAGAACCAAGTGATCGATGGCCTTGAAACTTGGTATATAGCATCAGGTACTTGAGTACTATCAAGATTGTTCAAACGATGACCTTGGGTTGACCTTGACCTTTTTTAAGGCAAGGTCAAGTATGGGAAAATGGTAGAACATAAGAGTTCATGGCAAGTTTTGAAGATTTTGGCCTCAAAATTGGTATATACAGTCATCTTAGTACATGAAAGATTTGCGGGTACAAGAGGTCAAGGTCATCTTTTGACCTCTGACCCATGTCTCTCATATTTTGACAATTTAAGACGTCTCCTCAAAAGCCACAGGGCTAATTGTAACCAAATATCATACACAGCCTCCAGGGGCTGATGGAACAAAATTTATCAAGCGGTCTAGGTCACATGACCTACATGGCCACCATACTCAGGTGAGCGGTTCAGGGCCTCATGGCCCTCTTGTTTATCTTGTCTATCATTTCTTCTCTTTCTCCCTCACTTGGAGACGGCCCGATATAGACTGAAATACTGTCTCAAAGGGCCGTTAAACCCAAAACAATCAGTCACCTCAGCAAAGGTTGGTAATTGTATGATATTGTATTTTCAGGTATGATGGTCAAGTATTATTGAACAGTGTTGAAAGTTACGACCCTGACACAGACACCTGGGAGATTCTTGATACAAGGATGTCTACGCAGAGATGTGACGCAGGGGTGGCTGTTGCACGTAAAACATGTTGACACCTACCGTAAAAGTTCTAAGTATTGGGACAAATAGATCTAAACAAACTGCACAGACCCAGATCAGAGTACTCACAAAGGAGCAGTCTGATCAGGGTCTACACTATTTGCCATTCCATCTTCATTGTTTAGACACATTACTGCATTGAAAAACCAAAGTGATTCATTTTTAGGCAATTTACAGTATTTAATTTGGCAGTTCCAATTTTTAGAATTTTTACATTACTTTGATATGTGCCATGTTTTTGAAAATGGTATGATCCTGCTGTTGATGGACATTTCAGTGTTAAAGCACCTAAATGCAAGCAACAAAATTTATGTCTGCAAATTTTGAAAAAAAATTTGTCCAAGCAATAGCGTATTTAGATTTCAAAGAATAGAGGACAAACAGTGTAAATCCAGATGAGGATTATGAGTAGCCTTACCTGGATCTGCCCTTTTGCAAAGGACTTCTATGCTTAAGGCGTGAATTTTCCCCACGATTAAAAAGTTATTCAGACCATTGACTTATGCTTTGCATTTATGACTATGACATGTAAATTGCATGACAAATGAATTTTCAAGTGTTTGTGTCTGTGTAAAGTATGTTAAAAATACGTTGACGTTGACGTCTTTGTTGAGATAAATTATAAATTATCCTCAAACTGATCGTTGAAATAATGATTTATTGTATGCATTTCACCCTTTTTGACTTACATTACTTACATAACAGACAACACTGGATAGTTTTGACTATATGTATGTGACCTTGACCTCAATTCAAGGTCATGGTACACTATATAATCCTTAAAGATCACAGTGCTACTGTTGACCATTCTTCTTCTTTGGCTTACTGATTATCATTCCCCCCCCCCACCACCGTCATACAGCTTCCCACTTATTATGCCCCCAACTTCGGAGAAGTTGAGGGGGCATATTGGTTTGGGCCTGTCCGTCCGTCCGTCCGTCTGTCCGTCTGTCCGTCTGTCCGTCCGTAACACTTTTAAGCAGCTTGGAAACTAAAGAACCCCTAATGCTAGGATCTTGAAATTTTATATGTGGCATCTACATGAAAAATAAGCAGACACGTATTTTTTCTTTTTTCCACTGGTCATGTATTTCTAGAGTTATGCCCCTTTTTGACTTAGTGCATTGTAAGCCTATGGAACCTTGTTAGCAAAATATTTCAAGAACCCCTGATGCTAGGATCATGATTTTTTGCAGGAAGGCATTGCCTATGAAGTAGATGAACTGATTAACTTTTGAAAAAATATCGTGAATTTTTTACCGAGTTATGCCCCTTTTTCAACTTAGCGCATTGTAAGCCTATGGAACCTTGTTAGCAAAATATCTCGAGAACTCCTGATGCTAGGATCATGATATTATGCAGAAAGACATTGCCTATGAAGTAGATGAACTGATTAACTTTTGAAAAAATATCGTGAATTTTTGACCGAGTTATGCCCCTTTTTCAACTTAGCGCATTGTAAGCCTATGGAACCTTGTCAGCAAAATATCTGAAGAACCCTGATGCTAGGATCATGATATTTTACAGAAAGACATTGCCTATGAAGTAGATGAACTGATTAACTTTTGAAAAAATATCGTGAATTTTTTACCGAGTTATGCCCCTTTTTCAACTTAGCGCATTGTAAGCCTATGGAACCTTGTTAGCAAAATATCTCGAGAACTCCTGATGCTAGGATCATGATATTATGCAGAAAGACATTGCCTATGAAGTAGACGAACTGATTAACTTTTGAAAAAATATCGTGAATTTTTGACCGAGTTATGCCCCTTTTTCAACTTAGTGCATTGTAAGCCTATGGCACCTTGTTAGCAAAATATCTGAAGAACCCCTGATGCTAGGATCATGATATTTTACAGAAAGACATTGCCTATGAAGTAGATGAACTGATTAACTTTTGAAAAAAAATCGTGAATTTTTGACCGAGTTATGCCCCTTTTTCAACTTAGTGCATTTAAGGCTATGGAACCTTGTTAACAAAATATCTTGAGAGCCCCTGATGCTAGGATCATGATTTTTTGCAGGAAGACATTGTCCAAGGTGTAGATGATCTGATTAGCTGTTGAAAATTTTTTGTTAATTTTTGACTGAGATAAGCCCCTTTTTCGACTTAGTGCATTGAAGCCTGTGGTATAAAAGAACCTGTACATACGGTCAAGAACCGTTAGAGATAGGGACTTGAAATTTTATGCGTGGCATGTACATGAAAAATAAGCGAGCTTGTGAACAAAACATCCAAAGAACTGCTCGAGCTTTGTTCCTTGTATTCGGCATACCGTTACAGACTAAGATATAGATGAACCGGTTAATACACCTTTCTGACTTATAAATTATGGGATGAACCCCCTTAGAGGCAAGCATAAGGTTGGGGGCATAGTGTTTCATAAACACATTTTCTAGTATATATTATATATTGCTACTTGCATGGCATAAGTCTGCTGCATGAAGGAAATGGTGGGTCATGGGGGGACGTACTTGTAATTTTATTATAGTGAAACATTCTCTTTTGGCCGCTTTTACTGGAAGTATAACTGTGGTTTTGCATGTTTAAATGCCAATCAGGCGTAACAAGATGAAAATCATTGCTTTGTATTGTGATATGCATGTATTTAGCATGCATTTATGACAAAAAAATATGGAATGAATGACTGATTTCAATATTTTTATTACCTCAAAAATGAGGTATGCGAAAAATTTGAATTTAGGGTAGGTAGGGTCAGACTGGATTATCTCCCCGTGTCTTTGGGTCTGAATCACAAATAATCTGATTTCATACGGTTTACATATTTGTGGAAGCTCTGCTTAGAAAAATCTGGACAATTTATACTTTTGAAAATTCGGATCTGTCGCGCCGGTCTAATGGGGAAAATCCTCGCCTTAATCATAGAAGTTCTTTCGTTTTTGGTGCTTAAAGAGTACAAAATGTTACATGGGATTCCGGATGTTACTTCAGCCCCTCACATGAGAGATCTGTGTAGAGGGATGTTGCTGGCATGATTTTAGCAGGTAAAATGTCTAGAGGACATTGAAACATCTTTCAAAGAATCCTTAGAATGGGCTACATCTGCAGTATGTGGCTCATACCAGGCCTCGAGGTTATAAAAATAATTTCATCCTCAACTCAGCTGAGCATGAAATTGTACCTGCTAATAAATAGCAAATTACTTGTAAACTTGTACAGTTGTTTTCTTGCACATTTTAGCTGAGTATGTAATTTTCTCTGCTTATGAATATGAAAATGCCAACATTAGTTGGCATTTTCATATTTATCAGCAGAGAAAATTTCATGCTCAGCTGACTTGAGAACAAAAAAAGTTTTATAACCTCGGGGCCCAGATTGTATGCCTTTAGAGGCTTAAGAGATATGATTATTTCTACACAAAATTTTACTGTGATAATTTGTTACAATTTGAGATTCTATGTTGTTATGTTTGTTATATATGTGCAGATAAGAAGCTGAGCTGTTGTTATATAGTACTTGTATATGTGGTGCTGTGTTTTAAGCAGACGGCAAAATTTACGTCTGCCACATTTCAAAAAATGTTTCTTCCAAGCTATATCATATTGAGAATTCAAAGACAAGAAGGAAATTATTGTAGATCCAGATTAGGTGGCTTATTATGTTTTATGCCCCTTTCAGTAGTAGTTCAGTCATATGAAGATGATGGTGAAATACTTATGTAAATAGCTGCAGTTCACTTGCTTGCTACCAGTATATTTCGTATTTTAAATTGCATTCTTGCATTTGTAACTAAATGGAATTTTAGAAAATGATGAAATACTTTTGGCCAGTGACTGTACCTTCGTACATAAACAATTTGTGAATCTTTAGGAGTCTTAAAAGTAAACTATGAATTCACTGCAAAAACTCGACAAATGTGCAGGCTGATTTGAGTGTTTATGGTATGCACATGGCATAAGGTCATGTTTCAAGGGACACCAGTAATGTAAAGGATGGATGGACGACTTGCAATTTTGCATCCTTTTCAAAAGTATTTCAGTCATACCAGGATTGGTGGGTGATAATGAAAGACTGTGCAATTGCAAACTGGGTAGACCCAGATGAGGTGGCTCATAATGAGCCACCTCATCTGGATTCTACACTGTTTGCTTTCTAGTCTTTGTTAATGGTTGAAAAGATTTCTGCCTGAGAAAAGAATTGAATTTAGATTCACTAGGTCAGCAGGCAAGTGCTTAACCCACTGTGCTACCGGGCCTCCTAAATAATGTAAAGGAAAAAAAAACATTGCTTATGGCACAGAGCTCCAGATAAGGGTGTGTTTTGATGGTAATTCTGATAAAAGTTCTGTTTTCCTGTGACTAGCAGAAAATAAGACATAGGTATTTCTTTTCAATATTAACAGTTGCATAAACTTTATCAAGCTTTAGCTCACCTGGCCTAAAGGACATGATGAGCTATTGTCCTATCTGTGAGTTGGGTATTCATTGTCAGGCGCCAGTCAAAAAATGAAAACAACTTATTCAAACAACTTTATTTTGCTGTCAAAACGATGCTGGCATTGAGCTCTTTAGAATTATACACACAAAAAAAATTGTTGAGCCATGAAAGATGTTCACCAGTACTGAAGCATGCAAATTATGAAAATGAGGAAAACTCAAGAATCCCAAATGGATTTTTGCCAAATTTGGTGAGACCTACTTTTGCAAATTTATGCAGATTGAGATGGTGTACATCCTCCACTGTTTCTGTAGAAAGGGAAAATTTGAAATGGCACTGTTTTGTGAATGGCTGAACTTATTTGATGAAATTTATTTGATACTGGTCCTTACGTGAAGCGCAAAAATGGCCATCTAAGATGCCCTCTAAATATTGATACATATAGCAAAACATGGACTTTAGAAAACTGCAAGAACTTGTTGATAAATCAGAGCCGTGCCTGCTAAGTCTTTTTGCAGATTTATGCAACTGTCCATCTATTAGAAGAGAATGTCCAGAATGCCCATCCATCAGGATTTTGTGTCTGCTCCATAACTCAGAAACACTAAGAGATATTTTCATGAAACTTGTTACTGATATAAAGCATCTGAGACGACGTGCAGAGATAAGAACCATCTCCACCTACATTTTTTACAGAATTATGCCCCTTTGTAATTTTTATGCCCCCAATTTCAGGGAAATTGTGGGGGCATATTGGTTTGGGCATGTCCGTCTGTCCGTCCGTCAGTCCGTCTGTCCGCTATCTATAAGTCAAGAACCATAAGAGCTAGGGGCTTGAAACTTTATACTCATGATCAGTATGGAAAATAAGAGAACACATATTTTTTCTTTTTTCCGCGGGTCACATATTTCAAGAGTTATGCCCCTTTTTCGACTTAGCCTGTGGAACCTTGTGAACAAAATATCTCAAGAGCCCCTGATGCTAGGATCATGAGGTTTTGCAGGATGAGAATGCCCAAGGTGTAGATGACCTGATTAACTTTTGAAACAAATTCGTAAATTTTTGACCGAGTTATGCCCCTTTTTTGACTTAGTGCATTGTAAGCCTATGGAACCTTGTGAACAAAATATCTCAAGAACCCCAGATGCTAGGAGCATGATATTTTGCAGGAAGATACTGCCTAACATATGGATGACCTGATTAACTTTTGAAAAAAATTCGTGAATTTTTGATCGCGTTATGCCCCTTTTTTGACTTAGTGCATTGAAGCCTATGGTACAAAGGTCCCCTTACATACAGTCAAGAACAATAAGAGCTAGGAACTTGAAACTTTATACACATGATCAGTATGGAAAATAAACAGACCTGTATTTTTTTTATTTTTCTGCCGGTCATGTATTTCCAGAGTTATGCCCCTTTTTAGACTTAGCCTGTGGAACCTTGTGAACAAAATATCTCAAGAACCCCTGATGCTAGGATCATGAGGTTTTGCAGGATGAGAATGCCCAAGGTGTAGATGACCTGATTAACTTTTGAAACAAATTCGTAAATTTTTGACCGAGTTATGCCCCTTTTTTGACTTAGTGCATTGTAAGCCTATGGAACCTTGTGAACAAATTATCTCAAGAACCCCTGATGCTAGGAGCATGATATTTTGCAGGAAGATACTGCCTAACAGATAGATGACCCGATTAACTTTTGAAAAAAATTCGTGAATTTTTGATCGCGTTATGCCCCTTTTTTGACTTAGTGCATTGAAGCTTATGGTACAAAGGTCCCCTTACATACAGTCAAGAACAATAAGAGCTAGGAACTTGAAACTTTATACACATGATCAGTATGGAAAATAAACAGACATGTATTTTTTTATTTTTCTGCCGGTCATGTATTTCCAGAGTTATGCCCCTTTTTAGACTTAGCCTGTGGAACCTTGTGAACAAAATATCTCAAGAACCCCTGATGCTAGGATCATGAGGTTTTGCAGGATGAGAATGCCCAAGGTGTAGATGACCTGATTAACTTTTGAAACAAATTCGTAAATTTTTGACCGAGTTATGCCCCTTTTTTTACTTAGTGCATTGTAAGCCTATGGAACCGTGTGAACAAAATATCTCAAGAAACCCTGATGCTAGGAGCATGATATTTTGCAGGAAGATACTGCCTAACAGATAGATGACCCGATAAACTTTTGAAAAAAAATCGTGAATTTTTGATCGAGTTATGCCCCTTTTTTTGACTTAGTGCATTGAAGCCTATGGTACAAAGGTCCCCTTACATACAGTCAAGAACAATAAGAGCTAGGAACTTGAAACTTTATACACATGATCAGTATGGAAAATAAACAGAATGTATTTTTTATTTTTTCTGCCGGTCATGTTTTTACAGAGTTATGCCCCTTTTTCGACTTAGTGCATTGTAAGCCTATGGAACCTTGTGAACAAAATATCTCAAGAACCCCTGATGCTAGGAGCATGATTTTTTGCAGGAAGATACTGCCTAACATATAGATGACCTGATTAACTTTTGAAAAAAATTCATGAATTTTTGATCGAGTTATGCCCCTTTTTTGACTTAGTGCATTATTAACCTATGGAACCTTGTGAACAAAACACCTGGAGAACCCCTGATGCTAGGATCATGATTTTTTGCAGGAAGATACTGCCTAACATATAGATGACCTGATTAACTTTCGAAAAAAATCATAAATTTTTGACTGAGTTAAGCCCCTTTTTCGACTTAGTGTATTGAAGCCTAATGGTACAAAGGTACAAGCATTATTGGATGAACCTTCTTTAGAGGCAAGCATAGGGTTGGGGGCATAGTGTTTCATAAACACATTTTCTAGTCTAAAATCGTATTTCATTTGAGATTAGAGACATCAAAATGTATGTACATTTCAGAGACATTTTTCACTCTTTTTCATCTTTCACTTGAAAAAAGGCAAATAAAAGGAAATGATAACTTAAGTTTACGTCAAGTCGCATTTAGTGCGTAGAGACTGAACGGAACTTACAGCACAGCTTTACAGACCTCTTGATGACTCGTACTTTGGTGTGGAATTTATTTCAATACATATAATGTTGAGAAACAAGGATGTCTGAACGCTATCGGTATGCACCAAAAAACATCAAACCATCACAGTTTCACGACGTCATTGAAGTAGGAAATCAACTGATGGTAATGTGCACAACCCGTAGTGAATGTAGAATAATCAGTTTCTGGTGCCAGAAGGAATGTATGGAAATGAAATAGGTCATTTCTTGTAGAATGATACATATTTTTATCAAACTACACCATGTGGTTAAGAGTTATGAGCAATTTCACTCACTGACTACAGCGGAAGGACAAACAGACTGATGGACTTGCACAGCGATTAAAGTGCACACCTGTGGATCGTGCAATACTGCAATACTGTTTAGACTTTCGTCACCGTTTTGCATGCCGGTGGCTGGACAATGTTAAAATACATAAGTATACAAAATTTGAACCATATATACCACGGGGTTCAAGAGTTATGAGCATTTCACTACTTGACCGTAAATTTTCAACTTGTGCTCAGCAAAGCCTCGTGCATCAAAAAAGACGGTTATGTATGCGAGACGTTAGATAATGTTGACATGTATCAAAATATAGAATGCCGTTCAAGAGTTATAAGTGTTTTTGCTAACTGATAATGGACGGACGGATGGACAGACGGACTCACACAGTGATTATAGTGCAAACCTGCGGGTTGTGCAATAAGAAGTTTTGCATACCAGTGGCTGGGCAATGTTAAATTACATAAGTATACAAAATTTGAAGCAAATATACCAAGCGGTCCAAGAGTTATAAGCATTTTCAATAAAAGAGCTTGACCGGCCAAATTGATGCTTGGTGAAGCATCATCACTGTTTTGCATATCAGTGGCTGGGCAATGTTAAATTACATAAGTATACAAAATTTGAAGCAAATATACCAAGCGGTGCAAGAGTTATGAGCATTTTCAATAAAAGAGCTTGACCGGCCAAATTGATGCTCGGTGAAGCATCGTCACTGTTTTGCATACCAGTGGCTGGGCAATGTTAAATTACATAAGTATACAAAATTTGAAGCAAATGTACAGAGTGGTCCAAGAATTATGAGCATTTTCAATAAAAGAGCTTGATTGGCCAAATGGATGCTCGGTGAAGCCTTGTCTCTGTTTTGCATACCAGTGGCTGGGCACTGTTAATTACATAAGTATACAAAATTTGAAGCAAATATACCAAGCGGTCCAAGAGTTATGAGCATTTTCAATAAAAGAGCTCGACAGGCCAAATTGATGCTCGGTGAAGCATCGTCACTGTTTTGCATACCAGTGGCTGGGCAATGTTAAATTACATGAGTATACAAAATTTGAAGCAAATATACCAAGGGGTCCAAGAGTTATGAGCATTTTCAATAAAAGAGCTCGACCGGCCAAATTGATGCTCGGTGAAGCATCGTCACTGTTTTGCATACCAGTGGCTGGGCAATGTTAAATTACCTAAGTATACAAAATTTGAAGCAAATGTACCAAGTGGTCCAAGAGTTATGAGCATTTTCAATAAAAGAGCTCGACCGGCCAAATTGATGCTCGGTGAAGCATCGTCACTGTTTTGCATACCAGTGGCTGGGCAATGTTAAATTACATAAGTATACAAAATTTGAAGCAAATATACCAAGCGGTCCAAGAGTTATGAGCATTTTCAATAAAAGAGCTCGACCGGCCAAATTGATGCTCGGTGAAGCATCGTCACTGTTTTGCATACCAGTGGCTGGGCAATGTTAAATTACATAAGTATACAATATTTGAAGTAAATATACCAAGCGGTTCAAGAGTTATGAGCATTTTCAATAAAAGAGCTGTACCGGCCAAATTGATGCTCGGTGAAGCCTCGTCACTGTTTTGCATATCAGTGGCTGGGCAATGTTAAATTACATAAGTATACAAAATTTGAAGCAAATATACCAAGCGATCCAAGAGTTATGAGCATTCAATAAAAGAGCTCGACCAGCCAAATTGATGCTCGGTGAAGCATCATCACTGTTTTGCATACCAGTGGCTGGGCAATGTTAAATTACATAAGTATACAAAATTTGAAGCAAATATACCAAGCGGCCCAAGAGTTATGAGCATTTTCAATAAAAGAGCTCGACCAGCCAAATTGATGCTCGGTGAAGCCTTGTCACTGTTTTGCATGCCGGTGGCTGGACTATGTTAAAATACATAAGTACAGTCAAACCTGTCTTAAGGGGTCACTCAAGGGAAGCCCAAAAATTGGCTGCTTAAGACAGGTGACCCCTTAATACAGGTTCATTTGCACTGTATTTTGGTCCAAGGGACCTGGAAAAGGTGGCTGCTAAAGACAGGTGACCCCTTAATAGAGGTGACCACATAAGCAGGTTTGACTGTATACAAAATTTGAACCATATTTACCACAGTGTTCAAGAGTTATAAGCATTTTCAGTAGTTGGCCGTAAATTTTGAACTTGTGCTCAGCAAAGCCTCGTCCATCAAATAAGGTTGTTATGCATGCGAGTCGTTAGACAATGTTGACATGTATAAGTATGCAAAATTTTGTCAAAATATCCCATGCGGTTCAAGAGTTATAAGCGTTTTCTCTAACTGATAACGGTTTTTGCTAACTGATGACGGACAGACAGACGGACGGATGGACTCACACAGTGATTATAGTGCAAATCTGCGGGTTGTGCAATATTTGTGCAATGCCCAAAAGAAATCATTCTATGATTCTCAAAGGACAGAACTGTTGGATGATACATTGTTTGACCAGAAAACGAAAATCTTATTTATTCCATGTTAAAGTTACTCTCTAAAAAGTTTGACAAGCAGCGTTCATGCTGCTCAGGCGCTTGAAACAAACTTGATTTTCTTCACTTAATCTTTGTGTGTGGGGGGACGAAGTTAAACTTGTGTGTGACTCCCTGTTTGCAAGTTCCCTGAGTGACGAATTCATTTCAATAGTGGGCCTACTCCTTATGGAATGAATTAGCTAATAGATTAGCAGTCTTTTTTTTAAGAGAAGACCCCCATCGAGAAGAAGAAAAGGGTACAGATGCTTCCCCTGCAGGTGTACCCATCAGAAGGTGCAGAGCCCTAGATAAGAGGGAGTATCTGGTGATAATTAGGGATAATTTTTGTTAATTCTGGATAGAAACATATGTTGTGACCCCTCACCTGAACCGTCTCGACGAGACGGTTCAGTTGAGGGGTCACAACATATGGTTTTAATGAGAAATAAAGAAAATTATCCCTCAATTATCATCAAATACCCCTCTTATCTAGAGCTCTGAAGGTGTTTTGAAAATGTTGGTGTTCGCGGCTTTCGATGTACTAGTACCAAGGTGTATACGATTCGTACATCTATCGCCTGCGAGCGCTTTCATTGTTGTTTATCAACATTGTTTACTTCGCATTGCAAAGAAACTGATTTTACGGCCCTTTCAAGAATACTTCACATACATGTGTATCAAGCTGATCATTCATTAGAAGCGTGTTAAAACGGGAGTTTAAGAGAGAGAGAGAGAGAGAGAGAGATAGAGAGAGAATATTTAACTCCCGTGTGAAGACCCCGTTTGTTCTAAAAGTGGTATAAATTTGTGTAATAGTTCATCGCAAAGTATTGCTGCAAGCTTCTCACTGTGATTTCGTTATTGTAAATGACTGTGATAAGTCAACTTTAAAAGAAAGAAAAATCCTTGAGTTTCACATAGAAAGTGTTGAAAAATGATTTGGGTCATTTTATTTGGCACCTAAAATGACCTACTTTAATGTTGAATAAAATGGTAAAGATGCAATGCACATGTACATGAGTTGGGCTCCAGCCATTATCTCGATTTTGCTTACAACATTCTGCCACGGGAACCAGTTGCATTTTTCGGAGCGGTGTTAATTGGTTGCAGAAGATAAGGTAATAGACCCCATACAGTGAGGTTGTTAATAAAGTGCAGGTTAGAAATTAGTGTCATTAATGTTATAATACTTCAAAATGAATAATAATATAAAATTAATAAGCATATATTTCAGTTCCGATTTTTTAAATTAATCTCATTTCGTTCGCCAGAATTTTAGGTTTTTACTTTTCAAAAGGTTCACTCACTTTGTTCGCTTGAATTTAAGTCGATTATTGTGACCACTTCAAAGCACTATGTGCAGTAATTCCCTACAGTAATTTCATATAAAAATTTCCGTCACGATATTTAGAACTGCTAAATAGCTGTGAAATGTATTTTACTCTCGAGCATAGATGTATTTGCTCCTTCTTAACAGTTCTTTTGTCACAAAAAATAAATAAATAAAATGAAGAAAAAGAATGAAATAAAATTATTGAGTTACTACAACGTAATCAGATAATTCAGTTCACAGATAAGTGCCTGCACGCAACACACACACACACAACCGCTCACATACATGCACACACACACAAATATACGCGCACACATGCACATACAATCACGCACACATAAACACACACGCACGCATGCGCACGGGCACACACATACATGAAAACAAGACCACGTGTCCTTAAGGTTTACGGGCCTCTGTTGCCTCGTGGATAAGAGTGCTGACTCTTACAAGTAAGTCCCTCACCGCTTTGGGCCTTAGCCTAAGTCGCCTCCCAAGTGAAAAAGACACGTTCTGCTGGCGGAAGGATATGCTTTTTTCCCTGGGGCTCCGGTTTTCGCCCATCTCTGCTAACGATCGGCTCGATACTGAGACATATAGAATTTAAGTAGAAAATATACCTTCCCTTAACAGTTATTGTTTTAAAAAGCTAACAAGACTTTACTATAGAAAATAGCCGTGTTGTAATCGACAGCATTTTACATTGGTTTTCCTCTGTTTTTAGCTCGCTGAACGAAAGTTCAGGAAGAGCTATTGTTGTCACCACGGCGTCAGCGTCCGCGTCCGCGTTCAATTTGGATGTTTTGGTTAAAGTTTTTAAAGACCTATATCTCCTTAACCAATGGATAGATTCTTTTGATACTTGCACTGTAGTTAGATATTGGTCCAAAGTTTAACAGGGTGCCACCCCCACCCCACTCAGTGACCTTGATGTCAAGGTCATGGACTTAGAAAATTGGGAGTTTTTTGGACGATGTTTTGGTTAAAGTTTTATAAAGCCCTATATCTCCTTAACCCATGGATGGATTCCTTTGATACTTGCACTGAAGTAAGGTATTGGTCTAAAGTTTTCGAAGGTACTACCCCCACCCCCCTCAGTGACCTTGATATCAAGGTCATGGACTTAGAAAATTGTCTTTTTATTGATTGGATGTTTTGGTTAAAGTTTTTTAAAGACACATATCTCCTGAACCCATAGATGAATTCTTTTTATATTTGCACTGTAGTTAGAGCTACAGAATACTACCCCAACCCCGCTCAGTGACCTTGATGTCAAGGTCAGGGACTTAGCAAATTTTGGTCTTTATTAAAGTTTTGTAATTGCATACTGATTCATAATGCTTTGCAGAGATTTAGTTTATACTTGAACTGATGTTAGACACTTTTTCGAGTTTTTACAAAACACCTTATACTGACCACACTGGATGACCTTGACTTCAAGGTCATTGACTTAGAATTTTGTCTTAAAGATTTTGGTTAAAGTTTTATATTTATGAAGACATAATTTCACAGTGCCACGATGACAGACTCAGTCGATACTAATACTTGGACTGATGTTAGATAATAGTTGATGATACAGCTTAGCCAGCTTAGCCCCCCCCCCAGTTTTTTTTACCTCAAGCTCACAAGCTCATCATGGACTTTGAAATTTTTTGAAAGAAGATAAGGTAATAGACCCCATACAGTGAGGTTGTTAATAAAGTGCAGGTTAGAAATTAGTGTCATTAATGTTATAATACTTCAAAATGAATAATAATATAAAATTAATAAGCATATATTTCAGTTCCGATTTTTTAAATTAATCTCATTTCGTTCGCCAGAATTTTAGGTTTTTACTTTTCAAAAGGTTCACTCACTTTGTTCGCTTGAATTTAAGTCGATTATTGTGACCACTTCAAAGCACTATGTGCAGTAATTCCCTACAGTAATTTCATATAAAAATTTCCGTCACGATATTTAGAACTGCTAAATAGCTGTGAAATGTATTTTACTCTCGAGCATAGATGTATTTGCTCCTTCTTAACAGTTCTTTTGTCACAAAAAATAAGTAAATAAAATGAAGAAAAAGAATAAAATAAAATTATTGAGTTACTACAACGTAATCAGATAATTCAGTTCACAGATAAGTGCCTGCACGCAACACACACACACAACCGCTCACATACATGCACACACACACAAATATACGCGCACACATGCACATACAATCACGCACACATAAACACACACGCACGCATGCGCACGGGCACACACATACATGAAAACAAGACCACGTGTCCTTAAGGTTTACGGGCCTCTGTTGCCTCGTGGATAAGAGTGCTGACTCTTACAAGTAAGTCCCTCACCGCTTTGGGCCTTAGCCTCGGTCGCCTCCCAAGTGAAAAAGACACATTCTGCTGGCGGAAGGATATGCTTTTTTCCCTGGGGCTCCGGTTTTCGCCCATCTCTGCTAACGATCGGCTCGATACTGAGACATATAGAATTTAAGTAGAAAATATACCTTCCCTTAACAGTTATTGTTTTAAAAAGCTAACAAGACTTTACTATAGAAAATAGCCGTGTTGTAATCGACAGCATTTTACATTGGTTTTCCTCTGTTTTTAGCTCGCTGAACGAAAGTTCAGGAAGAGCTATTGTTGTCACCACGGCGTCAGCGTCCGCGTCCGCGTTCAATTTGGATGTTTTGGTTAAAGTTTTTAAAGACCTATATCTCCTTAACCAATGGATAGATTCTTTTGATACTTGCACTGTAGTTAGATATTGGTCCAAAGTTTAACAGGGTGCCACCCCCACCCCACTCAGTGACCTTGATGTCAAGGTCATGGACTTAGAAAATTGGGAGTTTTTTGGACGATGTTTTGGTTAAAGTTTTATAAAGCCCTATATCTCCTTAACCCATGGATGGATTCCTTTGATACTTGCACTGAAGTAAGGTATTGGTCTAAAGTTTTCGAAGGTACTACCCCCACCCCCCTCAGTGACCTTGATATCAAGGTCATGGACTTAGAAAATTGTCTTTTTATTGATTGGATGTTTTGGTTAAAGTTTTTTAAAGACACATATCTCCTGAACCCATAGATGAATTCTTTTTATATTTGCACTGTAGTTAGAGCTACAGAATACTACCCCAACCCCGCTCAGTGACCTTGATGTCAAGGTCAGGGACTTAGCAAATTTTGGTCTTTATTAAAGTTTTGTAATTGCATACTGATTCATAATGCTTTGCAGAGATTTAGTTTATACTTGAACTGATGTTAGACACTTTTTCGAATTTTTACAAAACACCTTATACTTACCACACTGGATGACCTTGACTTCAAGGTCATTGACTTAGAATTTTGTCTTAAAGATTTTGGTTAAAGTTTTATATTTATGAAGACATAATTTCACAGTGCCACGATGACAGACTCAGTCGATACTAATACTTGGACTGATGTTAGATAATAGTTGATGATACAGCTTAGCCCCCCCCCCCCACCACCCAGTTTTTTTTACCTCAAGCTCACAAGCTCATCATGGACTTTGAAATTTTTTGAAAGAAGATAAGGTAATAGACCCCATACAGTGAGGTTGTTAATAAAGTGCAGGTTAGAAATTAGTGTCATTAATGTTATAATACTTCAAAATGAATAATAATATAAAATTAATAAGCATATATTTCAGTTCCGATTTTTTAAATTAATCTCATTTCGTTCGCCAGAATTTTAGGTTTTTACTTTTCAAAAGGTTCACTCACTTTGTTCGCTTGAATTTAAGTCGATTATTGTGACCACTTCAAAGCACTATGTGCAGTAATTCCCTACAGTAATTTCATATAAAAATTTCCGTCACGATATTTAGAACTGCTAAATAGCTGTGAAATGTATTTTACTCTCGAGCATAGATGTATTTGCTCCTTCTTAACAGTTCTTTTGTCACAAAAAATAAATAAATAAAATGAAGAAAAAGAATAAAATAAAATTATTGAGTTACTACAACGTAATCAGATAATTCAGTTCACAGATAAGTGCCTGCACGCAACACACACACACAACCGCTCACATACATGCACACACACACAAATATACGCGCACACATGCACATACAATCACGCACACATAAACACACACGCACGCATGCGCACGGGCACACACATACATGAAAACAAGACCACGTGTCCTTAAGGTTTACGGGCCTCTATTGCCTCGTGGATAAGAGTGCTGACTCTTACAAGTAAGTCCCTCACCGCTTTGGGCCTTAGCCTCGGTCGCCTCCCAAGTGAAAAAGACACATTCTGCTGGCGGAAGGATATGCTCTTTCTCTGGGGCTCCGTTTTTCGCCCATCTCTGCTAACGATCGGCTCGATACTGAGACATATAGAATTTAAGTAGAAAATATACCTTCCCTTAACAGTTATTGTTTTAAAAAGCTAACAAGACTTTACTATAGAAAATAGCCGTGTTGTAATCGACAGCATTTTACATTGGTTTTCCTCTGTTTTTAGCTCGCCTGAACGAAAGTTCAGGAAGAGCTATTGTTGTCACCACGGCGTCAGCGTCCGCGTCCACGTTCAATTTGGATGTTTTGGTTAAAGTTTTTAAAGACCTATATCTCCTTAACCAATGGATAGATTCTTTTGATACTTGCACTGAAGTTAGATATTGGTCCAAAGTTTAACAGGGTGCCACCCCCACCCCACTCAGTGACCTTGATGTCAAGGTCATGGACTTAGAAAATTGGGAGTTTTTTGGACGATGTTTTGGTTAAAGTTTTATAAAGCCCTATATCTCCTTAACCCATGGATGGATTCCTTTGATACTTGCACTGAAGTAAGGTATTGGTCTAAAGTTTTCGAAGGTACTACCCCCACCCCCTCAGTGACCTTGATATCAAGGTCATGGACTTAGAAAATTGTCTTTTTATTGATTGGATGTTTTGGTTAAAGTTTTTTAAAGACACATATCTCCTGAACCCATAGATGAATTCTTTTTATATTTGCACTGTAGTTAGAGCTACAGAATACTACCCCAACCCCGCTCAGTGACCTTGATGTCAAGGTCAGGGACTTAGCAAATTTTGGTCTTTATTAAAGTTTTGTAATTGCATACTGATTCATAATGCTTTTCAGAGATTTAGTTTATACTTGAACTGATGTTAGACACTTTTTTGAGTTTTTACAAAACACCTTATACTTACCACACTGGATGACCTTGACTTCAAGGTCATTGACTTAGAATTTTGTCTTAAAGATTTTGGTTAAAGTTTTATATTTATGAAGACATAATTTCACAGTGCCACGATGACAGACTCAGTCGATACTAATACTTGGACTGATGTTAGATAATAGTTGATGATACAGCTTAGCCAGCTTAGCCCCCCCCCCCCCCCAGTTTTTTTTACCTCAAGCTCACAAGCTCATCATGGACTTTGAAATTTTTTGAAAGAAGATAAGGTAATAGACCCCATACAGTGAGGTTGTTAATAAAGTGCAGGTTAGAAATTAGTGTCATTAATGTTATAATACTTCAAAATGAATAATAATATAAAATTAATAAGCATATATTTCAGTTCCGATTTTTTAAATTAATCTCATTTCGTTCGCCAGAATTTTAGGTTTTTACTTTTCAAAAGGTTCACTCACTTTGTTTGCTTGAATTTAAGTCGATTATTGTGACCACTTCAAAGCACTATGTGCAGTAATTCCCTACAGTAATTTCATATAAAAATTTCCGTCACGATATTTAGAACTGCTAAATAGCTGTGAAATGTATTTTACTCTCGAGCATAGATGTATTTGCTCCTTCTTAACAGTTCTTTTGTCACAAAAAATAAGTAAATAAAATGAAGAAAAAGAATAAAATAAAATTATTGAGTTACTACAACGTAATCAGATAATTCAGTTCACAGATAAGTGCCTGCACGCAACACACACACACAACCGCTCACATACATGCACACACACACAAATATACGCGCACACATGCACATACAATCACGCACACATAAACACACACGCACGCATGCGCACGGGCACACACATACATGAAAACAAGACCACGTGTCCTTAAGGTTTACGGGCCTCTGTTGCCTCGTGGATAAGAGTGCTGACTCTTACAAGTAAGTCCCTCACCGCTTTGGGCCTTAGCCTCGGTCGCCTCCCAAGTGAAAAAGACACATTCTGCTGGCGGAAGGATATGCTTTTTTCCCTGGGGCTCCGGTTTTCGCCCATCTCTGCTAACGATCGGCTCGATACTGAGACATATAGAATTTAAGTAGAAAATATACCTTCCCTTAACAGTTATTGTTTTAAAAAGCTAACAAGACTTTACTATAGAAAATAGCCGTGTTGTAATCGACAGCATTTTACATTGGTTTTCCTCTGTTTTTAGCTCGCAGAACGAAAGTTCAGGAAGAGCTATTGTTGTCACCACGGCGTCAGCGTCCGCGTCCGCGTTCAATTTGGATGTTTTGGTTAAAGTTTTTAAAGACCTATATCTCCTTAACCAATGGATAGATTCTTTTGATACTTGCACTGTAGTTAGATATTGGTCCAAAGTTTAACAGGGTGCCACCCCCACCCCACTCAGTGACCTTGATGTCAAGGTCATGGACTTAGAAAATTGGGAGTTTTTTGGACGATGTTTTGGTTAAAGTTTTATAAAGCCCTATATCTCCTTAACCCATGGATGGATTCCTTTGATACTTGCACTGAAGTAAGGTATTGGTCTAAAGTTTTCGAAGGTACTACCCCCACCCCCCTCAGTGACCTTGATATCAAGGTCATGGACTTAGAAAATTGTCTTTTTATTGATTGGATGTTTTGGTTAAAGTTTTTTAAAGACACATATCTCCTGAACCCATAGATGAATTCTTTTTATATTTGCACTGTAGTTAGAGCTACAGAATACTACCCCAACCCCGCTCAGTGACCTTGATGTCAAGGTCAGGGACTTAGCAAATTTTGGTCTTTATTAAAGTTTTGTAATTGCATACTGATTCATAATGCTTTTCAGAGATTTAGTTTATACTTGAACTGATGTTAGACACTTTTTTGAGTTTTTACAAAACACCTTATACTTACCACACTGGATGACCTTGACTTCAAGGTCATTGACTTAGAATTTTGTCTTAAAGATTTTGGTTAAAGTTTTATATTTATGAAGACATAATTTCACAGTGCCACGATGACAGACTCAGTCGATACTAATACTTGGACTGATGTTAGATAATAGTTGATGATACAGCTTAGCCCCCCCCCCCCCCCCCCCCCCCCCAGCCCCCCAGTTTTTTTTACCTCAAGCTCACAAGCTCATCATGGACTTTGAAATTTTTTGAAAGAAGATAAGGTAATAGACCCCATACAGTGAGGTTGTTAATAAAGTGCAGGTTAGAAATTAGTGTCATTAATGTTATAATACTTCAAAATGAATAATAATATAAAATTAATAAGCATATATTTCAGTTCCGATTTTTTAAATTAATCTCATTTCGTTCGCCAGAATTTTAGGTTTTTACTTTTCAAAAGGTTCACTCACTTTGTTCGCTTGAATTTAAGTTGATTATTGTGACCACTTCAAAGCACTATGTGAAGTAATTCCCTACAGTAATTTCATATAAAAATTTCCGTCACGATATTTAGAACTGCTAAATAGCTGTGAAATGTATTTTACTCTCGAGCATAGATGTATTTGCTCCTTCTTAACAGTTCTTTTGTCACAAAAAATAAATAAATAAAATGAAGAAAAAGAATAAAATAAAATTATTGAGTTACTACAACGTAATCAGATAATTCAGTTCACAGATAAGTGCCTGCACGCAACACACACACACAACCGCTCACATACATGCACACACACACAAATATACGCGCACACATGCACATACAATCACGCACACATAAACACACACGCACGCATGCGCACGGGCACACACATACATGAAAACAAGACCACGTGTCCTTAAGGTTTACGGGCCTCTGTTGCCTCGTGGATAAGAGTGCTGACTCTTACAAGTAAGTCCCTCACCACTTTGGGCCTTAGCCTAAGTCGCCTCCCAAGTGAAAAAGACACGTTCTGCTGGCGGAAGGATATGCTTTTTTCCCTGGGGCTCCGGTTTTCGCCCATCTCTGCTAACGATCGGCTCGATACTGAGACATATAGAATTTAAGTAGAAAATATACCTTCCCTTAACAGTTATTGTTTTAAAAAGCTAACAAGACTTTACTATAGAAAATAGCCGTGTTGTAATCGACAGCATTTTACATTGGTTTTCCTCTGTTTTTAGCTCGCCTGAACGAAAGTTCAGGAAGAGCTATTGTTGTCACCACGGCGTCAGCGTCCGCGTCCGCGTTCAATTTGGATGTTTTGGTTAAAGTTTTTAAAGACCTATATCTCCTTAACCAATGGATAGATTCTTTTGATACTTGCACTGAAGTTAGATATTGGTCCAAAGTTTAACAGGGTGCCACCCCCACCCCACTCAGTGACCTTGATGTCAAGGTCATGGACTTAGAAAATTGGGAGTTTTTTGGACGATGTTTTGGTTAAAGTTTTATAAAGCCCTATATCTCCTTAACCCATGGATGGATTCCTTTGATACTTGCACTGAAGTAAGGTATTGGTCTAAAGTTTTCGAAGGTACTACCCCCACCCCCCTCAGTGACCTTGATATCAAGGTCATGGACTTAGAAAATTGTCTTTTTATTGATTGGATGTTTTGGTTAAAGTTTTTTAAAGACACATATCTCCTGAACCCATAGATGAATTCTTTTTATATTTGCACTGTAGTTAGAGCTACAGAATACTACCCCAACCCCGCTCAGTGACCTTGATGTCAAGGTCAGGGACTTAGCAAATTTTGGTCTTTATTAAAGTTTTGTAATTGCATACTGATTCATAATGCTTTGCAGAGATTTAGTTTATACTTGAACTGATGTTAGACACTTTTTCGAATTTTTACAAAACACCTTATACTTACCACACTGGATGACCTTGACTTCAAGGTCATTGACTTAGAATTTTGTCTTAAAGATTTTGGTTAAAGTTTTATATTTATGAAGACATAATTTCACAGTGCCACGATGACAGACTCAGTCGATACTAATACTTGGACTGATGTTAGATAATAGTTGATGATACAGCTTAGCCAGCTTAGCCCCCCCCCCCCAGTTTTTTTTACCTCAAGCTCACAAGCTCATCATGGACTTTGAAATTTTTTGAAAGAAGATAAGGTAATAGACCCCATACAGTGAGGTTGTTAATAAAGTGCAGGTTAGAAATTAGTGTCATTAATGTTATAATACTTCAAAATGAATAATAATATAAAATTAATAAGCATATATTTCAGTTCCGATTTTTTAAATTAATCTCATTTCGTTCGCCAGAATTTTAGGTTTTTACTTTTCAAAAGGTTCACTCACTTTGTTCGCTTGAATTTAAGTCGATTATTGTGACCACTTCAAAGCACTATGTGCAGTAATTCCCTACAGTAATTTCATATAAAAATTTCCGTCACGATATTTAGAACTGCTAAATAGCTGTGAAATGTATTTTACTCTCGAGCATAGATGTATTTGCTCCTTCTTAACAGTTCTTTTGTCACAAAAAATAAATAAATAAAATGAAGAAAAAGAATAAAATAAAATTATTGAGTTACTACAACGTAATCAGATAATTCAGTTCACAGATAAGTGCCTGCACGCAACACACACACACAACCGCTCACATACATGCACACACACACAAATATACGCGCACACATGCACATACAATCACGCACACATAAACACACACGCACGCATGCGCACGGGCACACACATACATGAAAACAAGACCACGTGTCCTTAAGGTTTACGGGCCTCTGTTGCCTCGTGGATAAGAGTGCTGACTCTTACAAGTAAGTCCCTCACCGCTTTGGGCCTTAGCCTCGGTCGCCTCCCAAGTGAAAAAGACACATTCTGCTGGCGGAAGGATATGCTTTTTTCCCTGGGGCTCCGTTTTTCGCCCATCTCTGCTAACGATCGGCTCGATACTGAGACATATAGAATTTAAGTAGAAAATATACCTTCCCTTAACAGTTATTGTTTTAAAAAGCTAACAAGACTTTACTATAGAAAATAGCCGTGTTGTAATCGACAGCATTTTACATTGGTTTTCCTCTGTTTTTAGCTCGCCTGAACGAAAGTTCAGGAAGAGCTATTGTTGTCACCACGGCGTCAGCGTCCGCGTCCGCGTTCAATTTGGATGTTTTGGTTAAAGTTTTTAAAGACCTATATCTCCTTAACCAATGGATAGATTCTTTTGATACTTGCACTGAAGTTAGATATTGGTCCAAAGTTTAACAGGGTGCCACCCCCACCCCACTCAGTGACCTTGATGTCAAGGTCATGGACTTAGAAAATTGGGAGTTTTTTGGACGATGTTTTGGTTAAAGTTTTATAAAGCCCTATATCTCCTTAACCCATGGATGGATTCCTTTGATACTTGCACTGAAGTAAGGTATTGGTCTAAAGTTTTCGAAGGTACTACCCCCACCCCCCTCAGTGACCTTGATATCAAGGTCATGGACTTAGAAAATTGTCTTTTTATTGATTGGATGTTTTGGTTAAAGTTTTTTAAAGACACATATCTCCTGAACCCATAGATGAATTCTTTTTATATTTGCACTGTAGTTAGAGCTACAGAATACTACCCCAACCCCGCTCAGTGACCTTGATGTCAAGGTCAGGGACTTAGCAAATTTTGGTCTTTATTAAAGTTTTGTAATTGCATACTGATTCATAATGCTTTTCAGAGATTTAGTTTATACTTGAACTGATGTTAGACACTTTTTTGAGTTTTTACAAAACACCTTATACTTACCACACTGGATGACCTTGACTTCAAGGTCATTGACTTAGAATTTTGTCTTAAAGATTTTGGTTAAAGTTTTATATTTATGAAGACATAATTTCACAGTGCCACGATGACAGACTCAGTCGATACTAATACTTGGACTGATGTTAGATAATAGTTGATGATACAGCTTAGCCAGCTTAGCCCCCCCCCCCAGTTTTTTTTACCTCAAGCTCACAAGCTCATCATGGACTTTGAAATTTTTTGAAAGAAGATAAGGTAATAGACCCCATACAGTGAGGTTGTTAATAAAGTGCAGGTTAGAAATTAGTGTCATTAATGTTATAATACTTCAAAATGAATAATAATATAAAATTAATAAGCATATATTTCAGTTCCGATTTTTTAAATTAATCTCATTTCGTTCGCCAGAATTTTAGGTTTTTACTTTTCAAAAGGTTCACTCACTTTGTTCGCTTGAATTTAAGTCGATTATTGTGACCACTTCAAAGCACTATGTGCAGTAATTCCCTACAGTAATTTCATATAAAAATTTCCGTCACGATATTTAGAACTGCTAAATAGCTGTGAAATGTATTTTACTCTCGAGCATAGATGTATTTGCTCCTTCTTAACAGTTCTTTTGTCACAAAAAATAAGTAAATAAAATGAAGAAAAAGAATAAAATAAAATTATTGAGTTACTACAACGTAATCAGATAATTCAGTTCACAGATAAGTGCCTGCACGCAACACACACACACAACCGCTCACATACATGCACACACACACAAATATACGCGCACACATGCACATACAATCACGCACACATAAACACACACGCACGCATGCGCACGGGCACACACATACATGAAAACAAGACCACGTGTCCTTAAGGTTTACGGGCCTCTGTTGCCTCGTGGATAAGAGTGCTGACTCTTACAAGTAAGTCCCTCACCGCTTTGGGCCTTAGCCTCGGTCGCCTCCCAAGTGAAAAAGACACATTCTGCTGGCGGAAGGATATGCTTTTTTCCCTGGGGCTCCGGTTTTCGCCCATCTCTGCTAACGATCGGCTCGATACTGAGACATATAGAATTTAAGTAGAAAATATACCTTCCCTTAACAGTTATTGTTTTAAAAAGCTAACAAGACTTTACTATAGAAAATAGCCGTGTTGTAATCGACAGCATTTTACATTGGTTTTCCTCTGTTTTTAGCTCGCTGAACGAAAGTTCAGGAAGAGCTATTGTTGTCACCACGGCGTCAGCGTCCGCGTCCGCGTTCAATTTGGATGTTTTGGTTAAAGTTTTTAAAGACCTATATCTCCTTAACCAATGGATAGATTCTTTTGATACTTGCACTGTAGTTAGATATTGGTCCAAAGTTTAACAGGGTGCCACCCCCACCCCACTCAGTGACCTTGATGTCAAGGTCATGGACTTAGAAAATTGGGAGTTTTTTGGACGATGTTTTGGTTAAAGTTTTATAAAGCCCTATATCTCCTTAACCCATGGATGGATTCCTTTGATACTTGCACTGAAGTAAGGTATTGGTCTAAAGTTTTCGAAGGTACTACCCCCACCCCCCTCAGTGACCTTGATATCAAGGTCATGGACTTAGAAAATTGTCTTTTTATTGATTGGATGTTTTGGTTAAAGTTTTTTAAAGACACATATCTCCTGAACCCATAGATGAATTCTTTTTATATTTGCACTGTAGTTAGAGCTACAGAATACTACCCCAACCCCGCTCAGTGACCTTGATGTCAAGGTCAGGGACTTAGCAAATTTTGGTCTTTATTAAAGTTTTGTAATTGCATACTGATTCATAATGCTTTTCAGAGATTTAGTTTATACTTGAACTGATGTTAGACACTTTTTTGAGTTTTTACAAAACACCTTATACTTACCACACTGGATGACCTTGACTTCAAGGTCATTGACTTAGAATTTTGTCTTAAAGATTTTGGTTAAAGTTTTATATTTATGAAGACATAATTTCACAGTGCCACGATGACAGACTCAGTCGATACTAATACTTGGACTGATGTTAGATAATAGTTGATGATACAGCTTAGCCCCCCCCCCCCCCCCCCCCCCGCCCCCCAGTTTTTTTTACCTCAAGCTCACAAGCTCATCATGGACTTTGAAATTTTTTGAAAGAAGATAAGGTAATAGACCCCATACAGTGAGGTTGTTAATAAAGTGCAGGTTAGAAATTAGTGTCATTAATGTTATAATACTTCAAAATGAATAATAATATAAAATTAATAAGCATATATTTCAGTTCCGATTTTTTAAATTAATCTCATTTCGTTCGCCAGAATTTTAGGTTTTTACTTTTCAAAAGGTTCACTCACTTTGTTCGCTTGAATTTAAGTTGATTATTGTGACCACTTCAAAGCACTATGTGAAGTAATTCCCTACAGTAATTTCATATAAAAATTTCCGTCACGATATTTAGAACTGCTAAATAGCTGTGAAATGTATTTTACTCTCGAGCATAGATGTATTTGCTCCTTCTTAACAGTTCTTTTGTCACAAAAAATAAATAAATAAAATGAAGAAAAAGAATAAAATAAAATTATTGAGTTACTACAACGTAATCAGATAATTCAGTTCACAGATAAGTGCCTGCACGCAACACACACACACAACCGCTCACATACATGCACACACACACAAATATACGCGCACACATGCACATACAATCACGCACACATTAACACACACGCACGCATGCGCACGGGCACACACATACATGAAAACAAGACCACGTGTCCTTAAGGTTTACGGGCCTCTGTTGCCTCGTGGATAAGAGTGCTGACTCTTACAAGTAAGTCCCTCACCACTTTGGGCCTTAGCCTAAGTCGCCTCCCAAGTGAAAAAGACACGTTCTGCTGGCGGAAGGATATGCTTTTTTCCCTGGGGCTCCGGTTTTCGCCCATCTCTGCTAACGATCGGCTCGATACTGAGACATATAGAATTTAAGTAGAAAATATACCTTCCCTTAACAGTTATTGTTTTAAAAAGCTAACAAGACTTTACTATAGAAAATAGCCGTGTTGTAATCGACAGCATTTTACATTGGTTTTCCTCTGTTTTTAGCTCGCCTGAACGAAAGTTCAGGAAGAGCTATTGTTGTCACCACGGCGTCAGCGTCCGCGTTCAATTTGGATGTTTTGGTTAAAGTTTTTAAAGACCTATATCTCCTTAACCAATGGATAGATTCTTTTGATACTTGCACTGAAGTTAGATATTGGTCCAAAGTTTAACAGGGTGCCACCCCCACCCCACTCAGTGACCTTGATGTCAAGGTCATGGACTTAGAAAATTGGGAGTTTTTTGGACGATGTTTTGGTTAAAGTTTTATAAAGCCCTATATCTCCTTAACCCATGGATGGATTCCTTTGATACTTGCACTGAAGTAAGGTATTGGTCTAAAGTTTTTGAAGGTACTACCCCCACCCCCCTCAGTGACCTTGATATCAAGGTCATGGACTTAGAAAATTGTCTTTTTATTGATTGGATGTTTTGGTTAAAGTTTTTTAAAGACACATATCTCCTGAACCCATAGATGAATTCTTTTTATATTTGCACTGTAGTTAGAGCTACAGAATACTACCCCAACCCCGCTCAGTGACCTTGATGTCAAGGTCAGGGACTTAGCAAATTTTGGTCTTTATTAAAGTTTTGTAATTGCATACTGATTCATAATGCTTTGCAGAGATTTAGTTTATACTTGAACTGATGTTAGACACTTTTTCGAATTTTTACAAAACACCTTATACTTACCACACTGGATGACCTTGACTTCAAGGTCATTGACTTAGAATTTTGTCTTAAAGATTTTGGTTAAAGTTTTATATTTATGAAGACATAATTTCACAGTGCCACGATGACAGACTCAGTCGATACTAATACTTGGACTGATGTTAGATAATAGTTGATGATACAGCTTAGCCCCCCCCCCCCCCCCCCCCCCCCAGCCCCCCAGTTTTTTTTACCTCAAGCTCACAAGCTCATCATGGACTTTGAAATTTTTTGAAAGAAGATAAGGTAATAGACCCCATACAGTGAGGTTGTTAATAAAGTGCAGGTTAGAAATTAGTGTCATTAATGTTATAATACTTCAAAATGAATAATAATATAAAATTAATAAGCATATATTTCAGTTCCGATTTTTTAAATTAATCTCATTTCGTTCGCCAGAATTTTAGGTTTTTACTTTTCAAAAGGTTCACTCACTTTGTTCGCTTGAATTTAAGTTGATTATTGTGACCACTTCAAAGCACTATGTGAAGTAATTCCCTACAGTAATTTCATATAAAAATTTCCGTCACGATATTTAGAACTGCTAAATAGCTGTGAAATGTATTTTACTCTCGAGCATAGATGTATTTGCTCCTTCTTAACAGTTCTTTTGTCACAAAAAATAAATAAATAAAATGAAGAAAAAGAATAAAATAAAATTATTGAGTTACTACAACGTAATCAGATAATTCAGTTCACAGATAAGTGCCTGCACGCAACACACACACACAACCGCTCACATACATGCACACACACACAAATATACGCGCACACATGCACATACAATCACGCACACATAAACACACACGCACGCATGCGCACGGGCACACACATACATGAAAACAAGACCACGTGTCCTTAAGGTTTACGGGCCTCTGTTGCCTCGTGGATAAGAGTGCTGACTCTTACAAGTAAGTCCCTCACCACTTTGGGCCTTAGCCTAAGTCGCCTCCCAAGTGAAAAAGACACGTTCTGCTGGCGGAAGGATATGCTTTTTTCCCTGGGGCTCCGGTTTTCGCCCATCTCTGCTAACGATCGGCTCGATACTGAGACATATAGAATTTAAGTAGAAAATATACCTTCCCTTAACAGTTATTGTTTTAAAAAGCTAACAAGACTTTACTATAGAAAATAGCCGTGTTGTAATCGACAGCATTTTACATTGGTTTTCAGAGATTTAGTTTATACTTGAACTGATGTTAGACACTTTTTTGAGTTTTTACAAAACACCTTATACTTACCACACTGGATGACCTTGACTTCAAGGTCATTGACTTAGAATTTTGTCTTAAAGATTTTGGTTAAAGTTTTATATTTATGAAGACATAATTTCACAGTGCCACGATGACAGACTCAGTCGATACTAATACTTGGACTGATGTTAGATAATAGTTGATGATACAGCTTAGCCAGCTTAGCCCCCCCCCCCAGTTTTTTTTACCTCAAGCTCACAAGCTCATCATGGACTTTGAAATTTTTTGAAAGAAGATAAGGTAATAGACCCCATACAGTGAGGTTGTTAATAAAGTGCAGGTTAGAAATTAGTGTCATTAATGTTATAATACTTCAAAATGAATAATAATATAAAATTAATAAGCATATATTTCAGTTCCGATTTTTTAAATTAATCTCATTTCGTTCGCCAGAATTTTAGGTTTTTACTTTTCAAAAGGTTCACTCACTTTGTTCGCTTGAATTTAAGTCGATTATTGTGACCACTTCAAAGCACTATGTGCAGTAATTCCCTACAGTAATTTCATATAAAAATTTCCGTCACGATATTTAGAACTGCTAAATAGCTGTGAAATGTATTTTACTCTCGAGCATAGATGTATTTGCTCCTTCTTAACAGTTCTTTTGTCACAAAAAATAAGTAAATAAAATGAAGAAAAAGAATAAAATAAAATTATTGAGTTACTACAACGTAATCAGATAATTCAGTTCACAGATAAGTGCCTGCACGCAACACACACACACAACCGCTCACATACATGCACACACACACAAATATACGCGCACACATGCACATACAATCACGCACACATAAACACACACGCACGCATGCGCACGGGCACACACATACATGAAAACAAGACCACGTGTCCTTAAGGTTTACGGGCCTCTGTTGCCTCGTGGATAAGAGTGCTGACTCTTACAAGTAAGTCCCTCACCGCTTTGGGCCTTAGCCTCGGTCGCCTCCCAAGTGAAAAAGACACATTCTGCTGGCGGAAGGATATGCTTTTTTCCCTGGGGCTCCGGTTTTCGCCCATCTCTGCTAACGATCGGCTCGATACTGAGACATATAGAATTTAAGTAGAAAATATACCTTCCCTTAACAGTTATTGTTTTAAAAAGCTAACAAGACTTTACTATAGAAAATAGCCGTGTTGTAATCGACAGCATTTTACATTGGTTTTCCTCTGTTTTTAGCTCGCTGAACGAAAGTTCAGGAAGAGCTATTGTTGTCACCACGGCGTCAGCGTCCGCGTCCGCGTTCAATTTGGATGTTTTGGTTAAAGTTTTTAAAGACCTATATCTCCTTAACCAATGGATAGATTCTTTTGATACTTGCACTGTAGTTAGATATTGGTCCAAAGTTTAACAGGGTGCCACCCCCACCCCACTCAGTGACCTTGATGTCAAGGTCATGGACTTAGAAAATTGGGAGTTTTTTGGACGATGTTTTGGTTAAAGTTTTATAAAGCCCTATATCTCCTTAACCCATGGATGGATTCCTTTGATACTTGCACTGAAGTAAGGTATTGGTCTAAAGTTTTCGAAGGTACTACCCCCACCCCCCTCAGTGACCTTGATATCAAGGTCATGGACTTAGAAAATTGTCTTTTTATTGATTGGATGTTTTGGTTAAAGTTTTTTAAAGACACATATCTCCTGAACCCATAGATGAATTCTTTTTATATTTGCACTGTAGTTAGAGCTACAGAATACTACCCCAACCCCGCTCAGTGACCTTGATGTCAAGGTCAGGGACTTAGCAAATTTTGGTCTTTATTAAAGTTTTGTAATTGCATACTGATTCATAATGCTTTTCAGAGATTTAGTTTATACTTGAACTGATGTTAGACACTTTTTTGAGTTTTTACAAAACACCTTATACTTACCACACTGGATGACCTTGACTTCAAGGTCATTGACTTAGAATTTTGTCTTAAAGATTTTGGTTAAAGTTTTATATTTATGAAGACATAATTTCACAGTGCCACGATGACAGACTCAGTCGATACTAATACTTGGACTGATGTTAGATAATAGTTGATGATACAGCTTAGCCCCCCCCCCCCCCCCCCCCCCGCCCCCCAGTTTTTTTTACCTCAAGCTCACAAGCTCATCATGGACTTTGAAATTTTTTGAAAGAAGATAAGGTAATAGACCCCATACAGTGAGGTTGTTAATAAAGTGCAGGTTAGAAATTAGTGTCATTAATGTTATAATACTTCAAAATGAATAATAATATAAAATTAATAAGCATATATTTCAGTTCCGATTTTTTAAATTAATCTCATTTCGTTCGCCAGAATTTTAGGTTTTTACTTTTCAAAAGGTTCACTCACTTTGTTCGCTTGAATTTAAGTTGATTATTGTGACCACTTCAAAGCACTATGTGAAGTAATTCCCTACAGTAATTTCATATAAAAATTTCCGTCACGATATTTAGAACTGCTAAATAGCTGTGAAATGTATTTTACTCTCGAGCATAGATGTATTTGCTCCTTCTTAACAGTTCTTTTGTCACAAAAAATAAATAAATAAAATGAAGAAAAAGAATAAAATAAAATTATTGAGTTACTACAACGTAATCAGATAATTCAGTTCACAGATAAGTGCCTGCACGCAACACACACACACAACCGCTCACATACATGCACACACACACAAATATACGCGCACACATGCACATACAATCACGCACACATTAACACACACGCACGCATGCGCACGGGCACACACATACATGAAAACAAGACCACGTGTCCTTAAGGTTTACGGGCCTCTGTTGCCTCGTGGATAAGAGTGCTGACTCTTACAAGTAAGTCCCTCACCACTTTGGGCCTTAGCCTAAGTCGCCTCCCAAGTGAAAAAGACACGTTCTGCTGGCGGAAGGATATGCTTTTTTCCCTGGGGCTCCGGTTTTCGCCCATCTCTGCTAACGATCGGCTCGATACTGAGACATATAGAATTTAAGTAGAAAATATACCTTCCCTTAACAGTTATTGTTTTAAAAAGCTAACAAGACTTTACTATAGAAAATAGCCGTGTTGTAATCGACAGCATTTTACATTGGTTTTCCTCTGTTTTTAGCTCGCCTGAACGAAAGTTCAGGAAGAGCTATTGTTGTCACCACGGCGTCAGCGTCCGCGTTCAATTTGGATGTTTTGGTTAAAGTTTTTAAAGACCTATATCTCCTTAACCAATGGATAGATTCTTTTGATACTTGCACTGAAGTTAGATATTGGTCCAAAGTTTAACAGGGTGCCACCCCCACCCCACTCAGTGACCTTGATGTCAAGGTCATGGACTTAGAAAATTGGGAGTTTTTTGGACGATGTTTTGGTTAAAGTTTTATAAAGCCCTATATCTCCTTAACCCATGGATGGATTCCTTTGATACTTGCACTGAAGTAAGGTATTGGTCTAAAGTTTTTGAAGGTACTACCCCCACCCCCCTCAGTGACCTTGATATCAAGGTCATGGACTTAGAAAATTGTCTTTTTATTGATTGGATGTTTTGGTTAAAGTTTTTTAAAGACACATATCTCCTGAACCCATAGATGAATTCTTTTTATATTTGCACTGTAGTTAGAGCTACAGAATACTACCCCAACCCCGCTCAGTGACCTTGATGTCAAGGTCAGGGACTTAGCAAATTTTGGTCTTTATTAAAGTTTTGTAATTGCATACTGATTCATAATGCTTTGCAGAGATTTAGTTTATACTTGAACTGATGTTAGACACTTTTTCGAATTTTTACAAAACACCTTATACTTACCACACTGGATGACCTTGACTTCAAGGTCATTGACTTAGAATTTTGTCTTAAAGATTTTGGTTAAAGTTTTATATTTATGAAGACATAATTTCACAGTGCCACGATGACAGACTCAGTCGATACTAATACTTGGACTGATGTTAGATAATAGTTGATGATACAGCTTAGCCCCCCCCCCCACCACCCAGTTTTTTTTACCTCAAGCTCACAAGCTCATCATGGACTTTGAAATTTTTTGAAAGAAGATAAGGTAATAGACCCCATACAGTGAGGTTGTTAATAAAGTGCAGGTTAGAAATTAGTGTCATTAATGTTATAATACTTCAAAATGAATAATAATATAAAATTAATAAGCATATATTTCAGTTCCGATTTTTTAAATTAATCTCATTTCGTTCGCCAGAATTTTAGGTTTTTACTTTTCAAAAGGTTCACTCACTTTGTTCGCTTGAATTTAAGTCGATTATTGTGACCACTTCAAAGCACTATGTGCAGTAATTCCCTACAGTAATTTCATATAAAAATTTCCGTCACGATATTTAGAACTGCTAAATAGCTGTGAAATGTATTTTACTCTCGAGCATAGATGTATTTGCTCCTTCTTAACAGTTCTTTTGTCACAAAAAATAAATAAATAAAATGAAGAAAAAGAATAAAATAAAATTATTGAGTTACTACAACGTAATCAGATAATTCAGTTCACAGATAAGTGCCTGCACGCAACACACACACACAACCGCTCACATACATGCACACACACACAAATATACGCGCACACATGCACATACAATCACGCACACATAAACACACACGCACGCATGCGCACGGGCACACACATACATGAAAACAAGACCACGTGTCCTTAAGGTTTACGGGCCTCTATTGCCTCGTGGATAAGAGTGCTGACTCTTACAAGTAAGTCCCTCACCGCTTTGGGCCTTAGCCTCGGTCGCCTCCCAAGTGAAAAAGACACATTCTGCTGGCGGAAGGATATGCTTTTTTCCCTGGGGCTCCGTTTTTCGCCCATCTCTGCTAACGATCGGCTCGATACTGAGACATATAGAATTTAAGTAGAAAATATACCTTCCCTTAACAGTTATTGTTTTAAAAAGCTAACAAGACTTTACTATAGAAAATAGCCGTGTTGTAATCGACAGCATTTTACATTGGTTTTCCTCTGTTTTTAGCTCGCCTGAACGAAAGTTCAGGAAGAGCTATTGTTGTCACCACGGCGTCAGCGTCCGCGTCCACGTTCAATTTGGATGTTTTGGTTAAAGTTTTTAAAGACCTATATCTCCTTAACCAATGGATAGATTCTTTTGATACTTGCACTGAAGTTAGATATTGGTCCAAAGTTTAACAGGGTGCCACCCCCACCCCACTCAGTGACCTTGATGTCAAGGTCATGGACTTAGAAAATTGGGAGTTTTTTGGACGATGTTTTGGTTAAAGTTTTATAAAGCCCTATATCTCCTTAACCCATGGATGGATTCCTTTGATACTTGCACTGAAGTAAGGTATTGGTCTAAAGTTTTCGAAGGTACTACCCCCACCCCCCTCAGTGACCTTGATATCAAGGTCATGGACTTAGAAAATTGTCTTTTTATTGATTGGATGTTTTGGTTAAAGTTTTTTAAAGACACATATCTCCTGAACCCATAGATGAATTCTTTTTATATTTGCACTGTAGTTAGAGCTACAGAATACTACCCCAACCCCGCTCAGTGACCTTGATGTCAAGGTCAGGGACTTAGCAAATTTTGGTCTTTATTAAAGTTTTGTAATTGCATACTGATTCATAATGCTTTTCAGAGATTTAGTTTATACTTGAACTGATGTTAGACACTTTTTTGAGTTTTTACAAAACACCTTATACTTACCACACTGGATGACCTTGACTTCAAGGTCATTGACTTAGAATTTTGTCTTAAAGATTTTGGTTAAAGTTTTATATTTATGAAGACATAATTTCACAGTGCCACGATGACAGACTCAGTCGATACTAATACTTGGACTGATGTTAGATAATAGTTGATGATACAGCTTAGCCCCCCCCCCGCCCCCCAGTTTTTTTTACCTCAAGCTCACAAGCTCATCATGGACTTTGAAATTTTTTGAAAGAAGATAAGGTAATAGACCCCATACAGTGAGGTTGTTAATAAAGTGCAGGTTAGAAATTAGTGTCATTAATGTTATAATACTTCAAAATGAATAATAATATAAAATTAATAAGCATATATTTCAGTTCCGATTTTTTAAATTCATCTCATTTCGTTCGCCAGAATTTTAGGTTTTTACTTTTCAAAAGGTTCACTCACTTTGTTCGCTTGAATTTAAGTTGATTATTGTGACCACTTCAAAGCACTATGTGCAGTAATTCCCTACAGTAATTTCATATAAAAATTTCCGTCACGATATTTAGAACTGCTAAATAGCTGTGAAATGTATTTTACTCTCGAGCATAGATGTATTTGCTCCTTCTTAACAGTTCTTTTGTCACAAAAAATAAATAAATAAAATGAAGAAAAAGAATAAAATAAAATTATTGAGTTACTACAACGTAATCAGATAATTCAGTTCACAGATAAGTGCCTGCACGCAACACACAAACACAACCGCTCACATACATGCACACACACACAAATATACGCGCACACATGCACATACAATCACGCACACATAAACACACATGCACGCATGCGCACGGGCACACACATACATGAAAACAAGACCACGTGTCCTTAAGGTTTACGGGCCTCTGTTGCCTCGTGGATAAGAGTGCTGACTCTTACAAGTAAGTCCCTCACCGCTTTGGGCCTTAGCCTCGGTCGCCTCCCAAATGAAAAAGACACGTTCCGCTGGCGGAAGGATATGCTTTTTTCCCTGGGGCTCCGGTTTTCGCCCATCTCTGCTAACGATCGGCTCGATACTGAGACATATAGAATTTAAGTAGAAAATATACCTTCCCTTAACAGATATTGTTTTAAAAAGCTAACAAGACTTTACTATAGAAAATAGCCGTGTTGTAATCGACAGCATTTTACATTGGTTTTCCTCTGTTTTTAGCTCGCCTGAACGAAAGTTCAGGAAGAGCTATTGTTGTCACCACGGCGTCCGCGTTCAATTTGGATGTTTTGGTTAAAGTTTTTAAAGACCTATATCTCCTTAACCAATGGATAGATTCTTTTGATACTTGCACTGTAGTTAGATATTGGTCCAAAGTTTAACAGGGTGCCACCCCCACCCCACTCAGTGACCTTGATGTCAAGGTCATGGACTTAGAAAATTGGGAGTTTTTTGGACGATGTTTTGGTTAAAGTTTTATAAAGCCCTATTTCTCCTTAACCGATGGATGGATTCCTTTGATACTTGCACTGAAGTAAGGTATTGGTCTAAAGTTTTCGAAGGTACTACCCCCACCCCCCTCAGTGACCTTGATATCAAGGTCATGGACTTAGAAAATTGTCTTTTTATTGATTGGATGTTTTGGTTAAAGTTTTTTAAAGACACATATCTCCTGAACCCATAGATGAATTCTTTTTATATTTGCACTGTAGTTAGAGCTACAGAATACTACCCCAACCCCGCTCAGTGACCTTGATGTCAAGGTCAGGGACTTAGCAAATTTTGGTCTTTATTAAAGTTTTGTAATTGCATACTGATTCATAATGCTTTGCAGAGATTTAGTTTATACTTGAACTGATGTTAGACACTTTTTCGAGTTTTTACAAAACACCTTATACTTACCACACTGGATGACCTTGACTTCAAGGTCATTGACTTAGAATTTTGTCTTAAAGATTTTGGTTAAAGTTTTATATTTATGAAGACATAATTTCACAGTGCGACGATGACAGACTCAGTCGATACTAATACTTGGACTGATGTTAGATAATAGTTGATGATACAGCTTAGCCCCCCCCCCCACCACCCAGTTTTTTTTACCTCAAGCTCACAAGCTCATCATGGACTTTGAAATTTTTTGAAAGAAGATAAGGTAATAGACCCCATACAGTGAGGTTGTTAATAAAGTGCAGGTTAGAAATTAGTGTCATTAATGTTATAATACTTCAAAATGAATAATAATATAAAATTAATAAGCATATATTTCAGTTCCGATTTTTTAAATTAATCTCATTTCGTTCGCCAGAATTTTAGGTTTTTACTTTTCAAAAGGTTCACTCACTTTGTTCGCTTGAATTTAAGTCGATTATTGTGACCACTTCAAAGCACTATGTGCAGTAATTCCCTACAGTAATTTCATATAAAAATTTCCGTCACGATATTTAGAACTGCTAAATAGCTGTGAAATGTATTTTACTCTCGAGCATAGATGTATTTGCTCCTTCTTAACAGTTCTTTTGTCACAAAAAATAAATAAATAAAATGAAGAAAAAGAATAAAATAAAATTATTGAGTTACTACAACGTAATCAGATAATTCAGTTCACAGATAAGTGCCTGCACGCAACACACACACACAACCGCTCACATACATGCACACACACACAAATATACGCGCACACATGCACATACAATCACGCACACATAAACACACACGCACGCATGCGCACGGGCACACACATACATGAAAACAAGACCACGTGTCCTTAAGGTTTACGGGCCTCTGTTGCCTTTTGGATAAGAGTGCTGACTCTTACAAGTAAGTCCCTCACCGCTTTGGGCCTTAGCCTCGGTCGCCTCCCAAGTGAAAAAGACACGTTCTGCTGGCGGAAGGATATGCTTTTTTCCCTGGGGCTCCGGTTTTCGCCCATCTCTGCTAACGATCGGCTCGATACTGAGACATATAGAATTTAAGTAGAAAAAATACCTTCCCTTAACAGTTATTGTTTTAAAAAGCTAACAAGACTTTACTATAGAAAATAGCCGTGTTGTAATCGACAGCATTTTACATTGGTTTTCCTCTGTTTTTAGTTTCCTCTGTTTCCTCTGTTATTGTTGTCACCACGGCGTCAGCTCCGCGTCCGCATCGGCGTTCAATTTGGATGTTTTGGTTAAAGTTTTTAAAGACCTATATCTCCTTAACCAATGGATAGATTCTTTTGATACTTGCACTGAAGTTAGATATTGGTCCAAAGTTTAACAGGGTGCCACCCCCACCCCACTCAGTGACCTTGATGTCAAGGTCATGGACTTAGAAAATTGGGAGTTTTTTGGACGATGTTTTGGTTAAAGTTTTATAAAGCCCTATATCTCCTTAACCCATGGATGGATTCCTTTGATACTTGCACTGAAGTAAGGTATTGGTCTAAAGTTTTTGAAGGTACTACCCCCTTCCCCCTCAGTGACCTTGATATCAAGGTCATGGACTTAGAAAATTGTCTTTTTATTGATTGGATGTTTTGGTTAAAGTTTTTTAAAGACACATATCTCCTGAACCCATAGATGAATTCTTTTTATATTTGCACTGTAGTTAGAGCTACAGAATACTACCCCAACCCCGCTCAGTGACCTTGATGTCAAGGTCAGGGACTTAGCAAATTTTGGTCTTTATTAAAGTTTTGTAATTGCATACTGATTCATAATGCTTTGCAGAGATTTAGTTTATACTTGAACTGATGTTAGACACTTTTTCGAGTATTTACAAAACACCTTATACTTACCACACTGGATGACCTTGACTTCAAGGTCATTGACTTAGAATTTTGTCTTAAAGATTTTGGTTAAAGTTTTATATTTATGAAGACATAATTTCACAGTGCCACGATGACAGACTCAGTCGATACTAATACTTGGACTGATGTTTAAGAATTTAAGGATAGAATTTAAGTAGAAAATATACCTTCCCTTAACAGATATTGTTTTAAAAAGCTAACAAGACTTTACTATAGAAAATAGCCGTGTTGTAATCGACAGCATTTTACATTGGTTTTCCTCTGTTTTTAGCTCGCCTGAACGAAAGTTCAGGAAGAGCTATTGTTGTCACCACGGCGTCAGCGTCCGCGTTCAATTTGGATGTTTTGGTTAAAGTTTTTAAAGACCTATATCTCCTTAACCAATGGATAGATTCTTTTGATACTTGCACTATAGTTAGATATTGGTCCAAAGTTTAACAGGGTGCCACCCCCACCCCACTCTGTGACCTTGATGTCAAGGTCATGGACTTAGAAAATTGGGAGTTTTTTGGACGATGTTTTGGTTAAAGTTTTATAAAGCCCTATATCTCCTTAACCCATGGATGGATTCCTTTGATACTTGCACTGAAGTAAGGTATTGGTCTAAAGTTTTCGAAGGTACTACCCCCACCCCCCTCAGTGACCTTGATATCAAGGTCATGGACTTAGAAAATTGTCTTTTTATTGATTGGATGTTTTGGTTAAAGTTTTTTAAAGACACATATCTCCTGAACCCATAGATGAATTCTTTTTATATTTGCACTGTAGTTAGAGCTACAGAATACTACCCCAACCCCGCTCAGTGACCTTGATGTCAAGGTCAGGGACTTAGCAAATTTTGGTCTTTATTAAAGTTTTGTAATTGCATACTGATTCATAATGCTTTGCAGAGATTTAGTTTATACTTGAACTGATGTTAGACACTTTTTCGAGTTTTTACAAAACACCTTATACTTACCACACTGGATGACCTTGACTTCAAGGTCATTGACTTAGAATTTTGTCTTAAAGATTTTGGTTAAAGTTTTATATTTATGAAGACATAATTTCACAGTGCGACGATGACAGACTCAGTCGATACTAATACTTGGACTGATGTTAGATAATAGTTGATGATACAGCTTAGCCCCCCCCCCCCCCCCAGTTTTTTTTACCTCAAGCTCACAAGCTCATCATGGACTTTGAAATTTTTTGAAAGAAGATAAGGTAATAGACCCCATACAGTGAGGTTGTTAATAAAGTGCAGGTTAGAAATTAGTGTCATTAATGTTATAATACTTCAAAATGAATAATAATATAAAATTAATAAGCATATATTTCAGTTCCGATTTTTTAAATTCATCTCATTTCGTTCGCCAGAATTTTAGGTTTTTACTTTTCAAAAGGTTCACTCACTTTGTTCGCTTGAATTTAAGTTGATTATTGTGACCACTTCAAAGCACTATGTGCAGTAATTCCCTACAGTAATTTCATATAAAAATTTCCGTCACGATATTTAGAACTGCTAAATAGCTGTGAAATGTATTTTACTCTCGAGCATAGATGTATTTGCTCCTTCTTAACAGTTCTTTTGTCACAAAAAATAAATAAATAAAATGAAGAAAAAGAATAAAATAAAATTATTGAGTTACTACAACGTAATCAGATAATTCAGTTCACAGATAAGTGCCTGCACGCAACACACACACACAACCGCTCACATACATGCACACACACACAAATATACGCGCACACATGCACATACAATCACGCACACATAAACACACATGCACGCATGCGCACGGGCACACACATACATGAAAACAAGACCACGTGTCCTTAAGGTTTACGGGCCTCTGTTGCCTCGTGGATAAGAGTGCTGACTCTTACAAGTAAGTCCCTCACCGCTTTGGGCCTTAGCCTCGGTCGCCTCCCAAATGAAAAAGACACGTTCCGCTGGCGGAAGGATATGCTTTTTTCCCTGGGGCTCCGGTTTTCGCCCATCTCTGCTAACGATCGGCTCGATACTGAGACATATAGAATTTAAGTAGAAAATATACCTTCCCTTAACAGATATTGTTTTAAAAAGCTAACAAGACTTTACTATAGAAAATAGCCGTGTTGTAATCGACAGCATTTTACATTGGTTTTCCTCTGTTTTTAGCTCGCCTGAACGAAAGTTCAGGAAGAGCTATTGTTGTCACCACGGCGTCAGCGTCCGCGTTCAATTTGGATGTTTTGGTTAAAGTTTTTAAAGACCTATATCTCCTTAACCAATGGATAGATTCTTTTGATACTTGCACTATAGTTAGATATTGGTCCAAAGTTTAACAGGGTGCCACCCCCACCCCACTCTGTGACCTTGATGTCAAGGTCATGGACTTAGAAAATTGGGAGTTTTTTGGACGATGTTTTGGTTAAAGTTTTATAAAGCCCTATATCTCCTTAACCCATGGATGGATTCCTTTGATACTTGCACTGAAGTAAGGTATTGGTCTAAAGTTTTCGAAGGTACTACCCCCACCCCCCTCAGTGACCTTGATATCAAGGTCATGGACTTAGAAAATTGTCTTTTTATTGATTGGATGTTTTGGTTAAAGTTTTTTAAAGACACATATCTCCTGAACCCATAGATGAATTCTTTTTATATTTGCACTGTAGTTAGAGCTACAGAATACTACCCCAACCCCGCTCAGTGACCTTGATGTCAAGGTCAGGGACTTAGCAAATTTTGGTCTTTATTAAAGTTTTGTAATTGCATACTGATTCATAATGCTTTGCAGAGATTTAGTTTATACTTGAACTGATGTTAGACACTTTTTCGAGTTTTTACAAAACACCTTATACTTACCACACTGGATGACCTTGACTTCAAGGTCATTGACTTAGAATTTTGTCTTAAAGATTTTGGTTAAAGTTTTATATTTATGAAGACATAATTTCACAGTGCCACGATGACAGACTCAGTCGATACTAATACTTGGACTGATGTTAGATAATAGTTGATGATACAGCTTAGCCAGCTTAGCCCCCCCCCCCCCCCCCCCCCCCCAGTTTTTTTTACCTCAAGCTCACAAGCTCATCATGGACTTTGAAATTTTATTTCATTTTTTATTTTAATTTTATTTTAAGACTTATTTCTGAGATAGCTTTTGTTTATAAATGTGTTTTTATTTTCGACATGCTTGCCTGAAGTTTTATGCATAGCAGTCCACACCACCATAGCAGCTATGTGATGGGCAAGCACCAATTCAGGCGAGCTATGCTGTCAGGCGACAGCTCTTGTTAATTGTTGCAATGCGACAGAATCGCTGACACAGGGCTTCAACACTGTTAAAACACAGGTGCGCCAGTGCTTAAACACCATTAAAGACCGCTTACGTGTCGTCTGCAAAGCTCTTGAATCAAGATGGCGTCCGTAAAATTAAAATCTGAAAAAGTTCCTTCAAGAGTAGAGAATACACACAGAAGTAGGAACATTGGCCAGACTACGTAGGACTACTTAGTTTGGCTTATAAAGCCTCGTCAGTGACCCTGACAATATCTGGTGACGAAACCAGAAAAAAGTATGCTGTAATTTCTTAATTTTAATTGACCAGTCGATTCAAAGACTGATTAGTTTCAAAAGTATCCGAATGATATAAAAGGTGATGATCTAGTATAATAGTCTAAATCGATCTCAAATTTCAGATTTCTCAGAATCTACCCTCTGATCTCAAAGGATGTAAATAAAATATAATCTGCACTATGGAAGGTCTATAACAATGACGATAAAACATTCCTTTCCTGTGTTTTAACATTTGCCCAAGCCCGAGTGTATGAATATGTTGCAAACGCGTTAATACACTCGGGCTCGGCAAACGTTAAAACACGGAACAGAATGTTTTATCCTATTATTTTAACTGGTGTACATTGCTTAAGTGGTGATTTGTCCATTTTTATGCCCCCGTGACGATAGTCAGGAGGCATTAAGATTTGCCCCTGTCTGTCTGTCTGTCCATCTGTCCGTCTGTCTGTTCGTCACGCTTTATGGTATAGAGTTTGTGTAATCAACTCGTCCCACAGTTTTCAATGGATCTTTTTGAGACTTTGCATACATGTTGTGGACATATTGAAGTTGTGCATGTGGATTTTTGATGGAGCTAAAATTAATTTTGACAGAATTACGGCCTTTTGAACTTAGTCATTTTAGGCAAATTTTTTCATTGTAGTGTATAGAGTTTGTGTAATCAACTCCTCCCACAGTTTTCAATGGATCTTTTTCAAACTTTGCATACATGTTGGGGACATATTGAAGATGTGCATGTGGGTTTATGTTGGACCTAGAATTAATTTTGACAGAATTACGGCCTTTTGATGGATGGATGGATGGATGACTTGTGATTTTACGTCCTTTTCAACAATATTTCAGTTATATCAGGACGATGGGAGGGTGATAATGGAAGGCTGTGTGCAATGGAACCCCGTTTACGGTAGGAAAACGGCCTTTTGAACTTAGTCATTTTAGGCAAATTTTTGCATTGTAGGGTATGGAGTTTGTGTAATCAACTTCTCTCACAGTTTTCTATGGATCTTTTTCAAACCTTGCATACATGCTGTGAATATATTGAAGAAGTGCATGTGGGTTTATGTTGGACCTAGAATTAATTTTGACAGAATTACCGCCTTTTGAACTTAGTCATTCTAGGGAAATTTTTGCAATGTAGGGTATGGAGTTTTTGTTATCAACTTGCTCCACAGTTTTCAATGGATCTTTTTCAAACCTAGTCTACATATTGTGGACATATTGGAAGATATGCATGAGGCATTTTGATAGATCTAGGATTTATTTCGACAGAATCACAGCCTTTTTAACATAGTCATTTTGGGCAATTTTTTACATGGTAGGGTGTTTTTAATGGATTCTTTTTAGGTGCTTTATGGATATACATGTCATGTGACAGGCACTGCACGGGGGCATCATTAGTGTCTTACAGACACAATTTTCTAGTTTCCAGCAGAAAGGCTATCAGTACAGATCTTGATGAGATTGCTCCTTTTGGATACGTCAGTCTGCTCATGACTAGCGATGATAATTTTTCTAATTCTTCATAGTCGAATAGCAAGCAGTACAGAACAACCCCGGAGCCAGGGGTGGGCTTTGGGCTCTCAGTCCCGCCATCTAGATCTCTTCGATATATTGTCGCACCTGCTTTAGCAAGGTGCGATATAGGCGTCCGGTTATCCATCCGTCATTCCGTCTGTCCGTCCGTCAGTCAGTTCACATTTACGTCAACCCTGGCATTAAATTTTAATTTCTCCAAAACCACTGCACCCATGGTTCTCAAATTTCATATGGATCATAACCAGACTGCAAGACCTTAGAATGATAAAAATCAGCCAGATTGAGAATCCAAGATGGCCGCCATTGCAACAAATTTACGTTCACATTTATTTTACGTTAACCCTGGCGTTAAATTCTATTAAATTAAAAACCACGGTACCCATTGTCCTTAAATTTTACATGGAGCATGACCAGACTGCAAGACCTCAGAATGATAAAAATCAGCCAGGTCGAGAATCCAAGATGGCCGCTTTTGCAACAAATTTCCGTTCACATTAATTTTACGTTAACCCTGGCGTTAAATTCTATTAAATTAAAAACCACTATACCCATTGTTCTTAAATTTTACATGGAGCATGACCAGACTGCAAGACCTCAGAATGATAAAAATCAGCCAGGTCGAGAATCCAAGATGGCCGCCATTGCAACAGATTTCCGTTCACATTAATTTTACGTTAACTCTGGCGTTAAATTCTATTTAATGAAAAACCACTGCACCTATTGTTCTCAAATTCCATATGGAGCATGACCAGACTGCAAGACTTCAGAATGGTAGAATCCAAGATGGCTGCCATTGCAACAAAAAGCGCTCACATTTATGTTAACCCTGGCGTTAAGTCTATATTTAATTAATTTCACCAAAACCACTGCACCCATGGTTCTTAAATTTTATATGGAGCATGACCAGACTGCAATGCTTCAGAAAGATCAAATTCAAATCAGCTTCTGTTTCAGAACCACTTGGTATATTTGGTTGAAATATTACATGGAACATCAGTGGGCCATGACCTCTGCTACTGTGGAAGTGCAATGCAGGTGCGACATAGCATTCCGCGGAATTCTTGTTTAATATTATTTCCCGAGATAAAAGAGTATCTGCTGACAGCATGAGATAATTTGTCCATGTAGTTAGATAGAAATATATATTGTGACATCTCATTAGCATCGCCTCGGCAAGGCACTTCTTATGAGATATCGCAACATAAGGCAAAACAGAAATAAAAAATTCTTATCAAATTGATCCCTAAGTATGTCATATATTTTCAAGTCCCCTTTCCCTTCCCCACGCCTCACACAACACACACGTGCATCTCGTAAGTCCATCCCCGACTGTTATCCAGAGCCCAACCAGTACATTGTCGTCGCGAGCTGGACCTAAAGAACTTGATCAGACTGCCCCTTAGGGATCAGTCTGATCTTGGCGTACATTGCTCAAGCTCAAGGTCAAATCTGGCCTAGCAGAAAGACAAGCAGTATAACTCTCGATCAAACTTCTCCTGTGGGATCAGTCTGATCATAGTGTACATTGTTAGCTCAAACACTGCCCGGTGTTGTTATAATCAGGGTAATTACTGAAGTCATGATATCTGTGTTGATTAGACTTCACCTTTGGGATCAGTCTGATCATAGTGTACACTGTTAGCTCAAACACTGCCTGGTGTCGTTATAATCAGAGTAATTATGGTAGTCATGATATCTGTGTTGATTAGACTTCACCTTTGGGATCAGTCTGATCTTGGCGTACATTGCTCAAGCTCAAGGTCAAATCTGGCCTAGCAGAAAGACAAGCTGTATAACTCTCGATCAAACTTCTCCTGTGGGATCAGTCTGATCATAGTGTACATTGTTAGCTCAAACACTGCCCGGTGTTGTTATAATCAGGGTAATTACTGTAGTCATGATATCTGTGTTGATTAGACTTCACCTTTGGGATCAGTCTAATCATAGTGTACACTGTTAGCTCAAACATCGCCCGCTGTCCTTATAATTAGGGTAATTACGGTAGTCATGATATTTGTGTTGATTAGACTTCACCTTTGGGATCAGTCTGATCATAGTGTACACTGTTAGCTCAAACACCGCCTGGTGTCGTTATAATCAGAGTAATTACAGTAGTCATGATATCTTTGTTGATTAGACTTCACCTTTGGGATCAGTCTGATCATAGTGTACACTGTTAGCTCAAACACCGCCCGCTGTCCTTATAATCAGAGTAATTACGGTAGTCATGAAATCTTTGTTGATTAGACTTCACCTTTGGGATCGGTCTGATCATAGTGTACACTGTTAGCTCAAACAACGCCCGCTGTCCTTATAATCAGGGTAATTACTGTAGTCATGATATCTGTTATGATTAGACTTCACCTTTGGGATCAGTCTAATCATAGTGTACACCGTTAGCTCAAACACGTCTGGTGTCGTTATAATCAGAGTAATTACGGTAGTCATGAAGACTTCATCTTTGGGATCTGTCTGGTCATTGTGTACATTGTTAGCTCAAACACCGCCCGGTGTCATTATAATCAGGGTAATTACGGTAGTCATAATATCTTTGTTGTAAGAAGCAGATACGTTGATAGTGATAAATACTTGAAAAGACATTCTTGCTTTATAGTACTTGAAGGGAAGTGAAGAGTTCTTTTTTTTTCTTTCATCTCAGATGTTTCTTATTGTCATGTATGTTTGCAGCTGGTGTTGACATCTTACTCTTATGTACACAATTTCCGCGTCATAATACGCAGATGAGTGTTGAAGTTTTGTCAATTTGACAAAATTTCAATACGCACCTGCGTATTTGCGTAGAGATCGCTATAGCAGTGAGAGGCAACTGTTAGACTAAATTTATTAACATTATATGTATCATCCAAAATCCTTCTTTTTTCCTTAATATTGTCAAGGAATGAGGACACTGAGTCGGATTCAGATACAGCAGAACACTTCGCTTCTTTTATATGTATCATCCAAAATCCTTCTTTTTTCCTTAATATTGTCTAGGAATGAGGACACTGAGTCGGATTCAGATACAGCAGAACACTTCGCTTCTTTTATATGTATCATCCAAAATCCTTCTTTTTTCCTTAATATTGTCAAGGAATGAGGACACTGAGTCGGATTCAGATACAGCAGAACACTTCGCTTCTATTATATGTATCATCCAAAATCCTTCTTTTTTCCTTAATATTGTCTAGGAATGAGGACACTGAGTCGGATTCAGATACAGCAGAACACTTCGCTTCTTTTATATGTATCATCCAAAATCCTTCTCTTTTCCTTAATATTGTCTAGGAATGAGGACACTGAGTCGGATTCAGATACAGCAGAACACTTCGCTTCTTTTATATGTATCATCCAAAATCTTTCTTTTTTCCTTAATATTGTCTAGGAATGAGGACACTGAGTCGGATTCAGATACAGCAGAACACTTCGCTTCTTTTATATGTATCATCCAAAATCCTTCTTTTTTCCTTAATATTGTCTAGGAATGAGGACACTGAGTCGGATTCAGATACAGCAGAACACTTCGCTTCTTTTATATGTATCATCCAAAATCCTTCTTTTTTCCTTAATATTGTCAAGGAATGAGGACACTGAGTCGGATTCAGATACAGCAGAACACTTCGCTTCTTCGAGTATAGAGATACGCTTTGATTACTCGGTTCTGTCTTTAAGTTATCAGTTTGCACATATCAGAGGCTCATAAGTTTGCGCAGATGCACAGTTTATTATCGTAAGTACTCATATTAGCAGAAATACAGAAAATAGCACAAAAAATATATTTCAATAATCCTTTCTAGCATCACTTAAAACAGTCATAAATTCAAGGGACAAACTTTCATTATGAACAGAAATATTACAAATAAAGTTCAGGATAAAAATAAAATTTATAGCCTTGCAAGAAAAACGTTTCATCCCATAGCAATTAATCCTTACATTACCATGGTTAAGAGAAAATCTTCACCATGATTTAGTTTCTTACAATAAACATTTTTATTTCGACAGTAATATCTTAAGGGAGCAATACAGTATATGTATCTTCGTGTCCCCTGATTATGAACGAGCAAACCTGTCAGTCAATAATACAATTCTGTGGATTCTAAGATTCTACCCAGGGATACACAAAACATATTTCGGTTTCTTTGATAAATATGCCCCACCACACTCAAATAAATTTCAATCAAAAATGTTAGAACAAACATTAGCAATTATGATAATAATTAATAGATTGATCGAACATTACCAAAAAAATATGTAATTATTGGTTTACAAAGTTTGTTTTAGCTTATAAAGGGATTGTTTAAAACTACAATTAGTCCATTAACTGTCTGTTCATTTTTGATGGTCACGTGTAAGAGTTACGTGACTTCTTTCTCTTTTTATTTCCTTTCTTGAGAACATTCATTTATTCATTCTTTCAGACAATATAAATATGCTTCCTTTCTTAGTTAGATCATAAAAGCACATATATAAATACATAAACAAAACACAAATACCAAGAAATGAAGTGGTGTAAGCCTTTGAGCAATATAGGCGGATTTGGACTTAAACTATTTGAAACTATTATGAGGGAGGTTGTTTCGAAACGCGACTTTCTGTATGTTAAGAGATTGATGGAAGAAACTTATAATATACTTATGTTATAATGAATTACAGAGTAGGCCCCATTTTAAAAAGGTTGCGTTGCTCAGGGAAGCAAATAGGAAGCCTCAAAAGTTGTTTCCCTTCGGAAAAATGGTGAGAAAAATGGGGAGTTGTACCCATACACGTTATATCTTCTTGAGTTACTACAACGTAATCAGATAATTCAGTTCACAGATAAGTGCCCGCACGCAACACACACACACAACCGCTCACATACATGCACACACACACAAATATACGCGCACACATGCACATACAATCACGCACACATAAACACACACGCACGCATGCACACGGGCACACACATACATGAAAACAAGACCACGTGTCCTTAAGGTTTACGGGCCTCTGTTGCCTCGTGGATAAGAGTGCTGACTCTTACAAGTAAGTCCCTCACCGCTTTGGGCCTTAGCCTCGGTCGCCTCCCAAGTGAAAAAGACACGTTCTGCTGGCGGAAGGATATGCTTTTTTCCCTGGGGCTCTGGTTTTCGCCCATCTCTGCTAACGATCGGCTCAATACTGAGACATATAGAATTTAAGTAGAAAATATACCTTCCCTTAACAGTTATTGTTTTAAAAAGCTAACGAGACTTTACTATAGAAAACAGCCGTGTTGTAATCGACAGCATTTTACGTTGGTTTTCCTCTATTTTTAATTGTCGCAATGCGACAGAATCGCTGACAAAGGGCTTCAACACTGTTAAAACACAGGTGCGCCAGTGCTTAAACACCATTAGAGACTGCTTACGTGTCGTCTGCAAAGCTCTTGAATCAAGATAGCGTCCGTAAAATTTAAAATCTGAAAAAGTTCCTTCAAGAGCAGAGAATACACACAGAAGTAGGAACATTGGCCAGACTACGTGGGACTAGGTAGTTTCGGCTTATAAAGCCTCGTCAGTGACCCTGACAATATCTGGTGACGAAACCAGAAAAAAGTATGCTGTAATTTCTTAATTTTAATTCACCAGTCGATTCAAAGACTGATTAGTTTCAAAAGTATCCGAATGATATAAAAGGCGATGATCTAGAATAATAGTCTAAATCGATCTCAAATTTCAGATTTCTTAGAATCTATCCTCTGATCTCAAAGGATGTAAATAAAATATAATCTGCACTATGGAAGGTATATAACAATGACGATAAAACATTCCTTTCCTGTGTTTTAATGTTTGCCCAAGCCCGAGTGTATGAATATGTTGCAAACGCATTAATACACTCGGGCTCGGCAAACGTTAAAACACGGAACAGAATGTTTTATCCTATTATTATGTCTCCCCCCTTCAGGGTCGGGAGACATATTGTTTTTCCCCGGGCGTCTGTTCGTCTGTCCGTCTGTCTGTCTGTCACAAATCGTGTCTGTTCTATAACTTGAAAACCGCTCAAGCTTTATTCGCGAAACTTCATATAATTATTAATCAACATGAGACGACGTGCAGAGTGCAAGAATGGTAACTCTGGCATTTATACTTTTTGAGTTATTTCCCTTGGAACTTAGTCCATCACAAAATTGTGTTTCAATCGTGTCTGTTCTATAACTTGAAAACCGCTCAAGCTATATTCGCGAAACTTCATATAAATATCAATCAACGTGAGACGACGTGCAGAGTGCAAGAATGGTAACTCTGGCATTTATACTTTTTGAGTCATTTCCCTTGGAACTTAGTCCATCACAAAATTGTGTTTCAATCGTGTCCGTTCTATAACTTGAAAACCGCTCAAGCTATTTCGCGAAACTTCATATAAATATCAATCAACATGAGACGACGTGCAGAGTGCAAGAATGGTTGTCACTCTGGCATTTATACTTTTTGAGTTATTTCCCTTGGAACCTAGTCCATCACAAAATTGTGTTTCAATCGTGTCCGTTCTATAACTTGAAAACCGCTCAAGCTATATTCGCGAAACTTCATATAAATATAAATCAACATGAGACGATGTGCAGAGTGCAAGAATGGTAACTCTGACATTTAAGAATGGTAACTCTGGCATTTATACTTTTTGAGTTATTTCCCTTGGAACTTGGTCCATCACAAAATTATGTTTCAATCGTGTCCGTTCTATAACATGAAAACCGCTCAAGCTATATTCGCGAAACTTCATATAAATATATTAATCAACATGAGGCGACGTGCAGAGTGCAAGAATGGTAACTCTGGCATTTATACTTTTTAAGTTATTTCCCTTGGAACTTTGTCCATCACAAAATTGCGTCTCAGTCGAGTCCGTCTATAACTTTAAAACCATTCAAGCTATATTCATGAAAGTTCATACAAATATCAATCAACATCAGACGATGTGCAGAATGCACTCTGGCGTTTATACTTTTTGAGTTATTTCCCTTGGAACTTTGTCCATCACAAAATTGCGTCTCAGTCTAGTCCGTCTATAACTTTAAAACCTTTCAAGCTATATTCATGAAAGTTCATACAAATATCAATCAACATCAGACGACGTGCAGAATGCATTAACCATAACTTTAGCATTTATACTATTTGAGTTATTTCCCTTAGAACTTTGTCAGTCACAAAATCGTGTCTCAGTTGTGTCTGCTCTATAACTTGAAAACCATTCAAGCTATATTCACGAAACTTCATACAAATATCAATCAACATTAGAAGAATTGCATAGGGCAAGAACCATACTCTTGCATTTATACTTCTTGAGGTATTTCCCTTGGACCTTTGTCAGTCACAAAATCGTGTCTCAATCGCTTTATTACTTGAAAACCGGACAAGCTATATTCACGAAACTCCATACAAATGTCAGTCAACACTAGACAACCTGCAGAGCACAGCATTTATACTATTTGAGTTATTTCCCTTGGAACTTTGTCATTCACAAAATCGTGTCTCAATCGTCTAAGCTCTATAACTTGAAAACCGTTTAAGCTATATTCATGAAACTTCATACAAATATCAGTCAACATATAAATAGACGACGTGCAGAGCACTGTAACTCTTGCATTTATATTTTTTGACAAAAACTAAATATGAATATCAGTCAACATTTTTTTTAACATGACATGCAGAGCATAACAACTATAACTCTTGCATTTATACTTTTTACTTATTATGAATCCCTGCTTCAGGGTAGGGAAACATATTGTTTTTCCCTTGGCGTCTTAATGACTGATCCTTTTGACATCAAAAAGGGGGGGGAAATCTGTTTTTTCGTAGGAAAACAATTCTAGTTTTAACTGGTGTACATTGCTTAAGCGGTGATTTGTCCATTTTTTCCAGCAGAAAGGCTATCAGTACAGATCTTGATGAGATTGCTCCTTTTGGATACGTCAGTCTGCTCATGACTAGCGATGATAATTTTTCTAATTCTTCATAGTCGAATAGCAAGCAGTACAGAACAGCCCCGGAGCCAGGGGTGGGCTTTGGGCTCTCAGCCCCGCCATCTAGATCTCTTATATATATTCAATATTATTTCCCGAGATAAAAGAGTATCTGCTGACAGCAAGAGATAATTTGTCCATGTAGTTAGATTAAAATATATATTGTGACATCTCACAGAGCTCTAGATAAGAGGGAGTATTTGATGATAATAAAGGATAATTTTTGTTATTTCTGCATAATAACATATATTGTGACCCCTCATCTGAACCGTCTCGACGAGACGGTTCAGATGAGGGGTCACAACATATGGTTTCAGTAAGAAATAAAAAAAAATATCCCTCAATTATCATCAAATACTCCCTCTTATCTTAGGGATCAGTCTGATCTTGGCGTACATTGCTCAAGCTCAAGGTCAAATCTGGCCTAGCAGAAAGACAAGCAGTATAACTCTCGATCAAACTTCTCCTGTGGGATCAGTCTGATCATAGTGTACATTGTTAGCTCAAACACCGCCTTGTGTCATTATAATCAGGGTAATTACTGTAGTCATGATATCTGTGTTGATTAGACTTCACCTTTGGGATCAGTCTAATCATAGTGTACACTGTTAGCTCAAACACTGCCTGGTGTCGTTATAATCAGAGTAATTACGGTAGTCATGATATCTGTGTTGATTAGACTTCACCTTTGGGATCTGTCTGGTCATTGTGTACATTGTTAGCTCAAACACCGCCCGGTGTCGTTATAATCAGGGTAATTACGGTAGTCATGATATCTTTGCTGTAAGAAGCAGATACGTTGATAGTGATAAATACTTGAAAAGACATTCTTGCTTTATAGTACTTGAAGGGAAGTGAAGAGTTCTTTTTTTTTTCTTTCATCTCAGATGTTTCTTATCGTCATGTATGTTTGCAGCTGGTGTTGACATCTTACTCTTATGTACACAATTTCCGTGTCATAATCCGCAGATGAGTGTTGAAGTTTTGTCAATTTGACAAAATTTCAATACGCACCTGTGTATTTGCGTAGAAATCGTTATAGCAGTGAGAGGCAACAGTTAGACTAAATTTATTAACATTATATGTATCATCCAAAATCCTTCTTTTTTCCTTAATATTGTCAAGGAATGAGGACACTGAGTCGGATTCAGATACAGCAGAACACTTCGCTTCTTTTATATGTATCATCCAAAATCCTTCTTTTTTCCTTAATATTGTCTAGGAATGAGGACACTGAGTCGGATTCAGATACAGCAGAACACTTCGCTTCTTTTATATGTATCATCCAAAATCCTTCTTTTTTCCTTAATATTGTCAAGGAATGAGGACACTGAGTCGGATTCAGATACAGCAGAACACTTCGCTTCTTTTATATGTATCATCCAAAATCCTTCTTTTTTCCTTAATATTGTCAAGGAATGAGGACACTGAGTCGGATTCAGATACAGCAGAACACTTCGCTTCTGTGAGTATGGAGATACGCTTTGATTACTCGGTTCTGTCTTTAAGTTATCAGTTTGCACATATCAGAGGCTCATAAGTTTGCGCAGATGCACAGGTTTATTATCGTAAGTACTCATATTAGCAGAAATACAGAAAATAGCACAAAAAATATCTTTCAACAATCCTTTCTAGCATCACTTAAAACAGTCATAAATTCAAGTGACAAACTTTCACTATGAACAGAAATATTACAAATAAAGTTCAGGATAAAAATAAAATTTATAGCCTTGCAAGAAAAACGTTTCATAGCAATTTTCCCCATAGCGATTAATCCTTACATTACCATGGTTACGAGAAAATCTTCACCATGATTTAGTTTCTTACAATAAACATTTTTATTTCGACAGTAATATCTTAAGGGAGCAATACAGTATATGTATCTTCGTGTCTCCTGATTATGAACGAGCAAACCTGTCAGTCAATAATACAATTCTGTGGATTCTAAGATTCTACCCTGGGATACACAAAACATATTTCGGTTTCTTTGATAAATATGCCCCACCACACTCAAATAAATTTCAATCAAACATTTGCACAAACATTAGCAATTAGGATAATAATTACTGGATTGATCGAACATTACCAAAAAAATATGTAATTATTGGTTTACAAAGTTTGTTTTAGCTTATAAAGGGATTGTTTAAAACTACAATTATTCCATTAACTGTCTGTTCATTTTTGATGGTCACGTGTAAGAGTTACGTGACTTCTTTCTCTTTTTATCCCCCGACCGAAAGGTTCGGGGGATATAGCGATGAGCCTGGCGTCCGTCCGTCCGTCTGCCGTCCGTCCGTCCGTAAACATTTTCTTGTCCGCTCTATATCTTGAATACCCTTTGGAATATTTTCATGATACTTCACAGTTATGTAGAACAGGTCATGACGATGTGTCGCATACAAGAATGGTAACTCTTGCAATTGTACTTTTCGGTCGGGGGATATAGCGATGAGCCTGGCGTCCGTCCGTCCGCCGTCCGTCCGCCGTCCGTCCGTCCGCCCTTAAACATTTTCTTGTCCGCTCTATATCTTGAATACCCTTTGGAATATTTTCATGATACTTCACAGTTATGTAGAACAGGTCATGGCGATGTGTCGCATACAAGAATGGTAACTCTTGCAATTGTACTTTTTGAATTATCTCCCCTTTGGTGATTTTTTTGGCAGATTCGTGTCCGCTCTGTAACTTGAATACTCTTTGGAATATTTTCATGATACTTCACAGAAATGTAGAACAGGTCATGACGATGTGTCGTGAACAAGAATGACAACTCTTGCTCTCTTACTTTTGGAGTTATTTCCCCTTGATAGTTTTAGGTGTGATTTTTTCGGCAGATTCGTGTCCGCTCTGTAACTTGAATACCCTTTGGAATATTCTCATGATACTTCACAGATATGTAGAACAGGTCATGACGGTGTGTCGTGAACAAGAATGACAACTCTTGCTTTCATACTTTTTGAGTTATTTTCCCTTGATCACTTAAGGTATGATTTTGTGTCCGCTCTATAACTTGAATACCTTTTGGAATATTTTCATGATACTTCACAGATATGTAGAACAGGTCATGACAATATGTCGCGAACAAGAATGACAACTCTTGCTTTCTTACTTTTTGAGTTATTTCCCCTTGATGGTTTTTAGGTGTGATTTTGTGTACGCTCTATAACTTGAATACCTTTTGGAATATTTTCATGATACTTCACAGATATGTAGAACAGTTCATGATGATGTGTGGCGAACAAGAATGACAACTCTTGCTTGTTTACTTTTGATGTTATTTCCCTTTGATGATTTTAGGTGTCCGCTCCATAGCTTGAATACCTTTTGAAATATTTTCATGATACTTCACAGATATGCAGAACGGGTCATGACAATTTGTCTCATACATGAATGATAACTCTTGCTTTTATACTTTGTGAGTTATTTCCCTTTGGTAGTTTGAGCTCCTGTTTGAGTCTCTGCTCCATAACTGTATAACCCTGGCAGCTCCAGAATTTGAATAATCGTGTACCTTTTAGAATATTGATGATTATGCTGTGATATCTTATCAGTGTTCCTAACTCTCTCTGACCCCTCCACATTCCCGTGCCCCCTCCTGCAACCCCCCCCCCCCCCCCAAAAAAAAAAATTTTTTTTTTCCAGATTTGGATTCTTTGTCCAAATTCACTTACTAGAGAGCTCAAAATTAGGTTTGTAGGACTTGTACTTTAGAAGTTATTTACACATTTTGAAAGTTGAATGTATCGTATGCTATACATTTGTGTTTATGGTGGCTGTTTGAGATATTACCTCTTTTTAGCAGTCAAGCATACTGTTTTAGTCTGAGTGTTAGATAATCATGCATCTGTTAACAGTTAATGTCAATCAGAAGCATAAAAGAACGACAATATATTACTTATATGTGTTTTGAAGTGCACCCTTTTTACCAAGGCCCATGGGGGTCTTCGGTCGGGGGATTTGCCATCTCCTCTGATGGCTATTTTTATTTCTTTTCTTGAGTTCATTCGTTTATTCATTCTTTCTTTCTTTCTTAATGAGACAATATAAATATTCTTCCTTTCTTAGTTAGATCATAAAAGCACATATATAAATACATAAACAAAACACAAATACCAAGAAATGAAGTGGTGTAAGCCTTTGAGCAATATAGGCGGATTTGGACTTAAACTATTTGAAACTATTATGAGCGAGGTTGTTTCGAAACCCGACTGAGGTGAGATATTGTGATCGGTCTTTGTCCGTCGTCCGGCATTAACTTTTGCTTTAAATGACTTCTTCTCCAAAACTGCTGAATGGATTTCGAAATAATTTCACAGAAATGTTCCTTGGGGGACTCTCTACCAAAATTGCTCAAATGTTTCCGCTCCGCATAACAATATGGCCGCCAGAGCTAAAAATAGAAAAACCTTTAAACCTCCAAAACTGCGAGGCAGATTTTGAAATTATTTCACAGAAATGTTCCTTAGGAGACCCTCTACCAAAATTGCTCAAACGGTTCCGCTCCGCTGAACAATATGGCCACCAGAGCTAAAAATTGAAAAACCTTGAAACGACTTCTCCTCCAAAACTGCTAGGTTGATTTTGAAATAATTTAACAGAAATGTTCCTTAGGAGACCCTCTACCAAAATTGCTCAAACGGTTCCACTCCGCTGAACAATATGGCCGCCAGAGCTAAAAATAGAAAAACCTTTAAACGACTTCTCCTCCAAAACTGCGGAGCCGATTTTGAAATAATTTCAAAAAAATGTTCCTTAGGAGACCCTCTACCAAAATTGCTCAAACTGTTCTGCACCGCTGAACAATATGGCCGCCAGAGCTAAATATAGAAAAACCTTTACACGACTTCTACTCCAAAACTGCTCGGCCGATTATGAAATAATTTCACAGAAATGTTTCTTAGGAGACCCTCTACCAAAATTGCTCAAACGGTTCTGCTCCGCTGAACAATATGGTCGCCAGAGCTAAAAATAGAAAAAAGCTTTAAACATCATCGTCTCTGAAGCCAATGGCTCGATTTCAAAATAATTTCACAGAAATGTTTTACTCATGTCCCTGAACAAAACTGCTAAAACGGTTCCACTTTGCTGAACAAAATGGCCGCCAGAGCTAAAAATAGAAATAAATCTTAGAATGACACAGAGGGCACAGTTATGATACAATCATCATGAAACTTTGTCAGAATGTTTATCTAAATGAAATATGGACCATCTTTGAAAGTGGGTCATGTGGGGTCAAAAACTAGGGCACTGGGTCAAATCTTAGAAAAACCTTGTGCACACTCTAGAGGGCACAGTTATGATCCAATCTTCATGAAACTTTGTCAGAATGTTTATTTATATAAAATCTAGGTCAAATTTGAATCTGAGTCTTGTGGGGTCAAAAACTAGGTCACTAGGTCAAATCTTAGAAAAACCTTGTGTACACTCTAGAGGGCGCAGTTATGATCCAGTCTACGTGAAACATTGTCAGAATGTTTATTTTCATGAAATCTATACCAGATTTGAAATTGGGCCATGTCAGCTCAAAAACTAGGTCACTAGGTCAGTTCTTAGAAAAACAGTGAGAACGCTTTAGAGGACACAGTTTTGTTCTAATCTTTATGAGACTTTGTCAGAATGTTTGTCTCCAACAAATCTGGACCAAGGGTGCAACTTGGTCATGTTGGATCAAAAAGTAGGCCACTGGGTTAAACCTTAGAAAAACATGGTGTACACTCTAGAGGGCACAGTTATGATAACTTTGTCAGAATGTTCATATCCAAAAAATCTAGACCAGGTTTGAAACTGGGTCATGTGGGGTCAAAATCTAGGTCATTAGGTTAAATCTTATTAACCTTAGGTACACAATAAAGGGTTCATTTTCCATTTAATCTATGTGAAACTCTGTCTGTCGGTCATATGGATGTCTCTGAGGTTAAGTTCACAGGATACTCAGGTGAGCGATCCAGGGCCATCATGGCCCTCTTGTCTTATATTGTGGTCTCTGAGTTCTTGCCAAGAGATTTTCAGAAACAAGTCTCATTTGCATAGTCTGATAAGATTTGTGTGATTTTCGGATATGATCCCAAGTCCTTTTCCATGAGTCAGATGAGTCTCTGTCGGCATGACATTTCCCTACGACAATGGCTCTTGCCAAACACATGGAGTCCCGGGCATTCTTGATCTGAACTATAGACGTCTTCATTTTTCTCATATTTTGACTATCGAAATACAGACCATGATGTCCCAAGCCTTTTGAAGTTTGACTACTCATTTATTTTCTAAGTTATTTTACTGCAGGAGCCCAATCACTCTCGTACATACACCATGCCACAAAACTATCTACTTTACATCACAAATATATCAGACAAGATACAACAGGAGAACTCTCTTCCTTCCTTCCAGCTCTTATATACATGTGGTATTTTCAGATTGCTTTTCTGCCCGATCCTGAGGGAATTCTCGTATGAGTTACTTCCATAGATATTTGGCCATCGTCGATCCTGAATTTGTCATTGGACTGAATGACTTTTTTTTATCTCTTGAAGTACAGAACCACCTTTCAATGTAGAGACATCCAAAAATGGCACGGGTACACCCATTTTTAAGCCTGGATGATAGATGGATAGTCTCATGCGATCGTTACCTTGAGCTTGGCTTTTGTCTTTAATATCATCCACTATCCTTTTCAACAGGCGTGAGACAAACGCCAGCGGTTGTTCGTGTTCGGGAAACTTCTTGACATTACTGTTGTAGACCGAAGCTTTGGTCCTGATTCGCCGAGAAAGTCTCTGTCTAACCTGCTGCAAGTCGTAATATTGCTGTATATCATCCTCGTCTCCGCTGTCTGATTCTGTCTCGTTGGTTCTCTGTCTCCTGTGAGGTGACTGAATCTCATCATCATCATCTTCTTCATTGCCAGTCTCTTTTATTCTCTTCCACTTGTTTGGCATGTTGACTGTTAGGTTGTCAAATCTTAAGTGATGCCGAAAGCTCTGGCTCTTGGTTATTTATGGGCTCAGCTGCAGTATCACCTGAAACAAGAAAAAATAATAGCCATAATCAATTACAGGTCGGGACACATGGTAATGCTCGGTGAACGTCGGTATAAAGAGGCAGACACAGCATTTTGAGGACAGTTCTCGAGCACCATTGGGCAAAGATGTTGTGCGACTTCTACTTAAACAGTTTACCGGCTGAAATAAGAGACATGATTGATAAGCATTTGGTTCGCATGTCAGTAAAAGACTTTTTATTTGGATATATTCTCTTGATGTCAGAGTATGATGACATGGAAGTAAAGTACATGCTCGGACCATCTTCTGATGTGAGTTATGAGAGACTTTCAGTATTATTATTACTACTAAGAGTTATGAGAGATTTTTTTGTAGTTACAATGTTCTGAAGTTATGATAGTACTGTCATGTTTCTACATAGTTATTCAATAAGTTATGTTAAATGAATAAAGTGTTGTTTTCAATCATAAGGTTTTCAGTCGAAAGAGTTGAGTAGCCCTGAAAAGAGCTGTTTGGGTGTTCTAAGTCTGCACTTACTGTGAAGACTTAGACACAGGTTTCACGATCCCCACAACAGGATGCGTCTTGGATAAGTTGATCCCTCTCCTCCTCATGAAGACTTTAAACCCCATCTTATTCTGTTGCCTTTCAACTTCTTTCCAATCTTTCTTCTTAAACGCCTTACACAGTCGGCGCAGGTCAAAAGGAATATACCTTGACAATCCCATATTTGAGAATGAAGTTGAATACATGTATATATATATTGACTCATGGCGGACGTGAAGGAGAGCATGCTTTCTTAACCAATCAAAACTATGCAAATTAGTTATGGGGTTTTATGCAACTATCAACAAAGTATTTTTTTTCTGAATAAGTTGTGGTGGCCTTGAAAAGGGCCGTTTTGTGAGGCAGTGCTCAAAAGATCTTATGTGCAAGGACAACGGCTTGGCCTTCCGCCGCAGGCTGGACATCTTACACTCCACTGCTGGTAAGAGATCGTCCCCTGTTACTGAAAGTAGAAGGGTGGAGCGTGAGCCTCCCTATCCCAGTCCTGAGCCATGGGACTTTCTCTTTCTTGCCGTCGGTAGTCGGCTGGTGGCGGCTGGCGGTCCTGTGGCTCAGTCCATTCTTCTTTTACTTGAACTCTCTGTTCCTCCTCTCTTCTTCTTTCTATGGCCCGCTGAGTGATGTCAAAGATGTGCTTCAGCACCTCCACTGCCCTCTGCACAGAGTCCAACTGCGCCTCTATATGTCTCAAACAGGTTTCTTCGAAGTCAGCCATCACAACAATGTGTCAATAGACAAGCTATTTATGTAGTCAGCGCGGACCTGATAGAAAGCAAGTAAGTAAGTAGGTCAATCCAACTGAGAAGTATATAAGGACATTTTGGAGTGTTTTGCAGTAATGACAATATGGAGAATGCGCTCACTTTAGACGATATTGTAAAAGATCTGAGAGGATCGGATATCTTAGCGACTGCAGTCAATTCTATCATGGACAACGGTCAACAACAACAAACGTATGTTCAGCCGACGACGTACTACCAGCAAGTACATACTAGGACGAGACACCAAGGCATGGGCGCTCTAGCGAATATTATCAAAGAATTAAATGATCTGAAGACCAGAATTCAAAGTTTAGAAGAACAACAGCAGCAGCCAAGCGTGCTAGAATTCAGCGTCAAGCCTATCAAAATACCCTTGACCATTGATGTGACTACTTCGGAAGAACGCACAGAGTCGCGGTGTGGCGTAGGTTCACACTGCAAGGACATAGAGAATCTTAGAAAAAAGAAAACGAGATAGACAGAAAAAGCCACTAAAACAAACAAACAGTCCTTTTCAGGACTACCCAATTCTTTTAGAAATATTAACCCATACGAGTTGTCGCATTCTAAACACAAACTCCTCATGACTAACTGCATTAAAAATAATGTACACATCTACATCTTAGCTTTAATTACAATTCCAACATAATTTCAATACTATACAAACCTTAAATACGCTATTTTCCCTTGAAAATACGATAAGCGCAGCTTCTATGGCGGCCAACGTCTTGTTTACTTCGGCTAGAAATGACTGACGTCATATACGTTCAAACATAACATCACAACTGGCCAAGGACGTCGCGTGATCCTGCAAGTTTTCTTGTGTGCTCCTACAGATCCTACAAACTTCCTACAACGCCCGCAAAGTTGCGTGCATGATCCTACGAGTATTTCTAGTAGGAAAATGGCGCTGAATCGTCCTAAGAACAGCTCTGAGAGCCTAAGAACTTGACTTCAAAGGCTTTTCAAGGACCTAATACAGGCTCACTAGCCTGAGGAAGTTAACTCATGGATTGGCATCTATGGGGACCACCATGTATTTTTACACTAGGCGACCGTGCAGACTTAGTTTTTTTCAGGCCAAAAGTCTATGTAAAAATACATGGGAAAATTGGTCCCCAGAGTGCCTGTCTTTACTACTCACACATTTTTTGGATGACCAGGCTGATCACATTGCATGCACGTCACTTCATTGATTTTGTCATGTCGTGGCTTATATTACAGTTAGACTGTGCAACCACCTAATTTGACTCAGAATTTTAGTGGCAAATGCTGGATCAATGGTGGCACAGCCATGAAGAAACCCATATATGCCCAAGTGTCTGTATCACCTCTGTTCCTTGGTTCCTATTTCCTTTTTTCCCTTGATTTTGTCCTTTCCCATTACCAGAGGCAGCTGATACCAGAGTACTCATTCTTGTTCTCATTGAATATTTTATGGCTGATTCATCTGCCCTCTCTGCTCAGTGCATTGGCTGTCTGGAAATAACAACATGAGAATTTTGAGTTGCTAAAACTCTTGTTATTGTACTCTCCAGGTTAGTCTCAACAAATAACAGTCCTTTACAATGTCTCTTATTTTCTGGTATTCTTCAGGTGAAGGCCAGTCAAAACAAACACGGTACATATTGCTACAAAAATATTTCTATTTGCCATGACATGCTGTCAAAAAGACCTATCTGGACTGCATAATATTATGTTCTGTAAATTATGAAATTACAATGTTTCCTACTAACTTTCCGAAACAGGAGCACAATTCAAACTACATGTATAGTAAAAAAAGTCCCATTATGTAAATTCACTTCAGCTACTCCAAATGATCCACGTGCAGTAGTTTTGATGTATATTTGGACTACATAATTCTTTGAATAAAAAAGTTTGCATTGAACATCCATCACTATATGAAAAGCCTTAAACAGTGTCTGTTTTTTGTTTGTTTGTTTGTTTTTTTTGTTGTTTTTTTTTGTTTCTTTGGAGCATGCCCTGAGCCACCTATCATCTTACAAGGTTAGTACCTGTTTATGATGCAAAATAAATCCCATGTTGCTTTTGCCTCAGTAAAAGTAGGGTGTCAGTTTTTAATGTAATTGTTGGCAGTGAGATTAATGGGATACACTTACTAATTACGGCTTCTCTAATTCTTACATACAGGCCAGTTTTCCATTCTTTCCTGTCATATTTCCTGCCTTCGCAATTTTGGAGGTGGTATAAAAACAACTCCTCAGAAACTGGAATCTCTACTACTCACACTCTCCTCCATGCTGTTCCAGGTCTGGTAAGGCAAGTCCACATACACACAGCCACTAACAATGCATTCTTTTTATTTGTCTAACTGTATAGGCTAGGTATGGCGAGGTAACCCCTCACACACACCGCCACTAGTGCTTATTCTATCTCTAATCGATATAAATAGGTAATAGAGGCAAGCCCTCACACACTTTAATTATACCCCCGGCATACGAAGTATGTCGAGGGGTATATAGTTTTCGTCTTTCCGTCCATTCATTAGTCTTTCTGTTAGTTCACCTGTCCCACACTGGTCTGGCATTCAACACAGGTAACGAAGACAATGTACATGAATCTTGCTTGTTCCGCTCATCAGGATAAGTTTGTTTCAGAAGTATAGTCTCACAGACCATCCGACCCCCGGCTATTGAAATAGGAATCAAAAGTTTTACTGAATTCATATGCATATTTAAGAAATGCTTTAAAACAATTTTTGGACTACAACGTCTATACAAAGAATCGGTAAAGAAACTTTTTCAAGCATTTCATATATACCAGACGAAATTTCTTCAAAAATCTGGTCTGACTAAGAGGTACAACAAAATGCCGGGTCCGTAAGAATAATAGTTTGAAATTAATCTAAGAGATATGCGAAAAAATCAAGTTTTATAGTTACCTTCGTTGCCTGTGATGAATGCCAGACCAGTGTGCGTCCCTCCTTCCATCCGTTAACTTTTGCGTTTAAGTTTTGCGTTGTTTCATCTTTTGCTCTCTTTTCCTGAAAGTCTACACAGGAACTTGTTCATATGTGCTTAATGTTATTACAGAATAGATACTGATTGCATCACCTGGATGCTGCTGGCCTAAGGTCAAAGTCAAAGACTTAGCTATTTGTACAACAGTTGCTTGTTTGTAAGTACTTAGTGTTACTACAGGATTGATACTGATCAGTTTGCATCACTTGGCTGCTGCTTCTGGCCTAAGGTCAAGGTCACAGACGTAGAAGTTTATGAAACAGTTGCGTTAAAGTTTTGTGTTAAGTTCTTGTTTTGCTCTGTGTTTTCTGAGTGCTTCTGTTGGAATTTGTTCAGATGTGTTTAGTGTTACTACAGGATGGATACATATAAAATTGCATCATCTGGATGCTGCTGCAGACCTAAGGTCGAGGCCACAGACTTGGAAATATGTATAACATCAGTGTTAAATGTGTCTGTTTGCTTATATTTTCAATATACTTGAAGGGAACCTTTTGCTGTGTGACTAGATTTACTTGTAGGTTGAAACAGTTACATCATCTGGCTGCTGCAGCTGATTGTCAGTCAATGTCACAGACTTCGATATTTATAACATTTTTGTTTAAAGTGAACTTCTAGTTTGTATTTTATTGTTTATCGCAAAATCTTGAGATGGAATCTATTGATATAGGCCTATGACTGCATGGGTATATCACTGGATATGATATTGATTGTCTGTCTGTCTGTTTGTTACCATGTGCATCAATGTTTTATATCAAGTTTATTGTCTGTAGGCGGTGGGGCTGGCGGGGGTATACGTGAGCCCCTGTTCACTTGCTCTAGTTTTATTAGCTCACCTGGCCCGAATGGCCATTGTGAGCTATTGTCATACCAATGCGTCCGGCGTCCGGCGTGCGTCGTGCGTCGTCACGGAATGTGTCCGTCAACATCTAAAAACAAATATTCAAACATCTTCTTCTGTAAAACTACTGGTCCCATGGTTCACAAATTTCACATGGAGCATGACCTGACTCCAGGGTCTCAGAATTGTAAAATTGGGTCAGGTTGAAAATCCAAGATGGCTGCCGTTACTAAAAATAGCAAAAACAACAAAATAAACTTCTTCTCCAGAACCACTGGGTATATTTGTCTGAATTTTGGCATGGAACATCAATGAAACCTTGGTATTCAAAATTGTAAAAATGAAAAAAATCTGTAGCGGAGTTTTGTCACAGTGACCTACTTTCTGTTTACGAGTGTATTTTGCTCAAATGCCAATGTAAAAAAACGACATATTCAAACGACTTCAAACAACTTCTTCTCTAAAACCACTGCACCCATGGGTTTCAAATTTCACATGGAGCATGACCAGACTGCAGGGTTTCAAAATTATAAAATTGGGTCAGGTCAAGAATCCAAGATGGCCGCCATTACTAAAAATAGCAAAAACAATAAAATCAACTTCTTCTCCAGAACCATTTGGTATATTTGGCCGAAAGTTTGCGTGGAACATTAATGGGACCTTGGGATTAAAAATTGTAAAAATGAAAAAAATCTATAGCGGAATTAGGTCACAGTGACCTACTTAGCGTTTACAAGACCGATTTTGCTCAAATGTCAGTATCTCAAGAAAACGCAATCGATTATGGTCAGATTTGGTCAGCAATGGTCCTTAAAAGGTATTATTTCAATTTTGTGCAAGTTGACTATCCAAGATGGCCACCATGGGGGCTGTTACTAAAAATAGCACAAACATAAAAATGACAATTACTCAAGAACCCTTGAATGGAATTCGACCAATTTTGTGTCAGAATGTTCCTTGCATGAAGCCATTTCGATTAATTACAATTTGGCTTTCCAAGATGGCCGACATCTGCCGTTACTAAAAATAGCACAATCATAAAAATGACAATTACTCAAGAACCCTTGAATGGAATTCGACCAATTTTGTGTCAGAATGTTCCTTGCATGAAGCCATTTCGATTAATTGCAATTTGGCTTCCAAGATGGCCGACATCTGCCGTTACTAAAAATAGCACAAACATAAAATGACAATTACTCAAGAACCCTTGAATGGAATTGGACCAATTTTGTGTCAGAATGTTCCTTACATGAAGCCATTTCGATTAATTGCAATTTGGGTTCCAAGATGGCCACCACCTGCCGTTACTAAAAATAGCACAAAACATGAAAATGACAATATCTCAGTAACCGCTGAATAGATTTTGACGAAATTTGTGTCAAAATGATTTTTGCATTGAGATGTTTCTAAAGTAACTAAATATAGACAAGTCATAATGGCCTTTGTTACTAAAAATAGAAAAATGTGAAAATAAGAAAATCTCAGTGGAATTGGACTAATTTTCTGTCAGAATGATCATTTCAATAAGCTTTTTCGATTTTCTGCATTTTGGCATTCCAAGATGGCCGCCATCTGCCGTTACTAAAAATAGCACAAAACATGAAAATGACAACATCTCATTAACCGCTGAAGCGATTGAGACGAAATTTGTGGCAAAATGATTCTTGCTTTGATGTGTTTCACAAATTAACAAATATTGACCCGTCAAGTTGGCCTCTGTTACTTAAAATAGCAAAATTTGAAAATTAGAAAATTACAATGGAACTGGACCAATTTTGTGTCAAAATGGTCCTTGCATGAAAGCTTTTCAATTTTTTGCATTTTGGCATTCTAAGATGGCCGCCATCTGCCGTTACTAAAAATAGCACAAAACATGAAACTGACAATGTCTCAGAAACCCCTGAATGGATTTTGATGAAATTTGTGGCAAAATGATTCTTGCCTTGAGGTGTTTCATAAGTAAATATATAAAGACCAGACAAGTTGGCCTCTGTTGCGAAAAGTAGCAAAATGTGAAATTGAGAAAATCTCTGGAATTGGACCAATTTTGTATCAGAATGGGGACCATTCGGATACAAAAGCCAGGTGAGCGATATCAGGCCCATTTGGGCCTCTTGTCTGATTTATTTGGATCACTTTGAGTCTTTGTAGATATGTAACAGACGTAATAAAGAAGTGGAGATGTTTTCTGATATATTATAGTTTTTAGCAAAATTATGGGCTTTGAAACTTCGAAATTTACAGTCTAGAAATTTTCAGTCTTTATTCAATAATAAAGGTCCAGTTCTTGACCAGAAGGCACACCATGGTCATTCGCATGCATGATAGTAAAAATTGAGGAATTTCTTCCAATTCTCCAAGGATGGTCTCTGCTCAGATATCTCAAACATTAGGTCACCAGATTCGCCTGTGATAGTAAAATGGAGGAGTTTCTTCCAATTCTCCAAGGTTGGTCTCTGCTCAGATATCTCAAGCATTACGCCACCAGATTCGCCTGTTATGTCTTTGTAAAGTTACGGCAGCTCATTCAGCTGCATTCCGTTAAGCAACGTATCGGTTTTTGGGCGAGCAAAAATGTCTGGATTAGGCTCTGTTTTGAGCTTTACCAGGATGGACATCAGATTTTTTCTGACAAGATTGTAATGCCTCTTAAGAGTATTTGGTGGCATCACTGACATCACTGAAACGATATTAAGGAATCATACATAAAAGAAACGAAAATATTAAAATTGTGGAATATAAAAAGTGTTGCTGGTATGTACGTTTTATTACATCTTTTACCGAACTGGGAACAAACGATTGTGGTAAACACAAACCGGGCTAAAAGAGCAATTTTTAAAGTCTACCACAATTATTGATGGTGACCTATACGAGCTGGGCAGTTCGTTTCTGTCGGGTACCAATAATCGCCCCTTGGAGCACGAATGGTTACACGGTTTGCAGTAATATCGTCCAGTTTATGGCATAGTCTCAAATGTCTCGTAAGATAGCTTCTACGAATGAAGGAGCTATTACAGCCCCTCATCTCACATTCCCAATGTTCCAGTTTCCTATGCTTCTCTTTCACATGCCTAGTCAGATTCCTTTTTAGTGTGTAGCTTTTGGTACAAATATCGCAAGCGTACATTTTTACTTCAAATTGAGCAATGAGTGTATAAAATTTGACCTAGTATTTATATCCCTTATACTCTTGAATTTCACGTGCAAGAACACTCCATCATACTTTATCATTGCTCCTCATTCCACAGTAATTTCACGTGATATTAGTGATTATGGCGGAGCTGTTTTGGAATTACATCACTGGTTATAGTAAAGGAAAAAAATACGCACCTATTTTAAATGTACAAATGTATTAATACTTCATAATAATAATTCGAGACAATTACAGCACCGAAACCTTATTGGTCACCAAATAAGTCGCAAATTCGGCAATCAGCGTGGAAGTGACACATACATGAGTAACCGAAATTAACACAGCTATTGCAAAGCAACATGATTTAACCACAACACAATGATTATGGGCTACAGGCCTACAGTAGTCAGCATAGAAAGGACATATACATGACTTACACATAACATGATCACAGGTAACAGCCAGTTCGGCAGTCAGCATGGGACCTTTATTTAAGACCTTGGTTTTTGTCATTATAACCTTCGTACTCTCTGTCCCGAGGAAGTATCTCAAGAACCATGATAAGTTTTACTTTTTGTTCATGGCAGTAAATCCATAAATTCAAATATCCTTGATTTAACGATTTGCGGTTCTGTTGAACACTTGCACAAATCGTTACTTCCAATGCATAAATTCTTTCTGGCATTGTAGTCAGAATACATCACGCCAACACCACCCCAAACAATATTTATACCAGCTGGGTCAATGTTTAAGGTTAACTTATCATTCTCCTTAGCCCAGTCGTTTAATCTTCTTAAAAATTAATGCCCCAATGACAAGACAATAGCACTATACAGAGACGCCATTTCTCAAACGACTTCCAGAAATTCTGTTAACCTATCGATAAGATACAATACACACGTGGTACAAAACCCAATAACTCTATAAAAATAACTGAAAATCCCACTATTTTATGCGAGAAATCCAGATTTTGACGCTATTAAAGTCATAGCCCAAATGATATTTTTTACCTTCAGAACAGTATTAAAATTTTAGAAAAAATTTAGATAGCAACTGACCTGAGATTTCCCTTTTAGAGAAATTTTCCCGTAAACACAATACTTAATTTTTTAACCACTTTTGAATTAAACGCAATGATCACATTTCAAAATCTGACAAGCGGGCCTCAGTCAGATGACCACCAAAATTCTGCTAAGATCTGATTGGATAGCTCCAATCCAAAATTCTGGACCTGATTGAATGGCACTGGAGGCAGACTCCATAAACCTGAGCCGTATGGGGTGGTGGTGGTGGGGGGGGGGGGGGGGGGGGGTTTGGGGGGAGGGGATGGGGGCAAGGCGTTATAAACAAGTGCAACCATTCTCACAAGGTCCAAGAGCTTGCGAGTTTCACCATTTTAAAAAAGATTATATCTTAATCTATTTCTTAGCACTTTAGGATTTGATGACTGGAAATTGACACTTGCACCTTTATGTTTTTATGCCCCCGTGACGATAGTGAGGGGGCATTATGTTTTACCCCTGTCTGTCTGTCTGTTGGTCCGTTTTAGTAGCAATATTTATACCCCCGACATACGAAGTATGTCGAGGGGTATATAGTTTTCGTCATTCCGTCCGTTCGTCTGTTTGTCCATCTGTCCGTTCGTCTGTGTGTCCGTGCATCCGTCCGTTAACATTTGCGTTAAAGTTTTGCGTTAAGTTTTTAATTTTGCTTATATTTCCAACATCCTTTGATGGAGCCTGTTGGTATATGACTTTGTACATTTGTATACTTATATGTTCATGGGGAATAGTTGACATCATCTGGATGCTGCTGCTGACCTAAGGTCAAGGTCAGAGACTTGAAGTTTTGCATTAAATTTATATTCGTCTTTTATATTTTTCAAATATCTTTTGATGGAAACTTGATATTTGCCTAGTGTTACTGTAAGATTCATACTGAGTAGTTGACATCATATGGATGCTGCTGCTTACCAAAGGTCAAGGTCACAGACTTGTATATTTGTGATAAAGTTTGTGTTAAGTTTATATTCTTTCCTTTGATGAAACCTTTTGATATATGATAAGGTTTACTTCTTTGTTCATGCAAAACAATTGACACCATCCGGATGCTGCTGCTGACCTAAGGTCAAGGTCACAGACTTAAACATTTGCGTTAAAGTTTAGCGTTAATTTTATATTCTTCTTTTTTGTTTCCAAAATCCTTTGATGGAACCTTTTGATATTTGACTAGGTTTACTTTTAAGTTCGTAGCTGCTTACCAAAGGTCAAGGTCACAGACTTGTGTATTTGTGTTAATGTTTTGCGTAAACTTTACATTCTTTGTTTATATTTCAAACATCCTTTGAAACCTTTTGATATATGACTAGGTTTACTTCTTTGTGTTCATGCACATTAGTTGACATCATCTGGATGCTGCTACTGCTGTTGAGTAAGGTCATGGAAACAGACTTATATGTTTACATTAAAGTTTTGTGTTGAGTTGGTACTCTTTGCTGATATTTGTAACACACTTTGATGGAACCATTTGATAGGTGACTAAGCTTACTTCTAGGTTCATACCATGTATAAGATTTAGGCGGTGGTTTCATTAGGCGGTGGCACTGGTCGGGGGTGAGCCCCTGCTCACTTGCTCTAGTCTGTGATCAATTTCTCTCGCAGCTTTTGTTGGATCAATTTGAATTTTTTCACATATGTTGCAGACATACTGAAGATGCCCATGAAGATTTTTTTATGACCCCTCATCATATGATGCCGGGAGTATATAGTGTTTCTGTCGTTCATACGTATATATGTGTGTACGTCATTATGTATGTACATACATGGCAAACCTGTCTTAAGGGGCAGCCAAGGGCAGTCCAAAAATTGGCTACTTAAGACAGGTGACCCCTTAATTCAGGTTCATTTGCATGTACATTCATTTGTATATATGTACATCCGTCTTTATTTACGTCCGTCTGTATGTACGTCCGTCATTAAGTAAGTACGCACACACATGATCCTGTTAGACTCAGGTTGATTTTTGGTGGCGCCAGACTGAGTAACTGTAACCTGATGAACAACCTCCCTTTCATGACTTGAAATTTCGGTGGAGACATAGTGTATCTTTCTCTTGAATCTCATCTTCTCTTTGCCGGGCCGCGTAGCGCAATCGGTAGGGCACCTGACTCATAAGTCAGAGGTCCTGGGTTCGAAACCCGGTCTGGCCACATACTTTCGTTTCTCCTTCCGCTGATTTAAGAAGGGCAGTTGTCAGTTACTGGCGAAAGTATGTGCACTTGGTACTGGTTAACCGCTTAGGAGGTCTAAGCCTGCCCAGGAATAGTGTGGTTAGGTTAACTGACCATCCCGACATGACCATAGATGTTTACCGTGGACGTTAAGCAATAAATCAATCAATCAATCATCTTCTCTTTGTGCGTTGTATCTCCTTGCTAGTGGTCTGTATTGAGTGAGGTTTTATCAGGCGGTAGTGCTGGCTGGAGGTATCCTTGGGTCCCTGCTCAGATGCTCTTGTTGTTTTCCCTTTAGAAGAATCTAAATACTTCCAGAGTTACGTTTGAATATGCCAGACCTTGGGCACCGGAGGTGGTGGTCTTCGAATGTAACGTCACTGCTGGTGAGGCGATGTATTGATAATTTTATTTACGTTGTTAGCTCACCTGTCAAGGTGAGCTTATAGTATAGCCTTGGTCCGTCGTCCGTCGTCGTTGGCGTCGGTGTCGTCGGCGTTGTCCACACTTTCAAACACCAATATCTCCTAAACCAGGAGGCCAATCTTGATCAAATTTTATGTGTAGCATTGTTGGGGTGGGGGATTGACTGCATTAGGTTTAAAGGCAGATTGGATTGGAACTCTGGTTGCCATGGCAACATATAGCTCCCATAGACTTACAATGGGAAAAAACTTCAAAAATCTTCTTCTCTGAAACCATGAGGCCCAGAGCTTACATAGTAAGTATAAGCCAATGTCTAGTGGTCCCCTACATAAATCCTGTCAACCATGCCCCTGGGGCCCAGATTGGCCACGCCCCGGGGGTCATTAGCTCCCATAGACTTACAATGGGAAAATCTTCAAAAATCTTCTTCTCTGAAACCATGAGGCCCATAGCTTATAAATATAGCATGTATTAATGTCTAGTGCTACCCTACTAAAATCCTGCCACCCATGCCCCTGGGGCTCAAATTGGCCACGCCCAAAGGGGATCATTTGTTAATATATAGCTATATAGCCTAAGAACCTTCAAAAATCTTCTTCTCTGGAACCATGAGGCCCAGAGCTTATATATGTAGCATGTAGCAATGTTAAGTGGTCCCCTACATAAATCCTGCCAACCAAGTCCCTGGGGTCCAAATTGGCCACGCCCCAGGAGTCATAAGCTCCCATACACTCATAATGGGAAAAACTTCAAAAATCTTATCCACTGAAACCATGCGGCCCAGAGTTTATATATTTGGTATGTAGCAATGTCTAGTGGTTCCCTACATGAATCCTGTTAACCATGCCCCTGGGGCCCTAATTGGCCACGCCCAGAGGGTCATTAGCTCCCATAGACTTACAATGGGAAAATCTTCAAAAATCTTCTTCTCTGAAACCATGATGCCCAGAGCTTATATCTGTAGCATGTAGCAATGTCTAGTGGTCCCCTACATAGATCCTGCCAACCATGCCACTGGGGCCCAAATTGGCAATGCCTCAGGGGTCATAAACTCCCATACACTCATAATGGGAAAATCTTCAAAAATCTTCTCTGAAACCATGAGGCCCATAGCTGATATATATAGCATATATCAATGTCTAGTGCTCCCCTACTAAAATCCTGCCACCCATGCCCCTGGAGCTCAAATTGGCCACGCCCCAGGGGATCATTTGTTTGTATATAGCTATATAGCCTAAGAACCTTCAAAAATCTTCTTTTCTGGAACCATGAGGCCCAGAGCTTATATATATAGTATGTAGCAATGTTAAGTGTTCCCCTACATAAATCCTGCCAACCAAGTCCCTGGGGTCCAAATTGGCCACACCCCAGGGGTCATAAGCTCCCATACACTCATAGTGGGAAAAACTTACAAAATCTTCTTCATGAGGCCCAGAGCTTATATATTTGGTAGCAATGTCTAGTGGTTCCCTACATGAATCCTGCCAAACATGCCCCTGGGGCTCAAATTGGCCACGCCCCGGGGTCATTAGCTCCCATAGACTTGCAATGGGAAAATCTTCAAAAATCTTTTTCTCAGAAACCATAAGGCCCAGAGCTTATATATATAGCATGTAGCAATGTCTAATGGTCCCCTTCATAAATCCTGCCAACCATGCCCCCTGGGGTCCAAATTGGCCACGCCCCAGCGGACATTAGCTCCAATAGACTTACAATGGGAAAATCTTCAAAAATCTTCTCAGAAACCATGATGCCCAGAGCTTATGTATGTAGTTTGTAGCAATGTCTAGTGGTGCCCTACATATATCCTGCCAACCATGCCCCTGGGGTCCAAATTGGCTACACACCAGGAGTCATAAGCTCCCATAGACTTACAATGAGAAAATCTTAGAAAATCTTCTTCTCTGAAACCATGAGGCCCAGAGCTTGTATATGTAGCATGTGGCAATGTCTAATGGTCCCCTACATAAATCCTACCAACCATGCCACTGGGGTGCAAATTGGCCACGCCCTAGGGGTCATAAGCTACCATTGACTTACAATGTGAAAATTTAGAAAAATCTTCTCTGTTAGAATGAGGCCCAGAACTTATATATGTAGTAAGTAGCAATGTCTAGTGGTCCCCTACATAAATCCTGCCAACCATGCCCCTGGGGCCCAAATTGGTCAAGCGCCGGGGGTCATTAGCTGCCATAGACTTACATTGGGAAAATCTTAAAAAATCTTTTTCTCTTAAACCTTTAGGCCCAGAGCTAACTTCTTTAGTATTTTGCAACTTTTAGTGGTCTCCAACTTAAATCCTGCCAACCATGCCTCCTGGGGTCCAAATTGGCCATGCTGCTCCCATAGGCTTATAATGGGAAAAACTTCAAGAATCTTCTTTTCTGAAACCATGAGGCTCAGAGCTTACATATTTAGTATGCAGCAATGTCTAGTGACCCCCGGCATAAATTTTGCCAATCAAGCACCTGAGGTCCAAACTGGCCACATCCCAGTGGGTTGTTTGTTTATATAGAGATATATAGCTAAAGAACCTTCAAAAATCTTCTTCTATGAAACCATAAGGCCAAGAGCTTATGTATTTAGTATGTAGCAATGTATAGCGGTCCTCTACATAAATCCTGCCAATCAAGTCCCTTGGGGTCCAAACTTGCCACACCCCATGGGGTCATCGAATCCTATAGAACTGCAGCCTTTTACCTGAGCTGGAAGCTTACATTTTAGAACTCTGGTGAGCGGTCGTTGCCCTTGGGCTTCTTGTTTTCCTTATTTTCTTTCCTGTTTCTTTTGCAAGCATTGTTTCCTTTTCTGTTTACTGCCATTACTCATATTATGCGTCAGTCCAGGCACTATGGGGTCATACAGGTGATTATTTACATCAAAAGGTGCAAGACTGCCTGTCTTAGACGGCTGTAACTTAACAGTCTCAATGGACTTCACAGTCTATACCAAGTCGGCTTGACCTGACATCAAGAACATCTCCCATGAAGTGAAAGCAACCTTCAACTAGTGGACCATGAAAACAAGTTAATGCAGACTTCTAGTTAACGCAGGCCGCTGCTTTTTATTCAATTGCCTTCTCATTACACATGTGGGTCCCATAGCATTGATTGTCTTGCACAGTTCTTCTAATAATTTTGAGTTCTGTGGTAGAACCCAGGATATCATATCTTTTCGTTTTTGTCGAAAGTTTTATAGTTTTTCTCCTTTCTCCTGTCTGTTGTTAAACCTTTTGGATTGCTCATACTGAGGTGGTGGCAATGGGCAGAGATATACGTCAGCTTGCTGTTGAGTGTTCTTATCGAAATGTTTTAGTCAAATGTTACATTCCGTTTTAAAATTTACAGCTACAATGTATATGTTGTTAGATAGATCCCTATTGTGTCAAACTACCATAATTAAAGGGGAAAAAGCAGTCTTATCTTCAAAACACCCTGTATCTGGAGTACTGCAGAAGCTCATGATGAACTCTACTACATTATAAGCCAGGGTTCGAGGTTATAAAACTTGAGAATAATCTCAAACTCAAAATAAAGCACACTGATTGGCTGCTTCCGAGCATGTGCTCGGAAGCAGCCAATCAGTGTACCTGCTCGGAAGCAGCCAATCAGTGTACCTGCTCGGAAGCAGCCAATCAGTGTACCTGCTCGGAAGCAGCCAATCAGTGTGCTTTATTTTGAGTTTGAGAATGTACTCAAGTTTTACAACCTCGGAGCCAAACTGGTTCGTCTCCAGTCTTAGGAGAGTCTGTATTGTCTTTTTGTTTCCTAAATATTTGTATTTATGCAAACAGTACAGGCCCTGATCAGACGCCGCGATCTGCGGCGTCTGATCTTGGCCTGTACTGTTTGTCAATGTGTCTTTGATGTACTGGTATGTGTTACAGGTATTTTATGTAAGAGCTTATTCCAAATATACTGAACATCAAAAGGAACGCCCATAAGTTTAAGTTCTCGATTTGCTTCCTTTAGCTGATTCACCTATAGTAGAATAGAATTATTTGCAGTTTGGAAATAGATATCTAAATCCTTGTTTTCTGTTATAAAATTTCTGTATATTTCCCTCATTTTTAGTTCACTTTAATCATTACGGGGAATTACCAGTTTTCTTAGATGTGCTATCCACCGAGCCAGTCAGTTACCATACGTGCAAACATGACTGTCGACCGATACAATCGACAGCAGTATATCAGCTTGGTCAACTGCTGTTAACAGTCACATCATTTACTGCTATCAGTATTGCTTACGACGCGAATTCTCGGTCGACAGACTGTTTGGACGGTACTGCATCAGTCGACAGCACAAGTAAGTAGATAGGTATTACACGGTTGTGTGGTCAGGCCCCGAAGTTATAAAACTGTTTTCGTGCTCAGATAGATGAGTATGAAATTTTTCTCAGCTGATAAATATAAAAATGCCAACTGGTATTGGCATTTTCATATTTATCAGCAGAGAAAATTTCATACTCAGCTAAACTGAGCAAGAAAACAACTGTACTTATCAGTAATTTACCATTTATTAGCAGGTAGAATTTCATGCTCAGCTGAGTTGAGCATGAAAAAAGTTCTATAACCCTCGGGGACAGGATTGATTGATTAGTTGTCAGATTACAATGGACTGCATCACATTGGCCTGCCATTCAACACAGGCAACGAATACAACGTAAAGAAAAGTTTTCTCCTCTCATCTGGATAAGTTTGTTTCAGACGTATGGTCTCACGGACCATCCGGTGTACTATTCTTGAAATGTGAATAAGAATGTTACTGAATTGATGTGCATATTCGAGAAATGCTTACAAACACCGTGGCAACGAATTGGACGGTGAAGAAACTTATTTTAACTTATCTTTCCACAGTATTTATACCACACGCACTTTATTCGAAAAAACTGTTCGACCAAGAGGTTTACAAACTTCCGGGTCCATGAGAATGATAAGTCGACATCAAATTAAGTAATATGCGAAAACAATCGTCGCCTGTGTTGAATACCAGACCAGTGTGTGTATCCTTCCGATAAAACTCTATTATTCCAAGCTTGTATTGTATGCTATATATGTACGAATGTATGTTACATTCCAAAATCGAATAAAATATGTTTAAACAAAACTCATCACAAAAATTCACATTTAGACATGCGAAAATACGAAGACAGCGCTGCCCGCACCTTTGCTTTGTCTGATCAGAATCTTTGCAGTTTCTTCATGTCTCAGTAGATTATACTTAATACAAAACCAAAATGGTACAGGCTGGTCTTAGTCGTGATTTTTTGCGCTGTCATACTGTAACGTTTGCGACGAGGCAAAACGTCTGCTGCATTGAAGAAATCTATCGGCCATGTACCGCCCCTCGTACTGGCGACACATGGCCCCGAGGTTATAAAACTTGAGCACATTCTCAAACTCAAAATAAAGCACACTGATTGGCTGCTTCCGAGCACATGCTCGGAAGCAGCCAATCAGTGTGCTTTATTTTGAGTTTACATGCTCGGAAGCAGCCAATCAGTGTGCTTTATTTTGAGTTTGAGATTATACTCAAGTTTTATAACCTCGAACCCTGATGTCCGATCAATCTCTCCAGCCCAACAGACCAAGCCCCAATACACGTTATAAAAACTTTTTCATGCTCAAATCGTCCGAGCATGAAAATTCAAACTCATGCTACATAAAGTCCATGCATTTTGCAGTTTTTCCCTGCACATGTATTTGCTTTTGTCATAAGAGCCGGTGCACTATAAAAACAAACAAAGTGGCATGTGCGCCTAGCGAAGACTCAGATCAGCCTGGACAGGCCCCAGTCTGATCAGAGTTTTTGCTGTGCGCTTAAAGGGAAGTTAAGGGTAAACTCCTCGCGGACAGCAAAGACTCATCAAACTGGGCGATGTACTAGTTGGTGTTGTTCAAAATTTTAGATAAATCTTTTTTTCTTTTTTTTCGTCTTTTCGAGATACATATTCTTGCAAGTAGAGTTAAAGGAAACAGATACAAAATTTTGATTTTTCTTCATGATGTGTATTGATATAAGCTGTTTCGCGATAATGTTATTTTTCTGAAACTATTGCGAGCATTTTGCAATACTTTGCTTAGTTAGGTAATATGGTTGTAGTGTCGTATGTTGGTCATGTGGTCATAGTTTTGTATTTTTATATTGATCTAGTCATTTAAAGAGTAGGCCTATAATGTTTTGATGTTTGTTAAAATGAAATGTTTAATATGAAAATAAAGCTGATAGAAAATTGCTGTCGTCTTCTTTACTGTTTTCATTACCATATGGTACAAAGTCTAATTTCTCTTCAAGTGTATAATTTGAGTTGTAAATACATATACAAGGTTTGCTGAATTATCAGCTAGAACTGTCGTGCAAAATCTATTAATTGTTTCGCCTGCGACTAGTGTCACGGACTCTTGAAAATCTCACGCACCGGCTGATGATCAAACTGGAGACCCTTCGATCTAAACTCGAGCACTCTACCACTTCGCTATAAACCGCATTGTATACCTAATTACTTACACCCTGTGACATTCTCCCCCACCAAATTGGACTTCGTTCCGAAGTCCCAGGTTAAAGAGCTGCACATAGAAATAGGCTTGAGTAATTACTGCACTTGGGTCAGGTTGGATTTTACGTTGGGCGCCATATCAAGCCCCGGCTGAGGATCGAACCGGGGATCTTTCGATCTAAAGTCGAGCACTCTACCACGTCGCTATAAAAAGCTGGCTTGTACCGCAAAGCAGTACAAGTGTATTGCATACCTGATTACCTACAACCTGTGACATTAGCAGGCCCTGAGCGAGTGACGTGTCGCTGTCGGCGGCGTAGGCCTAACTTTTTGTTGAGTGTTCAGGTTTAGCTCTGCTTTATGATAATGCGCTGACAGGCGAGACACCTCATTCCGCAGAATTCTTGTTTATATGAGCGGTGACAGGACAAAACCAGCAAAGTGGCACGTGCGCCAAGCGAAGACTCGGATCAGGCTTGACTTCCGCCCAGTCTGATTCAGTCTTCGCTGTGCGCTTGAAGCATAGGCTGACCTGCGTCTTTGCTGGGCGCACATGCAACTTTGTTGGTTTTGTCGTGTTGTGGCTCAATTACATGATCTTCCTCTTGAACAGGAGGACCGTCTTGTCTTATCCACTACACCACTGCCGCTTCACTATATCAAGACGGACGCATAAATTGGTCAGTGTAAAATGCCTAACAGACAAAATTTACCTTGACGATTCAGTCACATTTGTCCATGCAGCATATCAAGACAAAAAAAAAAAAAAAAAAAAAAAAAAAAAAACGTGTTCCCCTAGAACAATATTGCCATTTTACGTAACGAAGAGATCCATTCCTCAACAGTGTAGCAATTTTTTATGGTTTTTGAAATGTAACTGGGTTCTGCTTAAGTCCTTACTGTTCACTGATGAGAATTTTGACATCCGAAAAAGCAAAAAATTTGGACGCTGAAAGGTAAATTCTGGAGTAGAAAATGGTTTTATTTTTAAGAAGACATACCAGTTTAAATTTGTATGACAATGTTTCCACAGGAAAATACCAGCGGTCATCACAAACGGTAGGTATATACGTGAATCACGTATTCGCGGCTACATTGCGAAGGTCTTTTCCATTCACTACGTGCCGATGGTTAGGAGGCTAAGGTAGTGATTTTCATTTCTTGACCCCCATCCTTATAGGTATATTACAGCAATTCAAAACGTCTCTAAATTGTTTTATTACGTATAGTATAGCTTTACAAGTTTAACAATTTTTAAGCTTTTGTTAAATGGGCGGCAGAATAAAAACATGAGGTACCATATCCCAATTAGCTTTAGCTTCTGTGTCCCCTATCTACGCGCCAAATAATTACGTTACACGGAAGTGACGTCAGTTAAAGTCAAAGTTGGAATTGGGAAAATGGAGTACAACATCGATGTTTCGAAGCTGACGCCGAAATAAATTGTGAAATGGCATTATTTGAGAGTCTGGTGAAGTCTTCAAGTTTCAGTGAACTCTTGGGTGAAGATGTTTTAACAACACTGAGATGTCCTGTCTGTATGGACTATTTCAACGAACCTATTATTCTAACATGTGGTCATACATTTTGCTACGAGTAAGTACACCTAAAGGGCGCTGGCAGAGAGTAGTCCTACCCCCCCCCCCCCCCCCCCCCCCTCCACTCAACACCAACACCAAGCAGTCTTTCTATAATGGCAATGATTTTTTCATAGTAAAAATCCCTCCCCTCTCCGGAAATATGGCTTTATGGCAAAAATTCCACCCGGAAATATGACAATAATCTATATACTCAGAGTAGCCAATTTTCCTCGGTAATCAGAATTCGTTCGAGCACAGGCGCTTGAAGTTCTATGCTAAAAAATCCCTCAAAACCCTTTAAACTTGACGCAGTCTATATGCCAGAAATATTTCTTCAAAATGGCTCATAGCCTGGATGTTTAGCGGCATCATTGAAATATATTTAAAAGCATAAAACTTCATGCGCCTGAAGTTACTGTGGTCTTACACTTTTTATACGCCCGCTTTGAAAAAACGGACGTATTATGGCATGGCGCTGTCCGTCCGTCTGTCTGTCCGTCCGTCAACATTCTTGTGCGCACCATATCTCAGAAACCATTTGAGATACCTTCATGAAATTTTGTAGGCATATATATTAGGATGGGGCAAAGTGTTGCGTTTAGTAATGGTTGCTCCCCCTTTCTTAGTTTCAAAGTTATGCCCCTTTGATTATTTTTTACCCTACTAGTCTTGTGCGCACCATAACTCGATAACCGTTTGGGATATCTTGATGAAACTTCATAGCAATATGTATGAGGGTGTGATGATGTGTCACGTATAACAATGGTTGCTCTCCCCTTCTTCATTTTGGAGTTGCATCCCTTTGATTAGATTTTAGGGTATTTTTGTGTATTCTAATCTTGTGCATTCAATAACTAAGTAACCACTTGGTATATCTTAATGAAACTTTATAGCAATGTGCATGATCACAAGACGGTGTGTCACATATAATAATGGTTGTTTCCCCTTACTTAATTTTGAAGTAACCTCCCTTTGATTAGTTTTTTATGCTAACACATTCCCCCATAACTCTTAACCCTTTGAAATATTTCAATGAAACTTTGTAGGAATGTGTATAATAATGGGGTTATGTATCATGCGCATGAACCACAACTCTGGCTTACTTCCTGAATTATCTGCCCTTGCATCAATTTCCGTTTTACTCTGTATCTCCTTAACCATTGGAAATATTTTAACAAAACTTTATGGTGATGTGTATATTGTCAAGGGAAAGTATTGCGACTAAGAATTTATGAATTATCTCCCTTGTTTGACTTTGGCGTTTCACAACTTATGGGCAACTTCACCCTGGAACCTGATTTTTTGGTTTACTGGAGTTGTTTCCCCTGTTTTGTCTGCCTGTCCATCCTTCTATAAACAATCTTGTTCATTCCATAACTCCTTCATGACACTGAAACGGGCGTATTATGCGCCGCTTGCGAAGCCCTTGTTTCATATAAATTCATCTACTTTATAGTTTAAGATATGTGTTTAAACATATGTTATACATGTTTCTACTTTGCACAGACCGTTTCTTTCTGTCTTATAGTATACATTTTATTCATGTTCAGGAGAAGAGCTCTATAAGCTATCATCTTTCGTTCTGATCCTTTTTCATTGTAAAGTGTATGTTGTGTATATGTTGTAATGTTTATTCTTGAAAATAAAATGTTTAAACCAAGCGCCTGTGGTTCGAGGACGAGATATCGTACAGCGACATTTTTCAGATATGACCCAGTCGTCACGTGAAAGATAGATAGCGTACCCGTTTTTTTTCCTCCGGTGGAATTTCCCCGGAATTTGCTTTCACCACAGTCTAATGAGTAATGTTACTACGGAAATAAGAAAAGTAATACAGCCTGATAAGAGAAGATAGAAAGTAAGGATGTCTGTCTTATTTTTGTTAAGGGGAAAACACCTAAGAATGAAATTCAATCTTCCCATGCAAAGGTTTGCGAGCTTTTTTGCGAGCTGTTTAAAAATATGTTTTTTTGAACAAAAACACGACCTATTACGTAATGATGCTGTCCATCAGTCCGTTCGTTTGTATGTTCGTTTACAATCTTTCACTCCTTAACTCCCTTAACTCATTAACCATCTGAAATATATTAACGAAACTTTATAGACATAATTATATTTTCGAGGCAACATTTCGTGAACAAGAACCGCAACTCTGACTTACTTTCTGCATTATATGCCCTTACAAGTATTTTAAGTTCACTCCATAACACCTTAATCGTTTGAACTATTTTACGAAACTTTAGGACAACATGATGTGTATACTGTCGAGTCGATGTATCAAAACCAAGAATGGTAACTGTGGCTTACTTACTGCTTGGGTTGTCTTCCTTGTTCGACACCCGTGAACAGCTGAACCGCTTCACCTCAGAAACCGACTTCAGCAATATGAATAGGATTTGATATGTAAAATATTATGGTAAAGATAAGGGTTCGTATTCAAGAAAGGCAGTTGTCAGTTACTGGCGAAAGTATGTGCACTTAGTACCGGTTAACCGCCTAGAAGGTCTAAATATCTATAAAGGAGATTCCCTACAACTATGAAATTTGGTCTTAAAGTCGTTTTATGAATACGGCCGAAGGTTGCTCCACAATCATTAAAGTTATTGCCCCTGTTCATCTGTCTGTCCATCCCTCTAGTAATTGACAGCATGTTTCACTCCGCAACTCCTTCATTTTTATACGCCCGTTTTGAAAAAAAAAACGGACGTATTATGGCATGGCGCTGTCCGTCCGTCCGTGCCAACATTTAAGGCTTAGGTGTTAAAAATATTGGCCCAGGGCAGGTTTGTGGTCTATTTAGTATTTGGGGCTACTAGCCCTTAAACCCATGTAAAACAATACCATTTAACTAAGGGGGGTTACCCCTACTGAATTTTTCTATTTTTGATTACCACCTAATCCTATAAACAGAAGACAATATTTGTCCACCATTGTATGGACACGAAAAGGGGCTATATTTTGAGTTATAAAGGGCTATTTACCCCCTAATTCTTAGACAAATAGCTCATTATCATAGACAAAGTAGTACATAATACTTGGACAGAATTAGCCCCCAAACCCATAGCCCCTAAAATATCAAAGTTGGTCCGTCTGTCCGTCCGTCAATATTCGTATGCGCTCCATAAGTCAGTAACCCTTTGGGATATCTTCATGAAATTTTGTAGGAATATATATTCGATTGGGGCAAAGTGGTGCGTACAATAATGGTTGCCTCTCTTACTTTCCAAGTTATGCCCCTTTGATTATTTTTCCCCAATTAGTCTTGTGCAGGCCGTTTGGGATACCTTTATGAAACGCCATAGCAATGCGTATGAAGGTCTGACGCTGTGTCGCGTATAACAACGGTTGCTCTCCCTTTCTTCATTTTGGAGTTGTGTCCCTTTGATTAATTTTTTATGCTGTTGACTCTACGACATGGGAATATTCCGCTATATGACCGCCTTTCCTATAGCCATTTTCCGGGGGTTTGGCTGGGTGGATGGATTGGGAGAGACGGGGAACTAATCTTAGACTGGCGCAAACATCTATCACTAGTATATGTTCCTTTTCCATGAATAAATAGATAGCTCAATAGGGCCTGCTGAGCTAGCGGCCTGGGTTTGAATCCCGCTGGAGGGAGAAACTTTCAACGGTAAATGGGCCCCATCCATTGTCACCCGTCCATTGACTCAATATGACTGAAATACTAGCGAAAGAACCGTCAAACCGCAAGACATCCAGTATGAAATCAGCGTTTTCGCCTGAAAAGGTTCCTTACAACATTACAATATGTTCAATCAGATAACTCTGTACACATTCGTGTATTCTAATGAGATGGCATATACAATGTTTGAATCCTGCGGAGTCTGCATATGAAAGACTCAGACCAATTTGAATATCAGCGTAGACTCACACATGAAAAAAGACAATGTTAGCTGTGTTTGACAAGAGTTAAGGGCTAGAGGTGATCGGCCATGGTGCAGAATGTCGCTGATTCGAATCCCAACTAGGCCAGTCGGCGACTTAAAGACACTCATGATCCAGTTTATGGGTACCATTTTTCGAATCAGGGTTAAAGACAGCGAAAGGAGAGGTTTGTGGCTCCGCCTTTCATACCTGTGGGCTTTTAACACTTTTTTATCCCCCGCCGAAGGCGGAGGGATATAGGTTTCTCCATGTCCGTCCGTCCGTCTGTCCGTCCATCCTTCCGTCCGTCCGTCCGTCTTTCCGTCCGGAGTCATAACTATGTAACCACTGGATGGAATTTCATGAAACTTAGAATGAATATGTATCACCATAAACCGCTGATGCACGTGAGGTTTCATCAGACTGGCTTCAGTAATGCATGAGTTATTGCCCCTGAATTGACTCAGAATCAATAAAATGAGCCATAACTATGTAACCAATGATCGAAACTTCATGAAACTTAGAATGAATATGTATCATCATAAACCGCTGATGCATGTGAAGTTTCATCAGACTGGCTTAGTAATGCATGAGTTATTGCCCCTGAATTGACTCAAAATCAATAAAATGAGCCATAACTATGTAACCAGTTATCGAAACTTCATGAAACTTAAACCAAATATATATCACCATAACATGGTTATGCACCTGAAGTTTCATCAGACTGGCTTCAGTAATGCATGGGTTATTGCCCTTCAATTGACTTAAAATCAATAGAATCAGTCATAACTTAATTACTTAGTAACCAATTATCGAAACTTCATGAAACTTAAACTGAATGTATATCACCATAACATGGCCATGCACATAAAGTTCCATCCATATGGCATTTGTACTACAGAGTGATTGCCCTTGAATTGACTTAAAATCAATAAAATTAGCCATAACTAAGTAACCAGTTATTACCGAAACTTCATGAAACTTAAACCAAGTATATACGACCATAATGCTGTTATGCACAAGGTATCAGGTATGTAAGAGTTATTGCCCTTGAATCAATTTATAATTGACGAATTCAGCCATAACTAAGTCGTCAATGAATAGAATTCTATGAAACTTATACATAAACAACAAATCAGGACCTCTTCGGCGGGGGATATAAATTCACTGAATTTACTTGTTAGAATTTATGTATTCAATTTTCATTCGTTTTTTATTTATTTCTATATTTATTTATTTTCTGTTAATCTTATACTTCGTAAATTCTGGCGATACATTCAATACCAATTATGGCAGACCTGGCCAGAAAGGTTCTATGGGATTCTGACCTGGGTCCTCACTGTGTTTGATTCGAAACTTTTGTTCCTATAGTTGAGCCGCGACACGATAAAACCAACAAAGTGGCATGTGCGCTCAGCGAAGACTCGGATCAGTCTGTTTATCCGCCCAGTCTGATTAGAGTCTTCCCTGTCCACAGGGAGCTAGCTTAGACCCTAAGCTATCCTTTAAGCGCACGGCGCAGACTCTGATCAGACTTGGCGGATGCCTAGGCTGATCTGAGTCTTGATGGTCGCACATGCCACTTTATTTATTTTCTCTTGTCGCGGATCATTTAGATTATTTATTAATATTGCAACCAATACGTGCAGTTTGAATAAGTTTTACAAAGTTCATTTGTACTTCTCTAATGACCGAAAAAAATGTAAAAAATGGGATTCTTAAAACAAAGTACCGTTACTGTTCACAAAAAAATGAACAGTATTTTTTTTTTATTTCATTTATTATTTTTTTTTTCAGTGTAGTAATGCATTTTCAAGATGCAGATGTAATGGCAAACAATTTTGGCCTTGATCAGAGAACAGTCTTATCTGGATCTGCACTATGCGCCCTGAGCTATCTGTCCCAACACTTAGAATTTTACGGTCTACTTGCAGAAAATGCAGTTTAAATTGAGCCGCGACACGAGAAAACCAACAAAGTGGTTGTGCATCCAGCGCAGACTCAGATCACCCTGGACATCCGCCCAGTCGAATCAGAATCTTCTCTAGGCGCTTTAATGGTAGCTAAGAGTCTAAGCTGCTTCCATTGTGACAGCGAAGACTCCGATCAGACTGGGCGGATGCCCAGGCTGATCTGAGTCTGCGCTGGGCGCACAACCACATTGTTGGTTTTCTCGCGTCGCGGCTCAATTACTATTGCAAAGTTCATTTGAACTCCAGGTATTAATATAAGACACCATCAGACGATGTGCAGAGAAAAAGAGCCATAACCCTACTTTCAGTTTTGACGGAATTATGTCCCTTTGTATTTTTCATATAGTAATTTCATATAAGCTTCGTGTCCGCCCCATATCTCGAAAACCTTTAACATTTCTTCATGAAAGTTTGTATGAATATAAAGCACCATCAGACGATGTGCAGAGAAAAAGATCCATAAACCTACCTACTTTTAACAAAATTACACCGCTTTGTTTTTCATTTAGTAATTTCATATAAGCTTTATGTCTGCTATATAGCTCAGAAATCGTTTAAGATTTCTTCATTAAAGTTTGTGTAAATATAAAGCATCATCAGACGATGTTCAGAGAAGATGAACCATTACCTATTCTCAGTTTTGACGGAATTATGTCCCTTTGTATTTTTGGTGCAGTAATCTTATATGAGTTTCGTGTCCGCTTCATAATTCGAAAACCGTATAAGATTTCTTCATGAAAGTTCGTATAAATATAAAGCATCATCAGACGATGTGTAGAGAAAAAGAACCATAACCCTACTTTCATTTTTAACAAAATTATGCCCCTTTGTATTTTTCGTATTACAATTTTGTATTAAATTCGTGTCTGCTCCATATCACCTTAACCCTTTGAAAGATTTTTTCGAAACTTGAGTCAAATGTTCACCTTGTCGAGGCAACGATTAGGACACGTATTTCAACAATGGCCGACAAAGGTCAAGGTCACACTCAGAGGTCAAAATTCAAAAGGTAACATTATTTGTCCGCTACATATCTTGAAACCCGTATAAGATTTCTTCATAACAGTTTATAAAAATTGTACAAATATGAAGCATCATCAGACGATGTACAGAGAAAAAGAACCATAACCCTACTTTCAGTTTTGATGGAATCATGCACCTTTGTATTTTTCCTATAGTAATTTCATATTAGCTTTGTGTCTGCTCCATATCTTGAAAACCGTTTAAGATTTCTTCATTAAAGTTTGTACAAATATCAGACGATATGCAGAGAAAAAGAACCACCCTACTTTCAGTTCTGATGGAAGTAAGCCCCTTTGTAGTTTTTTTCTAGGAATTTCATATTAGCTTCGTTTGTTTTGTAGTTTTATATCTGCCTTATTATTGAGAATTTAAGCTACTGACAAAGTTCTGTCATCTCTTGTTATCTTTCCAACTTTAAGCCCCAACGGGCGTATATTGCACCGTTCAGCGGAGCTCTTGTTTTGAATGCAAGACATTATTAGATGTAACTTCAGCTGGGGGGCACTAAAATGTTTTAAATTAAACCCTTATTTGAGTTTTTTATATGCGCAGGTAAAATTCGCATATAAACATTAAATTCTGAGGTGTATTATTGTATTTCTACGATGACATACAAAAGTCTAAATAATCTTCTCCAGTCTCTTAGTGGGAGACAGTAAATACTATTTGAAGGACATGTATTTTGTATCTGTACATGATGTTCTGAGTAGCGATGGGGTGATACAAAAATAATAGAAACACTTCTTTTTCTTTTTTATGAGTTTTAACGAACAGCTTTATATAGCAAATAAAAAAGAAGAAGAGTGGTTTATAAGTACTATATTTACACTCGCCACTGACTTCCCATAGGTAAACCTTATAGAGCAACTGGCTTTCATACACCGATGAAGGATAGTTGATCATGTGACGTTGTCGTCAAGCGACGTCTAAGGTAAACAAACGTCTTGATTGGTCCACGTAACGTTCGATTGACGCCACGTTATGGCGACGGCTGTTTAACGCAATGGCCCGTTACGTCGTTTCTGTCTTTTCTTCCACGCATATTTTGCATATTCTACATTATATTACCACGAAAACAGCACAAGAAGGGTCTAACAATAAAGTGTAAATATAAGAATAAAAATTTGATTTTTCAGCGTTCATCGTGTGAAAAAGCCAGTGGGCGGAGCTAAAATTCTACAAGAAGCGCTTCGCGCTTCATGGAATTTTAGCTCCGCCCACTGGCTTCATCACACGATGAACGCTGAAAAATCAAATTTCAATTCTTAAATGAACTTTTTCTAATCATGCTGTTTTATTCACTTTTATTATGATTACATATTTGTTTTGTTTTTTTCTCTTTTTTTGTCTTTGAAAATGCAAGTATTTGTTAGAAAAATAAACTTTATAGGATATGAAACAGACAGATGTAGAAAACCCAACTGTATAAACATTTATGTTATGTACAATTTTGTAAAATTTGGAAATAAAAGTTAGAAAAAAAATAACATTAAATTCTGAAATTATTTTGAGCAAATAAAATGAAATGATCTGTTGTTTGAGACTTTCAGAGTATGATTATTTGGAAACTTAGTGGTTTAAGGATAATTCTAAGATATTTTTCTTCTTTCCCAATGAAAACATATGTTGTGAGTCCTCATTAGAACCATCTTAGGAAAACGGTTCTTACGATGGGTTATAACATATGTTTTTGTTCTGAAGTATGGAAAATTTTATATGCATCTTTGTTATCCCTTCTTTTTGAAAATTTAAGTTGTGATTTAAGAAATTTATTTTTCTAAACTGGGTTTTTTGAAAACCTAGGACTGAAAATATGAAACCAGTGTGTTACATTTTATTCCTACGTTTAAGTTTTTAACATAGTTTTGAAGGGTTATTGTGCAGTTTACTTGGCATAGGATAAACATACCAAAAGAAAAGCCAAGCGTAGAAATTGCGGATTTGAAACCTAGAAAATTATTGTACCATACATCCATTATCATGATTACGATACAAATTAAGTTTGAAAATAGGAACATGAAAATCAGGTATAGAAGCTTCCTCAGCCATATTTTTATCTCAAATATTTCAGTTTTGTATCTCAAAATCTTAATCCTTAAAGCGCCACAAAGCAGACGTCAAAATTACGCCAGTAAAGTTTCAAAAAATGTTTCGTCCAAGCTATATAAAAGTATACAAAAAAGTATAGATCTAGATGAGATGGCTTATTTTGAGCCACCTAATGCGGACCTATGCTGTCAGCAAATTAACTTGTTTTCCTTTCCGCCCTTTAAGTAAGTATTAAAGGGTATGTTGCATACACAAGCAGATTCTACCTAAAGTAGTCCTCACACATATATATATGCGAACACACACTACGTCACGTTTAATCTTTCCGAGCACCAGTTACTATGTGGGTGATGTCGTGAAACTTTTAATATTAAGGCGTCCAAATTGCTTAAATTACGGCAAGGCCCCTTCTGTGCTTGCAACTGACGTAGGATGGGACTTTTCTTATCATTATAGTTACTATTATTTTTATAAATTTGGCTCAATCCAAGGGTATTAAGCCTCGAACAATCAATTAATTAAACAGTTGCTTCCCTTCTGCTAGGCAATATTTTATATCTTCGTATAATTCACCGTACTGTTGTCCCGACACTTATAAATGTTTGTGCTGAGTTGAGGTTTTAGCAGTCAGAGGTTCTGCGAAGGCATCTACTTGCGTTTTGCTGAGAATTTCTTTGATAAATTTTCTAAAATTTTGGCATTAAGGCTCAGTTTTTAACCTGCTATTGACGGAATTTCAAATGATTACGACACTGCATTCTATATATCATTTTCTGTAAAGGTATCAAGTTTGTTTATTTTCTGCGCGTTAGAAACTTGAGCAAACCAATCTGATTCAAAAGCAATAATTGTAACAGTTAAATATAATGGCTCTTTTGTTAATTAGTCTTTTCTTTGGCCCAGTTGTATTATTTAAAGCTTTAAGTTGCCCCCATAGTCAGTAAATTATCCGTTTGACTTACTTTCACTTGAAAGCTGAATGACAAATCGGTCAAATGTAGGCCTCAAAGACTGACAGCATGCCTTCGTCCGTTCATATGGTTCAACAGCCTATACTTGAGGTCAAAAATCAACCCCACCCCCTCCCACTTATCCCTTTTTTCAGATGTTATAAGTGCTTTCCGACAATTTCGAACAAAAATATCAGCGAATTTATACTGTGTTTGAAACTCCAGGTAACAGCCTTTAAGAAGATAGGAAGATATATTGCATTTACAGACGTTTGGAATATTTTGCTCAATTTTTGTCCATATGTATACATTTTCTCCATTACAGCTGTACGTGAATCAAAGAACGGCCATAATATGCTTGTGTCTTGCGATCGTTTTCCATAAAATCCTAAATATTGGGACAGACATGCATGAACAAAAAGTGCAGAGCCAGATTAGACTGCTTCCCGTTAAAAGTCCGCAATTTTTGTCATTAACCCGATAGCCTTTTCATGGAATCCTCTAATTAAAGCGGTCAAGTCCTTTACAGAAGTTAGTATGATAATTTCAGGTCTAGTGCCATCGCGATTTTCTGTTTAAAGTGCAGTTGGACTAAGCATTCCTTGCTTCAGTTCCCTTTGTAATTTGCATAGTTTAAAATCTGGGTTGGAATGGAGTGAAATTAGAGGGAAGAAATTCTTTTCTGTAAGAGTCCTATCCAAAATCAATGGAACGACTGGGGGAGATAAGCGCTGTAAGTCCAGTCCATTCTATTTCTCCACTCCATTCCATATTTTGCACTGCAAAAGCTCTTCACATTTTGTCAGCAAAAATATTAGGATACTTGACTGAAAGAGTCATGGGTTCGAGGTTATAAATCTTTAGAATAATCTCAAGCACACTGATTGGCTGCTTCCGAGCATGTGCTCGGATGCAGCCAACCAGTGAGCTTTATTTTGAGTTTGAGAATGTACTCAAGTTTTATAACGTTTGGGCCTGGACGGAACGACGTCGTTCCGTTAACGCTGCAACAACTGGGCTCAGATCTACAAGATACCGGCGGATAACTGACTGAACGAAGACGATTTAGCATATTTGTGCGGTCTTTGCGGAACCTGTGTGGTTCACGTGCAGCTTTGTATATAATTCTTGGGCATTTTTCCACGACATTGCCATTCTGATTTCAGTTGTTTTGACCGACTTACTGCACTTTCTGCCCTTTGTTGGTTTTTAAAGTGGCACCCATATATGTCATTTTAACATTTAACTGCACTTTAATGTTGAACAAATGAACTCTTCAAGAAAAAAAATTGCTCATTGCTCAAAATATTTAAAAGAGTCCCGTATATAAGCCGCGACACGACAAAACTGTCAGAGAGTGGTTTTCCCCCTTTCCCCCCGGAAAAATGGCTATAGGAAGATCGGCTATATAGTGGATTTTCCGGACCTCATAGAGCCACTTTTCCCCCATAGTCCTTTTTCCTCCATCGAGAAATTGCTATTAGTGAATTTGGTATGGCTGTTGGTATTTTGCGGAACGGAACGAAACCGAACTCAATGGAACAGAGACATTTTACGGAATTAATCGCATAAGAAATGTTTCAGTTTTTCAACGGAGGTAATAAACGTGATTAATTCCAAAAAATCAATATGCAAATTTAGCAACCATATTTTTATAATAATCGATAATTACTAATTTAAGGAATGAGAGGGTTGTGGTTTCTTCCCATCGCAGGTATTTATGCACATACGCTTACAGGAAGATGTACGAACGGGTGCTGTGTCAAGTCATGTTTGATTGAGTAGGGAGTTTATTACATTGAAAGTAATAAACGGACGTGTGTCCCGATGGGAGTCGAGCCCACGACTCCTCATGAAAAGCGAACAATAGTCCAGGCACTCCGCTGCGCCGCGCACGTACAGATGAACGCTTGTACAAACACAAAATTATACAAATCTATGCACACAACCTCATATACTCGTCGCTGTTTTTGGCTAACATGGAAAAAGCAAATGCCTACCTGTTGTCCTCAAAACAAAAACAAGACAGACTGATGGACACATGCATGGGGTTTTAGCATTTGTTATCCATGTATATTTTACAGACAGATACTCGTACTTCTGTTTCAGTTATGAACCTCACTATTATCATTGGAGAAGGAGCAAATTCCACCATGTAGCGTGTTTCCTGCAATCATATTACCAGGGGGAAAATCCACTATGGAGGGGAAAAACGACTATGCAAAAACACGTATAGTAGGTTTTCCCCGGGGAAAATTGGCTATATAGTCATTTTTCCGGGGGAGAAATTCTACTATATAGCCATTTTTCCGGTGGGAAATTCTACTATGGAAAAATCATAGTCATTTTTCCGGGGGGAAAAACTACTAGGGGGGAAAAGCTACTCTCTGACAAAAACCAACAAAGTGGCATGTGCGCCCAGTGAAGACTAAAATCAGTCTGGGTATCCATCCAGTCTGATTAGAGTCTTTGCTGTGCACTGAAAGGGTATCCAAGTCTCTCAGCTACCTTCATGCGTACAGCAAAACCTCTGATTAGACTGGGTGGATGCCAAGGCTGATCTGAGTCTGCGATGGGCGCACATGCCACTCTGTTGGTTTTGTTGTGTCGCGGCTCATATGATATCCATAAGTCTATATATAAAACTTCACAAGGCATGAATGTCTTCTCAAGGGAAATGCAAAATATTCTTGCCTTGCCTAATGCCCCTATTCCAGACAGACCACGAATCCCAAGAATCGCCACAAATTGATAAATATTAGGATTTGTGGCGATTGTAAATTTTCTGGTCCAATTCGTGATGCTCTACGATTCAGTTACGATACAAGTACGATAGGGTTACGAATATTCGTGGGATTCGACTGGATTCGGCTGGACTCGCACGAATATTGTCAAGAATTCAGTACGAATTACAAGAATCTCTTTGGAAATACAGCACGAACGTTTAGAATTATTTACGAATCAGTTAAGAATACGCCGAATGCAGTTACGAATCTGGTACGAATAAGAATGAATTCGTGACTATTCTGAAAATCCACGGGATTTTCTCTCGAGATATGTATAAAAGTTCAGACCCTTTGCTGTACGCACATATAAGTATGAGTCATCAGAAATCTATGGCCACAAAATGAATTCTGTACCCACCAAGCACATGACGTAGTAACGACGTTGTACTAGGGACAATGCGACGAAGCGACGTCTCATCGACGTCTGTACGACGTCATTTGCCCGCTGGATATGCATTCGTCCAGAGTCTTCACTGTGCACAAACGCATCAAGGTACACATTCACGAATCCCCGAATGAGTTGAGAACACCTACGAACGCCTCCAAATCGATTTCGATTCAGTTACGATGCCTAAGAATGCACAAAGAATCTGTTACGAATTAACTACGAATTTCTGAATCGGGAGTTCGTGGCCAAAATTTTGAACAGCTAAAAACTTTTGTCACGAATTCCCGATTGCTCAAGAATTGCAAGAACTGACTACGAATATATACGATTCAGTTAAGAACTTCACGAAGTGATTACGATTCAGCTACGAACTCTAAAATTTATTAATTCGTTGCGATTCGTGGGATTCGTGGTCTGTGTGGAATAGTGGCATAAGGCCGGTGCTTTCTAATACCCCTATTCCACACAGACCACGAATCCCACGAATCGCCATGAATGGATAAATTTTAGGATCCGCGTAGCTGAATCGTAATCACTTCGTGTAGTTCTTAACTGAAACGTTTATATTCGTAGTCAGTTCTTGCAATTCTTGAGCAATCGGGAATTCGTGGCAAAAGTTTTGAGCTGTTCAAAGTTTTTGCCACGAATTTTGATTCAAAAAAATTCGTAGTTAATTCGTAACAGAGTCTTAGTGCATTCTTGGGCATCGTAACTGAATCGAAATTGATTCGGAGCCGTTCGTAGGTGTTCTCAACTAATTCGTGGATTCGTAAATTTGTACCTTTGATGCATTTGCGCACAGTGAAGACTCTGGACGCATGTATTTATCTACCCTGCGGGCAAATGACGTCGTACTGACGTCGATGAGACATAACTACGTCGGACTGACCTTAGTACGACGTCGTTACGACGTCATGTGCTTGGTGGGTACAGAATTCATTTTGTGGCCATAGGTTTCTGATGATTCATACTGAATATGTGCGTACAGTAAAGGGTCTGATCAGGCTTGGGGCCTTTTTATGCCTATCTTGAGAGAAAATCATACGGATTTTCAAGAATAGTCTCGAAGGCATTTTTATTCGTACCGGATTCGTACGTGCATTCGGCGTATTCTTAACTGATTCGTAAATAATTCTAAACGTTCGTGCAGTGTTTTCAAAGAGATTCTTGTAAATCGTACTGAATTCTTGCCAATATTCGTGCGACTCCAGCGGAATCCAGTCGAATCCCACGAATATTCGTAACCCTATCGTACTTGTATCGTAACTGAATCGTAGAGAATCAAGAATTGGACCAGAAAATTTACAATCGCCACAAATCCTAATATTTATCAATTTGTGGCGATTCGTGGGATTCGTGGTCTGTGTGGAATAGGGACATAATACAGATAAATGTACACTGAAAATGCTACATTGGGATATTCTATTTTGGCCTTTTAAGACAGACAGGCTTTTGCTGAACAGAGGTGGCCATTACTGAGACAGGTTTGGCTGTGTGTAGTGGGTCATTCATACGGTTTTAGATGCAGTACTGGAAAAAATGTTCATTTGGTCAAAGAGAGAATATATTCTGAGAAATCAGAAATTTAAATTGGTTTAAAAATAGACTCTTATTCAAGATCATCGCTTTTAGTCATTTGGACCGTTTTTGATAGTTTTAAGTCTTTCAGGCTGCCTTATTAAAATGGAAATTGCAGTAAGGTTTTCTCTTGCTTTCGTTGCCGTATAATGCCAAGGTCACAGATGAGGCTGCAGTAGCCGAAACTTTGAAGTATCGCCCATGTTTCTTTGGAATGTGTTCTCTGTTGTTGAAGGGACTCTTTAAGATTTCAGTTTGATGTCTAGCGTGCCTGTAGTATGAGTGTTCAGTTCAGTAGGAACGCGAGCAGCAGTCGAATTCAAGATCCCCAGACCATGAAGCAGTTACTCTAAACATATGCATGTTGAAATTTTGTCAGTTTGACAAAATTTCAATACGCACACGCGTATTTGCGTACATGCAGCAAAGTCTTTAATCTTTATTCACAGATGTCTGCACGATATGTCCATGCACACGAAGTCCAAGATGATGAATATTCATATACGCAATGTACGCATAAACTGCCCCAACTGCCGGATACCCGTGTACGTGATGGGCATCATACAAAAAAGATGTACGACTAACTACACCCTGGCATCATTCCTAGAGTCGTTGAAAGAAATCAAAGTTCCCATTAAGGTAAAATGCCATTACTTACCATTATAACATGTAATAGATAGAATTATGTTAATTACCGGTAGATAAAGGTGATCTAAGGACAGTGATTGACACTTTTTCAGCTTTTATGAATAGGCGTATGTATATTGTCAGAAATACTTTTGGTTTAGAGGGCTAGTTTTATTTTCGCTTGTTCCTTGGCGTCTAGAGTTTTTTTAAGGTTTAAAGTTTAAAATTTTACAATTCATGCTAGATGTCTTTTTTGCCTTCTGTCCTTTCGCCTGGAGTCTCTGCAGCTCAGTGGGTCAAGTGCTGGCCTGCTCAGCTAGCGGTCCCTGGTTCAATTCCCACCGGAGGCGGAATTCATCCACCCATCATCCATTCACCTATTATGAAAGCTCACTAGCTTACACATACCCGTCAGAATTTGCAGCGACTTTGAAAGTCACTGCAAGTCCTGTCGACTGTGTGTAAGGTGACAGGATTGACTTTGAAATCACTGCCAGTCCTGATGTGTATACCTGTGTAAGGTTGCAGTTAACAGGATTTTATACCCTCTTATTTTACTAGACATACGCAGATGCTGAAACAAACACTGAAATAGAAGAAACCCCGAAAGACGAAGAAGAAGAATCTTATGAATATGACGAAGAGAAACTAAATACAATGCGGGATGAACTGGATGAAGTACTCCTCAAGTTTCATGGTAACAACAGTGTAATTGGTGACGCTTGGCGAGAAATCGATAAACTGAGAAGAGAAATAACTGATTCCTCTAACGGAGAAAGTGTCACCGAAAATAAAATGGGAAAAACTGGGCCAAATAGCGTACGGAAAGCAGCAAGTTAAGGCGACAGGGATTTGCGGTGGAGTGGGGAGGGCGGGGTGGGATGGGATGGGGTGGGGAAGCGGTGTTGCATGATTAGAAATATTTGAAGAAATTGGTAATGAATTTTTTTCCATAAAAACTGAAGATGCCTTTTTATAGCATTTTATCGATTGCGCGAAATATATAGTATTTGATTTTGATATATACTTTTACTGTTTAAAAATGTTTTGGTAAACTTATTGCTATATATTACGTACAGTTGTACAGTATTGGACAGTGATGCGTTTTTATATATTAATGACTGTTGTCGCGCGAAAAGACATTATAGGCCAAATGGATTCGAGTCTATCGTTTTTTCCAAGTGATTCATAAATTGTGTGTCCGAAAAAAAGAAGATAAGTCGAAGTTTTTTATTTTTATTTTTATTGTAGTGTATCAAAAGAGAAGAGATTAACGTACGTGATATTTCTATTTCCTTGTTTGTTTTTGTTATTACTCATTTCTATGAAAGAATGTAGAGTATGTTACAGTTATGTCAGAAGTCCTATCTTAAGTCATTTTGAACTGCGCATGCAAGAGCAAAACAACGCATGCCAGAGCAAAACAACGCACATAGGCATACACAGTCGCATTTTCGCTCCTAAACATCCACTATTCAAACTGCTAAGTCTGCTCAAAATATCGCCTACTGTGCGTGTCCGAAGCTTGGTCCGAGTGTGCGTGGTTAACCACTATGTGACTTACCATAGTTTAGTATTTATATATAGAGGATCTTACGTTCGTGGTCATTCCATATGATATTGATGAAACTCGCCGAACTTCATATGGAATGACCACGAGTGTAAGATTCTGTTTATCATATGACCCTTTAATCTTTCAGAATGAGCATATATTGTTTGAGTAAGATAACGCATTGTTGACATGGTCGTTGTCGGTGACGTTACGTGTACGCGCCAAAATGTTATTTAAGAAATAGGTTCTTGCTTACAGTGATTTGTTGCCCAATATATCACTGGTTGGAGGTCAGTCGTAAAGTGATTTATCGCCAGCGCGAAGAGCGAGTGATATAGTCACTGACGACTGACCGACAACCAGTGATATATTAGGCAACAAATCATTTGTTAGCAAGAATCTATTTCGATTCTAACACGCTAGAAACGATGAAAACGCAATTGTTTCCTTCAGATTTTGCCTGTTTTCCGCCATGATTACCTGAAGAAATCCCGCCAACAACTTTGACTGTAACTGGCGTTCACATGTAATTCCTAAGTTTTTGATGCGAGAAAACGACGTTACACCGTCTATCCTCATATAAATGAAAATTGACGTCACCAAACGAATAAAAATGACGTCCGAGTGGCGCTTAATAACGTCATGCTAGTCCGCCCAGTGATTTGTCACGCAATATATCACTAGATTTTAGCATTGACTATATAGGCGACCAGTGTTGGAATACACGTGTGGCTATACGATGGTCATGATACGACGTTATCCACTGAATTACAGCGACGTCACATGATAAGTATAAATTTATAACATAAAGTTTTTGGTTTGTTGTCTACGTCCTTGTTGCGGAGCTCCAGATAAGAGTTCTGTGGTTTTCTCATATGACGTCGCTGTTATTCAATGGAAAAAGTGTCATAGAAATCAAATGACCACGCGTTTGAAAACTTTTTTGGCGCGTACATGTAGGCCTAATGTCACTGACAACGACCATGTCAACAATGCGTTTTATTATTGAAATAATTTTAATTTTGAAGGCGATAAAATTCCATTTTAAAGGGTCATATGATAAACAGAATCTTACACTCTTGGTCATTTGATATGAAGTTTATGAACTTACTCGTCGAAGGCTCGTTTCATTAGTTTCATATGAAATGACCACTTGTGTAAGATCCTCTATACCTTTAATTCTCCATAAAGAATATTTTTGGTTCATTATAGCACCACTTTTTATGAAAAAGTGTCTGGAAATAACATTTCCCGATTACCGCTCAGACACTGATGTTTTGCGCATGTACAAGAGCATGCGCATACACTGACTGGGCGGAGACAGACTAGTCATTGACTCAGACATGGACGTACAGTCATTAGTTACCCACAATGCAGTAGACCTTTATGCTGCGAAGGTGACCTGACGTGACCTATTGTCCTCATATTTTAGAGGTTGCTAAAGAAGTTGTTCGTATATATGTCGTGAGCGCTGTTCGCACAGATGTTGTGAGCGGTCATATGAAATACCACAAGGTACCGCATATGGTATCACAAGGTACCACAAGATACAGTCATCGGATGACTGAATGACATATGATTTTACCACCATTTCAACAGTCACGATTTCGACCATGGAAGATTGATAATGAAAGGAAACCCACCACCCGCACCGGCATCTGTGCTTGAAATCCAACAGTATAGAGATTTTAGTGTAGGCTTTTGAAATACAAACAAGAGTTTTATTCTAGATTTTTTGTGGTTGTAATGAGCCGTCTCATCAGGATTTTCTCTGTTTGGCCAGTTAATTTTTGTTTTAGTTCCAAACAACTGACATATTAAGGAAACAATGTCACTGTCCAAAAATTACCCGCTGTCCGAAGTTTCCAGACTCTCCCCTAATATTTATGTGTAAGGTCCTTTTCGAGTCAAGCTGCACATGAATATTGACAGAAATGATGCACGTAAAAGTTGATTGACTTTCCTCGTAAACAGAAATATAAATGTAAAAATTCTTTAGCCCGACTTTTTGTACCCCATCCCACTGCCAGGGCAATTTCTATCCCGGAACCTAGAGAATGTAACAACAGATCACAATGATATAAAATATGTACAACAGCACGGATGATAGACTATTTGACAAACAACCCAACAGAAACCGAAATGACAGTGCAGAAATTATTGTTCATAAGTGTTATTACTTTTATATTCCCGTAAATGGCATAGGAACTTTTCCATGCTTGCATGTGCAGCGTGAAAAAGTCGATCATTGCAAATACTCAAATTAGCTAGCTCTAATCCGGATCTTCACGTTTGACTCAGTAAGACTCACAACGGCCACTGACTGCTCTATCGAACAGAGTGTATCTGATCAGACTGCGCGATGTACAGGCTGATCTGAGTACTCCCCGTTCGCAGATACCGTACAATCTCTTTTCTCTGTACGCGAATCATAGGGTTTGATTGAACGTTTTTCTTATACAAACAATTTAACCGGATTTTGCTTTGTAAAACTGACACTTAACAAGTGAAATTCAAGACTTTCATTGCAATTATTTGTAAAACTACCTGTGCATAATTGTGTAATTTATGACAGGCATAACGGTCTCATCTCATGTCCGAAAAGCAAAGAATCTGACCAGCCTGTGCTTCTACCCAACCTGTAAAGAACACTTGTTGTTCAAACATATATAAGCTTGAAGCCGGTAGTGAAAAAAACGCTCTCCACTTTAGAATCATTGTTGACGTAGAAGTTGGGACATCAGTCACGGTAAATGTCGTAAAAAAAAAAAATTAATGAGCCGCGACACGAGAAAACTAACAAAGTGGTTGTGCGGCCAGCGCAGACTCAGATCAGACTGGGCATCCGCCCAGTCTGATCAGTCTTCGCTGTCCGTGTGGAAGTAGCTTAGACCCTTAGCTATCCTTTCAGCGCCTAGCGAAGGGTCTGATCGGACTTGGCGGATGCCCAGGCTGATCTGAGTCTGCGGGGTCTAAGCTACTTCCTCACGGACAGCGAAGACTGAGTCTGCGCTGGGCGCACGATCACTTTGTTGGTTTTCTGGTGTCGCGGCTCAGTAAGCTCGCGGATACCCAGAAAGGATGCCTGTAGATTTCGCAGTGTCCATACATGCTGTGTGCGAACAGCAAAGTCTCTGATCAGACTGCGCAGTCTGGTCTTAGCCTTTGCTGGTCTTGGCTTATGCGGAAATAACCCTTTTTGCACGACGCAGCTCATTTAATGTGGAATGTTCGAAAAGTAGAAAAACTTTTCCGGTTCGCTCTATGAAATTGAAAGTAGATCATATTTCGGTGCCAATGAAGTGACAATGAACACGTTCTGACTGGTAAACACACATGTTTGTATACCGAAAATCAGATAGTGAAATATATATACGTAGCTATTCGGAATGTATTAGTGAGTCATTTTCAAATGACCATATCACACTTCAAATAGAAAGATGTGAGGAAAAAAAACAAAAAAAAACAAAAAAAACAAAAAAACACGGAAACAGTATTATCTTAATACTCTTCTTTTTTATTACCATTAAATAAAGAAGCCCCTTTTTGACAATAAAACAACAGCAACAACAAACTTAAAGCACTATTCCTAAAAGTCAGCACTGAATTAGTCACTGAATTAGATTATTTCAGAGAAAAAAAATCGTAAATTCAACAATGAACAGTTAGATTTCATGATGTCAGTGGGCATATAGTAAATGAATCGTCGACGTTTCTGATGCGCCATTGATTGTTAAAAGTTTTGAAGTTTTGTATGCGTTGTATGCACCGAAAGCTTAGTGGAAGGCATATGTACAGATCGGACAATTTTACACATAATAGAAGCCCAAAAACTTGGAGCTTGCATTAAAAAAAAGGGCACAGGGTGTAGATAGGCGCATACTTAGCACTGTTGACGACGAAAACATTCAAACTTATTCAGTGTCCTTAGAGTCAAAAAAATTATAGCCTGAAAATTTATAGAAAAAAGGACGAAAAGAAAAAACTATATGCATAATACCTGGAGTGCTATTATTTTACAATAAATGAAAAAATAAAATATAAATGATAATTATACCTGAAGTGCAGTTATTTGCACTCTATGTATTTTTATCATTATAATTTATTTCATTTGATTTTTATCATTTTTTATTTAAGAAATAGATCAGCTCTAGCAGTGAATTGTTGAGTAATAATTCACTGTTTGGAGGTCAGTTGTAAAGTAGATCATATCACGAGCGCGGAGCGCGAGTGATATATCTACTTACAACTGACCGACAAACAGTGAATTAATACTAAACAATTCAATGCTAGAGCTGAACTATTTCGATTCTAACGTTCGAAAACGCTAAAAAATTGTTCTTTTCTTTCAAACTCTCCCAACCTTCCTGCCAGCGCGTTCATGCTCCCGCCAATATTCTAAACTGTATCTAAGGTAAATGTACGTTCTTATGGCGATTTTAGAAATAAAAAGAGACGTTACACCGTCTAACGTCTTAAAACGTCACAAAATTACGTCAGTGGTGCAAGTGACGTCAGCAGTTAGACTCACGCGGTCCGAGACAGTGAATTGTTGCAGAATAAAACACGGAAACTTTCCATTGTAGTCCAGTCAAATTGTGGGGGAACCTAAAACAAATTGCAACAAAAGGTTTCTTTGCAGTAATAAGCTCCTAAGACCTACATTTTTAACATACTAAAAGTAGGACAAAATCGGAGAATGCGAAACTTGATTTTTTCCATATGTCTGGTTTTCGAAGGGTTTGAACCACTTCACAGCTACTTTTTTTTTTTGGTCGGAAAGCCACTTCTAAACATCATTTCTAAACAAGTTAAATACATAGAAGTTGTTGATAAAACAGTTATATACTGTTCTTTAGCTTTTGTTTACCATTAAATTTGCTGATTATGCATAACCGGTCGATCATATAGTATATTACTATAAGAATGGTTTACCCCACCCACCAGTGCAAATTTTGCTTTTACCATAACCTCTATTCAGATGGACAATATGAATGGTAATGAAGATAGTAAACAGACTCAATGTTTTTAAATGAAGACTGTGACAGAACAATAGAAGAAAACAGCTTGATGTAACTCCTATTTATCAAATGACGGGACATCTGAGAGTGTTGTTTTGTCCACGTCCACGGTAAACAGCCATGGTCATGTCGGGACGGTCAATGAACCTTACGACACTATTCTTTGGCCGGCTTAGACCTCCTATGCGGTTAAGCAGTACTAAGTGCACAAACTTTTGCCAGTAGCTGACAACAGTTGTCCTTCCTGAATCAGCGGAAGGAGAAACGGAAGTAAGAAGCCGGACTGGGTATCGAACACAGGACCTCTGGCTCTTGAGTCAGATGCGCTACTGACTGCACTATGTTATGTGGCCCGGCTAAATACTTCATGTGTTATAAGGATAATTCACTAGAGGGTTAAATATTCAGTTAATTTGGACATGCTTTGAGATATTAGGTGATGACTTCCATGACATTTTGGCATTCACAAATGGTAAAATGCCTACTTTGCTGGTTCAAAGTTTTCAAATTATACCTCCTTCCCGCCTAATAGCCACCTCCCCACCCCGCCCACTTCTCTGGAAAGAAGTCATTGTTTTAGCCCGCCTGAACGACCTTCAGAAAGAGCTATAGTTGTCACCCCGGTGTTGGCCTCCGCGTTTGTACCCGCGTCCATGTCCACCTTTTGGGCGTTATAGGTTATCTAAACACCCATATCTTTTTAACCCATTGATAGCCTAAGTTGATACTTTCACTTATGCTAGATAATGGTCTTACGTTTTACACCCTTGCCCCTCAGTGACCTTGAGGTCTAGGTAATAGAATTGGAAATTTCATGTTAAAATGGGATTTTTTTAAGGTTTTAGCTCACCTGTCAGCTTATAGTATAGCCTTGGTCCGTAGTCCGTCGTCGTCTTCCACACTTAGAAACATACCTCCTAAACCATCTCTTCCCAATCTTGATCAAATTTTATGTGTAGCATTGTTGGGGCTGGGAATTGATTGCATAAGGTTATAGGGCAGATCAGAATGGAACTCTGGTTGCCATGGCAACATAAAGCTCCCATAGGCTTATAATGAAAAAAAAAATATAAAAAATCTTCTTCTCTGAAACCATGAGGCCCAGAGCTTATATATTTAGTATGTAGCAATGTTTAGTGGTCCCCTACATCACTCCTGCCAGTCCATCCCCTGGGGTCCAAATTGGCCCCACCATAGGGACCCATTGGTTTATATAGGGCTATATAGCTAAAGAACCTTAAAAAGATTTCCACTCTGAAACGATGAGGCACAGAGCTTACATATTTAGTATGTAGCAATGGTTAGTCACGTACATAAATCCTGCCAACCATGCCTCTAGGGTCCAAATTGGCCACCCCAGGGGTCATTAGCTCCCATAGACTTATAATGATAAAAACTTTAAAAATCTTCTTCTCTGAAACCATGGGGCCCAGAACTGATAATATATATTTACAAACCCTGCCAACCATGCCCCTGGGGTCCAAACTGGCTCCATCCCAGGGGGTCATTTGTGTATATAGGTCTATATAGCTAAAGAACCTTCAAAAATGCTCCTCTGTGAATCCATGAGGCCCAGAGCTTATATATTTAGTATGTAGCAATGGTTAAAGGTCAGGTCACGTAAATAAATCCTGCCAACCATGCCCCTAGGGTCCAAAATGGCCACGCCCCAGGGGCATTAGCTCCCATTGTCTTATGAAGTGAAAAACTTATAAAAATCTTCTCTGAAACCATGAGGCCCAGAGCTTAAACATTTAGTATGTAGCAATGTGGTCCCCTGCATAAATCCTGCCAACCATGCCCATGGGGTCCAAACTGGCCCCACCCCAGGGGCCATTTGTTAATATAGGGCTATATAGCTGAGAACCTTCAAAAATCTTTTCCCTGAAACCATGAGGCACAGAGCTCACATATTTAGTATATAGCAATGCTAAGCAATGGTTAGTGGTCACTTACATATATCCTGCCAACAATGCCCCTGGGATCCAAATTGCCCCCCCACCACACCCAGGATCTATCATTGGCTCTTATAGACTTATAATGGGAAAAACTTAAAAAAATCTTCTTCTCTGAAACCATGAGGCCCAGAGCTTATATATTCATTTAGTATGTAACACTGTTTAGTGGTCCCCTACATAACTCCTGCCAACCAAGCCCTTGGGGTCCAATCTGGCCCCGTCCCCAGGGGGTTATTTGTTTATATAGAGCTATATCGCTACAGAACCTTAAAAATCTTCTTCTCTGATACCATGAGGCCCAGAGCTTACATATTAAGTATTTAGCAATGTTTAGTTGTCACATACAAAAATCCTGCCAACCATGCCCCTGGGGCCCTAATTGGCCACGCCCCAGGGGTCATTAGCTCCCATAGATTTATAATGGGAAAATCTTTTTAAAAAATCATCTTCTCTGAAACCATGAGGCACAGAGCTTACATATTTAAAACTGAGCAATGTTTAGTGGTCCCGTTCATAAATCCTGCCGAGGAGATTTACAAAGACTTTTCATAAGTATGTTGCACTGTTTGTGTTATTATGCATGTAGTATTCTGCTCTTTGTGTCTTTGTTTCGGGCTTCTCGTGCCTTCAGAGATCTGTATTCTAAACTGAAGCATGTTTATGCTAAGCAAAGTCATCAGTATGATATATTTCTTGTTGCAGTTCAGTTACTGACCTTCAAAAATTTACTTCAGATTTTAAGGCAGAATAAAGTGGGTGGGGTAATTTATACATTTTTAGACCTAGATGGCTTTACATTCAACAAGAAAATGTGCCAAATTCAATCTAAAGCTTCTAGATTCAATTCTGGCAGAGGCAGAATAGGTTTTTTTAGAAATAAAACTCACAGAAATAATGTTATGTCATATAAAACATTACAAATAATTGGTATATTTAAGACGCAAATAGGCGCTTGTAAAAATGCAGAAAAAATATATTTTGCATTATCCGATTTTATCCTACTTTGATATGTCATATGTGAATGTTAGTTCTCAACAAAAATGCAAAAAAAGCTTTTGTTGCAATTTGTTTTGGGTTTAGGGAAAAAATCGCCAGTTTGCCTGGACTATTGCTTCTATAGGCGCACTGTGTTAGAATCTTATTTTTTTTTATTTCATTTTGATTAAAATAAAAAATATATTTATGTATTTATTTACTTAATAACAATAATAAGAATATGAGTATAACGGTATTATAATATTATTATTTTATTTATTTACTTATTCTTTACTTCTTTTTTTTTTCGTTTTGTCCCTTTTAGAAATACCCGAAATAAAATCGTATTTACGTCCATTTATTAGACTAGTGAAATGGTTACCTGATGTTCGGTATTCTTATGGTTGCTTAAAAAATTTGATTCTTTGTCAATATTGAATAGTAGCTAATCAACGTCGGTTTTAAAATTTTTAAGTTCGTTTGTCCAATAAACCAAATACGACGTTTGAGATCTTGTCAGGACATAAGTTACGCTAAATCGGCATTGCACAAATCAAATGGCCCATAATTGCGTAACAAGCGCAGGTTGGCAATACGTGGCAAATGCGGTATGTTTGAAAGAAGCATTTTTCTTCTGGAAAACATGAGACTATGACTATATCACAAATATTTCCTAAAAATAAAGACAAACTGATATTCTCCGTTTTTCCTAATTCACAATTCACACCCACTCCCCACTCCCCCCTTCCCCCATCTCCACACCACCACCACGCTCCCCATACTACCCACCCACCCTCACAAACGCATCCACACGCTCTTAACCCGGAAATATATTAATTTATAGCCGTATATGGTTAGTATTGCATTTTCCGTCAAAAAATGTATCTATGAAACTCTCAATACCATTTGCCGAAGAATTCTCCCAGTTGGCACATGACGTCAAAATGACGTCGTACTGACGTATATGCGACGTCATAATGTCGCATCGACGTCAGTACGACGTCATTTCAACGCGATGTGCCTGCTGGGTGCAGTTATCAGACGTCCTTGCCCGTTAGTCTGTATTTCAGTCTGTTTGTTGGAAAATGTACAGCACGCCTGTACAACACTACAGGAAACCGTGACTTTTTAGATGGAAATGCCTTTGCATTAAACATTGCACTACTTCCGTATTTTATTGTCCCCCGCCTTTTCGAAGAAAAGCGGAGAGACATAGTTTTCGGCATTCCGTCCTTATTTCCGTCCTTCCGTCCCCCTAAAGTAGTAGGTACCTTGTGTACGCAACTCCTCCTACAGTTTTATGCCGATTATTTCGAAACTTTACAGCTGTTTTTGTCATGGTCTGAAGATATGCATGTGGTTTGGATATAATCCTGAGATTATTTTTTGTTACTTTTTCCACAAGTTGAACTTAGTCATTTTTTAGGCGTTTTTACTATCATAGTGACTAGATAATGGGTACCTTATGTGCGCAGCTCCTCCTACAGTTTTATACCAATTCCTTTGAAACTTCACAGGTATTTTGGTCATGATCTGAAGATATGCATGAGGTTTGGATATAATCCTCACATTATTTTTTATCACTTTTTTAGCAAATTGAACTTAGCCATTTTTCATACATTTTTACCATCAAAATGAATAGATAGTGGGTACCTTGTGTGTAATTGAAATAAACAATAATGGCGGGGGACATAAATTCTTTGAATTTGCTTGTTATTCATCATTTTGATATAACTTGCTGTAAATATTATTCAAACACTGTTGACTCTGATCAGACGCGTTACAGTGGGTCTGCACTGTTTGCCTGAATGCCCTACTTAGGGGGCGCTAGACATAAATGGGTTTTTAGACACTGAATAGAATCGGGGACGTGACCCCTACAATACTGTTATTAGCTTGTTACCAACAATCCATATTTGAGCTGCGACAAGACAAAACTAACAAAGTGGCATGTGCGCCCAGCACAGACTCAGATCAGTCTTGACATCAACCCAGTCTGATCAGAGTCTTCATTGTCGGCAATGGAGGTAGCTTAGCTGTCCTTTAAGCGCACACCAAAGACTCTGATCAGACTGGGCGGATGCCCAGGCTGATCTGAGTCTTTGCTGGGCGCACATTCAACTTTGTTGGTTTTGTCGTGTCGCGGCTCAATTATTGCTTATTTCTGGCAACATCTATCAATATCAAAATCTATATTCAATCAGCAAAAGGAAACAAAACGTTATCTTATCAAACAGTGGAGCACTTGAGCCCAAAAGTACTCTCAAGTTATAAGATGAGTTGTTACTTACAAAACAGATCCTTAGTTAGTGTTCATAGCCGTTCCTCAGCAGTCGTGATACGGTTCGCGCCAGTCCAGTTTAAAGGCATTTCATTGTACGGTCAATGCCCGTCCGATAGTCGGACTGACTTGAGCGTATAAAGGATTTCTGTTTCAGTAGACTGGTATGAATCATAGCTGGACTATATGCTGAGAGGTAAGAGTCAGACCGACCTGGGCATCCACATAACCGGCTTATATGCGGCTGCGACCTGCAAATATTTTCCCGAAAGTTACCCTGGAAATATTTTCCCGAAAGTTACTCGCCGGGCCGGGTAGCGCAATCGGTAGGGCACCTGACTCGTAAGTCAGAGGTCCTGGGTTCGAATCCCGGTCTGGCCACATACTTTCGTTTCTCCTTCCGCTGATTCAAGAAGGGCAGTTGTCAGTTACTGGCGAAGGTATGTGCACTTAGTACTGGTTAATTGCTTAGGAGGTCTAAGCCTGCCCAGGAATAGTGTGGTTAGGTTAACTGACCGTCCCAACATGACCTTAGTTGTTTACCGTGGACGTTAAGCATCAAATCAACCAACCAACCAACCGAAAGTTACTCACTACTCGCGAGCGCGCGCGCGCACCCACTCACCCACCCACCCACCCACACACACAAATTTGGTTTTACTGATTTTTTATAGGTGTTGTTTGTTTATTGCTGTCTAGATTTGGTAATTACTGTAGATATCAATGAGCCTGTTGTTTAACGTTTTATGTCCGTAAAACATTATTACTATTGTTATCATTAATTTAGTTATTACTAGTAGTATAACTACTACTACTATTCAAACTTATGTAACTTCCTTGAAGTCTGCCTCGACCAAATGTGCAGTAATACCTAGGCGTATACCAATGTGGAAGTTGTATGTTACTCTGCCATATTTTCCCACCATTTTGTTTTCACAGGGTGACAACTTTTGTGACTTCTTGTTTGCTTTCTGGATCGACCTAGCCCAGCAGGCACATGGCGTCAAAATGATGTCGTATTGAGGTCGATGCGACGTCATCACGTCGCATCGACGTCAACACGACGTCATTTCAACGTCGTGTGCCCACTGGGAGCCCTTCCAAAATGGGATCTACTCTGAAAAGAAACCAGCAGCCATATGACGTCGAAATGACGTCGTTCTGACATTGATGCAATATGATGACGGAATGACGACATATGGACGTCAATACGATGTCATTTCGTCGTTGCGTGTCCTCTGGGAAAGACTTTGCTAGAAAACCAATTTTTATGGTTGATACCCAATTGAAAAGGGTGGCAACAAAAATGGCAGAGTTGACTCCCCCTGAAAGTGAACTCATTCACATAAAAGCAATGTCGTTACGTGCGACGCCATGACGTTTCATCCACTTTCAATTAGACCCAACAGGCACATGACGTCTAAATTACGTCAGTACAACGTAATTTAGATGTCGTGTGCCCGCTGGGAGAAGATCTAACTTCAAAGATAATTGTCATCTGGGGAGGTAAATCGTCATTTTTATGGACGCAGATTAACGGCTCCGCTGACGTCGAAAATTGCTTGTTACGGCTCGGCTGGCAAATGGTTGGAATGTTGTTTTATCTCGACGCTTGGGCCGTAAAATATAACATGCGACCACTTGAAAACCGATGATACGTATATTTTCAATATATACTAATGCCTTTTTCCCATTTTCCCCCGTTTCCAAATATACTAACCACACGTTTCCAAGTATAGCCGAGAAGCCCCGGTAGATCAGTAGATTAGGCGCTGGTCTGCTAAGCTAACGGTCCTGGGTTCGAGCCCAACTGAAGGTGGAAAGTTTCCAACCGTAACGGGGTTCCATTGCACACAGCCTTTCATTAACACCATCGTCCTGATATGACTGAAATACTGTTGAAAAAGACTAAAATTCGCAGGTCGTGCATCCATTCATCGTAATGATTCGGGATTCCGATTTTTTGGTTGGTTGGTTGATTTGATGCTTAACGTCCACGGTAAACAACTAAGGCCATGTCGGGACGGTCAGTTAACCTAACCACACTATTCCTGGGCAGGCTTAGACCTCCTAAGCGGTTAACCAGTACTAAGTGCACATACTTTCGCCAGTAACTGACAACTGCCCTTCTTGAATCAGCGGAAGGAGAAACGAAAGTATGTGGCCAGACCGGGATTCGAAGCCAGGACCTCTGACTTACGAGTCAGGTGCCCTACCGATTGCGCTACCCGGCCCGGCTCGGGTTTCCGACAGTATAAACATTCTAGCGAGCGGTAAACTGGGAAGGTGCCGACTGTTGCCATTAATTACAGTCTACACAGGGTACAATCGATTCCGCTAAATTTCGCTTCCTGCAGAGACTGTACATCATATTTGGCTTCTGCCGAGACTGTCCGTGAACTCTGGCTTCCTGCAGAGACTTCTGTACATGATAAATGGCTTCCTGCAGAGACTGTCCGCGTGATTTTGCTTCCTACAGGAAGCAAGTGTTCGCGGACAGTCTCGGCGGAAGCCAAATATGATGCACAGTCTCTGCAGGAAGCGAAAATTAGCGGAATCGATTATACCCTGTGGTCTATAAATGGAACGACTCAGAGACGCATCAAAATATAACCTTTTGCCTCCATTTTCGCCAGTCAAGGGCACTAAGTCCACTTTGTTCCTTACGTTAGGGTATTAAGTCCACTCTGTTCCTTACGTAGGTAAGGAAGAAAGTGGACTTAGTACCCTTAACTTGCGAAGATGTTGTGCCTAGGAATCTGGGTCTTCACTAGTTGCGAGAACATTCTACCTATATCGCACAGGTCCTAAGGTACTTACGAATCCGGATGTACTTATCAAATAGATAAAGCGATCATTCGGGGAGACAGATTTTTGTGAAAGTGCGTCTACGATCGCTACCCATAGATAAGATCAACCCCTTTTCTTTTGTGCATGCTCCTCCTGCTTAACCTATTGTTAAATATACACTTGTCGCAAACGTAAGAAAATCACTTCCAATCGGGTACTCGACCCGATCAGTTCAATCAGTCGTTGTTTCTGAAAAGAAAAGTAAAAAATCGAGATCGGAGATTTAAGAATCATGAGACGCAGTAGCGTCATGACGTTACTCTTCGCGTTTCTGGCGTCATTTGGTTTTTTGATATGCCAAACTGAAGCTGGAACCAATGCTAATGATTGTGTAAATTACATGAACGGTACGACGCTGTTAATTCCTGAAAATACGGCATGTGACCTGGAATCACACATTGCGGTGCAAACCGTGTTGGTTCTGGGGGAGATGATACAGCCAAAGAATGGTTACTGGGACGTTCTGAGTATCACTTGTGAGACGTTCACCCTCGAAGCTGGAGGGAAGGTGGATCTTTCCGGCAGTATGGATGCAGCCATGGGACCCGGCAATGGAAATGAAGATGGATCAGGAGGTGCGAATACAACAGAGCTAAAGATGAGGGGATTATTTGGGGATAACTCTAGAATAGATTTTCTTAAATCTCCACCACTGAAACATATGTTTTGAGCACTCAACAGAACCGTCTCGTCGAGACGGTTCTGTTGAGTGGTCACAACATTTATTTATTTATTTATTATATATTTTTTATTTTCTTTTTTTTTTTTTGAGAAATCAGAAATTTAAGAATAAAGCTGAATGGGTACACTGTCAGGGGATGGAACTCTGCTATTTTAATTTTTGCCTCCCTTCTCAATAGGGTCAACGCTTAAAGGAAAGAATTTGCTCACATAGGTGAAAATACTTTCCCTTAAGACAAGAACCTCGTTTGTAAGGGCTTATTTCTCTAGGAACGCAAACGGGAAGTCAAGAAAATTGTTTCCCTTTGTAAAAATGGCTGAAAAAATATAGCCGTGTACCCATACATCTTACTTGTTGATACTTCTGTGATAGATTTTTGTTTAATCCCCATCACTGAAAAACACCTTTTGACCCCTTATTAGAACCGTCTTGTCGAGACGATTTTATTGAGCGGTTACAACCTTTGATTTTTTAAATTTATTTTATTTATTTATTTAATTTTATTTTTTTTTTTTTTTTTTTTTTGAGAAATAAGACAAATTATCTCAGAATCATATATCATCAGATATTCTCCGTATCTTCAGCTCTGTAAAATCTTTGTTTCTTTTATAACAAGCACGTAATCATAATAGTAACTTGATCTGGCGTACTGTACCACGCCGAGTGGATGAGCTCTCATACCATCGAATCACCCGAGACGTCATACGCTCGATGTCGAATCAACGTCGTGGTCGTATTGACATTTTAACGTGTACAACGTCATTACAGTCTGTCGACTTTTCCCTGCTAGTTAGTTTACGTGTTTTCCGTGTTAATTTTATTTTTTTCTTCTTTTTTTTTTTTCTTTTTATAAGGGCAGCGCTACGTAAACAAACGCCTTATATCCAAATCTGGAGTGGTCTGATCAGGGTCTGTGTTTTTTGGGGCGGTTAGTTAAAACAGTTTGTTCTTTGGAGCAATAACGGTAGAAACCGGATAATGTGAAGTTTTACATATAGTTTTTGTTAACGCAGTTATCAAAGTGATCAAAGATGGGTAATCGAAGATGATTAATAATAAGTAATTGTTTACATCCGAATGATCTCGTATGTAGTCTTAATTTCACTGCATAGAAACGAAAGCGTATGGTCTTCTAATTGGTTGGGATTTTTGTAATGCCAGATAAATGAATGTATGAAACTGGCAATTTTTGGACGGACACTCGGCGCTAGGTGTGTGCAACTATGGTTACGTACCGCTGAACAACTTTGGGAACGCCGTTGGGAGAATTGAAATAGGACAGCAAATACTTCCAAATGCGGAGTTTTTCCAAGAAAAAAATAAAATAAATATGAGCCGCGACACGAGAAAAACAACAATGTGGTTGTGCGCCCAGCGCAGATTTAGATCAGCCTGGGCAGCCGCCTAGTCTGATCAGAGTCTTCGCTAAACACTTAAACGGTAGCTAAGGGTCTAAGCTACTATCGTGCGGACAGCGAAGACTCTGATCAGACTGGGCAGATGCCCAGCCTGATCTGAGTCTGCGCTGGGCGAACAACCACATTGTTGGTTTTGTCGTGTCGCGGTTTATATGAATATATATCAGTACAAAAATCCCATTAATCAAAAAATGATTACGCGGCAAGCGTTTTTGTCTATTTCCGTAACATTTCTAGTTATTGTGACGGATAGGTATGAGCAAACAATGCAGACCCAGACCAGAAAGTTCCTCTGAGGATCAGTCTGATCAGGGTCTACTCTGTTTGCAATTCTGTTTGCATCTTTTGGACGTATTGCTTCACTACTCAATTTTAGGACAGTTACGGATATTAATTTTTTATTTTACGGTATTTTGTAACCTCATCGAATAGACTCTGGGCGTATTCGATTGGGTGTTATGTGCCTCACGATTATTACATAAAGCGCATTTTTCTGTTGCAAAACTGCTTCACGCTAAGAATCATGAAGCTCGAAACACCTAGATAGTGCTTTATGATTCTTATCGTAAAGCACTTTTTCTACAGAAAAAGTGCTTCACGTTAAGACTCGTGAAGCACGTATAAAACAAGTGTTTCACGCTGAGAATCGCCCAGCCGAATACGCCCTTTGAAACGCGGGACAAGGAAAATCTCACTTTTCACAGCAGCAAGATAAAAACGCTCATCCGAATAATAAACGAAAGAAAAAAAATACAACTGCAGAAACAATAATAATGATAATAATGAAAAAAAGGAAAAATAGAAAAGAAAAAAAATCATCTACCGACTGAGCTACGCAGCCCGCATTCGTTCCATTGATCCTCCTAGGGAACACCGTTTTGAGAATTCCACGAAAAAAAAGTAATAATCATTTCGATATAGACTTTTGCAAAATATAAATATTCAAGATTTTGTACAAGCTACGTATTACTGAGTAATTTACGAGCAACAGTGAATAGGCTACTCGGATCAGACTGCACCCTAACAGAAGTCTGAACGGCGTATTTCTTTCTTTCTTTCTTTTTCAATACTGCAACACTGCAAAACAAAATCCAATCTACATTATTATTATATTTATTGGGAATTTAAAGAGGAAGGCAAATTAATTAAAGGTAGGTTCCTGGACTAGCGATGACAATTATGCCCGCAAAATAGTTTCGTCTTTTTCTGAGCAGTATTGAATTCTCTTATTTTTCTGAATTTGTTGCTACTGAGAAACTCGTCAGATGTTGAAGAAAATAGTCGTTTTCCCTTTTGGTTTATTTTCTTTTGTTGGAATTCCAGTTCTAAAAATAACTATGTTTATTATGTCTATTAGTGCGCGATTTCTGATGCCATTCTCCAAAGGTCAATTTTCCCTTGCCGTGAGCTCACCTAGAGGTCCTGGCACGGCGGATGGGTTAAAACTATCCCAAAATGCAATGCAGCATGACGTCAGCTGCGTTATCGTTTTTTAGCGCGAACTAAAAATAGCGCTAACTGGTGTGCGAAGCAGAGTTAGGAAATCCCTTGCAAAACAACTTTTCTAATATGTTTTTGATTTACACTTTTTAGTGAAACTTATTCATTTCCTTTTATAAGTGCTTTCCAACAACTTGGATGAAAAATCATCAAACTTATGATGCATTCCAAAGTACAGGAACCTACCTTTAAGAGCCGCCTCATCTGTATCTCCATTGTTTGTAAATTCAACTACTGTCACGTTTGGCACTTAAAATATATGTTATGCGACCTAACCGTTAAAGCGCAATAAATAAATAAATTAATGAATAAACAAATTTTAAAAAAAAGGTCCAAGCTATATCATTTTGGGATTTCAGGGACTAGAGGACAAACAGTGTAGATCCAGATGAGCCGCAGGTGGCTCATAAAGGATCACTGCTGTTTGCGAATTCAACTATTTTTACACTTCGATAATTTTGATACCATAATTCTGTCGTTCATAAAAAATTGTGACCAAAAGCTTCTTTTTCTTTCTGCCTTTCTTTGAAAACAACGGAACCTTTATATTTTGACCAGAAGAGTTTTACAGTTTGTTCCTCATTTGCGGGAAAATTGTTTTGATATCAATGCGAAAAGCCCAATTTGCACTGAAAAAATCAAATACAAATATTTGCACAATTTAAACCACAAAATTAAGATTCTCAATCCAAACGAGCGTAATATAATGAGCTGCGCTACGAAAGAATAAATATTATGGAAATCCGACAAGAGACGACTCAGATCGTGCAGTCTGATGAGAATCTTCCCAGTTCGTGGCCATCTTAATACAGCATCACCACGGAGTGGGTCGAATCCTGTTCTGTTCTGTTTCAATTCTCGTAACGACGTTCCCCAAGTAGCTCGGCGGATCGTAAACCTAGTTGCATACACCCGGTGCTGAGTGTACGTCCATGTGTGTCGAGTCATTTGAAAAGGTTCCTGGTATAGCATTTACGAACAGGGACATGTGTGTCGAGTCATTTGAAAAGGTTCCTGAAATAGCATTTAAGAACACGGACGAGCCTCACCTTTTAGGATGAAGAACTTGTCTCAGTGGTCACATAACATCTAAATGACGTCATATTGACGTTGATTCGACGTCATGAAATTGCATAGACGTCAGTCTGACGTCATTACGAAGTCATGCGCCTGCTGGGTATAGACTTGGTGATTCTTTATTTTGGCGAAAAGCAGAAACTGTCTTCAGGCAGGCTGACGTCACCCCTTTCCACATGACATGGCCCGTGTTTTGCAATGTCGAAGGCACTAGGAATTTTGGATCATGAAAATGTGCGAGAATATAAGTTCGGTGTGGTGCAGTAGAGCTTTTTACCAGTATAAGATCTATATTTTTTTAAATTTATTAAAATGTGTTTTACATAATGTTTTTATTATTATTATTATTATTATTCAGTCAGCTCTCGATATTTTTTAAAAGTTTATCAACAGTTCAGTTCCTGTTACTTCAAACTACTGATAGATCTATCTCAAAGTAATTTTCTGAGACCAGAAAATTTGCTTTGGGACATGTAAGAAGTTTGGGATGAACTTCGGCTTTGAGATTTCGAGAGTTGACTGAATTAGAATATGGCAGTCGACCAGATCAGGAATGTGCCAATGAGAGCTCGATAGAAAGTCTCCTACTTTCAGAATAGGCTGGGGGATTCGAGACTCATTCTGGAGTGTTACTACATGTAATACTGACAATTCAGTTTAGCACTTTAATTTTCTGTCTTTAACACTTCACGCCCCAATTATTGGGGCGGCGCTTGACTTTCCTGTCGCCCCTATTGCTAATGGAATTGTTCCAAAACTGCTGGTTGCCGCTGAACTATCTAATTTTCTGTTGCACTTTGTCAACACTATTTTGTGCCATCACCCATTATGTTGTTGACTTTTCCTGATTACTTTCCTACTAGGGTGTGAGGCGATTTCATTTAATAATGGACCGAAAAATATTATAAATTGTGTGATTGTGATAAGGACATATATAAAATTGATAATTTTCTACCAAAACTAAGATGTAATGATCATATTCAACAGAAAATGAACTGTGTAGCAACACGTGAAAAGGTTCGTTGAGGAAAAAGCGAGGTGTACAAGCCTAAAACGCCGAATCAGCATTCTAATGATGCACTTTCTTTATAACGCGACATCTGATTGGATATATAGCGTCTTGCGATAACAGTCGGAAATCCAACGTCAAATATTACGTAACGTCGGTTCTCATTGGTTAACGTCTGGTTGCTGCTGAAAGTACTTGCTAGGTGCAAAATAGTACAGTTTCAAAGAAGAACATGTGAAGAGAGCAACTGTATTTAGATTTGCTGTTTTCGGCGGTAAATCGCCAGTTTCATGGTTGACAACTCTGCTGACGAGTTGCCTCCCCAAATGACGATTTTGATACAGTTATCCCCTAGTTGACGCAACGCCATGAAGTTGAATTAACATTAATTAAGATGGAATAGGACAAAACCAAAATTTTCAGTTTTCTAGTCAAACCATATATCATCAAAAATTTCAATCATTTGTGGCTCACTGAATGACTTTCTTTTGAGCATGAAACAAACGTTTCCTATTTCAATGACGTCGAGAAAATGTGATGGTTTGGCGTTTTTTACGCAAAATTTATAGCTCCCAGATATCCGCATTAATCGACATTGTTCTGTAGTCCGATGAGGTATTGAAATAAAGTCCATACCAAAGTACGTGTCATCAAGAGGACCACACACCTGTGCTATACTTTCTGCTCAAATCTCTACATATTACAAGTGTATTGATGCAAACATTAATTTTCATTAGCTGTTGAAATTAACATTTTTTCACTTAAAAAATGAAATAGAGAAAAAAACGTTTCCGAAAAATATATCTCAAATTTTGATACGTATTAAAGAAATGTGAAGTTGGAATATTGATGAAATAACATTAAGATTTTACCGTGTAAATATTTCTCAAAGTAGATTTTTTAAACTATACCCCCTGTTCAGATAACATCGAATTTTAGCGTTAAACTGAATTGGGCGCTAAGTGCGGTTTCCGACATATCTTTAATTCCAATAAAAACAATGTCGAGTTGCTCGAATCTACGAAAGTGAAAAACAAAAAAATCGAAGAAATATTTCATTTAGTTTTCTAGACAGAAGAGTTGAAACAAGTCAGGGGTTTATTTTCTTCGTTTTGTCCTTTCGGATCTAATTGGCGTCGCAAAATACGACGTTTGTAAGAGCTCAATAAACGAGACGTCACGTTACGCAAAAAAATATCATGGCAAAAACGAACCCCTGGCGTGTTGAAACTTTCCTCCAAGGAAAACGGAATAAGATATCAATTCAGTTTTTTCGTGTTTCGTGCAGTTATATTCTCTAGAAGAGATCACAAATGTTTTACTAGAAACAAAAAATATACTGGAAAACATTCTTTGGAATAATCCCCCTTTGACGTTAAAAGAAACGACATCATTTGAACAGGGGGTATAGTTTGACAAATCTACTTTATGAAAAATTTACGCGGTGAAAACTTAAAATTAATTAAAAAATAATATGTAAACATATTTTATTAAAACATATCAAAATTTCAGATATATTTTTGGACACGTTTTTTCTCTATCTACGCTTTTATGAAAAATTAAGCAATATTCAGTAACTAATGAAAGGTCAGATTTCTTTGAATCAACACAAATTGCAGAAATATTTGGAAGAAGTTATAAAACATCTTTAAAGACTTCTTGACGGCTCACACTTTGGTATGAAATTTATTACAATATCTTTACGGAGAGCAAAATAAATGCGAAAATTATATGTAATCTAGCGCTATTTATTTTGCATAAATAGACGTCTATCCCTCACATTTTCATGACGTCATAGAAAAAGAAGTATTTGTTTCACACTTAAAAGAAAATTATTTCATAAAGTTCAGAAAATGCTGAACCTCTTGATAATTGTTCATTTTACACGAAAACTGAAAACTTTGGTTTTGTCCTATTCCACCTTAAAAGTTTGTTCAACGTTGTGTGCACAGCGGGATAAGATCGGAGTCAAGGGCGTAGCTACGTATACGGCAAATACGCAAGTGCGTATTGAAATTTTGTCAAAATTGACAAAATTTCCAAACGCACCTGCATATTTGCATGCTGAAATTTTATAAATTAGACAAGATTTCAATACCAATTACCAAAGTGGCTGAAATACTAGCCTTCCTTTCAAGAAGTAGAGCATAAAACATGGTTGTGCGTATCATGAAATTGCCCGCCTAGTTACGCCCCTGGGAGTAATGATAAAAAGTACAGCAAATTGTGAATTTCAATACAAACGAATCGTTTCAATTTATTTTCGGGTATAAGTAAATTCCCTGTACTTAGCAATTCCCTCATATATCTTGAATTCAGAAACGCATAGTGTTATCATCGAATCACGTAGACATTGGCATATGCATAAATGAGCCGCGACTCGACAAAACCAACAAAGTTGCTTGTGTGCCCAGTGCCAATTATTATTATTTTGATAATATTTATTTATTTGTGTATGTATGTATTTATTTATTTGCTTATTTATTTATTTGTTGTTTTTGTTGTATGTGATCACGAACACCAATGACATACAATCAAGCATAAAACCTCATGCGGATGGTTTCTAAACGCCACGCACCCATGCATTAACATTTGAATTTACGCACCGTTCTATTACACTGTCTTTGTCTTGCGTATTCGCAATCCGGGCCATAATTAGCTGAGATTATCAGCAGATTATAGAGCCATGAACATCCCACCAGTCACATGACGTTTAAATGACGTCGTTCTGACATCATTTTGACGTAACGTGCCTTTTGGGATATGATTTTTGGGTGTTTACACGGTGGTAAATGTAAACCCACCTAAAGAGAATTAAAACGATACACCAAATTTTTTTTAGATAATGCATTTTATATAATATGATGTACATGTAACATCGCTTCCATTTTGTTTTTGGGTATGTGACGTCAAGAATGGCGCCATATTACAACGAGGTCACTCCCATGGGTGATATTTTGATTATGAAGAAAAAACAAGAACCTCTTTTTGCTAAAAACCTTGAATTTGGTGGAAACAGGAAGTGATAATAATTATATACTGCAGACTTTCATTTTATCAGAAAAATGAAAAAGTGTAGCGTTTCTTCACAGTGCGACTATGCCAATATTGGCCATGCACTTAATTGGTAGAAGTAATTAGTAGAAAATTCGAAACTTCGGAAACGCAAAATTTTATTAAGATGATTTTCAACTTATCCTTACGTTATTAGATCTATTATAATACGAGTCAAATACGCTATCGTCTAGAATGTTATATTGTTAGAATATATTCTAACAATATAACATTCTAGACGCTAGCGTATTTGAGTCGTATGCAATGATATAAGCTCCAAACGATCAACTGAAAAAGTGTAACGTTTCTTCTTTTTCTTTTTTCCCGAGTGTATATCTGAAAGTAAGCTGACAGTCCGTGAAAGAGTCTCTGATTTAATGATTAAAAACAATAAAACACTTAAATCCAATATGATACGGTCTTCAACCCATAAAGATTGTTGAAACTATAGCCGTTAAAAAAAGAAACCGGCAATAAAGGCTTGGCTGACTCAAGAAAGCTTAAGTACATGTGGAAGCGCTGCGTAAGTCCACGAGCACTTCACCCTCGTTCATAAGATTATGTTATAATGGGTATTCTTTCGGGGGAAGCAACTCCCCCATTTTCATTTTTGTCTCCCTTCTCACTTGGGGTCAGCTCTGTAATGAAACAGTTTGCTCCTTCATAACCGAATTCCTTTTTCCAGGGTTACTCATGGAGCAAATTTATATTATTTTTCAGAGTTAACCCCATTTGGAAGGGGCTAGTCGTCCAGAGAAGCTAACAAATTGTTAAGAAAGTTGTTTCCCCCGGTAAAAATGGCGGAAGAACATGGAACTGTACCCATACATCCCAATGGTTGTCCGTCTGTCCGTCACAAACCATGTCCTTTCCATAACTCTGAAACGATTGAAGAAAATTTCTCAAAAGTTGGTACTAATCTATGGCATCGCCAGACGATGTGCAAAGAACAAAACCGTAGCTTCAACATTTGTGACAGACATATGCTTGCTTGGAGTGTCCGAAATGTACCCTCCATCAGATGTTTCATTAGCGCGATCTAGCCAGAGCCTTTGTTGTTCGCACAGACCATGCTTGGACCCTGTGGAACCCCTTGCTTACAAAATAAAGGCTCTCATTCATAAACTGGTTGGAGTCTTCGCTTACTGCAGGTATGCTAACCCATTAATGCCTTGCGGCCCGTACCAAGGACTTAGGCAAACGGTGCAGACCCAGATCAGACGCCGCAAAACGCGGCGTCTGGTCTGGGTCTACACTTTTTGCCAAAAAATATAGAAATTGCTCTACAAATGATCAAAATAAACAGGACACCGCTAAAATGAATGAATGGACTCATCCAATTTATGAGATTAGAAGAGTCCACTGGGCATAAATGGGTTAACTCTTTAAGCACCAAAAAAGCAGACGACAAAATTTACGTCTGCAAAAATTAAAAAAAAAATGCCTTGTCCAAGACATTTCATATTGAGAATTCAAACACTAGAGGGCAAACAGTGTAGATCTAGATCAGGATTTACGCTGTTTGCAAATTCTGCTGATTGCGTCACTGGTGCTTAAAGAGTTAAATTAAGCAACTGTTTTGTGTCACGGGCTCATTTATTTTTTCAGGTTCACACGGAGGCCGAGGAGGCAGTCCTGAGAATAGATTCCTGACCAAAGAAGACGCGGTCCCCTATGGTAGCTACCACGAGCCTACTTCACCAGGAAGTGCAGGTGGTGGCACAAGTGGTGGGAAAGGTGGTGGCAGCGTAAAGATCGACGCCTCCGATAATGTTCGGATTGACGGAATTCTCACTGTGGACGGTTCCGACGCAACTGGTACGGATAGCGGCGGAGGGAGCGGTGGCAGCATTTGGATTATCTGTGATCACATGACTGGTGTAGGAGTTATCTCAGCACGTGGTGGAACCGGAAGTAATGGTGGCGGAGGGGGTGCCGGTGGAAGAATATCGATACATCATGACACACAGGATTTCAGAGGCCAAGTGAATGCGGATGGTGGAATGGCGGGTGAGTTGTTCCCTCTTTATTGGCTCCCTTGTTTTTTTAATAACCAAGATTTTTTAACTGCCGGTATTTAACAATAGATTCAGTAGGGTAACTAAGACATAATTGCCTGCTATCCTGACATTTTTCTCTAATATATGTAGTATATGTATATATGCTCATGGGCCTTATAGGCTTATTGCATTACAATAAACTTACATTCGACAATCAGTTTGTAGAAAAAAAAATGATGAATAATTAAATAAAAGTAAACTTTAACTGAACAATGCAATGAAAGCAAAATATTAAAATAATAACGGATCACGGTCTTGATTGGCAATTACTATAAATCACTTATTTGGCGGCTACTGAGTTTTGGCGATATTGGCGGTTTGGGCAAAGAGCGCTGAAATATAAGTCTGCCAATATTACATACAATTAAATACATATACATTTACATACGCACAGCATAACGAAGGTTCAGACAAAAAGGAGTATTTGATGAGTATTGTAGACTATTTTTTCGATTACTGAACTATACAGTATGGCATCTCATTAGAATCGCCTCGATGAGGAGATTCTAATAGATCCACAAGTATAGTTGAACAGAAAAGTAAGAAATATTGTTACAAAGAGTCTTAATTATCTGTAGCCATGGTATATAATGGCCGCCAAAATTTAATATGCGCCATTATGTCATTTTCATTTAACCGCGAAATTTCTATACCGCAGATATAAAGTTTTTTTTCTGCAGTTTTGAATTAGGACGTCACAAACAGGATACTCGCCCGGCTATAATGCAGTAGGTCGAGCCCCCAACGGGCCAGTCAGCGACTGAAAATTCTGTCAGCCCAGCAGTTAATTGGTATCTTTTTCGAATCACGGAATAACAGAGGCAGAAAAGGGGAAAGATGGTCGCCATATGCTGTGCCCAAGATACGATCGGTTGCTTACACCAACTGCCTTACGGCTACAAGGCTGCTGGAAATCTTACATTCTTTTTAATCAGGGTAGCCCTAGCGGTACGCGACCATACGTGACAATGTTTTTGCCTTCTAATCTGAAAATTCTGTCAGTTTCTCAAAACCTTTTATGGATAATAATTTTGATAAAACATTTCACGAAAAAGGAGGGGTATAAGCTTTAATTAATCGCACACGGGGAATCTTAATGGAAGATGCCACATGAAGAGTGGGAGAGGAGCCGATAATGCTAAGCTATTACTTATCCATAAAACATATACGAGCCGCGACATGACAAAACCAACAATGTGGTTGTGCGCCCAGCGCATACTCAGATCAGCCCGGGCATCCGCCCAGTCTGATCAGAGTATTCGCTGTGCGCATGAAGGTAGCTTTGACCCTCAGCTACCATTTAAGCGCAGAGCGAAAACTCTGATCAGACTGGGTGGGTGCCTAGGCTGACCTGAGTCTGCGCTGGGCGCACAATCACACTGTTGGTTTTCTCGTGTCGCGGCTTAATTATTACTTTGGATCCTTATTATAATTTACTCAATGAGGCTGTTCTAGTGAGGGCCACAACACAAGTCATGTGTTCCTGGAAAATCAACATTTTTTTCTCTTCGAATTATTATTAAAACCCAGGAAGCGCTCGTTTACCGCCACTAGCGGTACTTGGTTTGAAACGAGGATAGTTAGTTTAAACAGTATTTTATTCAACATATAAACATACACAATCAATTCATACAGGATTCGATAAAAAGCTAACTAGCTTATAGACATCGTCTCCTAACTTTTAGACATCGTCTCCTAAAACGAGGATAGTTGCACACAGCTTTTCATTATCATCCTACCATTGCCTCATTATGACTGAAATACTGATGGCGGGGACGTAAAACTCAATTTTCAACTAGCCATCAATCAAAATTCGCCCAGATCTGACGCTTTGTAAATAATCTTAACAAAACGAAAAAGTGTATGGGTTCATCTCTATGTTTTCCACCATTTTTACAAAGGGAAACAACTCTTATTACTTCCTGTTTGCTTACATAGACGACATAGCCCTCTCAAACGGGATCTAATCTTAAAGGAAAGAATGTGGGAGCAAATTCATTCCTTTAAGAGTTGACCTTCATTGGGAAGTGCGGCAAGCTGAGTTCTTTCCCCTGAATGCGATTAATGGCCGACCAATTATTTTTTCGCAGACACCGTGGCAAACTACATCAGCATCACCACAAAGACCGCAAGCAGTTACCATCCCAGCTACCCAGCATCTTACGGCTTCATAGGCGGACATGGTTCCAGAGGATGGCGTCCCAATCCCCAGACTGGCACACAGTATTTAGAATTCCGATTTCCCAAGAGCTACGTGACATCTATGGAAATGAAAGGAGGCAGCTCAAATAAGGATTACGTTACATCTTTCACCGTGCGCTACTACAATGATACAGCCAACGCCTGGGTAAGTACCATAAAACTTCTAAAAATTAGGACATCTAAAGTAATTACGGTAATATTGTCATGTGCATGTACAATGCAGTGATGCGTCCAAATGATACAGATGGAATAGTAAACCGTGTAGGCCCTGATCAGACTGCTCTTTGGAGGGTTAGGGGGGAAGGGGGGGGGGGGGAGAGTAGTCTGATCAGTGATGAAATGTTCGACAGAACGGGCCAAAGCCCCTCAGGACTGTTTTTTCTGCCCAGCAGACACATGAAGTCAAAATGACATGGTACTCGTCTCATCGACGTCAGTACGACGTCATTTTGACGTCATGTGTCTGCTGGGTGTATTCTTCAGTGGCAAAACATAAACTGTAACTAAGTAACGACGTCCTCTGTTTGCTTCTGGGTTGCCAATAACCCGCTGTACTTTATCGCCGGATTGCCCATTACCCTCTATGTGGTATGCTACTCAAAGTTTGCATAGCATCAAATATTTCAGACAGCATTGACAAGTTTGCATGAGATATATTCGTATTTCTAAAAAAAAACATGTAAAACACAGTAAACAAGAAAAATCTTTAAAAAAAAGATAATCGGTGCAGATTAAATGGAAGTGTGTTTTGTTATATGTCTCTGGTATAACTTTCATGAATAATTAAGCTATGTCGGTAGGCACCCACAACACTGGGTAGCGACAACGACCTATCTCAAAATTGAGCTGTCCAATTTGGAATTCCAAAATGGACCGCGGTCAATTCTGAAATTGACCTGATTTCAAAATAGTTATCAACATGTTGCACCGTTTGTTTGTTTGTGTGTATTAAACCGAAAGTACAAATCGAAAGTAGATCTACGACGAAAAAAAGAAAGTTTCGAATATCTGCATCTGTTTTCGGTAACATTTCTATTGTAAAATATAAGACAGAGTGCTAGTATTCACAGTGCAGTACGACGAGAAAAAACGAAGATTAAATATTCATTGACCTTTGATATTATTGGATAAATTTTGACATACGCGTTATTTGACCAATGAAATCTTGTAAAATGTGGAACAATATCGAAATTATACGAGGCTGTGCCTCGAAAAAAAGTGAACAGTTTTGTCTACAACATAACTGAATTGTAGTTTTATTACACTGATAATTGCCGCTACGCGTAAGGTTATGATACACCGATTTACCCTTTGGTTGGGCTCACCGGGCTTTAACGGGGTGATTTGTGATAAAAACGAAAAATCTGAATAAACCCATGAAAAATTAACGTATCTCCCTGGAAGGTAGCAGATATTTCTTATTTTTGTTGTTCTCTGCAATTTAGAATACAAAAAGATCGACTTGCTGTTTAAAAAAAAGGTGTTTTATAAGAAAAAATCAACGGGAAATTTTATGTGCAAAAATCTAAAGAAATCTCTGTCTCAAATTATAAGGTAGACCGGATGACAACAGTAGCTTATTCTCGAATCTTCGACAATGTATATTGTGCATGTTTACTGGATGCCTTCATTAAATATAGGATAGGCAGGTATACCAATCTCTTACATACAGTATTACTGTGACCAAGACAGGTGTGTAAGTATAATTGTTCAACCTTGAAAAGGCAGACTCCACTGTGTTCTTGCCAACAAATTTGGTCACAGACTTCTTTTTTTACCTGCTCACCCTGATGATGTGTGAAATGGTTGGAAAACTATGATTGCTAGGACGCCCTTCGTAATGCATTAAAGTACCTTCAGACCGATTTATATTTTCAATAACAATAGTTACATGTATTTTTTAGATTGTTGTGTAGAAAATTACCCTATGATCGTTTCTTATATAAACTCTTTTTAACATTAACAAGTGCTGCATTTTGGGATTCTGAATTGTGAGAAACAACATAAAGAAGTCACCAACTAAGTTTTGGGAAGATCTTGTGTATTTTCGGCATTTTATGTAGATTTTGGTATTTACCGCAAATCAGAGATTATCGCCACCTTAACCTAGCGGTTTTCTTTAGAAAGAAAATTCTGATACATCGGTAATAGAGCCTACTCATAGGATGACAGGTTTTTGATAAACTGATAGTTGACCCAGCAGGCACATGACGTCGAAATGACGTCGTACTGACGTCGATGCTACGTGATGACGTCGCATCGAGGTCAGTTCAACGTCATTTTGACGTCATTTGCCTACTTGGGAGCCTGCACGCAGGGAATAAAGTGCTGATCATACATTGCTAACTGAACCCAGGCACAGAAAATAAGTTTTTGATACATTGATAGCTAGTCCAGTCAAACTGGCGATTTTTTCCCCTAAACCCAAAACAAATTGCAACAAAAGCTTTTTTTGCATTTTTATTGAGGACTAACATTCACATATGACATATCAAAAGTAGGATAAAATCGGATAATGCAAAATATATTTTTTCTGCATTTTTACATGCGCCTATTTGCGACTTAAATATACCAATTATTTGTAATGTTTTATGTGACATATCATTATTGCTGTGTGTTTTATTTCAAAAACCTAATCTGCCTCTGCCAGAATTGAATCTAGAAGCTTAAGATTGAATTTGGCATATTTTCTTGTTGAATATACAGCCATCTAGGTCTAAAAATGGTATAAATTACCCCACCCACTTTATTCTGCCTTAAGATCTGAAGTGAATTTTTGAAGGTCAGTAACTGAACTGCAACAAGAAATATATCATACTGATGACTTTGCTTAGCATAAACATGCTTCAATTTAGAATACTGATCTCTGAAGGCATGAGAAGCCCAAAACAAAGGCACAAAGAGCAGAATACTACATGCATAATAACACAAACAGTGCAACATACTTATGAATAGTCTTTGTAAATCTCCTCGGCAGGATTTATGAACGGGACCACTAAACATTGCTAAGTACTAAATATGTAAGCTCTGGCTCATGGTTTCCGAGAAGATGATTTTTTTTAAAGATTTTTCCCATTATAAGTCTATATGAGCTAATGACCCCTGGGGCGTGGCCAATTTGGGCCCCAGGGGCATGGTTAGCAGGATTTTTTACGTGACAACTAAACATTGCTAAATACTAAATATGTAAGCTGTGGGCCTCATGGTATCAGAGAAGAAGATTTTTGAAGGTTCTTTAGCGATATAGCTCTATATAAACAAATGACCCCCCCATGGGGAGGGGCCAGTTTGAACCCCAGGGGTTTGATTTGCAGGAGTTATGTAGGGGACCACTAAACATTGCTGCATACTAAATAAATATATAAGCTCTGGGCCTCAAGGTTTCAGAGAAGATGATATTTTTAAAGATTTTTCCCATTATAAGTCTATGGGAGCTAATGACCCCTGGGGCGTGGCCAATTTGGGCCCCAGGGGCATGGTTAGCAGGATTTTTTTATGTGACAACTAAACATTGCTTAATACTAAATATGTAAGCTGTGGGCCTCATGGTATCAGAGAAGAAGATTTTTGAAGGTTCTTTAGCGATTTAGCTCTATATAAACAAATGACCCCCCTGGGGAGGGGCCAGTTTGAACCCCAGGGGCTTGATTGGCACGAGTTATGTAGGGGACCACTAAACACTGCTAGTTACTAAATAAATATATAAGCTCTGGGCCTCACGGTTTCAGAGAAGAAGATTTTTTTAAAGTTTTTCCCATTATAAGTCTATAAGAGCCAATGATAGATCCCAGTGGGTGGGGGCGATTTGGATCCAAGGGGCATGGTTGGCAGGATTTATTTACGTGACCACTAACTATTGCTAACCATTGCTATATACTAAATGTGTGAGCTCTGGGCCTCATGGTTTCAGAGAAAAGATTTTGAAGGTTCTCAGCTATATAGCCCTATATTAACAAATGAACCCTGGGGTCGGGCCAGTTTGGACCCATGGGCATATTTGGCAGGATTTATGCAGGGGACCACTAAACAATGCTACATACTAAATGTTTAAGCTCTGGGCCTCATGGTTTCAGAAGATTATTTTAAGGGTTTCACTTCATAGGATAATGGGAGCTAATGCCCCTCGGGCGTGGCCAATTTGGACCCTAGGGGCATGGTTGGAAGGGTTTATGTACGTGACCACTAACCATTGCTATATACTAAATATGTGAGCTCTGGGTCTTATGGTTTCAGAGAGGAAAATGATTGAAGGTTCTTTAGCTATACAGCCCTTATACACAAATGACCCCCTGGGATGGGGCCAGTTTGGACCCCAGGGGCACAGTTGGCAGGGTTTGTGTATATATATATATATATATATCAGCTCTGGGCCTCATGGTTTCAGAGAAGAAGATTTTAAAAGTTTTTGTCATTATAAGTCTATGGGAGCTAATAACCCCTGGAGTGACCAATTTGGACCCCAGAGGCATGGTTGGCAGGATTTATGTACGTGACCACTAACCATTGCTGCATTCTAAATATGTGAGCTCTGGACCTCATGGTTTCAGAGTGGAAAATTTTTGAAGGTTCTTTAGCTATATAGCCCTATATAAACCAATGGGCCCCTATGATGGGGCCAGTTTGGACCCCCAGGGAATGGATTGGAAGGAGTGATGTAGGGGACCACTAAACATTGCTACATACTAAATATATAAGCTCTGTGCCTCATGGTTTCAGGGAAGAAGATTTTTTTTAAAGTTTTTCTCATTATAAGTCTATGTGAGCTTTATGTTGCCATGGCAACCAGAGTTCCAATCTGTTCTGCCCTATAACCTTATGCAGTCAATCCCCCACCCCAACAATGCTACACATAAATTTTGATCAAGATTGGTTTAGGAGGTATGTTTTTAAGAGTGGAAGACGACGACGGACTACGGACCAAGTCTATACTTTAAAGGTGAGCTAAAACCTTAAAGAACAAACCATTTTGTAATATGAAATTTTCAATTCCATGACCTACACCTCAAGGTCACTGAGGGGCAAGGGTGTAAAACGTAAGACCATTATCTAGCATAAGTGAAAGTATCAACTTAAGCTATCAATGGGTTAAGAGATATGGGTGTTTAAATAACCTATAACACCCAAAAGGTGGACATGGACGCGGGTGCAAACGCGGAGGCCGACACCGGGATGACATCAATAGCTCTTCCTGAACGTCGTTCAGGCTAGCTAAAACAATGATTTTTTTCCAGAGGTTTGGTCGGGGTGGGGAGGTGGCTGTTAGGCGGGAAGGAGGTATAATTTGTAAATTTTGAACTAGCAAAGTAGACATTTTACCATTTGTGAATGCAAAAATGTCATGGAAGTCATCACCTAATATCCCAAAGCATGTCCAAGTTATCTTATGTGGCTTATCAGAGGGCCTCAAGGAAGACTGGTTCGCCAGTTGAGTTACCCTCTTTAAATAAAGACCTTACGTACTTTACTTTCTATCTATTTAACCCTCTAGTGGATTATCCTTTCAACACATGAAGTATTTAGCCGGGCCACATAGTGCAGTCGGTAGCGCATCTGACTCAAGAGCCAAAGGTCCTGTGTTCGATACCCGGTCCGGCTACTTACTTCCGTTTCTCCTTTCCCTGATTCAGGAAGGAAAGTTGTCAGTTACTGGCCAAAGTATGTGCACTTAGTACTGCTTAACCGCATAGGAGGTCTAAGCCGGCCAAAGAATAGTGTCGATAGGTTAATATACCGTCCCGACATGACCATGGCTGTTTACCGTGGACGTGAATCAACAAAACATGACCCTCAGATGTCCCGTCATTTGATAAATAGGAATTACATCAAGCTGTTTTCTTCTATTTTTCTGTCACAGTCTTCATTTAAAAACATTGATTCTGTTTACTATCTTCATTACCATCCATATTGTCCATCCGAGTAGAGGTTATGGTGAAAGCAAAATTTGCACTGGTGGGTGGGGTAAACCAATAGTAATATACTATATGATCGACCGGTTGTGCAAAATCAGCAAATTTAATGGTAGACAAAAGCTAAAGAACAGTATATAACTGTTTTATCAACGACTTTTATGGATTTAACTTGTTTAGAAATGATGTTTAGAAGTGGCGTTCGGACCCAAAGTAGCTGTGCACTGGTTTAAACCCTTAGAAAACAAGACATATGAAAAAAATCAAGTTTTGCAATCTCCGATTTTGTCCTACTTTTAGTATGTTAAAAATGTAGGTTTTAGGAGCTTATTACTGCAAAGAAACCTTTTGTTGCAATTTGTTTTAGGTTCCCCCACAATTTGACTGGACTAAGCTGGGAAATACGATTTTGATACATTAATAACTGACTCCAAGCACGCATAGGGAAATAATATTCTGATACATATATACTTAACAAAATAAGAAACTTGACTGTTTTTATTTTGTTGTATTTCCTGAGTTTGGAGAAATCAGACAATTCTCATACGATATATGTCAGTATATTGCTTTTGAATATGTGCATCATGTGCACTGTTTTTCCACTCGACTGAACTTGCAAAATATAATGTATGCTACATTTACATGTTTTTGCATGTTTTGCATGTGCGCAGTTGTACGTTAGTAACTTTAATAGCAGATTGCTATGTAGACACTCTACACTGATAAATTCCTGCATAAACTTTCATTTCTGCATTAAGTATCATAATGTTACACTTCTCTGCAAATTAGACGACTACTGAAACTGCGATTCTGTGCACTGCCGTTAACGTTGCCAAAAACGTAGAACGTTCGACATCAGTCGTTAGATCACCCTTAATCTCAGAAACCTATTTTCTGACAGCCGGAAAGACTGAATCGTTGCTTGAAAAACAACCAAACACAAATTTCAGATCCTTGACTTGTAGTACGTTTATTAATCAGATGTCAATGTCACAGGTGAAATAAATATAATGTTAACATTTTTATTTGTTGTACTTTTTTAAAAAGATAAAATTTGTTCATTTCCTGTCAAGTCAAAATGTGTTTATGTTGTCCATTTTGCCCTTTTTCTGAAAATTGTCCCCTGTCCTTTCTAGAACCAGTTTTAGCGTTTTCGGTCGTTCAAATCGCCTAATTCTATACCGAAATTGAAAGGAAAGTATGTATGGTCAGTTTCAAATCACAAAATATTGGTGTGAAACTGAGATTTCCAAAAATGTTGGAGTTCGAAAAGCAATAACACGCTTTCAATCGTCAAGTTTCTGTTTTTGCTGAGTATATTGTTGAACCCCATGAACCCGGTGAGGTGTTGATACACTAATTACTGAGCAAATACATAGGGAAACAAAACTTTGATGCACAGATAACTGAGCCTACGCATTTTAGGGTATAAAGTTTAGATATGCTGGCCGCGTAGCGCAATCGGTAGGGCACCTGACTCATAAGTCAGAGGTCCTGGGTTCGAAACCCGGTCTGGCCACATAGTTTCGTTTCTCCTTCCGCTGATTCAAGAAGGGCAGTTGTCAGTTACTGGCGAAAGTATGTGCACTGAGAGACCGCAATATTCACAGAACGCAATTTTCACACGTGTGTGATGAATACGGTCGTATTCTTCACATTTTGCCAGTGTGACTGTCAGAGAGTGGTTTTTCCCCCTTTCCCCCCGGAAAAATGGCTATAGGAAAGACGACTATATAGTGAATTGTCCGGACCTCATAGAGCCACTTTTCCCCCATAGTCCTTTTTCCCCCACCGGGAAATTGGTTATTAGTTAATTTTGCATGACTGTTGGTATTTTGCGGAAATGAACGAAATATAACGGAATGGAACAGAGACATTTCACGGAATTAATCGCATTAGAAATGTATCAGTTCTTCAAGGGAGGTAATAAACGTGATTAATTAAAAAAATCAATATGCAAATTTAGCAACCATATTTTTATAATAATCAATAATTACTAATTTAAGAAACGAAAGGGGTGTGCTTTCTTCTCATCGCAAATATTTATATACGTATACATACGCATGCGAGCTTACAGGAAGATGTAAGAAAGGGGGTTTAGTCCAGTCATGTTTGATTTAGCAGGCAGTTTATTACATTGAAAATAATAATCGGACGTGTTTCCCGATGGGAGTCGAGCCAACGTCTCCTGCATGAAAGACGAACACTAGTTCAGGCACTCCGCTGCGCGCACGCACAGATGAACGTTTGTACAAACACAAAATTATACAAATTTATGCACACAACCACGTACACTCACAGCCGTTTCTGGCTAACACGGAAAAGCAAAATGCCTGCATGTTTTCCCCAAAATGAAAATAAGACAGACTGATGGACACATGCATGCGGTTCTAGCATCTGTTATCCATCGATATTTTACGGACAGATACTCGTATTTCTGTTTCCGTTATGAACCTCACTATTATGATTGGAGAAGGAGCAAATTCCACTATGTAACGTGTTTTCCTGCAATCCTTTTACCAGGGGGAAAATCCACTATAGAGGGGAAAAACGGCTATGCAAAAACACCTATAGTAGATTTTCCCCGGGGAAAATTGGCTATATAGCCATATTTCCGGGGGGAAATTCTACTATATAGCCATTTTTCCGGTGGGAAATTCTATTATGGAAAAATCATAGTCATTTTTCCGGGGGGAAAAACTACTAGGGGGGAAAAGCTACTCTCTGACAGTGACAAATACGTTCGGATTTTATTGCGATTTTCAAGAGAAACGCATTTTTCACAGATACGGCGAGGGAAGCTTGAGAATGAATGATTTGTTATTCCTTTCCAGCTACAATTATGAGTTGAGCCCGAACTGCACTGAGCCTTCCGCTCTTGGAGAGTTTATAGGAAAAGCATTCTCCGATGTCCTCCGTCCGTTGCCTGACGTCGTCTGTCAACACCTTCGAGCTATTATATCTCTTAAGCGTCAGGGTCAATCTCAATATAGCGTTGGGGAACGATGACATGTCCTTTAAGACAATTGCTTGAGATTTTGGTTGCTATGGCAAGTGAAATACCCCATAGACTTATAATTGTGAGATGCTTCTGACCAGCCTAGCTTCTTAAAACTTGCAGATAACTAAGACAGGCATTAAATCTCAGACAAACTTTCAACTGTTCAGATCCGACCGATAATGTCGAAATTATGTGTCCCCACGATTGCCGATAAAGTCTACCAGTAAAATTAACCTTATGACAAGTCTAACACCTTCCTTTTTTGACTTTATTACATGTATTTAACTGGTAAATTCCTTTCCTAAAGAGAAGATAAATCATGCAATACTGCTTGAATTTTTTAGAACTTCATCAATTTTTTCGGGGCGAAAAAATAGAGGAGTTTGAATTAGACATGATATCCATTTCGACCAGGGTTTGATTTTGTTTGGGTCTAGATGTGATCTGGAGTGAATTCAAGAATTCTAAGTTCATTCTTAATTACATCCCATATTTTATTACCTGGTTCCTTTCTGGTGAAAACAGAACTGTGCCCCTAGTTTCGAAATAATTTGTGGGAACATGCTGATTTTGGCTCATCCGTTCGTCCGTCCGTTCGTGATGCTTTATATTTGTACCAAGTTTTCTCAAACTACCTTTTAACATTTTGAAGCGGAAACGATTCGTGACGGCCAGACAGGTAGACAACTATGGGAAAACGATGTCTTCCCTCCTATTTCTATCCAGGTATAAATTCCCCCCATGAAACCCTCTACCAACACGCAACTGAATATACCAATACCTTTAACCTTGATGCAGCATAGGGGACAGTTACGAAGAAGCTACCCAGCAAACGTATGTATTTGAAATGCCTAATATTGCACAGGAATACCGCAAGGTCTCCTCCGGCTGGATTGTGGCACCGCCCAACTGTTAGTACTAGAAGCTGTGCACTACAGCTTATGTCATCAGCATACATGTGAATTAAAACCAAACAAAAAGGCTTTCCATATTCTCACTGGCCGTGGGGACAGTAGTTGTTTGAGCCTTCAGTGCCTTAGGCACAGGTTATGAAAGAGGGAGCCTATCCCTCTCTTTTCGTAGCATTTACCCTTCCCTAATTCGAAACAGGTACCCCTTTACTGCTGGGAAGACAGAGTGGGTTTTCAGTCGTTGATCCGACGGGAGACTGGAACCTGCGACCTTCTGTGCGGAAGAGCAGAGCAGATTTCTGAGTCTTCTTTTTGTTTACTGTACATGTACCGTTTTCTATCTACTATAACTTTCGTAATTTTAGGGTTATAAGAATGTAAAGAAGTGAAAAATGCGTTTTTGTGATATTTTGTCATATTTTAGGGGTGTTGCATGCGTTTGGAAAATTACGTTTTCATGGTACATATCGAACGCAAATTTCACAGATATGTGAAAAATACGTTCGAATTCTGTGAAAAATGCGACCGGATTTGTCACACGTGTGAAAAATGCGAACACATTTTTCACACATGTGAAAAATGCGTTCTGTGAATATTGCGGTCTCACAGTGCACTTAGTACTGGTTAACCGCTTAGGAGGTCTAAGCCTGCCCAGGAATAGTGTGGTTAGGTTAACTGACCGTCCCGACTTGACCATATCTGTTTACCGTGGACGTTAAGCATCAAATCAATCAATCAATCAATAGCTGAGACTGTACATAGAGAATTAAAATCTTAAAGAGTTCCTTCAAGACCAGAGAATACATTCAGAAGAAGGAACATGGGCCAGACTATGTAGTTTTGGCTAATAAAGCCTCGTCAGTGACCCTGACAATATCTGGTGACGAAACCAGAGAAAAGCATACTGCAATTTCTTGATTTTAATTGGGCAGTCGACTTTGACACAAATAAGATTTTGACACATTGAGCTCACGCATATGGAGGTCAGATTGTAGACAGACTGCTGAGCCATGATGTGGGAGGGCTTAACCGCCCAATCAGGCATTAAGGTGGTGATAATCACTGATTTGGGACAAATACAAAAATCTGCATAAAATACTCAAAATAACACTGATCTTTCCAAAACTTAGCAGATGCCTTATGTTGTTTCTCATAACTTAGAATCCCAAAATACAGCATTTGTTAATGTTAAAAAGTGTTTTTATAAGGAAAGAGCAAAGGGTAAATTTCTGCGAATAAATCTGAAAAAATAATATCGTTATTGAAAATATACTTAGTGTTTAGAGTACCTTGTTGCATAATGGAGAGCGTCCTAGCAATTATTTTTTCAAACTCTTTCCCACATTATCAGGCTGAGCAGATGAAAAAAGATGCAGTCTGTGTCCAAATTTTTTGGTCAAAACACACACGTGAGACAGGTGAGACTATTTTAACAAGGTTGAACAATTTCATCTACACACCAGTGATCACGTCAGTAATGCATTATTTATACTGTAGGTGTTACATAGGTATGCTTGCCTACCCTATATTTAATAAATGCGTCCAGTGTACATTTACTTTGTATATGGTTGAACATTTGACAAAAAGCTACCCTTTTCATCTGGGCTACATTACAATTTGAGAAAGAGTTGGAATAAATAATTGCTAGGACGCTCTTCATTATGCAATAACGCACCTTCAGCACTACGTAAATTTTCAATAACGATATTATTTTTTTAGATTTATTCGCAGAAAATTACTCTTTGATGTTTCCTTATAAAAACACTTTTAAGCAGCATGTACGTCTATTTTGTATTCTAAACTGTAAAGAACAACAAAAATAAGAAGTCTGCTAACTTTCAGGGAGATACGTTACTTTTTTATGGTTTTATGCAGATTTTCACATTTACCATAAATCACCACCTTAATAAATCTTGAAAATTCGAGGTTTACGAATGGCTGGTTGGGATGGTTATGGCCCATTCAAAATAATTTTATTTATTTCGAATGGTGGAAAATATTTTTGTAGGTGCAACTGGGAGACGAGAACTATGAATTCGAGGGGAACAGCGACTATTCCAGTACCAAGACAATCATTTTCCCCTGGCCCCTGTTGTGCACGCGGCTACGAGTATACCCGAGAACATCCGTGGGTGGAATCGAAATGTCGATGAAACTGAGGGGATATACAGATGGTAAGCTCCCCGGCAGTCACAGAACGTTGTTTTATCATATGACGTCACATCTGAGAGTGTAATAAAGCCATGCATTAAATTCGATAATCCACTAGTGGATTAAATATGCAAATTACGTCCTAACGTTATACTTTGAAGTCCATAAAAACGTCGCGTTTTCAAATGGAAAAATTGTGACGTTTTAATGCAAATTTTGCTATTAAAATGCGATTTTAGTGTCATATGATAAATAGAATCTTGCATTCGTGCTCCTGTATTATTGAATTTATTAAACTCGTTGGGGAAAACCGATAAGATGCTCGGCAAAGCCTCGCATCTTATCTTTTTCCCCAACTCGTTTAATAAATTCAATAATACATGGGCACTAATGTAAGATCCTCTATATACCGTTGTTTCAACGTCACAGAGAGGTTGAAATGACGTTGTTGCTACGTTATAAGTAAAAGGATTGACAACATTCGTCCAAATGTCCCTGTGATAACGGTTAAACTGAAAAACTGTAATTTTGGACCGGGTCAAGAGTAAAGGTATGAACGGGCAACTCACGTTGTAATTTTAAATTCATTCCCAGTATATACTGATTTTAATATTTTGTCAACAGTAATGAAACAGGTAGTTAAAGTGAATGGATACACTTTCAAGGGAAACGACTCTGCCATTTTCATTTTTGTCTCCCTTTTAATGGGGGCTTAACTCTTAAAGGAAAGAATTTGCTCCTCTGAGAGCAAATTCTTTCCTTAAAGAGTAGACAACGTTTGGAAGGCCACGTTGTCCTGGGAAGCAAACAGGACGTTACAATAGTTGTTTCCCTTTGTTAAAATGGCGGAAAAATAGAGGTATACCCATATACCCTTAAGGTGTTTGGATACACTTCCGTGGTTTGCCGCCATTTAACAAAGGAGACAACCATTACAGACAAGTTTTTATTTCCCTCCATGAAAAGACAAAAATGCTCTCTCTCTCTCTCTCTCTCTCTCTCTCTCTCTCTCTCTCTCTGTTTCTCTCTCTCTTTCTATCTCTCTCTCTCTCTCTCTCTCTGAGAGCAAATTCTTTTAAGAGTATCCCCTCCCCCTCAACCCCCGTCCCTTCCCTGACCCAGTACCCAGTCAAAAGGGAGAAAAATACTTCCACATGCATGGTATCCCTCGGAAGTTTACCAGGCCCCGAGGTTATAAAACTTGAGTACATTCTCAAACTCAAAATAAAGCACACTGATTGGCTGCTTCCGAGCACATGCTCGGAAGCACCCAATCAGTGTGCTTTATTTTGAGTTTGAGAATATTCTCAAGTTTTATAACCTCGAACCCAGAGATCAATGAATGCGATGAATTTTAAGTGAGGTTTGATCAAATTTACTGAAGCTTTCTGAAACGTCGTCTACAAGCTCACGTAAACAGATACAACCTTCTGTTTTTGGTAAAAAAAAAAATACACCGCTCATTAACTCCTCATTTACGGTGTATGGGTGCACCTCCATTTTTCCATTTTTTTGTCACCATTTACAAAGGAGAACGACTTTCATGACTTCTTGCTGGCATCCCTTGACAACAAAGCCCTTTGAAAACTGGGTTCGTCTCATAAAGGATAACAGTTGTTCCTTCCGGGGCAATTTTTTCCTTAAATAATTGACCTCTATTTAAAAGGGAAGCAAATAGGAAAATGACAGAGTTGCTTCCTCTAGAACTGTACACCTTCATCTGGGCCACGACACGACAAAACCAACAATGTGGTTGAGCGCCAAGCGTAGAGTCTGATCAGCCTGGGCATCCACCAAGTCTGACCAGACTATTTGCTAAGCGTTTAAAAGGTAGCTAAGGGCCTAAGCTACCTCTATGCGGACAGCGAAGACTCTGATCAGACTGGGCGGATGCCCAGGCTGATCTGAGTCTGCGCTGGGCGCACAACCACTTTGTTGGTTTTCTCGTGTCGCGGCTCATCTAAAGAAAAGTAAGTGAAATTTGATATTCTTATGGGAACTGGTTCTTGGGAGGGCAAACAGAAGTGAGATCTTACTTTATTTAGTGAAACCGCACGTGCAAACAGCGAAGACTCTGATCAGCCTCTTCATACGCCAGTCAGATTAGAGCGGTGATTTCTGTGCCTGCGGTCATAATTTTCCAGTGTAACTCAAACTTTTTATTGCCCCGGCTCCTAGACCTCGCTAAAATTGAGGAGTGTAAGTTGAAATCAGTGCTGTGAAGTCACGATCACAGAAGTCCACAGGACTCGTGGAATATGTTTTCTAGCAAATTCACTGTTTCCGAAGTCGGGTGTTCGTTTCGGCTCTTTTCGGTGACTCGTCGTCTACACCGGAGCACCGCTCGGCTAATTCCGAGTCTTCGCTTAAGATACAACGCGCGCGAGTCTCTGGTGCAAAAAAGTTGTGTGGGCTACAAGGAATCATATTCTTATGTGCATTTTCTTGTTGGGTGTCGACGTGACATGCTTGTCACTTGTGCCTTTGAGAACAATCGGGACTGAAATAAACACATTCTGAAAATTTATAACAAAGAAATGAGTTATGAATATTTTCAAAGAATAATACCTAAGCACTCCTAAAAAAAGCTATACGGCCTTTCACGTAACGGTTGATGAAAGTCGATCATTTGGGTAAACAGTTTGAAGATTGTTTATGATACAATTTTGTTCTGCTTATTATAAACGAATAAGGAAAAAAACTGAAACTGATACCCATAATGTAAGATTACTTTCTCGCGTTGACAATAAATTTAGCACAGAAGTAGACAACAGACCGTATATTATAACTGTAAGCTTTTGTCCAAGAAAATTGCCTTTAATTATATATAGTAATAAATTACTATTGGTATATATTTTAGGTTGCATTTTTTCTTTCCAGTTTTGATCTTATCTGCAGATTGACTATTGAAACTTAAGAAAGATATATTTTTGTTACTAAAGAACTAGGTGACTTTGGTTTTTGATAATCTCATGTGATTTATTTCTGGTTAACACTTGAGTAGGAGGTTTAATAATTCCACGAGTGCATAAGGGCGAGTGGAATAAGACGCCGGGTCTTATTCCACTCGCCCTAATGCACTTGTAAGATTCTTGTGATTAAAAACATCAAATAAAATATTACAACGACAAAGTCTATATCTGGGCGTCGACCCAAAAGGTAAAAAAAAAGACATTATTATTAACATTTAAGCAGGAAGTCATAAAAACAGGATTCACTCAAAGTATCTAAGACACTGGGGCCGTATTTATAAAACGACTTAAGTGGTTGCTATGCTGTTGCTAGGACTAAATTTCTATAAAGGAAATTCCATACAACTATGAAATTTGCTCTAGAGGAACAGTCTGACTCCCTACAACTATGAAATTTGCTCTAGAGGAACAGTCTGAAAAAGACTTCCTCTAGAGCAAATTTTGTTCCTCTAGAACAAATTTCATAGTTGTAGGGAAAAAAAGTTTGCTCTAGAGGAAGAGTCTTTTTCAGACTGTTCCTCTAGAGCAAATTTCATAGTTGTAGGGAGTTAGACTGTTCCTCTAGAGCAAATTTCATAGTTGTAGGGAATCTCCTTCATAGATATTTAGCCTTAGCAACAGCATAGCAACAACTTAAGTCGTTTTATAAATACGGCCCCTGATCTAATTTAGATGGTTACACCTTCCTTCCAAGTCAGTTAGTCAGTTTCCGCAAATTTTCAAAGGGTCTACCATTCCTGCCAGCGAACCTCATTAACTACCAGCCACCTCTAGGCATTGCTACGCCATGATTGCAGTAACTAGCAGTGAGATTTTTTACTGCTAACAGCAAGCAGTGACTGCTGGCAGTTAGCAGTGGCTGTTCATTGCTACAATGTAACTCATTCCCCTTTTTCTTACGAGGAAACTCACTTGCATGCGGGTTCAAATTCCACTGTAGGCGAAATTCTTTTCACCGTGAACGAAGTTCCACTGCGCACAGCCTTCCATTATTGCTCTTCGATTGGCTCGATATGACTGAAATACTGTTGAAGGGGCTGTAAAACAGCATCATATCCATCCATCCTTTTCTTGTAGTTCAGCCTATTTACTTTTACTTTTCTTCGTTACAGGCACATCAGAAACTCCAACCGGTATACACAGTGCTGCCACTTCAGGTATGTTCTCAATCGGAGCACCGCTCGGCAGATTCCGTGAATCACGGCATTGGCCGAGCGGTGTTCCGATTGTTATGTTCGAAGCGACCATCGAAAACCGAGCCGCTCCCCAGCGGACCCATGACGTCGAAATGGCCGTTGTACCGACGTCGATGCGACGTCATCACGTTGCATCTGTGTCAGTACGACGTCATTACGTCGGCAAGTTCCTGTTGAGTCCACTCTCGACAAGGTTTTCGCAGGGCGTACACACGACTCTTGAACGCTGTGCACAGAACCCATACAATTCTGATCAGACTGTGGTTGATGTGGAGACTTTTGGCCTTCTCTTGTCTCAGTTCTGACATAGCCTAATTATATTCAGACGAATTAGGAGCCCTGGCCCCGAGGTTATAAAACTTTTTCCATGCTCAACTCAGCTGAGCATGAAATTTAAAATGCCCATTAATATAAAAATACCAAGAAATTCAGCATTTTTCAGGCTCAGATAAGCCAAGAAGGCTATTTTTTCTACTCATAAATATTAAAATGCCAACAATTGTTGGCATTTTAAAATTTATGAGCAGAAAAATTTCATGCTCAGCTGAGTTGAGCATGAAAAAAGTTTTATAACCTCGGGACCAGGTAGCTCAGTGGATTAAACGCTGGTCTGCTTATATAGCGATCCCAGGTTCGATATCCGCTGGAGGCGGAAATCTTATCAACTGTAAATTGGGTTAAATTGTACACAACCTTTCATTATCACCCTCCCATTGTTGGAGGCAAGAAAATGGAATCAGGTACAAGACAGTGTCGACAAATAGTATCGCAGTGTCGAAAGCTGTATAGTCTTTGGTTGAATGTTCAAGAAAAAAAAAAGTTTTTTTTTTATTATTATTATTCTTTTTTATATATACTTACCATCTTTGCATAAAATAGCGACAAAGTCTGTTGATGCGAACAAACAAACAAACATAATAATAATACATGTAATAATAATAATAATAATAATGATAATAATAATAATAAAATGGCAGTCTTTGTAAAATCGCGGACCACCCCTCGAGATTGCATGAGCTCCGGCATCTAGCTTCAACTGCAGAACTTAAATATATTTTAGTATTACTGTGGTCGAAAAAGTTTTTATCATTTCATATAACGGAGGAGAATACACTGACCCCATTGTTGAATAATTGGCTTCGTTCCACCGGATCAATCACGCAACAGTCCTTATTTTTTTTTTTTTTAAATAACTAATAATATACATGTAATTACCCTAATTGGCCGCTGACTGGTATACCTTAGCAAACAGCGTAGACAATCACGGTCTGCACAATAGGACAAATCTACAATTTAGTAAAATCAGCTTGTTCAAATATAAGAAAAATGTAAATAATTGGTTAATGTGTACTTATGTTAAAAACGCAAAAAATACTGACGCCAAAATACGTATGGAAAATAACACAAATGAATAAATAAATGAATAAATAAATAAATGAATAAATAAATAATAATACATTATATTGAGAATTCCAAGACAACTAGAAAGCAAACAGTGGAGATCCAGATGAGGCGGCTCATTATGAGTCGCCTCATCAGGATTTACCCTGTTTGCAAGTTAAGCCGCTATTCTCTTCTTTTTTTTGGCGCCTTAAATATAAATATTCAAAGCATAACGACAATTTCAAACAAAAGTTGACCAATAAGGTCAGGATGCCCTTTCTTGCATACCCTTGATATTGTTTATGAATGCTTTGTCATAATATACTGAAGTAACAAAGGGCAAAGTCTATTTTAACTGTCAAAATTATACTTTCTTTTCAAAAGAATAATTATCAGATTTCAAGATGTTTGTTCTTTTTAATAGCGCGTCATTCTTGTGGTTGAAAGAATTCCTTTTATTGCCATGAACACATGCCATATTTTGCCATGAATCCATCGCGTCAGAACAAAAGACACACGTACGCACATTTATCTCCATAAGTAACATATATTGTGCAGAAAACATGAAGGAAGATTCTTCAGTACTACTTATTTTGAGGTCATGTGTTCGCCGCTCTAGGGGTTATACTTTAGCATCTCCACCTGCGCAGTCTAGTCAGGGTCTTCCTTGTTAGCATCTGGTCCCAGATGGACCACTTGTTCAAAACTAACGACGCCGTTAATTAACGAGACGTTAATTTTTCAAACGTATGTTATGGAAAAACACTGCCATTTTTTTCCGAAAATGTACACAGTTTTGCAGTGCTGAAGGCTCCTCACAGTGTTTTATGGATAGTAACAGACTTAACGAATCCTTTACAAACGATTTCTTTAAGCTAACGATGATCTTTAAGCGCCAAAAAGCAGACGACAAAATTTATGTCAGTAAATTTTCAAAACAAAATACTTTATCCAAGCTACATCAAATTGATAATTCAAATACTAGAGGGCAAACAGTGTAGATCTAGATGAGGCGGCTCAAGAGCCGCCTCATCATGACCTAAGCTGTTTGCAAAATCAGCTATTTTCGTCTCTGGCGCTTAAAGTGTTAATTAAACAACTTCGCCTTGGTGTTTATACTTAAAACTAAATAGCAACATTTATCACTTTTAACACACCTCGGCCAGATCCGCCATTATTGTTCTTCACACTGATAATGCCGATAATAAGTCCATTTTTCTCAGGCATGTCCTCATACACTTATCCAAAAAAGAAAGAAAGAAAGAAAATGAAGAAAAAGAAAGAAAAACTGAAGTTCGGTTACTTTAAATTCTGTAAGAATATTCCAGCGAGCATACGTCCTTGAAACTATGTCGATACATAAAGTCCAGCGTTTTGACGTCATAATACGACGCCGTTTTAACGCTGTTTGTCCGCTAGCAATATGCTAATGAATTATTGTGAAATGATTAAATGCAACATTTCGTTTTTGACAAGCATATTGCGATGATAAATTTAAAGATGGAATTCGGGTAAAGTCGGGTAACTTCGGACAGCGAGTAAATTCGGATACGCCATTGCAAAGATGAGACGACTCATAATGAGCCGTCTCATCAGGGTTACACTGTTTGCCCAGTGAATTTTGTTTTAATTCCAAACAACTGATATATAAAAGAAACAACGTCACTGTCCGAATTTGCCCGCTGTCCGAATTTACCAGACTTTACCCAAGAACCGTGAAAGCGGTCGCGAAAACTTTATGTTGCTCAGTAGTTTACATCATTCTTCGGGACTGAGCAGCAGGCCCATGCAAAGAGGGCACACTGTTCAGCAGATCCATATAAAGAGGGATATGGTGGGTGCGCACCTATCCTCCCTTTCTATAAACAGGCCAGCTGCATCCCATGGGAAGTGTTTACAACTATCGCACCCCCTCTGTGTTCGGGCTTACACACGCCACGTCCCATATAGCTACTTCTTTTGGGACAGTCAAAGTCACCGCCCGTATCACAATCGCCTCAACAACTCTGTGTACGGGCATGCTGCTCTCGAATCGAGGAATCTAGTATTGGGTTAGGTTAAAGAATAAACTTTTACGATTTTGAGCGTTTGATTAATTCACAGTGTTCATTGAAAAGCGCTGACCATCAATCATTGTTCGATTTTAACAGGCCTGGCGAGTAACTCACAATATGGAAAAGTATAAAATGGCAGGATGTTAATTTGACAGTCTTTTCTGTGTATGTACACGCAGTCTTTTCTTGTGAATACGATGGTGTTAAAATTCCCATTAAGACTGGATCCAGTCTGTCTCAAGGGTTCATATATAGTGCATCTTTTATTTTGCAAATAAAGGCTAATGACACAGGTACAATGCATAACGACTGTCCTTCAAAACTGGAAGTTTAATGCATTAAATGTCATGATTTCATTAAGATGATAATTAAGTATGTCTACCCCTGTAACAGTATATAACAAGAGGACAAGCTGGTCTGTAATCACTCACCGAACAAAGAGTCAAGCCATTGCACCAGATGAAGCGCTTATTTGTATAGCCATCTATGACAATTTGTCAGTGTATCCCACAGGCATCTGAGCTCAAAATATCTGTCATGTCCACTGAATCTTTACATTTTGGCCGACTGGCACCTGAGCGCGAAATGTCTGTCAGAATGTTCAGTTCATTGTTTTACATTTGTCCTGGCCGACTGGCACCTGAGCGCGAAATGTCTGTCAGAATGTTCAGTTCATTGTTTTACATTTGTCCTGGCCGACTGGCACCTGAGCGCGAAATATCTGTCAGAATGTCCAGTTCATTTTTTTTTACATTTGTCCTGGCCGACTTGCACCTGAGCGCAAAATATCTGTCAGAATGTCAAGTTCATTTTTTTTACATTTGTCTTGGCCACTGGCACCTGAGCGCGAAATATCTGTCAGAATGTCCAGTTCATTTTTACATTTGTCTTGGCCACTGGCACCTGAGCTCAAAATATCTGTCAGAATGTCCAGTTCATTTTTACATTTGTCCTGGCCACTGGCACCTAAGAGCGAAATGTCTGTCAGAATGTCCAGTTCATTTTTACATTTGTCCTGGCCACTGGCATCTGAGCACGAAATGTCTGTCAGAATGTCCTGTTCATTTTTACATTTGTCCTGGCCACTGGCATCTGAGCGCGAAATATCTGTCAGAATGTCCAGTTCATTTTTTTACATTTGTCCTGGCCACTGGCACCTGAGCGCGAAATATCTGTCACAATGTCCATTTCATTTTTATATTTGTCCTGAGCTCAAAATATCTGTCACAATGTCCAGTTCATTTTTAGATTTGTCCAACCGGCACCTAAGCTCGAAATATCTGTCAGAATGTCCTGTTCATTTTTACATTTGTAGTGGCCACTGGCATTCTCAAGAGCGCAAAATATCGGCAGAATGTCCAGTTTTTTTTTACATTTGTCCTGAACCAGTCCATTTGTACATTTCTCGAAATATCTGTCACAATGCCAATTCATTTTTTTCATTTTTCCCTCGTAACATCTGTCATAATTTGCCGTTCATTTTAACATTTGTCCCACTGGCACCAAAGGTCGAAATATCTGTCAGAATGTCCAGTTCATTTTTACATTTGTCCCACTGGCACCAGGTCTCGAAATATCTGCCTCAATGTCCAGCTCATTTTAACATCTATCCCACTGGCACCTGAGTTCGAAATATTTGTCACAATGTGAAATTCTTTTTCATATTTGTCCCACTGTTTTCTTTCTGAGCTAAAAATATCTGTCATAATGTCGAGTTCATTTTTACAAATGTAAATATGAAATGAACATTATGACAGATATATCTGTCATAATGCGAAATTCATTTTTATATTTGTCCCACTGTTTTCTTTCTGAGCTAAAAATATCTGTCATAATGTCGAGTTCATTTTTACAAATGTAAAAATGAACTGCATATTATGTCAGATATTTCCGGCCGCAAAATTGGTGCCAGCGGTTAGTCCAAACACGAGCCATATTGCTGCTGACATGTTATTTATTTTCTACCCCAGGTGGACCCGGCGGACCAGGGACAGTATACTTCAAACAAAGCGACTCACCGGGAATAGGGAAGCTGATCATAGACAACTTTGCCAAGAAACCCTACGTTTATAAAGAAAGCAGTACTACGAAAGAGTTTGACGTAATGACTCAAGGTATCAGTTAAAAAAAAACATATTTTTTTCTCTTGGTTTGTCCTCCTGTGCGGGAGATGATCTGTCATAAAGGCGGTCAATGTTCAAATACTTATACCACCAGGGGTTTCCCTCAGCCTTGTATTTAAGGAGTTTTTGGCACCCACATACCAATTTTTTAAGAGTCTAATGCCAAAAGTAAAGGGTCCTGTACTCTGAAAAATGTTATAAAATGTCCAAATCAAATATCAGAATTTCTTGAAAACCATTACTTTGTATTGTGCCAAGAATAATATAATATTTATAGGAATTCATCACTTTGAATTGGGACTTGGATTTAGTTTTGCGAGTCCCAGTGGATGCACAGATTTTATTTTCTGGGAGTCCCAGATACCATTTTTGGGGTCTGAGACTCTGTCTTGAGTCCGGGAAAACCCTGTACCACTTTTATCAGTGTAGCCCTAACAAAAAAAAAAAAAAATAGGCGAATGTGTACAATCTTAGGGAAAGCTACTCTGACATTGTCATTGTATTTTGCGTCCATCTCAGTTGGGGTCAACTATTAGAGGAAAGAATTTGCTCGTAGAGGAGCAAATTCTTTCCTCTAATAGTTGACCCTGTTTTGAAAATTTCGATGTCCATGGAAGCAAAAGAAGTCACAGATAGGGTCGAGTCTGGTAACTTCGGACAGCGTGTGAATTCGGACCTACCATTGCAAACAGTGATAATCCAGATGAGACGGCTCATAATGAGCAATCTCATCAGAATTTTCACTGTTTGCCAAGTTAATTTTGTTTTAATTCCAAACAACTGACATATAAAGGAAACAATGTCACTGTTCGTATTTACCTGACTTGACCCTATATAGAAGACAATACCAGTACGAGGCTGTTTCAACGTTGTTGTCTATTTAGGTATTTATTCAGTATTTTTTCTTCAGGTGCTGCGGCGTGGGTGCTAGATGCAACAGAATCCCTTGATGAAATTCTCGTAAATGATGGGGCACACCTTGTCCTAAACAGCAGCACAAGGGTCAGTAACATTATAGGGGACGGGCGGTCCATGATACACATTGGCCCGGATGCGGTTGTTACCCTAGGCCACGATATGACAACTCACTGTTACGTCTACGAGGACGCTGTTCTTAACCTAACCACAGCCAGCATCGGCATAAGCGAATACTTGTATGTTAGAGGACGTTTTGATTCCACGCCTAACGCAAAAGTGACACTGAATAAACCTGCAACAGTGTATTTTGACGCACAGGATATCACAATCTCAGAATTGACTATTGAAGAGGAGGCTTTAATGACGGTGACAAGTATCGAAGATGAAGTATTCAACCTGACACTGGAAAGATTTGAAGTTCATGGAGAATTTACTGCAGGGCCTATGGATCTAGCCGAAATAACTGATTTCATCATTGGTACCCCTGGTGAGGTAGAATTCGATCCAGTGGACGAAGATGAACATTTGGGTGAGAACATAGAAATTCGCGGAACAGTGACACTTGGGCGTTCTGTCTCTTTCAAACGCCCATGCGAACAACTTCTAATAGAGCAAGGAAAATTGAGTTGGCCTGTGGAAACATCTACGAATATAACAATGGAATGCAAAAGAGTAGTAATAAATGGTAATTTTAATCCGGGAGCAGTGCGATTTGGAGAAGGAATAGAAGAATTCACAGTAAAAGATAAAGGATCATTCACTATAACTGCATATGGACCGATTTATATGAACGGGATCTCTGTAGCAGGGACGTGGAATATTCAAAATCTTGCTGAACTCAAATCCAAAAATGGCACCAACAGCATAATTGACTATGTTGTTCTTTATTCTCCAAACGGAAGGATGTATATGAACAGGGGAAATAAACCGGAATATGACTCAGACGGCGTGGAAACAAACGCAAATTGTAGCATTCTTAGGGCAGACCATCTCATCATCAATGGTATTTTGTCTGCAAACGCACTAGACATTGGTGAAGGTATAGAAGAGTTATATATTGATGATCATGGGGATTTCACTTTCACACCATGTGACGACTTTAAAATACACGAAATCTACACAAATGGTTCAATGAAAAGTGCAACACCATTGACTTTAAAAGGTACCAACCTGGAAAGAGTTCACGATATCACAATTGACACACACGGTTCAATTGCATTTGATAATGACGTCCTGTCTGTAGGCAGCAAAACTTGGACAGGGACATCACATCTCGGAGCACATAACATTGAAATAGCAGGCACCTTCAATGCGGGAAGACTAGAAAACAGAATTGTCGAAGAAGAAGACGGCAGCTGGGACAGTCTCTCAATCCTGAGAGGTGGGAAATTTTATTTTGAACCAGAGAATGATTTCGCCGTGGATTACATGTCCTTGAATGGCATATTCTATGCCTACAGGAATCTAAACATTCTGACAAAAAGACCCGAACAAGATCTGGTCATAAATATAGGTTCTAATGGAGACGTTAGATTTGATTCACTGGTCACAAAAGGATGGGAGGATTTATCAACGCTCACTGCGAAATCACTGACGACCAGTACAAGCAGCAACTTTATTGCAGGGCATATTACTTTGGATATCAAAAGCATGATTATTGGTGGCACGCTAAAGGCTTATCCGTCTGAGGACATAAGTGCAACATACTTCGAAGTTACCAGTTCGGGAAATGTTGACATATCAAGAACAGTGAATATAAGCGGCCAAGCTCTGGTGATAAAAGGAACACTTGACGTCTCTTATCAACATCAGCCGGAGGATGACACCAAAGGATCGAAGGCAACTGAAATCATATATGACGACATCACGGTGTCTGGAACCTTTAAAGCTTCATCTTTGTATGTTGAGTCTGACACCTTGACTGTATCCGGGACAATAGATGTGTCTGGGGGAGGATATCTTTCAGACCAAGGCCCAGGTCAGTGAATTATTTAATTGTCAGCCTATAGCCTGCTAAATTTCGAAAGGCCCATACTCAAATACGCTGGCGTGTGTTGAAATTTTGTCAACTTGACAAAATTTCAACACGCACGTGCATGTTTCCATAATCATGTTTATTATTATTATTGTTGTAAAATAGATTGCATTTCAGAACCAACTGTACATAGGCATGACGATGTGACATATGTAAGGATAACCTCCTATTCTAAACAAACTTTCTCATGTAAAAACACGAGTGTGTGTATCATAATTTTTTTGCGCGTTTTTCAGTTTTGATACTTTTTAATGACGCCACTATTGACATGGATGGAAACATGTTTCATTCAGATTTTTATTCTAACTTAGAAGACAAGGTGTATCTTGGCACTCAAGAAACAAAATTTAGTTTACTTTATTTTTCATTGAGCTGTCCTGTCGTCCTAGTATATTTCTTATTGTCACAGGAAACAGTAGGTGCGGGATTGAGTTATGTGGCTTTGTTTTCCAATCTTGTCTACACTATTTTCTTTCTCTCGCTGTATGGAGACTGTCAGGTATAAAAAATGTTTGAAATAGCGACAAACCCAAAAGATGCGACCTACCAAGCCCTGGGAGAAGTGCAAACATTAACTGTCTTCTGCAAACATGAAACTGCACAAAAATCTGAGGGAATATGTCAAGGGCGTAGCTACGTATACGGCAAATACGCAAGTGCGTATTGAAATTTTGTCAAAATTGACAAAATTTCAAAACGCATCTGCGTATTTGCATGCTGAAAATTTATAAATTAGACAAAATTTCAATACAAATTACCAAAGTGGCTGAAATACTGGAGCTTTCCCTTCAAGAAGTAGAGAACAAAACATGGTTGTGCGTATTATGAAATTGCCTCTAGTTACGCCCCTGTATGTTTTTGGACTGTGGGTATAACTGGAAGCGCCGCGCCATATATGCGTCATCCTAAAAAAATGTAGGCATTTAGAGACCAATCCGATCAGAAGACCAATGCTACTTTAAATATTATTTTCTCTTGTATTTCCGTTGTAGAGGGGTGGTCGGGTTGGGTGATGGTGTTTGATAACTTTCATTGCCGGGCGTCTGATTAATTTTAATAATAGTAAGGCAAGGGCCAACTGTGCTTGCAGTAGGTGCTGGGATAACGTCATGTAATAATTATAGGTTATTGAATTTATATTGTGAAATATTCGGCACGAGTTCATATGGCGAAAGACGCACGAGCTTGCGAGTGCGTCCCCGCCATATGAACGAGTGCCGAATATTTCACAATATAAATTCAATAACCTTTTTATTATATACCTTTGATACAAATCTGCAAGTTTCATCAGAGCTCTGTGTGTACGAAATCAAAATATTATATCGGTAGAACAACCGCATCTTGTTTTAAATTTGAAATAGCATTATGCCATTTCGTGTCTTCATACTCGCTAAAAGCCACGCCTGATGGCGCGAAAGTATATATGACGTTACGTTATTGGACGTGACGTCAGTAAACAAACGCTGATGTTCACAAGAACTGGGCGCAATTTCCGAGTCTTACTCTCAGCAGCTCTGATGAAAATCTCCCTTATTATCGCAGAATAGTAAATAAAAGAGTGACGGATCAAAGGTAAATTATATTTAATTGTTTTTCATGTAATTAATACACCTAAACCGAGACTAGTGTCATTATTCTACTCGTTTTTGAATTGCAGTCGACGACAAAATGGCCGCCAAACTTTTCTTCTTTCAAAACAAAAGTAGTTCTAGGGAACGTGACTCCTTAACTCCGTGCAATATGCACTTGACTCCGTGCAATATGCAGAAAATATTGCACGGTTACTCCAATGTAAAGTGAATGGAGATCTTTTTAGGTATATAATAAAAGCACATGACCACACGTGTAATAACACTTTGGCGCGAACATATAACGTCATTGACAACGTCCGTGTCAACAATGCGTTTTGTTATTGAAATACAAGTAATTTTCAGTTTGAGGGCGTTAAAATCTCAGCTTGAAGGCGTTAAAATCCCATTTAAATGGGTCATATGATAAACAGAATCTCACGCTCGTGGTCATTGCATATGAAATTTATGAAACTCACCAAAGGTCCGTTTCATAAATTTCATATGAAATGAGCCGCGACACGAGAAAACCAACAAAGTGGTTGTGGGGCGAGCGCAGACTCAGATCAGCCTGGGCATCCGCTTAGCGAAGACTCTGATCAGACTGGGCGGATGCCCAGGCTGATCTGAGTCTGCGCTGGGCGCACAACCACATTGTTGGTTTTCTCGTGTCGCGGCTCAAATGACCACTTTTGTCCGATCCTCTCTATCACGGCCGCTTATCTCCGTCAGCACAACACCGTGTTGTGTATAGGAAAATGTGCAGGAGATTTCCGGTGGTTCTGCAGGCGATTCGAAAATAAAGGTCACGAAAGGTAGGTGTCTCGGTTTAAAAGGGATAAATTCTTTTCCAGCGTAAAACAAAAGAAAAGGAAAATGTCATGCAACCCTTCAATCGTTTTTCTATGAATACGAGTCTTGATTGAAGCCAGATTTTCAGTTATACAACAGATTTCCATTTTTCCCGGAGCGAGGTGGCCGTTTTGTTGACATGCAAACATTTCAAATTTGCATTCCTGAAGTTGCCGAGTATTTATGTTTTCATCTATCACCTGTATATTAAAGGTCTCTCATATAAGTACCAGTTACGAGCCTAAACAGAATTTGCTACCTTCCTTCAGCCCTGATAATGAAAGTTGTTGTGGAATTCGTGATCCTGGAGATCGGTGGTGCTGAAGGCGATAGGTGGCGGTGCAGGAGATTGTTTTATATTGTGCCACCAATGACCGTTTTTAACTGTTTTATAACGTAAATAATGTAGTAGCATGGCATGGTACAGATTCGCACAGCTTTCAGATTCGTACACTTGGCTATACTATGCCTCTGCAGCATTAAGCATGCTGATTAAAATGAAAATAACGACTCCAGCAATCAGGGGATTGAATTATCAGTCAATCATTTGTACTGCAAAGCTTCTGTTAGAACTAAATGGTACGAAAGTAATGCTAGTTTGTCAATTGGGTACTTACATTCGTCCCACTTTCTTTGTTTAATTACATTGTGCACACGGCCACCAATCCAGCTCATTCATCGTATATACCAATGGGGGCAAACCTTTCTATTCCTTCTTTCTAAGACTAAAATCAGATATCGGCAATGCTATGCGATGAGAAATCCATTGGACTTTTGGATACTGGTGTTGTTTTATAAACGATGTTATACTTGGCGGTTTGAAATGTTTTGAAGTGTGGAAAATGGCACTTTCGTCAACTTCATTATCTTTAAGGTAAGTTGTAGGTCGTAATCGAGGTAATCACTTCGCTCTATCGGATTTCAAAAATTATTCACTAACAAGAAAATTTAAAGCTTTTATAGAATTTAAGGTCTATCTCACTCATTGTTTGCAGTAGGAATGAGATGGACCTTGAATTCAATAAAATTGTTTTTTTTTCTTGTTAGTAGCCACTTTTTTGAACCCGACAATGCTATGCGATAACCTTGATTTCGACCTACAACATACCTTAAAAGTAATGCTCTGGATCACAGACTGAAAGGAGAATCTGCGTTGAAGTTGGAGAAAGTGCCCTTTTCTCCGCTACAAAGCATTTCAAACGATCAAGCATAAAATTCTTTATAAACCAATACCTGTGTCCAAAATTCCAATGAATGTCCCATCGCATAGCATTGCCTGTTTTATCGAATTTTGGTCTCAAAAATAAGGAACAGAAAGTTTTGCCCCCATTGGTATATACGATGAATGAGCTGGATTGGTGGCCGTGTGCACAATGTAATTAAACAAAGAAAGTGGGACGAGTGTAAGTACCCAATCGACAAACTAGCATTACTTTCGTACCATTTAGTTCTAACAGAAGCTTTGCAGTGCAAATGATTGACTGATAATTCAATCCCCTGATTGCTGGAGTCGTTATTTTCATTTTAGTTAGCATGTTTAATGCAGCAGAGGCATTGTATGGCCAAGTGTACGAATCTGAAAGCTGTGCGAATCTGTACCATGCCATGCTACCACATTATTTACGTTATAAAACAGTTAAAAACGGTCATTGGTGGCACAGCATAAAACAATCTCCTGCACCGCCACCTATCGCCTTCAGCACCACCGATCTCCTGGATCACGAATTCCACAACAACTTTCATTATCTGGACTGAAGGAAGGTAGCAAATTCTGTTTAGGCTCGTAACTGGTACTTATATGAGAGACCTTTGATATACAGGTGATAGATGAAAACATAAATACTCGGCAACTTCAGGAATGCAAATTTGAAATGTTTGCATGTCAACAAAACGGCCACCTCGCTCCGGGAAAAAATGGAAATCTGTTGTATAACTGAGAATCTGGCTTCAATCAAGACTCGTATTCATAGAAAAACGATTGAAGGGTTGCATGACATTTTCCTTTTCTTTTGTTTTACGCTGGAAAAGAATTTATCCCTTTTAAACCGAGACACCTACCTTTCGTGACCTTTATTTTCGAATCGCCTGCAGAACCACCGGAAATCTCCTGCACATTTTCCTATACACAACACGGTGTTGTGCTGACGGAGATAAGCGGCCGTGAAAAATGGAAAAAGGACCAAACTGTTTTTATAACGCTTGTCAAATAACGCAGAATGAAAATGTGCATAAGATCTCATCATCGCCTAAAAATACTTCTTTCATTTAGTCATACAATCATTACTCAAGGGCGTAGCTACCATTACGCAAATACGCAGGTGCGTATTGAAATTTTGTCAAATTGACAAAATTTCAACACACACCTGCGTAATTTCATGTTGAAATGTTGTTAATTGGGCATAATTTAAATACTAACTGCCAACAGACCTCTATTATTGCCCTCAAAGAGTATAAAACATAATTGTGCGTATTGTGTAAGTGGCCCTAGCTACGGCCCTGTTACTTGAACACAGAAAAGATCATTTCAATGCTGACTTTCTCAGGAGCTATGTATACGGAAGTGTCCTTCTTGTCTGAAAAGAACTAGAGGAGAGTCGGGTAACTTCGGACAGCGTGTAAATTCGGACAATGACATTGTTTCCTTAATATGTCAGTTGTTTTGGAATTTAAACAAAATTAACTGGGCAAATAGTGGAAATCCTGATGAGACGGCTCATTATGAGCCGTCTCATCTGGATTTTCACTGTTTGCAATGGTATGTCCGAATTTACCTGCTGTCCGAAATTACCCGACTCCACTCTAATTTGTCGGAAAAATAAAATGTTGAAAATTGTTAAGAAATTAAAATTTTTCCTTTTTAAAGCCACAAGAGCCTTAACGATAAAACATAAAATAGTGTTTTAATTGTTTCTTTCTCCTGCTAAGTTCCCCGTTAGCGCTATTGCAAAATAAATTATCTGTTATTCGGATATTCAATAATCCATTACAAGTTGCATATGTCTCCGAATTAGAGAGGACGTGGACAGGCTCGGTGCCAGTGGGCGCATCTTATGCGAATTTTTGCCTGTCACTATAAAGGAAAGAAAAGAAAAAAATGAAAATAACAACATGAAAACTTGACCGCAGAAGTTTCATAGGCCTATAATGGACTAGGTATTCACGCGAGTGGCAAACGATTGGATGCCGGAAAGCGCATACTGGAGGCAATTATTATTTCCTTGTTCATTTCGCACTGTAATTTTATGGGTAGGGTCATACAGTCGAATATGACGGGAAAAAAACTGTGAAATGTCCGTAATGAAATAGATGCGACGTGATCATCAAAAAGGTGCGAAACTACTAGCAGCGAAACTACACGGTAGAGAAATCGAGACCGGAAGCGTCGCAGACGACATCCCAGGAACGCATTCGGAACTCCTCGGCCAATTCCATGAATCAGACGTTGATTCACGGAATTGGCCGAGCGGTGTTCCGATTGCCCAGGAACGCTCTTCCTCCGTTGGATTCTTTCGCAGTATGCCTCAAATGCTTTTTATGGGCAAATACAACGTGTTTTAATAATGCTGCTGCCGTTACGTTTAATAATATCGGTTGTATTGCGATTTTACAGGGCAGTTGCAGTTATATTTCTTGGCAGTTGCAGCTATACCGCTCGACAGCAGTTACCTTTTCCAATTATTAAACGATTCAGGTGCATTTCGCTATCAAAGTCTTGTTGCGTTTGTTAATTGTTTGATCTATAACGCATTTTAATAGCGGTCGTATACTGTAAATCAGTTACCACAGAGAAATTTGTAGGTTCGACGAGATAGCAATCCTTTTTAATTTGTTTAAACAAAAATCATCTCGACCACATTGATCTGGATGGCGCGATTTTCAAACGTGCCATTTTAATAATTGAAAGGTTTGGCTAAGTTTGAGTTTTTTAATTTTTAGAATAGGCCTTGATTATTTCAAAATGAATTTAATGATAATAGCTACTTGGGGTTCAGTAGCTTGTTGTGCTTTTCCCGCCTGTTAGTATAACTACAACTGCAGGTATCGGGGCTAATTGTATTGATCTGGTGAGTTAGAAAGGCCAATTTAAGGGCTATGAAACAAAACGAAATCTTATAGTTCATTTATTGATCTTATTTGTAATTTGTGTTAATTCATTCACTGGCACCTGGCCTTATTTGTGTAGTGAATAACTTCTCCATTGGGAAATTTATATGTAAAACTTAAAGGAATAATATCAATGCCCAAATGGTACTCAAGTCATATCATTGTCACCATGACATATTTGATTACCAGCACTTTTACAGACCAAAATTTGATTACCAGCACTTTTTCAGACCAAGACACAATTTTAACCTACTTCAGAGAATGATACTTTTACTCAACTTTAAAGAAGGGGACACAACCTGTTTAGTTGTCTGTCCAAAAAATACTGATGTACGAAAATGGTTTCAGATAAGATGAGTTAATACTATCTGATTTTTTAGATTTTCCCCGTTAGTTTTTTATCTATCTTTTCATACTGCAGCACCATGTGCAGTTGCGCAGTCAGTGCAGCTCGATAAAAGCTATAGATATATAGATTTTAGCAGATGTGATAGTGAGAATGATAAAAAAGATGATAGTGCAGTGTGAAGTATAAAAGCAGGTGAAAAACAGTCTTAAAATTGATGGGGACTGATGATTGATCTGACAGACTCCTTTGGAAGAGTCAAGATCAGCCCTAGGAAGTTGCCTGGAACAATCTCTGATGGAAGAGCCGCGACAACAGAAACCAACAATGTGGTTGTGCGTCCAGCACAGACTCAGATCAGCCTGGGCATCAGCCCAGTCTGATCAGAGTCTTCCCTAAGCGCTTAAAAGGTAGCTAAGGGTCTAAGCTACCTTCATGGGGACAGCAAAGACTCTGATCAGACTGGGTGTACTGATCAAGGTCTTCCCTAAGCGCTTAAAAGGTAGCTAAGGGTCAAAGCTACCTTCATGCGCACAGCAAAGACTCTGATCAGACTGGGCGGATGTCCAGGCTGATTTGAATCTGCGCTGGGCGCACAACCACATTGTTGGTTTTCTGGTGCCGCGCCTCATATGTAGATATTGGTGTGTTTAGATGACAGTTTTAAAGAATTTCTGATAATCTTCTGTGAGAGCGAATATCTTGTGACTTGTCATGGAGATGGTTTTAGTGTATATGAGGGGTCACTAACAGACACATCGTAATGTGTTTTATGGAGAGTTAATGGAACTTATCTCCAGCTGATCATTATCTTTACCAGAAGATTTTACTGAGCTTTGAATGCTACATGACCGTCTAGGGCCATTACAATAACAGAGCTGCAGTAAAGGTGGGGTTTTAAGAATAAAACAGGAATAATTTTATTTACGTTTCGGCTAGAACATGTTTTATGTTGTTACCCCTCATTAGAACCGTCTTATAGGTTTTAATGTAAAAAAAAGGAATATTGTCCCTTGGTTAACACTTCTTATCTGGAGCACTGACTCTGAGTTAACAAATATTTTTTCAGGAGCTGGACAGATTAATTCAGGTGGTGCAAGTGGTGCAAGCCATGGTAGCCGCGGAGGTCGTGGCCAGACATACACTGAAGCTGTGTTACCATATGGAGATTTCTATGTTGAGAGCACGTGGGGATCAGGAGGTGGAAGTCATCTGGCAACTCATCAATACGGTGGGAGAGGTGGAGGCTACGGACATTTCTATGTTGAAGACACTGTGATCATAAGTGGAAATATTAAAGCAAATGCTCTAAACTCTGCAGTAAGTCATCAAAAACATACCTTCCAGTGTAGAATTTCGATCTAAGATTTTCAGTTTTAATTACTTATATTTTCTTGAATCAAGGGCAGATAATTCAGGTTTGATATGCCTAGGATAGTTTTCTCATAATTCTGCAATGCACACTTTCATATCATTATACATGTAATTACAAAGTTGTCTTTATATATCTGGCCAATAAGGAAAAATTGTGGTTTTTCGTAAAGTTGGAGAAGCAAAAATAAGTAAAATTCCTGTTAGCACTTATAAGCTCATATATTGGTATTGAATAAGCAAACAATAGTAAGTAATAACCCAATTAATTAGCATATATGCCTGTATTATTTCAAATCATTATGGTAAATCAGTCATTATTACTTAAAGAGATAATTGAAAAAATGATACATGGGAAGGTTTGGGGTGGAATTACCCCACCCACTTTGACACTGCGCTCCGCTCAAAATACACTTTCGATGCGATCAATATTTCAATATATGAAAGCCAACACGTACAAACAGAGATCGGTGAGGTAAGGTGAAAATCCATTTGTAATCAGAAAATTGCCCCAATATGGAGACTCCCCCTTTTGGAAAGTGAAAAGTCAGGGAATTTGAAAATTATGGATGCAGTATTCTTCAGAAAATAATATACTTATTCTGTTCAAGGGACAATATTGTACTTTCTAGAGAGATAGTCCAGGCAAATTTCCTAACAGTTTTTCAGCAAAATATATATTAGCACACTTGATTTTTGTTTGTACTAGAAGAAGAATTGATGGATCCTTGACTAACAACTTTGTTAATCTTAAGATGCTTTGAACAAACAGGTCCTGATTTTGATTTCAGCATGGCAGCTCAGGTGGTGGAAGTGGCGGTAACATCTATATTACAACACATGATTTTACTCTGACTGGACGGTTCTACTGTAATGGTGGCAGCAGCACAAGTATTGGCGGGGGAGGGGCAGGAGGAATAGTTACTGTTTACTACACTGGGACTGGAAATTACCGCAGTGGCTACGTTGAGTCAAAAGGTGATTTTTTTTTTAACTATTCCATCAATATATATCATGTTCTGTTCTGACATATAAAGCATTGGTTGATGTCTGGCATTGCTGAAAGCACTTGCTTTGAATGCAAAGTAGCACATTTGTTAGGCAGAATTTTGAAAAAAAAGTGCATTGGAGTAGGGATAGCGTACTGTATTGAAAATTGTCATTTTGGGAGGTAATTTATTGGCTTTATAGCATTAACGGCTCAGCTGGCATAGCACCATAAAAGGAAATTCGGGATCATAAAATGGACAATTTAGTCCCCAAATAAAGATTTTGAAAACAATTATCCCATATATAATATACTATATGTTTGTCTTGCATTTGTCAGAATATTCTCTATGTTTCTCACTGATGCATACGTACTTATCATAAGACACTGCATAGTTTGAAAGGAGGTCCATTTTAATTAAAGATTTATCGAGTGTCGAAATAGCTTGGATACCTTTTCTCTTGTATGAACATAAGAAGAAACAATGGTTTCATAAAATTGTTTTGTGGTTTCTCATTGGCACTGCTAAAAGATTTAAAAGTGAAACATTAAAATGGATAAGATGACTATTATTTAAGTAAATGTGCCTGTGGCAGAATTCTGTGAGCTGTCATGTCACATGCACAGAGGGATATTGTTTATTTATAAAAAAAAAAAAAACGGAAAAAAAAAACCCACGATAAACAAAACAAATAGATTCAGATATTTCTACTTTTTTGTTGAAGCAAACATTGTTTTGAGCTTTATATTGAGCTGAATGCATACACCTCTAAGGGAGGTAACTCTAATAGGCAAAACTATACTCCTTCAGCTATTTCTACTAAGGGAAACAATTATTATGACATCCTTTTTGCTTCCCTGGAAAGAGAATCCCTTGTAAGTGGGGGTCAACTCTTAAAGAAAAGTGCTTTTGAATAGCATTTGCAAACAGTAGATTCTCAACAGTTTGATCTGTCTAGATCTGTAATGATAAAATGAGAAAAGCTATTAACACATTAAGCGCCAAAATTTAAAGTAATTGAATTTGTACTGGAGGTCCAGGTGAGGCAGCTTATAATGAGCCATCTCATGTGGATAAACTTTGTTTGTCTCAGAGTTTTTCAATTCACCATATGATTTAGCTATGACAAATCATTTTTCAAAATTTTGTAGGTGTAATTGTATTGTCTGCTTTTTTATGCTTTACGCCTTTAGACTGCACAGATGTGCAGGCTGATCTGAGTCTTCACCCTTGGCACATGTCTTTATATACATTTGCTTATGATTTATTTAAGTTAATTTATATTTAATATCCCCAGGTGGCAGCACCAGTTCCGGCACTGCAGAGAAAGGTGGTCCTGGAATTGTTTACTTCGAAGGTCCTGACATCAAAAACTTGCGAGTAGACAATAGATGCCAGCAGCCTAAGGTATAATAATTTGCTCTAATGTGCTTAAAGGCCAGGATCGCGTCCCCAGGGAAACACATATTTGGTCCATAATTAGATAATTGGCCTACAATTATTATCTATTCAGCTCAGAGAAGGAACATGATAATACATTTTCTGAATGGAACTCTCTGCTTTTCTGATAAGAAAAGGGATTTCATTGAGAGTTTGTCAAAGTATGGTAACCAATGTACTTGCCTGCCTAACTGCATGTGACATGTACGTGCTTGGAGAGTACTTACGCATGTGTATGTATCAGGGTGAAGAAAGGTTTAAATCAAGAACAAATTATATCTTCACTGTAACTGCACTTTATTTACTGAAGAGAACTGCAAGTTTTCATTACTGAAATAGCTGTTTGATTATAAATTGATAGGTCTGGGACTAACAAATAACCCCTGGTTAACTATGTGAAAACAAGGGTTGTTACGAAACGAAATAAGCTGTTACGAAACGAAAAAGAGTCATAGTTACCAAACTATGCCAGCTATGACTCTTTTTCGTTTTGTAACAGCTCTGTTTCGTTTCGTAACATCCTTGAAAACATAGTTAAGCGGGTGTGAAATAGTCACCGCCGTCGGCCGAAACACCATTAAAATATGGTAGTCCGAATTGAAAGGAAATAGGTTCCAGAGAGCCAGGTAAGGAAACAACACAATTTGACTGACTTACATGGACAGCTCAACTTTGTAATGAAATCTCTCTCTCTCTCTCGCTAGCATACAATGTCGTATTCTAAGTATCCCCTTCTCTCCGAGTTGCACCTATATGGTTTTAATTACTAGGAGGCAAACAGCAGGAGGACATGCAAGCCCTGTAAATATTTTATCAATTATCAAAACCTGAAAACTCAAAGGACTAACCACAGCAGGATGTCTCTTATAGATACTTGAAACTTTTCATGCTGGTTTGCATTGTTTATCTTGGCATGTGTTTCAAAAACCAAAACGTTGTACTTATTATTCGCAATAATGTTTTATTTGTTACGGTAGCAAGTGATATACACAGATAAATTTACAAAATCATATACTGACAAACAATTAGAAAAACTATGTGCACACTACTGTTCTTCCTTTCCCCATTACCAGAAAAAATGACATTTGGACCAGAAACCTATCAAATGATTATGGTACATGTATGTATAATAGTGCATCCCTTCAGAAGTATAAGTGACAGATCTCCCGAAGTGCAAACTTGTTTTATGGGTTTTTCCTATTTTGTTGGCACTTGTGCTAGTAAATTATAACATAAGTAAAAAGTATGCAAAGACCAGGAACTGAAACAATCAAAATCCAAATCCAGCCCTCAAATCTGATCTGCGCTTTATTTTTCGCTGCATGGATTGTCTAATACCTGACCTTTCTAAAAACTTTAATTGCAAGACTCTAGCTGGTCTTTGTGACTGCACAGGCTGTTTTGTGTCAGGAGAAGGCTCAATAATGTGTTTTAATCTGATCATAATACACATGCAAATTATTAGACTATGGTCCGAAAACACATGGAGCAGCTTGTCATGGGTGACGCTTGAAAATTTCTTTAATGTTGATACATACTGAATTTACTTGAACCGAAGTTTGACTTAACATCCTGAAAACTTGCAAATACAAATACTGTTAAAAATTGTACAAGAACAGATAGATCCATCCATATGGAAATGTAGGAACATGCCCTAATACTTTTTGTATGAGTATACATGTAGAAGGTCTGATGTGAAAATAAATTGTCTCACATATGATGGTAGAAAACAAATATTCAGTTTTAGCTGGAGCTGTTTCATAAAAGCAGAAAGTTCGAATTTTAAATTGCATAGAGGAAAATGAAAAAAACCTACTTTATTTATATATATATAGAGAGAGAGAGATCATGACAAAAATATGTATAATGCACTTCAGGAGCAAATATTTTCTCTCACTTAAATCATAATCTTCTGTGCACTTCTAATTATTCCACTGAGTTCTCTGTTGAACAGACAACATACTTATCACCAGTAGCAGATGGTTACCTTGCAGGGAAGTAATGAAACAATTATAAAAGATAGCCTATTAAATTGATGATAATATGGACCCCCGATGTGCCCGATACTGGCCTTTAAGTAGTGGGACACCTAAAACCATTCATTTTCCATTTGTCCCAAACGGTTTTAAGGTGTCTTAATAATGAAGCACATTAGGGTATATGGGGGTGGTTGGGTGGTGCGATGGTGCATTGTATACCTTCCAGTACCGGGGCTTCCTACTGATTTGGATCATTGTAGGGCAAGGGCCTACTGTGCTTGCAGTAGGTGCGGTTGGGGGTTGTTTGGACATTTTTCTCTCATCTATCATTTCTCTTCTTTCTCCCTTTCTCTGGGAGATGACTCAGTATAGACTAAAATACTGTCTCAAAGGGCTGTTAAACACAAAACAAACACTCAATCATTAGGGTATATTTTAAGAGCTCTAGATAAAATGCTAATACATAAAGCGCCAAAAACAATAACAGCTGAAAATTGCAAACAGTATAGATCCAGATAAGGGGGTTTATAATGAGATGTCTTATCTCGATCTAAGCTGTTTGCCTTCACGTCTTCGAATTCTCAGTCTGATATATAGCTGGGACAAATAATTTTTTCAATCTAAATTTTGGGACTGTTTTAGAAGGGGAAAACCTGTCAAATATTTCTCATAAAAAACTCATGGGTTGTGACCTTCATTAGAAATTCCTCAGAGAGACAGCTCTATTAGGGGTGTCAGCAGATGCATATATGAAGGTTCATTCAAGGAAGTTTGAATGTAATAATATTTCATGCTGAAACAGATAGATAAAAATGGATAGCATAGATATTTAGAATCTCCCTACTCTTTCTTTTTTTTTGTATCATTTTATTTACCATCCATTTTCACAGTCAATCCCTAGTTTTGCCAGTTTTCTTCTCAGAAGCACTGATCTGTTTTACAACTTGATATTTTCCAGGCAACAGAACCCACTGGTACCACAGCTGGTGTCACTGAATATGAAACCTACATTAGTACAGGTATTGTCCTCTTATCTTGCTGTCTCAGATGTGTTTTAATTCTATTTTGCAAGACTGTTTATGTCCTGCCAGGGCCTTGCAGAAGCACCACATAGGTATTTCTTTGCCAGTGTCATCATCATGATGGCCGTAAACTTTGCGTCAGGTTTTCAGGTTAAGCTCCAATTTGTGACAATGAGTTGACAGGTGTTACACTGCATTCCAATGAATTCTTATTATATACTATAACTAGATCAATTTTTTTGTTAACACTTATTTAGTTACATGTAACTTGATGTTACAATGATGTGAGGTGAATAGGTATACTCGTAGGAGAAGCAACTCTGCCATTTTCAGTTTTGCCTCCCGAGTCAAAGGGGTTCAATTCTTAAAGGAAAGAATTTGCTCCTAGAGGAGCAAATTCTTTTCATTAAAAATTGACCGTAAGTTTGTTTATCCAGGGAAGTAAAAAACAGTTCACAAAGGTTTCCTGTCTTGGTAAAATGGTGGGAAAATGTGGACATGTACCTAGTCACGTTAAGAAAGTTTTTATGAAGTTTTGCTTTTGTGATTCTTCCAAAACATTCTCTTGCATTGATTTTAATACTTAACCATCTTGGAATAGTTCACTTTTCACAAAACTGAGCTTCGGCAAATATTTCACAATTATACAATATTTGCGTACACATTCTCTTTGATCAGGAGCCACAGCAGCCTTAAAAGCCCCAGCGGATGACCACACATTTATATTCACCCATCTTGAATTGTATGGCGGCGCCCATTTGTGGCTCAACGGAAATCGTACCAAGTTGGAGGCTGATAGGATTTATGGAGACGACACGGCTCATTTGCACATCGGTCCTGAACAGATTATGGAGATCATGGAGGTTAGTGAAGCTTCATGTTATAAGAATAACAGTCACACCACTTTAAAACCCAGTTTCTTGACGAAATATGATATATAAAGGTACTGCTGCTCTATATAACATTTCATGTTTTAGGGCGTTTAGAATATACATGTATAGCATTAACTCAGAATAAAGGAACACATTTAGATGAAAGGGAATCAAATCATTTGCTTTTTGCCTCCCTTCACAATGGAGGTCAACTCTTCAAAGAAAGAAATGCTTTCCTTTAAGAGTAGACCCATTTTGTAAGGGTCCCATTGCTCTTGGAAGCAAAAGGGAAGTCACAAAAATTTTCTCATATTGTAGGAATGGGGGTAAAACATGGAGGCATACCCACACACCTTAACCAGGTTATTGTAATTATTGTAAGCTTAGCACAAATTGTTTTTACTATCAGAACCTTGCAGGCAAATTGCAATCAGTGCAGATTTTGATGAGACTGCTGAAGACACGATAAAAACTATCTGTATATAACAAAATTAAAAAACACATTCAAATTGCAGTAAAACTTGTCTCACTGGCCACCTCTATTAAACAAGCAACCTGTATTATAAATAATATAAGCAAGCATGCATTCTGTTAAGAAAATGGCGGATTAGTTCAAATTAACCTGTTTTAAAGGAAGCACCTCCCTTTAGCAAGCATATTTTTTATTGATATCCCTCAGGTGCATGCTCAATACCCGTCAGACAGTAAATGCATTGTGACACAACATATAGGTGTAGATGTATATGTATGTTATTTTTACAGGACTCACGGTATCGTAGAGCCAATGTCACTTATGAGGTGTATCTGTATGAACGGGCCACCTGGATCATGCCAGAGTCTATTGTGGAATTCCGTGAGCCCCTTGACCAGAAAGGACTCGGCATGGCAGACAGTACATATGCATGCTCCAGTAGTGAGCTGAAAAAGAGCTCCTCTCGATTGTGGGGCAACGTGATTGGAGACAAAGCACATGTTATGGTTTCTACAGGTAATATGTTTGAGCCACTGCACAACAAAACCAACAAAGTGGTGTGTGCGTCCAGCAAAGACAGAACAGCCTGGGCATCTGCCCAGTCTGATCAGAGTCTGTGCTGTCTGCATAGAGTTAGCGTAGACCCTCAGCTATCCTGTAGGTGTACAGTGAAGACTCTTGGGTTGATGTCCAAGCTGATCTGAGTCTTTTCTGGGTACACATGCCACTTTGTTGGTTTTGTCGTGTTGTGGCTCATTGTTAAAACTTCTTAAGGTGAATAGGTATGCTTTCAGGGCTAGCAAGTCTACTGGTTTTTTTTGCCTCCCGTCTCAACTAGGGACAACTCTTAAAGGAAAGAATTTGCTCCCTTAGGAGCAAATTTTTTCCTTTAAGAGTTGACTCCTTTTGGAGGGGTTCCATCCCCAAGGGAAGCAACCAGAAAGTCACAAAAGTTGTTTTCTTCTGGAAAAATGGCGGAAAATGTGGCTCTGCAACCATGCACTTAACCCTATTGCACTCAGAACAGCCAAAACTCTATGGAGTTTTGGCTGTTCTGAGTGCAATAGGGTTACAAAGCAATGTACATTTACACACCTGTTCAGTCTTGCCAGCCTTTATGTCATAATAAAGAAGAGACATGGGGTCTATCTGCAGTATACACTTTAAACTTAACTCGGGGATAATTCTGGCTAAATTTTTGTGAGTCTTGCAATACTTTTATACATGCACTAACTTTAGACAATCCCATGTAAGTTAGTGTTCAGGCATAATGCAAAATGTTTGTCCTACAAAGCCTGTGTGCATTCAACTTGGGCATGTGCAGACGGAGCAAGTATTGTTTTTTTTGTCGAATGAACTGTGAATGACCCAACCATACTGTGCATCTTCACAAGCTATCCTAGAATTGCGCAGTTTTATAATAAAAAGTTCATATCATGGTTATTTATAAAAAATATACAAGATACAAGAACTTTATTATGAATTTTCGGCCCAAATAGGAGCACCTACAGAAGATAATAGATAATAGAGTAACTTAATATAATCACAGCAAGAAATCCAAATGACAGATCATATCAGGAACAAAAAGACGGATGTGCACACTTAAACAACTACAGTTTGAGTGGAAAGGGCACACTTTCAGGGGGACAAACTTTCATTTAGACAACTGTTTCCCCTCCCAAAGCAGATCCCCTCATATGGGAAGAATTTGTTCCCCCAGGACTACATGATAAGTTAATTTAATAAGAAAAGAAAAACAAAAGATATTATTTTCAGTTCGAATAAAATTTTCTATGTAGTGTAACTTTATATTATTATATACCTAAAAAATTTCCCATTCACTTTACATTAGAGTAACCGTGCAATATTTTCTGCATATTGCACGGAGTTAAGTGCATATTGCACGGAGTTAAGGAGTCACGTTCCCAAGAACTACTTTTGTTTTGAAAGAAGAAAAGTTTGGCGGCCATTTTGTCGTCGACTGCAATTTAAAAAAGAGTATAATAATGGCACTAGTGTCGGTTTGGGTGTATAGATTAAAGAAAAGACGATAAAATATAATTTACCTTTTATCCATCACTTCTTTCATTAATATTCTGCAATAATAACGGAGAGCTGAGAGTAAGACTCGAAAATGGCGCCCAGTTCTGGTAAATATTCGGCACTCGTTCATATGGCGGAGACGCACTTGCAAGCTCGTCGTGCGTCCTTCGCCATATGAACTCGTGCCGAATATTTCACAATATAAATTCAATAACCTATAATTATTTATCCAAATAGATGGCAGATGCGAACAGGGAAGACGAGATCCACCTGCGCATCAGTAAAATGATCATTTTTCACATGAAAATTTGTAAGACAGGTCATTGTTTGCGAATGCCTGCATGGTATGATTTTGGTGTTTGCTGATCTGATGTGTTCTGAGGTCTTTTTTAGATGCCACAGATGCCTAGTAAAATGCAACAAGGCCAATATTGTGAAGGAAATTGTACTGGGAACTGTGGTCAGATTTTGTTAGGACGGCTATGACTGAGAAAAATTTGTCGTTCTCACAAATTAGTTTCTTTTGTGACCCTGGTTCTCAATTGTCATTTGTACATTGCCAAATGCACTTTAACGCACCTGCACATAAGATTTACTATGAGAAACGGTGCCATATGTCAATATGTAGGTTCCAAAGATTCCTTAGGATTAATAGATCGTTAATGCAGATAGAGAAGATGCTAACCTGACTGAGCAGATTAGTAGGCTGATCCAAGTTTTAGCTGTTTGCACTCCCTATAAAACACCTTTTCCGTCTGCATGACACAAGTTTTTCTCATCTTTTGACGAATGTATATTCCTGCTATTCCCCTTGTGTCAGCAGTGGAAATATTATCTGACCATGTACAAGTTTATTTATCCTTAACAAGTGCGGTGTGTATGCATCAAAGAGCACCGCATAGAAATTACCTCATGTTGTGACACAAGCGTATGGTAAGATCACTAAAAGAAAAATTGTGCAGAGCAAGCAAAACTTGACTACCACGAGGGGAGAGACACTGGGTTAGTAAGTGTTCGAAATTTTAGAAGTTATTTTCCGCAAAAAAATGCCACTGTTCGAGATTTTAGTGGCCTTTCAGAAAATATTTTTGTCAATAATTTTAGATGTCTGAATTGTTAGACTGTTTGGAATTTTAGGAGAATTACTGTAGATAATGAGATGAGTCATTTTTGTACCTAAAAAAAAACTGCCTTTTTTATATGCCTGTTTTGAAAAAACGGACATATTATGTCATGGCGCCGTCCATCCGTCTGTCTGTCCGTCCGTCTGTAAACATTCTTGTGCATGCCATAACTCAGTAAACTTTTATGATATCTTCATGAAATTTTGTAGGAACATGTATTAGGTCAGGGCAACATGTCCAGTACAAGAATGATTGCTGTCCCTTCTTTAGTTTCCAAGTTATGCCCCTTTGATTATTTTTTCCCTGCAAGTCTTGTGCGCGCCATAACTAGATAACTGTTTTGGACATCTTGATGAAACTTTATAGCAGTGTGTATGAAGACCTAACGATGTGTTGCATACTAAAATGGTTGCTCTACCTTACTTCGTCTTAAAGTTACATCCCTTTGATTAGTTTTTTAGACTATTTTTGTGTATGCTTAAGTTGTGCATACCATAACTTGGTAACTGTTTGGAATATCATGACGAAACTTTATAGCAATGTCTATGATCATAAGAGGATGTGTCGTATATAAGAATGGTTGCTCCTTCATATATAAGAAGGGTTACTCCCTCTTTCTTAATTATGGAGTAACTTCCCTTTGTTCAGTATTTTTAAGGTGTTCCCATTCACTCCGTATACCCTTAGCCTTTTTAAATTTTATAACGAACTTTGTAGGAATGTGTATAATAATGAGGCAATGTATCCTGAGCAAGAACCGCAACTCTGGCTTACTTGCTGAATTATCTGCCGTTGTATTTATTTCCTGTTTACTCTGTATCTCTTCTACTATTTGAAATAGTTTAACACAACTTAAAGGTGATGTGTATATTGTCTAGGGAACATATTAGAATCAAGAATGGTAACTTGGGTATATTAAGTTTATGAATTATCTCCCTTGTTTGACTGGCATTACTCAACTTCTGAGCCATTCAACTTGGAAGCTGATATTTGGTATACTAATAGTATTTGATGTGTTAAATGTTTAAATAATGTTGCCATCATTAATTATAGAGTTGTTGCCCCTGTTTGTTTGCCTGTTACAATCTTGTTTATTCTGTGACTCCTTCAAGACATTAAATGGGCGTAGTATGCGTCACTTACGAAGATCTTGTTTCACAATATCAGTACACTAGATTTTATGTGTGCTAGAACCCAGCTGGCACATAACGTCAGTATGGCGTCACACTGATGTCGATGCGACGTCATTACGTCACATCGACGTCAGTATGACGTCATTTCGACGTCATGTGCCTGCTGGGAAGACTTAACAAATCTTTGTCTAATGACTTCATTAAACTAGTGATGCTTTGAACAATGGCCCTGTTTTAACTACCCTTGTTTTTATTCTGCACTAGGAGCGACAGTAGATCTTGGACATGCTGGAATAAGGACGGTGAAGTTTTCCAATCTGACTATTCAAGATGGTGGAATCCTCGAGTGTCACTCAGATTACAATAACCCTGATGACATTTGGTATCTTTATGTAAGCTTATTATTATAAAAATTCTAAATTTTTGGATATAGAGGATCTTACACGAGTGGTCATTTCATATGAAATTTATGAAGCGAACCTTTAGTGAGTTTCATAAATTTCATATGAAATGACCACTTGTTTAAGATTCTGTTTATCATATGACCATTTAAAATAAGATTTTAACATCTTCAAACTGAGCACTATTTCAATAAGAGAAAGAATTGTTGACATGGACAGTTGTCAATGACGTTACGTATACACGCCAAAGTCTTAATACACATGTGGTCATACGATTTTTATGACATGATTTTATCCACTGAATAACAGCGTCGTCATATGATAAACAGGGTTTTCCCTCAGTTCAGAATGTGTTTAATTTTGTTTTTAAGGGTCCCATGCAGAAAAGTAAGGGTCCCAATCTATTATTTACCTGAAATAATTTTGTCTGAAGTTTTTGAAAATAAGTATTCTGTGCTTTATTCTGTGAAATAAATAACTAATATTTGATTCTGTAACCATATTCAGTAATTGCAACCATTTCAGACACCAGGCCCGGAGGTTATAAAACTTTTTATGCCCCCGCCATTTAAAATGGGGGGGGCATATAGTATCACCGCTGTCCGTACGTACGTACGTACGTACGAAATGGTTTCCGTTCAATATCTTTTGAAAGCATTGGTGTATTGAATTCATATTTCATACACGGGTATATAATCATAAAATACAGGTCAAGTTCGATGTTGGGTAAAATCCGGCTATTATTGTGGGAGTTATGGCCCTTTTTCGACTTCTGTTTCTATGAAAAAATGGTTTCAGTTCAATATCTTTTGAAAGCATTGGGGTATTGAATTCATATTTTACACACAGCTATATAATCATAAAATACAGGTCAAGTTCGATGTTGGGTAAAATCCGTCAATTATTGTTGGAGTTATGGCCCTTTTTCGACTTCTGTTTCTATGAAGAAATGGTTTCCGTTCGATAACTTTTGAAAGCATTGGTGTATTGAATTCATTTTTTATACACAGGTATATCATCATAAAATACAGGTCAAGTTCGATGTTGGGCAAAATCCGTCAATTATTGTGGGAGTTATGGCCCTTTTTCGACTTTATTTTGTATGAAAAAATGGTTTCCGTTCGATATCTTTTGAAAGCATTGGTGTATTGAATTCATATTTTATACACAGGTATATAATCATAAAATACAGGTCAAGTTCGATGTTGGGCAAAATCCGTCGATTATTGTGGGAGTTATGGCCCTTTTTCAACTTTATTTTTTATGAAGAAATGGTTTCCGTTCGATATCTTTTAAAAGCATTGGTGTATTGAATTCATATTTTATACACAGGTATATAATCATGAAATACAGGTCAAGTTCGTTGTTGGGCAAAATCCGTCGATTATTGTGGGAGTTATGGCCCTTTTTCGACTTCATTTTGTATGAAAAACTGGTTTCCGTTCATTATCTTTTGAAAGCATTGGTATATTGAATTCATATTTTATACACAGGTATATAATCATAAAATACAGGTCAAGTTCAATGTTTGGTAAAATCCTTCAATTATTGTGGGAGTTATGGCCCTTTTTCGACTTCATTTCATACAATAATGGTGCCCGTTTGTTAGTTTTTGAAAAGTTACTTGTTTCCAGGCTATTTCTTTTGGAAAGTTGCATGGCATCCATTTCTGCGATAAGATACAGAATATCATCACATATCCCCATCCCCCCCATGTACTTCTCAAGAAGCACAATACATCTGCCCAAGGAAAACAATAAAACATGTACCACAGAAGTGTGCCTTTGTGAACCTAGTTATGCTACAAGTGCCTTTACCTTAAACAAGGCGCCATCTTACTTAGGGCACTAGGCGGGGGCATCCGTGTCCTATGGACACATTTCTAGTTTCATGCTCAACTCAGCTGAGCATGAAATTTTTTCTGCTCATAAATTTTAAAATGCCAACAATTGTTGGCATTTTAATATTTTTTAGCAGAAAAAATAGCCTTCTTGGCTTATCTGAGCCTGAAAAATGCTGAATTTCTTGGTATTTTGATATTAATGGGCATTTTAAATTTCATGCTCAGCTGAGTTGAGCATGAAAAAAGTTTTATAACCTCGAACCCTGAATTCATAACCTTCTGCTTATGTTGTGCCCTAAATCTGAGAGTCCCACAAGACGTTCAGAATTTTTTCTGGGAGTCTCAAGGAATGATTTTGGGAGTAAATGACGCAGAATCCTGTATCACGGAAAACCCTGGGGATAGATAGATCTCAGCAAACAGTGCAGACCCAGATCAGACTGCTTCTTAAGGAGCCGTCTGATCAGTATCTACAGTGTTTGTGATTGCATCTGCATGACACATTACTGGATTGAAAAAGCAAAGTGTTCACATTTTAAGACAGTTACAGTAATTATTTTATGATTCCCCTGACATACAAAGTAGGGGGTATATAGATTTTGCTATTCTGTCGGTTTGTTCAAATTTCCGCCCATTCATCAACTTTACGTCAGAGTTTTGTGTTAAACTTTTTTGATTGCTCATATCTCTCATATAGCCACATATCAGATTCTTTTCATATTTGGTTCATGATATCTTTGTAGCATTAATGATTACCTTTATTTTGAATTAACTGAACCCCTCATCAGACCCCTGGATGGAGCCAGGGGTCAATAATGAGGACTTAGACATTTTCTGTTTGTCAGAGTTTTGTGTTAAATGTTTTTGATCTCTCATATCTCTGTAACTTCATTTCAGATTTCTTATGTATTGGCTTCAGGATATTTCAGAAGCATTGCTTTTGATATGGAGTACGTAATCCTCTGGGTCAGGTTCATGGGTGGGGCCAGGGGTCAGTAGCTAGGACTAAGCCATTCATTGTTTGTTTTTTTTCCTTATAGTTCCAATTTTTAGAGTTTTTACGGTATATAGTTGTTATAAATTATACTTCTCTGTAAAATTGGCTATTCATTTTGGTTAAAATTTGTATGCCAGATATTTCAGTCATTTTCTTTATTAGAAAAAAAGAAAGAAATAGAATGATGAACTGTAGATCCTGAGTTGTGGAATCTGTCATCTCAAATCAGACTTAATCTTGAGCCTAGGGTCTTTCAAAGTTCTAAGGCCCACTTAGATATCTTGTTTGATATGCTTATGAAGCTTCTACAGGAACCATCATACATATTGTGGGCTAAGCAAACAATGTGGTATCTCATAAAGGATTCAGTTGCAGTTACCGCAGTTTCGATAATGGGATAGTAGACTTGAACAAGCAGTGTAGACCCCAAATCAGACAGTTCTCTTGAAGGAGCAGTTTGATTGGGTCTGTTTTGTTTGCCATTATGTATACATATATGCACATTTTGACTCATTCCCCGATAGGAACAGCAACTAGTTCAAAGTTAGGATAATTACGGTAATTAGTTCACTGGTTCCAATATTTGCAATTATTACAGTAGTTTAAAACTGTAATACTTGGTATGTAAACTTGATTCCCCAATCCCCTTCCACCACCACCACCAACACCTCCACCATCACTCCAGCATGACCAGTTTTCTGTAAGTCTGCTATAGGTGGGTTTTCTCTTCCACAACAATCCTAAAAATCTAGATCCATCTTATAAGATGGATCTAGATTTTTGGCATTGTTTTGGATGAGGAAACTAACAATGCCAAAAATCTAGATCCATCTTATGAGATGGATCTAAATTTTTGGCATTGGTTTGGACGAGAAAACCCTCCATTTTATAGCCAAATAAATATTTTATTTGTAATTTTAGGTTGGCACAGCTTTAGTACCAGGAATGGTTACAATTGAAGCGGGCGGCCTTCTCAAAGGTCGAAACCTCAACATCATTACTGACATTCTGAAAGTGGATAAGAAAGGGACTCTGAGTCTGACAGGTCAAGGTTTACTCCTTGGTTCTGGTGCTGGAACAGGCCGTGCTGGGGGCGGGTATGGTGGTCGAGGAGGAATTGGCGATACATCAGGTATTTTCCTCAATTTAGTATTTTATGCCTAAACCATACGTGGGAGAAGGCATTTAGTTTTCAGTTTCACTCTCCCACATGTATGCATATACCAAGTTTCATAGGTTTAGCCTTTATTGTTCCTGAGAAACAGAGCTAAACTTGACGCATATGTCAGTGAACTGTAAAATGTTGGTCAAGAGGCAGTATCTATAGTGACTTTGAGCTTTAATCTTTCCAGATGTTTGCATGACTGAGGTATCATGGCCCTAGCACTTATAGTTCTGGAGAAACAGAGCTAAGTGCATAATCTTAAATTTTGCAAAGTCAGTGAACCGTAAAATGTAGGTCAAGACTCAATATTGATGGAGGATTTTAGCTTTATGCTTCCAAATGTAAGCCTATGTATGCGTGATCCAAGTTTAATGGCTCTAGCCCTTATAGTTCTTGAGAAACAGAGCTAAACGCAAAAACTCCACAAAAAATTGCAAAGCCATTAAACTGTAAAAAGTCACTGTCGGGAAACAAAGTCCGTGATAGAATCATTTGTGTATACGTCACAGGCGATGCGCCAGTTTTCGAAGGTATCATTACTGCGTAAAACGGGTATTTTCGTTTCTTTCTTTTATATCTCTTAGAATTGTAACTCGACGCCGTGCCCATCATATGCGGAATAAAATCTGCTTTCTACCAGTACGTTCATTTTCTCAATGAGTTTCGTTATTACTGAGAACATTTTTCACAAAGTGCTGAAAAAGTCCGAGGTAGGTATCACGGACGTCACCGAATTGCGATCGGAAATCACTTTTATTCCAATTTATCGATAAGTCAGCATTGACCTCAGTTATTCCTAATAAGCCTATCAAATATTGTATACAATAAGCCCTTTTTCGTCTTCGAAAAGCTGTTTTCCAGTTCAGAATTATCAAATGATGGGTGTCACGGACGGACGCTCGTGAGAAAAACCGAAGTAGCCTTCACGGACGGTACATACAAATTGATAATGAGTGGCGAGTGCTGAACGATTCGCATGTAAGTTTGCCGTCCAACGTGAAAATGTTGAAATAAATGAGAAACGTGGTTCAAGTTTGAAAACAAAAATATACTTTTTTACATATGGCTTAGAAGAACATGTACTTCACGCACTGAATAACTTGTAATTTTAGGAATCACAACTAAATCTTCAGCAAAGGCTGTGCGCATATAAAACCGGGTTACCCCCCCTCCCCCTCCCCAGCTGTAGTTTATTACTAATCGTTCCAATTTTAAAGAGTAACTACACTTCAGGAACTGACTGAATCATATCCCAAACCCTATCCCCAACATCAAAGGGAAAGATTGACAAAGACATCCCAACAAACAATAAATTACAAGTGATACGCCGAGTCAGCAGCTCTTTCCCAAATAGGTGGCAACTCAGCTATCTTTATTGAACAAAATAATTTAGACCAACAGAAGGGTTACAACAGACTAAGCAAATTATATGAAAAACATTTAACAATTATTTTTACCTATTTTCAATTTTTATTATAGAAGGGTTAAAATGAGAACACAATGAATTAAACAGCACCGAACATAAAACAAATGCAACCGCAACGAAAGTACCGCCTTGGGACGGGCAGTTTTTTCTGTTGTGGTTTATTATTGTTTGTTGCAGGCCTACTTCTTGCGATGTGGTAACATGGTTGGCTGTCCGCTTTGCTTTTTGTTTTGTAGTTCTAAAATTATAGAAAATAGGTAAAATAGATGTTTTATATATCTTATGTGGCTCTTTGGTTTAACTTGTTTGTTTATGAACCACAACAGAACCTAGGGCGATGGTGATGCGCGAAAAAAAAATAAAACAAGTATAAGCCCCCTTCCCCCCCCCCCACACACACACACACCTTCTCCCCCAACACACCGCCTAATACTTAGTGCCCACCGTTCAAAGGCGGCGCTTCTATTGTGGTTAACTGTTATTTTCATTGTCGCCTTAGCCTTGAGGCAACCGGCTGGGAAAGAGCTGGCCTCTTGGCCTTTTGCTTTGCGTTTCACCTTTATTGGTTTCCTTTCGTATTAAGTGTTTAGGACAGGATGTGTAACTCTATTGTGCTGGTTACTGATCATTGTCTTCTCATTTACCTTGCGAGTGAAAACATGTTACTGTCAGCGATAGCACCCCTCCCCTAGCAAACTTCTCCCACGGAAAAGTGGATCATATCATAGTAAAATTCCTCACCACTGTAGTAGAAGTTCCCTGTTTGTATATAATGGATTTCGCTCCCTGTCCTCTCTCAAGAGTGAGGTCAGATGTTAAAACAGAACTGAGAAGTATCTATTCAAAAAACACCGTCTGATAAGGACAGATACTTGCTTCAAGAGTGGACTCACTAACAAGGGAAACAAAATGAAACGAGTATAGTTGCCCCCACCCCCTCCTCCTCGAAATATATATAAACAAGAAAAGAGCAGGATGATCAGCATCTGCACTGCTTTTCAACTTGATATCAGTTCACTAACAGTTGGGGTGGTTGAGTGGTGCGTTTGTGCTGTGTATAACTACCAACGCCGGGGCGTCCTACTGATTTGGAACATTGTAGGGCAAGGGCCTACTGTGCTTGTAGTAGGTGCAGGTGGAGGTTGTTTGGACATATTTTTTTTTCGTCTATCATTTCTCTTCTTCCCTCTCTCTTGGAGACGGTCCGATGTAGACTGAAATACTGTCTCAAAGAGCCGCTTAACCCAAATCAATCGATAAGTCAATCAATCAATCAATCAATCAATCAATCAATCAATCAATATGCAGTATGAATTTAACCTGTTCAGAATATATATGGTAACTATATATATGGCAGGTTCAGGTTGACTGACTGTTAGACTGTTTTGAGTTTTATAGTCATTAGTCATTCGGTCCTTTGAGCTGTTTCGAGCCGTCTCCTACAGAAAAGAGAGAGAAGGGTACTGATTAGATAGACGACAGACCGCTATCATCCCGCACCTACTGCAAGCACAGGAGGCTGTTACCCTAACTGAAATTGGATCGACCCAGTTGAATTGCTATCTGTTCATCAAAATGCCGATGGATATTAATGACGCACGCACACACACACACACACACACACACACACACACACACACACACACACACACACACACACACACACACTACTGGTATATTATGCAAACTCAGCCTATGGCGGGGCGGGGTCAGTACTAGCGTATATCACCCACATACTGCCCAACTTTAATGTACATCATTGTCCTTGAATCGACCTTGACAACACCTTAAGCAAGATGAGTTTATTTGCTTAATAAGCTTACTCGATTTCAAATATTTCGGCCTACATAAAATACTAAAGCCTTCTTCAGTTAAACAAAATACACCTGAAAAACTTCAGCTTGCGCGACTACTTAACAGAACTTTCATATAAAACCAGATGCAACGACAGTTCTTGAAACTATGGAAGCGCACACTAACGTGCATTACGTACCGTACGGTGCCACTCACAAAACTGTACGCAATAGAGTATACAATGTATGTACAAATCCTGGCCTCTATGAATCGCCAGGCCAGGACGAGCCATACCCTCCGGAAACTGGAGACCCCCCCCCCCCCCACACACACACACACAAAAACACACGCCCCAACACACATGGTCAAGAAACCGCATATTGTAAAGTTCGTGTCTCTCCTGACCATAGAAATGTTCATCCATACCGGTGAGAAACCCTACAGATACTGGGACCTAGCAATGCTACCATAGAGACATTGTTTATCGCCTAAACAGTGACGATACCCATACCCACACCCTCTGCAAGACCTCCTAAATGGTTGTGAGGTTCCAATCTTCTACCGCCACTTTTGTGACTTTCTGTTCGCTTCAATGTACGACAAACTCTTCCAAAAAATGAGGTCTACTATATTAAATGACAGAATCTGATCCTAGAGGAGCAAAGTCTTTCCTGCATGAGTTGAACGCTCAAAGGAAAGAATTTGCTTCTGGAGGAGAAAATGCTTCACTCTAAGAGTTGAGCCCGCTTAAAAGAAACGCAAAACTGAAAATGGCACAGTTGCCTTCCCTGACAGTGAACCCATTCTTCCCAACTGCAAAGCTCCCCCCTCGTTTATGTTATCTTCACTGGACGACAGAGCCCTTCAAAAATGGAGTCCACTATTAGAGGAAAGATTTTTTCTCCTGAAGGAGCAAATTCTTTTCTCCTAGTGTTGAAGACCACTGTAAAGAGAGGCAAAAAATGAAAATTGCACAGATGTTTCCCCTGACAGCAATACTCCTAACCAGAATGGTCCCCATTCCCCTACTCCCCGGAAATACAGAAAAGGCAATCCGACAAATCACTGATCACTGAGAAGCACAATGGAGCATACGAAAAGCATCGCCACCTAGTGGCAACTATTCATACCTAAGAAATCGTAACTCCGGTACCTAATCTGTTTGTCTACACGACCTATGAGAATGTATGTTTTATCCATGCATTTTATTTATCAAGGGGCTATAGTAAACTTTCGCATATTGCTATCATTGATAATTTCGGTTAGCGTGTGTTTTAGTTTCACGTAGATTTAAAGAATTTGGGAATGAAATTCGTCTTTCATTTTAAATTCTCCCAAGTATTTTTCTAGAAACTTCGACTATTGGTCGATTTTTTTTTTTTTGTCAACAATGGGTGCGTTCGAGTGAAATTATCATGTACTCGAATACACGTTTTAAATTAATCCGGTCGTTTCGGTTCTGCGTCGTTATATCGGCGCGCTGCTTAGCAAGTCCAAATTTAGCAGGTTCTAATGCGAAAATCCGACCCATGAACGTACGTCATTCCCCATAAATAACGATTTATTTTTGTATTTTTGCTCATATGTCTAAACGGATGAAGAACTAAATGGTCATAGTCCCGACGGCCCTGGCTCGAAACGACCCATTTTCTTCCAGAACGATAGTCAATACGAGTAGCCAATCGAACTCGCCCATTGAAGAATAAAGCTCAACGCACATGGTCTTTCGAAAAGTTGGACGGACACACGGCGCCAAGTGTGTGCGGCTATAGTTACGTACCGCTGAGCCACTTAGGGAACGTCGTTAGGAGAATTCAAACAGAACTGAACTTTCGAAAAGACAAAAATTAAAAATGTCTAAAGTTAACACACATGCGCCAGGTAAGAAAGGGCATTTTTCCAGGGAAGCAGACAAATCAATTTCAATGATTCAACGAAGCTAAATAAGCCTTTAGTCTTCTGAGGGCTTGAATATTTCCCCCAAAAACGTTCCAGGACCCAATTTTTCCAGAAAAAAAATACCCAGGCCAGGTCACATAACCAAGATGGCAAACATTTATTATGGTAAAATATTTCAAAAATCTTCTCCCCAAGAACCACGCCGGGCCGCGTAGCGCAATCGGTAGGGCACCTGACTCATAAGTCAGAGGTCCTGGGTTCGAAACCCGGTCTGGCACATACTTTCGTTTCTCCTTCCTTGATTCAAGAAGGGCAGTTATCAGTTACTGGCGAAAGTATGTGCACTTAGTACTGGTTAACCGCTTAGGAGGTCTAAGCCTCCCCAGGAATAGTGTGGTTAGGTTAACTGACCGTCCCGACATGACCTTAGCTGTTTAGTTACCGTGGACGTTAAGCATCAAATCAACCAATTCTCCCCCAGAACCACAAATCCTATGATCTTGAAACTTAGCATGTCGCATCAAGGACTCAAAAGCTCAACAAAATTTATATAAATGATGACCCTGGGATGACCTTGATCTGTTTTACGGCAAGGTAAACTTTTGAGTCACTTAGGTTTTTCTATAGGAAAAAGTGAAAAAAGTTGATTTTTTTAGAAACAATGCAGTCTGCTACCTGAAAGTTTGTAGATGCAGACAACTAATTAGGTAAATGAAGCTTTAGTGAGTATTCATGGTAAAGGTCATATCTTCACCTGGGCCTAAGGCCATTTACATTGAAAAATTAAAACTCGCTTTTTTTATATAAACTTGACCATCATGAAATATTTCCGCGCTTGCGCGGGCTCTTTTCTAGTAGTAAATATGTATTCAAAGTCCAACACTGTGACTCGAAATAAGTTTACTCTCTTTCCGCCCAAGGTCTTCTTTACACTTAAAAACTACTTCTGGCTCGACGCCATTACAGAACCAAATGTTCGATTACAGAACCATACTGGTCTTTAATAGCGTTGAGCAAGATATAGTTTTCAAGTGTGTTTTGTTTAGCTGGTGAAGGCCTTAGGCAAAAACCCCCATCTTATATCAAGTGTTGTATACTGCATTCCTTTGGAGGACTTTGAATCCATTCAGTGAGTTGTCTTGATTTGCAAAATGCAAAAAAAGGGGGAGGGGACGGGGCGGGCTTGAGGTTAACGCCCGTTCATGATGTCTTTCAGCATGACTTTGCTCGAATGACTGATAAGGCTGATGGTCCTGTAGTTCTAACAGTGCGTCAGTGATTGTAAAATAGGCCATTGACCCCGTGAAGTTGGCCAGATCTTGTGACAGATCTTTGTTAAAACATCGATTATGGTCTCCCTACCTGCTTGAACAGGATACAAGAAGTTTATTACGAATTTTCGGCCCACATAGGAGCACCTACAGAAGGTAATAGATAATAGAGTAACTAAATATAACCAAGGCAAGAAATCCAAAGACAGGCATTATCAGGAACAAAAAGACGGATATGCACACTTATGTGATATAACTACAATTTGAGGTGGAAGGGCACACTTTCAGGGGGGCAAACTTTGTCATTTAGACAGCTGCTTTCCCTCCCAAAGCCAGTCCTCTCATATAGGAAGAATTTGTTCCCCTAGGAACAAACTCCTCCATCGAGAGCAGAGCCACCTGAGAAGGGCTGCGACAGTTACGGAAACAGACAGGAAGTCACAATAAGTCACCCTCTGTAAATAAAGGGCAGAAAAAAAGAGATATGGAAGCGCACCCTTCCACCTTCCATGCCATGAGCAACGACAGACCTCCCGGTTTTCATGTAAAGATACAAGCGATATGTTCACTGATCATCAATTCCAAATATGTATGACAGATATAAGTGTAAGTAAAACCTGGTAAACACTTTCAAGGTGAATGGGTACATCTTCATGTGAAACAACCCTGCCTTTTTTTTCCTCCACACACCTTTAGGAAGCAAAACTCCAGAAGGGAAGAATTTTTCCCCGATGAGCAAACCTCCCCTCAAGAGTCATCCAAGCCGGAGGGGTTCCACTAAAGGGAAAACATACAGGAAGCTACCTTAGTATTCCTCCTTTGTAAAAATGGCAGAAGGATATATAGGTGCACCCACACACCCTAAATGCCATAAGTAGTGATAACCACTATAGTGGCACAAGTGAGATGTTTTACTTTTTTTCCTTCAAGGCATAAATTATTGCCAATAACACAAACTAAGTATTTGAGATTACAAATCTAATCCATAGTCACATGACAAGGGCACTTTTATTATAACAATCATGAAGGTGCTGAGTACTCCCTAGGACCCTGCCTTTCTCATTTTTTGCCTCCCCTCACCCAACAGATCAACCCCTGAACGGAAGAATTTGCTCTCCAAGAAGCACACTCTGCCCCTCAACAGCAGATCCTAGTGGGAGGGGCTTTGCCACACACAGGTAAACCGGATGTCACCAGGATAGTCCCCCTTTATGAAAATGGTGGAAAATTGTCTAGATCAACCAAACACCCCCAAAGACATAAAGCGACGGTGCAAGAGTTACTCATGCAACGAACTTCGTTGCATAAATCACCCTTGCATCACCGCTTCAGCAAAAGGAAGCCTAATTATTAAGCTCTCCCTTTCTTCTTTCTTTTTCCTTTTTTTAAACCATGTTAACAAAATGATATTACTACATCTATATTGACATATTAGAGAGTTCATGGGACACCATATGATAAAACATGAAATAATATGCAAGGGAAACCTCTTCAAAGGAAGCAATACTGCCATTCATTTCAGCCTCCCTTTTTTCATAGGGCCAACTTCTAGAGGAAAGAACATAATCCTCCCAGAGCAAATTCCTTCCCCCAAGAGCAGACCCTATCTCTGAAGGGTTACAGCTACCAGAAAAGCAAACAGGAAGCCAGAAAAGTTACCTCCCTGAAAACATGGCGGAAGAATATAGAGGTGAACAAATTCTGCTGGTATATTTTCAACTCCGCAGGCTGACTTCTCCTTTAGCACTACTGCTAAGTACTTCAATCCTAACTGCCGAAGGATCGGTTGTAGATATTCTTCTAGGTGCCAATTGCATTCCAGAATTGCATTGTCGCCATCGCTTTCATGATTTTGTATAGTTCGGAACAATATTCTGTCCATCTGCTGAGAACCTCTTCTATTCTTCTGCTAAACATTTCCCAGAGACATCCTGGATGGTGGATCTACCATATTCTCAGAAGTAAGATCCTTCACCAGCTGATACGGTCTTTTTGATCTGGCCTCGATACCTATCCAGGCTTTGTTACTTTCTTTAGGTACTTCTGAATCCTCTTGTTAGCTTCCCTGTATGCCTTTGCTCCTTTTGATTTATACCGCATCTTCATTAAACCTCTTCTTTCATCACAGTGGTCAAGAAAATCTCTGGTGACCCAGGGCTTTTTATATCGACGTTCCTTCCCAAGTATCTCACTGGCTATGCCAGTCACTTCTGTATCGTAGATGGTAACCATTCCTCCGACCGATGAGTGGTGCAAGTTTCCCACCTATTGTTGATTGAAATGTGCATGTTACGTCTTGGTCTCTAAACTTCTCAAGGTCAAACATCAGACTTGGCTGAGTTGGCTTTCTTGCCTTCTTTAGCGGGCCCGGATCCAGACCACCACGTACTGGCGGGGCTTTGGATAACTGTTGGGGCTGGGAGGTGCCGAGTTATATGTGTGTGGGGGGGGGGGAGGTGGGGGGGGGGGGGAAATATATGACATAATTAGGGATCAATTTCATGAGAATTTTTGATAATGTCTTTTTTGCCTTGAAATATTTGTTGTGACATCTCATTAGAATCGCCACGCTGAGGCGATTTTAATGGGACGTCACAACGTATATTTTAATCTAGCCAAATTATCTCAGACTGTCATCCCAACATATTATACATAACACAGAGGATGGCGGGGCTGAAGCCCCAAAGCCCAAACCCTGGATCCGGGGCTGTTTAGACGAACTCGGAAAGTCATCATCACCAGGTCATAGTCAATTCCTATATCTGCTCCAGGAGAGCTCCTTGTCCCATGGATGTTACTCCTGGTCGAAAACGCTTCTTCACCAAGATATAGTCAGTCTGGTAGTGGTGCTTCTTGTCTTGGGTGTACCATGTTCATCTTCTGAATGGTTTGTAGGGTCAGTACTACGTAGATTGTTTAAGAGTACAAAATCTAGGAATCTGAGGACATCTCTCATTTGTCTTAGTCAGCCTGTGAATCCCTTCCAACTGTAGCTTTCCAGTCCCCTGATACAATCAGAATGTCCTTCTGCGGTGTTTGGTCTATGAGTTCCTGGAATTGCTAATAGAAATTGTCGACCTCGTTGTCTCTTTGTCAAGATTTTGGTGCATAAATCTCATGATGGTGATATTGAAAGGAGCTGTTGTCAAGCGGATTGATATTAGACTGCTAGAAACTGGTCGGCAACACAGTGGCTGTTCAGTTCCGTTTCGTTCTGAAAAATACCAATAGCAGTTTTTCGGCCACCATTACTCTTGACAAACTACAGGCTGATATTTTGACAGATGGCTTGGTACCATAAATACTATGCATGGCTATTTCTAAGCCTATGGAGTCACATAATTGTAGAACTGAGATATAAAAGAAAATCGTCACTTGTCTACCGTCCGTGAAGGCTACCTCGGTTTTTCTCACGATCGTCCGTCCGTGATACCCATCATTTGATAATTCTGAACTGGAAAACAGCTTTTCGAAGACGAAAAAGGGCTTACTGTATACAATATTTGATAGGCATATTAGGTGTACCTGAAGTTAATGCTGACTTATCAAGAAATTGAAATAAAACTGATTTTCGGTCGCAGTTTGGAGACGTCCGTGATACCTACCGCTGACATTTTCTGCACTTTGTGAAAAATGTTCTCAGTAATAACGAAACTCATTGAGAAAATGAACGTACTGGTAGAAAGCAGATTTTATGCCGCATATGATGGGCACGGCGTCGAGTTACAATTCTAAGAGATATAAAAGAAAGAAACGAAAATACCCGTTTTACGCAGTAATGATACCTTCGAAAACTGGCGCATCGCCTGTGACGTATACACAAATGATTCTATCACGGACTTTGTTTCCCGACAGTGAAAAAGTAGTTCAAGCCAATACTGACAAGGGTTTAAAGTTTTTTTTCTTTCCAGATGTATGCAGGACCTAAGTTTCATGGCTCTAGCCCTTATACATGTAGTTCTTGAGAAGCAGAGTTAAATGCAGAAACTCAACAAAAAATTGCAAAGTCAATGAACCTTAAAATGTAAAATGTAAAGACTCAGTATTAATGATGGCTTTTAGCTTTGCTCTTCCAGTTATATGCATGACCCATGGCTCTATCCCCTATATTTCTAAAGAAACTGAGGTAAATGCAATAACTCAACAAAAGTTTAAGTCACTGCTGCTGACACCAGAAAGGCAATACCTTAAAGTGCTAAAGTATTGGGACACCTAATACGATTAATTTTCCATTTGTTCCAAATGGAAAATTAATTGTTTTAGGTGTCCCAATATTTCAGCTCATTAGGGTACTTCTGTCTCATTTCTGCTTCACAGGTGAGATAAAATAACTATAGTTTAGCATTCTTAAGTCCAGTCCAGCTGAAAGGACCACGTGCATAAGGCCCATTTTAGCCATTTCAGCCCCCTTCAAAAATGTTTTTTTTGAATATTTTGTAGCTTTACTATTACCAAACATCATACAATTTTGCAGTTTTCATGATGCCATTGTCTTAAAAAAACATGGTCGCTTGAGGACATATATATGTGAGCTCCTATACAACCAATGCAGTGAGTGCATGTGATAGTTATCCGGTCCTGGTTGAGATGATATGGGTAGGATAAGATTTGTAGGTAAAGGCGAAACACATGGATATCCTTATCTGCTGTGTAAGAAATTGCAATCTAGGGATTATGGAAGATACCATCAAAATTCTAAAAATTCGGACACCTAAAATTATTGCTGTAATTGTCCTGAAATGGGACATTTTTTTATATTGCAGTAATGCATCAATAAGGTGCAGATGGAATCGTAATCAGGAGCAGTCTGATCTGGGTATGCAATGTTTGCGCAGACTCATCTGTCTCCATACTTAGAATTTTTATGGTTTGCTCATTATATGACGGCAGCATGACAAAACCAACAAAGTGGCAGGTGTTCACAGTGAAGACTCAGATCAGCCTGGGCATCTGCCCAGTCTGTTCAGAGAATTCGCTGTCCCTTTGGAGCTAGCTTAGATGCTTAGCTACCCTTGAAGTGCAAAGCAAAGACTCTCATCAGACTGGGCGGATGCCCAGGCTGATCTGAGTCTTTGCTGGGGGCTCATACCACTTTGTTTTGTTGTGTGGTGGTTTAATTATCATTATTTTCTTGTAGGTGAACCTGGCCCCATTTATGGGATGATAACTCACACTGATGATTCGTCAATGCACTTTGGAAGTGGTGGCTCAAGTGCAACAACCAGCTATGGAGCAGGTTAACTCATTTGTCTTTCTAAAGATGAATTAGCTTGCTGTTTTCATGATTACAGAAATGAATATTTTATTGGAATTTCCTATGGCTATATATGTTACATTTTCTTTTCAAAATTCTCTATAAAAATTTGTTCTAGCTTTTTCATCATTTTTATACCCCTCGCAAAACATTTTTAGAGGGGTATACTGGTCAGAATGTTCAGCCATCCATCTTTCTGTCAATATTTGAGTTTTTCAGTTCAGTTCAATTCTCTTATCGACGTTACCCAAGTGGCTCAACAGTACGTAACCATAGTTGCACACACTTGGCGCCGTGTGTCCGTCCAATCAACATTTGAGAGTTTGCTACATAACCTTTATAGCTTTTGTCTTAAGAGCCACAACACAACAAAACCAACAAAGTGGCATGTGCCCACAGCAAGACTCAGCTCAGCTTGGACATCCACCCAGTCTGATCAGAGTGTTTGATGTGCCCAGGCTGATTTGAGTCTGATCTGGTGGATGCCCAGGCTGATCTGAGTCTTCGCTGGGTGCACATGCCACTTTGTGGTATTTCTTGTGTCGCTGCTCATATGTTGATCAAATTTACACCACACCATAACCATGAGATAATGCAGGTGTAGTAGGTAAATAGGGGCTGATGGGTCAGTATTGCTAATATCTTAATGACTCTACCAGAAGCTTAATTCCAAACAACATATTAGATATGAAATAACATGATAATAGAAGGCTGTTATTGTTATTTCTGGTTAGGGACATATGACTTAAAAGCCGTTAACAGTCCCATAAAGGCGGGGCCCTGCTAGTTACCATGTTTCTAGTTTTGCAACTGTTAACCTCCAAACTACAGTCAAATCTCGATATCTCGAAGTCAAATTTGTGCCGAAACTACTGATATCTCAAAGTAAATTTTCTGGTGCCAGAAAATTTACTTTGAGATATCAGTAGTTTGAGATAACAGGAGCTGATATGTAAATAAAAATGGGAAACGTATTCTTTGATATAAGAAGATACTTTGAGATATCAATATTCGAGATATCGGGAGTTGACTGTATTTGCTCTGATATTTATTTGGGCTCAGTTTTTCAAAGTGTTGTTAGCTTAACAAAGTTGTTAGTGAAGAATTTGTTAAGCCTCCTAGTGCATATAAAATCAACGGTGCTATTTTATTTTGCTGAAAGCAATATGAGTGGCTTTTGTACTGCGAAAGCTCCTCACATTATTTCAGCAAAAAATGACAAGTGTTTTTTGTACAATATGGCTGAAAATGTAATGCTTCTTTAACTAACGACATTGTTAGTTTTGGACAACTGAGCCTAAGGTTGGAGGTTATAAAACGAGAATACTCTCAAACTCAAAATAAAGCACACTGATTGGCTGCTTCTGAGCATATGCTCGGAAGCAGCCAATCAGTGTGCTTTATTTTGAGTTTGAGAATGTACTCAAGTTTTATAACCTCTGGGCCTGATCATTACAGTACTGTTTTCTGCTTGCAGGTGGTGGTATGCTGATTATTGATGTAGTAATGTTAATTGTGGAGGGGACCATAGCATCAAATGGCGCCGCTGGAACCACAAGCATAGGTGGTGGCAGTGGTGGTACAATTTACATCAATACCAAAATACTGGAAGGATCTGGAACCATTCAGGTTGTTGGTGGAGCTGGAGGGTCTAATACTGGTGGAGGGGGTGGGGGCAGGCTTAAGGTTGATTACCACAACACACAGTTCTGGTTTGGAGGGCTTAAGGCGGAAGGAGGCAGTGGATATACCATAGGAGGGGCTGGAACAGTTTATTTGCAGGTATGGACAATTTTAATTCTTGAAGGCCTAGATTCTGTACCCACTGGCAAAGGATTAAACTGCTGTTTGAGTTTATAAAGTGGATGGGGCTACTGTCTTTCTGATATACAGTCAACTTCCGAAATCTCAAACACTGATATCGCAAAGTATCTTCTTATATCAAAGAATATATTTCTTATTTTTATTTACATTTCAAGTCCTGTCTTTTCAAACTACTGATATCTCAAAGTAAATTTTCTGATACCAGAAAATTTAACTTGAGATATCAGTAGTTTGATCTGAAGTTCGACTTGGAGATATCGAGAGTTGACTGCAAGTAGTCTCAATTACTTGTCTTATTGATAAAAATTAGTCACAGTCAAGTGTCAGTCATTTCACAGGTAAATTTTTCTTCACCAGCCACAACCAATCAGATCAAATATTGGAATTTTATGACCTGTGGAGATGTTTCCCCTTAAGTTTATAGAGAAATACTGTGATTAGTTCTTTTCTGTTTCAGTATTTGTAACGACTTCCCCAAGTGGCTCAGAGGTACTGAAATAGCCACCTAATTCGATCTTTTATAGTCCACCTGGGCCTTTAAAGCACAAAAAATTAAAGTAGTTGAATTTGCAAATTGCATCCATCCAGAAAACACTTAAAATGAAAGGGCACACTTTCAGGAGAAGCGACTCATTCATTTTTGCCTCCCTTTTCAAATGATATTTTATTTGAAAAAAAAAGTAGAATTTACTTTGAAAACTGTGTACAGAAAACCCAAACATGAATGAGTTGTGTGCTTATGTTTGAACAAGTGGAGGGATGGATGACTGGCAATTTTACACTCTTTTCAACAGTGTTTCAGTCATATCAGGACGATAGATGAGTGATAATGAAAGGCTGTGTGTATTGGAACCCCATTTAGGATAGTGAAGATTCCCGCCTCCAGCTGGTCTCAAACCCAGGACTGCTAGATCAGCAGGCCAGCACTGAACCTACTGAGCTACCAGGGCTCCTATGTTTGAACAGAAATTTTAAATTTTTTTAAAGTGAATGGAAACATTTACAGGGGAAGCAACTCTTATTAAAAGGAATTTATCCCCATTTAGTGGAGGCATCTCTTGAAGGAAAGAATTTGCTCCCTAGTGGAGCAAATTCTTTCCTTTAAGAGTGTCCCCCCATTTTTGAAGGGATTAATATTCCAAAGAAGCAAACAAGAAGTCACAAAAATTGTCTCCCTTTGTTAAAAAAGTTGAAAAAAAAAAACAAAAAAAAAAAACAGGGAGATGCATCGATTCTTATATTCTTTAGGATGCCAGAAGGGACTTAACCAATAGAACTCTGATAATTAACAACGCGGGCCAGACCCTGACCACTGCCCAGATGTCTGCAAGTGCCTTTTCCAGCAGCTATGACCTTCAAGCAAGTAGAACCTGGATTCCACCCGATGCAGAGTTAGACGAGTTTGAGTCTATTAGAATACTGGGGAATTCACACCTAGCCCTGCACCCAGATCTTAAGAGGTGAGAACAGGAGTTTTGTCAAAAGCCTCCGGAATTCAAAACTTCAAAAGCATGCGGAATTCAAAACTTCACGAATATTTCCCGTAATTCCGAGTCACATAGATAAATATTGTGAAATGTGAAAACTTCCAAATTTACTCAAAATACTTTAAACTTGGAAAACTGTATGAGTGTGATAACTACAATACAAAAAAATGTATGCAATTTTAATTCTTGCGAAACTTCCCATGTGAAAAGTTCAGCAGTTACAAAATTGTCACGAAATTCTTAAGGCCTATGTTAGTCCAAAGAACCAGTATGAGAATGGCAAATACAAAACTTCACAAATGAGCTGCAACACAAGAAAACCAACAATGTGGTTGTGCGCCCAGCACAGACTCAGATCAGCCTGGGCTTCTGCCTAGTCTGATCAGAGTTTTCGCTGTCTGCATGGAGGTAGCTTAGACCCTAAGCTACCCTTTGAACATTTAACAAAGAGTCTGATCAAACTGGGCGGATGCTCAGGCTGATCTGAGTCTGCGCTGGGCACACAACCACTTTGTTGGTTTTGTCGTGTTGTGGCTCAAATATTTCCTTTCTAATTTTTTAAAAATCAGTATTCTTAAAATTTCCAATTAGTAACTGTGAATCAAGAAATATTCAAGACAATGTGATTTTCACAAAGCTTCAAATTGAATCGTGAAGTTTCACGAAAATAAAACTACTGCGAAACACTTATGGCATACATCAGTTCTAAGAACCACTATACTCTAAACTTGGAAGTATTTGTGACTGTTCAATTTTTGCAAAACTTTGCAAGTGTGAAGATTTGTAATAAATAAAAAAGAAATAAAAGTATTAGGAAATGCTTTTATCGGTTGAAAAGGCCATAATGACGATAGCAAATTCAAAACTTAGCAAATTTATTTGACTCGACAAAACTACACAAAATTCTCCAGTTTACAGTTGTTTCTCATATGAGCAGTGACAGGACAAAACCAACAAAGTGGCATATGTCCCCAGCAAAGACTTGGATCAGCCTGGGCACCTGCCCAGTCTGATCAGAGTCTTTGCTGTCCACATGGAGGTAGCTTGGGTCGAATTAGGGACATAACAGACTATGGACAAAACGGACCACGGACAAAACGGACCACGCTTAGGACAAAACGGACCAAGTTCAGGACGAAACAGACCATGTTTCGGACAAAACGGACCATGTTTTATGACATAAAGGACCGTGTTTTTATACGCCCGTTTTAAAAAAACGGACGTATTATGTCATGGCGCTGTCCGTCCGTCCGTCCGTCCGTCCGTAAACATTCTTGTGCGCGCCATAACTCAGTAACCATTTGGGATATCTTCATGAAATTTTGTATGCATATGTATTAGGTAGGGGGAACGTGTCGCGTACAAGAATGGTTGCTCCCCCTTCCTTGGTTTCGAAGTTATGCCCCTTTGATTGTTTTTTACCCTACAGGTCTTGTGCGTGCCAGAACTAGATAACTGTTTGGGATATCTTCATGAAACTTCATAGCAATGTGTATGAAGTCCCAACGATGTGTCGCGTACAACAATGGTTGCTCTCCCTTTCTTCCTTTCTGAGTTACGTCCCTTTTATTAGTTTTTTTCAGTTATTTTTGTGTATACTTATGTTGTGCATACATTAACTCGGTAACTGTTTGGAATATCATGATGAAACTTTATAGCAATGTGCATGATCACAAGATAATATGTTGCATATAAGAATGGTTGCTCCCCCTTTCTTAATTTTGGAGTAACCTCCCTTTTCTCCGTCCTTTAACATTCTTGTGTGCGCCATAACTCAGTAACCATTTGGTATATCTTCATGAAATTTTGTAGGCATATGTAGTAGGTAGGGAGAATGCATCGCATACAAGAATGTTTGCTCCCCCTTCCTTAGTTTCCAAGTTATGCCCCTTTGATCGTTTTTTTTTTGTTCTCTGCAGGTCTTGTGTGCGCCATAACCAGATAACTGTTTGGGATATCTTCATGAAACTTCATAGCAATGTGTATGAAGTCCCAACAATGTGTCGGGTTTAACAATGGTTGCTCTCCCTTTCTTTGTTTCTGAGTTACGTCCCTTTTATTAGTTTTTTTTCGGCTATTTTTGTGTATACTTATGTTGTGCATGCATTAACTCGGTAACTGTTTGGAATATCATGATGAAACTTTATAGCAATGTGCATGATCACAAGATGATGTGTCACATATAAGAATGGTTGCTCCCCATTTCTTAAGTTTGGAGTAACCTCCCTTTGATCATTATTTTTAGGCATTTCCATTCACTCTATATCTCCTTAACCCTTTGAAATATTAGAATGAAACTTTGTAGGAATGTTCGTAATAAAGGGGCAATGTATCCTGAGCAAGAACCACGACTCTGGCTTGCTTACTGGATTATCTGCCCATGCATAAATTTCCTGTTTACTCTGTAACTCCATAACCGTTTAGAATATTTTAACACAACTTTATGGAGATGTGTATATTGTCAAGGGAATGTATTAGAACCAATAATGGTATATCTAGTATACATGTACATGTATTTAGTTTATGAATTATCTCCCTTGTATTTAGTTTATGAATTATCTCCCTTGTTTGACTTTGGCATTACTCAACTTGGGAGCCACTTCACCTTCGGAGCTGATTTTTGGTATACTAATATAGTATTTGATGTGTTAAATATTTAAATAATGTTGCCGCCATTAATTGAAGTGTGGTCTTCCCTACTTGTCTGCCTGTCTGTCCTTATGTAAACAATCTTGTTCATTCTATAATTCCTTTATGACATTACAACGGGCGTATTATGCGCCGCTTGCGAAGCCCTTGTTAGACATACCTGACCATCTTATACAGGAATACATTGGAATTAAAATTACATTAAAGATCTTCCCTTAATCTTGGGAATGTTTCATTTAAGGTATTTAGATACACAATAACTCTGTATCGACTTATTATTAAAACACATAACAGAGTTATTGTTCATGGTGAATCAATCAATTATGGAATATATACACACTTACAATGCCTTCCATAAAGATCCTAAGTTTTCGGGCAGATACATCTGTATAAACAGTGGAAACCGTGATCAGACTGTTCCTTAGGAACCAGAATGATCAAGATCTTTACAATTTCAATTCCATCTGCGCATTTTTGAGGCATTACTCTATGGTAGACCCGGAACAACAGGAAAATAAATAACAGGGCAAGGACCGGCTGTGTTTGCAGCAGGTGCAGTACTTGGACATTCTTTTGGGGGGATATTTTAGAACTTAAACATTGTTTTTCTAGGAAACAAAACTGTGAAATTTTGTTTTTTTGTTTTATTCTGTATCATACAATGTAAGTTTTACTAAAACAATATGCATAAGCATGCCCCATCGACTGAATATATTTTTCATGACCTTTTTCATGAAATTCAATTTTCTTGCATTTTTTAAAAAATGTAAAAATATACTTATAATCAAGATAATTGCAATTTTTCTTACCAGTCTGTTTCAAATACCCTATATTAAAGATTATATGATTTTCAGAAATGAAAGTGCATCCTTGTGCTAGAGACATGAATTTTAATGGAAAATGTGTAAAAATAGTATGTATAAATACAAAAGTTTGTTTTTTAGGAAAACAAAACGGTGAAAAATTTTCTTTTCTTATCCAAATGTTTTATAGCCCTTTGGGTTATTTAGCTGGTATAATGAAATGAATGCCCCACCAATATCTTTATTCACCATTCGTCTACCTTAAGTTGCAACACTAACAAAGATAAAAAAAATACCATTTAAATCTGTCTTTGGAATTTATATACTCTTTCATCATTTAATTGGCATCAATTTATGGTCTGGTTTGTCTTCTAGAGAGGTTCGTCTGGTCCTAAAACGTGGTCCGTCTGGTCCAGAAACGTGGTCCGTTTTGTCCTGAAAAGTGATCCATTTTGTCCTGAAACATGGTCCATTTTGTCCTAACCGTGATCCGTTTTGTCTGGTCCGTTTTGGCCATGGACTGTTTTGTCCGAGTACCCTTTAAGCTATCCTTTAAGTGCACAGCAAAGACTCTGTTCAGACTGAGTGGATGCCCAGGCTGATCTGAGCTATGCTGAGCTCACATGCCATTTAGTTTGTTTTGTCATGTCATGGCTCATATTTTAATTGCCTTACACTATAAGCCACCTCATCAGACATCAAGATCTATACTGTTTGCCATTTAGTCTTAGAATTCTAAATGTGATATAGCTTAGATGAAATATTTTTTTAAATTTTGCAGGTGTAAATTTTGTTGTCTGCCTTTTTGGCACTTTTAGGGTTAATACAATATAAGTGTTTATACTCTTCAATGTTGTTTGTAGTGGCACCTATGAGCTTAAGGCATTTAAATTTGAAGGCGATAAGACTGGCAGCTTGCACATTGGTCCTGGTCAAACAACTATTGTGAATCATCCGGACAGCATGGAATTCCTTGTCAATGTCTATGTCTACGATGGAGGAATCCTGATCTTGCCACCAGAATTCATATGCTACGATGTTAGCTTCTATATCTGGTTAGTAGATAAATGCAGTCAACTTTGGATATCTCGAAGTCAAACTTCAGCCCAAACTACTGATATCTCAGAGTAAATTTTCTGGTACCAGAAAATTTACTTTGAGATATCAGTAGTTTGAGATAACAGGAGTTGAATTGTTAATGAAAATAAGAAATACATTCTTTGATATCAGAAGATACTTTGAGATATCAGTGTTTGAGATATCTGTAGTTTACTATGTTCACTTTTTAGGGTTTAAATTTAAAGTTGACTCTCCTTACCTCAAAAAAAGTCTTCAGAGCTCTTGATAATATACATTTATGGCTTTTGTTAAGGTGAACACAAAGTGATACTGAACAGAAAATTTCATATTGACCAACATGAAGCAGAAGTCAATATGAATTATTTACTGTTCAGTAACACTTTATGGTCACAGAAACAAAATTCAACAGTTATTGTCGTATATAGCGAGGATAATTTCATTTGAAAGATCTGCCAATTTTAGTTCAGCTGATGTTGCTTCCCAAACCATGCAACATTAAGACAATAAATGAAATGTGACAACCATGTAACAAAACACGTTACGACAAAAACCACGCAACAGTGAGTGAGTGAGTGAACTCGGGTTTAACGTCCCACCAACAACGAGGTCATATGGAGACGGGACCTCGGTTTAAAGTTTCATCCGAAAGACTGGAGAAGCGGGGGATCGATCTTGCGACCCCTGGATTGGTAGTCTGGAGTGATGTCTACCTCACATGGAATTAAATGATTTTTATTTATAGATTATTTAGTAAATATTGATTGCACATGGATAAAGTAATGTTGCATGGTTTGCATATGACCTTAAATATTTTTTTTTTCTGGAAAAAACATGCAAACATGCAACATCAAGTAAATAGCTTGCATGAGCAGCGTCTGCAACATTGATATGCACTTTATTTATAGATTATACAATACAAAATAATGATATATTTTTCACACTTACAGGTATCTGTCATAGATTTTTGAAATTTATTTGTTACAGTAGGTCAACTGTAGTTTGATAATGAACCATTCAATGCAGGAAAAGTACCTAAATCCTGGAGACTGAATAATAGGTATTTCCACCTTGCCCATCTGTTGCTGCTTGCACACATCTGTTCATGGAAGCAATCACGCTTGTCACAGAAGCAGTTGAAAGGTGTCCCTCTGTTCTAGTAGTGCCTGATTCAGTTTCTGGAGAGCAACTCAAACATATATTTTCTCGGAAATACAAAATAAAAATCTCAGGTTTATTTACTCAAATTCTGGAACTGTGGGTTTAGCATAAACTGCCCCTGTTTCAAAAGGTTCCACTGATATCTTGTTTTGCTCTCTTGACTGTGGCGCTCAGAGTTATGGATAATTATACCACCACATTCCTTGCGAGGAAATACCAACTTTAGCACAAAATATTTTGCAAGGAGCAAGGTCTACACTTATAAGGGTGGTATAGAACAGTTATACCATGGTTTGTCTGTCTGTACAGGAGATATTCCACTCGCTAAAGCTTGTGGATTATCTCCTTATACAGGCGCACAAACCATGGCATAACTATTACTTATTTCCTGTTGGATAAAGATGGCATGCAAAGAAATAAGGTTAGCTGCCAAGTATTGCAAATAAAAATTTCCCACTTTTGAGGCAAGAAATGCTACAGTTTGTTGTGGAAAATGCAAACTGTTACCGACAACGCTTAATGCCTGGCTTCATTTGAAAGTTTCTATATTTAGGGGTACCATTGGTGTGTATGATCTCACAGTGGGAGATAACTGCCACATGTACCTTGGGAGCACAGGTTCAACTAAGAGGTCAGGCTTTGTCAGCGAGAGTGGAATATTTGACTTTGACAGACTAACTGTTGCTGCAGGAGGGGAGGTAACTCCCACCAGTGAATTAGTCGGGGAAGAAAACATTGTTCGGCTTGCTGTAAGTTAAAACATCTTCTTGTACTGGTTTATGGTGCTGAATTATTACTTTCGGAAGCACATGGAACTACCGTATTCACTCGGCTATAAAACAGGCCCCGAGGTTATAAAACTTTTTCATGCTCAACTCAGCTGAGCATGAAATTTTATCTGCTCATAAATAGCCAATTACTGATAAGGACAGTGGTTTTTCTTGCTCAATGTAGCTGATTATGAAATTTTCTCCACTGCTAAATATGAAAATGCCAACATTAGTCGGCATTTTCGTATTTATCAGCAGAGTAAATTTCATGCTCAGCTAAGTTGAGCACGAAAAAAGTTTTATAACCTCAGGGGCCTGGTTTTTCCTTTCAAGATTGACCCTTAACATTTTAAATCAGTCTTAAGCTTTGCTCACAGGGGCAAAGTTTGTTTAACAAAGTGGGTTTGGTAAATTAAAATACGCTTGTGTGAACGAAAATATATGTCACATTTTCATTGTCAGCTTCATATGGTTGGCGGTTCACATGAGTGAAGTTTACTTATATTGGTAACTTTGACCAGAAATCTTTGTTCTTATAGACATTGGCATAGTTTTAAAACTCTTCTATTGTATATGCAGGGAAACAATATCAGAGTCCAAGGTGGTGGGAAAATCCATGCTATACATGTGGACATGCAACCAGTGAACCTGATAGTTGATGACCTTGGGGAGATTATTGGAGATTATCATGATCTTGCATGTGATGTTGGAGAAGGCATTGGTGGAAGTACTGGATCAGGTAACTGCATAGAGGATTGGTCCTCTGGTATTTGTTATCTGTAAACTGGAGCATACCATTTAACATCATGAAATATATCAGCGTCCATGCCATGTCTCCTGAGAACACTGTTATATTCGCTGTCTGTAAACTGGAGCTGACCACGCAACACGATGAAATGAGCCGCGACACGACGAAACCAAGAATGTGGTTGTGCGCCCAGTGCAGACTCAGATCAGCCTGGGCATCTGCCCAGTCTGATCAGAGTCTTCCCTGTCTGCATGGAGGTAGCTTAGACCCTGAGCTATCCTTTAAGCGCTTAGCCAATAGTCTGATCAGATTTGTTGAATGCCCAGGCTAATCTGAGTCTGTGCTGGGCCCACAACCACATTGTTGGTTTTATCGTGTCACGGCTCAAATATCCCAGCAAAGATGTTTCAGTGTTGTTAATGCCATATTCATAAAGAGTTGGTCGTTAAGGTGAATGGTTCCTCCTCCATGTTTTGTTATTATTTTCACAAAGGGGTACAACTTCTGCAACTTCCTGATTGCTTCCCTTGATGACAAAACCCTTCGGAAAAGAGACAGGGCAACTCTTTAAGGAAAGAATTTGCTCCTATGACTTGTTGACGTCGCGAATACGTTGTGATGTAAGTAGTTGACATCATTTAACCAATCAAATGCTGTTGTCACAGGCAACATTAGTATGTAGCCAGTCGTCTTCAGAGATCGCTTCTGAAGACATGGCCTGAGAACATTCACACAAGAGCAGTTTTAAAGTAACATGATATCACATCATGTTATCATACCCCTGTTATCAGGTGAATTTTGCAGCAGTTGGATGATAAACATAGAATGTTTCAGTATTGTAAGCCTGGTAAGAATGCTGTCAGGAGTGGGCCATGCAACGTAATGAAAGAAGGTCATAACAGCATCCACACAATGTTATGACACATGGACAATGACAGAATTTCTTAATTTGCGAGCTTTTTGAGAGTATTCATATTTATTGTCTGTAAACAGGAGCAGGTCATGGTGGTCGAGGGGGACATGGAAGTGGCCAGGCATTGACTGGTGAACCATACGGTTGTCTAATTAACCCTGTACATACTGGCTGTAGAGGTGGCTCAGCCTCTGTCTCTGGCAGTACAGTCTCAGGAGGCAGGGGTGGGGGAACTATCTACCTGAAAGTCACGGGAACACTACACAATGATGGGGAAATCAGTGTTAATGGAGAGGCGGGGAGAAGTGGATCTGGTGGAGGCAGCGGCGGTTCCATACTGATGGAGGAAATTGGGCTTATCAAGGTTCGTTTATGAAACTCTAGGTAGAACAGAATTTTAGGGTTGATGTGGAGATGGCCAGAGCCTCAGTTAAATGATGAGTTTATGGGGTAATTTAGGTATAATTTTCTTTATTTCTCTGAAAAAAAAATGTTAATGGTACAGTGCCCCAGATAAGAAGGGGTAACAGGGATAATATAGAGGTAAGCATACTATTATAGACCAAGGTGTAGATGAATTGTGTAACTTTTGAGCGTATTTTGTAAATTATTGGTTGAGTTATTCCCCTTCTTTATATATAGGCACTTTATGTGACCAAAACTTCTGAAGAACCACTCAAGCTAGCATGTTTATTTTTGGATTACAGTTATAGACCAAGGTGTAGATGACCTGATTAACTATTGAGCCTATTTCTTGAATTTTGGTTGAGTTATTCCCCTTTTTCAGACATATGCATTTTATATAGGAATAACCTTGGGACCAAAATATCTGAAGAAACGCATAATCTAGGATCCTTATATTTGGCATGCAGGTTTGGATCAAGGTGTTGATGAACTGATTAACTTTTGAGTATATTTCGTAAATTTTTGCATGTTTATTTTTGGCATACAGTTACAGATTAAGGTGTAGTTCTCCTAATTAACTTTCGAGCCTATTTCATAAATTCTTGTCTCTCTTCTCAAAAGGGGTCAGCTCTTCAAGAAAAGAATTTGTTCCGTTTGCATCTCTGGAGGATGCAGCTCTTCAAATGGGGTCTGCTCTTAAGGAAAGAATTTGCTCCTATAGCCTCTAGGTGTCTACTCTTTATGGAAGACCTTGCTCTAGGAGCAAATTCTTTCCTCCGAGAGTAGACCCCATTTGAAGAACTGCGTCTTCCAGAGAAGAAAACAGGACCGGAATTCATGTTGTTCTTGTAAAACTAATGGAAAACACAGAGATTAGCTAGCCAGTATAACATTAATTCCGAAAAAGAGGAAGAGTGTATTTACTAGAGCAGGGGCATTTATAAGGATCAATACATAGAGGATATTTACTTTTTTTCGGTGAATACCAAATATATTTCATCGAATGTGATGATCATATCAGCAATTTCACGATTGCTGATATTTTCAACACGAGATGAAATATTTTTTGTATTTACAGAACAAAAAGTAAATTTTCTTCTTTTTTTCCGCTTAGGAGTATAAAGGAAAACAGACAGCTTCAAACCTAACTTTTTTTCCTAGTCATTTCTCGTTAATTTTGCTCAGCTCAGTGTGTTTAGTGGGTATAATATGGGGTTTAATAGTTTGCACCTAGTAAATGGTTTATTATATAATTTTAATGAATGAGTAAAAAGAAATCGGCGATTTAAGATTGCAGCTGTGTCGAATTGATGTTGTGTGCAAATTAGCGATACTCCAGCTCAAAAAGTGACATCAAAGTATTACGTCAGTTGCTTGATTTGACGTGCTAAGGTCTGTAGCATAATGTCAGTCAAGATTGCTACATTTCAGACCTTTTCAGAAAGAAATTAAGCCCCAAGTTGTCAAAAACAGGGCAGTTTGCTGCAATTAAAAAATAAATCGTATCAGTCACTAGTGAATTGGTACGATATTTTTCCACAATAGACAATATCACTTTTATTCCTTCTAGATATGCATTGAATTCACTGCTAAGGATAAAATAAATTATTACGTATGTTGCTTACAGGGCTACGGTGAATATCAAGCAATAGGAGGCACTGGGTCTGTGTCAGGCTCGTCTACAGGGGGAGGAGGATCAGGCGGAATGATAGCCCTCTACTTTGCTCAGAACTTCACTTACACTGGCAGCTGGGATGTTTATGGTGGATCTGGTGGAAACAATGTCGGCAGTGGAAGCTCAGGAATGGCATATTTCTATCATACAGGTGAGTTGTGGACTGGATACAATATTTCTTTGGTTATCAGATGAAGGTTTTCCCATGCCAAAACAATCGCAAAAATCTAGATCCCTATTATAAGGCAGATATAGATTTGTAGGATTGTTTTGGAAGGGAAATCCCATCTAATAGCAAAACTACATAAGACTGATTTAGATACATGTATGTGGGGTCCTTCTAGAAAGAGGAAAACCCTGTTATGTAGCCAAATAAATATGGTACGCATAATCATTTTTTATGCCACTGGAGGAAAAGACCGGGGCCCAGTTGTTCAAAACTAACGATGTTGTTAGTTAACAAGACGTTAAAATTTCAAACTTTAATATCTCAAATACACCAATATTTTTTGTTGAAAAAATGTGAGAAGCTTTTGCAGTGCAAAAGCTTCTCACATATTTTCAACAAAAAAATTGATGGATTTGGCGATAAAGCCACAAAACACTTAACGAGTTGACCTCTTAACAAGCTCATTAAGCTAACGATGCTTTGAACAACTGGGCCCAGACATTCATTGCCTGCGGATTTCAAATTGCTGTTTCTGTATGCAGTCTGACAGTGATAGCTTGTCTTTTTACAAAATTTTAGTTTGGAGAAACTCAGGTGCCTATTGGAATTTTGACAGTGGTAGACAGTCATGCATCTTGTAAACCGTAATATTAATACATGAGCCGCGACACGACAAAACCAACAATGTGGTTGTGCGCCAACTGCAGACTCAGATCAGCCTGGGCATCCACCCAGCCTGACTAGACTCTTCGCTAAGCGCTTAAAGTGTAGCTATGGGCCTTAGCTACCTCCATGCGGACAGCGAAGACTCTGATCAGACTGGGAAGATTCCAAGGCTGATCTGAGTCTGCGCTGGGCGCACAACCACATTGTTGGTTTTGTCGTGTCGCGGCTCACATGTTTTCTGCATGCAAGAATGACAGATCCTCCTTATTTGCACTCTTCTTTCAAAGGCCTATGCTGCCCCCAGTTGGGGTACTTGCCATCTCCTTTGAAGGCAGTTCTTTTTTTTCTTCATGATCAGTTTCATTTCCTTATTCTTGCTTTCAATAAACTTGATCTTGTTTCAGTCATGAATCATTTTATTAGCTCAATACAAATTAATTATCTAAAGGGCTGAGTATATAACATACACATGCATTTTATATTATCTGCGACACGACAAAACAAACAAAGTGGCGTATGTGCCCAGCAAAGACTTAGATCAGCCTGGACTATGATCAGACTGGGGAGCTGATCTGAGTTGTCAGTGGCGCACATGCCACTTTGTTGGTTTTGTTGTGTTTTGGCCCATTTACTCTATATATTCTGATGGAAATACTGGCTCTGACAGTGCAAATCCAGACCAGACTGCTTCCAGCAATGGACATGCACAAAGCAAAGGTGTAAGAATCCATTACAAAAATGGTTTGAGTGTGCATATATATTCATAGTAGCTGCCTTTTATGAAATATAGAAGTGAATGCATGTTTGCACGGCCTACACAAAAATCTGGAGGAAACTATGTTTAAATCTTTTACAGTGACCCTTTGCTGTCACTACCATATGCTCTTAGAAAAGGTCATAACTCTGAAAGGAATGAATTCGCTCAAATTCTTTTCTATAAGAGTTGACTGCTATTGAGAAGAGAGACAAAAGAGAAAATCACAGAGTTAATTCCCTTGAAGGTCTATCAGTTCACCTTGAAATCTTTTCAGGCTATGACCATGAAACACTCTACTTGAACAACCTCAATCGTGGACCAGAAGGTGACACAAACACAATTCCAGACTATGCTGACCTCTCAAAGGTGGAAGGACATACATGGATTCTTGGAGAGTGTCAACAACATAGCTTTGAAGAGAAAAGAAAACGAAGAGGTGGTGTGGGTAAGATGATATGATTTTAAGAAGTAGTATACATACTGTATAGTGGGTTATTTCTAGGGGTGTAATGATATATTGATGCACCAAAGTATCATGATAGTGATTGCCTTTATATTGCTAGCATGAAAGTATTTTCAACTTTCGATAACTATCATCAGGGGCCGTATTCATAAAGCCACTTAAGTCGTTGCTATGCTGTTGCTAAGGCTAAATATCTGTAAAGGAGATTCACTACAACTATGAAATTTGGTCTGGAGGAACAGTCTTTGTAAGACTGTTCCTCCAGAGCAAATTTCATAGTTGTAGGGAATCTCCAACATAGAAATTTACCCTTAGCAACAGCATAGCAACGACTTAAGTTGCTTTATGAATACGGCCCCTGTAGTGCTATCAACTATTGACAGTTTTGATAGTTTTTGTCCATGTATATTTTCATCTTCTGGACTGCATTTTGAAACTTGTCTTCCATACAAATATCATTTATAAAACATGAAGGACCTCTACTTTGCATAAAAATGCTGTGTTAAGATGGTGGTAAAGTGGGAAATACTTTAATGTCTAGATACCAGGGACTTACTTAAATGATCTAAATTCTTTAAAATTCTGCAAGGTTTGGAGATGGTGATAGTATGGTGATGTAAGATCCTTGATAGTAAAAGTATCATGATACAGCTTTCTTGGATAGCAATACTATTGTGATTATCAAAATTTTGCACGATAGTCAGCCCTAGTTATTTCTGTGGATGTATTTTTTTTTTTATTTGTAAATTTTTGGCATCATTTTCATCTTTGATCCAAGAGATTTGTTGGTATCACTACATATTGGTTTGGTATATATTACCAGCCAAAATACTTTTTGGTTTAATTTCTGTGGATTAACAAATATGCAGAAATAGCCTGCTTTAAGATTCTCTGGGATTGGTTATTTTGAAACTTTCAGTTTTAATGTCTAGGCCATGGTTAAAGGAATTCATTTCACCATACCTGGTATTGAAAACTTGAAACCTAGGATTGGTGATCTGAAACCTATGACTGAAGATTTGAATGTAGGTTTAAACTTAAACTAGGTTTGAAGTTTTTTTAAATCTCAGGTTTAAGACTATTTGAAACCTAGGACTGAGAACCTGAAACCTAGGACTGAAGATTTGAAAGTCTGTAAATCTGAAACCTAGGTTTGAAGTTTTTAAACCTAGGGTTGAAGACCGCTTGAAACCTAGGATCGGGAACCTGGAACCTAGGACTGGCGATTTGAAATGTAGGTTTGAATCTCAAACTTTGTTGGAAATTTTTAAATCTAGGGTTGAAAACCATGAGATACTGGCCTTATATGGGCTTTTGCCAGATGCTCTTTAGTTGAGACATGTGAAAAGGGTGCTAAATACACTTACAAACAGAGAAAGCTCAGACCAGCCTCTGTATGTGCTTAAAATACTGTTCGCATACATGATGTAGAGACCAGAGCAATCTACAACCGCAAGTGAAAGCTGTTTCTAGATTTCATGGATTTACATGTTGGTTTTAGTATGATAAAAGTTTAAGTACTGGAACTGATAGGTCTGAGCAAACAGTGAAGACCCAGATCAAACTGCTCCTAAAGGAGCAGTCTGATCTAGGTCATCACTGTTTGCCATAGACCCAGATCAAACTGCTCCTAAAGGAGCAGTCTGATCTAGGTCATCACTGTTTGCCATTCCATCAGCATCATTTGGGTGCATTACTGCCATGTAAAACCAAACTGTCCATTTTCAGGACAGTTACGGTAATAATTATTTTACGTGTCCCAGTTTTTAGGATTTCTATGGTATTTCTTGTTTGCAGATACATTAAGCAGCTTTTTTTCTGCATATTTTTGCCTGTTTCAAGGGAAAAAATTTTTTTCGTAGAAACGCTGTTAAACATACATACACAGTATTGGTCAAGTGCCAGTGTTTCGTACATGCATTTCTCTATTTTCAGGTTTGGAGTGCAACTATGAGTTTCACGAGCTTCAAATCTATGGCAGGGCTCATCTAGCTGTTGATTGCAAAGGAGAACCAGCAGATATATATTTCCACAATATGATCGGAGACAGGAGTGGAGCTGTACATGTAGGCCCACATCAAGTACTTGACCTTGAGCGAGAGAAGATTGACCTTCCTTTCCATGTACATGTATACAATGATGGTTTTCTTGGCATGGCTCCTGATACAAATATCCACGGTGTTAACATATTCTTGAATGGTACTTTAGCTCACATTATGAACCTCACCATACATCATGGTGGAAATTTATGGTTATATAATGATGGTAGAACACAAAATGAAGCAGCCAGCCATTACAATTTTGAATGGGTGCATGTGAAGGACCAAGGATACTTACACATGATCACAGATCCAGTCTGGGAAAAAGGAATACACTTCACAGTGATAGATTTGCACATTGATGGAGGTGGCCTGGTGAGAGGAACTCATCTCTACTTCCATGCGGTTAACATCAGCATTGATTCTGCGGGTACCTTGAGCGCCAATGAGTTAGGTTACAGCGTAGAACACCATGACACTGGTGCATTTGGAATTTTTGGCCAAATAAATCCTGGTCTTGGATACTCGGGAGCAGAGACTGGCTCGGGGGCAGGCCATGGTGGAAGTGGAGGACGTGGGGAATGTAAGTTTCTGTTACTCCTCTTCTAGAAACTAAGATAATTTAGGTGTGTGAATGCGGGTTTAGTATCCCACCAACAACTAGGTCATGCTGAGACGGGACCTTGGTTTAAAGTCTCATCAGAAAGACCAGAGAAGCGATGGATCGATCTTGCGATTCCTGGATTGGTAGTCCAGCGCAAGACACTTTAAGGTGAAACTGATTTATATTGGCACTAGACTATCTCAGTGAGATTTGGCATATATCTTGGGACTGGACTATCCCACAAAGACTTGGTATATATTCTTACACTAGACTATCTCAGTGAGACTTTGCATATACCTTGTCAGAAGACTATCTTAGTTAGACTTTGCATGTCTCTTGTCACTAGACTGTCTCATTGATAATGTGGAGAAATATTGTCACTAGACTATCTCAATGAGGGTTGGCATATGTCTTGGCACTAGTCTATCTTAGAAAGACTTGGCATGTATCGTAGGACTGGACTTTCTCAGTGAGATATGACATATATCCTTAAGGCTATCTCAGTCAGACTTGGAATACAGTTGGCACTAGACTCTGCCAGTGAGACTTGGCTATATATGGCTCTAAAATGTTTCAATTAGACTTGGCATATATCTTGACACTAGGCTATCTCCGGAAGACTTGGCATATAACAAGGCACTAGACTTAGTGACACTAGGCACAGATCTTGGCACTAGACTATCTCTGTGAGACTTGTTATATGTCTTGGACCTAGACTATCTCAGTGAGACTTGGCATATATCATAGGATTTGAATATCTTGAATATCTTAGGGAGACTTGGCATATATCTTTACACTAGACTATCTTAATGAGACTTGGCATATATCTGGTCAGTAGACTATCTCAGTTAGACTTGGCATGTATCTTGACACTTGAATATCTTAGTGATATATCTTGGCATATATCTTTTCACTTAGCAATTTCACTGAAACATGGCATTTATATTAGCAGAAGACTGTCTCCATGAGATTTGGCATACGTCTTGGCACTACACTTCCTCAGTAAGACTTAGCATATATCTTGGCCCTTGACTATCTCATTAAGGGGAGACATATGTCTTGGGGCTAGGCTCTAGGCTATCTCATTGAGACTTGGTATAGATCTTCACACTAGACTATCTCAGTGAAGCTTGGGATATATATATTGGCATTGAGCAACCTTAATGAGACTTTGCAGGTATCTTGGAACTAGAATATCTCATTGATATTTGGTGAGACCTTGGCACTAGACCCCTGTGAGACTTGGCAAATATAGTGGCATGTGACTATATCGTAAAGACGTGGCATATATCTTACTTGGCACTAGACTATTTCAGTGAGACTTGGCATATATTTTGGCACTACACTGTCTCAGTGAAACTTAAAAGATGGATGGATAATTTGTGATTTTATGTCTATTTTAACAGTATTTCAGTTATATTAGGACAATGGGAGAGGGATCATGAAAGGCTGTGTGCAATGGAACCGCTTTTATGGTTTGAAATATTTCCGCCTTCAGTGAGTCTCAAACCCAGAATGGCTAGATCAGCAGGGCGGCACTTACTTACAGAGCTACTGGGGCTTCTACTTGGCATATATCTGGGTTCTTGACTGTCTCAGTGAGGCTTGGCATGCATCTTGGCACAGTCTAGTCAAAGCTTTTACAACAGAAATGAATTTTTATAGGTACATGATACGCTTAAAATGTCCGGATACACTTGCAGGGGATCAACTCTGCCAGTTTTTTAGCCTCCCTTCTCAATGGAGGTCAACTCTTAAAGGAAAGAATCTGCTTCCGTAGGAGCAAATTCTTCCCTTCAAGAATAGACACATTTGATAGGGGCTCTTCATACAAAAAAGCCACAAGTAGTCCCTAAAATTTGTCTTCCTTTCAAAAAGAAGAAAAAGGGTGGAAAAAACATGGAGGAGTATCCATCTGATTAACCCTATTTCACTAAGAACAGCCAAAACTCCAGAGAGTTTTGGCCATTCTGAGTGCAATAGGGTTAAGTAGGTTCAAGCTGTTGCATCTCCTTTTTCAGACATTGATGATAGAGGTGGTACACCCTATGGAGATATTTATGAGCCAACTGCCTTTGGTTCCGCTGGTGGTGCAGCAGGTGGTGGTCGAGGAGGCGGTCGTATCTGGTTGAATGCCACAGACACTGTCTACATTGATGGCAAACTGACAGCCAACGGAGGAGAGGGTCAAACCGTCATGGCAGTCACAGGTGGCGGTGGTAGTGGTGGAAGCATTTGGATCCACTGTGACACAATTACTGGATATGGTCAGATTCAGAGCAAGGGTGGTAAAGGATCTTCAGGGCAAACGTCTGTTCAGGAATTTATTAGGTCCCCAACTTACTATAACACCACATGTCAAACCAAACGCAAATGTCAAGGTAGTAGTTGCCAAGACAGCACAGTCTGCATGCAGAAGTCATGCCCGACTTGTTCCACTTCACACTCAAATGGAATAGATTTCAGTGGTAAATATTCCTACACTCTGGGTGCTTGTGATTCCAGTGGGGATTGCGAAACGAAAACATTTTATAGAACAAATCCCCCTGGTTTTTCGCATGTTGGGACAGAAAGTTTAACACCTTCTGGTACGAGTTATCACCAGTCGGTAAGGAGATACTGCAAGGATGTAGAATCATGCACTGCAGATTCTGATGCCATAGAAACTTGTCATATTGCGCATAAAGAGTGTTACTATAATTACTACCAATACTCTGGTGGTCCCCAGATGAGATACGACTATACCACTACTGATGGGGTGTCGAGCGCCACTTACACACCAGAAAGGTGGGAGTATAGAGTCTTCACTGTAGATGCCAGTGGTGGAGGTGGGGCAGGAGGAAGAATTGCAATGTATTTCAGCAATAACAGAACCTTCAGTGAGTTCCGTTACCTAGCAGCTGGTGGCCTGCCAGGAAGAGAATGTGAGGGATGTGAGGCTGGTGGACCGGGTACCGTTTTCTTATACCACAACCTTCACAGTCACCGCACACTCATAATTGATAATGATGGTGCACCTAATCCGCGGGAGAAGTATATGAACTGGGATAACATAGACCATGACGGTGGACGAGCTTGGATTCTACCAGAATCTGGTCTTCATGATTTTGCTTCAGGAAATGATGGATCATATTTGTATATGTTTGAAGAACTTCAGATATATGGCAATGCACATTTTGCTATCATGAATCCAACTGTAGCAAATACAGTAAAAACAAACAAACGAGTAGATGTTCCGGATATAACTGTTGATGTTGCTGAGTATTCTGTGGTAATTTTCTTTAAGTATATGATAGGGGATCGAACAGGATCTGTCCATGTTGGTAATAAGCAAGTCCTGGATTTGTTGGCACCAAATATACGAGAAGAGTCAGACTTGCCATTCAACACTTATGTTGAAAGGGGAGGATTCCTTGGGTTAGCACCTATAACTTTTGTACATGATGTTGAAATTCATCTGAGTGGCATTATGGCCCATGTGAAAAATATCACACTGAGGCACAATGGATATTTGTGGCTGAAGCATGGTGGGCATACTCTAAATGAACCAGAAAGTGAATACAAATTTGATTTTATGAGAATTCAAGATGACGCCACAGTGAATGCTACAACAGATCAAATTGATGAACCAGGTATTACATTTTATATGATAGGCCTAACCATTGAAGGTGGCGGCATACTTCACGGGACATTTCTAACGTTTGAGCTTGAAAACATTACCATAGATGATGGAGGTGTGTTGTCAGCAAATGGACTTGGTTACACCTCAGTTCATAATGAAGCAACTAATGGTGGTGACTCGCTGCATGGTACAGTGAATCCTGGATTAACAACAAGTGAACGTTGTGGTGCTGGTCATGGTGGTTCTGGTGGAAGGTACCACAGCTCGAACAGTTACCTGGCTGGACCAGCATATGATGACATGTATGAACCAGAGAAGATTGGCTCTTCTGGTGGCCCTGGTACTGATGGCAAAGCAGGTGGTAGTGGGGGTGGAAGATTGTGGTTCAACATTACTGACACAATTGACATAGATGGTGTTGTCAGTGCTGATGGTGTTGCTGGGATAGGGAGTAACAGTGGCGGGGGCAGTGGTGGTAGCATATGGATGCACTGTAACACCATAAAAGGATATGGAGAAATTACCGCTCATGGTGGGAATGGAACAGGTTCTTTGGGTTGTGGTGGAGCTGGTGGACGTATTGCTGTTTATTTCAAGACAAATAAAACCATGTCAAGTTTCCGTTACAAAGCTTATGGCGGATCTGCTGGGAGTGACACCTACGCAGAAAATGGGGGTGGTGGAACAGCATTCATATACCATATGCTTGAAGATCATCAAACATTGATCATAGATAATGGTGGAAAACAGCCGTACGATCAATATAATGTAATAGAAAATTACCATGACCTGACATTGGATTCCTGCCGTACCTGGCTTGTCCCTGAATCTGTTTATAATAACTTTACTAATGGGAAGTTCTCCTTTTGGTATAATGAGTTACAGATTTATGGAGCAGCTCATCTTGCCATTGAGCCAGAAAATGAGAGCACTGAGGTAGAATTGTTTTTCTTGTACATGATAGGGGATAGAACTGGAACAGTACATATAGGTAATAATCAAGATATGGACCTCAATCGCCCAGAAATTGATACACCATTTAATATCAGAGTTTACGCTGGTGGGTATCTTGGCCTTGCTCCAGTTACAATTGTACATGGTGTGACAATATGGTTGTTTGGTGAGATGGATCATGTTGAAAATATAACAGCGCACCATGGAGGTCACCTGTCCCTTGAGCATGGAGGCTTTACATCTGGTCAACAAGGGAGTCATTTTGACTTCCTTTGGGTAAGAATTCAAGACAATGCTACAATTAGTGCTATAACAGATCCTGTCACAGAAGGTATGATGACTATAAATGTGGAAAATGACACTCTTATGGAAGGTGGCAGCACACTTGTTGGTACTTACATGTATATCACAGTGAATAATTTTACCATTGATGATGGAGCTAGCGTGCATGCTGATTCTCTGGGCTATCGAAGTACTGATTCAAAAACAGAAGAAATAAATCCAGGGAGAGGAGTTGATCATGATTCCGGATCAACTGGAGGAGGTCATGGTGGCACCAGCGGATGGAGTCATGGTACTGTTCTGACTGGTCAGCCATATGGTGACATGTTTCTACCTCGGGAAATGGGTAGCTCAGGTGGTCACAGTCAAGGGGGACAAGGTGGTGGATTAATAGAACTTCTCGTACATAATAAGCTTCAGGTGGACGGAGAAATACGAGTAAATGGTGGCGATAGCTTTGGTTCATTAGGAGGTGGAGCTTCAGGTGGATCATTGATGATTAATTGTAGCATCTTCAGAGGGTTTGGCAATCTGACCTCAAATGGTGGTTCAACTTACAGTGGCTGGTATGGAAGCGGTGGTGCCGGTGGAAGGATAGCTGTTTATTTCAGCTACAACAGTACTTACCGTGGATCCTATCAGAGCCATGGAGGGAGCTCTGGGTCTCATGGCAACCCTGGGGGTCCTGGAATTGTATTTATGTACAATAAGGAGGAGAAACATAGGACAATTTATGTTAATAACAATAAGCTCAAATCCAATAGAGAGGTCAATTTGATACACGAGGATTATGCTGACATTTCTGAAGACATGTTTAAAGCTTGGATATTGCCAGAATCAGCTGATCATGAATTTGCAGATGGTAAGGGTGGTTTTGAGTTTGAGGAGCTTCAGATATATGGCAATGCACATCTGGCAATGTTGCATCATCCTCTTGATACTAATGCTAGCCTGTTTTTCCGACACATGATCGGTGATCGTTCAGGTTTCGTTCACATTGGACGCAACCAGGTTATGGATTTAGAACGGCTTTTTATTGATACACCATTTAGCTCTTACGTATATCATGGTGGATATCTTGGACTTGCACCAGATACTAATCTTGAAATGGTATTTGCTGCTATTTGGGGAACATTGGATCATATCTACAACCTGACCTTAATCAATGGAGGTGGTCTAAAGCTGTACCAGACTGGTTCTACAAACAGACGTGAACGTCTTCAGTACGTCATTAAAGGAGAAACTATTATCAAGGCAAAGTCCTATATTCACTGTGACAGCCCTAATGCTCATGAGGATCAGTATGATCTGAGATTTGGCGTGATAACGGTGGAAGGAGGGGGAGAAATTGTAGGGAAAAACCTTCTGATCACAGCTGATGACTTTGCGGTGGATGATGGCGGACAGGTTGACGTGAGCAATGGTGGACATTTACCAGACCAAGGACCAGGTGCGTTAAGATACATTTGATTGGTGGTAGTTTTGAAATAGATCTTAAGGCAAATGGTTGGACTTTCAGGGGAAGCAACTCTTTCATTTTCATTTTTACCTCCTTTCTCATTCGAGATCAACTCTTAAAGCAAATGATTTGCTCCTCTAGGAGCAAATCATTTCCTTTAAGACTTGATCGTTTCTTTGGAAGGGTTTCATTGTCCAGCAAAGCTAAAAGGAAGCTTCAAAAGTTGTCTCCCTTTGAATAGCTGGCAGAAAAACATGGAGTTGTACCCATTCATCATAAGCCATGTGCATACAGTAAATACTTAGATATGCCTGCTCATTTACTGAGTCTGATCAGCTGTTTGCTTTTTCACTATAAACATGGAATTCAATGCCTTGAGTATAATTATTTATTTGAGAAATTTAGAAATTTTTACTGAAAAAAATCAATTTGTAATGTCATTGAAAAATAGACGGAGCGTGGCAAACACTGTCTGATTTTACCGTAGCAGCTAAGCGTTCAAATTGATGTCAAGGTGATGTCATTGAAGTGTCAGTTTGCCAAGATACTAAGCACAACAGTTGGTATTTCCATAGCTGCTTTGGTAACAGAGCTATCATCCATCATTAGTATAACAGTATGGCAAACAGTATATGCTATGCTCTGCCAATTTTTTCATTGACATAACATACTGAAATTCTTTCAACAAAAACTTAAAAATTTTCTCAAACAAATATTTATTCTCTAGCCATTTAATTCCTTGTTTATATAGACTCCCTTTGATTCTCAGATTAATCATATGAAGAAGGAATACTGATCAGACTGCAGGGTATGCATGTAGATATGAGGTATATGCGTATACCATAAGGTACTTTTTAATGCAAAACCAATCATTTATGATTCTGATTTGACTTTGTTAATGCTTTTGTTGCTGAAGACATAAATTTCTGTAATGCAGGACAGATGAATTGTGCCCTTGTCATCTTAAGATTTAAACTGTATTTTACCATATGAGCCGCGACGCGACAAAACCAACAATGTGGTTGTGCGCCCAGCGTAGACTCAGATCAGCCTGGGCATCCGCCCAGTCTGATCAGAGTCTTCGCTGTCCGCATGGATGTAGTTTAGGCCCTAAGCTACCCTTTGAGCACTTAACGAAGAGTCTGATCAAATTTGGAGGATGCCCATGCTGATCTGAGTCTGCGCTGGGCGCACAGCCACATTGTTGGTTTTGTCGCGTCGCGGCTCATATTTCTTCAGTTATGAGATGGGATTTTCCCTTTCAAAATAATTCCAATAATCTAGAACCATCTTGAATCATCTTGCTGTAGCTTGAATCAGTGTGCAGAAAATGTACTGCCTTTCCCAAAAATCTGTCTTGTAAGATGGGTCTAGATTTTTTGGATTGTTTTGGAAGGGAAAACTATAGTCTTTTAACTGCAGAAATATGGTAATGTTATTTTCTTAGGAAACATTTCCCTTCAAGAAAAAGTATTGCAAATCTTTAGGTAAGCATTTCTCTTTCAACAGAAAAGAACAAAAATAATCATAACAATATATTTTTATATTTTCATCATTCAGGTGCTGGAATATGGAGTGTGCTTGGCTCTAGTGGGGCATCCCATGGGGGTATTGGAGGTAGGGGTGGCTGTGGCGGTTACCTGACATGTCGACTAAAGAGGAACTTACCATACGGTGACCTCTTCCAACCTGATGAGTATGGATCTGGTGGAGCTTTGTCAAATGGTGGCATAGGTGAGTGTTTGTGTATTTCTGTAAAAATTAAAAAAAAAATAATAATAAAAAATAAAAGAACGAGAAGTAGTTATACCGTGGTGGTTTGTCTGCCTGTAAAGGAGATAATCCACTCGCTAAAGCTCATGGATTATCTCCTCGCACAGGCAGACAAACCATGGTATAACTATTTTATACCACCCTTACAAGTGTAGACCTTGCTCATTGCGAAATATTTCCTGCTCAAGTTGGCATTTTGTGGTAAGGGTGGTATAATATTGCAAAAATTGTGACAAAATTCACATAGAAGACTGGGTTCAAATCCCGGCTGAAGGGATTGAGATTTTTTAACAGTCTGTGACATATGGAAATATCTCATTTACAAAATGTATCTTTTGTATGAAGTATTGTACTGCATATCATTATTTCCCAACAGATGGTGACAAGTTACAATTGGAAATATCTCAATTACAAAATGTATCTTTTTTATGATAAAATGCACATTATGTTATTATTTTCCAACAGGTGGTGGCAAGTTACATATGGAAATATCCGGATTGCTGGATGTATCGGGATATATTAAGGCTAATAGCTACGATACTGGCTCGAACTACTATGGAGCAAGTGGTGGGAGTGGTGGCAGTATCATAATAAATACAAACAACATAACAGGTATATGAGCCTCGACACGACAAAACCAACAATGTGGTTGTGCGCCCAGTGCAGACTCAGATCAGCCTGGGCATCCGCCCAGTTTGAGCAGAACTTTCGTTAAGTGCTCAAAGGGTACCTAAGAGTCTAAGCTATCTCCGTGCGAACAGTGAAGACTCTGATCAGACTGGGCAGATGCCCAGGCTGATCTGAGTCTCTGCTGGGCGCACAACCACTTTATTGGTTTTCTCATGTCATGGCTCAATTATAGAGAATACCATGTTGGTGTCTTTTCGATATCAAGTTTATCAGGCGAGACCAGAAACAGTGTAGGAATGGCGAGGCTTGCTGAGCCAGTCCGACGTGTTTCTGGTTGAGCCTGATAAACTTGATATCAAAAGACACTTACATGATTTTCAATTTATCATGCATCATTAGAATATTTTCAGCTGTAAAGAGTGCCAAATAAAAGAAAAGTAAACACAGTTTTGTTTGAACTTGTTGACGTCGTGAATGCGCTATGAGGTAAGTCTGTGAGGTCATTTAACCAATGGAACGTTATCTCGGCCAACGTCAGTATGTAGCCAGATGTCCTCAGAGATCACTTCTGTAGGCATCGCCTGATAACATTTGCACAAGCATCATGTTATCATTCCCCTGTTATCAGGTGAATTTTGCAGCATATGAATTGATAAATTGTCGTCATATTTCAGCCATTAAAATGCCAGGAAAAGCAGATGACAAAATTTTCTTCTGCACAATTTCAAAAAATGTTTCATCCATGCTTTCATATTAATCCAGGGGTGTTGCATTTTATGAAGTGGGGGCGTTATTTAGGGTCTGATAAGTAACAAATAAGCCACTCTCCAAAACGCTTAAAAAAACCTGCATAAATGTAGGATTTTAACCGTGTAAGAATAATAATACTGCACTTTGGCATCATTAAAATAGCTGACATCTGCTTGAAATACCCCAAGGACTATGATGAGGTAAACATAAGAGGATATACCATATTAATCCTAATAAATGTCCCTGCTCTATTAAACGTCCCCTGCTGCTTTTCAGAAAATAATGTTATATTAACTTGAATGAATTCCTGTTTGCTTCTCTGGTTCAGGTAGCTCTTTGAAATTGAGTCTACTCTAAAAGAAAAGAATTTGCTCTTAGAGGAGCAAATTCTTACCTTTCAGAGTTGACCCCTACTGTGAAGGGAGGGAAAAAATAGAAGAGCTGCTTCCTCTGAAAGTATACCCATTCACCTTAATACTGTTACTAGAGTTATTTTGGCAGTGGCTGGTTTACAACTTAAAGCTCTAAATAATGCCTCCCTTTCATAAACTGCAACACCCCAGGGGTGTTTAATAGGATTAATATGATATAAAGGTACACTACATGATAATTTTATATCAGGAATTCTGGCAAGTCAATATAAATTATATATGAGATTGACAATTCAAAGACTAGAGGGCAAACAAGGTAGATCCAGATGAGACAGCTCATTATGCAGTTGTCTTAAATTTTTCTGTTGTGGCCTGCTGTATCAAACCTAGGCTCTGAAACCATCTCAAACTGTCAATCATTGCTTAGTACAGCCAAATCATATGTTAGACATTTAATTTAACAAATCTACTGGCTACCAGTCTTGTTTACATGCAGAATATGAAACTGACAACCAATGCTGAGCTTGAAAGGTCAAGTAAATCTTGGATTAGCTGGCAATAAGGGTAAAGAACGGGACAGAACTGTTAATAGAAATGTTAGACATTTAATTTAACAAATCCACTTGCTACCAGTCTTGTAAATTACATGCAGAATATGAAACTGACAGCTGGTGCTGTGCATGAAATGTCAAGTAGATCTTGGATTAGCTGCCAGTAAAGGGTAATTGAAAGGGACAGAACTGTTAACAGAAAATTAGTTTGAAGGTTGTAGTAGTGTCCTGAACAAAGTTATGAATTCAATAGTTATTCTGATTTCTTAAATCTCATGGGTAACAAAACAATACAGATGGTGTTCCTCTTTTCTTAAATCTCATGGGTAGGAAAATACTTGGATGATGTTGAGACATGGAAAAGGAAATTTCAGGCTTGTTTTCAGTTTATTTAAATCTCGTGCTAGGCAAGCCGTGCATGAGATTAATGATATGAAAACTAGCCTGAGATTTCCTTGTCTCGGCCTCAACCCCATCATAGATTCTATTTTTCTGAATAAAACTTATCACTGGCAATTACAGGAAGCCATACAGGCCATATCCAAGCTCTTGGAGGAGCAGGTGATAAGAATTCTGGAGGAGGTGGGGCTGGAGGTAGAATTGCTGTAACCCATGCACGTCACAACTCCATTCCACATTTTAGAGGCTCTCTAGATATTTGGGGCGGTGCCGCAGGGACTGGGGCTGAGCCTGGAGCTTCTGGTACTGCTACCCTCGAGGATTATGAAAGGGACTATAGGTTTGTAAACTTTGCTGACATTATTACCATCTGCCAAATACAAATTTGTAGCTCACAGGAAGAGCTGTAGGATAGTGCAGGAAAAGCTAATACACTGACTGTGGAGTAGGCCTAGGTGTCTGCACCTACGTTAGCTTCTCAAATTGCATTAAAGACTTGATCAAAGTTTTTGTCTTGCATGCAATAGGAAAGTGAGAGAGAGAGAGGTGCATAACAATGCAAATATTTGTTTGTCTTGTTTTGCACCAAAAAATTGGGGTGCATACTAATATATACCCCAAAAATTACATTATTTTTATCAACCCACGGTTATTGACTAGTGAAAAGTGTCTTCATGCATAAAAAATTTTCTGTTTGCAGTGTACAGTATAAACGCCATAGGGATGTTACATTTTGCCTAAAGCAGGGTGGGGGGGTTGGGGGTGGGTCGTAATTTAGGTTAAAGAGTAGTAAATTGGCAACTGTGCCAAAATAAATACTTATAATAAACGAATTAGAATGACTGGATATACTTTCAGATGAAGCAATTCTACTATTTTCCATTTTTGTGCCTCACTTCTCAAAAAGGGTCAGCTCTTAAAGAAAAGAATTTGCACCTCTAGGAGCAAATTCTTTCCTTGAAGAGTGAATCTCATTTGAAGAGCTGCATCCTCCAGAGAAGCAAACAGGAATTCATGTTGTGCTCCATTGTAAAATGAAAATCTTAAAGAGTTCCTTCAAGAGCAGAAAATACATTTAGAAGAAGGAACATGGGCTAGACTGCGTAGTTTCGGCTAATAAAGCCTCATCAGTGACCCTAACAATATCTGGTGACAAAACCAGAGAAAAGCTTACTGAAAGTTCTTGATATTAATTGGACAGTCAATTCAAAGACTGACTAGTATCAAATGATATAAAAGACAGCGATATAGAATAAGAGTCTAAACCATTGTAAATTACTCATTTGCTGCAAACGAGTGATGATCAAGAAACGGGATTAATTGGCATCAGGCCCACTACTTTATCATGTAATTTTCTCCATAGATTACTAAAAGTTGACAACAATGGTCAGGCTCAGATTGCTGAGAGTACAGAGATGGTTAATGAAGGATATCGTGTAGATTTGTCTTCATCTCGTGGCTCATACAGTAAAGCAACAGGCTATACTACGTCAGAGGGACATTCAGTTAGTAAAGTATACTTTTTAGCTATTATGATCCTACAGACTGGTTTGCCATCCGCATTCTACCTGTCATCCTCGTCAGTCTGTTTGTCTGCACTTCCAAACATCTCCAAAGCCATTGGGCAAATTGGAACCAAATTTTATGGAGCCTCCAGGAGTTGAGGAAACAAAAGTTTGTGCTAATAGTTCATGTCTAATCATGAAATAACTGTCAGGGAAGATAATTCTGTTATTAAACATTATTTTAACTTCAAATGTGAAAGTTACCATCCCCACCCAGCTGAATATACAATTGACCAACTGCTGTAATATTTTGTTTAAACAGTTTAACTCATTAAGTTTATTATTTTATTAGTATAATTCTGAGTACTTTAGATCTTTGGTTATACCATGGAAGTTTTTCCCTTCCAAAACAATCCCAAAAAATCCAGAGCTGTCTTGTATGATTGATATATATTTTTGGGGTTGTTTTTTTAAGGGAAAATCCATCTTATAGCAGAATTTCATTTAGACTGATTTAGATATATGAGCTGCAACACAAGAAAACCAACAAAGTGGCATGTGCCCCCAGCAAAACTCAGAACAGCCTAGGCATCCGCTCAGTCTGATCAGATTCTTTGCTGTGCATTTAAAGGATATCTAAGGGAGCACCATGCTGACAGTGAAGACTGTGATCATGGGCATGGGCGCGCATGCCACTTTCTTGCTTTTGTCGTGTCATGGCTCATATGAGGTCATCTAGAGATGGAAAAACACTGTTTTATAGCTGAATAAATATGATTAAACATTATTTGAGCCACGACATGAGAAAATTAACAAAGTGGTTTAGTGCCTACCACCAACTCAGATCACCCTAGGCATCCACCCAGTCTGATCAGAGTCTTCGCTTTGTGCTTAAAGGGTAGCTAAGGGTCTCAGCTACCTTCATGCGGACAGCAAAGATTCTGATCAGACTGGGCGGATGCCCAGGCTGATCTGAGTCTGCGCTGGGCGCACAACCACTTTGTTGGTTTTCACATGTTGCGGCTCAAATATGATAAACATTATTTCAACTTTAAATGTCATGGTCGCAAATTGTGACTTATGGCTCCACTCGCATGTCACATAAAATGAAAGTTGTGACCACAAAAGTTACAATTTACCTCCCCAAATGATGATTTTGAGTATAGTGGTCCCTTTAACAGCAAGATGAAATTTGATGTGTTTAAAACTATTTTTATTTTTTTTTTTTTCAGATATATCTTCAAATATAAATCCATTGTTTTGTTATCTTCTAGATTCAATCCAGTGCTCCCATATATGACTGCACATCAACGATACATCACTATTGTCCATACACCAACCATGGTAGCTACTATCGTTTGCACCATTTGTTCGACCAAACACTGGCAACCAACCATGACCAGTACTTCCTAGCAGAGTCTGGCTCCGCCACAGTGAAAATAACTCTGAAAGATGAACTCTTCATAAACAAGCTAAAGATATATCCAATTAAGCAGTTCTACACAAAAATTAAGGTAAGAAAGACTTTGATTAGGTTTATGCAATTTTCTGGGTCTGCTTGTTCAAAACTAACAATAACATTAGCAAACCAGATGTTAGAAAAAAATGTGAAACACGAACAAACAAAAAAAGCCATTTTTTTGCTAAAAAATGTGTGGAGCTTTTGTAGAGCAAAATTTCCTCTCATTTTTTTCCCCTAAAAATAAGAGCATATTTGATAATATGTTTACTGGAAGACTTAATGAATCCTCGACTAACGATTTTGTTAAGCTAATGATGCTTTGAACAACCTGCCCCTGCTATTCAGATACTATATCAGATTAATATCACATATAAGTGCATATCATGATTGTTTTTGTAGGGCACATTTGAGCTGCGACAGGAGAAAACCAACAAAGTGGTGTGCGTCCAATGCAGACTCAGATCAGCCTGGGCATCTGCCCAGTCTGATCAGAGTCTTCCCTGTCCGCATGGAGGTAGCTTAGACCCTTAGCTACCCTTTGAGCACTTAACGAAGAGTCTGGTCAAACTAGACGGATGCCCAGGCTGACCTGAGTATGCGCTGGGCGCACAACCACATTGTTGGTTTTCTCGTGTCGGGGCACATTTTATGCCTCATTAAGGTGAAGGGTACAGTCTCAGGGGGAGCAGCTCTGCCATTTTCACTTTTGCCGGCCCTTCCAAAGTAGCAAGACCCCCTTTTGGAAGAGCTTCTTCCTACAAAAAAGCAAACAGGAAGTCAAAAAAATTTGTCCCCCTTTGTAAAAATGGCAGAAAAACGTAAACCTAAAGTGCACATGCTTTTGTTCTCTGTGCTGATGGTGCCTTACCAGCTGTCACAATATATGCAGAAGAATAGAATTTATTATCTTTTTTTTTGGTAACAAGTTACCAACTTTTTGCTGGTATTAGCTAAATTTTCTTAGTTTGTTCTTCCATTACATATGAAATTGAGCAAAACTTTGTGTGTTATAATTAAGCACTTGACTGACTTTTGCCTACACTTTGTGTTGTTTACAAACTACATGGATAGTTTTGAAGAACTGTGCTCTGGACAGGAAGTCTCAAAAGTTGTTAAACTCTGTGTAAAAGTGGTGGATAAACATGTTGGTGTGCCCATTTACTTTAATATTTAAACACCTGTTTTGAAAAACAGACATATTATGTCATGGTGCTGTCCATCCGGAAACATTCTTGTGTGCCCCATAACTCATTAACTGTTTGGGATATCTTCATGATCTTATATGATGGATCTAGATTTTTTGCAGGGAAAAACCCATCTGATAGCAGAATTTGTTAAGACTGATTTAGATATTTGGGGTCATTCTAGAGAAGGAAGATCCTACTTTATAGCACTTTCACAGGGTATAATCGATTCCGCTAATTTTGGCTTCCTGCAGAGACTGTACATCATATTTGGCTTCTGCCGAGACTGTCTGCGATCTCTTGCTTCCTGCCGAGACTTCTGTACATGATAAATGGCTTACTGCAGAGACTGTCCGAGTAATTCTCAGCAGGCAGCAGTCACACAGACAGTCTCGGCAGGAAGCCATTTTTCGAGGACAGTAGTCATTGCAGGAAGCAAGAGTTCGCGGACAGTCTCAGTGGAAGCCAAATATGACAGAAGCGAAAATTGGCAGACTGGTTTATACCTTGTGACTTTTGAGTCATTCTGGAGATGGGAAACTCGTTTTATTGGCAGATAAATATGATTCTTATACACCTTAAGATGTTCCAGAATAAATAGAGGATCTTGCATGAGTGCTCATGTATTATCAAATTTATTAAACAAATTGGGGAAAAAGATAAGATGCAAGGCTGTACCGAGCATCTTATCATTTTCACCACCGAGTTTAATAAATTCAGTAATACAGGAGCACGAATGCAAGATTCTATTTATCATATGACACTATAATCGCGTTTTATTAGCAAATTTTGCACTAGAACGTCACGATTTCACCATTAGAAAAAGCATGGTTTTTATGGATAACACATAATGTTACGACGTAATTTGCATATTTTACCCACTAGTGGATTATCGATTTTAATGCATGGCTTTATTACACTCTCAAATGCGACATCATGTGATAAAGATAATTATGATAAATTTTAACCAACAAATTTACAGGTTATTGGCTACACCGAGGCAGGAGACTCATTCCCAGTGACCTCAAACTATGTTGAGCCAGCAAGTCCTACCATCCAGGGATCATACCTTGACATTCCACTAATGAGAAGAGCCAAGCAGTTTGACTTACTTTTAGCAGGCTCTACCAGTACCTATGGTTATGTTGGCCTCAGTGAAGTCGAAATTTATGCCAGTGGAAGCAACGTCTTTGATAGGTATAATCATTTCAATTTTTGTGGGGAAACCGCATCTATATGACTTCAGCGGGGGATATAGTTTAGTCCATGTCCGTCCGTCGGTCTTTCTGTCCGTCCATCTGGAGCCATTACTAAGTAACCATTGAAGGGGAATTTCATGAAACTTAAATTAATTGTATATCACCATAAGATGCTGATGCAAATGAAGTTTTGTCACACTGGCTTCAGTGGTGCATGAATTATTGCCCTTGAAATGTTTTCAAAACAATAAAATGAGCCAAAACTAAAGCAACCAATTATCAGAATTTCATGAAACTTAAATGTGAATCTCCATAAAACAGTTGTGCTCATAAAGTTTTGTCTGAATGACATCAGTAGTGCTTCAGTTATTGCCCTTGAATCAATTTAAAATCAACAAATTTAGCTATACCTAAGTAATAAATGAATGGAATTCTATGAAACTTATACTAAATATGTATTATTATAACAGGGTGGTGCATGTAAAGTTTTGTAGGACTTGCTTTAGTAATGCATGAGTTAATGCCCTTGAATTGCTTTAAAATAGACAAATTGAGTCATCACTAAATAACCAATGAACGGAGTTTCACTAAACTTAGAACAATTATGTATCATCATAAACGTGGCAGTCCACATCAAGTTTTGTCATGATGGCATCAGTAATGCATGAGTTACTGCTCTTTATTTGATTTAAAATACACAAATTAGCCATAACTAAGTTGCCAATGAACATAATTTCTAGAAAATATTTAAAAGCAATTCAAGGGCATTAACTCATTGATAGAGATTATTACAGCCTGATGATGCTGAGGCAAGTTCTTTAGAATGGCCTCACTTATACTTGGGTTATTGCCCCCTTGATTTAAAGTCCACAACTTCAGTCGTAACTAAGTAACCAGTGAACAAAATTGTATCAAACTGAAAATAAGCCGTAAACAAATCAGCCATTTTGGTGGGAGAGATAAATTCAGTGAAGTTACTTGTTATGCCCACGCCATTAAAAATGGGGGTGGGGTGGGGTGTGTGTGTGTGTGGGGGGGGGGGGGTGCATATAGTATCACGGCTGTCCATACATATGTCCTGTCCTGTACGAAATGGTTTCCGTTCGATATCTTTTGAAAACATAAGTAAGTGTACTGAATTTATAATATATACACAGGTATATAATTATAAAATACAGGTCAAGTTCAATGTTGGGTAAAATCCATCTATTATTGTGGGCGTTATGGCCCTTTTTCAACTTCATTTTATATGAAAAAAATGGTTTCCGTTCAATATCCTTTGAAAACATTTGTGTATTGAATTCATATTTTATACACAGTTATATAATCATAAAATACAGGTCAGGTTTGATGTTGGGTAAAATCTGTCTATTATTGTGGGAGTTATGCCCTTTTTCGATTTCTTTTTATATGAAAAATGGTTTCCGTTCAATATCTTTTGAAAACATTAGTGTATTGAATTCATATATACACAGGTATATAATCATAAATTACAGGTCAAGTACGATGTTGGGTAAAATCCGTCTATTATTGTGGGAGTTATGGGAGTTACGGCCCGTTTTCGACTTTAATTTGTATGAAAAAATGGTTTCCGTTCATTATCTTTTGTAAAGATTAATGCATTGGATACATATTTTATACACAGATATATAATTATAAAATACAGGTCAGGTTCAATTTAGGGTAAAATCCGCCAATTACTTTGGAGTAATGGCCCTTTTTCAACTTCATTTCATACAATAATGGTTTCCGTTTGTTAGTTTTGAAAAGTTACTTCTTTCCAGGCTATTTCTTTTGGAAAGTTGCATGGCATCTATTTCTGTGATAGGATACAGAATGTTATCACATATCACAGTCATGTCCCCCCTCTAATTCCTCCCCATTCCCCCCCCCCCCCCCACCCCCCTCCCACACACACACACTTCTCTTTATCAGAGAAGCACAATACAACGTGTACCACAGAAGTCTGCCTTTGTGAACCTAGTTATCCTACAAGTGCCCGTACCTTAAACAAAGCGCCATCTTACTTAGGGCACTAGGCGGGGGCATCTGTGTCCTATGGACACATTCTAGTTTATATTAGCACTGTCTGGTAAATTTTATTTGTGTCAAATGAAAAGAGAACTTAAGCCATGTAATTACAACAAATACTAAAATTAGCCTGCTCATTGGCGCAAAATGCCGGGAGTCCTTACTTATACCATTTACAAATGGGAATTTTCAAAATTTGGTTTCTCCAAGCTAAATGATATTGAGAATTCAAAGATTAGAGGACAAACAGTGTAGATCCAGATGAGGCGGCTCATTAGTGTAAGAAGATGAATTTGCAAAAAGGGAAGATCCAGGTGAGACAGATCATAATCAGCTGCCCCACCTGGATCTTCGCTGTTTGCAAATTCATCTATTTTCACTTTTGGCGCTTTAAGGATTTATGGCAGAGTCTGTTACAGTGAAGTATGAGATGTTCAAAATATTATATGTAACTATTGTTTATCACAGGTATCAACACCCAGAGATGGATGGAGCTTTCACTTATATTTTTGCTGATGATCAAGAGGAATTTGACTTCACCGAGATCCAGATTCTAGGAAATGCCCATCTAGCATGGAAAGCTAAGAGTGGCGACAATACTGATTCTACGAGTATATTTGCTGGGAATGTGACAGGAGATAAAACAGGTAGATAATTGTAGATTAGTTACATAACCCCCTACCTGGGAGTTTGAATAATATAGATACCTCCATGTAAAGGGGACCTATTCTTCATAAAAAAGATTTGAAAAAAATAACAAGGTCATATTTTTTTAGATGGCATCTAAAATGACCTGTTTTCACTTTCACATCATCATATTTCAATTCACATATCGACGTTACCCCCGCACCTCAGCGGAACGTATCCATAGCCGCAGTAACGGGGCGCCGAGCGTCCGTCCATTTTTTCCCTTTCACAAATTTTATTACATGGTAAAAATACCAGTGACGGGAGGTAAAACTACAAGGTACAGGCATTTAATAGATGGTAAAAATATCCTCCTTTCTTACGAGTTATATGACACAAAAAGCACATCCAACAGGCATATGAGCCGCGACACGACAAAACCAACAATGTGGTTGTGCACCCAGAGCACACAGCCGCTCAGTTTGATCAGACTCTTTGTTAAGTACCCAAAAGGTAGCTAAGGGTCTAAGCTACCTCCATTCGGACAGCAAAGACTCTGATCAGACTGGGCGGATGCCCAGGCTGATCTGAGTCTGCGCTGGGCACACAACCACATTGTTGGTTTTGTGCCCAGCGCAGACTCATATTATCATCAATTCTGAAAGCTGCACCGCTTTTATAATGATTTGTGCTTCGACAATTTTTACCACCAATAATATTAGAGAGAGTTTAAGACTACTTGAGCAGCTTCATGTGACAGTGTCTCTTGTTTTATCCATGTATTTCTGTTTAGTTTTGACCATGTATATGAAGAACTTTTTGACATTCTATATTCCCAACATTTAATGCATCTCTTAAATATGAGTGAAACCAAATGACAGAAACTTTGTTGCAGTGTTCAGTGTTGGAATGATGCCCTCAACCAAGTTGTTCAAAGCATCGTTAGCCTAACAAGCTCGTTAAGAGGTCAACTTGTTAAGTGTTTTACAACTTTATAGCCAAATGCACTGATATTTTTTTATGAAAGAATGTGAGAAGCTTTTGCAGTGCAAAAGCTTCTCACATTTTTCAACAAAAATATTGGCGTATTTGAGATATTAACATTTGAAATTTTAACGAAACGTTAACTAACGACATCGTTAGTTTTGAACAATCGGGCCCAGATTAGTAATATTCACGGCCCCAGTTGGTCAAAACATACAACATCATTAGTTAACAAGGCATTAAAATTTCAAGTGTACTATACACAGTACACTGCCATTTTTTGCTGAATTCAATTTCAATTTCAATTTTTCCTCACAGAAAATTTTGCCACACTTGATTGTATAGATACTGGAAGACTTAATGAATCACCCACTAATGGCTTCATGAAGCTAACAATGTTTTGAACAGTTCGACCCAGAAATACAAAAACCTTGGGACAGTATACTTAATAAGCAAGGTTGGAAATTTATTTTAGTCAGCTTATAATAGCTGCATATAATAGCTGCAATTTGTTAAGGTTTCGAATATTTAGGGTACTTATGGTTAAGTATGTTTTGATAGGCTGGCTGCACATTGGGTACAATCAAGACCTAACAGTCGAGGACACAGATGCAGATGTGCCGTTCAACACCTATGTGTATGAGAAAGGTCACATATTTTTGCCAGCAAGAGCCTTTTTCTACAAAACACAGCTCCACACATTTGGAAAGGTAATTAAGGTTTAGATTCATTTTCTTTAAAAAAGCTTGCTTTTTCATTTACAGTAACAAATGTACTGGTTTTGATAATCTTTAGGTCAAAGGCACTTAAAAGCAATCACAGACACCCTTGCCGTGGATTGTACCAGAGTCTTTTTAAATTAAAAGCATAAACTGTACCACATCCCCATAAAAGGTGTCTTTTTTCCACAAGGCAGTACAAGTGTATGATATACCCATAGCCTCTGACAATCTTCTTTTCCATATTGAATTTTTCTATAATTCCCAGGAGTACAAAAAGTAAGACTTAAGGAGTTTTAATGCAAAAGTGAGTTCATATGTATTTGGATGCTATTTGTCATACATTCATGGAATTTTAGATAGTCCAACAAAGGGTCAAATCCAGGCTGCCTGCATGGAAAAATAACATTCAACAGCAGTGCTATATATTAAGCTGGCTTGTATTGCTAGGCAGTGCAAGTGCTTTAAATAGCCATACCATGACATGTATAATGCCACCAAATAGGGCTTGGACAAGTACCCAGGTACCTGAGGTTGGCTCTGGTAGAGGAATTACCCGGGTACAAATTTACTACCCATTACCAGAATGCTTATTATGGCACCAGACCACAATTAGTTTTACTATACAGTTTAATTATCTATCCTTCTATGAAACTTTTTTCACAACACTCCAGGCACTTTGAACTCTCTTTTCCTCAAATCTCTGAGGCATGACAAACAATTTTCAAACAGTTTCAACAGAGAAAAACCTGCTACTTGTTTTCGCTGTTTCTTCGGTAAACAATGACCGACAACTTATGAGACAATCTGCCGTTGTAGGGGCACCTATGAAGGGTGTAATTCGGTTCCTCTAGTTACCTCCAGTGCTGGGGATTCTGAACTAATTATACATTTTCAAGAAGCATATCCAAGGCTATTTTCAGTTTGCTATAGCAAGCAAGATTTTCAGTCAAATAGGCCTTCTTAGAAACCAATGAACCAGGGAACTATTTGTGTGAAAGTGTATCCTGAAAGTGTTCAACCAATCAAGGGAAATAATTTTGGACTGATTCCTTATTATGTAATGTATAAATATTCTTTTTCAATAAAATTCCAAGGTTTTGTGTGGCTGTCTTCTAGAAATTGCAATCATATATTGCCAAACCATATTTGTATGTTATAATAGAGAGATGTCTACATTTTTGCACCCTTCCCATGCATGCGTGCACATATGACAGATCCCTTACTTATCATTTTAACTAAATGTATAGTTTGTAACTGTAGATATATTACAAATGCTAATGTAACAGGCCTCAAGGTTATAGAACTTGAGTACATTCTCAAACTCAAAATAAAGCACATTGATTGGCTGCTTTCGAGCACATGCTCGGAAGCAGCCAATCAGTGTGCTTTATTCTAAGGTTGAGATTATACTCAAGTTTTATAACCTCGGACCCAGGTACCCGGGTACCTGTGGATAATACACAGTTCCGAGCCACACCCAGAATGTCACACAAAATCACATGATATCGTATACCTGACCAATGCAACCACAACTTAGCACGTGACATAGTCTCACAAACAAATCGCACGTGGTCAATACCAACATAAGTCCGTGATTTTACCTTTCAGTTAATGAAGGGATGTATACCTGTTTAAAGAAAACAAACTAACACCACTTTTAATAAATTTACCCTGCTTTGCAAGAACAGAACGCATCGGAAATGCATGATGCGCCAACTGCCATGTGTAAGCCATGAGGAGGCTGATTCTTCGCCATAGATCGCCAACATTTAGTAGGCAGTTGCATTTGTCATTTGTTTTTCCGCCATCTTTGTGTAAGCTTGTGAGACGTAGTAACAGTAACTAAGCAGGCACAGCTTAGCAGCTATTCTCGGAACTGTGTATAGGGATGTGGGTACCGAGCTACATAATCTTTATCCATCCCAGCCCTACATCCAAAAGAGGACATACCCCAACCACACCAGAACTAAGTTTCTCACAGGTTTCTCCTTTGCTATAATATTTTGTCAGATTATAACTTTGATCCACATTGTGTCTTAGCGAAAAAAAATCTCAAATATGAGCTGCGACATGACAAAAACAAAAAAGGTGGCATGTGCGCCCAGGAGACTCAGAGCTGCCCAGTTTGATCATAGTCTCTGCTGTCTGCATGGAACTAGCTTAGACCCTTAGCAATTCTTTAAGTCCACAGAAAAGACTCTGATCAGACTGGGGGATGTCTAGGCTGATCTTAGTCCTCACTGGGCACACATGCCACTGAGTTGGTTTTGTCGTGTACTGGCTCATATGGTCTCTTTCACATTGTGCATTTATTTTTAGGTTTCTGGTCTTGAAGACATCTATGTGTTTGATGGTGGTGTAGTATCTGCGACTACCAATTCTAGCATAGCAAGAGAACATTCTGCCGCCAAAGTTTCTGTCAAGTCTATACATGTCCAGGATAAAGGAACCTTTGAACTCAAATCCTACCATCATAGTTATACCTGGGACATTGACGCAACCAATATAACGGTATCATTTTCACTTACGATAAAAACTCTATGTTTTGGGACAGGAGCAGTCTGATCAGGTTCTACATGGATAAACATTCCATCTGTATACTTTGGATACATTACTGCATTGTAAAATCAAACATATATGAGCCGCGACATGACAAAACCGACAATGTGGTTGTGCGCCTAGCGCAGACTCAAATCAGCCTGGACATCCGCCCAGTCTGACCAGACTCTGTGCTAAGTGCTTAAAGGGTAGCTATGGGTCTAAGCTACTTCCATGTGGACACGAAAGACTCTGATCAGACTGGGCGGATGCCCAGGCTGATCTGAGTATGCGCTGGGCGCACAACCACTTTTTTGGTTTTCTCGTATGTTTATTTTTAGGATAATTACAGTAATTATTTAAGGGCTCCCAATTTTTAGAATCTTTACAGTACTGTTATAAAGTTGTTGAAAGATTTGATTCCCTGTTCAAAGAAAATAATAGAATCTATGATGGGGTTGAGGCCGAGACAAGGAAATCTCAGGCTAGTTTTCAGATTATTTAGTCTTATGCGAGGCCTCCCATTTACATGAAAGACAAATTCTTCTTGCTTAAAAGTACATCCCCTCAAAGTGTTTCCCTTCAAACAAACAGCTTGTGAACATTTTTTTTTTTTTAATTTTGCAGGATAAATTTTGTCCTCTGCTGTTTTGGCATTTTCAGGGATAATACTGTTTGTAGATTGATTGCAGAACTGATATTTTCTTCTAGATCTATGGTGGTGGTCATTTTAAAGTCCATACTGCCCTCAACATTAGAACTCATCATCTTATCGCTGTATACTCTGGAGGTAAAATTGATTTAGATGGAGGTGGGTACCAACCTAATACAGACCAGACAGGACCAGGCACGGGAATAGGTAAATGACAGTTTATTTTGCAATCCATGTTTAAGTGTGTGTTGGCAATGGGTTGGTTAATGGGGGTGGGGGCTTCAGAAAAGGAGTTTGTCTTGAAGAAAGAGAGGCATTGGTATTACTTTTTGGGCTTTGCAGTGGCTATATGAGCCTCGACATGACAAAACCAACAATATGGCATGTACGTCCAGCAAAAACTCAGATCAGCCTGGGCAGCCACCTAGTTTGATCAGAGTCTTTGCTTTGCACTTAAAAGATAGCTAAGCTAGCTCCATATGGACAGTGAAGATTCTGATCAGACCAGAAAGATGCCCAGGCTGATCTGAGTCTTCACTGGATGCATATGCCATGTTGTTGATTGATTTTCTTGTGTTGTGGCTCATATAAACTTTCTCCTTGTTTATTGACTTAATTAAACAGATAAGCAGTGATCAGAAATTAAAACAATGAGATCCCACATCCCGCTCGCAAAACCTAAAAGGGAAAGAAAATTATACCCAAATAGACAAAGGTTCAGGAAAGACAGGCACAGCCAACCAATGAACAGCTCTTTTCCAAACAGCTACCCCAATCAAAAACAGCAGTCACATCTATTTTTACCTATTTTCTATAGTTTTAATTACACAACAAAACGGAAAGCAAAATGGGCAGACAATGCCAAACAAGTCAAAAACAACATTCTGTGGAATATTTTTCTGCAAAATCATTTTGCATAATTCTGGACTAGGGGAGAATCGGGTAACTTCGGACAGCCGGGTAAATTCGGACATACAATTGCAAACAGTGAAAATCCAGATGAAACGGCTCATAATGAGCCGTCTCGTCAGGATTTTCTCTGTTTGGCCAGTTAATTTATGTTTTATTTCCAAACAACTGACATATAAAGGAAACAATGTCAGTGTCCGAATTTACCCGCTGTCCGAAGTTTCCCGACTATCTCCAGCTCAATTTCTTTGATAGTGTTCACCTCTGTTTTTATGGTAGGATACAAGCAGCCGAAAATTTTCTGCAGGATTCTGGTGAAGCCCACAAACAGACATCCATGTGAAATGGGCCTTCCCTGTTATAAAAGGCTCACAATATAGGAATTCTAATGCAGTTATAAATATAACGTGACGTCTGATTGGATAACGTCAAAAATTTGCAGCAGTATATTCTGCGATACACTGTCGCAAACCCGACGTCAGTATGGAATATCGCTTCTCAATGGCTGACATTTGGTTTTACGCTGCTGAAAGCACTTGCAATGGTTGCAAAGAAGTACACTTTGAAAGGTGAAAATGTGAAAAAGTGTATTAGAATAGGGATAACTATATTAAAAATTGTCTTTTGGGTAGGTAAATCGTCGGTTTTATGGTCGCTGTAAAACGAAATTTCCGACCATAAAACCAATGATTTACCTCCCCAAATGACAATTTTGAGTACAGTTATCCCCTAATTCTGCAGTATATAGTAGTTTTTGGTGAGGAGACAGGGTTTTTCTCTACCAAAACAGTTTCATATGAGATGGATTTAGATGTTTGAGATTCTTTTGAAAGAGAAAAAACCCATCTAATGAGTGAATTGCACAAGACTGATTTACATACAGTCAACTCTGGATATCCCAAAGCCGCAGTTTATCCCAAATTACTGATATCTCAATGTTAATTTGAGATATCAGTAGTTTGAAATAAAAGGAGTTGAACAGTGAATAAAGTAGGAAATGCATCCAAGCTATCTATACTCATTGATATAAGAGGGAACTTTGAGATATCAGTATTCAATATATCGAGAGTTGACTGTATTCCATGTAATTTCGGAAAGGAAACTCTGTCTCATAGCTGAGGGTATGGTGAGATTTCAATAACCTCACTGCATTAAAATATATGAATGACATAAGATCAGTGCTCCAGATAAGGATTAACAGGGATAATTTAGGGATAATTTTTCATATTATTCCATAAAAACGTGTGTTGTGACCCCTCATTAGAACCCTCTTGGCAAGACGGCTCTAATGATTGGTCACAGGATAAGTTGACCCCTCATTAGAACCGTCTTGGCAAGACAGTTCTTATGATGGGTCACAACATATGTTTTCATTGAGAAATAAGAAAAATTATTTCAGAATTATCCTCAAAAACCCACCTTATCTGGAGCTCTGTAAGATAGATGTACATTCGCTATTTTCCTGGAATAATCATACATAAGAAAAAAAACCTGGCTCAGAGGTTATAAAACTTGAGTACATTCACAAACTCCAAATAAAGCACACTGATTGGCTGCTTCCGAGCATGTGCTTGGAAGCATCCAATCTGTGTGCTTTATTTGGAGTTTGAGATTATCCTCAAGTTTTATAACCAAGAATCCTGATCATTCACTTGGAGCTTTTTTACTGTTGGCAGGTTCCACAGGTGGTGGCAGCGGTGGTGGCCATGGTGGGAGTGGAGGACGAGGATCTGCCTTGACCAAGGTCGGCCAGGGCTGTGATTCTATGTATGATCCAACCCAATATGGCAGCCATGGAGGATCTGGATATTACCATGGTAATGTAGTTTACATGTTGTCTCTTTCTTCATAACTTGATAGAAAGTAAAATCAAATGTGCTGGTGTTAACCCTTTCATTTTGGATTTACCTGTCTTAAGCAACCAGTTTTTAAAATTATTCAAAACTACATGCAGTATAATGACAGAACAGGAATTAAAGAATCTCCTATCATCAGTGTTCCCATTCACGTAGAATTGTGCGTGAATCACGCGGAAATCATTCTAATCACGCATAAATTTTGGGGCAAGAACGTGCATTCACGCGCATATGTTTCTCTCAAAAATATAAAAAAATCATCATTTTTCTTCATTCTATTGCGAGTCTGCCAGGCCAAATGATTTTTGTAGCCGAGAAGAGAGTCAGAAGTCGCTGTTTTGATCTGAAATGCGGGCCGTAGTAAGATTCCATGCTTTCATTCACGTCCGTCACATCCGTTCTACGGCCAATCAAATTCATTATTGGAAAACACTACCACTAATCGGCTGCATGAATATTAATGACATGCGCGGTCATGTTGCGCACTAGAACTGTCATAATGGCCGACAGAATTTGTCCGTATTTTTGCGTTTATTTTCGCTGTTTCTGTTTGGAAACGGCAGTTTCTATTTTTCATTTGGAAAGGAATCCATCAAATGATTAATATTGGATAAAACGAGGACCGGAAAAAGGCTTGACAGCCGTTTTCTTTGTTTTTTCAGGCTTCAATTGGAAACACATCGGCACTTTAGTTTTGTAAAAGAAGCAGACCAAGGGTTCCGGGTCATTTCGGCCCATGTCCATTTCGGCCCATAACTTTTTCGAGATAAAAAGTCATACCCATAAATTTTACTTCATACCCGCAAATTTTATAGATAGGGGGTATAAAAACCCTCAGTTTAAAATTTGAGTGGGAACACTGATCATAATAATAAACAGATGCTATATATGTTTCCTAGGATAGCCCCTTTAATGCAGGTTTTAGGTTGCCATAAAGATCCAAATATTGAAATAAAAAGACCAAAGTAGTCCAGTTGGGGTCTCCACTGTGACTGTTAAGCCAATGGTACCTCTTTCAATAATTATGTCCCCCCACCATGGGGGTGGGGGGGGGGGGGAGCCGTCTGTGTCAGCATAGCTTCTTGTCTGCACTCTATCTCCTGAAGGGATGGATGGATTTTGACCAAACTTGCACAGATACATCACTTGGTTGGGAGAAAAACTGATTAGATTTTGGTAACCTTGACCTTATTTTCAAGGTCACAGGCGGTCAAAGAGTGATGAAAAATAGCTTGTCTGCACCATATCTCCTGAAGGAATTGATGGTTTATTACCAAATTGGCACAGATATATCATTGGGAGATGGCAAATAACTGATTACATTTTGGTGACCTTGACTCCATTTTCAAGGTCACAGGCGGTCAAAGCATGTTGAAAAATGCCTTATCTGCACCATATCTCCTGATAGGATCAATGGATTTGAACCAAACTTGCACAGATATATCACTGGGAGATGGCAAAGAACTGATTAGGTTTTGGTAACCTTGATCCCATTTTCAAGGTCACAGGAGGTCAAAGAATGTTGAAAAATGGCTTGGTTGCACCATATGTCCTGAATGGATGGATGGATGGATTTGAAGCAAACCTGCACAGATATATCATTGGGAGATGGCAAAGAACTGATTATATTTTGGTGACCTTGATCCTACTTTCAAGGTCACAGGAGGTCAAAGAATGTTGGAAAATGGCTTGAATGCACCATATCTCCTGAATGGATGAATGGATTTGAACCAAACTGTCACAGATACAACTCTGGGAGGTGAAATAGAAGTGATTAAATTTTTGTGACCTTGATGTCTTTTTCAAGGTTGTAGGTGACCTTGACCCTATTTCAAGCTCATAGGAGGTCTTAACTTCGCAGCATTTAGGGAAAATGATACTGCTGGGAAAGCGCCAGTGGGGGACATCTGTTTTTGTCAAAAAACATTTCTAGTTATTATTATTATTTATTTATTTTTTTTTTTTTAAGCATTCTTTGTAGGAATGTTATGGTGTTTTGGTACACGTCATGGGGTTTTAGGTCAATTTTACAAAAAAGGAACAGTTTTTGTGATTTCCTGTTTTTCTTCCCTGGGTGATGAAACCCTTCCAAAAAAGGGGACAGTTCTAAAAGGAACAAATTTGCTCCTAGACCCCCATTGAGAAGGAATACAAAACTTAATATTGGCAGAGCTGTGCATCCTAAAAGTGTACCCATTCATCTGAATTCTGTTAATATAAATCTGGTATATAAGTGAAAGTTTTGTTTTCAAGAAATTTGCCAGCAATTGAAACATACTTATGAAGTGCTATTTAGATCGCCAGTGCAGGGAGCTATTGTTATCACCCTGACGTTGGCCTTGGCCTTGGCATTGGCACCACACTTTAAAGTAAAGTTTTACCACCAAGTTTTTTTATGTGATGGGCAAAGCGCTGTCAGGAGAACTATCCTGTACACAGACAGGCCTTGTTAGTGTTACCTGTTATGTTGCATAAGTTGGTTAAAGTGGTATGAAACCCACCACTTGAGATTTTAGATATAAGCAAAAGTTTTATTCTAGATTTTTGCGGACTGATAATGGTGTATTTGATAAGCATCACCTATCAATTGTTGCTATAAAGGGTAGACCAAGCTCTTTATGAAAACTGTACTGTAATCCAATTGAAACCATTTTGGTTATAATTCTAAAACAATTTTTTTTATTTCTGCCCCCCCTTTTCTGGAGCTTTATGATATTACAGGTCGACTGTATTTTGGTGACAATAAGTATGGTAACAGGCCAGTTCCTATGGGTTTGGGTGGAGCTGGTGGTGGTAGGTTGACCCTGCACAGTCGCCATGTAGATGTTGATGGTCATATAACAGCCAGTGGTCTTGCACCTGATACCAGATTTGATTCAGGAGCTGGTATGTATTAGCACCAGGGGCCGTATTCATAAAACGACTGAAGTCGTTGCTATGCTGTTGCTAAGGCTAATTTTCTATGAAGGAGATTCCCTACAACTATGAAATTTGCTTTGGAGGAACAGTCCATTTAGACTGTTCCTCCAGAGCAAATTGCATAGTTGTAGGGAATCTCCTTCTTAGAAATTCAGCCTTAGCAACACAATAGCAACCACTTTAGTCGTTTTATAAATACGGCCCCAGATTTTTGGTAATTAGTGTACAGTAAACTAGTCTGTAAAGTGGTACAGTATGTTGTAGGGTTCTTGCACTTTCAGACAGTCATTCTGTATCTGAATTTTTTTTTGATATGTCAAGGGACCATTAATTTCTAATATGAAATGCGCGGTAGAAAATTTTACACACTTTGCTCTCAGAAAAATCATTATTTTCTAAGAATACCCTATGTAATCACAATGTTTAAACAATATTATATCAACACAGAAACATATCCTATGTGCACACAGTGTTTAAAGAATATTATAGCAACATCGATGGATAGTTCTGACATTGCATTGGCAGTGATATGATGTTGAATCAAGGTGGTAATCCTTTTTCTCCTATGCCACCTGCGAGTGGTCTGAGATATTTATACAAAATAAAGTTCTTTTCTGTTCTGCAACATCACATCAACATAGGTGCAACAGCATGAGCTGGCATATGCAATGTTATATATAATGTTTCAGCTGTATGCCTACTGGAAAACTTTCTTCCGTTTCAGGCGGTGGTGCCGGTGGGTCAGTCTGGATTGTTTGTGAGGAGATTGTGGGTCATGGCAGGGTATCGGCCAATGGTGGTAATGGCGGTGGTTCATATTCCAATGGTGGTGGTGGAGGTGGTGGGGGCAGAATCTCCATAAAAGCAGATAACGTCAACAAGCTCAATATAACACTTAATGCTTGGGGAGGTAAGTGATATTTTGTGTTCATATTCTTTATTATTATTTACCATATTGATTTGGCTATATTCCACTCCAGTGGCCGTATTCATAAAACGACTTATTAAGTTACTTGTGTAGAATCTGGAAAAGGTTTCTGTATAAATTTCTTATCTTACATTTAAAGAACAGTATTCATTAAAATATATCCTCTCTTTGAGCAAACAATGAAAAAACATATGAGACTCGCTGCTGGAAACGGCCAGTGGCCAAATGCACCTAGTTTTTGTCTGGGGCCACCAGAAATCTTCAGAATTTAAACTTTAGTGGCCCAAATTCATCTTTCCTGCAATAGATCTTTATCTACTGGAAAAGTTGGGCCACTGGAAGTTTGGCCTATTAAGCTTTTGGGCCACTACACTAATCTTGCCAGATTCCAGCACTGGAGACTTTCAATGAAAATGTATAGTTTCCAATATGCCCCTAATGATGTATAAGCATGTGCTGTCATGCATCAGTGACTTAGAAATCATTTAATGTTTACCATTTTCAAGCAAATGAATTTACCCTTTCCAATGATATTTAGAACTGTTGCTAATGCCTCTTGTATATGAGCCACGACACGACAAAACCCACAAAATGGTATGTGAGCCCAGTCAAGACTCAGATCAGCCTGGGCATCTGCCCAATCTGATCAGAGTCTTTGCTGTGCACTTAAACGGTAGCTAAGAATCTTAGCTAGCTTCATGGGGACAGCAAAGACTCTGATCAGACTGGGTGGATGCCCAGGCTGATCTGAGTCTTGGCTGGGCACACATGCTTCTTTGTTGGTATGTGATTGATACTGTGTGAAAAGGTACCTTATGGCATGTACAAAGTAGAAAGACTTGAATCAGCCAGCATATTCACATATTCCCTTATAGCATATCGTATTTATTTGAGAAATAAACCATTTTTCAGATGTTCATGGAAGTATGAACACACTGGGTTCCATGCAAAGCCAGTGACGCCCAAAGGGCGTCATAGGAGTTCACATTCCAACTGTCAGTCCATCCATCCGTCCACAATTACCTCAACCCTAGCATTTGAGTCAATTTCTCTCAAACTATGAGACCTACAATTATCAAACTTGGTATAAAGTTTCTTCCTAGAATGTTCTCGAGGCAGGTTGCACATTTTTCTACCCTTGACCTGTATTTCACGCACTGTTGACTTTAAAAAATTTCATGTTCAAAATTACTTCAACCCTAGTGTTTAATTTCATTTATCTCAAATTATGATGCCTACAATCATCAAACTTGATATAAAGTTTCTTCTTAAGATGTTCTAAAGACATGTTGCACATTTTTTACCCTTGATCTTTATTTCATGCTCTTCTGGCTTTGTACAAGTTCACGTCCAAAACTTCCTCAACCCTAGCATTTAGTTCATTTCTCCCAAACAATGATACCTACAATTATCAAACTTGATACAAAGTTTCTTCTAAGAGTGTTATTGAGGCATGTTGCACATTTTTCTACCCTAGATCTATATTTCCTGCTCTGCTGAGTTTGTAAAATTTCGCATCCAAAATTACATTGACCCTAGCATTTAAGTCCATTTCTCTCAAACTATGATACCATTTTCTCTAACCACAATGTTTATAATCATCAAACCTGGGATGAAGCTTCTTCTCAGAATGGCCTTCTGGGATGCGGCTATTATTTGCATGCTTGACCTATATCACATGCTCTGATGGCATTAGAAATTATTTTACATCAACATGGCATCCACATTTGCATTTACTCTAGCTTTTAAGTGCATTTCTCACTAAGTAACCCACTTACAATCATCAGACATGGCATAAACTGTTTTCTTAAGCAGGCCTTATGAATTGTTGAACTACTTTATACTTTTAACCGTTATTTCATACTAGTTCTGTTGACTGTTGAATTTTATGTCTCTTTTTATACCCCGTCAACCGTTAGTGGCGGGGTATTATGTTTTCCCGCTAGCTGTCCGTGTGTTCATCAGTCGTATGTATGTCGGTCCGTCGGTCTGCGAGCACTTTGTTTCTGTTCGATAACTTGAGTATCTATTAACGGATTTTATTCAAACTTGGCATGTGCATTGGTCTTGGGAAGATTTCGTTTGGGATTGTTAATTTTGATGTCTTCTTATGGAGTTATTGCCCTTGGCATGGTCTTAAAAAACAGTTTTTGGTGTGTAGTTCATTTATACTTTGAAATATCTTGATCAAATTCCACAGAAATGATCGAAGTAACATAAGCTTTCTGTTATAAGCAGAATTTTGTCCATCTGGATTATCTGCCCCTGCCCTGGGGCTATATACATTATGAAATAATGAAAAAAAAAATATATAAAATTAGAGTCAAAAAGGATTTTTCTGAAACTTGTATCAAATTATCATATTGATATAAGCTTTGTCTTGATCAAAATTTTGTCCCCCAGTGGTTATCTGCCCCTGACACAAGCTGTATACATGTATGAAATCTGAAAAAAAATCTATATAAAATCAGATTTTCGGTATATCTTGATGAAATTTCATAGAAATGATTGAAATAACACAAGCTTTCTGTTACAAGTAGTATTAAGTCCATATAGGTTACCTGCCCCTGCCACAAAGCTATATACATGTATAAAATTATGAAAAATTCTGTATAAAATCAAAGATGAACAGGGTTTTCCTGAAATGTGCAACACATCTAGGTAATATGAGCTTCATGTCAGGATAAAATATATGTATAAAAAATAAAAGAAGGGGTATTGGTTTGCAGTGGCAGGGTATTACACAGTCGGTTACGATGCTTTTATTAGCTTGTAAGTCCAGTTTGCTCAATTTTTTTTACATAAATTCATCAAACCTAATCTAACCATGAGCTCTTCTGCTGTGGAAGAACAAGGCGGGTGCGACATGGCATTCTGCAGAATTCTTATGTAAACATTAGCACGGAACCCATTGCATTCATACTTCCATTAAGTTCCAAAAAATGAAATTAATTTTTAGCTCGCCATACGAATGTACAGGAAGAGCTATTGCACTACCCCTGGTGTCGGCGGCGGCATTAGCAAAATGTTAAAATTTTACATAGAAGTTTTTCAGATGATGGGCAAGGCACTGTCAGGCAAGCTATCCTCTCCAGCTGACAGGTCTTGTTTATATTTCAGCTATGTTTTCACATTAATTTTTTCACTTATCCTTAAGTTTCGACTAATTTGACGCCAAGGATTGGATGAAGGTGAATGGGTACACTTTCTGGGGAAGCAACTCTGCCAGTGTAATTGTTGCCCTCTTTCTCAGTGAGAGTCAACTCTTCCAAGGAAAGAAGTTGCTCCCTTTGGAGCAGATTATTTCCATTTGTTGTAGACTTTAAAAAGGCTTAGTCTTTCGAGAAAGCAAACTGGAGGTAACAGAAGTTGTTTCCCTTTGTAAAAAACAATGGCAGAAAAACATGGATTGGTACTCATTCGCCTCAAATATGAGCCCTCTGAGAAACTTGTCACACTGCAATCTCTGACCACACTTTAAATGTTTTTATCATATGACGTTGCATCTGAGAGTGTAATAGAGTCATGCATTAAAAACGATAATCCACTAGTGGATTAAATATGCAAATTACGTCGTAGCGTTATGTGTTGACGTCAATAAAACGTCGCCTATTCTAATAGCAAAATGGTGGCGTTTTAGTGCATAATTTGCTAATAATATGCGATTTTAGTGTCATATGATAAACAGAATCTTGCATTCGTGCTCCTGTATTATTGAATTTATTAAACTCGTTGGTGTAAACGATAAGATGCTCGACAAAGCCTCGCATCTTATCATTTTCCCCAACTTGTTTAATAAATTCAATAATACATGAGCACTCATGTAAGATCCTCTATATAGATTTCTTTAGGCATGTTTAAATAACATACCATATTAATCCTAATAAATGCCCCTGACTCTTTTCCTAAATTATTGTAATATGAGCCGCGACCACATCGTTGGTCTCATATAAAGGTGATATGTCACCTTAAAGGAAGCAATTCTACAATTTTTTGCCTCCCTTTCTAGTTGGGATCAACTCTTAAAAGAAAGAATTTGCTTCTCTAGGAACAAATTCTACCCTTTAAGAGTAGACCCCATTTCAAGAGCTACCTTATCTAGCAAAGCAAACAGGAATTCATGCAACATAATATGTGCCATGACGCAAGCTAACCAACAATGTGGTTGGGCGCCCTGCGCAGACTCAGATCAGCCTTGAAATCAAACCAGTCTGAGCATACTCTTTGCTAAGCGCTTAAAGGGTAGCTAAGGGTCTAAGCTACCTCCTTGCGGACAGTGAAGACTCTGATCAGACTGGGCGGATACCCAGGCTGATCTGAGTCTGCACTGGGCGCACAACCACATTGTTGCTAAGTGCTTAAAGGGTAGCTAAGGGACTGAGCTACATCCATGCGGACAGCGAAGATTCTGATCAGACTGGGCGGATGCCCAGGCTGATCCGGGTAGCGCAATTGGTAGGGCACCTGACTCGTAAGTCAGAGGTCCTGGGTTCGAATCCCGGTCTGGCCGCATACTTTTGTTTCTCCTTCCGCTGATTCAAGAAGGGTAGTTGTCAGTTACTGGCGAAAGTATGTGCACTTAGTACTGGTTAACCGCTTAGAAGGTCTAAGCCTGCCCAGGAATAGTGTGGTTAGGTTAACTGACCGTCCCGACATGACCTTAGTTGTTTACCGTGGACGTTAAGCATCAAATCAACCAACCAACCAGGCTGATCTGCGTCTGTGCTGGGCGCACAACCACATTGTTGGTTTTGCCGTGTCCCGGCTCATATTGCCTATAAGAGATATTTTGGTAGTGACTGATTTACTACACTTAAGACTCTAAATAATGCCCCCTTTTGCAAAATGCAATGCCCCCTGGACATTTAATAGGAATAAAATGGTATGCCTTAACTAACACAAATGATATTGTATGTTTGCTAGGAATAAGTCCGTTTGAGACTGGTGGAGCTGGGACTGCCTTTGTTGAATCAATATCACCTGATGGGGATATACTCAAACAGAAACTGACCATCAACAACAATGGACATGCCTACCCTAAAGCCGCCGTGATTTCGGCTGGTCCACTGAGACATATCCGTGATGGAATATATGATGATATCAGCACAGTAGGAGGCGTTACGTGGCTGGACCAAGAAAATGACACTTACAACTTCAAACAACTTGATGTTGGTGGAAATGCACATATGGCAATTTTAAGTGACTCTTGGGGAGAAAGGGTACAATTGAACGTGGACCAGTTATTTGGTGACAAGACAGGAGTGTTGCACATTGGGATGAATCAGACCGCCAATATAATATACGTGGATGTATACATGCCTACACATTTGGCATCTTACAAGTATGTTAACATTTCTCCAGATATATTGAATACCATGCTAGTGTCTTTTGATATCAAGTTTATCGGAAACAGCATAGCAATGGAGAGGCTTGCCGAGCCAGTCCAACGTGTTTCTGGTCGAGTCTGATAAACATGATGTCAACAGACACTTACATGGTTTTCTATTTATCATGTATCACTAGAAGATTTTTAGGGGCAAAAAGGGTCAAACAAATGAAAAGTAAACACAGTTTTATTGGAACTTGCTGACATTGCAAATGGGTTATTAGGTAAGTCGGTGATGTCAGTTGAATGTTGTTATCACAGCCAATATCCGTATGTAACCACTTGTCTTCAGAGATTGCTTCTAAAGGCACTGCGTGTGCATGCTCAGTTCTATAGTGAAATGATATCACATTATGTTATCATACCCCTGCTATCAGGTGAAGTTTGCATTGAATGCATGAGATAAAAGCAGATTTCTAGATAAGGTAGAGTTTTGATGGTAATCGTTGGATTTTTGTCTTTCTTATTTTTCATAAAAACATAGAGTGAGTGACTATTTATGCTTACCCTTCTGTCAAGCTATTTCTTTTGAGGCACATTCAGTAGGTATTCAGAAAAATCGGATATAAAGGCAGTGCAGCAAAGACTGGAATCACAAATAGCAGTGTCTTTGATCATTTAAGCAGTGGAATGACTACTGTATGGCATGATGGCCAGCATGAATGATTGACCATGGGAGGGTGTGCGGACCAGTAACTGCGGGTATTTTATGACAAATAACTTGGAAACCAGAAATACATCACCTTATTTTCCTTTTTATCCCCCGACCGAAAGGTTCGGGGGATATAGCGATGAGCCTGGCGTCCGTCCGTCCGTCTGTCCGTCCGTCCGTCCGTCTGTCCGTCCGTAAACATTTTCTTGTCCGCTCCATATCTTGAATACCGTTTGGAATAATTTCATGTTACTTCACAGTTATGTAGAACAGGTCATGGCGTCCGTCCGTCCGTCCGTCCGTCTGTTCGTCCGTAAACATTTTCTTGTCCGCTCCATATCTTGAATACCGTTTGGAATAATTTCATGATACTTCACAGTTATGTAGAACAGGTCATGGTGATGTGTCGCGTGCAGGAATGGTAACTCTTGCTTTTGTAATTTTTGAGTTATCTCCCCTTTGGTGAATTTTTGGCAGATTCGTGTCCGCTCTGTAACTTGAATACCCTTCCGAATATTTTCATGATACTTCACAGATATGTAGAGTAGGTCATGACGATGTGTCGCGAACAAGAATGACAACTCTTGCTTTCTTACTTTTTGAGTTATTTCCCCTTGATGGTTTTAGGTGTGATTTCGTGTCCGCTCCATAACTTGAATACCCTTTGGAATACTTTCATGATACTTCACAGGTATGTAGAACAGGTCATGACGATGTGTCGCGAACAAGAATGACAACTCTTGCTTTCTTACTTTTTTAGTTATTTCCCCTTGATGGTTTTAGGTGTGAATTTGTGTCCGCTCCATAACTTGAATACCTTTTGAAATATTTTCATGATACTTCACAGATATGTAGAAAGGGTCATGACGATGTGTTGCTAATAGGAGTGACAACTCTTGCTTTCTTACTTTTTGAGTTATTTCCCCTTGATAGTTTTTGGTGTGATTTCGTGTCCGCTCCATAACTTGAATACCCTTTGGAATATTTTCATGATACTTCATAGTTATGTAGAACAGGTCATGCTGATGTGTCGTGAACAAGAATTACAACTCTTGTTTTCTTACTTTTTTAGTTATTTCCCTTTGATGGTTTTAGGTGTGATTTAGTGTCCGCTCCATAACTTGAATACCCTTTGAAATATTTTTGTGATAGTTCACAGATATGGAGATCAGATCATGACAGTTTGTCTCATACAAGAATGACAACTCTTGCTTTCATACTTTTCCGAGTCCCCCCCTCCCCCCCCCCCACCCCCCCCAAAAAAAAAAAATTTTTTTTTACAGATTTGGATTCTTTGTCCAAATTCACTTACTAGAGAGCTCAAAATTAGATTTGTAGGGCTTGTACTTTAGAAGTTATTCACACATTTTAAAATATGCAATACATTGTCTACATGATTGCTATTTGAGATTTTACCTCTTTTTAGCAATTTGGCATACTGTTTTGGTCTGAGTGTTAGATAATCATGCATCTGTTAAGCAGATAATGTCAATAAGGAGCATAAAGGAATGACAGTATACTATTTATATGCGTTTTGAAGTGCACCCTGTTTACCAAGGCGCAAGGGGCCTTAGGTCGGGGGATTTGCCATCTCCTCTGATGGCTATTTTTTTATGCACCCGTGATGATAGTCAGGGGGCATTAAGATTTGCCCCAGTTTGTCCATCTGTCTGTCTGTATGTTTGCATACTTATTGTGGACATGTTGAAGATGTGCATGTGGGTTTTTAATGGAGCTAGAATTAATTTTAACAGAATTACAACTTTTGAACTTAGACATTTTAGGCAGTTTTTTGCACTGTAGGGTATGGAGTTTGTGTAATCAACTACCCACACAGTTTTCAATGCATCTTTTTCAAACTTTGTATTTGTGTTGTAGATGTATTAAAAATATGCTTGTGGGTTTTTGATGGAGCTAGAGTTAATTTTGACAGAATTGCGGCCTTTTGCACTTAGTCATTTTAGGCAGTTTTTTTGCATTGTATGGTATGGAGTTTGTGTTATCAACTCCTCCCTGGTTTTCAGCTGATCTTTACTTAACTATGCATACATGTTGTGGATATATTGAAGATGTGCATGTTGAGTTTTGATGGAGTTAAAATTTATTTTGACAGAATTAAGGCCTTTTGAACATAGTCATTTTAGGCATTTTTTTTGCATTATAGGGTATGGAGTTTGTGTAATCAACTCCTCTCATAGTTTTCAATATATCTTTTTCAAACTTTGCATACATATTGTGGACATATTGAACATGTGCATGTGGTTGAAAAGCTAGAATTAAATTTAATGCAACTTTGGCCATTTGAACTTAGTCTTTTTAGGCAGTTTTTGCATTGTAGGGTATGGACTTTGTATAATCAACTTCTCTCACATTTTGCACTGTATCTGTTTAAACTTATCCGATGTATTGAGGACATATTTGAAGATGTGCATAGGTTTTTCATGCTCCTCGAAGGGTGAGCATATAGTTGCCGCTTCGTCCATCCTTCCGTCCATCCGTCACACTTTTGTCCAGAGCATATCTCTGAAAGTATAAGAGGGAACTAAATGATACATTGATAGAGGACAATAAGAGGAAGGGCAGTGCACAAGAACTGTAACCCTGTCACAAGTATTTATGAAGTTAGCTCCCTTTCCAGTTTTAGCAATATTTTGCATGTCCAGAGCATATCTTTGAAAGTATAAGGGGGACTAACTATAACTTCACACATTGATAGAGGACAATTAGAGGAAGTGCAGTGCTCAAGAACTGTAACCCTATCACAAGTATTTACGAAGTTAGCACCCTTTTCAGTTTTTGCAATATTTTGCTTGTCCAAAGCATATCTCTGAAAGTATAACAAGGGGGAACTAAACGAAACTTCACACATTGATAGAGGATAATTAGAGGAAGTTGAGTGCACAAGAACCATAACCCTGTCACAAGTATTTACGAAGTTAGCTCTCTTTCCAGTTTTTGCAATATTTTGCTTGTCCAGAGCATATCCAAGAGTAATAAAGGGAACTAAATGAAACTTCACACATTGATAGAGGACAATTAAAGGAAGCGCAGTGCACAACAACCATAACCCTGTCATAGGTATTTACGAAGTTAGCTCCCTTTCCAGTTTCTTCAATATTTTGCATGTCATGTGCATATCTCCAAGAGTAATAAAGGGAACTAATTGAAACTTGACACATTGATAGAGGACAATTAGAGGAAGTGCAGTGCACAAGAACCATAACCCTGTCATAGGTATTTACGAAGTTAGCTCCCTTTCCAGTTTTTTTCAGTATTTTGCAAGTCCAGTGCATATCTCCAGAAGTATTAACCCTTAGAGTGCTAAGCGCGACTATAGTCGCGCTTGAGGGGTAGGTCACTTTGAGAGCATGTCAGGCACACTAGACATCAAGTACGCCCCATCATTTGCGATTGTCCTATGCAGGAGAGAATCTGCTTTCTACTAGAGCAAGGTTTTACCCACCTAATGGATTTGTTGACTTTAAAACTCGGAGAAAACGTCAAAAATTTATGATATTTTCAGCATCAGCTTTTCAGGTGGCTACCCCTACTTACTTGATCCCAATTTTCTGACAACTAGACTTCATTCTTTCAAACTTTCTCTCTTGATAAATATTCAGCAATAACACCGGCCCTCAGACAAGCAAGTAGTTTTGTCATACAAAGCATATCACTGGTGCTAATATCTTGTACTTTTTTTTTTTTAAGTGTCTATGTAGGTTCCCGGTGTCATCATGTGACATCCAAATATAGAAGGTCATGTCCACATCGTCGTTATTGATTGAAAATTTCAAGCAAATCGACCAGAGTGTGTGCAGGTTATGGCCTCTGAGATACCCCTACCCCCATTTTAGGGCCAAGTGAATTATTTTTCCAGCACTCTAAGGGTTAAAGGGAACTGAATGAAACTTCACACATTGACAGAAGACAATCAGAGGAAGTGCAGTGCACAAAAACCCTAACCCTATCACAAGTATTTACGAAGTTTGCTCCCTTTCCAGTTTTTTTCAATATTTTGCTTCTCCGGAGCATATCTCCAAAAGTCTAAAATGGAACTGAATGAAACTTCACACACTGTTAGAGGGCAATGAGTGAAAGTGCAAAACACAAGAACCATAACCCTGTCATAAGTAATTACAGAGTTAGATCCCTTCTTAAATTTTGCTTTATTTTGCTCGTCCCGAGCTTATTTTAGGAAGTATTGAAGGAAACCAAATTGATAGAAGGCACTGAAAGGAAGTGCAGAGCTTAAGAGCTATAACCTTCCCTTTAGTAGCTCCCTTCCTAATTTTTTCAGTCGTTTAGCTTGTCTGGAGCATATCTCTGTACATATTTAAGAGAACATGAATGATACTTTACATATTGATAATAGAGGGCAATGACAAGAAGTGTAGAACAGAAGAACCATAACTGTATCCCAAGTTATTTTAGATTTACTTCCCTTCTTATTTTTTTCTCAGTTGTATGCATGTCCAGAGCATAACTCTAAAAGTATTGAAGAGAATTATGTTTACCATTTTAAATTGCATTTAATTTACACAGAAATCACTCCATCACCAGGATACCCATTCCCCTATTCCATGCCTTTGGGGAGCATCCATCGGTTCCACCGGTTTCCTTCTTTTGATTGAACGGGAATTACTTTTGACAGACCAATGGTCATTTGAACATTTTTAGGCTTTTTTTTTTTTTTTTGCATTGTGTACAGACTTTGTGCTTATAGCTGCTTTGACATTCAGGCTAGCAGGAAAGTTCTTTGAAATAATGTTTGTTGATAATTGACAATTCAGTGATGCACACTGCTCTGTGACAGACGCAGCACGGGGGCATCACTCGTGTCTTACAGACACAATTTTCTAGTTTCTTTTTATATGCCCATTTTGAAAAAATTGACATATTATGTCATGGTGCTGTCCGTCTGTCTGTCCATCCATCCGTCCATCCGTAAACATTCTTGTGGGCGCCATAACTCAGTAGCCTTTTTGGATATCTCCATGAAATTTTATATGTCTCCCTTTCTTCGTTTTAGGGTTACATCCCTTTCATTAGTTCTTTTAGGCTATTTTTGTGTAAACTTATCTTGTGCATACCTTAACTTGGTAACCGTTTGGAATATCATGATGAAACAGTATAGCAATGTGCATGATCACAAGACAATGTGTGGCATATAAGAATGGTTGATCCCCCTTTCTTAATTTTGGAGTAACTTCCCTTTGATTAGTATTTTTAGGCCTTTCTCATTCATACCATATCGTACTTAACCTTTTGAAATAGTAGAATGAAACTTTGTGGGAATGTGTATAATGATAGGGCAATGTATCCTGAGCAAGAACCACAACTCTGGCTTACTTTCTTTTCCCCCCACGCATAAATTTCCTGTTTACTCTGTAATTCCTTAAATGTTTAAAATATTTTAACACAACTGTAAATATTGTGTATATTGTCAAGGGAATGTACAAGAATGGTATATCTAGTGTATTTAGTTTATGAGTTATCACCCTTGTTTGACTTTGGCATTACTCAAGTTCTGAGCCACTTCACCTTGGAAGCTGATTTTTGGTATACTAATAGTATTTGATGTGTTAAATATTTAAATAAAAGTAAAAAGTATGCAAAGACCAGGAACTGAAACAATCAAAATCCAAATCCAGCCCTCAAACCATAGTTGGAAACAACTAAGATTACAAATAATCAAGATACAGAGAACATATGGCCAACCGAGTGAGCAGCTTGTTCCCAAAAGGTGGCCACTCAGCAACCCAAACCGAACCAAAAATAATAATAACATACATAAGGTAAAACATCACAGAAACTCTGACACCAAAAACAGGCAACAAAGAACCACAACAGAACTACCGCCTTGGAACGGTCAGTAATGAATTACTGGGGGGCTTAAATCGATTTTACAGGCCCAACCTCACCCTCAGTTTCTGAAGTGGTACAAAACATTTAGTTGGTTGTTCGGTTCGCATGATAACCCTCTAACTCGTCAATGAATCATCACGGTAAACACATAAATCAAATTTCAACACCATGAAGAAGCAAAGACTAGGACTCAACAGATACAACGGGCCGTTTGACAGGTGGAGATCCCTGTCCTGCCAAACAACCCCACTGGAAATCTGAAGCAAAAGAAGGTCACCAGTTGAGTCCCTGTGGACCAAGCAACAGACAAAAAGGCTCCGGTCCCAACCAACTAAAATATATAGCTTTAGGTCGGGGCCATCATAGAGTCTGACGACCGATCCCCCGGTGTGCAATTAAAGAGTGCAGCAAAGCTATCAACCGTGATTGGGTTAATCACTAAGCATGCAGACTGTCGCATAACATTTAAATTATAGCCAATACGTTTGTTGCCATCATTAATTATAGAGTGGTTGCCCATGTTTGTATGCCTGTCTATTCTTTTATAAACAATCTTGTTCATTTTGTAACTCCTTTATGACATGAAAGCGGACATATTATGCGCCTCTTGTGAAGCCCTTGTTTGAAATGAAGACAACATTTGTAATTTCCTGTTTGTTTTCCTGGACGACGGAGCTTTTTGAAAGGGGGTCTTTTCTTAAAGAGGATAATTTGCACATTCTTTTCTTTAAGAGTCAACCCCATTGAGGAGGTAGGCATAAATGAGCTGTGACACGAGAAAACCAACAGTGTGGTTGTGCGCACTTTGCAGACTCAGATCAGCCTGGGCATCTGCCAAGTTTGATCAGACCCTTCGTTAAGTGCCCAAAGGGTAGCTAAAGGTTTAAGCTACCTCCATGCGGACAGCGAAGACTGATTAGACTGGGCGGATGCCCAGGCTGATCTGAGTCTCCACTGGGCACACAACCACATTGTTTGTTTTCTCGTGTCATGGCTCAAATGAAAATTGCAGAGTTTGTTCACCTGAAAGTCTGTCCATTCACATTAAGTGCGTGTGCATGTCAGTCTCAGAATACTAGTGCAGTGGATTAAAGCCAAAAAGGGGCCAAAATAGTTTAGATAGTGATAGGAACACCAAAAGTCCAATCTGCTATGTGGCAGACTAAAAATCATGTTGGCCTAAGATATCCACCATTTTCAAGATGGCTGACCTTTACATTTTTCAAGTGTTGCTCAGTGCAAACTGCATTACTTCAAAACATTGAACAATTGAGAGGTGTATTACTAAATTGCTAGCAAAGGGGGTGTTTCAAAATGGCCCACGCTTAGATTTCCTTCATACTTATTACTTTGATTACCTGGGGTAAACCAATTAATAAAATGGGTTAATCAATTTAATTCAAGAATTGCAGGGCTTATGGTCGCACCTTGCAGAACCCCTTATCAGACATGATGGGTAGGGCTAAGTTAGAACCTGTCAAATTAACATTATAATTTATATGCATTCGTTGCCTTCTGAAATGAATTTCAGGTACCCTGAGAATTATTCTGATACCATAAACTTATATGTTGACTTATACAAATATTTTTTATAGTCAACCGAATTTGAAAAATCTGTCAAAAAACCGACTATAAATAATCAAACGTGAAAAGTAATTTTAATGTTTAGATCTGTTGCTGTATTTGTCAAGCTATGATTTTTATTCAGAATTAGGATAAGTATATCCCCTCTTTTTGTAAAAAGTTTTAAAATATTTTGAAACCGGTAAAATAGTTTTCGAAACTGAAATTTGGGGATAGGTCAGGTTTTGGAGAAAGTCAGTTTCATAGTAAAGGTAGGATCTTTCACTGCAGCACTTGTTTATCGGTGACATAAATTATTATTGAGGTCTTACATTAATACCCATTCTGTATGCAATTGTTTTCTTCACTGGCTAAGATTTGGAAGCCAAGGATAATTCCGAAATGTGCCCCGCCCCCTCTCTCCTCCTCATACTTCTGCAAACAAGTGTAGTCACCCAAAACAGTCAACATATTTTCTATCATCTGTACAGAACAATAAATAAAAGGTGACCAGGTAAAATTAATTTCAGTGTTTACCCTATTTTTTAATGCATCAGTGCCCTGGGTTTTTTGTTTTGAAGATAACTTTAGGTTAGTATCTGTAGCTGTCTCTAGATGTAAGGCAGGAGGTTTCACCTTTTGTTTCTAACTGCTGCCTGCATCAAGTGCTAGTGTGTTGGCTTGTATCTTTACATTGACTACATCACAGGAAGGGTGATCCATTATTTTTGTTTCAACTATTGACTGCATCAAGTGTTAGTGCCCCGAATTTAATTTGTTTACATTTTTGGCTTGTACCTGTACACTGAACAGGCGTAAGGCAAGACTCAAACACCGGACTGCTTCAAGTGTACGTTCACTAAAGAATCAAACAAAAAACAAGGAAAGAGGCAAATCATCTGGGCACAACAGTTTATGATGGAAGATAAGCTGACACTTTGCAAGCTTGGGAAGACTTCTCAACCCATCATCAACATATTTACAGCAAACAGCAACATAAAATAAGTTTTCAGTTGTGAAAAGATGCGACTTATTTGCGACTGATAATTTACTCACTTCTTGACTATCATCAGTATTATTGGAAATGTCTATTTCGGTACTGTTAATCTTGGGCCTGCAACCCGACCGTAGGTATTCAGAAAACCGGAAGTCGACCTCACGGCATCGGAGTTATGTTAATCCATATGTATCCGTACGTTGTACAGGTGTAAGACAATGGGTGATTATAAGAATCTGAATTTGATCAAATAAAACTAAAGCTGAGCCTATAGCAACAATTAATCCATGAGCAAACCAGTGCCTTCAAAGTGTCAGTTTAAACTGCTAGGGATCTAAAATAGTTTTCCTGAGCTCCGAATAAGGTATGTTATCAGTCTAGGTAAAATGATTACCGGGTTATTATTTTGAAAAAAAAAGATTTGATCTGGAAAGTTTCTTCTGTTAATGGGGTTGGACAAGGCGACATTTCATCGATATGCTTTTTAATCTGAATTGGGATAATACAGAGATGGTAAAGTTCACTTTTACGTGACATGACGAATCAAGAAAAATACATTTCTACAAGATAATGCTTTTCTACTGCATTGGGGTGCCTGACAGCCCACATTTTGCGGCCCTGAGTATAGTTTACCGGGCTCTGAATTTCTTTAATTTTCGTGTACACATATAAGAGGTATACAGCATGATTTATGGTTAGTATAAAATCTTGACAACAACTGGATCATACTTTAACTGATAATTAATTTTTCATATAGATGTGGTTTTTAGCTGATTTTGAGGGGTTATACCAAACAAGATACATTTTATTCATAACCCGTTTCTTGAAACATGAATATACATATTTCTAAAATGTTTCGCAATAATTCACTGATTTAAGTTAATAAATGAAATCGCAAAATCTGAATATTTAATAGTTCTAGGAACGGTATTTTAAGGGGACCCTCATTTTCAGGGTAGAAGTTACTTAAGTCAATCCTGTGCTATGCTGAGCGTGTGAACTGAGGTAAATAATCCATCAGCAACACTGTTAGTCCTTAGGCAACACATATACATAGAATAAAAAAAAATCTAAGCGTGGGTAGATTCCTATGTAAAATTAACATAGGCTGAAACTCCGCCTTTGCAAACAGTGTACATAGATGCATATGAGGCTGCTCTTTTATAGCTGTTTGAATTTACACTGCTTGTTCAAGAGCAAAAAATAATGTGACTCTGATTAGACTAGGTAGACAAGCTGATGATAGTTGAATTGCCATTCTGCTGGAATTTCCAAGCGATGGCAAACTAAAACTACACCACTGGCCATATAATTTCTTTGGTTGTTAAGAGCAGACGATGGTTCTGATACTGCGTCTATTACTCACTACCTACATATGCTAATTAAGCACATCTTTTTGATAAAATTGTATCGCTAAACTCCTATGTTCACCCTAGCAAAGATCAAATAAGTAAACTGAGTATTGGAAAATTTGAATATGTTGAAGTTAGAACCTTATGATCGAATGGCCATAAAATTGAGAAATCTATAAGAAAAGCACTTAAAACTATAATTCGCTCAAGTTTATTTTGCGTTCAAAAGTCTTTTGTGAAATTTCAAAGTTTTCATGTTATGAGAAAGAAAATGACATATTTTGGACGAGATTTTCCCATACCTAGGGCGGTTTATGGTATTTTTATATGGTTGGTATAAGGCTCCTAGTTGGCAATACTCGCACCTGCTATTTGTTGTGAAAGTGCCAAGGCTGGATGAAAGATCATAACATGCATTTTATGGATATTTGACAGAAATTTTCCCTGCTTGTTGCTGAATCTTGCCTCTTATCTGGAGATCTGATGTGAATCAAAGTTCAAATTAGGACATGAATTTGAGTGTAATGCATTTATTTTCTGGCTTACTGTACCCAAAGTATGTTAGTATTAGGCCTCCATTGCCTATTGGATAAGAATGCTGGCTCTTTGCTGTTTGTTTGTTTTCTTTTTTTGGCAAAAAAAGTGAAGAGCTTTTATACCTTTTTTTTTCAAATTAAAAATAGCACACTTGAATATATGTGTGCTAGAAAACTTATTGAATCCTTGACTAATAATTTTGTTGAGATAAATATGCTTAGAATAAGTGGGCCCTATTTCCTGCATTTACAGTTTTGCCTCATCTCTGACATATTGATTCAGCTATAGGCTGGGCATTTTCCCTTATAAAACAGTCTAAAAAATGTAGATGGGCATGTTAAAAAAAAAATGTGACCAAAGTGTGACATTGGGGGTCAAAAATAAACACTCTGCCATAGGTTTAATTTTTATTCCAGACTTATCTACAGTGCTTCCAGTTTACAAAACTGTATAAATTTTAATAATAGCATTACTAATAAAAAATTTATGACAATTTTTGTGAAGAAATTTACACCCAAAATCAGTTAAAATGACCAAATTTTATGAAAGCTATGGAAGGCTAAAATCATGAACCTATCACTTTAAGTTTCTATAATTTGATGCAGGGCACTTCCAAATTATGTAAACAAGTGCTGTTTTCTGTCAGAAACTGCTGAAGATGCCATATGAGTAGAAAACTATATTAGAAAATGATTGTTCATATAAAAAGATATAGGTAGTGATTATGCCATGTCAAAAATGTGCAAAAAGTTTCAAGGAATGTGTTACACTCCTGAGTATTATTTTCAAACTGCTCTAATTTGCACCACAAGAGCATTAAGTCAATGATTAAGCGTTCCATGTAATACAGTAACACCAACTGCATGTTGTTAACATCATTTTTTCCAAGTTTATTGGCCTCTTCAACAAGAAAACTTGTTCTGACGCTCAGGAGTGTAACACTTTACAGCCATTTGTTGTATTGTATAAAAAAAGTTGAATATTCAGCCTTTACATATCATTATTTTGTTATCTTTTCTTTAAAAGCAAGTTTTGCTATAGCAAAACCCAAAACCATAACTCTGGACTCATGCTTGAGTGTGCCACAATATATTTGCTATTTCGGCTATCTAATTGCACAAAAATCAAACAGATGTATACTGAATTTAATTAATTTCTTCTTCACGTTTTCTTTTTGGTAATTGCACAGTTTTCTTTACCTGACTATCATTACCTGTTTACAAAAGACATTACAGAAGTGAAGTTCCATACCAGTTCCAGAAGTTGATGGTCACGTCATAAATAAGTAGAAAATGTCCCTTTCTAAAATATCATTAACCTCAAAATCTTATCAAAACAGATGGCACTGCATCAGAAAACATTTTCAGATCTTGGAAACATATATTTAGCATGAATTTATCCAAACATGTTGATGTAAGGGAAGAAAAAGTGTCCAAAATGGCATTAAACTTAAAAAACTCAGGAGTGTAACATCTTGCACTATACATGTAATAGCAAAACCCGAATTTAGTCACAAAATATCATTATCTTTTTCATTCTTATCTAATTATTTCTCACAAAACACTTGATAGCCATGTATGGTTATTATTTAGAATGCCTCATAGTGATAGATATGAAGAAAATGGAATCTTAAAATCTTCAACTTTTGGTCGATTTCATGGCAGTGCAGCTTTATTTACATTTAGAACTTAACTGTATGTTCCAAAATTGCTTGAGGGGGCTTGGTCTTCATTTATGAGCACAGTAAATGAAAATTATATTGCTTGTGGTAAAGAAATAAGCTATTTTGTCTTTTTATACCCCGTGACAATAGTCAAGGGGCATTAAGATTTGCCCCTGTCTGTCTGTCTGTCTGTTCGTCACGCTTTATAGTATAGAGTTTGTGTAATCAACTCCTCCTACAGTTTTCAATGGATCTTTTTCAAACTTTGCATACATGTTGTGGACATATTGAAGATGTGCATGTGGATTTTTGATGGAGCTAAAATTAATTTTGACTGAATTACAGCCTATTGAACTTAGTCATTTTAGGCAAATTTGTGTATTGTAGGGTATAGAGTTTGTGTAATCAACTCCTCCCACAGTTTTCAATGGATCTTTTTCAAACTTTGCATACATGTTAGGGACATATTGAAGATGTGCATGTGGGTTTTTGTTGGACCTAGAATTAATTTTGACAGAATTACGGCTTTTTGAACTTAGTCATTTTAGGCAAATTTTTGCATTGTAGGGTATAGAGTTTGTGTAATCAACTCCTCCCACAGTTTGCAATGGATCTTTTTCAAACTTTGCATACATGTTTGGGACATATTGAAGATGTGCATGTGGGTTTTTGTTGGACCTAGAATTAATTTTGACAGAATTACGGCCTTTTGAACTTAGTCATTTTAGGCAAATTTTTGCATTGTAGGGTATAGAGTTTGTGTAATCAACTCCTCTCACAGCTTTCAATGGATCTTTTTCAAACGTTGCATACATGCTGTGAATGTATTGAAGATGTGCATTTGTTTTTTTTTTGGACCTAGAATTAGTTTTGACAGAATTACGGCCTATTGAACTTAGTCATTCTAGGGGAATTTTTGCATTGTAGAGTATGGAGTTTGTGTTATCAACTTGCTCCACAGTTTTCAATGGAACTTAATCAAACCTTGTCTACATATTGTGGACATATTTGAAGATATGCATGAGCCATTTTGATAGTCTAGAATTAATTTTGACAAAATCACAGCCTTTTTAACTTAGTCATTTTGGGCAATTATTTACATGTTAGGGTATGTTTTCAATGGATTCTTTGTAGGTGCTTTATGGATATACACGTCATGTCACAGGCGCTGCACGTGGGCATCATTAGTGTCTTACAGACACAATTTTCTAGTTTAAAAAAAGTGTTACACCCCTGAGTGGCTCAAATGGTACATATGAAGAAAATAAAAGCCAAGATGAAGACTGCCTGTGTACCACTTACCATGATGGGTCTAAGACTTTTCATACAAGGCATGAAAGTTTACTAAAGGTACCCCTGGAAAAAGTTATGGGGTTCCAAATGTCAAATGTTACACTCCTGAGTTCAAGAGGTACTTGAGAAGAAGTTGTTTACATTCTGAGATGGATGCCGGTAAAGCAACTGGAAAATTTGCAAAACGATATACCATCTTTATTCAATGTGTCAGACCATTTTATAGAGATTAGAAGCATCAAATATAAAAATGGCATCCATTTAGATGGGAACCTCTTCTTTTTTGGTGCACCATAAATTCAGCATAGTGCTGTTGAGTTTAGCATTACTAATTCCATGGATGATGATGAAAGGACATTAATCTTACATTTTCATGCAGCCCGAAGGACTGAAAAGTCAAAAAGATGGCTAATAGGTATGGTAACCGGCACAGTTTTTTAAAATTGCATGCTGAAAATTCAGTAATCAAAAAATGTCACACAAAAAGCATTTTACTCCTGAGTTTTTTGGCTATATTTTTGACCATAACTTTTTTATTACTCAAAGTATTTCAATGAAAGGGCCAGGGTCGATAAGAGGGTGTTTTGGCCTGAATTGTGCAAAAAAATCGAATGTATTTGTTGAATTAGTTTTATACTCACAGAATCAAAACGTTATCCTGTGTTTCTAAAAATGACGTCAGAACTTCCGATCGTGCACGTGTCATTACTATGGTGACGTCACTAAAGCAAGATGAAACGCCATTTTCTGATGTTTTCTTGCTGTTTCCACATGTTCATGTCAAAAATTAAATACCGCACCACCCCTCGACCAATATGAAATTTTGTGTAAAGAATAACTATAGTCTGATCAGCTTATCACCAAAGTTTGGTGTTGGTCGAGGGGTGCGGTAGCAAAAATTAAAATCAAACTGTTTTTATTTCAATAGATCGCAAGTAACGTCCTTTACGACGCAGACGATTTCTAATGTTAAAATGGGCGTAACCAAATCTAATTTTCATGTGATCTACTTCAATTGTTGTTCTTTCGGGCTTTACTTGTTTTCGGCAGTTATGTGTTTTATTAGTATTTGACGAAAAAAAATCAAAATTAGCATAAAATCGGATACTCAGTGAATGTATTACGTCCTCGGGGTTTTCCGTCCAACTTCGGATGCAAACCGTTTTTTTACTCTTTTATATTCTGTGAGCTAATGAGCTAAACACTTTTCTGATAAAAAAAATAATAATTAAAAACAAGCTAATTAAAACAATTCACGGCTGGTGTGTTTAAATGTTTGTCAACAAAGCTTAGTTCCCGAAAATAGAATACGAGATAGGTATGGGCCTAAAAGAATTTTGTTTCGAATTTTCGCCCGCGAGCACATACAGAGACAATTTAATGACAAAAACAACACATAAGCGAGGAAAGAAATCCAAATGACAGACCATAAGTATCAAAATGATATGCTCATACAATATTTAACACACTATACGGCGAAACGCTTCTGGGGTTCTCAGACCACATCTCCGCAAACAATGCTGCTGACAGGATTATCTAGAGAGAGGGAAAGGCAGGGGCGGGGGAAGGCATTGGGCTTGGTGGAGCCATAAACCATTTCAAAATTAAAGGGGCCTGGTCCCTGATGCTCTCATATGCTCTGTCCGTGTGTCATGCCTTCCGTAGCCACTTCTATAGCCTATCACCAAACCAAACCCCTCGTAATGCAACTAAACTACACAACACCGCAGGCCTACGTCACACCACTTTATCTCTCCCCTCTCCAACCAGCACAACCAACCAAACCCCTTCCCTGAGGCGGACACAGACAGAGTCTTTCTAGGGCCATAGGCCGTTTCAAAATTACAGGGTGCGGGGGTCTGGCCCCTGATGACCACCCATGCTCATATTTGCATGTGTCTTGCCTGAACAAACCAAACCAAGTCCAGCCCCACGCAACCAACCCAGGCCAACAACACAACACACCACACCACCCCCTCACTTTCGCTTAACTTTATATCCCCCTCTCCACCCAGTACAACCAACATAAGCCCTTCCCAAACTAAGGCGGGGCACACAGGATGTCTTTTTCACTTCTCAATCCCCCTTTTTTCCCGTCTCCCTCCCCGTTTCTCCATTCTCTCCTCTTCCCAACCTCCCTTCAGTTTTCTCCTTTCTCGTTTCCCTTGTCTCCCCTCTCCCTGTCTCTTACATTTATTCCTCCTCTCCCCCTTCACCCCGCGTCCGAACTGCCTCCTATTCGTACTCACTCGCACTTTGTATATCGAAAGGATCTGATTTCATGATAAACGAAATAATGATTGAAAATATGAGCAGTCTCACATTTTTGTCGATAACCTTTTTGGCGTAGAAAAAAAAAGAGATGCACTGTCAAGGATTTGAATCCGAATGCTTTGTGGAACGGAGTTTTAAGGTAGTCAGGGGCATAGAGGCTACTGACTGGTCGGTTTATAAATTCTGATTTTAGGTCCAAATTCCGTTCTTAATTCATTGGCAAAAAGGAAGCGAATTAAGAATTTAGAAGCAAGTTCATTTCAAAATTCATTAGTGGCCACCTCACGGGTCCACCACCGCCAAGGGTGCCGAAAACCTAGGGGGTAAGCATCCAATCTGCTTTACGAGTCGTTCCACAGAAATCGTTTCCAATGCACACATTCCCAGCCGCCCAGAGGTGTTCGGAAAGTACCAAAGGCCGAGTAATGAAACACTTTACAGTGGCTTTGCAATCATGTAGCGTATACTGCGCCTCTGAATGGCGCATCAGGTTCCTGTGCATGGTGCCCCTCCTGGCCCATGAACCAAAACGTTTAATGTATTAAAGAAATTGGTCATCCAATTTAGATGTATTGCATATGAACGCTACTGTAACGCAAAACATCTAATAGTAATTTTTAGACGTCATACTTCTTTAAAATATGTTGTTTTTCTCACCCCAATGGATGCTACAAATGTTCTATAATTGAGGTTGGTTAACAAGACTTATGGATCCTCTTGATTGAATGTTTGATCAGACCACGGACTGGCGACGAAATCCAGCTCTGTTATAGAACAGAAATTTTAGCTCAGTCTTTGCCTCAGGTGAGGTACTGCTTTCTGCATTCAAACATTGTTTTCTTCTATTTAAGAAATAGATCAGCATTTGCAGTGAATTGTTGAGTAATAATTCACTGTTTGGAGGCCAGTTGTAAAGTAGATCATATCACGAGCGTGGAGCGCGAGTGATATATCTACTGACAACTTACCGACAAACAGTGAATTATTACTCAACAATTCAATGCTACAGCTGAACTATTTCGATTCTAACACTCAAAAACGCTAAAAAAAGCATTCTTTTCATTCAAATTCTCCTAAACGTCCTGCAAGCGCGTTAATTCTCCCGCTAATATTCTTGACTGTATCTAAGATAAATGTACGTTTTCCCGGCGATTTTAGAAAGTAAAAGGGACGTTACACCGTCTAACGGCTCAAAATTACGTCAGTATTGCCAGTGACGTCAGCAACTAGACTCACGCGCTCCGAAACAGTGCATTGTTGCAGAATAAAACACGGAAACTTTCCATTGCTTCTATAGGCGCACTGTGATAGAATATCTCACAAAAATAAATGTTTTTGGTATAATTTTAAGAAAAAATATTAAAATACGCTTTGTTTTCGGCGACCGAAAAGCTTAATTCCTTTTTTTTCTTGTTGCTAAGACAGTCTGCGTTGCTATGGCAATAATGATAGGACGGATTGACAGTTAAGTGCCAGTTGCATAATTTAATGCGTACTAGAATTCATCTGAGTTCTTAATATGATAAAATATGCCAATCAGAGTTAACAAATCAGGAGAAGTGGTGTATTTTCGCTTTACAGACGGTATGGTTGCTAAAGCGCGTGTTGCCATGGTAACAGGCGTGAATTAAAACAATTCTTTTCATTTTTGAGACAGGCAAGTTCTCTAGTATTATGTGACATGATATAAGTAATTTTGAAACAGAGGCCAAAAATGGCACTTATCGACCCTAGCCCTTTGGCAGGTATCTTCAAGGCCACATGATACGTCTTCAGCAACAAAAATAATGTACTAATATAGCCCTGGTTTCTTTTAAATTCTCTGAAATGCTTTGGTCACATTTTTTTTGAACATGCCCAGATGCCTTTGAATAAATAGGCTTATTGGTTATCCCCTCGGGATAATCATATTAAGTTAGGAATTTGTACTCGATTATACACCGATTCCTTTTCTGAAATAGGGTCCCACTATTTCCCAGTACTTCTATATTTGGCGCACCCTACTGCAAGATTCTCGCCAGCATTGCAAATGCATGATCTTTATAGCTTACCTTGAACACGTTATCTCGCCCTATACAAGCAATTACCCAAGAGTTTCAGTACAGCTTCCAAGAGTTGTCACTTAAGGGTGCAGATCAATAACAAGTTGTACTCGATTATGCGCCGTTTCGTTTCGCTAAATGCGGGTCCCACTATTTCCCCGTATTTGTTCCGATATTTTTGCGCACCCAGCTGCAGGGTCCCTCCCAGCATCGCTGAGGCATGAGCTGTAAAACTTGTCCTGACACTTCGTCTCACATAATACAAGCATCTTACCTAATACAAGCAATTACCAGAGAGTACAGTCCACTGAGGAACAGCTGTCACTAAACAATACAGGTCACTTAACAAAAGTTAATAGTTATATATTCCAAGTTCCGCCAAGCTTTTCACTCATAAGTAAGATGTGGATGAAAAAAGGAACCTTAACGAATTCCTCTGAATGATGAGGAAAAGATGACGGAACAGGGTGCGGGTGGGAGGGGGAATAAGGAAAATACCTAACACCAACCTTCCCCTACCCGCCTCTTTAGTTGCTTCCCTTGCATGCCTAACATCCTTGTCCTGACCAACGGTTCCAATAGCAATGACCGGGATTACCTGTTTGCTACAATTTGATATCTTATTCGTGAGGCACCTTGGGGGACTTGAAATAGTTATATATTCCAAGTTCCGCCAAGCTTTTCACTCATAAGTAAGATGTGGATGAAAAAAGGAACCAAACTGTTCCTGAAAGTTCCTTGGGATTTAAACAGCAAAACACTTTTATGATTTTCACACAACTATTTATTCATTGGCTAAACTTACATATTTCTCCAATACTCACAAAACTCTCTCAGTACAATCCTTAGCGATCCCAAGACTCTCAAAAACACCCAGCCTCTGATTATCAGTGAGTATTAACCTGACGTGCTACCTATGTAGGTACATATTTTACTTCAGATGCACCTGAACGACAATACGTAAGCATATGGTAATACTAATAGCCAAATGCTAAGACTAAAAAAAAAAAATATATAGCACTACACCAACTACTGATTGAAAATCTGCCGGTATACGGCTATGTCTGTCGCATTTATGAACTCATATTTCCTTTAACTCGCCTAACCCTCATGTAAAATAATAAACTAGACAGCTCTAAAATATTTAGCAACAAGGAGAAAAGGGGCTTTACTCAGTTTGCTGTATCGACCCACTACTACGAAACTTTTGGGTTAAAATAAAATCTCTGCAAGCCGTGCAGGCCTGACATATTTTTACCAATCCGCGAAAGTTCGGATGATCCATTTTCATTCCTCTGCGCTGCGTCCGAAAGCTGTCGTGCGACCCCTGCAGGCCCGCATAAATTACCTATGTTCGCATAATGATCTACCATTGCGCTCCGCCCCCAGCCTACGTGTGAATTTATCTGTGCATCATCAATTCCCAGCATGCGAAGCGTTATTGCACATCCTCTCCGTGTACTGTGGGAGGTCTCTCCCTCATATAAGCCAATGGATTTCAGGTGCATGCGCAGCCTTTCTGTCACCATGCTTGAGTTCATTGGCTTATTGATAACGACTTTTGTTTTCTTATCAGTGACGCGAAACAGGTACCCCTCACGAAGATTGATTTTTATGTGTTCTGCGAAATCTAAATATTCCCTGAGGTGCTTTACGGGGCAGATATCAGTATCCTTTGAACTGAACAAAATGAAATTATTTGGGTTGTCTAAAGAAAATTGCTTACCCACCGTTTGGGAAACGAACACACCCTCTCCCCGCGGCAAATGGTAAAGTCTACTACTCGAGAGTAAACCTAAATCCCCTCCTCTGTCCCCTGAGTGACATACAACTGAAAAATATGCCCGGTCTCTTAACAGAAGGAACTTTGAATTAGTGTCTTCCTGTCTTGATACTTGATAGGTTAGGTAACGGCATAACTTTCCCAGCTTATCAAACATCAGCGGGACGGCTTGTTTCCGTACAACTTCATAACAGCTTTGTTCTAAAGTGACGGATTGCAAGTGACGTTTCATTATATGTGACGCGGCTGGATTACCAGTTAAAAGGACAGGGTTCCATTCCCCGGACCTTCCCATATCCCTAAATATCATACGAAGTTTTCCTATTAAACTATCGACCGACTTTGCCGCCAAAGTTGTGGGACATTCACAGCTTTTCTTGCCAGTTTGACCTCTAAATTTACAGCTTTCGGCATGCATTTGAGTCCTGCCCTTTCTCTCCTTAAATACTAAATATTTTCGCAAATCATCAGGCAAAACCGTGAAAAAATCCTTTGGAGGATCTAAAGTAGCCAGAAATTCGCCCAGTTCCGTTTTAACATGACATTTCTGATGTGAATAATTAGATGCGTCAAGCCTTTTGTCTAAACTACGTATTCTCTCATTAATTTGGTCCATTAAACAGCTGCCTTCTGTTTGTTGTAATTAAGCTTCTTTTGACGCACGCCGATCCTTACCACAAAATTTACAAAACTTGTAATCTACATCATTAGCCCCATTGCATCCTGGGCACAAAACTCTCTGCAACATTGGATGAATACTTATAATCTGTAAAAAATAAAATACTCAAAACAATCACATGCGAAACCAACTGTCGGTCATACAACTTTTTATTTTTATTTTCACGTCTCCACTAACACCCATTTTCCTTGCTATGTCCATACCCCTAAATACCTCATTTGATAATACCTCATTTGATAATACCCTCCTGCTACCTTATGCTTTCACGTGTCATTAAATTCCGATTTACAGATTATTGGTTTTCTATAGCATTCCAATGTTATTTTAACCAAACGTTCGAGATCTCAGCATTTTTATGTAATTGCAGATTTTGCTGTGTCATAACGCCCTCGGCCTGGATCTATTATGCAACAAATTCCTCCCCATCCTAGAATCGAAACAATTAACTGTTGTTTCCCCAAATCATAAACAGGCTATGCCTGATAAGATGAAAATTAACTCCAATCAGTTTTATGGTTTTCCTTCCTGTGGCATCTTCTAAAGCATTCCCATGCGTCATGAACACGAGATTACGTTTTTGCCCTAAATTTGCATCTTCAGTTATGCTTTACCAATCTCCTATTGTGTATCGACTTACTTTGATCTTTATATGTTTAAACATGAGACGCAACAGGACCAGCGCAACAACAAAATGACCCCGCGTCAAACGCAGACCCAGATCAGCCCGGGAACCCGTCCAGTCCGATCAGAATCTCCGCAGTCCGCATGAACAGCATGGGTTGGGCGCACAGCGAAAACCCTGATCAGACCGGGCAGACGTCCAGGGCGATCCAAGTCTTCGCCGGTCACGAACTCAATCCACCAGTCCTGTCCCGTCGCGACTCACCGTGCGACTCCCGTGGAATTTACTGCCAATGAACATATTTACATAAACAACAAATGATATAATATGCTTATAAACCTGACTAACAACTATAACACTAAACATGAAATACTGACATAATTATCAGTGACAAACCATGCCAATGTCATTGCATTAAGCGATTACTTCTTCGATACACTTCCGTAAAGTTCTAATGAATCTCTCCTCACCTATGCTGTTGAAATGCACTGTGTCCCTTAAATGAGACTCCATAATGTTGCTGTTGTCCATAAAGCACCAACACCTTTGTTTGCAATACAGTTTTAATTGTTCATTTATAAGTCCCGCTTTCATGTTAATGCTACCGTCCCTTGTGGTCGACACCGATGACAGAATAATCTTACTTTCCGGAAATAATGCTTCATATTTGGTCAGACTGGCTACCAAAAATTCAATTTCATGTGAAATTGCTTGCAGCTGATGGTATTCATCACGATACAAAAAGTTCTTTGAGAGGTTATTTACCCCGGCATGTACCAAGATTAGACCCGGATGTACCCGCTCTAAACCCCCTTGGAGAGCCTGCTCTACCTGCCAGACCAAAGCACCCCCGATAGCCACCACTGATACCATCGGACAATTAAAAAACGGCACTTTCTTTAAAAAACGCAACATGGAATCCCCCACAGCCAGCAAATGCATTCGAGACCCCCTACCAGGACCCCTAAGGTACCTTAACGCCCCATATGTCTGAAACCTATTTACAACATCCCGAACAAACCTAACTGCCCATAAATTCCATGGTAAACCTGACTTGTCTGGCATGAGGCCTTTCTTGGATGGGTACCGAAAGACGCCTTTTTGACCCTTCACCCCAACTAACAATGCGTCTTTGATTCTATCAGCAACATTTGGCTGCCAAACAGGAGTTATGTCACAGGCAGGAACAATTATAGTACAATTTAAACCTCCCTCCTCAATAAAACTGATGACCGGCGCAATAAGACTGAAAGGTGGAAATACGTAACAATTCTCGACTGCTGTTATCTCCTGACTAAATAAATTAATACCCGCAGAACCTGGGGTTCTGAACGGGGAATAATGCTTCAGCGGGTTCCCTTGTAAATCAGTCATACAATTTGAGTCCAAAGACATGAGGTCCACCGTGTGACCCTTGCTCCCCCCAAATGCTTTTTGCACCGCGTCCCAAACAGTTCTAGTTAAAGATGCATCAGTCTTATTCAGCGTGCGGCTCGGTGCATCTGCCACATTCTCGGCGGATTTTACATACACTAAATTCAGAATGATATCATGCTCTAACTCAAAATCAAAAATGTCCTTCAAAACCTTATTTAACTCGCGAGACCGGGTTCCTTCGTTCTTCCACCCATTCAATAAAGCCAAATTGTCCACCCCAGAATCTACCCTCCGGCCGAAAATGCGATCCTTAACAGAGCGCAACACGTTTAGAAGTGCTTTCGCCTCTAAAACCATTATTGACATTTTTTGTTCATCATCCGACCAAAAATCATAAATCTCATGTCTGCCAGACTCAAACTGTATTACTCCGCCCCATTTGAAAGTCGAAGAATCCGAAAAGATTTCTATAAACAAATGCTTTTCTTGTTTCCATACCATTTTCCCCTGCCACGTGTCCAAAAATTTCCATGCTTCTAATTCTTCCCTTAGCTCGGGCGACATGATAATTCTGCCCCTCGACTTTATTCCTAAAGAAATAGCATGATTCATTTCCCGAGTAAATAATTTCGCCCCCGGTACAACGAGCATAAATGAGACGGCGCGCCCTGATAGTTTTTGTAAATCCCTAACCGACAAACTTGATTTTTTCAGGCAATCATCTCGTAGGACGGCAAATTTGCTTTTCTTGGCCTGGGTTAACCGGAAGCATTTCTCTACCGAATCCACTATAAAACCAAGAAAAACTGGCTGTTGGGTAGGTTCGAGCACCGACTTAGATAAATTTATGCAATAACCAAGCCTAATCAAAATTTCACACACGATGTAGTTCGCTGCTAATGCCCTATTTACGCCCCCCACTAAATGACTATACCGTAACTCTTCTATTAGTCTGTCATCAATGTACAGAAACATAGGGATTGAAAACCTCTTCCTTATGTAAGAAGTCGGCTGCAAATTTAGTGTATGATATATGTTTGAACTGAGCTTAAACCCAAATGGAAGTGTTAAACATCTGAAATAATACCCCGCCCACTGGAATACTACTAGATTTGCACTCCCGGGCTCCAGCAAAACATTATCAAAACCACTTTTGTCATCCACTAATGTAAATGAAGCCCCCTCCCCTACAGCCCGGGGGATATCCTTTAACGTGTCCAAAGAAAATGGCCTATCTTCTATCCAGTTATTCAAGAACATTAGATTAATGCATAACCTGGGCTTGCTTGGTTCCACTACCAATGGGCTAATAATTAAAGGTCGTTGGACTTCCTCAATCCTACCCAAACATTCAATAGATCCATTCGCTAGCCGTTCATAAATCGTGTCCCCGATGAAATCAATGAAATCTTTACACTTATTCGAATTATTGAACCATTTTCGCGGCGGAAATTCAGCATCATAATGTTCCCCCCAAAACATGCCCCTAAACGGCCTTATATATTGAAAAATATCAACTCCACATTTCACCCACGCCCGTATTTCTTCCGCAGATCCTATATCATCAAAAATATGTTGCCACCCTTTTTGGCTATTATGGATCTGTCCGGCTACAAAATAGTCTGGGTCATAAAATGGTAATGTTTTTAACTGCGGTGTTATGCCATCTTCAGTCTTCTGAAAAGCTGTCTCCGCTGAATCATACACCCTACTATCTACTGGGAATCCCTGTGCATTAACCCTCCTTGGCCTCCTAGGTGTAACTACTTGTGGATCGAAATTTAAAATTATTTCCTCCTCCCAATCTTTGAGCATAAAAACTTCCTGGAACAAATGGAAACGGAAAAGTAAATAATTGTGCAATACTCCTATCAGCCATGTTTACTTGTGTTTTTAAAACATATTCTGTATTCTATTTATTTATTTTTTCCCATCATGATAACACAAAACATCTGTTTTATTTATATACCTATATATTTTTTTTTTTCTTTTTAAACCATTATAATTTCTCATACTTTATTACTCTAAAAAAAACACATAATTTTTGCTCGCAGTTAACTTTGTTAAAATTTATGATACACCTTTAAACTTTAGTTTAAAGGACAGTCTTTAATAAGATGTGTAGTTTTTTTGCATCGAAAACACTCCTTAACAGCGTTGTTGTAACGACTTCTGGATCTATTAGGGGCGGGTGGGCGCATTGCTGGTAAGAAGGACGGCCAAGAAAATGGCATCGCGTTCGCAGCCGGCTGCGCATTAAAGTGCATGGGCCCAAAACCCCCAGGTGAAAAACTCCCGAGTCCCCACCCTCCCGGGTAGAGATTTGACGATGATTGCTGCTCATTTCCCCCCTCCTTAGAAGTTTGGCTCGTACCCTTTTTTGTCTTTAAATCTAAACCAAAATGCTTCATCAACTTTTGCTCTTTCTCTAAGATCGATTCTTCATCCTTATTGCTCACTAGTTTTAGAACCAAGTGCGCCACGAAAGACGGTGTTGCCTTATGAGCATGAAAACGGGACAAAATCATTATCATTTTCTCCTTGCTCGAGTTGTTTGTTCTCCGTGCGACGTTTTCAAGTGTCACCAGCTTTTCATGGAGGACATCAATATTTACCTCGGCCTTCTGTGCCACCTCCCTGACCTCTCTCTTCGCTCTCTCAAATTCTGAAACCTCGTCAGACGTCTTCTTTTCTTTCAGCTCTTTTTCTAACCTTTCTATTTTGTCTGCCAGCCCCACCATCTATAAGACATAAAACAGAAACTCGTTGCACATACCTGAACATATATTATCACGTGCAACTTTACAACACAACGGAAACGAAATAATAATAATAATATCAAAATAATAATAATAACAATAATGATAATAATAATGATAATAACACCTGGTTGACCACCATGAAAATTCATATACCATGTTGTGTTTATTTATTTTATTTTTTTTTATTTATTTATTTATTTATTTATTTATTTATTTATTCACGAAACCGGCACATTTTAGAATTGTACCGCTTCATATACACCCATAACGAATTAATTATAAAGAAGAAATGAACTGAAACAGAACTGAAAATTATAAAACATACGTTTATAAACTCGCTTCAAACGTGACTCCTCCCCAACAAAACAATTCTGGTTTAATTTACCCTTAAAATGCAACGACATTGCCTTTCAAATAATAATAATAATATAAATAAATAAATTAATAAAATAAAAAAAATAATAAAATGAAACAAAACACCTGCTTCGGCAATTATGCATAAATGGTCGTAAACTATACAATAAACAAACAAACAAGAAAAGTGACATAACAGCGCCTTTTCGCACAACCTGCGCCTGCTATTTGATTGTCTGGCAATATGATTGCATCGTTCAATTGTTCTACTATCATATCACACGGTAATTATTCCACTTAATTAGCATCATGTTCGACCGTATCCAATTAAATTACCACACCTATAAGAGTTCATGGAACATCTGCAGAAATAGTTATTATGACTAATTATTGTCATGCAGGCACCCAATTTGCAATACCATAGTATGTTAAAGAATCCCAACGGACTGGTATTTCTATCATAACAAAACTTAAAACAAAAGTAATATCAGCAAAATGTTAGCTAACATGTCTCTCTTTCTCTCTCTCAAATACATCCGTGTCTCTTGCACTTACTCATATAAAATAAACGTGCACAGTATACATAACCACTAAAACCAAACTCCCCATTCAAGGGCTCCCCGAATATACACGTGCTTCGTGCCCACCCTCACCGCCATGGTGCCAAGCGCATATTCTGTCTCGTTTTTTCCCCAATTTACCACTCAGGAGCTCTCTTAAATTTTCGCTTGCCCAAAGCACAAATCAACTGAACATGCCTCCTCATTCTAGAGCTCTCCCAAATTATACACGTGCCTAGTGCACACACATCACCCCATCGTGTCTAGCGCGTAAACCCGCCGCTGTGGTCCATTCATGTTTTTCACGAAAGCTCCCCCTCTGGAGCTCTCTAAAGTATACACGTGCACCAATGCACACAACCCCTCATGTGTCTCCCCACTAAGGAGCTCTGTAGAATATACACGTGCCCAGTGCACCAGCCCCAACGGCATCTCTCCTTTAGGAGCTCTCCAGCAAGATACACGTGCAAAACGCACACACACGCGGTCATAGTTTAATTCGAAATCTACCGCAAATTCTCTAGAATATACACGTGCACAATGAACATTCACGTGCATAGTACACAACACACATGTACTGTGCACATACCCTTGCCAACTTCACGTGCACCGAAATTTCTCTAGAATATACACGTGCACAATATCACATACACGTGCATCGTTCAAAAACACGTGTACCGTACACATACCCTTGCCAACTCCCCGTGCACACAGCACACTATTTTTTTTTTTTCGTTTACACAACATTGTCAATGCGATTGGGTTTAGAGACCATACCAAAAACACAACTACTCAATATAACTGAAATTGAAAGGATGTAAAGTAATGAAATTAGATGAACTGTTTACGAGGATTTTCCTGTCTCTGCCCAAACACTGACCGCGGCACCCGCCAGAAAAGCAGTTCTAGCAATTACCCACAAAAAAAAAAAAAAAATTGTTTGAAAATCAAAACTCATAACACATGATCCTGTCTGACCTAGTAAATTCTAACACTCCCTAAAACAAGTCAGATTTCTTTAAATTTCACAGGTCCGGTGCTTTTAACAAATACATATCACAAAAACATTATTTTGAAAAATAGCTCATAGGACGAAAATTGCATTTGCTTATCGCCAGGACTGATACCTGTCCATTATTTATGCGCAAACCCATATAATACGAATATGCCTCGCTATGACGGATACCAATGCCTGCGTAAACTATTTTATTACAAAAATATATTTGTATTATAGAAATGATTGACATCTAAGCATAACGGCGGGAGAATAAAACAAAAATTGTGTAGGAAACACTTTCTATGTCCGTTTTAAAAACCCCAGATTATTCAAAAAAAACGAAAACGAAAAACCCCGTCACATTTAGTTTAGTGACCAATCTTACACCCCTTTTGTGTAAGTGCATGTCTGACGCGTGAAAAATGCTCCAACCAAATTTGGCATTATCATGGTTATACACATTACCCGCTCCCATGCAACAACTTCTGGAAACCCATGAGCAGAAGGCTCGCTGCCGTGGTGTAAATCCCATCCAGCACGCACAAACTCGCCCACTGAAAACACATAAAACTGCTTACCGTTACGGCATCTGACGTCTTTTTCTTTTTCTTGGCAACACTGGGCCCATCCTCCTTGGTACTCGGACCCGGGATAGGATCCTCCGTGTCCCTATCCATAGCATAGTGCACAAGTCTGCATAAATATTCCGGGAGGGGATTAATACCCCCAATTCTGCATAACAACACTCCATCTATATTTCGTTTTGTCAACTCTCCCATTAATTCCTCCTTGGAAAATGTGGAGAGGCATTTGCCATCCACTTGCCGTAGGTCGGGGTCTTCATTCTCCCTGTATTGCTCCAATATTTTAACTAAACTAGCTTCCATGATGCTCCCGTCGAGTTGCGTGACCAACGGTTCCAATAGCAATGACCGGGATTACCTGTTTGCTACAATTTGATATCTTATTCGTGAGGCACCTTGGGGGACTTGAAATAGCACTGAAGCTCATCTGTTACAAGCAATCACTAGACATAAGGAAAAAGCTGTCAAACTCGCTCTTTACCTACAGGTTTAACAAAGTCTAAGAATACAATAAAATTAATAACTTGTATTGCTGCCAATTTTCTACTGTACCACTTGCATCCTATAGATTCATTGCCAAGGGATAACCTCTCAAGCTTTTTAAAAGCTAAACTTGTACTTACTTAATTTGATTTAATAGGGTTATACTAACTTACTTTGAAAAATAGGGTAATACTTACTTACTTTGAATGAATAGGGTAATACTTACTTACTTTGAATGAATAGGGTAATACTTACTTACTTTGAATGTATAGGGTAATACTTTCTTTCTTTCACTATCTAGGGGCTCCAGCCTTGTTATTCCTGACAGAGTAACACTGAGGGAAGTCTGGATGGAGGTTAACGCCACTGTGAATGGAATGGATGAGATTACAGTTGAGAACAAAGGAGAACTGTACATATGGTCATATGCCCAGACTGTCGGTTATCCGGCCGGAGAGGTCCACTGCACTAACATCTCAGTAAGGGCTGGAGGCAAATTCGAGCCCCTCACAGCGGAAGACCAGATGAAACTTGTGGTAAAAAGGGTGGTTGTCAATGGCAATGGTTATGTGAGGACAAACAGTCTGAAGCTTATAACTGTAAATTTGACCATAGATCTGTCAGGTAGGTTGCTTAGGGAACCTGATTATAGGGTTGCCACGATCAGGGAAAAACATCTGGAAACTGATTTTTTTTCTGGTCAGGGAAAAGTCAGAGAATTTTGTATTTTTGGTCAGGGAAATTTAGAAAGGACATCAAAAGTCAGAGAAAAGTCAGGGAATTTGAGAATTAATGGCTGTGCTTATTCAGTTCAAGTGGAAAAGATGCACTTTCTTAATACACAGTCCAAGCATGCACATCTCCCTCCTCATTGGGGGCTACTTTTAACGGAAAGAATTTTCTCCCTGGGGGAGCAGACAACCCCCATTTTCAAGTGATACATTTAGCACTATTGAAATACAGAGTAAAATTAACTTTTGATTATAAAAAGTGTATGAAAAATTGTAAAATGTCAGGGAACAATCAGGAAAAGTCAGGGAATTTTGAAGAGGAGGATAATTAAGTACTCAGAGTGTTAATGGTACTCAGATGTTCGCATAAAAAATTTGTGAATCCTAAGGAACTTAAAATGTGATGTGAAAACTCTGGTCTGCATTGATGTACTAACTTTAGATTTTTTTATCAGACATTGTCAGACATATGAAATTTTGACAGAAAGTTTATTTATTTTGACAGAAAGTTTATTTATTTTGATTAGGTGATGTCCATGCTGACTTTACTGGCTATGCTGGCGGATTAGGTCCCGGAGGTGGTGTGAATGCTGACAAGTTTAGTGGCGGTGGCGGGGGAGGAGGTCATGGCGGCCGGGGTGGTAGATCTCGTGGCAGCTACATATCCAGCAATGCGTCAGATTCTGTATATAAGCCATACATGATGGGCAGTGGTGGCGGAAACTCTATCTACGGGAAGGGAGGACGGGGAGGAGGTAAGAATTTTCCACCCGTACACGGATAGAAAAACCCAGGTGTCATATTTATAAAAAGATTTAAGTGGTTGCTATGCTGTTGCTCAGGCTAAATTTCTATGAAGGAGATTCCAGAGCAAATTTCATAGGTGTAGGGAATTCCCTTTATAGAAATTCAGCCTTAGCAACAGCAGAGCAACCTTTTAAGTTGTTTTATAAATACAGCCCCTGATTCGTCCTCTGGGAGCTGAGTCCCAGCCCCTGATTCCCCCTCTGGGAGCTGAGTCCCAGGAGATTTTCAAATTTCACTTGTATTTCCATGTTCCATTTCCGTTCTTGTTTGTTTTAAATACTACAGATTTTGGTTTCCATTCTTGCTTGTTTTAAATACTACAGATTTTGGTTTCCATTCTTGTTTGTTTTAAATACTACAGATTTTGGTTTCCATTCTTGTTTGTTTTAAATACTACAGATTTTGGTTTCCATTCTTGTTTGTTTTAAATACTACAGATTTTGGTTTCCATTCTTGTTTGTTTTAAATACTACAGATTTTGGCAATTTATCAGGAGTGTACTGGCACAGTTTAATTTCAGTGCTTTCACAATTTTATATACATATTCAGGTATGTAAAAGGATAAAAAACTGAATATTGCCAGACCTTTTTTAGCAATTATCACCAGTAGTGCCAAGATTAAATTACAGTGATAAAACAGCCTCTAGGGGAGAGTCGGGTAACTTCGGACAGGTGGGTAAATTCGGACATATCATGGCAAACAGTGAAAATCCAGATGTGACGGCTCATAATGAGCCGTCTCATCAGGATTTTCACTGTTTGCCCATTTATTTTGTTTTAATTCCAAACAACTGACATAAAAAGGAAACAATGTCACTGTCCGAATTTACCCGCTGTCCAAAGTTACTGGAATCTCCCCAACATTAATTTTTATACGCCTGTTTGAAAAACGGGACGTATATTGTTATGGCGCTGGTGTCCGTCGTAAACTTTTCGTTTCCGGATAACTCCTCCTACAGTTTACATCCGATCGAGCTGAAACTTGGTATATAGTAAGACTATGAGGTGGACCAGCGCATATTGTTTCGAGGTTGCCCTACAATGATTTTAAACGGAGTTACAGCTCTTTACTTAGAATATTTGGGGTGTTCGTTTCCGGATAACTCCTCCTACAGTTTTCATCCAATTAAGCTGAAACTTTGTAAAAAGTAAGACTATGATGTGGAGCAGCGCATATTTTACGGAAATTTTCCTGCAATGATCTTTAGCGGAGTTACAGCCCTTTGAAAAACCTTGTCTATGGCAGTTTGTATGGCAATTCTTTAGCATTCCATAACTTGGTTACTCTTTGGAATATCATGATGAAACTGTATACCAATGTTTATGAGGTTAAGACAACGTGTCTCATACAAGAATGGTTACTCCCCTTGATTTAGATTTTGAGTTAGCTCCCTTTGATTATTTTGTCAGACTATATTTGTACGCATCATATCTAACTAACCCTTTGGACTATCGTGATGAAACTTGATAGTGATGTATATTAGGTTGACACAATATATAAGAACGATTGCCTCCCCTTACTTATTTTTGGAATAACCTCCCTTTGAATATTTTCTAAGGCTATTCTTATGCTAATGATAAGTAGGCAACCATATGGAATATCTTGATGAAAATTTATAGCAATGTGTATTAGGTTGAGGTTGTGTGTCTTATATAAGAATAATTGCTCCCCCTTCCTCATTTATGGAGTTACATCCCTTTGATTAATTTCTACTGCTATTCTCTGGCAAGTCATTACTAGGTAACCATATGGAATATCTTGACGAAACTTTATAGCAATGTGTATTAGGTTGAGACAGTATGTCTAATAAAAGAATAATTGCTTCCCCTTCCTTATTTTTTATGCCCCCGTGACGATAGTCAGGGGGCATTAAGATTTGCTCCTGTCTGTCCGTCCGTCCGTCCGTCCGTTCGTCACACTTTACAGTATAGAGTTTGTGTAATCAACTCCTCCCACAGTTTTCAGTGGATCTTTTTCAAACTTTGCATACATGTTGTGGACATATTGAAGATGTGCATGTGGGTCTTTGTTGGAGCTAGAATTAATTTTGACAGAATTACGGCCTTTTGAACTTAGTCATTTTAGGCAAATTTTTGCATTGTAGGGTATGTAGTTTGTGTAATCAATTTTGCATTGTAGGGTATGTAGTTTGTGTAATCAACTCCTCCCACAGTTTTCAATGGATCTTTTTCAAACCTTGCATACATGTTGTGGACATATTGAAGATGTGCATGTGGGTTTTTGTTGGAGCTAGAATTAATTTTGACAGAATTACGGCCTTTGAACTTAGTCATTTTAGGCAAATTTTTGCATTGTAGGGTATGTAGTTTGTGTAATCAAGTTCTCCCACAGTTTTCAATGGATCTTTTTCAAACCTTGCATACATGTTGTGGACATATTGAAGATGTGCATGTGGGTTTTTGATGAAACTAGAATTGATTTTGACAGAATTTTAAACTTAGTCATTTTAGGCAAATTTTCACATTTGTAGGGTGTGGAGTTTGTGTAATCAACTCCTCCCTCAGTTTTCAATCAATCTTTTCCAAACTATGCATACATGTTATGGACATATTAGAGATGTGCATGTGGGTTTTTGTTGGAGCTAGAAATAGTTTTGACAGAATTATAGCCTTTTGAACTTAGTCATTTTAGGCATATGTTTGCATTGTAGGGTACTAGTACTTTGTGTAATCAACTCCTCCCGCAATTTTCATTGGCTGTTTTTCAGACATTGGAGACTTGTTGTGAACATATTGAAGATGTGCATGTTGGTTTTGAAATAGCATTTGTGCTTGAAAGGTGCTTTAGGGATGTATGCATGTCCTGTGACAGGCGCTGCACGGGGGCATCATTAGTGTCTTACAGACACAATTTCTAGTTTTTAGCTACATCCCTTTGATTACTTTTTTAAGGCTTTTCTTTTGAGGATCTTAATGTTTGGAATGTCTTGATAAACTTGATAGCAATGTAGACAAGGATGAAACAATGCAAAAAAAGCCCATTCAGAAACGGGTGTGTATTGCCCCGCTTATGGAGCTCTTAAAGTGTCTGGTTTAACTTTTGTGGCTTCCTGTTTGCTTCCTCAGACAATTGGGCTTTTCCAAAATGGCAAAAACGCAGTCAGACTTTGCTCCTAGATTTCATGAATTGGCTCCTAGAGGAGAAGATTCTTCCCTTTAATAGTTGACTCCCATTGAGAAGGGAAGCAACAAAAATACGGTAATGACCCTAAGGAGCAGTTTGATCAGGGTCTACAACGTTTGCCATTCATTAAGCATCAGTTGGATGCAATAATGTGTGTAAAGTCCACTTTCTATTAATTATCGAACAATAGTCCAATTTTCGGATGTCCAAAATTTAAGGGTCATTAGGGTAGAGTTGCTTCCATGAAAGTTTGCCCCTTCAGTTTTACACTTTAAGATAAGGTAAATCATCTTGTCTGGATAAAAGCTGCCCTTCTGGGCCCGGTTGTTCAAAGTAACAACATCGTTAGATAACATTTCGTTAATATTTAAAACGTAAATATTTCAAATATGACAATATTTTTTGGTTGAAAAAATGTGCATAGCTTTTGCACTGCAAAAGCTTCTCACATTTTGTCAACAAAAAATATCAGTGTATTTGATTATAAAGTCGTAAAACACTTAACAAGTTGACCTCTTAATGAGCTCGTTAGGCTAACAATGCTTTGAACAACCCAGCCCTGATATTTTTTTATCTTTATTTTTTATTTTTATGCCCCCGTGACGATAGTCAGGGGGCATTAAGATTTGCTCCTGTCTGTCCGTCCGTCCGTCCATCCGTCCGTCGGTCTGTCTGTCCGTCCGTTCGTCACACTTTACGGTATAGAGTTTGTGTAATCAACTCCTCCCACAGTTTTCAGTGGATCTTTTTCAAACTTTGCATACATGTTGTGGACATATTGAAGATGTGCATGTGGGTCTTTGTTGGAGCCAGAGTTAATTTTGACAGAATTACGGCCTTTTGAACTTAGTCATTTTTGGCAAATTTTTGCATTGTAGGGTATGTAGTTTGTGTAATCAACTCCTCCCACAGTTTTCAATGGATCTTTTTCAAACCTTGCATAAATGTTGTGGACATATTGAAGATGTGCATGTGGGTTTTTGTTGGAACTAGAATTGATTTTGACAGAATTACAGCCTTTTAAACTTAGTCATTTTGATTTTGACAGAATTACGGCCTTTTAAACTTAGTCATTTTTGGCAAATTTTCACATTTGTAGGGTGTGGAGTTTGTGTAATCAACTCCTCCCTCAGTTTTCAATCGATCTTTTCCAAACTTTGCATACATGTTATGGACATATTAGAGATGTGCATGTGGGTTTTTGTTGGAGCTAGAAATAATTTTGACAGAATTATAGCCTTTTGAACTTAGTCATTTTAGGCATATGTTTGCATTGTAGGGTACTAGTACTTTGTGTAATCAACTCCTCCCACAATCTTCATCGGCTGTTTTTTAGACATTGGAGACTTGTTGTGAACATATTGAAGATGTGCATGTTGGTTTTGATAGGAAAAAAATAATTCTGAAGGAATTATGGCCTTTTAAACTTAGTCATTTTGGGCTGCATTTTGCACTGTAGGGTATAAATTTGGTGTAATGTTTTCAGTGGATTCTTTGGAAATAGCATTTGTGCTTGAAAGGTGCTTTAGGGATGTATGCATGTCCTGTGACAGGCGCTGCACCGGGGCATCATTAGTGTCTTACAGACACAATTTTCTAGTTTTTTATAAATCACAAAATAGTAAAATAGAAATGCAGAAAACTAAACATTATGGGTGAAATAAATTAACGGAAATTAAAATGTTTTCCAGGTATTATGGAGCTACACATTGAAGATGAACTCCTGGTTGAAGGTCGCCTACATTCAAATGGAGAGGATGGTGGTGACAGCTGGGCAGGGGGTGGTGCAGGTGGCTCCATTCTGATATATGTCCGCCATTTAGATGGCTTGGGAAGCATAGAAACAGTCGGAGGTAAGGAAATTTAAAACAAGCCTTTATATTGGAGATGAATTTTTTTTTATGTCCTTATAAAGATAGTCAGGGGCATTTAGATAAGCTCCTGTCTGTCTGCCCATCCATATTCCATGTATTTTTGTAGAGTTGGTTGGAACAGTTAAATTTAAGATTATCATACCCAGCCACCAAAATTGCTTTCAGCCAGGCACAAAAGTCCAACAGCTAGTTTTCATCAAAAGTTATACTTCTGAAAATCAACATACAGTAAAACTTCATTTTGATCGAACAGGCTTGGGATCATAAAAATTAGTTCTACCCAAAGGTAGTTCTAACCATCCAGGGTTAGTTTCCATTAGTTTCTTATAAAGTGACCTCTAGGGACCCAAAGAAGAGTTCTAGTTTCTCAATGTTAACAAGCCATCTTGGTTAGAGCCATCAAAGTTCTACTGTATATTGGTTTATGTTTGGAATTATATGTTGTCATTAAATTCATCATTAAACTATTTGGCATTTATCTATTTGGTTACCATGGTTACTGCTTTACATGGCAATGAGTCCTTTTTAAATGACTGTGATAGGTATAATTCTTTAAGTAGGATTTTGGCCAGAAAATATGATTTAAGCAACCTTATTCCTTGTAAATCATCAAAAAGAAAGTGAAGACTCTGACCATACTGTGCAGATGTTCAGCCTGATCAGAGATTTTGTTGTTTACATAGCACATTTTTTTTCTGTTTTTACTAAACTCGCAATAAAATATTTTAAAGTTTTTATAAAAGAAAATGAGATGCCTGAAATGATTACCATAAAAGTCTTAAAAATATTGCATCCAAAAGATGCAAATGGAATGGCAAACAGTGTAGACCCTGATCAGACTGCTCCTAAAGGAGCAGTCTGATCTGGGTCTGCACTGTTTCCTCAGACCATTTCTATCCCAGTATTTAGAATTGTTTTGGTATAAGAACAATATGGTCCCAGATTATTGGGGCTTGAAAATAGATGGGATGCCTGGTGCCTCAGTGGCAGAGCTATTAGTAGCTGTAACAGGACCTGAATGTCATTTATCTCAGCTATGGTAAAAGTCTCCTACGAAATCTGAGGCAGCATCTCAACATGACTTAAATATTTCTTACTGGGATGTTAAACAGCAGCTCCACAACAACAACAATAATTCATGCCTGAAACAAAGCGGAAGATAAGGGTATTAATAGGGGCAATAGGGGATAACTCTTTGAAAGTTTTGTAAATTCATTATCAAAACATATGCCCGTTATTGGAACCTTAATGCCAAATATGGTTTAAATGAGGCGTCACAACACGTTTTTATGGAAAAATAAGAAAAATTATCCCAGAATTTACATCTTTTTTAGCTCGCCTGAACGAAGTTCAGGCAGAGCTATTGCACTACCCCCGGCGTCGGCGTTGGCAGCGGCAGCGGCATTAGCAAAATGTTAAAGTTTTGCGTTAAAGTTTTTTATGTGATGGGCAAGGCGCTGTCAGGCGAGCTATCCCGTCCCTGTGACAGGTCTTGGTTTTTTTTTCATCATGTTTTACTTTGTCATGGTACATACCTCTACGTGTGGTGCCATTTGACAAAGGGGAAGAACTTTTGTGACTTCTGCTTGATTTCCTGGATGAAAGTGCCTTCCAACATGGGGTGTGCTCTTAAATGACAGAATTTTGCTCCAGGGGGAGCATTTTTTTTCTGTTAAGAATTGACCCCATTTAAGAAAGGTGAGATATGAAAATGGTAGAGTTACTTTTCCTAAAAGTGTACTTTTTCATCATAAACATAAATGCTTGTTTACTATTTCAAGGTGCTGCCACTTATGGCGGAGGTGGAGCAGGTGGTAGGATTGCTATATATCACACCCATATAAATCACTATGAGGGAGAGTTCATCGTGAATGGAGGGAAAGGCTATAGCCAGTGGGGCGGCTCAGGGACTGTATACATAGAAGACCAGCATGAAACCCCTTCCAAAAAGTACCTCACAACTAATAATGGTGGATTCCAGGTACACATTTCTACCTTTTTATTGCATGCATACATATTTTGTGACAATAAAAAACAGTAAGGAGAATGTGCATAATTGTGAAGCACAGCTTGCAGTCAGCAATTCTTAGTCCCCGTTTGGTGCTAGTGCATCCATCCCTCTGTTTGGCCATAGGTGAACAGGCATATTTCAGCTTCCACAGACTCTATGGCCTTAAAGTTTCATCACTAGGGTAGAGTTGGGTAACTTCAACAGCAGGTAAATTCGGACAGTGACATTGTTTCCTTTATATGTCAGTTGTTTGGAATTAAAACAAAAATAACTGGGCAAACAGTGAAAATCTTGATGGGATGGCTCATTATGGTCCGTCTTATCTGGTTTTTCACTGTTTGCAGTGGTAGGTCCAAATTTACCCATTGTCCCAAGCTACCTGACGCTACCCTGTTTCGCGTTTTTGCCTCAACAATTCTGATGATCTGTGACAAAATTAGGTTACGATGACCTACTTTAACCAAAAAAGAAATCACACCGTGGCAAGTTTTCAAACTTGATCCTGTATCTCATCTCAGGGGTTGGATGCACCAGCACCAAATTGGGGACTGTGACTTGCTGACCGCTACAAAGATGGGTATGATTTTATATAGGATCCAAGTTGGGTTACTTTGGACAGCGGGTAAATTTGGACATACCATTGCAAACAGTGAAAATACAGATGAGCCGGCTCATACTGAGCCGTCTCATCAGGATTTGCACTGTTTTCCCAGTAATTGTGATTTTTTTTTAATGCCAAACAACTGATATATAAAGGAAACAATGTCACTGTTTGAATTTACCTGCTGTCCAAATTTACCCGACTAGACCCTAATGCATCCAAAAGATGCAGATGGAATGAAAATAGTGTAGATCCTGATTAAGAGCAGTCTGATCTGGGTCTGCACTGTTTGCTTAAAACTATTTGTCCAAATACTTGGTACTTTATGGTATTCTAATGAGAGGTCACAACATATGTTTTCATTGAGAAATGAGATCAGTTATTTTTGAATTGCTAAATACCCCTTGTTATCTTGAGCTCTGGGCAAGTCTTTCCTGTAACAGTTGATGCTGTTGGATTTACCTGTTAGGGAAACAGATTCTATTCAGTCAAAGTTTTTCCCTGACATTATACAGTTATCCACTTATTACTTTTAACCCTTTTTAGTTTGCCTGTATGAATGTATAGGAAGAGCTATTTCAATACTCCTGGTGTTGGCTTTTATTGTATTTTGCATAGAAATTCCTGAAAGCAAACAGTGTTGACATTGATCGGTTCTGAAGTGGGTCTACACTATTTGCATATGTCCCCAAAATGGGTTTCCAGTCTAAAAAGGGTTAAAATGGATGCCAAACCATACTCTTTAAGATTTCCAGATACTTATACTTAACAGCAAAAGAAACGCATATTATTTAGTGTCTTGTTTTGCCTCATTAAATGTAATGATATTTTACTTTTAACTTAGTACTGGGATTTGCCCATATGTGGCCACAAGTTCTGCAGCATTTTCGTGTCACAGTGCAATTCTTCGAAAAAGATATGAAGATTTTTGTCAAAAAGGCAAAAATCACAAAATTCTGGCTCACAATGGCAAAAAATGAATTATCAATACGATTTTGCAGCATGTGAGTTCAGCATGATGTAACCAACCGGAAAACGGTATAAACCTTTTAAAAAAATTGATTCTTATACAGTTAAATCGCACATGCAGAAATCTGCATTTTTCCAAATTTTTTGGATGTTTTTGAAATCATCAAATTATTAGAAAAATCTGGTAATTTGGGATTCAAAATGATTAAGGCTATGGGTAAAGGACCCGTTTAAAACAAATTTTGGTTTGAAATGAGCACGTATTTTGCTCACTTCCGGTTTGAGTTACGAAATTTAAAAGCGGCTAAAAATGTTTTCCTGGAAAAAATCTTGTCTTCCAATTCGCTTATCGTAGACTGCCCTATATGATAAAGATGCTGTATGATTTTCATTCAATTTTTCCCAGTTATTTCAAGGATCTAGCGCCCAAAAGTTAAATCTGTGATTGCATTATTGGAAGGACGTACAGAGTTACTTCCCTTTGTTACATACTCCATTTGAATGTGACCACTTACCCTTTTATTTAACCCGAGATGGAATCCATTTCCAATTTGGTTTGCTTAAAAATCCACAAAATTTTCTTTTCCTATCGCAAAACTTGCCTACTTTATGGGATATGCATAAGGGGGCATAACTTTGTAACGAGTAACCAATGCTGAAAATTCTAGATGGTGTTTCTGAGACATTGTAGCGTCCTAGATAAAGACGGCATCAGTTTTGGAGCCAGGCACAACTCAGTTCAAACCACTGAGTTACCTGATCAGTATTTGTGAATTTTGATATTGACCCCTTGATTGTTTACGCTTTCGTTACGCATGAATAAACAAATAAAATTTCAACAAGTTTGCGAAGAAGTGTTCTCCATGCATTGATACATGTAATATCTTCCCTGTTTTGCCAAATTTAGCAGATTTTTATTTTGACTTAAAAACACCTAAAAGAGGAACATGCGTTATTTTGGCTTTTGAGAATACTTCAATTATTATATTATTCACAGGAGAGCAGGAGAATTGCAGAAGTTGAGCGGCTGGACTTGACAGGAACAGCACATAACTATACTGATATGATATTCCACACGTATGGTGGCATTACTGTCACAACCGAGACTGGGATATATGCATATCACAACGGCTACCATTACACTCACTACTACCCTCTTTGGAACCTGTTCCAAGTAGACAAACCAAATGTTGGCTCTATATTTGCCAGTGCTGCCTCAACAGGAAAGTTAACCTTTGAACTTCCAACAAAGGTGTATGTGGAGTATCTCAGGATTTACCCATATTGTGGCTCAGGACATGATAGGTATGATTGGTTTGGGGCAAATTGTTCAAAAGTAATTCTAATGCACGTTTTCCAATCACACTTCGTGTTACATTCGTAAGAATGAAACGCAAAGTCCGATTGGATAACGTCAGAAGTTTGCAGCGGTATATTCTTTGCAAACCCAATGCCATTATGACACGCCACTTCTCATTGGCTGACATCTGGTTTTATGATGCTGAAAGCGCTAGTTTTAGGTGCATAGTACTCGTATCCGAGTAGTTCTCGTCATTTTTTTATAACAGTTTCCTGTTTTCTCCCAAACAAGCAGGTTTTCTTTCAGTTTGCGGTAGTTGTGTATTGTGTACCTAATAACTCGGGTTTCGACACACACGTCATGAATTTATTTATAAAATTGAACCTCAGGGAGCGGTCATTATTTGATATGCCATCACACACAGACAACGTCGCGTCCAGAAGCAGTTCTCGTCATATTACTTTTGAGCTCGATTTTAAGATAAATATAAAACCCATTTTGCTCTTGTTCCTATATAATAATTTTTGACATCTTATTCATGTAACAAAGTCCGTTCGTATGCCGAATGCGCTCAATTTTTTTAATGAGGTCACAGCAGACGAAAACAAACACAAAACTGAGACGAAGAGTTTGTCTTGTTCATGAGGCTGCTGAAAACGATAAATGATGACTGGGTCAGGTTTGCTATTTTAATATTTTTGTGTTTTTCCTGCAATGTTGACTTACATTCGGAATTTGCTTGCAAAGTAGACACAATATTGGAAAACCTGACCCAATTAAGAGAGGTCAGCACGTGGCTTGAACGTGCGCACGTGAATGCCCCTGACGTAAACACGCGACTTTGCGAATCCAAAAGAGAAAAAACGGCATTTATATATACACAGCTTGATATCTTGATGAGTTTTTCCACTAGTTTGACCAAATGTATCATAAACTTAGGATTAAGGCAGTTGAAATGAAAAAAATATACGCGAACAACTCGTTTTAAGCAGAATGACAAGAACTACTAGCTGACGAGATCTACTCGGATACGAGTAGTGGACTTAGAAAGGTGAAAATGCAAAACATGCATTAGAATTGGGATAACTGTATTTAAAATTGTCATTTGGGGAAGTAAATCGTCAGTTTTATGGTCGCAAATCCCGTTTTATGGCTCCGCTGGCTGTCGACCATAAAACGGACAATTTACCTCCCCAATTACAGAGCTCTAGATAAGGACGCGTACCGCGTATTCAAGCATATTTTTCATTGTAAAATGCATTGGAATCAACATTTTAGCGTATAAAAAGGCATTCGAAATTCCGTCTCCGGCGATCGTATTTTTCTGCCGCACGTACTGTAGTTGATCTAGAAAGCCTAATCGAATACGCCTGTAATGGTTTCCTGCATTAAAAAGCACCTATATACACCGCATCAGTGAGAGGTAAACCAGCGCATCCGAGTCACTAAACGCTTATCGATTAATTAAAGTAAGTGCAAGTGTTTTCTGTCACTATGTAAACATGGCTTCTCATCGTCAGTTTAACGTACAGGCCGGGCGATTAAAGAAGAATTACACTGAAAATACTGCTTCCATCTTTAAGTATTTAACTCGCGATGATAAACCAGAAGATGGGACAAAAATTGTGCGCAAAATTATTGATCATCTAATGTTCTCAGTGGTAGATAATGCCGAACACAAAGGGAAAAAACATTCCGGGTGCACAGTAAAGGAAGGGACAATTCAGTCATGGCTAGATAAGTTTCCCTGGTTATATATAGAGGGTGAAGGGATTGACAGACAAATGAAGTGCCGAGTGTGTACTCAGAAAAAAGTCAGATCAATTTGGGCAACAGAAGGCTCTCCAAATATACAGAAAAACAGTATTGACAGGCACAATGCCTCATCAGAACATGTTCAAGCAGAGCTGGAGCTGTTGAAAGCCAAAGAAAGAGTTTGCATGAGTGCTGAGTCATCTTACAAGGCAGATGAAACATCACCTGTTTCAGAAAGTGACATAAAGTTGTTTAGAACAGTATTTTATACTTGTAAAGAAGAACTGCCATCTGATAAAGTCAATAGCTTGATAGAGCTTCAGAATCTCAATGGTGCAAATATCAAGTACAAGAACTTGAGTTATGTAACCATAAATGAAATACAATCTTGCATAACCAATGTTCTTCAAAGGGACCTAGTCGAACACGTCTGAAATGTATGCATTGATGCTGGATGAAAGTACAGACTTGTCAGTTCAGAAGCACCTGTCATTATGTGTTAGATACGTTAAAAATGGTGAAGCAGTAACAAGGTTCTTAGTTAACATAGCCCTAGAGGATGGAAAGGCACATACAATTGTGCGCAGTCTGATCAGTTGCCTGGCCGACATTGGCCTTGATCCAACACTCATTGTTTCTATTGCAACCGATGGAGCTTCAACAATGACAGGCAAAAAGACCTGAGTGGGTGTGCAGATGAAGTCAAAGTACTCCCCTTTTTCTGTTCAAACCCATTGCATTGCCCATCGTTTGAATTTCGCTGTTACAGATTCAATTAAAATAATTGAAACACTCTGTAAATTCAGGACCAATTTCAACTCTCTGTATCATTTTATGAGTGGTTCAAGTAACCGTGTGGAGAAACTGAAACGAATCCAACAATTCTTCGGAAAACCTGAAATTTTCCATAAAGGTGCCCCATAGTATCTGATGGTTAGGGCTGAAAAATGCTGTTGAAGCAGTTTTTGAAAGTTACAGCTCAGTGCTAGCTACGCTTTCCAACTTTGCCGCTGAGAAAATGGCACAAGCAGAAGGTCTTTTAAAGTACTTTTCTGAATATAAAACAGTCCTGCTAGTTTCTTTTATGCTTGATGTGCATGAAATTTTGGCTGTACTCACTAAGCAGTTACAGAAAAAGAATCTTCACTTTAGTGAAATACAGCCATTAATGGAGGGAACTCTGTCTAAATTAACATATTTAGAAACATCATATGGCATTGCAGAAAATGCAATGAGAGATTCTATAGAATTTAGAGAAGAAGAACCTAGTCTAAGAAGCGCTTATTTGAATGGCGAAAAGCTGAGAAAGTATTCATTGCAGGTAGAAGAAGAACTCTCAAATCTTAAGAAGAATTATATCTCATTTCTTAAGAAGAACATACCGGGTAAGGCATAGATTCAGGAAAGAGGACAGTGAAATTTTCAAAGACTTCAGTCTATTATTAGAGCCAGAGGTTGTGAATTCAGTCAGTAAGAAAGTGAGGCTGCTCTTGAAGCTATTGGCACATTTTACAGTGCCAAGGAAGTTACTATTGTTCATGGCAGTTTAGAATAGGATGGGGGTACAAGAGAAGAGAAAAAAGAAGTAAATCAGCTGTTGGAAAGGGAAAAACTCAAGCAAGAATGGCCTATTTTAAAAGGCATGATTTCAGGTTCTTATAAGCATTTATCTACTCAGGATCTGTGTCAAAGGGTTACACATGGATATGATGCCTGAATTTTCAAAGTTATGTAAAATAGCCCTTTGTGTAGCTGTTACAAGTGTAGAATGTGAAAGAAGCTTCAGTGCACAAAATCACATTAAGGTGGTGATTTATGGTAAATGTAAATATCTGCATAAAACCATAAAAAAGTAATGTATCTCCCTGAAAGTAAGCAGACTTCTTATTTTCGTTGTTCTTTACAGTTTAGAATACAAAATAGACGTACATGCTGCTTTAAAAAGTGTTTTTATAAGGAAAGACCAAAGTGTAATTTTCTGCGAATAAATCTGACAAAATAATATCGTTATTGAAAATTTACGTAGTGCTGAAGGTGCAGTATTGCATAATGAAGAGCGTCCTAGCAATTATTTATTCCAACTCTTTCTCAAATGGTAATGTAGACCAGATGAAAACGGTAGCTTTTTCTCAATGTTCAACCATGTACAAAGTAAATGTACACTGGACGCATTTATTAAATATAGGGTAGGCAAGCATACCTATGTGAACACCTACAATATAAATAATACATTACTGACATGATCAGTGGTGTGTAGATGAAATTGTTCAACCTTGTTAAAATAGTATCACCTGTCTCACCTGTGTGTTTTGACAAAAAAAATTGGACAAAGACTGCATCTTTTTTCATCTGCTGAGCCTGATAATGTGTGAAAGAGTTTGAAAAAAAATTTGCTAGGACGCTCTCCATTATGCAACAATGTTCTCTAAGCACTAAGTATATTTTCTATAATGATATTATTTTTTCAGATTTATTCGCAGAAAATTACCCTTTGATCTTCTCTTATAAAAACACTTTTTAACATTAACAAATGCTGCATTATGGGATTCTAAATTATGAGAAACAACATAAAGAAGGCATCTGCTAAGTTTTGGAAAGATCAGTGTTATTTTGAGTATTTTATGCAGATTTTTGTCTTTGTCCCAAATCAGTGATTATCACCACCTTAAGAACAGATACAGATGCTCTTTGAAAACTGAAAACCTGCAGTATCTTTTGAACATCCAGATGAACAGTGCTAGCAGCTCTGATTATGATCCAGTCAAAGCAGTGAGATTATGGGTCAGTAAGAAGAAAAGACGAAAGAGCAGACTTTTTTTTTTTTTTCCCCCCGTTTCTGTTCTTTATTGTCCCCGTCAATAGGTATGTTGTGGGTCGGGGATCCATCCCACCGCACACCTTACATTCCTATTGCATGCTGTTTGCAATGAAACCAACAAAAAAAGGAATTAACAATGATGTTAGCATGCTCCTGAGGAAAAATATTGCTTATATAATACAGGGAACTATGCATACATTTTATGTACATGAAATACTGGACAAAAGATTTTCTTCTGACTCAGCGTAAAAGCATATTCATATACAATTTTTAATTTTCTTTTTTTATTTTTTTTTTTTTTATATAAAAAATTAGTGTTAGTAGAATATAATGGACAGTGGGATCATAACCTCAACTTAGAATTTTTTATTCAAATTCATTTATTATTTACTAGTTTGCAAGTCTTAAAAAATTCTCAAGAAACTGCCAGTTTTCTAAAAAGATTTTTAATTCATTTTTATTTGCTGCAATTTGTTTATGGATAAAGAGCAGACTTTGCCCGGCATATCAGCCAAGGCCAAAGAAGCAGAGGGAGTCCTGTGGCTCCCAGAAAAGCTGTTAAACAGAAATGGAGCTGACATGTAAAAAGTGTTGTAAATATGTTCAGTGATTAGAAAGTTCTTCATGTTCTAGTCAAATATTTTCAGAGATTCTTGTTCTAGTCTAGCATTTATCAGTTCTATGAATCTATTGTAAATGGTGTTCAAAGTTGTGGAACTATTGAAGAGATGTTCTAGTCAAATATTTTCAGTGATTCTTGTTCTAGTCTAGCATTTATCAGTTCTATGTATCTGTTGTAAATGGTGTTCAAAGTTGTGGAACTATTGAAGAGATGTTTTTTTATCAGTCCATTTAGAAAAAAGATACTTTTATACCTTATTCTAGTCTGTTTAACAATGGAACATGTCAAGACTTTTATGATGGTTTACCCGAGATAAACTTCTTTGTAGTTCACAGTTACTTTGAGACAGGACGGCCAATATACACGTAAATAGTAATGAATATTCTCCCTAAAATTAAGACAACCAGAAAGTAAGAAGATAAAAGAACTGTATTTTTTTCAGAGTTATGTTGATGTTTTGTTAACATAATTACTGAAATCTGAAATACTCTTTTATGTTTTGACTTTCAGCATTTGTCTTAATTTGAGGGAGTAAAATACTCATTGACCAAAAAAGTTATCTAGAGCTCTGCAATTAACAGTTTTGAGTACAGTTATCCCCTGATTAGTCAGCAAGATGATACATTTTCATTTGCATTGTTGGCAAAAACACTGCTTTTTTTGCTAAAAATTGTGAGAAGCTTTCGCAGTGCAATAGCTATGAATTTTTGACAAAAAACATTAGAACAGTTTATGTGTATCAGAATCCTAGACAGTCAGCTTTGTCAGGCTTAGGATGCTTTGAGCAACTGGGCTCTGGATTGAACTATATGTGTCAAACACTGAAATATCACATTTCAGTTTATTTGAGTTATAAGGTGAATGCATGGTCTAAAAAATGGAGGAAAATGCATGGAAGTAGTCAAAAAAAATCATTAAATCACTGCAAAAGCTCCTCACAGTTTTTGGCAGAAATATTACTGCATTTGATTTTATGAGTACTATAAGACCTAACCAATCCTGGGCTTACAACTTAATTTAGCAAACAAACAATTTCTGAACAACTGGGCCCTGAAATATGAATTTCTTAAGAATACAATTTAGCCTCGACACGAGAAAACCAACAGAGTGGCTGTGCGCCCAGCGTAGACTCAGATCAGCCTGGGCATCTGCCCAGTCTGACCAGAGTCTTTGCTGTCCGCATGAAGGTAGCTTAGTCCCTTAGCTACACTTTAAGTGCTTAGCGAAGCGTCTGATCTGACTGGGAAGATGCCCAGGCTGATCTGAGTCTGCGCTGGGCGCACAGCCACATTGTTGGTTTTCTCGTGTCGCGGCTCATATGTTTATTTTGTAGCCAGTTTCAGATGAGACTTTGTAGCTTATTTTATTTATGTGATTTTATCTTCTCTACATTTCAGAGGTACTTGGGTAACTAATTACAAGGTAGACACTTCATTAGAAGGGGGTGATCTCACTGAAAGGACTGAGGGTTTTGTGAGTACAACGAGCTGTCGGACACAGCATGAACCAGAGCAGCACGGAACTGTGTGGATAACAGAAGAGATTGACTGGGTACTTTAGGCATACCTTATTTCAATAATTTTGCATATTAAATTTTTCTGGCTTGGGTCCAAAACATGAGTATTGATTTTCATGATTATTAGTTTTCATGGTGCACAAAATTTAAAATCATGGGTATAAAAGTTTTTGAAGAATTCTCTGTAATGTAAGTGTGAAATAATATAGTTTGGGCCATTTTATCACACAAAACATGTTAATGTTTATTACATGCACAGTTTAAAAAAATCAAGGCACCACGGTTGGGGAAAAAATCTGGAAAATGATTTTTAACAGATCAGGGAAAAGTCAGCGAAATTTGTTTTTGGTCAGGCAACAGCCTTTAATTTTCAAATTTGGAAATGACTGGAAAAACCAAATTTGAAAATTAAAGGCTGTTGCAGGTTTTAGAAAATGTACTTATGCTGTTCAAGGGAAGAGAATGTACTTGAGAGATTATATTCGCCTCATTTGGGGTTACTCTCAAAGGAAAGAATATGCTCCCTGAGGGAGCACATTCTTTCCTTTAAGAGTAAACCCCATTTTCAAATGACACAGCACTGTAGAAGTAAAGAGTAAAATTAACTTCTGGATGCACATAAAGGGTAATGGAAAATTGTATAATGTCAGGGAAAAGTCAGGGAAAAAATCAAGGAATTTCATAGTGGACGATAAGTGGCAACTCTGAAAATGGTTTTGAGTGAAATAGATTATGGCATCATAAGGACTCAGCTGATTTTATTAGTGAGCATGCTATACTTTTGCATTATCTGGTCCTAAAAATTGTTTTTATGGATTTATCTATTATTGCTATTCTAGCATTCATAACTGGCTTTGCTGCAAGTTAAACTTGTTTGGATGAATGATTCATCTATGATTCAGCTTTACAAAAGGCAACAGGCACAAATGAGCCATGACATGACAAAACCAACAATGTGGTTGTGTGCCCAGCGCAGACTCGGATCAGCCTGGGCATCCGCCCAGTCTGATCAGACTCTCTGCTAGGCGCTTTAAGGGTAGCTAACCCCCAGACTGATCAGACTCTCCGCTAGGCGCTTTAAGGGTAGCTAACCCCCAGTCTGATCAGACTCTCCGCTAGGCGCTTTAAGGGTAGCTAAGGGTCCAAGTTACCTCCATGCGGACGGCAGAGAGTCTGATCAGTCTGGGCGGATGCCCAGGCTGATCTGAGTCTGCACTGGGCGTACGACCACATAGTTGGTTTTGTCGTGTCGCAGCACAAATGTGGTAGATGGCAAATATGGACGTCGTATCTGCTGGAGATACTTTGTCAGATACTGAAAATTATTTTGTGATTTTTATTTTTTTGTGGTTTCTAACTGACAGTGAAATACCATGAAAATTGGATGACTTTGAAAATTTGGGGATACACAGTACCCTGATATGCTTAAATACTGGGACACCTAAAAACCATTAATTTTCCATTTTGGACAAATGATTAATGGTTTTAGGTGTCCCCACTCTTAGGCAGTTCAGGGTAGTAAGATCAGCTTGTTAAAACTTCAGAACTAACAGCCCAAATCTTTAGGTTCATTTTGGAATGTTACGTACATTACAGATAGAAATAAGCTTACAAGCACACGCAAGTACAATATCTTTGACTGAAGTTGAGATATGGGTGCGTGAAAATCCCTCAGAAACTGAGCAGACACCGTATGTTAACAGTGTTGGTGCAGTGTATCTCCTACCACAGTATGACAACACCAGGGTCTATACTTTTGACAAGGTAAGGTTTTTTAAAAAAATTGACTGATCTGTAGGTACAACAAGATATAAGTATGTTAAACAAGATAGTCAGTTGTAAGAAACTAATCAGAGCTCCAGATAAGAGGGGTAGTGGGGATAATTTGAAGATAATGGTTCTTATTTCTCAAAGAAAACGTATGTTGTGACCCCTCATTAGAACCGTCTCGACAAGCGGGTACTTATGATGGGTCACAAAATATGTTTTTATGGAGAAATAGGGATAATTTTCCCTAAATTATCTTTGTTACCCCTTCTTATCTGGAGTGCTGTTAATTATTTGGACACATGTGTCTGAACAAACACTTTGAACCCAGGTCCAGTTCTCCAGAAAAGAAGGGATAACAGAGATAATTTATGGGTAATTTTCCATAATTCTCCACTAAAACATCAGTTGTGACCCCTCATTAGAACCGTCTTGTCGAGACAGTTCTAATGTGGGGTCACAACATTTGTTTTCATTAGCAATAAGTAAAAATAATCCTAGAATGATCCTCAAAAACCAACCTTACCTCAGGTACCACCTAACCTCAGGTAAGGAGGTAAGCTCTGCAGGTCAGCTCTGCCGGTCAGACACATTTGGACACAAGTGCCTTAGCAGAAAATGTGAACCCAGGTCAGACCCTTCTGAAGGGAAATGGGTACACTTTCAACAGAAGTAACTCTGGCGTTTTCACTTTTTCCTCCATTATCATTGAGAGTCAGCTCTTTGGGGAAAGAATTTGCTCCAGTCCTTGGTTGACAGTATCTTTGCACAGTCCCTGCTCGGTCGACAACACAGAAGCAAAGTGGTATTATTCCTCGTAAGATGACCCAACTTCGGGTCAGCTCTTAAAAGGAGAACATTAGCTCCCTGGGGGAGCAAATGCTTCATTTTAAAAGTAGACCCCAATCGAGAAAGGAAGCAAAAATGAAACTGACAGAGTTGCTTTCCTTGAAAAAATATGCATTCATCTTAAGATCTTAAGATGTGTGCAGTGTCAGTCTGTACAAAATCCTAGTCTCAGACATGGCCTACTTTTTAAGTAAAAAAAAAAAAAGAAGAGATTCTGAAAATAAAAAGGAGCAGAGCTCTAGATAAGAGGGGTATTTGATGATTATTGAGGGATGATTTTCTTTATTTCTCACTGAAACCGTATGTTGTGACCCGTCATCTGAGACGGTTCAGATGAGGGATCACAACATATGTTTTTATCCAGAATTAACAAAAATTATCCCTAATTATCACCAAATACTCCCTCTTATCTAGGGCTCTGAGGGAGCCTGACTCTGAGTGACATTTGACACAGCATTTGGATTTTGAAGAATCTAAGCTGGAAACTGATTTAGCCATGAATAGATTTCTGCACGTAAGTACACAGGACAGTGTGGCATTTCCAGTTGTGCCTATGCTTTTAAGCTACATTTTGTCATCATGTGGCTCATGTCATAGAATTAGCTTTATAAGGTGTACGGTATGCCTCCCGGTTTTCCGTTATTTTTCAAACTCACTTACTGTAACTCACTGACAAAGAGAAATAACTTTTTGACTTCCTGCTTTCTTCTTTGGATGACAAAACCCTTTCAGAATGGAAGCTGCCCTGAAAGGAAAAAATTTGATCCTTGAGGGAGGGAGGAAATTGTGTTCTTCAAAATAAATAATTTGAATATTTGCAGCTATCTATCCTTGGTGGCTCTGCCCTGAACACAGAGGGAAAGTATACTCAGGTGGTTGCTCATGAGGCTATAGGAGACAACACAGGACGCTTTACAGTAAGACCAGCCCAGGTCTATTTCAGCACCCAGTCACGTGTGTTGCAGGAGTATTCTGTTCTAGCTCAGCGGATGTCTGGTGTTGCTTTCCCTCAGGTGGTGAACTGCAGAGGTGTTGATGTTGTTATCAAAGGTATGTAGTATAGGTTTACAGTATCAAGCAGAACAGAAGCTTTGTTGCCTTGGTAACATCTTTTGACCTCATACTTGGTGCTGAAAAATGTGTTTATGGCTGCATTTACAATTCTGAAAGGCTTAATGAATCTGACAACATACAGTCAGCTCTAGATATCTCTCAGTCGAATTTCATCTCAAACTACTGATATCTCAAAGTAAATTTTCTAGAAAATTTACTTTGAGATACCAGTAGTTTTGAGATAAAAGTAGTAGAAATATCAAGAAAAAGAAAATGTGTCCAAACTGTATGCTTTGATATTAGAGGGTACTTTGAGTTATCAGTGTTTGAGATAACAAGAGTCAACTGTATAGAGATTAATTTGATGTCATTCTTGCAACATAAAAGTACATTCTTAGCATTGAATCTAATTACAGCGGGAGTCATTAAAGCAATATTTTGCAGTTTCTTGCATGATTAGGGAACCATAGTAGTTTTGTTACAAGGAATTTCATTGGCTGAAGCATCAAATTTAGTTGGCAAGGCAACAGTGCTTCTGTTTGTTTGACATACCAAAAGTATAGTGAAAGAATGTGACTTCAAAATGTCTTTCTCTTACAGATACAAGGAAATAATAATGTGTTACCGTAATAGACCCATTTACCGCACATGCCCCTATTACTGCTCCCCAAGGCCATTTCCAGAAAAACTGCACAAGCCCACACTGCTTTTTCTTTGAAACTCTTACAAAACCCAATAACTGACTGGGAACTCAAGGCTTTCATATCATGAAAAGTATAAACACAAGGTATTTCCAGTCCTACCCATGTTGCACCTCTTTCCAGTCACCCGGCACTTCATTGTTCTGAGTGTGCGGTTATTAGATATATTTTAATCACATCCTTTCGTTGCAATTTTGAAAAGGTTAAGCACACAGTGCGGTAAATGGGTCGATTATGGAATGTTAAATAAACCCAGCATTGTCTTTAACAGGAGAACAATATCATGTTTTCTAGTGACTGACTAAGCTAGATGGGTATATTTTCAGGGGAAGCTACTCTGCCATTTTCAGTTTTGCCTCTTTTCTTGGTGGGGATCAACTCGTAAAAGAAAAAAAAATCCTATAAGAGTAGATCCCTTTTCAGGGTGGATGATCACGTGTTTTCTTGCGTCATTTTCTTACGTCATTCGGAACAAGGAAACCCAGGGAATTCTTCACGTTTTAGTTTTCAATTTCACTGTTTCTGGATGCATTCTTTTAGCGCAGTGAATGTGTAATCATGGGGGCCTGCATATGATATTGGGGATTTTATTGTGGGTTTCATAGTTTTTGTATTTAATCGTCCCCTAAACATCCAAAACCAAAAGCAGGCTGTAGCATGTGAATGATGTTGTTGCTCTAAAACTGGGGGAAGTTTAACCGTGAAAACAAGTAAACTCTCATTAAAAACAAGAATACCAGTTTAAGGTACTTGCAAGCATGCTTCACTGAGCTATATTCTATAAGACTGCATTCGGCAACATTGAGGTTATTTTGAAAAATATTAACCACGAAACAATCGTTGTGCTGGATTTCCCAGTATTTCCTGTGACTTGAAAACCATGTGATCATCCACTGTGTTTGTGGCAGACCTTTGTTGTTTATGGAATCAAACAGGAAGTCTCAGAAGTTGTCTCCCTCTTTAAAAACAGGAGGGAGGACATGGAGTTGTATCCAGTTACCTTAAAACAGTGACCAGATAAATGTTGTATAATGTTTGCTATAATTACCTCTGTTGTAGAAATGTTGTAGATATTTTGTCTTTATGAAACACACAGAAAGCCGGGAAAACATTAGTTGTTACAGTATATTTTCATAAAGTATTTCACACAATTACTGATGTTAATATTTTGAGGCTTTTTACAATTTAGTAATAAACAGTGCATTTATGAGAATGGCAATGCAAGGTAGGTCTGTATATATCGTCAAAATGATATATCATCAAAATTATATATAGTCAAAATTTTAAGCATTGGAACATATAGGTCTGAGCAAATAGTGCAGACCCAGATCAGACTGCTTCTAAAGAAGCAGTCTGATCAAGGTCTATACTGGTTGCCATTTCATCTACATACTTTCAACACATTACACATTAATTATCAGCTCAGCTTACAAAAAAAGTCAGAATGGGATTTGATGAGCTTTTCAAATTATATTGTCTGTTAATTCTAAATACTGGAACAGAAAGGTGTGAGCAAACAGTAGAGAACTACATCAGACTGCTCCTATGCTCCTTAAAAGGAGCAGTTTGATCAGGGTCTTCACTGTTTGCAATTTCATCTACATCTTTTTGAGGCATTACTGCATTCAAAAGTATTCAGTTGGTAATTGTCAAAACATTTTACACAATTTATGGTAAATTTTGTACTCGGCTCAGTTGAGCATGAAAAGAAATTCAAAATTTGGTCTGACTTTGTGGTCTGACTTTTTGGTTAAAAAGCACACAAGACATAAGACTTAAATTCATAAAGTCACAGTTTCTGTGTGTCGAGAGTAGATAAGCTTTTGTACTAGCTAATACTTGTTATGTGATTTGTTCCATTTATAGCTCGCCTGAACGAAATTCAGGAAGAGCTATTGCACTACCCCCGGCATCGGCGTCGGCGTCAGCGTTGGCGGCGTCGGCGTCAGGAAAATGTTAAAGTTTTAGGATAAAGTTTTTTATGTGATGGGCAAGGCGCTGTCAGGCGAGCTATCCTGTCCCTGTGACAGGTCTTGTTGATGTATGTGCTTGTCATGTGTTTGCTGTTTTATTTCCTAGGCCTTCTAGGACACTTCAATGATACTAATGAGCTTGATGCCGAAACATTGAACTATACATCAGAAGGTATAATTCTTTATCAGATCACAATAAGGTGCAGGTAACTCTGGTGATCAATAATCTTTGAATCATCTCTCTTTATTAATCAAAAATATAACATTCACTCTCCCTGTAATAATAACTATAATAATAATAAACATATTTGCATACTATACTTAAAGAACTTATTTTCTTGGCACTTTCGCAAGGAGTTGTCTGAAAAGGTGTACTTTGGTTATGTGTTTCTGATATTTCTTTCGACTGGTGTGTGGTGGTGGTGGGTTTTAGATTGATTTACATTTGTGTGATAATAACCGGAGAACAGGTAAAGATTGATATGAGCCACGGCACGACAAAACCAACAATGTGGTTGTGCGCCCAGCGCAGCCTCAGATCAGCCTGGGCATCCGCCCAGTCTGATCAGAGTCATCTCTGTCCGCATGAAAGTAGCTTAGACCCTTAGCTACGTTCTAAGCGCTTAGTAAAGAGTCTGATCAGACTGGGCTGATGCCCAGGCTGATCTGAGTCTGCACAGTGTGTACAACCACATTGTTGGTTTTCTCGGGTCTCGGCTCATATGCTTGTGTTCATGTATATGGTCTTGTTGGCCAGTGGGTTCAAGCTTTGGACTCATAATTCACCCAGCTCAACAGGTACATTCTGAGAAGCCAAGATTCAAAACTTCACTGGTGGGAGATTTTGTGGTCATAAGGCCAAAACTTGCGTGAGATTTACCTGACTTGTCATGAGATGGTTTTTCATGTGGAAGCCAAGATTCAAAACTGCACTGGTAGGAGATTTTGTGGTCATAAGGCCAAAACTTGCGTGAGATTTACCTGAGTTGTCATGAGATGGTTTTGCATGTGGAAAATATATTTTAAAACAACAAATTTTGATAGAGATAGGCAAGATATTGGTCCAAAATCATCAGAAAGTATTTGAAAATCAAAATTGGTGCTTTCCATATTTTCAGTTTGTTAGTTTGCTAGTCTTATTTTTCTGACTGATACATTATATAGAAAATACAAGATTTTATCATTGTAAACTAGTCAGACAACAATTATTTATAAGAATTATATTAAAGTTGTCATAGTTTTTCCATTTTGAAACCTTTTTATGTGTCACTTTTACTTGCTTGAGATTTATTTACTTGCATGTGCACATACAAACTTCTTGGGGTAATCTTGATCGGCCATGTTATTGCGCAATCAGCTCTTATTATCTCCTTTGACATTTTACACATACTGAATGCGCAATACATTTTGCAGCGCCAATGCTTTATTAACATATGCGCACTAACCATATACTCTTAGAATATAAAATTTCCTAATCTTTCAAGAAGGAAATTATGACCATTACCAAACGTTTGCTGAATAAGTATGTTCTCAGCTGTCAGCTTTCTCATGTCGAAAATACCCGTTGGTTGTTTACATTCAAAATACAGTTTTCATCGAATTTTTTGTTAACAGGAAATAATTTTCCCTGTATCTTCGGTCAGTTTAAAATACGATGATATATGGTTGCTATGGTAAACATATTCATTTTAATGGTAAACACATTGCTTGAAGTAGTGGAGGGTACAGTTCGTTACAATTCGTTTCTGGTGAAAAAAGCTGGAAAAAATGCTTGATCCATAATTTGAAGCTTTTTAATGATCATCTATACCCCACAAATAAAACATGATATGTCGTGAATGATGTTTTGCAGAATCTTTTCATCAAATGTGTACTTTAAATTGATTTAAATCTATACAAATGATCAATGGCGGTAGTGGCCGATAGGTACTAGTTATCAGAAAATCTTATCCCGTAATATTGATACTCCAATTATCTCTACTGTGAAATCTGAGATCCAAACCAAATAAAAGAAGAGACAGCAGTCCATGTGATACATAATCTCTTGAGTAAATACTAGGGCTAAAATGTCAAATAGCCATTCAGAAGATCTTTTGCATTTAAGAACCTCCCATCCTGTTGTCAATTTATCTGCTGATTTCGTTGTAAGGTAATGTAATTGTAGTACATAGTAAATTAGGTCTAAACGCGGATAAAATTCAGATTGAATAAGGTAAGGCGTTAGGAACAATGTTTTTCCGAATAATCTCAATAAGGTTCCATTTTTTATAACAGTGTAGATCAGTGTGTGGTGTACGGTAAGGCTCAAAACTATGCAGTGAAAGCAACTTTGAATTAATGCTTTTGTCACAATCCAGTTCTGAGGGATGGATGGATGACTTGCGATTTAACAGCTTTTTTAACAGTATTTCAGGTATATTAGGACAATGGGAAGGTGGTAATGATGGGCTGTGTGCAATGGAACCGCGTTTACTGTTGGAAATATTTCCGCTTCCAGCGGGTCTCGAACCCTGGTTCGCTTAATCAGCAGGCCAGCGCTTAATCTAATGAGCTACCGAGGCTCCGGCACTTATGGCGGTATGTGTGAGATCACCTGCACCGTCTGTTCCCTTTTCTTAAGCACTATCCACCGAAAAGTGAAGACTGATCAGTTTACAGAAATGCGCAGACTGCTACAGTCCATTTTCCATGGGGCAAACAGCTCTTTTAAACTTTTGCAGAGCTTAATCTTTAAGGTGAACAAGTACACTCTCAGGAAAGCAACTTTGCAATTTTCATTTTACCTCACTTTTCAAAAGGGATCAAATGTGATAGAAAAGAATCTGCTCTTAGAAGAGGGTCAGCTCTTTAAAGAAAAAAGGTTCTCTCTTCTAGGAGCAAATTCTTGACTTGAAGAGCTGACCTCATTTTGGAATGATTTCTATGTACAGGGGAGTAAGAAGAAAGCTACAAAAGACAATCCCCTTTGTAAAATAGCGGGAAAAACATTGAGTGTATCCATACATTGAAAAACAATGCTTCAAATCTATGAATTTGATGTCACATTTTATAGACATTCTTTAGATATTTGCGTCAACATTTAGCATGTTTCAAACTCTTAATGTTAAAACCTAGATTTCGAAAAACCCACCACTTGACAGTTGAAATTGGAATGTAACACAGATACGAGATAACATGAGATGCAAGGTTCGAAAATAGTCGGCTGTGCTGTACCATTTTGACTATACTCTGTTAATCTGAACTTGTTTCCATTAAAAAGTCATGAGCATGTAAAATGCCATTGCAAACGCAGCACATATCTGAGTTGTTACCCAACTGCGGATACTTATCACGTGTATATGAGGGCTTAGCGCACCTTCTTGTTGTACCCGTCCTGTCTTAGATAAATAATCCTGCAATATTGAGACCGCCTTCAACTTCATATTTCCGATTTTTTGAATGTCCGATATTCATTTTAGGATATTCATAGTTCATTTTTGGATATCCAAAATTCGATTTATGGTGATCAAAAAAAATAATATTGGATTATCCTAAATTATTTTTGGATAGCTTTTAAAATAATTTAGGATGATACAACATTTTTTTTTTTTTTTTTTTTTTGATGACCATAAATAGATTTTTGCATATCAAAAACCAAAACTCGAATTAAGGATATCCAGAAATAGGCGAAAGCCAATTAAACAGCATCCCATATTGTTATCATACTTGAATAAAGCACGATGACCTTCACAGGATAAAATCGCCCAAAGACATATCCAGTACAAGCTTCTTGTGAGTTATTCTCACTTTTGAATTGCTTGCGTGTGTTTTAAACGGTAAAAAATTCATATCTCCGGCTCCGGCAGCAGCCATGCTTTTGCAATGAACTTCGCTTATATTGACTAATGAATCAAAATGATTTGATGTGGTCCTTTTCAGACAACTTTGTTAAAGAAATTCGATTAAAGTCACGGTCAGAAATCAAAACAGAAATTGCCTCGTTTGCTCACTTAAATAGCATATCTCTAAACATCATTGTTATACTAAATTGTCGAAACGACGGGGTGGTAAGAGTTTACATTTGTCAAATCTGACAGTTCAAGCTCTTCATTGGACATAAATCGTCTTTAATAACCCTGTCATCATGTTTTATCTGAATTACCGAAACTCAAACATTTAAGATTCGCTGATCGATGACAATAAGGCGTGCTTGTGTAACAATATAAATAACGCAAGTCGATCGTCTTCATAATTAACTTAATAATAATACTGATAAATAGATAAATAAATGCCCTAACCAGTTACAGTGATCAGCCTGAAATTAAAAATGCCTGTCTTTACTATTAGGCAGTTGAAAGGAAACCAATGTAGACCCTGATCAGATTATTCCATCTGATTATTTTTTTAGCTCACCTGAGCACGAAGTGCTCAGGGTGAGCTTTTGGGATACTGTGATGTCCGTCGTCCGTCGTACGTGTGGACGGACATCCGGACGTCCGTCCGTGCGGACGTCCGTCAACTTTTGCTTGTGTACACTCTAGCGGGCACAGATTTGATCCAATCTTTATGAAACTTTGTGAGAATGTTTATCTCCATAAAATCTAGGCCAAGTTCGAAACTGGGTCATGTCGGGTCAAAAACTAGGTCACTAGGTCAAATCTTAGAAAAACCTTGTGTACGCTCTAGAAGGCACAGTTTTCATCAAAAGTTCATGAAACTTTGTCAGAATGTTTATCCTCATAATATCTAGGATAAGGTTGAAACTGGGTCATGTCGGGTCAAAAACTAGGTCACTAGGTCAAATCATAGAAAAACCTTGTGTACGCTCTAGAGGACACAGTTTTGATCCAATCTTGATGAAACTTTGTCAGTATGTTTATCTCCATGTACTCTAGGATGTACTCTAGGACAAGTTCGAAACTGGGTCATGTCGGGTCAAAAACTAGGTCACTAGGTCAGATCATAGAAAAACCTTGTGTACGCTCTAGAGGACACAGTTTTGATCCAATCTTTATGAAACTTTGTCAGAATGTTTATCTCCATGTACTCTAGGCCAAGTTTGAAACTGGGTCTTGTCAGGTCAAAAACTAGGTCACTAGGTCAGATCTTAGAAAAACCTTGTTTACGTTCTAGTAGGCACAGTTTTCATCCAAAGTTCATGAAACTTTGTCAGAATGTTTATCCTCATAATATCTAGGACCTTGTTTTTGAAACTGGGTCATGTTGGGTCAAAAACTAGGTCACTAGGCCAAATCATAGAAAAACCTTGTGTACACACAAGAGGACACAGTTTTGATCCAATATTTATGAAACTTTGTCAGAATGTTTATCTCCATTATCTCTAGGTCAAGTTCGAAACTGGGTCATGTCGGGTTAAAAACTAGGTCACAAGGTCAAATCTTAGAAAAATGTTGTGTACGCTCTAGAAGGCACAGTTTTCTTCCAAAGTTCATGAAAGTTTGTTGAAATGTTTATCGTCATAATATCTAGGAGTGTATTGAAACTGGGTCATGTTGGGTCAAAAACTAGGTCACTAGGTCAAATCATAGAAAAACCATGTGTATGCTCTAGAGGACACAGTTTTGATCCAATCTTTATGAAACTTTGTCAGAATGTTTATCTCCATAAACTCTAGTCAAAGTTTGAAACTGGGTCATGTCGGGTCAAAAACTAGGTCACTAGGTCAAATCTTAGGAAAACCTTGTGTACACTCTGGAAGGCACAGTTTTGATCCAAAGTTCTTGAAACTTTGTAAGAATGTTTATCCTTATAATATCTAGGACAAGTTTGAAACTGGGTCATGTAGGGTAAAAAACTAGGTCACTAGGTCAAATCATAGAAAAACCTTGTGTACGCTCTAGAGGACACAGTTTTGATCCAATCTTTATGAAAAATTGTCAGAATGTTTATCTCCATGTACTCTAGGCCAAGTTTGAAACTGGGTCATGTCTGATCAAAAACTAGGTCACTAGGTCAGATCTTAGAAAAACCTTGTTTACGCTCTAGTATGCACAGTTTTCATCCAAAGTTAATGAAACTTTCTCAGAATGTTTATCCTCATAATATCTAGGATAAGTTTGAAACTGGGTCATGTCGGGTCAAAAACTAGGTCACTAGGTCAAATCATTGAAAAACCTTGTGTATGCTCTAGAGGACACAGTTTTGGTCCAATTTTGTTGAAACTTTGTCAGAATGTCATAAACTCTAGTCCAAGGTTGAAACTGGGTCATGTCGGGTCAAAAACTAGGTCACTAGGTCAAATCTTACAAAAACCTTGTGTACACTCTGGAAGGCACAGTTTTGATCCAAAGTTCATGAAACTTTGTCAGAATGTTTATCCTTATAATATCTAGGACAAGTTTGAAACTGGGTCATGTCGGATAAAAAACTAGGTCACTAGGTCAAATCATAGAAAAACCTTGTGTAAGCTCTAGAGGACACAGTTTTGATCCAATCTTTATCAAACATTGTCAGAATGTTTATCTCCATAAACTTTATGTCAAGTTCGAAACCGGGTCATGGGTCAATAACTAGGTCGCTAGGTTAAATCTTAGAAAAAGATTGTGTATGCTCTAGAAGGCACAGATTTGATCCAATCTTCATGAAACTTTGTCCGAATGCTTATCCTCATAATATCTAGGATAAGTTTGAAACTGGGTCATGTCGGGTCAAAAACTAGGTCACTAGGTCAAATCATAGAAAAACCTTGTGTACGCTCTAGAGGACCCAGTTTGGATCCAATCTTTATGAAACTTCGTCAGAATGTTAATCTCCATAAACTCTAGGCCAAGTTTGAAAGTAGGTCATGTAGGGTCAAAAACTAGGTCACTAGGTCAAATCTTAGAAAAACCTTGTGTACGCACTAGAAGCATGGTTTTGATCCAATCTTTATGAAACTATGTCAAAATGTTTATTGTCCATGGTATATATAAGCCCCCTATGAAACTGAGTCATATCAGGTCCAAAAACTAGGTCACTAGGTCAAATCTTAGAAAAAACTTTGTGTACACCCTAGAGGACACAGTTGTGATCCAATCTTCATGAAACTCTGTCAGAATGTTTATCTTTATGAAATCAGGACACAGTTGTGATCCAATCTTCATGAAACTCTGTCAGAATGTTTATCTTTATGAAATCTAGGTTAAATTTGAAACTGGGTTGTGTCGGGTCAAAAACTAGGTCACCAGGTCAAATTTAAGAAAGACCTTGTATACCCTCCAGAGGGCACAGTTTTGATCCAATCTCAATGAAACTTTGTCAGAATGTTTATTCTTACAATATCCAGGCCAAGTTTGAAACTGGGTCATGTCGGGTCAAAAAGTAGGTCAAATATTAGGAAAACTTTGTGTATGCTCTAGAGGTCACAGTTTTGATCCGAACCTATTGAAATTTTGTCCGAATGTTTATCCTCACAATATGTAGGCCAAGTTTGAAACTGGGTCATGTCGGGTCAAAAACTAGGTCAGATCTTAGAAAAACCTTGTGTACGCTCTAGAGGACACAGTTTTGATCCAATCTTTTTGAAACTTTGTCAGAATATTTATTGTCATAATATTTAGGCCAAGTTTGAAAGTAGATCATGTCGGGTCAAAAACTACGTCACTATGTCAGATATAAGAACGACCTTGTGTACACTCTAGAAGGCACAGTTTTGATACAATCTTCATGAACCTTTGTCAGAATGTTTATCCTCACAATATCCGGGCCAAGTTTGAAACTGGGTCATGTCAGGTCAAAAACTAGGTCACTAGGTCAAATCTTAGAAAAACTTTGTGCACACCTAAGAGGGCACAGTTTTGATCCAATCTTCATGAAACTTTGTCAGAATGTTTATCTCCATAAAATCTAGGTCAAGTTTGAAACTGGGTCAAGATGGGTCAAAAGCTAGGTCACTAGGTCATATCTAAATTAAGTTATGCTGCAAAAATCAGAACTAACATTACAATGAAGCCAGCCACAACTCCTTGGAATACATTAGTTTCACCACAGTGAAATAATGATGCTACCATTCTATCATTTGTGTTTGCGTAGTTCAGTCTAGTTCAAATCCATCAAAGGAACTCAACATGAACAGGTACTTTTCGGAGAAACAACTCTGCCATTTTCAGCTCACCTGAGCCTTACAGTATTGGTGTTAGCTGCCTCTGTCATCCATCCATAAACATTTTCAAACATCTCTGAAACCACTGGGCAGACTAAACTCAAATTTCATATGGAGCCTGCATATGGGTCAAAGGATTGAAAGTTCTTCAAATGATATTGGTCACATGACCAAGGTGCCTGCCATTCCCATGTATGGTAAAACTCTTTTAAATCTTCACCAGAGCCAGTGAACTGATTAATGCTAAGGTGAGCGATTCAGGGCCACCATGGCCCTCTTGTTTTACTTTCTCAAATATTTTTCTCTCCATCAGATTTAATTCAATCACAGGCTCTCTCTCTCTCTCTCTCTCTCTTATCCTGTACCGGGTGACTCGGCGACTTCTTTTCGTTCTACTGTTCTGTTCTATTTCAGTCATTCACGCGCTTCATTAGCAACCGGCGAGACGAGAATTTCGTGAGATGAATAACTGTGCAGAATCATCACTGGTTTTCCAGTGGTTCCCAGCATTTCGACGTTTTCCCAAGGGCAATCGGAGAAGTTTGTATGTGATGTGTGGGCATGAGGAAATGCAAGTTGCTTATAAATGCCTCATGAGAAATGAGTGAGGCTAGGCATGCCTTGGCTAAGGTCCTGATATTATTATCTGTCCTTTGTGCTATCCTGTCATCACCATCTCACCCAGTCAGGTCAGCATTTCTGATTCCAGGGTAGCCTCGCTTCAGCATTATTTTAACAAATATTATTGCACCTTTCACAAAATACATGGAATGTATTGAAATGTATAAAATGGAAAATTAAAAAAAAAAAAAAAAAAAAAAAGAGAAAGAAAAAAAAGGAAAAAAGGAAAAAAAAAAAAGACAAAGAACTAAAGTGGCAGAATATCCATGCAGATATATCCAGATGTTGTCTAATCAGGCCGTTGCCCATCAGGGCCCACACAATAGATGGGCTGCCTGGTGCCTCTAGTTGCTATTGCAGAACTTGGGTGTCATTTATCTCAGGTTGAGTAAATGTCCTACAAATTTGGAGGCAACGTCTCATCATGATTGAAATATTGTTTGCTGGAATGTTAAACCAGAACTCAACAGCAACAAAGCTGTCTAATCACATGGAAATTAATAAAACAATTCTCAAGGAAGACCCCTGAAATGCTTAATAAGAGGGGAGACCTCTTCTCTTGTTTTCCCCACGTCCATGGCTGCGATACTCATTTCATGCCTTTGCCGTGAGCTTCAGCTTTCATTTCTATCTTGGCTGTCCCCTATATTCTATATTATATAAATACATAAACGATTAACTCATTAATATTTTCTTGTTTTTCATACCTACTTTTATATAAGCTCTGATATATTTAGTATACTGTTTTCAGATCAGGGCTCGGTTGTTCAAAGGGCGTTAGCTTAATGTTGTCGTTAGGCGAGGATTCGATCAGTATTACAGTCTCACAAGGTCAGCTGTGGTATTATTGAGCCGCGACGTGACAAAACCAACAATGTGGTTGTGCGCCCAGCGCAGACTCAGATCAGCCTGGGCATCCGCCCAGTCTGATCAGAGTCTTCCCTGTCCGCATGGAGATAGCTTAGACCCTTAGCTACCCTTTGAGCACTTAACGAAGAGTCTGGTCAGACTGGGTGAGTGCCCAGGCTGATCTGAGTCTGCGCTGGGCGCACGACCACATTGTTGGTTTTGTCGTGTCGCGGCTCATTTTTTCCTGAAAACTGTCAGGAGCTTTTGCACTAAAGCTCCTCCCATTTTTTCAGCAAAAAAATGGCAGCGACTTTGTGTACAATACTTTGAAAATTTAATGTCTCATTAACTAATCACGTTGTTAGTTTTGAACAACTGGGCCCAGATTTTCAGAGTTTGCCTAGTTGTTACATTAGAAATTTATATATGGGACTACAAACAGATAGGTTGCTTGACACATGCAGACAGCAAATGCTCAGGTCAGCCTGTGCATCCACACAGTCTGATCAAACTCTATACTGTTTTGCAAATAAGTACAAAAAGAGGCCTCCAGCAAATACTTCAAGGGTTAAAAGGCTGGCTTGATTGTTTGATGTTTCAAAAATGTACAAACCATAAAATAGTATGGTCTTATTTGTTGTGATTACATTGATATCTCTAGTTTTTAAAGGTGAAAGCTGTCAAATTTAAAATCACACAGATTTCAGCATTTAATTGATAGATTAGTTTAAATGATGCAAATAATTGTTCTAGGAATTTTGATAGTTTAGTGTGAAGCAAAAACTAGTTAGTGCTTATGTCACTATATAATGTACATCAAATATGCTGCTGTTCAAAGCTTCATTGCTGGTCTTAGTCCTTTGATAAAAGTATTGTTACAAAGGTTAAAATATTTTCCTCAATGTTATGTTTTTCAGTGCATGTGTATGCCCAATGTTCATGTTGCCTCTGCATTTGGCATTTGTTGTTAACATACATTTATCATATGATGTTGCATCTGAGAGTGTAATAAAGCCATGCATTAAAAAAAACGATAATCCACTAGTGGATTAAATATGCAAATAACGTCGTAACATTATGCCTTGACGTCAATAAAATGTTGCATTTTCTAATGGAGAAAACATGACCTTTTAGTGCAAAATTTGCTAAAAGTGTCATGTGATAAATAGAACCTTGCATTCGTGCTCCTGTATTACTGAATTGATTAAACTCGTTGATGAAAACGATAAGGTGCTTTTTCCCCAACTCGTTTAATAAATTCAGTAATACATGAGCACTTATGTAAAATCCTCTATTTATAGTATAGAATTGATAGATAAGAAAGCTAGTATTAGGGATATAAAATATTTTGGACTCAGTGTATGCATCAGCTTTGATCAGAGTCATTGTTATAGGACAGATTTCTTATTTTAGGCATCATTATTGCATAAATATCAGTGCCATAGGCTATTAACAGGCATGTTTTAATGAACACAAAAACATGTACTAACAAGGCAACTCAGATGCTATAGTGACCCCGTTTGCGACTTAATGCAAGTTGCAGGGCAATGCTCTGACCGTACAGAAACAAGCAGCAAATTTGCAGTTGTAGCTGTCAATAAAAGACTTATATGCAAGAGTTATACAGATTGGGATATATTGTAAAAATGGTAGAGCAGGCGACATTGAGTGAAAAATTGAGTGAAAATGATTTTGACTTATGAGCTGCTGCTTAAGATTGGACAAAAAATTCATGATAGCTGACCATGGTTTGAAATGACGATTTTTATAGAAATGCATAGTGCATGTAGGAATCAGCAAAGTAATGGCGACGAGGTCGAAAAATAGTGCCCAAATAGTTTCTTTATTTTTATAACGTTGTGGTTGAATTTATGCAATAATAACGATCAAACATGGTTTGTCATTGCATTTTTATTTGCCAGTTTCTTCGGGGGCTGTGGAAAATCTCAAGTTTTTCAACAATTCTGTCAGGACCTGGCAAATGTGAATGCATGAAAAACCATGTTTGATCCCTATATTATATATTTTACAGGTTTCTTCTACCCGATTCAAAACTGGACTGTGAATGCCTATTGCTATCTCACTATTGACCATTTTATGCCAACAACAAATGCAATTACACATCTGGATGTGAAGACGTTTGGAAAAGTCAATGTCATAACTGCTAATGACGCCTTGACAACTCTCAGAGGAACCACACTTACTGTCAGAAGTGGTGCTGAGGTATGACGTGAAATTTCAACCAGTTTGAATCGCCACATGACAAAACCAACAAAGTGGCAGTGCACCATGCGAAGACTGAGAGCAGCCTGGTCATCTGCCTAGTCTGAGGAGAGTTTTTGCTGTCCACACGGAGGTAGCGTAGACCCAAAGCTACCCTTTAAGCACACAGCAAAGACTGATTAGACTGAGCTGATGCCCAGACTAATCTGAGTCTTCAATGGGCACATATGCCACTTTGTTGGTTTTATCATGTCATGGCTCATTTGTTCCTTGTGTCCCATACAAGGGACATTGGCAAACTGTGCAGACCCAGACCAGATGCTGCAATTTTGCATCATCTGATCAGGGCCTACACTATTTGCATAAGAGTGATTGGTATTTCTCCTGAAAATAAAAAAGATAAAATATGAAATTAAACCAGATATCCCTTAATTGACAAATGGATTTATCCAATTTATAAGGACAGAAAAGACCATTGGCATCAATGGGTTGATTATAATTTGGACTGCCTGTCTGAGCAAACAGTGTACACCAAGATCAGGGGCCGTATTCATAAAGCCACTTAAGTCGTTGCTATGCGGTTGCTAAGGCTAAATATCTATAAAGGAGATTCCCTATAACTATGAAATTTGGTCTGGAGGAACAGTCTTACAAAGACTGTTCCTCCAGACCAAATTTCATAGTTGTAGGGAATCTCCTTCAAAGAAATTTAGCCTTAGCAACAGCATAGCAACGACTTAAGTCGTTTTATGAATACGGCCCAAGATTGCCTCTTTTTCCAGGTTTTATTAATATCTTCTGCAGGTTCCTCACTGTGTCTTAGCTCACCTGTACAAATGTACAGGAAGAGCTATTGCACTACCCCTGGCACTAGCATTGGCAGCAGTGGCGGTGTCGGCATTTGCAAAATGTTTAAGTTTTATGTTAACGTTTTTTTATGTGATGAGCAAGGTGCTGTCAGGCAAGCTGTCCTGTACATGGACAGGTCTTGTTTGTTCTTATTGTCCATATCAGTACTTTCATTCACCTGTTATGTGAGTGGCAGTTTTTAGCACACCTGAGCAGGAAGTGCTCAAGGTGAGCTATTGTGATCGAAATTTGTCCGGTGTCCATCCGTCTGTCCGTCTGTCGTCAACAATTTCTTCAAACGACATCTCCTCCTAGACCAGCAGACCAATTTCAAAATAATATCACACAAATGTTTCTCTTATTGCCCTGTACCAAAATTGCTAAAATGGTTCTGCTCCGCTGAACAAAATGGCTGCCAGAGCTAAAAATAGAAAATCCTTTAAACAACATTTCCTCTCAAACCAGTGGATGGATTTCAAAATAATTCCACAGAAATGTTCAACTTATGATCCTGAATTGAAATTGCTAAAATGGCTCCCCTCCACTGAACAAGATGGCCATCAGAGCTAAAAATAGAAATAAAACCAGAGCTAAAAATAGAAATAAATCTGTAAATGACACAGAGGGCACAGTTTTGTTCCAATCTTCATGAAACTTTGTCAGAATGATTATCTTAATAAAATCTAGGCCAAGTATGAAACTAGGTCATATCGGATCAAAAGCTAGGTCACCAGGTCAAATCTTAGTAAAACCTTGTGTACACTCTAGAGGGCACAGTTTTGATCCAATCTTCATGAAATTTTGTCAGACTGATTATCTTCTAGAAATCTAGGCCAGGTTTGGAAAAGGGTTATGTCGGGTCAAAAACTAGGTCACTAGGTCAAATCTTAGAAAAACCTGGTGAACACTCTAGAGATAACAGTTTTAGTCCAATCTTCATGATATTTTGTCAGAATGATTATCTTAATGAAATCTAGGCCAAGTATGAAACTAGGTCATGTTGGGACAAAAACTAGGTCGTCAGGTCAGATCTTAGTAAAACCTTGTGTACACTCTAGAGGGCACAGTTTTGATCCAATCTTCATGAAACTTTGTCAGAATCTTTATGAAATCTAGGCCAAGTTTGAAAGTTGGTATTGTTGGGTCAAAAACTAGGTCACTAGGTCAAATCTTAGAAAAACATTGTATACACTCTAGAGGGCACAGTTTTGATCCAATCTTCTTGAAACTTTGTCAGAATAATAGATTGGAAAGTGAAGAATTGCTCCAATTGAATCATCATCAAATAAATTATCTCCCATGTTATTTCATCATAACTTAGGTGAGCGATTTAAGTCCATCATGGACCTCTTGTTTTAGTGAAGGTATAGCTGAATGATCACCTGTCAGGGAAAGAGCTATGGGTTTGGTTTACTGTGCAGGCCTTTCATGAACTTACCATGTATATACTTCTTTCCCTCTTGGTTTAGGGGGAAGGATAATGGGGTCTGATTGTATTTGTTCCCAGTCATCGCTAAGGAATAGGCTTGATTTAAGTTTTATCGAGACTGGAAACCAGTTTTGAATACATATGAGCCACGACACGAGAAAACCAACAATGTGGTTGTGCGGCCAGCGCAGACTCAGATCAGCCTGGGCATCCGCCCAGTCTGATCAGAGTCTTAGCTGTTCGCATGGAGGTAGCTCAGTCCCTTAGCTACCCTTTAAGCACTAAGCGAAGAGTCTGACTAGACTGGGCGGATGTCCATGCTGATCGGAAGCTGCACAGGGCGCACAACCACATGTTGGTTTTCTCATGTCGCGGCTCATATAAGACCGAGTTCAGATGCTGCAGAGCAGGAATTTCAACAATAGAATTGAAAACATCTACCAGAAACCCCTAAAACTAGAAATGCACTCATCCAACTGATGATGATAGAAAAGTCCACTAGTCGGAGAAGGGTTAATAAAAAGGGTACCATAGCAACTCTATAGATTTGTCAAAATACCAGACATGGCATAAGCAGTTATAGCTGAATTTCGTACAGAGGGAAAGAGAAAAAAGGGGTAATTCAGAGATAATTTTTTTTATTTTTCCTTGAAAATGTAGGTGAGATGGTTCCAATGAGGGGTCACAATGTATGTGTTTAAGGAAAAATAAGGAAAACTATCCTTAAATTATCCCTGTTACACCTTCTCTAGAGCAGTATCCTGATGCCTCATTACCGTAAAATTATGAAATTTGGGACACCGAAAATAACTAATCTGTCTGCTCTAAAAATTGGAACTTTTGGGGTTTTACAATGCAGTGATGCATCCAAAAGACACAGAGGCAATGGCAAACAGTGTAGACCCTTATTAGTCTGCTCTTTGTAGGAGCAGTCTGGTCTGGTTTTGCATTGTTTGCTCAAACTTATCTGTCCCAATACTTAGAACTTTTATGGTGATTAGCCTACCATAAAAATTCTAAATATTGGGACATCAAAAATAAGTACCATAATTGTCCTAAAATTGGAACAGTTTGGTTTTACAGTGCAGCAATGTGTCCAAAACATGCAAATGGGATGGCAAATAGTGTAAACCCTGATCAGACTGCTCCTCAAGGAGCAGTCTGATCTGGGTTTGCACTATTTGCTCAGACCTGACTGTCCCAAAATGTAGAGTTTTTACGGTATATAATTAAGTCCTAGCATAAAATTTAAGGTCAGTCAGCTACAATTGATCCACTTTGTAAAGACAGTATTTGTTTCCAAGGATTTTGCCATTCACCTGAATTTGCTAGTATATGAAGATCTAGTTTCTGAACAAAAATGTACAAGGGTGCAATTCATTTGAGTTTTTCAGATTCAAACTTGCCTTAAGGGGGCAATGTATGGGGGTGGGGGGTGGGAGGGGGAGGGAGGTCACCTGTCTGAAGCAGCCATCATTTTTGAATCCCTTGAACTAAAATACATTGAAATGAGGCTGTCCTAAGCAGGGCCTGACAAATCCATTGTCTGACTGCCAGGGACAAGTTAAAAATTTTGCTGGGCAAGTAAAAATTTTTCTTACTTGCCAAGCAAAATGTATAAGATACATAGGGAAAACCTGTATATTTCAGCTTTTTCCGGCAGAAGCTGTCTACCGGACAAGTAGATCAAATTTGATTTGTCTTGCCCTGCCTAAGGTAACCAGTCTTAAGCTGTTTACTTTTTGTGCTCACTTTGGTAACCTATTAAGGCAGGTTTGACTATATTGTGAATTGATATAAAGGGGGCTGACCATACTTGAAACTTTATATGCAACTTTATATACCTTATGTTTCTGTCATATAAATATGTATATATATTTTTTTCAGCTGTTTTCTAATGACTTAGAGCTTGACTACGTGAATGTGACTGTGGAGCCATATGGTATATTGTCCGTATCAGAAGGCGTCCCATTCAATTTACAGCATGAAGGTAAATTGTCTATTTAATTCTTTAAAAGCCAAAAAGCAGACAACAAAATTTACATCTGCAAAAGTTAAAAGGTGTTTCGTCCAAGCTACATCATATTGGGAATTAAAAAAACTGAGGGCAAACAGTATAGATGTAGATGAGGTGGCTCATCATGAGCCGCCTCTTCAAGATCTACACCATTTGCCTATTCAGTTGTTTTCATCCCCTGCGATTAAACTGTTAATCAAGATTTTATCGAATATGATCAGGTTTTATGGTAAATGAACTCATCTTAAAGGGAGGTCGCTCTGATTTGAAATTATTTGCTCTCGACTTTAAGCAAATTCTTTCCCATAAGAGTAGCCTTCACTTTAGAAGGGATTTAGTTTCTTTGCTGTTTAACCTTATAATGCGCCAAAAAGCAGACGACAAAATTTACGTCTGCAAAATTTAAAAAAATGTTTCCTCCAAGCGATATTATATTGAGAATTTGAACACTAGAGGACAAACAGTGTAGATTCAGATGAGGTGGCTCATGATGAGCCACCTCATCTGGATCAAATAACCTAGTTGCAGTAGGAGTAGTATGGGTTAGATGCCCACTGAATCTTGAGCACAGCATATTAAAGGCAGAGCGCATCCCTCTCCTTTCCCTGCCTTATCCTGCCCTGATTCATAAAAGACAGAGAAAGTTTTCCAGTCGTTAGTTGACCCAGTCCTGGATTCGAAGCTGCAACCTTATGGACCATAGCTAATCACTCTAACCTCTCGACCACAGCGCCTCTCTTAGGCCATGATGTATTTTAAATTTTTAGTCATGAATTCTTGGAGTCACTATGATGCTACTTGGTAGGCATAACAAGCCTGTCTGTTCATCTGTCTGTTCATCTGTTTGGTCATCACACTGTAGTTTCTTTGTAATCAACTCATCACACAGTTTTCACTGTATCATTTTTATACGCCCGTTTTGAAAAAAACGGAAGTATTATGTCATGGCGCTGTCCGTCCGTCCGTAAACATTCTTGTGCGCGCCATAACTCAGTAACCATTTGGGATATCTTCATGAAATTTTGTAGACATATGTATTAGGTAGGGGGAACGTATCGCGTACAAGAATGGTTGCTCCCCCTTCCTTGGTTTCAAAGTTATGCCCCTTTGATTGTTTTTTACCCTACAGGTCTTGTGCGCGCCAGAACTAGATAACTGTTTGGGATATCTTCATGAAACTTCATAGCAATGTGTATGAAGTCCCAACGATGTGTCGCGTACAAAAATGGTTGCTCTCCCTTTCTTCGTTTCTGAGTTACATCCCTTTTATTAGTTCTTTTCGGCTATTTTTGTGTATACTTATGTTGTGCATACATTAACTCAGTAACTGTTTGTAATATCATGATGAAACTTTATAGCAATGTGCATGATCACAAGATAATATGTCGCATATAAGAATGGTTGCTCCCCCTTTCTTAATTATGGAGTTAACTCCCTTTCCTCCGTCCATAAACATTCTTGTGTGCGCCATAACTCAGTAACCATTTGGGATATCTTCATGAAATTTTGTAGGCATATGTAGTAGGTAGGGGGAATGTATCGCATACAAGAATGGTTGCTCCCCCTTCCTTAGTTTCCAAGTTATGCCCCTTTGATAGTTTTTTTTTCCCTGCAGGTCTTGTGCGCGCCATAACTAGATAACTGTTTGGAATATCTTCATGAAACTTCATAGCAATGTATATGAAGTCCCAACAATGTGTCACGTACAACAATGGTTGCTCTCCCTTTCTTTGTTTCTGAGTTACATCCCTTTTTGTTAGTTCTTTCGGCTATTTTTGTGTATACTTATGTTGTGCATACATTAACTCAGTAACTGTTAGGAATATCATGATGAAACTTTATAGCAATGTGCATGATCACAAGATGATGTGTCACATATAAGAATCGTCGCTCCCCCTTTCTTAATTTTGGAGTAACCTCCCTTTGATCATTATTTTCAGGCATTACCATTCACTCCATATCTCCTTAACCCTTTGAAATATTAGAATGAAACTTTGTAGGAATGTGTGTAATAATGGAGCAATGAATTCTGAGCAATAACCATGACTCTGGCTTGCTTACTGGATTATCTGCCCATGCATAAATTTCCTGTTTACTCTGTAACTCCTTAATTGGTTAGAATATTTTAACACAGCTTTATGGAGATGTGTATATTGTCAAGGGAATGTATCAGAATCAACAATGGTATATCTAGTATATTTAGTCTATGAATTATCTCCCTTGTTTGACTTTAGCATTACTCAGCTTGTGAGTCACTTCACCTTGGAAGCTGATTTTTGGTATACTAATAGTATTTGATGTGTTAAATATTTAAATAATGTTGCCGTCATTAATCAAAGTGTGGTTTCCCCTGTTTGTCTGCCTGTCTGTCCTTTTGTAAACAGTCTTGTTCATTCTATAATTCCTTTACGACATTAAAACGGGCGTATTATGCGCCGCTTGCGAAGCCCTTGTTCAAACTTTGTTCACATTTTATTGGTATAATGAAGATGTGCATGTGGCTGTTGTAAGTCTCAAAACTTTTGGGATAAGCATCAACAATTGGACATTCTAATGCACTTACAAATATAACGCGACGTCTGATTGGATAAAGTAAAAAATTTGCGGCAGTATATTCTGCGATATACTGTCGCCAATCCGACGTTATTAAGTAATGTCGCTTCTCATTGGCTGACGTTTGGTTTTATGTTGCTGACAGCGCTTGCAATGGGTGCAAACTAGTACATAATGAAAGGGGAAAGTGTGAAAAAGTGCATTAGAATGGGGATAACTGCATTGAAAATTGTCATTTGGGGAGGTAAATCATCGGTTTTATTGTCGCAAATTGCGTTTTACGGCTCCGCTGGCGCGTCGCCGCAAAACGAAATTTCCGACCATAAAACCGATGATTTACCTCCCCAAATGACAATTTTCAAGACAGTTATCCCCTGAGTAACTGTAACAGAGTTTAGTCATGTGCTATGTATCACTGTTTGGAGTTGGTAATTTCACAATTTCACTTTTGCTTGTTTTAAATAATTTATTTTTTACAGGCCTTGGACCAGGAGTTGGTAATACCGGTGGTTGCTCTGGAGGAGGTCACGGGGGCAATGGAGGCAAAGGTCAGTCGGAATCAACTGCTGGCCAAGCTTATGGAGCCTTCCTGAATCCCACAACGTTTGGTAAAAATGGTGGCCATTCAACCTTCCCTCACCTTGGAGGTCTTGGTGCAGGACGTTTGTATGTGAAAGTGAGTCACACACTGACAGTGGATGGTTTTTTGCTAGCTCGAGGTGGTGCATGGAGGTCTGTGGAGGCTGGTGGAGGAAGTGGGGGCTCCATTCTAATGAATGTTTGGACAGTTGATGGCAGTGGGGAGATTGATGCTTCAGGTGGACAAGGATATAATGGAAGTTACGCATCACACGGTGGTGGCGGAGGAGGTGGTCTGATTGCCCTGTACTACAAATATAATTTTTACGTTGGTAAGTTAATGGGAGTAATCAGGAATTAATGTGAGCCGCAACACGACAAAACCAACAATGTGGTTGTGCGCCCAGCGCAGACTCAGATCAGCCTGGGCATCTGCCCAGTCTGATCAGAGTCTTCCCTGTCCGCATGGAGGTAGCTTAGACCCTTAGCTACCCTTAAAGTTCTTAATGAAGAGTCTGACCAAACTGGGCAGCTGCCCAGGCTGACCCGAGTCTTCGCTGGGCGCACAACCACATTGTTGGTTTTCTCGTGTCGTGGCTCATGTGCTAGGGTACACCTTCATGCCCATTAAGCGCATGACGTCAAAATGATGTCGTTCTGACGTCGATGTGACGTCATTATGTCACATCGACGTCAGTACGACATCATTTTAACATTACGTGCCTGCTGGGATGCTTTTCTAGCATTTTAACCAGAGCTCTAGATAAGAGGGAGTATTTGGTAATAATTGCTTAAGGGTAATTTTTGTTATTTCTGCGTAGAAACAGGTTGTGACCCCTCATCTGAACCATCTTGACGAGCCAGTTCAGATGAGGGGTCTCAACATATGGTTTCAGTGAGAAATATGAAAAATATCCCTATATTATCATCAGATACCCCTCTTATCTAGAGCTCTGATTTAAATCAAAGGAAATAACTTTAGTGACTTCCTGTTAACTTGAATGGGCAACAAAGCTCTTCTGTAATGGGATCTACCCTTAAAAGAAAGACTTTTCTCCAAGAAGAGCGAATTCTTTCCTTAAAGTATTGGCTCCTGTTTGGCAGAAAAGCTAAAAGATAAATGGTAGAGTTGTACCCACTTACCTTAAACTGGTTAAAGTAAGGGAAACAGGATAATGTCTAACTGACCAATGCAGTGACAAATTACCATGTGACATAAAATGGTATGACTGTTGAATGTCCAACAATACATGTAACTCTGTGGTTTTACCTTACAGTTAATGAAGAGATGCATAACTGTTTAAAGTAGGTTTGGCTTCACAAAGGTTAATTGTCTCACTTAGTTGCTTTATAAAGGAGAGGATTGCATAATGACTTTTGTCCCAAAGCTGGGCCGGTAAAAGCCAAATTTCATATGGAGCCTCCCCGGGGGTCGGGGAACGAAAGTTTGTTGGGGGTATCTGGGTTATATGACTTAGATAGCCACCAAGCCCATTTATGGTAAAAAAAAAATTCAAAAATCTTTTTCGTACCCAAAAGGCCTATGACCTTGAAACTTGGTATGTAGCATCGGGCATTCAGGCCCATCATAGTTTATACAAATGATGACCTTGCATTGACCTTGACATAATTTATGGCATCGTCAACTTCGGTATGTTAAGCTTTTATATGGGAAAATGCTTAAACAGTGGATTTCTCAGAAAATATTTAAGTCTACGGTACAATACTTGGTATACATGGTCAACTAAATGAACAGATGAAGATATTATGTCACTTAAGTTCACGGTCATTCCGTCCGTCCATCCGTCGTCAAGATTTTCAAACATCTTCTCCTCTGAAACCAGTGGGCTGATTGAAGCCAAATTTCATATGGAGTCTCAGTAGGATGGGGGAACGAAAATTTGTACCGGGGTCTGGGTCACATGACCAAGATGGCCGCCACGCCCATATATGGTAAAAACCCTTCAAAAATCTTCTTCTCCAGAACCAAAGGGCCTATGACCCTGAAACTTGGTATATAGCATTGGGCATTTGGGCCCATCATAACTTATACAAATGATGACCAATTTGTGTGTGATGCCTACAGTCATCACACCAGGCATAAAGTTTCTTCATGAGGGATGTTGCAGTTATTCCTACCATTGACCTATATTTCACGCTCTACTGACTTAGTAAAATTTTACATCCAAAATTGTATTGACTTGAGCATTTTAGTCCATTTCTCATGCACTTCCTATAGTCTTTAGTACTGTGGAAGCACAAGGCAGGTGCGACATAGCATTTCACAGAATTCTTATTATAAATTTAGAGATTTAATGAGAAGGATTTGTGCCAAGCAATATGACGCTAGTGCAGTCTAGGTACTGATTAACCAGTACACTTTATATGAGCCGCGACAGGACAAAACCAATAAAGTAGTATGTACGCCCAGCGAAGACTCAGATCAGCATGGGCATCCACCCTGTCTAATCAGTCTTCGCTGTTGGCATGGTGGTAGCTTGGACACGTAGCTACCCTTTAAGCTCACAGCAAAGACCCTGATCAGACTGGGCAGATGCCCAGGCTGATCTGAGTCCTCGCTGGGTTCACATGCCACTTGGGCACATGGGTTTGTTGTGGTGTGGCTCATATAGGCATGGTTAACTGCCCTAATTCATACAACGAAAATTCCATTCACATTGCTTACAAACAGTTAATGAATAGATTCAGTTTTAGCACACCTTTCGGGAATGCAAAGGAGAGCTTATGCTATACTCCTTGTCGGCATCTGTGATCAGGTTTACCAATTTTATCATATGAGCCGCGACACAAGAAAACCAACAAAGTGGTTGTGCGCCCAGCTTAGACTCAAATCAGCCTGGGCATCAGCCCAGTCTGAGCAGAGTATTCTCTAGCACTTAAAGGGTAGCTAAGGGTCTAAGCTACCTGGGCACACAACCACATTGTTGGTTTTGTCGTGTCGCAGCTCAATTATGTTAACAATTACTTTTGACTCAATGTTTAACACTGTTTCTTACACCCTATAGCAGCTGCAATCATCACACTTTCACCACTGTGAGATAATGATGCTACCATTCTATCATCTGTCTTTGCTTAGTTCAGTCTAGTTCATATCCATCAAAGGAACTCAACATGAACGGGAACTTTTCGGAGAAGCGACTCTGCCATTTTCAGCTCACTTGAGCCTTACAGTATTGGTGTTAGCTGCCTCTGTCATCCATCCATAAACATTTTCAAACATCTCTGAAACCACTGGGCAGACTAAACTCAAATTTCATATGGAGCCTGCACACGGGTCAAAGGATTGAAAGTTCTTCAAATGATCTTGATCACATGACCAAGGTGGCCGACATTCCCATGTATGGTAAAAACTCTTATAAATCTTCACCAGAGCCAGTGAACTGATTAATGCTCAGGTGAGCGATTCAGGGCCACCATGGCCCTCTTGTTTAGCAATGGATGTTACAGACATACTGAAGATGTGCATGTACCTTTATGAAGAGAAAAAAATTATTTTTGACAAATTATGGCCATTTTGAACATAGAAATTTTACAGATTCTGGCTAGCACAGAATGGCAAGTTTGTTTGTATAATCAACTCCTCCCACAGTTTATAAGCTATCAATTTGAAACTTTGCACATATGTTCCAGACGTATTGAAGATATGCATCTGTTTTTGTGAGGAGAAAAAAAAAATGATAAAATTATGGCCTATTCAAACTTAGAAATATTTTGGGTTGTGGCTAATACAGGATGATATGATTGTATAATCAATTCCTTCCACAGTTCTTATGCAGTCAGTTTGAAACTTTGTACAAATTTTACAGACATATTGAAGATATGCAAGTGCTTTTATATGAGAAAAAAGTTATTTTTAACAAAATAGTTTTTGTTTGAAATTTTTATGGAACTTAAAATCTTTGCAAGCTCTTGCTTATACAGTGTGAGTGTGACAAGTTGTATATTCAGCATTGTTAATGGATTTTAAACATTCACTTTTAAACTTTTCACAGTTGTTTCAAACATACTAAGAATAGGTGTATGCCTTTTTGAAGTGCAAAAGAGGAGGTAGGGCAAGAAGAGGGGAAGGAGGAGACAGCCACAGCATGGGGGCATCATCTGTGTTTTACAGACACAATTTTCTAGTTTTGAAACTTTGCCAGCCATAAATTTTGTCATCTGCTTTTTGGTGCTTAGGGGTTACTATATAGTTACCAGCAGACAACTTCACTACAACACTTGTAATTATAATGAGGGGTCACAGCATATATTTATATTGAGAAATACCAAAAAAAAGGTCCAACAATGTCCCTTCATATCATAACTGTATCCAGAACTCTTTTGCATCTTTTTTCAGGAAAATTCATAAATGCTGGTGGTGCAGGTGGTGCATACTCAGAGCCTGGTGGTCCTGGTCCAATGTATTTCCACAGAATTCCTGACTATACTGCTGCTGGAGAGATTCCTTCTCACTATTATGTGAACCGTACCCTTCAGGTCAATAATAATGGCAAAGAGCCTGTCCAGCCACACAGAAATCTCACCAGTACCTACTCAGATTATGCAGAAGCTAGTGGTGTAACATTCATATTTCCTGGAGATTATGCTCCAGATGTTAAAGACTCAGTGTCAGTAGAAATCCTAAACCCAACAACAGACATTACATTGGAGTATCTGCAAATTTACCGCGGTGCACAGCTGGCCATGTTAGCCTCCACTGAACCAGAGGACTATAAAAACCTGGTAAATCTTACTGTAGGGGCCATGGAGGGAGATAGAAGTGGCAATTTACATATTGGCTACAATCAGACACTGTACATTGGCACTGGCGAGCTGCCAACTGACGCTCAACTGTATCATGGTAGCTTCACAACACTGCAAGGAGAATTGCGGGTGGCTGGTGTAACAGCCATGTTAGAAGGTGTGGTGGGGAGTGTTGAAAACATCACTATTGTGGATGGAGGTAATATCCTATGAAAATCACGTTTAATACATTATTATACCCCCCACATACAAAGTATATTAGGGGTATATAGTTTTTGTCATTCATGTTTCTGCATTAGTTCATCTGCTAGTTCGTTTGTCTGTCCCTCCGTACATCAATTTTGTCGAGCCCCCTTGCAGTCAGCGAGACATAGTCCCCTGTTTGGCATTGGTGCATCCATCTGCCGTTCCCTCCGTCCATGTACAGCCATATCTTGAGTTTGATAGACCCTAGGACCTTGAAACTTCATCACAATATGCCCCATGAAAATGCTACTTAGCTCCCACAAAACTAGATCACTGTGACCTACTTTCATGAAAAAGGACCACATATTTAGTTTTCATCTGCACCCCCATATCACCCTTTTCATAGACCCCAGAACATTGAAACTCCATCCATGCATGCACCTTACCACTCCAGGTCACTTCCAACAAAACTAGGTCACTGTGGCCTACTTTCACGAAAAAATACCACATATTTAGTTTTCATTTGCAGCCCGATATCACCCTTTTCAGGCCCCAGAACATTTAAACTCCATCAATGCATGCACCTTACCACTACTTTCAGGAAAAAGTACCACATATTAAGTTTTCGTCTGCAGCCCCATATCTCCCTTTTCTTAGGCCCCAGAACATTGAAATTCCATCAGTGCATGCACCTTACCACTCCAGGTCACCACCAACAAAACTAGGTTGCTGTGACCGACTTTCAGGAAAAAGTACAACATATTTAGTTTTAGAGGTCAGCCCCATATCTTTCTTTTCATTGGCTCCAGAACATTGAAACTTCATCAGTGCATGCACCTTACCGCTCTAGGTCACCTACAACAAAACTAGGTCACTGTGACCTACTTTCACTCGAAAAAGTATCACATATTTAGTTTTTGTCTGCAGTCCCATATCTTTCTTTTCATAGGCCCCAGAACATTAAAACTTCATCAGTGCATGCACCTTACCACTCCAGGTCACCTACAACAAAACTAGGTCACTGTGACCCCTGGCATATGAAGTATGACAAGGGGTATATAGCTTTCGTTAGATGTCATTTCATTGGTCCTTTCGTCCGCAAGTCGACATTTGCCTCTAAGTCTTGCGTTAAAGTTTTTGAGATCTTATATTATCCAAACCCTTTGATGGATTCAGTTTATATACAGCATGGTGATAGATGATGGTCCAAAGTTTTATTCTATACCACCCCCACCCATGCCTAAGACCTAGAGGTCAAGGTCACAGACTTTGACTTTTCATGTTTAAGTTTTGCTTTACAGTTTTAAAGATCTCTATGTAATTCAAACCCTTGTTTGATTAGATTTATGGTTAGCATGATGATATATGTGGTTTAAAGTTTTATTCTGTACCATCCCCACTTATGTCTGTGACCTAGAGGTCAAGGTCTTGGACTTGGACTTTTATGTTAAAGTTTTGGGTTACAGTTTTCAAGATCTTATATTTTCCAAACTTTTTGTTCAGTTTGGTGTATTTGTTCAAAGTTTTATTTTATACCATCTTTACACGTGCCTATGACCTAGATGTCAGTGTCATAGACTTAGACATTTTTATATATTTTGTGTTAAAGGTTTTGAGATCTCATAGCATTCGAATCCTTTTTGGGTTTGGTCTTTATTTGGTATGATGATAGGACTTGTGTTGGTCTAAAATTTTATTCTTTATCATCCCCACACGTACCTTGACTTAAAGTCAAGGTCACAGACTTATGCTTTTCCGTATTAAAGTTTTATGTAAAGTTTATATTATTTGCTTATTTTACCATTCCTCTTCTATAGGACCTTTTGATATGGGACTTTATTTACCTCCAGGCTACAACAGTTTACATCATCTGGATGCTGCTGTTGACATAAGGTCTCATACTTTTTTAAACAGTTGCATCAGTGTACTGCTATATAATGTTTCATATTTTTCAGATATCCTTCAGTGGAAACTTTTGATATATTACTCAGCTTACTTTTAGCTTGCAGAAGACTAGTTGAAATCCACTGTATACTGCTGCTGACCAAAGGTCAAGGTCACATACTTTAAATTTGTATCTTATATGTATAAAATTTTTGTGTTTAAAGTGAGGCAGTGGCACTGGCCGGGGGTATATGTGAGCCCCTGCACTTGCTTTAGTTCTGTAACCACTTATCAGATTCTTTCCATATTTGGTTCATGAAATCTCTGTAGCATTACCTTTGATGTCCGCTATCTAAGCCCCTGGGTGGGGCCAGGGGTCAATAATTATTAATATAACTCAGGTAGTTTCATTATGTTTAAGATTTGCATTAAACCTTTTTTGATTGCTCATATCTCAGTAACTGCATTAGTGTTCATGAACAACTGACAATTTAATGAAACAACCCAAAGGCTAGACAAAACCATGGACAGGGTCAGACTCAAACTTCATGAACACTAAACCCCATTGACCCAAATGAATGTTATAAAGGCTGTAAATCCCCATATTAGTCTCTCATCTTTTCTGGATTTAGAGCACCTGTATTAACCATTCTAATGCACTTACAAATGTAACGCGACGTCTGATTGGATAACGTCAAAAATTTGCGACAGTATATTCTGCGATATACTGTCGCAAACCCGACGTCATTAAATAACGTCGCTTCTCATTGGCTGACGTTTGGTTTTACGCTGCTGACAGCGTTTAAAATGGGTGCAAACTAGTACATTATGAAAGGTGAAAAGGTACAAAAGTGCATTAGAATGGGGATAACTGTATTGAAAATTGTCATTTGGGGACGTAAATCATTGGTTTTATGGTCGCAAATTGCGTTTTACGGCTCCGCTGGCGCGTCGCCGTAAAACGAAATTTCCGACCATAAAACCGATGATTTACCACCGCAAATGACAATTTTCAAGACAGTTATCCCCTAATTCTTTTATCAATTTATCAGGTACATTGAACATTCACCAGATGATGAACCTGGCAAATGAAAGAATTGACGACATCAAATTCACTGCATTCAACGTTCGCAATAAAGGTACAATCAACATGGACAATGGAATCTACCAGCATCACCTCAGTGGCACTTCGTTGCAGGTCTTTCCTGGTGGAACATTTGCGGCCAAGAACCTGCGAGTGGACGTGGACTACCTTATTGTTGATGTGATTGCAGAGATGAATGCCAATAATAATGGATTCTGTGATATGGGTAGGTATATCCCTGTGCCAAAATGAGTCAATTTTTTATCACCCGACCGAAGGGTTCAGGGGATAGAGCGATGAGCCTGGCGTCCGTCTGTCCGTCCTTATACATTTTCTTGTCGGCTCTATATCTTGAATACCCTTTGAAATAGTTTCATAATACTTCACAGTTATGTAGAACAGGTCATGACAATGTGTCGCATACAAGAATGGTAACTCTTTGCTATTGTACTTTTTTAGTTATCTCCCCTTTGGTGAATTTTAGGCAGATTCGTGTCCGCTCTGTAACTTGAATACCCTTTGAAATATTTTCATGATACTTTACAGATATGTAGAACAGGTCATGACAATGTGACGCGAACAAGAATGACAACTCTTGCTTTCTTACTTTTTTAGTTATTTCCCCTTGATGGTTTTAGCTTTGATTTTGTGTTGATTTCGTGTTCGCTCTATAACTTGAATACCCTTTGGAATACTTTCATGATACTTTACAGATATGTAGAACAGGTCATGTCAATGTGTCACGAACAAGAATGACAACTCTGGTTTTCTTACTTTTTGAGTTATTTCCCCTTGATGGTTTTAGGTATGATTTCGTGTCCGCTTTATAACTTGAGTACCCTTTGAAATATTTTCATGATACTTCACAGATATGTAGACCAGGTCATGATGATGTGTCAGGAACAAGAATGACAACTCTTGCTTTCTTTCTTATTGAGTAATTTCCCCTTGATGGTTTTAGGTGTGATTTCCTGTCTGTTCCATGACTTGACTTCTTTGAAATATTTTCATGATACTTTACAGATATGCAGAATAGGTTATGACAATTTACAATTTGTCTCATACATGAATGACAACTCTCTCATTCACTATTTCCCCTGTGCTCCCCCCCCCCCCCCCCAAAAAAAAAAAAAAAATAATTTTTTTTCAGATTTGGATTCTTTGTCCAAATTCACTTACTAGAAAGCTCTCAAAATTAGATTTGTAGGGCTTGTTACTATAGAAGTTATTCACATATTTTGAAACGTTGAGTGTATCATATGCTATACATTGTCTACATGGTGGCTGTTTGAGATTTAACCTCTTTTTAGCAGTCTGACATACTGTTTTGGTCTGAGTATTAGATAATCATGCATCTGTTAAACAGATAATGTCAATCAGAAGCATAAAAGAATGACAATATATTACTACGTGTTTTGAAATGCATCCTGTTTACCAAGGCACAAGGAGCCTTCGGTCGGGGGATTTGGCATCTCTGATGGCTATTTTTAGCTCACCTGAGCACGAAGTGCTCAGGGTGAGCTTTTGGGATACCCTGATGTCCATTGTCCGTCTTACGTCCGGACGTCCGTCAACTTTTTCTTGTGTACACTCTAGCGGGCACAGTTTTGATCCAATCTTTATGAAACTTTGTCAGAATGTTAGTCTTTATAAAGTCTAGGTCAAGTTTGAAACTGGGTCATGTCGGGTCAAAAACTAGGTCACTAGGTCAAATCATAGAAAAAGCTTGTGTACGCTCTAGAGGGCACAGTTTTCATCCAAAGTTCATGAAACTTTGTCAGAATGTTTATCGTCATAATATCTAGGACAAGTTCGAAACTGGGTCACGTTGGGTCTAAAACTAGGTCACTAGGTCAAATCATAGAAAAACCTTGTGTACGCTCTAGAGGACATAGTTTTGATCCAATCTTTATGAAACTTTGTCAGAATGTTAATCTCCATAAACTCTAAGCCAAGTTTGAAACTGGGTCATGTCGGGTCAAAATCTAGGTCACTAGGTCAAATCATGGAAAAACCTTGTGTACACTGTAGAAGGCACAGTTTTTATTCAAAGTTCATGAAACTTTGTCAGAATGTTTGTCCTTATTATATCTAGAACAAATTCGAAAGTGGGTCATGTCGGGTCAAAAACTAGGTCACTAGGTAAAATCATAGATAAACCTTATGTATGCTGTAGAGGTCACAGTTTTGATCCAATCTGTATGAAACATTGTCAGAATGTTTATCTCCATTAACTCTAGGTTAAGTTCAAACCTGGGTCATGTCGGGTCAAAAACTAGGTCACCAGGTCAAATCTTAGAAAAACTTTGTGTACGCTTTAGAAGGCACAGTTTTGATCCAAAATTCATGAAACTTTGTCAGAATGTTTATCCTTATAATATGTAGGATAAATTTGAAACTGGGTCATGTCGGGTCAAAAACTAGGTCACTAGGTCAAATCATAGAGAAACCTTGTGTACGCTCTAGAGGACACAGTTTTGATCCAATCTTTATGAAACTTTGTCTGAATGTTTATCTCCATAAACTCTAGGACGAATTTGAAACTGGGTGATGTCGGGTCAAAAACTAGGTCACTAGGTCAAATCTTAGAAAAACCTTGTGTAGGCTCTAGAAGGCACAGTTTTGATACAAAGTTCATGAAACTATGTCAGAATGTTCATCCTCATAATATGTAGGACAAATTTGAAACTGGTTCATGGCATGTCGAAAACTAGGTCACTAGGTCAAATCTTAGGAAAACCTTGCATACGCATTTGAAGGCATAGTTTTGACCCAATTTTCATGAAACTGTGTCAAAATGTTAATTGTCCATATATCTAAGCCCCCTACGAAACTGAGTCACGTCGCGTCTGAAACTAGGTCACTAGGTCAAATCTTAGAAAAAACTTTGTGTACACCCTAGAGGGCACAGTTTTGATTCAATCTTCATGAAACTCTGTCAGAATGATTATCTTTATGAAATCTAGGTAAAGTTTGAAACTGGGTGGTGTCGGGTCAAAAACTAGGTCACTAGGTCAACTATAAGAACGGCCTTGTATACGCTCCAGAGGGCACAGTTTTGATCCAATCTCAATGAAACTTTGTCAGAATGTTTATTCTTACAATATCCAGGCACAGTTTGAAACTGGGTCATGTCGGGTCAAAAACTATGTCAAATATTAGGAAAACCGTGTGTAGCTCTAGAGATCACAGTTTTGATCCAAACCTAATGAAATTTCGTCAGAATGTTTATCCTCACAATATCTAGGCCAAGGTTGAAACTGGGTCATGTCAGGTCAAAAACTAGGTCAGATCTTAGAAAAACCTTGTGTACGCTCTAGAGGACACAGTTTTGATCCAATCTTTTTGAAACTTTGTCAGAATATTTATCATCACAATATTTAGGCCAAGTTTGAAAGTAGATCATGTCGGGTCAAAAACTACGTCACTAGGTCAGATATAAGAACGACCTTGTGTACACAGTACACAGTTTTGACACAGAGGGCACAGTTTTGATCCAATCTTCATGAACCTTTGTCAGAATGTTTATCCTCACAATATCCAGGCCAAGTTTGAAACTGGGTCATGTCAGGTCAAAAACTAGGTCACTAGGTCAAATCTAAGAAAAACTTTGTGCACACCCTAGAGGGCACAGTTTTGATCCAATCTTCATGAAACTTTGTCAGATTGTTTATTGTCACCCGACGTAAGCGGAGGGGGACTATAGAAATGACCCTCGTCCGTCCGTGTGTGCGTCCGTGTGTGCATCCGTCCGTCCTTTAGTCCGTCCGTCCATCTGAAATCTTGTCCCCGCAACTCCTCCAACGTCTTTCATCGGATTGATTTGAAATTTTACAGATTGTATTCTTATGATATGAAGATGTGCATGTGGTTTTCGCTTTTTGTTTCGACCATTTTTGATGGAGTTACAGCCCTTGCTGACTCAGACCTTCCGAAATCTTGTCCCCGCAACTCCTCCTACCTCTTTCGTCAGATTGATTTGAAATTTTACAGATTGTATTCTTACGATATGAAGATGTGCATGTGGTTTTTTATTTTTGTTTCGGCCATTTTTAATGGAGTTACGGCCCTTGCTGACTTAAATCTTGTCCCCGCAACTCCTGCAACATCTTGTATCAGATTGACTTGAAATTGTGCAGAATGTTTCATCATGATCTAAAGATGTGCATGTGATTTTGGAATTTCAGTTGTCCTATTTTGTACAAAGTTATGGCCCTTTGTCATTTTTTGGCATTTTTCCAACTTTTGAACCGTTTGACCGAGAGAGCTGAAATTTGGTATGCTATTAGCATTTGGTAAATTGATTATTCTGATTATTGTTAGGATGTGCTAAATTATAAGTGACAGAGTTATTCCCCTTTCATAGATAATAGACATTCACTTAAAGGTAAAGGGATAACTCCAGAACTATTCATATTAATGGGCTGAATTTTCATAAATGTATTGTTCATTTTTCATCAGATTCATATAAGCAGGATTATGGCTCTTGTTATTTTGTTACTGGGTATACAGTCTTGATGTTTTGGTCATTTTGTAAGGGCCTATAGTTTCAGTAACCTGATTTTACACATATATGCCCCGTTCTGAACTTAAGTATTTTACAAAGAGGCCCAGTAATTGGGTATATATCTTTGCTTATGTTCAGTTATCATTTGCTTACCAGGTTCTGTAATATATATATTTCCTGTTTTTGGCCATACATTTACTCTGAAACAGAATAAAGGGCTGAAGTTTGTGACACATTTCAAACGTCGGGTGACACTTGGCCGATGGCCTTTTATCTCCATAAAATCTATGTCAAGTTTGAAACTGGGTCATGTCGGGTCAAAAGCTAGGTCACTAGGTCAAATCTAAATTAAGTTAACTCCTTGGAATACATTAGTTTCACCACAGTGAGATAATGATGCTACCATTCTATCATCTGTGTTTGCCTAATTCAGTCTAAATCAAATCCATCAAAGGAACTCAACATGAACAGGAACTTTTCGGAGAAGCGACTCTGCCATTTTCAGCTCACCTGAGCCTTACAGTATTTGTGTTAGCTGCCTCTGACATCCATCCATAAACATTTTCAAACATCTCTGAAACCACTGGGCAGACTAAACTCAAATTTCATATGGAGCCTGCACATGGGTCAAAGGATTGAAAGTTCTTCAAATGATCTTGGTCACATGACCATGGTGGCTGCCATTCCCGTGTATGGTAAAAACTCTTATAAATCTTCACCAGAGCCAGTGAACTGATTAATGCTCAGGTGAGCGATTCAGGGCCACCATGGCCCTCTTGTTTTTTGAAATCATATAAAGTATCACATATTTTCAGATTTGCGAGAAAATCAATTGCATTTGGTCTGTGTGCCTGATTGAAATAAGAAAGTTTAGGTATAAGTTAGAAAGCTTACTACTTTTTTATACATTTAAGCAAGATACGCCTTCCTAGCTAGCACCATCCCAGAGCTTCAGATAAGAAGGGGTAACAAGGATAATTCAGAAATAGTTTTTCCTGTTTTTCTAGGAAAACAGATGTTGTGACCCCTCATTAGAACCGTCTCTGTGATACAATCATGCAGGGTCACAACAGTTATTTTTTTAAAAAATAAGGGAAAATTATCCCAATATTATCCTAGTTACCCCTTCTTATCTGAAGATTTTATGCTAAATGTTTTAACCCTCATTAAATAAAGTCTTTACTTACTCAGACACTTACTAACTTAGTATACACAAAAATAGCCTAAAAATCTAATCAAAGGGATGCAACTCCAAAATGAAGAAAGGGAGAACAACACATTGTCAGACCCTCATACACATTGCTATGAAATTTCATCAAGATATCCTATAGGGTTATCTAGTTATGGTGCACACAAGACTGGCATGGTGAAAAATAATCAAATGGGTATAACTTGGAAACTAAGCAAGGGAGAGAAAGCATAACTTATGCGACACTTTGCCCCATCCTAATATATATGCCTACAAAATTTAAGGAAGATATCTCAAACGGTTACTGAGATATTTTTTTTTTTTTTGACAGCCATGCTCCAGATAAGAAGGGGTAACTAGGATAATTGCCAATGTCCAAAAACAACTAATTTGAACAACTTTAAACAACTTCTGCTCTAAAACCCCTGTACCCATGGGTCTCTAATTTCATGTGGAGCATGACCAGACTGCAAAGTTTCAAAATTGCAAAATTGGGTCAGGTCGAGAATCCAAAATGGCTGCCGTTACTAAAAATAGCAAAAACAACAAAATCAACTTCTTCTCCAGAAGCATTGGGTATATTTGGTTGAAAGTTTGCATTGAACATTAATGGGACCTTGGAATTAAAAATTATAAAAATAAAAAAATTCTATAGCGGAATTAAGTCCCAGTGACCTACTTAGTGTTTAAAAGACCGATTTTGCTCAAATGCCAATATTTCAAGAAATCTTAAATGGATTCTGGTCAGATTTGGTCAGAAATGGTCGTTGAATAAAATTATTTCAAATTTGTGCCAATTGACTATCCAAGATGGCCACCAGGGGGACAGTTACTAAAAATAGCACAAACAGAAAAATGACAGTTTCTCAAGAACCCTTGAATGAAATTGGACCAACTTTGTGTCAGAATGTTCCTTGCATGAAGCCATTTTGATTAATTGCAATTTCACAATCCAAGATGGCCGCCATCTGCCGTTACTAAAAATAGCCCCAAACATGAAAATGACAATATCTCAGTAATTGCTGAATGGATTTTGATGAAATTTGTGGCAAAATGATTCTTGCATTGAAGTGTTTCAAACGTGACTAAAACAGATCGGTCATATTGGTCTCTGTTACTAAAAATAGCAAAATGTGAAAATTAGAAAATCTCAATGAAATTGGACTAATTTTGTGTCAGAATGGTCCTTTCATGCAGCCTTTTCAAATTTTTGCATTTTGGCATTCCAGGATGGCTGCCATCTGCTGTTACTAAAAATAGCCCAAAACATGAAAATGACAATATCTCAGTAACTGCTAAATGAATTTTGACGAAATTTGTGGCAAAATGATTCTTGCATTGAAGTGTTTCAAACGTAACTAAATATAGACCAGTCATGTCGATCTCTGTTACTAAAAATAGCAAAATGTGAAAATTAGAAAATCACAATGGAATTGGACTAAGTTTGTGTCAGAATGGTCCTTTCATGGAGCTTTTTCGATTTTTTTGCATTTTGGCAATCCAAGATGGCTGCCATCTGCCATTACTAAAAATAGCCCAAAACATGAAAATGACAATATCTCCATAACCGTTTAATGGATTTTGAGGAAATTTGTGGCAAAATGATTCTCGATTGAGGTGTTTCAAAAATGAGGTGTTTCAAAAATATCTGAATATAGACCAGTCAAGTTGGCCACTGTTACTAAGAAAAGCAAAATGTGAAAATGAGAAAACCTCAGTGGAATTGGACCAATTTTATATCAGAATGGTCTCTTGGCAAAATAGCCAGGTGAGCGATATCAGGCCCATTTGGGCCTCTTGTTTACTCTTTGTGATCAACAGTTCACATAGTTTATAAACACTTGGTTGTACAATATGATAGGCCTTAATGTATTTTGTTCGAATATCTCGAAAAATTGGGCACTCAAATGTAAAATGATATTCATAATCTATTTTTCTTGTCTCACAAAATAAACACAATCTTTCTGCCCTACCCAACCTGTTTCTACCATAATTATCGTCCTGTCTGAATTCTTAGAGTATGACAGGATAGATGTGTTTTGGTAACACAATGTCTGAAAGATTTATTGATGACTTTATCTAAATATTGTCATAGATGAAATCAGCTTTATAAAGTAATTATATAAAGTAAGAACTCTGTTATTTTCAAGTCATGCTTCCATTTTTGAATAAAATTATCAAAAAGTCTTTGTTTAAAAGTACATGTAAAGGCTTTAGGTTCAACATTATACTGGTTTAACCAAATATATTCAAACCCAAACTGTTCTAGAAGAGTTTTTATGTTGCTCATCCAGTTACAATATCCTTTTTTCACACTAGTATACGGATATGTTGTATACTGTTCTTAATATAATATTCTCAGTATTTAATAGTTTAAACCAAAATTTAACAATTCTTACATATCTCATAATGTAAAGTGGATATTGTCCCAATTCCCCATAAATTCCTACATTGCTGGTACAGAGTTTAACTCCAAGAATTCTTCTACAAAATTTTTAATGTATTCATTCCAATTCCTTTGATTTGTAGAAACCCCAAACTTCGCACGCGTAACTAATAACACTACCAACAAATGAGTCAAAAAGTCTTGGGGGTAAAATCGAGAATTTTAATATTTGTTGGTTAAGTATAAAGGATCCAGTATAGTTTAGGACCATGCCCAAATAGTTAAAATTGTCAACAATGTCTAATGGTTGATCATCGTAGAATAATAAGACATTTTGTTCCACTCTGCCTCTTTTCCTGCAGACCATTATCTTATATATAGTCCTTTTCAGTATTAATTTTAAGTCCCCAACGTTTGTAGTATTCACACAGCATAGTCAGGCTATTCTGTACATTGTATTGATCATGCCCAAAAATAACCATGTCGTCTGCAAATAACAATAGTATAAGTGTAATATCCTGAAGTGACAGACCACTCAAGTCATTAGACTGAAGATATAATTCCAAGTCTTCCATGTATAAAGAAAATAACACTGGAGAAATTGCTTCCCCTTGTCTTAAGCCCACATATACCTAAAAAACTCAGAGTATGTATGACAATGCTTTACACATGATTTGACTTGCTCATATATTCACAGTATCCAAACTGACTGTACAATCTCTTCCGGTTTTCATAGCGTTGAATCGAGAGTACATACATTCGCTTATAACCAGTAGTCGGAAATCATTATGTTTTGAGATATTATCCGGAACCTGCTGCGTCATTTATAGTTATTCAGCTTTGAAAATGTAAAGAGGTAAGTTTAATATAATTTGCTATTCGGTCTTTTACTTTATTGCCCTGTACAATGTTGTGTATGGGTGGGTAGTAATTGGTACAGTATTCAAATCGCCCTTGGCATGATTCTAAAACCATTTTGAGCCTTTTTTTACATGTTTTGTAAAAAATCTTTAAAATAAACGGAAGGCGTTATCAATCTACACTTTGTTAGTTTTGATAATAGGATGATAGCTAGGTTTTGCACGACACAAACTCGTGTTAAATTCAGCTGCTCGGAATAAAATTTCTGTGACGGCCATGAGGTTTTCATTGTACAGGGAAATAAAGTAAAAGACCGAAGAGCAAATTATATTAAACTTACCTCTTTGCATTTTCGAAGCTGAATAATTATAAATGACGCAGCAGACTCCGGATAAAATCTCAAAACATAATGATTTCCGACTACTGGTTACAAGTGAATTTTGTACCCTCGATTCAACGCTATGAAAACCGGAAGAGAGGGTACAGTCAGTTCGGAGACTGTGATATTGGTCTCACAATACGTAACATTCTACCAGTAATTCCTCATTTATATAGTTTCAGCCATAGGCCATTTCTATAAATTGAGTCAAATGCCTTTCACAAATCCACAAAGGCACAAAATAATCATTTATTATCATTAAATATATGTTGAACAATGCTTTGCAAAATGAAAACAGCATACAAATGATTTTTCAGAGGGACCAGGTCACGGAGAAACAATACAAGGAGCAAATGGTTATATGTATGGCTCGGGTGGGAGCCACGGTGGAGATGGTGGTGCTGAGAGTAAATCCCATGATGCATCAGAGGCATATGGCTCGTTTATTGCCCCAGTTATGTTTGGTAGTGCTGGTGGAGATGCAGATGGACACAAAGGTTTGTGATTGGTTACATACTTTACACACCCGGTTTACTATGTTCCCAAGGATGTTACAAAACGAAAAAGAGCTGTTATGAAATGAACAAGAGTCAAACTTATAAAACAACCTGGTCATGTCTTCAGGTTGTGTGGTAACTATTACTCTTTGAACAAATAAGCCCTGACTGGAGAAAACCAACAAAGTAGCATGTGCATCCAGCGAAGACTCAGATCAGACTGAGCATCTGCTCAGTCTGATCTGAGTCTTCGCTGGGCACTCAGATAGGGTAGCTAGGGGTGTAAGCTAGTTCCATATGGACAGCAGCAAAGACTCCGGATGCAGTCACCTAAGCATTGACTTACTGTGGTAGGAGTGCCAGATTTATATCTCACCAGTGGCTAAATTTTCACATCTTAAATTAGGTTACATTGTATACAGCCTGTAATTATCCTGCATCGTCTGGATGTGGCTGAAACACTGTTGAAAGGAAATAGCTCACTTTCATCTATCCGTCCATTTACCACATTAATGCCTAGCGCCCCAAAAATAGGATATAGGCAAAAAGTGTAGACCCAGATCAGATACTGCAAATGAGGCGTCTGATCAGGTTCTACACTTTTTGCATACGATAAATGGGTAGTTTTCCTCAAAATGAAACAAAAACTCGAAAAATAAACTAAACCTGACATCCCTTAAATGACAAATGGACTCGTCCAATATATACAGATAGAAGAGTCCACTAGGCATAAAGGGGTTAAGCAAATGGGCTGAGAGCTCTATAAAAGAAAACATTTTTCAAGATAAGGTTGGATATTGAGGATAATTCGGAGATATTTTTTCTATTTCTCAAATAAAACATATATTGTGACCACTCATTAGAATGTCCCAGCCTAATGGGTCTAATAACAATCAGATGGTTCTAATGAGGGGTCACAACATATGTTTTTCATGAGAAAGATGGAAGATTATTCCTAAGTTATCCTTGTTTGCCCTTCTTATTTGGAGCCTTTCTTTATTTTGATATTTTGCCACAAAACATATGTGACAGTGAGTGAGTGAACTCAGGTTTAATGTTCCACCAACACAAACGTCATATGGAGAGGAGCATAAATGACAGGACCTAGGTATAAAGGTCATGTAAAGGTGAACCCACACTGTATCTTTTTAGGAGAAAGTTTGACTCAGGGATACAGACTAGCGGTCACCCACTCGCCCACTGGGAATAAAAAATCAGCTGGGCACCTAAAATTAAAATGACAGTCGCCCAGCTTGCGATCATCAGCTGTCAGCATGTGTCTGCGTGTTTTCGGCTTAGAGTAAAATCCGCTACCTCAAAGCTTTGGTGCCGATATCTGCTTTTAATATTTGGTGTTCCATCATACTTGTGTGTTGGATTTTATTCACTATTGAGGAACAACATGGCTGCCTCCGTCGACCGTTTGTAAATTTTTCATGCATAATGTGGGGATAAATTGCTGGTGTTTCACATCCTGTTGCTAAAAGGAAGCAAAACCCTGAAGAAAGGGTTTACTACAAAGTAAAAAGAAATGCAATGATCAGGAATTAATACAAACAAATCCCATATCCCACCCTCAAAAGCCAACGGAAACGGCGCAGTTCTCGCACAGATTCTGAATAAAAACTTCTCATGTTTTAAACGTGGGCCCCTAAATTTCTGGCTGGGCGACTAATTTTCAGTTTCTAGGCGCCCAATTCGCTCCTGTGAAAAATGTGTTAGTCTGTATCCCTGTTGACCTAATCTGGTGTTAATAACATTAATTGAATTTACAAACCACGTAGAGCCAGATGAGGTGGGTCATAATGAGCTGCCTTATCTGGATTAAAACCTTTAGCCCTCTATTCTTTGTATTCTCGATATATAGCTTGGACCAAACATTTTGAATTTTTGCAGATTTAAATATTATCATCTACTTTTTTTTGTGCATTAAGAGCTAGCTGTTGCTCCAGAAGGGTAAAATATTTTGACACTATCAAATTTACCTTCTTTCAATGGTTAGGTGGCTGTGGAGGTGGCATTCTGATTCTGAATATTGCTGTACAGTTGAAAGTGAATGGCATATTGAGTGCTAATGGTCAGGCTGGAAATTCACGCACTGGTGGTGGAGCAGGAGGTAGTATCTACGCCACTACTGCAGAGTTGGACGGCACAGGAATTATTGCGGTAAATAGATACATACTTAGTAAATGAAAAGGGCTTCCAAACAGATATTTGAGAACATCGTCCCTAAATGGGACATCTAAAGATACAGGCTTGATTCTTTCATAGTCAAACTTGGGTCAAGAGTTGAGAGAATGTTCATCTATATTGGTTTGATAATCCAGTATTATCATTGCTTGTTGCAGCTTTGCTTCTGTTACAAAGCAAATATAGTGTATACTAAGAGCAATACTTTTTTCCATACCTCTCTCCATTCTGACTTTGTTGTTTATTGTACACATACCTAAATTATTGTAAGCAACAAGATTTACCTCCTATTATCTTTTCTGGCATCTGTCATTTATTGAAATATATCCAGTTTGTAATCATTTCCTGACATTTTTGCTGGCATTGCATTTGACCATCCTTGACCTCAGTGTTTGATTGACCAATAGAGGTCATGGTGAACAACATGTGCTTTGAGTTCCGAGCCGGGTATGTTTCAGCCGTTTCCATTGGATAAGGCTGATGGCCGGACAGGTATATAAAGCCTTGTCATACATGTGCCCGCACTCTTTGATTAAAAACGAGAACTTTTTTTATTTCCTTTAGCCTTCTTTCTCTTACCAAGCAATGTGAGTACCTCACCCACTTCCAAAGACTCTCTCTACTGTTTTAGGCTGAAAATCTAAAAAGGTAGGGTGGTTTTTCAATACTTCCGTAGGTGATTAAGAAACTAACTAAGGGGGCGGCTTTTTGTCTGGAGGGTCTCAGTCCTGTCCCAGGGAAGATCTTCCTGACTTTTCACTAGCAATCAGTAAAATCCTCAGGTAACTAAAATTTGATAATGCTTAAAGAATAGAAAACCTATGGTTAGCTTTTGTTTTCATTACGTTTGGTTATCTCTGCGCCTTATTTTCCTGGCAAAAGAACCTGGGTAAAAGTTGTGTAGGAGAGAGGTGTCAGACGCCTACTCATAATCAGGCGGACTCGGGCTGGGGACTTGATCTGGCCAGATGGGTACAGCTCCCATTACAGTAGCATAGTCTTTTGCCTATTTGCCTTATTCCATTGTTGCAGAGTCTCAAGCTCATTTGCCTTATTTCTTTGTAACATAGTCTCATTTGCTTTATTCCATTGTAGCTTAGTCTTTTGCTCAACTGCCTTATTCCATGGTAGTTTAGACTCATGTTCATTTGTCTTATTCCATTGTAGTATAGTTTCATGCTGGTTTGGTGTATTTAATCTAGTCTTACTATAACACTTTTCACGTTTAGTGCTGTGTCTGTCCATGGACCCCAAACTGAGCATATTTGACTATCATTTTGCGGGAAATGTAATGCCTCTAAAGAGGGAATTTATTATTTGAGAATGAATTATAGGCTTGAGAAAATCACATTTTTCCATTGTATGAATTTCAGGTAGCGTCTCACTTATAATTTGAGAGGCGCATGGCATACACTGTATGCCAGGCTCCTGTTGAATTACCCGTAGAGTGAGATGACGCCATAGATCTGTTACCATAGCAAGTTCAACTATGGAATTACCAACTGTTCTGCTTTGCACCTTGTCAGAATGACATCTCTGTGACCTCACTTAGACATCAATATGAGGTCTAAGTTTCTATGGTAACAGATATATGACGATTTGGTTCGACAGCATCGCAAATAGTTTTTGTCATGCTCCTCCAATTTTTCAGTTACATTACAAACTGAAATCCATTCAACAGAAACTTAAGATTCCATGTTTCTAATGGACTGTTCTTCTTGTCAGGTCCAAGGTGGTGCAGGAAGGAATGGTGGTGCAGGTGGCCGCTTTGCTGTGTCATACATACACAGCTTCTATGCTGGGGAAATGTACTCGGATGGCGGCTTGGGCTCTGGTGGAGAAAATGGAGCCGCTGGGACAGTGTATACCAAAGACAACAGTACTGAAGATCCACAGAAAACACTAAGAATTTATAACAGGAAGGGAGAAGGGGTAAGAACGTTACACTTTCAACTTGAATTGTGTGCACATTAAAGTCAGATCCAGGCCCAGAGATTATAAAACATGAGTACATTCTCAAACTCAAAATAAAGCACACTGATTGGCTGCTTCCTAGCACATGCTCGGAAGCAGCCAATCAATGTGCTTTTTTTGAGTTTTAGATTATTCTCAAGGTAAATAACCTCAAACCCTGGTTGCATCATGTACGCCATTTGCTGAAATCTGGAGGGCAAAATTTTGGTTTAATTTCATACTTATGCATGATGCAGCCTGGTGCATCCCAGATAACAATAGTGTTTTTGCTTGTTTTTCATTGCAAGAATCCTATTGTTATAAAGTAAAAAGGGAAAAGAAAGCAAGATGAACTTTCTAGAAAATATTTTCCCTGCATATAAGGGGGCCAGCACAAGGGACTGCAGAATTTTTTCCCTTTTATTGTATTTTGCATAGAAATTCCTGTAAGCAAACAGTGTAGACCCTAATCAGACGCCATATTATGCGGCATCTGATATTGTTCTGCACTGTTTGAAAATATCTTCAAAATGGGTTTCCAGTCTAAAAAGGATTTAAGAGCAGCTGTTTTATTCTGGGCCTGGAAGAACAAACAAAATTAAGTCATAAATACTGTTATCAGTAGAACAAAGTGTGTAAATTTAAGCCTACTCAAGATGTTCACTGTTTGCCATGTACACAGTGTAATTCTTATGCACCTGGGAATATAACAAGATGTCTGATTGGATAATGTCAAAACTTTGGGACAATATTATCCTATGATATACTCTAGCAAACCTGGCCCCAAGGTTATAAAACTCATTTCATGCTCAACTCAGCTGAGCATGCAGTTTTACTGGCTAATATATAGCAAATTATTGATAAGTACAGTTGTTTTCATGCTCGGTTTAGCTGAGTATTATATTTTCTCTGCTTATGAATATGAAAATGCCAACATAAGTGAGTAATAATGGTTGTTCCTTAATGGTAATGGATAATTGCCTATTCTCCTTAATGATAGGGTAGGGTCTTAGGTATTAACAAAGTAAGTAATGTCCTGCTTAAACATGTACCTATCAAATACAAGTTATGTCCTGCTTAAATATGTACCTATCAAATATTGGTTATGTCCTGCTTAAATATGTACCTATCAAATATAAGTTATGTCCTGCTTAAACATGTACCTATCAAATATAAGTTATGTCCTGCTTAAACATGTACCTATCAAATGTAAGCTATGTCCTGCTTAAATATGTACCTATCAGATGTATGAAAAATATCTCTTTACTTGTACATGTTCTTGCCTACCATATTGTATTTGTATACCAAAATTTGAGCCACAACATAAGAAAAGCAGCAAAATGGCATGTGAGCTGCACAAAGACTCAGATCATCCTGGGCATCCACCCAGTCTGATCAGAGTCTTTGCAGCTATCAGCTAGTGTTGGGAATTGGCCAAAATTTTGTAGTTGATCATCGCTTCGGTTGAAGTGACCGATCATCGACTATAAGCCAACTATAAATTAAGTAATAACAACTGTATTCTTTCATCTTTTCAACATCTTAAAATGGTCTATTTTGGGGTAAACTTTAGCTCAAAAGTCTTGTTAGCAAATCTGTTTAAATTTTCAGAGCATACAAAAACAATTTAGTATCACTTTGTATATTCATAAGTCTACGAAATGTTACTTAAATAGTATCTAATCAGAGCTCCAGATAAGAGGGGGTATTGAGGATAATTCAAAGATAATTTTTCTTATTTCTCAACGAAAACATATGTTGTGACCCCTCATTAGAACCGTTTCGACGAGACGGTTCTAATGAGGGGTCACAAAATATGTTTTTGTGGAGAAATATGGCTAATTATCCCAAAATTATCTCTGTTACCCCTTCTTATCTGGAGCACTGTCTAATGTTAGTCGACTAGAAAAATTGTAGTTGATCATCAGTGATGACAGTAAACACAATCAATTTTCGACTATAGTCCATCATTGGCACTACACTACTGTCAGCTTTAAGTTAGCTTAGATTCTTTTCAAACCCTTTAAGTGCACAGCTAAGACTCTGATCAGGCTGGGCGAAAGCCATCAATTTTCGACTATAGTCCATCATTGGCACAACACTACTGTCAGCTTTAAGTTAGCTTAGATTCTTTTCAAACCCTTTAAGTGCACAGCTAAGACTCTGATCAGGCTGGGGGAAAGCCCAGGCTTATCTGATTCTTTGCTGTGGGGCACATTCCACTTTGTTGATTTTGTTGTTGTGGCTCTTTTATTAAAAATATTTAGGCATCCTGCTTGAGCAAGCGGTAAGTGCAGATAAGAAGCAATCTGATTAGGGTCAAGTCAGCTAAATTCGGACAGCAGGTAAATTCGGACAGTGACTTTTTTTCCTTTATATGTCAGTTGCTTGGAATTACAACACAATTAACGGGGCAAACAATGAAAATCTTGATGAGACGGCTCATAATATGCCGTCTCATCTGGATTTTCACTGTTTGCAATGGTATGTCCGAATTTACCTTCTGTCCGAAATTACCTGGGTCAAAAAATTACCTGACTTGACCCTAGTGTTTGCTCTTTTTCGCAGCTCAAGATAAGGAGGGGTTTTGAAGATAATTCAGAAATGATTTTTTTTATTTCTCGACAAATATATATGTTGTGACCCTTTGTTTGAATTGTCTGGGCAAGACGATTCTAGTGATGGGTCACAAAATATGTTTTTATGGAAGAATAAAGAAAATTATCCCTAAATTGTCCCTGTTGCCCCGTTTTTTCTGGAGCACTGTTGTTTGCTATAAGTTTTATAAAAAAAAATCTTTTCATACGGTATTGAATCTTATGAGAGAAGTCATGGGTCATGAAAAATGGGTGAAATGCCTGAATATTTAGTGTTAATATGGTAGGTTTGTCTGTGAGCTATATAGTTGTATCATAACTTTGTGCCCGTTTCCTGAATTGATATGTTGCTTTTGACGAGGATCAACTTATATTGTTGAAGGATGAACACTTAAAGTGAATGTGTACACTTTTAGGGGAAGCGTTTTATTTTTGCCTCCCTTCTTTGGGGAGGGGAGAAGGTAGCTCAAAGAATTCGCTTCCCAAAGAGAAATTCTCTCCTCTTAAAAATTAGCCTTTTTGGGAAGAGTCTTTGGCCGCCAGGGAAGCAAACAGGAAGTCACGAAATTTATCTCCCTAAGAAAACATGGTAGTTTATCTTACACCTTAAGTATACTGCCCAGAGAGGTAACTCTAATTAAGAGTGTTTGTCTCCTTTAGTATATGAGCCACAACATGACAAAACCAACAAAATGGTTGTGCGCCCAGTGCAGACTCAGATCAGCCTGGGCATCCGCCCAATCTGATCAGAGCCATCGCTGTCCGCATGGATGTAGCTGAGACCCTTAGCTACACTTTGAGCACTTAATGAAGACACTGGTCAAACTGGGCAAATGACTAGGCTCATCTGAGTCTGCACTGGGCGCACAACCACATTGTTGATTTTTTCTCGTGTCGCAGCTCATATAAAGGTCACTCTTGCTCTAATAATGTTGCTGTGTAAATCCAGATCTTATACTTATGCTTTTCCAGAGGTTCACTTAAGGTGAATGATGCAGTGAAGTAGGGGCATAGCCAGAAAAACCAAATGGGGGAAAATTACTCCGTCTCGTAAAAGGGGAGGGGGGTATCTCCCTAGAAAAGTGTGAATTTCAGGATGCCTGCAGATGCATTCTTAGCCTTTTTACGAGGCATATTATGTATTCCTTGACTTCTTGTGTTTCACGCATTCATGTTGTGCATAATGGGTGCCTTTTGTGATATTTTGGGATAATATTCTTATTTTTTCATGAATTATGTCCCCCCACCAAAGGTGAGGGGGGACATATTGTTTTCAGTGCAGTTCCCGGTGCGTTGGCGTCGGCGTCGGCGTCGGCGTCCCACTCTTGTATGCACGATATCTCTTGAACCAATTGATGGAATTTCACTAAACTTGCATGGATGTATCATTGGGACAAGGTTAAGAGCTGATTAGATTTTGGTGACCTTGACCTCATTTTCAAGGTCACAGGAGAACTTAAATGGCGTGAAAATTTCTTGTATGCACAATATCTCCTAAATCAATGGATGGAATTTCACCAAACTTGCTTGGATATATCATTGGGACAAGCTTAAGAGCTGATTAGATTTTGGTGACCTTGACCTCATTTTCAAGGTCACAGGAGGACTTAAATGGAGTGAAAATTTCTTGTATGCACAATATCTCCTGGACCAATGGGTGGAATTTCACCAAACTTGCATGGATATATCATTTGGACAAGCTTAAGAGCTGATTAGATTTTGGTGACCTTGACCTCATTTTCAAGGTCACTGCAGGACTTAGCTGACAATTTCTTGTTCCCATGATATCTCTTGAACCAATGGATGGAATTTCACCAAACTTGCATGGATACATCATTGGGACAGGTTTAAAAGCTGAGAAGATTTTGGTGACCTTGACCTTATTTTCAAGGTCACTGAAGGACTCAGATGACAATTTCTTGTAACCACTATATCTCCTGAACCAATGGATAGAATTTACCAAACTTGCATAGATACATCATTAGAACAAGCTTAAGCGCTGATTAGATTTTGGTGACCTTGACCTCATTTTTAAGGTCACCGAAGGACTTAGATGACAGTTTCTTGTACCCATGATATCTCTTGAACCAATTGATAGGATTTCACCAAACTTGCATGGATACATGATTGGGACAGATTTAAGAGCCTATTAGATTTTGGTGACCTTGACCTCATTTGCAAGGTCACTGGAGGGCTAAGATGACGATTTCTTGTACCCACTATATCTCTTGAACCAATGGATGGAATTTCACCAAAACTTGCATGGATACATCATTGAGACAAGTTTAAGAGCTGATTAAATTTTGGTGACTTGACCTCATTTTCAAGGTCACTTGTGGACTTAGATGACAATTTCTTGTACTCACTATATCTCCTGAACCAGTGGATGGAATTTCACCAAACTTGTATGGATACATCATTGGGTCAACTTTCAGAGCTGATTAGATTTTGGTGACCTCGACTTCTTTTGCAAGGACATAGTCATCTGTGAAGGATATCTTTAGAACCAGTGGATGGATTTTCTCCAAACTTGCCTAGTATTTTAATTGCACAGGTTTTTTATTCATAAGGGGGGATTGGAAATGGGCTGGTGGGGGGACATCAGTTTTTCTCTGAAAAACATTTCTAGTTATATTATGTGGGCCTTACCCAGCGGGCACATGACGTCAAAATGACGTCGCACTGACGTCGATGTGACGTTGTTACTTCGCATCGACGTCGGTACGACGGCGTTTCAACGTCATGTGCCTGCTGGGTATTAACATACCTCCATGAGGTGGAACTAATGAGGGGCACAAGGTATATTGTCAGTAATTAGCCCAGAATTATCCTATAAACCCACCTTCAAATGCAGTTATCATCTGTGACTTGCTACATATGTTGCTATACTATAACACACATATCCATAATCATTCCTTATGATGCTATTCTGTACATATGTGAGCCGCAACACGACAAAACCAACAAAATGGCATGTGGGCCACGCAAAGACTGATAAGCCTGGGCAGCCATCCAGTCTGATCAGAGTCTTTGCAGTGTGCTGTAAGGGTAGCTAAGGGCGAAACTACCTTCAAGCAGATAGCGAAGACTCTGATCAAACTGGGCAGCTGCCCAGTCTTATCAGAGTCTTGGCTGGCTTCACATGCCACTGTGTTGGTTTTGTCATGTCGCAGATCATAATTATATACTTTCTTCCCTGACCTCTTCAGTCCAGCAAACCAAATAGAAACTTTTAGGCTTGCAAGTTTTTCCATCTAAACATGTGATATCACTGAGTTACCAGGGGATAGTCAAAAATATTAAGTGGTCATTTGCGATGAGCCAGAACCCTGTAGTAGACATTCAAAAATATGTATTTACTTTGCATATATAGAAGGTTGGGTAATAAATTATATTTGCATCTTTTCATTGTGTTAATTTACATTTCTGAAAAACTAAAATTAATCAGCAATATGAGCAATGTGCGTATATATTGGGACACCAGAAAATAATAAATTTTCCATTTAGGACAAATGGAAATTTTATTATTTTAGATGTCCCAATACTTTAGCACATTAGGGTATGTAGTTATCAAGAGACAAAGCGCTTTTTGCAGTCACAACATAGCCTTCTGCATGGCAAACTCTTTTGTAGAATTCTTGTTTATTAAATTTTTTTTGGGGGGGGGTGGGGGAATGAAATAAACAATTTTGATAAGTAAAATACATTACTGTTGATCTACTTTTGAGATATCAGGAGTTGACTGTATCTCTGAAACCTCCATTTATAGTGAGAACAATAACTAATATTTACATTCTTGGTGTATTTACTGAAAAGTCCTATAGTAAACTATTGGAACTTAATGTAGTTTACATTCCAATAATTACATTGAGACATGGGACGTCAATGAAGTCAAAGTAAACAATGGCTCTCTACAACCTGATTGGACGTCAGCAACATCATGATGTCATGCATGCCGTTCCGCTGTTAGCAGAAAAAACTGTGTGTACATATTTTACTGCTTCAATTTTTGCACTTATATAAGATTTTTCATGCAAGATTTGATTGAAACGAAAGTAAATATAAGCAATGAACTTAATTTTTCTGACGTTTATCGAATGTAAACTACATTTGGTCACTAGCAAAGTTTACATGAACCCCCATGAACCCCTTCGGGGTTTATTCACTTTGCATGTGACTCAATGTAGTTTACACTTCGATAAACCTCAGAAAAATGAAATTCATTCCTTAATAAAATAATAATGATAATAACAATAGGCTTTTTTTACGGAGGGTAATACACAGTTAAATGATCATCTTCCATGTCGCCCTCTAAGATTTTGATTTGCATAAGTATCAGAACACCCAAAAATAATGTATTCTCCATGATTTGTCCCATCAGAAAAATTTGTTTTAGGCGTCCCAATATTTAAGCACCTTACGTTTAACACCGTAGCAAACACAGTGACAGTGTGAAGAAAAAAAGTTCTTTTCTTTTTTCCAGAATCGTCGCACAAGAATTACACTTCCTGAGAACAAACTTCCCGACCATGACATTCAGACACTTGACCTCGGCCTGTATGCAGAGGTTGCGATACTTCCAACAGACGACGATGGGCTGCCAACTACAGGGGCACGTGCACGTGAGATGTATTTGTCAAAAGTACAGGGAGATTTTACGTCAACAATTCATGTTGAGAGTGAGATGAGTCTCCTTATAAATTTCAAAGAGACAGCAATGATGTCATTCAGTATTTTTGTTTATGAGGTTTGTTGAATTTCTTATAATTGACTCCAGTTATCTCAAATACTGATATCTCAGAGTACCCTTTTATATCGAAGAATATAGTTTGGACACATTTCCTCCTTTTTTTTTCACATTGCAATCCATTATCTCAAACTGCTTGTATTTCATTTTTTTAAGTAAATTTTCTTGGACCAGAAAATTTACTTTGAGATATCAGTAGCTTGGAATGGACTTCAGCTTTAAGATATGAGCCGCAACACGAGAAAACCAACAATGTGGCTGTGTGCCCAGTGCAGATTCAGATCAGCCTGGGCATTCGCCCAGTCTGATCAGAGTTTTCGCTATCAGTGCAGGTAGCTTAGACCCTTAGCTAACCTTTAAGCGCTTAGCAAAGAGTCTGAGGCGACTGGGTTAGGATGCCCAGGCTGATCTGAGTCTGCACTGGGGGCACAACCTTTTTGTTGTTTTCTCGTGTGACTGGGTGTCGCGGCTCATATAGAGTTGACTGTATTGTATTTATGGGAACTTTTCAAGGGAAGCAACTCTGTCATTTTTAGCTCGCCTGAATGAAGTTCAGGAAGAGCTATTGTACTACCCCTGGCGTTGGCATTGGCGTTAGCGGCGGCGTCGACGGCGGAGGCAAAATGTTAAAGTTTTAGGTTTAAAGTTTTCTAGGTGATGGGCAAGGCACTGTCAGGAGAGCTATCCTGTCACACTGACAGGTCTTGTTATTTTTGTCTCCCTTCTCTTTAGGAGTCAACTCATAAAGGCAAGAATTTGCTCATGGAAGCTAACAGTGATGTTAGTACAAGTAAGCAGTGAATGTTAATACTGTAGTGCTTGGTGTTCACGGATAACACTGCTGTTACTGTATTACACTAAGCATTGGGCTTACACTAAGCAGCATTATAATATTAGCATGGGTGTTTTATACATACCATTGCTAGAGCTTGGCCAGTTGATTTGCATAATCAGAAACATTGCTAAAGTAATTTATTCTCGAATCATTTAATCCCAAAGTGTGAAAAAAAGCAGATCAAAAAATTAATGTCTGCAAAATTTTAATAAATGTTTTGTCCAATCATATAGAGAATTCAGAGACTAGAGGGCAAACAGTGTAGATCCAGATGAGGTGGCTCATAATTGAGGTGGCTCATCTGGATCTACATTGCTTGCAAATTGGACTATTTTTAGGAGCGGCTGTAGTGTAGTGGATAACACTCCGGACTACCAATCCAGGGGTCGCAAGATTGACCCCCCGCTTCTCCGGTCTTTCGGATGAGACTTTAAACCCAGGTCCCATCTCCATATGACCTCGTTGCTGGTGGGAGGTTAAACCCGAGTATGCTCACTCACTCACTGGACTATTTTTGTCTTTGGCACTTTATTGGTTAATACCTTGTTATACTCAAGTAACAATTTCAGGTTGACATGAACCGCATATGAATATATAGATATGAACCGCAATACAACACAACCAACAAAGTGGCATGTGCGCCAAACAAAGACTCAGACCAGCCCGAGCATCTGCCCAGTCTGATGGGAGTCCTTATCTTGCACTTAAAGGGTAGTTAAGAGTCAAAGCTAGCTCCATGCGGACAGTGAAGACTGATCAGACTTGGCTGATCTGGGTCTTCACTGGGCCCACATGCCACTTTCCTGTTTTGTGGTGTCTTGGCTCACATCAGTGTTTGAAGTAATGAGAGTCAGCAGTTACTGTATTTTGTGTTTGTTTTGTAGAATGCTACCTGTAACCTTCCTGAAGATACATATCTCAAAGACAGCATCGTAGCAGATTATGGTGGCACCTTGGCAGGAGTAAAGACGCTAAATATTTCACTGGGTGGTGCCTTCAGAAGCTACCCACCAGCTGATCATTCACCAGTCGTCTATGACTTCTTCAATACAATCAGCATTTTGGATGGTGGGGTATTCCAATCTTATGGCACTGCAGCAGATGGAGATCTGTTGATAATAGAAATGGAAGGAGATCTTGTGATCCGAGGAGGTGGAGAAATGCTCGTAAACAACTTGGAATTATCTGGTTAGTAAAAATGGCAGGTAGCTAACACATTTTAAGTTCAGGTCTTAAAACATGATTGTTTAATTGTTAGTAATCTGCTGTAAACATCATGTTATACTTAACAGTTTCCAATTATTTTCATTTAAAAAGTACCATCTGCAAATGATAGATGGTAGCAGAATAACACACTGATAAATGAGAAATCAAATCAGGGGCCGTATTCATAAAACGACTTTAGTGGTTGCTATGCTGTTGCTAAGGCTAAGTTTCTTTGAAGGAGATTCCCTACAACTATGAAATTTGCTCTGGAGGAACACTGTTCCTCCAGAGCAAATTTCATAGTTTTAGGGAATCTCCTTTATAGATATTTAGCCTTAGCAACAGCATAGCAACGACTTAAATGGCTTTATGAATACGGCCCCTGACTTTTAGGGATCACTCTGTTAAAGGGTCACTCATCTTTAGCAGTCCCCATTTCGGATTCTGTGAAGCAAAATACAGTGCAAAAATGAACCAGTAGTAAAGGGTAACCTGTCATAAGCACCCACTTTCTGTATCTGGTTGGATGACTCCATAAGACTGTACAGTGATTGTTTTCATTATATTTTTTTTCTATTTGCGTTTTATAGTGACCTGATGAATTTTCATGATTTTGAAGCTGATTATTTGTTTCTTTTCCCAGCTACCAATATCACAATTGATTCTGAAGCAATTTTGACTGCCGACACGGGTGGCCATGGACCAGGTTTAGGAGTTGGAGCAGGTGTTGGGCACGCTACTGGAAGTTCTGGAGGGTCACATGGTGGAGCGGGAGGTCAGGGTAGCAGCGCCACCTATGCAGGACAAGCTTATGACAGTGTACACAAGCCACGTCAATATGGTAGTGGAGGAGGCACTGACAGGTCTGTTTCTACTGGTTTCGGAGGTGGAGTTATATACATGAAGGCTGCGAATTTCATCGAAGTTGATGGAACAATCAAAGCCAATGGTGGAACCACCTCAGAGACAGGTGTTGGAGGTGGGGCAGGTGGCAGCGTGTTGCTAGAGACACAAGATTTTCTAGGTATGTATTGAGCTAATACACTAAGAGAAACTCATACAGCTTGGACCTGAATACACTTCAAGTCATGTTTCTGTTATTCATGTGATAAATTGTGCATGTTACAGTCATTCCTGTGAGAAATTGTGCATATTCTGTCATTCTTGTGTTCAGTGTGCATGTATCTTTTTTTAGTTCATAAAATATTCATGTTTATGTTGTTCATGTGGTAAAATTTGCATGTTTCTGTTATTCATATTGTAAATTGAAATCAAATTCATGTTATCTAACGTCAATCGGGGTATTATCGGACAAGGGTAGTTATCGGACAAAGTCAAATGGTTATTAATCCCATGTGCCTAATATATTCCTGTAGCACACTAAAGGTAGCTGGGTACCAATCATTTTTCCCGCCACTAGCAGCAGCAACGTGGTGACGAACAGGGTTGGCCAAGATCAGAAAATCCGGGCAAAACTAAGTCCACCCTGTTAAAAACCTCCACTTCCGGTTGTTATTACTATTTTCAGTTCACGTTGAAACGTATGTCTGCATTTTTCTATGAAAGTTTAGCAGTCATAGCTGAATTTCAAAATTGGCATCAGCCTCGTGTGCGTCGGTAAAATGGCATCTATTTATAGATTGATCGGGTTAGTGTGTTGGAGTTATGAGTGAACCGAATGAACCCAATTACGGGAATTATCGGACACGATTTCTTATTCAATCACGTCGCAGTCGTTTTCAGTGCATGCTTCTATTCATATTCATGAAATTCTTTTCAGTGTATTGTCCAAGTCATTGTTTTCATTGCCTTTTACATCATTTTACATATTCTTATATGTGCATGTTTTTACATTTGTTTGTATTGTTTGCTCTTATGCCATCATAGAGTGGCCGGAGTCTTATGTTTAGCAATAAAATTCTGTTCTGTTCTGTTCAATAAAAGCCCCATGAGTACACAGTACGACAGGGTTCCAATAGCGTGGCCAATTTTTGCATTTAAGGTGGTAATTAGTGAAAATGCAAAAATCTGCAAAAATCATAACTAGATAAATAAACGTATCTCCCTGGAAGTTAGCAGATTTCTTATTTTTGTTTAGAATACAAAAAAAGAGATACATGCTGCTTAAAAAGTGTTTTATAAGGAAAGATCAAAGGGTAATTTTCTGCACAGAAATCTAAAAAAATTAACATCGTTATTGAAAATTTACATAACGCTGACGGTACGTTATTGCATTATGAAGAGCGTCCTAGCAATTATTGATTCCAACTCTTTCTCAAATTGTAAGGTAGACCAGATCAAAACGGTAGCTTATTCTCAAATGTTCAACCATGTACAAGGTCCATGTACAAATGTACATTATCTGCATTCATTAAATAACGGGTAGGCAAGCATACCTATATGACACCTTCAGTATAAATAACTTATTACTGATACTAAACAGATGTATAAATAAACGGAGTGGCTATTGCCAGTCGACTGGCAATAGCCATTTTACGTTAAAATCGCTATTGACAGTTGACTGGTAATAGTCATTTTACGATGAAATCGCTATTGCCAGTCGACTTGTAATCGCGATTTTAACGAAATACTGTCTCAAAGGGCCGTTAAACCCAAAACAAACCCAAAACAATCAATCAATCAAACATCCGATTAAGGTTTTACGGGGTATATTGCCCCGCTCAGCAGAACTTTTGGTATGTAAAGTTAGGATAGGGGAAATCAGGATTTCTCACAGAAAATCACATGTCTTTCCGCGAGCAGATCCGTTCTTCGAGCAAGGCTCGAACCCAAAGCAGTGATAATGATCGTTAGCCCGTTTATCCACTTGCCAAGGAGGCCGGGTATAATTTTAGTATGATTTGCATACCAATCCCATAAACAATTTTTCGGCCATAAGACAGATGAATCACTTGCGTTTTTTCGGCTCTTTCAATAGCATTCAGTCATGCCGCGCAGATGGAAGGGTGATAATGAAAATTTTTCTGCAATGGAATCCCGTTAACGATTGAAAAGAAATCCACTTCCATCGGGATTCAATCCAGACCGCTTTCTTAACAGGCCAGTGCTTAACCCACTGCCTTAAAGAGGCTCCTCAGTAACACAAGACCATAGTTCCTTAATATGCAGCTTTAAACTTGATATTGGAATGCCACTTCTTAATCTTTAAACTGATCATAATTTAAAAAAGCTGGGGAAATACTAGAAATACCAGCTAACTGGCAATAGCGATTTCACGTATGAATGGCTATTGCCAGTCGACTGGCAATAGCGATTTTGACGTGAAATGGCTATTACCAGCCGACTGTCAATAGCGATTTTAACGTAAAATGGCTATTACCAGCCGACTGGCACTAGACCTTTCCATAAATAAAATTGTTCAATCTTGTTAAAATAGTATCACCTGTGGGGGGTTTTTTTGACAAAAAAATTGGACACAGGCTACGTCTTTGTTTTCTGCCGAGCCTGATAATGTGTGAAAGAGTTTGATAAAATAAGAACTAGGACGCTCTTTTTAATGCAATAAAGTACCCTTAGCATTTAGTATATTTTCAATAACGATATTATCATTTTAGATTTCTGCGCAGAAAATTACCCTTTGATCTTTCCTCATAAAAGCACTTCTCAACATCAACAAATCCTGCATTTTGGGATTCTAACTTATGAGAAACGTATAAGGAAGGCATCTGCTAAGTTTGGCAAGATCTGTTGTAATGCAGATTTTAAAGTTCTTCCCGATGCTTTTTAAATATTAGAAAATGAATAATAGAACTAAATTACGTTTTGTAAATTCACCTCTTCATGTCTACCTCATATTTCCAACAATGAACTCTTTACATTTATGCAAATTATTTGTCACATCTGTTTCAAATAGAATTCTACGCATTTTGACCAAATAACTCCCATTTCTTGTAAGTTCCATATCTGAATGCATTTATTAAAGTTAAAAGAACGCATTCTGAACTGTTTTAGTTGTTTAATTGTTGTTTTTCAACAACCTGCTTTTTGTCCGATAACTACCGTACATGTCCGATAATTACCCGATTTGGGTTGCCTTAAAAACCATGCCGCTCTCTACAGGTTATCAAGAAAACACAACTCAAGTCTTACTGACAAGCTTCGGCTTTCTTCAAAGTATTAGGAGGTCTCATTTTAAAGAGTAAGGCAGTAAAGGTTAAATTTGGAAAGCCGAAAACCTGGGTTTTGTCCGATAATACCCCGACTGACGTTATGTACATGTTTCTTCTATTCATGTTATAAATTTTGCAGATTCCTGTCATTTATATCATATGATAAATTATGCATGTTTCTGCTAGTCATGTCATAAATAACACAGTGTGTGTTTCTGTAATTTATGTGATATTGTAAATATTTCTTAAATGATAAATTGGCATATGAGCCGCGACACGAGAAAACCAACAATGTGGTTGTGCGCCCAGCGCAGACTCAGATCAGCCTGGGCATCCGCCCAGTCTGATCAAAGTCTTCGCTGTCCGCATGAAAGTAGCTTAGTCCCTTGGCTACCCTTTAAGCACTTAGCAAAGAGTCTGATCAGACTGGGCGAATGCCCAAGCAGATCTGAGTCTGTGCTAGGCACACGACCACCTTGCTGGTTTTCTCATGTCGCGGCTCGTATATCTTTTATTCATGTGCTAAATTGTGCATGTACTGTATTTCTTTGGCTATAAAACACAGTTTTTCCATCTCTTAAATGATCCAAATATGTAAATCAGTCATCTGAAAATTGGCTGTTAGATAGGTTTTTCTCTTCCAAAACAGTCCCAAAAATCTAGATCCATCTTGTAGACTGGATCTAGATCTTTGGGATTGTTTTAGAAGAGAACACTTAAAATCTTAAAAAGTTCCTTCAAGAGCAGAGAATACATACAGAAGTAGGGCCAGACTATGTAGTATCGGCTAATAAAGCCTCGTCAGTGACCCTGACAATATCTGGTGACAAAACCAGATAAAAGGCATACTGTAATTTCTTAATTTTAATTGGGCAATCCATTCACAGACTGATTAGTTTCAAAAGGATCCAAATAATATAAAAGCAGATGCTCTAGAATAATAATCTAAATTGATCTCAAATTTTAGATTTTGCAGAATCTGTCCTCTGATCTCAAAGGATGTAAATAAAATATAACCTGCACTGATCTGAATCTGAACCCATTTTATAGCTGAATTACACAAGACTGATATACATATTTGCGATGATTTTGGTAAGATAAACTCAATCTTAATACTGAAAAAAATACTCTATCTTTCCTAGGTACTGGAATTGTCTCAGCTAGTGGCGGGGATGGAGCTTGTGTTCCTCATTGTTCCTCTTGCAAAGAAAAGCGGCGCTGTGCTGCCTGCAGTGGAGGCTATGTTTGGAGAAACTACCAGTGCTTGTCTCATTATGATGCCAATGAACCCTTGGTGAGTTTTTTGTAATTGTATAAACACAGTCAACACTCAGTATCTCATAGTCAAAGTTCATCTCAAACTACTGATATCTTAAATTGAATTTTCTGGGACCAGAAAATTTAACATGAGATTCCAAAAGTTTGAGGTTTCACGAGTTTAAAAATATAAAGAAAAATATGAAATAAGTCCAAACTATATAATACATGTATTCTATGATGTAAGAGGGTCACAGTACTTTGGCGATAGGATGATATATTTTCTCCCGTTCATAGAATTTAATGCCACATTTAAGCCACATGGTGGTATTATAGGCATTAATACAATATGCATCAGTATATGTATGATTTTTATTCTTGGAAAGATATTGTGATATCAGTTTCACAGATTTACATATATAAACTTTTAGGCAAGGTTTAAGGAATAGTAGATGAACAAAAACATTTCAACATATACATAGGTGCAGTCTGATAAGAGACTTCCCTTTTTTGCAATGACAGTCTGTAGATATTTATACAGCTAGCAAGGAGCAAAGACTCTATTAGATTGCACAAACATGCACTGCACGGTCTTTGGTAATGGCACATAATATGGCCGTAATATGGCTTGAAATACTTGAAATGGCTAGCCAGTTCATAGTTCTGAAATCTGTAAGGGTAAAATCATGGCCTTATTATGGGACATTCAACACATGCAATTTTATTTGGGGGATAATGTCACATGCTAAGTTGATGCATTTGCCAGTTATACACTATCAGGTAACTTTTGATTGACATTCTGGGTGTAGCTCTGAACTATCAGTTAAATTCTGAAAAACACTGTATCTGATCAGGGCCAGGATCATACCATAGTTATTTGGCTATAAAACATTGTTTTTCCATCTCTAAAATGACCTCAGATATCTAAATTAGTCTTATGAAATTAAGCAATGATATGGGTTTTTCCCTTATAAGACGGGCCGTATTTATAAAACGACTTCAGTGGTTGCTATGCTGTTGCTAAGGCTAAATTTCTTTGAAGGAGATTCCCTACAACTATGAAATTTGCTCTGGAGGAACAGTCTTATTATACAAAGACTGTTCCTCCAGACCAAATTTCATAGTTGTAGGGAATATCCTTTATAGATATTTAGCCTTAGCAACCGCATAGCAACGACTTAAGTGGCTTTATGAATACGGCCCCTGATCTAGATCTTTGGGATTATTTTGGAAGAGAAAAACCAATATAATTATAGTAAAATTTCATCAGACTGATTAAGCTATTTGAGGTACTTCTAGAGAGGGGAATATCCTGTTTTATAGCCAATAAATATGTATATTTTTATGTTTCAGATTGCTGGAGGTGGTGGTGCCGGTGGTAGAATGGCAGTCTATGCCAACAGGAGCAACACGTTCCGAGGAGAATATCGCACAAATGGTGGTGAGGGTTTTGTGGAAAATGGTGGTTCCGGAACTACTTTTATACAAGCTCCTAACAGCGAAGGTGATGTTGAAAGCTCTTTATACATTGACAACCAAGGAGGTAAACCAAAATCAGACATTATCAGTGACAAAACGAAGGATAGTTCCCGCACATATATCGTCACTTCAGAGGAAGATACAGCAGAAGACATGACATTCAATCACGTGTACATTAATGGAGTGGGTCATTTGGGTCTGTTGAATAGTTCGGAAACTGATGTAGAAGTTCGCATTATTCATCTCCATGGTGACAACACAGGATTGATACACTCATCTGTCGATCAAAAATTGGTTATCGAGCAGAGCGATAGCCCGTTTCCAGCTGCATTCAGGAGTTATGATGGCTCCACTTTAGAGCTTCCAGAAGGTAAGTCTAGTAAATACTAGAGCAAACAGTGTGGGGGAACACCTCCATGCTTTTTCTACCATTTTTACAAAAAGAAACAACTTGTGTGACTTCCTGTTTGCTTAATGGATTGCCCTTTAAGGGTAAGAATTTGATCCCCTTTTGCTGATAATTAGCAAATTCTTTCTGAGTTGACCATCCATTCAGAATGGAGACAGAAACGAAAATGGTAGAGTTAATTCTCCTGAAAGCTCACCTCATATTACAGTACACTATGAGATAGACAATAGCCCTATTCGACTGGTAAGGTCTGTAAAATTCCAGTGAAATGTTGTGTGGGAGCGTGATAGGTCCTTGAAAAAGCTTGTCACATGGCCCAGTCAAATTCAAGAATTTTTTCAAGCTCATAAGCGACCGTGCAGCATGAGTGCCGCACTTTTAAAGCGGTAGCGTTTAGTGTAGCACAATCGCTTAAGAACTTGAAAATATCCTCTAATTTGATTGGGCCATGTGACTGCTGTTACAAAAACCTATCACACACCCATGCAAAATTTCATGGAAATTTCACGTACCTTACCAGTCGAATTCAGCTAATATTGCACCAATGGTCATTTTGTATGAAATTTATGAAACTAGCCTTTGACAATTTTATAAATTTCATATGAAATGACCAGGAGTGTAAGAATCTGTTTATCATATGTCCCTTTAGAATGGGGTTTTATTGCCTTCAAAATGAACATTATCTAAATAAGAAAATGCCTTGTTGACATGGTCCTTCTCAGTGATGTTACATGTACAAAATGCTGTTGCACTTGTACAAAATGCTGTTACACTTGTGGTTATACGATTTTTATGACATTCTAACCCAGTGTGCCTATGGAAGCCATGGAAAGTTTTTGTGTTTTATTCTGCAACAATTCACAGTTTCGGAGAGAGTGAGTCTAATTGCTGATGTCACTGGCAATAACTGACGTATTTTGTGATGTTTTAATGATGTTCCTTGTTGTTAGAGGGTGTAAGGTCTGTTTCTTTCTAAAATCATCATAAAACATACATTGATTGGTGACACAGTTAAGAATATTGGCCGGATCGTGAATGCACTAGTGGGATGGTTAGGAGAATATGAATTAAAGGAATACTTTTTTAGCTCGCCTGAGCACGAAGTGCTCAGGGTGAGCTTTTGGGATACCCTGATGTCCGTCGTCCGTCGTACGTCCGTCCGTCCGGACGTCCGTCAACTTTTGCTTGTGTACACTCTAGCGGGCACAGTTTTGATCAAATCTTTCTGAAACTTTGTCAGAATGTTTATCTCCATAAAATCTAGGCCAAGTTTGAAACTGGGTCATGTCGGGTTAAAAACTAGGTCACTAGGTCAAATCTTAGAAAAACCTTGTGTACACTCTAGAAGGCACAGTTTTCATCCAAAGTTCATGAAACTTTGTCAGAATGTTTATCTTAATAATATCTAGGACAAGTTCGAAACTGGGTCACGTCAGGTCAAAAACTAGGTCACCAGGTCAAATCTTAGAAAAACCTTGTGTACGCTCTAGAGGGCACAGTTTTCATCCAAAGTTCATGAAACTTTGTCAGAATGTTTATCCTCATAATATCTAGGACAAGTTCGAAATTGGGTCACGTCGGGTCAAAAACTAGGTCACTAGGTCAAATCATAGAAAAACCTTGTGTACACTCTAGAGGACACAGTTTTGATCCAATCTATATGAAACGTTGTCAGAATATATATCTCCATAAACTCTAGGCCAAGTTCGAAACTGGGTCATGTCGGGTCAAAAACTAGGTCACTAGGTCAAATCTTAGAAAAACCTTGTGTACACTCTAGAAGGCACAGTTTTCATCCAAAGTTCATGAAACTTTGTCAGAATGTTTATCTTTATAATATCTAGGACAAGTTCGAAACTGGGTCATGTTGGGTCAAAAACTAGGTCACTAGGTCAAATCTTAGAAAAACCTTGTGTACGCTCTAGAAGACACAGTTTTCATCCAAAGTTCATGAAACTTAGTCAGAATGTTTATCCTCATAATATCTAGGACAAGTTTGAAACTGGGTCATGTCGGGTCAAAAACTAGGTCACTAGGTCAAATCATAGAAAAACCTTGTGTATGCTCTACAGGACACAGTTTTGATCCAATCTATATGAAACATTGTCAGAATATATATCTCCATAAACTCTAGGCCAAGTTTGAAACTGGGTCATGTAGGGTCAAAAACTAGGTCACTAGGTCAAATCTTAGAAAAACCTTGTGTACACTCTAGAAGGCACAGTTTTCATCCAAAGTTCATGAAACTTTGTCAGAATGTTTATCTTTATAATATCTAGGACAAGTACGAAACTGGGTCATGTTGGGTCAAAAACTAGGTCACTAGGTCAAATCATAGAAAAACATTGTGTACGCTCTAGAGGACACAGTTTTGATCCAATCTTTAGTAAACATTGTCAGAATGTTTATCTCCATAAACTCTAGGCCAAGTTCCAAACTGGATCATGTCGGGTCAAAAACTAGGTCACTAGGTCAAATCTTAGAAAAACCTTATGTACGCTCTAGAAGGCACAGTTTTCATCCAAAGTTCATGAAACTTAGTCAGAATGTTTATTCTCATAATATCTAGGACAAGTTTGAAACTGGGTCACGTCGGGTCAAAAACTAGGTCACTAGGTCAAATCTTAGAAAAACCTTGTGTACACTCTAGAAGGCACAGTTTTCATCCAAAGTTCATGAAACTTTGTCAGAATGTTTATCTTTATAATATCTAGGACAAGTACGAAACTGGGTCATGTTGGGTCAAAAACTAGGTCACTAGGTCAAATCATAGAAAAACATTGTGTACGCTCTAGAGGACACAGTTTTGATCCAATCTTTATAAAACATTGTCAGAATGTCTATCTCCATAAACTCTAGGCCAAGTTCCAAACTGGATCATGTCAGGTCAAAAACTAGGTCACTAGGTCAAATCATAGAAAAACATTGTGTACGCTCTAGAGGACACTGTTTTTGATCCAATCTTTATAAAACATTGTCGGAATGTTTATCTCCATAAACTGTAGGCCAAGTTCGAAATTGGGTCATGTCGGGTCAAAAACTAGGTCACTAGGTCAAATCTTAGAAAAACCTTGTGTACGCTGTAGAAGGCACAGTTTCGATCCAAAGTTCATGAAACTTTATCAGAATGTTTATCCTCATAATATGAAGGACAAATTTGAAACTGGGTCACGTAGGGTCAAAAACTAGGTCACTTGATCAAATCATAGAAAAACCGTTTGTATGCTCTAGAGGACACAGTTTTGATCCAATCTTTATGAAACTTTGTCAGAATGTTTATCTCCATAAACTCTAGGCCAAGTTTGAAAGTAGGTCATGTCAGGTCAAAAACTAGGTCACTAGGTCAAATCTTAGAAAAACCTCGTGTACGCACTAGAAGGAACAGTTTTGATCCAATCTTCATGAAACTATGTCAAAATGTTTATTGTCCAAATATATATGCCCCTTATGAAACTGAGTCATGTCAGATCAGAAACTAGGTCACTAGGTCAAATCTAAAAAAAACTTTGTGTACACCCTAGAGGGCACAGTTTTGATCCAATCTTCATGAAACTCTGTCAGAATATTTACCTTTATGAAATCTAGGTAAGTTTGAAACTGGTTTGTGTCGGATCAAAAACTAGGTCACTAGGTCAAATATAAGAACGACCTTGTATACGCTCCAGAGGGCACAGTTTTGATCCAATCTCAATGAAACTTTGTCAGAATGTTTATTCTTACAATATCCGGTTTGAAACTGGGTCATGTCGGGTCAAAAGCTAGGTCACTAGGTCAAATTTAAATTAAGTTATGTTGCAAGAATCAGAACTAACATTGCAATGATGCCAGCCACAAACTCCTTGGAATACATTAGTTTCACCACAGTGAGATAATGATGCTACCATTCTATCATCTGTGTTTGCCTAGTTAAGTCTAGTTGAAATCCATCAAAGGAACTCAACATGAACGGGAACTTTTCGGAGAAGCGACTCTGCTATTTTCAGCTCACCTGATAGAGCCTTACAGTATTGGTGTTAGCTGCCTCTTTCATCCATCCATAAACATTTTCAAACATCTCTGAAACCACTGGGCAGATCAAATTTCATATGGAGCCTGCACATGGGTCAAAGGATTGAAAGTTCTTCAAATGATCTTGGTCACATGACCAAGGTGGCCGCCATTCCCATGTATGGTAAAAACTCTTATAAATCTTCACCAGAGCCAGTGAACTGATTAATGCTCAGGTGAGCGATTCAGGGCCACCATGGCCCTCTTGTCAGTGTTTTTGATTGTTAGAATCGAAATAGTTCAGCTGTAGTGTTGAATTGTTGAGTAATAATTCACTGTTTGTCTGTCAGTTGTAAGTTGATATATCACTTGCACTCTGTGCATGTGATATAATCTACTTATGGCTGACCTCCAAACAGTGAATTATTACTCAACAATTCAACACTACAGCTGATCTATTTCTTAAACATTAACCACTGAATAACAGAGACGTCATATGATAAATTAAAATCAATGGTGATGGTTCTGAAATTTTGATTATGCCATTCCTGATCTTGTTAACACACTTTGTGGATTTATATAGAATGTGAACAATTACCAAATTGCTCCTGGGTGTTTGAAGTCTTAGACAAATTGCTGCACCCTATATAACCAGAAGGAAGTGTTTTCAGTTTACTGTATTCATTTGTTTATTAAATAACATTTTACCATCTCTTGAATGACCCCAGATATCTAAATCATCCTTTAAGAAATCCTGCTATGAGATGTAATTTTTTTTTCCTTCTAAACAATCCCAAAAATGTAGATCCATCTCAATCCATCTCACAAGATGGATCTAGATATGGGGTATTGTTCATGCACGGGGAAATCCTCATCTTGTGTCCAAAGAAATATGAGCCGCGACATGAGAAAACCAACAAAGTGGTTGTGTGCCTAGCACAGACTCAGATCAGCCTGGGCATCTGCCCAGTCTGATCAGAGTCTTCGCTGTCTGCATGGAGGTAGTTTAGACCCTTGGCTACCCATTAAGCGCACTGCAAAGACTTATCGGACTGGGTGTATGCCCAGGCTGATCTGATCTAAGCTGGGCACACAACCACTTTGTTGGTTTTCTCATGTCACGGCTCATATGGTAAAAAAGCTGTTCTTTTCTTATATCCAGTTGTTTACCTGAACAAACTGACTTATGGAACGATCAACCTGGATGGCGAAATTGATGGTGTGGAAGATTTAAACATTGGTAGTGGAGTAGATGTCTTTTTAGGAGAAATGGTAAAATATTTAGTTAACACATTATTACATAAGGCCAAGGACCTGGTATGATAGGGTCATTTTTGGCCTTCATTCAAATTCACCTAAAATTGCATGGTTCTGCTGCTTTTCATCTGAGTAACATGTTTCTTTCATTTGTGTTTTCAGAATAGCATGTGTTCTGACATGCCTGTATTGTTTCAGAAATTTGGAAGAAAAATGCCAGAAAAGAGCCCTTCCTCTACATGAATATAACAGTAATAGGGGCCTTTAAAAGTACTTTTGTTAGTATGCAAGGAGCCCCGGTATCTCAGTAGGTTAAGCTCTGGCCTGCTGATCTAGCAGTCTTGGGTTCGAGGCCCTCTGGAGGCTGGAATCTTTCCAGGTGTAATGGGGTTCCATTACACACTGCCTTTCATCTTCCTCCCATTGTCCTGATATGACTGAAATACTGTAAAACACTTATATTTGGCGGCAGCAAAATTTGGCGGTTTTAATAAATGGACCTTTTGGCGGATTTTTATTTTGGCGGATTTCTGTTTCCGAAAAACTAATTTCTGCTAACGCCATATTGGCCACTTGGGACCGAGTTCTTTAAAGACATTGTGGATACAGAAATTACAATTATTTCTATTATCATGTGAAATTTTGCCTGATTAAGCTGTTTACGGTGAAAAGATTGTTCCGTCTTTCTAATTCAGTTGACTTGGCTTATGTTCTGATTAGATGTATGGCATGTCTGATGAATATTTTCACATTCCATTTCCTCTTGCTTGTTGTTTGTACTAATATAAATGATATGCATTCACTTTGATATTATGGTAGAGGTAATGAATTATATTCTCATTGTTTTTTTTCCCATGACCTTCAGTTTAAATTGGCGGCATTTTAATTTGGCGCTTTTCTTCTCTTCCGCCAATATCGCCAAAATAAAGTGACAGCCAAATATAAGTGTTTTACAGTACTGTTGAAAAGGATGTAAAATTGCAGGTCATCCATTCGTCCATTTGTTAGTTTGCAAATGAATGTGATAGCACTGCTAACTAGATGTGCTTTGTGTAAGACTCTTCTAGCTACCCCACCACTTAATGTTGCACATCCAGAGAGGCTAAACAAAAAATTTGAATGCATCAGATTGCTTGTTGTAGATTGATGGCTGTGCCCAGTTGTGCAAAACTAACAATGCCATTAGGTAATGGGAGGATAAATGTTCAAACCTATTGTACGCAAAAATGGTGCCATTTTTTGCCCCAAAAAAGTGCAAAAGCTTTTCACATTTTTTCAGAAATAAAATATTGGCATAATTGAGTTTTTTTGTACTAGAAGACTTAACAAATTCTTCGCTGTCGTTTATGTTAAACTAATGATGTGTCACCAAGTGACAATTTTGCCCCATTTTATATAAATAAATATAATAATAATAATAAAAAAAAATAAAAAATAAAATATATAGAAAATATGTATAGAATATGAATAATAATAATTTGAATAGTTTGACTTGCATGTACTTTCTATTTCAGGAATTTGCATTTGATTCTAATATGTTGTCACAATCATTAAAATCATATAATTCATTTTCCATAATATTTCATAATTTAGGTTAAAATATTGCTAACTAAGTCACTTTTTGAAACTTCATTCAGGAACAATAATGTTTGCTCAAAGAGAAACTGATTTGCATCAATAGAACTATAGGAAGTAATTAATTATGACACTTGGAGATTGTGCCCACAGTTGGGTAATTTGAATATTTTAATTGACATAATTTGGAGATAATTTGGCAGATAGTGGAACTTGGCATTTCTCATCTCTTGATAATGATCTTATCAATCAAAACCTTCTCTTCTCAAAGGAGTTTGGCGTTTATGACTTCCCCAAGTAATTATGACACTTTTAGACCTAGAACCATATATAAGGCAGGTTAAAATTCAAATCTTTAGTCGAGTCTCAGTCTAGCATAGTCTAGTCACTGCAAACATCAGGTCTCAGACTCAGCCATCCGTTTCGATAGGTTTGCATGTCGGGATGGTTTAATGTGAAGTTTGGAACCAGTGTTTTCATGTTTGGATAATAAGAACTACACGTCAGGAACTATAAAGGACTAAAATCATAACTTGGATTGATAAAATTAAAGATTAACAAGGGAAGTAACTTTACATATTTAACAAATAAATGCTGAAACTTTAATATTTAGTAAGGAACATTTCTAGTTTAAAGAACAACAGACTTGTCATCAAATCAGCTAGAGAGTTATACGAGATTTATCTGTTATCACCATACATTATTATTTAAGAACTTTTATGTGTTAATTTGTTAACTAAACATTGAATATCTATTCAAAAGAAACATTAAATTTTGGAAACTTCAAGAATTCTTTCAGACTTGTTCATTAAGTTGAACCTTGCGTCTCCTTAGCTACGTTAATGAGCTAATGAGTCAGGACCCCTTAAATGTGACCGACGTCCCCAGGTCAAGCAGAGTTAATTCCCCATTGACTCAACACTTTGTGTAGCCGAATTATAAGGCAAAGGACTTGACCTGTATTACAGCCGAATTGGTGGTTAAAGGGACCCATCGGTCACAGAGTGGTGGAGAGCCCCAGGGTACAAGATCTTTGAATCAGCTTCAGCTTTCAAGACTTTCATCCATTGGAGCAGTTTATTCTAAGGATATAGGAATTTCAAGTGTCAAGTGTTTAATTTCAAAAGTGACTTAGTTAGCAATATTTTAACCTAAATTATGAAATATTATGGAAAATGAATTATATGATTTTAATGATTGTGACAACATATTAGAATCAAATGCAAATGCCTGAAATAGAAAGTACATGCAAGTCAAACTATTCAAATTATTATTATTCATATTCTATACATATTTTCTAAAAATTTTATTTTTTATTTTTTTTTATTATTATTATTATATTTATTTATATAAAATGGGGCAAAATTGTCACTTGGTGACAGATGCTTTGAATAGCTGGGCTTTCGAAGTTGTTTATTTTATTACTTCTGTTAATCTTTACAGGGCCACACTAAAGGATATGGTGTAAGAGAATATGGATTGAGCAATATTCAGATATTTGCAGATGGTAGCATATCATCAGATTATGTGGATGAGTTCGAGCCTTCAGTTACCTTGAATATTAATCAGACATTGAGGATGCATGCTGGTAGTGGAATTAGGGTGAGTCAGTATACAAGCACCATGGTCAGAGAGCTTCAAGTTGAATCCCACTGGCCTCACCACTGAAAAACTCTATTCTGTTGACCCAGAAGTAAATGGGTACCTGATTACTACAGGGAATGTTAAAAGGCAGCAAAAAAGAGAAGATTGGGCTCTGCCTTTCGTATCCATTACCCAAAATACAACAAGCCTATAACAATATGCTATCCAAAGGTCACAAGGCTATGGAAGCATTGTAACCTTTGAAATGATAATTGAGCCGTGACACGAGAAAAACAACAATATGGTTGTGCGCCCAGCCCAGACTCAGATCAGCCTGGGCATCCACCCAGTCTGCTCAGAGTCTTCCCTGTTCGCATGGCGGTAGCTTAGACCCTTAGCTACACTTTGAGCACTAAACAAATAGTCTAGTCAAACCGGGCGGATGTCCAGGCTGATCTGAGTCTGTACTGGGCACACAACCACATTGTTGGTTTTGTCATGTCATGGCTCAATTATTCTCAACAGAAATGATTCAACAGAATAGCATAGATATTTTATATGGTGGCACAGTATTGTAATGCATGATGCTTGGATTGATTCCTCTCCATACTGAAATATGTGAGCCTTGACAAGACAAAACCAACAGCTAGAGTGGCATCTGCATCACACTAAGTCTTAGTTCAGCCTGGGCATCCGCTCAGTCTGATCAGAGTCTTTGCTGTGCACTTTAAGGGTAACTATTGGTCAAAGCTACCATGTGCCGACAGCGAATACTCAGATCAGACTGTTGGATCCCCAGGCTATCTTTGTCTTTACTGGGCACACATGCCTTGTCGTGTCGCCGCTCAATTATCATTTTAAGCTTCATTTAAGTAGGAAGCTTAATTTCTGGGGTATTCATAAAACAACATGAAACATGCAAAATTTCAATAAAAACATAAGTGCCTCAAGAAATTTCACAAATTTCAATATATGGTGTTTCTTACAATCTTTCTAATATTTTTTTTCTTTTTAAATAGTTAAAATTGTGATATATAGCATGGTGTTTGTATTTTTTGTCAAATAACATGATAATATTGTGATACTTGTCTTGTGATAATCAGCTCTAGTTCCCAACCAGCCTACATATTTATGAGGTCCCATCAAAGCTTTTGCTGTTTTCTGCACACAGAGCTCCAGAGAACAAGGGGTAACGGATAATTGAGGGATAATTTTCTTTATTTTTCCATATATATATTGTAACTCTTCATTAGAACCATCTCAGTGAATGAGGGGTCACAACATGGGTTTTTGTTGAAAAAAAAAAAGAAAAAAAGAACAGTTGTCTTTAACTTATGCTCAAAATCTCATCTTATCTGGAGCTCTGCACACACCATATAAATAGAGAATAAAATTATTTTAGAAGAACTATAGGTTTGAGAAAATCACACTTTTCCATTGTATGAATATAAATTTCAGGTAGCATCTAACTTGTAATTTGAGAGAAGCATGGCATACACACTGCGATACCAATAGCGTCAGAAACATGTTACCATAGCAACTATGGAAAAACCAACTGTTGTGCTTAATACCTTGACAGAATGATGTGTAGATGATGTCATTTTGACATCAATATGAACTTTTAGTGGCTACAGTATCAGATCTATGACATGATTGTAATCGGAGCATGACATACATTTTATGCTATGCTGCACTATGCTGCACTATGCTGCACGTAGCCATGAGCCAGGCCGGGTAGCGCAATCGGTAGGGCACCTGACTCGTAAGTCAGAGGTCCTGGGTTCGAATCCCGGTCTGGCCACATACTTTCGTTTCTCTTCCGCTGATTCAAGAAGGGCAGTTGTCAGTTACTGGCGAAAGTATGTGCACTTAGTACTGGTTAACCGCTTAGGAGGTCTAAGCCTGCCCAGGAATAGTGTGGTTAGGTTAACTGACCGTCCCGACATGACCTTAGTTGTTTTCCGTGGACGTTAAGCATCAAATCAACCAACCAACGTAGTCATGATCCGCATATTTTTCGATGACATTACAAACTGAAATTCTTTCAACAAGTTTCTCCTGTCGCTGATTCAAGAAGGGCAGTTGTCAGTTACTGGTGAAAGTATGTGCACTTAGTACTGGTTAACCGCTTAGGAGGTCTAAGCCTGCCCAGAAATAGTGTTGTTAGGTTAACTGACCATCCCGATATGACCATAGCTGTTTACCGTGGATGTAAAGCAATAAATCAATCGATTCTTTCAACAAAAAACTTAAGATTTTCTCAAACAAATAATTATTCTCAAATCATTTGATTCTGTGTTATATTTGACCTGGAGGAATCTAAGGTGAAGAATGAAAGCTAAAGCTAGACTTCATAGAATCACAGACTGGTTGGAGTATTGCCTCTTTGCTCATTTGGAGGAACTCAGTGGGTTAAGCCCTGGCCTACTGATCTAGCGGACCCGGGTTTGAGCCTGGCTTGAGGGGAGAATCTTTCCTGTCAAGCTCATAAGCGGGGTTTCATTGCACACTGCCTTTCATTATCACCCTCCTATTGTCCTGATATGACTGAAATACTGTTGAAATGGATGTAAAAATCCCAAGCCATCCGTCCATCATTGCTCATTTGGACATAGCAAGGTGAGAGGCATTATGTTATCTCACTACCGTAAACATTCTAAGTATTGGGACAGATAGGTCTGAGCAAACAGTGCAGACTCAGGTCAGACTGCTCCTGCTGGATCAATCTGATCAGGGCCTACACTGTTTGCCATTAAATCTGCATCTTTTGGATACATTACTGAATTGTTTAACCAAACTGTTCTATTTTTAGGACAATTTGGTATTTATGTTAGGTGTTCGGGCTTTTAGAATTTTTATGTGTTTTTTAATTTCTGTTATATTCAGATGCCATGGTTACGAAGCAATGCTGACAAAATTCAAATCGATGCAGCTGGCATTATTGATGCCACTGGTAGAGCCCCAGAGGGTTTGGAGCAGAATGGAGTTAGCACAAGTGCTGGAGGTGAGATTTTCTGTCGGGTTGAAACACCAATTTAAATTATTTGAAACTGAACTTTATGTTTGAGAAAACATTTTTGATGGCACAAAGTGTCAAGAAATATCAAGATGGAGTTGAGAAGGAGATAAGAAAGACTTCACATTACTGTATTTCTTCTTTATAAGACATATTTATCCATCTTAACTCATTGCATTCTGGGTATTTTTTGTCATCTGCTGAAATTGTCATCTGCATCAAAAATCAAGAATATTTGACAATATTGATCTAACTAACACTTGAAGAAATGATGTCTAGGCAGCAAACAGTTTGGCTCTCAGATCAGGCCCCACGTTTGTGGGGCCTGATCTGGATCCAAACAGTCTGCCCAGATACCCCTAAAGGGGTTTCCCGAATGCAATGGGTTAAAAGACATATCTATGTTGATTTGATGGTTTGGGGAGGGAAACCCATCTTATAGCAGAATTTCGTAAGACTGATCTGGATATTTGGGGTCATTCTAGAGAAGGGGAAAAACAAACTTTATAGCCAAATAAATGTAGTACTTTCAGTTGTGCAGGGGTTTCTTTAACTTTTCTGGAACCTGGCAATCAAGGCAAAGTAGTCAGGAGATTTTATATTTTTCTGTATAAACCCAAGTGTACAAATTCCTTGAATGTAGTTGGGGATGAGACTTGAGTAGAAGGGGGAAATCCTGGCCCCTGCTTCTTAATGACACTTCTGATCATTGATGTTCCTTGTTTACAGATATCGTAAATTCCAGAACATTGCTAATAATTCAGAGATAAGAGATTCATGAAATAAAGGGGATGAAATTAACCTACTTACAGTACATTGATTGCAGTGAAGTATGCACGCTGAGATTTGTAAAGACTGTAATTGAGAACACTTCCATATACATGTAGGTGGAGTCTTTATCAAAAAGAATTTGTCTCCTTTTTCATTGGGGACTTCTCTATAAAGAGAGAATTGGCTCCATGAAGGAGTTAGGGATTGTTTTAAACGGAAGCCGATACTTTACCCTTAAAGTTGTTCCCCTTCAAAAAATTAGCAGAAAAAACTTGGAGGTACATGCATGTCCATTAACTGTAAAGTCAAATTTCTTATCTCTTTAACCCTATTGCACTCAAAATGGCCAAAACTCCATAGAGTTTTGGCCGTTCTGAGTGCAATAGGGTTAAACTATGAAAAGATGGGAGTGGACAAGCTGCATCAGTAGGGTTATACAGTGGTTCTATTTGGAGCTCTTATTTTTACAGGTGGTTCTGGTGGTGGCGGTGGAGCCGGTGGTGGGCAGGGCTCATTACAGACATATGTTGGTAGCCCATCTAGCTATAGTGATATGTACGCCCCTACACAGTATGGTGGATACGGTGGTGCTGGTGGTGGCTCCCAGGTGGACTTCAGATGTACCTACTCACGAGAACAAGCAGGCGGAGAAGGAGGTATTGCAGTTATCCTAATTACAATAGAGCCTCATCGTAATGTGACACATTATAACAGTATTTGGATGCTATTCATGTAGATGTATTTGTCCCAAATATGCACTCATTAGCTCGCCTGTACGAAAGTACAGGGAGCTATTGTTGTCACTCTGAAGTTTTTTTATGTGATGGGCAAGGCGCTGCAGGGGAGCTATCCTGTACATGGACAGGTCTTGTTTTCTTGTGCACCAGATATTTGCATGTTTCACCTGTACCAACAAACAGTTCTTGTCTCACCCGTGTTATTTCACATAGAACTAACAAAAATCATTTGCAGTCTATGCATTGGTAGTATGGAAGATCCTGTATTTGCATTATCAAGGGAAGTCAGATGCAGTCTTCAAGAATACAGCAAAATGAGCCGCAACATGACAAAACCAACAAACTGGCATGTGCGCCCTGGGAAGACTCAGATCATCCTGGGCATCCACCAAGTCTGATCAGAGTTTTTGCTGTACAGAGAAGAGAAGCTAAGGATCTAAGCTAGCCTCGTGCAAATAGCAAAGATGCTGATCAGACTGGGTGAATGCCCAGGCTGAGCTGAGTCTTTGGTAGGCACACATGCCCCTTTGTCGGTTTTGCCATGTTGCGGCTCAGGTGTCATCAGTTTAAGCAATGCCAGACATTGATGTAAAGAACCCAGTGATGTTTTGTTTATTAGCATCAGTTTCTTTCAAAATTGAATAAAAACCTCTCAAATGCTGAAATGATGTATTTTAACTCTTAAAGCCCCAGTGACAAAATTAGCAAAATTTGCAAACAGTGTAGATCCTGATGAGGCGGCTCATAATGAGCCGCCTCATCTAGATCTACATTGTTTGCCCTCTAATCATTGAATTCTCAATATGAAATATATTGGACAAGGCATTGTTTTTTTTATTTTTGCAGACGTAAATTTTGTAGTCTGCATTTTGGTGCTAAAAGAGTTAAAGTTCATCTTATCATGATCCACAGATTATTTCATGCATATGTTGGCTATTTTAGTGATGACAATAAAGTGCAGTTACTAGTTCATATGGATAAACTCACTTTGGAAGCATTTTAGTGAGTGTCTGCTTTGTAACTCTTGAGGCTCTAAATAACGAAATCCCACCCTAAAATGCAATCCCCAGGGGCTGTTATAAGATTAATGTGGTATATAGATTGATTGCAGAAATGTAACTTTTTGATCAGGTGGAGTAATAGAGTTAAATGCTTTAACTTCTGTGACCCTTGATGGTAAACTCCTTGCACCTGGAAATGTGGGCCATGGTCCTAGAGCAGGAGGTGCAGCTGGTGGTAGTGTGTGGATACAAACAGCAGAATTCTATGGTTCTGGTTCAATAGATGTCACTGGCGGCTCCGTTGGTACAACAGCTGATATAATTCCTTACACTGGGAATAATGATGATCTTTGTAAGTATCCTAGCTTGGACTGAATGTTGGAAATATGTTGTATAAGTGACACTGCAATGTATGAAATAGGTGACGGTAACCTAAAACTAGAAATTGACTCATCCTAATGGAAAAGATGGACAAGTCCACTGGTCAGAAAAGGGTTAAATGTTGTCTCAGTACTTAGCTGTGACATGCAAAATGGCTGCTTATTGGATAAGGGAACAGCTAAGATTTAGACCAGCCTGCACATTTGTGCCAGCTGATCAAACATTTACTGTTTGCACATGCCAGACATACATACAGAGGAATTTTGCAGTGCTAAGCAAAGCTCTTTCTAGACTGTCTGGATTTACAAACAGGTTTGAGTGATAGCTGTTTGCAGATACAGTCAACTCGCAATATCTTGAGACAAAGTTAATCTCAAACTACTGATATCTCAAAGTGAATTTTCTGGTCCCAGAAAATCTACTTTGAGATACCAGTAGTTTGAGATAACAGGAGTTGAAATGCAAAGGGAAATAGAAATGGTTTCCAAACTATATTTCGACATAAGAGAATTCTTTGAGGTATCTGTGTTTGAGATATCGAGAGTTTACTATACATTAATAATTATGCAACTGTTTTATGACAATGTGTATGTTATTTATTTGCAGCTGAGGATGTGCTCTGCCACCAAAATCCTTCACGTGCAGGCTGTCCAGAGGTCACTAATCCCATCCCACCTGATGCAAACTGTCAAGGTGGAGGTGGTTCCGGTGGTCGGGTGGCTATTTACTATACAGCGGATGAATACACTGGGACTATTTTGGCCTATGGTGGGAAAGGCTATGAATGTGGCGGAGCAGGAACGATTATCAAGAAAGACACAGACTTGGATTTAGTATATCTAGAAGTTGACAACAACAATATCTGTGTTCCAAAAGATACTAGCGTTGACTGGGATACTCTGAGTGATACAAACCGTGGACAGAACAGTTTCCTGACATGGCTGTATGATAAAGATGGTACAAACCACACACATGAGTTTGCGGTTAGTTGCCTAATTGTCATGATTGTTTTTGAAATAATACTGATATACTCAACTTTGATGATGTTTAGGGGACGTATTGTCTTTTAGTGTGTTTGTCCATAAGTCTTTGGATGCTGTACATAGTCTGATATATCAAATATGGACCATTTCAGTAAACTGACCCAGTTTTTCCTTTCTTTTCCTATGGCTTTGTGCATACAGAGTTATGGCCTTTTTTTTTTTGAAAAGTCAGCTGTGATTTGTCACCAAATCTTTGGTAAAGTGTTTAAGCTAGAATGTTCTTATTAGAGAAAATGTTAGTGGCTGAGGTGTAGATCAACTGATCAAACTTCAGACTAATTCCATAAACATATTACAGGTATGAGTTTTCCAACCATTTATGCTATATTGTTGATATTTGATATGTCAGTCTTTGTGATAAAGGTTAGAATGTGATGCTGTCATTTTATTTTAGTCATTAAAGTGCCAAGAAAGCAGACGACAAAAATTTGTCTGCAGAAATTTGAAAAAGTTTGGTCGCAGCATCAAATCACTAATTCAGAGACTGGTAACACTGACATTGACTCTCCCAAACAAATGGTGAATAATCAGACTAGAGTAATCTACTTGGTGATATGTTCACCATAAGATAAAGAGACACTCCTCCATGCTTTTTCCCCTCCCTCTTTCTCCAAAGGGAGATAACCATTTGCCATTTGATATTGGGTGAGTGAGTGAATGAACTCGGGTTTAACGTCCCACCAACAAAGAGGTCATACAGAGACGGGACCTCGGTTTAAAGTCTCGTCTGAAAGACCGGAGAAGGGGGGGATCGATCTTGCGACCCCTGGATTGGTAGTCCGGAGTGTTATCCACTACGCTACAGCCGCTCCTATTTGATATTGGCTTACCAATAAGAGAGCCATCACCCTAAAGAGGTCAACTCTAAAGGAAAGAATTTGCTTCGAGGGAAGCAAATTCTTTCCTTTAAGATTTGAGTCCCAGTAGCTCAATGGGCTAAGCACTGAACTGCTGATCCAGCGGTCCCGGGTTTGATTCCCGCTGGAGGCAGAAATCTTTTAAATGGTAAACAGGGTTCCATTGCACACAACCTTCCATTATCACCCTCCTCTGAAAGTGTATCCATCCACCTTAAGGTTTGTTCTTTTTTGTTTCTCAGAAAGTGACTCTCAGTGGCGAAGCTCATCTGGCTGTGCATCGTCGTAACATCGACACATTCCAACAGACAGTGAAGATTAAGGAAACAGTCGGCGATAAGAAGGGATTGTTTCATGTTGGACCACTGCAAGAACTGTTTGCGGACTTCAATCAGGACAACCCCTTGCTGCAGTTTGGACTAATTATATACCCTGACGGTGTATTTAAGGCTGAAGGTTTGTTGCTGGTGAATGGTATCTCCATAATTGTGGAAGGAAGACTGGCTGACATTGAAGAGCTTATTATTGCCCCAGATGGAAACTTTATTTTGAGGTACTTTTTATACGCCTGTTGAAGATGTGTCATATTATGTCGTGGCCTCCATCCATCTGTCCATCTGTCTGTCTGTTAACTTACCGTGTCGGCTGTCACATGTGCTACTATTAAACCACTAGGCCACAGGGACTGGAACATATTAAACAATCTGTGATAGAAGCTAGGGATTTGTCCAAATTTGCAGTTGAAAGTGTCTTTAATACAGATGACAGGATATTGTTCCACTGTTTAGACACACAGTATCAGTGCAACACCATTTACATTACCTTGTTGCTCAATATATCACTGGTTGTTGGTCAGTCATCATATATCTGCTTCAGAACTGACCTCCAATCAGTGATATATTTGGCAACAAATCAGTGTATTAAGAATCTGTTTCTTAAACAACATTGTGTCGATGTTGATAATGTTAATCAACATTGATTCAGCATTATAATGAGAAGCGGCAGTGGTGTAGTGTATAAGATGCAAAACTACCAATCAAGGGGTTGCAGGGTAGATTCTCAATTTCTCCTGTCTTTGGAATGAGACTTTAAACTGAGGTCCCATCTCCACATGACCTATGTGTTGGTGGGACATTAAACCAGAGTATACCCACTCATTGGGAATTATGACCTAATCTGTTAAATTTAAAGTTTCTTACAAGCAAAATGGGGTCTGCTTTTAAAGGACAGAAGAGTTAACCCCCAATAAGAAGAGAGGCAAAAATAAAAATGGCAGAGTTGCTTCCCCTGATGGCAGAGTTGCTTCCCAATGGCAGAGTTGCTTACCTTAGTCCTGTAGTAGCTATGGTAATGGAGCTAAGGCATCATACATCTACAATGGCTCTTCCATTCTAGAATTAAGTTGAAGGGGTACACCTTCCAGTTTTTCTATAAGCGGAATGATGACTATCATGGCTGTCACAGTAAATTTATCAGTTTACATTGGGACTCTTGTGTTATAAATATTTTTCTACAGACCATCAGATCTTTCAACTGTAACAACTTTCAAGAAGGTGGTTGTCCAAGGCGGGGGAAAATTGACAATAGAAACAGAAGGTGCAGGAATGACACTCCAAGGGGACACATTTATTGTGGAAAGTGGCGGTATCATAGAAGTGGATAAACTAACACTCATGGCTGTTACACTTACTGTAGAAGATTCTGCCAAAATCTCAGCCAATGAAAAGGTAATTCTTCAGATAACTTTGTCCCAATACTCATAGTGAAATACCCTAATATGCTTAAATATAGGGACACCTAAAAACCATTAATTTTCTATTTGCAACAGATGGAAAATTAATTGCCTTCTGATGTCCCAAAACATACGCTTATTACAGAAATAAGTTTTTGATGCATATCCCCTCAGCGTCAACATCGGTATTGTTTTCTGTTTCTGTCAAACCAATGGGCTGGGGCCGTATTCATAAAGCCACTTAAGTCGTTGCTAGGCTGTTGCTAAGGCTAAATTTCTTTGAAGGAGATTCCCTAGAACTATGAAATTTTCTCTGGAGGAACAGTCTTACAAAGACTGTTCCTCCAGACCAAATTTCCTAGTTGTAGGGAATCTCCTTTATAGATATTTAGCCTTAGCAACAGCATAGCAACGACTTAAGTGGCTTTATGAATTCGGCCCAGGTTCTTACCACATAAACCAAGTCTACATTAACTGCACTTGGTACAGTTTGGTGACCTTTACCTCTGCTGAAGGCTGCAAGGGAACTAAAGTATAAGCAGAGATCCGGCATATGTCTGTCTCTTTCATGAATAATTTCAGATGACATCTCCTGAAACTACCAAATTTCATAAATAGTATTTATAGGATGGAGAAACAATAAGAAGTTTTTTTTCTATGCCAGTTACTCCAGTATTTTGGTTGCTATGGCAGCTTAAAAGAGTCATTGACTTTCAATTGGAAAGTTAGTCGTTTATTTCATTTCTATTCTAAGGCACTTTTAAGAATATTTCACTTATATTGAGCTTATAGTTAAGCAGAGATGGGCAAAAATGGGAGCTCCCAAGGAAAAAAACTGACAGTATGTAAGCAGAATACGGATTTTTCACATGTTTGCCAGCCTAGGCTGAAACACACAGTGGTGAGAATCCTAATATTTAAGAGTCATTGCTGTTAGTCGTTAGGCCATGGAAACGGGAAAATTGAAAATGGCTCTTTTGACAAATCTTTTACAGAAATGTTCCTTAGGTAGTCCTCTAGTAGACAAGATTTTTTGTGCCAATCGCTTAATATGCTTGTTGCCATAGCAGTGAAATGCTGAAAATGACCAAAAATAAATTTTAGGTAGCTGCAAGAAATCTGGAGATACATCTTGTGGCTGCAACTTCTCCTACAGTTTCCAGCTGATTTACAGGAAAATTTAAGGAGACTTTGTTGACCAACATCTGAGCTCAGAAAGGCAATATTAATTGAGATTTTATCTTACCCTAATGTGCTTAAATATTGGGGCATCTAATAACCATTAATTTTCCATTTGGGAACAAATGGAAAATTAATGGTTATTAGATGGGAACAAATGGAAAATTAATGGTTGTTAGATGGGAACAAATTTAAAATTAATGGTTATTAGATGTCCCAGTATTGAAGCACATTAGGGTATTAAAATTTAAGTTTTAATCCAGTGAGATTTTGCATGTATGTAAGTATCTTAAAATTCTTTTCAGGCTGTGCACACAACTGGTGGCCCAGGAGTAGGTCTGGAGGGAGCTGGTGCCGGGCACGGTGGTATGGGAGGATTAGGAGAAGAGACTGATAGTGGAGGAATGTTTCATGGTCTGATGACAGATCCAACAGACCCCGGCAGCAATGGAAAGTTTGAAGATATTTTACAAAACATTGAAGAGGAAACCATTGGTGGTGGAATATTGCACTTTGAAGTGTCGGAAACTACAACTATTGACGGTAAAGTTTGAGAGTGACAGAACTCAGACATGCTAACAACAACATGAAATTTGTATAGTCGTTATTTTTACATGATGTAAGAATTTTTATCATATGACGTCGCATCTAAGAGTGTAATAAAGCCATGCATTAAAAACTATAATCCACTAGTGGGTTATATATGCAAATTATGTCATAACGATATGCGTTGACGTCCATAAAACGTGGCGTTTTCTAATGGCAAAATCGTGATGTTTTAGTGCAAAATTTGCTATAAAATGCGATTTAAGTGTCATTATTATAAATAGAATCTTGCATTCGTGCTCCTGTATTATTGAATTTATTAAACTCGTTGGTGAAAACAATAAGATGCTCTGCAGAGCCTCACATCTTATCTTTTTCCCCAACTCGTTTAATAAATTCAGTAAAATATGAGCACTCATGTAAGATCTTCTATTTTTTCTGTGAGACAGCCAGTAATATACTGGTCTTTGTGGGCAAAAAAATATAGAGTTTTGCTAAAATATGGGGAGACTTATAATCCCTTGACTATTGATATCTAATTCAGATTTACCTACTGCATTTATGAAAACGAAAAAAAATTATATTAAATGAATACAAAAAAAAAAAAATAACAGAAAGAAAGAAAGAAAAACCACAAAAATTTCCTATAATTAGCAAAAGAAGAAGAAGAAAAACAAAAAATCACAAAAATTTCCTACAGAATCTTAAAAGGTTTTGTTTAGTAAATTAAGTTGAAAGGAAGCAACTCCATATTTCCGTATTTTCTGCCAATTTTGCAAAAGAAAAAAAAATGTGTTTGTGATTTTCTGTTTCCTTTCCTGTACAAAAAAAAATGAAAGGGGAATATATTTATTTTTAGGTGTGATAAGCTGTAATGGCCAAGATGGTACAATACACACAGGGGGCGCTAGTGGAGGAAGTATAAAACTGATCACAGGAGCATTAAACGGCAAAGGAAGACTCGAAACCAACGGTGGAAAAGGTAAAAACATTTGAGCCACGACACGAGAAAATCAACAAATGGCATATGCACCCAGTGAAACTCAGATCAGCCTGGGCATCGACCCAGTCTGATCAGAGTTTTTGTTGTCTTCATGGAGCTAACTTAGATTCTTAAAAGTGCCGAGCAAAGAGTCTGATCAGACTGGGCAGCTGCCCAGGATGATCTTAGTCTGCACTGGGCACAAATGCCACTTTGTTGGTTATCTTGTGTGGCGGCTCATTTTATGTTTCATGACAAGAACCACTGTTATAAATGGGGGTGAGAATGTTCACTGCACTGAAGATACACTGATTTCAGTGGTTTAGGGTCAAATGACCCGAAGTTACATGTTTTAGTCTCAGTTTGATATGCAAGAATATGAAATTTTTTGATTTTGATTTGATTTGATTTGTTGCTTAACATCCACAGTAAACAGCTAAGGTCATGTCGGGATGGTCAGTTAACCTAACCACTCTATTCCTGGGTAGGCTTAGACCTCCTAAGCGGTTAACCAGTACTAAGTGCACATACTTGTGCCAGTAACTAACAAGTATGTGGACTGGCACAAGTATGTGCGCTTAATACTGGTTAGGTTAACTGACCGTCCCGACATGACCTTAGCTGTTTACTGTGGACATTAAGCAACAAATCAAATCAAATCAAAATCATAAAATTTCAAATTCCTGCATATCAAACTGAGAATTTTATGATGGAGTCCACATAGAGTTACTCGTAGGATTTTTTTCAGCACTTTTCAGCAGTATTGTTGTGTCAAAAAATTATTTTCATAACGATAATCTCCAAGACTAAGCAGAACAAATCTATGGCTTTTCAGCAAAACTTGTTTGCTTTTAATTGTCATGTTAATTTGGTTATAAGACAGAGCTTTTTGCCCTGTGAAAACAGTCTTGGAAATCTAGATCCCTCAAAACAGTCCTACAAATCTAAATTGTTTTGGATCCTTTTAGAAGAGAAGACCCATTTTTAAGGGGAATTACACAAGACTGATTTATATATTTGGGGGAATTTTGGAAGAGAAAACATCCCTGTCTTATTGGTGAATAATATAGTAATATGAGCCGCAACACAACAAAGCCAACAATGTGGTTGTGCGCCCAGTGCAGACTCAGATCAGCCTGGGCAACTGCCAACTTTGACCACACTCTTCGGTAAGTGCTCAAAGGGTAGCTAAGGGTATAAGCTACCTCCATGCGGACAGCGAAGACTCTGATCAGACTGGGTGGATGCCCAGTCTGATCTGAGTCTGTGCTGGGCGCACAACCACATTGTTGGTTTTCTTATGTCGCGGCTCATATATTGTTGACAAAAATGTATGGTTTAATTTAAAAAAAAAATCCATTTTGGATATACACATTTCATGCCACCTTTTTACTATCAATTTTGATATGCTAGGTATACAGTGTATGCAATTGCAGACTAGAATTTATAGTGAACTGATCATATCTCCATTTCCATATTATAAAGCAGATCAAAGCTTGTTGTTTTGACACATTGCTAAATATACCATATTTCTTCGGTTATCAGATGATGGTTGTTCCCTTCCAAATCAATCCCATCAATCTAGATTTGCCTCACAAGACTGATCGGTGTCATTCTGGAGACAAAAAAAGCAACACTGTTTTATAGCTGAACAAATTCAGTACATTGCCATGCAGAAAGATCAGATGCTCAGGTACTGTACATGAGACTTTTGATTGTGCATTGCTTAGTGCTCTGTGTGGTGAATTGGTCAATACATTTGGCTTCTGTGCAGAAGGTAGCGGTTTGAATTTCACCGAGCCATCTAGATGGAGCTAACGACTGAAAACTTCTGTCTGTGGACTTAGTAGTAAATTTGTACCCAATTAAAACCCAGAAAAGTTTAAAGACAGCAAAAGGAGAGTATTGGGTCTCATCTTTCATATGCTTTGCCCAAAACACAATGGGCCTGTAACAACCTTGAGCCTCTTTGTCCTAATGACTACAGGATACCTTTACGATAATTATTGAGGGTCTGACAATATTAAGGATTATGATGGAAAATGTCCAAAGTCATAGAGCTATTTTGATACACTTTTAGGTACGGCTAAGACAGGTGGTGGTGCCGGAGGTAGAATGATGGTGAAGTTCACTGACACAGAGTATACTGGCACTTTTGTGGCATATGGTGGAGAATCGGAGATGAGCTATGGCGGTGCTGGAACTGTCTACTTGGACCAGACAGCTTACAAGAAGACTCTGATTGTTGATAATAAAGAACCATATGAAGTCCCTGTAAGTACCTTAATTATAAATGAAGTGTGTAGCCTCCATTTTTGGCATTTTTACAAGGGGAGAAAACTCTTGGGAGAAAACTCTTGGTAAATGCTGTTTGTATTCCTTGATGAAATCTTCTAAAAATGAAGTCTACATTTAATGGAAAGAATTTGCTTCTAATAATAAGCATGCGTTCAGTACGGAAAATGGACAGATTTGTTTAATTTTACCTGTATTAAGCAAGCACCTCTCTTTAGCAAGCATCTTTTGATTGTCTCGTGGGTGCTTGCTTAATACAGGTTAGATGGTAGTTTATGTTTCCGTGGTTGATGAATCCCTTCTTCAGCAGGAGCTGCTCTTAAAGGAAAGAATTTGCTCTCTCTGGGAGCAAATTCGCTCCTTTAAGAGTAGCTCCCCCTGAGGACAGAGGTAAATATTTCCGGATCAGAGTGATCTACCTTGGAGGGGTATCCATGCACCCATAACCTTTTACCGTATTTATTCCATTATGAGACATGAGTTTGACGTTCAAAATTTTAGAGAGTCTCGGTAGCTCATAGGTTAACAGGGGTCAGCCTAGGTTTCTCTGACAGGGAGAAGTTTTGGAACATTTTCTGAATTTCAGGGAGAAGTTTTATCCCAAATTTTGCATTTTCTATATGTTTTATACATTTTGACCTCCGCTATGCTCAAAATAGGGAGAAGTCTGTCTGCCTAAGGAGACTATTTCTCCCACTTCTCCCTGGGTTAAGGGCTGGTCTAGTGGTCGTGGGTTCGAGCACTGCTGGAGGCAGGAATCTTTCCAATCATAAACAACGTTCCATTGCACACAGCCTTCCATTATCACCTTCCCATTGTCCTGATATGACTAAAATACTGTTGTAAAGGACATAAAATTGCAAGTCACCCATCCATCCTTCCAAAATTTACCGTAAATATGTTAATTAGTCTTGTGAAATAAAGCTATTAAATGGGTTCTACTCTTCCAAAACAATCCCAAAATCTAGATCGGGATCTAGATTTTTGGGATTGTTTTGGAAAGCAAATTCCCATTCTTATAGTCAAATCAATATTATATTGTAAATTTCAGAGAACAATAGCATCTCCTGACATCAGTGGAGTAAAGGAACTGGAGCATAGCCGAACCTGGATTACATTCCCTGATAATGACCCAAGCTTGTACATCGATGAACTGCAGCTGCTAAATGGAGCCCATGTGGCCCTTGAGCCAAATCCTTCCGCAATTGTCGAACATGAGGTTGAGATCCTGACAATTGTCAATGAAGATTTTGTTCTTGACGATACCAAATTAGGAGTTCTTCATGCTGGGCCTCATCAGAAAATTATTGTCAGGTACATGTGTAGTAAATCATTGTAAGTTTGAAAGGGTAGGGCTAAACATAGCTGCAGAGGGATTACTTCCTTAAATGCAGACACAACAAAAGTAGAATTCTGGGTCCAGTTTCTCAAAGCTTTGTTATCATAACAAAGTCATTAGTCAAGGATTCATTTAGTCATCTAGTACATGTAAAATAAAGCATGCTAATATTTTTGCTGAAAAAATGTGAAGAGCTTTTGCACTGCAAAAGCTTTTCACAGTTTTTCAGCAAATGGAATGGAAGTGTTTTTTGAGTATGATATGTTTGGAAAAAAATTAATGTCTAGCAAACTAATAACATCGTTAGTTTTTTATTAATTTCTCATATAAGTTTTACACCATGGTTATAAGAGAATAGCATTATACAGTAGAACTTATTTGGCTCAAACAGGCTTGGGGCCATGAAAATTAGTTCTCCCCAAGGACAGTTCTAGCCACCCAGGGTTAGTTTCTACATAAAGTGACTTCTTGGGACCCAGGAAAGGGTTCTAGTCAGGCAGGGTTAACGAGCCATCAGGGTTCGAGCCATTGAAGTTCTACTGTACTGAGAGTAAACAAGAAAGGAATATAAGGCAAAAAATCATCAGGGTGTATGGGTACACCACCATATTTTTCCATCCCTTTTTTAGCTCACCTGGCCCGAAGGGCCATAGTGAGCTATTGTCATACCAATGCGTGCCTCGTGCGTCGTCACGAAATTTGTTCGTCAACACCTAAAAACAAATATTCAAACATCTTCTTCTGTAAAACTACTGGTCCCATGGTTCTCAAATTTCACATGGAGCATGACCTGACTCCAGGGTCTCAGAATTGTAAAATTGGGTCAGGTTGAAAATCCAAGATGGCCGCCGTTACTAAAAATGGCAAAAAGAACAAAATCAACTTCTTCTCCAGAACCACTGGGTATATTTGTCTGAATTTTGGCATGGAACATCAGTGAAACCTTGGTATTCAAAATTGTAAAAATGAAAAAAATCTGTAGCGGAGTTTTGTCACAGTGACCTACTTTCTGTTTACGTGTGTAATTTTGCACAAATGCCAATGTCAAAAACTGACCTATTTAAACAACTTCAAACAACTTCTTCTCTAAAACCACTGAACCCATGGATCTCAAATTTCACATGGAGCAAGACCAGACTGCAGGGTTTCAAAATTATAAAATTGGGTTAGGTCAAGAATCCAAGATGGCTGCCGTTACTAAAAATAGGAAAAACAACAAAATCAACTTCTTCTCCAGAACCATGTGGTATATTTGGTTTAAAGTCTGCATGGAACATTAGTGGGACCTTGGTATTAAAAATTATGAAAATAAAAAAATCTATAGCGGAATTAGGTCACTGTGACCTACTTAGCGTTTACAAGACCGATTTTGCTCAAATGTCAATATCTAAAGAAAATGCAACCAATTCTGACCAAATTTTGTCAGAAATGGTTCTTGAATGGAATTATTTCAATTGTGTGCCAGTTGACTATCCAAGATGGCCATGGGGGCCGTTACTAAAAATAGCACAAGGATAAAAATGACAATTACTCAAGAACCCTTGAATGGAATTGGACCAATTTTGTGTCAGAATGTTCCTTGCATGAAGCCGTTTCGATTAATTGCAATTTGGCATTCCAAGATGGCCGCCATCTGGTATTACTAAAAATAGCACAAACATAAAAATGACAATTACTCAAGAATCCTTGAATGGAATTGGACCAATTATGTGTCAGAATGTTCCTTGCATGAAGTCATTTGGATCAATTGCAATTTGGCATTCCAAGATGGCCGCCATCTGCTGTTACTAAAATAGCACAAAACATGAAAATGACAATATCTCAGTAACCACTGAATGGATTTGGACAAAATTTGTGTCAAAATGATTCTTGCATTGAGATGTTTCAAAAATAACTAACTATAGACCAGTCATATTGGCCTTTGTTACAAAAAATAGAAAAATGTGAAAATTAGAAAATCTCAATGGAATTGGGCTAATGTTGTGTCAGAATGGTCCTTTCATTAAGCTTTTTCGATTTTTTGCATTTTGGCATTCCAAGATGGCCGCCATCTGTTGTTACTAAAAATAGCACAAAACATGAAAATGACAATATCTCAGTAACCACTGAATGGATTTTGACAAAATTTGTGTCAAAATGATTCTTGCATTGAGATGTTTCAAAAATAACTAACTATAGACCAGTCATATTGGCCTCAGTTACTAAAAATAGAAAAATGTGAAAATTAGAAAATCTCAATGGAATTTGACCAAATTTGTGTCAAATTGATCCTTGCATGAAGGCTTTTCGATGTTTTGCATTTTAGCAATCCAAGATGGCCGCCATCTGCCGTTACTAAAAATAGCACAAAACATGAAACTGGCAATATCTCAGTTACCCGTGAATGGATTTTGATGAAATTTGTGGCAAAATGATTCTTGCATTGAGGTGTTTCAAAAGTAAATATATAAAGACCAGGCAAGTTGGCCTCTGTTACTAAAAGTAGCAAAATGTGAAAATGAGAAAATCTCAGTGGAATTGGACCAATTTTGTATCAGAATGGTCCCGTTGCACAATAGCCAGGTGAGCGATATCAGGCCCATTTGGGCCTCTTGTTACCTAAATAATATTCATCCTTAGAAGCTGAGGAAATATTGTTAACTTTGATATTTTAGGACCCTTGAGCTTTATATGACAGCGCATATGGAAGTATATCCAGATGGAGAGTTGTATTTACCTGGTAATGTGAAGTGTTTCAATGGCAAGAACAACATACACGGCATTATTGGCGGCATCTCAGAGCTGACCCTTATCCGCACCACTATGGTCTTTAGTCATACTAGCTATTCTCAGGGATCAAAATATGCAGGGCAGTTTGATATCAACAATATCAACGTCATGGCTGAGGGTGTCTTAGAATTCACTGATGACATAGCAACAGAACTGACATTGTCGGAAGGCAGGTTGTACATTGCACCAACAGGTCTAATTAAAGCACGACATCTTACAATCACAGCTGATACAGTGCTTATTGAAGGAGGAGGGACGATCAGTCTGGATGAGACAGGATATGGCACGGATGGTCCAGGTAGGCCTTATTAAAATGTTTTCTTCCATACTTAAAAACTCAACGGTAACTGTTCTAATGTGTCACATCCGTCATGGTGTAGAAAAACTGTTTTCAAATATTCATACCCCAGCTTTGATCAAGGGGCCATACTACATGTGTTTACATTTATCCCTGCAGCCTAGTTGAAGAACAAGCTAGCTTTACCAATATGCAGTACTCCAGATAAGAAGGGGTAAAACGAATGAGTTTAGGGATAAATTTCCATATCTCTCCATAACAACATATATTATGACCCCTCATAAGGACCATCTCACCAAAACATATGTTGTGACCCCTTAACAGAACAGTCTTGCTGAGACGGTTCTGTTAAGGGGTCACAACATATGTTTTTGCTGAGAAGTAAGGAAAATTATCTTTGAATTGTCCTCAATACCTCCTCTTATCTGGCCCCAAGGTTATAAAACTTGAGTACATTCTCAAACTCAAAATAAAGCACACTGATTGAGTGTGCTTTATTTTGAGTTTGAGAATATTCTCAAGTTTTATAACCTCGAACCATGGAGCTCTGAATATAGCCTGCTCAAACCAGCATTGCATCCTTACAGTATGATCTAGAGTTTGGCAAATCACCACGTACTGACATAAAGACTCTGTGCCTTGCCAAACAAAGAGAGTTTCAAATAGACTGAGGATTTGCAATTTTACATCCTTGCCCACAGTATTTCAGTCATATAAGCATGATTGGAGGGCGAATATAAAAGGCATTGTGCAGTAAATTGCAGATAAGGTTTGGACAGAAGCTCACCTCTAGCAAGTTGTGATAAACTGTTTCAGTGTATATTCCGTTATGCTTTGTGTATGTTCGAATGCTTTTTTAAGCATTTGTATATAAATATTTGCTGTAAAACATAATTAGGCTTACAAGTAGTCCTACTTTTTCCTACTTTTCCTACTTTTTTGCCCTGTTCCTACTTTTTTCCTACTTTTTTCAAAAATATTCCTACTATTCCTACTTTTTGAATGAAAATGAAAGTAAAAAATGTATATTTCAAAATATTTTAGTCTGTTGCAGAATGAAACATGCTACATGATATAAGGACTGATGGCATATTCTATTGATGAGTTTCTTACTGTCTTTGAATATGCTACTGTTGATCTCTTATGCAGTGGTGCCTTTCTGGAAATGTGTTGAACATTTTGAACATGATGTTGCTTAATGTGAAGGATGAGGCCCTCCCAAGGGTTTTGGGTAGCTGGGGAGAATGACCATTCATTTTCAGGGAGCTGGGGAGCACTAGCAATTATTTTTAGGGAGTTAGGAAACAAGCTCTTAATTTTGAGGCGCTGGGGAGCACTGTCAGAATGTGATTTTCTAAATTGTTTTGGGCTTCTGGGGGGCACAGCCCCCCAGACCCCCCATTCATACATGAATAGATAGCATTTTAGTCTTCAGCCAAAAAAACGTATGGTGCCCATTCAGACTTGCAAATGCTAGCATTTTCGGGGGCTGACTAGAGGTAGAAATGACTGCTTTTACTCATCTTGCAGTAGTTGTGCTTGTTAGTCAATTTACAAAGTAAGGTGTTTTTAATCGTATACTCATTCTAATGCATGTTCCACAGAAAGACATTGGGACGCTGTCCATTCTACTCTGAAATTGAATTTCTGACTGCTCTCATTCCTTGTGCCCTGACAAATCACACTCAGGTCCTTCTATTTCATTTAAATTACCATTATATCTTAATTGTTCAAAGCAACATTTTCATACAAGCATCTTACCACCTGGTTCTCTTTCTCTCTGGAACAACATTGAACAGTTCTTTCACTATGTTTTATGGTTTGTTTAAATGTTCAATTATTTGATTAATAAATAAAAACAAATTTAGGTTGACAGCAGCATGAACAGTAAGATTTCAGAGCCTCCTGAAATTAAACGGCCCTTATATCTTGTGACTGGAGTTTTCTGAACTGTTCTGCAGCGTTTAAGTGAGTTAATATATACGGGATTTATTGATAAGTTTGTATAAATAATTCCTACTTTTTATCATAAGATCAGGCTTACAAGTAGTCCTACTTTTCCTACTTTTTTGCCTATAAACTACCATTATATCTTGTTCAAAGCAACATTTTCATACAAGCATCTTACCACCTGGTTCTCTTTCTCTCTTGAACAACATTGAACAGTTCTTTCACTATGTTTTATGGTTTGTTTAAATGTTCAATTATTTGATTAATAAATAAAAAAAATCAGGTTGACAGCAGCATGAACAGTAAGATTTCAGAGCCCCCTGAAATTAAACTGTCCTTATATCTTGTGACTGGAGTTTTTCTGAACTGTTCTGCAGCGTTTAAGTGAGTTAATATATACAAGATTTATTGGTAAGTTTCTATAAATAATTCCTACTTTTTATCATAAGATTCCTACTTTTTCCTACTTTTTTCCTACTTTTTTCATGAAATGATTCCTACTTTTTACCTACCGTATTTCTTCGGCTATAAGACGGGGATTTTCCCCCCGAAATGACCCCCAAAATTTGCCCCCCGTCTTATAACCGAGGCTTTGGACACCCTAGCTATTTTCACCAAAGTCCCTGAGCAGCTGGTCACGGTCCATGTTTGTAAATATACAAGGAGCTCCAATTTAGTTATGTCCAGGTGCATCGCAAAACCCAATAGGTGTTGAGACATAAACAATACCGCTAGTATCGATCACATGAAATGATACCGTATGCAAACACTGACTGCATCCAGCAAAACCGAATTTCTCTACTGTGTGCCCTCATTAAACTCCTTTTGAATTCCAAATCCGCAAACAGTGTGTAACATTATCATCTTTATTTTTTTCCTAAACATTCATATAGGTATTTTTCTGCAACCTAGATGTAAAAACGTAAGGCACTTTTACTCTTTATCTGTCTGTATTAATATCCTGACTTGACCCGAGTGACCTGTCAAAACTGAGTCGGTTATGTAATTATTTTGAGAGCAGTATTGATCGAGCTGTAGTAAGATCAAAGAAGCCGCAAAAAGTGAGCCGGTCAATGACCTTTAGGTGACACAATGTTTGTTGAACTTCTGGTGTTGGATTTGGATATTGACTGTATTTATGCCAAATATTCGGCTAGTGAATAAAAACAAAATCTGTTTAATATGGATTCTTCCATCTTCAAACTGGGATACAGGAATATGTTTTCTCCACTTGTGTACATGCAAAGCTAAATTTAACTTATGGAAATACGACCTTTGCTCATACTGGATAAAATAATGAGGTAATTAATCCAAGATATTTATGCACATTACGGTAACTGCATAGCGACCAGTTTAAATAACCAGTTTAAATATATGAAGACATCGGTGACGGGTGATGACCTTTGGGGAAGTAAATCTAGCATCTCAGCAGAATGAAGTAACGGGGCGCCAATAATCCGCCCATGTTGGGGAATTGGCAGAAAATAGGCCCGTCTTATAGGCAAGGCTAAGCTAAATACTTGCCCAGACAGTCCAAAAAACACCCCCCGTCTTATAAACGACTCGCCCTATAGCCGAAGAAATACGGTACTTTTTCATGAAAAGCCACTTGTAAGCCTGCATAATAACTTGAGAGACTTTTTCCTCTCTTTCGGCCTTTGGACCTTACATTATTACATGTTCATTTTATTACTTTGCAGGCTACCTTAACAATGATGCTGGAGCTAGTCATGGTGGTGAGGGAGGAAAAGATGGCTCCAATAACCGAGCTACTCCTTATGACAATTTCATGGAACCTTCTGATATGGGAACTGGGTGTGGAAGCGCCAAAGGTGGTGGTTACCTCAAAGTACAGGCTGAAAATCTGGTCGAATTGAAAGGAACCATAACTGCCAAGTATGAACATTATACTAAGCTTTATGACATATGAGTCAAAGCATGATAAAACCAGCAAAGTGGTATGTGCGCCCAGTAAAGACTCAGAGCAGCCTGGACATCCACCCAGTCTGATCAGAGTCTTCTTATGTATATAGCTTAGCCCATTAGCTATGCTTTAAGCACACATCAAAAACTCTGATTAGACTGGGTGGATGCCCAAGCTCATCTGAGTTTTTGCTGGGCATATATACCACTTTGTTGGAATTCCCATGTCGCGCTTCATATATGCTATAAATCTGTGCACTGTGGTCTGTCAGATCTGAAGTGTTAACACTTAAAGATTCTGATCCCCAACAGGTCGACCGAAGACTGAAACTCTATGTTTTAGTTGTTTAAAGCTGGCCAATCACATTCATTTACAATGACCTCATTGTAGTGAAAGCTTTGCAGCAATATCTCACAGTGAAATATCATAGATTTATACCACTGTAAGAGCAGTAAATGAGCCAATTAATTTCAACCAGGGCCCAGTTGTTCAAAACTAACGACGTCGTTAGTCAACGTGACGTTAAGATTTCAAACGTTAATATCACAAATATGCCAATATTTTTTGTTGCAAAAATGTGAGAAGCTTTTGCTGTGCAAAAGCTTCTCACATATTTTCAACATAAAATATAAGTGTATTTGGCTATAAAGTCACAAAACACTTAATGAGTTGACCTCTTAACCAGCTCGTTAGGCTAACGATGCTTTGAACAACTGGTCCCAGATAGTTATTTGATAGAATTATTTGCATGTGCTGAGTAAGCATCTGAAATATTAAAATGTGGCCATTCTACAATTTTTGTGTTATAGTTAAGAAATGAGAAAGTACAAAACTTTCTTTTTTTCCAATCTACCCTATTTGACAAATTTGAATTGTGACTTCCAAAAAAAAGGGTGCTTAGTGCATACGCTGACAACAAAGACTCAGACTTGTCTGCATAGCTTCTCAGTCTGATTAGTTTTTTTCTGTTCACACAGCATAGATGGACTGTAAGGAATTTATAGACACAAAACCAAAGCTGATGAGCTTGGGTCCTAGGGTCAGAGGTTATAAAACTTGAGTATAATCTCCAACTCAAAACAAAGCACACTGATTGGCTGCTTCCAAGCATGTGCTCAGAAGCAGCCAATCAGTGTGCTTTATTATGAGTTTGAGATTATTCTCAAGGTTTATAGCCTCAAACCCTAGTAAATTTGTTACATGTATTCTGTGTTTTTGTGTGACACGGCTTATTTTGTAAATACTAACAGTTGAACAATCCTATTTAAATTTCCAGTGGAGGAGATGGTGGCTCAGATGGTGGTGCCTCTGGTGGCAGCGTTTACATAGAGACTGATGTGGCCCACATTGCAGGTTGGTAGTTGCGGTCTATCCAGTGCAGTCTATAAAAAACAGTTACCTGGAACCAGTTGTTCAAAGCCTCATTGCAGAAATTTTTATAACCATAAATAGGGTTCCATTGCACACAGCCTTTCATTATCACCCTCCCATCGTCCTGATATGACTGTCAGAAGTACTGTTGAAAAGGATGTAAAATCACAAGTCAGCCTTCCATCAAAGCATCATTTGCAAACAAACTTGTTAACGTTATGAACTGGCTATGAGGTGGGGCTTTCTCCATCAAAGAGTACCCCAGATATGTAAATCATGCCTGAGTGATTCCGATATTAGATAGGTGTTCTTACAAAACAATTCCAAAAAGCAAGATCTGTCTTATTAGATGAAACATTGGCTATAGTTATATGAGCTGCGACACAAGACAACCAACAAAGTGGCATGTCTATGATGTGTGCCCAGAAAAGACTCAGATCAGCCTGGGCTTAGCCTAGGCATCAGCCCAGACTGATCTGAGTTTTTGTTTTGTGCTTTTAGGGTACCTAAGGGTCTAAGCTAGCTCCATATGACCAGGGAAGACTCTGATCAGACTGGGTGGATGCCCAGGTTGATCTGAGTCTTCACTGGGCACACATACCACAGCTCATATGAGCAGCGACGGGACAAAACCGACAATGTGGTTGTGCGCCCAGCGCAGACTCAGATCAGCCTGGGCATCCGCCCAGTCTGATCAGAGTCTTCACAGTCCGCATGGAAGTAGCTTAGACCCTTAGCTACCCTTTAAGCACTTAGCAATGAGTCTGACCGGACTGGGCAGATGCCCAGGCTGATCTGAGTCTGCGCTGGGTGCACAACCACATTGTTGGTTTTCTCGTGTCGCGGCTCATATGTATTGTATACTGCAGGCTATATTCATGCTCATGGTGGTTCTTCATCTTCCAAGAGTGGTGGCGGTGGTGGGCTGATTGGTATCTCACACAACAGCGGATATGTGACAGGAGATCTTTCATCTTATGGTGGTTCTGGGGCAGTGGAAAATGGCGCTGCTGGGCCTGCCTATATCAAAACTGGACAACTGATCAGAAAGGTGAGAGGAAAAGTGTTTTGTATGTGTATGCCCCCATCTGCAGTGCAAATGCTATAATGCTGTACAATCAACACTCATTTTATAACAGTATTTCTTACAACTACAACAGCAAAAATCTTTGGATGTCATTTTGATATGCATGGAATGGCTTTGTTGTTCAAAATATGTATCTTTATAAAAGCAAAATGCAATCTAACATCAGATTTTTGGTAACAAATGCCATTCTGATGCACTTATAAATGTATTGCGATGTCTGATTGGATAACCTTAAAAAAATTGCGACAGTATATTCTATGATATACAGTCGCTAACCCGTCTTCATTAAGACACATCGCTTTTCATTGGCTGGCGTATGGTTTTATTCTGCTGAAAGCACTTTCTGTGGATGTAAAGTAGAAAACTTTGAAAGGTGAAATATGATAAATTGCATTAGAATGGGGATCGCTGTACTCAAAATTGTCATTTGGAGAGGTAAATTGTTGGTTTGATGATCGCAAATTGTGTTTTAAGGCTCTACTGATGCGTCAAGGTAAAACAAAATTACTGACCATAAAACCGACCATTTACCTCCCCAATTGACAAATTTGAGTAAAATTATTCCCTAATTGTTGTAAAGAGGGTCCACTGAAGCACAGACTTTGGTGGCCTAGTGAATTAGGGCGCATTTACACGAGCAAAGTTTCTATGACAAAGTAGGTTTGTCACAGAAAAATTTGCTCGTGTAAATGCCAAAATATGACAATGTTTCTTTGACAAATATATATGGTAAAGTAACTTCGATAAATTAAATTTGTCCGTGTAAACGGAGAACTTTGCTTAAGATTATGTAACAAAGAACATTGCTACAAGCATGGAAAATGTGACAAAGATTTTGTTTCATCACTGCAGGGAACTTTGACGAATAATATTTGGTTGTGTGAACACTGCAGCAAACATTTCATTGCCAAAGTTTATGTGACAAAGATTCTATGGCACATTTTCCTTAACAAATAATTTGCTCCGTGTAAACGCAAAATGTTTGTCATACTTTCTTTGTTAAAGTTTCTGTGACATAGAAACTTTGCTCATGTAAACGCGCCCTTAGAGAACTCACTTTTAATCTCTCACTGGGGATGGTTTGAGCCTGGTTCAGCGGACAAGAGAAAATAAAACATTCCGTCATGAGTGTCCTTGTAGGATAAGGAAATCTCACCTGAGGGTTTGGTATTTCTACCAGGGACATGAAAACACTGTTAAGGGGTGCCACCTGAAAGTGCCTTGAAAATGTGTGAACTCACATTTGTGAAAATATAGTGAAAAGATTGCAGCGAAAAAAAAACCTGTAAAAAAATTTTATGAAAAGACAATATATTTTAAGCATGAAATTTGTTGTGAAAATACAGTTGGAAACACCATTATGAGGTGCCACCCGAAAATGCGGTGAAAATGTCATGAATTTACATTTGTGAAAATATAGTGAAATATCTGTAAAATATTTCATGAAAAGACTATATTTTAGGAATGAAAATATGAGCCGCAACGTGAGAAAACCAACAATGTGGTTGTGCGCCCAGCGTAGACTCAGATCAGCCTGGGCATCCTCCCATTCTGATCAGAGTCTTCGCTGTACCATGACGGTAGCTTAGACCTTAAGCTACCCTTTGAGCACTTAAAGATGAGTCTGGTCAAACAAGTTGGATGCCCAGACTGATCTGAGTCTTAGCTGGTCGCACAACCACATTGTTGGTTTTCTTGTGTCGCGGCTCTATCATTTTCTATGGTTTTCTAGTTAAAAAAAAAATCATACTTTTCTGTGAAAACACTATATACTACTAGCCTAAAATATGATTGAAAGGCCAGGAAACTCTGTTTTGAAATATCAGGGGCTGTATTCATAAAACGACTTAAGTCGTTGCTATACTGTTGCTAAGGCCAAATTTCTGTGAAGGAGATTCCCTACAACTATGAAATTTGCTCTGCAAAGACTGTTCCTCCAGACCAAATTTCATAGTTGTAGGGAATCTCCTTTATAGATATTTAGCCTTAGCAACAGCATAGCAACCACTTAAGTGGCTTTATGAATACGGCCCCAGATGAAAATGCTGCAACAAGCTGCAAGCTTAAATCAGAGGACTAGGGGTCCTGTAGCTCACCTGACATTATTTGTTCTGAGCAACCTTGTTGAAGCTGTTTGTAGGCGAGGCAGCCATCTTGGTGTTGTGACCAATTTTTTATGTCATGGGTTGTTTAAGTTTTCACGGCATTCATTTATGATTTATTGATTTCACAGATAGATTTTCATGACATTGATAATTGCATGTTATTTTTTCACTGTGTTGTGAATTTCACGATCTTTTTTTATGACATTAACTATTTTTATGGCCTAACAGTAGTAATATAAACGATCCTAAAAGGACTACAGAACAAACACTGTTTATGGTGCTCTTTTAAATCTTTACTAAGTCATGTCTGCAGTTCACTGTGTATTGTTCCTGAGTACTGTCTAATTCAACACGTCTCTTTGTACATGCACAAAGTCATTGTTGCAATAGGAAAAACATATCTGATCAACACAATTTAGCCACAACACAACAAAACCAACAAAGTGACATGCGCACCCAGCAAAGACTCAGATCAGCCTGGGCAGCAGCTCAGTCTGAGAATAGTCTTTGCTGTGTGCCTAACAGGTAGCTAATCATCTAAACTAGCTCTGTGTGAACAGCAAAGACTCTGATCAGACAGGGCAGATGCCCATACTGATCTGTCAGTCTTCCCTAGGCGCACATGCCAATTTGTTGGTTTTGTTGTGTTGTGGCTTATATGAAAAAAATTGAAAAGGAATTTCAAACTGATTGGTTCTGATATGATATTGTAGGTTATAGTGACAAGTAATCGGAATACAGAAGCAACTGCAACGTTAGTTGTTGGCTCAGACATCAATATTATTGGGTCCGAAAAACTGAAAACAATAGAACTGAATGGACCAGTGGTTGCCGGGTTTCTGCCTCGACAGGATCCACCGTACCTTACTGCTTCTGTGGAAAAAATAAGCGGTACCGCCACATCTTGGTTCAAAGTGGGAAGAAATGTTAAAATGACTTGGGGATCAAATGAGCTGCATATCTGGTCACCGATACATATTGAGGAATATGGAACTCTGACATTACCTCGAGCAATTTACATAGAAAACGGGGGTATATTAGATATTTGTGGGACACTATCTTCTGATACTGGAAACATCACGACAAGAGGTGGGGGAAAACTCAGACTCACATACCCTGCAACGACTATCAATGTATTTGGGTTCTTTATTGATTATCAGGGAAAAGTGGAATCGTCACATTTCTGCACTGAATCATCAGATAAAGTAGTCATTCAGGCAACTTATTATAACAAGTCCTCTGATGCCACTTTTGACGTCAGTAAATTCACCATGGAAGCTGCATTCACAGGGGAGCTCAGCAAGATTGGTGAGGATCTAGAGAATATAACTTGTGATGAAGGTGATGTGTTGGTGCTCCAAAGAAATCAGTACTGTGAATTAAAGACTGGCACACATAGGTATGATTCAATATTGATCCATCCTGGAGCTGAGCTAAAAATAGTAGGCGACCAGAGTGGTGCTAAGACAACAACTGTCACGGCTGACTCAGTGAATGTCATGTTCCTAGGTAAAATCACAGGGGTAGGTTCAGGGTTTAAAAGTGGAGGACCTGGTGAGGCTACTACCACAAGTCAGGGTGCCACTCATGGGGGAAACGGACGTAGCAATTCCAAGGCTTTGTATGGGAATGTTAAAACACCCATGAAATATGGTAGCAATGGTAAAGGAGCGACTGCAAGCAGCAAACGTGGAGGGGGACAGCTGAAACTACAAGTTGCCGGGACCATTACAGTTGATGGAGAAATTGATATGAGTGCCCAGGAGACAGGATCAGGAGGATCAATCTATATAGTATCTCAAACATTCAGTGGTTTTGGTACAATCAGGGCTGATGGTGGCAGCGGTGGCGGTGGTGGTGGCAGAATTTCAGTGGAAGCTGAAGAGACATATGCCTTTACCGGATCCTTCTCTGTTGTGGGTGGTGATGATGATTCAGGAAAACCTACTTGTGCAGGTAACAGTGCTCAGGATAAGAAGGGCTAACATGGAAAAGAAAGGGATAAGTTTCTGCATATCTCCACAAAAACATATTATGTTTTGACACCTCACTAGAACCGTCTCAAAAAGCCGGTTCTAATGAGGGATCACAACATATGTTTTCATTGAGAAATAAGAAAAATAGTCTGTGAATTATCCTCAATACCCCCTCTTATCTGGTAAGAATCTGTTATGTATCCTGTAAAAATTGCTAAAAATCAGGACACCAGATTTAGTTACTGTAACTATTCTAAAAATGAAACAGTTTGGTTTTACAATGCAGTAATGGGTCCAAAAGATGCAGATGGAATGGCAAACAGTGTATACTTTTATCAGGCTGCTCATGACTGTTTGCATATCTGTGAGCCATGACACAACAAAACCAACAGAGTGGCAGGCAGTGCTCCAGATAAGAAGGGGTAACAGAGATAATTTTGGGATAATTAGCCAAATTCCTCCGCAAAAACATATTTTGTGACCCATCATTAGAACCGTCTCGTCGAGACGGTTCTAATGAGGGGTCACAACATATGTTTTCGTTGAGAAATAAGAAAAATTATCTTTGAATTATCGTCAGTACCCCCTCTTATCTGGAGCTCTGGGCAGTACTTACTGCCAAGACTCAGATCAGCCTGGGCATCCACCCATTCTCATCAGAGTCTCTGCTGTGAGCATGGAAGTAGCTTAGATCCTACGCTACCATTAAAGCACACAGCAAATACTCTGATCAGACTGGGTGGATGCTGATCTGAGTCTTTGCTCACATGCTACTGTGTTGGCTTTGTCATGTTGCAGCTCTTTTGTTGCACCCTATTTGCATGGAGCTGCTAAAGTACAGTAAATTTGGTATTAGTCACAGAAGTATTGTTTTTGTCAAGTCAATCATGAAAATGTCAAATAGTTATGTCCCCCCACTATGGGGGGAGGGGACAAATTGTTTTTGGTGTAGATCCCATCGGCTTCAGCGTTGGCATCAGCGTAGCTCCTTGTCTGCACTCTATCTCCTGTAGGGATACATGGATTTTGACCAAACTTGCACAGATACATTACTGGGTGAGGGGGTTGGGAATTGATTAGATTTGGTGACCTTGACTTTATTTTCAAGGTCACAGGAGGTCAAAGAGTGTTGAAAAATGCCTTGTCTGCACCATATCTCCTGAATGGATTGATAGATTTGAACCAAACTTGCACAGTTATTTTACTAGGGGATGGCAAAGAACGGATTAGGTTTTGTTAACCTTGGCCCTATTTTCAAGGTCACAGGAGGTCAAAGAATGTTGAAAAAATGCCTTGTCTGCACCATATCTCCTGAATGGATGGATGGATTTGAACCAAACTTGCACAGATATATAATTGGGGAATGCAAGAGAATTGATTGTATTTTGGTAACCTTGACCTTATTTTCAAGGTCACAGGAGGTCAAAGAATGTTAAAAAATGGCTTGTCTGTACCATATATCCTGAAGGGATGGACGGATTTGAACAAAACTGTTACAGATACATCACTGGGAGACGGAAAAGAAGTGATTATTTTTGGTGACCTTGACCTCTTTCAGGGTCACATAAGGTGACCTTGATCCTATTTCAAGGTCACAGGTCATCTTAATTTGGCAGCATTTAGGGAAAATAAATGATACTGCTGGGAAAGCGCAGATGGGGGGGGGGGGGGGGGGGGGGACATCTGTTTTTGTCAAAAAAACATTTCTAGTTACAAAATGTGTGGCCATTTGTTTCAACACTGCTTGCAAAGAAGAAAGGTTGTAAACATATAACCACATATTAACTACAATATCTTAGGATTTTATATCTGGAATTTCGCAGTTTTAGCAAGTCAGTATTGGTGTGTGTTTGGGGGGTGGGGGGATTTAATAGAATTAATATGGTATGCACAGTGTGTGTTAATGTAGATTTCCGTGTCAGCAGATCCTTAAACTGAGTCTGATTAGAGATGTTCTGTTTGCTGTCTGAATTTCGTATCTTGGTAATGTGCCTTTGCCTTCATCAGACTGCACACATAGCCCTTTGATAGTCACATACCTGAATAAAGGTCTTAGTTCCATATTTCTTTGGATATGATAGGTTTTTCCCTGTCAAAACAGTATCAAAAATCTTGATCCATCTTATTAGGGAGATCTAGATTTTTCGGATTGTTTGGCAGGTTTATAAGACTGATTTATATACATTGTATTTGGTGTCATTATATAGAGGGAAAGACCCTGTTATACATCTGGATAAATCTGGTAATTTTTCTAAAAATTCCAAATTTCAACACCCATATTGATAACAAAAATCCTTAGACAAACAGAAGTTTTTGCCACATCACCATAGAACAGTTAGCTGGAACAATTTCCAGTTAGAAATAGTTTAGGGCCCAGGGGCCGTATTCATAAAGCCACTTAAGTCATTGCTATGCGGTTGCTAAGGCTAAATATCTATAAAGGAGATTCCCTACAACTATGAAATTTGGTCTGGAGGAACAGTCTTTGTAAGACTGTTCCTCCAGAGAAATTTCATAGTTGTAGGGAATCTCCTTCAAAGAAATTTAGCCTTAGCAACAGCATAGCAACCACTTAAGTCGTTTTATGAATACGGCCCCAGGGCCCACTTGTTCAGAACTAACAATGTCATTAGTTAATGAGACATCAAATTTCTACCTAATTGTATGCAAAAACCAGCCATTTTTTTAAGAAAAGCTCCTTACATTTTTTCGTCAAAATCATGTGCATGCCGTATTTGACGTAATTAGGGTACTGTGAACTTAGGTTTTTTCAGAATGGCATCAGAAACATGAAGTGAACTTCCCTCTTAAGAAGCCCACATTTCAAAGAACTTTATTATGATGCAAACAGAATTTAATGGTTAAAGCATCAGATAGTCACAGATGTGCACGAGGACTTCTGATGGGGCTAGAATTAATCTTGTCAGAATTACAGACTTTTGAAGCTAGTCATTTGAGGCAAATATTTGCATTGTAGGGTATAGAGTTTGTGTAATCAACTTCTCCCGCGGTACATAATGGATCTTTCTCAAATCTTGCACACATGCTGTGGACATACTGAAGATGGCTTGTGGGTTTTTGTTGAAGCTAGAATTAATTTTGACAGAATTACAGCCTTTTGAACTTAGTCATTTTAGGCAAATGTTTGCGTTGTAGGGTAAATACTTCGTGTAGTCAGCTCCTCCCACAGTTTACAGTGGTGATTTTTCAGACATTGTGTACTTGTGTGGACATAATGAAAATGTGCATGTAGGTGTTTGATGAAGGAGAAAATTTGGCTGAATTATGGCCTTTTAAACTTAGTCATTTTGGTCAGCATTTTTGCATTGTAGGGTATGAAGTTGGTGTAAACAACTCTTCCCACAGTTTGTAATGTTTTTTTTTTTAAACCTTGCATACAGTCATATGGTGGACATATTGAAGAATTGCATGTGGGTTTTTGATTGAGCTAGAATTAATTTTGATAGAATTACAGCTTTTTGAACTTAGTCATTTTAGGCAAACATTTGCATTGTAGGGTAAATACAGGCAAATGTTTGCATTGTAGGGTAAATACTTAGTGTAATCAGCTCCTCCCACAGTTTACAGGGGCGGTGCTTCAGACATTGTGTACTTGTGTGGACATAATGAAAATGTGCATGTAGGTGTTTGATGGAGGAGAAATTAATTTGGCTGAATTATGGCTTTTTAAACTTAGTCATTTTGGTCAGCATTTTGGCATTGAAGGGTATGAAGTTTGTGTAATGTTTTCAGTAGATTGTTGGTAGTGTTTGTGCCTAAAAGATGCTTTAGGGATGTACACATGTCCTGTTACAAGCGCTGCATGGGGGCATCATTAGTGTCTTATAGACACAGTTTTGTTGTTTGGAAAAAATGGCAGTTTTTTTGTGTAGAGTACATTTGACAATGTAATGTCTCGTTAACTAAGAGCATTTATTAGTTATGAAGAACTAGACCTAGATGCCAACTGTAAGGAATGCAGAGCTTGAATTTTGAGAAATATATAGCATGTTACATTCTTATTCATTCACTGTTTATATTATTTTTTTAGGAACAATCTTTGTGGTGGAACCTGATTCTGAGAAACTGATTGTGTCTGGCAGAAGTACAGAGACAGTCCTAACATCCTCAATTGGTATTCCCCAGCCACTAGAGAAACTAATTATTGAAGAAGGTGCTACAGTTAAGATTAGTTCAAATCTCAGAGTAGAGGAATTTATGTGGTCAGAAACAAGCTCAGATGAGGTCTGCAAACTGATTGTTGCTGGGGGCAGTAAACTGACAGTCACAACTCTTGGAGATGAACACAAGGGAGTATCATGTAATATAGAGGTGGAAGATAAAGCCACTCTGGAAGGTGATACATTGCTTTTAGCTGGAGCAGCTCCTCAGCTGGATGTGGCAGGCACTCTAGATCTCTCGTCTTTGACTATTTATGATAAGGGAATCTTTAATGTTTATGAGACTGCAACCTTGGCAGTGTCATCTTTGACCTTGAATTCTTGGTCCATTACAGATATGCAGCTCGATTCTGCACTGTCTCTGAATAACTTTAACCTAGGTTATGAAGCAGAAATAAAATTCCATCGTGATAATGTGGAACTCAATATAGCAGAAAAGCTTGAGATGGAATCAAAGTCTATACTAAGCCTGCTTGGTACAAAGAAGAATGTGGAGATAGTTGCAAAAGATGTTGTTATCCAGGACCTGGCCAGTATTGACGTCAGTGAGGGTGGTGATACATCTGGCCCTGGAGCAGGATCAGGTACAGCTGGAGCAAGTCATGGTGGTGAGGGTGGGGGAAACCAGGGAACCACATATGGATCTACAAAAGCCCCAGATGCAGCTGGCAGTGGAAGCTTAGTCAGTGGGGGTGGTAAAGTTTCTATAGAAACTGATACCATTACTATTGATGGAAGTATCCGTAGTGATGGGAAAAGTGGCTCTAGTGGTGGCTCTATATTCATAAAGGCTTCTGAATCAGTTGGAGGTCACGGTGTTATGTCTGCAGTTGGAGGAGATGGAGATACAAATGGTGGAGGGGGTGGAAGAATAGGAATAGTGACTGTACTGTTTTCAGATTTTCATGGTAAGGTAATCATTCATGGAGGTACTGGATCAGATCAACCAGGAGCTGCAGGAACTGTCTATGAAGAGTTCACGAAGTCTGGAATTGTCACAAAGAACCTGGTGGTTGACAATGATGATATGGAAACTGATGCAGTTACTCGAGTACCTGATGCTTATGATCTCACTGAACTGAAAATTACAGGAAAGAGTAAGGTCATGTTTAATCTAACTCATGTTGTCATAAGGAAAGTAACTGGAGATTACTCAGGAGTCCTGACCCTAGAGAAGTCTCAGACCATGGAAATCGCTACAGTGTATGGAACTGTTTCTGCATATGCTATTCAAGTTAAACTTGTTGTACCAGAAGGAGCTCATGTTGTACTGCCATCCAAGGTACTTCTCAAAGATGAAGACACAGGCTCAGACTGGAACAATTTTGAAATAGGTGGTGATGTTAGTGGGCTACAAGAGCTTACTGTAGCAACAGGAGGCATAGCAGTATTCAATAGTACCAGTAGGACTGGAACTGAACCAGCAGGAACATTTTCACTCAGCAAACTTGATGTCACCACTGATGGCAAATTGTTTCTGGCTACAGACACTGAAGACCAGTATACACTGAAAGTAGTCAATGCATTGAACGTAAAGTATCGTGGAACTATGACTGGCAGACACCTGTATATTACAACAACACCCATTCTTCAGGTGGCTTACAGTGGCTCTTTAAATGTTGATGGTGGATCTGAGATTGGAGGTCCTGGCAATGGTGCAAATGGTGCAGGTGGAAGTCATGGTGGAGAAGGGGGTGCATCAGAGGCAGGAGTTGAATCAAGTCAAAGATTCATTGGAGAATTGCATGCAGCAACAGAGAAAGGCTCGGTTGGTGGTGAATTTGATGGCAGTGATGGAGGCTTTGGAGGTGGTATCCTGGTGATAGATGGTATAAAAACACTGACATTAAATGGTAAAATTAGTGCAGATGGAAAAGATGGAACAGGAGGTGCTGGTGGTGGTAGTGGAGGAGCTGTTAGCATAACAGATATCGAAGATGTCATTGGATCTGGGTCTATATCTGTAAAAGGAGGTAACTCAGACTCTGGAGGTGGAGGAGGAGGTGGCAGGATCAGATTTGTGGTAGCTGGAGATATGAACTATGAAGGAACTTATGAGCTTCAAGGTGGATCCTCTGTCACTGGTGGAGCAGGTGGCTCCGGGACAGCCTCTGTCAATTACAAACAAACTGGAACTATAGGAACTCTTCTAGACGTATTTATTGATAATTCTGATGCGGCTGGTGCTGATGGAGCTATTGATGGCAAGACCTATTTTGATATTCCTGGGGTAGATGTGTCAGAACTAGATAACTGGAATATAGGAGATGACACGACTGCTCATATCATGACAGAAAACCTTCATTTTATAGCAAAGACATTAACTTGTGGTTCTGGTAGCACTGTGATTGTAGACGATAATGTAATATTCAGTGCTGATACTGAGGAAGATTACAGTGTGCTCTTCTGCAGCTTTGACCTCTACACCAATGGTGAACTTCGATTTCCACCAACTGTTGTACTGAAGGGTGAAAATAATCAACTGAAAGGTAATTATTTGACTCAATATTTGGAATTTTGTATGGTATTTTAAAGCTTTACAAGTTCATATTTGTTCTGTTCAGACCTAACTCCATCCTTGCCATTATCAGGATCACAGATTGGTTGAGTTTACATTTTGCGTTATTTTTCAGATATGATTTAATATAGGGATCAGCATGGTTTTTCATGCATTAACGTTTGCAAGGTCCCAAGAGAGCTGTTGAAAACGAGGTCTGCCTCGGTTTTCAACATCTCCCTTGGGACCTTGCAAACGTTGATGCATTGGAAAAAAATGTTTGATTGCTATTATTGCAGAAATTCAACTACAATGGTATGAAAATAACAAAAATGTTGGAGCACTATTTTTGTTTTTGGCCTCATTGCCATTACCTTGCTGATTCCTACATACACTAGAAGAAGAAAAGGCTGCGATTCATGGGCTTGAAGAGTGTGCAGTGATTATCAATGATTGGAATAATGCTAACAAACTTAAAATGAATTCGTCAAAAACTGGGTTTATTATGTTTGGTAGTCGACAACAATTAGAAAAGTGTTCAACCAATGAAATTCTGGTCTGTGATGATAACATTGAACTACAACATTGTATTAGATACCTGGGTGTGTTTCTTGATGACACTCTTGATTTCAAAGATCACATCAAACGCAAATGTCAAACAGCCATGTTGAACTATTTCAAAATTAAGAGTATTCACAAATATCTGACTAAGGAAGCCACTGAGGTCTTATGTCTGTCACTGGTCATTTCCCACTTGGATTATTGCAATGTGATTTTATATGGCATTTCCCAGACTGAATTAGCCAAATTACAACGCATTCAGAATATGTGTGCCAAACTTGTACTTAATCGAAGCAGGTATGACAGTTCAAAGCAGTTATTGTATGATCTTCATTGGCTTCCTGTCAAGGTAAGGTTTAATTTCAAGATTCTGACTTATATGTTTAATTGCTCTGTAGGAAACGCCCCCGAATATTTGACCGAACTTCTGACTAGCAAAGTTTCCAAATGCACACTCCGATCCTCAGAATCTTCAGTAGGTTGCTATGAGGTGCCATACAATAAGAAAAAAACTTTTAGTGACAGAAGCTTTAGTACTGTTGGGCCAAGGCTGTGGAATACACTACCTTTGAAACTCAAACAATGTGAATCAGTGGACAGTTTCAAAAAACATTTGAAAACATATTTCTTTGAGGACTTCTCTAACTTGTTTTGAAAGCAGCATATGACTAACTATAAACCGTGTGGCAGTGATGCACTATAATAATGATTTAATGTGACATACAAAGTTCTCTAAATTTGATATATATATGTGTTTGTAAAACGCCGGTGAATATGTATTTTATATGTAGAATTAGGCGTTTAAGCAAATAAACAAGTTTCAAGTTTCAAAATACACTATGCATGTCTATAAAAATCCTCGTTTCAGGCCATGGTCAGCTACTGTCAATGTCTGTGCAACCTTTAGCAGCATTTTACAAGTCATAATAATTTTCATCAAAGTTTTCTCTCAGTGTTGTCTGCACCGCCATTTTTACAATATCCCAATTTGTATAACTTTTCCGTTAAAGTCTTGAATGAATATCTTCAACTGCATTCTTGTTGTCATTTCTGTACTGATGGAGAATTGCCCTGCAACTTGCATACGAAAAGTTGCTAAGGTGGTCATTATTGGCGCGTGAAAACCCATGTTAATACATGGTTTAGTATTCGAGAAAACATGCATGTAATAATAAAGTTTAATTTTACTTAACATATTTATTATACCCCGCCACACGTTAGTGGCGGGGTATTATGTTGCCACACGTTAGTGGCGGGGTATTATGTTTTCCCGCTGGCTGTCCGTGTGTCTGTCTGTCCGTCGTACGTACGTCTGTCCGTCCGTCCGGTTGTCCGTCCGGTCGTCCGTCCGTCCGTGAGCACTTCGTTTCCGTTCGATAACTTGAGTATTTATTAACGGATTTTATTCATACATGGCATGTGCATTGGTCTTGGGAAGATCTTGGTTGGGATTGTTAATGGGCAAATTTCGATGTCTTCTTATGGAGTTATTGCCCTTTTCATGGTCTTAAAAACAGTTTTTTGTCTGTAGTTCTTTTACACTATGAAATATCTTGATGAAATTTCACAGAAATGATCGAAGTAACATAAGCTTTCAGTTATAAGCAGAATTTTGTCCACCTGGATTATCTGCCCCTGCCCTAGGGCTATATACATGTATGAAATAATGAAAAAAAATGTTTAAAATTAGAGTCGAAAGGGATTTTTCTGAAACTTGTAACAAATTATCATATTGATATAAGCTTTATGTCTTGATCAGAATTTTGTCCCCCAGTGGTTATCTGCCCCTGACACATGCTGTATACATGTATGAAATCATGAAAAAATCAATATAAAATCAGATTTTCGGTATATCTTGATGAAATTTCATAGAAATGATTAAAATAATTAAGCTTTCTGTTACAAGTAGTATTAAGTCCACATAGGTTACCTGCCCCTGCCCCAGAGCTATATACATGTATAAAATTATGAAAAAATTCTGTTCATGAGGTTCATGTCATGATAAAAAAAAATGTATAAAAGATAGAAGACGGGGTATTGGTTTGCAGTGGCGGGGTATTACGCAGTCGTTTACGATGCTTTTATTTTGCTATAAGACACAAGTTCTTTGTTCCAAAACAACCCCAAAAATCTAGATTTATCTTGACAGATCTAGAGTTTGAGATTGTGTTGAAAGGAAAACCCTCTTTATAGCAGAATTTCACAAGACTAGTTGGATATTTGGGGTCATTTTAGAGGATAGAACTCCCTGTCCTATAACTGAATAAGTACATTAAGTCTGGTTGAATGGCAGAATGTCAGACAGAGTCAGAGCAGACTGTCATCAGACTGCTTGTGGGAGTAGTTTGATCTAGATCTGCACTGTTCACTCAGGTTTGTCTGTCCCAATACAGGGTTTGAGGTTATAAAACTTGAGAATAATCTCAATCTCAAAATAAAGCACAGTGATTGGCTGCTTCTGAGCATGTGCCCAGAAGCAGCCAATCAGTGCTTTATTTTGAGTTTTAGAATGTACCCAAGTTTTATAACCTCTGGGCCAGAGCTTTAATGGCATTTTCCCCTAAAACATCTAAAAGGCAGATATAAAAGTTGATGTATGCAAAACTTCATAAACATTTCGTCCTGAGATTATACAATGCTAGAGTGCAAGCAGGGTAGATATAGATGTGGGGGCTCATCATGAGCTGCCACATCTGAATCTGTGCTGTTAGCAAATTCAACAATTTTCATTTTTGGCACATCAAGTGTTAATGTGTATTGCCTCTTTTCTTTCAGGTACCTTGACAAATATGAATGATGTTATTATTGCTTCTGGCCAGAGAGCCGTTTTCGCATCAGAGACAAAGACAGCCATCTATAGCAATGGAAAATACACGTACAAATCGGAACCTGGGGCTTATAGTTTTTCATCATTCACTTTGAAAGATCATGCAGAAGTGACATTAGAGGAAACAGGAAAGCAGATTAGCTTTAACACACTGGAACAACATTATGGCTCCATACTGATAGCCAGAAATCTGAATATCTCTGCAAGTTACCTGATATTGCATCCGGGATCCATTCTGGATATGACGGGAATGGGTTATGCAGAAGCAGATGGACCGGGCAGAGGCTCAGTGGTATGTACATAGGAACCAAAATGTAAAAATGAGCCACGGCACAATAAAACCAACAAAGTGGCATCGCACCATCCAAAGACCAGTCTGATCAGAGTCTTTGCTGTATGCATGGACGTAACATAGAACCTTAGCTAGCCTTTAAGCGCAAGCAAATGATCTGATCAGATTGGATGGATGCCCAGGCTGATCTGAGTCTTCACTGTGTGCACATTGCACTTTGTTGGTTTTGTAGTGTTTTGGCCCAAACGTTTTTTTCTTAGCATACCTTTGTGGAGCAAAAGAGAGCTTATGCTATACCTCAAGCAATGAGGCTAAGTAATTGTCAGCATTCACATAATTCTGTGTTCCCTTGACATCGACAACTGGACCTGTGAGCAGTTTAACCTATGTTAACTATTTGGGTTTAGGTCTTTTTCTCACAATGTGTGGGGGCTAGAGTAATGAAACTTGGTACACACTTACATCAGCACTTGATCACCTGCATGCTTGCACCATTTATGACCTTGATCTTGTCATGGTCTACTAACTTTGAAACAGTTTAGGTTAATGTGTGTTAGGCGTTTGTGTTTAAGTCAGTTTCAGAGTAGTTTTAAGGATTAGAGTCATGATTTTCAGTCAGCACTTGCAGCTGGGCAAGAACATCTGAGTAATCAGCCATGTAGAACATTGACCTACATTTTTACGCTTCACTGACTTTATGATATTTTTCAGTCCCTGTATGGGTTACAGTCATGATACTTTGCACACACTTACATAATGGCAAGATCATTTCAGCAGGAGCATCTGTGTATGGATTTGACCAATATTTTTTGCTTCATTGACTTTATGGTATCCTTCACTGCTTTTATGATATTTCTCATTCTCTATATGGGTTAGGGCCATGATACTTTCCATATATTTACATATGGACAAGATCATTTCACCACCAGTATAATACATGTATGGATTTGATCTAAATTTTTGCTTCACTGACTTAATGATATGCCTTGCTGACTTTAAAATACTTCCCAGTCCCTATGTGGATTAGAGCTATGATACTTGGCATACACCTACATATAGACATGACCATCCATGTATGGACTCAATTCACGAGGGCCTTGATTTTCAAACTCTCCATGAGTATTTTTGTTGCTTAAAACATAGGGGAGGATTGAACATAAAAAAAAAAAAATTCTAAACTCTCAGTGAAAACTCATGGGTACGCATTCTTTGTGCTATATTCGAGGATACTGAAGTTTGCCAGGAAGAGGTTGCCATGAAGCAGGTGGGTCAGAGGTCTTGGGTTCGAAACCCGGTCTGGCCACATACTTTTGTTTCTCCTTCCACTGATTCAAGAAGGGCAGTTGTCAATTACTGGTGAAAGTATGTGCACTTAGTGCTGGTTAACCCCTTAGGAGGTCTAAGCCTGCCCAGGAATAGTGTGGTTAGGTTAACTGACCGTCCCGACATGACCATAGCTGTTTACCGTGGACGTTAAGCACCAAATCAGTCGATCAGTCTACTGGAGTTCCACCATTTTGTGTATCATGAAAAACCACACAATCCCCCACCATGTGCTTATGATAGGCTGAGATTTCTTTTGTGCATTTTCCATTAACTCTTTCACTACCAAAAAGCAGACGACAAAATTTACGTCTGCAAAAATTAAAAAAATGCCTTGTCCAAGACTTTTTATATTGAGAATTCAAAGACTAGAGGGCAAACAGTGTAGATCTAGATGAGGCGGCTCATTATGAGCCGCCTCATCAGGATCTACGCTGTTTGCAAATTTTGCTAAATGCGTCACTGGGGCTTAAAGAGTTAAATATGGAGGAATAAGACTTATAGTTCTACTAGAGAGGATAGTTAAACCCAAATGCAGTTGCCATAAAAATACCAAAAATTGTGACAACTTAAATGATTACCCCAAATGTACTGAAAATGGAACTTTTTGTTTTTACAATGCAGTTACAATGAGTCCAAAGGAATCTGACAGAAAGGCAAACCATGTAGACCCTGATCAGACTGCACTGTTTGCTCAGACCTATCTGTCACAATACAATTTTTGGGGTTGGAAATAAATCAGCCAATCAGCCTGTCAATAATTTAGTCAATCAACCAATCTTTTGCAGGTGGGTGTTATAGGTACAGGGGGAGGACATGGTGCTAAGGGTGGCTCAGTTTCTGGTGACGATGGTGGTGATGTTTATGACTTAGTACAGTCGCCATACCAACAGGGAAGTGGTGGTGCTGGTATCAGTGGTGGTGGTGGTGCTGGCGGTGGCTACTTGAAAGCTAAAATTTGGGGAACTCTGACCTGTGAAGGTAAAAAGTTATGAACTTCATTAGTATGACTTCACAAAAGCTTACATTTTATGAGCTCAAGTTTTGGGCATTAAAATACAAAAATAAGTTTTATGCTGAAACTTTCCACTTACCCGAGATTCTGAATATCATATTTATTTGGCTATAAGAATGACCCCAGGGCCCGGTTGTTCAAAACTTAGGATGTTGTTAGTCGAGACATTAAGATTTCAAATGCACTATATGCAAAAACGCTGCTTTGCAACAACGTTACTATTTTTTGCCCAAACAAAAGTACAAAAGTTCCTCACTATTTTTCAACAAAAATATTACCACAATTGAGTTTATGAGTACTGTGAGACTTAACAATTCCTCGACTAACAACTTTGTTAAACTAACCATGCTTTGAACACGCACAGGACACCCAGGGCACAGTTGTTCAAAGCATCGATAGCCGAACGAGCTCCTTAAGAGGTCAACTTGTTAAGTGTTTTTCGACTTATTTTTACCAAATACACTTGATATGTTTTGTTAAAAAAAAAATGTGGGAACTTTTGCAATGCAAAAGTTTCTCACATTTTTGTCTCGCCTGCGAAGCAGAAGCGAGACATAGGTATTGCTTTTCCAGTGTCGTCGGCGGCGGCATAAACTTTCATCGGGTTTTTGCATTTAGGTCAGTTTCACAAAGCCCTGACAGGCGAGACACCCCATTCTGCGGAATTCTTGTTTCAACAAAAAATGCTGGCATATTTGAGATATTAACATATATTTGGAAATTTTTAACAAAACATTAACTAATGACGTTGTTAGTTTTGAACAACCGGTCCCAGAACTATGTTTAAATCAGTCTTGCGTTGTTCTGGTATAAGATGTGTTTTTCCTCTTCCAAAACAATCCCAGAGATCTAGATCCATCTTACAAGACTGATCTAGATTTTTAGGGTGTTTTGGAAGGAAAATCCCTCCCTTATAACTGAATAAATACTCTACTCAGAGCTCTAGATAAGAGGGAGTATTTGGTGATAATTAGGGATAATTTTTGTTAATTCCCCATTTGAATATATGTTGTGACCCCTCATCTGAACCATCTCAGTGAGATGGTTCAGATGAGGGGTCACAACATATGGTTTCAATGAGAAATAAAAAAAATTATCATCAGATACTCCCTCTTATCTAGAGCTCTGCAGGCTACTACATTCGAGTCTCATTAAAATGTTATTCTGCTGATAACTTTGAAATACTGTTCAGTTTTGTTAAGAAATAACTTTTTCCTTACCCATAAACTATATTTATTATATACCTATCAATGATATGCCTTTTGAACTGCCTCTTTTCTGGCCATCTGATACAGACAGCCGTATCATACTGACATTTTCTAAATCCGTATCACTATACTTTAAAACGAGGCTATGCCTGCATTCCAGCCTCAGGCAGGTCATTCTTAACGTGCATCGTAGAAACGAGAACCAGAGAAACAAAACAAGTGACGTAACGTCAACAAACACGTGAAAATGGCGCGTCTCGATAGTTCAGTCGGTAGCGTTTGTCTCACGACTAGCTACATACCTCTGCCGGCAGGTTCAAATCCGGGTCGATGCATTAGCGCTGGCAGATATGAATGGTTGGCTGATCCCTAAGGTATATAATAAACAAATTATTATAATAGTAACTTTATCTAGCGTACTGTATCACGTCTCGTAGATGAGCTCCTACCATCGGATCACCCTCGACGCAAGCGTCTCAGGTGATCCGATGGTTTGAGCTCATCAACTCGACGTGATACAATACGCCAGATGAAGTTACTATTGTAATAATGTGTATATATCACTGACTAACACATGATGTAAGAGAGCAGATTGCAAAATATCAATTTAGTGCCATTAGATTGCTCAAGAGTGGATGCACTCTGTCTTTTCACACATAAAATTAAATACCCTGAACTGGACTCTTGGAACTATTTTTTAAGGGAAAAAGTAGATCTAGCCCAGGTAGGTCAGTAGGTTAAGTGCTGGCCAGCTGATCTAGTACTCCCAGGGTTGAGCAGAATCTTTTCAATTGTAAACAGGCTTCCATGGCACACAGCCTTCATTATCACCAACCCATTGTCCTGATACGACTGAAATACTCTTAAAACGGATGTAAAATGGCAATTCATCCATCTGTCCATCTAAGGGCAATATCTATTGTAAGTAGTGTAACTGAGAATTTAAGTTACTGTTAAAGCTCTACACAATGGGACAGATGGGTCTTAGCATACCCAGATCAGAATGCTCTTAAAAAGCTGTCTGATTACCATCAAGATTGCCATTCCATTTGCATTTTTTGGTGTAAAGCAAAACTGTTCCATTTTAAGTCCAAGTGCAGTAATTACTTTCAGTGTATCAATTTTTAGAACTTTTACAGCGTAGATGACTGTGTTGGAATTATCAGCAATGAAATTTAATTTTGTGGATTTTGTTGATGTATAAATGCTAAAAATCACACATAAAACTTATTCTGTTTCTGTTTGCGAATTCAAATTTTATGGTAAGTTTAGTCTGTGATTGGCTGGAGTTTACACATTGCTAAAATTCCACAAAACTTAAGATGCATGAATTTTCCACCATATTTACAAAGGGGGACAACTTTTGTTAATTCCTCTTTGCTTCCCTGGAGAATAAACCCCTCCCAAAAGATGGTCTACTCTTAAACACAAGAATTTGCTGCAACAGGAGCAAATTCTTCCCTTTAAGAGTTGACCCCCCATTTTAAAAGGCAGGCAGATCTAAAATGAGTAAAATTGCTTCGCATAGAAGTTTATCCATTCACCTTAAATTCAATTCAAACAGTGAAGAAACTGTCACGCTGTAATTATTTCAGGTTCCATACTCATGAATGGTGCTGCAGCCACGGAAGCAGACTCGGGTGGTGGTAGCGGTGGTACCATTGATCTTGAAATAGATGACCTACTAGAAGGCCATGGAATTATATCAGCTGATGGTGGGAAGGGAAAAGGGCAAGGTGGCGGTGGTGCTGGAGGCAGGATAAAAATTACAGTGAAAACGTAAGTTCCTTTGAATGAAAACTGTATGTAGTATTTTCCATAATTGTGGGACACCTTTGTCATCCCTGTTGTAATGCACTAACCCCTTTTCAAATTTTGACATTTGTATTCAGCTGCTGCTTAGGAGCAGTATGATCTGGGCATGCACTGTACAATCAAGATAGTGGTTTACGCGCTAGACGTAATTACAATAAAATGAAAACATTCACCAGAAACCCCTTAAACTAGACATGGACTCAGCCAGATGATACAGGTGGACTTGTCCATTGGTGAAAAAAGAGTTAAACTCTTATTGGCATTGACCTTGAGAAGAGTGAAAATAGATTAGATTTTTTCCCACTTTGCGAGACCTGGCAGTGGTACATAAAAGATGGGTAAGAAAGGGTAACAGGGATATATTTAGAGATAATTTTCCATATTTCTCCATAAAAACATATGTTGTGGCCACTCAGTACAACCGTCTTGCCAAGACAGATGTAACCAAGGGTCCCCTCATTACGGCAAGACAGTTTTAATGGGGGGTCATAACATGTTTTTGTTGAGAAATAAAATAAAAATCTCCAAATAATCCTCAAAACCACACTTTTGATATCATCTGGAGCTTCTTTTAAATGACAGGAATGACTTCAATGGTCTAATGACAGCCTATGGTGCGGGCAATGACGACACCCTTAACACAGTCAAAGCTGGGCCGGGTACCATCTATGTATTGGAAGGCAAGAAGAAATACCTGACAGTGAGCGGAGACACAGACTCGTCCGTTCAGGAGCAGACGTACACGTATATAAGTGGGGAAGAAGATGACGATGAGTTTGTCTATGAAGGATTCGCCCTGGACGGTAACATACCACATTCAACTCTCAATATCTCAAACACTGATATCTCAAAATCTCAAAGTACCCCCTAATATCAATGCATATTGTTTGTACACATTTCCTATATTTCTTCACATTTGAAGTCCTGTTCTCTCAAGCTACTGATGTCTCAAAGTAAATTTTCTGGGACCAGAAAATTTACGTTGAGATATCCGTAGTTTATGACAAACCTTGGCTTTGAGATATTGAGAAATGACTGTATAATCATTACCAGGGCCCAGCTGTTAAAAACTAAGTTGCTATTGAAGCGATACATTTTCATAAGTAGTGTATTGTACACAAATACACTGTATTTTTTGTTGAATTAATTTGAGGAGTGTTCGGTATTGTATAATGAAATAGAATCTTCTTAATGCTCCTTTAATATTGATTTTAATTCTTTTTAGACCAGATGCCCATTTTGGGGATTATACAAGTAGCGCAGACACAATTCAGATGCCGCAAACACAGCATCTGATTAGGGTCTACACTGCTGTTCACTTACAGGAATTTATATGCAAAATATAGTGAAAGTGAAAATAGTCATGGCAGTATCTGCAGTTAAGGCAAAGAGTGCTAAAATAATTGATGTTTAATACTTTCACATAAGCACAGCATATTTATTGAGTATTTGAGATATTTTCTAATACCGTTCCATTAACCCATTGCATTCTGGGTATGATTTTGTTGTCTGCTGAAATTGTCGTCTGCTTCCAAAATCAAAGATATTTTGACAATATTGGTCTAACTAACTCTTGTAAAAATGATGTCTAGGCAGTAAACAGTTTGGATTTCAGATCAGGCTTCAGGTTTGTGTCCTGATCTGGATCCAAACTGTTTGCCCAGATTCCCCTAAAGGGATATCCCAAACGGATTGATTGATTGATTTGTTGCTTAACGTCCATGGTAAACAGCTATGGTCATGTCAGGGCGGTCAGTTAACCTAACCACACTATTCCTGGAAAGGCTTAGACCTCCTAAGAGGTTAACCAGTACTATGTGCACATACTTTCGCCAGTAACTGACAACTGCCCTTCTTGAATCAGCGGAAGGAGAAACAAAAGTATGGCCAAACCGGGTTTCGGCCGCCTATCCCAAATGGAATGGGTTGAACAATCCATTGATACATTGTAGAATCACCTTGATGAGGTGATTCTGATTGATGCCACAATGTATAGTTTAATAAAAAAAGTATGAAAAATTTGTGAGAAATTTGCATCATATCCTCTTTACTATCTGGAGTCATGGTATGAATGCCAAAATTAATCTCCCCCAGTATGTCATTTCTAGTTTTGATACTGCTGATATAAAGTGTTTTACAGAATGCAAATTTCCCTTGCTAGTACAGTAGCAATGGTATGTATAATGGTAAACAGTGTATACTCTTGTTGATGAGGATGAAGTTATAGTGACATCATCATGTTGACTTAAGATGAATTGTTAGATTGCCATCTTTTTTTCCTCCATTTTTTGAAAGGGAAACAACTTTTGTGACTTCCTGTTTGCTTTACTGGACAAAAGCTTTTCAAATGTTGGTCATCTTAAAGCAAAGAATTTGCTCTGTAAGGAGCAAATTCTTTTCTTTAAGAACCAATTTTGAGCTCCCCTGTACAGATGTACAGGAAGAGCTATTGCACTACCGTCTGCATTGGCGGATGCGGCGTTAGCAAACTGTTAAAGTTTTAAGTTAAAGTTTTTTAGGTGATGGGCAAGGCGCTGTCAGGTGAGCTATCCTGTCCCCCTGACAGGTTTTGTTTTCACTTAGGGTTGACCCATTGAGAAAGGAGGGAAAAATGAAAATGAAAGAGTTGCTTCCCTTGAAAGTCTAACCATTTGCCTTAATGAAGTTATGATGTTGCTGCTAGCTGCAGGGATGTGTTATGTAGACAAGCATGGGTATGCTATGCACACCTATGCAAGGTCAGTCACCAGAGCTCCAGATTAGGTTGGTTTTTGAGGATATTCTGAGATAATTTTATTTATTTCTCAATGAAAACACATATTGTGACCTTCATTAAAATTGTCTCGGTGAGACGGTTCTAATGAGAGGTCACAGTATATGTTTTTTAAGCAGCAGTATGGAAAATTATGCTTAACCCATTCCATTCAGAATGCCCCTTTAGGGGTATGTGGGCAAACAGATTGAACCAGATCAGGCCTCACAAACGTGGGGCCTGAGCTGAGATCCAAACTGTTTGCTGCCTTGACATCATTTCTACAAGAGTTAGGTAGACCAATATTGTCAAAATATTCTTGATTTTTGATGCAGACGACAATTTCAGCAGACGACAAAAAATACCCATTATGCAATGGGTTAAATAATCCCTGCTACACCTTATCCAGGCCTAGAGGTTATAAAACTTGAGTACATTCTCAAACTCAAAATAAAGCACACTGATTGGCTGCTTCCGAGCACATGCTTGGAAGCAGCCAATCAGTGTGCTTTATTTTGAGTTTGAGATTATTCTCAAGTTTTATAACCTCGAACCCAGAGCATTGTCAGTAGCCAGCTAGAGCGACATTTCGTTAATCAAAAAGGAGACATAATTTATGCTCTGAAATTATTGGTATTTTATTCTATATCTTTCAGGTTATGCACATGCATATTTTGGTGACAGTTCCACACAGCTTGAATTCGCAGATATAACTGGCGACAAAACTGGAGTCATGCACGTAACTGATCAACAAATCTTCAAAGCTGCCGTAAAGATAGGAGTCATCAGCAGCTTCACATTGACTATTAACATTGAAGTTGGGCCAGAAGCTGTGTTACATGTTCCTCAGATTTTAATAATTGCTGGAACAATTGTTAACCTTGAGGGGAAAGCATCCTTCAACAAAATATATGTGGAAGAAAATGGTGTTTTAAAAACACATCCAACTACCTCAACTGTCAATTATATAGATGGTAATTTTGAAGCAACTGCTGACCCAGGTTCACTTCTCCTTGCATCAATACAACTCAAATATGGTTCAGATTTCCAACCTGCAGGACCACTCATCCTTCAAGTGGGTATCTTTGAAATGAAGAGGTATGTTGTCTTGAAAGCTGATTATGTTGACGTGTTAGCAGGTACTCTGATCCTGGAGAGAAAAGCTGAACTGAATGTAGATGGGAAAGCAAGAGTTGATGATAGCATAGTGCCTGGCACTGCCCATGGAACAGATCGTAATGGAGGTGCTCATGCTGCACAAGGTGGCGTTGGCAGTGGATACAGCACGGAAGATGCATCCCAGCCTTTTGGAGGCTTTTATAAAAAAGAGGATATGGCAACTACTGTTATGAGGCCAGGTTCATCTGGTGGTAATGGTGGGAAGGGAGGTAGCTATATCAAGATTAAAACAGATGATTTCATACTAGATGGTATTCTTCGAGCTTCTGGTGAGGATTCTACAGTTGGAGGTGGTGGCAGTGGAGGAAGTATATATGCAGAAGTACAAGAATTAAAGGGACTCGGTTTGATGGAATGTGCAGGTGGATCAGTCACATGCTCTGAATGTGGTGCTGGAAGTGGTGGTTTTATTGGAGTAGATATGCACACAGACTCCTATGAAGGGACCTACAGTGCCCCTGGAGGGACATCTCCTGCACCACATGGGGATGGTGGGCCAGGATCCATCTTCACTGTTTCTGATACAAATGGTGAAAAGCTAATTGTAGATAATGAAAATGGACAAAAGGACTATTACATGACACTGGAAGAGAAAGCATCTCACATAAAACTGACTGATGTTGATTTATTTAATTACGCTAAACTACAACTTAAGAAAGATGGAGTGAAGAGAACTTTCGAAGTTCTTAAAGTGAATGGTGATGGGACTGGTTTAATTAGTATACAGGCAAATCAGTCTGGTTCTCTTGAAAGAAAGTCTAAGGGGTCTACCTCTGGAAAAAGAATGGACTCCAAATTAAATATTAATCTGGAACTCCATCAGGATGGAGAATTTTTGTTGTCGGAAACTGTTCTTGTTCTTGGATTAGCTGACACAGCTTTTGATTTAAATGGTGTGCTTAAAGGTGTGATGAACTTTTACGTTGGACATGGCAGATTCATTAGAATTGGGAGATATGCCAAAATTTTAGCTGATGCAGAAGCTACCCTAGATGAGAACTCACCAAGAGTCACTTTTGGAACCGTTCAGTTTGAACCTAGAAGCAAATGTGAATATGATAATAATGATGGTGCACAAATAGTATCCAGCATAATAAATTTGAAATATGATGCAAAACTGTATGCTGACTTCATGGAAGTGAATGTCTCAAGTCTTCATTTGGAACTGGAAAGTGAATTAAGTGCTTCAAGCAGTTATAGAAAATATTCCGACACAATGGATATCACAGCTGGCTCAGGAAAAGTAGATGGTTCAAGCTCAGAAAGAGGAGGTGCTGGTCATGGTGGGATTGGTGGTGGATCAAAAGAAAATTCTGGTAGGGGTTATGATTCCATATATTACCCAAAACAGGCAGGAAGTAGAGGGACTTACAACAGTGACACAGATACAAGATCTGGAGGAAAAGGTGGAGGTAGAATACACATCAGGGTTGGAAACCAGTTTATAAATGATGGTAGTTTATCTACAAATGGTGAGGTTGCTACAAGTTATGGTGGTGGAGGTAGTGGGGGAAGTATTCTTGTAGAAACCTTTGATTTTGAAGGCTATGGAGAGATTTCAAGTAAGGGAGGTGATGGCTATGGAAGCTCAGGTGCAGGGTCAGGTGGACTGATAGCAGTAATATGTTCCAATAAAATTCTTTTTGATGGTGATTATGTGGCTAGTGGTGGAAAGGGATCAAGTGATACATACAGTGCAGGAGGTGGAATTGTTTACCTGCAGGATAGAAGATCTGGAGGATCTGGAGGTGATTACAAGGTTCTGCTTTTTGACAATGATAATCTTCCACATGACAAATATGCAACCATTAATGAACCAGGCATGCCAAGACACGAATTCGATGAAGTGCATATGGTGGAAAATGCTGCTGTAGAGATGGCTGACACTGGGGAGGCAGTAACCATGGATATAAAAAAAATGTATGGGGACACTACTGGACTATTTCACCTCCATAGCAGTCAAAAGCTAATGCTTGAATATACAACAACTATAAGACATGCATTTACAACAGGCGTAAACCTTATTGGAGATTTTGGTTCTGAAATTCTTTTCCCCTCAATAGTGTATACTTACGGAAGTGGCGTCTTTTTGAGTGGTCAGACTGAAGCTAGATCTGTGGCAGAATTTGGAACCTTGACTGGTGTATCTGATCTAATTCTTGGGTTTGAAACATTGATATATTTTGGACCTGAAAGCAATACTGCATTCAAAGACTCTGATGGAATCTACTTGTACCAGAGTGACCCTAAAACAGAACAGTTTGGAACTATTGATTGCAGAAGTCTTGCTGGGATTAAGTTTTCCCCTGATATAACTGCAAGATTAGAGAGTGCTAAAATTGATTTAAGATACAAATGCAAGATCTCAGCTGAGACTATCTTCGTCCAAGTTGGCACCTTAAATATAGAAGCGGGAGCAATTTTGACTGGGTCTGCAGAAGAGAGGCCAGAAGACACTATAGATGAAGAACAAGGTCAAGGACAGGATGCAGAGGGATCTGTTACCATAGGAACAGGTGGTGGTTATGCCACACCAGGTGGAGGTAGGACATTGTTCACTTACTCCATAATCCCTAATGTGCTTAAATTTTGGGACACATAAAAACCATTGATTTTCCATTTGGGACAAATGGAAAATGAATGGTTTTAGGTGTCCCTAACTTAAGCATATTAGGGTATATAATGAAATAGACAAAAATATCTTATCTGCCAACTTCAAAGACTCAAGCTGGACTGAAAGTATGAAGTCTAGCTGGAACCTTCATGTTATGCTTGTAGATTCCTCAGGGGCCACACGTGTGTGCCTACAGCAAAGACTCTGACAGAACAAGTTTCCAATGATAAGGTACATGTACTATATAGCATGTGCAAGAAAGGAAGACTAACCACAGCCTGTATATCCCCACAGCCTGACCTGCGTCATTCCTGTTGTCAGATACAAACTATGAATCCTGCTACATAAAACTACCTTAAATATTCAAAGTATTGGGACAGATAGGTCTGAGCAAACAGTGCAGATCCAGATGAGACTGCAGGAGTAGTCTGAACTGGGTCTAGACTGTGTGCCATTACATTTGCATCATTGGGATCCACCACCGCATTGTAAAACCAAACCATTCCAGTTTTCTAAAGCAAAAGGGAAGACAGAACAAATGATCAACAACGGAGGCGGTTTACTGTTTATTTAGGAGATCAACGCGTTTCGGTAACAATACCTTCTTCAGGATAAAAATTCATGCAAAATATTTACTGAAGTACAACTTTGTGGATTACCCTGAACACGTGACACTAACAGAGCTGGTCCAGTTTTTACGACAATTTTGGTAATCATTTTAGGTGTCCCAATTTTTAGAATTTTTACAGTTATATGAAAAGCCAAGGCTCCTGTTTGTGTAGCTGCCCAGGCGGATTTAAGTATTTGTTACAGACATGTAAGCCTTATCATCTCTTTCGACATGGTTGTTGTAGTTGATAGACTACTGCTGAAAACCGTTAATTGCTAGATGATACTTTCCTGATCAGGCTGCTTGGATTAGTACCTATATAAGATTGGGGATCTGCTTAAGCCAAATTATAAGCAATCTTTGAACATAATTATGAAGGTCCAGTGAGTAGGTAAGATTTCAGTGACCTTGACCTTACCTCATTTTCAAGGTCAGCATACCAACATGGCAAGGTCTTCAGAAAAGACACTGCATGTAAGGATGCATTGGTGGGGGATTGGGGGGCATGTTTTTTTGTTGTTTTTAGCTCACCTGTCAAGGTGAGCTTATAGTATAGCCTTGGTCCGTCGTCCGTTGTCGTCGGCGGCGTCGGCGTCCACACTTTTAAACATCTTCTTCTCAGAAACCACTGGACGGATTGAAGCCAAATTTCATATGGAGCCATAACAGGATGGGGGAACGAAAGTTTATATATTTGACCCAGGTCACATGACCAAGATGGCCGCCATGCCCATATATGGTAAAAACCTTTAAAAATCTTCTTCTCCAGAACCACTGGGCCGATTGCCTTGAAACTTGGTATGTAGCATCATGTACAAAATTTATATAAATCGTGACCTTGGGTTGACCTTGACCTATTTTATGGCAAGGTCAAATTTGGTCCCTTAGGCTTTTGAATGGGAAAATCTGAAAAAGTGCATTTTCTGTTGCTTTTGTGCTATGTGATGTGGAAATGTAATCAATTTCAACATAAATGGATATTAGAGGTCAAGGTCATTAAGTGACCTTGTCCAAAGGTCATTTGTCTCTTGTGTGTCAACATTTTTAGAGGACTTCTCCTCTGAATCAACTGTGCCGATTTTAATTAAATTTCATATGCAGCCTTCAGGCAAAGCGGGAAAGAAATTTTATATATTTGGCCCAGGTCACATGACCAAGATGGCCGCCATGCCCATATATGGTAAAAACCTTTAAAAATCTTCTTTTCCAGAACCACTGGGCCGATTGCCTTGAAACATGGTATGTAGCATCTTGGACTCTAGTCCTACAAAATTTATATAAATGATGACCTTGGGTTGAAATTGACCTATTTTATGGCAAGGTCAAATTTGGTCCCTTAGGCTTTTGAATGGGAAAATCTGAAAAAGTGCATTTTTCTGTTGCTTTTGTGCTCTTTGATATGGAAATGTAGTCAATTTACACACCTAGGGATATGAGAGGTCAAGGTCATTTAGTGACCTTGATCAAAGGTCATATGGCCATTGGGTGTCATCATTTTCAAACATCTTCTCCTCATAAACCATTGGGCTGATTGAATCCAAATTTTAATATAAAGACTTAACAGGATGTGGGAATGGTAGTTTATATATTTGGCCTAGGTCACATGACCAAGATGGCCGCCATGCTCATATATGGTAAAAACCTTAAAAAATCTTCTACTCCAGAACCACTGGCGCGATTGCCTTGAAACATGGTATGTAGCATCTTTGACTCCAGTACTACAAAGCTTACATAAATGATGACCTTAGGTTGATGTTGACCTGTTTTATGGCAAGGTCAAATTTGGTCCCTTGAGCTTTTGAATTGGAAAAGCAGAAAAAGTGCATTTTTCTGTTGCTATTGTCCTCTGTGATATGGAAATTCAGTCATCGTTAACCCCTACGAATACTAGAGGTCAAGGTCATTGTCGTCGTCATCCGATGTCAACATTTACAAAGGACTTCTCAGAAATCACTGGGCTGATTGAAGCCAAATTTCATTTAGAGCCTTAACAGTAGTGGTAGTATTTCAATTCTCATATCGACGTTGCCCCCGCACCTCAGCGGAACGAATCCATAGCGGCAGTAACAGTATAAAGAAACAAAAGTTTATATATTTGACCCAGATCACATGACCAAGATGGCCACCATGCCCATTTATGGTAAAAACCTTAAAAATTCTTCTTCTCAAAAACCACTGGGCCGATCGCCTTGAAACTTGGTATATGGCATCATGGACTATAGTACTACAAAGTTTATATAAATGATGACCTTAGGTTGACCTTGACCTATTTTATGGCAAGGTCAAATTTGGTCCCTTAGGCTTTTGAATGGGAAAGGATGAGAAAGTGCATTTTTCTGTTGCTATTGAGCTCTGTGATATGGAAATGCAGTCAACTTCAACTTCTATAAATACTAGAGGTCAAGGTCATTTAGTGATTTTATAGAAGTGGCCATGATGGAACAGTTTACACACTCACTATCCAATCCTATCGAATTGCAGCCTGTTTATTAGCCTGCCAGAGCCGAAAGCTTGCATTTTGGCCACTTGACCTGAGCATATACTGGCAGGTGAGCGATCGTTGCCCTTGGGCGACTTGTTTTTTTCTCAAAGGCATATTTAGTGACATAAAAGAAATAATTGCAAATCATTTTCTTACAGCATACTACAATAGCACTGAAGGTCTTATAATGAAAGGAGGGGACAGTTTTGGAAGTTTATATAGACCCGAATTCCGTGGAAGCCGTGGTGGAAATGGAGCAACCAGAGATGGTGGAAAAGGAGGTGGATATGTAGATCTTGATGTTTCCACACATTTACTGGTTGATGGCACAATTTCTCAGAACGGGGCACCAGCAAAAACAGATGGCAGTGGCAATACAGACGCTGGAGGCGGCAGTGGTGGAACAATCTACATTAGGTAATGAATTTACCCAAGATACTGTAACACCTCAGAGCTCTAGATAACAGGGAGAATTTAAGGAATGAATTTCATTTTTCTGAGGTTTATCTAAGGGAAAATACGTTGGGTCACGTGCAAATTGAAAGAACCTAGAAGGGTTTCGGTAAACTTCAATAGTGACCCAGTGAAGTTTACAATTTGATAGAACCTTGAAAGGGTTCAGGTAAACATCGCTAGTAACACAGTGTAGTTTGCACTTTGATAAACATCAGAAAAATTAAGTTTATTGCTTATATTTACATTCATTTCAATCAAAACCTTGATGAAAAATCTAACATAAGAGCCAAAATTGAAGCTATAAAATATTTACACACAGTTTTTCTGCTAACAGCAGAACAGTGTCGGAGATGTCTTGCCTTTGCTGACGTCCAATCAAATTGTAGAGAGCCATGGATTATACTGATGTCATTTAAAGTCATATAAGGTCGCGTGGCTTAATATAATTATTGGAATGTAAACTCAACATTATGTTCCAGTGGTTTAATTTCACCTTTCAAAGTGCACTACTTTAGCATCAAAAACAAGGCAACCGACATCAGCCAATGGGAAGCAAGGTTTCATAATAACGTCGGGTTTCCAAAGTATATATTTCAAAACATGCTGTCGCAGATTTTTGATGTCAGCCAATCAGACATTGCGTTACATTTGTAAAGCATACACTAGAATTGGAATAATTTTTTAGCTCACCTGAGCCAGAGGCTCCGGGGGAGCTTATAGGATGGTAAGGCTCCGTCGTCCGTTGTACGTCGTCCGTCGTCCGTCGTCCGTCCACAATTTCAAACAACTTCTCCTCTGAAACCGCTGGGCCAATTGTAATCAAATTTCATATGTAGCCTCCTGAGACCTTAGGAACGAAAAGTTGTTCAAACGGGCCTGGTCACCTGACCAACATGGCCGCCATGCCCATATATGGTAAAAACTTAAAAAAATCTTCTTCTCCAGAACCAATAGGCCGATGGCCTTGAAACTTGGTATGTAGCATCATGTACACGAGTACTACCAAGATTGTTCAAATTATGACCTTGGGTTGACCTTGACCTTTTTTACGATAAGGTCAAATTTGCTTCCTTGTACTTTTATATGGCAAAATGCTAGAAAATAAGATATCTTGGAAACTTTTGAAGATTTTGGGCTAAAAATTGATATCTACAGTCATCTTAATGACTACATGAAGATTTATGAGTACAAGAGGTCAAGGTCATTCTTTGACCTTTGACGCGGAACTGTCATATTTTGACAATTTCAAACAATCTCCTCAAAAGCCACTGGGCCAATTGTAACCAAATTTCAGATAGGGCCTCCAGGGGTTGAGGGAATGAAAATTTGTTCAAACGGTCCAGGTCACATGACCAACATGGCCGCCATGCCCATATATGGTAAAAACCGTTAAAAATCTTCTTCTCTAGAACCAATTGACCGAAGGCCTTGAAACTTAGTATGTAGCATTTGGTACTCCAGTACTATCTAGATTGTTGAAAATGATGACCTTGGATTGACCTTGACCATTTTACGGCAAGGTCAAATATTGGAAAATGCTAGAACATAAGATTTCATGGAAAGGTTTGAAGATTTTAGCCTAAAAATTGGTATATACAGTCATCTTAATGAGTACATGAAGATTTATGAGTACAAGAGGTCAAGGTCATTCTATGACCTTTGACCCAGAACTGTCATATTATGACAATTTCAAACAATCTCCTCAAAAACCTGATGGCCAATTGTAACCAAATTTCAAATAGAGTTTCTATTGGTTGAGAGAATGAAAATTTGTTCAAACAGTCGTTGTCACACGATCAACATGGCCACCACACCCATATATGGTAAAAACCTTTAAAAATCTTCGACTCCAGAACCAATTGACCGAAGGCCTTGCAACTTAGTATGTAGCATTGGGTACTCCAGTACTATCTAGATTGTTGAAAATGATGACCTTGGGTTGACCTTGACCGTTTTACAGCAAGGTCAAATGTTGGAAAAAGCTATAACATAAGATTTCCTGGAAAGTTTTGAAGAATTAGGCCCTAAAAATTGGTATATACATTCATCTTAATGAGTACATGAAGATTTATGAGTACAAGAGGAGGTCAAGGCCCATACTTGACTTTTGACCCAGACCAGTCATATTTTGACAATATCAATCTCCTCAAAAACCACTGTTCCAATTGTAACCAAATTTCATACAGAGCCTCCAGGGGTTGAGAGAATGTGAATTTGTTCAGATGGTCCAGGTCACATGACCAACATGGCTGCCATGCCCATATATAGTAAAAACCGTTTAAAATCTTCTACTCCAGAACCAATTGACCGAAGGCCTTGAAACTTAGTATGTAGCAGTGGGTACTCCAGTACTATATAGATTGTTGAAAATGATGACCTTGGGTTGACCTTGACCATTTTACGGCAAGGTCAAATATGGGAAAATGCTAGAACATAAGATTTCCTGGAAAGTTTTGAGGCCTAAAAATTTATATAGGCCTAAAAATTCATATATACATTCATCCTAATGAGTACATGAAGGTTTATGAGTACAAGAGGTCAAGGCCATTCTTTGACTTTTGACCCAGAACTCTCTCATTTTGACAATATCAGGTGAGCGATTCAGGGCCTCATGGCCCTCTTGTTATTTCTCTGCATAGAAATAAATCCTAAAAATTAAACGAAATTGGGACACAAAAAGTCATTGTGGCTCTCCTAAAACTGTAACAGTTTTGTTTTACAAAGCAGTAAGGCATCTTAAAAGATGCAGATGGAACGGAAACCATGTGTTTCAACACTTAGAGTTATTATAGTATGTTGTGATCCCTCATTCCTTGGGTAACAAATTGAGCTGCAACACGAAAAAACACAAAAAAAGTGGCATGTGCGCCCAGCGAAGACTCAGATCAGCCTAGCATCTGCCTAGTCTGATCAGATTCTTCGCTACCCTTTAAGCACTTAGTGAAGAGTCTGATTAGACTGGGCAGATGCCCAGGCTGATCTGAGTCTGCGCTGGGGCGCATAACCACTTGCTTGGTTTTCTTATGTCGTGGCTCAATTACATTTCCATTGGGAAATAAGAAAATTCCACAGTTATCTTGGATGCTTATTGGTCTAAAGTTTTCGAAGATACTACCCCATCCCCCCTCAGTGACCTTGATGTCAAGGTCATTGACTTAGAAAATTGTCTTTTTATTGATTAGCATAGTTGGTTAGTTGCTAGGTTACTGTGCTAGCAATACTGGGTTTAAATCCAGCCAAAAGGACCTGGGGCCGTATTTATAAAACGACTTAAGTGGTTGCTATGCTGTTGCTAAGGCTACATATCTCTATGAAGGAGATTCCCTACAACTACGAACTTTGCTCTGGAGGAACAGTCTTTTTAGACTGTTCCTCCAGAGCAAATTTTGTAGTTGTAGGGAATCTCCTTCATAGAGATTCAGCCCTAGCAACAGCAACGACTTAAGTGGTTTTATAAATACGGCCCCTTCTTTCAATATCATAGACTTTCACAGTTGGTAAATAAGCAACATACAGGATAGAGGATCCCATTTGCTCCTTGTGTTTCACTGATCTGCAGGGAAGGAAATGTAATTAGATATTTTGTAGAAAGATTTGTCATTTCAAATTATTGTCCCCTCTAATTTTAACTTTCTGAGCCGCAACATGACAAAACCATCAAAGTAGCATGTGCAGCCAGTAAAGACTCAGATCAGCCTGGGCATCCACTCAGTCTGATCAGAGTCTTTGCTAGCTGTTAGCAGGATTCTAACTTAGACCATTAGCTACACTTCAAGCATACAGAGAAGACTTACTGGATTGGGCACCTACCCAGGCTGGTCCGAGTTGTAGCTGGGCGGGCATAATTATTGCCACTTCGTTGGTTTTGTCAGGTTGCAGCTCATGTGTGTCCCTAACGCACGCATTTAAACAGACATTATTAATTGACATCAGAAGTGAAGATACAACCACGGTAATGATTATGTGTTCATACACTTACTCTCCTAAAAGAACTATAATGGCTTTAAAGTTTGCAGGGAATGGATTGGTGGGTGGCAGGAAGGGGGAGAAAAGAGGAAACACTTGTTTTCTTAAAAAAAAAAAACACACACAAAAAAAAAACACTTGTTCACTTTTGACCTTTAAAGCAGGTACTTTGAAATATCAGTATTTGTGGTTACAGGAGAAAATTGTATTTCCGTTTTCTTTTTTATTTTCTCAGTTCTGAAAACTTAGAAGGGCATGGAGACATTACATCTATTGGCGGAAAAGGTGCCAAAGGTGGTTCTGGTGGCAGAATTGCAATCATCCTGAAGACAGAGATTTACTTCTTTGGAACTCATCAAGCTCTTGGAGGATCTGGAACGGGTCATTATCTGGCTTCTGGAGGATCCGGATCAGTCTACATTCAGGATAAGAGGTATCTATAGATATTAAGTTGAATGGGTACACTGTTTACCTCCCTTTCCAAGAGCCTCAGCTGTTAAAGACTTTGCTCATCTTGGAAAAATTCTTTTAATAGTAGACCCCATTTTGGAAACTTTTGTTGCTTGTGAAAGCAAATGGCAAGTAACAAACTTTTTCTCCATTTGAAAAGTGGTGGATAAACATTGAGATACCATATCAATCACTTTAAATGCCCCTAGGGGCGTTGCATTTTATGAAATGGGGGCATTATTTAGAGCCTAAATTGTAGTAACTTAGACGGTAATAGCCACTGCCAAAGAGTATTAAGGTGAATGGGTAAACTGTCAGAAGAAGTAACTCTATTGAGCCGCGACACGAGGAAACCAACAATGTGGTTGTGCGCACCGCGCAGACTCAGATCAGCCTGGGTATCCACCCAGTCTTGTCAGACTCTTCGCTGAGTGCTTAAAGACTAGCTGAGGGCCTAAGCTACCTCCATGCGGACAGCGAAGACTCTGATCAGACTGGGCGGATGCCCAGGCTGATCTGAGTCTGCGCTGGGCACACAACCACATTGTTGGTTTTGTCCTGTCATGGCTCTATTATTTTTTGCCTTCCTTCTCAGTAGGTGTGGGATCAACTCTCCTCTAGGAGGAATTCTTTCGTTTATGAAAGGACCCGGTTTCAAAGAACCACACCATTCAGAAAAGTAAATAGGAATTCATGCAAGTTAATATAACATTATTTTTGGAAAAGAAGCAGGTGGCATTTATTAGAGCAGGGGTATTTATTGGGAATTCAAGGATGTACTCATTCACAGAGGAGCCCAAATCTTTTAGAAAAAAAGTATCTTTCCTTATCACTACAGTTATGTTTAGAATTGGGACTCCATAACCAGGTACTGTTAAAAAATAAAAAAAAGTGATTTTTATATGGCCATAAGATGGGGGCTATTTCCACTTCCAGAATACCCCCAAATAACTCTGTATGTTATAACAGCCATGACTGTTGAGGCCATCAGTATTTGTTGTGGCTGCAACTAGCAGACAAGAGATGAAGTTTTTACAATTCAGGTGTTGTCAGCAGAAGCGGAGTAAACTTTACATGGAGTTTTCTGGCCCCGAGGATATAAAACTTTTTTCATACACAACTCAGCTGAGCATGAAATTTTCTCTGCTGATAAATATGAAAATGCCAACTAATGTTGGCATTTTTAGCTCGCCTGAACGAAGTTCAGGAAGAGCTATTGCACTACCCCCGTCATTGGCGTTGGCGTTAGCGGCATTTCAGAAAAACTCATTTTTCTTTGTTAAAGAAAAATGAGCACTTCTCTTTAAAAGAAAATATAAAAAATAAATTAAACCAGACACCCCTTAAATAACTTATGGACTCATCCAGTATATGAGGTTAGAAGAGCCCACTCTACATAAATGGGTTAATAATTACCTTTCTCCTGCAGATTCAATGCAAAGTATGAACAGTTCTACTTGGATAACAGTGGGAATAACTGGGACCAGTACTATGTGCTTGATGAAATGGATGGTGAATCAGACAAGACATATTACTACTTTGATGAATGTCATATTAACAGAAATGTTTCACTGCGAATGAAAACTGGAGATGGTGTTAACCGACAACTAAAGTGCCAGAAAGTTGAAGGCGATAGATCAGGTAGAATTGAAATAAGCGATGGACAGGAAGGATTCTTTGAAGAGTATCGAGAACAGACAAAGACGGATGTAAATATATGGATTGGTGCGGGGGCCAGAGCATACATGGCACCGTTAGTCTATATCCTGGGCAATGGAGAAATCGCTTTTAAGTGGGATGGAGAAATTATCAGTGTGCTACATTTGCGTATAGTACCGGGAAGAGTTATTGAGATAGACAAAAACGCAATGACAAGTAGCATTAAAGATAAAGTGTATGTTCCAGGTGTTAAAGGAGCATTTGAATTTGCTTCTTTTACGATGGGTTCCAGAGCCAGTTTAGGGCTGCCATCACCCATGGGTCTAGTACTGAAAGTTGGAATTCTGGTAAGTGCTTCATTTTGAAATATATTTGAGCCCCAACACAAGAAAACCAACAAAGTGGTTGTGCACCCAGCACAGACACAGATCAGCTTGGGCATCCACCCAGTCTGATGAGCTTGTTTGCTAAGCACTTACAGGGAAGCTAAGGGTCTAAGCTACCTCCATGTGGACACCCAAGACCAGTCAGACTGGGTGGATGCCGTGGCTGATCTGAGTTTGCACTGGGGGCACAACTGTTTGGGTTGTTTTTTTTGTGTGGTGGCTCATTTAATGAGGACTCATAACCAAATTAGCTTGGTATGTTTATGGCTGCAAGGTCTCATTCAAATTTAAAACTGAGTCAGATGAAATCATTAGCATCAGAGTAAATGTCCCTTACTCAGTAAGAAAAACAAAGGATAGAAACTGCCAAGTCATTAGGCGTGCTTTGGTGTTCTTGTCATTTGTATCACCTCACCTGGCTTTTTCTCCCACCTTTGCATGTATAAGATAGGCCTTCAGCTCATATAAGAAACTTCTATCTTACACCTGGCAACATCTTTCTTATATTAGCAACCAGACTTTTTCAATTTTTGACTAATATTTTAATTTCAAATGAACAAAATGGACATGCAAGAGCATCTCGGACGACGTTGGATAGCCAATCATAGGTTTGTGACGTCACTCAATTCTAATGACGTCACCAAAACGGCTATGAAACTTCGCTTGCAAACTTGACGCGCGTGACCTGAGAGGCTAAGTGGCTTTTTGTTATTGCCCCCTGGAAGATAAAATAGCCCACATATCGTGTTTTCCGTCTATTTTTAAGTGCAAACTGTGTTTACACCCATTTTAGGACCCGATAAAGACACTGGGCTGCCCAAAATTTAGTTCAAATCAATGATTAAAAAGTTAAAATTTTTCAGTTCAGAAGCATTATTTGACTTGAGGTTTAAAAGTCGCTAACAGTGGGAGAAAAAAATAATCCATCATGAGCCAGTCCATGTAGGATAGGTAAATCTCACCCGAGGGTCCGACCCCTCGGGTGAGATTTCCCTATCCTGCATGGACACTCATGATGGATTGTTATAATCTGTGGGGCAGTCCCAAGAGCTGACTACCCAGCAGACACATGGCGTGATAATGACTTTGAACTGATGTCAGTGTGATGTGATGATGTTGCATTGATGTAATTATTCAACCCGACTCTAACTCGGGTACTCAGGTACTTGTCCTATCCCTACCACCATATCTGTAGCTCTAAATTTATGAACTATTCGTTTTAGGATGTCAAATTTGAAGCTGTTCTAAGGGCAGATACATTTAATGTGCAAGCCACAGACATGCTTCTGGAGCCAGATGCAAAACTATTGAGTGTTGGAACTGGGCTAACGCCACAGGATGGAGATGCAACAGAAGACAGCAAAGGAGGATCTTACGCCTCTAGGGGGGGTGAAGGTAAAATTGAGTCTGTTCATTTGAAAAACTCTCACAGTAGCATATGTTGGTTTGTTCTTAATAAGAATTATTTCCCCAGGAGGTGCTCCTATTCTCCGTAACCCTATTTAGACTGGAGACCCATTTTGGGGACATACACAGACAGTGCAGACCCAGATCAGATGCCACAGAATGTGGTGTCTGATCAGGGTCTACACTGTTTGCTTACAGGAGTTTCTATGCAAAATACCAGTAACCAATAACAGTAATATAGTAAATATTCTTCAGAAACCCCTAAAACTAGAAATGGACTCATCAAATGTTAAAAGGGTTAAACAGTAAGTGTCCTAATATTATGGAGTCAGTTTGGTAGATCTAATCAACACTTTAAAAGTGCCAAAAAAGAGAAAAAAAAAGTTACATAAATTCAAAGGAGGTAGCTGATAATGAGCTGCCTCAACTGGATCTATGATGTTTGCCCACTTGTCTTTGAATTCTCAGTATGATATGAGCCTCGAGAAAACCAACAATGTGGTTAGGCGCCCTTCGCAGACTCAGATCAGCCTTGGCATCCCCCAGTCTGATCAGAGTCTTCCCTATGGGCTTTATAAGGCTCTAAGCTACCTTCATGCGGACAGCGAAGACTCTGATCAGACTGGGCGGATGCCCAGGCTGATCTGAGTCTGCGCTGTGCGCACAAACACATTGTTGGTTTTGTCGTGTTGCCGCTCAATTATAGCTTGAACAAAACATTATTTTTTAGATTTGAAGATGCAGATTTTTTGTGTCTGCTTTTTTGGCACATAAGTGATTAAAAAAAAATAAACATAATAAATTTTTTTCATTGCAGTACAACCTTACAAGTGTCACCACTATACAGTAGCAGAACAAAATGATATCGACAAGGGAGTTGCAGGGGTCTGTGAAAGAGAGCCTGGTAGAATCTTAACCGCAAATATCAACAATAATATAGATTATCCAGGCTGTGGGGACTGCTGGTGTTGTGAAGGTAATTCATATTGAAAAGTTTACAAGATCGAAAAAGTTGCACTTGCAAAACAGGGTAGATCCTGATGAGGTGGCTCATCATGAGTCACCTCATCTGAATCTACACTGTTCATCCTTCAGTCTCTGAATTCTCGATATGGTATAGCTTGGACAAAAATTTATGAAAGTTTGCAGACGTAAATTTGGATCTTTTTTTCGCACTTTCAGGTGAATTTCACTAAATGTGATAAATGTTCTAGCATCAAGTTGTAACAAAAACACATTCACAAACAGTGTTGACCTAAATCAGCCTGCTTCTTCAGGAAAATCACATCAGGGTTCACACCTTTTGCAATTTCATGGAAAGTATATTATGAAATACTTTTTCTTTGATTTTCTGAAGACTGAGGTGTATATATGAATTTTTTGATTGGTTGGTTGTTTGGGGTTTAACAGCCCTTTGAGACAGTATTTCAGTCTATATTAGGCTGTCTCCCAAAGAGACGGAGAAAGAAGAGAGAAATGATAGACAAGAGAAAAAATGTCCAAACAACCCCCACCCGCACCTACTGCAAGCACGGTAAGCCCTTGCCCTACCACTATTCAAACAAGTAGGATGCACCGGCACTGTAAGTTACACGCAGCACCTTCGCACCACCCAACCGCCCCCTGAAATTTTTGAACAATCAGCACAATATTCAGGGAAATATTTGTGTAATTTCAAAGTTGTCTGAGTGTATTTTGCAGTTTTAAAAGCCATAACTGTCTTATGCCTCCACGATGATAGCTGGGAGGCATTAAGATTTGCTCCTCACTTGTCATCCATCTGAATGAATATCAACTTCACGGGAGGAGCCCTGGAAGCGTTGCAAAAGCTCCTCACCTTTTTTGGCAAAAAATGACAGTGTTTTGCTTTCAGCGCATTTGAAATTTAGCACCTTGATAACTAATGACGTCATTAGGTTTGAACAACGGTGCCCAGGTAATGTTTCTTACTATAATTTCAGTGACTGATGTAACATATGGAAGCATGTATAAACCGGAACAATCAGGGAGCCGCGGGGGTGGTACAGATGGTGGGTATGGTGGTGGCAAGATATATATCAATGTTCCTGCTATAATGCTTATTGATGGAGCTATTCTTGTCGACGGAGCTGATGGATCAGGAACTAGTGGTGGTGGCGGCTCTGGCGGTGCTATTTTCATAGAAGCTGGTTAGTAATTAAGAAATAGCTGAATACTTAGCCTCTGACAGTAACTTAATATGTAATACTGTAAAATGCTTTATTTTTGAATGCTCTAATCTGAGCAAAAATTAATATAGCATGATCTAGTACCAGGTGGGCATGTATTATTGAAAAAAACGTTGTACAATGGGCATTTGATATATATAGTGGCAATGTTCCTATAAAATCTGAATACTGCTATGTACATGCATGTTTTGTATATCAAAATATACTACAATCATTTCTCTAGTGATTTGTACAAGTAGGTATTTTAATAAGGTCACAGACAGCATGTTATACACCCCTTTTCCAATATAACATACTTTGGAATATAACAAATTGTGATAATACTATCCAAGAGGAGCAAAGGCATATCGTACGGTTTGCGGAAAGCTTACTTTCAGTGAAATGGGGATGAAAACTGACAAGTTTGGATCATATTATGGGAAATGTGCACTACCATATATGGTGGTTGCAATATGGTTTAGTCTTTTTAGGGGTGGCAGGGGGGCAGGCAATAATAATATGACATGTTTGGAGTAACTTCAGACTGGAAAAGCCTGTCTTATAGCGGAAGAGTTTATCCTTCCAACTTTATTGTAAGTCTGTAAATCAGTCTTGTGTGATCCAGCTGTAGAATGGTTTTTATGCCCCCAACTTCGAAGAAGTTGAAGGGGCATATTTGTTTGGGCCTGACTGTCTGTTCTTCCATCCATCTGTACTTAACACTTCATTTACTCAAGAACCGTAACTGCTGAGGTCCTGATATTTCATAGGTAGGTAGACAGTAAAAAAACAGAGGACACATGATTTTTTCTTTTCCATCAGCCTTGAACTTGTGGAGTTATGTCCCTTTTTCATTGAGCATACCTGTATTATTTTTTTCTTTTCCCTCTGCTGTGTACTTACAGAATTATGCCCCTTTTTGGAAAAATAACATGAATGTTTGCTCCCAAAATCCTGGGAATACCATTTGAGCTAGGATGCTCATAATTTGCATACTGCTAGGGGCTAAGGTGTAGATCACCTGATTAACTTTTGGGCAAAGTCCATCACTAAATGAGCAAGTTATGCTAGTCATCTAAAGTTTGAAACCTTTAGTGGCAATTATATGTTTGGGGGCATAGTGTTTCACAAACACATTTTCTAGTTTCTCTTTCAAAACATCCCAGAAAATCTTCATTCATCTCATAGGATGGATCTAGATTTTTGGATTGTTTTGAAAGAGAAAAACCCATCTTATCACCAACAAATTTATGGTAATTACTGAAACCTTATATAGAGCTTTCTTTTGTTTCAAGGTCAGTGCAGAGGCTATGGTGCCCTGTCAGCCAATGGCGGTAAAGGATATGGAGATGCAGGAGGGGGAGGAGGGGGTCGGATAGCAATTCACACTTGGGATGCCAACGAATATAAAGGCAGTATCACAGCCTATGGCTCCCCAGGAACAACCACTGGGGACACGGGTGGTCCAGGAACTGTGTTTATTGAAGATAGGCTAGAGGCTTTTACATATCAGAGTCGCTTGTATCTAGATGGACGTGATCTGTACCCACCAAAGCCGGTGGTGATTTATGAAACAAACCCAAGGCATGCTACTGCTCTGAAACCAACAACAAACAATGCTGATATTGATATTGAACATGTCTTGCTGAACAATATGGTAAGTGTTTTTCTATGATGAGCACACAGATAAGAGGGGGTATTGAGGATAAGTCAAAGATATTTTTTCTTATTTCTCAACGAAAACATACATTGTGACTCCTCATTAGAACCCTCTCAGGGAGACGGTTCTTATCAGGGGTCTAAATGTATGTTTTTATGCAGACATATGGAGAATTATCCCTAAATTATCCCAGTTACCCATTCTTATCTGGAGCATTAAGTACCCCCTCCCCTACAGACTCACAAGCCTCCCATCCACATACACACACTGATGGTCAAGTAAACAGCAGTCTGCATTAATAACAATTAACAGCCAGTATTCAGGGCCAAATTGTTCAAAACTTATGATAGCTTCAGTTAGTGACAAGTTAAAGTATGCTCAAACACTGCCACTTTTTGCCGTAAAAATGTGATGAGGTGTTGCAGTGCTAAAGCTCCTCACATTTTCTACAAAAAATATTAGCACACTTTATTATATGTGTTCTAGAAGACTAAACAAATCATTGACTAGAAACTTAGTTAAGCTAATGATGCATTGAACATCAGGGCCCAGTCTTTGATTTCAGAACATCCTTTTGCCATATCTGGGAACTGCAAAACAACCAAGAGACGAATCAATCTGTCAGTTTGTCCAAAATTATGGGCAATAAGGGTTTCCCCAGGATATGTACAGGCATATGTCTCATTTTTTAGCTCGCCTGAATGAAGTTCAGGAAGAGCTATTGCACTACCCCCGGCGTCGGCGTCGTGGGCGGCGGCGGCGTTAGCAAAATGTTAAAGTTTTACGTTAAAGTTTTTTATGTGATGGGCAAGGCGCTGTCAGGCGAGCTATCCTGGCCCTGTGACAGGTCTTGTTAATCCATGAAATTAAATTATGGGAGTCCCACTTTTTACCAAACAGGGTTCTGGGTTTGCTACTTTAAAATCTCTTGACAACCCATTAATGATCATTCTAATGGACTTAAGAATGTATTGTCCTTGGGGACCAAATTCTTTCCTTTACGAGTAGCCCACTAGTTTAAACATATTTTATTGCCTCTTAATTATACCCCCCACATACTAAGTATGTCAGGGGGTATATAGTTTCTGTCATTCCGTCTGTTCGTCTGTCCATCCGTTTGTCAAGTTTTACGTCAAAGTTTTGCATTAAACCTTTTTAGCTCGCCTGAACAAAGTTCAGGAAGAGCTATTGTGCTACCCCCGTGTCGGCGGCTGCATTGGCGTCGGCAAAATGTTAAAGTTTTACATTAAAGATTTTTATGTGATGGGCAAGGCGCTGTCAGGAGAGCTATCCTGTCCCTGTGACAGGTCTTGTTTTGATTGCTAATATCCCTGTAACCACACATCAGATTCTTGTCATATTTATTTCATAACCTTTGAGGTAAAGTAGCTAAGCCCATGGGTCCGGCCCGAAGGTGGGGCTAGACGTCAACAATTAGGACTTTGACATTTTCATTATGTCAAAGTTTAGGGTTAAACCTTTTTGATTGCTCATATCTCTGTAACTGGATTCCATATTTGGTTCATAATATCTTTTTAGCATTGCTTTTGCCTTTGACTACCTAATTGCTGGAAACGGCCAGTGGCCCAGTGGTTGGTTGGTTGGTTGGTTTGATACTTAACGTCCACGGTAAACAACTAAGGTCATGCCGGGATGGTCAGTTAACCTAACCACACTATTCCTGGGCAGGCTTAGACCTCCTAAGCGGTTAACCAGTACTAAGTGTACATACTTTCGCCAGTAACTGACAACTGCCCTTCTTGAATCAGCGGAAGGAGATAGTGGCCCAGTGGCCAAATGCACCTAATTTTTGTTTTGGGCCATCAGAAATCTCCAAAATATGACCCAAATTTATCTGTCTGGCAATACTAAATGAATGGGAACTTTAGGTCGTGGATAATTTGGGACACTGAACGTTAGGCCTGTTATGCTTTTGGGCCACCACATTAATCTTGCGAGTTTCCAGCACTGTCTAAGCTGCTGGGTCAGGCTCATGGGTGGGACCAGGGGTCAATAACTAGGACTTATGGCTGTATTCTAGACTTATGGCTGTATTCTAAGACCTCACTCACCTGTGAGTGACTCAATTTTATAGCCAGGGGGAGGATTATCCCATTGAAATTTGAGCAGTATTCAGGATTAACTCAATGAGTGTAGCTGGAGTGATGTTCTAGAATACAGGCCTAAGCCATTTGTAGTAGATTTTTGCTTCTATCTCTAAATTACTTGAATGGATCCTAATGATGCATGACTAGGTTTATTTTGTACATGTAAAGCATTTGCATTGTAGTTTTGTGTTAAAAATATGCTTTCATTAGGCGGTAGCACTGGTTGGGGTATGAGTGAGCCCCTGCTCACTTGCTCTTGTATGTCAAGCAGTTAGGTTGGACCATGAGTTCTTTACACATTTGTTACGGTCCTCCCCACAAAAATTTATCAGGATACTTGACTTTATGAGTATTAGAAGACGGAACAAATCCTTGATCCTTGACTAATGGCTCTGTTAAACTAATGATGCTTTGAACAACTGGGCCTTGAAGAGTAAAAATAAGATTTACCCTCATACAGTGAAACCTGCCCTGGTATGTATGCAACATTCTTGGAATATATCATATTAATCCTAATAGATGCCCCTCCTTTAATAAACACCCCTTTCCTCTTTTCTGAAAATATTGTTCAATTTGCATGAATTCATATTTGATGCTGTGGATAAGGTAGTTCTTCGACATCAAGCCAATTCTTAAAGGAAAGAATTTGTTCCTAAAGGAGCAAATTCTTTCCTTTAAGAATTGACCACAACTAAAAAGTGTAGCTGCTTTCTCTTTAAATGTACCCATTCACCTTAATACTCTTTATTTGTGGCATTAGGCAGTTGCTGATTTACTACACTTTAAACTCTAAGTAGCACCCCGTTTTTTGCAAAATGCTATGCCCCCACGGTGTTTAATAAGATTAATTCAGTAGACCTAAATGTTAGTTTCTGGGTTTTTATTCTTCAGGCTCAAATTGAACTTGGTCCTGGGACAGAGTCCATTTCTACCATAAATTTTGACTATGTCATGGGTGACGGAAGTGGCATCATGCATATGCAAGATGGTCAGCAACTGTTTCTAGAGTATGCCGAGTTCTCTGTCCTTCGTTCAGCACCCCCCGTGAACTTCATTATTGAAGAAAATGCCGAGATGTGGGCGTCTTCTGATTTCAAGATTGTAGGGGAGCCAAGAGACAATTATCCCGCTTTCACGGTAAGGACTTACTTGTACCGTAAAAATTTAAAAAAAACAATTGGGTCACCTTAAATGATTACTGTATCTGTCCTAAATATAGGAAAGTTTGGTTTTACAATATGACTCCCCTGGTTCATGCTTATTTACCCCACTCTTTTGGGCGTATTGAGCGTAACCACTATTGGTTCAGTATAGCAGACACTATAAGCTAATCGTCAGCTGAATGTAAAATATTTTGCTGGTGGGCAGAAAAAGGGCCTTGTAGGCACCTCCACTTTGGTCTGGACAAAACAATAATTGAGCCGCTACACGACAAAACCAACAATGTGGTTGTGCGCCCAGCACAGACTTAGATCAGCCTGGGCATCCGCCCAGTCTGATCAGAGTCTTCGCTGTCCGCATGGAAGTAGCTTAGACCCTTAGCTATCCTGTAAGTGCTTTAATAGTGAAGAGTCTGATCAGTTTGGGTGAATTCCCAGGCTGATCTGAGTCTGTGCTGGGTGCCCAATCACATTGTTTTTTTTTTTCGTGTCGCGGCTCAATTATCAGCATCAGTAATTCAAATAATTTCCAACCCTTTAAGGGCATTTTTTGTTGTATTGTGCATCATATAACAATGAGACTTCACTGTATAGAGATAAGGTACCATATTTATTATAGGAATGAATTTTATTTTGTGGATTTTATAGATGTGTAAATGCCAGCAAATCACTCACAAACTGAATAAAGTCCAAAGGGCTTTATGTTAAGCTTGTGATTGATTTGCCTGCAATTACACATCTATAAAATCCACAAAAATAAAGTTTATTTCTTAAAATTTCAACTCCATCATTTTTGTCTCACCTGCTTTAGCAACGTGCGATATAGGCGTCTGGTTTATCATTCCGTCTGTCTGTCCGTCCGTCTGTCCATCAGTCCATTCACATTTACGTCAACCCTGGCGTTAAAATTTGTACAGTTAATTTCTTCAAAACCACTGCAGCCATGGTTTTCAAATTTTATATGGAGCATGATCAGACTACAAGACTTCAGTTTAGAGAAATTCAGCCTGGTCGAGAATTCAAGATGGCGGCTGTTACTAAAAATAGCAAAACAACATAATTAACCACTAGGCATATTTGGCTGAAACTTTGCATGGAACATCTATAGGAGCTTCTTTTTGAAAATTATGAAAATGAAAAAAAATCTGTAGTGGAATTAGGTCACGGTGACCTACTTTTCGTTTACCAGTCTTAATTTTGCTTGAATACCAGTAAATCGATAAACACTGAGTGGATTTTGCTCAGATTTAATCAGAATGATTCTTGAAAGGAGTTTCTTTTTTTTTTTTTCACATTTATGGGAATGTACCATCCAAGATGGCCGCCACTGTCTTTACTAAAAATAGCAAAAACATAAAAATGACTATATTTCAGGAACCCCTGAATGGATTTGGACCAATTTTGTATCAGAATGATCCTTGCATATAGCTATTTTGTTTTTGGCAATTAGGCCACCCAAGATGGCTGCCATCCACAGTTACTAAAAATAGCGCAAACATGGAAATGGCAGTATAGTCCGGGGGCATATGTCGTATAAAAGGGGTCCCGTGAACATGAATGTTAATTTCATGCCCTTATCATAGTCACTTAGGACAGTCTTTTAGAAGTTGAAAAATGGTTGTTGCCATTTTTTCTTTCATCATTTTACCTAGAAAATGGCCAAAGTAGTGGGTGGGGTAACATTGGCCCAATACAACACCCAGTTGTGACAAATGAGTTGTAGAAAGTGTTTTACGTCATAAATGTGTCTTTTTGAATACTCTACGACATAACACGCAAAATGTAGTCTGTAAATATTGGTCAACTGTCATGATATATTTGTAACGTATATAGCTGTAAACAAAAATTCGAATGAACTATGAGAATTATACCAAATCGGTGGAATGAAGTTAATACATGTGATCCTTAATGAGCATATGATATCACTTGTCTTTGAATCGAGCTCCTTTTATCTTTGAAATAAGTTCTTATATACTTTGAATCAGTTAGGTTGCAGTTAGCAGTGGCAATATCAATTGAAGACAGAATGTAACATATTTCATAAGAATTCCCAAAACACTAGAAAGAAGAGCTAACGGCTGTTGAAGTTTGTATTATGTCTTAAGATGAAAAGTGTACTAGTAGGTATGAAAAACGCCATTCTTATGTTCACTCTACTATAATAACATTGGTGTTTCATTTAAAATGCATTGTAACACTAACACTACGTTACATAACTGTCCGAGGGATAATAATCCAGGATCATGTGCAATACAAATGGGGCCCTGTAGGCATATCTGTTAATTTTATGCCTTCATCATAGTTATCAAGGGCAGGCTCTTTGAAGCTCAAAAATCGTTGTTGCCACATTTTTGTGTTTTACCTAGAAACTGGTCAACGTAGAGGGTGGGGGTAACATTAGCCTTTACAGCAGCCGGCTGTTACATATGAAGTGTAGAGAGCAAATAAATTTATAAACACGACTTTTTTTTAAATAGCTTGATATATAAAAAACTGAGCTATTGTAAAAAGATGACTTATCCATCACGCAAAACCTGTAACGTATATCACTATAACTAAAAATAATTAATAAAATAAACAACCATGATCTGAATGAATCGCTTGAATGAAGTAAGGATGTGTTGTTTTTAATAGAGACACCCTGTCTCATCTGATTGAATCATATCCATCTTTGAAAGAACTGCTTGTATATTTTGAATTAGTTAGGTAGCAGTTAGCAGTGGCATTGACAGATTAAGAAAAAATGCGACTTTTTTCTTAAGAACCTCCATTAAATTGACAAAAATTGCTAACTGTAGATGGTGTAGCCCTTCAGTGTTATATTTTATGTCTTAAGTTAGCAGATGTTAATCAAACCGTGAAGAAACACCAAGTTATATGTCTTTGAACTATAATTATATGGGGTTATCCTGTACTTGAAAGGCAATGTAACAGTAACATTACGTTACATGTTGTAATCTGTCAGGGATTGTTTATTATTATTATTGAGAAAGCGTTTTCGAAGGCTTCATTCTCAGATGTTAGAGAACATTTAACTTACCACTACTAAGATGGCAAAGTTCGCTATTGGATTCACACAAGAACTCATCAGGACACATATAGATCTTTACATCTGAAGCGTGTAGAGCTTTCTTAACATTTAATCTGACTTGTAGCAACATCACAAACCCAATCTTTTAAAACTACATGCGACCAGGAAATTATGTATATATATATAAGTTGATATTAGACATAAGTGATTTATGTCTTGGTTTAGAACTGTCACAGAGGTGATACCTATTTCCCTACCTGTGCTGTCGACCGAACCAATCAGACAACTTACACGCAAAAGAGCCTGTCAGCTTCGGCAACTGACTGAAGTATCGACTCAGCTGACTGTTAATGATACACTTATTGATATGATATCGATTTTATTCTCATTCAGCAGCCCTTTGCACAGTACTACCTCAAACGGAAGATTGTGTTAATCCCACTATTATAACTTACAAGCTGAATTGTAAACAACGTTACCCGTTTGTATTGCTCCCATCGATTACACTGCTACATGTTATTATCACTGTGACAATTTGACAATGAAAACCTATATATTTTATGAAACAAAGAGTGTCTTATTATCGGTCTGTGTCCGACATGTATCGCTCAGTGTAACATTACAATGATTTATTTGGTCAGGTAATACTTACACCCCTGTCTGTGTTCGGATACATTTTCACACACAGGTAAATATAACAAAAGTCTAATTTAACTTTGATCATTCAACTTTTATTATGTATATTTCTTCAGTTGTTCTATTGATATTACCGGCGTCATAATACTGTTTATTATATGACCAAGATGTTACACGCAATTTCATTGGCTGTTTTGACGTCACGTGCCGGTCAATATTTTGTGATATTCACCGGCCTGTCAGTGAATATTACTTTCACGCTGACGTCATTGTATTTTCGTGACGTAACGTCTGATTTACGTTAATGTTAATGGCGTAACGTCGCGAGATAATACCATGTAGTACCATCCTAAATATCCAAAGAAACAGAATTTAGAATAATCATATAATAAAACAATTGTTGACCTTTATTTCGGTGAATATGCAGTTTTATTGACCTGCAAACATGACATATTGACCTCCGCTTCGCGTCGGTCAATATGATGTTTGCAGGTCAATAAAACTGCATATTCACCTCAACAAAGGTCAATAATTGTATAATATTAAATATCTGGACAAAGATCATTCAGAATAGCAGTAACACTTAATAAATACTAACTTAAAGTTTATTTCCGTGATTATTGCTAAGCTGCAATATGGTAATATGATCAAAGTCAATGAAATCATTTGAAAATCAGGAATTCAGGTTATTTACATGATATCTACAGTATGCATCACTTGTACCATTTCCTTATTGCTATCCAGAACTGATATACTACTGTTTGAGCATATAAGATATGAGAACTATATAAACTACTCAGTAACTGGTTGTTTTCGTTACCCATTCCGTTGTCCTTCTTTTTGTTTTGATATCGTGCTGCAAAGTAAAATTATAGTTCGATAAATTATTATGAAAAAACTGGGATTCGCCAAGATAGAACAGCAATATCCTACATCAAAATACTTTGTCAGCTTTACTTGCCATTTCGATATGTGGCTTAAAACTCTGTTGAACTCTGTCCCTTAGAAAATAAATTAACTGTTAAATCAAAAGTAAGCATAGGTTCCATACTAAATCAATTCTTTTAAGAGACTGTTGTATAACCATATAAGTACGAAAAAAGGGAGAAAATAGCATGGAAGTAAAGATAATCTTTAAAAAAGTATATGTATACATGTATTTTTATTGCTGTGATAGCCCGTAGAACAACTTTCTTTCATTCTTTTCCTTCTACTTAAAATAATTGTGTGTAACATTGTACTCTTAAGGTCCCAACTAGTACATTACCGTTGTGAACTATAACCGTAGGCAAGATATACCTATGAAATAACTACCCTGCAACGTTTTATTCCGGGGTTAGTTTCGTTTCTTGACATTAGCTGAACAATAATTTTCCCCTTGGTCACGTAAAATACGTGAGTCTTACGAACATAAGTATTCTGTGTCAGCAAATGTTCGCGTTAGCTTTGTTACGTAATAGTGTGGCTTCACTCTTCAAGGGTCAGGTTATATTTTCTGTTTTAGATTCTTACAACTTGTATGTTGTATGAACCAGATATTTTCAATAATATTTTGAATTTCTGATAACTGGTAATGTTTGACTTACCATGACCAGGAAAATCCCCAATCAGGTATCAACTTCCTCCAACTGACTATGTCACTTTATTTGGCACTTTTATACAAATCAAATGCTTGATTATGATTGCAGATTTTGTTTTCTTTAAAGTAATAAGTCTGTTTTAGCAGTTTTTGCTTTATATACAAAGATGTCACGTATGTTACTGCATCAAGAATCGTAAATTTTAGTAGCTGGGCAATAGCATAAAAAACTTTAGGTTTATGCTATAACAAATAAGCAAACAGCAAAATGTCGTGTGCCTGTTCTGAATCTGTCAAGTCTTATTTATTACGGTTTGAAATATTCTTAGATTTGTCACGTATAAAACACACCTCATGAAATCCTTAAACCACTTGGTAATATGGATGGTAGCACCAAATAAACAGTATACCATAAGAACTACCAGGATATTATTTTCATAAATGTTCTGTGAGAGATAATAACGTAATACTGGAAGTTGTATTATAGATTAAAGTTATTTACGTTACTACTTGTGGTAGTTAATGATGAAAAAACAAACTTAGCTGTATTTTCTAATACTTACAGATAATTCTATAGAAAAAAAAAACTAGAATAAAAATAAAACGTAAGGAGCTACCTAGACCATTACATGATTTTAACACAAATACATACATGTAACGTATATTATCGATCGTTATCGCCAAAGAGTCATTAGAAAAAATGGCAACATGTGTTTTTCCATTGTGTACCCACCACTGATGAAGTTGATATATGTTGCCAAGAATTAACACGAATGTTCACGGGAACGACATATGCCCCCGGACTAGTACCTTAAAAACCATTTGGCAGATTTTGACAAAATTTACGACAGAACAATGCCTGAAACTATTTTGTTTCTTTCTTTTTTTTTTTTTGCTTTCACTTTCTTCTCAACATGATCTCTGCTACTGTGGGAATGCAGTGCAGGTGCGACATAGCATTCGGCGGAATTCTTGTTATCTTAAAACTGTCAGCTACACCAAGTATTTTAGAACTGCAGCAAAGAAAATATTCCAAGTAGTTCCCGCTTTCTAGTTTAGGGAATTTATCAAAGTATAAATGCCATTTTCTAAAGGCTTTTGACCAAACAAATTGCGCTAAATTAGCAGTAGACAGTTGAGTTGGAATTATTCAGTTCTACGATGTATTTTTTGTTTCCTTTCTAAACTAACCCAAAAATCTAGAACCTTCTTAAAGGACGTATCTCGATTTTTGGGACTGTTTTGGAAGCTTCCATCAGAAGTACCTGTGCCTGAGTTAGATATTCTGTCTCATAGCTGAATAAATATGGCAGCTTTTTCAGGTTGAAGTTTTTAGGTCTAAAAGGTGTTCCAGTTGGCTATCATATATCTTCGGCTATAAGATGGGGTTTTCTCCTTCCAAAACAATCTCAAAGATCTAGATCCATCTTATAAGATGAATCTAGATCTTTGAGATTGTTTATGGAAAGAAAAACCCATTTTATACCTGAATTACAAAGACTAATTTGCATATTTTAGGTAGTTTTGGAAGGATAAATACCCATCTTATAACCAAATAAACACATGACTTTGACTGTACATGTGACTTTCTCTTTTACAGTTGGATGGCAAATTGGTTGGTGTCCTTAATTTGACACTGGAAGAAAGCAGGGAACTGCAGATAGGAGATACAGCTACTAATAGTAAAATAGTTAATGGCAAACAAGAGGAGTTCCCAGAAGGTAGGTAGCCTAGCTCATAGTACTCCAGATAGGAAGGGGTAGCAGGGATAATTCAGGGATAATTTCCCATATGTTTCTTAGGAAACGTATGTTGTGACCCATCATTGGAACCGTCTCACCGAAATGATTCTAATGAGGGGTCACAACATACATTTTCATTGAGAATAAGAAAAATCATCTTTGAATTATCCTCACTACCTCATCTTATCTGGAGCTCTGCTAGCTTAGTTCAGTATTCTTATTTCTCAATGAAAACATATATTGTGATCCCTCATCCAGCCAGTTCTAATGAGGGGTCACAATATACCGTTTTATGAAGAAGTATGGAAAATTATCCCTAAATTATCCCAGTTACCCTTACTTACCTGGACCTTTCGGTATTCATTTGGCCATAAGACGGGGAATCCTGGTAGCTCAGTGAGTTAAGTGCTGGCCTGCTGATCTTGCAGTCACGGGATCAAGCCTTGCTGTAGGTGAGATCCTTTTCATGTCTAAACCGGCCTGTTGCACACAGCCTTTCATTATCACCCACCATCGTCCTGATATGGCTGAAATATTGTTTAAAGGACTTAAAATCACAAGTCATCGATCCATCTATCCATCAATAAGACTGGGTCTTTCTTTGTGCCCAAAACAAGCCCAGATATTTTGATCTGTCTTTCTTCTAGATTTTTAGAATTGTTATGAAGGGGAAAGCATCATACAGCAGAATTCATGCAAGACTGTTTTACATATGAGCTGCGATACGAGAAAATCAACAAAGTAGTTATGTGCCCAGGCAGACTCAGATCAGACTGGGCATTCACCGTCTGATCAGACTCTTCCTTAAGCACTTAAAGGGTAGCTAAGGGTAGCTCAGGGACTGAGCTACACCCTTAGGAACTGAGATACCTCCATGAGCAGAGCAAAGACTCTGATCAGACTGGAAGGATTCCCAGGCTGATCTGAGTCTGCACTGAGGGCACAACCACTTTGTTGTTTTTATGCCCCCGTGACGATAGGGGGCATTAAGATTTGCTCCTGTCTGTCCATCCATCCATCTGTCTGTCCGTTCGTCACACTTTACGGTATAGAGTTTGTGTAATCAACTCCTCCCACAGTTTTCAGTGGATCTTTTTCAAACTTTGCATACATGTTGTGGACATATTGAAGATGTGCATGTGGGTTTTTGTTGGAGCTAGAATTAATTTTGACAGAATTACGGCCTTTTGAACTTAGTCATTTTAGGCAAATTTTTGCATTGTAGAGTATGCAGTTTGTGTAATCAACTCCTTCCACAGTTTTCAATGGATCTTTTTCAAACCTTGCATACATGTTGTGGACATATTGAAGATGTGCATGTGGGTTTATGTTGGAGCTAGAATTAATTTTGACAGAATTACAGCCCTTTGAACTTAGTCATTTTAGGCAAATTTTTCCATTGTAAGGTGTGTAGTTTGTGTAATCAACTTCTCCCACAGTTTTCAATGGATCTTTTTCAAACCTTACATACATGTTGTGGACATATTGAAGATGTGCATGTGGGTTTTTCTTGGAACTAGAATTGATTTTGACAGAATTACGGCCTTTTGAACTTAGTCATTTTAGGGAAATTTTTACATTTGTAGGGTGAGGAGTTTGTGTAATCAACTTCTCCCTCAGTTTTCAATCAATCTTTTCCAAACTTTGCATACATCTTATGGGAATATTGGAGATGTGCATGTGGGTTTTTGTTGGAGCTAGAATTGATTTTGACAGAATTATAGCCTTTTGAACTTAGTCATTTTAGGCATATGTTTGCATTGTAGGGTAAGTACTTTGTGTAATCAACTCCTCCCACAATTTTCATTGGCTGTTTTTCAGACATTGGAGACTTGTTGTGGACACAGTGAAGATGTGCATGTTTGTTATGATAGGAAAAAATAATTCTGAAGATATTATAGCCTTTTAAACTTAGTCATTTTGGGCTACATTTTGCACTGTAGGGTATAAAGTTTGTGAAATGTTTTCAGTGGATTCTTTGTAAATAGCATTTGTGCTTGAAAGGTGCTTTAGGGATGCACACATGTCCTGTGACAGGCACTGCACGAGGGCATCATTAGTGTCTTACAGACACAATTTTCTAGTTTTTCTTGTCGTGACTCATATTTTTGGTCATTTTGGGAGGGGGAACGCCCCTGTGATATAGCTGAATAAATAGGATGCTGTATTTCCCATAATAAGCACACACTGCTCTTCTTTAGAAGTTTTGTATTTTCTAAAATTATGCCTTTAAAAAATCCTTTTATTTTTCCCCCTTCAAAATGGGGGTAAACTTCTAAAGGAAAAATTGCACCTAGGGGAGAAAATTCTTTCTGTTAACAGAATATTAATTCTTTAAAGGATTTCATAGCCCGAGGAAACAAACACCAAGTCACAAAAGTTGTCTTCCTATGAACAAGAGGCAGAAAAATCAGGGTCTAAGCACACACCTAAAACTTGAGGGTAGCTGTCTGGCAGTGTAGGCAGTTTACTATACCTCATTTTAGGCAGTTTACTATACCTCATTATTAGGTGTTATAGGCAGTTTACTATACCTCATTATTAGGTATTATAGGCAGTTTACTATACCTCATTATTAGGTGTTATAGGCAGTTTACTATACCTCATTATTATACCTCATTATTACGTGTTATAGGCAGTTTACTATACCTCATTATTATACCTCATTATTACGTGTTTCAGGTTCTCTTGGTATGGGCCAGGTATCCATGCAAGCAAGCTCTCTGATTAACCACAAAGATCACTTCAGTCTCATGGCCTCTGATATCATGATGAGGTACTCCTCTAGAATCACTGCCAACAAGATCACCATTGAAGCTGGCAGTGTACATCAAGAAGGGGAAGCTACTCTGCTGGTTTCAGCTCGTGGAAGGGAGGAGTCAAAAGGCGAGGGTGACGTAACAGCTGATGGTGCTGGACTTGGTGCTGGGCATGGTGGTTATGGCGGAGGTGCTGATGCACTTAATTACACCAAAGGTTTGTAACATTTCAGATATTTCAAAGTTATTTACCGTATTTCTTTGGTTAAAAGACAAGGTTTTCCCTTGTAATACATCTCAAAGATATAGATCCGTCTTGTAGAACAGATCAAGATCATTTGAATTGTTTTGGAACAAAACACTCTCAAAGATCTAGAGCCATCTTGCAAGACAGGTCTATTTCTTTCGGGTTGTTTTTGAAGAGAAACCCTGAATTATGCAAGACTGATTTACATATTTGCAGTAATTTTGTAAGGGTAAACTCTTGTCTACTAACCAAACAAATACAGTAGGAACCAGAGGTCTAGATAGTAGGGAGTATTTGATGATAATTAAGGATAATTTTTCTTGTTTCGCATCAAAACCACATATTGTGACCCCTCATTTGAACCGTCTCGTCAGGACGGTTCAGATGAGGGGTCACAACATATGTTTTTATGCAGAATTAACAAAAAAAATCCTAATTTTCACCAAGTACTCCCTCTTATGTAGAGCTCTGCAGGAGATCATTGATCACTGAGTAAAATTGGGCAGGACATTGTGTCCAATTTTTAGCTCACCTGAGCCGAAGGCTCACAGGTGAGCTTATAGTATAGGCAGGCATCCGTCGTACGTTGTCTGTGGTCCGTCCGTCTACATTTTCAAGCGACATCTTCTCTGAAACTACATGGCCCATTATAACCAAATTTCATATGTAGCATCTATAGGCAGGGGGAACCAATAATACTGTATTTTATCCAAATCGCTTCATAACTTTGGTTGATATGGCAACTTAAAGTTTCCTTTGACTTGTATGGGAAAAATTGAAAATCTGCATTTATTGCTATGTCACTGCAGATATTTTGACAAAACTTTTACAGAAATGTTCCTTGAGTAGTCCTCTATCAACCACATGAAATTTATGTAAATTGCACAATTTGGCTGGTTGCCATGGCAACCGAATGATTAAAAATAGCAAAAATATTCAAAAATCATCTCCTCAGAAACTATGCAACCAATAAAACCCAAACATCACAGAAAGGATCTTAGTACTAGCTTCTATAAAAGTACTGTTTTTCTTGGCAGTTGCTCTTAATAGCAGTTTGGTTGCTATGGGAACTTTTGTTGCCATTGACTTATAATGGCAAAATGGAAAATTGGCATTTATTGCTATGTCAGCGCAGATATTTTGACAAAACTTTCATAGAAATGTTCCCTGAGTAGTCCTCAACCAGCCTTATTAAATTTATGCAAATTGCAGAATTTGGCTGGTTGCCATGGCAATCGAAAAATTGAAAAAAACATTCAAAAAAATTTTCATCTCAAAAACTATGCGACAGATACAGCTCAAACTTTACATAAAGGACCTTAGTACTAGCCTCTGTAAAAATACTGTTTCTCATGGCAGTTGCTCCTGTAGTTTTGTTTCTGTGGGAACTTTTTAAAAGTTGCCATTGACTTATAATAGGAAAGTTGAAAATTTTCATTCATAGCTATATTGCTGCAGATATTTGGACAAAACTTTTACAGAATTGTTCCTGGCATAGTCCTCTAGCAACTGCATGAAATTAATGCAAATGGCACAATTTGGGTGGTTGCCACGGTAACCAAATGGTTAAAAACAGAAAACATACTCCAAAATCATCTACTCAGAAACTAATTGGATGATAACGCTGAAACTTTACTGAAAGGATCTTAGTAATAGCCTCTATTGAATTACTATTTTTTATTATTGTTGCCCATGTGGTTTGTTGCGATGACAACTTAAAGTTTGCATAGACTTATAATGGGAAAAATGTAAATTAGCATTTATTTCTGTGTTACATCAGATATTTTGACAAAAGTTTTACAGAAATGTTCTCAAGAAGCAGACTTCAAAATTCTGTCATATTGTACAATTTGCTTTAGAGTTACATTGTACTTACCCCTGAGTGCTGAGGATGAATGGACTCAGGTGAGCTACAGGACCAATGGTCCTCTGGTTGCCTTTCCTGCAATAAGCAGAATGCAAGACATTGCTTTTTTGGCAGCTGCATAAAATTTCATCAAGTTTCCTAAATTAGCTTAGTCTCTGTTGCAACTCACAGACAGGTAAGACATAGCAGTCCATAGAATTCTTGTGAAAATATAGGTTTCTGTGATTTACTGTTCGTCAAATTTTACCTCTCTTTGAGGTTTTGGAGCTTTATCTTACTTGTTTGGTTATAAGATGGAGGTTTTCCTTTCCAAAACAAGCCCAAAAATTTAAATCCATCTTGTAAAAAAAATGTAGATCCATCTTATAAGATGGATCTAGATTTCTGGGATTGTTTTGGAAGAGAAAACCTGTCTGATAGCCCAATAATACAAGATGGATGGATGTCTTGTGATTTTATATACTTTTCAACAGTATATCAGGACGATGGAAGGGTGATTGTGAAAGGCTGTGTCCAATGTAACCCCATTTACAATAACTTTTGAGAAGATTTCACCTCCAGCAGGGCCGTGTAGCACAATCGGTAGGGCACCTGACTCATTAGTCAGAGGTCCTGGGTTCAAAACCCGGTCTGGCCATATACTTTCTTTTCTCCTTCCGCTGATTCAAGAAGGGCAGTTGTCAGTTACTCGCGAAAGTATGTGCACTTTGTACTGGTTATCCGCTTAGGAGGTCTAAGCCGGCCCAGGAACAGTGTGGTTAGGCTAACTGACCGTCCCAACATGACCATAGCTGTTTACCGCGGAGGTTAAGCATCAAATCAATCAAGTCCAGCTGGACTGGAACTTGGGACAGCTAGATCAGGGGCCGTATTCATAAAACAACTTGAGTGGTTGCTATGCTGTTGCTAAGGCTAAATTTCTTTGAAGGAGATTCCCTACAACTATGAAATTTGCTCTGGAGGAACAGTCTTACAAAGAATTTTCCTCCAGACCAAATTTCATAATTGTAGGGAATCTCCTTTATAGATATTTAGCCTTAGCAACCGCATAGCAACGACTTAAGTGGCTTTATGAATATGGCCCCAGCAGGCCAGCTCTAAGCCTACTAAGCTACTGGCGTAGCACAAGACTGATTTTGGGGTACTGTTGGAGAGAGAAGGCCCTGGGGCAGTGTTTATATAACAACTTAAGTGGTTGCTATGATGTTGCTAAGGTGGAGTTTCTATGAAGGAGATTCCCTACAACTATGAAATTTGCTCTGGAGGAACAGTCTGAAAAAGACTGTTCCTCCAGAGGAAATTTCATAGTTGTTGTGAATCTCCTTCATAGAAATTCAGCGTTAGCAACAGCATAGCAACCACTTAAGTTGTTTTGTAAATATGTTCTACAGCTGAATGAATATGTTGCTTCTGTTTTCGTACATACAAGCTACAGGCCAAGTTTGCAATGGAGTAAAGGAGCCCCAGTTGCTCAGTAGGCTATGCGCTGGCCTGCTGATCTAGCGGTCCTGGGTTCGAGCCCTGCTGTAGGCTGGAATCTTTTCAATCGTGATATCTTGATATGACTGAAATACTGTTAAAAAGGATGTAATATCGCAAGTCATCCATCCATTCATTGCAATGGAGTATGTCAAGTTGTCATGCTATACATGCTATGCTATTTTTGTTACAAGGCTAGCTTCCTAGGAGAATGGAGGCAAGAATTTCCAGGTCACAGCAGGGTTGCACTGGCAAATGCATTGTTTTCCAAGTCAAGGAGAAGTCAGGGAAATAAGTTGTTGTTTGGTATAGGAAAGAATTTGCTCTCTGCAGGGAGCAAATTCTTTTCTTTAAAAGAAACCCCCAGTTTTCGATGTGATGCAGTAAGCACTATAAAATTAACTTTTGGACTGTGAAAAGGGTATGGAAAACTGTAAAATGTTGGGGAAAAATCAGGGAATTTTGAAGTGTGGTATAAGTGGCAATCCTGTCTTAGTAATCCCCCTTGGAGGTAAACCATAACAATCAAAGTGCTAGAAAGCAGTCAAAAAAAGGTATGTCTGCAAAATTTTCGAAAATGTTTCGACCAAACTATATGATACTGACAGAGCTCTAGATAAGAGTGAGTATTTGGTGATAATTAAGGATATTTTTTTGTTATTTCTGCATAAATAATCAAACATATATATATATGGATGTTGTGACCCCTCCTCTGAACCATCTTGAAGAGGCAGTTTAGATGAGGGGTCACAACATATGGTTTCAATTAGAAATAAGAAAAATTATCCCTCAATTATCATAAAATACCCCTCTTATCTAGAGCTCTGTACTGAGAATTCAAGACTTAGAGGGCAAACAGGATAGATGCATATGCTGGTTCTCATTAGGAGCAGCCTCAGCTGGATCTATGATTTTTGCAAATTCAATTATTTTCATTATTGGTGAACAGATTCCCTATGTGTGGCTTATTTTATGTTTACAGGTTCACCCTATGGCTCCTATATTGCTCCCCAACATGATGGCAGTGTAGGTGGAGGATCTCAACCCGGTAAGGGTGGCGGAATAATAACAGTGGATATAAGTCGGTTCTTCCATCTTGATGGTGTTGTGGTGAGCGATGGTGGAAATGCCTTAGGAGATGACAGTGGTGGAGGATCTGCAGGAAGTATATACGTCTCTACACAGAATGTTTCAGGGCATGGCTTGTTCAGTGCTATAGGTGGTGATGGTCATGGCTTTGGATTTGGTGCAGCAGGTGGTAGAATAGCAGTGCATGTCAAATGGTTTAGAGAATTCAATGGAGATTACAAGGCTTATGGGGGATATGCAGGAGCAAGTAGACCAAGCACTGACTTGACAAGAAATGGTGCAGCAGGAACGGTCTTTGCCACTGATTCAAATGAATTAGGACTTGATAAAAAAGAAGTGGAAGTGATTAATGGAAAGGAGGTGGTGAAAGATGGCTTTACATGGCTCTACCTTGACAATGACAGCAGAAGTCTGAAAACACCTACAGTTGTTATGGTAGATGATGGAAATGATAATCATCGCTTCGAGTTTCATCAGGTTCAAGCTGTTAATGGGGTAGTGCTTTGGCTTGATGGTGAGAACACAATATTGGATGTCAAAAAGTTTGATGGTGACAGAACTGGTCAGATGCATTTAAGACAACATCAGACTGTTCTAATTGAATATGTACCTGCTACTATAGGATATACTGTTGCACCAGTAAGCTTTCTTATTGAGGAAGGCACAGAAGCCATTTGTCCATCTACTGTAATTCTGTTGGGTACAAGAACAACAGTGAGTGGTAAGATGACTGCTGTTCAAAATCTGACTATTGCTGAAGGTGCATCTGTAGTGTACACATCCACAGCACAGACAGCACTAATTGAAAATGACAAATATGTTCATCAAACAAAACCTGGCAATATATCAGTGACCATTTTAACGGTACAAAGAGGATCAACTGTAACATTTACTGATGTAGCTGACAACTTAGTGTTGACTCTAACAAAACTTAGAATCCAGTATCAAGGCTTGATGATGATGAATAAAGGCACAATTAATTCTGATTCTGGAATGGTTGAAAGTGAAGGAGTTTTAAATGCTGACTTTATGGGGCATCCAAATGAGGAAGGTGTAGGGAAAGGAAATAGCTCTGGAGATTATGGTTATGGTGCATCACACGGTGGTCATGGCGGTGCACCAGAGCCTGATGTAGGGGGAATGCCTTACGATTCAGTGTATGAACCAACTGAGAGAGGTAGTGGAGGCGGTAATGGAAATGGTGAAGGTGGTCGTGGTGGTGGCTACTTGTTATGGATAAATGGCAAGACATTGTGGATTGATGGAGAAGTCACTGTTGAGGGTGAGGCGGGTAGGAGTGGGAATGGAGGAGGAGGTAGTGGTGGAGGAATTCTAATTGAAACCTTGAACTTTACTGGATATGGTCATGTTGATGCTCATGGGGGTAATGGATCAGGACACGGTGGTGGTGGGTCTGGAGGGAGAATAGCTGTCCATATTCATTTTGGTAACAGGTATGTGGGTCGTCTCAATGTCATTGGTGGTTTAGGCACCGGGGATCTTCCATCTGGTGCTGCTGGGACTGTTTATCTGCAAGAAAATGCTAGAGGACCACAGTATGCTGAAGTTAAATATAATCCAGATGGAACAGTGACAGTCAAAGCCCAACATAGCAGACTAGAGGTTGATAATGTTGACATAGATAAAGATACATATATCGGACACAAAGAACCATGGCTGTACACTATGCTTTATGAGGGTTCTAAAATGAAGTATGAATTTGATGAAGCAGCATTAAGAGGTCATGCCAATTTGATGATTGCGTATCCAGATCTTTCTGAAGCAAAATCAGTTGCAGTTTCTGTGCTAATTCATCGTTTCTATGGTGATCGCACTGGCGTTGTCAGAGTCAGAGACCGTCAAGAATTGTATGTGGAAGTTGTTGAATCTGTAAGCAATGAAACTGTAGCACCTTGCAGTTTCCGTATTGACAGTGGTAGTGAGGTTTTCTTCCCTGCAATTACCAATCTCCTTGGTACCAGAACTGTACTGGCGGGTCAGATTACAGGAGTTGAAGAAATGATGATTAGAGGTGGCTCAAATGTGATTTTCATGTCCACTGCAACAACTGCTCTGATGGAAAACAGACAGTATACAATGGTCACAGAGCCTGGGAACTTCACTTTTAGTATCTTGAGGGTAATGGCATATTCTAAAGCTTCATTCTTGAATATTGTTGTTCCTACGTCTTTAACTATTGCTGAGTTCTATGTGAAGTATAAAGGTTTGCTCCTGATGAACTATGTTTTTGTGATCTCTACATATGCACATCTAGAAAGCCAGGCAGAAATGAATATGGATGGAATTGCTTTTAAGGCAGAAGAAGGTCCAGGAAAGGGAACAACTTTAGAAGATGGTACAGGACTCGGTGCAGGGCATGGTGGCTACGGTGGTGGTCCAGGATTTACTATTGGTGGTATTCCATATAATACAATATATGAACCAGAAAAAGCCGGCAGTGGTGGAGGTAATGGTGGTGGAACAGGTGGATCAGGAGGCGGTTTTATTGATTGGAATGCTGCTGATTTGATAGAGATGAATGGCCTTCTCACTTTGAAGGGAACAGCTGGTGTAGGAGGACATGCAGGTGGTGGTAGTGGAGGAAGTGTTTTGATAGATACAACAAATATGACTGGGCATGGCATAATAGCTGTAAATGGTGGAGATGGAGTCAGTAATGGTGGTGGAGGCTCTGGGGGGAGAATTTCAGTCAGATGTAGATGGCGATATCAGTATGGAGGAGAATATCATAACTTTGGAGGCTATGGGGATGGACATAACAAACAAACACATGCTGGAGCGGCAGGAACCACATACAAAGAAGAAAATTTAAGGGAATTAGAATATCGCCACAAGAAGTATGATCCTGTGCATAATACAACATTTTTGGCTGTTGATCATACTTATTTACACTCAGATAATTGGGGTAGACATAGTCCACAACCAACATTATTACAAGATCCACCAAGTGAGAGTTACGAATTTGATGAATTGGAGCTTACTGGTTCAGCATACCTCTGGATTTATCATCCTGATGGAGTTGAGCTTGTTAATCTTACTGTTCACAAGTTTATTGGTGATAAGACTGGTCAGTTACATGTTAGAGAGAAACAGAAGGTGTTTGTTGAATATGTAGAATCAGAAACTAACAAGACTGAAGCGCCTTGCAGTTACATTATTGATGAAGATGCAGAAATTGTTTTTCCATCAGAGGTACACATCCATGGAACAAACAGTATTTTTGGAGGACTTATAACTGGTGTGATTGAACTCTTTCTTGAAGATGGCACCTGGGCAGAATTTTTATCAACTGGAAACACTGCTTTGATTGAGAACAAGGAGTATGTGAATAAAAAACCTAAAGGAAATTATTCATTTGGAAAACTTCATATCAAGAGAGGTGGATTGGGAGGATTTTTACATGAACTCAGTCTTGAAACAAGTGAAATTAATGTAAAATATCAAGGGAATATGTATATGACTAATGCAAAGATAACATGCACATATGCTTGGCTTGAGAGTAAGGGTGTTCTTCATTTGAATGGGAAAGGTGATCCACCAGAAACTGGAAGTTCGCCTGGACAGACATATGGTGAAGAGGGTTATGGTGCAGGACATGGTGGATATGGTGGTGGTGCTGACTTGACAAAGGTTGCGGATCCCTATGGTTCAGTCTTTACACCTGTTGAAGCTGGGAGTGGCGGAGGAAATGGTGATGGGGTTGGTGGCTCAGGAGGAGGAATATTACACTGGTCGGCAAGCCATTACTTTGAACTTCATGGTTACTTAGCTCTGCAGGGAACTGATGGTACCAATGGTAATGCTGGTGGAGGTAGTGGTGGAAGTTTACTTGTTTACACAATGAATTTTACTGGGCATGGAGAAGTGAATGTCGAAGGTGGATCAGCATCAAGACTGGGAGGTGGTGGCGCTGGGGGAAGGATAGGCATCCATTGTGAGTGGCGGTATACCTTTGGTGGAACTTATAGAAATAACGGAGGCCAAGGTGGACCTTTACATGAACACAGTCATGGAGGAGCTGCCGGGACAACCTATGTTGAGAATAACAATCGCCCTCTGGAATATAGGATATTGAAGTACAGACCTTCTGAAGAGGATGAAATCAAATACTTTGCAGTTGACCACAGGTACTTTTTGATTTTTTTAATCTCCATATATGAGAAATTTCATTAAATATTGCATTGAGCAATTTCCTGACATTCTTTTAGGGTGTCTGATGATGATAGAGAGCTCTATGCTGATATACCATATTAATCTTTATAAACACCCCTGCTCTAATAAATGCTCCTTCCACTTTTCTGAAAATAATGTTACATTTGTAATTTTACTTGCATGAATTCCTGCTTGCTTCTCTTGATACATAGCTTTTTGCCGTGTGTCTACTCTTAAAAGAAAGAATTTACTCCTTTAAGAGCAAATTCTTTCCTTTAAAAGGGAGACAAAAATAGTAGTTGCAAAGGTATTTTGTCAGTAGCTGATTTACTGCACTTTATGCTCCAAATAGCACCCTCACCATTTTGAAAAATGCAATGCCCCTGGGGATTAGGATTAATATGGTATTTATTGTTGTGGGACAGGATGTGTGATGTTGTCTGCCCATACGTCTGTCCGTCTTTGCATATGTATCCATCTAATAACTTTCTGTATCAGCTTCATATTCCCTATGCAAAGTATTCTTGAAACTTGGATCAAATGTTTACCTTATCACAATGATGTGCAGAACTTGCATATTGATAATATCTGACGAAGGCCAAGGCTTTTAGAGGTCAGAGTTCTAAAGGTAATATTTTGTGTCTGTTCCGTGTCTTCCTAACCATTTAAGAATTCTTCATGAAACTTTCTGCAATATTGTAAAGTTTTGTTGGACAATGTGCAGAAAAAAGAACCAAAAACTTACTTCTGGTTTTGTCAGACTTATGCCCCTTTGTATTTTTTATGTAGTGAGTTCATCTTGGCTTTATGTCTACTCCATATCTTTAACCCTTTGCACTCAGAACAGCCAAAACTCCATAGAGTTTTGGATGTTCTGAGTGCAACAGTGTTAAACAGTTAAAGATTTCTTCATAAAAGCTTGTTCAAGTATAAAGCACCATCAGACAATGTGCAGAGACCTTCATCCAGTATTAATAGCATATTGTGCCTTTACATACAGTATTAATCCTAATAAATGACCCTGCTCTAATAAATGTCTGCTGCCTCTTTTCTGAAAATTATATTAATTTGCATGAATTCCTGCTTGATTCTGTGGATAAGGTAGCCCTTTGAAATGGGGTCAACCCTTAAAGTAAAGAATTTACTCCTCTAAATGGGGTTTACTTTTAAATGAAAGAATTTGCTCCAAGAGGAACAAATTCCTTACTTTAAGGGTTGACCTGGCCCCAACTGAGGAAGGAGGCAAAAGTAATAGAGTAACTTCCTCTGAAAGTATATCCATTCACATTAATACTGTTTATTAGAGGTATTTTGGTAGTGGCTGATTTACTACAATTTATGCTTTAGATAAAGCCCCCCTTTCATAAAATGCAATGCCCCTGGGGCGTTTAATAGGATTAATACGGTATTTAGTATGGTGTTTTCATACCAGCTCTCTGTCTTTAAAAGTGTATAAGATTTTAATTTGAAACTTTGTACAAATATATGAGCCGCGTCGTGAGAAAACCAACAATGGGTTTGTGCGCCCAGTGCAGACTCAGATCAGCCTGGGCATCCGTTCAGTCTGATTAGGCTCTTCGCTAAGCGCTTAAACGGTAGCTAAGGGGTCTAAGCTAACTCCATGCGGACAGCGAAGACTCTAATCAGACTGGGCAGATGCCCAGGCTGATCTGAGTCTGCACTGGGCGCACAGCCACTTTGTTGGTGTTGTCGTGTCGGGGCTCATGTATCATTATCAGTGGGATGTATATTGGTGTCCATCTGTCTGTCCATCCATCCCTCCATTCTGTCTGTCCATTAACATTCTTTGTCTGCTTCATGTCCTTAACTCCTCAAACTGGGTCAGATGTTCACTTTGATTAATTCATCTTATCAAAACAATGTGCAGACCCAGATTATAAAACGGTCAAACAAAGATCAAGGTCACAGCAGTCAAAGTTCTAAAGGTAATATTTCTTTCTTGTTTGCTCCATTTCTTCAAAATCATATAAGTGTTCTTCATGAAAGTTTAAGATGAACTATGAGACAGCAGTAGGTTGAGATTACCCTTGACTTGGAGATATTGAGTCTTGACTATATTTGGGGCTTTAAGTGTTTAAGCATTTTTGACTGTCTCAAAGATGGAAAGATGACTTTCAAGTTTATGTCATTTTCAGCAATATGTCAGTCATATCAGGACTGTGGGGAGATGATAATGAAAGGCTGTGTGCAATGACTGTCATTTATGACTGGAAAGATTTTTGCCTCCTGCAGGAATCGAACCGGGGACTGCAAGATCAGCAGGCCAGCTAGTGGTCAACTCACTGAAATACCAGGGTTTCTGTCTGTCTCATGCTATGACGTAACTTTACACAAACCTGTTACAATTTTTGATTGCCTAATCCTAATTTTACTCACAGCTGATATATATTAACCCTTTCAAGACTGGAAACCCATTTTGGGAACATAGGCAAACAGTGCAGACCCAGCTCAGATGCCGCAGGGCATGGCATCTGATCAGGGTCTACACTAGTTGCTTACAGAAATTTCTATGCAAAATACAATTAAAGTGAAAACTTCCACCAGAATCCCCTATAACTAAAATTTGACTCATCCAAATGATAAGGAGGGACAAGACTATTGTCAAAAGAAGGGATAAATGACAGCTTCTGTCTCTTACAGGTACCTTCATATGGATAATGCTGGTATCAAGTCCCCAGTTGCTACCATGATAATGGAATTTGATAAAACTGATTATGAGTTCAATGAAACTGAAGTCAGTGGCTACTCTAGAGCAGTAGTAAAACATCCTGAAGACACCAATGTTACTGTGGTCATCCACAGATTCATGGGTGACCGATCAGGGCAGTTCCATCTCCGAGATAATCAGAAGATGTGGGTTGAATATATAGAATCTTTCACAAACTACACAGAAGCACCTATAAGTTACATAATCGATAAAGGAGCAGAAGTAGTCTTCCCAACTGAAGTTCACTTGCAAGGAATCAATACCACTATCAATGGCAAGGTTTCTAATGCGCATCATCTGTATATCGAAGATGACTGCTACTTAATAATATCCAGCACCACACAGACAGCTCAAATGAAGAGTAATGTTATTGTTGAGGAGACAACACCAGGAAACTTTTCTCTGCCAACCATAAACATAAAGAATGGAGGAATTTTTGAAACAAGAAAGATTGATGCAAATTACTTCACGATCACGGCTGCTGCAATGGAACTAAAGTACAATGGCACAGTTTACATGAATCATGGTTTTGTGGCTGTAGGTGACCTAGATATTGAACCTGAGGCTGTCATCAGTCTTGAGGGCCGAGGAGAGAGTGCTGGACAAGGTCCAGGGGCTGGGTCTGGTAATGCTGGGGGAAGTTATGGTGGTGTTGGGGGTTGTGCCACAGATGACAAGAAGGCTTATGGATCAGTGTTTGAACCTGTATTGCTGGGAAGTGGCGGCGGTGGATCTGGTGGTGCTGGAGGAGGATTCGTTGATTTCACCATAGGAAGGACAATGCATGTAGATGGAAGAGTGGATGCTTATGGAGCAGCTGCAACTGGGACAGGTGGTGGTGGAAGTGGTGGCTCAATTCTAATTGCTGCATATAATTTCTCTGGACATGGCTCGGTGGATGCCACAGGAGGAAATGGTGGTGGCTCTGGCTGTGGTGGCAGTGGTGGCAGAATTGCCATTCACATCGAGTTCCAGAATAATTATGGTGGTCAATATCTTGCTCATGGTGGTACCAGTGGAAATGGGAATCAACAGAACGCTGGAGGGCCAGGAACTGTCTATAAATATGAATCTCGTAGAGGTCCTGTCTATAGGGATCTGAAATACAATCCTAGACTAAATGAAACTATAATAGAACCAGAGCACACTAAACTGACTGTAGAAAATCATAATCTTCTGACAACTAATCCAGCGGTTGTTATGGAAACTGGAAGTAAATATTATGAGTTTGATGAAGTACAAGTTGAAGGATACAGTTATGTCCATTTCTACCATCCAGATGAAGTAAAAGTAGTGACAGTTGTAATTCATGAGCTGACTGGAAACAAGAAGGGCATGGTGAGAGTTCAAGACCACCAGCAGGTCATAGTTAACTTTGTGGCTTCTACTCACACATATCTTGATGCACCATGTGGATTCCATATCGACAGTGGTGGTGAAACAGTTTTCCCAACACAAGTTGTCCTTTTGACGGAGAAAACAATCCTTGGCGGAGCTATGGTTGGGGTTGAAGAACTGATTATTGAAAGAAATGCAGAATTTGTGATCGACAATGATGCAAGCACTGCAGATAATTTCAATCTGATGCCAGGAATCCTTCAAAAAGGTCTGACAGGGACTGATCCAGGACATTTGAAAATACCAATAGTATCAGTGAATAACCTTGGCTTGTTTACTATAGACATGAACCCAAAGAAACCACTGATTGCTGTTGCAGACTTTACTGTCAGAAAAGGTGGTAAAGTTGCTACTGATTCCTATATGGTTTATATGGAATCTGCAAATTTGACAGTTCAATATGGTGGACAGATCACAGGCTCAGGGCGGGGAAGTGCAGCCCAAGAAGGGGATGGTAAAGGGGCCACTACATCACATGATTCTGGAGGAGGAGGGTTTGCTGGTGTCGGTAAGTAATATATTAAGGTGGTGATAATCACTGATTTGGGACAAAGACAAAAATCTGCATAAAATACTCAAAATACCACTGATCTTTCCAAAACTTAGCAGATGCCTTCTTTATGTTGTTTCTCATAATTTAGAATCCCAAAATGCAGCATTTGTTAATGTTAAAAAGTGATTTTATAAGAGAAGATCAAAGGGTAATTTTCTGCGAATAAATCTGAAAAAGTAATATCATTATTGAAAATATACTTAGTGCTTAGAGTACCTTGTTGCATAATGGAGAGCGTCCTAGCAATTATTTTTTCCACCTCTTTCACACATTATCAGGCTGAGCAGTTGAAAAAAGATGCAGTCTGTGTCCAAATTTTTTTGTCAAAACACACAGGTGAGACAGGTGATACTATTTTAACAAGGTTGAACAATTTCTTCTACACACCACTGATCATGTCAGTAATGTATTATTTATATTGTAGGTGTTAACATAGGTATGCTTGCCTACCCTATATTTAATAAATGCGTCCAGTGTACATTGACTTTGTACATGGCTGAACATTGAGAAAAAGCTACCGTTTTCATCTGGTCTACATTACAATTTGAGAAAGAGTTGGAATAAATAATTGCTAGGACGCTCTTCATTATGCAATAATGCACCTTCAGCACTACGTAAATTTTCAATAACGATATTATTTTTTCAGATTTATTCGCAGAAAATTACCCTTTGATCTTTCGTTATAAAAACACTTTTCTAAGCAGCATGTATGTCTATTTTGTATTCTAGACTGTAAAGAACAACGAAAATAAGAAGTCTGCTAACTTTCAGGGAGATATGTTCCTTTTTTATGGTTTTATGCAGATTTTTACATTTACCATAAATCACCACCTTAAGTGCAAAAAAAAAGATACAAATAAAATAAATAAATAATATAAAACCAGGCAAACAAATGCAGCTATATAAATTTTTCTGAATGAGGGGTACACTTTCAGGGGAAGCAACTCAGTCATTTTTATTTTTGCCTCTTTGCCCAATAGATGTCTATTCTTAAATGCAAAGAATTTTCTTCCCTAGAAGCAGATTCTTTCCTTTAAGACGAAACCTTCATTTTGGAAGGGTTATGTCCTCGGGGAAAAAACTGAGGCAGTCACAATAGTTCTTTCTGTTTGTAAAACTAGCAGAAAAGCAGATACCATAGTGACCCTAAAATTTTGGACATGCGGAGATTGGACAATTATTGTTCCAAAATTTTTAAAAAGTGGCTTTTACATACGCATCCAAATGATGTTAAGTAAACGGCAACGTAGACCCTGATCAAACTGCTCCTTGGGGAAATTCAGTGTATTGGAACAGATAATAGGTCTGGGCAAGCTGTGCAAACCAAGGTCAAATTGCTCCTAAAGGGACAGTCTGATGAGGGCCCACTCAGGATGTCATTCCATCGTGGTGAAATTCACTTTAATAATACTACATTTTCTAGAAATACTGCTTTGTTACACTTCAGGCTGTAAATTACCCACACCCCTTTTGTTAAATGCAATACCCCAGGGGCATTTAATGGTATTAAAATAGTATTAATATTAAGATAATATATAAGATTAAGGTGTCCCAATATTGTGCTGCAGTATTGGGGCACTAAAAATAATTCATTTTCCATTCCATTTGTCATAAATGCAAAATAATTATTGTAGGTGTCCCAATATTTAAGCTCATTGTGGAACACTTGTTATATTGAGCTCTTTTATTCCAGGTGGGTCAAGCTATCATGGTGCAGCTGGTGGTACTGCCCATGGAAAAGTGGATGGTACAGAATTTACTATTGGCAGTGGTGGAGGGGGTGCCCATGGAGGAGCCGGTGGAAGTTTTATCAAGATGGATGTAGGAAGGGTAATCATAGCTTTAATACTATATTTGTATGGCTATAAGACAGTGTTGTTTCTCTTCCAAAGTATTTCCAAAAATCCCCAAAACAAAACAAAAATCCCCAAAACAAGCCCAAAAATCAAGATCCATCTTATAATTAGGGCTTGTTTTAGAAAGGAAAAAATCCATCTCAAAGCAACTTTCATAAGAGTGACTTATACTTGGGGTCATTCAAGAGATAGAGAAACCCTTTTTTATAGCCAAATAGATAATGTAGTATGTAACTCCGACTGAGTCAGAGCTACACTGTTTGGAATAGAAATTTCTAACCCAGCCGAAAACAATTAACCCGTAAAGCGCCAAAAATTAAAATATTGAATTGGCAAACGGTGTAGATCCAGATGAGGTGGCTCATAATGAGCCACCTTATCTGAATCTACACTGTTTGCCCTCTAGTGTTCAAATTCTCAATATGATATTCCTTGGACAAAACATTTTTTGAAATTCTGCAGACGTAAATTTTGTTATCTGCCTTTTGGCGCATTAAGGGTTAAAAAAGAAATATATGGGTCAAAATACTATATACATTGTGGACCCACATAATTGGAATCGGGCAGTCCTGTCCCCAATCTCCATAGCAGAAATGATCAGACACTTTCCATATCTAGATGGATGGATGGATGGGGTGCGATTTTATATTTTTTTCAACAGTTTTTCGTTCATATCAGGATGATGAGGGGGTGATAAGGAAAGTCTGCGTGGAATGAAACCCCATTTACTGTTGAAAAGATTTCTACCACCAGCAGGCATCAAACCCAGACCACTAGATTTGCAGGCTAGCTCTTAATCCACTGAGCCACCTGGGTTCCTCCCATGTCTAGAGCTCTAGTACTGATCATTTCCTGCCACTATATGATTTAACCCTTAAAGCATGAAAAAAGCAGAAGACAAAATTTACATCTGCAATATTCAAAGTACACCCTAGCATATTTGCACATACATTTAAAATTGCTGTTGATATTTCAGAAATTTACCCTAGATGGAACAGTATCTGTAAATGGTGACTCGGGAACCAGTACATTCAACAGTGGTGGAGGTAGTGGTGGGATGATATATGTTAACGCAAGCTCTCTCTTTGGCCGAGGTAGCCTAACAAGCCACGGTGGAAATGGTCTGTCTGGGACAATTAACACTCAGGCATACGGTATGTTACTGTTTGGAATACTTTAAAAGTGTGGAATACTTTAAAAGTGAAACCTGTTCTTTTTAGCTCGCCTGAACAAAGCTCAGGAAGAGCTGTTGTACTACCCCCAGCGTTGGCGTTAGCGGAGGCAGGGGCGGCGGCAGCATTAGTAATATGTTAAAGTTTTATGTTAAAGTTTTTTAGGTGATGGACAAGGGGCTGTCAGGCGAGCTATCCTGTCCCACTGACAGGTCTTGTTGTTGCTAGAATAGTAAAATTTGTCAGGAAAGGTGTATCCAAGTACATTTTAAGACTGGAGTGAATATCCCTCGGTAGGTAAAAATGTGCTAATCTCACTAAATAACATTGAATAATACAGCCAACCCTCTTTACAATGACACTCTTTACAACAGAAAAATTCTTTATAACGTCATTTTGATAGGCACGAAATGGCTACATTATTTATATGTATTCTTTACAACAGCAAATTCAGTTTAACGTCAAAATTTTTTGGACCAAATGCTGTCATTGTAAAGAGGGTCCACTGTAATATAACTTTTCAAATTAGGAGTTTTAGCATGCTGGTAAAATTAATAAGATCTATTGTTGTCACCCGGTTTGGTTGTCATTATCAGTAGCAGTGTCCTGATCAGGTTATGATTTTCGTTAACACAACATATATGTTTGGCTAGCAAGAGTTAGGCAAGCTTTCCTGTACATGGACAGGTGTTGCTGAAGTAATGGCAGTGACATTTTTGTACCACAATTACACCAGATATATTGATTCCTTTACCAATTATTTTAAGGTATATGAGGTATATATGCATGTTTTCTGCCATTTCTGCAAAGGGGAGCAACTTCTGTGATTTTCGTGACTTCTTTTTGGATGACATATGAGCCGCAACTTGACAAAACCAACAATGTGGTTGTGCGCCCAGCGCAGACTCAGATCAGCCTGGGCATCCGCCCAGTCTGATCAGAGTCTTCGCTGTCCGCATGGATTTAGTTTAGGCCCTAAGCCACCCTTTGAGCACTTAACGAAGAGTCTGATCAAATTTGGTGGATGCCAAAGCTGATCTGAGTCTGCACTGGGCGCACAACCACTTTGTTGGTTTTGTCGTGTCGCAGCTCATATCTCTTTCAATGTGAGGTAGTTACTCTTAAACCAAAGAATTCGTCCTAGAAGAACAGGCTCACATGAAGACGGAGACAAACATGAAAATGACAGAGTTACTGCCCCTGAAAGTATACTCATTGATTTTAATTATCCTAAAATTTGAACAATCATTTTTATTAACTTCTATTTTTCTACCGAATTATGATATATCTCTCATCAATGGAGGCGACACTTGTCTTTTCAACCACAATGGAGACATAATTTGTTGTAAATATTTTACATGTCGCTGGCTGGGTTTGAACCCTCACGGATGCGGCGCCGCATCCGTGAGGGTTCAAACCCGGCCAGCGACAATTATTTTTACTCGATGATTATGGAACAAAAGTTGCTTGGGAATATTTCTTCACTCTGACTTCATTGGGAGGCTTCATTAAGAGGCACCATGGTATAGAGGTGCGAGGTGCTTGGCTGTGGAGCAGAAGGTCAGGGTTTCAAAAACCTAACTTGCCTGAAAAACTCTCTGTCCTCTGTCACCCTAGCAGTAAATACTGAGGTTCCAGTTTTGAATCAGGGAAGGTTAAAGGCAGCAAAAGGAGAAGGATAGGGCTCCATCTTTTATAAGACAGATCTAGACATCTGAGCTTGTTTTAAAGGGCACAAAAACATTTTATCGCAGAATTACCTAGGACTCATTTCAGTATTTGATTTGATTCATGAGAGGAAAAGAACCCCATCATAACCCATTTTAGACCAGATACCCAATTTTTGGAGGCACATGCAAACAGTGCAGACCCAGTTCAGATGTCCCAGAATGTGGCGCCAGATTAGGGTCAACACTGTTTACTTATGGGAACTTCTACGCAAAATACAATGAAAGTGAAACATTCACCAGGAACTCCTAAAACTAGAAATGGACTCATCCAAATGATAAGGATTGACAAGTCCACTGGTCAAAAAAGTGAAAGCCAGATTACTCATTTAGTTATGGTAATAATTCTTCATAGGTAATGGTCCAGGATCTGGGGGAAGAATTGCTGTGTATCTGTCTGAAAAACTGCAATTCCAAGGAAGTCTTACAGCTCGTGGTGGCAGCTTCTCCTCAGTCAGTGGGAGCGAGTATCGTCATGGACGCCCTGGAACAATTTACATACATTCTACAGTTGGCAATGACGTGGTGACTCAGCTGTGGGTTGATAACGCCGGTAGAGGCTATGCCTATGGTTATCAGTGTGCCTATTCCATATCAATTGATGTCACTAAGCTCACATACCTTAAACTGCTTGGGAAAGCTTGTGTCACACCGTCAAAGGTAAGAAATGGCATGAGACACAACTGAATGGTTTTTAGTATGTAAGTGAACTTCAGTGACCCAGACCAACCTGTACTGGGCCCAGGTGTTCAAAACTAACAACTTTGTTAGTTAACATTACATTAAATTCAAACGCACTGTATGCAAAACAGGGTGACCACTGGTCAGGGAAAAGTCAAGGAAAATTGAAAAAAACGGTCAGGGAAATCCTAAAATGCTACAAAGTCAGGAAAAGTCAGGGAATTTTATACTTTTTGGACAAAAAAACATGAATTGTTGATGGATAAATTATCTGTTGATAGTTCTATATTGAGCTTTTTCATAGTTGCTTTTCTGGAAAAAGTGGTCTAGCCCTGTATGTATTGTTGCAAAGTTTTTCAAAGCTTTGAAATATATTGACTGCTCTGCATATTTTTCTGCATCCCAAAACAGGTACTGCATGATTTCTGCATCCCAAAACAGGTACTGCATGATTTCTGCATCCCAAAACAGGTACTGCATGATTTCTGCATCCCAAAACAGGTACTGCTTGAGCAAACCTTGGAGCTGAAGTGGACAGTTGTGGCAGTTAAATCATGACATTTTGATCAGGTAAAAATGTAATTTGGTCTGGGAAAAGTCAGGGAATTTTGTTTCTATCAAAGAGGGGCCACCCTGGCAAAAGCACTTCTCCTTAAGTTACATTATTATTCAGCAAAAATTATTAACAAACTTGAGATTTTATACATACTATAAGACTTCAGTAATCATCACCTAACAACTTCGTTAAGCTGGCAATACTTTGAACCGCTGGACCAGATGTGCAATTAAGCCAGAACATCATCATACATTTCATGAGCTCAGAACTGCAATCTATGATATCTGATGAGACTGTCAGCCAGATTTGATAAAATTAAGTGAGAAAGAAAGAAAGAAGAAAATTGAACTTATTTCAGATTTAAAAAAACTTTTAGTCCTTAAGGAACCATATTTCTTCAGTTTTGAGATCTAGATTTTTTTAATTGTTTCGGAAGACTAGGTATTACCTTTCCAAAACAATCCAAATAATTTAGATCCATCTTATAAGCTGGATCTTGAGTTTTGGGTTTGTTTTAGAAGGGAAAAACGGGAAAAACTTATATTATAGTCAAATACGACTGGTAATCTCAGTCTCACATACTTTCGTTTCTTCTTCCGCTGATTCAAGAAGGGCAGTTGTCAGTTACTGGCGAAAGTCTGTGCACTTAGTACTGGTTAACCGCTTAGGAGGTCTAAGCCTGCCCAGGAATAGTGTGGTTAGGTTAACTGATCGTCCCAACATGACCATAGCTGTTTACTGTGGGCGTTAAGCATCAAATAAATCAATCAGTCAGTCTCACCAGAACACCAAAAGCTTTTGTGTTTCCTGTTTGCTTCCTTGGAGGATGCAGCCTTCCCAAAATGGATCTACTCTTGAAGAAAAGAATTTGCTCCTCGAGGAGCAAATTCTTTCCTTCAAGAGTTGACCCCTATTGTGAAGGGAGGCAAAGTAGAAAATGGCAGTGTTGCTTCTCTGAAACTATACGCATTCACCTGAAACATACAATATCCTATGTTATGCTTTTCAGGATTTGAATATTCATGAGCTGGGTGGAGACGGAACTGGCATTCTTTCAGTCCCAGCAGCAAGACGTGTAACCATAGCAGATGGCGAACTGCGTACTCATCTCAGGTCTTCGATATATAACCTGGGAACTGTAACGTTACCAACAACAACCTATGTCGAACAGAACTTGACTACGGATGGCAGAATTATAGGTGTGGAACACATGTATACTCGTGGCTACACTAGGCTTCGATCGTCGGGAAGTGCCGAGTGCACTACGGAGGGAGCTACTGAGGGTCAATTCTTCTTCCATTCCTTTACTGTTCTCAATGATGGTGACTTCAGTTTCTTTGATGAAAGCAGCTATGATGTCCACAGCGGAATGCTAGTATATTCTGATCTTTTCCACTTGGAAGGGGCTGCCTATGGAGAAATATCTAGATCCTGTTATGTAATGGGCCGTGAAACTCAAATAGAAAAACAGGCAGTAATATCTGGGTCCTACCTGGGTTATTTGTCCAATAGTGGACCGGGTGCTGGTCAGTCCTGTAGCTGTGGTACAGGTGGAGGTCATGGTGGTGCAGGTGGGCGGTGCCATCACTGTGGCAGCTGTGCAGGTGGTACAACTTACGATACAGCTTATATTCCAGACTCTGCTGGCAGTGGTGGGGGTAAATCTCACTCAGGTACGGCAGGAACAGGAGGATCAGCTCTGAGGCTTGTTCACCAGTCTACAACTGTGGATGGCAATATTTACATGGATGGTAAAACCAGTAGTGGTGGGTCGGGTGGTGGTGCTGGTGGCTCCATATGGATTGACGCAGAATATATTTATGGTCGGGGACATATCAGGGCGATTGGTGGAGCTGGAAGTAATCATGGAGGAATAAAATATGTCTGTACCAGTGGTCACCAGGGAGGTGGTGGTGGTGGTGGAAGAGTCAGGTTATATGGTAGCAAGGACACCACCAAGGTTCTGTTACATAATAGACATGTCAGTGGAGGGACAAGCTCCTCCTATGCTGGTGGTACAGGATCCTTACATCAGTCACACAGTAACCAGTGTAGTGCTCATGGATCTTGGAATTCTGGAACTGCAAGGTGTGATTGCAATTCTGGCTATGTTGGAGATGACTGTCAATACAGTTGCCATGACGAAGAGTCTTGTAGCGGGCATGGAGTGTGTAACGATAAAGGAACTTGTGACTGCGATGAAACCTTTGTTGGGCATCACTGTGAACATTCTTGCCACAGAAATACTACATGTAGTGGAAATGGTGACTGCTCAACTTGTGGTAATTGTATATGTGACCCTTGTTACCACGGTAGTGATTGTTCAATAAAATGCAGCGATAACGGGCAGTGTGTGGCCGACAGATGTGATTGCAATGGCTGCCACATTGGAGAGTACTGTGAGTCAGAGTGTAACGGTCACGGCATGTGTGACACTGATGAAATGTTGTGTACTTGTGACGATAACTGGAGAGGCGACAAATGCACTATAAAAGGGTGTCCTGGTGATGAGAGTGATTGTTCGGGACACGGCTTTTGCAATGCAGCAGAATCACACTGCTACTGTCACCCTGGATTCACAGGTTAGTTCAGGGAAAACACCTGTACCATTTTTATATAAAAATTACCATTGGGGTCTGTACCAATTACAGTAGAACTTCAATGGCTTGAACCCTGATGGCTCGTTCACCCTGCCTGGCTAGAACTCTTTTCTTGGTCCCTAGAGGCCATTTTATATAGATACTAACCCTGGATGGCCAGAGCTACCCTTGGCTGGAACTAATTTTCATGGTCCCAAGCCTGTTTGAGCCAATGAAGTTCTACTGTACAGTAATAATAGCCATGTCATGTGATTTCCAACAATGTGGCAACTTTGTTGTGTGGTATTCAGATCATCCTGTTCCGCACAAGGTAGTCAGAGACCTCACTGCTGGCTCTATGGCTTGGATCATCTCCATAGGAGGCTGGTGTGACAAGCAGAGACTGATCAGACAGCACTTAGCGCTTAAGTGCAGTCTGATCAGACCCTTTCAGAGCTCCAGATAAGAAGGGGTAACAAGGATAATTAATGGATAATTTTCCTTTTTTTTATTTAAAAAATATGTTGTGACCCCTCATTAGAACCGTCTCACCGAGACGGTTCTAATGAGGGGTCACAACATATATTTTCGTTGAGAAATAAGAAAAATTATCTCTAAATTATCCCTGTTACCCCTTCTTGTCTGGAGTACTGCCCTTTGCTTGCCACCAATGCCACTTTGTTAGAAATCACATGATGTGGCTCAATTATTCTGTTATAAGATGAGAGTTTATCCTTCGAACATTACTGCAAATTTGTAAAAGTAAATACAGTAGAACTTCATTGGCTCAAACAGGCTTGGGACCATGAAAATTACATGTAGTTCCAGCCAAGGGTAGTCCTAGCCATCCAGGGTTGGTTCATATATAAATTGACCTCTAGGGACCAAGAAAAGAGTTCTAGCCAGGCAGGGTTAACGAGCATCAGGGTTCGAGCCATTGAAGTTCTACTGTAGGAAAATTCTCAGGAACTGGCCTAATTCGGTGGGAATAATGTTAGAATGGTCATATCATATTACTGAAAGATTCATTTGACTGATGACAGATGTTAAAGTAAGATTGTGATCTGACTTATTGTATCTCCATTACCACAGCAACCAAAAGGTTTATGTTTATTTCATCTGGCAACTTCGAAGATGACATAAAACCAGTAAAAAACATTGAATTAAATGACTTGAGAATAATTATTTAATTGAGAAAACCTGAAATTTCTGTTGAAAAAAATTTCAGTTTGTAATGTCATTGAAAAATATGCGGTGTATGGAATACACTTTATCCCATGCTCCAATACCAATGATATCATAAATCTGTTATCATAGCAACCACGAGTTCATATTGATGTAAAGGCATCATTCTGCCACGGTACTAAGCACAACAGTTGGTAATTCCATAATTGCTATGGTAACATCTCTGACATCATTGGTATTGGAGCATGGCGTACAGTATTATGCTATGCTTGCCACGAATTATAAGTGAGATGCTACCTGAAATTCCTCAAATGTACAATTCATTTTCAGATAATCAAATTCTCTGTTAAACCTGGACTTTCCTTGTTGCTATGGTAACACATTTTTAGCCATGTCACTATCAGCTCCTGTCTGCATGGGCATACAATGTATGTCCATGCAGACGGGAGTTAATAGTGGAATGATAACTTGGTGTTTTTTTATGCCCCCGTGACGATAGTCTGGGGGCATTAAGATTTGCTCCTGTCTGTCCGTCCGTCCGTCCATCTGTCTGTCCGTCTGTTCGTCACACTTTATGGTATAGAGTTTGTGTAATCAACTCCTCCCACAGTTTTCAGTGGATCTTTTTCAAACTTTACATACATGTTGTGGACATATTGAAGATGTGCATGTGGGTCTTTGTTGGAGCTAGAATTAATTTTGACAGAATTACAGCCTTTTGAACTTAGTCAAACCTTGCATACATGTTGTGGACATATTGAAGATGTACATGTGGGTTTTTGTTGGAGCTAGAATTAATTTTGACAGAATTACGGCCTTTGAACTTAGTCATTTTAGGCAAATTTTTGCATTGTAGGGTATGTAGTTTGTGTAATCAACTTCTCCCACAGTTTTCAATGGATCTTTTTCAAACCATGCATACATGTTGTGGACATATTGAAGATGTGCATGTGGGTTTTTGTTTGAACTAGAATTGATTTTGACAGAATTACGGCCTTTTAAACTTAGTCATTTTTGGCGAATTTTCACATTTGTAGGGTGTGGTGTTTGTGTAATCAACTCCTCCCTCAGTTTTCAATCGATCTTTTCCAAACTTTGCATACATGTTATGGACATATTAGACATGCGCATGTGGGTTTTTGTTGGAGCTAGAAATAATTTTGACAGAATTATAGCCTTTTGAACTTAGTCATTTTAGGCATATGTTTGCATTGTAGGGTACTAGAACTTTGTGTAATCAACTCCTCCCACAATTTTCATTGGCTGTTTTTCAGACATTGGAGACTTGTTGTGAACATATTGAAGATGTGCATGTTGGTTTTGATAGGAAAAAAATAATACTGAAGGAATTATGGCCTTTTAAACTTAGTCATTTTGGGCTGCATTTTGCACTGTAGGGTATAAATTTGGTGTAATGTTTTCAGTGGATTCTTTGTAAATAGCATTTGTGCTTGAAAGGTGCTTTAGGGATGTATGCATGTCCTGTGACAGGCGCTGCACGGGGGCATCATTAGTGTCTTACAGACACAATTTTCTAGTTTTTCACTCAAATGATTTGATACAGGGTTTGTAGTACAACTGGCCCAGAGGTTATAAAACTTGAGTATATTCTCAAACTCAAAATAAAGCACACTGATTGGCTGCTTCCGAGCATGAGCTGGGAAGCAGCCAATCTGTGCTTTATTTTGAGTTTGAGATTATTCTCAAGTTTTATAACCCTGAACCCTGGTTGCTTTTATAGGTGATGACTGTGCTGCATTAGACTGTCCAGGAGAACCAAACTGTAATGACCGTGGTTTTTGTAATAACCACTATGACCCACCACGATGTACCAACTGCGACACAGGATATATGGGCCCTGCATGTGACGATGTTTGTCTCCATGGTACCCCTGATTCAGAAAACACAATGTGTATCTGCTCCAAGACCTGTTATAACAGTACCGGCTGCGATATAGAATGCTCCAACCATGGCACGTGTAATGAAGATGGGAGTTGTAATTGTACATATCTTCTGGGATATAGCGGCACATACTGTGAAGTTCCAGGTCTGTTTCTGTTCACGCAATGTATTTACCGTATACCTGGTAATTTTCCCGGGTTCAGATTTTCGCGGTTAAGGGTCGAAAACATAAACAAAAATTTTCGCGATTTTTTATTTTAGCGGTTAGCAACATGCGCGAAAAGCAAAACTATTTCTTTTTCATTTGAGTCAGTTCATGCATTAACCTGCGGCATGTCTGCCGCAGGTTAATGAAAGAACAGGCTCAAATGAAAAATACCAGCAACTACCGAAGCAAACTGAAACAAAATATTTGAGCACTGTGCCTACAGAAGACAGTTTGAAAGAAACTGGAGATTATTCGCGATTTAAATATTCGCGGTTTCTAAGTGACTGCGAAATACAGCGAAAAATGAAACGGCGCGAAAATTACCATGTATACAGTATTCCCCTATAAAATGGTCTTTTCCATCTGTAGAATGACCCCAATATCTAAATCAGTCTAATGAAAATTTGCTTTGAGATTGGTTTTTCCCTTCCTAAACAGTCTCGAAAATCTAGATCCATCTTAAAGGATGGATTTGAATTTTTGAGATTGTTTTGGAAGGGAGAAACACCCTTCTTATTACCAAAGAAATACAGTATGTTTTAACATTATATCAAAGTCTTTATATTATACCCCTGGCATGCAAAGTATGTTAGAGATTACATACATATGAATTTTTGCATTTAGTCTAATTGTCCATCTGCCCATCTATCTATGCATTCATCAGCCAGCTTTTAAATTCAGAATTTTGTGTCAACATTTTTGACAGCTTGCTTCTCTGTAACCAGATGTCAGATTAATTTTATGGTATCTCTGTAGCACTACCTTTGATATGGAAATTGATATGGACTACCTTAGCCCCTGGGTCAGGCCCAGGTATGGGGACCTCATTCAAGATTGTGGCGCTGGATAGGATCTCATGATCATATCATATGAGCTGTGACACAAGAAAATCAACAAAGTGGCTGTGCACCCAGCGCAGACTCAGATCAGCCAGGGCATCCGCCCAGTCTGATAGAGTCTTCACTGTCTGCAAGAATGTAGCTTAGACCCTCAACTACCTTTTAAGTGCAATGCAAAGACTCTGATCAGACTGAGCGGATGCCCAGGCTGATCTTAGTCCGCACAAGGCGCACAACCACACTGTTGGTTTTCTTGCTTCGCTGCTCATATATAGACTTGATAAGACATCCATTTGATAAGATTCATGATCATATAGACAAGTGATGATAGCACATCCTTTTGAATGCCAAAAAAAACAGTGTTTAGGTGATTATTTTTTCTTTAAGAAAATGTTGACATTATTCGCATTCTTTTCATAAAAGTGAAAAAGAAAAAAGCAGACAACAAAATTTATGTCTGCAAAATTTGAAAAATATTATGTCCAAGCTATATCATGTTGAGAATTCAAAGATTAGAGGTCAAACATGGTAGATCCAGATGAGGCAGCTCATTATGAGTTGCCACATCTGGATCTGTGCCGTTTGCAAATCCAGATATTTTCATTTTTCCATAGATATTTTTTAAAGAAAAATGTTGAATGGAATGATTGTCAGATTTGTAAATGAATTGTGCTTTGTGTTTCATTTCACCTTTCATTAATCTGTTACCAGCAGGGTAGACAGTGTAGACCCAGGTCAGAGGAGCAGTCTGATCTGGATCTGCTGTTTTTGTCTTGCCTGGGAAGCAGAAGCTTGACATAGGTATTGCTTTTACAGTGTCGGCGGCGGCGGCGTAAACTTTCATCGGGTTTTTGCTTTTAGGTCAGTTTCACAAAGCGCTGACAGGCGAGACACCGCATTCCGCGGAATTCTTGTTACTCATGCTGTTCTCTTTGTATATTAAGTATGTTTCTTATGGTCTTTGTTTGTAGGATGTCCAAAAAATACAGACACTCTTGAAGACTGCAGTAACCATGGAGACTGTGACTCGGTAACACATATATGCGACTGTAATCCTGCATGGTCAGGTGTTGCCTGTCATATACCATGGTGCCCTGGTGAAGGGAACTGTTTTGGTCGAGGTTACTGTAACCCAGATTACTATGAGCCGAAATGTGAGAAGTGTGAACAGGGCTGGATGGGACCAGATTGTAATACTCCATGTGTGAATGGTGTACAGGTTTGTGCTTTCATGATACATCAAGTAATGGCAAAATCTTGCAGGTATAAAAGTTGTAATTTATCAACCTGGCCTAAGGTTATAAAACTTTTTTCATGCTCAACTGAGCTGAGCATGAAATTTTCTCTGCTGATAAATATGAAAATGCCAACTAATGTTGGCATTTTCATATTCATAAGCAGAGAAAATTTTATACTCAGCTAAATAGAGCAGGAAAACAACTGTACTTATCAGTAATTTGCCATTTATTAGCAGGCAAAATTTCGTGCTCAGCTGAGCTGGGAAAAGATAGGAATATGCAAACAGTGCATACCCAGAGCAGACAGCAGTCTGATCAAGTCTACACTGTTTTCCATTCCATCTAATTCATTTGGATGCAGAACTACATTGTAAAACCATATTGTTGTAATTTAAGACTATTATGCTATTCAGGTGTCTAAGTGTTTATAATTTTTACATTAAACACTTTAAATTTCATGTTTTGCTAAAATTGGTACAGTTAGCTACACGAGTCTGCGAAGACTTTGGTTACCAGAGTTTTAACTGATGATAAAGTGCACAGTTTGATAGCACATCCCTTGTTTGTGACGTAACTTAATTTTATTGACACCACTAAAAGCGGTTATGTAGCGCCGCTTGCAACTCTTGAAGCGCGACGTCAGAAGTTTAGTTGCATTTTGTTTTTGTCCTCTATAAGATAAAGTAGTCAACAAATCTCGGCAAGCCTCATCCCTGGTTGAAATTCCGACCCCTCGGGTGAGATTTTCCTATCCTACATGGACACTCATGGCCAGGGCTGTTAAACATTATGGCTGAACACATTGTTGTTTTCTTTGACCCATTTATTCTACCCTAAATCACCACATAAACAGCACAGAAAGGGTATAAAATAAAATGTTAATATAAAAAATTAAAATTTGACTTCTCAGCGTTTATAGTGTTAAGAAGCCAGTGGTTTTTGCTAAAATTCTACAACAAGTGCTTTGCACTTCATGGAATTTTAGCTCCACCCACTGGCTTCATTACAGGATAAATGCTGAAAAATTAAATGTTAATTCTTAGATAAGATGGAGGTTTTCTTATTTCAAAAGGATCCCAAACATCTAGATCCAAGTTATGAGATCGATCTAAATTTTTGGAATTGTTTTGAAACAGCAAAACATCTTTTAGCAGAATTTATTCGTAGAATAATATATTATTTATTCGTAGAATAATATAGATATTTATTTAGTAGAACTGATTTGACAGATAATGGGGTCACTCTGGAGAACCTCAGTTTATTTTTGAACAAATACAGTAGGGTTGAGTCGACTTTGGACAGCAAGTAAATTGGGACATATTATTGCAAACAGTGAAAATCCAGATGAGATGGCTCATAATGAGCCATCTCATCTGGATTTTCACTGTTTGCCCAGTTAATTTTGTTTCAATTCCAAACAACTAACATATAAAGGAATCAATGTGACTGCCCTAATTTACCTGACTCGACCCTAATTGGGTATTTCTTTTCATGACAGGAGCCCATGGATTCTGGAAATTGTTCCTGTGATCCCGGATGGGCAGGGGTCAGCTGCGACTCAGAGTGTTCCGAACATGGCAAAATAACTGACGGTGAATGTGTCTGTTACTACGAAGATGGCTGGAAGGGAGCTATATGTGATATACCAGGTTGTCCTGGACTGGACAAGAAAGATTGTAGTGATAGAGGTAACGTAGTTCTGGTTATCAGACAGGTTTTACCCTTTCAAAACAATCTCAGACGGGTCTAGATCTTTGGTTTGTTTTGAAAGGGAGGTTTCAGAACAATCTCAAAGATCTAGATCCATCTAATGTAAGATGATCTAAATTTTTGGATTGCTTTAAAAGGGAGGTTTTTCTGTTTCAAAACAATCTCAAAGATCTAGATCCATCTTGTAAGATGGATCTAGATCTGTGGGATTGTTTTGGAAGAGGAAAACCCATTTTATAGCTAGATTACACAAGACTAATTTTCATATTTGTGGTAATTCCTTTCTCATAACTGAATGAATATGATGTTATCTTTTTGTCTTGCCTGCAAATAGAGGCCAGACACAGATATTACTTTTCTGGCATTGATATCATTTTGCCCTAGATAACTCTCACAAGGTGGTGACAACCACAAGCTTGACGCAAAGGTTTTGTTTGATGCAGATGTTCAAGCTATTGTACTTATGTTTCTGTTTGCGAGCCATGAAAACTGAAAACGTTAAGGACACCTATAATCCATTAATTTTCCATTTATGAAATTAAATTAATGTTTTTAGGTGTTCAAATACTTTAGCACTTTAGGATTCATACAGACACAACAAAATTACTAAGTGAAACTAGGAGGTGTTTCCTGGATTTCATCATTCAAAATTGAAGAAAACAGGTGATCATTTACTTTGAATTCTTCTTTAAATAGGTGATTGTGACAGCTCTATACCAAGATGTACATGTCAAGAAGGGTGGCAAGGTATTGGATGTGAATATGCTGACTGCCCGGGAAAGCCTGACTGTAACACAGACAATTGTGAAAGCTGCTCGTGTGACAGTACCGTGGCACAACCTGTTTGCAGGTAAAGTTACCCCACACCACATGACTCATGCTTGTACAAAAGTATGTGGCCAGACCGGGTTTCGAGGTCCTGGGTTCAAAACCCAGTCTGGCCACACACTTTCGTTTCTCCTTCTGCTGATTCAAGAAGGGCAGTTGTCAGTTACTGACGAAAGTATGTGCACTTAGGACTGGTTAATCGCTTAGGAGGTCTATTTAGCCTGCCCAGGAATAGTGTGGTTAGGTTAACTGACCGTCCCAACATGACCATAGTTGTTTACCGTGGACATTAAGCAACAAATCAATCAATCACTCATGCTTGTACAAAAATTATGTCAAACTCTTATAAATAATGACTTAAATGCATTGGGATACATTATGTTAGGCTGAACAAATTCTTGGGGCATGAGGGCAGAATTGTTTTGTTTGTTTGACAATTATTTAAGTTTTAGGTGATATGTAAGAATGGGGGACACAGTCATTGAAAATTTCTGTGTAAAATTGAGGATTTTTCATCAAAGCTAGGATAAACACTTTAGGGGGGTTACTACTGGAATCCATTTCTGTTACACTGTTTGCTCTTGGTCTTTGAATTCTCAACATGATGTAGCTTGGACAAAACATATTTTCAAAATGTCAGAGGTAAATTTTGTTGTCTGCTTTTTTGGCAAATGAGCTTTTAACCCTTACAGTGCTAATTAAGAGTTAAAAGCTCATTTGTCTTCCATTTATCAAGGGCGCAACCACCTATACATAAAAAGGCAGTGCATATTGAAAATTTGTCAAATGACATCACGCACCTGCAAATTTGATAATCCTGAAATTTTGTAAATTGGACAAGGTTTCAATAGTAACTGCAAACACACACAATTACATGAAGGATCTTTGGGGCTAAACTCTTATCCTTGCCGACAGGGTGTAGAAAATATGATTGTATATTTCTAGTTATATTTCTAGCTTACTGCATATCCAGTATAGTATTGAAATGAATAGGTTCTTCTGTATTTTCAAACAGATGTACTGGTCAGTGGTTTGGTGATGGCTGTGAGAAGGAATGTCTTTATGGTACGATGAACCCACCTGGCAGCAGGAATTGTGAATGTGACCCAGGATGGACTGATGAGACATGTAGCACAGAGTGCAGTTTCCACGGGACAATCATTTTTGACTCGGACATTAATTCAGATCGCTGTGAATGTGATGTTGGCTGGAGAGGAGCTTTGTGTGACCAACCTGGTTGCCCCGGAGTTAAGGAAGATTGCTCTGCTCATGGAGAGTGTAACAAGGCAAGCCATGAATGTGACTGTCGGGGTGGTTGGACCGGTGATCCGGACCCTAAACTTAATGGTTGCGATGTCCCCGATTGTCCCGGAGATCCAGACTGCAGTAACAACGGAACCTGTGATCCTTCATTTGACCCACCAATTTGTGTCAATTGTATAGCCGGCTGGATGGGTCCTGCTTGTTCGGACCCTTGTGTCTATGGTCAGCAGATCCCCATGAATAGCGGAACCTGTGTATGTGATTCGTGCCATACAGGGAAAGGCTGTAATGCGGAATGCAACAATCAGGGGGAGTGTAAAGATGGTGCCTGTGTATGTAATGATAACTGGAAGGGGTCAAAATGTGAAGTCCCAGCTTGTCCTGGAAAGCCAGACTGTTCTGCACATGGTCCCTGTAATTCTGCAGAACACATATGTACTTGTAGTCCAGGTATGTTGAGACAAGTTTGACTGTAAATGAGCCGGGAATGACAAAAACAAAAGTGGCATGAGTGCCACACAAAGCCTGAGGTCAGCCTGGGCATCTGCCCAGTCTCATCAAAGTCTTTGCTGTGCATTTAAAGAGTAGCTGAGGGTCTAAGCTAGCTCCATTTGGACAATGAAGACTGATCAGACTGGGCTGATGCTCAGGCTGATCTGAGTCCTTCCTGGGCGCACATGACACTTTTTGTCATGTCTTGGCTCAAATACTGACTTGAGATGAATAAGTAATATTGAGGTGAGTAAGCAACTCTCCCAGTTTCTTTTTATCCCCCGACCGAAAGGTTCGGGGGATATAGCGATGAGCCTGGCGTCCGTCCGTCCGTCTGTCCGTCCGTCCGTCCGCCCGCCGTCCGTCCGTCCGTCCGTAAACATTTTCTTGTCCGCTCTATATCTTGAATACCCTTTGGAATATTTTCATGATACTTCACAGTTATGTAGAACAGGTCATGACGATGTGTCGCGTACAAGAATGGTAACTTTTGCTATTGTACTTTTTGAGTTATTTCCCCTTTGGTGAATTTTTTGGCAGATTCGTGTCCGCTCTGTAACTTGAATACCTTTTGGAATATTTTCATGATACTTCACAGATATGTAGAACAGGTCATGACGATGTGTCGCGAACAAGAATGACAACTCTTGCTTTCTTACTTTTTGAGTTATTTCCCCTTGATGGTTTTAGGTGTAATTTTTTGGCAGATTCGTGTCCGCTCTATAACTTGAATACCTTTTAGAATATTTTCATAATACTTCACAGATATGTAGAACAGGCCATGACGATGTGTCGCGAACAAGAGTGACAACTCTTGCTTTTTTACTTTTTGAGTTATTTCCCCTTGATGGTTTTAGGTATGATTTCGTGTCCGCTGTATAACTTGAATACCTTTTGAAATTTTTTCATGATACTTCACAGATATGTAGAACAGGTCATTACAATGTGTCGCGAACAAGAATGACAACTCTAGCTTTCTTACTTTTTGAGTTATTTCCCTTTGATGATTTTAGGTGTCCCCTCCATAGCTTGAATACCTTTTGAAATATTTTCATGATACTTCACAGATCAGAAGAACAGGTCATGACGATTTGTCTCATACATGAATGACAACTCTTGCATTCAAACTTTATGAGTTATTTCCCTTTGGTATTTTGAGCTGCTGTTTGAATCTCTGCTCCATATCTGTATAACCCTGGCCTGCTCCACAATTTAATAACCTTATACCTTTTAGAATATTGATGAACATGCTGTGATATTTTATCAGTGTTCCTCACTCTCTCTCTGACCCCTCCACTCCCCCCCCCCCCCCCCCCCCCACCAAAAAAAAATTTTTTTTCTCCAGATTTGGATTCTTTGTCCAAATTCACTTACTAGAGAGATCAAAATAAGGTTTGTAGGGCTTGTAGTTTAGAAGTTATTTACACATTTTGAAATTTTAATGTATCATATGCTATATATTTATGTATATGGCGGCTGTTTGAGATGTTACTTCTTTTTAGCAGTCAAGCATACTATTTAGTCTGAATGTTAGATAATCATGCATCTGTTAAACAGTTAATGTCAATCAGAAGCATAAAAGAATGACAATATATTACTTATATGTGTTTTGAAGTGCACCCGTTTTACCAAGGCCCATGGGGGTCTTCGGTCGGGGGATTTGCCATCTCCTCTGATGGCTATTTTTTGCCTCCTTAATCAATGGGGGAACAACTCTTAAAGTAAAGAATTTTCTCCTCTCAGAGAAAATTCTTTCCTTTAAGAGTTGACACATTCTGGAAGGACTAAGTTGTCTAGTGAAGCAAACAGGAAGTCACGGAAGTGGTTTCCCTTAGTAAAAATGGCAGAAATACATGGAGGTGCGCCTAGTACTGGTTAACTGCAAAGGAGGTCTAAGCCTGCCCAGGAATAGTATGGTTAGGTTAATTGACCGTCCTGACATGACCATAGCTGTTTACCATGGCCATTAAGCATCAAATCAATCATTCAGCATGGAGGTGTATCAGTATGCCTTAATCTGTTTCAGAATAAATTGTGTGAGAATTTTTATGCCCCCACTAGGCATGGCCAAGGACATAAAGTGTTCAGTTATGGCATTGCATGTATATATTGGCTTTAGACTCTGGTTAACATTTCTGATAAAGGTTCTCTGCCCAGCTCCTGTAATATAACCTTTAAGGTTACAACAGATTATGTATTCCTGTGACTAAAACATCAAAAAAATCCACTGTCCCCTGCCTATATGTTCTGGTTCACTGACTTTGATTTGTGGCACTGATTTTTAAGGTCAAGGGTTTGGATTACAAATGTTTTTCTTTTCTTTGCTTTTCCGTCAGATATATAGGGTAATGACTAGAATATCATATTTATTTGGCAATGAGATGAGGTTTTTTCCCTTCCAGAATAATCCAAAAACTACATAGGTCTTACAAGATTGATCTAGATTTTTGGGATTGTTTTAGAAGGGAAAAACCAATGGTATAGCAGAGTTAATATGACTTAGTTACATGCCAGCATGCACAGAACGTGGAATAAACAATGAATCAGCCTTGATTCAACATCATGAGGTTGAATCAAGGTTGATTCAAGGTTGTGTGACTAGTGGGATGTTTGGAGTCTTTTTTAGCTCACCTGAGCCAGCGGCTCCGGGGGAGCTTATAGGATGGTAAGGCTCCGTCGTCCGTCGTCCGTCCGTCCGTCCGTCCGTCCACAATTTCAAACGACTTCTCCTCTGAAACCGCTGGGCCAATTGTAACCAAATTTCATATAGAGCCTCCTGGGACCTTAGGAACGAAAAGTTGTTCAAACGGTCCTGGTCACATGACCAACATGGCCGCCACGCCCATATATGGTAAAAACCTAAAAAAATCTTCCTCTCCAGAACCAATAGGCCGATGGCCTTGAAACTTGGTATGTAGCATTGGGTACGCGAGTACTACCAAGATTGTTCAAATTATGACCTTGGGTTGACCTTGACCTTTTTTACGGCAAGGTCAAATTTGCTTCCTTGTGGTTTTATATGGCAAAATGCTAGAACATAAGATATCTTGGAAACTGTTGCAGATTTTGGGCTGAAAACCAGTATCTACAGTCATCTTAATGAGTACATGAAGATTTATGACTTTAAGAGGTCAAGGTCATTCTTTGACCTTTGACCCAGAACTCTCATATTTTGACAATTTCGAACAATCTCCTCAACAGCCACTGAGCCAATTGAAACCAAATTTCACATAGAGCCTCCAGGGGTTGAGGGAACAAAAATTTATTCATACTGTTCAGGTCATATGACCAACATGGTGGCCGTGCCCATATATATGGTAAAAACCTTTAGAAATCTTCTTCTCCAGAACCAATTGAACGATGGCCTTGAAACTTGTTATGTAGCATTGGGTACTCGAGTACTATCAAGATTGTTCAAATTATGACCTTGGGTTGACCTTGACCATTTTGCTGCAAGGTCAAATATGGGAAAATGCTAGAACATATGATTTCATGGAAAGTTTTGAAGAGTAAGGCCTTAAATTGGTTAATGCAGTTGACTACATGAAGATTTATGAGTATAAGAGGTCAAGGTCATTCTTTGACCTTTGACCCAGAACTCTCATATTTTGACATTTTCAAACAATCTTCTCCAAAGCCACTGGGCCAATTGAAACCAAATTTCATATAGAGCCTCCAGGGGTTGAGGGAATGAAATTTTGTTCAAAAGGTTCAGGTCACATGACCAACATGGCCGCCACGCCCATATATGGTAAAAACTTTTAAAAATATTTTTCTCCAGAACCAGTTGACCAATGGCCTTGAAACTTGGTATGAAGCATTGGGTATTCCAGTTCTATCAAGAGTGTTCAAAATGATAACCTTGGGTTGACCTTGACCATTTTACGGGAAGGTCAAATAAGGGAAAATGCTAGAACATAAGATTTCATGGAAAGTTTTGAAGATTTAGGCCTAAAAATTGGAAAGTGCTGTCATCTTAATGAGTACATCAAGATTCATAAGTACAAGAGGTCAAGGTCATTCTTTCACCTTTGACCCTGAATTCTCATAGTTTGACAATTTCAAACTTCTTTTTAAAAGCCAATTGTAACCAAATATCATATAGAGCCTTCAGGGGTTAAGGAAACAAAAATTTCTTCAAATGGTCTGGGTCACATGACCAACATGGCCGCCATGACCATATATGGTAAAAACCTTTAAAAATCTTCTTCTCCAGACCAGTTGACCGATGGCCTTGAAACTTGGTATGTGGCATTGGGTACTCCAGTATTATCAAGATTGTTCAAATTATGACCTTTGCTTGACCTTGACCTTTTTTTGGCAAGGTCAAATATGGCAAAATGCTACAACATAAGCTTTCATGGGAATTTTTGAAGATTTTGGCCTAAAAATTGGTATATACAGTCATCTTAATGAGGTCATGAAGAATTATGAATACAAGAGGTCAAGGTAATTCTTTGACCTTTGACCCAGATCTCTCATATTTTGTTATTTTCAAACATTTCCTCTAAAGCCAAAGGGCCAATTGTAGTCACATTTCATATAGAGCCTCCAGGGGTTGAGGGAACCAACATGGCTGCCATACCCATTTATGGTATAAATATTTAATATTTTTCTTCTCCAGAACCAATATGCTTATGGCCTTGAAACTTGGTAAGTAGCATGGAGTACTAGAGTACTTCCAAGACTGTTCAAATGATGACCTTGGGTTCACCTTGACCTTTTTTGCAGCATGGTCAAATATGGGAAAATGCTAGAACATAAGATTTCATGGAAAGTTTTGAAAATTTTGGTCTAAAAAATGGTATATATAGTTGTCTTAATGCGTATTAGCACATGAAGATTTATGAGTACAAGAGGTCATGGTCAGTCTTTGACTTTTGACCCTAGACTCATATTTTGACAATTTCAGACATAAGAAAAAGCGACTTCGCCAATTGCTCAGGTGAGCGGATCAGGGCCTCATGGCCCTCTTGTTTTTTATAGTGTGGGTGTGGGAGAGGGGGTGAATCTCCCATCTTATAGCTGAGTAAATATGAGCCATGACACCACAAAACAAACAAAGTGGCATGTGTGCCTGTGAAAATTCAGATCAGCCTGGGCATCCGACCAGTCTGAACAGAGTTTTTGCTGTCAGCTTGGAGGTAATTTAGTCCCTTAGTCTTTAAGCAGACAGCAAAGACTGATCAGTCTGGGCAGATGCTCAGACTGATCTTGAGTCTTTGCATGGTGCACATGCCACTTCATTGGGTTTGTCATGTAGTAGCTCATATGGTACACATTTAAATTTCAGGTTGGACAGATGCAGACTGTAATACACCAGATTGCCCAGGATGCATTGCACCACATGGCTACTGTAATGGAACAGTCGATCCACCAAAATGTGAATGCAGTCTGGTATGTGTAAAAGAATTATTGTGCCTGAATACAGGATTACAAAGTTTAGGATTAATCCTGATTTCAGGATTGAGTACTCACACATGAAGCATATGATATCATTTTTGTTATAGTTGAAAGGTTTTAACATTTAAATCAGATTTTTGCCATTCAATAATCATAAACTGACTGATTTCTATTGATATTTTGTGATTTTAAGCTATTTATTAGTGATTTAACAACTTTTTGGCTCAATTCAGGAATCAGCTGACAGGATTGAGAATGGTGGACTGTTATCACCGTTTTGAATATAGCAATATGGGATTGTGTAGTTTAAGATGAATGGGTACACTTTCAGGGAAACCAACTCTGCCAGTTTCATTTTGCCTCCCTTCTAAATTTTAGTGGGATCATTCTTAATGGTAAGAATTTGTTGCTATGGGAGCAAATTCTTTCTTTTAGTAGTTGACTCATTTTTAGAAAAGCTTTTACAGCCAGGGAAGCTAACAGGAATCATGGCAGAGATTTAAACCATAGAGGTGTAACAACACACCTTAAAGTTTATCTAACTGGAAAAATCCATCATCTCAAAAACTATGTGGCGGATAAAGTTCAAACTTTACAGAAATGATCTTAAAACTAGCCTTTAAGCAATAGCTGTTTTCATGCAATTGCTCCTGCAGTTTGATTGCTATGGAAGCTCAAACTTGCCATTGACTTACAATGGAAAAGTGTCTGTTGTCCCCCCTTCATCCATCTGTCAGCCTTTGTCAACATTTTCAAACAACATCTATAAAGCCATGAGGATGATTGTTACCAAATTACTAACCAGGGCTGGCAAAATTCTTAGAAGAGGCCAAAATTTGGCTATATTTTAATGTACATTTTGCCTTAGAGATAGTTGCCCTAGAGTGCTTAAGTAGCCCATATTTGACCTTGTCATGGGCATAGCAACTTTATTTTTTAATGAAAGTGAATCAGTCTTGCTGATAACTAGGACAGGCATAAAATCTCAAAGTTTGGCCATATTGTACAATTCGCCGTGGAGTTTCTTAGCCTTGAGTGCTGAGGATGAATGGGCTTGGATTAGCTAGAGGACCAATGGTCCTCTGGTTCCTTGCAGGGCTAGTAAACTTTCACTAACCCGCCAAAAAAACCCCAAAAAAACAATTAGGGCTAGTTTGGCATTGGTTGTTGCATAGAAATGTAAACAGTTGTAGTAGATGAATTATTCTTAGCAAGACTAGTAACCTCTTTACTTCCACAATAACCCTAAAATTTCAGACACCCGAAAGTCGCACAATTATTGTTCGAAAATTCTTAGAAAGTGAATTTTACACAGGTTAATGCATACAAATGATACTTAGTGAATGGCAAACATTGTAGACTCTGATCAAACTGCTCCAGGAGCAGTTTGATTTGGGTCTACAATGTTTGCTCCGGCATGTCTGTCTGAATATTGAGGGTCATTATGGTAACTCCCTGAAATAATTTTCAGGGCTACTTTGGCACTGAATGTGAAAATGAATGTGAACATGGAACTGTGTCTTGGCCAACGAAAGCCGGAACATGCACATGTGATGATTGCTACAGTGGATACAGGTGCGAGCAAGAATGTTCCGGCAATGGTATTTGTGAATACGACAGTGAAGGAAACGGAGTCTGTAATTGTACAAATTTACCAGGTAATTATTTTCTCGCAATGGTGTTTGTGAATAGGACCGTCTAGGAAACAGAACCTGTGACTGCACAAATTTACCAGGTATTATTTTCTGGCAATGGTGTTTGTGAATATGATAGTCAAGGAAACAGAACTTGTAATTGTACAAATTCACCAGGTAATTATTCTCCAGCAATGGTGTTTGTGAATATGACAGCCAAGGAAATGGAACCTGTAATTGTACAAATTTACCAGGTAATTATTTTCTGGCAATGGTGTTTGTGAATACAACAGGCAAGGAAACGGAACCTGTAAATGTTCAAATTTACCAGGTAATTATTTTCTGGCAATGGTGTTTGTGAATACAACAAGCAAGGAAACGAAACCTGTAATTGTACAAATTTACCAGGTAATTTTTTTCTGGCAATGGTGCTTGTGAATACGACAGTCTTGGAAAAGGAAACCTGTAACTGTACAAATTTACCAGGTAATTATTTTCCGGCAATGGTATTTGTGAATATGACAGTCAAGGAAACAGAACTTGTATCTGTACAAAACCAGGTAGTTGTTTTCAGGGGAATAGTTGCGTCTCCAAGAGAGGTCACTCTGACATGAAAGCAGTGCTCCAGATAAGAAGGGGTAACAGGGATAATTCTACTCCGATCATACGAAGTATGTTAGGGGATAAATAGTTTTTGTCAAGACGTCTGTCTGTCCATTTGTTTATCCATGCATTCTTTCGTTTGTTTGTTTGTTCATGGGTCTGTTGGTAAACTTTTACGTCCAAGTTTTGCGCTAAACTTTTTGATTGCTCAGAACTGTAACCACTTGTCAGATTGTTTTCATATTTATGTTCCCCCACCATGGGGGGGGGACATATTGTTTTTGGTGTGGATCCTGTCGGCGTCAGCGTCGGCGTAGCTTCTTGTCTGCACTTTATCTCCTGAAGGGATGCATGGATTTTAACCAAACTGGCATAGATACCTTACTTGGAGGGGGGAAAACTGGTTAGATTTTGGTGACCTTGACCTTATTTTAAGGTCACAGGAGGTCAAAGAAGGGTGAAAAATAGCTTGTCTGCACCATATCTCCTGAAGGAATGGATGGATTATTACCAAACTGGCACAGATATATCACTGGGAGATGGCAAAGAACTGATTAGATTTTGGTGACCTTGATCTCATTTTCAAGGTCACAGGAAGTCAAAGAGTTGAAAAATGCCTTGTCTGCACCATATCTCCTGAAGGAATTGATGGATTTTTACCAAACTGGCACAGATATATCACTGGGAGATGGCAAAGAACTGATTAGATTTTGGTGACCTCTTCCTTATTTTCAAGGTCACAGGAGGGTAAAGAGTGTTGAAAAATGCCTTGTCTGCACAATATCTCCTGAATGGATGGATGGATTTGAATTTAACTGTCATAGATACATCACTGGGAGATGGCAAAGAACTGATTAGATTTTGGTGACCTTGACCCTATTTTCAAGGTCACAGGAGGTCAAAGAGTGTTGAAAAATGCCAATTTGTCATAACCATATTTCCTGAATGGACGGATGTATTTGAACCAAACTTGCATATATATATCACTGGGAGATGGCAAAGAAGTAATTAGATTTTGGTGACCTTGACCTCATTTTCAAGGTCACAGGTGGTCAAAGAGTGTGTCTGTACCATATCTCCTGAATGGATGGATGGATTTGAACCAAACTGTCACAGATTCTTCACTGGGAGATGGAAAAGAAGCGATTGAATTTTGGTGACCTTGACCCTATTTCAAGTTCACAGGAGGTCTTAACTTGACAGCATTTAGGGAAAATGATACTGCTGGGAAAGTGCAGGTGGGGGGAAATCTGTTTTTGTCAAAAACATTTCTATTTTCATGATATCTCTGGAGCATAGCCTTTGATATAGATTATCTGAACCCCTGGGTCAGGCCTCTGGGTGGGGCCAGGGGTCATGATTAGGACTTAATATACATCAAAGTTATGTGTTTAACCTTTTTGATTGGTTATATTTCTGTAACCACATGTCAGATTCTTTTCAAATTTGGTTAATGATATCTCAGCATTTCCTTTGATATAAAATCCCAAGCAAACAGGAAGTTGCAAAAGTTGTTTCCCTTTGTAAAACTGGTGGAAAAACGCATACTCCTAAAATGGAAATAATTTTCAACCCTTTTGTGAACAAATTATTTCCACAAAGAATAGGTGCCTTAGAGAAGGGTTGCAGATACCATATTTATTTGGTTATAAGATGGCCATTTGCCTTAGAGAAGGGTTGCAGATACCATATTTATTTGGTTATAAGATGGCCATTTGCCTTAGAGAAGGGTTGCAGATACCATATTTATTTGGTTATAAGATGGCCATTTGCCTTAGAGAAGGGTTGCAGATACCATATTTATTTGGTTATAAGATGGCCATTTGCCTTAGAGAAGGGTTGCAGATACCATAATTATTTGGTTATAAGATGGCCATTTGCTTTAGAGAAGGGTTGCAGATACCATATTTAATTTGGTTATAAGATGGCCATTTGCCTTAGAGAAGGGTTGCAGATACCATATTTATTTGGTTATAAGATGGCCATTTTCCCTTCCAGAACAACCAAAAAGTCTAGATCCATCTTACAAGATGGATCTAGAATTTTTGGGTTGTTTCGGAAGGGGAAAAACGGCACACAGCAGAATTAATATGACAGGTTCAAATATTTGGTGTCATTTTAGAGAGAGAAAATGCCTCCTGTTTTATCCTAATATATGGTACTGCCAGATTGGAGTGATATCCATTTGCATTAATACATTTTATTTTGATGATAAGATATGGGTCCCAAAAATCTAGATCTGTCTTATAATATGGATCTAGATATTTTGGATTGTTTTAGATGGGGAACCCACATCTAATAGCAGAATTTCATAAGACTGATTTATATATTTGGGAGAGATGGAAAAACATAAGCCCCGACACATGAAAACCAACAAAGTGGATGTGCACACAGCGCAGACTCAGATCGGTCTGGGCATCTACCCAGACTGATCAGAGCCTCCGCTGTGCGCATGGCTCTAGCTTGGACCCTTAGCTTCCCTATAAGCACAAAGCCAAAATGCTGGTCAGACTGGGTGGATGCCCAGGCTGATCTGAGTCTGCGCTGGGAGCACATGCCACTTTGTTGTTTTTTTACGTGTCATGGCTCACTTGTTTTATAGCCCAATAAATATGATTATTATACTTACACTTTTTAAGTTTGGTGAATTGCAGATTCTTTAACTTGTGATATCTCAGATTCATTAACTTGTGATATGTTAGCCTAGTGGAGAAAAGAAAGTCATTGAAATAGCCTCAAATGAAAGGATTTGAAATAGAAAAAATAAATCTAACCAAAAGTATCACCGATAACTAAGGTTAACATGACTTTGAGACATCATTGCTGGCAAGAGAATGAGTGAGTTTGGGTTTAATGTCCTGTCAACACATAGGTCATACAGTGATGGGATCTCAGTTTAAAGTGCCATTGGATAGACAGGAGGAGTAAGTAGTCGAACCTGCAACCTCTGGGTTGGTAGTCCAGCATGTGAGCCACTACATTACTGCCGCTCCTGTCATTGCTAGAAATAACTTGAAATTGTATGTAAATTTTAAGTCTATGAAATAGAGGATCTTACACTTGTGGTCATTTCATATGAAATGACCTCAAGTGTAAGATTCTGTTTATCATAAGAATGACCGTTTAAAATGGGATTTTAACGCATTCAAACTTAAAATATTTTCGATATGAAAATGCATTGTTGACTTAGATATTGTCAATGAAGTTACGTGTAGCGCCAAAGTGTTATTACAAGTGTGGTCATAGGATTTTTATGACACGATGTTATCCACTGAATAACAGAGACGTCATATGATAAAATAAGTTTGACAGTTTACTTTTTGTGTGTTTTCTAGGAAATGCTTATGCAGGAGAATTGTGCAGTGATGATTCATGCCCAGCAGGGGAGTTTGGTGTCTGTAATGGTTTTGAACATGGGACATGTCAGTTCTCTACAATGGAATGTACCTGTTATCCAGGCTGGCAAGGTCACGCTTGTGGTGAGCCTTTGTGTGCCAATGATTGCTCGGGTAAGAAATCTCTCTCTCTCTCTGTCTCCCTCTCTCTCTCTCTGTCTCTTCTCTCTCTCTTATCTCTCTCTCTCTCTCCTTTTACTTTGTTTATAAAAGAATTATTTATGTAAAATGTATGTTTTGGAAATTATGAAATATTTTAAAAAGAAAACATAAAGACTCTCCAGATCTTTGAGATTGGTGGGAAGATAACTGTAAGTGGAAATTTACCTCCCTTGAATTTGCTCCTCTCTCCTACAGACTGTCTTACTCCTTTCTCGTACAAATTCTTTTCTCCTTCAGAAGTGAAAACCCCTTCTTATAGCTTAATTACACTATACTGATTTGTATGTTTGGGGTAATTTTGTAAGAGAATCCCTTCATCATATAGGCGAATAATAAGAAAATATTTTTTCCTTTGAAAACAAGTTTTCCCATCAAATCTGCTGGGATGAGTTTTTTTTTTACTAAATATGGTCAAAATTGCCTAAAAATGGGTTCGGCTTCGGTGGCTGGATCTACCATAAAGATTCTTAAGTATTAGGACCAATATGTCCGAGCAGACAGGGTCTACACTGTTTGCCGTTCCATCTGCAGCTTTTTTAGAAATTCGAAAACGTAAATCCAGATCTCATGGTATAAGACAAAAAGGAAATGATAAACGTAAAAGATGTGCTGCCAAAAAATCTAACACTTCTCTTAATGATTTATCAACAAAATTATTGGAACATGGCCGACATGCTATGCTTTCAATTCTTAGTTCCCTACCCATTCCAGTCTTACGCAAATTGGATATAGAGGCTAATAGGTTTTACGATAGAAATCACCAAATGTACGAAGCGGCACTTCTAACTAGATGTTATACTCAACACGCTCTCCATCCACTAATTGATTCTGAAATCAATCATAAAAGAAATTTCATTAAAATCCCTTTCATTAACAAAGGTATTGACTTTATAGATTTACCTAGTATATTTCAGGATAAATCTGTTACATCTTCCATACCTGATTATTTCAAAAATTCTGAACCACCTATTATTTGTTATAAGTATAACAAACCGATTAGAAGTATCATATTTAATTTCAATAAACTTGTGTCTGATCTTGACATCGATGCTAATACTCCTGATTCATGAGATTGTAAAGATTCCAAATTTATTTACCCATCAGCAGGTCATGTTGTGACTGGAAATTTGAAGATCATCCCGGATTCTAGAATTCGTAACATTGTTTCTAAGGGTCCTAAGTATAGATTCCCTTTCCATATCGATTTCAACAGATGTAGGGAAGAAATTGCATCTGCATTAAATGATTTTGGTAATCGTTGGTGTAAACGAGAGGGTGTTGAAAGTAACGCTTTAAAGAAATGGAAACTAAGTATCTTTAATATTGTGGATAAACGTATAAAGTTTTATTCACACAATACTAATCTTTTACCTCCTAAGCCTAAATCTTCCTTTAGATATTTGAAGCAGGGTATCCAGGATTTTCATAGGAAGTATGTTTTGGTTCCTGCTGACAAGGCCGCAAACAACATTGTTGTTGTTTGTCGGATGCACTATATTAACACTTTGAAGCAGGAACTTAACGGCACCACGGCTTACGAAGAGACTTTTACAGATGAGAAGACTGTCGTTAATAGCCACTCAAATAATTTGCCTTTAAAGTTTGCTGTTAACGTTAAGGAACGCCAAGACAAACTTCCTACGATGTATTGGTTACCTAAGCTTCATAAAAAACCGTATAAAGCTAGATTCATTGCCAACTCTAGCTCTTGTACTACTACAGAATTATCTAAATTATTAACTTCTTGCCTCACTGCTGTGAAATCTCGTGTCATTTGGTACTATGAGACAGTGTATGAGAGGTCAGGGAAAAATATGTTTTGGTCTATAAAAAATTCTGGTGAGGTACTTAGTAAACTGAAGTCAAGAGGGTTCCGTGCGACTAGTTTGTCCACTTATGATTTTTCTACTCTTTATACCACATTACCCCATAATTTAATAAAGGAAAAACTTGTTGATTTGATTGAGAGGGCCTTCAAAAAGTTCTCCAAAAATGAAGATACCCTTTATATTGCCTGTAACGATAAGAAAGCGTTTTTCACTTCTACTGACCGTAAAATATATAGAGGATATAGTCTTTGGTCATGTCAGAATGTATGTGACGCCTTATCATATCTCTTACATAATATTTACATCAGATTTGGTAATAAGTTATACAGACAAATTGTTGGTATTCCGATGGGTACAAATTGTGCTCCTCTTGTGGCCGATTTGTTTTTATTTTGTTATGAAAGAGATTTCATGACTTCTCTTTCTGTTGATAATCAAGCTGATATCATTGAGGCATTTAACTCAACCTCTAGATATTTAGACGATCTTCTGAATATTGATAATCCTTATTTTGAAAGCATGGTTAACCAAATTTACCCACCTGAACTTAAATTGAATAAAGCTAATACTTCAGATACCGAGGCCCCCTTTTTGGATTTACATCTATCTATTTCTAACGGTTTTGTATCTTCTAAAATTTATGATAAACGTGATGACTTTGACTTTGATATAGTTAATTTTCCATTTTTGGATGGTGACGTTCCACGTCGTCCCTCTTATGGAGTGTATATTTCTCAACTTATAAGATTTGCTAGAGTGTGTAGTCATGTAGATGACTTTAATGCTCGTAATAAATGTTTAACTGCTAAACTTCTTCAACAGGGCTATCGGTATCATAAGCTTAGAAAGGCTTTTTCTAAATTCTATCGCAGACACCATGAATTGGTTTCAAAATTTGATGTCGGATTAAAATTTCTTTTACACCAAGGCCTATCGGAACCAGAATTTTATGGTGACTTAGTATACAAATTCAAAAAGATTAAGGGTAGGACTGATTTTTCTGATCAATTCCGAAAAATAATAATACGTCACAAACGTATTGGCTATAATTTAAATGTTATGCGACAGTCTGCATGCTTAGTGATTAACCCAATCACGGTTGATAGCTTTGCTGCACTCTTTAATTGCACACCGGGGGATCGGTCGTCAGACTCTATGATGGCCCGACCTAAAGCTATATATTTTAGTTGGTTGGGACCGGAGCCTTTTTGTCTGTTGCTTGGTCCACCGGGGCTCAACTGGTGACCTTCTTTTGCTTCAGATTTCCAGTGGGGTTGTTTGGCAGGACAGGGATCTCCACCTGTCAGACGGCCCGTTGTATCTGTTGAGTCCTCGTCTTTGCTTCTTCATGGTGTTGAAATTTGATTTATGTGTTTACCGTGATGATTCATTGACGAGTTAGAGGGTTATCATGCGAACCGAACAACCAACTAAATGTTTTGTACCACTTCAGAAACTGAGGGTGAGGTTGGGCCTGTAAAATCGATTTAAGCCCCCCAGTAATTCATTACTGACCGTTCCAAGGCGGTAGTTCTGTTGTGGTTCTTTGTTGCCGGTTTTTGGTGTCAGAGTTTCTGTGATGTTTTACCTTATGTATGTTATTATTATTTTTGGTTCGGTTTGGGTTGCTGAGTGGCCACCTTTTGGGAACAAGCTGCTCACTCGGTTGGCCATATGTTCTCTGTATCTTGATTATTTGTAATCTTAGTTGTTTCCAACTATGGTTTGAGGGCTGGATTTGGATTTTGATTGTTTCAGTTCCTGGTCTTTGCATACTTTTTACTTTGGACACATTTCTGAATTGCACAACCAAGTGGTTGCATTTTAGGGAATTATTCGGTATTTATTTTAGGTGCCCAAAATAATTACCAAAATTTTTGTAAAATGCAATGTCCCTGTGGCATTAAATAGGATTAACACTGTATGCACAACCAGGCTACCATAATAACCCTAAATATTTGGACAGACAGGTCTGAGCAAACATTGTAGACCCAGATCAAACTGCTCCTCAAGGAGCAGTTTGATCAGGATCTACAAAGTTTGCCATTCACTAAGCATCATTTGGATGCATTAACGCATGTAAAATCTGCTTTCTAAGAATTTCGGAACAAAAATTGTCCAAGTTGCAGGTGTCCAAAATTTTAGGGTCATTACGGTAACTCCATATTATTGCTCTTGTAGGTAATGGTGAGTGTTTGGTAGGAGGAATCTGTAAGTGCAACAACAAAACAATAGGGGAATCCTGCGATGTTGAATGTGTCAATGGCTATAGTGTTGACGGCACGGAATGTATCTGCAATCTGCCGTGCATAACAGGCTACACTTGCGACTCTGTCTGCAACAACAACGGAGAGTGTGATGAAGATGGGAAATGTGTATGTGACTTTGATGCTAAAATCAAAGGTGATAAGTGTGACATGCAAGGATGCCCAGGTGAGCCCGATTGTTCAGGAACAGAGCAAGGAACTTGTATGGCATCAGGTGAATGCACATGTGAACCTGGATGGAGGGGTGATGGATGTGAAATACCAGATTGTGACTGTAACAATGTTCCAGCTTCTTGTGAAAAAAGGGAGGGCGATAAAGTACCCCGATGTTATAACTGTTCCAAGCCACATATCGGAGCCAACTGTGAGAAACGGTAGGATATTTCATTCCATGTTATAGGTAGTTTAAGTACCATATTTATACTAATAAATGCCAGTTCTAATAAATGGCCCCTGCCTCTTTTCCGAAAATAATGTTCTATTAAATTGCATGAAATCCTGTTTGATTCTCTGGATATGGGAGATCACTGAAAGGGGTCTACTCTAACAGGAAAGAATTTGCTCCTGGAGGAGCAAATACTTTCCTGGAAGAGTTGACCCTTACTGAGAAGGAAGGCAAAAATAATACAGTTGCTTCCTCTGAAAGTATACCTAAGACCTTTATAATGCTTATCATAGGTATTTTGGCAGTTACTTTTTTGCTGATTTACTATGCATTAGGCTCTAAATAATATCCCCCCCCCCCCTTTTGCGGAAATGCAACACCCCTGGAGCGTTTAATAGGATTAACTGTTTCAGAACTGTCCATTATTAAGGTGCATGGTCACACATTTAAGGGGAGCACCTCTATTAGTTTCACTTCCACTTTTGCTGTCCTTTTCAGTTGGGCTTAGCTCTGAAAGAAAAGAATTTGCTCCCTGTGGAGCTAATTCCTTTCTGCAAGAGTATACCCATTTTGAAGCCAGGGAAGCCAATAGGAAGTCACAAAAGTTGTTTCCCTTCGTAAAAATGGCAGAAAAAAGAGGTGTATCAGTATACCATAAGAATGGATTGGTTACCATATTTAATGGGTAACAAGACAGGGGCTTATCTTTCCAAAATAACCGCAGATATGTAAATCAGTCTGATGTAATTCTGCTGTTTCTCTTCCAAATTCATCTATTTCTCTTCAAAAGATTGTTCTTCCAGAATGATCCCAAAGATCTAGATCCGGCTTATAAGACTTCTGGAGCATGCGCAGCTTTGCTTTAAAAGTCTGTTGAGAATGATCATTTTCATTGTTTTTCTTCAACCCCCCCCCCCCCCCCCCTTTCACAAGAAAGTTAACAGGTATGAAAAGGAGCTGTCCTATCAGAGTCTGCACAGTGTGCTATTCCTCAGAGTCTAGATAAGAGGGAGCATTTGGTGATAGGGATAATTTTTGTTAATTCTGCATAAAAACATATGTTGTGACCCCTAATCTGAACAGTTCATCTGATGAGGGGTCACAACATATGGTTTCGATGAGAAATCATCTATGAGAAATAAGGAAAATAATCCTTAATTATCATCAAATATGCCCTCTTATCTAGAACTCTGTTCCATTATTCTATTTGCAGCTTTTGGACCCATTACTGCTTTGTAAAATTAACATACCTGTCCCATTTTTAGGACACAGGTATGATAATAAGAATTTTCACGGTATTTCTGAATAACCCCTTTTACCCAGCAGGCACATGACGTTGAAATGACGTCGTACTGACGTCGATGCGACGTAATGACGTCGCATCGACGTCAGTACGACGTCATTTCGACATCATGTGCCCGCTGGGTAGTACCAAAATGCAGACCACAAAATTGATATCTGCAAAATTAGAAAAAAAATGTTTTGTCCAGGCTGTATCATATTGAGAATTCAAAGGCTAGAGGGCAAAAAGTGTATATCTAGATGAGGTGGCTCATTATGAGTCACCCATCAAGATCTACACTGCAAATTCAGCTATTTTTGTCTCTTTAGCTTAAAATGTTAATACAGCACCTGTTTTTCCAGATGTGTACATGGAAACGAAGTTTGGATAGAGGATACTGATGGGACACAAAAAGTGATTTGTGAATGCTTTCCATGCTACAATGGTGACGAGTGTGACAAGAAGTGCAACGATGTTGTCGGAGCTACATGTAATGAGACATTGGAACCACCGGTATGTGACTGTGGCTTTAACGGCATGCGAGGGGACACATGTGAGACCCAGGGATGTCCTGGTCATGGAACAGATTGCACCGGTCATGGAGAATGTAACACCAATAAACAGACTTGCAGCTGTGATCCTGGTTGGACAGAGTTGGGCTGCCATATTGTAAAATGTACAGATGACTGCAGTGGACATGGGGACTGTATGCCAGTAGCTGAACCATACTGCGAATGTCATCCTGGCTATTTTGGACCATCTTGCCAGCATAGGTGTCAGCATGGTAACATTACTGAAGGAGATGATGGCACTCAGTTCTGTTCATGTGATGAGTGCTACAATACTGATGACCTGGAATGTTCAGTTTTATGTTCTGGGAATGGTGTCTGTAGTGGTGGCAAGTGTGACTGTGGTACAGATGGTTGGCGCGGTGATTTCTGTCAGCAACCAGGATGTCCAGGATCAGTTGGACCGTCTTCCAGTTTAGGCTGTAGTGGACATGGCTCATGTCAGATTACTGAATTAAATACTATCGGAAAATGTAAATGTAATGAAAATTGGTTTGGTGAAGGCTGTAACATTGCTATTTGTTTAAATAACTGCTCTGGCAATGGACAGTGCAATGCTTCAGATGAAGTTCCATTCTGCGAATGTGATCTTGGATGGATGGAAGCTGACTGTAGCGTCTACTGCCATGGTACAGTCGTGGACAATGAATGTGAGTGCGCGGACGAGTGCAGTGACCCAAGTGATCAGTGTTTAAAAGTATGCAATGATGTTGGCAGATGCATAGATGGAGCCTGTGTGTGCTACAATGAAACAGGATATAATGCGCTGGGACTCTGGGGAGACCGTTGCACTGATGAGAAATGTCCGGGATATGAATCGTCCTGCTCCGGTCGTGGTGTATGCAAAGCTGATAGAAGTTGCACATGTACGCAGGAAGGATGGCTGGGGATATGGTGTCATGAACCAGACTGTCCGGGAAGCCCAGATTGCAGCAGCCAAGGCAGATGTGACATCACGAAAGATCCACCTAGTTGTGTCTGTTTTGATGGCTTCATGGGCCCAGAGTGCAAGAAGGAATGCGTTAATGGAGAACCAAATGAAGACGGCAGTGTATGTGAGTGTGAAAGCTGTTACACAGATGACAAATGTGTGGTCGAGTGTAACAACCATGGATCATGTGTCAATGGTTCCTGTGTGTGTGAAACTGCCTGGTGGGGTAAGTTCAGTACTATCTTACATTGATCAAAATTAGAAAGGGTAAAAGGGGTAATTTTCCATATTCTTTCATTAAAACATATCTTGTGACCCCTCATTAGAACCATCTCATTGAGATGGTTCTAATGAGGGGTTACAACATTATATTTTGTGAGAAATATGAAAACAGTATCTCTGAATTATCCTCAAAGTCACACATTATCTGGCGCTCTATATTTTAAATGTTGATATATGGTAAAGGAACATCCCTAACACACCGTCATTGCATGATTTAAATAGATCTGCCACAATTCTGAATCAGTGGGTAGAATTCCACCAAACATGCATGGATATATTATTCAGCAGTGCTCCAGAGCAGATTAGATTTTTGTGTCCTTGATCCCATTTTCCAAATTCACACAGATATATTTCTGGGAGATGCAAAAGAACTGATTATATTTTGGTGACCTTGATCCTATTTTCAAAGTCAAAGAATGCTGAAAAATGCCTTGTCTGCACCATATCTCCTTAATGGACGGATGGATTTGATCCTATCTAATACAGATATATCATTGGGAGTTCCGAAAAACTGGTTACATTTTGGTGACCTTGACCCTACAGTTTACTTTTAAAATCTTTCCAGGAGAAAAGTGTACAGTTCAAGGCTGCCCGGGGATAGGGGAAAGTTGCTCATCTCATGGGACATGTGAGCCCAAAGAGCAGAAATGCCGATGTGATCCTTCGTGGCAGGGAGATGGCTGCTCAGATCCTAAATGTGATGGAGAACCTATGTGCAAAGGAAAAGGTTTGTTTATTTGAAACATTTGGAGCCTTGTAGTACAGTTGGTAAAGTGCTGAATTACTGTTATATACCATGTTTTTTAAAATTCCATATGTATTCATTTATAAGACCAGGTTTTTCCCTTTCTTCCGTTGCAAAACAATCTAGGTCACTGCTTGTGAGATATAAGACAGTTGCATCAGATACCTCATAATCATCATGTGAACTCTCGATCATACTTAAATTACAATATCTGGCCCCGAGGTTATAAAACATTTTTCATGCTCAACTCAGCTGAGCATGAAATTTTACTTGATAATATATAGCAAATTACTGACAAGTACAGTTGTTTTCTTGCTCAGTTTTGCTGAGTATGAAATTTTCTCTGCTTATGAATATCATGATGAGTACATCCTCTTAGAGAAAAATAACCTAAAATTTATGCCGAACTGATAATCAGACCAGATGTTTTAGCCATCCCCTAATTATCTGGACGCTGCAGGTATCAGCTAAACATACTCTGTGAACTACTTTTTCCAATAAATGGTTCCCGGTTCATAATACAGGTAATTCAAGCTTATAGTATTTTTATCAGCAGTGTTACTGAAACCTGATTCACGGTATTTGTGCGCCGCTGGAAGAACGCTCTAATAAAATTCACTAAAAAATCGCATATCCAATAATAAAGTTTTGTCTATTTTATTCTAAATACAGTCAGTGTGTTTGAAGATATATTTTTGAAGTATCATACAAAAATAAGTTTGCAGTACAACCGGAACTATTTTTTTTTATAAAGACTGTAAGCCAGGGAGTGCAGTTTCGCTGGTTCCCGTGCCATTATAGAATTGTTTTATTACAAAACGCTTAAATTTTAACGTAGAAATCTATTTAAAAGGCCTAAACAACATAACTTTTAACGAGGATCTCGATTTTCTAGTTTATATCAAGATAAGGATGTTGGATATTTATGTTTTACTTTTAACTAGAGAAAATCGGTTAACAGCGTTATCTTCACCATCTGGGTTACTACTGCAAAATTGCATAATTCTGTATCATTTATTGGTATACCGGAGGATTATACGACCGGTTTCATTAGAAACACATGTGAAATCGATACCCCGAGCAACCCGAGTTTATATAGCAGTAAGTCGGGTCGGTCGGGGTCAATTCTCTAAGAGCATGTACACGGCATGATGAAAATGCCAACTTATGTTGGCATTTTCGTATTTATCAGCAGAGAAAATTTCGTGCTCAGCTGAGTTGAGCATGAAAAAAGTTTCATAACCTTGGGGCCTGGGCTTTCATACCCTCATTACTGAAGACTTCAGTCACTGACAAAGTTCTGATCATCTGTTGTTTCCTTTCCTACAGTAAACCCCCAAAAGGCATATATAGAGGATCTTACATGAGTGCTCATGTATTATTGAATTTATTAAATGAGTTGGGGAAAAAGATAAGATGCGAGGCTATGCCGAGCATCTTCTCGTTTTTCCCCAACGAGTTTAATAAATTCAGTAATACAGGAGCACGAATACAAGATTCTATTTATAGCATGACAATAAAATCACATTTTACTAACAAATTTTGCACTAAAACATCATGATTTCCCATTAGAAAAAGCGACGTTTTTATGGACTTCAACGCATAACGCTATGACGTAATTTGCATATTTAATCCACTAGTGGATTATCAATTTTAATACATGGCTTTATTATACTCTCAGATGCGACATCATATGATTGATCACTTTAAGCACCAGTGACGCAAATAGCATAATATGCAAACAGTGTAGATCCTGATGAGGCGGCTCATAATGAGCCGCCTCATGTGGATCTACTCTGCTTGCCCTCTAGTGTTTGAATTATCAATATGAAATGTCTTGGACAAGTCATTTTTTTAAATTTTTGCAGATGTAAATTTGGTCGTCTGCTTTTTGATGATGCAGTGCTTAAAGAGATATTGCCCTGGGGCCATATTTACAAAACAACTTAAGTCGTTGCTATGCTGTTGCTAAGGCGATATTTCTATGAAGGAGATTCCCTACAACTATGAAATTTGCTCTGGAGGAACAGTCTAAAAAGACTGTTCCTCCAAAGCAAATTTCGTAGTTATAGGGCATCTCCTTCAAAGAAATTTAGCCTTAGCAACAGCATAGCAACCACTTAAGTCGTTTTATAAATACGGTCCCTGCTCAGGAGAGTTAGCTCTTTTTGTACTATGCCACTCATTTGTTGAACTTTTTTAACACTAGGTGATTGCGCTTGTCTAAGCTGGAGTAAAGCAGATGGCTTTCAAGTTGGCACATGTGATGATGCTCATCCTGGGAGATGGTGCATAAACTGCATAGATTCCATGGGTACAGCATGTCAGTACCCTTGTGTACATGGCAAAGAGACTCCTGCCTTTAGTATGAGCTGTGAATGCGAGCCATGTTATGGTGATCAGGCATGTATGATCCTGTGTGGAGGGCACGGAACATGCGGCAACGACACATGTCAGTGTGAATCAGGATACAAGGGAGAATACTGCAGAGACCTTGACTGCCCAGGTATGTGGATCAAGTATACTTAACAAGATTACTTCTGCAGGTTGATGGCTAGACAGTATTGCCAAAAAGGCCAAAATTTTAACCCGACCTTTAACATTTTGTATGTTATTCTGTGACAAATTTGCTACCCAAGGTTCCATGACACATTTGAACACACTAAATGCCACTTATTTACTGTCCAAGTACTGAAATATGTGAAATAATCAATTTGTAAAACTTGCATTTCTACTTGTGTTAAACAGAGCTCTAGATAAGAGGGAGTATTTGGTGATAATTAGGGACAATTTTTGTTAATTCTGCATAAAACCATATGTTGTGACCCCTTATCTGAACCGTCTCAATCAGATGAGGGGTCACAACATATGGTTTCAATGAGAAATAAGAAAAATTATCCTTAATTATCATCAAATACTCTCTCTTATCTAGAGCTCTGTTAAATATAGATTACCATGAAAATTCTAAATATTGGGACATCTACAATAATTACCATAATTGTCCTAAAACCTGAATTACAGTTTGGTTTTATTATGCACTTATGCATGCAGAAGCTGCAGATGGAATGGCAATCTGTAGAATCTGATCAGAAGTTGTCTGATTTGGGTCCAATATCGCTGATAGGTATCATTAAAATTCCAACCTATTGCATACGGGACCGCTGGGTAAGCAGATAATAACAGGGTCTAATTATATTTGAGACTGTCTAAATAGTCTCAAACAATCTGATATTAGGTTAAAGACAGTAAATTGTAGCAGCTGTAGAAGGCTTACATGTAAGCATACTTTGATGTAAGATAGCAACAATATTTTAACTAAGCTTTCTATTAAACAAAGCCTGAAATCATTGTTTTTTATACCTGAGACTGTCTAAATAGTCTCAAAACAATGATTTGTTCTTTCTTTTAGGTGAACCGGATTGCTCAGATCGTGGTACCTGCATTAGAGATAAAGAGAACGACCAGTCACTCTGCACTTGCGACACTGGTTTTACTGGGGATGACTGTAGTATACTGGTCTGTCCGGGAGAACCTACTTGTAGTAACCATGGTAAGACCAGCAAATGAGCCCTGGCACGACAAAACCAACAAAGTGGCATGTGGTCCACACAAAGACTCAGATCAGTCTGGATGTCTGCTAGCTCTGATCAGTCTTTGTTGTGCACTTCAAGGGTAGCAAAAGGTCTAAGCTACCTCCATGCTAACAGCAAAGACTCTTATCAGACTGGGCGGCTGCCCAGGCTGATCTGAGTCTTCGCATGGTGCACATGCCACTTTGTTGGCTTTCTTGTGTCATAGCTTGATTTTACTGTATTTATTCACTTATGAAATTGGATTTTCCCTTCCTTGTCTAAATCAATGGCAGATGGGTTTCAAAACAATCCAGAGAGAAATCTTTTAAAAATTTTGATCAGTCCCTGACAGAGGGGGTTGGGGTGGAATCAGAATCATGACCGCAAGATTATAAAGCAAGCACACAACCACTAAGTTAAAAGGTATGGACTAGCTAGACTTGTCATTTACACACTTTGTATACCTATATACACATTTGCACTTCATGTTTTGGCCATACTATTACACCTGTCAAACATTTAGGAGATGAAATGAGCTGCGACACGAGAAAACCAACAAAGTGGTGGTGCGCCCAGCGCAGACTCAGATCAGCCTGGGCATCCGCCCAGTCTGATCAGAGTCTTCACTGTCCGCATGGGGGTAGCTTAGGCCCTTAGCTACCCTTTAAGCGCTTATCAAAGAGTCTGAAAAGACTTGGCAGATGCCCAGGCTGATCTTAGTCTGCGCTGGGCGCACAACCACTTTGTTGGTTTTCTCGTGTCGCGGCTCAAATGATTATATTTCAGTTCTTTCTGACTCAGCAAAATAATTCCCAAAACCTAGATCCATCTTATAAGTTGGATCTAGCTTTTTGGGATTGTTTAAGAAGGGAAAAGGCCATCTCATACATGTAGCAGAACTTCATAAGATGATTTAAATATTTGGGGTCATTAGAGATGGGAAATACTATTAACCCACTTGTAAATGTTCACTTACAAGTGATTACTCATGGAAATCCTGCATTAAATGCTGAAACTAATGCAACTATTTATTTGGCTGTGTTGAAGTATATAAAGGATACACACAGGTTCATGTAGTGACAATCAATAAACAGGAATCAATCAGGAACATCTGGGGATCGGGGTCTGGGCAGGTGACGGGTGCTGCTGCCAGGATAAATAAGATTATTAGCTCACCTGAGCCGAAGGCTCACAGGTGAGCTTATAGTATAGGCAGGCATCCGTCGTCCGTCCGTCCGTCGTCCGTCAATATTTTCAAAAGACATCTCCTCTGAAACTACAAGGCCCATTGTTACCAACTTTCATATATAGCATCTATAGGCAGGGGGAACCAATAATACTGTTTTTAATCCAAATCGCTTCAGAACTTTGGTTGCTATGGCAACTTAAAGTTTCCATTGACTTGTATGGGAAAAATTGAAAATTTGCATTTATTGCTATGTCACTGCAGACATTTTGACAAAACTTTTACAGAAATGTTCCTTGAGTAGTCCTCTATCAAGCACATGAAATTTATGTAAATTGCACTATTAGGCTGGTTGCCATGGCAACCGAAAGGTTAAAAATAGAAAAGATATTCAAAAATCATCTCCTCAGAAACTATACAACCAATAACGCTCAAACTTCACAGAAAGGATCTAGGTACTACCGTCTATAAAAATACTGTTTTTCTTGGCAATTGCTCCAGCAGTTTGGTTGCTATGGCAACTTAAAGTTGCCATTGACTTATAATGGGAAAATTGAAAATTTGCATTTATTGCTATGTGACTGCAGATATTTTGACAAAACTTTTACAGAAATGTTCCTTGAGTAGTCCTCTATCAACCACATGAAATTTATGTAAATTGCACAATTAGGCTGGTTGCCATGACAACCGAATGGTTAAAAATAGAAAAGATATTCAAAAATCATCTCCTCAGAAACTATAAAACCAATAAAGCTCAAACTTCACAGAAAGGATCTAGGTACTACCATCTATAAAAATACTGTTTTTCTTGGCAATTGCTCCAGCAGTTTGGTTGCTATGGCAACTTAAAATTGCCATTGACTTATAATGGGAAAATTGAAAATTTGCATTTATTGCTATGTGACTGCAGATATTTTGACAAAACATTTACAGAAATGTTCCTTGAGTAGTCCTCTATCAACCACATGAAATTTATGTAAATTGCACAATTAGGCTGGTTGACATGGCAACCGAATGGTTAAAAACAGAAAAGATATTCAAAAATCATCTCCTCAGAAACTATACAACCAATAAAGCTCAAACTTCACAGAAAGGATCTAGGTACTTCCGTCTATGAAAAGACTGTTTTTCTTGGCAATTGCTCCGGCAGTTTGGTTGCTATGGCAACATAAAGTTGCCATTGACTTATAATGGGAAAATTGAAAATTTGCATTTATTGCTATGTAACTGCAGATATTTTGACAAAACTTTTACAGAAATGTTCCTTGAGTAGTCCTCTATCAACCACATGAAATTTATGTAAATTGCACAATTTGGCTGATTGCCAATGCAACCGAATGGTTAAAAATAGAAAAAATATTAAAATATCATTTTTGCAGAAACTATGTGGCCGATAAAGCTCAAACTTTACAGAACGGATCTTTGTACAAGCTTCTATATAATTACAGTTTTTTTATGGCATTTGCTTCAGCGGTTAGGTTGGTATGGCAACTTATAGTTTCCATTGAAATATAATGGGAAAAATGGAAAGCTGCAGTTTTTGCTATCTCCCTGCAGTTATTTTTGGATTTTTTATCTACAGAAATGTTGCTTGAGTAGTCCTCTATGATTCCTGTTAATTTTGTCCTAATTGCAGAATTCGATTTGTTGCCATGGCAATATTAAGGAAATATTTTTGAAAAAAATATTTAAAAATCTTTTCCTCAAAAACCATATAGGGGGATGAAGCTGATTCTTTGCATACATGTTCATGACATTAGCTGCTACGTAAATATTGTTTTTTATTATTGTTTCCCACATGGTTTCATTACTATGGCATTTTAAAGTTTCCATAGACTTGTATTGGGAAAAGTGCAAATTGGCATTTATTTCTGTGTTACTGCAATATTTAGGCAAAAAGTTTTACAAATATGTTTTTTTTATTGTAACTTCATCAAACTTGCTAATATTTACTAGGACAAGCATAATAACTCAGTCAAAGTTGAAATTAGGCCGAATTGTACAACTTACTTCAGTGTTTCTTACTCTTGAGTTCTAAGGATGAATGGACTCAGGTGAGCTACAGGACCAATGGTCCTCTGGTGTTTCTGTTAGTATTATAACTGAATGTATTAGTTGAACTCACTGTTGTACATGTACCACAGTATCAATGTTTATTATACCCCCGACATACAAAGTATGTCGAGGGGTATATAGTTTTCGTCTTTCCGTCCGTTCGTCCGTTTGTCCGTCTGTCCATCCGTCCGTTCGTCCGTGTGTGCGTGCGTGTGTGCGTCTGTCCGTTAACATTTGCGTTAAAGTTTTGCGTTAAGTTTTTAATGTTTGCTTATATTTCCAATATCCTTTGATGAATGCTGTTGGTATGTGCCTAGATTTACTTACAGGTTCAAGCAGAATACTTATCATCATTTGGATGTTGCTGTTGACCTAAGGTCAAGGCCACAGACATAAACATTTGCGTTAAAGTTTTGCGTTAAGTTTTTAATTTTGCTTATGTTTCCAATATCCTTTGATGAAGCCTGTTGGTATGTGCCTAGATTTACTTACAGGTTCAAGCAGAATACCTATCATCATTTGGATGTTGCTGTTGACCTAAGGTCAAGGCCACAGACATAAACATTTGCGTTAAAGTTTTGTGTTAAGTTTTTAATTTTGCTTATGTTTCCAATATTCTTTGATGAAGCCTGTTGGTATGTGCCTCGATTTACTTACAGGCTCAAGCAGAATACTTATCATCATCTGGATGCTGCTGCTGACCTTAGGTCAAGGTCACAGACTTAAACATTTGCGTTAAAGTTTTGCGTTAAGTTTATAGTCTTCTTTTATATTTCTTATATCCTTTGATGGAACCTTTCAATATTTGACTAGGGTTACTTTTAGGTTCATACAGAGGAGTTTACATCATCTGGATGCTGCTGCTTACCAAAGGTCAAGGTCACAGACTTGTGTATTCGCGTTAAAGTTTTGTGTTAATTTTTTTTTCTTTGTTTATATTTCTAACATCCTTTGATGAATCCTTTTTGATAAATGACTAAGCTTACTTCTATGTTCATACAGATTAGTTGACATCATCTGGATGCTGCTGCTGACCAAGGTCATCGGCACAGACTTATATGTTTACATTCAAGTTTTGTGTTAAGTTGGTACTCTTTGCTGATATTTGTAATATACTTTGATGGAATCATTTAATATGTGACTAAGTTTACTTCTAGGTTCAAACCATGTATAAGATTGGTTTCATTAGGCAGTAGTTTTTAAGGCGGTGGTTTCATTAGGCAGTGGCGCTGGTCGGGGGTATACGTGAGCCCCCGCTCACTTGGTCTAGTTATTTATGTAGGGAGAGGACTAGCTAATGTTGCTATAACTTGTGTCCAATCCCTTTGTTTATTTGATACAATAAAATTTATTTAATCTAATCTGGGAAATACTGTTTGATAGCCAGAGTAGTGTAAATTACTTTGTACTCATGACCTATATTTCAAGCTTGAGAATAGATGCATTTTACTTTTGTGAGAGTTATATTTCACTAAATACTAAGCAGATAACATGGAAGGCAGTCCAGCGCAAGTGACAGGTATGATTTTTTCATTATTTAATTTGCTTTATATATTTCAGGAGATTGCGTGCTCACTGCCAAATTTGATTTTCCGGTATGTGACTGTTACCATGGTTTCACGGAAGACGATTGTTCTCAGTGTGAGATAAACTTTGCTGGTGACAATTGTGATGGTTGTAAGAGAGATTACATCGGCTTCAATACAACTTGCTCTACATTCTGTATCACTGATCAGGGTCACCCTACAGAACCAGGTAAATTGTACATTTTGAATCACTGGTCATGGTCATGCTACAGAATCAGACAAATTGTACCTTTCATTACATTGGTCATGTTACTCTATAGAACCAGGTGAATCATACATTCTCTGTCACTGGTCGTGTTTTTTATACAGAACAAGGTAAATTGTACTTTTTTTTGTGTCACTTGTCATGGTTGCTCTACAGAACCAGGTGAATTGTATGTTTTGTGTCACTAGTCATGTTGCTCTACAGAACCAGGTGAATCATACATTCTGTGTCACTGGTCATGGTTACTCAAAAGAATCAGGTGAATTATACATTTTCTGTCACTGGTCATGTTTTTTTCTACAGAACCAGGTAAATTTTATTTTTTGTGTCACTTTCCCCACAGAACCATGTAAATTGTACTTTTTGTGTCACTGGTCATGGTTGCTGTACGGAACCCGGTGAATTATAAGTTCTGTGTCACTGGTCCCTACAGAACTAAGTAAATTGTGCATTCTGTGAAACTAGTTATGGTTGCCCTACAGAACCAGGTGAACTATACATTCTCTGTCACTGGTTACTCTATAGAACCTGGTGAATTATACAAACTGTGTCAGTCACTGGTCATGGTTACACTACAGAACCAGGTGAATTGTACTTTTTGTGTCACTGGTCATAGTTACTCCTTAGAATCTGGCAAATTATACATTCTCCGTCACTGGTCATGGTTTCCCTACAGAGCCAGGTAAATTGTACTTTTTGTGTCACTGGTCATGGTTGCTGTACAGACCCAGGTGAATTATATGTTTTGTGTCACTGGTCATAGTTACTCTACAGAGCCAGGTGGATTATACATTCTGTGTCACTGGTCATGGTTACTCCACAAAACCAGGTTAATTTTACTTTTTGTTCTGCTAGTCACAGTTACTCTACAGAGCCAGGTAGACGATACATTCTGTGTCACTGGTCATGGTTACTCTGCAGAACCAGGTGAATTATGCAGTCTGTGTTTTTCTGCAAGAGCCCCCAAAACAGTTGCAGTCTTTGTACAAAATCAACAAATTTTTGCATATCTAAGATGTGTCCTAACATATTGAATCACTTATGTAGCACTCTTGAGTAGCTAGTTAGGCAATGTTTGTGGCAGAGTATAAACAATGCAAAATTAATAGCCTCCATTTTATTATTGAAAGAAAGACTATTTGATATATAAAAGAAAAACTATATATGGACAAAAGTGTCCATATTAATGTTATTAGTTTGTTTTCTTTTGATAATTGAAATATATGTTTATTTGTCACATTAAAATATGTCTCAAAAGTACTTATTTTTTTGTGTATAAATTCTTTAATATAAGAAGGTACTGTGAGATATCAGTGTTTGAGATATTGAGAGTTGACTGTATACTCATTCAATCTTAATTTGCTCTACCATATTTGAGCCGCGGCGCACCAAAACCAACAATGTGGTTGTGCGCTCAGCGCAGACTCAGATCAGCCTGGGCATCCGCCCAGTCTGATCAGAGTCTTCGCTGTCCGCATGGAGGTAGCTTAGACCCTAAGCTACCCTTTAAGCCCTTAACAATGGGTCTGATCAAACTGGGCAGATGCCTATGCTTATCCGAGTCTGCGCTGGGCGCACAACCACATTGTTGGTTTTCTCATGTCGCGGCTCATTTATTTATGCAGTTATACGATGGGAGTTTAGTCTTCCAAAATTACCCCAAATATGTAAACCATTCTTGTGTAATTTAGCTTTTAAATGGACTTTTCCTCTTCCAAAACAGTCCCCAAAATAGAGATCTGTCTTGTAAGATGGATCTAGATTTTTGGGATTGTTTCGGAAAAGAAAACCCTCATCTTATAACTGAAAAAATACGGTATTTTAATTTATAAACTTTCTGACCAATGTGTTTATAATGTTTTTTGCAGGAGGCGATATTTGCACATGTTACTATGACACAGAACACGGACATTGGGACGGTAACGCTACAGGTTGTAGCCGGTGTTTCCAGGGCTGGAATTTGCCTGACTGCAAGAGATGTGCAGCAAGTAAGTGAATGTTTCTTGTAAAAATTCTTAAATTGGGATGCCTAATATAGTTACCATAAATGTCCTAAAAATGGCACCACTGCAAGGGTATACAGATGAAATGGCAAACATGTAGACCCTGATCAGAGTGCTTATTTGTTTGCTCAGACCTGTCTGTCCCAATACAGGGTTCCATACCTGTCAACTTTTAGAAAATCTCATGGGGGAGAAAGCGTGAAAATGACCATTTCAACAGACTTTTTCACCCAAACTGCACAAGCTCCAAAAGTCATGACAATTTTCATGGGGGAGATATTTGGAAATTTTATACTATTTAAAGAAAAAATCTTAAAATTGAAACAAAAAATAGGGGGACATCCTTAAAATAGGGAGATTTGGCCTTTTTTGGCAAAGGAGGGAGGGAGAGTGGGAGTGCCTCCCAAAATCTGGAGACTCCCTATTTATGGGGGAGAGTTGACAGGTATGGGGTTCGAGGTTATAAAACTTGAGTAAAATCTCAAACTCAAAATAAAGCACACTGATTGGCTGCTTCTGAGCAAGTCTTCGAAAGCGGCCAATCAGTGTGCTTTATTTTGAGTTTGAGATTAAACTCAAGTTTTATAACCTCGCACCCTGGAAAAGTTCTGGAATTGGACCTTGGTCCTGGAAATATTCTTCTTGGATTTTCAAAAAATGCCATTTGTCCTGGAATTTTGCAAAATTCTCCTTGAACATAACAATAATCCTTGAAAATAGAAAAAAACAGACAAAACTTCTCTGGGATTTATGGGATGGGGTGCACAAAAAATGAGCGAGAATTGCTGGATAGGTATAAAGAAGGCAGTGTGGCACCATATTCAGATTCAGTATGTCTGGTTGTCCCGGCATTTATCACTATGGTGATACTACCAGATGGTACAAATTAAGTGTGACTGCTTCTTTTTTCTATTTTTGGACTGTGTGCAAAAAGCGAAAGTTAAACAAAAGTGTTGCATAGAATTGTGAAAACAATCAAGAATGAGCTGGAGTGGAGAAATAGCTCCTGTTATAGTTATGGTGTATCAAGATAACTGCAATGGCAGTGTTGAAAACAATATTGTATTTTGTATGCTGAAAACAACATTGTATGTTGTGGCATCGACATTGATCCATGATGGTGTCAATGTTTCAGTTCCACTATCTACTCTTTGCCAATTTAATACCTTTTAATTCTGAGTTCACCTTTCAATGATTAACACCTCATGTTCAACTCAACAAGTCAGTTACTGGCGAAAGTATGTGCACTTAGTACTCGTTAACTGCTTAGGAGGTCTAAGCCTGCCCAGGAACAGTGTGGTTAGGTTAACTGACCGTCCCGACATGACCATAGCTGTTTACCGTGGATGTTAAGCATCAATTCAATCAATCAATCAACAAGTCAGGAGTAATTGTGACATGAGTGGAAACAAACACTGTAAATCCAGATCAAATTAACAAAAAGTTTGATCAGGATTTGCGCTGTTTGTCATTCTGAATATTTTATTGATAATGAAATAAACCTGCTCAGAGTGTAATTATGTGTAATTGATAAAGCTGCTCGGAGTGTAATTTAGAGTAATTGATAAAGCTGCTCAAAGTGTAATTTAGAGTAATGGATATAGCTGCTTGCAGGGTAGAATAAAGTAATTGATGAATACAGCTGCTCGGAGTGTAACTGAGAGTAATAGATAAAGCTGCTCAGAGTGTAAGTTAGAGTAATAGATAAAGCTTCTCCAAATGTAATTTAAAGTAAAAGATAAAGCTGCTCAGAGTGTAATAAAGAGTAGAAGATAAAGCTGCGCCAAATGTAATCTAGGGTATTTGATAAAGCTGCTTGCAGTGTAATTTAGAGTAATAGTTAAAGCTGCTCGGAGTGTAATTAGAGTAATAGATAAAGCTGCTCAGAGTGAAATTGAGAGTAATAGATAAAGCTGTATGGAACATCTTAATGTTTTGGCTCAGTTATTTTTTTCAAAGGGAGACAACATTTTGGGTTTAGTTATGCGAGGTTTCCCTGTAAGGAGAGTCCACATTCAAAAGGGTCTTCTCTTAAAGAAAGGAATTTGCTCCTTGGGGAGCAAATTCCTATCTTTAAAAGTTGAACCCCATCGAGAAAAACTACATGTATATCCATTTATCTTCAGATGTTCTAGTGTGTTGGGTAATCATAGGACATTTTGTGTTGCAGATTTTGTTGGCCTTGACTGTGAGATTCCCTGCATGGATGACCAGGGGGAGTTTGTGGACCCGAAAGATGGAACTGACTACCACACGCCTGTTCAACCTATATTTGAATGTGTGGAACAGGATGGCTCTTCATACACAGCATGGTTTGGTTACGAAAATGACAACGCTAATAACATCTACATATCTTCAGCTAGTGAGAACTACATGATTGGAACCACACTTGGTACCCCACCGACCAAGTTTGAACCAGGAACCGTCAAATACGCATTCTCTGTTGGGTAAGTTCATGTGTGAACCCTTTTTGTCAAGCCAACTTGCTATTGGCAAAGCATAGTGGCCCTTTTCATGTTGGTGCATCTGTCCATCTGTCTTTTTATCCAACTATCCATACAAAGTAAAGCATGACTTTCGTAGACCTTAGGACCCTCAAAACCTCAAGTACCAAAAATAAAAACAGTTGAATTTGCAAACAGCAATGATCCAGATGAGGTGGCTCACCATGAGCCACCTCACCTGGATCTACACGGTTTGTCCTCTAGTGTTTGAATTCTCAGTATCATACAGCTTGGATGAGACATTTTCTGAAATTTTGCAGATGTAAATTTTGTCAGCTGCTTTCCTGGCACTCACATGGTTAAACTTCATCTCGGTACGGGCTGTAACAGCTCTAATTAGCTCCCACAAAATTGATCGTAGTAACCTACTTTCATGAAACTCCACCATGTCAGGTTTTCAAGCTTGGGCTTGTAATTCAGCATCCATAAGCCTCTAACCTTTGAAACTTTTTCCGTTTACACACCCAACAACCACTGCTCAGTATGTAGAATTTGAGCAGTTACGCGACAAAACCAACAAAGTGGCATGTGCACCCAGCATCTGCCTAGTCTGATCAGTCTTCATTGTCCACATGGAGCTAGCTTAGACCCTTAGGTACCTTTAAGGGCATAGCAAAGACTCTGATCAGACTGGGCTGATACCCAGGCTGATCTGATTCTTGTGCCGCGGCTCATTTCTGTCAATGTGACTGTGGAATATTCATGGCAAATTGATGTCTTGCAGATACAGACAGGCATATGTCAACTTAGTTGCCTAAATTAGTTTAGATGTATTGTAACTTTCTCTATGGTTTACTTCCTTTTTTGGCCACACATACTGGACAGAAACCCTACATTATTCCTGCTCACAAATGCAGGATCTCGCACAAAAATATGGAAGACAAAAACAACTAAGAACCTGTCTACTGCTTGATACTTTATCCTTGCTTTCTCTTAGCTATGGTGGCTGGTTTGTGCCATTTCGTCTTTTCGTCTTTTCGCCGCGAAAAGACGCCACGCGAAAAGACGAAAAGACGCCATGCAAAAAGACGAAAAGACGAAAAAACGCCATGCGAAAAGACGAAAAGACAAAATAACGCCAGGCGAAAAGACGAAAAGACGAAACCCGCCACGCGAAAAGACGAAATTGCAGCGCGAAAAGACGAAAAAACGCCATGCGAAAAGACGCCATTTGAAACTCTTAAATTGTCGTCTTTTCGCGTGGCGTCTTTTCGTCTTTTCGCGTGGCGTCTTTTCGTCTTTTCGCATGGCGTTATTTCGTCTTTTCGCATGGCGTTATTTCGTCTTTTCGTCTTTTCGCATGGCGTCTTTTCGTCTTTTCGTCTTTTCGTCTTTTCGCACCACGTGTTTTGCATTAAGATATATCAATATATCCTATTCTAAATGCAGTTAATACTCTGAATACTTAGACAAGTGTTTCTTTTTTTAAACTGTGTAGACCCTGATCAGAATGCAGTCTGTAAAGAAGTGTACTAATCACGGTTTGCAGCTTTTGCCGCTAAACTCTTCTTTTAAAAACATTACCAAAAATATGAGGAAAGAAGTCATTATGGTATTTCTACTGAACGGACAGAAAAGAAAATGAGCCGTCCTAATGTTTTGGAGTAAAACACTCTAAACAAATTTCATCCTATCTTAATTTTGATCTTAAACTGCCTAAAAGATTAACCACTTGTTGACCATGTAATCTCTCTCAAACTATGGAATACAAACATTGAAACATTGTTGTACTTCGCTGTATGAAAAAATAATGATACGGTATTTTCCCTAATTTGACATACATTTAACTGCAGCTAACCCAAAATTTGGACAAGTTTATAGTTTTCTAAAGACGTGCCAATCGCAGACAGAGCAGAGCCTGATCAGACTTCTCTTTGGCTTATGTGTCCCAATATTTAAGAATATTATGGTATCATTTAGCTGCAGCTCAAGCTATAACACTTTCTTATAGGGAGTATTTTTAATCTGAATGCACCTCTGTGAGAGATCCATTTTAAATTGAAAATGTGCCTCCTTCCGCCTTTTTTACAAAGGGGCACAACTACTGCTACTTCCTTTTCAAGTCTTCTTTAAACGTCAGGGATGGATTTTGCTAGCTCAAATAGGGCAGCTGAAGACAGGACTAGGTGGAAAAGGAGTGTTTTAGAGTCATCTGTGGTGCCCCAACGACCGCACAAGATTATGGGATAGGCTAGACTAGACCAGCGGTTGCAGTCAGTTCGACCCCCCCCCCCCCCCTCACCCCTCCACACACACACACACCCTCGCCTCAGTGGTCCTTGAGATGTTGACTGTTCAGAAGCAGGTTTGACTGTATAGCTGAATGTATACACCTCCAAGAAAGATCTCTCTAATATTGAACATTGTGTCCCCTTCTGTCATATTTACAAAGGGGGTCAACTTTTGTGACATTCTATTTGCTTTCCAAGATAGGGAAGTGAAGCAAACAGAAAAAATAGATTCTTAAATAGGTGTACTTTTAAAGAAAAGAATTTGCTCCTAGAGGACCAAATTCTACTTTCAAGAGCTGACCCTTCTTAAGAAAGGATGCAAAAATGCAAAATTGCTTCCCCTGAGAGTGGCCCCGTTCACCTTAAGCACAGATGCAAATATGTTGAAACCTGTGTCTCCATGCAGCCTACGTAAAAATAACCGTTTTTTTTTTGTTTTTTTTATTATTAAGTTTGAACAAGTAGATTTTCATATCTCGAGCTGTATCATAACATACGCAGAATGGTAACCAATGCAGAGCCTGACCAGACCACTCTTTTCCCAGGACACATATGTCCTAGGATTTAGGATCATAATGGTAACATGGTCCAAATTTATTACTTAATGCTAGCACCTAATCAACTATTTGCTTGTAATGTATTTTTTTAGTAACCTGTTACAATATTATTGTTCAAACTGAGAGATCGAGAGAATTGGGCAAAACGTCCCACCAATGCTAAGGTCATATGAAGACAGGACCACGCGGTTTAGAGTCACATCTGAAGGACCACTGAGGCGAGGGTGTGTGTGTGTGTGGAGGGGTGAGTGGGGGGGGGGGGGGGGGGGGGCGGTGGAACTGACTGCAACCGCTGGTCTAGTCTAGCTATCCCATAATCTTGTGCGGTCGTTGGGGCACCACAGATGACTCTAAAACACTCCTTTTCCACCTAGTCCTGTCTTCAGCTGCCCTATTTGAGCTAGCAAAATCCATCCCTGACGTTTAAAGAAGACTTGAAAAGGAAGTAGCAGTAGTTGTGCCCCTTTGTAAAAAAGGCGGAAGGAGGCACATTTTCAATTTAAAATGGATCTCTCACAGAGGTGCATTCAGATTAAAAATACTCCCTATAAGAAAGTGTTATAGCTTGAGCTGCAGCTAAATGATACCATAATATTCTTAAATATTGGGACACATAAGCCAAAGAGAAGTCTGATCAGGCTCTGCTCTGTCTGCGATTGGCACGTCTTTAGAAAACTATAAACTTGTCCAAATTTTGGGTTAGCTGCAGTTAAATGTATGTCAAATTAGGGAAAATACCGTATCATTATTTTTTCATACAGCGAAGTACAACAATGTTTCAATGTTTGTATTCCATAGTTTGAGAGAGATTACATGGTCAACAAGTGGTTAATCTTTTAGGCAGTTTAAGATCAAAATTAAGATAGGATGAAATTTGTTTGGAGTGTTTTACTCCAAAACATTAGGACGGCTCATTTTCTTTTCTGTCCGTTCAGTAGAAATACCATAATGACTTCTTTCCTCATATTTTTGGTAATGTTTTTAAAAGAAGAGTTTAGCGGCAAAAGCTGCAAACCGTGATTAGTACACTTCTTTACAGACTGCATTCTGATCAGGGTCTACACAGTTTAAAAAAAGAAACACTTGTCTAAGTATTCAGAGTATTAACTGCATTTAGAATAGGATATATTGATATATCTTAATGCAAAACACGTGGTGCGAAAAGACGAAAAGACGAAAAGACGCCATGCGAAAAGACGAAAAGACGAAATAACGCCACGCGAAAAGACGAAATAACGCCACACACGAAAAGACGAAAAGACAAAATAACGCCATGCGAAAAGACGAAAAGACGAAAAAACGCCACGCGAAAAGATGACAATTTAAGAGTCTCAAATGGCGTCTTTTCGCATGGCGTTTTTTCGTCTTTTCCCGCTGCAATTTCGTCTTTTCGCGTGGCGGGTTTCGTCTTTTCGTCTTTTCGCCTGGCGTTATTTTGTCTTTTCGTCTTTTCGCCTGGCGTTTTTTCGTCTTTTCGTCTTTTCGCATGGCGTCTTTTCGTCTTTTCGCGTGGCGTCTTTTCGCGGCGAAAAGACGAAAAGACGAAATGGCACAAACCAGCCACCATACTTAGCAATCAATCTTGCACTTATTCTATTCTAGTAGCTATAAGAGTTAACTGTAGCGTTGAATTCTATCATAAAAACATGACCTGACAATACAGTGACCATTCACACAATTAACATCAAGAATTACACGTATTGTTGCGCCAGTTCAGTGAGGAAGGGATACACTAAGCCCCATCTGGATTATTCCCTGACATAAGGGGATTGAGTGTTGGGTCTACTTACGCCTAATAGAATTTAGGACTGCAATCTGAGAATATTCCCTATGAACAGACTAACATTTTGCAAACTATGCTAGCCTTTGAACAGCACTACATTATTTCTAGCCCAAAGTGAGATTTCTTTGCTTTGAGCTTGTACTGTAAAATCCAGGCAATTTGGGTCCATTTGAATCATTTCTTCTTATTTCATCTAGCTGAGCAGATGAGGGCACAATATGAGTCCATGAAAACATGTTGTGACCCCTCATCTGAATTTCCTCATTGAGGCTGTTCACTTGAGGGGTCACAACATAAGTCCTTGAAACCATGTGACCCCGTTATTTGAAGTTGAGGGGTCATGACATAATATAAGTTCTTATGGAGGTTTAACAAAAGATGGCCCCTAAGCCTTAAAGTGCCAGAAATGAAAGTAGTTGAATTTGCAAACAGTGCAGATCCAGATGAGGTGACTCATAATGAGCCACCTCATCTGGATCTTAGCTGTTTGACATTAAGTCTTTCAGTTGTTAGTTCGAAATAGCTTGACTGAAACATCTTTTTGAAATTTTGCAGATGTGAATTTTGTTGTCTGCATTTTTGACATTTTTAGATCAATTACATGTATCACCAAATGCTTCTTGTCCGCAGTTCTGATTTAAAACAGGGTCTAATTATATTTGAGACTGTCTAAATAATCTGATATTAGGTTAAAGACAGCATTCTTTAATGTAAGATAGCAACAATAATTTATCAAAGCTTTCTATTAAACAAAGCCTGAAATTAATGTTTTGAGACTATTTGACAGTCTCAAATATAAAAAACAATGATTTCAGGCTTTGTTTAATAGAAAGCTTTGATAAAATATTGTTGCTATCTTACATCAAAGTATGCTTACACGTAAGCCTTCTACAGCTGCTATAATTTACTGTCTTTAACCTAATATCAGATTGTTTGAGATTATTTAGACAGTCTCAAATATAATTAGAGCCTGTTAAATTTACCATAATGTGCCTATGCCTAAATTTAGGCACAGGAGATGATGTATATAAGCTTCAAGCTTACTTTCAGATCCTGATCTATTTGTTGTATGTGTATTATGTTGTAAAAAATTATTCTTCAATAAAATAGTGTTTAAACCAAATTTAGGCACATTACAGTGTTCATTTCATTTTACAGACCACTACAGGAAGCAGATGTGACAGGGAGTGAAGTCGGATGGTCACTACTTAGCTTGAAGTTTGGTGTGAGAATTGAACATAGAGTTTTCCTAAAAGCCTGTCCCACCAACCCTCCTCCTGTGCAGGTACTATTAAATGGGTGTTACAGTACTGGAGATCAGAAGGGATAACAAGGGATAATTCAGAGATAATTTTCCAAATTTCTCCATAAAGATATATGTTGTGACCCCTCATTAGAACCGTCTCGCTGAGACAATTCTAATGAGGGGTCACAACATACGTTTTCGCTGTGAATTAAGAAAAATTATCTTAAAGTTATCCTCAATACCCCTTCTTATCTTGAGCTCTAGTGTTATGATTGTAGAAATGGCCAGGGCAAGTGGCATGCTAGGTAGAGGCACAATTCCATGCATGCCTGGAAATTATAAATCCAAGCTTCTGCAACTATTTAGCCAAAATATACCGTATTAATCCTAATAAACACCCCTGCTCTAATAAACGCCCCTGCCTGTTTTTCAAAAAAAATATTTTGTATTAAATTGCACAAGTTCCCATTTGCTTCTCTGGATGAGTTAACTCCTTGAAATGGGTGACTACTCTTAAAGGAAAGAATTTGCTCCTCTAGGAGCAAATTCTTTCCTTTAAGAGTTGACCTGTATTGAGAAGGGAAGCCAAAATAGTAGAGTTGCTTCCTCTGCAAGTATACCCACTCACCTTAATACTGTTATTAGAGATATTTGGTAGTGGCTAATTTACTTCACTTTAGGCCCTAAATAACGCCCCACTTTCGTAAAATGCAACACCCCCGGGGCGTTTAATAGGATAAATACTGTAATTGTGCAATTTGAGTCTCATCTATTTTAAGCATATTTGTGCTTGATTTTTATCCCCCGCCAAAGGCGGAGGGATATAGGTTTCTCCATGTCCGTCCATCCGTCTGTCCTTCTGTCTGTCCGTCCGTCCTTCCATCCGTCCGTCCGGAGCCATAACTAAGTAACCACATGACAGAATTTCATGAAACTTAAAATAAATATATATCACTGTAATGCGCTGCGGCACATGAAGTTTCATTAGACTGGCTTCAGTAATGCATGAGTTATTGCCCCTTTATTGGCTTAAAATCAATGAAATGATCCATAACTAAGTAACCACTGAGCGGAATTTCTTGAAACTTAAAAGAAGTATATATCACTATAATGGGCTGCTGCACATGAAGTTTCATCAGACTGGCTTCAGTAATGCATGAGTTATTGCCCTTTAATTAACTTGAAATCAATGAAATGAGCCTTAACTAAGTAACCACTCGGCAGAATTTCATGAAACTTAAAATAAATATATATCACTATGATGTGCTGATGCACGTGAAGTTTCCTCAGACTGTATTTAGTAATGCATGAGTTATTGCCCTTTAATTGACCCGCCGCACCTTCTGTCTGTCCATCCGGAGCCATAACTAAGTAACCACTGGACAGAATTTCATTAAACTTAAAATAAATATATATCACTATAACATGCTGTGGCACATGAAGTTTCATCAGACTGGCTGTAGTAATGCATGAGTTACTGCCCTTTCATTGGCTTAAAATCAATGAAATGAGCCATAACTAAGTAACTACGGAGCGGAATTTCTTGAAACTTAAAACAAGTATATATCACTATAACGTGCTGTGGCACATAAAGTTTCATCAGACTAGTTTCAGATATGCATGAGTTATTGCCCTTTAATTAACTTGAAATCAATGAAATGAGCTGTAACTAAGTAACCACTGGGCAGAATTTCATGAAACTTTATATAAATATATATCACTATAATGTGCTGATGCACATGAAGTTTCCTCAGACTGGATTCAGTAATGCATGAGTTATTGCCCTTTAATTGACTTAAAATCAGTGAAATGAGGCATAAACAAGTAACCAATACTTCATGAAATTTAAACTGAATAATTATGTATCACCATAAAGTGGATATGCACATAAAGTTTCATCAGAATGGCATCAAAAGTGCATGAATTATTGCCCTTGGATCAATGTGAGATTGCCATTTCCGGCCATAACTAACTTATCAATGAATAGAATTCTATGAAAATTATACAAAATATGTATCACCATAACACATTGGTGCATCTTACAGTTTGTCAGAATTGCTTCAGTAAGCAATGAGTTATTGCCCTTGAATTGGCTTAAAATCAACAAATTGAGTCATAACTAAGTAACCAATAAATGGAATTTCATGACACTTATAACAATTATATATTGTCATGACAAGGCAGTGCACATTATGTTTTGTCATAATCTCTTCAGTAGTGCATGATTTAATGCCCTTGAATTGACTTAAAATCCTTAAATTAGCCATTAGTAGGTTCCTGACAAACAAAATTTCTTGTAACCGAATTTAAAATGTATCATTATAGTGCAGTGATGCTGAGGCAAGTGTTTAAGAAGAACAGCTCCAGCTTATGCCTTACTTATCCCAGAGATATTGCCCTTGATTTTATGTACAATCCACAAGTTCAGCCTCCTAAGTAACCAGTGAAAAATTTTTTATGAAACTTAAAATTTTATGAAATTTAAAACAACCATAAACAAATCAAGGTCACTTCGGCGGGGGATATAAATTCACCGAATTTGCTTGTTGCTCTTGTATTAAAAAAACAGATGGTAAAAAGGTAAAGGTAAAGTATATTCTGCAATATACTGTCGCAAACCCGACGTCATTAAGTAACGTCGCATCTCATTGGCTGACGTTTGGTTTTACGTTGCTGACGGCGCTTGAAATGGGTGCAAAATAGTACATTATGAAACGTGAAAATGTGGGAAAGTGCATTAGAATGGGGATAACTGTCTTGAAAATTGTCATTTGGGGAGGTAAATCATCGTTTTTATGGTCGCAAATTTCGTTTTACGGCGACGCGTAAATCATCGTTTTTATGGTCGCAAATTTCGTTTTACGGCGACGCGTCGCCGTAAAACGAAATTTGTAAAACGAAATTTGCGACCATAAAAACGATGATTGACGCGTCGCCGTAAAACGAAATTTGCGACCATAAAAACGATGATTTACCTCCCCAAATGACAATTTTCAAGACAGTTATCCCCTAAATTTCTGTCTGGCCACTTTTAGGAGTTTTGTGATTACTCTATCAGTTTATCTTTCACAAAGTTGATATTTTGTACAAATATATTTTACATAGGGTAGAGTCTGGTAACTTCAGACAGCAGGTAAATTCAGACATACCGTTGCAAACACTGAAAATCCAGACAAGACAGCCGTCTCATCAGGATTTTCACTTTTTGCCCAGTTAATTTTGTTTTAGTTCCAAAAAAAATGACATATAAAGGAAACAATGTCACTGTCCCAATGTACTTGCTGTCTGAATTTACCCGACTTTACCCTACCTACGAGTCCAGTATCATTGTAAGTCATTCATTTCCAGAAGCATAAAATTCTAATTTCCAGGTGGAATGCCATTGCAAGGACCAGGCATTGCCAGGGTTAATGTCTCCTGTTAATGCCTTTTACCTTTTATGTGGCTCTGACTACAGTGCAGAATGCCCTTCAAAAATCATATCTGAGCCACATCATGTGATTTCAAACAATGTGGCATTGGTGACAAGTGAAGGCTCTGATAGAATGCACTTTTGTGCATTCTGATCAGGGCCTTCACTTGTCACATCAGCCATATATGGAATTGGCCCAAACCATAGGTCCAACGATGAGGCCTCCAGAGGTCTGGTGTAAATGATAAGGATGATCAGAATATCACATGACAAAATACCACACCATTGAAAGCCACATGGTGTGGCTCTTATCAATATGTTAACAGCAACAAGCGTAAAGGGTGTTTAATGCATGCATTATATGTGTATGCAAACAGAAAAGTCTCAAATCAGCCAGTGCACTGATTTGAACCTTTGCTGTGTGCATATGGTAGCAGTCCCGGTTTGAGACCCGCTGGCTATGGAAATCTTTTCAACCTTAAAAAGGAGTTCCATTGCACACAGCCTTTCATTATCACCCTCCCATCATTCTGATATGACTGAAATACTATAAAAAGGACATAAAATTGCAAGTCATCCCTGGCTTGGTTAAAGTTTTCTTAAAGTTTTAACAACACCTGTATGAAATAAAGGGATTAATATTATTATGAATAACTTCCCTTGTGAAGAAATATTGAAGAAATTGTATGGATTTAGTTTAAACTTGAACTGATATTAGACACTGGTTTGAGTTTCTACAAAACACTAGTCCCTCTCCTTTAAATGACCTTCAAGTCAAATTCATGGACTTACGATTAGATTTTTAGGTCAAGGTACGATTAGATTTTTAGGTCAAGGTTTTCCAAAGGCATATGGCTTGATAATGCCACAATGCATTTATATGTAGTTTTACTTTGAACTGATTTTAGATATTGGTCCAGAGTTAATTCATCTTAATTTTGTTTTTAGCACGTACCTGCAGAAATAGAGGGAAGATGTGGATGTTTTGATGGTTACCATGGCGATGCTTGTGATCAAGAGTGTCCTGGTGGTGCCACCTATCCTTGCCATGGGAAAGGAACTTGCGACAGAATCGACGGAACATGCACATGTGATGCCTCGGCAAACCTGAGTCCGGACTGCTCTCAATGCAATGACGGATGGACTGGTGAAGATTGCTCTATAGCTTCTACAGGCTTGCAAGGTACTTTACCATACTGACTATATACTGAAAAATTTAAAAAATTGGGACACCTAAAATTATTACTGTAGTTGTCCTAAAATTGGAACAGTTTGGTTTTACAATGTAATACTGTGTCCAGATGATGCAGATGGAATGGTAAACAGTGTAGATTATGATCAGACTGCTCCTGTAGGAGCTGTCTGATCTAGGTCCCTGCTGCTTGGTCAAACCTGTCTGTCCAAATACATCTAGAATTTATAATTGAAATTAAAATGAAATCTCGTTACAATGATATCTCAAGAAGTATCTGAGCTAGGATGATGATGTTTTGTATACAGCTTTAGGGTGAGATGTACAAGAACTGCTTATCTTTTAGGCAAATTCTAGCCTAAAATAAATCAGTTATGCTCCATGGGCATAGGGTTTTGAAATTCATACATGAGTAGGTAATGAAAAAAGAGCTGATCTATATTTTTTTCTTCTGTCAGACTTGTACTTTTAGAGTTACCTCCCCTTTATCAAAATTAAACTGAAATCTTGCTACCAGATATCTCACGAAGTATTTAAGCTAGGTTGATGATAATTAATATACAGATTTGAGGTGAGATGTACAGAAACAGATTAATTTTGGGGAAATTCCATCCTAAAATGATTGAGTTATGCCCCTTTTTATGCCCCCACTCCGGCCATGAAATGGCTGAAGGGCATATAGAGTTTACCCTGTCCGTGTATGTGTATGTGTGTGTTACCAGAATCGTGTCCGGGCCATTACTTCGTCCTGCATGGAGGGATTTCAAAAGTATTTGGCACAAGTGCTCATCATGAGAAGACGACATGTCGTGTGCAAGAATTTTTTCGCTAGCTGAAAGGTCAAGATCACACTGCCCACTTAAACTTTGTGCACAGGCTATAGTGAGAACATGTTCATGTCCGGCCGATAACTTTGTCCTTCATTGTTGGATTTCAAAAAGATTTGACATAAATGATCATGTTGGCAAGACGATGTGTTGCGTGCAAGTGCCATGTTGCTAGCTTTGAAGGTCAAGGTCACACTGCGCACTTAAACTTTCTGCACAGGCTATAGTGAGAACATGTTCCTGTCTGGCCCATAACTTTATCCGGCATTGATGGATTACAAAAGTATTGGCATAAATAATAATATTGTCAAGACGATGTGTCGAATGCAAGAGCCATGTTGCTAGCTTGAAGGTAAAGGACACACTGCGCACTAAAACTTTGTGCATTGGCTAGTGAAACATGCTCATGTCCGGCCCATAAATTTGTCCTGCATGACTGGATTTCAGAATAATTTGGCATAAATAATTATCATGATAAGACAATGCATCAAGCACAAGAATTTTGTCTCTAGCTGAAAATTCAAGGTCATGATCAGACTGTCACATGCAAGAATCACGTCGCTAGTTCCAAGCTCAAGGTCACACTGTGCACATAAACTATGAGTATAGGCTATAGAGAAAACATTTTCGTGTCTGGCCCGTAGCTTTGTTCTGCATTCTGGGATTTCAAAGTTATACGGCATAAATGATTGTCATGGCAAGACAATGTGTCGCATGCAAGAACCAATTGTTCAACAGTGTAAAGTAGCGAGCATATGGTTAGGTGCATAGTGATTCACAAACACTGTTTCTTGTTTACTTCTCTTTTGGCTCTAAATTATGCCTCCCTTTGGTAAAATGCAATGCCCAGAGGGCATTTAATAAGCTTGATATGGTGAGCTGAATTAATGGACTGAAAATCAATTTAAAGACTGGATTAGTATTGAGTTCCCTGTAAGAAGGTAAATAAGGGGCCCCATCTGAAAAGGGGTACCACTCTTGAAGGAAAAAATTTGCTCCTAGGGGAGCAAACTCTTTTTTTGTGTGGACCTCAGTTGAGAAAGGAGGGAAAAGTCAAAATGGCAGAGTTGCTACCCTTGAAAGTGTATCCATCAACCTTAATATTTCAGCGATATTCTACGATATTACAATCAAGACAGGAGATGTGTTCCAGGGCGGGACAGATGCAGAAAATGTCTACCTCAATATTTATGGAGACAAGGGTGATTCCGGAGAACTGCTTTTGACTGATCCTGCTCTAACAGGTCCTGGCATACAACGATTTCAGCGAGGATCAGATGATGTCTTCCGTTTCCAGTTGTTTGATATTGGCGATGTAAGTGGCGATGTAACTTCTCTCATACCCTCACTGCTTGCGTTTCCAGTTTGGAAACGCAAGAAGTGAGGGTATGAGAGAAGTTCAACACTGAACTAAATGATTGGAGAACGAAAAATCTTTGAAGTGCAAAAAAAAAGCAGATAACACAATTAGGTCTGTAAAGTTTCAAAACATGTTTCATCTAAGATGTGTCTAATTGAGAAGTAATCCCAGTCTGGCCCCATACTTTCGTTTCTCCTTCCGCTGATTCAAGAAGGGCAGTTGTCAACTGGCGAAAGTATGTGCACTTAGTACTGGTTAACCGCTTAGGAGGTCTAAGCCTGCCCAGGAATAGTGTGGTTAGGTTAACTGACCATCCCGACATGACCTTAGTTGTTTACCGTGGACGTTAAGCATCAAATAAAAAAGAAAAATCATTCTCAGAGCATTTGATTTGGTACCATACAGGGCTTGACAAATCAAAAATTGATCTACTTTTCAGGTAAATAGCTTCAATATGAAAATGCTGAAATACATCTGTTTTCCCTATATAACCTATACATTTTTCTGGGCAAGTTCAAACATTTTCACTTGTGACGTGCAGCCAGACAATGGATTTGTCAGGCCCTGTCATATTTAAAAACGGAGATTTTCCCTTCTCTAGAATGACCCCAGATATCTAAATGAGTCTTTAAATATGAAATTCTGCCATAAGATGGGGTTTCCCCTTTCGCAACAATCCCAGGGGCCGTATTCATAAAACGACTTAAGTGGTTGCTATGCTGTTGCTAAGGCTATATATCTTTGAAGGAGATTCCCTACAACTATGGCCGGGCAGGGTAGCGCAATCGGTAGGGCACCTGACTCGTAAGTCAGAGGTCCTGGGTTCGAATCCCGGTCTGGCCACATACTTTCGTTTCTCCTTCCGCTGATTCAAGAAGGGCAGTTGTCAGTTACTGGCGAAAGTATGTGCACTTAGTACTGGTTAACCGCTTAGGAGGTCTAAGCCTGCCCAGGAATAGTGTGGTTAGGTTAACTGACCGTCCCGACATGACCTTAGTTGTTTGCCGTGGACGTTAAGCATCAAATCAACCAACCAACCAACCCTACAACTATGAAATTTGCTCTGGAGGAACAGTCTTACAAAGACTGTTCCTCCAGACCAAATTTCATATTTGTAGGGAATTTTTGCCTTAGCAACCGCATAGCAACGACTTAAGTGGCTTTATGAATACGGCCCCAGAAGTCTAGATCCATCTTTTAAGATGGATCTACATATTGTAGATTGTTTTGGAAGGGAAAAACATCTGTCTTGTAACCATAGAAATATGGTATTATACATTTGCAGTTTCACAACATCAAAGTTTGTAGAGTGCTGTTGACTTGCATGTATTGGTCAGTCGGCAATAAAATAAATTATGATTCTGCAGAGCAGATTGCATCAAAACGTAACTGAATTATGTCATCAGCATAGTCACTGGAAGTGGTGAAAGAGAACAATTGAGCTGTAACACGATAAAACCTACAAAGTGGTTGTGCACCCAGCGAAGACTCAGATCAGTCTGGGTATCTGTCCAGTCCGATCAGAGTCCTTGCTGTGCGCTTAGAGGGTAGTTAAGGGTCTTAGCTAACTCCATGCTTGCCACAAAATCTTTGATCAGACTGGGCAGATGCCCAGGCTGATCTGAGTCTTTGCTGGGCCCACATCCCACTTTGTTGGTTTTCTCGTGTTGGGGCTCAATTTATACCGCTATTAAACTTTAACCACAAAATTTTCCATTAATGTCATTGATGATGTTGCCTGACAAAAATTAGGACTTATGCCCTTCAAAATGCTGCAGTTCTAATGTGTATCAATAAAACTTTACTAGGAGATGCTTAAGCCCATTAATGCTTAGCATCCCATAAATAGGACATAGGTTAACAGTGCAGACCCAATTCAGAGTCCGTCAAACAAAAAAAAAATGTTGCCTTGAGAAGACATAATTAATAGTATTTCACACCTGTTTTTCAGATTACTGGAATTCATATAGGTCACGACAGCAGCGGAGATAGTCCAAACTGGTACATAGAGGAAGTCTGGGTAGAGGTCCTGTCCCATGGTGTGATATATGCATTCGAGCAAAGTGTTTGGTTAAATGAAACGGCAGAAGAGAGTGAAATAGACCTGCATGTGGATTCTGTTTCACAGATTCCAAGAAGTAAGTACCATGAAAATTAAAAAAAATTGGGACACCTAAAATAACTATCATACTTGTCCAAAACTGGAACAGTTCATTTTTGCAATGCAGAAATTTGTCCAAAATATGTAGATGGAATAGTAAATACAGCTAACTCTCGATATCTCAAAGTCAAAATTCATCCCAGACTACTGATATCTCAAAGTAAATTTTCTGGTCCCTGAGATATCAGTAGTTTGAGATAACAGGAGTCAAAATGTAAATAAAAACAGGGGTTTATACTCATACTATAGTCTTTCATATAAAAGGTTACTTTGAGATATCAGTGTTTGTGATATCCAGAGTTGACTGTAGTGTGGGTTTGCACTATTTTCTGGGACCTATATGTCCTTATATTAAGAATCGTTACGTCACATGTGCAGGTCCTGGCAGTGCCACATGTTAGATAAAGTCTGTGTACCCTATTATTTCGAAATTTTTCTATCCATTCTTCATATGATGTTTGAACAGCGTTTTTGGAATGGCTTATCTTGCAGTTTAGTCATCCTGATCTATCTTCAAAAATTATAATAGTAATTATGATAATGAAATGTAAAAAGAAATTGGTAGATAAATTTAAAATTAATACAAAAAAAAAAACAAGGGAAAAAATAAATTCATTATCTTAACCAGAACCAATAATTATGGGATAGTTTTCAGATTAGCTCAGCTGAAGGCAATATATCCGTGCTGTGTAATGTATAACATAGGCACAATTTACCCATTAGAGGAAGAGTTGATTACAGTTTCAAATTAAAGCATATGTTGTGGACACCTGTTAGAATTGCCTCGATGAGGCAATTCTAACAGGAACACACAACATATGTTTTCATGAGAAAGTATGAAAAATACCTCAGAATTATTTTGAAATACTTCTACAGATGACACTTTGAATACTTGTCCGAGGGCAAGTAAACTGAACTTTCTCACTTGTCCAGAGTGAAATGGAACAAGTAGAACAAGTCGGACATAGTATTTTCACAGCCCTGCTTTAGGGGAAGCAACTCTGGCATTTCCACTTTTACATTTAAGTCCCTTCTAAATGGGGTCAACTTTTAATGGAAAGTGAGCGAGCGAGTAAGTGAACTCAGGTTAAATGCCCCACCAACAACAAGGTCATATGGAAAGAATTTTCTGCCAAATGGCAAAGTCTTTAAACTAGATCCCATTGTTGGAGATCTTCATCCTCCAGAGAAGCAAACATGAAGTCTCAGAAGTCATTCCCCCTTGATAAAATGGCAGAAAAAACATGCAGCTGAGCAAATTAAATTTCTGTAATCATTGATAATTTGAAAACGGTTTTAAAAGATTGCTTGATGCAAAGTCTGATTTAATACCCAATCTTGGTCTACTCTGTTTAGTCATCCATTTTTGTACGATTTTGAAGATATATCAGAACACAACCATGTTTCTCAACAATTTTTACAAATGGGAACAGAAGACATAACCTTTCCAAAATGGGGATGACAATATGCAATACAGTTATTCCCAGTCAAATGCACTTTTTCACATTTTTACCTTTCAAAGCAAGCCATTCTGCACCCAAAGCTGGCACTTTCAGCAACATAAATCTAGCATCAGCCGATGAGAAGCAACGTTTCTTAATGATGTCGGGTTTGCAACAGTATATCACAGAAAATACTGTCACAAATTTCTGATGCTATCCAGTCAGACGTTGCATTATAATTGTATAATAATCAGAGCTCCAGATAAGAAGGGGTAATAGGGATAATTTAGGGATAATTTTCAATATTTTTCCGTACAAACAAACATTTTTACTCCTCATTAGAACATTCTCTTTGAGACGGTTCTAATGAGGGTCACAATGTATGTTTTCATGAGATTTAAGAAAAATTATCTTTGAATTATCTTCAATACCCTCTCTTATCTGGAGCTCTGAATAATGCTTTATGTATCCCTTTAGATTTGGATGGTAGTTGGTTTGTGGGACAGGCCTACTGCTGTGGTCATTTCACCACTTATGATGGCTCTATGTACGAGTTCAATGGTGTAGGAGAGTACTTGTTGACGAGAATGAGAACAACAAATAATGATGAGGAAATCTCTGTGAACATAATGCAGGTTAGTGATATATAGTTGATAGTAATTCAAAAGTAAGTAAGCCAGAAAAAAAAAATTTGCAAGTTAAAATTATACTGCCTCGAAAAAGAAACAATACCAACTTCTGAGTAAATTTGACAGTCACTTGGTGCTTGTTGAACAGAAATACGACTTCTGATGCATCTTACAGCTACCGACAGCAGAAAATTCTTAAAACCAAATCTTTCCGTATAAGAGTTATCTCGCAATATTTATCTAGAGTGTTTTGAGTCATAAGATGAAAATGCGCAGGAGCATATGTAAAATCTTTTCTACAAATTACAGGTCACTGGGAGTGGATCTCAAAAAACACTTAAAATTTTCAATGTCTTCTTATCTGGCATTACAGGCAAGGTTTGAATCTCTGAAACTCTCCCAATTGTCTCCCTTTTAATTAAACATATTGGGATTTTAGAACTGCCATGCTTTCTGTGCCTGTCACAATTGATTTGTAACTCCTTCAAAACTGCTTTATAATCATTGTCCCAATATGGCAAGATGATAAGTATTGAAGAAAAGTCACACTCCTAAAACTTCTAACGATTTAAATTTCCTTCGGAGTTTCTAAAGTAAGTGACATTAAACACAGTTTCTTTTACATGAAGGAAATTATGTTGTGGATTTTATTCTTCTTTGTGAAGTGGCTAAATTTCTCAAATGCTTTGCAGTCTAACAGCTCAAACGTCTATCGCAATGTAGCATAGTACAGCTGGGGAAAATTTATCTGTATTTGACTTCAAAATCCAGCAAGTTCAATGTTTTGTTCTGAGAAAACGATGGATGAATCCTGTGATGTTTAAAGCATTCTTGTAACATACTGAGTGTAAGAACAACAAATCAAATTGGACTGTAGCATAGACAAATGACCAGTCTTTCTTGAAAAAATGGAAGTTTTGGGCTTTTGCTCCTGTCGTTACCATAGTAATGAAATATATTCATGTATTGAAACTTGTTTGAGTCAGTATGATTTCCTCTACCAAGTTTGCATTTGTTTATCAGGAGGTAACCTGGTTGCCATTTCTGATATTAAGGTCGTCTGTCTCTGTTGTCTCCCCTGCGAAGCAGCATACGTATTGCTTTTCCAGTGTCGGCAGCAGTGGCGGCATAAACTTTTGTCAAGTTTTTGTGTTTATGTCATTTTCTCAGAAACTATAAATGCTAGAGCCATGAAACTTGGTTCATGCGTACATCTGGAAGAGTAGATCTCAAAGCCATCATCAATATTGAGTCTTGACCTACATTTTAGGGTTGACTGACTTTGCAATTTTTGTTGAGTTTTCGTGTTAGGGTCATTTTCTCAGAAACTTCAAGGGCTAATGCCAAATTGTTAATTGCGCACATCTGGAAGAGCAAATCTCAAAGCCATCATCAGTATTGAGTTTTGACCTTCATTTTACAGTTGACTGACTTTGCAATTTTTGTCAAGTTTTCATGTTTAGGTCATTTTCCCAGAAACTAGATGGCTAGAGCCATGAAAATTTGCTCATGCATACATCTGGAAGAGTAGATCTCAAAGCCATCATCAATATTGAGTCTTGACCTACATTTTAAAGTTGACTGACTTTGCAATTTTTGTAAAGTTTTTGCATTTAGGTCTTTCTCTGAAACTTTAAGGGCTAGAGCCATGAAACTTGGGTCATGCATTCATCTAGAAGAGTAAATCTCAAAGGCAGCATCAATACTGAGTCTTTACCAACATTTTATGGTTGACTGACTTCGCAATTTTTTTCAAGTTTTCACATTTAGGTCTGTTTCTCAGAAACTATAAGGGCTAGAGCCAAGAAACTTGGTTCATGCATACATCTTTGCTGATTTAGCTCTGTTTTGTTACAAAGTGCCAGCAGGCGAGACTCCGCATTCTGTGGAATTCTTATATATATATTGGTTGGTTGTTTTGGGTTTAACTGCCCTTTGAGACAGTATTTTAGTCTTTATCAAGCCATCTCCCAGAGAGAGGGAGACAGAAAAGAGATGACAGACAAAAGAAAAGAGTATCAAAATAACCCCAACCTGCACCTACTGCAAGCACAGTAGGCCCTTGCCCTACTAGTATCCGAAGGACCTCTGACACTTGCAATGTAGATTTGCCTATAAAAATGGGGGAAAATGAACTTTCTGTATACTTCAAAATTTTTATTGAAATGTGTTGCTGTGAACTCCCTATAATTGGCACAAAAATAATTTTTCAATTATATCATCTAAGACTTAGATTTTTGGTGTAAAAAGCAAGTTTTTGCCATTAAAATGTATGGCAAATAGGAAAAGTTTTATAAAGATGCTTTCCCCCCGTGCCTCAGCAAGCCACTTTTTTGTTTTGCATGCATGCGTGTACTGTCAATATACACATTATATATGAGTGGCGAGCTGAGGCACGGGGGTGGGGGGGGGGGGGGAGATAGTCTACAGCTGAAAAACTGAAAAGTGGGTGGGGTAATTAGACCCTCTGTGTCTAAAAATAAGGCTAGCATATTTTCTGTTTACATATTATAGCATACTGTGAGGATCTATAGAGTTTTCCTTCGTTTTAAGCATATTTAACAAATAAAATTCATTAAATAAGAAAAAGCGAAAAATTATGTATTTAGGGTGACTGAAAATTTCACTTACCCCTCTTGCGAGAATCAGTGAGAGTTAGTATGTAGTTGTAATAATTGTTCAAAAGCAGTATCAAAACCTCTTTATAATGGATAAGTCTACCCGTTAATGCTAAAATTTTCATTTTTGGCTTCCCAAGAAAGCTGCAGTAATTTGTTGAAAAATAGGCAAATTTGCATGGAAACTGTCAGAGGTCCTTAGTAGGATGCCCTGACAATGAGAGTTAAGCAGTACTATCACTCAACCCTTCCACCTCATATGACTGGGGACATTGAGTGAATTAAAAAGGGATCTATAGCCATGTGCATACTGTAAATGCTCAGATAAGTGTAGCTGCACAGACTGATCTGAGCCTTCACATTTTAGATTTGCCAGGATTCACAGATTGTACATGTGAAAAGGGAAGACCCTGATCAGACTGTGGGAAGTCTTTTCTCTTTGCATGCTTTGCATGTGCTGTGAAACAAACTTGCTGCTTGATTTTGTACGGACATAGTATTGCCCTGCAATGTATACGAAAAGTCGCAAACGAGTCATTATAGTACGTGAAAAGCCTTTATAATACATGGTATGCCCATTAATAGTATGTGACACCTATTTTTATGCAATAATATGGGTTAATTTATTGCACTCTAGTTTTTTGATTGATTCAATACCCTGTTTATTTGGTAATAAGATGGATAAGATGAAAAGTTTCTCTTTCAAAACAATCTCAAAAACATAAATCCATCTTAGAAGATGGTTTTGGATTTTTGCAATTGTTTTAGAAGAGAAAACCATGTCTAATATTCAAATTAGACACAACTGATTGACATCTTTGGAGAGAGAACACCCCCCTCCCCCTCACCCCCACCCCCAAATTTTACAGCCATTTTAGCCAAATAAGTATGGTATTTTCTTTCTTACAGGTGCCATCATCAAGCATCACCCTTGCTGCATCCACATATGCTGTAGGTGTTAAAGTAGGCTCCAATACCCTGGTGATACGGGCTGACTCGTGTGGAACGGGAGGTTACAGTTGGCTGAACAATGATCCCATTGCTGTTGGAGATGCCCTGAAACTTAGCATAGACCTGACATGTATGCAGACCTCAACACACCAATACAAGTGCATTGTTAGCGATGAATTTGAACTTGTTGTGGACATGTACGAAGGGCATCTGGCTGTTCAAGCCTGGACTAACAACTGTCGGTATACAGAAGGCTTGCTTGGATCTTGTGGAGGTGATGGAGCAGTAAATGACTTTGTAAATGCGCTGGGTGAGGCTCTTGACCCAAATGTGGACCTTAATGTGAAGGACATTTATGAAACATTTGCAGCAGCATGGCAGCCTCATGTCGAAGATTCTATGTTTTCTGATGTACTTCCTAACTCAATCCCTTCTAGTGCTGAAATGTGTCTGCGCATGACAGCAGGCCATGCAATAAGTGAACCAGTTTACTCATTTACCAAAGCTGAAGTCACTGTTGAGATCAAGTTTTATCTAGAAACTGTAGATACAGACTGTGCCACCCTCTGGTCCTACTACAGTGAAGAAACTTTCTCTCTTCTGATTTGTGAGGGTTATGTGAATACTTACTACAAGAACCAAAAATCAGAGATTAAAGCTCTTAAGAGAGTCAAAGCTCAGATCTGGTACCACCTATCTACAGTGTGGAATAATGATGATGGACAGTTAGACTTCTTCCTTGTATACTTTGAATCATCAGGTGCTAAAGCATATGAGCTTGCATCATATCCACTTGCTGAAAGTCCCCTTATCCCAGGAGGGGTATTCATGATTGGCCAGATGTATTATGACACAAGTATGGATCTAGAGGTCATGGGCTGGAGTTTCGATGGATACTTTGACGAGTTTACAATATGGAAGAAGACTGTGGATCTTGAATTTGTATTACTGAATGCATTTGCATACAAGGATGGTTCTGAGGATGGGCTGGCTAACTTGTGGCGGTTTAATGAAGGTTATGGTAATGAAAGTCGTGACAGCTCATTTCATCAGCTGAAAATGGAATGGGTCAATGGACCTAGATCACATCCAGAATGGACTATCTGTGGCTACAGTATGGAATATCCAGTTTTATCACAACGCACTCTCATTAGTTTCTTGAATACCGTCAGGGATCTAGAATTTGTATTACATTGCACTTATTTATTAGAAAAAACAGGACTGAAACAATATGTGACTGCAGCGGCTTGGCTGAAACTCAACCAACAGTGTCTGTTCAACGTATATTCTTATAATGACAAATTCAGAGCCTTGGAAGTGATTCTCGCACTTTCAGATGCATTCATGGTAAGAGATGTAGACAGAGCCCCAGATGTTAGAGGACAGTCACAGTGGCCAGGAAAAACATTGTGTCAGGACTTCAAGGACCAATATTTCCATGGCTGGACCGGAGATGATTGTAATACATTCTGCCTTTCTGGAGAATATAGCAGTACAACACAAGAATGTCAGTGTTCACCTGGTTATTGGAGTTCTACATGCAGTGAAATCTGTCCAAGTGCAAGAAATAGTCCCTGTGGAGGTGGAACATGCAATCAAGGAGCATGTACTTGTACACTTGACAGATATGATGCTGACAGTGGATGTAAAATGTGTTCCATTGGTTGGAGTGGTGCAGACTGCTCTTCTGCTCCAGCAGATGTTTCCAATATGGTTAAACGCATGGGTATGAGTTTCTCTCGTGGGCATACTGTTATGTTCGATGGCCAAGGCTATGATATTCATACTCCTGGACAGTACAAACTGATGGAGACTTCCAGTGTTGGCCTATATGTGAGGATGAAACCACGTGGCCCAAATGTGTGTATTGAGCAGCTTTGGCTTCAAGTTGATGGAGAGCAGTTTACAATTCAAACTCCACTGATTAGTGATGAAGAATTAATATTCTGGCACAATGGGGAGAAAAAAGTTGTAGAAGATTCTTATGTTATAACTGGCACTGTTGTTTTGACATGGGAGGACCAGAAAAGTTTGACTGTTGATCTTACATCATACAATAACTTAAGATTGAGGGTGACTTATCTTGGCTCTTATCTTGATGTACAGGTTATTTTTGAGTCTTCAAATTGCCCTTCAGTTTCTGGTCTGCTTGGGAACTGTGACAAAAATTTTAACAATGATTTCTATTCCAGTGAGTCCAACCCAGTTGCCTATTCTGAAATTACCCAGGACATTATTGACACAAGCTTTGTTAACAAATTTAAAAAACAGGAGAATCATGGCTTTGTATATTCATATCCAGATTTAACTTTAATAGAGCCAGAGAACATGGATAATGGTTTTAGTTTGTTTTTCAACCAGTGGGGAATTATGTCAGGTACCGTACCCTCTAGTGTGTTCACAGGATCAAAGAACCTAACATTTGACATTAAAGTGAAATTGTTGTCTGAAAATGGACTCATATTAGGCTACAACTCCAATGGCTTCTTCAGTGTTTTTGTTGACAATCTCAGTTTGAAACTCTGGGCATTTGGTCAGAAATATAATACAAACTTCACATTTGCAAAAGATAAGTGGTGTCACTTGTTCATATCCCATGATATTACATCAGATGAAATCACAGTTTCTGTTTTCATAGATAGGACCCTGAACTATCAAACAAGCTTGACACTGCCAAACTTAGATTTCCAGAGTGGTGGATATTTCATACTTGGGTACTGGCAAGTGAAGCCCCCAGCTGATTTTGGTAAACTGGTTGGTATGATTGGAACACTAAGAATATGGGACAAAATCTTAGATGATTATGTAATGTTTGATGCATCAATTACTCACATTGTTGCTGGCTATGAAAATCTTGTGCTGCTCTTTGATTTCAATGAAGGTGTTGGTCATACTGCAACAGATTCTGTTAATGGTCTAAAGGTGGGCTTGCCCAGAACTGGAGAAGTGACCTGGTTCATAACAGACTTGCCATGGGTTCCAAAGGCTTCAGAGGAATGTAAATCAGAAAGTGAATCTCTCACAAGTGTCAGTGCAAACAGGGACATGTGTAATAAAATGTTACTGTCTACAACTCTTACAACAGCCTGTGGTGGACTAGGGGAAGACTTTGTTGCAAGCTACTTTTATGATGCCTGTTTGACTGATGACAGCTATGTTTCCTCATTGAAGGCATTTGTTGACTTCTGTGTAAATGTTATCACTCCCCCAAGTTCCCCTGTTATTGAGACTTGTGCAGATGGAACCAGCAAACACTACAAGGCGGTATGTGCAGAATTCTGCAAGTTTGGGACACCCTCTAAGTCTGGTTGTGTATGTGATAAAGGTTACTGGGGAGAAACTTGTGATGGAATTTGTCCAGGTGGAAGTAGTAACCCCTGTTTTGGGCATGGAATCTGTGATGTTCTAACTGGACAATGTGGATGTTTCAGTGGCTATTCCAAAGCACACAGCTGTGAAGTTTGTGAGCCCATGTATATGGAACCATCATGTGATGTGAGACTTCCTCCAAGTTATAACCCAGCCGATGGTTCAATAGATGATAGCAAATTGCCAGATATAAACCAGTGTGAAATGTCTAGTACAGGCAGTGTGATAATGTTCATGAGAACTAGCTATGTCTTTAAAAATGTTGGACAGTACTATGTCATTAAGCCTATACAAACAAATGACAATGTACCAGACATCCAAATATGTACTGCATCCTGCTACATTGGAAGTGTATGCATCACATCCGTATACTTGAAATACAAGGGTGAGTCTATTTATGTCCAAGGTTCTGCAGTGTCCTTGGGAGAGGTTGTGATTACAGTGAATGAAACAAAGTTGTATTCTTCTACAGCACAGTTTGCCTTTCAAAGCCTGAGTATCTCCCAGCTCAAAGAATCTGAGTATTTACTTAAAAGCCAGGATGATGAAGTGAGTGTTTCAGTCAAACACAGCTCTAAAGATGCAAGATACTTACAACTTACAGTGATCATTGCCAGTCAGGCCAACTGTTTGGACCAAATAAGTATTTGTGGAAATTGCACTGCATACTCTGTAGGAACACCAGTGGGTACCTTTGATGAAGATTGGACAGTTTCTAGTGGTACTCGATGTAAAACTAGCACATCTAATGGAACTGATTCAGGCACTGGAGGAACCTCGGGAACTGGTGGTACTGGAGGGTTTGCCGTTTCATTTGCTGACACTTCTGAAACAGGTGGAACAGGAGTTGAACCAACACAGAAAGAATCTGTTTTAAGAACAGATGTCCTAACTGATGTTATAACAAATGAGGATGGATTGACAATATCCCTAAAAGTCAAGCCAGAGAGTGATACAGGCACTATATTAACATACAGCCAAGAAACAGTATTTGATGTGTATTTGGAAGATGGTGAGTTGAAGTTTGCTGTTGGAAATGACAGATATTCCTCAGGCATTGACATTCCCAATGATGAATGGGCTCATGTATCATTAGTTTGGTTTGATTCAAATCAGCAAATGATGGTATATGTTACACCAATGGGGAATGATACTGAGACAGAAAGCTTCTTTTTTCCAGTTCCTGAAGAAGCATTTACTGAGAATGGAACATTGACAGTTGGTTCATTTACTCCTCCATTTGATCCTGATGTTGTAGATCCAGTGAAACAAAATTTTGTCGGAGAATTGGATGAATTGTTTATTCTACAGAAACCATTAGAAGCAAGTGAAGAGGCTCAGTTTAGAAATGACCCAGTACCTTTAGATGAAGAAGGTCTTGCTTTTTATACCACTTTTGACAGTGTGGATGGGGATATTATACCTGACCTTGTTAGCGGCAATGATATAGAAATAATAACACCTCCATGGAGAGCACCAGCTGTGTCATTTGAGCCATCAGATCTACCAATTGATACAGAATCAACTGATGATGTACCCATCATAGCAGCTGATAGTACTGCTGATCTGAATGCTGCTGAAGATGAATGTTACACACTCTTTGATAAACCAGATCTAATCTCGCTCTGTGGTGGCCTTTTAGATATTCAAGGGTACAAAGATGTATGCACCGACACGATGCAAAAAACAGGTGATGAAGGAAAAGCATTAGAGATTGCTATGGGCTATGCAGCATCGTGTATGAAAATACTGGAATCAGCCGGATCATTAGAAGAAAACCCACTGAGATTTTTCTGCAAAGAAGACTTTGTAACTGCTGGATTTGTAGGAGATAATTGTGATATTCCATGTGATTTCCCAGATCCCAGTGGAGATGGTAAGAATTGTACATGTCAGTTAGGATATCATGGAGTAGAGTGTAACATGATTTGTCCAGGTGGAAAAGAAAATCCTTGTAATGGTAATGGTGTTTGTGCTCAGTACACTGGAGAATGTAAATGCAGCAGCAATTATCAGGGAAGCAGCTGCAATGAATGTGCTGAGGGATGGAAAGGCAGTGACTGTAATGTGATTGTCCAGACTACAGTTACTGGGTCTGTTTCAAATTTCTACTCATGTTCTTTAACAAGTTATATGCATCTTGGAACATTTGATGGTGCATTTCTTTCACTGGAAACAAGAGAGGTTGGCACATTTGTAATGTACCAGGACACGATGCTGAAAATAGACATACAGATAGGTCACTGTTCTTTCTATCCGAAGTGTGTTCTAGCTGTAGGGTTTGAAGCTGGAGGTCAGATAGCCTCTATAGTTCCGCAAGAACAAGCTGGAGTAGTAAAGCACAATGGATATAATATTGTCATTGACAGTAGTTTAACACTCTCATCAATTTATAGGCTCACAAACCCAAGCTTAGGAAAGTTTAAATTGGAAGGACCAAATGGATTTTATGTGACTGTGTATGTGCAACCAAGTTTCTTAAATGTCCATATCACCAGTCAGTCTTGTCCAGATGCATCAGAGGCCATAGGCATTTGTAGTGGTTGTGCCAGGCAAAGTTCAGGCACCTGTGCCACAGACCTTTGTGTTATCAATACAGTTGGCATTGTAGAAGCAGTCACAATTAACAGCCATACAGATTCTACTGCAATTACTGAATTCTTTGAAGAGTCTCATATAGAATATGCAACTTCTGTTTTTGCTGCTGCAGGAGAAAGTGAACTTTCTTCTGGTTATAGTGTAGCACTTGAAACAGATAAAAGTTATATAAGTTTCCAGGATGATGTATTCCATAGTTCTACTGGAGGAAAGGCTATAGAGATAAGAGCTCTGATTGAGGAAGCAGATGGTGGCACTGTATTTAGTTATTATACTGAAGAGAAAACCTTTGGTGTAGTGATTGATGATGGCAAGTTTGTTGTTCAGTATGGAAATGAAACTTTCCCCACAGACATTGATGTAGCTGTTGGAGAGTGGTCAAATATCGCAATTTCTTTTGATGAAGATACAGGTCTAGTGAGGTTTGATTACATCTATGGTGATAAAAGTGTCCATTCTTACAAACTTATTGATGGCATAGATCCAGGAGCTTTCTCCGTTGATGGGACATTAGTTGTTGGACAATGGATGGGTTCAACAACTACTGTCAAATCATCTCCTCCAGCTGGCCATAGTACAGTGTTTGTAGATAGGATTGCAACTTATGACCGATCTCTGACACCAGCTGAACTCGAGGAAAACTGGCAGGTGAATAAATTTTCTGAAGAAGAAGGTCTTGCTACAGTTTTCAACTTTGATGAAGGGACAGGGACTGAAGCAAAAGATTCCATCACTGGTAGTGTTGCTACTATTGATGAAGATTCATCTTGGTATCAAAGTGAGGTTGCTATTGAACCTGAAAGTGTTATAGCTCAGGATACATCAATCCTTATTGTACCAGATGAAACAGCAGAGACAGTCTGTGGGGATTTGTTGTCTGTTCTGAATGAGCAGTGCAGTGAGTTGACTGGTCTACTTGAAAATACATACGCCTCTTGTTTGTACGATGTGACAGCCTCAGGAAATAATCCAGATAGCAGCTATGACACTGTTTATTTCGCTTCAGAGCAATGCAGCAGTCAGCTGGGTATTGAAGCACCTCTGAAAAGCTCATGCAATGATTTCCCGTCCAGAAACTTCCCAGACTGGGTTGGAGAAGAATGTGATCAACTTTGCCAATTTGGAACTTTCACTCCAGAGAGAGGATGTGAATGTATAACAGGATATTTTGGAGACACCTGTTCAGAACCCTGTCCTGGTGGCCCTGTTCCACCCTGCAGCGGACATGGTACTTGTAATGCTCAAGGTGAATGTATTTGTGAACCTGAATGGAATGGAGACGCCATCTGTAGCTCCTGTGCAGCCAATTACAGCCCTCCAAACTGCGAGCTTTTGGAAGTTCAGCCCCCAAGCAGCTGTGCTGGAAATAAATGTAGCATGAACAGAGGAAAAGTTACACGGATGAATTGTACTAAATTGAAGTATGACACACCTGACACCAGGGTGCTGGTACTGCAATATGGATCTCTTAAAGTGTCGGTAAGCAGACTCAAAAAATCAAGTTAAAACACTTATACAGTAAAAGGTCTAAAAGCTGTGACACCTACAGTAATTAACATAAGGATTCTAAATTTGGGAAAGTTGTGTTTTACAGTGCAGCAATAAGTCTTAAAGAATGGGTGGATGGATGACTTAGGATTTTACATCATTTTCAACAGTATTTCAGTCATATTAGGGCCATGGGAGAGTAACAATGAAAGGTTGTGTGCAGCGGAACACTATTTACAGTTGAAAAGATCCCTGCCTCCAGCAGGAATCGAAGCCGGGACCGCTAAATACACATTATTATAATAGTAACTTGATCTGGCGTAATGTATCACGTCGAGTGGATGAGCTCATACCATCGGATCACCCGAGACGCTTGCGTCGAGGGTGATCCGATGGTATGAGCTCAGCCACGAGACATGATACAGTACGCCAGATCAAGTTACTATTGTAATAATTTGTTTATTATATACCTTAGGGAACAGCCAACCATTCATACTTGCCAGCGCTAATGCATCAACCCAGATTCGAATCTGCGCAGCAGAGATATGAAGCCAGTCGTGAGACAAACGCTGCCGACTGAGCAATCGAGGCGCGCCATTTTTGACGTGTTTGTTGACGTTACGTCACTACGAGCCTATCTCTGGTTCTCGTTTCTACGATGCACGTTAAACAATGACGCGCCCGACGCTGGAACTCAGACATAGCCTCGTTTTAAAGGATAGTGATACGGATTCGGAAAACGTCAGTTTGATATGGCGTTCTGTATCAGATGACCAGAAACCAAACCAGGTAGTTCAAAGGGCGTATCATTGATAGGTATATAATAAATAAGCAGGCCAGCACCTAACCCACTGAGCTTTTGGGGTAGATCCTGAATCCTAAAGAAGCAGATTGAGTAGCTCACAGTGTAGGCCCTGATCATACTGCACCTTTAGGAACAGTCTCACCTGGGTCTGCATTGTTTGCTTATACCTACCTGCAGATCAGACACAAAAACATGGTGTCTAATCAGGGTCTGCACTGTTTGTCTTAAATGTTGGAATTTTTTAAAGATAAATTATTAAAAACAAAATAAACCTACTACCCCTTAAATTTGAATTCTAATGCACTTACGTATCTAACATGTCATCTGATTGGATAACATCAAAATTTGTGAGAGTAAATCCTGTGATATACTGTCGGAAACCCAACATCATAACGTAACATCACTTCTCATTGGCTGGCATCTGGTTTTATGTCGCTGAAAGTGTTTGCTATGGGTGCAAAATAGCACACTTTTAAAGGTAAAAAAATAATAAGTGCATTAGAATGGGGATAAATGCATTAATCATTTCAATTGGGGAGGTAAATCGTGGGTTTTATGGTCACAAATTGCGTTTTTCGGCTCCGCTGGCACGTTGCCGTAAAACAAAATTCCCGACCATAAAAACGATGTTTTATCTCCCCAAATGAAATTTGAGTACAATTATCTCCTAAATAGACCTCTCCACAGAGCCAGGTAGAAGAATCCACTTGTCATAAATGGGATAATGAAGCTCTTCTTTATTTTTCATGTTTTATGTAGGGGATCTTACATGATTGCTCTTGTATTATTGAATTTATTAAACAAGTTTGGGGAAAAAGATCAGATGTGAGGCTATGCTGAGCATCTTATTGGTTTTCCCCATTGAGTTTAATAAATTCAGTAATACAGGAGCAGGAATGCAAGATTCTATTTATCATATGACACTAAAATCGCATTTTATTAGCAATTTTGCACTAAAACGTCAAGATTTTGCTATAAGAAAATTTGACATTTTACGGAGTCAGTGCATAATGTTACGATGTAATTTGCATATTTAATTCACTAGTTGATTATCATTTTTAGCTCCCCTGTACGAAAGTACAGAGAGCTATTGTTGTCACTCTGACGTCGGCATTGGCGTGGCATTGGCGTGGGCGTTGGCGTCACACTTTAAAAATTTACATCAAATATTTTTAAACTTTCAAATCTCAACATCCACTGGCCACAACCCTTTGATGTTTGGAATATAATCATATCATAGCATATTCTTCTATTCTGTAACATCATACCCCTGGATGAGGCCATAGGGTGGGGCTTAAGGTTCAAGAATTAACTTTAAAGTTTTACAACAAAGTTTTTTAAACATTCAAATCTCAGCAATCACTGGCCAGAACCCTTTGATGTTTGGAGTATAATCATATCATAGCATAAACTTTTGTCACATGACACTGTACTCCTAGGTGAGGCCATAGGGTGGGGCTTAGGGGTCTAGAATTAGGTCACATACATTTTAAAGTTTTACGACAAAGTTTTTTAAACATTCATAACTCAGCAATCACTGGCAAGAACCCTTCCATATTTGGGACATAATCATATAATAACATAACTTTTCATCACATAACACTGTACCCCTGGGTGAGGCCCTGAGGTGGGGCTCAGGGGTCAAGAATTAGGTCACACTCACTTTAAAGTTTTACGACAAAGTTTTTTAAACATTCATATCTCAGCAACCACTGGCAAGAACCCTCCCATGTTTGGAACATAATCATATACCTTTCATTACATAACACTATGTCCCAGGGTCAGACCCTGGGGTTGGGCTTAGGGGTCAGAAATTTAAGTATATCTCTCTTTCTCATGAATGGATTCTTTTGATATTTGTACTGTAGTTAGATAGTGGTCCAAAGTATTACAGAGTACCACTCCCATCCCACTCAGTGACCCTGAGGTCAAGGTCATGGACTTAGAAATTTGGGGTTTTGTTGAAGTATTCTGATAGCATACTGTTCCACAGTGGATGGATTTAGTTTATACTTGAACAGATGTTAGGTACTGGCTTGAGTTTTCACAAAATACTACCGGCACCTTGCTGGATGACCCTGAAGTCAAGGTCATTGATATAGAATTTTATCTTAAAGTTTTTGTTTAGAAATAGGTTGATACATTTAATACTTGGACATGCTTGCATGAAGTTTTTTGTAGTGCAAGGCATAGGAGAAAATTCCTGTGAGATAGGCAAGCACCAGTTCAGGCGAGCTATGCTGTGAGGCGACAGCTCTTGTTAATGCATGGCTTTATTACACTCTCAGATGTGAAATATGATAAAAACTCCACACAAAACAAGTATTTTAGAGGGCCAGATAATCACAGCTTTTATAGATAATAATGGAATAATTTTTGTTATTTGATAAAAATAGATGTTGTGACCCCTCATTGGAACCTTCTTGATGAGACAGTTCCAATGAGGGGTCACAGCATTTGTTTTTATTGAGACAGTTCCAATGAGGGGTCACAACATTTGTTTTTATCAAAATAAATGTGACCCCTCATTGGAATTGTCTCGAGACGGTTCCAATGAGGGGTCACAACATTTGTTTTTATTAAGAAATGAGGAAATTTATCCCTAAATTATCCCTGTTATCCTTCCTTATAATTCTAGAGCAGTGATACATGTAGAGTACTGTATGTATGAAATATTGTAGGTACGTCAGAAAACCTGTTATTCAAAGGCTAACAAGCAGTTCCTTTGCATAGATGAAATCATCCTACTAGCAGATGTTGAGATCACATATCATATAGCGCTAAAGACGAAAAGAAGTGGAGAAGAACGCTGGAAGCCGTATTTCAATGGTAAAGTGTGGAAAAAAGCAAACCAAGTAGAAGAGAAGGGTGGCTTCACTGTGAGAAAGGAAAGCGACACTACCTTGATAACCACTCATGTAGCGAGCCCTGGATTTTTTATTAGGGTTACAAAGTTAACAGAATTTTTTAAATTTGATCTTGAAGTGGCTCCTGATTCGGTAGGAGGAGTAACTGGGCTATGTATGGCATATTTTGAACCATCTGAAGAAACTACAACTGATGAAAATCTCTCAGCAACACATGTAAGTTGAGTTTTTAGGATCACACTGGATTTTTTTTTTTCTTTATTATTATTTTGGTTATAAAATGGGAGATAACCCAGCCAAAATTATGGCAGATTTATAAATCAGTCTTGTGTAATTCAGCTATAAAATTTTTTTTTTTCTCTTGCAAAACAATCGCAAAGACCTAGATCCATCTAACAGGACAAGCAGATCTAGATCTCTGCGAATGGTTTGGAAGGGAAAAAACTCTGTCTTATAACCAAAGAAATATGGCCCTGCGGTTATAAAAGTTTTTTCATGCTCAACTCAGCTGAGCATGAAATTTTACATGCTAATAAATAGCAAATTACTGATAAGTACAGTTGTTTTCTTGCTCAGATTAGCTGAGTATAAAATTTTCTCTGCTGATAAATATGAAAATGCCAACTGAGTTTGAAATTTTCTCTGCTTATGAATATCAGCAGAGAAAATTTCATGCTCAAAGTACAAGGGACCATAGAAATCAGGGTCCTGTCATTCAAACCATCGTTAACTTAACAAATTCTTTAGTCAGGCCCACAGTAATACTTTTTGCAGAAAAAATGAGAAGGGCTTTTGCAATGCAAAAGCTCCTCATTTTCTTTTTGGCAAACAATAACGGTGTTTTTGCATACAGTACATTTGAAATTCTAACATTTTGTTAACTAACGATGTTGTTAGTTTGAACAGCCGGGCAAGAGTTCCAAATAAGGTGGGATTTTGAGGATAATTCTGAGATAATTGAGCCGCGACACGTGAAAACCAACAATGTGGTGGTGCGCCAAGCGCAGACTCAGATCAACCTGGGCATCCACCCAGTCTGGTTAGACTCTTCGCTAAGTGCTTAAAGGCTAGCTAAGGGACTGAGCTACCTCCATGCGGACAGCGAAGACTCTGATCAGACTGGGCGGATGCCCAGGCTGATCTGAGTCTGCGCTGGTCGCATAACCACATTGTTGGTTTTGTCACGTCGCGGCTCAATTTATTTTTCTTGATGAATTATAGGAATTGACATCTCATTAGAAATGTCTTGCCAATACAGTTCTAATGAGGAGTCACAACATATGTTTTTATGTCGAAATATGGAATATTACCCTTCAGTTATCCCTGTATTCCTTCCTATCTGGAACACTTAACGTATTGCACTTATCAGTACTTTGAGATAGACATGTGAGCTGCGACACGACAAAACCAACAATGTGGTTGTGTGCCCAGCGCAGGCTCAGATCAGCCTGGGCATCCGCCCAGTCTGACCAGAGTTTTCGCTGTCGGCATGAAGGTAGCTTAATCCCTTGGCTACTCTTTAAACGCTAAGCGAAGCGTCTGATCGGACTGGGTGGATGGCCAGACTGATCTGAGTCTGCGCTAGCCACACAGCCACATTGTTGGTTTTCTCGTGTCGTGGCTCATGTAAAGTTCCTGAAAAAAAAATGAGGCAACCGGCACATAACAAAAGTCGGGCAGTGAGCACTAAAAGAGCAAAGTGAACTTAAGGAGTCAGGGGACTGGATTACATGTTTAGGGTCATTTTTTTCAGTGGAAACTGCCCATCTTATAGCTTAATAAATGAGGTCACTCTATTACTCTAAAATTTTGAACAAGTAGCTTCACTTGATATTAATTTCAAAAAAAAAATCTTACTGTTCTATTTAATATTCATTGTGGCATCAATTAGAACCCCTCAAGGAGGCAATTCTAAAGGGATACCTCAATGTATAGTTGAAAGGAATGATGTAGAAAAATCTAAAGCACTCATCAAATAGTTTATCTGAGCATTTGTTATGCTGTGGGTAGGTATAATTATGTAGCGATCAGACAAACAGGACAAAACAAACAAAGTGGCATGACTGTGTTCCCAGCGTAGGTTCAGATGAGCATGGGCATCTGCCCAGTCTGATTAGCATCTTGGCTATCAGCATGGAGATAGCTTAGACCCTTAGCTACCTTTTAGGTGCACCAGCTGATCTGAGTCTTTGCTGAGCACACATGCCACTTTGTTAGTTTTGTTATGTTGCGGCTCATTAAATATATACTGAACAAAAAAAGAACATCTTATTTCTTTGAACTGCTGGTTAAATATCATAAGGTATATAGGGTTTCTTAATGGTGATGACAAAGCAATTCTGAAATTGTAAAAATTCAAGCTCTTACCCATTCGCTTAAAGCGTTTCACATTGTCTGTGGTGTTTTCAGTCAAAGTGGAATAATTATGTAACAATTTAGAGAAATTGGAAACCGATTAGTTCATAAAGTTGTCTGACGACGGGCAAATGACCGAACAACATAGCAATATTTGGAAATATTGTTCTTTAGCTTAAAACTCATGAATAAGGTATGCAATGTCTCTTTGTTTGTTTTACCCCTTTGGTTTGAAAAAACGGACGTATTATCGCATGGTGCTGTCTGTCTCTCCATCCGTCTGTCAACATTCTCGTGCACACAATATCTCAGTAACCGTTTGAGATAACTTCATGAAATTTTTAGCCATATATATTAGAATGGGGCAAAGTCTCTCATACAGTGACGGTTGCTCCCACTGTCTTAGTTTTCAAGTTATGCCCCTTTGATTATTTTTTACCCTACTAGTCTTGTGCACGCCATAACTAGATAACTGTTTTGGATATCTTGATGAAACTTCAAAGCAATGTGTATGAGGGTCCAACAATGTGTTTCGTATAACAGTGCTGGCTCTCCCTTTGTTTCGTATAACAGTGGTTGCTCTCCCTTTCTTCATTTTGTAGTTGCATCGCTTTGATTAGATTTTTTGGGCTATTTTTGTGTATACTAATCTTGTGCATTCAATGACTTAGTAACCATTTGGAATATCTTGATGAAACTTTATAGGAATGTGCATGATCACAAGATGGTGCGCACATATAAGAATGGTTGTTCCCGCTAACATAATTTTGGAGTAACCTCCCTTAGATTAGTTCTTTTTAAGCTAGCCCCATTCCCCCATTCACTCTATAACTCCCTAACCCTTTGGAATACTTTAATGAAACTTTGTAAGAATGTGTATGATAATGGGGCAATGTATCATGAGCATGAACCACAACTCTGGCTTACTTCCTGAATTATCTGCCCTTGCATCAATTTCCGTTTTACTATGTAACTCTTTAACTGTTGGAAATATTTTAACAAAACTTAATGGTGATGTGTATATTGTCAAGGAAATGTATTATTATCAAGAATGGTACTCTGGTTTACTTAGTTTATGAATTATCTCCCTTGTTTGACTTCGACATTTGTCACTCTGGAAGCTGATTTTTGGTATCCTAATAGTATTTGATGTGTTAGATGTTTTAATAACATTGCAGTCATTGATTACAGAGTTGTATCCCATGTTTGTCTGTCTATCCATCCATCTATAAACAAACAATCTTGTTCATTCTGTAACTCCTTTATTACACTGAAAAGGGTGTATTATGCGCCGCTTGCGAAGCTCTTGTTTAGTATAGTTCTTCTGTCAGAACATTTAACCATGCATAGTTCCCTGCTATCTTTTTCAGGTTTCACCAGAGGGAGCTAACTTTGAGAATCCCGATTTTCAAGATAGCACCGATATTACTGGGCTTGATTCTGGCCATACAGTATGCTTTAGCGATGCCACGATGACTGCAGATTTAAGTACTGTCATCACAGCTACTGCCAATGTGACCATTGAGCTCTATGTTAAAACATGCCAGGATATCAGATGCCAAGGTGCTATTTTCACCTATGCTGGTACAAGAACTTTTGCCGTCTGGAACAGAAGAACAGTCGTGATAACATACGGTGATTTCATTTTTGACACCGGCTTTGAACTAGAAAATGACAGGTGGAATCAGATTGCAATCATCTGGAAGAAGGCTGAGTACAGACTTGAAGTATATGTGTTCAATGGTGATGGAGATATAACTGGTGTTACGACACTAAGTGATGACAATGTCCTGCCAACTCCAAATCCATTTAGGAAGGGGGGAAAGATGACACTAGGAAGGTGGCAACCAGCATCAAAGGACAATGGTTTATACAGTGGCAATGATCACTTCAAGGGCTGCATTGATGAGCTGAGAATATGGCAAAAGTAAGTCCCTTGCACAGCACAAAATCTTACACAATCTGATAATGGTCGGCACTTTCATCTCAGGAACACTGGTTCCTCTAGATGCAGATTGAGACTCGTCTGATTCTACACCATTTGCCTAGGCCCTTTATTTGAAGATTATGTAAAAATAAGCAACTCAAATCATAGTCTACACACGTCATCTTTTTCGTCCTCCCTTCATTAAAAGCAAGCACTCAACTACACTCACTCCACTAGTCCAGGCTCTCTACTTAGGCTTTATCATAACACCTTTTGCCTTGCCTTTTAGCTTTTAGGGGTAAAAGATTGAGATCAGGTGACTGAACATAGCCATGATAACCTTGAAGCACTAAAACTGCAGAAGGCAAAACTTACTTCTGCAAAATTTAAAAAATATTTCATCCAAGCTATATCATTTTGAGATTCCAAAGATAATAGGACAAACAGTGTAGATCTTGATATGGTGGCTCATTATGAGCCACCTCATCTGGATTTGCTCTTTTTGCAGATTCAAACTTTTTCATTTTTAGTGCTTCAAATGTTTATTAATTTTTGGAGCACCTATACCATATTCAGTATTTATGCCAAAATTTGATCAAGTCTGTTTTACTGTCCGGTGATGTGTTGAACAAGCAAATTCGAAGAATTTATGTCCCCCGCTTTGGAAACTAGGTCTCCTCTGTATATACACTTAGTGTTTGAGCTGGAAAAGCGGCTAAGTTAAAAATGTGAAAAAAGTAATAAAAAAATTATGTGAGGATTATATTCAAACCACATGCATATCTTCAGACCATGATCAAAACACCTGTGAAGTTTCAAAGGAATTGGCATAAAACTGTAGGACTTTCACCTGAGTTGCACACACAAGGTACCCACTATCTATTCACTTTGATAGTAAACATGTATGAAAAATGGCTAAGTTCAAATTGCAAAACAAGTAATAAAAAACAATGTGAGGATTATATCCAAACCACATGCATATCTTCAGACCATGACCAAAATACCTGTGAAGTTTCAAAGGAATCGGCATAAAACTGTAGGAGGAGTTGCGCACACAAGGTACCCACTATCTAGTCACTATGATAGTAAAAATGCCTAAAAAATGACTAAATTCAACTTGCGGAAAAAGTGACAGAAAAGGTTGTGAGGATTATATCGAAACCACATGCATATCTTCAGACCATGACCAAAACACCTGTGAAGTTTCAAAGGCATCGGCATAAGACTGTTGGAGTTGCGCACACAAGGTACCCACTATCTAGTCACTTTGATAGTAAAAACGCCTAAAAAATGACTAAGTTCAATTTGTGAAAAAGGTGACAAAAAATAATGTCAGGATTATATCCAAACCACATGCATATCTTCAGACCATGACAAAAACAGCTGTAAAGTTTCGATAGAATTGGCATAAAGCTGTAGGAGGAGTTGTGCACACAAGGTACCTACTACTTTAGGGGGACGGAAGGACGGTAAGCCAAAAACTATGTCCCTCCGCTTTTCTTCGAAAAGGCGGGGGACCAAAAGTGCTGGGAGAATAGCAGACAGTGCAGACCATGATCAGACTTCTTCTGTAGGAGTAGTCTGATCTGGGTCTACACTGACTGCTCAGCTTGTCTGTCCGGATATATAAAAATTACCCTTGAAGTGGTATGAGAAATCTAACAGTAATGCAACAAAAATTATGAAAAGCATGTGTATTTGACATTATTCTTAATTGTATGATACAAATGATGCCAAAATTCAAAGAATTTGCAAAATACATGCAAAACGGTAATACTATGCTTTGGTTTGGAGAAAGATCAGCTGTAGTTGATTTGCAGGCTAGACTGCAGCTAAAATTAAGGAATTACCAAAATTCTGTGATATTACAGTGTTCATGACTTACTGTATCTCTTGAACCAATGGATGGAATTTCACCAAACTTGCATTGATACATCATTGGGACAAATTCAAGAAGGGCAGTTGTCAGTAACTGGCGAAAGTATGTGCACTTAGTACTGGTTAACCGCTTAGGAGGTCTAAGCCTGCCCAGGAATAGTGTGGTTAGGATAACTGACCGTCCCGACATGACCATAGATGTTTACCGTGGACGTTAAGCAATAAATCAATCAATCAATGGGACAAATTTAAGAGCTGAACAGATTTTGATGACCTTGACCTTATTTTCAAGGTCACTGGAGGACTTAGATGACAATTTCTTGTACCCACTATACCTCCTGAACCAATGGATAGAATTTCACCAAACTTGCATGGAGACATCATTGGGACAAGTTTAAAAGCTGAACAGATTTTGATGACCTTTACCTCATTTTAAAGGTCACTGGAGGACCTAGATAACAATTTCTTGTACCCACTATATATCCTGAACCAATGGATGGAATTTCTCCAAACTTGCACTGATACATCATTGGGACAAGTTTAAGAGCTGATTAGATTTTGGTGAACTTGACCTCATTTTCAAGGTCATAGTCATACAGTGTTTATACGGTGATATTACAGTGTTCATGACTTACTGGTGTAAGATGCATCAGAATCATTGGCTTTGAACAGAAGCATTATTAAAACTTGTACAACGTTTTCTGTCGTTCAAATTGGCATATTTAACCGGCATCTGTGCAATGCAACAGGCATACAGCTAGCACCAGTGTGATTTGGTTTAATTACTACTGTAATCCTCCTGTCCCTGTTGTTAACCCTTTAAGCGCCAAAAAGCAGAAGACAAAATTTATGTCTGCAAAGTTTCATAAACTGTTTCATTTAAGCTATATCATATTATGAATTCAAAGGCTAGAGGGCTAACAGTGTAGATCTAGATGAGGTGCTCATGCTGAGCCTCCTCATCAGGATCTTCACTGTTTGCAAATTCAGCTTCTTTCCGCCCTGGCGCTTATAGTGTTAATGGATGGGATTTTATAAAGCAGTTATTATAGCAGAAGATGAACATTGTTATTAACTGACTGTGTTTATTCAGTTGTAAGATGGGGTTATCCCTTCCAAAACAATCTGATAGATCTAGATCCATCTTGTAAGATGGATCTAGATTTCTCGGATTGTTTTGGATGAGAAAAACCCATTTTATAATAATACATAAGCACTCATGTAAGATCCTCTATGTATTTATTCTGTTTTAAGATGGGGTTATCCGTTCCAAAACAATCTGATAGATCTAGATCCATCTTGTAAGATGGATCTAGATTTCTCGGATTGTTTTGGATGAGAAAAACCCATTTTATAACTGAATTACTAAAGACTAACTGACATATTTGCAGTAATTTTGGAAGGATAAACTCTTGTCTAAGAACTGAAGAGCTACATTTATCATATGATGTCGCATCTGAGAGTGTAATAAAGCCATACATTAAAACCGATAATCAACTAGTGGATTGAATATGCAAATTACGTAGTAATGTTATGCGTTGACGTCCAAAAAAATGTCACGTTTTCAAATGGCAAAATCATGACGTTTTAGTGAAAATTTTGCTAATAAAATGCGATTTTAGTGTCATATGATAAATAGAATCTTGCATTCGTGCGCCTGTATTATTGAATTTATTAAACCCATTGGGGAAAACAGAGAAGATGCTTGGCATAGCCTCGCATCTTATCTTTTTCCCCAACTTGTTTAATAAATTCAATAATACACAAGCACTCATGTAATGGTCCTCTGTTTGGTTGAGTATTGTAATTACAGTATTACATTATTTTGTTTCAGATCTTTCACCTTAGTTCAAGTACTTGGGCACTGGGATCATCATCTGTATGGAAATGAGCAAAAACTGGTGGGATACTGGAAATTTGATAAGCTGATAGGTAATTACAACATTTTCATCAGAACCTTTTAAGTGCTAAAAAGCAGATGACAAAACTTACATCTGCAAAAATTCAAAAATGTTTCATCCAAGCTATAACATACTGAGAATTCAAAGACTAGACAGCAAACAGTGTAGGTCTGGATAAGGCGGCTCATCCAGGTTTACCCTGTTTGCAAAATTAATTTTTATGCTCCCCGAAGGGTGAGCATATAGTTGCCGCTTTGTCCATCTCTTAATATGCATATCTCTGAAAGTATAAGGAGGAACTACATTGATAGAGGACAATGAGAGGAAATGCAATGCACAAGAACCGTAACCCTATCACAAGTATTTACGAAGTTAGCTTCCTTTCCAGTTTTTTCAGTATTTTGCTTGTCTGGAGCATATCTCTGAAAGTATAAGTGGGAACTAAAGAAACTTCACACATTGATAAAAGACAATGAGAGAAAGTGCAGTGCTTAAGAACCATATCCCTATCACAAGTATTTACGAAGTTAGCTCCCTTCCCAGTTTTTTTCAATATTTTGCTTGTCCGGAGCATATCTCTGAAAGTATTAGGGGGAACTAAATGAAACTTCACACATTGATAGAGGACAATGAGAGGAAGTGTAATGCAAAATAACTGTAACTCTATCACAAGTATTTACGAAATTAGCTCCCTTTTTGGGTTTTTTCAATATTTTGCTTGTCCGAAGCAAATCTCTGAAAGCATAAGGGGGAACTAAATGAAACTTCACACATTGATAGAAGACAGTGAGAGGAAGTGCAGTGCAAAAGAACTGTGACTCTATCACAAGTATTTACGAAATTAGCTCCCTTTTCAGTTTTTAGCTCACCAGAGCCGAAGGCTCCGGGGGAGCTTATAGGATAGGCAGTTGTTCGTCGTCTGTCGTATGTCCTCGTCTGTCAACACTTTAAAACATCTCCTCTGGGCCCAAATTTCATCTGTAACATCCTTGGGCTGGGGGATTGAAAGTTTGTGTTTTTTATGAAAATCTGCCCTTTGGTTTGGTTGCTGTGGCAACTTAGAGTTCCCATAGACTTATAATGGGGAAAATTGAAAAATGGCATTTTCTGCCAAGCCATTGCAGATATGTTGACAAAACTTTTATAGAAATGTTCCTTGAGAACTCTTCTATCAGCTGTATGTTTTTTGGCCCACTGCCCCTTTGATTGGTTGCCATGGAATCCAAAATGCAATCAAAAAGGAAAAAAATACTTAAAAATTATCTCCTCTGAAACCACTGGGCCAATTAGGCCCAGATTTCATCTGTAGTATCCTTAGGCTGGGGGATTGAAAAGTAATATTTTTTTATGAAAATCTCCCTTTCGTTTGGTTGCTATGCAACTTAGAGTTCCCAGAGACTTATAATGGGGAAAATTGAAAAATAGCATTTACTACTAAGCCATTGCAGATATGTTGACAAAACTTTTATAGAAATGTTCCTTAAGAAGTCTTCTATTAGCTTTCTGTTTTTGGGCCCACTGCTCCTTTTATTGGTTGCCATGGAAACCAAAATGCAAAAATAATAATAAAAAAAAAATACTTACAAAATTACCTCCTCAGAAGCCACTGGGCCGATTGGGCTCAGATTACATCTGTTCTGTCCTTGGGCTGGGGGATTGAAAGATTGTGTTTGTTATGAAAATCTGCCCTTTCGTTTGGTTGATATGGCATCTTAGAGTTGCATAGACTTATAATGGGGAAAATTGAAAAATGGCATTTACTGCCAAGCCATTGCACATATGTTGACAAAACTTTTATACACATGTTCATTGAGAAGTCTTCTATCAGCTACATGTTTTTGGTCCACTTCACTTTTTATTATTGGTTATCATGGAAGCCATAAAAAAAGCAAAAGAAGGAAAAAAAATCACTTAAAAAATATCTCTTCTGAAGCCACTAGTCCAATTGGGCTCAGATTTTATCTTTAGTATCCTTGGGCTGGGGAAGTGAAAAATTTTGTTTTTCTTTTATGAAAATTAGCTCTTTCATTTGGTTGCTATGGCAAATTAGAGTTGCATTGACTTGCAACAAGGAAAATTAAAAAATGGCATTTACTGCAATCAAAATATGGAAAATAGTTATTATATATTTTGTTGTCAACTCAACAGACTGTCAGACTGAGACTTTTTAGTAGTATATTTTGTATTAGCTTGTACAAATGTGACAGCAATTTGAAAGCAGTTTTGAGCTAGAGATCTGGTGAGCTTTGTGGCCCATAGGCCTCTTTTTTCAATAATTTGCTTGTCCGGAGCTTATCTCTGAAAGAATAAGGGGGAACTAAATGAAACTTTACACATTGATAGAGGACAATGAGAGGAAGTGCAATGCACAAGAACCGTAACCATATCACCAGTATTTACGAAGTTAGCTCCCTTTCCAGCTCCATATTAAGCTTGTCTTGTGCATATTTCCAAAAGGGGAACTTAAGCCAAAGGAGGTGTAACGGATGTAGACAAGTGTATACAAATGTGATCTAATTCTAAAAATAAAAACTGATACACCATTCAGAAAGTGTGACGATTGTATACAATAAATACCTATCGAGAAACTATCCCAGCAGGTGTAAAGGGTTTTCTTGGAGCATTCACTTTAATTAAAGTGTACTTTGATAAATGTAGTCCAACTACAGTCTTCATTATATTCCTAAAGACTCAAAGATGTATCTGATTTTTTCCCAGATTCATCACAGCTGTATGCACTTGTCTATTCTGTTACATGTACTTGGGACGTCTCCCTATATATTTCCACTGTATACAGTTGTTACACTTTTTTCAACAGATGTGCTGTTTTTTGTTGTTGTTTTTTTGGTAACTCGTCTTGTTTGGTTTTTCTATCTGGTAATCCTAAGGCTGGAGTTCATTTGTCTACGTTTGTCTACACCGTTACGGTGTGAGGAAATGCGCCCTTCCGGAAATCTGCTCTCCTTTTGTGCACTATATGTATAAAAGGGAACTTAATGAAACTTTGCACACTGATAGAGGGCAATGAGTGAAAGTGCAGAGCAGAAGAACAATAACTCTGTCATAAGTAATTACAGAGTTAGCTCACTTCTTAATTTTTGCTTTATTTTGCTTGTCCGGAGAATATCTTTGGAAGTATTGAAGGAAACTAAAAGAAACGTCACACATTGATAGGGGGCAATGAAAGGAAGTGCAGAGCTAAGAGCTATAACCCTTCCTTTAGTAATTATGGAGTTAGCTTCCTTCCTGATGTTTTTCATTTATTTAGCTTGTCCAGAGCATATCTCTGTACATATTTAAGAGAACATGAATGAAACTTCACATATTGATAATAGAGGAAAATGACAAGAAGGGCAGAGCAGAATAACCATAACTGTAGCCCATGTTATTTTGGAGTTATTCCCCTTCTTATTTTTTCTCAGTTGTATGCATGTAAAGAGCATAGTTCTAAAAGTATTAAAGAGAATATTTTTTCGACTTTAAATTGCATTTAATTTACACAGAAAATCACTCCTTCACCAGGATATCCATTCCCCTATTGCAAGCTTTCCGGGAGCATCCATCAGTTCCACCAATTTTCTTGTTAGCTCACCTGAGCTGAATGCCCACAGGTGAGCTTATAGTATAGGCAGGCATCCGTCGTACGTCGTCCGTTGTCCGTCCGTCCATCCGTCAACATTTTTAAACAACATCTCCTCTGAAACTACAAGGCCCATTGTTACCAAATTTCATATATAGCATCTATAGGCAGGGGGAACCAATAATACTGGCTTTTATCCAAATCGCTTTGGAACTTTGGTTGCTATGGCAACTTAAAAGTTGCCATTGACTTGTATGGAAAAATTGAAAATTTGCATTTATTGCTATGTCACTGCAGATATTTTGACAAAACTTTTATAGAAATGTTCTTTGAGTAGTCCTCCATCTGGCACATGAAATTTATGTAAATTGCACAATTTGGCTGGTTGCCATGGCAACCGAAAGGTTAGAAATAGAAAAAATATTCAAAAATCATCTCCTCAGAAACTATGCAACCAATAAAGCTCAAACTTCACAGAAAGGATCTTGGTACTAGCCTCTATAAAAGTACTGTTTTTCTTGGCAATTGCTTTAGCAGTTTGGTTGCTATGGGAACTTAAAGTTGCCATTGACTTATAATGGCAAAATAGAAAATTTGCATTTATTGCCATGTCACTGCAGATATTTTGACAAAACCTTTATAGAAATGTTCCTTGAGTAGTCCTCCATCAAGCACATGAAATTTATATAATTGCACAATTTGGCTGGTTGCCATGGCAACCGAAAGGTTAAAAATAGAAAAAATATTCAAAAATCATCTACTCAGAAACTATGCAACCAATAAAGCTCAAACTTCGCAGATAGCCTCTATAAAAGTACTGTTTTTCTTGGCAATTGCTTTAGCAGTTTGGTTGCTATGGGAAATTAAAGTTGCCATTGACTTATAATCGCAAAATGGAAAATTTGTATTTATTGCTATGTCACTACAGATATTTTAACAAAACTTTCATAGAAATGTCCCTTGAGTAGTCCCCAACCAGCTGTATTAGATTACGGCAAATTGCACAATTAGGCTGGTTGCCATTGCAACCGAATAGTTAAAAATAGAAAAATATTAAAAACTCATCTCCGCAGAAACTCTATGGCCAATAAAGACCAAACTTTACAGAAATGATCTAACTACTAGCCTCTATATAATAACTGTTTGTCATGGCAATTGCTCCAGCAGTTTGGCTGCTATGGCAACATAATTTCTATTGACTTATGATGGGAAAAAATGGAAATTGGCAATTTTTTGCTATCTCACTGCAGTTATTTGGATTTTTTTTTCTACAGAAATGTTTCTTGAGTAGTCCTCTACGATTCATTTGAATTTTGACCAAATCGCTGAATTTGATTGGTTGCCATGACAATATATAGACTAAATTTTAGAAAAACATATTAAAAAATCTTCTCCTCAGAAGGCATAAGGGGTATGAAGCTGATACTTTGCATACATGTAAATGACATTAGCCTCTACATAAATTATGTTTTTTCTTCGAATCCCATCAGAACTTTGGTTGCTATGGCAACTTATAGTTTCCATTGACTTATAATGGGGAAAGTGAAATTGGCAATTTTTGCTGTCTCACACCAGTTATTTAGAATTTTTTTTCTATGAAAATGTTCCTTGAGTAGTCCTCTATGATTCCTATGAGTTTTGTCCAAATTGCTGAATTTGATTGGTGCCATGGCAAAATAAAGGGAAAATTTTTTGAAACAATATTACAAAATCTTCTCCTCAGAAGCCTTAAAAGAGGGATGAAGTTGATACTTTGCATACATGTTAATGACATTAGCCTCTACCTAAATTGTGTTTTATTTTACCTTTGCTCATGTGAATTTGTTGCTATGGCAACTTAGAGTTTCCATAGACTGACAATGGGGAAATTTGAAATATTGCATTTGTTTCTGTGTTACTGCAGATATTTTGACAAAAGCTTTACAAAATGTTCCTGGAGTAGTCCTCTACCAGCCATATGAATTTTGCCTAAATCCCTGATTTTGATTGGTTGCCTTTGCAACAGAAAGGCCAGATTTTCATTTTCATTTTTTTTTTTTTTGGCCAAAAATCTTCTTCTCAGAAGCCATAAAGGGGGATAAAGCTGAACCTTATTAGCATAAATGTTTATGATATTATCTCCTACATAAATGGTGTGTTTTATTGCTGTTGTGCTTGTGGTTTTGTTGTTGTGACAACTTAAAGTTTTTTTCAACATAACCTCAGTGCTCAGGTGAGCGATATAGGACCATGGGTCCTCTGGTTTTTGTTGTTGGCACTTTAAGGGCTAAGATGTAAATTCACAATTTGGCCACTGTTTTTACGAGAGAGACAAGTTTAACAAAAAAGTGTTTGCATATGTTATCTGGTATCGTTTATCTTTTAAGAAACACCCTCTTCCTGATGAACACACCCCCCCTTCCCAAAAGTCACAAAAGCTGTTCCCTTTGGTAAAAATGACAGGAAAACATGGCCCCGAGTTAATAAAACTTGAGTACATTCTCAAACTCAAAATAAAAGCACGCTGATTGGCTGCTTCCGAGCACATGCTCGGAAGCAGCCAATCAGTGTGCTTTATTTTGAGTTTGAGAACATTCTCAAGTTTTATAACCTCAGACCATGGAGGTTTACCAATACACCTTAGATATTGATGCAAACAGGGTAGGCAGTTCAGATTTGTCTGGATGCACATGTTGATCTGATTCTATGTGCTTCACACAAGCAGTTAGATATGTCTTTTGGCAGTAAATGACATTTCTTTTTTTATTGTTTTACAGTTGACAAGTATTATGATGTGGTCAAAGCAAACGTAGGGTTCGGTCCTCCAGAAGATCCATTCACTGAGATAAAACTAGTTATCTCTGATTGCCCAATCTCATACATTCCTGCAACTATTGTTGGCGCACGAAGAAAGCGTGATGTGCGGACACCCCTTGCTGCCCATCAGCAGAGGACTAAACGAGCTGTGGCGAGCACCTATGATACTGTGGCGTGTCAGAGTGTATTTTACAGTAGTTCATTGTCAAGGTAAGTTATTGCCATATCTGAGTGGCAACACACCAATACCAGCAGAGTGGCATGTGCACCCAGGGAGCACTAAGCTCAGTCTTGGCAGCTGCCCAGTCTGATCAGAGTCTTTGCTTTGCACTTAAAGGGTAGCTAAGAATCTAAGCTAGCTCCATGTGGACAGTAAAGACTGATCAGACTGAGTGGATGCCCAGGCTGATCTGAGTCTTTGCTGGATGCACATGCCACATTGTTGGTTTTGTCGTGTTGTGGCTCATTTATTTGGCTATAAAAGGGAATATCCCCACTCTAAAATGACCCAAAGTATCTAAATCAGTCTTATGAATGGGCTTTTGTCTTCCAAAACAATCAGAGCCCTAGATAAGAGGGAGTATTTAAAGATAATTAGGGATAATTTTTGTTAATTCTGGATAAAAACATATTTTTTGACCCTTCATCTGAACCGTCTCGATGAGACGGTTCAGATGAGGGGTCACAACATATGGTTTCAATGAGAAATAAAGAAAATTATCCCTCAATTATCATCAAATACCCCTCTTATCTAGCGCTCTGACAATACCAAAATCTAGATCAATCATACAAGATTGATCTAGATTTTTTGACTTGTTTTGGAAGGAGAAAGCCTCTGTCTAATTAACTCTTTCGGCGCCAAATTTTTCAGACGACAAATTTTCGTCTGCTCAAATCATCAGACGACAGATTTGTAATTGGAAATTTTAACAATCTAAAGACATTTTTCATAAAATCAGGCTTTTTAAGTTCATATTTGAATGGCAAACAGTGTAGATCCTGATCAGACGGCTCTTTTAAGAGCCGACTGATCTGGATATACGCTGTTTGCAAAGTCGCATTTTTGCGACTTTGGCGCCGAAAGAGTTAACTGAAGAAAGACGGTATTCTGGGTGAATGGATTTACTGCCAAGAGAGATCACTCTTTATGAAGTACTTATTAATCCTAATAAATGCCGCAGGGGCATTGCGTGGATTACGAAAGGGTGACGTTATTTGGTACTAAAGATAACATATCAGCCACACACCAAAATGCATCCATTAAACATTATTAAGTGATTTTAATCAAGAAAGAATAATAGCTACACTTAGTCTTCACTAAAATAGCCAACAGTTACATGATTTTTTTGATTTTTTTTTTTTTTGCTTTAGTTTCAAATACTTGAATGGAACCTTTGCTAGGTGACTAGATTTACTTCAGTGTTGAAACTGATTAGTTGACACCATCCAAATGCTGCTGCTTAATTACTCTAGGTTAAGGACACAGACTTAGAAACTTATGTAGCATTTGATATTTGTGTTGTTTTGCATTAAGTCTCAGTGTAGTCTTTTGCTTAATTGCATATGTTTTAATGGAACCCTTTGATACAAGTCTGCTGGCTTTTCCCTGGGTTTACTGTTTAGTTCTGTATGAAGTTTGTTCGTATTAGGTGGTGGCATTAGCCAGGGGTACATGAGCCCCAGCTCACTTGCTTTAATTTTATACATCAGAGATGTTGGGAGCATATAGCGTTTCGGTCATGCATATGTGTGTATGCTATTGTGTATGTACGTACATTTGTAAATCTGTAAGTAAATGATGATCCTGTTAGGTTAATTTTTTTGTAAGAGGTAGGTTTCCGGGTTCCTATTATTGTAGCAACTTAAAATTTTGCATAAGGATTCATATCTATAAGTACAACAGGATATACAAGAATCAGGGTATGCTGATCTATAAGTCTCAGTCCACTGACTTCAGACTTAGACCAGTTTTGCAAGGTTAAGATTTTTGTAATCTGCAGGATTCCTTTGATTGTAGCAACATAGAATTTTATATGAGGATTTATATCTACATGTATAAGTATATTAGGGCTAAACAAGAGTCAGAGTACGGATGATCCATATGTCATGGTCCACTGACTTCAGATTTAGGCCAATTTTGCAAGGTTAAAATTTTAGTAAGAGGTTGATTTCAGGGCTCCTATTATTGTAGCAACTTGAAATTTTGTATGAGAATTTATATCTATTAGTATAATAGGAATATAAAAGAATCAGAATATGATGATCCATATGTCACGGTCCACTATACAAAGGTCTTAAAGGTAAAGCCAGAATACCTACAGGTGACCTTGTCCCCAAAACTAGGCGTTGCAGAAATCAACATTCCATGGCATTTCAGATACCCACTGCTAGTTTAGATGCATATAAATGTAGCTTCTTACCCTAGACCATCAGGGACTGGAATGACCTCCCTGACTCCCTGATTTCCTCTGCTGAAATGTCAGATGATTGTGTGTCAAAGTTCTCATCTCTCGTGAGAGCTAGGGACTAATTTTCCTCCAGTCACGCCCCCCTGGTGAAAGATTGTCAATTTTGGCGTATCACCAGTAAACAATTCAGATTCAGATTCACTGACTTTGGACTTACGCAAATTATGCAAGGTTAAGATTTTTGTAAGAGGTAGATTTCAGGGTGCCTATTATTGTAGCAACTTGAAATTTTGTAAGAGGATTTATAGCCATAAGTACAACAAGAATATAAAAGAAATCAGAGTATGATGATCCATTACCAGGATCCACTGACTTCGGACTTAGGCAAATTTTGCAAGGTTAAGAATTTTGTAAGAGGTAGATTTCAGGGTGGCTATTATTGTAGCAACTTGAAATTTTGTATGAGGGTCCATATCTGTAAGTACAACAGGAATACATAAGAATGGGGAGGGTTTAATAATCCATATGTCATGTTCAATTGAGGTACCCAATGCAGGGGCATCTGTGTACATTGGACACATTTCTAGTTTATATGAGCCATGACACGAGAAAACCAACAAAGTGGTTATGCGCCCAGCATAGACTCATATCAGCCTGGGCATCCGCCCAGTCTGATCAGAGTCTTTGCTGTCCGCATGAAGGTAGCTTAGACCCTTAGCTACCCTTTAAGAGCTTTGCGAAGAGTCTGGTCAGACTGGGCAGATGTCCAGACTGATCTGAGTCTGCACTGGGCGCACAACCACATTGTTGTTTTTTTCGTGTCGTGGCTCATATATTTATTTACTTATCTCTTTTTTCTTTCTTTTTCTTTGACAAATTTTATCTTTTTCAGTGCCTGTTCACCTGTGAGCTCAATTGGGGATGAGTATTACTCCTACTGCTTAGATGATCCAGATGAGTTACCAACTACAGTTATTGAATATGCCTCAGAATGCATGCTGCTGCTAGGCTTGTCATCTTCCCCAGCATCAGGTCTGTGTACAGAATATGATGGACAATTCAATCTCTGGTCGACCATGGGAGGAGAATGCACACCAGATTGTAAATTTGGCAAACGTGACTCCTCTGCAACTTGCACTTGTAATACAGGGTTCTGGGGAACATCCTGTAATAGTGTCTGCCCAGGCGGCTATGATGAGCCGTGCTCTGGATTAGGAACCTGCGATCAGACAACTGGGAGATGTGACTGTCCCGTCAACAGGCTTACCTCTGATGACTGCTCTGTGTGTTCATCGTCATGGTATGGAAATAACTGCGAGTTTGCCATAAATGAGGCACATGGCAGTGTATCTGACTCCGTAGCAATTGCAGGCAGAATGGGACATATCTACACATTAGATGGTGTAAGTTATACCAACAGGGCTCACGGTGAATATGTTCTACTGGCAGTCTCAAGTAATATCATCATAGAAGGCAAGTTTGTCACATGTTACCAGAACTACACCTGTTTACCATTTATTGCTGCAAGAATTGGTGACAGTAGTAATGGCTTCGCAACAGTTACCATACAAGCTAAACGGATATACAATTCTAAACCAAGAGTGTACATCAATGATGTTGAGAACACATTGGACACACCTGCTTACTTTGAAGGATTCACGATCAGCAGGTCCTCCTTCTTAGAAGTTTCCTTTGAAGTGACAAATCATTTCAGTTTCCAGGTCCGAGTAGAAGGGCAATATTTACAGTTTGCAATTGAACTCCCAGACTCCATGGTGGCTCAAACTTCAGGATTTTTAAGTGGGAATGAAGCTGTTTCAGCAAATGATAAGATGGCTCATATGTTTGATGCAGATGTCCCATTATTTGACATCTGTAACTCTGCAGATCCAGTTCAGACTAATCTGGCTAGTGTAAGCTCCACAACTCTAACTATAGAGCCTTATGTACAGACAACAACCCCTCAAAGTGAATTAGACATGACAAAATTCGCAGTTCCAATATGTGATAATTTCATACACTATCCCAGCACAGCTGATGAGCTGCAGACAATGGGAGGATACAACCTCAACTTTGACAAAACAAGTGTATACTCTGACTTGACCATTGACACTGATACATATCCAAATATAACAATGGAGCTTATGGTGAAACAGAAAGGAGCTGTATCAGGAGGACTTTTGTTTTCTTTCACCAATGACATTGCCTTTATGGTTGTTAGTGGGGATTCATCTCTTGAAATCCACACTTACATCGGCGATAATATAACTATAGAAGAAACCAATGTAACTCTTGAAGATGGACAGTGGAACACCGTTATTCTATCGTATTACAGCTATTCTGGTGCTCTGGAAATGTTTTGTGTCTCCAAGGATGGGGCAATAACTAAAAGAGACTATGTGATTAATGCTGGTATCTTTAATACCACTGGAGTGATTTCCCTTGGACACTGGCATCCACCAACCAATGGTCAGTCTTATGATGAGCCATCTGCTTTTAATGGTGAAATAGACAATTTCATGATATGGGGCCTAGCTATTGAAGGTAGCCAAGTTTTTGATCTCCATCAGATGGATCCAGCATTAGCCTCTGCTTCCCTGTTGTATAATCTCCAGTTTGATGAAGGAGATGGCTCTTCAACACGAGATGGAATAGGATACAGAATAGCTTATCTGCCACAGTATCCATGGGTTGCACCAGACTGGCTCCCATCAGACTTGATCTACACGAGCATCAATGTCCCTGAGATTGACTATGTGTATTTTTCAAATGCAACCTTGGAACAAGAAGCCAAATCCTTCTGTGGAGCAAATCTGTTGCCTGATTCAGTCCTTACTGATTGCCTAGGAATGGATAATGGGACAAAGCAGTTCTTTTACCTGAATTGTTTACAGTCAGTGGCGGCAACTGGTGACACAACAGCAGGATACAGTGCTATTTTGGAACTCTTTTATATTTGTGAAATCTCCCACACAATGCCCTCGACAACAAAAACCTCACTTTGTTCTCAGCTGAGTATCAAGGAAATTAATGGCACCACTTGTACAAGTGCTTGTAAGTTTGGCTTTGCTGATGGCTCTGGAGGATGCACTTGTGCCAAAGGTTACTATGGCACACAGTGTGACAATGTTTGCCCTGGTGATTCAGATAATCCATGTAGTAACCACGGTGATTGTGAGACTGATGGAACATGTACATGCTGGTGGAACTGGCAAGGAGATTCTAGCTGTTCAGCTTGTAGTACTGGTGTTAGAGGTGTTGACTGCACAGTTCTAGACACTTCTTCTCTCAGCTCAGGATCTGCGAAAGTTGCAGCGGTCTCAAGCAATGGCTACTATATGACATTTGCAGGGCAGCAAATCTCGTTCATTGGAGAAACAGGGGCCTTTTTGCTCTTTAAGTCAGATGATTTCAATATTGAAGTTCACATATACCAGGTGAGCTGTCACTATGGCTCATGTATTGCTGCCGTATCAGTTAGTTCGTCCACTGTCTCTGTAGTAGTTACACCACCAGGACAAGGCTACTCACCCATTATATACAAGGACGGTATACTGACAGGGCTTGATGAAATAACTAACGTGTTTGATGCTTCCATGACTGTCACACATCCTAGCCTAACAGAAGTAGAAATTACTGTAACAGCCATTGGAACATTTAAGATAGAGATACTTGTTCAGGAACAGTTTTTGCAAGCATCAGTGATAGCTTCTTCAACTATTTGCCAGAATGGAGATGGGATCTTTGGCATCTGCACCGTACTTGCTACTGATTACACAACAATGACAAACGATGAAATTACTACCTTCATTCTGGATAACTACAAACTTAGTAACAGTATAATACTGGATGCTTTGAACAGCCCCGCAGGTAGTGCTACAACAATATCAGGATATGCTCTCAAGTTTAATGGAACTGCTGCTACCTCTGTTCCCCTCACTTACTCTTCTGGTGTAAATCTAGAGAACAAGGATTTCAGTGTAAGTCTTTATTTCAAGCCCACTGCGGTTGGTGGTTATATACTTTCATATGCTAAAGCTGTAACATTCTCAATCCTGAACACACAGCCATTGAGGTTCCAGTATGACTCAAACATTGTGGACACAGCCATTACACCAACACTAAATGAATGGAATCAGATAGTTCTAACATTCAGGAGAGCTACAAATCAGATAGAATTCTTCCACTTTTCTGCCACCAATAAAGTGACACACCAGATTCTAGAGCTTGAATGTCCAGCTGTGTTTTCAGCAGGAGGAATTATCATGCTTGGTGAATGGGTTCCATCCACTGGTAGTGACAAATATACCTTTGTAAATGCATATGAAGGCCTCATTGATGACATAACCATCTGGAAAGATCCAGTTGAAACCGCTCTTATTTACCAGGCTCACAATCTGAATGTGAAACTCTCTGGATTTACAAGTGCAGCTGCATCACTGTTTACTTTCTCAGAAGGGGTTGGCGCAGTGGCTTTTGAAATAGTGAATGGAAACAACATCCAGTTGCCCAAGTCACCATGGCAGTCTCCAAAATGGGAAATATCGGACCTCCCTCTTTCACAGATAAGAACAATCCCAAGTGAAATCTACACTGCTGCAATAGATCCTGATGTAAAAATTCGTTGTGAAGAATTCTTTGACAATGCAGCAGTAGCCAGTAACTGTGTTGGAATTGATAGCACCCTCAGATGGTGGTACAAACAGATGTGTATGATAACTGCCAGTAATAGCGGAGATTTGAGTGACACCACTTTTGCAATGGCCGACTATACAAGTCTTTGTTCTGTCACCTCTGGGTCTACAGATCCTGTATACACTATTATGTGCTCTTTGAATGTCTCATTGCCTGACTGGTTATCACAGAAGTGCTCTGAATGTCAGTTTGGATACAAGTCAGACGGACCTTGCATTTGTTACTATGGCTACTGGGGAACTAATTGTGAGAGTACCTGTGCAGGAGGGGCAACAAGTCCCTGTAATGGTAATGGAGTTTGTGACACTGATGGTGAATGCCAATGCTATGGTAGATATGATGGGAGTGCTTGTCAGCCAAGCATCTGCCAGACTGATTGGGAAGGAACAGATTGTACAGTCCTAAGCACAACATACACCCCATTAGCCTCAAATGCTGAGATACTGGTGGCACAAGTGAACTTGATAGGACAATTGTCAGCATTTGATGGAGTCATATTAGATATGCCACATAGGAACTATTTCAATCTTATCAGTGTAACTTCTGCAGATGTGACCTTCCATGGACGATTTGCAATCTGTGAAACGGCTTCAGCTTTGCATGTTTGCCTAACTGGAATTGTGTTTGTTCACAACAGTGAATCTTACTACATTAGTTATGAGAGCTACACTGGATCAAGTGTAGAGATTGAAACTACAAGTGAAATTCACAATCTGTTCGGTTCACTGACACGAGGAAATGCTATCTTTGAACTGGAGTCACCAACAACAATTGTGATAACATTCAGCAATCTTGATCTAACAGTGAAACTATCGTCCATCAATTCACGACTGCTACTTACCTTCTCTATGACAAGGACAACATGGGATTCTCTTAGCGCCGACATTGACGGTGTTCTCACATCCTGCGCCACAGCCAAGGCTATTACAGCAGCCCAGTGCTCTATTTCTAGGAGTTCACTATGTGCCGACACTAGCCAGGCCTTAGGTGGATGTGAAATGACTCAGTCGGCAGATGCTCTTTCTGCCTACCTCAGCAACTACCTGTATGTGGATGTTGCTTTCCAAACATTCATTGAGAGCAAGTATGTAGCAGCAATGGAATCAAACTGCCTGCTGTTTAACACGACAGGAGTCTCGACTAGCGGCCTCACACTACCCAACGGTGATTTCACGCTTGAGCTTCATGTAAAGCCAACCCAGTCTGGTGGCATAGTGACAACATATGTAAGTGGGAGCGACTACTTTATCCTGATCAACGGTCCCACTGGACTGATGGTGGTGCTCGATGGAGTGTACTACACAACTGGACTGATCCTCGAGGTGAACGTTTGGAACCAGGTGAACCTTGCATGGAGAGTTGATGTAGAAATCATGGAGGTCTATGTGACAGATAGTACAGGTAAAGTCTGTTTCACAAAAATTTGAGTGGCATCAAGGGGAAAGGGCTCTGTAAGTGAATGGGTACACTTTAAGGGGAAGCAACTCTGCCAGTTTCATTTTGGCATCCCTTCTCAATGGGTGTCAACTCTTAAAGGAAAGAATTTGCTCCCCTAGGAGCAAATTCTTTCCTTTGAGAGTAGACCACATTTTGGAAGGGAAACTAACAGGAGCTTTGTAAAAATGGCAAAAAAAACATGGAGGTGTAGCCATACACCAAAAACCACAAACAGTAAATATCCTAAAGTGCTTAGGTATTGGGATACCTAAAACCATTAATTTTGTGATTTAGATTTTGTTTACACAAACAGGAAAGACTGATCAGACTAAGGCTGTGCAGGCTTTCATGAGAATTCCCAGTTCACACATACATTAAGGTACCTTTTCACTTGATGAAAATCATTGATTTCAACTGCAATTCACTTTCAGAGTAATTCTGTTCATAAGAAAAAAAGACATAAGAACAATAAATGATAATTGAATAGTATGAAGAAAATATTTATCTAGTTTTTAAATAGAGGATCTTACATGAGTGCTCCTGTATTATTGAATTTATTAAACGAGTTGGGGAAAAGAGATAAGCTGCGAGGCTATGCCAAGCATCTTATCGGTTTTCCCCAACGAGTTTAATAAATTCAATAATACAGGAGCATGAATGCAAGATTTTATTTATCATATGACACTAAAATCACATTTTATAAGCAAATTTTGCCCTAAAACGTCACGATTTCACCATTAGAAAGGAGACCTTTTTTATGGACGTCAACGCATAACGTTATGATGTAATTTGCATATTTAATCCACTAGTGGATTATCGTTTTTAATGATAAAAATCATATGATAAATGCTTTTTGACCATGATATGAGCTGTGATATGACAAAACCAACAAAGTGGCATGTACGCCACGTGAAGACACAGACCAGTCTGTGCATCTGCCGAGTCTGATGAGATCTTCCCAGTGGGCTGAAAGGTTTTCTAAGATAGCTCCATGCAGACAGAGAAGACTGATCTGACTGAGTGGATGCCTTCACTGGGTGCACATGCCACTTTGTTGATTTTGTTGTGTCGTGGCTCATATGTTTTAAGTAACAGTCTGCCAAGAAACCTTTGAATTTTCTTACACTTTATTCACAAAAGATTTTTATTTGAGGAATATACTAAATGCAGTTGACTGTATAACTACTCATAATCTAACAGGCATCTATAGCATTTCTTTTTGTGGTTTTAAAAACTTCAGATCATGGAATATATCTCTCTTTACGACTTAACATATTTGTAGCCTTTTACTTTTAATACTGATTTATGTAAGAAATAGATCAGCTTTAGCAGTGAATTGTTGAGTAATAATTCACTGTTTTGAGGTCAGTTTTAATGTTGATTATATCACGAGCGCGGAGCGCAAGTGATATATCTACTTACAACTGACCGACAAACAGTGAATTATTACTCAACAATTCAATGCTAGAACTGAACTATTTCGATTCTAACACACAAAAAACACTGAAAAAGGATTCTTTTTATTCAAACTCGCAACTTGCCTGCCGGCGGGAACGATTTTATGGCCATTTTAGAAAGAAAAAGAGACGTTACACCATCAAACGTCTCAAAACGTCACAAAATTACATCAGTAATGCCAGTGACGTCAGCAAGTAGACTCACATGCTCCGAAACAGTGAATTGTTGCAGAATAAAACACGGAAACTTTCCATTGCGTCTATGGGCGCACTGTGTTAGAATAATCTTTTCACTACAAATGAGCCGCGACACGACAAAACCAACAATGTGGTTGTGCGCCCAGCACAGACTCAGATCAGCCTGGGCATCCGCCCAGTCTGATCAGAGTCTTCGCTGTCCGCATGGAGGTAGCTTAGACCCTTAGCTACCCTTTGAGCACTTAACAAAGAGTCTGGTGAAACTGGGGGGCTGCCCAGGCTGATCTGAGTCTGCGCTGGGCGTACAACCACATTGTTGGTTTTCTGGCGTCGCGGCTCAGAAATTGATGTTATAACAGTATTTTGTCCCTTGAATGCAAGAAAGTGCTATCAGCAGCATGGAATGTAAGACTGATAGCAAGGGCGTAGCTACCTATACGGCAAATACGCAGGTGCGTATTGAAATTTTGTCAAAATTGACAAAATTTCAAAACGCACCTGCATATTTGCTTGCTGAAAATTTATAAATTAGACCAGATTGCAATACCAATTACCAAAGTGGCTGAAATACTAGCTTTCCCTTTAAGAAGTAGAGAATAAAACATTCTTGTGCGTATTATGAAATTACCTCTAGTTACGCCCCTGGATAGCATCTTTTGGATCTGGAGGGACGATTTGACTCCATCGGATATGCTGAGGTATCTTATATGATTCAAAATAAGTGCTTTTATATCATATAACGTTGCTGTTATCGTATGACCACACTTGTAATAACTCTTTGACGCATACACGTATTGTAATTGACAACGTCCATGTCAACAATGCATTTTCTTACTGAAATAATGTTGAGTTTGAAGGCTTCAAATCCCATTTTAAAGGGTCATATGATAAACAGAATCTTACACTCGTGGTCATTCCATATGAAATTTATGAAACTCGCCAAAGGCTCATTTCATTAATTTCGTATGAAATGACCACTTGTGCAAGATCCTCTATTTAAAGTACTGTAGGTGCAAATATTGAATAGTGCACTTATTTGAATAGATACTTTAATCCATAGAGAGAAAGTATCAGTGAAAATAAGAACTTAAAAGTGAAGTCAGAGTTGTCAATTCAGATTCGTAAATGCACCAGCCAGTATTTCTGGTGCAGATTTGCAAAGTCCAAGTATATTGTTTGTCTTTAGGAATAAGTATGAATAGTATTCTGTCAGTACTCCAGTTAAGAAGGGGTGACAGGGATAATTCAGGGTTAGTTTTCCATATTTCTCCTTAAGAACTAATGTTTTGACACCCCCATTAGAACTGTCTCATTAAAACAGTTTCATTGAGGGGTCACAACTTTCGTTTGCTTGAGAAACAACTATCTGGGGGCCATATTTATGAAACAACTTAAGTGGTGGCTATGCTGTTGCTAAGGCTAAATTTCTATGAAGGAGGTTCCCTACAACAAAAAATTTGCTTTGGAGGAACAGTCATTTTTAGACTGTTCCTCCTGAGCAAAATTCATAGTTGTAGGGAATCTCCTTCATGGAAATTCTGCCATAGCAACAGCATAGCAATCACTTAAGTCATGTTATAAATATGGCCCCTGGAGTCCACCTTATCTGGAGCTCTGACTGTTTAGAAATGATTACGATTTTCTTCCTCAGGAAACACTGCAGTTAAAGCTGTGCCTGTACCAGGAAGTGTGTTCATCTCTGGTGGAACTTTGACCCTGGGGACCCTTACACCAGGACTAGATGTAGCCATAGCGATGGGTGACTTTATTGGATTCATAGATGAAGTCAGAATATGGGACCGTCCTCACAACCCAACGATCATTACTCAGAACTGGAGGGTTGTCATTAACTCAGATACTGCCGATGTTTCTCATTCCTGGACATTTAATGAAGGAATTGGCCTGACTGCAAAAGAAGACAGGAAGGGAGAGAGCTTCATTGTGGATGATGCCTTGAACCCACCAACTTGGCAGAAATCTGACCTTGACCTATCTTCTGATAAAGATTTAAAAGCTCCTACCATGACAACAGAACTGCCATTAAGTGATGCTCTTGATGCAGCAGCAAGAGAATCTTGTGACAACTTGATAGATAGCTTCTCATTATCCACAGGCTCTTCAGATATTGACGGTATAATAGCAGCTTTCAAGGCTTTATGTTACCAAGAGGTGCAAGGGAGTAATGATACATCACAGGCAGAGTCTATTCTTGCAAGTGCTGGAGAACTGTATCAGGCAATTAACAATGAGACCGAGACACCGCTAGCTAGTATGTGCAATGATGTTAGCACACTTGGTGATTACATAGGGTTCAGTGGTGACAGCTGTACAGAATGCAAATTTGGAACTGTCACAGCAGCTGGTTGTGAGTGCTTCGAGACCCATTGGGGAGTTGCATGTGACAATATCTGCCCAGTAGGACCTCTTGGAGCTTGCAACACATACGGAGTTTGCGATTCTGAAGTCGGAGGATGTAATTGTTTCTCCCGTTATCATGGCACCCAGACATCAGCTGTGCTCTACTGGTCCAATTTCATTGCATCAACCAGCATGACTGCTGCTAGTAATTATTCTTGTGACACATGTGCTGATGGATGGGTGGGACGTGACTGCTCCTTTGCTCAGGCTACACCACTATCAACAGACTTCTTCGTAGCAATCACATATGGATCATACATAACCACCCTGGACAGTATCTCTTTGACATTCATTACACCTGGTGTGTACAGATTGCTCCAAACAACAAATGTGGAGATACAGGTGTTATTTGTTCCTTGCTTAGGCACCCACTTATGCCGCCACTTACAGGAGATCTCATTCAAGGACTCACAATCAACCATTAGTGTCCAGTATGTAACTGGTGGAAACATCACAGTTTTGTTTGATGGAGAAGCTCTTGAATATCCAAAATCCAAGTCCTCAGCAAGTATCAGTTTAGACTGGTCTTACATGTTCTCTTACCCTCGAGTTAAATTTGGCAGCTCGTCTGTACTTGTGTTCAGCTCATCTCTAGGCCTTGTGTCTGCTTTCAAACTTTCCAGTTCTGATTCTGGATCTACTACAGGGCTTCTAGGAAACTCTGATGGAAACTGGGTGAGTGACATAAACTGTGTGACAAGCACACAGAGTCTGATTGATAATGAAAGTAACATGTTTGGTGATTATGTTGGGGAATGTGCTCGCGACAGATACACCCCAGCACCAGCTGAAGTCTTCATACAGCATGAACTAGGCTTAGAGAGCCTAACATCTGCTGGTTTTGTCCTGCATCTTGAAAGTCAGACATTAACACTCTCTGGTTATCCAATTCAAACCGGTTTGCCAAAGTTTACACTAGCTTTCTGGACAAAAGTGCTTTCATCATCCATCACCAAGCGATCAACTACACCAATCTCTCTCTTCCACACAAACACCGGAAGCCATGATTTAGAGTTCATATCAAACAATGGAGAACTTGAAATTGACTGGGACCAGTTGTACCAAACAAACAAGAGCTTTGTTCCAGACAAATGGACGTACGTTGTATTCACATGGTCAGATGATGGCGAATGGAGTGTATATTTGATAACAAAAGATGAGGTCATATATTACCCAGGCCCGACTGCGCTAGTAGGAGGCACAATCTCTCTCGGGGATATAACAGTAATTGGGACAGCTAACTCGTACATAGAAATAGATTACATCAGAGCGTGGTCGGATTCAAAGAGCCTGGATGCTGCTGTAGCAGACATGAAAATCTATTCGACAGAATATTCAACAGGACTTCTGATGACCATGGTTCTCGACGAAGGCTCTGGCCTGACACCGTCCATTCTGACCTTTGCTTCCAATGGTACAGTGACGTATACAGCTGCATCAATATCAGGTAAAATATCAAACCAGTTACCTTTAGCATGCTTTAACACTTAAAATGCAAAAAAAAAAAAAATAATTTGCAAACAGCGTAGATCCAGATGAGGCAGCTCATAATGAGCTGCCTCATCTGGGTCTACACTATTTGCCCTCCAGTCTTTAAATTCACAGTATGATACAGCTTGGATTGAACATTTTTTTAAATTTTGTAGACTCAAATTTTCTTGTCTGCTTTTTTAGCTCACCTGAGCACGAAGTGCTCTGGGTGAGCTTTTGGGATACCCTGATGTCCGTCGTACGTCCGTCCGGACGTCCGTCAACTTTTGCTTGTGTACACTCTAGCGGGCACAGTTTCGATCCAATCTTTATGAAACTTTGTCAGAATGTTAATCTTTATAAAATCTAGGCCAATTTCGAAACTGGGTCATGTCGGGTCAAAAACTAGGTCACTAGGTCAAATCTTAGAAAAACCTCTAGAGGGCACAGTTTTCATCCAAAGTTCATGAAACTTTGTCAGAATGTTTATCCTCATAGTATCTAGGACAAGTTTGAAACTGGGTCACGTCGGGTCTAAAACTACGTCACTAGGTCAAATCATAGAAAAACCTTGTGTACGCTCTAGAGGACACAGTTTTGATCCAATCTTTATGAATCTTTGTCAGAATGTTTATTTCCATAAAATCTAGGCCAAGTTCGAAACTGGGTCATGTCGGGTCAAAAACTAGGTCACTAGGTCAAATCTTAGAAAAACCTTGTGTACGCTCTAGAGGGCACATTTTTCATCCAAAGTTCAAGAAACTTTGTCAGAATGTTTATCCTCATAGTATCTAGGACAAGTTTGAAACTGGGTCACGTCGGGTCTAAAACTAGGTCACTAGGTCAAATCATAGAAAAACCTTGTGTACCCTCTAGAGGACACAGTTTTGATCCAATCTTTATGAAACTTTGTGAGAATGTTTATCTCTATAAAATCTAGGCCAAATTCGAAACTGGGTCATGTTGGGTCAAAAAGTAGGTCACTAGGTCAAATCTTAGAAAAACCTTGTGTACGCTCTAGAAGGCACAGTTTTGATCCAAAGTTCATGAAACTTAATCAGAAAGTTTATCCTTATAATATCTAGGATAAGTTTGAAACTGGGTCACGTCGGGTCAAAACTAGGTCACTAGGTCAAATCATAGAAAAAACCTTGTGTATGCTCTAGAGGACACAGTTTTGATCCAATCTTTATGAAACATTGTCAGAATGTTTATCTCTATAAACTCTAGGCCAAGTTCGAAACTGGGTCTTGTTGGGTCAAAAACTAGGTCACTAGGTCAAATCTTAGAAAAGCCTTGTGTACGCTCTAGAAGGCACAGTTTTGATCCAAAGTTCATGAAACTTTGTCAGAATGTTTATCCTCATAATATGTAGGACAAATTTGAAACTGGGTCATGTCGGGTCAAAAACTAGGTCACTAGGTCAAATCATAGAAAAACCTTGTGTACGCTCTAGAGGACACAGTTATGATCTAATCTTTATGAAACTTTGTCAGAATGTTTACTTCCATAAACTCTCGGCCAAGTTTGAAAGTAGGTCATGTCGGGTCAAAAACAAGGTCACTAGGTCAAATCATAGAAAAACCTTGTGTACGCTCTAGAGGACACAGTTTTGATCCAAAGTTTGTGAAACTTTGTCAGAATGTTTATCCTCATAATATGTAGGATAAGTTTGAAACTGGGTAATGTCGGGTCAAAAACTTGGTCACTAGGTCAAATCATAGAAAAACCTTGTTTACGCTCTAGAAGGCACAGTTTTCATCCAAAGTTCATGAAGCTTTGTCAGAATGTTTATCCTCATTATATCTAGAACAAGTTTGAAACTGGGTCACGTTGGGTCAAAAACTAGGTCAAATCATAGAAAAACCTTGTGTACGCTCTAGAGGACACAGTTTTGATCCAATCTTTATGAAACATTGTCAGAATGTTTATCTCCATAAACTCTAGGCCAAGTTGGAAACTGGGTCATGTCGAGTTATAAACTAGGTCACTAGGTCAAATCTTAGAAAAACCTTGTGTGCGCTCTAGAAGGCACAGTTTTGATCCAAAGTTCATGAAACTTTGTCAGAATGTTTATCCTCATAATATGTAGGACAAGTTTGAAACTGGGTCATGTCGGGTCAAAAACTAGGTCACTAGGTCAATTCATAGAAAAACCTTGTGTACGCTCTAGAGGACACAGTTTTGATCTAATCTTTATGAAACTTTGTCAGAATGTTTATCTTCATAAACTCTCGGCCAAGTTTGAAAGTAGGTCATTTTGGGTAAAAAACTAGGTCACTAGGTCAAATCTTAGAAAAACGTTGTGTAAGCACTAGAAGGCATCGTTTTGATCCAATCTTCATGAAACTATGTCAAAATGTTTATTGTCCGTATATCTAAGCCCCCTATGAAACTGAGTCACGTCGGCTCAAGGTCAAATCTTAGAAAAACTTTGTGTACACCCTAGAGGGCACAGTTTTGATCCAATCTTCATGAAACTCTGTCAGAATGTTTATCTTAATGAAATCTAGGTAAAGTTTGAAACTGGGTCGTGTCAGGTCAAAAACTTGGTCACTAGGTCAAATATAAGAACGACCTTGTATACGCTTCAGAGGGCACAGTTTTGATCCAATCTCAATGAAACTGTGTCAGAATGTTTATTCTTACAATATCCAGGCCAAGTTTGAAACTGGGTCATGTCGGGTCAAAAACTAGGTCAAATGTTAGTATGGTAAAAACTCTTATAAATCTTCACCAGAGCCAGTGAACTGATTAATGCTCAGGTGAGCAATTCAGGGCCACCATGGCCCTCTTGTTGGTGCTTGATGGGTAAAATACCAGCAGGCACATGTTGAAATATCATCTTATTTCCCAAAGAGAGTAGCTATATATAGGGTTTGATGTTGCTTTCAAATTCACTGGAATCAAATATTAACAGAGATGGCAACATATAATGTATATAAGTAGTTTTGACTGCATTTGAAAAGATACAACTCTTGGTCATTTTGAATTGCCTAGTCTGTTGATGATGTTGGCAAAGAATTATGACCTGACTGCATAGACAATGGGAAGTCATATGTAGACCTGATAATTCAGACATGATGATAACAATTTTGGTTGCTTTGGCTTTTATGGTCCTTTCAACAGTATTTCAGTCATTTCAAGTTGATGGATCTATGGGTGAATTGCAATGAGAATAAAATAATCCAGAGACTTGACAAGAACCATGATCTTGGTCAGAACTTTTAAAAAGCCGTCTGTGAAAAAGTTTGTTAAGCTTACATTACTTTGAACAGTTGGCCCTGGTCCATTTGCAACATCAGAGAATGTTTTATTCAACTTTTATAAACAGTGTAGCTCCTGTTTAGACTGCTCTTTTGGGGTAACATAAACTGTTTGAGTACAGCACATGTTTCTGTAACATTCTTACAAGGAAGGAAAAATAATGTTGACTTGTAAATTTTGTGACTTCCTGTTTGCTGCAGTGGCTGATAAAATCCTTTCCTGAAGGAGCAAATTCTTTGCTTTAAACACCCAATGTTTGCTGGGGCATTTGCTTCATACATTTGGGTTAGCACTTTTAAAGTAACAAAAAAAAAAAAAAAGCCCAGTTTGCAATTAGGGTATATCAAGATAAGACGGCTCATATTGAGCCACCTTATCTTGATCTACACTGATTGGCCTTTTGTCTTTGAATTCTTAATATAACGTCAACAAAATTTTTATTATTTTTTAGCTCACCTGAGCCAGCGGCTCCGGGGGAGCTTATAGGATGGTAAGGCTCCGTCATCCGTCCGTCCGTCGTCCGTCAACAATTTCAAATGACTTCTCCTCTGAAACCGCTGGGCCGATTGTAACCGAATTTCATATAGAGCCTCCTGGGACCTTAGGAACGAAAAGTTGTTCAAACGGTCCTGGTCACATGACCAACATGGCCGCCATGCCCATATATGGTAAAAACCTGAAAAAATCTTCTTCTCCAGAACCAATAGGCCGATGGCCTTGAAACTTGATATGTAGCATCGGGTACGCGGGTACTACCAAGATTGTTCAAATTATGACCTTGGGTTGACCTTGACCTTTTTTACGGTAAGGTCAAATTTGCTTCCTTATGCTTTTATATGGCAAGATGCTACAACATAATTTACCTTGGAAACTGTTGAAGATTTTGGGCTAAAAATTGGTATCTACAGTCATCTTAATGACTACATGAAGATTTACGAGTACAAGAGGTCAAGGTCATTCTTTGACCTTTGACCCTGAACTCTCATATTTTGATAAGTTCTAACAATCTCCTCAAAAGCCACTGGGCCAATTGAAACCAAATTTCATATAGAGCCTTCAGGGGTTGAGGGAACAAAAATATATTGATACGGTCCAGGTCACATGACCAACATGGCCACCACGCCCATATATGGTAAAAACCTTTAAAAATCTTCTTCTCCAGAACTAGTTGACCGATGGCCTTGAGACTTGGTATGTAGCATTGGATATTTGAGTACTATCAAGATTGTTCAAATTATGACCTTGTGTTGACCTTGACCTTTTTTACGGCATGGGCAAAAATTGGAAAATGCAAGAACATGAGATTTCATGATAAGTTTTGAAGATTTTGGCCTAAAAACTGGTATATACAGTCATCTTAATGGGTACCAGAAGATTTGTGAGTACAAGAGGTCAAGGTCATTCTTTGACCTTTGACCCAGAACTCTCATATTTTGACAATTTCAAACAATCTCCTCAAAAACCACTGGGCCAATTGTGACCAAATTTTTTATAGAGCCTTCAGGGGTCGAGGGAATGAAAAAAATTTCTAACGGTCCTGGTCACATGACCAACATGGCCACTATGCCTATATATGGTAAAAACCTTTAAAAATCTTCTTCTCCAGAACCAATTGACCGATGGCATTGAGACTTGGTATGTAGCATTGGGTACTTGAGTACTATCAAGATTATTCAAATTATGACCTTGTGTTGACCTTGACTTTTTTTACAGCAAGGTCAAATATGGGAAAATGCTAGAACATAAGATTTCATGGAAAGTTTTGAAGATTTTGGCCTAAAAATTGGTATATACAGTTGTCTTAATGAGGTCATGAAGAATTATGAGTACAAGAGGTCAAGGTCATTTCTTGACCTTTGATCCAGATCGCTCATATTTTGACATTTTTAACCATTTCCTCAAAAGCCAAAGGGCCAGTTGTAAACACATTTCATAATTATAGAGCCTCCAGGGGTTGATTGAATAAAAATTTGTTCAAACGGTCCAGGTCACATGACCAACATGGCCGCCATTACCACTTATGGTATAATTCTTTAATATTTTTCTTCTCCAGAACCAATACACCTATAGCCTTGAGACTTGGTAAGTAGCATGGAGTACTAGAGTACCACCAAGACTGTTCAAATGGTTACCTTGGGTTTACCTTGACCTTTTTTGCGGCATGGTCAAATATGGGAAAATGCTAGAACATAAGATTTCGTGGAAAGTTTTGAAGATTTTGGCCTAAAAATGGTATATTTGGTTGTCTTAATGAGTACATGAAGATTTATGAGTACAAGTGGCCATGGTCATTCTTTGACTTTTGACCCAAGACTCATATTTTGACAATTTCAGACATGATAAGAAAAAGCCACCTTGCCAATTGCCCAGGTGAGCGATTCAGGGCCTCATGGCCCTCTTGTTTCAATATTGCAGATGTAAATTTTGTCATCTGCTTTTTGGCACTTTAAGGGTAAATTGATATTTCATAATTTTTGTATATTGTAGGACCTGAATCACCGACACTATGGCTAGCAGCAACAGTACCAATCCCGGACATCTACCTACCCACTAGATTACGAACAGACAGAGAAATAGACTATACCAGTGCTGCAACTGCCTGTCTAGCAGTTCTTGATGAAGGCAACTTCACAGAACACTGCGGGGAAGTGAGTAGCAGTTTGAAGGACCATTTCTTAGAGGCATGTATCAGAGACTATAATATCACAGGACCTGAAAGTGCAACTAGCATGATGTTGTCAGCGCTTATATTTTACTGCCAGGGATCACTGGATGTCAGTGAATGTAAGCTTAAAGGATTCTTTGACTTCTGTCGACCAGTAGACGAAGGTGCGGCTGGTTTCATGTGGTGGATAATTATTGTCATAGTCCTGATCCTTGTGATTATTATAATCATCATTGTTGTTGTCATCTACAAGAAGAAACAAAAGAGAAAACGGCTCATTGAAGGTACCGAGGATGACATGGATGGCTTCCATACTCTTTCTTCAAAACACGGGTACTTCCACCCTGGGGTTGAAAGTGAAACATCATTTATTGAAGGAAGATCCAGCTCTGCTTGGTCAGATGGAAGAAGATCAGTTGATTCTATTGACTCAAGGTTCTTCGAGTCACCTGTGATGTTCCTGGGTGCCCCGCCTGATAGGTTTGTGTACAGGGACTATGGAAGAAGCCCCACCAGTGGCACACCTGCACCAAGTTCTAGAATGAGTGGGGGACCAGGTTCTAGAATGAGTGGTCGCTCAATGTCCATTGATATCACAGTATCACCTACACCTGAACCAGAACAGATTGATAACCGGACAGTGACTGCCGTATCATCAGGCGCAGCATTTAATAAAGGTAGGCGATCATCAAGCCCTGGCATGGCTCCTACCCCTACAGAAGTCAGTCACCTGCCAAGCCCAGTTGGTACAAATGTCCAGCGGCCTAAGCCTCCATCCCAAGACATTCTGGGTAACAGATCAATCATACCTCCTGGTTTGAGCACCAAAGCTGACCATCCTCCTCCTAAAATTACCTCAGCTACAACCAGCAGTAATAGCAGTAATGCTACTACTTTCAAGCCAAGCATGCCTTTTGGTGCAGCTAGAAGGTCTGACCAGTCTGAGCCTAAACTGGCACCACCACCTGGACGCCTTGACACTTTGGAATCCCCACCACCGGGAACCAGTGGAAATGAAACAGCAAGAAGAGCAGGACTTGCAGCAGGACCATCAAAGAACACAGTACCTAAGCTAGCACCACCACCAGGTCGCAGTGGAAGACTGGATGAAACAACTCCACACCCTGTTCCCAAACCACTTAAACTGGCACCAGGTGCACCAACTCCACAACCTCAATTTGCACCCAGTGCTCCTCAGAGCCTCAGATTGGGAGGAGGGGGAACCAGCAGTCCATGGAAAGCTAAAGCTGCTCCACCATTGCCGGCACCAAGCAGTTTAACTGCGAGAATATTAAGGAATTCAAATGCCTCCTCGACACCGGCTCCCGGCTCAGACAACCAATCTCAACAATAAAGAAATCACTGGCTAACGAGGATTTTTTATTTTTGTTTACAAACATTCTATTAATGATTAACTTTTATTTTTGGGTTTATTTCATTTTGGATACAATATTGTGATAGCAACAGTGAACAACTAAAGAACAAGTGAAAACATTGAAATAGTGATTAAAGACCTAGTAAAACAGCATAAGATAAAGACAATTGAAACAGCCAGTAAAAATCACAGGAACATTGAAAGTAATGTAAAAGGAAAAGAAATAACTGAACTGAACTTGCATGTGTAAACCAACGTTTATGAAATTTGAAAAAAAAATCTATCTTTTTTTTTTTTATGATACATTTTTTTCTATCATTGGTGTTAGTAATTGTTTTTCTGTGTTTAAATGTTAGGGATTTATGTAGACATAATTGCAGACTAGTTAAGTTTTAGAAAAATGAACAGTCATAAGATAGGTAAATGAGGTAAATTTTAACATAAGTTTAAAATTTGAAGGCTTGCTTTACTTCCATTAATAAATTTCCTTTCAAAATATGTTTGTGAATAGCTCATACTACAAAAGTAGTTTAAAATCAGGCAAATGTTTTTAAAAATCAACTTTTTTGTTTTTTTGGAGAGAAAAAAATTGGTTACCCCTCATTATGCAAAAAAATCTTAACTTATTGCTAAGGTCTGCAATATTGCTCGTGTTGCTTGTTATTTTTATATTACAAAAAATGTCTGTGTCTTCTGTAATTAGTAAACATGTACTTTAATTATTGTAGTTTGATTTTTTTTCTTGATTTACTATTTAATCATATTCTAAATGCTCTGGTAGCATTGTTTTGTACATAACTCTTTGTTACTTTTTAAAATTCTATTTTTTAAGACACATTTGTTATATACACATTTCCATGCACACACACTTTATATGAGCCACGACACGACAAAACCAACAATGTGGTTGTGCGCCCAGCGCAGACTTAGATCAGCCTGGGCATCTTCGCTGTTTGCGAAGAGCTTTCTGCATGGAGGTAGCTCAGTCCCTTAGCTACCCTTTAAGCACTTAGCGAATAGTCTGACCAGACTGGGCGGATGTCTATGCTGATATGAGTCTGCACTGGATGCACAACCACATTGTTGGTTTTCTCGTGTCGCGGCTCATATGTGTAAGCCAAATTTGATTCCATCCAAGTTTTGTACCTTTTTGTAGATTTTTATTCTTTCTTATACTCTTTCTCACATAAACATTGTTATTTTTAAACAGGATCAATTAAACAAGTCACAGATTCAGCAAGTTAATTTGGTGTTATTAAAAGTAAATGAATTTTTCAAATCTTTTGTAATGTAATTCCGGTAGAAACTTTCAATGCTATGACGTTGCTAAGAATATAATTTAACTAATATTAACCGTTTGAATTATTAGAAGTTTTTTTGAGCAAAGCATTCAAACTATTTTGGAGTTGAAGTGTTAGGTTTTCCGATATTAGAACATTTACTATGTTGTTAAGAATGTAATTCATTCTTCGTGAAACCTAGTTTATAGTTTAAAATCTTGTCAAAATTAGACATTGTCTGGCCATGATAATTTTATTGTAAATTCGGTTAAGTCAGATTTTGATTCTTATAGTGCTAAGAACTTGTTTTGTTAACCCCAAAAAATTCTAAAAAATTGGGACACCTAAAAAACAGAAAACACCTCAACTGTCCTAAAAATGGAATGGTTAGGTTTTACGAAGCAGTGATCATCTACAAGATGCAGCGTTAATGGCCAATGATGTAGACCCTGATCCAACTGCTCTTGAGAAACAGTCTGATCTGGGTCTAAACTGTTAGCTGAGACCTATCTGTCCCAATATATAGAATTTCTATGGTAATTTTTCTTCTTCAAATGCCAAAAAAATTGCAAACTATGCAAACCACAATGCAGTTTCTGTTTCTTCATACTTATTATTTCTGTAATAAAGTTTGTCTTGTTTGTCTAACTTGACTTCATTCGAAACCCAGGCAACATCACTGATATACCTACCTATTCATAGAGAAATGCATAAAGTTAGTGCACCTACCTATTCATAGAGAAATGCATAAAGTTAGTGCAGACCCAAATCAGACTGCAAGCAGTTTGATCAGGGCCTGCACTGATTCCTGACAGTCTCACAGATTGCACTTGATGAAGTCCCACTAGGAGCCCCAATAGCTTAGTGGGGTAAGTGCTAGCCTGCTGATCTAGTGGTCCCAGGTTCGAGCCCCAAATTAGGAGGGAATCTTTTCAGTCATAAACGGGGTTCCATTGCACACAGCCTTTCATTTTTACCCACCCATTGTCCTGATATGACTGAAATCTGGATGTAAATCCCAAGTCATCCATCCATTTATCTCACCAAGTTCCACTTAGTGAGATAAAATTTGCACTTCTAGGAGGCAGTTTCCTGATTTTTCAAGTGTCACTCACTTTTCAGTATGCAGTTGTCTAAGGACCAAGTGGCTTGGTAGCTCAGTTGACATATGCTTGCATGGTTGTTACGCAGAAGGTTTTACACACGGGTGTAGAGCCTTATGCGTCGCCAGGACGGCGGAGGGTGACTTCCGGTTAAAGGGTTATCTACCAGTGTATTACACTAACAAGGAAACTCTAACAACGTTAGAATTTTTGAAGTTTATATATAATGTGAATTCTATATACAACAATACAGGTTACAACTGTCACAATTACAACAACGTACAACACATATCAGTTCATGTCGCTGGCCCAAGTAAGGTGTTTGTTTCAAATCTGTAATCGATTTTCGTACAATACGCAAATAGATTACCGTCTGACGTCAACACCGTACTCGGCTCAGCGCCATGAACTAAAGGAAAATACAAAGAACAAAAAAACGTTAGTTTGAGCTCATACAAAAAAAACAAGGCCTTATGTTGGTAGACTTCAATTTGTCGTTCCCTGGATCATGTTATGGGCCAGTCCATATATCATGAGGAACACCAACTTATATTAATACGCGCACGCTTATATACTGGTCGCTCCCTGGATCGTACCAGAGACCAGTCTATATATAACAAGACACACTATAGTGGACGACGAACACTGTACCACTTTCATATCCGCAGTAATAAGATCGCCTTCGCCGATATTTTGTGCTTCCCGCCTCTGCTAGGAGAACATGCACAAGGGCGTTGTAACTGCTCTACCTGGGTTGGTATTAACCTGGAGACGTAAATCCAATCTACAGGTGAGACGTGGCTCTAAGCCCTAACAGCTGACTGCCGGACTTGATGTGCCTAAAAATAACGAACTCACACTTAATACTTTATAACTACATAATAACAACAAGTAAGACTTGGGCCTGTCTTGGAAATATCATACAACGCCCTCGGCGAATGCCGAGCATAACGTGCACACGCCAGCCGTGTCACTAGACACAACTCGCGATCACAATGTAAAGCCAAAACTGTGCTTACCACTTCTGCCAATGAAGAAACTCAGATCCTACCACGCATGTGCGTTGAAGGATCTGACGCCAAACATTGTCAAGAAGTATACTGACGTCAACAGGCATTACCATGACATACCCCACATAAAACATGAATAATCTAGACAATGACCTATGTACATTAAATTGATTTACCAAAAATTTAACTCGCATATGTATTAATTCATTTCTTTAAACTAAGCGTATTACCATTTGCCATAGAATATAATAACTTAATAAGCGTTTCTAACACATTTGGGATCATAAAGTTTGATCTGACATCATGACGCCAATGATGTTATACCATATGACGTCATCTAGTGAAGGCAAATCAAACGCATGATGACCAAATGTTACCATTATAACTTATGGAAAAAACCCTTAATGCGGTGCATGCTATGGCGTCAGTCGACGTCACGAGTATATAAATTAGTTCCATTACAAATCAATCTACTTCTATAAGCCACGTATACGTGAAACTAATATAAAAAGTGCTGACGTCGCAATAACATGATGCAACTGACGTCACATGAATAACATGAATGCAACTGATGTCACATGAATAACACGAATGCAACTGACGTCACTGGACGTCAAATAGACGCACACCAGTGAAACTAATATAAAAAAGTGCTGACGTCGCAATAACATGAATGCAACTGACGTCACATGAATAACATGAATGCAACTGACGTCACTGGACGTCAAATAGACGCACACCATTGCAACCAACATCAGTGATATAAACTATTTCCGTAGTTTACAAAACTTCCTAATATACAAATATTATGCGCAGCATGCTTATTAACAAAATCAGTCGACACATGCGCAGCCTGATCACTGCCAACAAAATCAAATCAGTCGACACATATAATCATACCATATCAATCAGAAGTCACATTTTTCATTCTTAGCCAAACTATTCTAAATAAATACAATAAAATCTTACCATTCAGGTCTTAACACAGAATCTGGGCACACAACAATATAACATCCATCAATTCACCTTTGAATTAAACAGCCACGTCTAACTTTTCATTAAAGAATAGGAGTATAAATACTATGCGTCTCACTTTTAAATCATGCGACACGAATCTAAGCGTGCAAGTATTCACCTTAAAATCATGCAACACGTCCACAATCAAGAGACTCGTGCAGGTATTCACCTTAAAATCATGCAATACGCTGTCCACGAGAGGTATTCACAAACAACCCATGCATAATGTAGCCACAATTTCCGTAAATGTTTTATTACCACAGTTGCCCTAAAAACTGTAGCTCTACTGATTGAAAGGATTAAAATGATTTCGACGAAATAGTCGACGATCGGATCCATTTCGTAACAATGGTAAGCAGGCAAACCCTATATTAGAGCTCCAGTGGGACCATGATTTTGTTACATTTGATGGCCAGTGTGGGTTCGCGGCAAGGGCCACGAGCATCAAAAGGTGCATGTCTAGTTGATACCTCCGTAATTCCAAGCAGATTTGGAGACGAATCTGATTAAGCAGGGGGAAAAATGTCAAAGGTTGACCAAGTGGCTCAGTAGCCCAGTTGGCAGAGTCGAGAAGCCCTGCATTCAAGTCCCAGTTGGGGCACCATTTTTTCTCCTCCGTGACACAGATAGGCAAGACACCGCCTTCCATGGACTTCTTGTATTTTATTTCACAATAAATGTGAAATTTAATACAAGAATTCCATGGAAGGTTAGTGTGAAACTTAATACAAGAATTCCATGGAAGGTAAATGTGAAATTTGATACAAGAATTCCATGGAAGGTAATGAAATTTAATACAAGAATTCCATGGAAGATTGTGTCTTGCCTGTGATCAAACACTACCTTCCGTCGAATTCTTGTATTAAATGTCATCTAAAAATTGCCATCCAGAGTGACCTGGCCCCAAGGTTATAAAACTTTTTTCATGCTAGACTCAGCTGAGCATGAAATTCTACCTGCTAATGAGTAATGAATAGCAAATTTATTGATAAGTACATTTCTTTTCTTGCTCAGTTTAGCTCAGTATGAAATTTTCTCTGCTTATGAATATGAGAATGCCAATTAGTTGGCATTCTCCTATTTAACGAGAGAAAATTTCATGCTCAGCCGCATTGAGCATGAAAAAAGTTTTATAACCACTGGGCCTGATTGGACTACTTTTGGCAAATCAAAGGGCTAATGTATGCAAATACAGTAGATTTCTCTAGATGACATCAACTGTTAAAGGAAAGAATGAATATGTACTAAGACATGACATGTACATCCTCTTAGAGAACTAGAAGGTTGTACAGGGACAACTGGTCGAGCCCGCCGTTTGCTATAGTGACCTATAAGTATGTCGAGACTAAGTAACTGCTTCACTCTGGAAAGAAGCCAAACAACATCATGCTTAGCCAGCATATTTCTTTCTTTTTTTTCTTCAAATTTTCACAAAGGAAAATAAGTAGAAGTGATGACCCTGACAAGCTCAGTTTATGACAATTACAATATCTGACCTTCAAGTGTGACCTTGACCTTGGATCTACCCAAACATGTATGTCACTTGACACTTCCACTCATCAAGAAGAACAATTGTGCCAAATTATTTTGAAATCCATGCATAAATGTAGAGGTAATGGCTCGGACAAGATCAATTTATGGCCAATTTGTCATTTGACCTTCAAGTGCGACCTTGACCTTGAACCTACCTGAACAAATGTTCCAAATGGCACTTCTACTCATCAAGGAAAACAATTGTGCCAAACTATTTTGAAATCCATCCACAAATGTAGAAGTAATGGCTCGGACAAGCTCAATTTATGGCCATTTTATCATTTAACCTTCAAGTGTGACCTTGACCTTGGACCTACCTGAACAAATGTTTCAAATGGCACTTCTACTCATCAAGGAGAACAATTGTGCCAAATTATTTTGAAATCAATTTGTAAATATTGAAGTTATGGCTCGGACAAGCTCAATTTATGGCCATTTTATCATTTGACCTTCAAGTGTGACCTTGACCTTGGACCTACCTGATCAAATGTTTCAAATGGCACTTCTACTCATCAAGGAGAACAAATGTGCCAACTTATTTTGAAATCCATCCATAAATGTAGAAGTTATGGCCCGGACGCACGCACTAACACACGCACTAACGCACGCATGCACTAACGCACGGACATACACCGAACTGAAATTGTAACAACTATGTCTGGCTCACTGCAAGCGGGCTTGACAAAAATAACCTAAAATTTATGCCTAACTGATAATCTGACCAGATGTTATAGCCATTCCCTAATTATCGTTCACTGCAGGTGCTCACATGCTCTGTGAACTACTTTTTCCGATAACTTTGGTTCCTGGTTAATAATATAGGTAATTCAAGCTTATAGTATTTTTATCAGCAGTGTTAGTGAAACCTGATTCACGGTATTTATGAGCCACTTAAAGAAAGTTCTCATAAAATACTGTAGAAAATCGCATATCCAATGATAAAGTTTTGTCTACTTTTATTCTAAATACAGTCAGTGTGTTTAAAGACATATTTTTGAAGTACCACACGAAAATAAGTTTGCTATACTACTGGAACTATTTTTTTTTATAAAGGCTGTAACCAGGGAGTACAGCTATTCGCTAGTTGTTTCCCTGGATCCCATCCCATTGTAAAATTTTTATATTACAAACTGCTAAAGTTTAACAGAGAACCCCGTTCAAAACACTTACACAACATAACTTTAAACGAGGATTTCGATTTTCTAGTTTATATCAAGATATGGATGCGAGATATTTATGTTCAGCTTTTAACTACAGAAAATCTGTTAATAGCATTATCTACACCCCTGTCTTCACCACCTGGGGCACTGCTCCAAAATTGCAGAAGTCTGTATCATTTATTGGTATATCGGTGGATTACATTACCGGTTTCATCAGAAACACATGTGAAATTGATCCCGAGCAACCTGCGGCTATATAGCAATAATTCGGATCAGTCCGGGTCAATTCTCTAAGAGCATGTACACAGCATGAAGGGAAGCTACTCTGCCATTTCCAGTACTGCCCCTTTCTCAATCAGGGATCAGCTCCAAAGGGAAAAACAATTGTCTTCTAGGAGCATATTGTTTCCTTTTAAAGACTCCGTTTGTGAAGGGCATCATCCAGGGAAATAAATAGGTGGTTAAAGGAGTTGTCCCCCTTGTAAAAATGGTAGAATAACATTGTACCTTCCACCTTAAGGTTGTGGCTTGTGTTTACCAACATATTTCATTGGCTATAAGACTATTTTCCCCTTCCAAAACAATCCCAAAGATTTAGATCCATCTTACAAGATGGATCCAGATCTTTGGAATTGTTTTGCAAAAGAAAACCCCATTTTTAGCCCGCCTATGCGAATGCAAAGGAGAGCTTATGCTGTACCTATGGCGTCATACTCTGAGTATGCGTTAGCATTTGCATTAGTGTTTGCATTAGCACTAGGGTCCTCGTCAGCGCCTGTGATCAGGTTAACCAATGCTAAGAATTGCGTTAAACTGTATGTTTAACTCTGTACTTTACAAACTTGAGCAGCTATGTTCATCATACTTGGTACATATATACACCCATATGCGTACAACAGCTGCATCACACAATTGTATGTCCTTGACCTATATGTCAGGGTTGACTGACTTTGCTGTTTGGCACTGTTTTTAAAGCAAAATTATTGGTTTTGAAGATACCTTTGAGATAAGAGAGTTGATACTTGGTTACATAGCATATCCCTGTAATTGCAGTAGCTGCAAAGCATCCATGCTGACTCCAATGCCCTTGACCTTCATTCATGGTCCAGAGATTTTGCCACATATTTCCAACACTGTTTGATGGACATGATACTTGACAGAATGGATCAGTCTGACATTGCAAAGACCTCATACCATATATAGATCGCTGTGACCCACATTTCATGGTTCAGTGTGTGTGAGAATCAGGCACCTATGAGGTGCACTCTGTTGTTTTCTGACAACTCTTGTATAGCTAAATTACAGAGACTGATTTTCAAATTTGTGGTAATTTTGGGTGGGTAAACTCCTGTCTTATGACCAAATAAATATGGTAGGCTTATTTACACTACACACCTTCCGTTTGGAGGATATCTGAATGGATGTTAAATAAATAACAAAATTAACTAAATAAATACTTTTAATTCTCTTTCAGTAGTGCAAAGAAAATGTGCAGAAATCAAACTTGAATGAAAGCAAAAGATAAAAATAGAAGGAAAAGATTTATGTTCTGAACAACAAAATAGAAGGAAAAGATTAATCTTCTAAACGTCATTTTTAATTTTCTTGCCCAAAGATTTTTTCCAGCAAAAACCGTGCGTTCAAAACAAGAAATGAAAGTAGCTGTAATTGTTTCTGTTGGTGGTCTAAAAGGTAAAGGTAAAAACAACAACAAATTTTACACCTTAAGGTAAAAGGGTACAACTTCATGATTTTTCCACCAAATTTTCTAAAGAAGACAAATTTTAAGACATTGTTTGCTCTCCTGGAAGATGAAACCTTTCCGAAATGGAATCCCCAAAGGGTTAGAGTTTGTGTACCCATTCACTGTAACATCTGAAAGCCTTTTTGAAAGGCAGACAACTACCAAATTTCTTCAATTATAAGACAGGGGTTTTCCTTCCAAAACAATCTCAAAGATCTAGATCCATCTTCTAAGTTGGATCTAGATCTTTGAGATTGTTACGGAAGAGAAAATCCCATTTTAAAGTTACATTACACAAGACTGGTTTACAAATTTGCGGAAGGATAAACTCTCGTCTAATAACCCAATAAATACCGTATAACACAAAATTCTTTGGCACTGAGGTCACAACACTACTTGTCACAAAAAAAAAAGATGTTAAGAAAAATAAATCTTTGGATACCCCATTAGATTTGGAAAGAAATCTCTATAGTTACAGCAACAAACCATACTTTACCCAATAGCTTGGGCCAGGTCATACACGAGACAGCCAAATTCTGCTAATGAGAAAATCTATTTTTCCCATACCTCTGATGAACAGTTGGCTTGATTTGTCATATGAGCCACGACACGACAAAACCAACAATGTGGTTGTGCACCCAGCGCAGACTCAGATCAGCCTGGGCATTCGCCCAGTCTGATCAGAGTCTTCGCTGTCCGCATGGTGGTAGCATAGACTCTTAGCTACCCTTTGAGCATTAAACGAATAGTCTGGTAAAACTTGGCGGATGGCCAGGCTGATCTGACTCTGCACGTGGCGCAGAACCACATTGTTGGTTTTGTCGCATCGCGGCTCATATATTCTTGAATGACCTGTACCCAACCCTTCGATATCTCAAAGTCAAAATTTATCCCAAACTACTGATATCTCAAAGAAAATTTTCTGGTCCCAGAAAATTTACTTCGAGATAACAGTAGTTTTGAGATAAAAGGATATGAAATAAAAGAAAAAAAGGAAAATGTATCTAAATTATATACTGTAGTAAGTCCAAAAATGAACATACTGTTAGGAAGCCAATAGTTTTCATACGAAACTGACTGCTAGATAAAATTCTTAACATGAGAAAGAGCTATACAAAGATAGCAATAACAGCTTCTTCTCTGAATCTATACTTAAGACCTTACAGTGTTTTGAGAAAGCTAGGAATGTTTTCCAGTTACTCCAGTTTACTCATCAATGAGAAATTTTGCTTAAAAATAATGAATTATTCAAAAATGGAATTTCAAAATTTAACACTGAAGTATTAATCCCGCCATTTGTCATATACTGTAAATTGCTTAATGAGTTGCGACACGAGAAAACCAACAAAGTGGATGTGCGCCCAGCAAACACTTAGATCAGATGGGCATCCGTCCAGTCTGATCAGAGTTCTGAGAGTCTTTGCTGTCAGCATAGAGGTAGCCCAGACCCTTATCTACCCTTTAAGTGCACAGGGGAGACTTATCTTCCCTTTAAGCACACAGCGAAGGCTCTGATCAGACTGAGCGGATGTTTGAAGAGTTATCAGGCTGATCTGAGTCTATGCTGGGACACATGCCACTTTGCTGGTCTTCTCGTGTCACAGCTCTTATATTCTTCAGTTTTATTTTTACTATAATTCACAAATCTGCTGGCCCAAGAATACAATAATCTCGGCAATATTCTGACCAGTTGATCACTAAATGGGACCGGTGACTGATAATCGCTACGCTTCATGCTAGAGCTCACCAAAAATTTCAAAACAAAAAAGTCTCAAAAGATCTTAACGAAGTAAGCAATTAACAGTAACAATTTGTAAACCAATACTTATAAATAATGCATTATATATATGACAGACTATTATAATAAAGCAATTAACCCATAGATAATAAACATTTTGCAGCATATAGGATGTGTCGGGAAAATAGGTAAAAACAGAAGTACAAAAAAAAACAAAAACAAACCTAAAACATATATTCCCTCATCACTAATTTACCAAATAAAGCAGTTGTGAAAATTACTCATTTATATAATTCACAAACAGCTGTGCGTAGTAGTTCAAAGCATCACTAGCTTAATTAAATTTGTGAGTGAAGGATTTGTTTCTCTGCTAGTACACAGAAAATAAAGTATGCTGATACTCATTTATTTTTTTATTCATTTTTTTGTAGAATGCATTTTAAAACATCATCATATTATGCAACATCATCAGTTCCCAGAATTTACAAATTAATTGGTATTAAGTATATGGGAGGATGTTTTTGATGTGTGAACAAGTTTTGTCGCTTAAAGTTAGATGCTTATGGTGAGGAAAAATCAAGTTATGGTGTCTGGTTTTACAAGGGGAAACAACTTGTGACATCCTATTAGCATCCCAGACCATGAAGCTCTTTCAGAAAGGAGGCTACCCTAAAAGCAAAGAATTGGTTGAAACATTTATTTCACTTTTCCATTGAAATACATATAACATGCATTTACAAATAACAGATCAGTACAAGCTATGGATTAGAACCATGAGAGCCATGGAAATGTGTTTTTGAGTATAATACTTTTGAAATTTTAACGTCTTGTTAACTAACGACATCGCTAATTTTGAACAACTGGGCCCAGATACATACAAATAATGTTGGTCTTGAAATTCAAAACTTACCTGAACATCATTTGGGGTACAGTATTTGTTGTCATAAACTAGCTTTGCCTTTCAAAAACTATCTCCAAGTAAGATGGATCTAGATCTTTGAGATTTTTTTCGAAGACTACTGGTAAAAGTCATTTTATAGCTAAATTACACCAGATTGATTTATGTATCTGCGGTAATTTTGGATGTGTACACTCCCATCTTATAACCAAATGACTACAGTACCACTTTTTGCATAGCATTTTTCATATCCCATAAAACTGGTATAAGCCTACTATTTTTTTTTGTATTCCACAAACCACTTTTTGCATAGCATTTTTCATATCCCATAAAACTGGTATAAGCCTACTATTTTTTTTTTTTGTATTCCACAACATTGTATTGCTTCACACTTGTTACAACCCATAAAAACATGGACATTTATAAACAAAAAAGCAAAAAAAAAAGTTTACAAAACAGCGAGTATTATGCATATAGTAAATCATGGAATGTAAATCATGGAATGCAATTCAATATAAAGACACATTTGGAACTCAAAACCATTTTGTTAATCCAATCAAAACTAAGATCTATTGAAAATTCAACAAAGAGTGTAACGTAAATCATCTCAAAAATATTATCACATATAGTCCAGACGCGATAAGTTGGCAATGTTATTGTTCTGTGTTTGTTTTGATTTGGTGACTGATTGGCTATATAGAAGAGTTCAGCTTATCCAAATCACGGAAATGAAAGAATAAATTTGAATAATTTTGTTACTATCAATTTTGTTATCAATGATATTCTTAAACTGGAGACAGTTCCTGTCTTTAAGCTTTCAAAATGTGTCATTTAGATAAATTAGAACTGCCAGTTAACCGTAATGTGCCATTATGACCATAGATCAAGAAGTTACATGAACTGCACCGTAATGATAGTACAGGTACTGTTGACAATAAAAATGTATACAAAACATTGCCACAATAGCGCGACCGACCTATACTTATGTGAATCTCAGCAAATGTCAATCTTTTTATTAAGTCTCAATGTGAGCCGACTGCAATTACAGTAATGTAAGGATTATGACAGCTTATTGGAAGAGAAAACCCAATTTATATCTGAATTACAAAAGACTGATTTGCATATTTGCGGCAACTTCGAAAGGATATAGTATCTTTATTGCTGCTTTCAAACTATACTTCAGGACAAAAGTTCTGCACAGATGTTATTAACATCCGTGCAGAACTTTGTCCTTAAGTATATAGGATTAACATTTGAGCAGCTTGTATCCAATCCAATGTATTAGCCTTAAAAGTGCCAAAAACTAGAACAGTTGAATCTGCAAACAGGTTAGATCCAGATGAGGTGGCTCAAACTGAGCCACCTCATCTGGATCTTTACTGTTTGCCCTCCAGTCTTTGAATTCTCAGTATGATAAAGCTTGGATGAAACAGTCTTCTGAAATTTTGCAATATAAATTTTGTCACCTGCCTTTTTGGCACTTTAAGGTTTAAATCTGCAAGTATTAGACTAAAGTTTTTTTTGTTAAAATTGAAGGCAAGCAGTAGAGCCACATCCCTTACAGAAAGGAATCCTAGAAAATGAACAAAAAGCTAAGCCTCAAACCAGTTTGTACAGTCATGCGCTCAATTATACCGTAAAATGTGTAAAAATTGAGACACCTTACAAAAATTGCCTCCTAAAATTGATTACAGTCAAACCTGTCTAAAGGGGTTACCCAATGAGACCAAAAAGTTGGCTGCTTAAAACAGGTGACCCCTTAATACAAGTTAATTTGCACTTTATTTTGGTTCAAGGGACCCCATAAAGATGGTTGCTAAAGACAGGTGACCCCTTAATACAGTGACCCTTAAGACAGGTTTGACTATATTGGTTTTTCAATGCAGTCGTGCATCTGCAATTGCAAGTGGAATGGCAAACAGCTTAGACCCTGATCAGCCGTGTGAACTGAGTCTGCACTGTTTGCTTACATCTATTTGTCCCAATACTTAAAATTTTTTACGGTAATCTAACGTGAATCCATAAGTCAGATTGATATGTCTTGTAGTTAGTTTTCAGTGGTACACCCACTGCTTCAGGTAAGGAGTAACAGGAAAAATTTTGGGATTATTTTCCATTTTTCTTCATAAAAAAATATGTTGTGACTGCTGATTAGAACCGTCTCAAAGAGACGGTTCTAATCAGCAGTCACAACATGTTTTTGTTGAAAAATAAAAATTACAGTATTCAACCTAACTAGCGCACGTCCCTATAAGTGCACATCATGGTAATTTATGAGGCATATACTGAAGGTGCTCATATACTTTTACTGGTTTATCCCTTTGTTTGCTAGTTTACAGAAGCTGAGAACTGCTACAGAATCTTTCATTTTTCACTTGTAAAGCTTCTCTATTCTTTGCTTAACGTTTACATTTGTTTTCGTTATGTATGCATGATGATTTGTTAAAATATGCGCTTATACGAAAGGTAATTTACTACAAGTATTGGCTGCCATTTTGAAAAAGTTAAGCGCACAGGGCACTAAAAAGGTTGATTATGGTATCTCAGAATAATCCTCAAATACTCTTATCTGAAGCACTGGGTACACTTAATTTCACATATATATCTTTATTAGTAATGTATATACTGATTTTCAAGATTGTCCATCTTAAATACCCATGCGTAATCACATGGCTGTTTGTTGAAAGGAATGACTGGTATCTCTAGATAGATGCCTGGACCTGTGGATGGTACTTTCCAGCCTACAGGATCTGGGTACCCAAGTAGGTGCACTTCAGTGGTTTTGGTTGGAATAGGAGCTGCCAGCTTGAACGCTCCAGGGTCTGGCCAGTCCAACACAATGGCATACACAGATATGCCAGATTGTTGTTTCTTAGCAGTGTACCTGTACAAAAAAAATTTAATGTGTATGGGAATACTTAGAGGGTCTTGCACGAGTGGTCATTTCATATCACATTTATGAAACTAGCCTTGGGCGAGTTTCATAAATGTCATATGAAATGATCAGGAGTGTAAGATTCTGTTTATCATATGACCCTTTCATACATGTGATGAACTCTTGAGGACCATGTGGGAGATCTGGATTTCATTTCAGGGAGATTGAGTTCCTCATCAGGGAGACTTTTTGACGGCAACTTTGACGCGTTGTTTCGAGTACTTAACTGTTTTTTTTTTGGTTTTTGGTTTTTTTTTGGGGGGGGGGGGGGGGGGCTTCTTGTTTTAAAATAAAACATGAACTAAAAAGTACAGTTATATAGTTTGTTTAACTTCTTTACTTTTGAGTTACCCAATACTTCAAATATAACCTCAAAAGTATGCCATTTCAGTGCAGTAACACAACCATCCAAAGTTTAATTTACAGTGTAATTGAACAGTACTGTTCATAGTGTTAGTGCTGACCATTCCATTGCTAAGAAACAATCTGATTATCTGGCATTCTCAAACCATCACCCCTCCCCACTTTTTCCTAACCCTCCCTCAATATAAAAGTCCAAAATTGCATCTTGGATGATGGGTCCGATTTGCTCCAGTTATTTTGATGAAAGCTGATACTTGTTACAAACTCAAAATCTGTTTATCTCAAAACCGAGTTATATTCTACACTTTAATGAACATACCTGTCATTAGAGCTGTCTATTTTCGTTGAATATTAGATTAAGAACAAATATAGCTGCATATTTGGGTCAGTAAACTTGTAGAATGGCATATTTCTGTCTCAGTCAGATGCTGAAGATCGCGGATTTCCCATGTTTTATTTATAAATTCACACTGGTTCTCATTTCGCATACGATGCATCTGAACCGGCGGGAACTGGATAGAAAAACGCGGGAAACTATTCTCAAAGTGAACGAACCAACTTAAAAAAAATGCTGGCACCGTTATGATTTCATGAAAGTATGATCTGATCAGCCTGCGCAAATTTTGCAGGATCGATATTTATAATGACTGTACATTATGTATCTGACATGTTTACTGAAAAAAATCGATATGGAATCATTGTCGATTGGCGGCACTTCTATCTATTGCATTCGTGCAACTCAATGACATAAACAATGACCGATGCATAAAGCCGCGACGCAATAAAAGTTATTTGCTCTCGATAAAAGTTACCTGCTATTACATTTAGAACAGGTACCTTTACTGGTGCGCTAGCCAATTTAACACCTCGCTGCGTCTGATCAGCGAATACCCTTCGGAATGACACGTCCTATATTGCACCCTGTTAGGTAATTAGGTCACGGACAGTTAATCCTTTTGACAGCCGCCGGCTAAGTAGTTACCGCAAAATGGACGGTTCAGAAAAAATTATGACAGGAAAATTCAGCATCCGGGAGATTCTGAATTCTTTCCGGGAGCACGGGAGATGGGCTCCATTTCCGGGAGACTCCCGGATGATCCGGGAGACATCACATGTATGCCCTTTAAAATGGGATTTTAACGCCTTCAAACTGAACATTATTTCAATAAGAAATGCATTGTTGACATGGACACTGCCAATGACATTATATGTCCATGCCAAAGTGTTATTACACATGTACATTCTTTTCTTACTGGTTTTGACTGTATTGTTCATAATGAAAAACAATTAAAGACAGGAGTGGTACTATATAAGGAGGATTAACTTCCACAGTGTCAGTCTGTCTCTTGATCTCATAGTGTCAACACCTCCTGTTGGCCAATGAAATTGTTATAACTGGTAATTCTGGTCCACTGATTGGTTGAATAAATTTCCACACCTTTACCTGTACAGGTAAGATATGGTATTGCTGGGAACCAGACCCCCCGGCAGAGAAGTCCTGTCTTTAACATACATACAGTGGTAGTCTGGAGGAAAATAATAAAGTAGGTCAGGAACATTTTAAGGGGGGAAATATTCATGACAACAAAGTGTCAATCAAAATTTGAAGAGGAAAACATGGCTGAAAATGTGTTGAAAAATATGTTTCATGCCTCAAACAGTCTTACTGTACTGTTGTAAACAAAATTTTGCTTATTTGGAGTCTCAAGTCAATTTGAGAAGAGGCTAAATTTTTGTGTTAAAAAAAAAAAAAAGACAAAACTTCAAATGGGCTGAAACCTTGGGATATGAAGTCTGATTATTTTTTCTTACCAAACTTGCGGTGTCTCTGTATCATTTTGGAATTTCCATGGTCGTGTTCCATATATGGCCTCTCCATTAACCTTCAGCCAATCCCCCATGGCCCGCAGTCTCTCCTCAAACAGTGGAATTATTGTACCCTCCTTGGTTGGTCCCACATTGATCAAGATGTTACCTCCACAACTGAAAATCCAAATGAGCTGTGACAGGACAAAACCAACAAAGTGGCATGTGTGCCCAGAGAAGACTCAGATCAGCCTGGGCATCTGCCCAGTCTGATTAGAGTCTTTGCTGTGCACTTAAAAATTGGCAAAGGGTCTAAGCTACTTCCATGCTGACACCAAAGACTCTGATCAGACTGGGCTGATGCCAGGGCTGCCATATATACCCAATGAGCTGGTTTCAAGTTCATTAAGCTATCATTTACATAAGGAACTAACAAAAAAAAGAAAGTGAAGTAAAACCAGAAAATAAAGTTTTTATTAAAGCACATTGGAAATCGTCTAGCATTACACATTCGTCCAAAGTATGATATTTTTACTCTAATCTGAAGCCCTGCACCTCTATAAAATACTAAGGGTAAGGGTAAAAACCAGTACCTGACTGTAGATACCAATTCTTCTATCAGATCATCCATAGTAAGAAACTGAGTAAGGTTTGTGTTTCTACGGTAACCCCAGGACTGCTTGTCTATTGTCATGGCATTCTCCCATTTCTTCTTCTGAAGTACACCTAGAAAGTTATAGTGGAGTCTCATTATAGTGCTATTCATTATGATGCTATTTTTGATATAACAGTATTCAGTATAATGCTATTTTTGATATAATGCAATCAGACATGCAAAGGAATGAAAGGAAGAGCATTTTGGAGCCATAACTCATAGCTACCAAATGCATGGCCTTTAACTCCTATGGAGGAGAACTTGAGAGGCTTAGCTGCAATTTGTTTTTGCCCTACAGAAGATAAAATAAGGCAACAAATTGTGTTTCCTGTCTATTTTCAAGGTGCAAACTGTGCCCATTTTAAGACGCAATCAACACACTAGGCTGCTCAAAATTTACTTCAGATCACTGGTTAAAAAATTAAAAATTTTCCAGTTTTGAAGCTTAATCTGGTTTGAAGTTTTAAGTTTGCTACAACTGGGAGAATAATAATATACGTCACAAGCCAGTCCATGTAGGATTCTTTAATCTCACCCTTGGGGTAGAAATTTCAACCAGGGACTTGGCAAGCCTCATCCCTGGTAGAAAATTCAGACCCCTCGGTCAAGATTTCCCTATCCTACATGGACACTCATAATGGATTCTTATGTTCTTTTCCGATACACCCAAAAACTCTAGATCCATCTTACTAGATGAACAGAGTTTTTGGAATTGTTTTGGAGAGGAAATTCCCCAGAACAAACAAAAAAACATCTAGATCGGTCTTACAAAAGCAAATGCCTGATCAGGCTGCACTTGCAGTCTAATCTGTATTGTTTTCTCAGGTACTGAGGCCAAAATATTTAAAGCAGATACGGTGGCAATTATTTGGAAAATGGTAATCTCACCTGGGTTATATCTGTCAGAGCAGGTGAGAAATCCTCCATGATGACACATAACTCCCTTACCCCAACGATCATTGCTCACTACAGTGTCTTTAACTGGGCTACAAGTACATATAATGGGATGCTAAGATGAATGGGTACACTTTCAGGGGAAGCAACTCTGCCATTTCATTTTTGCCTCCCTTCTCAATGGAGGTCAACTCTTAAAGAAAAGACTTTGCTCCTTTAGGAGCAAATTCTTTCCTTTAAGAGTAGACCCTCTTTCCATAGGGCTTCATCCACCATGGAATCAAATACAGTTACAAAGTTGTTCCCCTTTGTAAAAATGGCGGAAAAACATTGAGGTTTACCCATTTGTCTTTCAGTAGATTTTAATAACTACAAAGTCACCTGGGTTATATCTGTCCGAGCAGGTGAGGAATCCTCCATGATGGCACAGAACTCCTTTCCCCCAACGATCATTGCTCACTACAGTGTCTTTAACTGGGCTAGAAGTACATACATAATGGATCTTTATACACCTAAAAATTTTCCCATTTACTTTACAATGAAGCAACCATGCAATATTTTTTCTAGCATCAAATGCACATTGCATACAGATACATTGTATTATGTTTAATATAACTTTTTAGAGGAAAAAAAATGGCAGCAATTTTGTTCTCAACAGCCACTGAAAAATACATTAAGTGATGATGCATTAGCACTTTTTTCTGGTTTTGCTGTGTAGACTGGATAAAAAATCATTTGGAGGATTTACCTTTGGTTGTCATTCTTTGAAAATATATTCAAAAGCTCCTCACATTTTTTCAGCAACTAGAAAATTGTGTATGTAAGACAAGAAAGACGTCCCCGTGCAGCACCTGTCACAGGACAATGTACCTCCCTAAAACAATATTTAAGCTAAAACACCATCTACAAAGAATCAACTGACAATTACTTTATCTCTATATTCTTTAATGCAGAAAACTACCCAAAATTAATAAGTTCAAAAGGCTGTAATTCTGTCAAAATTAATTTTATCTTTATAATAAAGCCACATGCACACTTTCATTATGCCCCCAACATGTGTACACAATTTGAAAAGAACCCATTTAAAACTGAAGGGGGAGTTGATTACACAATTTCCATACCCTATAGTGCAAAAAGCTGCCTATAATGACTAAGTTTAAAATGCAGTAATTTCATCAAAATTAATTTCTTCTCCATCAAAAGCCCATTTGCACATCTTTATTATGTCCACAACAAGTATGCAAGGTTTCAAGAAGATCCACTTAAAACTGCAGGTGGATTTGATAGCACAAACTTCATACCCTATAATGTAGAAAATAACCAAAATGACTAAGTATCAAATGCTGTAATTCTGTAAAAAATTATCTTATCTCCATCAAAACTCTGCATGCACATTTCCATTACGTCCACAATAAGTATAGAAGTTTTGAATATGATCCATCAAAAGTTGTGGTAGGCGTTTATTACACTAACTCCATACCCTACAATGCAAAAAATTGCCTAAAATTACTATTTCAAAAGGCAGTAATTCTGTCAAAATAAATTCTGGCTCCATCAAAAACCCACATGCATATTTTCAATATGTCCACAACATGTATACAAAGTTTGAAAAGATCCATTAACAAGTAGCCCAAGGGCAACAATTGCTCACCTGAGAGACATTGTAAACCTATAGGGATATTTAAGATGCTCAAAGGCAGCTAACTCCACAGTCAGTGGTCCAATCAGGCTGAAAATTAAACTCATCCAAAACATTATGTATGCCCTCATTTAATATATGCAAGTTTAAAAAGTATCCGATCAAGAGCACAATAGACAGAGCTGTCAAGGGCAGCTAACTTCGTAGTGGTTGGCCTGATCTGGCCAAAATTTGAACTTGTTTAAGATATTATGCATTTCCTCATAACCTGCAAGTTTTAAAAGGATCAGATCAGCAGAAACCAAGAAAAAGTGGCGACATTGATTTTTTGGATGCTCAGGGCAGGTACTCCATAGTCAGTGGTGGGATCTAGCCGAAATGCTAACTAATCCAAGCTTTTATGCATATCCTCATTACCTGCAAGTATGAAGAGGATCCGATGAAAATGTGATGATGTTGTTTTTTCCATTATAAGACTATGGGATTTTTTCCAAACGCTCAAGGGCAGCTAACTCCGTAGTCTGTGCTCGAATCCGGCCAAATTTCAAACTCATCCAAGCTCTTATGTATGCCATCATTACCTGCAAGTATGATAGAGATCTAATCAAAAACCTTGATTGCAGCACCCTGAAAGTCAAACTTGCTCAAGATATTGTCATGCCCTACATTTGTGTGAATTTATTTTAAAATCCGTTGAGAAATGTAGCTGCTAGAGCGATGAAAAAGTTTTTCTAAAAATAGCCACAGTGACCTTGACCTTGGGCACAGCATCCTGAAAGTCGAACTTGCTTGAGATATTGTCATACCCTACATTTGTGTCAAGTTATTTCAAAATGCATGGAGAAATGAAGGTGCTAGGGCGATGACAAAGTTTTTCTAAAAATAGCCACAGTGATCTTGACCTTGGGCACAGCATCCTGAAAGTCGAACTTGCTCGAGATATTGTCATGCCCTACATTTGTGTGAATTTATTTTAAAATCCATTGAGAAATGTAGGTGCTAGAGCGCTGACAATGTTTTTATAAAAATAGCCACAGTGACCTTGACCTTGGGCGCAGCACCCTGGAAGTCAAACTTGCTTGAGATATTGTCATGCCCTACATTTGTGTGAAGTTGATTTAAAATCCATTGAGAAATGTAGGCGCTAGAGCGATGACCAAGTTTTTCTAAAAATAGCCACAGTGACCTTGACCTTGGGTGCAGCACCCTGAAAGTCAAACTAGCTCGAGATATTGTCATGCCCTACATTTGTGTGAAGTTATTTCAAAATCCATTGAGAAATGTAGGTGCTAGAGCGCTGACAAAGTTTTTCTAAAAATAGCCACAGTGACCTTGACCTTGGGCGCAGCATCCTGAAAGGCACTCTTGCTCGAGATATTGTCATGCCTTACATTTGTGTGAAGTTATTTTAAAATCTGCTGAGAAATGTAGGTGCTAGAGCGCTGACAAAGTTTTTCTAAAAATAGCCACAGTGACCTTGACCTTGGGCGCAGCATCCTGAAAGGCGAATTTGCTTGAGATCTTGTCATGCCCTACATTTGAGTGAAGTTATTTTAAAATCCGTTGAGAAATGTAGGCAATAGAGTGATGACAAAGTTTTTCTAAAAAAATGTGATGATGTTGTTTTCTCCATTATAACACAATGGGATTTTTTTCAAACGCTCAAGGGCAGCTAACTCCGAAGTCTGTGCTCGAATCCGGCCAAATTTCGAACTCATCCAAGCTCTTATGTATGTCATCATTACCTGCAAGTATGATAAGGTTCTAAGCAAAAACAGTTGAGAAAACGTGATGACGCCATTTTCCCCATTATAACCCTATGGGATTTTTTTCAAACGCTCAAGGGCAGCTAACTCCGTAGTCTGTTCTCGAATCCGACCAAATTTCGAACTCATCCAAGCTCTTGTGTATGTCATCATTACCTGCAAGTATGATAAGGATCTAATCAAAAACAGTCGAGAAAACGTGATGACGCCGTTTTCCCCATTATAACCCTATGGGGGCTATCTGTTGCCATGGAAACCAGAGTTCTGAGCTGATCGGCACCAAAACCTAATGTAGCCTTTCCCCCACCCCAATGATGCTTCAGATAAAATTTGATTGCGATCGGCCCACTGGCTTCTGAGATATTTATGTTTGAAAGTGTTGACTCACGCACGGACGGACCCACGGATGGACGACGGCTCGACTCCCATCCTATAAGCTCACCTCTGAGCCTTCGGCTCAGGTGAGCTAAAAACTGGGGGGAAAAGTCGATTACACAAACTCTATACCGTAAAGTGTGACAAACGGACAGATGGACAGACAGATGGAAAGACAGGAGAAAATCTTAATGCCCACGACCAGGTTAAGCTTTGGATGCTTTCAACAACCCTGTTAAACTGGATCAGTCCTTATGATGGCAAGCATGAGACCAGTACCAACCTGTCATTATACAACCAAGCCAGAAACTGTGTGGAGTTCCAATACACATCTAGAGCGTCCCAGTCACCATCAGACCAGACAACATCAGGTTTGTAATTGTTCACCAATTCATACAGCTCAGGCATAGTCTTTCGCTGAAATTATTCACAACACAGGAGTAACAAAAATCACGAAGGGCCTGCTGCTCATTTACTACAGTTACTGTTCTAAAATTTTATTTATCATATATCGCTGCTGTTACTAAGTGGCTAACGCCACGTCAACAAATCATAAAACAAGAGGACCATTGGTCCTGTAGCTCACCTGAGTCCATTCAGCCTCAGTACTCTAGGGTAAGTTACTCTAAGGCAAATTGAACACATAGGTGGTATCATACCTGTGACCCTCAGGGTGGAAAATGAAAAAGACAAGAATCATACAACCTGGCCCAAATTTGAACTGGTCCGATATTTTATGGCTGTCCTAGATACCTGCAAGTTTGAAGAAGTTGCAGTCAAGACTAAAGGTGCTATGGCCCGGACAACATTTTCCCCATTATAAGTCTATGGGACCTTTTTGTTGCCTTGGTAGCCACAGTTTTAAATCAAGATCCCACCCCAACAATGCTACATAGAAAATTTGATCAAGATTGGCAAGCTACTTTAGCAAATATTAATGCTTAAAACTGTGGACGTACGATGGACCAAGCCTTTACTATAAGCTCACCTTGTGAGCCTTCGGCTCAGGTGAGCTAAAAACAGCAACTGTGACCTTGACCTTTAAATGCTGAAACGCAAACTTGTACAAGATATTGTCATACTAAACATTTGTGTGAAGTTAAATCAAAATCGGTCCATAAATGAAGGCTCGAGACAAAGTTTTTTCTAAAAATAGCCACTGTGTCCTTGACCTTGACCCAAGAATGTTGAAACGCAAACTTGTCCAAGATATTGCCATACTTATCACTTGTGTGAAGTTAAATCGAAATTGGTCAATGAATGAAAGCGCTAGAGCGATGACAATGTTTTTCTATAAATAGCCACTATGACCTTGACTTTGACCTTAGGACGCTGAAACGCGAGCTTGTTCAAGATATTGTCATACTAAACATTTATTCAAATGGGTCCATAAATGAAGGCTCTAGAGCGATGACAAAGTTTTTCTAAAAATAGCCACTGTGACCTTGACCTTCATATAAGAACGCTGAAACGCCAACTTGTCCAAGATATTGTCATACTAATTACTTGTCTGATATCCAATTGAATTCAGTCCACAAACTGAAGGCGCTACAGCGATGACGAAGTTTTTCTAAAAATAGCCACTGTGTCCTTCACCTTGACCCATAAACGCTGAAACGGATTCATGTCCAAGATATTGTCATACTCATCACTTGTGTGAAGTACAATTTAAATCATTCCATAAATGAAGGCACTAGAATGATGACCGGACAACATTTTCCCCATTATAAGTCTATGGGAAAATATTTTATCGCTCAAGGGCAAGTAACTCTAAAAAGAATGATCCAACCTGGCCCAAATTTGAACTTGTCTGAGATGTTTTGACCGTCCTGGATACCTGCAAGTTTGAAGAAGCTGCTACCAAAAATGAAGAAGCTAGGGCCCGGACAACATTTTCCCGATTAAAAGTCTATGGAAAACTATTTATCGCTCAAGGGCAAGTAACTCTGAAAAGAATGATTCAACCTGACCCAAATTCAAACTGGTCCGAGATGTTTTGAATGTCATGTTTACCTGGTAGTTACAAGAAGTTGCGATCAAAACTGAAGAAGCTTGGGCCCGGACAACATTTTCTCCATTATAAGTCTATGGGAAAATATTTTAACGCTCAAGGGCAAGTAACTCAAAAATGAATGATCCAACCTGACCCAAATTGGAACTGGTCCGAGATGTTTTGACTGTCCTGGATATCTGCAAGTTTGAAGAAGTTGCGATCTAAAATGAAGAAGTTAGGGCCCGGACAACGTTTTCCCCATTATAAGTCTATGGGACCTTTTTGTTGCCATGGTAACCACAGTTTTAAACCAATCTGTCCCAAAACTATATGCAATCAATCCCCCACCCCAACCATGCTACACATAAAATTTGATCAAGATTGGCCTGCTACTTTAGCAGATATTAATACTTAAAAGTGTGGACGGACGACAGAGGACGGACGACGGACCAAGCCTATACTATAAGCTCACCTTGTGAGCCTTCGGCTCAGGTGAGCTAAAAAGTAAATATATAGAGGATATTTGACTTTTTCAGTGTAAGATCGATTTTTATTTCACCGAATGAACACCTAAAGCAGTATTTTCACGAGTGGCGAAGCCACGAGTGGAAATACCACTTTTGGTGTTCATGAGTGAAATAAAAATTTATCTTTCACTGAAAAAGTCAAATTTTCTATTTCTTTTATGCTTCAAAATCGCAAAAAATCTGTTTATTCAAGAGCGTCAGCCATCACGACAGAAACACAACTTTTTTTCTAGCAGTTTTTCATCAAATTTGATGCTTCCAGCGTGTTTGTTGGGTATAATATTGGTTGTAAACAAAGTTTGCAACTGAAAAATAGCTTCAAATATCATTTTGATAAACAGATCTAAAAAAAAAATGCCAAGAAAGAATGCCTACAGGAGACTTAGGCGGCCTGACGTCGCGTGCAGTAACAATGTTACGTTGGCGGTTTAAGTGACGTCATTAACGTCGTAATGACGTGCAAACGTGTGTGGCGTATTTTTTGTCAAGCCAGATAAGATTTAGCCAATTAATCAACAAAAAACTTGAGGCTATTTCACAAAAATCCTATTTCTGAAACAGTGAAATCGAAAGTGATAATTTCACTGTTTGAAACAGTGAGATTATCAGTTTCGATTTCACCGAGAAATCTCTATAATTCATTGAAAAGTATAAAAGAAAACTGAATTATCGTTAATACCAGGAGATCTGACCTATTAATCCATGCACATAATCTAAGAATTAGACTATATTTTGCAAAGTGCCACACTTGTAAAACAACTCAGGATCTTCAAAAGCATCTGCTTTTTCAAAAATACTAGCCGTCTTTTATTCCATATTCTAAAAAGTTTTAGGACTTGATGAGTTTAACATCGAGCTATGAAACTTACTTCAACAAAATTCTGTGTTTTCCAGTTGTTGGCTTTGTCTTGTAAAAAGAGAGGGTTAAACCACTCAAACAGAGAGTGGTACAGTCCAAAGTGTATGCCTGTCTTCTTCCTGATAGAATTAGCCAGCATACCTACAGGGACAAGAAAAACTTGTTTGAGTCACATTAAATGGTATGGCATGAGCAAAGAAGCCTGCCTCTGCAGCTGTCCAGATTAGCAGGGTTTTCTCTTTTCCCTGTACAGATTTTGAATCTACAGCCATAAATTGTATATATGGAAATAGCAACTGGGATCAGACAGGAAAGACGTGCAGGTTGATCAGTTTACACTGTTTGTAATGTTGTCAGGTAACTTTTGTAAGAAAATGCCTTAGCAAACAGTGTAGACCCAGATCAGACTGCTTGCGACAAGTTGCAGCTTTTGAAAAATATTCCCAAACTTTCAAGCTAAGTTTTTGTCACCCTTACAGCCACCTAGGGTGCCAATTTCACCCAAGTCACCCCCTAGCGTGATCCCTTGTGGTAGTGCCTCAGCATGTCAAGTACAATGTTATTTAAGGTGAATGGATACACCGTCAGTTTTAGTTTTGTCTCCCTTCTCAATGGGGGTCAACTCTTTAAGGGAAGAATTTGCTCCTCTGGGAGCAAATTCTTCCATTTAAGAGTAGACCCCATTTTGAAAAGACTACTTCATCAAGGGAAACACATGAGGTCACAGAATTTGTCAAAGTGGTGTACAAAAAATAGGTGTAACCATAAACCTTTATATCATAAATTTTATGAGTGTATCTGTGGATATGATATGAAACTAAACTTACCAACGAGATCTTTGTTTGGCCCCACACTCACTGAGTTCCAGTTAAATGCGTACTTTGAGGGCCAGTTAGTGAACCCTTCATGGTGCTTGCTGACTAATACTATGTATCTGTAAAATAAACATTGCAATTAGACCCATATATATTCTAGGTATTAGGAAAGATAGGTGTGAGCAAACAGTGAAGACCCAGATCAGACTGCTCATTGAGGAGCAGTCTGATCAGGGTCTACACTCTTTGCAATTTCATTTGCATGTTTTGGATACATTAATCCATTTTATAAAACAGTTGCATTTTAGGCTAATTCAGGACAATTACAGTATCATTTTAGGCATTCGAGTTTCTTAAGATAAACATAGTTATTGACCTAATACTGGGACTGCATGACAGTTGTAATTAACTCGACAACTTGATTCTACCGTCATAGATAGAAATGCGTCAAACAGCAATGATGGAATATATGAACAACACTGCTGTCTTTAGACCCTAACCACACTGCTCTTTCTGAGGCAGTCTGATCAGGTTCTACAATCTTTGCTAAGAATGTCTATGATTACAGAGCAAGCTAAAATTTGATTTCTGAGCGAAGCGAAAATATCGGGCCATTAGTTCCAAATTCTGTGAGTCTTTGGCAATCTAATAAAATTACCATAGAATTTTATCCCATTCACTGTGATGCTGTGCAAAAGAGAATGAAAGGTGAGAATCAGTATCTCCTCAATTATTTATTGAAATATGCTTTCCAAATATGCACTACTTTGATTTAAAGTGAAAATACAGTTTAAATCCTGATAAACGCCCCTGCATCAATGAACACCCCATGCTTTTCAAAAATTAATGTTATACTGACTTGCCATCCTCCAATTGTTTTACATCTCTTTACAAAAGGGAACAACAGGAATTCCTGTTTGCTTCTCTGGTTGAAGTAGCTTTTTAAAATGGGGACAACTCTTCAAGGAAAGAATTGCTCTTAGAGGAGCAAGTTCTTTCCTTGAAGAGCTGACTCTTATTGCATAGGGAGGCAACAAAAAGGAAAACAGTAGAAATTCAACTGCTTCATCTGAAAGTACAGTTGAACTTCATTGGCACGAACAGGCTTGAGACCATGAAAATTAGTTCAAGCCAAGGGTAGTTCTAGCCAACCAGTGTTAGTTTCCATATAAAATGACCTCTAGGGACCAAAAAATGAGTTCTAGCCAGGCAGGGTGAAGGAGCCATCAGGGTTCGAGCCACTGAATTTATACTGTGTATCTATTCACCTAAATACTGTTTATCAGAAGCATTTTGGCAGTGGCTGATTAGCTCCTGTTTCGGCTCTTAACAATGCCACTTTTCTGTAAAATGCAATGCCAGGAGCATTTAACAGTGTCAGGGTAGATGGTTTTGGAGAGAGATTTTGTTGGAAACTGCAATAATTCAGAGCTCTAGATAAAATTTCAGCTCGCTTTTCGAAAGCCTTGACTAAAAAGTTTGATATGTTGAAAATACTAGTTTTATCAATGGATGACATAATTGTATAAAATAGATTCAAGCCAATGATACTTTAAACAACTGGCTAATGTTACATTTGTTAGATTATGAATGCCAACTTTAAATAGTTTCTTGTATCATAATCTACATTAAGAAGAGTGACTAGTATTCAGGCCCGGATCTAGACCACAACTAGCTGGCAGGGCTCCTTCTGGACATCTGGTGGGGCTTAGGGCCCAAAGAAAGAGGCCATAATTAGGGCTCTAGATAAAATAGAGTATTCAATGAAAATTCAAGATAATATTATGCTTACGTTTAAATATATGTTATGGCTTCTCGTTGGAATTGCCTTGGCCCGGCCTGAGTCCAGTGAGATGTCACAACATATATTTCATATCTAATCTTATGGAATATCATCTCAAATTATCACCAACTGCTCCTTATAACCTACAGTCCTGCATTTTATTGGACACAGTGCCCAAGGTGGTGAGGCTTAAGCCCCAAAGCCCATCCCCTACATCCGGTGCTGACCCAGCAGGCACATAACGACGTCTAACTGACGTTGATGCAACGTCATGACGTCACATCAACGTCAGTACGACTTCATTTTGACGTCATGTGCCTGCTGGGGAGTACCCTTACCAAAAAGATTCTTTGCCGCAAAGCTGCTGCAGCCCTGCTGCAACCTTGCGGCAATGAAATTCTGTGCCGGAAAACTGTGCCGATCTTCGCCACTAGAGGCAGGCTTTCGGCAAGCACCTGTGCCGCTAGCGGTGACTTCGCCATTGCATTGCCAGAAAGTATTAAATATCAGAAACCTTGCTGATGCATTGCCAGAAACTTAAACTTTCTCCTTCACCTTACCAAAACTATGCCACAAACTTAGAATTTGGCTTGAAGTTAACCAAAACTTCGCCATAAACTTATACTATGATTATCAAAGTGCCACAGCTTTGCCAGAAACTTGGAACAAATTTAGTTTGACATCGCTGTAACTGATTTTAAAACCAAACTTTAGTCTGCCAAAAAGTCAAACTAAATTGTAACTTTTTTAAACAGACATAATGAGTAACTAAAACTACCCTTGTTGCACTTACAGTTTAGGAATGTCGGATCATTTTGTACTCTATGTTTAAGTTAGAAAAGTCTGTGTACAACTCACATGTTACTGTATTTGACTAAGAGTTTAAAGCTGTAGGCTATCTACAATGCCCCCAAAGTTTCTAAACATTTTAAAAAAGTCATTTGGATTTCTGAATTATACCTGTAATATGCCTATAATTTAATTAGTACTTATTCAAAGTAGTAGATTTATTCCACAGTTGGTACTTTATCCTAAATTTTCACTTTTTTTTATTTTATCATTTTTCATTTAATTCTCTTAAATTGTTTATTTTATTTATTTATTTTGGTTTTTAACACTTGTCTATATGTAGTACTAAACTGGAAAGCAGCAGGTGTGTTCAATTTTAGATGCACAATTTGTTACTGATAAGACAAGGAATAAATCTCCAGGGGTTCACAGTCCAGCCACTGTATGATGTAATATGACCAATCCCCATATGGGAAAGCCAGCTAGGGTCATTAACACTAATTGATTTGTGCATATTGTGCTACCATTCACTTAGAAATTAGGATTTTTAGAGAGTGATATACAGTGACCCTGATCTGACTTCTTGTCCTTGGAATATTAAAATTGTGTTCTGATAAGCAATATTCTGATGAAACTTTTCAATGAGTTGATTGGTAAGTCTTATTTTTATTTGTATCATTTTAAAATATGCTAAAATTTAATGATATGCAAGCTGCAGCTTTAATTATTCATGCATTTTCCAAAGAGACTTGAAGACTCTGAGCATGTTAAATGTTACTATAAGAAACTGAATGGGAAACAGTTCATCTTCTATATGCACTAATGTCAGCAGTTGGGGCTCTGCACTGTTTACCCAGGCATATCTTTCCCATATATTTAGAGTTGTTATATCTGGAGGACTGAGCAAATACTCTTTTTCTTTTGTCCTGGATGGTCACTTTTGCGGTTTAAATTATAGTCCTTTCAACAGTATTTGAGTCATATCAAGGGAATGAAAGGATGATATTGAAATACTGTGCGCAGAAGAACCTTTTTTTTGTGATTGAAAAGATTCCCCCCTTTAGCTGGAATCGAACCCCGACTGCTAGCTTTGCATGCCAGTGCTAAACCCACTGATACCGAGGCCTCCTCTTCTCTTGGGCCACTTGCTGTAAGTCAGTTTAGCATGACCATGCGGTAGTTTTTCACTTGTGTTCCACCAGAAATTCTGCATATCAGGACATTTTTCTATGGCATGCCTCCTTACTGTTTATCATTGTTTAAACATTTAAGATATCTTATAATCTAATATGCTATACTAGATATCTTATACATAGATATATCTTGTATTTCATATACGATATGTAAATTTAGGAAGAAGATATCTTATTAAAGTATAAAAGATATATTATATATGAATATTATACGTTATATATTATATAAGAAGTATATAAGATATCTAATATATGAATATTATAGGATTTATAGTATTAAGACCTCAAACATTTGTACAAGATATCTCATTTAGAATTTTAGATATTTTATATGAGCTATGTCATAATATATATACCAACAGATATCACATATGCATATGCAATAAGTCATCAAATACAATTAAGAGGGAAAACAGTAAATGAGGGCAAATGAAAAAAGCCTTAACCCTAAATAAATATTTATGAACTGCCTTTAACCAATAACCAGAGGAATTTTTTGCAAAGCTTGCCGAAAGCTTGCTGAAAAATATTTATATGAATATTCATAGAATGTTTTTGACCATATATGGTATGGCAGTGCTCTCACAAAGCTTGCCGGAGGTCTGCCAAAATATATTTTATGAATATTCATAACCACCATTTTCCATATATGGAGTGGCAGTGTTTCGGCAAAGTTGCCGCATGCTTGCCAAAAAGATTTAATGAATATTCATGAGCTGACTGGTGTGCCACAACCTTGCCAAAGCCAAATATGGAGAGATGCCCTATGCCGGAACATTGCCAGTGGCCCATATGCATAAATCATCTTGCCGCAAAGTTGCGGCAACCTTGCAGTAAGCTTGCAGCAATCTTCATTTGCATGTTAAAAATACACTGCCGCAACCTTGCGGCAGTGTCTGCGGCAGAGCAGCCGCAAGCCTGCCGTAGGGTTGCCGCAGACTTCGCTAGAGGCCTGTTTTTTTGGTAAGGGTATTCATAGATACCTTGCTCCAGAAGCGTTGAATATTTCTGCCCACTGATCGGGATCATAAAACTCTGCTGTAAATTCTTTAGCAAAATCTGGATATGTGAAATAAGGCTTGAAATTCTCTTTCATGAACGCAGTGCAGTCAGCATCTTTGGCCTGTAACCAGTCACTCCAGAACCATTCTGAGCGAAAACTAGGCACTGCAAAAACACCCCAGTGGATGAAGATACCAATCTTTGACTCATCATACCAAGTGGGAAGAGGTCTTGAGTCAAGAGAGTCCCAGTTAGGCTGATATCTGATGCATGACACAACTGAAATACAACTGAAACATAAGAAAATCACAATACGCTGAACAACCAGAGATGACTTGACTGCCGCCATTTTAAAATATCACATGACCCTGAACATACATGGTGTACCGAAATGAACCGAAACGACTTTACATGTCAGAACTGACCGCACTGTAACAAGTGGCAACATATTATTTTGTGTGATCACTAATAATAATGTGATATCACTTAAAGGCAGGAGTGGACTATAAAAGGCAAAATTAACTACCTAGTCTCAGCCCCCAAAGGGTAAACGTCTACAGCAGCTCCTGTAGATTTATCTCTAATTTGATTGGCTGTTGATTTGCTGGGGTATTTGCCTGTGAAATGATTGACAGCTCTTATCAGCTCAGTGACTATGCTGTTTTGTCACATAGGAATTCATGCAAATATGATAAATAATTAGGAAATTGAGACAAAAAACACACAAAATATGATTAGATTTTTTTTTAGAATTTATTTGGATAATATTTATACATTGAAAAAAAAAAAAAAAAAAAAAAGCATATCAATATACACAATATAAATTTGATTTCATTTTTAATCTTGTTAATATAAATCTAAATCACCGAAAAATAGAAATGTCATCTACCAATTTAGTTCAAAGTACATCTATTAAGATATACATTTCAAAATGAAGCTGATTTTGTTATTTTCATGTGAAATTCCTACAAATAAAAAAATAGTAAAATTTTTAATATTGAGAAACTACCAATAACATGCTTATTCCGTTAAAGGAAAGGATGAGAGAACTGATATATAATATTGAAATAGCATTTCTCGTAAATAAATTGATTAATGAAGTATTTAATTAATACTGATTTTAATCAAAATTTGATTCCTGTTATCTTGTTACATCCTGGACTCATTACATTTGGATTATAATTCAACTGTTCATCTGGGATACTAGTGCTAAGTACTAATACTAATTAATAATATTCTAAAATTAGTAAAATAAAAATCATTTTGTCTAGAGTTCCTACTTTTCTTTCTTTTATGAAAATTAAAGTAAGAATAATCACTACTAATTTCACTGTAAGAATAACCAGTCGAATTTTCAGCTCATATTTAGCACTGATATTTACTTGTACTTTTACTTATTTTACTAATTTTAGAATATTATTAATTAGCATTTTGACAAAAACTAATTGTCTCATCAATAGTCAAAACAAAATTGTACTGAGGGAAAATGACCAAATTATTTCGAAGGAAAATGATGTTGCAGAAATTTTTAATGACTTTTTTGTAAATGTAGCAAAAGACATAGGTCGGGATTATTCTTTTGATAGCGAAAATCACCAAAGCTTAAGTAAAATTAGGGAACAAGGCTTCACTGAGAAAAATTTTAAGTTTAAGCCAACAAATCACAAAACCATTTCAAATATTATTGGCAAATTTAATGTAAAGAAGGCTACAGGATTTGATAAGGTGTCAGTTAAAATTCTAAAACTTGGCCATTATGCATTTATCCCCCTTTTTACAGAGTTAGTTAACAACACCATTTTATCTGGCGTATTTCCAGACAGACTAAAATTTGGCCAAGTTGCTCCAATTTTTTAAAAAAAATGACCCAATGGAAAAATCAAACCATCGCCCCGTAAGCATACTTCCTGTACCCTCCAAAATTTATGAAAAGGTGCTATCAGAGCAGCTTTCAAGTTACTTCAATGACATTTTTAATGATTACTTATGTGCTTTTAGGAAGGGTCATGGATGTCAGACGACCCTACTACGTTTATTGGAAGACTGGAAAGAGGCTCTTGATAGCAATCACTACGTAGCTGCAATCCTAATGGACCTGTCAAAGGCATTTGACTGCCTGTCTCAAAATATTTTATTGTGCAAGCTGTCTGCCTATGGCTTGTCTGGGGATGCAGTGAAACTGATGGCTAGTTACCTCTCTGACAGGAAACAACAAATAAAAATAGGTACAGCAGTGAGTAACTGGGCAGAAATAAACAAGGGTGTCCCTCAGGGCTCAATCTTGGGACCACTTTTATTTAATGTTTTTATCAATGACATTTTTTATTTCATTCAGAGAGGTACACTATATAATTATGCAGATGACAACACCCTCTCATTTCACTCCCCAAATTTTGATTACATGGTTAGTGTCCTTCAGTCTGAAAGTGAAATTTTAATTGATTGGTTTTATTTTAACTGTATGAAGGCTAACCCAGACAAATTTCAGGCCATTGCTGTTGGCAAAAGAACAGTAAGTCACCTGTTTTTAACCTTGGAAATTCATCAATTGCTTGTGAGGATATAGTAAAATTATTGGGTGTTGACATTGATTTTAATTTATCTTTCGATAGTCATATTCAAAACATTTGTAAAAAAGCTGACCAGCAGCTCAATGTTTTAAAACGACTAGGGAAAAACCTTTGTAATCTTAGTAAAATGACAATATTTCATACTTTTATCCTGTCAAATTTTAATTTCTGCCCACTTGCATGGCACTTCTGTTCTACTTCAAACACGAAGAAAATTGAAAAAATTCAAGAAAGGGCACTCAGATTTGTATATGAAGATTATTTTAGTACATATGAAGAGCTGTTGGCCAAAGCAAACCTACCTGCCCTGCACATAAGACGCCTAAGGACCATGACCATAGAAACTTTTAAGATTTTAAACAATCTAGCACCACCTGTTCTTAAAAATTTGTTAGTTAAACGTGAAAATACTTATAATTTTAGATATTCTGATATATTGCAGGTTCCTCAGGTAAAATCTTCAAGGCAGGGTAAGAATTCATTTCGCTATGCTGCACCTGTGCTGTGGAACTCCTTACCAGATGATTTTAGAACAACAACTGATTTTAGCAAATTTAAATCACTTATATCCAACTGGAATGGAAAAAATTGTAAATGCTCAGCCTGTGATACAAAATTATAACCAAACTCCTGGAAGTCACGGTCGGGTCAGCATAGTCTTATTTCTTAACCAGTTCCTATGTTTTTATGCTTTTGTTGTTTGCTTTATGTTGCCTGGCTTATTTGCTTCTGTTCTGTGTGCATTTACTTATTTCTCCGCTTATTAGCTGCGTTGTATTTGTCCATGTGCTAAACTTTTATTGTGCTTTCATTCACGTTTGCATTGCTTTTTCAGGGTAACACAGTATTGACCAGGATGGTGTGGAGTTCTTTTTCACACTGACTGGGGGCGGTGTGGAGCTTGATGTTTAGCAACTGAGCTGCCACTTGTGAAGCACTACCACCTAGTCAGTGTTTGATAGCTCTAAATTGTGAACTCTGCTTTATCCTGGCATATGCTAGTTTAGTTTATTCCCATATTATATACATGTGTTCATTTAACCTGTGCTAAGCTTTTATGTATTACACTAAATTGTAGCTGTTAGCTGTATTGAGTAACCAGGACGGGTATAGGTTTTCCCTCACATTGACTGGGGGGTGGTGTGGAGCCTGATATTTAGCAATTGAGCTGCCACTTGTGAAGCACTACCCTCCAGTACAATGTTCTGATAGACCTAAGTTACAAACCTTGCTCTGTCCAGGTAGGTATCAACATTGTACATGATTTTTTTTTTCATACTAATTAGCTTAGTCTGTCTTACAGCTGTTTTACTCTTGTTGAATTTTATACCTTGGTTATAGCAGTCGGCTCAAAAGCTCGTAAGAGCTTATGTTGTTTTGTTGTAAACTTGCCGACTTTAAATAAATCTTATCTTATCTTATCTTATCTTATCTTAACTTATCTTATCTCATAAGTAGAACCAAAAATATTCTACTTTTGCGTTGATGACAATACTCTCAATAAAGTTACAAAGCTTTCAAATTCCATTTTTTTTTCATGTGCATACAAATCAATCTTATAAAAATTAAACCAATTTTATGGCAAGGTAACACATTGCCTCAGGATTAGCTCTTATCAGCTAAAACAGGACAGTGGTCTAATCTGCACAGTAGCTAAGCCACGCCCACTTATTGCCTCATACTGGTAGCTAATCCTCTACCGGGGGTTTCAGAAATCCTGCCTTTAGTCGATTTAGTGATATCACAAAATTTTGTAATATCACAAAATCGATTTAGTGATATCATTAAGCAGGAATAAATTAGTGATAACAAACTTGAAAAGATATCACTGATAAGTGACATCAGAAAAGCTGTGGCTAAGTGATACCACAAAATCGATTTTGTGATATCTCTTCTTCTGGTTTGTGATATCACAAAATTGATTTTGTGATATAACTCAATCGCATATATTTTGTGATATCATTAATTCGATTTTGCGATATCTTTAATTTCAATTCGTGATATCACACATCAGGGCTGTTTTACTATAAATTCTTTGTCTTTTGATATCACAACATGTATCACTAAATTGATTTTTGATATTACAAAATGGAATGAATTAATGATTTCAAAATGTGAATTAGCAATATCGCAAAATCGGATAAGTGATATCTCTAAATCGAATTACTAATATCATGGAATAGAAAGAGTGATATTACAAAATCGATTTTGCGATATCAATAAACCCCAGCTTTTTGTGATATCAAAATTCGTTTTTATGAAATCACAAAACAGGCCTATATTACTGAATTGATTTTGATTTCACACAGTTGAATAAATTAGCGATATCAAAAAATGTGAATAGTGATATCGCAAAATCGGAGCTGTGATATCGCAAAATCGGGAAAGTGATATCCCTTAATCGAATAAGTGGTATCACACAATCGATTTAGTGATATCACAAAATCATACCCACTTTTTTTAACGGTTACCACAAAATCGTTTTAGTGATTAAACCAAATCTACTTTGTGATGTCACAAATTTTATTTTGTGATATCACTCTTTCATTCCTGTTGTTATCACTTTATCCTTTTTGTGACATCACTTAATCGATATAGCGATAACACACATAATAACTAGTGATATCGCAAAATAATAATTGATATCACATATTCTAAATAGTGAGAACACAAAATCGATGTTGTGATGTCACAAATTCGATTTTGTGATATCTCAAAAGGGATTTATAGTTAACGGCACCTGAACCAGTTTTTACATATTTTTGTTATAACAAGTCGATAAAATGGCACTTTTTGTTTCATGTGCATTTTGTGATCGCATCTTAAAAATAATGGATGGATTACTATCTGAACGTTGAGATTGTTTATCCGTGTTAACAGTATTTCAGTCATACCAAGACGATGAAGGCGATAGTGAAAGGTTGTGTAAAATAGAGCCCTGTTGGAAGGTTGGAAAAATTTCTTTCTGCCGTCCGCGGGTTCTTCTGAATAAGAATGAAATACTTGTAAGCTCTCAGTAAAGAGCAAGTACGCATTCTATGCTGTATATTCTATAAGACTGCATTCGGCAACATAGAAGTTGTCGTGAAGAAAGTAAATAAATGAATAAAAAAAATAACCATGAAGTAGATCGTTGTACTGGAATTCGTGTGTTTCTTGTGAGCACCCGAACATCCATCCTGTACATCAATCGAATATGCGCGTTGCTTAAATAGCTGCCTTCGACGTGTTTTCACACTTTATTACTGTGTGCGAGGGGTGGATGGGGAGGGGGGGGGGCGGCGGAAGTGGGATTGGGGGTGGGGCGGGGGGAGGGACAGAGGGGATGACAAGATGTGATTGGCAGAAGTATGCTGTGACTTAAAGAGACATAACAGACATACATGTAGATAGATCAAAGAACACGATCTTCTTAAAATACATGACGCCAGTTAGATAAATAAATAAAATAAAGCACACTGATTGTCTGCTTCCGAGCATAGCTCGGAAGCAGCCAATCAGTGTGCTTTATTTTGAGTTTGAGATTATTCTCAATTCAAACATATTTTATTGCCTTTGTACAGCAAAGTAAAAACAATGGGGTTGGGCTACAATTTCTCAAAACATTAGTTACAGCCCTCCCCCTAAAACATATACAAAACGACCAACATGGCATTACAACTTCTACACAAATATTTTAAACGTTCCATTACCTAATAATAATAATAATAATAATAATAATAATAATAATAATGATAAAAACAGTAATAAAATAAAAAACTATTTTAACAATAGATATAGAAAAAAATAAATAAATGAATAAATAATAATAATAATTATTATAATAGTAATAAAAATAATCCCTCTGGGTGTTACTCGTATGCCTCCCAAGAACACGGACCCATCGACGAGCGGTCATCCAATAACTCCTTTATCTCACCTGAGAAAGAAAAACACAAAAGCTATAGTAAGGCGAGGTCGGTATTTAGCAGGAACTCTCAAACAATCAATCCTCCCTGCAAAATACCTCTGCCCACAGGTCTGGATAAAGTAGGACATACGGGCGTGGAATAAGAATAAATTCATTTAACAACTGACCAAAGAAACAGAGACGAGCTATGTTTTATACCACATATGGCTGCTCCGAGCATGCGTTAACTGTCCAATTATGGTCACTCCGAGCATGCTCGCTATTGACGAAAATTGTATTTTAGAGCAAGAGTTCCTGTATATAGTTAACACCAGTATAGTCTAGCAGTATATAATCTGTGACACTAACTTTGAGTATACTTATATTGCATTTGGGGGAGCCAAACACAAATGCACAATCCTATGGTTGCTCCACGCACCGTTTTGTATTTTTCTCTCTCTCTTTTTTTTTTTGCGGCCACGCGCGTACTTTATCTGTCTACTTTCCAATTTATGTGGCCAGCTTGATTTTGAAAAAATACACTCGGAGCACCCTGGTGCATGCTCTGGGTGACCAAAACTGGAATGTTAACGCATGCTCGGAGCAGACAAATGTGGTAAAAAAACATACCTGCAGAGATATCATGATTGCAACGCAATATATCTCTGATTATTATCAAGTTTTATAACCTCGAACCCTGGTGTTAGATATTTTACTGATGGTATGTTGACGAGTTCATGGACTGTCTTGAAGAACATGATCAGCTGGCTTTTTGTGTGTCTCACTTCCCAAGGTGACCCGGGATGTCACGCTGCTGGTATTATTTTACACGTTGGTGAACTATTTGTGGCTCTGTGATGGACCATCTCTCATCATCTTTTAAATATACTCCTCTACTCAGTGTAAGGACATTAAGTCCCCGATATTTTCATATTGCAAGAGCCTCACTGAATATTCAAATGCACGGGATATTTGAATACATTGCGGATCTTCTAATTACTTTAAGACAGTTACAGGTCTTCCGGTAGATCGATACACCGTTAGGGATTGAGCTAAATAGATTACACGACATATCCGAATGCGTTACATTAGCCTCTCAACAATTATTATTATTGTTGTTGTTCTTAAACTTATTATTAAATACAAACTGCCTTATTTTGCTGGCGACAATGACAGTATTAAGTTTATCTGACACTATATTACACCAGTGAGCGACGCTGTGGTCATGTGGCTAGAGGTTCTCGGCAACGTTCCAAAGATTTGGATTTGACTTCCCAAATAGTGCATGAAAACTCTCTGTTTACCAAGCAGTAAATGTATACTTGTTTCCAACTGGAACGAAATGATGGGATATGTCCTGTCTTTAACAAGCTGTACCCAGTGTATGCAGGCCTCTAACACCCCTATCCATAGGGCCACAAGGTAACATGAAACATTTACCCTTTTTTTTTTTACAATCCTCGTTTTTGAGCCCCCCGTCTACTTGCGAACTTTCAGTATATTAAAGTTATACAGGCCGAAAACTTCGATCCCTTCATAATATCAGAAGTTTAGATCCCTTCATTATACCATTCTCTATAAAAAACAAAAAAACAAAAACAAATTAAGGTGGTGATTATCACTGATTTGGGACAAAGTAAAAAATCTGCATAAAATACTCAAAATAATACTGATCTTTCCAAAACTTAGCAGATGCCTTCTTTATGTTGTTTCTCATAATTTAGAATCCCAAAATGCAGCATTTGTTAATGTTAAAAAATGTTTTTATAAGGAAAGATCAAAGGGTAATTTTCTGCGAATAAATCTGAAAAAAATAATATCGTTATTGAAAATATACTTAGTGCTTAGAGTACCTTGTTGCATAATGGAGAGCGTCCTAGCAATTATTTTTTCAAACTCTTTCACACATTATCAGGCTGAGCAGATGAAAAAAGATGCAGTCTATGTCCGTTTTTTTTTTGTCAAAACACACAGGTGAGACAGGTGAGACTATTTTAACAAGGTTGAACAATTTCATCTACACACCACTGACCATGTCAGTAATGTATTATTTATACTGTAGGTGTTAACATAGGTATGCTTGCCTACCCTATATTTAATAAATGCATCCAGTGTACATTTACTTTGTATATAGTTGAACATTTGAGAAAAAGCTACCGTTTTCATCTGGTCTACATTACAATTTGAGAAAGAGTTGGAATAAATAATTGCTAGGACGCTCTTCAATATGCAATAATGCACCTTCAGCACTAGTTAAATTTTCAATAACAATATTATTTTTTCAGATTTATTTGCAGAAAATTACCCTTTGATCTTTACTTATAATACAACTTTTTAAGCAGCATGTACGTCTATTTTGTATTCTAAACAGTAAAGAACAACAAAATAAGAAGTCTGCTAACTTTCAGGGAGATACATTACTTTTTTATGGTTTTATGCAGATTTTTACATTTACCATAAATCACCACCTTAAAGGGATGTTACTCCAAAATAATCAAAAGCGGTTGGGGACAACTATTCCTATATCAATACACATTCTTAACCCATAAAATGCGCATTGCTAAATATTCAAAACACACATACTGGTCTAAGATAATCAGATGTTAAAATTCCGAAAAAATAAAAACAATAAAAAAAAAATAAATAAATAAAACAAAAATAAACAAAGATACATAACAGTCATTCTTATATCTCATATATATTTCTATTTTGTTTTATCAACAGATTCCAAACGAGAATCCAGCTATGGTGTGCACAATAATAGCCTCAAAATCAAAGTGAAATTACTTCAAAATAAATGATCATTTAAATAAATAGATAAATAAATAGAAATAAATAAATAGAAGTATTCCTCCTCGTCGTGGCGGTGAAGAATGACTGCAATTTTCTAAACAAGGTCTGTCCCTACTTAAACTTGGCTCTTATGGACTATCATGTCCTCTTGTAAATAACACTATCACTTGCAAAATGGAATCTTTATAATATTTCAGTTTTTATATTCATAGGTCTTAAAAAACAAAAAAAATCCGGGTTTCTAATAATAAAACCTGAATTCTGCTTTCGAAAATGCATTTTCGGACATTCCAGAACAAATTCGATTTGTGATATCAAAAAAGGGGGTTTATAGTAAAATGGCACCTCATTCAGGTGAACTATCTTTTGACAAGAGTTACAAATTTAGGCGTATGCATATGGGATGGGGATGCATGAGAGTAAACGAAAAAGCAACGATTAGGGGCTACAACATGCCCTAAACCAACTGGAACATCGCTCGGTCAATTCCGTGAATCACGGAATTGGTCGAGCGGTGTTCCGATTAGTCTTAAAGGAAAAAGAAGCCGCAACACGAGAAAACCAACAAAGTGGCATAGGCGCCCAGCGCAGACTCAGATCAGCCTGGGCATCCGCTCAGGGTAGCAGCTTAATGCAGACAGCGAAGACTCTGATCAGGAAGGATGGATGCCCATGCTGATCTGATTCAAGTTCGCTGGGCGCACATGCCACTTTGTTGGTTTTCTCGTGTCACGGCTCAAATAAAGATACTACACAAAGCAAAACAAGCCAAGCAAAAAGCTATGAGGTGGATCGGCTCTTTCCCAGCAGATGGTCTCGAGGCTCCTCTAAATAATGAACCTATATATAAGGTCAAAAATAGCGATAGATTATGACTTACGGTTTTAAACAGTATTTCAGTCATATCAAGACGGTAGAAGGGTAATAATGTTTGAAATGGAAGCCCGCTTACAATTGGAAAGATTTCAGCCCACAGCAGGTCTCGAACTCGGGACCGCTAGATAAGCAGGCCAGCTCTTAACCTGCGGAGCTATCGGGGCTCATAAAAAATCAAGCACTAATAGATAACAGACAAACCATGACACCGGTTATACATTCCTGGTGGAGGAGTAGGGGGTTGGGTGGGGGAGGGGGTCGGCTACCGGGGACAACCTATTTGGGCCCAGCTAAATTGATCTCGGTATAGAGATGTTGGGCACTCATATTGAATTCAGATTTAATTTACCGTTCATTTTTGATCGCTCATCTAGAGTTGCATGTTAAGGCGTGTGCACCGGTGGGGGTATATGTGTGCCCCCAATCACTAGCTCATGTTGCACACTTAAGGACATTTGCTAGGAAATACTTCCTACACTGCAACCTGTCTAAGACTCTGTGTATGTTCTATTTCATATATAGGGTCACCAATGATGAAATAAAAATATACATCATCGTGCAAAATTTTAAGAAATCTGAACTGGAAAGATACACCCCTAGACTGTTCTTCAAAAATATCCCTTAACAACCCAAGATGTAAATATCAGTTCCAAAATAAGTTTTATATTACTTTAAATATCTCAGTCATGTCAGTATGATATACTCCCGTCCATAAAAGGCTTAATTACCAAACTGGTACAAGGTGCTTTAAAATGAATTTAAAATATGATCCGAAAAATCCTCAAAAATAATTGCCTTTCTGCAATATTTTGGACCATACAGAAATATGCTACACTGCAATTTTAATTGAACAAGTTTATTTTAAAAGCAGACCTATTCAGCAAACAGAAAACTAAAAGAAAAGCAGAGGTCATAGAGCTTTTTTCTTTTTTACTTGACAAACTCTACCCCTACCCCCCATATAAATCACTTGGAAAAATTCACATAATACTACGTAAAAAGTGATGTAACGCATTCAGATGAATTCCATTGTGCTTGTGCACCATAAGCTGCCATGATATGAATAAAATAAGTCATTTTAGCAAGTTATAATCCACCAAGTTTAATCACAACTTGAATAAATGTCAAAAAACAAAATATTGCAAAAAGTCCTAATTTTACCTTTTTCCTAAAGTTTAGGGTTAATTTTAACACATACAATGGTAAAATGATCCCGAAATATTATTTAGACATCAACATTTAGCCATTTCCTTATCCATTTACAGTAAAATATTGACCCCAGCATAACTTTCATTTTTGACGATAACATAAAAATGGCGACTTCCTAGCAAATGTCTTAAAGTTGAATTTTGAATGAAATTTATCATTCTTAGTGCAGTCGTTGATCTCAAATTCACTTTTAACAAACTAAGTTCTTGGCTCGCATGTCTCAGGAAAGACGGAAAGTGCAATGTTGAAGCTGACACCTTTGTATACATAGCAGAAATCCGCACCAATGCCTGGTCATGCTTTTTCATAAACATATCCGATGGGTGTAACAGTATGCTCAGATCCTTTAGGCCCTGTGGCCGTGAAATTCCACTAGGCTAAGTGCTGGCCTGCTAAGCTAGTGGTCAGGGCTTGGAGGCGGGTTTCATTACACACAGCCTTTCATTGCCACCATTTCATCTGCTCAATATAGAATAGCTTATTGCTATGGCAAACCCTTTTACTGTTTTTTTTTTTGTTTTTTTTTCTGCTAAATTAACTTAAATAGATATCATAAATATTAATATAAGATATTTTCTTTTTAATTTAGATATCTTGTACACTGATATGCTGAATCAAATATCTTATATAGTGCATTAGATATCTCACAAAGTATATAAGATATCTTATAAGGTATTATGATCTCTTATATTCTTTAACATATAAAATGCCTTCTTTAAGAAATAGGCTATCTTATATATTACATCAGATATATATTATATCTGATATGACTTATTATATATATCTGATATTTAATAGGGTATATGTAAGATAAATATGAGATATCTTATATGCCATATTAGACATCTTATATCGTATATAAGATATCGAATATGTCATATGAAATATCTAATATGATACATGTACATATATTATACAGAGATATATTCTGATGTGATATTTACTTTTAACATATCTGATACTTTATTTACCATATGCATGTTCCTTTAATACTTGTAGAAACTTCTGTCGTAAATAATTATAAAAAAAATATCATAATTTCTATAATATTATATCCAGATATATCAGATAAATGATTTCCCCATATTAGATATCCTACAGTGGACTCGACAGTATCGGATCAAGTTCAATAAAACTCCCGTTTTGTTGTATATGAATGCTAAAAGTATGTATGTTATGACACAAAACAATTGCAAAATATCCCTTCTATCTATCCATGTTAAAATATTTACGAAATTTATTCCTTTAAGGGCAGATAACCTATACAGACTTACGGGAGGGTCCTGCGACAGTAACGAATCAGGTGCGACAGTATCGGATCATATGAAATTATTTTATAGGGAAGTTTCTCCGAGGCATTCTGACAACCTTCTTTTCTTCAATAATTTTGCTACATAAACAGTTGGACCTATTAAACTCTCTGAGGAAACTTTTACGGCCTTTCAACGATATTTTCATGTGGTCCTTCACCAGCAACGGTTTTGTCTGTTAAATAAAAGTTGAATGTATACAAAACTACAAGCATGCCAAACATTTTTAACTCAGTAATCCCCTGCGCCTCATAGCATGGAACTACTCAAACAGTAAAGATCATAAACTGCCTTTGCAAAGTGTAGACCCTGATAAGACCGTGGTGTCTGATCAGGATCAACAAATTTACGGTGATTTTCTGCCTCAACGATATTTCAGTGCAATCAGTGTATAAACACTACATGGTCATCAACGAGTTCCCCGGCATTAATCTGTGTCAACACAGTGTACAGATGTCCATCCGATGAACGCCAGTCACATTCATGCGAGCTGATCTCGAATGTTTCAACAGAATGTTTAGCAGAAGCTTGGTTTTGCTACGCATAACCTTCATTATCATACGCTAGAATGTGGGGCTTGGGATGGGGGATATTTTACAAAAAGGATGTTGTCTTAGTTTTAAACTGATTTTCTTTGAAAAAAGACACAGCAGCCACTCAGGTAGTTGATTTATGACTTGTTTTCAGCATCTGACCATACATCCAACATGCAGTTTCCAGCTGAGGCCTGTATTTCAGTTCAAGTTATATGATGATTCGTTACTGTCGCACATCGGTGCCTCACTTTTCAAGTCTTTAGTTTCATCAAATACTGGGATGTCACAAAAATAATGACTGTCTGCAATTTTAGGGATGCCAGGACACATTACAAAGCAAAATTGGTTTAAATCGCCTAATGATAAAATAGTTTAAATAACCGAAATCTATCTTGGGGGTAACGAGCAACAGGCAAAATGCAAGCGTCGCTGAAGAGGGGCCAAGCTTTTCAACAACTCTGATTTGTTTCTCAGCCGCAGATTTCGATCGAATTTTTCACCCTGCACTTTGCCATTGGTCGAACTTGATGACTGTAATATAATGGTAAAAAATATTTGCTTCATTTGTGAGAAAAATGGGTGATAACCTAAGAGTGATCCGATACTGTCGATGATCCGATACTGTCGAGTCCACTGTATATACGATCTATCTATTTTCTCAAAGGACATATTGCATATGCTATATTATGTCACTTAACACATTTACAATGTCTATGTTAAAAAGATATCTAGTATAGAACAAGTTATTCTAATGTTGATATCTGATATACTTAATTGGATAGAGTGTGCTAATATATCAGATATCTTAATGTTTATTGCAGTTAAAACCTCGGACAGTTTCAGCAATTTTGCGTTTTTTATTGTGCGCCGGATGAACATGAACTGTTAAACATTACGGTTCGAACAGTGAAGACGGATCAGTAAGCGCATCTTCTCTTGACACGGCTCAATTATAATTGCAATTAAATCAAAAGTTATAAAAACGAGCGCAGCTGACGGTGTAGCTATAAAAAGTTTTCACATTAAAGTCATAGCCTTGACCTCAGATATTATACTCAGCGTACAGATTACGACCAATACATTCTTCAGTATCGTATTTGAGCTCATCCTACGTGTAGGACAAAAACTTGGATAAAACACTGGTTGTCCGCAGTGGGAGTTGACCATGGCTATGGAGCAGGCCCAAGAACAGATTCATAAAGGGGAACATAAGAGGGTGGTGGCGCTGGCAGTGGATGAAAGTGAGCACGCTGAAAACGCCCTAAAATGTAAGTGGAGTTTTGTGAAATTCAGTGTATGTTTACGTGTAATAGATAGCTACTGTACAACTTGTCGAGCGAAAATAGGTTAACCGCGCTTACCGTAAGTATTTGGACAAGAAATTAAACAGTGAAGACTTAGACACAAAGCTCCAGATAAGATGGGATTTTTAGGATAATAACAAGATGAGCCGCGACACGACAAAATCAACAATGTGGTTGTGCGCCCAGCGCAGACTCAGAACAGCCTGGGCATCCGCCCTATTTGATCAGACTCTTCGTTAAGTGCTCAATTGGTAGCTAAGGGTCTAAGCTACCACCATGCGGACAGCGAAGACTGTGATCAGACTGGGCGGATGCCCAGGCTGATCTGAGTCTGCGCTGGGCGCACAACCACATTGTTGGTTTTGTCGTGTCGCGGCTCAGATAATTTTTCTTATATTTCTCAACATACATTGTGACCAGTCATCCGAACCGTCGCGGCGAGAGGCGGTTCGAATGAGGGGTCATACTGTAGTATGGAGAAAAAAAAATCAATTATCCCTGTTACCCCTACTTGTCTGGAACACAGAAATGAGACTGCTCAAGGATTCGTGGGATCTGGGTCTGCACTGTCTTTCACTGCGTCTGCGAACAATACATTTGCTGGATACATGTAGTATTCATCTGGGTTTTTTTCCCTTACATGTAGAAACAATGTGAAACCAAGCGAGTAACCATCAATTAACGGCGATCAACCGCAACGGTGAGCCGTACAATCAAGATATTGATATCAAATTAAGAGTAACCGAGGGGTGCACAAAGAAAGGCGGGTTATGCTGTAAGGCACGTTCGACATAATCACCCGGGAGTAACCCGAGTGACCCGAACGTTAAGCTGTAAAGAGTAGGTAAAGTTAAACTGAACTTATTCACTATCATGCTGGTTTGATAATAATAACAATACAAATGTACTTCTGTTTCACCAATGCCTTCCGATTTAATAGTGGTGTGTTCAAGAAACTGACATTTCGCACTGCATACTAAATTTAGGTCACAACATGTCAACAGTGCGACCAAGTAAATATTGTAAGATATTTTAAGAATGAGGATCAATGTCCACCTGCATATCACCCCAAATTTTATTGAGCGTTTTTGTACTGAAGCTAAGTGGCTGTGTTCGAAGGTAGCCCTATTCGGTTCAACAGAGCCCTCTAATACTTTACGCGTCACAAGACGAAAAATAGTTGAAAATAGTTGAATTTGCAAACAGCGTAGATCCTGATGAGGCGGCTCATCATGAGCCACCTCATCTGGACCTACACTGTTTGCCCTCTAGTCTTGGAATGCTCAATATGACAGAGCTGAACGAAACATTTTTTTTTAAATGTTGCAGACGTAAATTTTGTCGTCTGCTTATCGGCGCTTATGTAGCATCTTATAGTTTTTAGCGTTGAAATAACGCCGGCGAGCCATCTACGTTGGCAATAACATGATACGTTATAGCTTGATCCCCAGATACTCTTTAGCGTTAGAAACCTCGCAATATGATATGCAAGGTTAACACTAGGTATTATGCTATAAGTGAGATAGACCATGGTTCGTCCGCCTGTACGGTCGACAAGCCACGCGCAAAATCTTATGAATTGTTACTCCGTACAGGCGGACGAATTTTAGCACAATATTAAATCTTAAGCATGAGTTGCCCCGGTACCTGCACGGTCTACACTGGGTATCGTGCTGGAAGTGAGGTGGGCATGTTCCGCTTGTTCAGAAAGCTCGTGGATTCTCTACGTACGGGCGGACGAACCATGCTCTATCCAACTTCCAAACATTTTATTTGAGGTCAGTACATAGTATACTATTTAGTATCAGGGAACATATTTGAACTGGTGACCATCACTATTTGAATAAACTACTTGTGCACATGTAAATTAAAATTCATGAATCAGTTAAATCTTGTTCCAATATACAGTCCCCAATATATAAAGTAGTAAAATTTGTCGCTAAAGATCGTAGATGTAGATGAGGGGTCTCATAATGAGCCGCCTAAGCTGGATCTACATTGTTTGACCTCTAATCTTCAAATTTTCAATGTACAGCTTAGGCCAAACATTTTCACAGGAGTAATTCCAATTTGGCTACCTGTGCCTTCGATCGAGTCTGTACTAAACAAAGTGGCTTTCGACCGAGAATACGATCGTAAGCATTATCAATAACGGTAAATGGTACTATTGTTAATGGCAGTATCGACCGAGCTGATACTGCTGTCGATTGTCTCGGTCGACATCCACTTTTGCATGTATGGTAATTGACTGACTCGGTCGAAAGCACAGGTAGCCAAAATTGGTATTACGCCCGTGATTTTTCTACTCTCTACGCTTTTTTGCCACTTTAAGGGTTCAGCCCAAAGAAATGCATTTTTGAAGTTCAGAGGGATTTAACGATGATCGACCAGTGGTCTATAGATTTCAAATGATAGTCCAGACCTCTCAGTGTTCTGTGCTTTTATATAACCAAGCCTGAGGTTAAAGCTTCGTGCCTGGCCCCGGTTCTGATTCGTCTGCAGTCTCTGTCGTTACCATCTCAACGGTTTCCTCCGATGATTAAATGTCTCAGTACATATCTATGTTTTTACCGGCATTTTCAGGAGCCTCGTTAGCTCAGAGGGTTAAGCAGTTTAAAATGGCGGATGGGTGGATGGATGGATGGATGACTTGCGACTGTATGTCCTTTTCAGCAGTATTTCAGTCATATCAGGACGATTGGAGGGTGATAATGCAAAGCTGTGTGCACTTATGATGACTTTCAGGAGATGACCACTATAAGCTAGCTTTCATCTTACTGTCAGATCCTGTAAATTATACAATGTTAATTGATTAATAACGAAAGAACGAACGAACAACGAACGAACGAAATATTGTTTAAACCAAAGCTGTGTGCAGTGGAACCTCGTTTCCGGTTCAAAAGATTTTCGCCTCCAGAGGGAATCGAACCCGGGTCCGCAACAGCGCGTTACCTACTTAGCTCCCGGGGCTCCCCCCACAAAAAAATCAATGTCCCCTTTACAAAGTGAGCTTGTTCAAAGGAGGGCTTTTAAAAGGGATTAAATTTATCGTATTTAAAGGCAGCAATTTAAAGGGAACAATTAAATGGAAGGCAGATAATGGAGAAACCCCAACAGGTGGATGAAAAAAAAACGTTTTATATAAAAGTAGGCTTTTAGTGACCTGTCCTTACCTGTACTGTTTTCCTTTTCTAGTAGAAAAGGAAAACAGTACAGGTAAGGACATATCTGTCTAGCATATCTAGTAGAAAAGGAAAACAGTACATGTAAGGACAGATAACGAGAAGGGCTTTTTCGAAATGTCGCAATTGAAATGGAATTAATATATACCAAAAAGAGTTAAAATGTCTTTCTTTAAAATCATTTTAGCGAGTGTTAATTTTGAAATTGCATTGTTTTGACAAGACATGTGACCGAATTTCACACCTTCAGACAGATGCGTGTCGACAACAGCGGCTCATTAGGCTTCTCAGTCGATGACTTTAGCAAACAATTAAATGAGCCGTGACATGACAAACACAGCTGCATGTGCGCCCAGCGAAGACTCAGATCAGCCGGAGCATCCGCCTAATCTTATCAGAGGCTTCAATATCAGCATGGAGGTAGCTCGGAGTATAAGCTACCTGGGTGGCTGCTAAGGCTGATCTGCGTCTTCGCTGGGTGCACATTCCACTTTACTGGTTTATCGTGTCGCGGCTCGTATGAGGAAAATTATGAAAAATGACCAGAAAAAAAGTGGCCCGGCCTTTGCCGGAGCAGCCAGATCGCTGACTAGTGCCTTGTATCTTCGTATTTCTAACTGTTTTTAATTCTAACTGAATTTAATTACAACATGAGAACAGCTTGCCAATTCTAAATGGTTTGCGCACAGGCACAGCCTGATTTGATCACAAATGTAAAAAAAATATTTTGATCAGAAATTCGGATCAGTTCGGTTTGTGCAGAAACGGGTTGGGTTATATAAACTAATACTAAATTTAACAAAAATTATTAAATGATCATAGACTCAGACCAGTGTTTCGCAAGTGCATAAGCTGGTCTGAGTTAGTTTGCATAATCATCAATCTATATTGTTTAAACTTAAATATATATTGTAAGTCATGCCCGAAACTGTGAATAACTGATTCCATAAATTGAATGTTGAAGCTTTATATTTTTTAGCATTTATCTTTGGTTATTTCATGATGAGTTCATTTCAAACTTTAATGAGATGATGATAGGAGGTAATATCGGATTTTATGATCGATAATCAATTAATGCACGCGTAATAAACATGTTACTTATACTGTATACATAGCGTATTATCAACGTATTCGGATCAGCTTGCGCAAACTGTTCAGACATTGTTTGGTCTTATCATTTTGCACATATCAGGGCTGATAACATTGCATAGATGCACAGGCTTTTTATCGTAAGACTCATTTTAGCAGAAATACCAAAAATAACACAAAAATTATATCTTTAAATAATCCTTTCTAGCTTCACTTGAAACAGTCATATGTTAAATATTCTCCATGTCTCCTAATAATAAATGTGCAAATCTGTCAGTTAGCTAGCCAATAAAATACGATTCTGTGGCTTCTGAGATCCTACCTTGTGATAGACAAAACATATTTCGGTTTCTTTGATAAATACGCCCCACCACACTCGAATGAATTAGGGACATAACGGACCACGGACAAAACGGACCACGGACATAACGGACCACGCTTGGGACAAAACGGACCACGTTCAGGACGAAACGGACCACGTTCAGGACAAAACGGACCACGTTTAAGGTCAAAAAGGACCACGTCCAGACCTTCCATTAACCTTGAGAAAGCATGTCTTATTTTAGTTGCAACACTAATAAAGAAATTTGCATGCTTAAAAGATAAAAAAAAATGTTATCATTAAATTAATTAGATAGTTGCGACAACTAAAGATAGTTGAGATCATGAACAGTAGCCAAATAATTGTGGCCATTTAACATTGTCTTTGTTAATTATATATTCCTTAATCTTTTAATTGGCACCAATTAATGGTCTGGTTTGTCTTCTAGCGTGGTCCGTTTTGTCCTGAAACGTGGTCCGTTTTGTCCTAACCGTGGTCCGTTTTGTCTGGTCCGTATTGTCCGTGGTCCGTTTTGTCCGAGTACCACTCGAATAAATTTCAATCAAAACTGTTAGCACAAACACTAGAAATTATATAATAACTAATAGATTAAATGAACATTACTATAAGATATGTAATTATTTGTTTTCATAGGTGACCTTTTTAGCTTATTAAGAATTAAAAAAAAACTACAATTAGTCGATTAACCGGTTTTTTTTTTTTCACGTTTGATTGTCACGTTTAAGAGTTTATTGACTTCTTTCTCTGTTTTCCTTTCTTGTGTTTTTCTTTCTTTCTTTCTTTCTTAATCAGACTATATAAATAGTGTTCCTTTCTTAATTACATGTAGACCATAAAAAGCACACATGAAATATATAAACAAAACACGAATACCAATAAAGGATGTGGTGTTAGCCTTTACGCAATATAAGCGGATTTGGACTTAGACTATTTGAGACATAATTATGAGCGAGGTTTTATCGAAACACGACTTTTTGTATGTTTAGAGATCAATGGAAGATACTTATAGTGTACGTATTTTATAATGAATTACATCAATGTAAACCTTATAAAAATCTCTCGATGGTGATAACTTATAAAAGTTTTATAGAAAATTCGATCATTTTCAAATTTAAGGCTGAACATAGCTTCTTGGGCATTTTCGACATGATTCATATATAATTTAAGTGACTGAAGCTTCTAACTTCAAACGCCGATGGAAGAATCAAAATATGAAGTTATTTTATATATTTTTACACCATATTAACGAGCAAAGACTGAAGTTTATGTTCATAACTTATAAAAAATTGTCGTACTATCATATATGTATTTTATTTAACATTTTACATTATATTTCAATGTAATTGCATATAGCACTGGACAGAATTTCAACAGGTAAGCTCTCGGATAAACCCGTAAGTCGCTATCGGTAATTTCCGCCGTATTGAAGCATAAAGTTCCCTATGGTTGCCTCCTCGGACTTTCGAAAGAAATGTAAGCTTTAAACTGCCTTTTTGAAACTCGTTGATGTCGTTTCTCGTAACGATGCTCCCCGGTGGCTCAGCGGAACGTATCCATAGTTGCACACACCCGACACCGTGTGCCCGTCCATTTTTTTTAAATCATCTGAATATGAAAATGTTAACTTTCCTATGAAAAATGTGTACTTCAAACGGTTATCTCCCTTCTTCTTGTATCCTTTGAACAGTATTTACTTCCCTTTGTATTGCCACCAATGCGCCTCGTCACGAGAAAACCAACAAAGTGCCATATACGCCCAGCGAAGACTCAGATCAGTCTGGGCATCCGCCCAGTCTGATTAGCGTCATCGCTGTCCGCCCTGAGCTAGCGTAGACCTTCAGCAAGCCTAAAAGCACACAGCGAAGTCTCTGACCTAACTGCGCGGCTGGCCAGGCTGGTTTGAGTCTATGCATGGCGCCCATGCCATTTTGTTTGTTTTCTTGTGTCGCGGCTCGAATGTTTACCTCCCTGTTTGAATAATATGTATCCCTTATCTTTAAGGGAAGATAACTCTTGTCTCAGATGCTCGTGCTCATTTGATATTTCAGTTTACCTGTCAAATGTCCAGCGTGAGGGAGATTACTTGATTCTGATTCACTGCCCCGAGATGTATGACCTTACCATGGCAAGTAAGTATTTTTTCTGCCTTCCAAGTTTTAGCTCGACCGGTTCAGTACCCATATATCCGCAGACCTTGGTGTCACCCTGACTTGCAATTGCTGTGTTTACTGTGGTGTGCAAAAGTGACTTTACTATTCGGCAATATTTTCGAAATTGAGGAATAGCAAACAGTGTAGACCCTGACAAAACTGCTCGATCTGGGTCTACACAGTTTGCATAGACAGTTCCTGTCCAAATGCTCATGGTCATTTTACAAATCTCGAATAAATTTTCTGTTATCTCCCTATTATATTTATTGGCGAATTTGGTTGATAATTTTCGACGTTAACGCCGGGGTCAACAGTCCAGACTCAGTCTGAGGTCATGAGTTGGAGCCTTGCCTAGGTCGTCTTTGGAGTATTTCATCCTCGTCATCAACACATCCTGATTCTTAGGTCTGAAGGCTGGGTTATGCGTAAACGTGTTCACAAAATTTTACACCAACAGTTGGTGTAAAAAATTGTCGATTTAAAACCTAATGTTCGTTGATACTGTTTACAATTTTCTATCATATTTAATTCTAATAAACTGTTTAGATAAACTTCTGTTACCATGGCAACAGTTATGTTTGTACGGCTGCAGCTGTGACATGTCACTGTTCGACATATAAAGTTACCTAATTGGCATTGATAAAAAGACAAAAAGTTCGACTTTTTCTATAATATTCTAAAAACTCTAAATATTTGGGCAGGTATGAGCAAACATGTTTAGAGTTTACGCTGTTTGTCATTTAGGCGCACTAGTGCAATTGAAAAATCAAACTGTTTGATTATTAGGACAGATACGGTAATTATTATAGTTATTTAGGTGTCCCATTTTTTTTTATTTTTTACGGTCAAGACAAATGTTTGTCTTCCATTTTCTTAGCTTCAAAATATATCATCTTTAAAATATACAGTGTAAATAAACTCGACAAAAATTGACTTCAACCTGATCAATATTTACATTCAGGTATTGAATTACGAGAAACATTTCTTAATCTGAAAAAAGCAATCGATTACTGTAAACAAAGCAACCTAATGTGACCAATATGTAGAAGGCAGTGCACCGGGGGATGCAAAAAGTTAGTTGGCCGTGCAAAAGTGGGCAGACTTTACACAATTTTAGTTTAAAGGTCAATTACAAAGAAATTGTATAAATGCTTAATTTTGAAGCAAATTGATAGTGGACAAAGAGAGGATTATAATGCTACAAACGGCATAGAAAAATTCCTATCCGTTCAAAAGTTATGCCAGTTTAAAAATCCCACGGCTGTTTTTTCCTACATGACTTATCTCCCTTACTTTTTAAAGTATTTCTAACCACAATGCACTATTCTGTGATGTCATTGATGATTTTAATTTTTTAAATGAATTTTTAAACTAATTAACAACCTTTATTCTAAAGAGTAAATGATTATTATCTTACAGTTTTGATTATTTTAATCTTTGTTTATTAGCTGGGTAATTTATTGGGAATGTTCATCCACAAATTTAAATTTTATTCAAAATTTAAATTAAATTCAAAGAAATTTAAAAACAGATTTTAAAACATTTTCTTTTACTTCAGTGCACAAAAGTCATTGTCAGAGACATAATTAAACAGATCTAAAGCTACTATGTTCAATTATATCTACTGATAAGAATGTAAATTGAAATTTGACAAATTTTAATTAAATATTTAAATTTGAAAATTTAACTGCTTAAATTGCAAATACAAGCAATATTTTGAATTTGGGCAGTTGTTATTAGTGTCACCAATAATACAATACAATTTTTACCATTTTAGAATGTTCAACAAGAAAATATTTGACAATTTAAAAATTTTAAATAAATTTAAAATTTCAGTGTTCATCGATGACGTCATCGAATGCCTCATGAATATTAATGAGGCAGCTCAAAATGATTGTCAGATGTCATAAAATTTACAAATTCAACTCTTTATATCTCGAAAACTATTAATGATAATTTGATGCGGTTTTCGATACTCAGTTGCTTAGAGAAAACTGCTTTCATTTCTGTAATAAAAAAGCACCTTAATAATTGACCTTTAAGTTGATCATCATGTTATGCGCTGGCTGTCTTACATATTTCTAGTCATAAAATATGACACAGATACCATGGTCTTGATTGTAACGTTTGGCGAATTTTAATGACAATTTGAGAAACAAAAATATTTATCACGTGACATTTTTGAACGGGCAACTACAGTCTGTCTGCAGTACAGTAATGTTCCATGCCAGCGCCCTTATTATGGATGCAGTTAAGAGTGTATCACTTGTTTCAGCTGCATTTAAATTAACTTATTATAGTGGTTTTACAGCTCAGTAATCTGTGTATCCTATATTCGTGCCAGCGAGAGTTAATGTCGGGTGTTAGACCGTCTACCGATGACCGGCTGGGCTTTGATGAAAGCTCTTGGGATAATTTTTCTACATGTAAAAATGGAACATTTGTTATTGTGGTCCGTTACAACGGCTTCAGCTTTGTCCGAAAATTCGAAATACAAGTACAAACCACAAAAAAACTTGGTAACAGTTAAAGCTAGATAAAACCGTTGAAAAATCTTGACAAAAGCGTCTGTTGCATGCGACAGACCTGTCATGCTCTGTATGTGTCACTTTGTCTGAGAGAGTAGAATAATTGCAGAGAGGATGAATGTTAATGGACAAGGATTGATTTTTCTTGTCATGGGAACTTTATAGGAAAAGACTCCCTTGTCAGTATGTTGAAGAGCGAAGCTCCAGACCTCTTTTTGGCGGTCTATGTAATCAAGTCATTTTCTGTTTGGTATGTAAGTACGTCAGTGCCTGGAGAAGTTGAATGTGAACAACAAAGGCCCTAATCGGCCTGCGCAAATGCGCAGGCGGATTTTGGCCTTTGTTTTTCACTAAGCCTGTTTCCCACTGTTGACTGTTTTTTTTTTCTGGTAAAAAGCTTAAGGATGGCTTAGAGGGCTTCTTTGTTATTCCAGAATAATTATCCTTGAGATTATGGAATTACAAATAACATCAAATTCCAGATAGCATCTGCATATTTCCTGGAATCAGAATATCATGTATATAAATCAAGAATTAATTGGAGTTTTCCTCCTCATAGAAATTCCTAAATAAATTCGATTTGATCAGGCCCTTCTTCGGTCTGTCTTTTTACAGTGCCACGAAAACTTTGGGGGTGAATGGGAGAAACAGACAGCCTAGGGAAATGAACTTTATAAGCAGTGCGCTTTCGTTCAGACCCTACTCGCTTATTGCATGTAGTATATTCTTGTGAGTGCAGTTTATATGAATAAATGTTTTGTTGAAACCAGAGAGCACGTATACAAGGTGATGATACGGTTTCTCCTAGCAGAGGAATGGTAACCATGTCTCAGAAAAAGGCATGCACTTTGCTATATAGTATGATTCAACTTGAATCATGAAGCACAAATTCGGGCCGGGAAACCGAGTGCTACCACTGATGGGAATTGTGACACGAGTTGCATGCCAGCAATGGAATCAAGCGATTGAATCATGTATAGTAGGAAAAAAAAATATGGAGACGATGTTAAACCAGACTATAAACTACATCGATAAACGACGAGTTAACTGATAAATAATGGACGAAATGGACATAGCATTTGACAATATATAGAGGGTATCTATGGTAGGTTTATTTTCACGAAAACTAGGTATCCTCGAACAATTTACTTAATTTATCTAGAAATCTGGTCATTATAGGTCCGTCGGTGGTGGCGACGCTGGTAAAAGAAGTTGGCGACAAAGCTAGCAAACTTGAAGGAAAATTCAAATCAATGATAACAGGGTCCAACGTATGTATAAACAGTCAGGCTTCCTTGCATGAAATGCACCAATGTGTCCTTTTTTTCTGTGAGCATGCGTGCTTTGTAGCCCACACGTAGAAGTCGACTTCGTCGTTGTCTTTGACACTTTTTGTTTCTTTTAGTCATGTTAGTTGCATATTAACTGTGGTTGACTGCCAGTGAACGCATTTATGTTGTAACTTTACAAGTGCACCTGCTGATATAAGTTAAAAAACAGCCTTTCAGATATACGTGAGCTGCGGTATTTTGTCTTGGTATGTCTATAAAGTGCAGTCATTATGTTTGCCGTGCCTGCTGAATGAAGTACTCCAAATCAGAAGAGGCAACAGAGATAGTTTGGGGTAATTGTCCCTATTTCTTAGCGAGAAACGCGGATAAGGTTCTAATGAGTGTTCATGACATATATTTTCATTTTGAAAATATCTCAGAATTACCCTCGTAACTCCAGAATTATCCTCTGAACGCCATCTCAGCTCGAGCTCTTGAATGTAGCCATTATGTGAGCGAAATGCGCATACTCAGGCCAGATAATGTATGTACCCAAGTTCGCATAAGCCTTAATACTCTAGTGCACCAGCCGGGCCGGGTAGCGCAATCGGTAGGGCACCTGACTCGTAAGTCAGAGGTCCTGGGTTCGAATCCCGGTCTGGCCACATACTTTCGTTTCTCCTTCCGCTGATTCAAGAAGGGCAGTTGTCAGTTACTGGCGAAAGTTTGTGCACTTAGTACTGGTTAACCGCTTAGGAGGTCTAAGCCTGCCCAGGAATAGTGTGGTTAGGTTAACTGACCGTCCCGACATGACCTTAGTTGTTTACCGTGGACGTTAAGCACCAAATCAGCCAACCAACCAAAAATCTAGTGCACCACATAGCATATATGCTACATGGCATATTTTTGGTGCCGTGACCGGGATTTGTATCTACAATTGTCAGATACCATTTAAAATAGTAAAGCAAGAAATCTTAAAGTCTTTTATATCGAGCATACGCTACATGCCATTTCCTTGGGTCTGTTTAAGATTTAAAATCATTTTTCCACTGACTGATTTCGTGTTAAATTTTTCGGCGAAACCCATCATACTCTTATTTTTATTTATGTCCAGTGACTTTTCCAGTGATATAGTCTATAGATCACCAGAATTTCTGTCGGTATGTCATACCCAGTAAAATATGTGAAGAACATTTCTTGGCAGTCCTTAAAGGGTTGGGCATGGGAAGATTAAGACATGTTTTCTCACAGAGCGGCTGTGTTGTTCCTGTTTTCTTTGTCATACTCTCTAAGAGTTTATTTAAAATGAAATTTAATTTTAGGCAGTATGATAAACTCAGCAAAACAATCTTGACAGGAAAAAGGAAAACTGAAAAGAAAACGAGGAAAAGGATAGAACAAATGCTGTATCACAGACCGGATAACTGGTCTTATTTGTAGGTTTTGTAGAAGTTGGTCAAGATCAAGGCTTTCAGTGTTGTTGTATGTTTGAGTAAAAGTGCATGTTGACGTTACTTGATTACTTTGAGCATTTCTGTTCTAGGTCCAGCAGTAGCAGATAAATTGATAAGGGAGAAACAAGAAGAGGTAGCTAAATTGGAAGAAAGATACAAACGCGACTTACTGGAATCACATGTGCATGTACGTATTGGAGCACGTGTTGGATACCATTTGAAGGGTTGATAGGTCACAAACTCTTGTTGGATACAGTCGAGAAGCGTAGAACGTCAAATAAGGCCTGTATCAGAAGCTTTGATATAATTATTTTTTATTTGGACCGCCGGCCAGCAAAGTTGGACTTTTGACATATGCCGCTTTCAAGAACATCTGATCATAGTAATTTAGACAGAATCATAAATTTTATTATTCTGTCTAAATTACTATGATCAGATCGCTTTGATGTGCAGAATGTTTAGAGTCTGTGCTGGTCACGTGTGTCATAAGGTTTTTTTGCTGGCCGCCGAAAACATGGATAAACTTTCAGGGCTTCTATTGATAAGGGAGTCATTCGAAGGCAGGAGCTGGGCGAAGGGGGTCGGGGCACTTTTCAGCCTTATAGACTGTTCTACGCTTTTCGCTGATGCAATAAGATCCACTTTTGTTATGTTTGGCTTTGGGAATTCTTTTTGTTTATATGTAAATTACGGACTTCTTATTGTAGGCCCTGCCGTAGTTGACCAGCTGTTAAGGGAGTTAGCAGAAAAAGTAACCGGGCTCGAAGAAAAATACAAAACAATGCTTCGTGGGTCTCATGTATGTATTTGAACCCCCGAAAAGTAGGCGTGCATGTAAACACCGTCCCCAATATACACATATTCTTAGAATAATTCATTCAGGGTGCCAAGAGTATCAAAAGACGTGTGGCCAGTGGAGTTCCTAATTGGCTGGCTAATTTGGCGGTAAAATCAGTTCTGAAGGAAGATCCTCTGGAAGCAAGAAACATATGAGCCGCGACACGACAAAACCAACAAAGTGGCATGTGCGCCCAGCGCAGACTCCGATCAGCCTGGGCATCCCCCATGTTTGACAAGAGCCTTTGGTTTACGCTGGAAGGGTAGCTTAGAGTATACGCTAGCTCCCTGCGGACAGCAAAAGCTCTGTTCAGACTGTGTGGATGCCCAGGCTGATCTGAGTCTTCGCTGGGCGCACATGCCACTTTGTTTGTTTTGTCGTGTCGCGGCTCAAAGGACCTCTGACAGTATCAATGCATATTTGCCCATTTTTCGACACATTACTGCACCTTCCTCGGGCAGCAAAAGTTGAAATATTTGGCATTGATATGTAGCCTTGTGTACTATAAAGACATTTTAACAGTGATTTTGAAAAATTATCATGCCTCTAGACTGACATAGACCAATTTTATCAAGAGGGGTATGTGAATTTTTCAGTCTCTGAAAATAAGTCCATTTATTTGGTTTTCTAAGATATCGAAATCTTAATTGATAACTATGCTAAAACCTACATACACACTACTGTTACTGATATTGTGCAGTATTTTTTCAGTACTAAGGACTTTAGCCTATTTTTAGATATAAAGGGTGTAAGTACCCCACCCACTTTTTCAGTTTTTCAGCTGTAGACTATCTTTTCCCCCCGTGCCTCAGCAAGCCACTCACATATAATGTGTATTATGATAGTACACACATACATGCAAAGTGGCTAGCTGAGGCACGGGGGGAAAAGTATCTTTAAAAAACTTTCCTGTTTCCATTACGTTTAATTACAAAATTTGGCTTTTTCCACCAAAAATTGAAGTCTATGTGCAAAATAATCAGAAATTAAATTCATGGCAAGTTAGGGGAAGTTGAGAGCAACAAATTTCAAGAGAAATTCGTGGGTATATCAAAAATTTAATTTTGACTATTTTTATAGGCAAATTAACATTACAACCGTCAGAGGTCCTTTAGTCTGTTCGGGGCGTTTAAATATTAAGAAAAACGTGTTTGATTAAACGGCGCATACCAGGACCAGAGCTTAAAGAGGTATGGTCACACGTCTTAAGATATAGTGCGGCAGTGGCTGGATGTTATTTTCTTGCATGGGTGTTGGAACAGAATCAAGCCCGCATTTTTGTTTTGCTTGTTTAACCAGACAGTCCTGCTTTTACCTGCGTTTTATTTTATATAGTGTTTGTTGTTATGGTAGTTGGTTGTGGTTCTAGAAATGGGCGGCTTTACTGAATTAGTTCCCTTAAGGGAAGTACGTGTATTATATATATATATATGTACTTCCCTTGCTAGTGTAAATAAGGGATAGAATCCTCTAATCTCTTCTGTTGTGTGTGTAGTGGAATGTTGTGTTAGAAATTAGTTTAGTATTGTTTCAAAGGCAAAAATCTTATAAAAAAATTTCTATAATGGATCAGTTGAAAAGAATCGTCCCATTAAGAAGTACAGGCATAGGAAATTAATATTTTCTATGGCGAGACAATTTGTTATCTCTTGTATCATAAAGATTCTTACTCTGTAACCTTTTCAATGATCTAGCTCTCACGTTTTCTGGTATGTGACTTGAGTTATTGAAGATAATCATTTTCATTTTTTATCCAAAACTTTTTGGCATTTATTATAATGAAAAGAGACATTGTTATTTATAGTCTCATATTAAGCAAAGTGACTGTAACTGAGCACTTTCCTGATCCTCAATGGTATAGATTAATATTGTAATACAACACCTTGCGTTAACAGAATGTACAGTTTAGAACTTTATATCCTGGTAACGCCAAGCCAATACGCGCTCTTGTCGTGTGAAGGATTTTGGTATTTTTACATCATTCAGTCTTAATTTGTCGGCTTCACGGCATAAAGAGGAGAATAAAGCCGAAAATTCGATCATTCACACACTATCTGGTCTAATTCGACTGAAGCATAATCGATGGTAAATTTTGGATTCTATGGCAACCAAAATAATTGGCTATTTGTCTTCCCACTATAATCACACAAAAACTTCAGTCATCAGAAACAGCTGTCAAAATGTGCCGTCTAGGTCAAAAATATAGTACTACTGAGACAGCACATTAGCACCTTCGGAAGAAAAGGGTACTAAGTCCACTTTGTTCCTTACGTACTTGTGAGGTAGGATTATGACATAGGCATGGGTTTGGTTTGTATGCTAGGCTAATAAGCTAGGTCAGGTATGCTAAGCATATATTTTCACAGGATTTCCCTTCAGCGAATCCGAGGGAATTTAAGCCATCGGTAGAAAATATGTTTGACGTGCTCCTGCCCAGATTACTCTCCAACTGTCAAAATGTTTTATTAGATTAAATAGAGGATCTTACATGATCTCCTGTATTATTGAATTTATTAAGCGAATTGGGGAAAAGATAAGATGCGAGGCTATGCCGAGCATCTTATCGGTTTTCCCCAACGAGTTTAATAAATTCAATAGTATAGGAGCACGAATGCAAGATTCTGTTTATCATATGATACTAATATCGCATTTAATTAGCAAATTTTGCACTAAAAGGTCATGAATTCGCCTTTAGAAAACGCGACGTTTTTGTGGACGTCAGTGCATATAAAAGTTACAACGTTATTTGCATATTTAATCCACTAGTTGATTACCGAATTTAATGCATGGCTTTATTACACTCTCAGATGCGACGTCATATGATAAACATATTTTATTGCAAAAAGACAAAGGGATTGGACACAAGTTATACACAACATTATATAGTCCTCTCCCTAAATGTGACAAGTAGTCTACAAATGGTACAATGGTAATATGATACTCTTTTTTTCGAACGGAACATTCAACAATGCTCTTTTCCACATAAAACTTCTTTCTTTGAACTAACAAGTAAAGCCTGTTTCACATCAGCCGTGCGATTTTTTGTTCGTACGATTTTTGAGGCCATGGGTGCCATAGACAGATCGCAGACAAAATCGCAGTGTATCTGGGCGGGTCCATCTTGGTCTCAGAGATCGTAAGACAGCCGTACGATGTTCGTACGTCTGTCTCACGGGTCGCACGATTTTGCAGCTTACAGGTAAAAAAAATAATATTTCGTACGGCTGTCGCAAGATGGCCGTGTAGCAGCCGTAAGACTGCCGCAAGACTGCCGTGAGACGGTCGTAAGAATTTGTCAAAACTCTTGCGGGCACCGTACGACGAAAAAGAATCCGCAAGGCTGTCTCACGAATGTCTTACGATGACCGTACGTTCATCGTATGAATTCGCCTCGAATGACGAATAAAATGCAAGAGCACCACCCGCAACCCTCATAGTTTCACCATCGATTGTCGACACCACATTAGAGCCTGATGGCTATCCCACAGCAGCGTATTGTCCTTCTAAGAAGGAGGCTCCGTGATGAAGAAGAGCGTCACGCCGCCATCCTGGTGCTGCTCATCCGAGCACGGCAAGGTAGAAGAGGACATGCGAGGCGTTGGTGGGGCAAACCCCGGGGACATGCTTCTTTTCTGGAGTCAAGACTGTGAGTACCGATTTACTTTTAAGGGAGACGCAAGTGACGCAAAAATCGTAGGACTGTCGTGCGCCTGCCGTGCGGCTGTCGTGCAGCTGCCGTGCAACTTGCGCGATTGTCTTACGATTCGCAACATTCTTGCGATAGCATTCTGTCAGATGCTCGTGCGGCTGTCTTGCGACCGGCGCAAGACAAACGCAAGCAATGATTGACAGCAACCCCGCCTACAAACTTGCGAACTCCCGCAAAATCGTGAGTCAATCGTGCGGTTGTCTCAAGACTGTCGTGCGGCAGCCTTGCGGCGTCCACAGATTGCCAAAATATCGCAGAAATAATGTGCATGTTGAGAATTTAGTTTGCGACGTTGCGACGACCTTGCGACGTCTAAAATTCGTACGACGATCTTGCGGCTGTCGCACGAAACCCAGCGATTTTTGCCAGAAATGTGATCGCAGAGGGCCGTACGGCTGCCGTAAGGCTGATGTGAAACAGGCTTAACATGGAATTTAATACAGATGAGATTAGGATAGCAGCTCATGTGAACCTGCGAGTACCTTCTATATATTTTAAGACAGCAAGCATAACTCTTTGCACAATATGGAAATATTCATTTTACAAATATTGCAGCACCAGATCAGATTGCTCCGAAGGGGCAGACTGATTATGGTCTACAATGATTGCCATCCATTTCACTACTGGCCAAATTTCGGGGATGGAAATCTCTTAATATTATTACCAACAATTGACAAGGCATGAATAAAGAAAATCTCCATCGCTATAGGTCAAAATAATAAGTGCAATAATTGGTAGACAGGGGCACATCAAACAAACAAAAATATGGATGTTGAAAATCCTGAATGGGTGCGCTGGCTGATGGGAGTCTTTTATGTAACCAGATGTTGCAAGGCGTGGGACGGTGCATGTTCGACATTTGCTATAACATAGTGGGATTCTGAAAGTGAATGGGGCCGAGCAACTGTGTCATTTTCATTTTGGCTTGCATTCTCAATGGGGATTATGAGCATCTTCTTTGTTGAAGATGGTATTCCTTTTTCGAAGGATTTCATCACCGGGAAAGCAAACAGCAAAAATCACTAAAGTTCCCTTTGTAAAATGGCGAAGAAAAACATGGCTGCCTACCTATTCACCTTTACACAGAAAACAAGGACATGCATGTTCTAAGAGGTAATTGGAAGCCTGTGTGGAATGTTTTGTGGGTGTATATGGTTCGCATATTGAATATTTTATGTTAGTCTAGACTTTGAAAACAATTCAAACTTATGGAATTTCAATCTTTGATCTTCACTTATCAGTTAAATGTTTATGCCGCTAGTAACACCACCCTCTAAGTAAGTGGACCATAATGTGGTAATAGATTTTTCTTGCCAATATTATAAGGCTTCTTTCACGGCCTGTATAATGCATTAGTATTTCAACGGACAACTCCCTTAACTACACGTGGTTGCATCCATTCCGTGGAAGTTTCTCTGTAATGCCTTGCAAAACTGACTGGTCGTCCATGTGATGTAAACATGGAAGTCAGAACATACTCAGTTAACTAGTACACAACTTATAAATCTGATAAGCCACTTAAAAATATGTGATTACCTCCATTCCACGAAAGTTTATCTGTGGAATATGCTAGACTGTACTTACTTGTCCTCAGATTCAGTAAAGGAAACATTAGTTTTCCTTTTATAGACTGGTTATCCAGTTTATGGTACATCTTGAGAGGCTGTTGATCTAATTAAGGAAGTAAACAGTCTGCCATTGACGGAATCTCTGAATTCATTCCTCGCTGCCATTAAATTTTATAAGAATGCTGAGCTTAGCTCCTAATAGGGGAACCTTTAGAACAATTCATTTTAGCATATTTTTGTATTAAATATATGATTTGGACCCTCATTAGAACCGCCTCATCGAGGCGGTTCTGAGGGACAACATCATATGTTTGCTTGGAGACTAAATAGAGTGTCCTGGAATATCAACTTAACATTTTATTAAAGCGCAAAATGCAGACGACAAAACTTACGTCTGCAAAATTTCTTAAAAACATTTCGTCCAGGTTATTTAATATCGAAAATCCAAAGAATAGAGCCTGGGCAAATAGTGTAGATGCAAATGAGGTGGTTCATTATGAGCCACCTCATCTGGATCTATGCTGTTTGCAAATTTTCATCTATTTTCATTTGTGGCATTTTAATTGTTAAGCCCTTCCTGACTGATCCGGAGCTTTGTCCTGAGACAATTTGTCCTTAATTACCTCACGACAGAGAATCCCCAATGTAATTAATCATGCAGTGTTTTCCTTTGTGTGCGTGTGTGTGTCTAATGACGGCTTTTTCTACAGCTTAGCTTTTCAGGAAAAAATGTTTTTCGAGAGGTAGTAGGTATCTAATTAATTTGACTTTCTTGATTCTTGCTGATTTACGTAGATTTTCTAGTAAATCTTTGTGTACGTAGGGGATTTAATCTAATCAAATCTTCAGCACTATCTGTTGATGAAACTCGTAAATGGAATTCATCGGAAAAAGCTGCCTTAAACCAGCTTTTAGATAAACGCCCTCTGCAATTCCATTGCCGGAAAAAATATTCTTAAAAAAAGAAAAGAGGAGAACCTCACTGATTCAGTTCTAGTTGGGACCAAAGCTTAGAACTGTGTTTGTTGAAATACATGAACAAAATATTCAAGAGCTATATCCAGAATCTAGTGTTAATGAATTCCATTTTGTATTTGCTATCCATTTTTACCATGCGAAATTACATTTGCTTCCTTGTTACGTAATTCACTTTCGAAGGGGCTACTCTAAGAGCAAATAATTTGTCCTGTCTGAGCAAATTCTTTACTTTTTAGAGTTGTTTCTAGGAGAAGAGCGGCAGATACTTTCAAGTCGAAGTGAGGTCACATAGAGATGTACCATTTTCGCTAATTACCAAACAGTATAATAATCTTCATACTTCAAACAAGTATGGGCTTTTTAAATTTATTCCAGTATATATCCTACATTTCAGTTGGCAGGAAAATTCCGCACTGGTTCCGGGAAGCCGGGTGAGGTGATCTGCTCAATAGCTGACGAGGAGAAGGCTTCTTTGATTGTGTGCGGTACCCGAGGGCAGGGAACAATCCGTCGAACCTTACTAGGCTCAGTTAGTGACTATATCATCCACCATTCTCACGTTCCAGTTTTAGTCTGCAGACAACATGCTCCACAGCAGCAGCAGCATAAGAAATAAAACGGGGACCAACAACTACTTCCGCTTTCACAGAGGTATTCCGGATAATGCCACTGTTGACATCACACGGAGTACCTCTGTGTCAAAGACACTCTTTTCTTCCAGTAGAGTTGCGACGCAAGAAAATGCACTTTTGTTGGTATGCGACATTTTTGACATCTCCGTTTGAGTATTCGCTTGGGCTTTAACTGATTGTAAAATTTTGTTGGAAAACTAAGTTCGTTTTCTTGCACTGCAACAAATAACAACTCTATCAGAACAAAGCACGGAAATACATGTATCACATTTACATTCAGAAAGTAACAGAATTAAGACAATAATTAACATTGCGCATAATGTTATTTTGAGCCGCATGGTGACGTAACTCAAACTACAGTTTTATGCGGACTGGATAATGATACATTTAATTTTAAAACAGGCATAGCAACTAGCAAATGATACATGTATGTGTATATTTAACGGAAAGATTTTGAAATTTAAATCCAACAGCTGGCCATGATCTAACATTTCAGGGCTCTTAGTCCTTTGACGGAATCTTGTAAAGCTCAAGTTTTTTTACGTTCAGAGATAGGCCTATATTAATTTTCCACTTCTGTGAGACTCACCTGCGGCTGTCAGAAAGCGGTAAATAGGTATTGATTCTCCGGCTTTGTCGGCGCCAGCGTTGGCGTAAACCTGTGTTAAGTTTTCTGGCTTATCAGTGTAAAAATAGTAGGGGACACTTTGTAACAATACGCAGACAAGGGAGATACGGTGGACTCGACAGTATCGGATCAAGTTCAATAAAACTCCTGTTTTGTTGTATGTGAATTCTATAAATATGTATGTTATGACACATAACAATTGCAAAATATCCCTTCTATCTATCCATGTCAAAATATTTACGAAATTTATTCCTTTAAGGGCAGATAACCTAGCCAGACTTACAGGAGGGTCTTACGACAGTAACGAATCAGGTGCGACAGTATCGGATCATATGATAATATTTTATAGGAGAGTTTCTCCGAGGTATTCTGCCAACCTTCTTTGCTTCAATAATTTGGCTACATAAACAGTTGGACCTATTAAACTCTCAAAGAAAACTTTTACGGCCTTTCAACGATATTTTTACGTGGTCCTTCACCAGCAACGGTTATTTCTGTTAAATAAAAGTTGAATGTATACAAAAGTACAAGCATGCCAAAAATTTCTAATCAGTAATCCCCTGCGCCCCAAAGCACGGAACAACTCAAACAGTAAAGATCATAATCTGCCTTTGCAAAGTGTAGACCCTGATAAGACCGTAGTGTCTGATCAGGATCAATATATTTACGACGGTGATTTTCCGCCTTAACATTGATATTTCAATGCAATGTGTATAAAAACTACATGGTCATTCAACGAGTTCTCTGGCATTAATCTGAGTCTACACAGTGTACAGATGTCCATCCGATGAACGCTAGTCATTATAAGGTTAACACACATGCGAGCTGATCTCGAATGTTTCTTCAGAATGTTTAGCAGAAGCTAAGGTGTGCTACGCATATCCTTCATTATAATACGCTAGCGTGTGGGGCGTGGAATGGGGTATATTTTACAATAAGGATGTTGTCTTACCAAGGCGGTAGTTCTGTTGTGGTTCTCTGTTGCCTGTTTTTGGTGCCAGAGTTTCTGTGATGTTTTACCTTATGTATGTTCTTATTATTTTTGGTTCGGTTTGGGTTGCTGAGTGGCCATCTTTTGGGAACAAGCTGCTCACTCGGTTGGCCATATGTTCTCTGTATCTTGATTATTTGTAATCTTAGTTGTTTCCAACTATGGTTTGAGGGCTGAATTTGGATTTTGATTGTTTCAGTTCCTGGTCTTTGCATACTTTTTACTTTTATACTGACACTCTTTGAAAGTAGACACAGCAGCCACTAAGGTAGTTGATTTAGGGCTTGTTTTCAGCATCAAACTAAACATCCAACATACAGTTTTCCAGCTGAGGCCTGTATTTCAGTTCAAATTATATAATGATCCGTTACTGTCGCACAGCGGTGCCCCACTTTTCAAGTCTTTACTTTCATCAAATACTGGGATGTCACAAAAAATAATGACTGCTTGCAATTTTAGGGATACCAGGACACATTATAAAGCAAAATTGGTTTCAATCGCCTAATGATAAAATAGTTTAAATAACCGAAATCTATTATGGGGGTAACGAGCAACAGGCAAAATGCAAGCGCCGCTGAAGAGGGTTGGTTGGTTGATTTGATGCTTAACGTCCACGGTAAACAACTAAGGTCATGTCGGGACGGTCAGTTAACCTAACCACACTATTCCTGGGCAGGCTTAGACCTCCTAAGCGGTTAACCAGTACTAAGTGCACATACTTTCGCCAGTAACTGACAACTGCCCTTCTTGAATCAGCGGAAGGAGAAACGAAAGTATGTGGCCAGACCGGGATTCGAACCCAGGACCTCTGACTTACGAGTCAGGTGCCCTACCGATTGCGCTACCCGGCCCGGCCCGCTGAAGAGGGACCAAGCTTTTCAACAACTCTGATTTGTTTCACAGCCGCAGATATCGATTGAATTTTTCACCCTGCACTTTGCCATTGGTCTAGCTTGATGACTGTAATATAATGGTAAAAAATGTTTGCTTCCTTTGTGAGAAAAATGGGTGATAACATACGAGTGATCCAATACTGTCGATGATCCGATACTGTCGAGTCCACTGTACATGTACAGCGGTCGTAGGAATTCATCCCAGCAGGCACATGACGTCGTAATGACGTCGATGCGACGTAATTTTGACATTGCGATGCGACGGCATTTTGACGTTATGCGCCCGCTGGGCATGGTTGATAATTTGATTGCCTTCAATGCACGTTACAGTAGGCCGGTAGCTTTCATCTAATTTTAGGTAAAATGTGTAGGATACATTTCTGTTTAAGAAATAGATCAGCTCTAGCAGTGAATTGTTGAGTAATAATTCACTGTTTGGAGGTCAGTTGTAAAGTAGCTCATATCACGAGCGCGGAGCGCGAATGATATATCTACTTGAAACTGACCGACAAACAGTGAATTATTACTCAACAATTCAATAGTAGAGCTGAACTATTTCGATTCTAACACTCAGAAACGCCGAAAAACTATTCTTTTCATTCAAACTCTCCTAACCTTCCTTCCAGCGCGTTCATGCTCCCGCCAATATTCTTAACTGTATCTAAGACCAATATACATTTTGATGGCGATTTTAGAAAGAATAAGAGACGTTTCACGGTCTAACGTCTCAAAACGTCAGAAAATTACGTCAGTAGTTGCAGTGACGTCAGCAATTAGACTCGCGCGCTCCGAAGCAGTGAATTGTTGTAGAATAAAAAGGGTAACTTTCCATTGCTTCTGTAGGCGCACTGTGTTAGAATTACAAGTATTCACCTTTTAAGCATGCATGTGTCAGCCCGCGAGGCTATGATGCACATTCTTGTCAGGATATGAATAAGCCACACAGAAAATAACCTGAAAGTTTATTGTCTGAAATCAACTTGCATACACCAACGCGCGGGCTGTCTTTGGCATACCCGTTCTAAAATTCATTAAGGTGCCTTATGCATTTTCAGGGGAAACAACTCTGTAATTTCTCTTTTTTCCCTTCCTTCTCAATAGGAGTCAACGTATAAACCTCCTACAGGAGCAAATATTTTCCTTTAATCTTTAATGCGCCCAAAAGCAGACGACAAAATTGTCGTCTGCAGAAATTTCAAAAAAATGTTTTGTTCAAGCTATATCATACTGAGAATTCAAAGACTACAGGGCAAACAGTGTAGATCCAGATGAGGTGGCTCATTTTGAGCCACCTCATCTGGATCTACACTGTTTGCAAATTCAACAATTTTTCATTTTTGGCGCTTTAAGGGTCGAGAGTTGACTCTTTGTGGAAGAGTTTTTGGAAGAGTTTTGCTGCCAAGGAAAACAAACATGAAGTCAAAAATTGAACCAGTTTACAGGAAAACATTCAGGTAGTTCCATAAACCTGAAAAAGATGTTATGTCACCATGCAGCTCATTCTTGTATCTTTTTGTATGGAAAATATACTCCTCGCCAAAAGTTTAGCATAATGTGAAAGCAAAAATAAGATTATTAGAGATAATTACAACTGAATTCTGACTTCCTGTGGAAGTAAATGTATTCTATTATCAACACCAATGATTCATCATCGTGGAATTAGCAAGTTTGATTTGAATTTGAGTAATAACTAGGCTTGGCGAGCGCAGACGTACATGTACATTTTGGGAAGAAATTATTCTTGTAATGCGCTGTGAGTGACTTCTATTTTACACCAATTTAATGCTTAGTAATGCTAAATGTTTTGGCGAATAAGAAATTGCTGCTTTTACAACCATTAAAACGAAGCATTATTTTCTCTCTAAAACACGAATTTAGGGGGCATTCATTTCTGTGCTCTCTTTATGCAGTGCTTGCTCAAATCAATTTAAATTTGGTGTTTTTGCAATGCTTAAGCATTGGTGTTGATGAAAGAATGCATTTACTGTATTTTAAAACTGAAAATTGGAACTAAGGTATGATTATTTCTAACGATGTTGGTATAATTATTTAAGACATATGCTAAACTTTTCGTGAATAGTATATTAGCGGATTGCTTGCCCTAACCAGTTTAGGTAAGAAGACAATAAATTCCTCCTTTGCAAATATATATTACCATGTCAGTTGCTTCCCCTCTGCAAAAAAACATACCTGTATTGCTTGGGTGGATTTATGGTTTTCTCCCTTTACAAACTTTCCACCCGGTTGACACACATCGTTGATTCAATGTTTTCCAACGTTTTGTTTCCAATGGGCAGTAATATCTTCCCTACATCCTACTAATTTGGACAATAGTAGGGCAAGGGCATACTGTGCTTGCAGTAGGTGCGGGTTGGGGCTGTTTAGACATTTTTCTGTCGTCTATCATCTCCCTTTTCTTTCTCCCGCTGTCTGGGAGACGCCCGATATAGACTGAAGTACTGTCTCGAAGGGACGTTAAACCCAAAACAACCAACCAATAGGCACACAACAATTAAAAACATAGAATCAATGTCGATTCAACATCATAATGTTGAATCAACGTTGATTAAATTTTGATTCAATGTTGACTCAACGCTTTTTGTGTGTCCAGTGGGCTCCATTCTGCAATGAACAATGCTAAACATTGACTGGTGGGCATATCTTTACATTATATATTGTGTGACAGTTAGAAGAAGTGTGACTATACAAATGGTTGTACTCTTTTACCAAATGTATTCGACTATTTAGCTGTATACATGTATAAACAGATGTAGTTTTGGATCTTGTATAAACAATGACAATCTTATTTCCTCGTTGTTATTCATGAGTAAAATTAATGTTCATTATGAATTAATGTTCATTATGGGGATGAATAAGACTCTTCAGTCTGATTAAAACTTTCTCTTCAGTCTGCAAAGACTTTCTCCCAAGCTACCGTAAAAATTCTAAATATTGGGACACCAAAAATAATTACCATAATTGTCCTGAAATTGGAACAGTTTGGTTTTACAGTGCAGTAGTGTGTTCAAAAATTCAAATGGGATGGCAAATAGTGTAAACCCTGATCAGACTGCTCCTTGAGGAGCAGTCTGATCTGGGTTTGCACTATTTGCTCAGACCTAACTGTCCCAATATATAGAGTTTTAACGGTATATCATATTGAGAATTCAAAGACTAGAGAGCATGCAGTGTAGACCCAGATGAGGCGGCACATTATAAGTCGCATCATCTGGATATACGCTGTTTGCAAATTCAACTGTTTTTATTTTTGCGCTTAAAGTCTCTCTATTGTTCAACCAGTAGTGAAAAACGTCTAATCGCAAATCATTATGGCATGTGGTTCAACTTTCATGTGTAAAAGGTGGGTTGATGTGCGCATATTAAGTCATAATACTGACAAGCAATACAGGAAACATGGTTTTGAAAACATGATGACATATCTTTCACAAAATATGTTCATTTTCTAACTAAAGCGGGACAATGAACTGAGCCCATACCTGTACAATGCATTTTTACCATTGTATTCAACTTAGTGATGTCGAAAGTAGGCCATATTTGTTGATAACTTAAATGGCCAAATGATTTTAAGAAATTTTAACGACTGCCTGATTACGGTCGCAACGGTTTACATTGACGAAACTGTAGTGAAAAACTTGCAGCTGATACACAAGATTAATTAGCACTGATAGAGCTATGGAGCGTATAACGCCGTTGCAAGCGCAAGTGAAAACTGCTCATGGAATATGTCAGAATATGCCACTCCCATATTTCGTCGTCTGTGACTGTTTAATGGCGGTTGTAACAGGGGCGTAGCTAGGGACAATAACTCAGTACGCACAATCATGTTTTATACTCATTAAGGGCAATAATAATGGGGTTTAGCCGCTAAAATGTTTCGAATTTTCTTGTCTGTTGGCAGTAAGTATTAAACTTATGCCCAATTAACAACATTTCAGCATGAAAATACGCAGGTGTGTGTTGAAATTTTGCCGGTCAATTTGACAAAATTTCAATACGCACCTGCGTATTTGCGTATAGGTAGCTACGCCCTTGTGTAAGGCCCTATTGCTTATTTCAAATAACAGTTCATTGTGATTCTTACTACAGTTTCGTTTTTCTAAGCGATCGTGATTAGCAAACTATAAACAAAATAAAACGTCTTTGAGTTTCACATGAAAAGTATTGAAAAATGGTTTGATTTTAGATGAAAAAATGGTAAAACTACAATGTACAGACATTTGGCCCCATTCACTGTCCCGCTTTTGTTTATTCTGCTGTGCTAGACAGGGAACCAGAACGGATGGTCTTTTTTAACATGTTTACAGTCATTTCACTCAGTATGTGCATGTACCTGAACCCACATTTAAAGGTAGGTTCCTGTACTTTGGAATGCATCATAATTTTGATGATCTTTCATCCAAGTTGTTGGAAAGCATTTATAAAAAGGGAAAGAATAAGTTTCACAACAAAGTGTAAATAAAAAAAATATTAGAAAAGTTGTTTTGCAAGGGATTTCCTAACTCTGCTTCGCACACCAGTTAGCGCTATTTTTAGTTCGCGCCATAAATAGATAACGATGCTGACGCCATGCTGCATTGCATTTTGGGATAGTTTTAACCCATCCGCCATGCCAGGACCTGTAGAAGAGCTCATGGCAAGAGAAAATTGACCTTTGGAGAATGGTATAAAAAATCGCGCACTTATAGACATAATAAACATAGTTATTTTTAGAACTGGAATTCCAATGAAAGAAAATAAACCAAAAGGGAAAACGACTATTTTCTTCAACATCTGACGATTTTCTCAGTAGCAACATAATCAGAAAAATTAGAAAATTCAATACTACTCAGAAAAAGACGAAATTATGTTTTGAACATAATTGTTATCGCTAGTCCAGGAACCTACCTTTAAACACCGCACATTAACATTTTAGGTTAAGCATTGATCTAGATGTTGAACTAACAACAAACGGATTGCGCTGCAAAAATGAAAGATAAACAACAGTGAAGGCTTAGATCAGTCTGCACATTCCGTTAATACGAGCGCATCTACAATCAGCGTATGATGACAAAACTGGAAAATAAGGGAGGCAAAGCCAAGTTTGCGCATGCTGATCTGAGTTGTTTGTTTATGTATTTTTCCACGTATTTTTGGGCTGAACCACCAAAGTCGACTAAAGATACACAACTCGTACACGAACTTCTTCAGAACAAAGTTTACTGCTTACCCCTGTTCCTGATATTAGAGAACCACGAGCAGGGTGGAAATGGAACTTATGAGTATAAATAAGCGTTTTCACATACCCGCTCCGTTACTTCGGCTATAGATCTGTTCCGCCGAGGTGCGGGGGAATGTCGATAGGAGAATTGAAAAGTACACCCAGCCACGGTAGAAGCCTATGCAATACTTAACATTACGGGTTCCATGTTATATGTTGTGGATAAGGCGCAAGACTACCATCACTAGGGCTACAGGTTTAATCCCGCGCTTCTCCGGTCTTTCGAATGAGAAAAAAAAAAACCAAAAAGCACGGCCTTTGTGTTTGTGGTATGTTAAACCCGAGTTTCCAGTCTTAAAAAGAGTCCAAATTTTCGAACTAATCACAAACATGTCTATGTTGCTTTTTTCTTCGCGAAATTTCTCGCAATAGATTTTTGAACCATTCTAGCTGACTGGCCATACGAAATTCCTCCCTCGACCGTTCTATAGTCCTCAAAAGGTCTGGCAGACATGCCCGAAGGACGCATCATTGGCGCAGTCCTATAGTGGGTCGCCAGAGGTGTCGCCATTCCAGAGTGTGCCATCCTGTACGCCCCTAGTGACGTCGTTCCAGAATGCATCGGTGCAGGGGATATAGAGCAGGAATCGAAAGAAATTAAGTCATACTTTGAAGGTGTGACAGATACTTGCACTTGTCTGACCTCTGACAAGCATTGCATATTTGACATTTTCTTAGCCATGTTAGAGGCATTGATTTCTTCTATAGAGGCATTGTTTCGTTGAAGCTGCTTCGTTTGCGCTCCTTTTGACTGTAGTTTCATATGAACTCGGAGAACGAATTCGTTTTCATCTATCTCTCGCCCAGCCGCGACTTCAGCTTTAACCTCGTCGTCAACTTCGGACATATATTGCTCCAGTGATATCTCTTCCTGAGCCCCACCAGTAATAACTTTTGTTAAAAGCTGAGCTTGTCTGATAGGTACATACTGTCCACCGGTAATAAACGAAAGCGCAATGAAAAAGTCCCTGTACTGTCGGACAGTCGGTTCACAGCCGACAACGTATAGTGTCACACCTTTCGAAGCAAGCTGGTGAGTAACTTCCATGGGATCTATTCCTAAAGGGCAACCATTTGGAAACCCGTCCCAGTCACAGCCTAGCCCGTGAGGCGGAGAATCTGATATACACACACATATTTTGGTAGCGTAATCTCTCCAGCTTAGGTCAAAAACATCTTTCAAGGCATCAGCCAGCGCCTCGGGGATGTCTCCCCCGCCTTTTGCCGAACTTTCGTCCAACCACCTTTGCATGAATTTTGGGTTTGCTGTGAAGTCATGTGTTCTTGTAACGAACGTTTTGTCCTCGGGTGGGTGGTCCCTGTATTCTACCAAGGCAAATCGAACATCAGTATTTTCAGTTGCGATAATTTCATGGGCGATTGCTCGAATATGACTCCTAGCCGAATCAATATAGGGTCCCATGCTGCTAGTGCAATCCATAGCAAAAGCCAGGTCCAAAAACTTACCACACTGTTGTCCCCAGTGAGGGTTTTTAGCTTTCATTGACTCCATTTATATAACTAGTCAGAAATTTTGAAGGCTCAGATTCATCAACATTTATATACCCACACTAAGGATTTATTTATGGTCGTTACTCATGGTTCATAGATAATAGTGCCAGCGGTGTCCAGTACTTGGTATGAAAGATGACTGGTTATCTTATCAAAGATATATGCAGTAATAATGATTACAAACGCTCCTTGATGACAGATCTCAGCACTTGCTTGTTTGAAATCCTGCAAATTTTTGATGCATGAAAACATATGTGTTTATATTGCACCAGCACTACTAAACATTGTGGTCCCACACGAGAACGTTTCACACAATAAACCTGCTGGAATACAACGTTGAAACACCAGCAAATCAGTGAACTCCTGTCTACATGATCTGTCATATGTTGTCATATGGTATATGCGTTTGTAACAGAATCAACGGTGCAAAGAAAGAATAACTGTAAAAAGAAAAAAAAATAATATTTTGTTCTTTTACAGTGAATCCTTCTATGCACCGCTAATTTGTTACTAATGCAGCTAACACATTACTCTGTAGCTTGTTTTACAACCAGAACCTGAGCTGACTTGTCTTTGTTGATGACTTTTCAAAAATTATCTTTTTAGTCATGTATGACGTAGATATAGGTACAATAATCAAAATAACTAGATAATGAAATAGGCGATGAAAATCTGTCTTTAGATATGTGAACTGTATTGCCTTAACCAACCTCCACATTTGCGCCTTCTGGTCAGAGTCAATGCGTCTCGCTTTTTAAACTAAAGTTATAAGTCAGTGACCAACTGCGCTTGCTGACCAAACTGTGCATTGTCACAGGAAAAGCTCGTATATGCTTAGAAACCGTTTTCCCAAAGATTCGACCAAAACTGTTTAACAGTTTTAAATAGTTATGCTTTCATCGGACAAACATTCTTTAACTTATTTCAAATCTGATAAAAATCGATTTCTGCAAAGACAATATGAGCCGTGACACAAGACCAACAAAGTGGTTGTGCGCCCAGCGCAACTCAGATCAGCCTGTGCATCCACTAAATTTGATCAGACTCGTCGCTAAGCGCTAAAAGGGTAGCTAATGGTCTAACCTACCTCCATGCGGACAGCGAAGACTCTGATCAGACTGGGCGGATGCCCAGGCTAATCTGAGTATGCATTGGGCGCACAACCACTTTGTTGGTTTTGTCGTGTCGCGGCTCATATTTTGACCTTGGGCTGACAACAAACCCCTTGTCCTCCCCCTTCCAGGCAGGACTTTGTGGAATTTGATTTTCAGAAAACCTCGAGTAAAAGCTTATTTCCGTGCGGTCGATTATACACCTTTTCCCAGCATCATATACTCGTGATATAGAAAAGCATTTCTGTCAAGAAAGTGATTAAAGATTTCAAAGAAAGTGAGCTGCGCATGCGTTGACCAGACTGCACATTTACGCAGGCTGGTCTGGGCATGAGCACTTTGCATACTTCTTAACGTGTAAGGGTACACTTTCATGGGAAGCAACTCTGCCATTTAAATTTTTGCATCCCCCAGTTGAGGTCTATTCTTAAAGGAAAGAATTTGCTTCTCTCGGAGCAAATTCTTTCTTTTAAGAGTAAACCTCATTTCGGAAAGACTTCAGCAAACAGGGATTTACTAAAATTGTCCCCCTTTGCCAAAATAGCGGAAGAACATAGAGGTGTTCCCATACACTTACGCCCTTTTTTTCCCTCGCACTCCGTGTTGCTCGAATTAGACTTGGTCTAAAGGACGAGTTACACTTTACTATTGCAATGTGCCCACTGAAAAGGTCGATTTTCGAAGGTAGGCAGATAATTACAAAAACATGCAGAAATATTAGCTATACAGTATGTTTCTAGTTTATTCTGTACGATTTCATGTTCCCGTATTTTAATGCCTTTTAGGTTAATTTTGCAGTTGAATACATGTACTGTCTGCAACATTTAACATTGAGTCTATGGGAATTTGAACTACCAACGTCCACTATGCATCTAAATTTTACTTCATCCTACCCTCGTAACCACTACAATTTTTAAACATAATTATTTCTCATATACATATCCATCATAATCGGGTTACATTACAGTGGTTACGAAGGTAGGAGTAAACGAAAAATAAACTTTTTGAGTAAATTTTCATGTATCCAACACTAGGACTAAAGGATTTATATAAAAATCGCATCAGTATATTTTGTAGTAGATAGAAAATAGAGGCTTTATTTGACACAATACATCTTTTTCAAAGTGTTCATCTATGTAGTATGTGTTCCTAATATCCCCACCAATGATTCCGTGTTCCGTGTGTGTGTGTGTGTGGGGGGGGGGGGGGGGGGAGGGGGGAGTCGGGGAGGGGAGGGGGCGCAGCGTTGGGCATGCGTATAGGTATGGCGTTATGTGCGTATGTAGGGCGTTAGACTGAATGTCCTCCATCATCATGCTATCATATAACCTCTTATGTTATAATGTTGCGACGTGGTCAGATGATGTATCCCTCTGCTTGAAGCTGATGCATCGTAAAAGTTTTTGACCTTGAACTTTGGTCCTCTAACTTTGTATGAAAAGTTACTTGGATGAGCCTTTTCCTTACCTCTTTTGATATCTTTGGGGTAGGAGTGCTAATATTTGATCAGACCGTATCCTTAAAATGTAGGAACTGCAAAACATCCATGCACACTGAGTCCTTGAACTTTATGCATGGACCAGTATTTTCACTTATATCTCTACACGGTTTTTGGATTCGCAACGTAATTACAAATAGTTGGTTAGTCAAAAGATGTAAAAAAAAATCTTCGTACTATTTGTAGGTTACTGTGACATATATTTAAAGTTCACTGTTTTTTTCCTTATATATTCAACATTATATATGTATCATACTAAAGACAATGGTTCAGTCAGACTTTGCAAATGACGTCATACTATTTGTAGATCATTGTGACTTGTATTTCATAATCCATTGAATTAATGTTTTATTTCGAACTAATATTTAATTGAATCTTAATCGGACTTGGAATAGTAACGCACTTCAGCGCTGCGTCTCATTTGGTGCTACATGTAGGTCCCTGTGACCTATATTTCTTGGTTCACTGATTTTGTCTGAATAGTTTAAGCATCTGTACCTGTGTAGCATCCATAAATGCGAATATTTCATACGTGATTAATATTTGATATGATGAAGCTTTCATTATGTATGATAAGTGAATAATGCTTAAGAAAAGAAGACGGTTGATGACCTTTTCACGCACTTGCCAGAACACAAGCGTGCAAAAGCGTTTCGCCAAGAATACATTTGTTTAACAATATTGGTCGGTTATAATCGACTTCCTGTTCATTTGTTTCATTATTTTCACAAAAGCAAACGCTTTACATGCTTATTATTGTGTTAATAAACACTTGTAAAATCTACTGTTCAGAGGTTTCGTAAAAATTCAAATAAAATTTCTCCCGAAAGTTACTAGATGGTTTGAGCGAAAATGTCTTTTTTAGACTGTGGATAAGAACCAAAAGTATTATATCTGACAGTTTGGAGGGCTAATATGTCAGCGGAATTGCTGATTATATCGAAAAACCGCAGGTAGTTAGTGTACCCTGTTCAGCACCCTATCTGCAAGACACCGGAAGTCACGTGACTGTTTATGAAACCGCAAACTTAAAAATGTGCTTATATAAACTGCCAAATGCCAAGCTTTTATAAACATAAATTTTATCAGGATCGGTCGTGGGCACAAAAACGGCCAAAGTGTAACCCGTCCTTTTATTCAAATACAACTCCCAGCAAAGTCATTGGAGAGTCTTCTTCTAGTGATCTTGGAGTCTTCTTACGAATAATTAATCTAAAAATTATACTGTTTTCTACAGCTTCTACGAGCAAGTGGGTTAAAATGTCATGCTGTAACGTTTTGCCGCAATGAACCACACTATTCGGACGAAAATGCCTTAATAAAGCCCCGTTCTCACTGTCTCGGTTTGTCATCCCCGGTAAGTCCCGGTTAGTGATCCGGGGGAAACGCTGTCGAACCGGGAGAAGAACCCTGGCGGCCCCATGAATATCCTGGACGATCCGGGATGAGCCCTGTTGATCCGACTACAGTAACAGCTCGGTTGGTTTAAAATGTCACCGGGGGTCACCGGGAAACCGGGAAGAACCGGCTTAAACCTGGGATTTTCGGGTCAGGTCCGGGTCTCTACCCTCCCTCTACCGTGATAAACCGTAGCATTCCGACGTGATGTTGAACCCCGACTTTGCGCGGCAAAGCTGAGGTGAAGAACGGTATTGCCCCGCCGGTTTCGTACCGGTGGAGGCAGGGATTGGAACGGTATGAGCCGGTTTATCAGCCGGTGAAGCGTTTGTACCCGGAAAATGGCGGTACACCTACGGTTAGGGCCCGCGATAGATTCGCGTTTTATTAGGGTTTGATCCGGTTTAACACGGTTCGTGCGAGATGATTCCGCCTCCATCACGGTTAAAGACGGTGAAGCTGCGGTGACATAGGGTATAATGTTCCGGTATGTAACAAATTCTAGCCCGGGGATACACCGTGGGAACGTCGGTGTGAGAACGCATTCTTTTTTAGGAAAAAGATCCCGCATCATCACTGTATACCGGCTTTTCCTCACCAGGCGATACCGGGACCAGCACCGTGACAGTGAGAACGGGGCTTAAACGGCATAAATAAGATTGCTTCTATCATAAAATCGGCTCGGTCACTATCCTGAAATGTGCAACTATGGATACGTTCCGCTGGGTCTACTGGGGGGGGGGGGGGACATTTATGAGAATCGAAACAACATCTTGAAACGTTGTTTGCTTATTTGACCTAAGACATATGCTTCTTTTGACCGGGTAATTCAATTTGTCTAAATTTCTAGCTGCCGAAACATTGAAGCAACATTTTGGTTACATATCACTATCGACGTATTGTCAGCCGTGACTCAACGTAGGAACAACGTCGATGCAATACATTGTTGCCACGACGTTAACATGGTCGATGCAACACATTGTTGCCACGACGTTAACATGGTCGATGCAATACATTGTTGCCACGACGTTAACATGGTCGATGCAATACATTGTTGCCACGACGTTAACATGGTCGATGCAACGGTGTTTCAATATTGTATACATATTTGGCCTATTTTTTCATGCTTTAAGTCTGCTGCTGCTGCTAGGAGCCCCGGTAGCTCAGTGGGTTAAGCGCTGGCCTACTGATCTAGCGGTCGCGGGTTCGAGCCCCGCCGGAGGCGGAGCTCTTTCCATCGTAAACGGGTTTCCATTGCACACAGCCTTCCATTATCACAAGCCCATCGTCCTGATATGACTGAAATACTGTTGAAAAGGACGTAAAATCGCAAGTCATCCATCCATTCTATTTAAGTCTGCTATAGTGTGGCAATCGATTCAGAAGAAATATAGACTTAATACGATTAAATGAATAATTCAGTTTGTAACAACAGCTGTCGATCTGCAAAATATCACAGGAGAAACCATAATTAACTTATCGATGAACTGAACCAAAATATGACCAGCTTCAAAGGACCTTGTAATTTCAGGCCAAAACATGTATAATCCGTTTTGGCACAGTAAATCTATTTTGACTCGTTGGAGACCCAAGGACTCATACAACTCTCTAAAGCTCCGTTTTACGACATTCTCCGACTCGCCAATATACTCTTGGAAAATATAAACAAGTATGAATATTTCAACCGCTTGAAAACAATTATTTCACCTGCACATAATATCCAGCGGGCACATGACGTCGAAATTATTTCGGACTGACGTCAGGTTTATGCTTGGTAAAATTTTAGTATCATTATTCTGTATGGTCAAAAAATTAAACAGGAAGTAATGATCTTGGTGCTAGAGGTCATCTGAGTTAATTCTCTAACTTGCCACAATACAAACCGAATCCTGATTCTATGAGACCAGTCACCAGAGTGTGTGGGGGGAGGGGCCTGGTTTTTAGCTCGCCTGAACGAAAGTTCAGGAAGAGCTAATGTCGTCACCGTGGAGTCGGCGTCCGCGTCTTGATTGGATGTTTGGTTCAAGTTTTTACAGACCTAGATCTCCTCAACCCATGGATGGATTCTTTTGATGCTTGCATTATAGTTAGATATCGGTCCAAAGCTTTACAGGATACCGCCCACACCCCACACAGTGACCTTGCTGTTGTTTGGACTTGTTATTTTGGTTACAGTATCTCCTTAACCCATGGATGGATTCTTTTGATATCTGCACTGTAGTCAGATATTGGTATAAAATTTTCCATGGTACCAGTTTTATCTCGCTCAGTGACCTTGATGTCAAGGTCATGGACTTAGAAAATTGTCTTTTTTTTGCATTGGATGTTTTGGTTAAAGTTTTCTAAATATCCATGTTTCTTACATGGATGGATTCTTTTGAAATTTGCACTGCGTTTAATATTAGTCCAAAGTTTTACATAGTACCACCCCAACCCCGCTCAGTGACCTTGATGTCAAGGTCACGGACAGGATTTTTTAAAATTTTTCTAATTGCATACTGATTCATAATGCTTGGCATAGATTTAGTTTACACATGAGTAGATGTTAGATACTTGTTTGAGCTTGTACAATATATATACTAGCCCCAATGGGTGACCTTGAAGTCAAGGCCATCGACTTAGAATTTTGTTTTGAAAATTTTGGTTAAAGTTTTATATTTATGAAGACATAATTTCACAGTGCCACGATGAAGTCAGTTGATACAAGTACTTGGACTTATGTTAGATAATGGTTAAGGGTTTTGATACATCATACCTCCCTCTACCTCTCAGTACTTTGACCTCAAGGTCATGGACTTTGAAATTTCATTATTATTATTATACGCCCGTTTTGAAATAAAAACGGACGTTTTTTGGCATGGCGATGTCCGTCCGTCCGTTGGTTTAAACAATATTTATTTCAAGAAAACGAGCACATACAAATGTACAGAATCAATTATCGGGATTTGGTCGGAAGCTCTAGGCTTGTAAAGACCATCTCCCCGTCCGTCCGTTAACATTCTTGTGCGTACCATAACTCAGTAACCCTTTCGGATATCTTCATGAAATTTTGTAGGAATATATATTAGGTTGGGAAAAAGTGTCGTGTCACGTACAATAAAGGTTGTTCCCCCTTTCTTAGTATCCAAGTTATGCCCCTTTGATTACTTTTCCCTGACTAGTCTTGTGCGCACCATAACTAGATAACCCTTCGATTAGATTTTTAGGCTATTTTTGTGTAATCTTGTAAATACCATAACTTGGTAACCATTTGGAATATCTTGATGAAACATTTCAGAAATGTGCATGATCACAAGACGGTGTGTCACATATAAAAATAGTTGCCCCCCCCCCCCCCCCCCCCCCCACACACACACACCCCGCCCTTACTTAATTTTGGAGGAACTTCCGTTTGATTATTTTTTAGGCCAATCCCTTTCACTCCATAACTCCTTAACCCTTAGAAATATTTTAATGAAAAGTTGTAGGAATGTATATAATAATAGGGCAATGTATCATGAGCATGAATCAATCACAACTCTGGCATACTTACTTCCTGGATTATCTACTCAAGCATCAATTTCCGTTCTACTCTGGTATTCCTTAACCGTTTGAAATATTTTAACAAAATAATATGGTGATGTGTATATTGTCAAGGGAATGTATTAGGACCAAGAATGACAACTCTAGTTTACTTAATTTATTATTTATCTCCCTTATTTGACTTTGGCATTTCTCATCTTCTGAGCTGCTTCACCTTGGAAGCTGTTTTTGGTATATTTGATGTGTTAGATGTATTAATAACATTGCAGTCATTAATTACAGGGTTGTTTCCTCTGTTTGTCTGCCTGTCCATCCTTCTGTAAACAATCTTGTTCATTCTGTAATTCTTTCTTGACTCTGAAACGGCCGGGCCGCGTAGCACAATCGGTAGGCTGCCTGACTTATAAGCCAGAGGTCCTGGGTTTGATACCCGGTCCGGCCACTTACTTTCACTTTTCCTTCCGCTGATTCAAGGAGGGCAGTTGTCAGTTACTGGTGAAAGTAAGTGCACTTAGTACTGGTTGACCGCTTAGGAGGCCTAAGCCTGCCCAGGAGTAGCGTGGTTAGGTTAATTGACCGTCCCGACATGAGCATAGCTGATTTACCGTGGACGTTAAACAATAACACACTACAACACTGAAATGGGCGTATTATGCGCCGCTTGCGAAGCTCTTGGTTTTTATTTTAATTTTGTTTTAAGACATATCTGACATAGCTTTGTTTGACACGAGGAAAGCAACAATGTGGTTGTGCGTCCAGTCTGATCAGAGTCTTCGCTGTCCGCATGGAGCTAGCTTAGACCCTAAGCTACCCTTTAGGCGCTTAGCAAAGAGTCTGATCCGACTAGGCTGATGTCCAGGTTGATCTGAGTCTGCACTGGGCGCACAACCACATTGTTGGTTTTGTCATGTCACGGCTCGTTTATAAATGTGTTGACATGATTATGGACACGCTTGCTTGAATTTTTATGCAGTGCAAGCCTCATCACCATAGCAACTGCGCGATGGACAGGCACCAATTGAGGTAAGCTACGCTGTCAGGCGACAGCTATTGTTGTTTTTGATACTCTACACGGGAAAATAGCGACGCTTCGAGTGAATCTTGGTTATTTCTCTTTCAAATATTTTACACTCGTATAGTTTTACACTACTTTCTAATTCACATCTTCTCGGTAATGTCGACATTTTAATCCAACACAATGGATTCGTACCACAAAAACCAACTAGCATGCGTGCAGTTTATGCGGCCATGTCAGTTTCGGTATTTTCTGATTCAAATTTTGTGACGGAATCTTTTGCAAAAGTGAACTACTTTTTGCGGTTTCATCAAGGGTCATCATAATTGGGAAGATGTGGACTGGAAATTGCCCCAAAACTAAAAAATAAATAAAGTATAAAGATTCGGTCACATTTTTCCGTTGATCGTATCAAAACAAACGAAAAAAAAAAAAAAAAAAGGGATACCCCACTTTGAGTCGCTAAAGCTCGTTCTTTTACTCACCTTAACTTGACAACCTACGAAAAAAAAAATCTCAAGCACGAAATAAACATGCCGAAAAAAAAAGAAAATCTGACAAGAGCCTTAATTTAAGCAATGCATTCAAAAACGTGTGATAAAACCAGGCCTGGAACTTTAGTCGATGGCAATATAATTACGCAGTCCATAAATTCCAAGTATCAGAAGAACCAAACATGGAAAAGATGTTAAACAGGCTCTTATCTTGATGGACCCAAGTAATATTATAGACATTATGCAAAGATGCATCATTTCTTTGATTTATGACACCATGGAAACTGCCAAGCTAATACGCTTTCACGTCACAACAATGTAAAGTAAGCATCTGAGGAGATATTTTTTCTGGTACGTACTTTTTTGTTTTCCAGCTTTTAGAAGGTTCCCTGCAGGCACACTACGTTGAATCAACATTAAATCAACGTTGATTCAACGCCATGACGTTGAATCAACGCTGATCCAATGTTGCGTCAACGTTATGTGCCAGGTACTGGCCTGGATGCAGCGAGAAAGCGACGGTCTTGAACCAAACTTCTCCATTCACGGACCTGGAATGGACCTCAGTATACGCTGATAAAAATGCAAGCAAATTAAAGGGCCCATTTAGCACCTGGTGAAACGCGGCAAAAATGATATTTTAAGCGCCTTTTTTCGAACTAGAAAGAGAAATGACAAAAAAGAAGACCCCCCCCCCCTAAAAAAAAAAAAAAAAAAAGAAAAAAAAAAAAAAGGAAAAAAAAAAAAACAACAAAAAAACGCATTATTATTTGCCAAATAATTTACATTTATACCCGCTTAAGACAAGTTTTTGCTAAACCGACCGAGTGGGCTTGTAACATGTTTAAGGCTAGTCTGACTGATAATATGGATTTTCATGGCGCGGACACAGTTTTCTAAAAGCACCCAAGCATTTATTTGTAGCTAGATGAGTGCTACAAATAAGATTACTTTTGAAATCTCGAGAAATCATCCCTTTAGTCTCCATAATAATAAAAAAATATGGTAAGGCCCTCCTGAGAAACCTCCTGATGAGGATGGTTTCTAAGGAGGGCCACAACATTTTTTATAAGGGAACACAATATATGTTTTATGCAGGAAAACATGAGACGTAAGCCATGAAATCTCATCAAAAATCGCCTCTTACCGCGAGACTACATCAACAAGAAATCTCAGACTTTCCTCCTACACAATAAGAACCAAATCGTATGGAAATGAAGAGAAATGATAAATTTAATGTTTTTGGCGGAATACATTGACATGCGGATTAATCCACAATCAGTTTGGATGTTTTTGCTATGAATACATACAAGTCAATGAGTCAATATCGCAGAGTCTCTAAATATTGAAACAGGGCTCTCTCAGCAAACGGTGTAGACCCAGATCAGACTGCTCCATAGGAGCAGTCTGATCAGGTCTTCACTGTTTGTCAATCCCAAAGCAATTTTACGACGCTGTCGGTTTGTTTAATCAGACATCGCAAATTTTAGTATATTTACGGTAATTAGTTAAAACGCCCAAATATTTATTTTCTTGTCGGTAGTTCCTTGTTCTATTGACGGCAGTCACGTAAAATTCTAACGAATTTCTCTTGTTATAGAATTGTTGCTTTTATATACCACAGACATGCCTTAAATAAAGGAATGCCTTCAGAGTTTAATTTGTGAAATGGACTTGATGCAGTTTTCGTATTTTATTTCTTATTTTCTCGTTACTGGAACTAAATAAAAGAGGGAGGATGCAGAGAAAGGAAAATACAATGCAATAAAAAGCCAAGCACCAGCGGATATCTGTGAGTATAATCTCTCTCTCTCTCTCTCTCTCTCTCTCTCTCCCTCTCTCCTGTACAGTAGTAAGAGGCTTCTGTATGATATTGAAAATAATATTTACCATATTCAATAATCCATATTCGGTTGGGTGAGTTTTTGGTGGGCCAGGGGTGGGAATGGGGATGTTTGGAGGTGGGGCGGGGAGCGGGGGTTAGGGCGGGGGTGCGAGGATGTGGGAAAGAGGTAGTGTTTCTTCAAGAAAGCATATGGTGAAACCACTCAGCATAACAACTTCTAAGAGAGGTCAAAACATTGAGTTGAATTAACAGAAATTAATTAAATTCTTTTTTGATAAAAGGAATAAAAGTTCTTCTACTGTTAAAAAATGTAATATAATTATTTTAGGAGGAGAAGAATGACAAGATGTCATAGTTTATTCGGAAACAGAAGGACCATACTACAACAGTGTGTGCTGAAGCCTAAGAAACAACCATAAGCAGTGAATGAAAAATCGTTGAAGATGTAGCTGATATCGGCATTACGCGTTTTGGTTTAAATCGTCAGATGCGCCGTCAATCATGGACATTTTCTATGACTCAAGTTGGAACTACAGCATCAAGGAACTCTACCAAAATGAAACAGAACATCAGTTCAACATTAGCGATATCCCAACATACGACGCAGTGACGGATATCGATCGTTCTGCGATCATCGGAGTTTTAGTGACGATCATCTCGATGGCAATCATCGGCAACTCTGTGGTGCTCTACGTCATAATCAGTGATCGGAAACTTCATAGAGCGCCATTTTACTTTGTGGTCTGCATTTCAGTAACCGATCTGTGCAGAGCTCTTTTCTGCGTACCATTTTTACTCCTAACGGTGTCATATGATTTCAAGTGGATTTATGGAGATACAATGTGCCTAGTTCTTGCCTTCGCCAATTCGTTCTGCTTTTACAGTTCTTCCGTTGGTTTGATGACTGTCGCCATTGACCGCCATTTGTCTTTAACTTATCCCAGGTTTTACAAACAAACCTCGCAGGGATCGGTTAACATTGGTTGTATTATGCTTGCATGGGGTGTTGCATTTTGCTTAGCATTTCCACCTATTGTTGAGCCTGGATTTTACAAATTCATCAAACAAGAAATGCAATGTGCCTTACGACATTTGCCGTACAGGGACAATACGACATTGGGTTACATAATTTCGCTAGTTTGTATTCAGATTACGACACTGTTTTTGTATACTCGCCTGTTTTCGTTTCTTCGCTCTCACAGACGTATGGCGCCTCTCTATCACGCGCCAGCCAGAAGCAACAACTGGACATTTTTTGGTCCTGGTGCTAATGGACAAGCGCTTATCAATTTGTTGAATGGTTTTACAGGTCGAGGAATGAACCCTTTTACGGCAGCGGTGAGGAATGTACCGCAGACATTTGGAAGAGTTGTTAATCTGAGGGTCATTAAGAATGAGCATCTCTCCCGCGTATTTTTCTTCTCAAGTGCCATATTTTCATTGCTATGGATTCCTTATTTGTTTTACGTTTTCATGCAAGTTTTTCGAGACTCCTTCAAATTTTCATACAGATATGTGATAGTTTCTACATTGCTGTGCCATTCACATGTTGCCATTTGCCCGTTCATACACCTGCTTTGTGGAAATCCGCTAAGGGAGTCGGTTTTCAGCAGGTTTAAAACATGGCACCAGAATCACAAATATGGGGCTGTTCGCCAGTCAGGCACTGAAAACCTAGAACCTACGGTAAAATGTATTGATATAGAGGTCTAGAGCCAGACAAGTTTTGTATATTGATCTATTGTAAATTGTCTCCTCCCGTGAAAGCTCATATTAAGGTAAATGGGTATACTCGATGTTGTAAAAGAACAACATTTGTGACTTCCTGTTTGCAATCCAGGAAAGCAAACAGAAGACGTGAAAGTTTTTCTATCCTCTTAACAATGATGGGAAAGTATGGAGGTGTACCAATTCACTTAATTGTCCAACTGCAATTGATGGAGCTGAAAAAAACCCAAACTTTTCAAAGATACACAGACGTTTCACTTATAAGTGAACTGCAACCACTTTAAACCTGGAATTAAAAGACTTAAGAATTATTATTGTTTGAGAAAATCTGAAGTTTCTTTCAAAAGAATTTCAGTTTGGTATGTCATTGAAAATTTGGAGAAGCACGACATACAAAATGTACACTGTATGCCATGCTCCAATACCAATGACGTCATATTGATGTCTAAGTGAAGTCATTAAGATGCCATCGTGCCAAGGTACTTAGCACAACATTTGGCAATTCTATAGTTGCTATGGTAACAGATCTATGGCGTCATCTTACTTAGAATTATGCCATGCTCCTCTCCAATTTAAAGTGAGACGCCACCCGAAACGCATATAATGAAGAAGAGTGGTGTTTCTCAAACCTATAATTAAAATAAAATTATTTCATTCTCTGTTTTAAATGCAAAAGAAAAACAGTAATATGTATTCAAAATGAAACACTGAATGCCCAGTAATTTTTTTTCTTGACTTTAATCTTTGCTGACATTTAGGCAGATTTGAGGTTGATGGGTACAATTTCAGAGAAGCAAGTCTACCATTTTCATCCCCCACCTTTCACATAAGGGCTGACTCTTAAAGGAAAGAACTCGCTCCTCTTGGAGAAAATTCTTCCAATGAAGAGAAGACCCCCCCCCCTTTTTTAAAGAAAGGCGTATTTGTCCAGGAAGGCGAATAAAAACAAAACTCATAGAAGTGTTCGCCTTTTGTAACAATGGCGGCAAAACATGCAGGTGTACCCTTACATCTTACATGTATGAAAACATCTTCCCGTACATGGGTTGTCCGTCATTTTTACAAAAAAGGGGGGTGGGGGTGGATAGTGGATACAACCGTCAGAATTTGCTTTCATGGTTGGTGAATCGCTTCTCTGAAGAAGGCAACTCTTAAAGGAAAGACTTTGCTCTCTGCTAACAAAACTAAGAATTTGTTCTGAGTGCAGATTCCTTTCTTAAAGAGTAGCCCCGTATAAGAAAGGAGGTCGATATTTTTCATTGGATCCACAACTCATAAAATGAGCTTTATTGCAAACCACATGACTTACGTATTTTAGCGGTACTTCAAGAAAAAATGTATCAAGAAAAAGTGTAATACACCGAATTAAATGACTTGAGAATAATTATTTGAGAAAACCTGGTTTTTGTTGAAAGAATTTCAGTTTGTAATGTCACTGAAAAATTGATGGAGCTTGGCAAACACTGGTCGCCATGCTTCTAAACCAATGACGTCATAAATCTGTTACCACAGCAACTAGGGGTCCACATTACTGTGAAAGTGACGTCATCCACACGTCATTCTGCCAAGCACAATAGTCATGATAGTTGATAATTCCATAGTTGCTATCTATGGAAGATATCTATGACGTCACTGGTACACGAGCATGGCAAACAGTGCTCCAACAATTTTTTCCATGACGTTACATACTGAAATTTTTTAAACAGAAACTTCAGGGCCCAGTTGTTCAAAACTAACGAGACGTTAAAATTTCAAACGTTAATAAGCCAAATACGCCCGTATTTTTTGTTGAAAAAATGAGTGAAGTTTTTGCAGTGCAAAAGCTTCTCACATATTTTCAACAAAAAATATCAGTGTATTTGGTTATAAAGTCATAAATTAGTTAACAAGCTGACCTCTTAACGAGCTCGTTAGGCTAACGATGCTTTGAACAACTGGGCCCAGATTTTCTCAGACAAATAGTTATTCTCAAGTTATTTAATTCCGTGTTTTAAATGAACAGTGACGACTTAGCCAATCATCGGCTGCATTTTCTGATTGAAGCATTGTATGCTCACGATCACCGGGAATCAGGGATAATAGGAAACTGAAGATTTTCATCAGTTGGTGCAGATACACAGGAGGATCCGAAGCTTAACTCTTTCCATAGATCCTAAGGATCTTTTCTCATATTTCAAATGATTTAACAACTAGAAATGTTTTTCAGAGAAAAACTGATATCTCCCCACCAGCCCATTTTCCATCCCCTATAATGAAATCCTCCTGTGACCTTGAAAATGAGGTCAAGGTCACCAGAATCTGATCAGCTCTTAAGCTAGTCCCAGTGATGTATTCATGCAAGTTTGGTGAAATTCCATTTATTGGTTCATGAGATATTATGGGTACAAGAAATTGCCATCTAAATCCTCCAATGACCTAGAAAATGAGGTCAAGGTTGCCAAAATCTAAATCAGCTCTTAAGCTAGTCCCAGTGATGTATCCAAGCAAGTTTGGTGAAATTCCATCCATTGGCTTATGAGATATTGTGGTAATAGGACATTGTCAACTCAGTCCTCCAGTGACCTTGAAAATGAGGTCAAGGTCATCAAATTCTAATCAGCTTGTAAACATGTCCCAATGATGTATCCATGCAAGTTTGGTGAAATTCCATCCATTGGTTCAGGAGATATAGCGGGTACAAGAAATTCTCATCTAAGTCCTTCAGTGACCTTGAAAATGAGGTCAAGGTCATCAAAATCTAATAAGCTCTTAAGCTAGTCCTAGTGATGTATCCAAGCAAGTTTGGTGAAATTCCATCCATTGGCTCATGAGATATTGTGGTAATAGGAAATTGTCATCTCAGTCCTCCAGTGACCTTGAAAATGAGGTCAAGGTCATCAAAATCTAATCAGCTTTTAAACATGTCCCAATGATGCATCCATGCAAGTTTGGTGAAATTCCATCCATTGGTTCAGGAGATATAGTGGGTACAAGATATTGTCATCGCAGTCCTTCAGTGACCTTGAAAATGGGGTCAAGATCATCAAAATCTAATAAGCTCTTTAACTTGCCCCAAGAATATAATCATGCAAGTTTAATGAAATTCTATCCATCGGTTTAGGAGATATAGTGGGTACAAGAAATTGTCATCGAAGTCCTCCGGTGACCTTGAAAATAGGGTCAAGGTCACTCAAATCTAATGAGCTCTTAAACTTGTCCCAATAATGTATCCATGCAAGTTTGGTGAAATTCCATCCATTGGTTTAGGAGATAACATGGGTACATGAAATTGTCATCTAACTCATCCAGTGACCTTGAAAATGAGGTCAAGGTCACCAAAATCTAATCAGCTCTTACACTTGTCCCTATGACGTATCCATGAAAGTTTGGTGAAATTCCATCCATTGGTTCAAGAGATATCACGCACGCAAAGTGGGTACATGAAATTGTCATCTCAGTCCTCTAGTGACCTTGAAAATGGGTCAAGGTCACCAAAATCTAATCAGCTCTTAAACTTGTCCCAATGATGTATCCATGCAAGTTTGGTGAAATTCCATCCATTGGTTCAAGAGATATCGCGCACGCAAGAAACTGTCACGCCGACGCTGACGCCGACGCCCGGTATCCGCACTGAAAACAATATGTCCCCCCCCCCGTCCACCAAATATCCATGCAAGTTTGGTGAAATTCTATCAATTGGTTCAGGAGATATAGTGGGTACAAGATATTGTCATCTAAGTCCTTCAGTGACCTTGAAAATGGTGTCAAGGTCATCAAAATCTAATTAGCTCTTAAACTTGCCCCAATGATATAATCATGCAAGTTTAATGAAATTCTATCCATCGGTTTAGGAGACATAGTGGGTACAAGAAATTGTCATCGAAGTCCTCCAGTGACCTTGAAAATAGGGTCATGGTCACTCAAATCTAATGAGCTCTTAAACTTGTCCCAATAATGTATCCATGCAAGTTTGGTGAAATTCCATTTATTGGTTTAGGAGATAACATGGGTACATGAAATTGTCATCTAACTCATCCAGTGACCTTGAAAATGAGGTCAAGGTCACCAAAATCTAATCAGCTCTTAAACTTGTCCCTATGACGTATCCATGAAAGTTTGGTGAAATTCCATCCATTGGTTCAAGAGATATCACGCACGCAAAGTGGGTACATGAAATTGTCATCTAAGTCCTCCAGTGACCTTGAAAATGATGTCAAGGTCACCAAAATCTAATCAGCTCTTAAACTTGTCCCAATGATGTATCCATGCAAGTTTGGTGAAATTCCATCCATTGGTTCAAGAGATATCGCGCACGCAAGAAACTGTCACGCCGACGCTGACGCCGACGCCCGGTATCCGCCTTGAAAACAATATGTCCCCCCCCCCACCAAATATCCATGCAAGTTTGGTGAAATTCTATCAATTGGTTCAGGAGATATAGTGGGTACAAGATATTGTCATCTAAGTCCTTCAGTGACCTTGAAAATGGTGTCAATGTCATCAAAATCTAATTAGCTCTTAAACTTGCCCCAATGACATAATCATGCAAGTTTAATGAAATTATATCCATCGGTTTAGGAGACATAGTGGGTACAAGAAATTGTCATCGAAGTCCTCCAGTGACCTTGAAAATAGGGTCATGGTCACTCAAATCTAATGAGCTCTTAAACTTGTCCCAATAATGTATCCATGCAAGTTTGGTGAAATTCCATCCATTAGTTAAGGAGATAACATGGGTACATGAAATTGTCATCTAACTCATCCAGTGACCTTGAAAATGAGGTCAAGGTCACCAAAATCTAATCAGCTCTTAAACTTGTCCCTATGACGTATCCATGAAAGTTTGGTGAAATTCCATCCATTGGTTCAAGAGATATCACGCACGCAAAGTGGGTACATGAAATTGTCATCTAAGTCCTCCAGTGACCTTGAAAATGAGGTCAAGGTCACCAAAATCTAATCAGCTCTTAAACTTGTCCCAATGATGTATCCATGCAAGTTTGGTGAAATTCCATCCATTGGTTCAAGAGATATCGCGCACGCAAGAAACTGTCACGCCGACGCTGACGCCGACGCCCGGTATCCGCACTGAAAACAATATGTCCCCCCCACCAAATATCCATGCAAGTTTGGTGAAATTCTATCAATTGGTTCAGGAGATATAGTGGGTACAAGATATTGTCATCTAAGTCCTTCAGTGACCTTGAAAATGGTGTCAAGGTCATCAAAATCTAATTAGCTCTTAAACTTGCCCCAATGACATAATCATGCAAGTTTAATGAAATTATATCCATCGGTTTAGGAGACATAGTGGGTACAAGAAATTGTCATCGAAGTCCTCCAGTGACCTTGAAAATAGGGTCATGGTCACTCAAATCTAATGAGCTCTTAAACTTGTCCCAATAATGTATCCATGCAAGTTTGGTGAAATTCCATCCATTGGTTTAGGAGATAACATGGGTACATGAAATTGTCATCTAACTCATCCAGTGACCTTGAAAATGAGGTCAAGGTCACCAAAATCTAATCAGCTCTTAAACTTGTCCCTATGACGTATCCATGAAAGTTTGGTGAAATTCCATCCATTGGTTCAAGAGATATCACGCACGCAAAGTGGGTACATGAAATTGTCATCTAAGTCCTCCAGTGACCTTGAAAATGAGGTCAAGGTCACCAAAATCTAATCAGCTCTTAAACTTGTCCCAATGATGTATCCATGCAAGTTTGGTGACATTCCATCCATTGGTTCAAGAGATATCGCGCACGCAAGAAACTGTCACGCCGACGCCGACGCCCGGGATCCGCACTGAAAACAATATGTCCCCCCTCACCTTTGGTGGGGGGACATAATTATGTCTTGGACTGAATTCGCAAAGACTAGCACAAAGCACAACATACGTAACAATTTCGTATAAACGCGATTCGGCCGCTTCAGACCTCCATCATAAAACCTTCTGATATAGAGGATCTTACACGAGTGGTCATTTCGTATGAAATTTATGAAACAAGCCTTCGGCGAGTTTCATAAATTTCATATGAAATTACCACGAGTTCTGTTTATCATATGATCCTTTAAAATAAGATTTTAACGTCTCAAACTGAACAATATTTCAATAAGAAAACGCAAGGTTGACATGGACGTTGCCAATGACGTTACATGTACGCGCCAAAGTGTTATAACACGTGTGGTCATACAATTTTTATGACACGACGTTATCCACTAAATAACAGTCGTTTGATAAATTTTCTTATTGAAAACGTATGTCCATACCCCTCATCTGAGCCGCCTTGTCCAGGCGATTCAGATGAGGGGTCATAACATACTTTTTAATGCAAATAATCTCCACTTTTCACCACATACTACTCCCTCTAATCTCTGCTAGCTCTGCGTCGGCGTAGGCCAACACATTGTTGAATAGTGTGTACCAGCTGAGGATACCAAGGCCATGTTGTTCAAAGCATCCCCAGCAGGCACATGACGTTGAAATGTCGTCGTACTGACGTCGATGCGACGTAATGACGTCGCATCGACGTCAGTAAGGTTTAATTTAACGTCATGTGCCTGCTGGGTCGTTAGCTTGACGAAGTCGTTTGTCAATGATTCGTTAAGTCTTACAGAACGCATAAATTCAACTGCGGTAATTTTTTTGCTAAAAATTGTGAAGAGATTTTGCACTTTAATGGAAGTGTTTTTGCATATACATGTAATACGTTTGAAGATTTAACGTCTCGTTATCTAACGACATCGTTAGTTTTGAACAACTGGACCCAGGGGCCGTATTCATAAAGCTACTTAAGTCGTTGCTATGCGGTTGCTAAGGCTAAATATCTAAAAAGGAGATTCCCTACAACTATGAAATTTGGTCTGGAGGAACAGTCTTTGTAAGACTGTTCCTCCAGAGCAAATTGCATAGTTGTAGGGAATCTCCTTCAAAGAAATTTAGCCTTAGCAACAGCATGGCAACCACTTAAGTCGTTTTATGAATACGGCCCCAGGTCGTTAACTCGATGATAAATAGTATATAATGGCTTCAATACTGCAATGGTACTGACTAGAAAAGCAAAAGAAATACATTTATGGAATTATCTCCCATATAAGTCATGGCACAAGAACATGCGAAATAATGGCGGAATATATAAAATGTGCCAATAACAATGATTATGACTAGCTTGAGCGTCAAAGCAGACTGATCTGTGTCTTTGCTGTTCACCATATGGATCCTTTATGTAAAACAAATTGATAAGATTCTGACTGAGTCTTCGATCGTTGTACATGCTCGCTTATCATAATGTGTCTATCCTCGTACACTGATACATTATTTCTGAGTCATTATTTGACTCACTGTATGACTCAGGTAAGCGCACATATGTTATTTGACTCATTGTATGACTCAGGTAAGCGCGCGTATGTTACATACGTGCGCCTACCAAAGCCATACAATGACTCAAATAATGACTCAGGAACATGTATAAGTGAATCAAACTAAGTAATATACTTAGTACATTTAAAAACGCAACATTTTTGGTTTTACATTTTTGCGTAATGGATAATATTTTGACCAAAATTAGCATGTAAATGTATGTCAGGCAACTGTATCTTTATGTTTTGGCATAAAATATCCTCACATGTACTCGTAGTCTAGTGGATAATCACTCAGGTGTGAAAATCAAGATTTGCTCATGCGCTTATCATGTAAACACTTAAAAACTTTTGGTCACCGCTACTGGATAGTCCGTTGATCAGCATTAAAGAAAAACAACAAACAAATTGCAACAAACAAAACTTTTTGTCATGATTAACACTTTGAAAAAATGTCTCCAGATTGCCAGTTCATGAAGTCTCAAACTTAAAGCTATTGGGATGGTTAAGATGTCATATGGCCACATTTTTTAGACAATAGATGCCCTTTCTACTGACCAGTACCCTTAAAGATCGATAAAAACTGTTAAGTGAGGAGAATGTGCCCATAGACAAGACAGATCAATCATTGTCATTTATTACAACACAGATGCTTTCGACACGCTGATGCTGTCTAGCAGACATTTGGGACTCGTGCGAATGGTTCTCTTTGGTAAGCGGAAAGAAATTTGGAGAAATGAAAAGTTTTAGGAGTTTTAAAATTTTATGCTATTTTCCCAAAACTTGTGATGCATTTCTTTTTACGGACGGTATACAATTGCAATATCGGCGTTAAACGTTTTGAAGAGAAGATTGTAAACAATCTTACACATAACTTATGCCACTTTCTCTTTCTCACACCAAAATGACATCAGTATGCCAGAATGGCCAGCTTTGTCATTTGTTTGGTAATCGAAACGACAAGTCTCAGATGAACAGAAACATGGCGTTTTCGGGTACACTGAATCATCTTCAAATAATGCAAACGCTTTGGTAAAGGTTTAATCCAGAAATGGAACAAAATTTCACAGCATTTGATGAATAAAAATCAGTGAATGTGACGCAGCAAGGCCCATGCGTTACGATTTGATCTTGTGAATTTTAATTTTAGGGGTAACTCTCCACGATGAAAGTAAACTTAATGGAGTACACAGTAAAATGCCACGAAATTAAGCAAAATGACAGAGAAGATGTAAATCTAAATATCTCTTGCGTTTCAAATATTTCTCTTAAAAATTCAAGAAGATATTTCCGAAAAACTGAGTGTTGCGTTTTTAAATGTACTGAGTATATAATGACTCATGTAAGCACACGCATCATGTAACAGTGAATCAAACTAATTCATATAATGACTCAGATAAGCACACGCACCATGTACCAGTGAATCAAACTAAGTCATATAATGACTCGTGTAAGCATATGCATCATGTAATAGTCAATCAAACTAAATCATATAATGACTCAGATAAGCACAGGCACCATTTAACAATGAATCAAACTGGGTCATATATATAATTACTCAGGTGAACCAACGCACCATGTCGGAGTGAAGCAAACTAAGTCAGATAATGACTCCGAAAAGCACACAAACCATGCAACTGTGAATCATATTGAGTCATTTAATGACTCAGAAAGCTATATGACTCAGACAGCACACTCATCATATAACAGTGAATCAAACTCAGCCATATAATGACTCGAGTAGGCACAGACATCATGCAACACTGACTCAAACTGAGTCATATAATGATTAAGGCAAACACACATATCATGTAACATTGAGTCAAAGTGAGTCATATTATGCCTCAGAAAGCCTATTGGCAATGTATCAGTGACCCAGGTAAGCACACTCATCATGTAACAGTGAAGATAACTTTGTCATAGAATGGCTGGTAAATACAGGCATCATGTAACAAAGAGCATACGCACCATGTAACAGTGACTCATAATTAACCGTATAATGACTCATGAAAGCACATTCACCAAGGTAACAGAAAATTAACAGAACTGAGTTATATAATGATTTGAGTGGACAAATGCATCATGTAATAGTGAATCAAACTGAGTCACAAAATGACTCAAGTAAGCATACACATCATGTACCAGTGAGTCAAATGTGTCAGGTAAGCAGACGTACCATTCCATTATGAATCAAAGTGAGCCATTTAATAACTCTGATAAGCATATTTATCATATAACGTCGCATCTGAGAGTGTAATAAGCCATGCATTAAAAATATAATCAACTAGTGGATTAAATATGCAAATTACGTCGTTCGTAACGTTATGCGTTGACGTCCATAAAACGTCGCGTTTTCTGATGGCGAAATCGTGACGTTTTAATGCAAAATTGGCTAAAAGAATGCGATTTTAGTGTCATATGATAAATATAATCATGAATTCGTGCTCCTGAATTGTTTAATTTATTAAACTCATTGGTGAAAACGATAAGATGCTCGGCAGAGCCTCGCATCTTATCTCTTTCCCCAACTCGTTTAATAAATTCAATAATACATGAGCACTCGTGTAACGTCCTCTATTTATCATGAAGCAATGACTCAGGAAAGCACAAGCATCACATAACAGGGAATCAAACTGAGTCATAGAATGACTTAGAAAGTACACCCATCATTTAAGTGAATCAAAATGAGTCATATAATGACTGAGAGAAATTAATTAAACAAATGGACCATGTGACAGTGAATAAAACTGTGTCATTTAATGACTCAGATGAACATGCACCATGTGGCAGTGAATCAAACTGAGTTATATAATGACTCAAGTAAGCACACCCTTTATGTAACAAAGAATTAAACTGAGCCATAGAATGACTCAGAATATGACTCAGAAAGCACACACATCAAGTAAAAGTCGGTCAAACTTGGTCATATAATGATTTGGGTAAGCAAACATTCTATGTAACACTGAATAAAACTTGAGTCATATAATGACACAGAAAGCACATGCACCAGGTACCAGCGAGTCAAACTGAGCCATTTGATAGCCCAGGTAAGCAAACCAATCACGTAACAATAAACGAAACTCAGTCACATTATGACTCAAGTTAGCACATATATCATGCAAGGATGAATTAAAATGACACATATAATGACTAAGATAGGCACACATATAATGTTATAATGAATGTGTACATATTATGACTCATGTAAGCACATGTATCATGTATAGTATTCCTCAAAATTATTGAGATTTTTTTGCAAAGTGAAAATTAAGCACTGGTAGTTGACAGATCACGTACATACTTAATATCTTTGTTTACTTAGTTAACAACATCCCTCTGTGAAATTTTCAGCATACCAGTATTACTCATATGTTTGAGTCACAAATGCTATCTCCCCTTGAATTGTGCCGCCCAGAGATTTTTGTCCGACTGGAAAATTATGTACCCTTACCAAATAAAATCGATATTTGTTGAAAAGGTAATGAAAAATCAGTTGACTTTTGCATGGTTTTCTCATCTAATGATAAGGTGTTGGCGAACTGAAAACAGAGCTTTATGTGACCTGCTGCTGGCTTTCAAACACGTGACTTCATTTCAAAAAAGTGCCCGAAATTGGGGAAAATTGCAATTTTGACAGAGGGTATGTTGCTCTGATTCATTCTTATTCTATTCATCTCGACGGAAGCGGCACAAAACCATATTTTTGTAAGGCTTAGTAAACGTGCTTTTAGGGATATGAGTTTTGACATGATTATCTATACCTTGCCAAAAATATTCCGTTCAGTTCACTAACAGATCAGATTTTTTGCTGTTTCTGATGCCTTCAATATTCTTCCTTTATTATGACAGCCAGTTTCTGACTCAGAAACTGGAATCAGTAACATTAAACCATGCAAAATATTAAAGGTACCATTAATGATGTAGATGATGATGAACAATGGAGAAAATATACTATTTTAACTGAGATAGTCTGTTTCCAGCAAAGGTAGTATAGCAAAACATAGTCAAAATCAAGGGATGTATACCCTAGCCCATTCTTACCTATCACTGACCAAAGAAAATGCATCATATTGTTAATTTTGTGTATCAAAATTGAAAAAGAGGTTATTTTATATTGTACGCATTTACAATATTGTTGAACATGTATGGCTAGCAACTGTGTGCCGAAATGCAATTCTCAATAATTTTGAGGAAAACTGTAACACTTTTGTCCACAGCCTACAAGTTCAGATTCTGGTGAACTTTTCAGCATGAAATTGTTTGTTTACATAGATGGCTGATAAGCAGCTGTAACTGTTACTTAAGTGGCAACTTGCTGTGAAACAGTGGTCAAACTGTTTGATGTTAAATTTTTTACAAGCTGTATAAGAGCTTTCTGTTTTCTTATGCTATTAGAGGCTAGTTAATGAATAACCATAACAAATTTATCTGATCCTACTTTCAAGGGACATTCCAGAGGCTGAAGCATATAGTAGTAACAATGAATGTAAGTATGTCATATAATTACTCAGATAAGCACACACATCATGTAACAATGAATTCAAATACAGTTGACTCTCAATATCTCAAAATCGAACTTCATCCCAAACTCCTGATATCTCGAAATAAATTTTCTGGTTCCAGAAAATTTACTTTGAGACATCAGTAGTTTGAGATAACAGGAAATAAAAATAGAGAATGTTTCCAAACTATATTCCTTGATATAATAGTTACTTCGAGATATCAGTGTTTGATATATCGAGAGCTGACTGTATTTTAGAAGACATATTTGCTTGATAAACTTTCAGTTTTGGAATGGTGGCTGTGGATACCAGACTTCAAAGGCACACATTTTTGCCATTGCAGAAATGGGTGATGAAGCATCTAGATTGGCGCACTTTTGGTAACTTGAAGATGAATAGATACACACTAAGGAGAAGCAACTCTTTTCTTTTATATTTTGCCTCTCTTTTCAATGGGAGTCAACTCTTAGAGGAAAGCATTTGCTCCTCCGGATCAAATTCTTCCATTTCAGAGAAGATCCCATTTAGAATACACCTCACTTCGGACGGGCTTTATTGTCCACGGAAGCAAGCAAGAAGTCGAAAAAAATGTTTTTGTTATAATAAAAATGGCGAAAAAAACATGGAGGTGTGTCCCTTCAGGAGATTGTCAAAATAGCAAATATGAACCTTCTTGGAGCTATTGGAATGGAGTCATGACAATTTCATTATAAAACTCCGGTCTAGAGGACATCACAAGGGCAGCACACAAAATATAATGCTTTTGAAGACTGGAACTGATATTGAAATAGTAACCAACTTGAAACCTGACTGTCTAAAAATGAATTTTTCAGAGCTCTAGATAAGAGGGAGTATTTGATGATAATTAGGGATAATTTTTGTTGATTCTGCATAAAAACATATGTTGTGACCCCTCATCTGAACCGTCTCGACGAGACGGTTCAGATGAGGGGTCACAACATATGGTTTCAATGAGAAATAAGAACAATTATTCTTAATTATCATCAAGTACTCCCTCTTATCTAGACCTCTGAGGATTTTTTTACAAATTAATCGGCTGTGTCAAACAAATGTCAACAAAACACAGCAAACAAAACTTCAAGGTTTACAGTTTTTGGAATGCATAAGAATATCATACTTTTCAAGTATATAATCAACTCACTTCGTTTTCTTTTCTCCTTTTTATTTTCGAAAAAGCTTTCTTGCAGCTGTAAATCAGAGTAGATCTACTTGTGTCATCAGTTACATGGAAAATAGCAGACCTGGTATCTGGCCCATTTTGGTATCTGTACCATTGCGACTAAATTTCGACTTCGAGAAAGTAAATTTCACCTGTCCAACGTTAACCGACACGCTGCCGTCTTTCCCTTGATAAGTATCAATCCCATCCGGGTTCGTAACTCTGACAATAACAGTGTATTTTGCATTTTTCATTGTGCATATGGCAGTTTCAAAAAGTATTATGTACGTCAGCTGGTGTTCGCTGGTCTTCACCTGAGTGCGCATGTGAAGTAGTTCACTATCATCTGAATCAACGACGCTGCAATTGATGTCATAGGCTGCTTCGCCAATGTATGACCCGTACACCAACACCCCGTGCAGCCAAAGATTCTGATTGGCTGAGAAGCTTATTGCGTCTGCTTCCCCGCCGCAATACCAAGAACCTTCTTCTAACACGGTACCAAACCGCATGCAAGTCTGTATGGACCTGTCTCCCGGCTTCTTCTCCTGTGGTAGACTATGTTGTGAAATTTCGGAAATCGCATACCTGTTACGGGTGATAAAGGTTTTAGTTTCACCACCAGATTTGTAGAAATATTTAAAAAGTTCAACTTTTTCACTGTCAGTCAGTATCCCTGAATCTGACACAACATTAGTAAAATGTGCCTCTCCTAACAGAGGAAACCTCACCAAATACAAAATGTCCCCTAGTGTGTTTCTCAAGTTCTCCGACGTTGGTTCCAAATTTTGTTTCTTACACTGGTGTTCAGCCCATTTAGTCACACTGTCCAGAACTGTCCTTTCGTCTGCTTGTAACTCATCGACAGATATCACCCGCCTTAGACAGTTTTTGCACAAGTCCAGAAACCCTGTCGTCTGCAGCACGTCTCGTGCATTGGCGAGCACGTAATCCAATGATTTTTTCAGAAATTCTTCTTCATCGTAAAGATGTGCTTGTTCTAAAATTGCACATATATTGTCAGTAGATCTCCCATTGTTTAAGAAAGCGAGACAGCGTCTGATCAGAATGCTCACACAGTATTTCTTGGCTGTGTACAGAAGAGGCAAGACATTTTCTGCTGTTATAGATGTTTCGTCTGTGTACAAGAAACTGCAAATAATAATAATAATAATAATAATAATAATAATAATAACATTTTTTACATACCAGGAAAATTAATAGAAAATAATTACTCTTATTGTCCTAAAATGAGACAGTTTACTTATATGTACAATGGAAATATATGTACGCAGAATAATTGTAGGTCTGGTCGAGGGTTGATAAAGAGAGCTATTAAGCCACCAAAGCGCCATATATGATTATTTCTAAATATTAACCCATTCCATTCGGGATACCCCCATAGGGGTATCTGGGCAAACAGTTTGGATCCAGATCAGGCCCCACAAACGAGGGGCCTGATCTGAGATCCAAACTGTTTGCTGCCTAGACGCCGTTTCTACAAGAGTTAGTTAGACCAATATTGCCAAAATATTCTTGATTTTTGATGCAAACGACAAATGCAGCAGACGACAAAAAACACCCAGAATGCAATGGGTTAAATGCGAGATATTCAAACTGCACTAGGTCAACAACTCAATTCCAAGCCGGCAAACAAAGTTAAAACGACGACGTTGCAGTGACCAAGCTACTATAACGTCATTTCAGCGTTGTATACCCCTGGGTTGATATTCATTTGCGTGTACGCTAACTAGGCCTATAATGACACTGCATTTAAACATTTGTAACTGTCAGGTTTTTCCCCCTTTCCCCCCGGAAAAATGACTATAGGAAGTACGACTATATAGTGGATTGTCCGGACCTCATAGAGCCACTTTTCCCCCATAGTCCCTTTTCTCCCCACCGGGAAATTGACTATTAGTGAATTTTGTGTCGCTATTGGTACATGTATTTTTCGGAACGGAACGAAACGGACCGTAATGGAACAGAGACATTTCACGGGATTAATCGCATTAGACATGCATCGGTTTTTCGACGAAGGTAAAAATAGCCATCAGAGGAGATGGCAAATCCCCCGACCGAAGACCCCCATGGGCCTTGGTAAAAAGGGTGCACTTCAAAACACATATTAGTAATATATTGTCATTCTTTTATGCTTCTGATTGACATTAACCTGTTAACAGATGCATGATTATCTAACACTCAGACTAAAACAGTATGCTTGACTGCTAAAAAGAGGTAATATCTCAAACAGCCACCATATACACAAATGTATAGCATACGATACATTCAACTTTCAAAATGTGTGAATAACTTCTAAAGTACAAGCCCTACAAACCTAATTTTGAGCTCTCTAGTAAGTGAATTTGGACAAAGAATCCAAATCTGGATTTTTTTTTTTTTTTTTTTTTTGGGGGGGGGGGGGGCAGGGTGCGGGAATATGGAGGGGTCAGAGAGAGTTAGGAACACGGATAAGATATCACAGCATGATATTCAATATTCTAAAAGGTACACGGTTATTCAAATTCTGGAGCTGGCCAGGGTTATACAGATATGGAGCAGAGACTCAAACAGTAGCTCAAGCTACCAAAGGGAAATAACTCACAGAGTGTAAAAGCAAGAGTTATCATTCATGTATGAGACAAATTGTCATGACCTGTTCTGCATATCTGTGAAGTATCATGAAAATATTTCAAAAGGTATTCAAGCTATGGAGCGGACAACTAAAATCATCAAAGGGAAATAACTCAAAAAGTAAGAAAGCAAGAGTTGTCATTCTTGTACGTGACACATCATCATGACCTGTTCTACATATCTGTGAAGTATCACGAAAATATTACAAAAGGTATTCAAGTTATAGAGCGGACACGAAATCACACCTAAAACCATCAAGGGGAAATAACTCAAAAAGTAAGAAAGCAGGAGTCGTCATTCTTGTTCGCGACACATCCTCATGACCTGTTCTACATATCTGTGAAGTATCACGAAAATATTCCAAAAGGTATTCAAGTTATAGAGCGGACACGAAATCACACATAAAATGATCAAGGGGAAATAACTCAAAAAGTAAGTAAGCAAGAGTTGCCATTCTTGTTCGCGACACACCATCATGACCTGTTCTACATATCTGTGAAGTATCATGAGAATATTCCAAATGGTATTCTAGTTATAGAGCGGACACGAATCTGCCACAAAATCACACCTAAAACTATCAAGGGGAAATAACTCAAAAAGTAAGAAAGCAAGAGTTGTCATTCTTGTTCGCGACACATCGTCATGACCTGTTCTACATTTCTGTGAAGTATCATGAAAATATTCAAAAGGGTATTCAAGTTACTGAGCGGACACGAATCTGCCAAAAAATCACCAAAGGGGAGATAATTCAAAAAGTACAATGGCAAGAGTTACCATTCTTGTACGCGACACGGCGTCATGACCTGTTCTACATAACTGTGAAGTATCATAAAAATATTCCAAAGGGTATTCAAGATATAGAGCGGACAAGAAAGTGTTTACGGACGGACGGACAGACGGACGGACGGACGGACGGATGGACGCTTGTTCGCGACACACCATCATGACCTGTTCTACATATCTGTGAAGTATCATGAGAATATTCCAAAGGGTATTCTAGTTATAGAGCAGACACGAATCTGCCACAAAATCACACCTAAAACTATCAAGGGGAAATAACTCAAAAAGTAAGAAAGCAAGAGTTGTCATTCTTGTTCGCAACACATCGTCATGACCTGTTCTACATTTCTGTGAAGTATCATGAAAATATTCCAAAGGGTATTCAAGTTACAGAGCGGACACGAATCTGCCCAAAAATCACCAAAGGGGAGATAATTCAAAAAGTACAATGGCAAGAGTTACCATTCTTGTACGCGACACGGCGTCATGACCTGTTCTACATAACTGTGAAGTATCATGAAAATATTCCAAAGGGTATTCAAGATATAGAGCGGAAAAGAAAGTGTTTACGGACGGACGGACGAACGGACAGACGGACGGACGGACGGACGGACGGACGCCAGGCTCATCGCTATATCCCCCGAACCTTTCAGTCGGGGGATAATAAAAGTGATTAATTTCAAAAAATCAATATGCAAATTTAGCAACCGTATTTTTATAATAATCAATAATTACTAATTTAAGAAATGAGCAAGGTGCGATTTCTTCCCATATAGGTACAAATACGCATGCAAGCTTACAGGAAGATGTAAGAACGGGTGTTTTGTCCAGTCATGTTTGATTAAGCAGGCAGTTTATTACATTGAAAATAATAATCGGAGGTGTGTCACGATGGGAGTCGACCTCACGACTCCTGCATGAAAGGCGACCACTAGTCCAGGCACTCCGCTGCAAGCACGCACAGATGAACGATTGTACAAACACAAAATAATACAAATTTATGCACACAACAACGTACACTCATAGCCGTTTTGGCTAACATGGAAAAACAAAATGCCTGCCTGTTTATCAAACTGATGTATACACGCATGCGGTTCTAGCAACAGTTATCCATCGATGATTTACGAACAGATACACGTATTTCTGTTTCACCTCACTATTGGAGAAGGAGCAAATTCCACTATGTAGCGTATTTTCCTGCAATCATATTACCAGGGAGGGAAATCCACTATAGAGGGGAAAAACGGCTATGCAAAAACACCTATAGTATATTTTCCCCTGGGAAAATTGGCTATATAGTCATATTTGGGGAGGGAAATTTTACTATATAGCCATTATTCCGGTGGGAAATTCTACTATGGAAAAATCATAGTCATTTTTCCGGGGGGAAAAACTACTAGGGGGGAAAAAGCTACTCTCTGACAGTAACCACCAGATTAAAGCATTTCTTAACACAAAGTTTAGAACGCTTACGTGAGAAACGCACGAAATACATCAGGTTCAATGTCAGGAATCTTCACGTCCCCTTTGTCATCAGAAAAGCCTCCAGTCAGCATCGCCTCAAACACAGTGCTTCTACATATCAATATAAACTTGTGGGCTCCAATCCTCTCTTCAGTCTCACCCAACAGAAACGTGACGTCACAAGCAACCCCATTTGACAGCATATGACTGCTAGCGTCCAGCAACGTCTTCTCTGACTGCCAATCCACGGACGGAGTCGAGTTCTGGTCAGCCGCCATATGTAGCTTAAACAGCAAACAGGTAGTAGTATTGCAAATTTCAGAGATCCAGAAAAAAGTGAGATATCAAGATTTTTTAAATTTCCTAAATTCTCACAAACAGTAATATCTGTTGTTGTGTTATTGTTTAACGTCCACGGTAAACAGCTATTGGCTATAGTCATGTCGGGACGGTCAGTTAACCTAACCACTTTATTCCTGGGCAGGCTTAGACCTCCTTAGTTCTACAACGCCGAACGTAATTGGCCCTATATATATTTCTCGTTTATAGCGGACACTTTCTATCTTTATTTTTAGTTGGCTTTCGTTGGTCGAGGTGCCAGCCAATAATAAAAACACCTCGACGTCGATTTTAAGGAACTAAGACCTCCTAAGCGGTTAAAGGTAGGTTCCTGGACTAGCGATAACAATTATGTTCACAAAATAATTTCGTCTTTTTCTGAGTAGTATTGAATTTTCTTATTTTTCTGAATTTGTTGCTACTGAGAAAATCGTCAGATGTTGAAGAAAATAGTCGTTTTCCCTTTTGGTTTATTTTCTTTCGTTGGAATTCCAGTTCTAAAAATAACTATGTTTATTATGTCCATAAGTGCGCGATTTCTAATGCCATTCTCCAAAGGTCAATTTTCTCTTGCCATTAGTTCTTCTAGAGGTCCTGGCATGGCGGATGGGTTAAAACTATCCCAAAATGCTATGCAGCATGACGTCAGCAGCGTTATCTATTTTTGGCGCGAACTAAAAATAGCGCTAACTGGTGTGCGAAGCAGAGTTAGGAAATCCCTTGCAAAACAACTTTTCTAATATTTTTTTGATTTACACTTTGTAGTGAAACTTATTCATTCCCTTTTTATAAGTGCTTTCTAACAACTTGGACGAAAGATCATCAAAATTATGATGCATTCCAAAGTACAGGAACCTACCTTTAACCAGTACTAAGTCACCAGTAACTGACAACTGCTCTTCTTGAATCAGCGGAAGGAGAAATGAAACTAATTAAGTGGCCGGACCGGGTATCGAACCCAGGACCTCTGGCCTATAAGTCAGGCACCCTATCGACTGCGCTACGCGGCCCGGCCAGTAACATCTGTAATATTAAATGATTATGATAAAAACAACAGCTGTCTCGCCGACTTATACGGATATTTGATAACCAACAGTGTATGCCCAACACGCACTCAACGCTGAATCAACACTGACCTAAAGATGACGTCGAATCAACGTTTATTCAATGCTGATTCAGCGTTATGCGCCAATTTGGCGGGTTTCTAGCTTGTATCGTTCGCCCAATGGCTTCTTCAGAGGTTACAGATACGCAAAATTGAAACAAACAAACAAACTCTGCCCTTTGTAAAAAGAAGTTTGACTTCGACCACAAGAAACAAATAATACCTAACTTGAACAAAGCCGTCGCTTGGGCGGGGACCTTGTAATAAAAGTCACCAATCGTATACGTTCTATAGTTTAAACATATCTTTGCAGTAAACTAACCAAGAACTGAAAGTTTACGTGATCATGAATTTCTCACTATTTTGCATACTGGCAAAGAAAGCGAGATCTGATGTCCGAATTCAATACATCATGGTACATGTATCATGAAATGTGACTTGATAGGCAGGCCATATCGGTGCGTGTGCTCTCTACTGGATATTTTATTTTCGTCCGACTGTACCGCTGTGTTTTGTGTGCTGTAAGCTTGTGGTTGTACATGTATGTATATGAGTGAATTCGTGGTTTGTAACGCTGTGTTTACTTTTGCAAGGGTAGTTGAAATGCAAATCTAAACTACATTTCAGCGGGATACATACATGAATCCCCCACATGGCATTGCTTTGTTCATTCTGAGTTATAGCATGTGTTGCTTTTGTTCTAGTGAAACTTTCTGTTTCTCTAAGTGCAAAATATGCTTATGGTTTACAGCCTGCTTGACCTCTAAGTCAAAGTCATGGACTTAGAAATTCTTATGTTAAAGTTTTTACGTTAAAGTTTTTAAGATTTCATATTTTCTAAACCCTTAGCTCCATTTGAATTATACATTTACTTTATACTTCCATTTGATGACCCTTTAGGTCAAGGTTACATACAGGATTCACAGTGCCTGGATGAAAAGTTGTACCAAGACTGTTGACAAATATTGGTCCAGTTTTACATGGTACCACCATTAATTTGAATTATATTTTGTGTGATAATAGATACTGGTCCAAAATTTTGTTCAGCACCATCCTCACTCCTGGCAATGACCTCTAAGTCAAGGTCAAAGACTTAGAAATTCCTATGTTAAAGTTTTACGTTAAAGTTTTTAAGATTCATATTTTCTAAACCCTTAGCTCCATTTGAATAATACATTTACTTTATACTTCCGCAGATGTTTGGTAATGGTCTAAATTTTTTATGCAATACCATTCCCCGCCCCTCCCACACCCCATTTGATGACTCTTTAGGTCAAGGTTACATACAGGCTGAAGGTTTAAAGATTCACAGTGCCTGGATGAAAAATTGTACCAAGACTGTTGACAAATATTGGTCCAGTTTTACATGGTACCACCATCACCTTCCTAATTGACCTTGAAGGTCAAGATCACATTCTTAACACTTTGTGATCATGAAGGACAAGCACCAGTTCAGGCGACCTATGCTGTCTGGTGACAGCTCTTGTTTTGAAGAGTGAGCCTATCAGTTATCAAAACTATTAAATACAAGTATCAATCTACATTTTATAGACAAAATAAAAATGTGCTCCGCTCATTTAAAAAATCAATTTTAACAGTATTCTTTTCGTTTCATATTTTTGTAAGCCGACTGTCCAGATACACGTGCCTGACTACACTTCTTCCCCTGTAAGTGCCTTAAACAATATATTACTTTCAGTCTACACCGGCTCAAATTACCTCCCTTAACATATCGAACGCAAAATTTACCTTCGAATATTCAGTAATCTAAGGTGTTCCTCGGATTCCTTTATATCCAGGCGATACAAAAATGTCAAATTATAAAACTGAAATTTCATAAAATTTACAGCATATTCAGACTAACTTTCCAAAGAGTTTGTATTTCAGCGCGAGTCAAATTTTATTTCCTCGTCATTGAAACGCTTAATTCATTAAAATCGAGGTTGCTAGAGGGGAAAACATCGTTCTCTTGTAGGGTCACGTAAAAAGGGCACTTAGGCATATGGGCCAGCGAACGCTTTGAATAGCTGACGTGACAGCTGCGCAAACTGATCATACCCTTCACTTGTTAGAATTTTCAGGAGTCACACAGGGAGGAGAAAAGACAGAAGTAGGATAAAAGGGCATTATAATGCATATATGCTTTTGAATAAAGAAATCAACATAGAACGTGCCAGTGGAACGTGCAACGTGCAACGAATACGCAGATACGCATTGATTTTTTTTTTGTTGTGTGTGTGTGTGTGTGGGGGGGGGGGGGGGGGGGGGGGGAGGGGAGGGGAAGGGGGGTTAAACAATCTTTTGAAACAGTAAATTTCAGTGTAAATCGAGCGCGAGAAAGAAATGATGAGACTAAAATATCTAAAATTAAACAATCTTTTGAAACAGTACAGTGGACTCGACAGTATCGGATCATCGACAGTATCGGATCACTCATTAGTTATCACCCATTTTTCTCACAAATGAAGCAAATCTTTTTTACCATTATATTACAGTCATCAGGTTAGACCAATGACAAAGTGCAGGGTGAAAAATTTAATCGAAATGTGCGGCTGTGAAACAAATCAGAGTTGTTGAAAAGCTTGGTCCCTCTTCAGCGGCGCTTGCATTTTGTCTGTTGCTCGTCACTCCCAAAATAGATTTCGGTTGTTTACACAATTTTATCATTAGGCGATTGAAGCTAATTCTGCTTTGTAATATGTCCTGACATCCCTAAAATTGCTGGGAGTCATTATTTTTTGTGACATTCCTATATTTGATAAAACTAAAGGCTTGAACAGTTGGGCACCGATGTGCGACAGTAACGGATCAGTATATAATTTGAGCTGAAATGCTGGCATTAGCTGGAAAACTTTATGTCCGATGCATGGTCTGATGCTGAAAGCAAGTCATACATCAACTACCTGAGTGGCTGCTATGTCTTTCATAGAAGATCGGTATAAAAATAAAACAACATCGTTTTTGTAAAATATCCCCCATCCCACGCCCCACACAATAGCGTCTGATAATGAAGGTTATGTGAAGCACAACTAAGCTTCTGCTAAACATTCTGAAGAAACATTCGAGATCAGCTCGCATGTGTGTGAGCCTTTTAATGACTGGCTTACATCAGATGGGCATTTGTTTACTGTGTAGACTCAGATTAATGAACTCGCTGAAAGACTATTTAGTGTTTATACACGGTTTGCATTGAAATGTCCGGCAATGTTAAAACGGCAAATTACCGTAAATTTGTTGAGCCTGATCGGACACTACGGTCTTATCAGCGTGTATTCTTTGCAAAGTCAGATTATGGTCTTTACTGTTTGAGTAGTTCCGTGCTAAAGGGTTGCAGGGGATTACTGAGTTAAGAATAATTGACATGCTTGTACATTTGTGCACAGTCAACTGTTATCTAACAGACATAACCGTTTCTTGTGAAGGACCACGTGAAAACTATCGTTGAAAGGCCGTAAAAGTTTCCTCAGAGAGTTTAATAGGTCCAACTGTATGTAGCCAAATTATTGAAGCTAAGAAGGTTGGCAAATCGCCTCGGAGGAACTCTCCTATAAAATAATATCATATGATCCGATACTGTCGCAACTGATTCGTTACTGTCGTAAGACCCTCCTGTAAGTCTGGAAAAGTTATCTGTCCTTAAAGGAATAAATTTTGTAAATATTTTGACATGGATAGATAGAAAGGATATTTTGCAATTGTTATGTGTAACAACATACATAATTTTAACAATCATATACAACAAAACAGGAATTTTAGTGAACTTGATCCGATACTGTCGAGTCCACTGTATTTCAGTGTAAATCGAGCGCGAGAAAGAAATGATGCGACTAAAATATAAAAAATTACACCCCCACTCCCTCACCTCTGCAATCACAGCTGGTCGTCTACTGTATGATATCCAAATTGGTACGATCCCTGGCGCTAAAAATTACAGTTCCATCGCTCAACGCGAACATCCCGTGCGTATTGGAATCTATCAGTTAGATAATTTTCATACGCACATGCGTATTTGCTTACAGTAATTAAAATTAGATTTGCAATAATGTTCTTATGATCATAGATAACTTTGCACGACACTTTTTAAAAGTTCGTGGATTGGACAGGTAAATAAATTACAATGACGTGTGCAGGAGAGCCCTTTTCTGTTCATATAAGTATTCACATTTATTTACATGCCTGCTGGGATGTGCTCATTTCGAAAATCTCATTTTATCACGAACAACTGATATATTTTTGGAAAATACTGCGGTCGTTTGTAGGCTTGACTACATATTTTATTTCCACTCAATACAAGCAATTGGGCCAGACCACAAGTTCTGTCACAACATTAGTTTCGCCCCGCCCCCCGCCCCCACCCCCTTAATATTGTAATACATACACCGAGACAATGAAGCAATGACGTACAAAATACTACATGTTCAAAAAAAAGTTAAAGCCCTGATAGTAGTTTTCCAGATAAGGGGGCAGCCGATGACAATATTAGGAACCAACCAACACGTACAGCGACCACTTACCAGAACAACCTTGGCGAGGCCACGGGTTCAAGTGACGAGCCACAACACACATATCAGCTAAAGAAACCAACATAATTATTCCCAGAGATTTGTTTCGTTTGTAAGCAACTAATTCTTCAATAATGGCATCATCACCAGAACTATTCAAGAGTAGCTGTAAACAAGAAAAATCTTTTTTAAAAAAGAAGATAATCAGCGCAGATTAAATGGAAGTGTGTTTTTGTTCTATGTCTCTAGTTGAAGATTTGACAATAACTTTCATGAATAAGTAAGCTATGTCGGTAGACACCCACGACCGTCGCAATTTTGACACTGGGTAGCAACAATGACCTATCTCAAAATTGAGCTGTCCACTTTGGAATTCCAAAATGGACCGCGGTCAATCTTGAAATTGACCTGATTTCAAAATAGTTATCAACATGTTGCACTGGTTGTTTGTTTGTGTTTATTAAACTGAAAGTAGAAATCGAAAGTAGATCTACCACAAAAAAAAAAAGTTTTGAATATCTGCGTCTGTTTTCGATAACATTTCTATTGTACAAATATAAGACAGTGCTAGTATTCACAATGCAGGACGAGGATTTGTTCTGTTCAATTCTCGTATCGACGTTACCCAAGTGGCTCAACGGTACGACGAGCAGGACGAGGAGAAAAAAACGCAGATTAAATATTCATTGACCTTTGATATTATTGGCTAAATTTTGACATACGCGTTATTTGACCAATGGAATCTCGTGAAATGCGTCCGCAACTTTCTACGCCACCTGGAGTAATGTATAAATTCTGTTGGATATTTGCGGCCAGCATAGAAAATAAGGGTGCTGATCGAAAATGTAAAAATGATCGCACTGTTTTACTACCTATTTCAATAAAAATTGTATCAGTGAAATGCTGAATAATTGTAGTTTTCGGAATGAACACGGAAAATTATCATTTTATGAAAATAAGAGATATATGCGGGTAAAAACTTTGATCAACGCAGTAAAAAAGTCATGATTTACTATATATTCTATACATTTTGAGGGTAGTCAACTTAAACTAAAAAATGACCGCGGTATTTCTTACGCAATCTTTTCAAAAATTATACCAGGCTGTTCGCAAATTAATGCGGTTTTCGAAATGAACACGGAAAAATGGATTTGAATATAAGGAAAAATAAAATAAGAAGGAAAAGATGAATTGCCCACATCTCGTAGTGTATTTCATTACCTGCTCGATTCGCGAATATCAATTATCGATTTTTAAACAGTAGCGTGGAAAGTTATCCGTGGTGGAACAATATCGAAATTAAACGAGGCTGCGCCTCGAAAAAAGCTGTAAGAGGATAATATTTTCTTGTAGTTTGAAAGAAATGAATTCGTTGCGTTGTAAATGTGTTGCATTTAAAGAAGTAATGCTCCGAAACTTCAATTTCAAAGTCCCACTCACGTGTAGTATTTGGTCTTACATGATTAAGAAATGTCACTACTTAAAAGTAAAATTGTTCCTAATGCGGCAGTGAAGATCAGAAATACACGACTACCAGATATAAATTGTTGCGGGACCCTGTGCACTTTATATAATTGAGCCGCGACACGAGAAAACCAATGATAATGAAAGGCTGTGTGCAACTTTTACCAGTATACTGGTATGCCCTCAGCTTTGAGGATTATCACCAGTTGAGTGCGAGAGGGAAAACTCTTGGAGAAATGGAAGAAAATGAGTCAGAGTAGAAAGAAGTAGGAGAGATAGAAGGAAGTAAAGAGAGAGAAAGACAAAAGAGATAGAAGATGTTTTGGAAATTACACAAGCCTAGAGTGCTGGATCTTCGAGACCTGAGTCTTGAAGACCTCCAGCGACTCTGCCAGGCAAGTCTGATTGGGGGGGGGGGGGGGGGGGGGGGGGGCTGATTCCAGTGTATGACTGTCCTGGGGAAAAAAGAAAAACGTGTGTAGTCCCTGTCTGCCCTTAGTTGGCGAAATTGATAATGACGTCTTCCTGTGCCTCTCTGCAAGTAAATCTCTTCATCCGTGGCTACAAGGTGGTTACGGATCTTGTACAGCATGCACAACCTCGAATTAGCCCGTCTTTGTTCCAGGGTTCTCCATTCCGGGCTGTGCAGCATATCCGTGACACGCAAAGTGTTGTGATATCTGTTTGTAACCCACCTTGCAGCCCTTCTCTGGACCATCTCCAGCTGATGTACTAGCCGATGGGCCGTCCCGTCACCATCCCCAGTAGAGCGAACGCATTTTGGGTCCCAAACTGCGCTGCAATACTCGAGTTTGGGACGGACAAGCGATTTGTAGGCTCTATCTTTAACCATGCTGGAATTGATCCTGAGATTTCTTTTCAGAAAACCTGGAGTCTGATTAGCTTTAGAAAAGATCGAGTTTATATGTGTATTCCACTTAAGGTCTTGACTTATATGCACTCCGAGATACTTGATCTGAGGCACAGAAGACAGGGTATGGCCATGAAGAAAATACTTGTGCAGGATAGGCGCCCTTTTTGTGGTGATATGGATCACCTCGCACTTTTCAGGGTGAAAGGCCATCTGCCAGACTGCTTTCCATCTTTCTAAGTTATTTAGGTCATTCTGAAGTTTTGTGCAGTCAGAAGAGTTGTGAATTGCTAAGTACAAAAGAGTGTCATCAGCAAAAAGTCTTATGGTGTTGTTGGTGACATATTCTGGTAAGTCATTTATGTATATCAAGAATAAGACTGGGCCCAATACTGAGCCCTGGGGTACCTCAGAAAGCACCGGTACAGAAGATGATGACTCTCCCTCAAGGACAACTCTTTGGGACCTACCAGCAAGAAAGGCACCTATCCAGCCCAAGGCATTACCCTTAACCCCATATGATACTAGTTTGTACAGAAGTCTGTTATGTGCAACCTTGTCAAAGGCTTAGCAAAGTCCATGACTATGGCATCACTCTGGACATCCTGCTGCATGTTAAATGCTATGTGGTGGACAAATTCTATTAATTGAGTTTCACAGCTACGTTTTTCTCGGAAACCATGCTGCAAGGGGTACAGAATGTTGTTCTTTTTGAGATGTTGCATAAGGCAACTACAGACAATGTGCTCTAATAGTTTACAACAGATGCATGTCAGAGAGACGGGACGATAGTTGGAGGGATTTGTTTTGTCACCTTTCTTGTAAATTGGGGTAACATTAGCTTGTTTCCAGACATCTGGGAGAGACTGCTGCTGTAATGAAGTTGTAAACAGCAGAGTGAGAATAGGTGCAAGTTCTGAGGAAAGCTCCTTCAGTATCCTTGGTCTAATGCTATCTGGGCCTGGGGCTTTAGAAACTGAAAGGCTTTGAAGAAGCTTCAGTACACCAAATTTCTGGCATATCATTTTCATCCTTACTGAAAAGACCAGAAAAGTATTTGCAGACGGAGCTGACAGTTTCATTGGGATTTGTTCCGAGAAAACGGAATGGAAGTGACCATTCAACAGATCAGCTTTAGAAACTGCGTCTGTAGCAGTCACCCCATTCCGCTTTAACGTTTTAAGGCCGATCGCATCAGTCTTCTTGTGATTAAGTGCAATGGCACCATAGAAAATATTTCCGCTTCCAGCGGGAGTCTGACCCGGGACATCTAGATCAGCAAGAACGGCTTAACCCACTGAGCTACTGATCGCTGCTGGGGCTCCTAGTTCCGAGCAGGTTGAGCGCTGGCCTGCCAAGTTAGCTGTTTGGGTTCAAATTGCGCTTAATGCGGAATTCTTGTAATGGTTAACAGGTTCCAATGCACACAGCCTTTCATTATCACCCTTCCGTCGGCTCGATATGCCATTGACTGAGGGAGTGCTCAAGATAAAGGAGTTTTTTTAAGGATAATTGGGAAATATTTTTCTGAGTTCTCAAGAAAACATATGTTGTGACCCTCATTAGAACAGTAAAGATCCCTACTATAGCTACACGTAGGCTTTCATCCTGCAACACTGGAGTGTACAAAAGTACACCTGCTCGTAATACTCTGAAAAGAGGGTGTAGCAGTATATATAGAAAGAAAGAAAGTCTCGTTGAGACAGTTCTGGTGAGGTGAACATTACGCCTTTTATTGGAAAAGGCATTTGGTATGGTGAAAGGTTTTACCCACTTACGTTTCTACCATAACACCGGTAAATGTCAGTGAGTTCGAAAAGTGAAGGTTGTTCGCCGCTGTCACTGTCGTTTTCTTGCGAACTACATGATATAAAACACGTAGGAAGATACCCCCTTGTGAGATAAATGTTCAAAAACCTATAACCGGTATGATGAAAGTGATTGTTACACTTGTCATTTCTATTCACATGCAAAAAGTGTAGAAATAAATCAGCTGATCCTTGCTCAGTTGCGTAAGCAGGAAGTAGTGGGTGGGGATTTCGTCATCTGTTAGGTTCCCAGACACTTGTGTTCCCAGTCCAAACCCATGTGTTGTGTGATAATTGGTTGACTAGATTTGTATGTAGTCCTTTTGTATAGTAAGGCAAATAAATGACGATTTTTATCTGTTTTATCTGTAAAGTAGTGTATGGTATTTTCGTTTATCTGTTCATATGACATGTTGAACAGATGAAATGCTTGTAGCCATATTATTTCTGCATACTGCAATTGGCTAGCCATACATGCCCTTGAGTCTGCCTGTACAGCATGGGCAGCCTTGAGTCTACCTGGCAAATGAGGGTTGAATTTGCTAGTCGTATGGTTGTCAAAAAGGCGCGGTGGCTCAGTGGTTAGTGCACTTGACTCTGAAGCCAGAGGTCGTGGGTTCGATCCTCACCCGAGGCGAAATCTTTCTACATCCGAATGCGTTTTTCTAGCATCATTTGCATGGATGATGCTAACAAGTGTGCCGTCCTTCGGATTGGGACGTTCACTGGAGGCCGGCCCCCTGTGCAGGTTAAAGATCCCTACTATAGCTACATGGCTGTACATAGGTTCTCATCCTGCAACACCTGAGTGTCCAAAAGTACACCGTCTGTGTCCCCTTCGGGGGTTAAAAAGTAAATGGAAGAAAGAAAGAAAAAAAGAAAAAATTACATGTACCTTTTTCTTCTTTCGACACTGTATCATTTTAATGGTGCAGCCACAGGGTGCAGGGAAAAAATAATTCACTTCTTATGTGAAGCTATATTTCACAGAATTTCTGAAGAAACCAACAAATTATGATATGATAGCTATTGAATTACCATCTTCTATCTCAGCCATTACAGGTAATTTTCTTTCCGCATTGTCTAGCAAAAAGTTCTAATTTTGAATAATGAGTTATCACAGTACGACAATTAATTAAAACTCAGCTTTTAATTTTTTGGGGATGTTAGAGTCATCAGTTAATATACCTTATGTCACATGGATGTCATTACCACGTCGTTTCGATGTCATGTTGTGCCCACTGGGAATATACTTTCTTATTGAGAAATATAAAAAATTATTTCAGAATTATCCCAGAAACTCCACTTTATCTAGAACTCTGGCAAATGGAAAATGGGTTCACAATATAAAGTGCTCTTTTTGAGGTGCCATTCCTTGGATCACTTAAATAGTGTAAATTCCACAATATATTGTAAATTTGGGCGGCGACACAACAAAACCAATAAAGTGGGATGCGGGTCCAGCACAAAACTCAGATCAGCCTGGGCATCTGCCCAGTCTGATCAGAGTCTTTGTTGTCAGCATGGAGGTAGCTTGGACTCTTATCCACCCTTTAAGTCCACAAAGAAAACTCTGATCAGACTGGAGGAATGCTGCTGCAGCTGTAATGTAAATTGTATTAAATATCATATACCTGTATTGGGACTGGAAACCATATGGTTTTCTTTCCACTTATATAAGGAGTGGTCGAGTGCTGCGAATGTGCTGTATATAACGTCCAATGCAGGGATGTCTGACTGGTTTGGAAAATTAAAGGGCAAGGGCATACTGTGCTTGCAGTAGGTGCAGGTGGTTTTTTGGACATTTTCCTCTCTCCTATCGTCTCTCTTCATTTTTCCACTCTCTGGGAGACGGCCTGATATATACTGAAATACTATCTCAAAGGGTTGTTAAATCCAAAACAATCAATCAGTCAATCCACTGATATACCATTAATTCATAACAATAAATTTTAGAACTGTTTTTACAGAAAAATGGGTGAAGCAATAAATGACGTTGGGGACCATCATTTCTTAACAATGAAGACCATTAATCCCCGAGCCATTGAGATGGAGTACGCTGTCCGAGGGCCCATAGTTACTAGATCTGTGAACATAACAAAAGAGTTGGCTGCTGGGGAAAAGAAACCATTTGACAGTGTTCTCCCAGCCAATATAGGAGATTGTCATGCAACAGGACAGAAGCCAATAACATATATACGACAGGTTTGTATTTAAGAAACAATTTTTCCTTTCCCATGAATTACTGCTGATAAAACATGCTGTTGGAGGGCAGATCATAAAATATTCATTCACCACGGTGCAGCTGGAGTGAATATGAAATACTTAAGGATTGAATTTCAATTTTTCTGAGGTTTATCGATGTGTAAACTACATTAGGTCACAAGCAAAGTGAATGAACCCCGAAGGGGTTCATGTAAACTTTGCTAGTGACCAAATGTAGTTTCCACTTTGATAAACATCAGAAAAATTAAGTTCATTGCTTATATTTACATTCTTTTCAATCACCTCTTTCATGAAAGTTCTTATATACATGTAAGCGCCAAAAATTGAAGCAGTAAAACATGTACACACAGTTTTTTCTGCTAACAGCAGAACGGCATGCATGACGTTGCTGACGTCCAATCAGGTTATAGAAAGCCATTGTTTATTTTCATGTCATTGACGTCGCGTGTCTCAATGTAATTATTGGAATGTAAACTACATTACGTTCCAATGGTTTACTTTAGGGTTTTTTCAGTAAATACACCAAGAATGTAAATATATTGTATTAATATCTGTCAGACAACAGGTATCAGCAATAATTTACTGGTAAGGAAAAATTATTTCGATTCTAAGATTTATAGAATGGAAATGCAAGGATTGATATTGGGACATTTTCCTGTGAACTATTTTGAGGCGTACATCTGACGTCATCAAGGCATGAAATTTGCATACTGAGATGTTAGCAACTTGATTTATCACAAACTTTCGCACAACCCCTTCCCCTGAGCAAGATTTATCACAACTTTTTGCACAACCCCTTTTCCTGTTTGCTCAATGGGGAAAACATTAAGGTCAGGTAAGAACGTAGATATTTTATAGCTCTACATGCATTTGGCCCTTGAGCATCATGCATGCACCATACTGTATTTTATAATATTTACATTCTCAGTGCATTTATTGAAAAGCCCTAGGGTAAACCATTAGAACGTATTGTAGTTTACACTTCAATAACTACATCGGTTCACGCGACGTTACATGATGTCAAAATAAACTAGGGTTCTCCAATCTGATTGATGCTGTTCAGCTGTTAGTTGGAAAACTGCGTATAAATATTTTTCTGCTTAAACTATAGCCCCGAACGCAAATTTGTGGTCAAATAATAAAGAGAAATGAATGAAATATAAGCAATGAACTTAATTTTACTGGTGTTTATCGGAGTATAAACTACATTGGTTCGCTAGCAAAGTTTACATGAACCCCTTCGGGGTTCACTTACTTTGCACGCGACCCAATGTAGTTTATACTTTGATAAACATCAGAAAAATAAAATTCATTCCTAATTATTCTGTGTTTTATCATGTTTATAATTACAAGATTTGTATTTAATATACCCCTAATGTGCTTAAGTATTGTGACACCTAAAATAATAAATTTTCCATTTGTCCCAAATGGAAAATTTATTTTTTCAGGTGTCCCAATATAAACACACATTACGGTATGTATGGTTGCTGTGATATCTGTCACACTAACTTGTGATGTTTTGTTTTTATTTATGCATGTATGTTTATGAGGTTCCTGTGAGTCAGTAAAATCGTTTTAACCCTTAAAGTGACAAAACAGCAGACAACAATTTATGTCTGCAAAATTTTGAAAAAACATGTCGAAGCTATGGCATATTGAGAATTCAAAGACTAGAGGGCAATAGTGTTACTGTGTAGATCCAGATGAGCCACCTCATCTGGATCTGCAATGTTTGCACATTTAAATATCTTTGTTTTTAGCAGTTTGAGGGTTGAAGGATAAGGGTGAGTCTAAATACCACAGACCACCACAGACTACCACAGACCACCACAGACTACCACAGACCACCACAGACCCTACCACAGACTACCATAGATAATAATGCAAATTATCATACACCCTCTAAAATAACATTTTGAAGAACAAACTGTAAAAAAATGCCAAATTAAAGCATCCAAAAACTTTTCTAAGGACAGGGAAAATCATGTCATTGTTAATCCTGTCTACTTACTCATTTTACATGTATATATATGTACATAAAATATAACACAAAATTTTCACACAAAAAAAGTGTCAAATTTTATACTTTTTTATATTCTGTTCTTCATAATGTTATTTTTCAAGATATTTGATAATCTGTATTGAGATTTGTAGTAGTCTGTGGCGAGGTCTGTGGTGGTCTGTGGTAGTCTGTGGTGGTCTGTGGTACATAATATAGAACACCAAATTATAACAAAACACTTTCTAAAATTTTGTATTTTTTATATTCTACTCTTTAAAATGTTATTTTTGAGGGTGTATGATAATATTTATTGAGGTCTGTGGTGGCCTGTGGTGAGGTCTGTGGTGGTCTGTGGTAGTCTGTGGTGGTCTGTGGTGGTCTGTGGTATTTAGACTCACCCAAGGATAATGTTGCATATGTTATATAAGTATTAGTGAAAACCATCATTAAATAAAGTTTCTTATGGCTTTCTTATGTTACATGACAGGTGATTGCAATGCTGTCTTATCCAGAGTTGATGGAAAGTGACATGTTTCCCAAAGACGCCAAGGAACAAGCACAGAGAATCTTGGATGGCTGTAAAGGAAAGAGTGTTGGTTCATACAGGTAAATGGATAAAGCAGTGTACAACATTGCTCTGGGAAAAGCACTCAAAGTTCAAAAGTCTGCCAGTCCTCATATAACATGGCAATATGAGGTATATATACAGTATGAGATAAGTAAATGAGGTATCATTCAATAAACGAGGTATCATTCGATAAGTGAGGTATCGTTCAATAAACGAGGTATCATTCGATAAGTGAGGTATTGTTCAATAAATGATGTATGCTTTTGGCATTGGAGTGCATAATACTGTACAAAGTGATCTAAATGCTGTACTCATCTAAACACATGAAATAATGAAAATTAGAAAAGAAAAAGGATAAAGGGTAGAAACAGAAAACAGAATGTTTAAATATATATTAATAGCTGTCTATACCAGGAGGGCATGCCTATGAAAGCAAATACCATCATACTGGATGCTCCATTATATTTTTACGGAAAAATTCCACTTCTATTTGCCAGTATCATCAGTATTGTGATACGGTATACATCATCAGAGTAAATATCACGATATAGCAGTGTATTGATGATACTGACTCAGTAGGATGGGTTGGAAGTTTAATATGAATATAATATGAATTTTAATTTCTTTAGACCTGTTTAAGTCATGTCTTAATTATTAGATTTTTTGCCCAAAATGAATTTGTCTTTATCATATGTCGTTGCTGTTAGTCATTGGATAACATCGTGTAATAACACTTTGGCCTGTACACTTAATGTCATTGAGGACATCAATGTCAGCAAAGCGTTTTCTCATTTAAATAATTTTAAAGGCGGTAGGATCCCAATCCTAAACTCATGGTCATTTCATCTGAAATTTATGAAACTCGCCAAAGGCACGTTTCATAAATTTCACCTGGAATGACCACTTGTGTAAGAACCTCTATTTCTTTTATTGTTCAGGCACATTTCTAATTAATCGTAACTGCATTTGCATATACCATACTATTATTACTCTAAACAATTGTCAATCATGTTATAATGACACATATAATCATTAAATCTTATTATTTCAGTGCCAGTCCAGGGATAGATGTAATACGCAAAGACGTGGCTGAATATATCACCAATAGAGATGGTCACCTGTCTAATCCAGATGACATAATTCTCTGTACAGGAGCCAGCGATGGCATCAAGACGATCCTTAATCTTCTTATGACTGGCAGAGATGGTAACGAAAGGGCAGGGATCATGATACCTGTACCCCAATACCCACTGTATTCTGCAACGCTAACAGAGTTCAATGCTTACCAGATCCAGTATTTCTTAGATGAAGATAACAACTGGGCCCTTGATGTAAATGAACTGAAGCGGGCAATGAATGCAGCAAGAGACAAATGTATTCCAAGAGCTATCTGTGTGATAAACCCGGGGAATCCCACAGGACAGGTGCTAACAAGGAAAAACATTGAAGATATCATTAAATTTGCATATGAAGAAGGCTTAATGATTCTAGCGGATGAGGTTTATCAACACAATATATATGCTACTGGTTCTCAGTTCTATAGTTTCAAGAAAGTTATGGTTGAGATGGGGGCACCATATTGTAACATGGAACTTGCTTCTTTTATGTCAGCATCAAAGGGATTTATGGGTGAATGTGGGTTCAGAGGTGGATATTCAGAGGTTGTAAATTTACGTCCGGACGTGAAGGCAATTTTGTTAAAATCTATCTCAGCCAAATTGTGCCCACCCATTCTGGGTCAAGCTGTGATAGATACTATTGTTAATCCGCCTAGGAAGGGAGGTCAGTCATATGAATTGTTTCAGAAAGAGAAGAATGAGGTTTTGTCCCTTCTTAAACAGAAGGCAAGAATGGTCACAGATGTGTTCAATTCTATAGAGGGTATCAAATGTAACGAAGTTCAAGGTGCTATGTATGCCTTCCCAAGAATATTTCTCCCACCCAAGGCTGTTGCAGCAGCAAAGGCAAAAGGTCAAGCCGCAGATTTCTTTTACTGTTTTGAGCTGCTGGAGGAGACAGGGATTTGTGTGGTACCCGGGAGTGGGTTTGGGGAGAAAGAGGGAACATACCACTTTAGAATTACGATTCTCCCACCCCTCGAAAAGATGAAGGCAGTCCTGGTGAAATTCAAGGAGTTTCATTTGAAGTTTGTGAAACAATATCAATGACATGAATGAATCTTAGTTGAGGCAATATGTACATACAGGTCAGTACCATCTGTGCTGCCATACAGCACTGAATAACCATTGAATCAACTTGGTTTATATTATCATATTTACACTTGCTACACTTGCCACTGACTTCTCTTGGGTAAACCTTATAGAGCAACTAGCTTCATACACCAGTGAACAACAACTGATCATGTCTTGTCGTCAAGTGACATTTAAGGTAACCAAAAGTCTTGACTGGTCCATGTAAGGGTTGATTGATACCATGTCATGTCGATGTCTGTTTAACGTAATATGGCCAAACATGTCGTAACTAACTTTTCTTCCACCCATACCTTGCATATTCTACACTAAATTGCAACAAAAACAGCACAGAAAGAGTCCAAAAATAAAGTGTAAATATAAGAATGGAAATTTGATTTTTCAGTGTTCATCATATGAAGAACAGTGGTCATCGCTAAAATTCTACAAGAAGCGCTTTGTGCTCCATGGAATTTTGGCTCCCCTCACTGGCTTCATCACATGATGAAAGCTGAAAAATCAAATTTTAATTCTTAATTGAAACAACATTAAATAAATTCAGTGTGTTTTAATATATTGAATCGACATCGAATCAGTGTTATGTTGATCATAATCATTTTCTACTTGTTGTTACCTCTATCATTATGCATTTCTTGAAAGGTTTAATATACTCAACATTCCTACATACAACATTATTTACGTACATGTAATAGCTTGAGACTGCATCAGAAATCCAGATCAGGAGAATTATTCTTCTTTATTATTTGGCTGTAAGGCCAAAATAAATTTCATTGATTCACTGAGTCGTAACTTAACGCAATATGTAAAATTGCAACTGGCTGCAAATGTACACTATTGACAGCCAGCTGTTGATAGCAAACATTCAATATCAGCCCCGGATCCAGGGGGTGGGCTTTGGGGCTGCAGCCCCGCCATTTGGCCTCTGTGTTATGTATAATATGTAGTCCTCCAGATAAAAAGAAGTATCTGATGACAGTTTGAGAAAAAAATATCCAATGCGGTTAGATCAAAATATTCAAAATATATGTTGCGATATCTCATTAGAATCGCCTCGGGGAGGCGATTCTAATGAGATGTCACAACATATATTTCAAGGAAATTTTTTTTATAAAAATTCTCTTGAAATTGAACCATAAATGTGTCATATTTTCAAGTCCCCTCCCCCCACACATACATTTTGGCACCTCCCAGCCCCACCAGTTATCCAGAGCCCCACCAGTACGTGATGGTCTGGATCCGGGCCAGAATATTGTTGGCTATCAACAATTACTTCCTGAGGAAAAAAAAATCCAGACTTAGTGTAAGAAATACTGTATTTATATCATTATAAGACAGGAGTTTACCCTTCCATGATTATCACTAATATGTTTATCAGTTTTGTGAAATTCTGCTGTGAGATGGGGTTTTTTTTTCTCCCATCTTTGCAAATATAAGATAGGCTCTCAGCTCATATAAGAAACGTCTATCTTACACTTGGCAACATCTTTCTCATATTAGCAACCACACTTTTTCAATTTTTGACTAATATTTTAATTTTAAATGAACGAAATGGACACGCAAGCATGTCGGATGACTTTGATAGCAGATCATAGGTTTTTGATGTCACTCAATTCTAATGATGTCACTAAAACCTGTTAAAAATGTTGCTAGCAAACTTGACGCGCATGACATGAGAGGCTAAGTTGCATTCTCTTTTCGCCCTCTGGAAGATAAAATAGTCCACATATAGTGTTTTCCGTCTATTTTGAGGTGCAAACTGTGTTTACATCCATTTTAGGACCGGATAAACACACTGGGCTGCTCAAAATTTACTTCAGATCACTGGTTAAAAACTTAGAATTTTCCTGTTCTGAATCCGACTTGCGGTTTAAAATCTGCTAAAGTTGGGAGAAAAATAATCCATCATGAGCCAGTCCATGTAGGATAGAGAAATCTCACCCTTGGGGTTGGCATTTCAACCAGGGACTCGGCAAGCCTCGTCCCGAATTTTGACCTCTCGGGTGAGATTTCCCTATCCTACATGGACACTCATGATGGATTGTTATAATCTTCTGAAACAGTTCGAAAGAAATAGCTCTGTCTTTTAAGACAGATCTAGATTTTCAGGATTGTTTGGGTAGGGAAACCCCCCTCCCCGTCTTATGACCAAAGAAATACTGTACAACTGAATTTCGATTCTGTAGCTTTTTTTCTGTTCTTTGCAGGATTTAGGTGATTTATTAAAGATGAACTACAGTAAATATTGATAAACATGGTGCCACAACATTAGCTATTATGGAGAAAGCAGAAACATTACCCAAGAGTTATCATTAAATACTGTCTGCATCTGAAGCGTAGATTTAACTTAATTGGAAGCTGAGGCCTTTCATGTTATGAGCTCTAAACTGCAGTCTGTGAGATTTTATGAATTGTTATGTGAATATAATATGTTGAGACTCATGAAAAAATTTTGCCGAAGTTCTTGGTGCTTTTATTTAAGAAAGATAACTGTATGCAGTTCTTTAATTGTCTTCAAATGTAAATGGAATAATCTATCCAGTTCTACATTTTAAGACAAACTAAACAAGAACTGCTTAATAAAAATACCGTAAGTGAGATTTGAAAATCGTACGAAAATCAGCACCCATTGATGCAATATGAGCACAGTTTTGTCTCATTTAGTAAGTTTTTGCGTGCATTATGCTTGAATTTTTATCTTAGTGAGACTTCGCATCAGGGTTCACTAAGTGGAACAAAACCATTTTCCTGAAAGTGGTTTCCAGAAGATTTTCAAATTTCACTTACTTTTCGCACCCTCTTATTTTACATTTAAAGGAGAATAAGAATTGTATAATTTAGGTTTGTTTCTTGCATAAATATATGTTAAACCTGTTAGAGTTATGTATACTTGGTATAAACTTTCAGTCTCACATAAATTTATCAAGTTTAACATGAATGCTCGTCAGATCTCACAGACACAGAGTTTATGGCATGCATGAAGATGAGGCTGATGGACTTTCTGCAATAGTACTTAGAGAGAAGAACTTCATATTGCTCAAGATTTAGTACAACTTCCATGAAGTTGCTATTTTTGTAAGACGGCAACTACCTCTCTTTGCTGTTTCAGTGGACCAATCTAGATAAACACGGTTTTCAGTGATTATGCCATTGCATGAAAGGGTACTAATATTTTATTATAACCCTTGTTTGAAAAATAAATGCAATCCAACCCCTTTCAGTATATTTCCACTTTTGTCAAAATGGTGTTATTATTTTTATAATACTGTGTAAATATCTTGATGATGGAAAAAAAACAGTGCATTTCCTTTATACTGAAAATCTGATCTCATAAAATGTCTGTTTGCCACTTTGCTGTCAAGTTTTTGATGCCACGCTGTGTTGAAAAATCTGAGTGTTTATATTTAGGATAGCGGAAAATGCTTAAGTAATGGGACACCTAAAAACCATAAATTTTCCATTTGTCCAAAATGGAAAACTAGTGTTGTTGTCCCAATACTGTAGCACATTAAGATAATTGCAGTGATTGATTTGAGGGTCACAGTATTTAGAGTCATTATGTTTATAACATACCGTAATCGCCCCATTTACCGCACATGCCCCTATAACCGCACACCAAGGCCATTTCCGGAAAAAAAAACGCAAGCGCACACTGCTTTTTCTTTTGAAACTCACAAAACGCATCAAGTTCAACTTACCATTACTGTTTCAACAGCGACAGTGTTTTCAGTTTTGTTTTCCCGAGACAGCAACTCTATCAGTCTAAATGTCAATCGGGCATCCTCGCCGATATTTAAGGAGTTTGCTGAAGTGTTATGATGTGTACGAGTGCGAACAGTGGTCTCGGATCAGCTTACACATCTGCGCCGTCTGATTAGCGTATTCTCTGTCTGCATCAACAATGGGAATGTACATGTTGATCCGAGAAGGATCAAGCTTTTTCATGACACTTCGAACACCCCGATTAACTGTTCGAACTAAATGAGAATTTACCGTATCGATCTTTTAAGTAGACAATGGCCGTTTGTTGTTTTTTCGTTCTGAGCGTGCGGTTATTAGAAACGTTTTTAACCACACCTTTTTGTTGCAATTTTGAAAAAGTTAAGCGCACCGTGCTGTAAATGGGGCGATTACGGTATTAATTTTTGTCTGTATGATTTTGGATGCAGATCATCTGTGCCTTATGACTGACATTCCCTTTCAGACAGTATTGTGCTGCAATTCAGAGCACCAGATAATGAGGGTCACAACGTAGGTTTAATTGAAAAAATCAGAAGAACAGCATCATGTGGGGCATTTTGGGCATTTGTGTGGGAATATAATCAAAATAATGACTTAACAGCATATGCTCAGGGCTGCATATTTGATTCTTATTTCAAGGTCAGAAAAAATATCCTGCGTCTAGGAATTTTGTAATTTGTCAGTAAAATTTGGAATGGACTTAAGATATGTTACTACATGCATCTCTTGCTACTGCAAGTATTTGAAATAGTCTGGGATATTTTTTAGCTCACCTGAGCCAGCGGCTCCGGGGGAGCTTATAGGATGGTAAGGCTCCGGCGTCCGTCGTCCGTCGTCCGTCCGTCCGTCCGTCCGTCCGTCCACAATTTCAAACAACTTCTCCTCTGAAACCGCTGGGCCAATTGTAACCAAATTTCATATGTAGCCTCTAGGGGACTTAGGAACGAAAAGTTGTTCAAACGGTCCTGGTCACATGACCAACATGGCGGCCACGCCCATATATGGTAAAAACCTAAAAAAATCTTCTTCTCCAGAACCAATTGGCCGATGGCCTTGAAACTTGGTATGTAGTATCGGGTACGCGAGTACTACCAAGATTGTTCAAATTATGACCTTGGGTTGACCTTGACCTTTTTTACGGTAAGGTCAAATTTGCATTCTGTAGCTTTTATATGGGAAAATGCTAGAACATAAGATTTCTTGGAAACTGTTGAATATTTAGACCTGAAAATTGGTATATACAGTCATCTGAATGAGTACATGAAAATTTATGCGTGCAAGAGGTCAAGGTCATTGTTTGATCTTAGACCCTGGCCTCTCATATTTTGACAATTTCACACATCTGCTCAAAAAGCCACTGAGCCAATTGTTACCAATTTCAGACAGAGCCTCTAGGGGGCAGAGGAACAAAAATTTGTTCAAACAGACTGGGTCACATGACCAACATGGCCGCCATGCCCATATATGGTAAAAACCTTAAAAAATCTTCTTCTCCAGAACCAACTGGCCGATGGCCTTGAAACTTGGTATGTAGCATTGGGTACGCGAGTACTACCAAGATTGTTCAAATTATGACCTTGGGTTGACCTTGACCTTTTTTACGGTAAGGTCAAATTTGCTTTCTCTAGCCTTTATATGGGAAAATGCCAGAACATAAGATTTCTTGGAAACTGTTGAAGATTTTGACCTGAAAATTGGTATATACAGTCACCTTAATGAATACATGAAAATAAAATCATACAAGAGGTCAAGGTCATTGTTTGACCTTTGACCCTGGTCTCTCATATTTTGACAATTTCACACATCTCCTCAAAAGCCACATGGCCAATTGTAACCAAATTTCATATGGAGCCTCAAGGGGCTAAGGGAATGAAAATTTGTTCAAAGGGTCCTAGTCACATGATCAACATGGCCGCCACACCCATATATGGTAAAAACCTAGAAAAATCTTCTTCTCCAGAATCAATAGGCCGATGGCCTTGAAACTTGGTATGTAGCATCAGGTACCCCAAGTTCTACCAAGATTGTCCAAACATGACCTTGGGTTGACCTTGACCTTTTGTAAGATAAGGTCAAATTTGCTTTTTGTAGCTTTTATATGGGAAAATGCTAGAACATAAGATTTCTTGGAAACTGTCGAATATTTAGACCTGAAAATTGGTATATACAGTCATCTTAATGAGTACATGAAAATTTATGTACAAGAGGTCAAGGCCATTCTTTGACCTTAGACCCTGGTCTCTCATATTGTGACAATTTCACACATCTGCTATAAAGCCACTGGGTCAATTGTAACCAAATTTCATACAGAGTCTCTAGGGGCTGAGGGAACGAAAAATTTGTTCAAACAGTCGTGGTCACATGACCAACATGGCCGCCATGCCCATATATGGCAAAAACCTTTACAAATCTCCTTCTCAAGAACCAAGTGATCGATGGCCTTGAAACTTGGTATATAGCATCAGGTACTTTAGTACTATCAATATTGTTCAAATGATGACCTTGAGCTTTTTTAAGGCAAGGTCAAGTATGGGAAAATGGTAGAACATAAGAGTTCATGGCAAGTTTAGAAGATTTTGGCCTAAAAATTGGTATAAACAGTCGTCTTAGGTAGTACATGGAAGATTTGCGGGCACAAGAGGTCAAGGTCATCCTTTGACCTCTGACCCATGTCTCTCATATTTTGACAATTTAAGACGCCTCCTCAAAAGCCACAGGGCTAATTGTAACCAAATATCATACAGAGCCTCCAGGGGCTGATGGAACAAAAATTTATCAAGCAGTCTAGGTCACATGACCTACATGGCCACCATACTCAGGTGAGCGGTTCAGGGCCTCATGGCCCTCTTGTTTATTATTATTATTTCTCAATTAAAATCTAAGTTGTGCACATATTAGAACCTATTCACTAGAACCACTAGCCACTTAAATGAGGGTTCATAACCAACATACTGTAAATATTCAGCTATAAGACGGGGGCTTATCCTTTTAAGGTCGCCGCAAATATGCAAATCAGTACCCTGTATGGGTATAGAATATTTTTTTTCTCTTTGAAAACAATCTCAAAGATCTAGATCCATCTTATAAGATGGATCTAGATCTTTGAGATGGTTTTGGAAGGGAAAAATTCTGCCTTATGGAATAAATTTGGTTAAATATTCTTACTGAATTCACAGAAGTTATCTGAAAATAATCATCAAATAATCACCTTACATTGATCTCTGCAGTATTACAGAATTTATTTTCTTAGCTAGTTCTCACTCATAGTATTAGATGCTGTAAATGCACATTTATTTTCACTTATGTTCCATGTTTTTTTTGTTTCGTTTTAAATGATTTATATCATTGTATTTATACAAGACATTATTAGTGCTTATAACTCAAGTGCTCATAGTACTATAGTACTTTTGCTGTACCATCAGAAAATCATAAACATATGCATGTTAATTCCATTTTAAATCTAATATAATTCAATTAGCAAATGCAGACAAATAGATTCTCATATAAAATCATACTGCAGGGCCCAGTTATTCAGGGCACTGGTAGCTTAAAAAGCTTGTTAGGGTCGAGTCGGGTATCTTTGGACAGCGGGTAAATTTGGACAGTGACATTTTTTCCTTTATATGTCGGTTGTTCGGAATTTCCTTTATATGTTGGTTGTTCGGAATTAAAACAAAAATAACTGGGCAAACAGTGAAAATCCTGATGAGACGGCTCATTATGAGCCCTCTCATCTGGATTTTCACTGTTTAAAATGGTATGTCCGAATTAACCCGCTGTCCGAAGTTACCTACCTGGGCCCTACCTGATGGATTTGTGACAGGGTCAGCTGAAATAACAAGTTTACTTCCTGATGAGGTACAACACCAATAACTGTGGGGTAATAGTCAAAATTTTGGGACACCTAATAAAAATAATCAATTTTCCATTTGGGACAAATGGAAAATTTATTCTTTTTAATGTGTCCCAATACTTGAGCATATAAGGATACACTGATTTGTTTCTTTTTCTGCTGAAAAAATATCAGTAGCTTTTACAGGAAGGAAAACAAAGTCATTTTAAGTAACAACATCATTAATTTTAAACAGATGGACGCAGAACTCTTTCTGGTTTTGATGATCAGGTTTGACCCTTAAGCCAGGCTTGAGCATGTCTGGAAGATTTTCCCGTATTCACCATGTTTTTTTGTGCTTTATTAACTTGAGATGAGGAAGAGGGCTTGAGGTGGAAGGGCTATGCTTTCATTATATTCTAGTTTCATCTTAGTTGGATTATTATTTATGCTGTTAATTGTGTATGTAGGCTATAATATTTGGTTCCTTTGTCTTTTAATTTTGTTCAACCATATATTAGTAAGTTAAGTTTAATCATCTTTTTGTTAATTTTGTTTGTAGCTTTGTTAATTTCGTTTCTTTTGTTTTCATTTACATATTTGAAGGTTCAGTTCCATTTTGATCTCTCTTGATTTATTGTTTGTAAAGTTTATTTTTTGATTTTGGACCACAATTTCTATTTTTGTTGTGAGATTATGATTTGATTCATAACATCAGATGACATCATTTGAAACATGAAATGGAATGAAACCGAATGGGCCAGACCAGCAGGAATGCTCTCCTTCACTTCTTTCCATGGATTTGGGAAGGCTTTCTTAAAGGAAAGAATTTGCTCCCTCTGAGGCAGTGATTCTTTCCTGTAAGAGTACCATCCCAGGCTCTGGGAGCAAATTGTAGCTAATGGAATGCAGATTGTCCTTTTCACTTCATTCAGTTTCAGGTTTTTAACTATGTCACTGTAGATAGGGATGGGCTTTGATAATAAAGCTGGAAATACTTCTCTTATTGCTCCATGAAAATCATTTAGTTTAAACATATTTTATTTCAACAATATCATACATATACACAGAAATGATATACATGATCAGTAGGATTAGAACGAAAGCGTATGCTTATTTAGTTCTTCTCCTTGAAATGGATACAGTTTTCACAAATAATGGCGGACAAAACTGTATGTTACTGTTGTTGACAAATAACTATGTTATTAACATTAAAAATGTTGACGTTCTTAGCAAATTTATAAAGCATAATATATATTTATATATATATATATATATATATAATGTCTAATACATGTAACAGCGTAACAGCAAGATGAAAATGGAAAAAAAGGATTTTGGTAGCAGAAAAGAAAAATAGGAAGCCGTGGGTTGGTTGGAAGGGATTTGGAATTATCATTTAACCTACTTGGAAATGACAGCACTGGTGCTGGATGGCGTAGATTATACTGTCGGTGTATGTTGTTTGAAACGCTTTGTATGGTTTATATATTTTTGAACAGCTTCAAATATAATGATATTTGTCTGCAGTGGTAGCATACTATTCCCATACAATAGGACTTGAAGTGTAACTGAGGTCTGCTGAGAAACTGTATTAATAAGTTCTGCCCTTTGGTCACGATACAATTGACAGGACATAAGATAATGATCAGTATTTTCAATATCACCACAACGGCACAGAGGAGACTCTGATATATGTTTCAGAAACAGATCATAATTCAATGAGCTACATTTAGTACGTAATCTTGCATGTAAGATCTGGAGTTTTCTGTTACCGGTATAGTAATACTTTGGAACTAACTAATTGGGTTCCTTAAGTCGATATTTGAAGCTGTTCACCGAGGTGCTGTTTCTAACGTCTAACGATAAACTATTCCACTCTCTGATAACGGACGGAAGAAAAGAATTGAAATATTGAGTTGTTCGACAGACAATCGTCTGAATGTCGCTGGAATTACGTAAGTTATATGACGAGACGCTGTTTACAGAGGGAGGAATTAAAGACGAGAGATAGGTAGGTGACAGGCCATTTACCATTTTGTAAAAGAGAATTAGTTTACTTTTCCTTCGTCGTTCTTCCAAAGTTTCCCATTTTGTATCTTCATAAAGAGCTTGTATTGAGACCAATTTCGTAGTCCCAGTAACTATTTTCGCTGCTTCAGTTTGTATTTTGTCAAGTTCTACTTTTTCATACTGTGTGCAATTGGTCATTTTGTGACCATAGGGGGAGTCATTTGCACTAATGGGCTACAACATATACAGTCAACTCTCAATATCTCAAAGTCTAAGTTCATGTCAAACTACCAATAACTCAAAGTAATTTACTTTGAGATTTCAGTAGTTTGAGATAACAGGAGTTGAAATGTAAGTGAAAATAGGAAATGTGTTCATTATATTCTTTGATATGAGGGTACTTTGAGATATCAGTGTTGGAGATGTTGAGAATTGACTGTATAGTTATCTCAGACTTATTAGAAAATCCACTATCTGAACCTCTCAGCATTTAAGGAGAATGGATGCACCATCATTTTTCTTGCATTTTTTTGAAGGGATATAACTTTCCTATTTGTTTCCTAAAATTCCTTTGGTAATTAAACATTTTTCAAAGGGAGTCAACCCTTAGCCGAATGTCAAAAGTCTTTCCCCATAATTTATTTTTTTTATTTGCAAATGTGCAAGAAATGTGACTGTGAGGCTTGTATTCAAATACAATGTATTCATAAAAATGTTTGTAAACTTAAAAACATAAAAGATTCTGCAATAAAAACATATTTGTAGCTCACCTGTAGAAAAGTACAGGGAGCTGTTGGTGTCACCCTGACTAAAGCGTTGGGGTTGGCGTCACACTTTTGAGTTTTAGGACAAAGTTTTTTTATGTGATGGGCAAGGCACTGTCAGGTGAGCTATCCTGTATTTGGGCACATCTTCTATAGCTTACTCTATACCCACTCATAATAAAACCACAACTGTTTGAACTTCAATAAAATTTTCACAAATGCAGTTTTCTGTTGATGTCAATGGCTACCTTGTCCAAAAGTTCCTAAGAAAATACTGGTGATGGGTGTAAAAGCATATTTCTCAAAGAACAATTAACTTGAATTTAGAACAAAATTATTTGATGTCGCCAAAATTATTGCTCTTTCTAACCATATAAAACTCACATTTGGAGCAGAATATACAGTATTGCTCCAAAAAAAAAAATTCCTTGTGCACTTGCAAATGCATTGAAGTGTGTGAAAAATACAATTTTGGGGAAAGATTTTTGACATTAGGCTTGCTTCTTAAAATAGCAAAGCTTTCCTTTAAGGGTTGACCCTTATTGAGAAGGGAGGCAAAAATAAAAATTAGAGAGTTGCTTCCCATGAAAATGTATTCATTTACAGGAATTAGCTTCAATGGCTTTGAAAATTGTCTTTGATTTTGTTAAATTTTTGTTTATATAGAGATATAAGTTTATGATAAACTTGTACAGCTAGAATAATGGTTGGAAAACTTGTTATGAAATGTATATGAAAAGTGTTCATTGAAAGTTTACAGTTTGTCTGTATATTTTGGATACTAGTATGTTCATTATATTGTTTATCTTGATTTTTACAGGGTGATTTTTGTATTTTAGTAGTCAGGAAACAGATGTATTTTTGATAGATTTCAACGTTTATATCTTTATATATACCGTACATGATTTGAAAGTAATGCTTGAGCTAACTGTGAACCTCAATCTGAAGGTTGCCATGGTCAGGAAAATACATCTGGGCCCAAGGGCTGTATTCATAAAACAACTTAAGTGGTTGCTATGCTGTTGCTAAGGCTAAATTTCTTTGAAGGAGATTCCTTACAACTATGAAATTTGCTGTGGAGGAACAGTCTTTGTAAGACTGTTCCTCCAGAGCAAATTTCATAGTTGTAGGGAATCTCCTTTATAGATATTTAGCCTTAGCAACAGCATAGCAACGACTTAAGTGGCTTTATGAATACGGCCCCAGGGCCCAGTTGTTCAAAGCATGGTTAGCTTAATGATGCGGTAAGTCAATGAATCATTAAGTCCTCTAGCATACTGCAAAAGCCCCTCAAATTTTTGGCAAACAGTGATAGGGTTTATGTGTGTAACACATTTGAAAGGTCCTTCCGCTGATTCAAGAAGGGCAGTTGTCAGTTACTGGTGAAAGTAAGTGCACTTAGTACAGGTTAACTGATAGGAGGTCTAAGACTGCTCAGAAATAGTGTGGTTAGGTTAACTGACCATCCCGACATGACCTTAGCTGTTTACCGTGGACGTTAAACAATAACACAAGAATAATAACAACACATTTGAAAGGGATTTTTTAAGTAGAATGATAGCTGTACTTTGGCATTGCTAAAATAGATGATGTTAGTGTGAAATTCGCTATGGATTTCGAATAAATTAAACGTATCCCCATACATAAACTATAATATTCTGTGGATTTGTGATTGGAATTTGCAAGTTTGGGTAGTTAAATACATGTACATTAATCATTTTCGGAATTAGAGGTAAGGGCGTTTTGTAGAGCAAGTCCTTTAGTAGGGTAAATACTGTATTCAGCATTTGGATCCATAAACTAGTATAGAAAATTGGAAACTTTCATGTAAAAATGAGGGGATCGTGACATTTAGGATGAAGAGCAACCCTGGGATCAGGCTGTTTCTTAAGGAGCAGCAGCTGGGTCTACACAGTTTGCTCATACATGACACCGTTTGCAAACTAACGAAACAATACTGACATATTAATCTGCTGAATAAATAGCTTTTGTATGATTTCTGACAAATGCATTTGAGCAGGACAGGACAAAACTATGTGGCATGTGTGTCAAGGGAAGACTCAGATCAGCCTGTGCATCCACCTAGTCTGTTCAGAGTTTTTCTTGTCGGTATGGAGCTAGGTTAGATCCTTAACTACCTTTTAAGTGCACAGCAAAGACTCTGATCAGTCTGCCGCAGATGCCCAGACTGATCTGAGTCTTAGTTGGGCGCGCATGCCACTTTGTTGGTTTTGTCATGTCGTGGCTCATTTTATAAATGATAATGAACTAGAACAATATTAATAACATATATATACAGTCAGCTCTCTATAACTCGAGTCAAAGTTTATCTCAAACTACTGATATCTCAAAGTAAATTTTCTGATCCCAGAAAATTTACTTTGAGATATCAGTAGTTTGAAATACAGGAATTGAATTCTAAAGAGATATAGGAAATTAAGTCAAACTTATTCTTTGATATAAGAGTACTGTGAGATATCAGTGTTTGAGATATCGAGAGTTTACTGTACTTGTCCAAAATTATCATCAGTGTAATTTACAGCGTTTTAGCTGTCTTCATGGTGGTGTTCATACAATTCTTCAATAGATACTTACTGGCAATATCCTATAGAGATTTTATTTTGAATTTATAATTTTTGACATTCCCTAATTGATTTTCATTTAATTTGTTTTATTAAATTTTGTTTTGTGATTACATGTATTTTGAGATACTTGTTAGTTTCATTAATGAACTAGATCAGCTCTAGCATTGTACTGTTTGGAGGTCAGTTGTAAAAATGATCATAATATCATGAGCGCGAAGTGCAAGTGATGTGTCTGCTTACAACTGACCAACTGTGTTAGAATTTGTAATATTCAGATAATTAGTAAAAAAATAATACATGTATTGTTTTCAAATGCAGTAAGAAAGCTTAAACCATATAAAAACAGCCTAGACTCCGACCAGCATACTCATCCATGCAGTCTGGTTAGAGCCTTTGCTGTTTGCTCACAGCTTGTATGGTCCCAAAGAAATCTACAGGCACAAAGTTAAGGCCATTGCTTTCACAGATACGTTATATATTTATTCAGCTATAAGATAGGTTTTCCCCTTCCAAAGCAACCCCAAAGATCTAGATTCATCTTTTAAGGTTTTTCCCCCTTCCAAAGCAATCCCAAGAACATAGATCCCTTCAGAAGCAATCCCAAAGATTTAGATCCATCTTTTAAGGTTTTTCCCTTCCAAAGCAATCCCAAAGATCTAGATCCATCTTTTAAGGTTTTCCCTTCCTAAGCAATCCCAAAGATCTAGATCCCTCTTTTAAGGTTTTCCCTTCCTAAGCAATCCCAAAGATATAGATCCATCTTTTAAGGTTTTCCCTTCCTTAGCAATCCCAAAGATTTAGATTCATCTTTAAAGGTTTTCCCTTCCTAAGCAATCCCAAAGATCTAGATCCATCTTTTAAGGTTTTCCCTTCCTAAGCAATCCCAAAGATCTAGATCCATCTTTAAAGGTTTTTCCCTTCCAAAGCAATCCCAAAGATCTAGATCCATTTGTAAGATGGATCTAGATTTTTGTGATTTTTTGGAAGAAACCCCACCCCCAAACATTTTATAGCTGAAATAAGCATCTAGATCTTTGTGAAGTTGTGGAAGAAATACCCCCCCCCCCCCCCCCCCCCCCCCCCAAAACAAAAAAAAACAAAAAAAAAACACCAACATTTTATAGCTGAAATAAGCAGGAACGATTTACATGTTTGTTGTAATATTAGAAGAGTACGTAATCTGCCTTGTTATATGTTATAGAAGCAAATAAACATGTTAAGCAACCTTTCAACATGAATTGGCATGTTTCTATATTAGTACAATGTCATATATAATATTGTGTCTTAAAGGGAAAGTATCAAACCCAAGCACAAGATAAAATATGATACAACCTGTATTAACAGCAACAGTTCAGATCAGCCTGCACAACCACAAGTAGTCAAAGCTTTCTGTCCTTGCTGTATAGGCTGCATCGATTATGTACATGTAATTCCATAATGCAAACAGGGAGCTTTCTGATGAGAACGCAGAAATGTTTGTGTATAGGAGCTTAAATCACTAAATTTCAGATAGAATTTTCAGTACATCTTTGCGAATGCAAAGGAGAACTTATGCACTATCCTAGTGTCATAGTCAATTTTCAGAGTATCTGTCAGCATTTATGTCCTCATCTTTGTCTGTGATAACTTTATGTTTACCACTTGCATTTGAGCCATGGCACGACAAAACCAGCAAAGGGGCATGTGTGCCAAGCAAAGACTCAGATCAGCCTGATCTGAGTCTCCGCTGGGCGCACATGCCACTTTGTTGATTTTGTTGTGTTGTGGCTCATATAACTTCGTTTCTAACAGTGTATAAGGACAAGAGTATTGAAACTTGGTACACATGTACATCAGCATGTGATAAGACGCATGCAGACACCATTAATGACCTTGATCTTCTTGTCATGGTCTACTGACTTTGAAAACATAAGGAATAATGTAAAAAAGCATTTGTGTTTAAAGTCAGTTTCTCATTTGTAATAAGGGTTAGAGTCAGGATACTGGCCACTCTTGTGTCTGGATGTGGGCATCTTGGCGCAGCCAACCATATCTGAGAGTGACCTTTAATGTTTGCATCACTGGCTTTATGACATAAACAAAAAGGTGTGCACACACATATAGACAAGAACATTTTAGCACTATTTCTAGCATTGATTTGACCTATATTGGGAAAAAAAATTATAAATTGGACATTACTCTCAGTGCATCAAAGTACCTTCAGACTGAATGCACTTTCAATACTGATGGTGGTTACTTTTCAGCATACCCTTTGCTCTCTTTTTGTAGAAACCCCTTTTGACATCAACAAGTCATGCATTGTGGACTTCAAAAATGTGAAAATAACATAAAAAAGGCATCTGCTAAGTTTTGGATTGATGTGTACTATTTTCCAGCATTTACACAGATTTTTGTATTCACTGTTAATCAATGATTATCACCTCATTAATAGTTGTGGTCAATACATGTTATTTTTGAGCCGCGACATGGCAAAACCAACAAAGTGGCATGTGTGCCCAGTGAAGACTCAGATCAACCTGGGCATCCATCCAGTCTGATGCCCAGGCTGATATGGATCTTCACTGAGCCCACACGCCACTTTGTTTTTTTTGACATGTTGCAGCTCATTTATTACAGCACTGTCATTTAACTCTGTAGAGCACACTTGGTTTAAGATCATTTTTATGAGATGATAGCATTTATAAGATCTAATGGACAGATTAGTTTAAGATAATATCATTTGATAATGATTAATAGAATAAATTAGAATTTTGGGTATTGTTATATTATTAGTTTTATGATGAAGCCATGATTTCTTATGACAATCACACATGAGCTGCGACACGACAAACCAACAAAGTGGCATGTGTGCCCAGCGCAGACTCAGATCAGACTGGGCATCCACCCAGTCTGATCAGAGTCTTCACTAAGAGCTTAAAGGGTAGCTAAGGGTCTAAACTAGCTGCATACAGACAGCAGAGACTCTGATCAGACTGGGCAGATGCCCAAGCTGATCTGAGTCTGCGCTGGGCGACCAACCACTATGTTGGTTTTGTCGTGTCGCGGCACATATATCATTAGAATCCCCCACAGAAATTTTCTTGAATTACCATTATTTTTCCCCACATTTTCTTGAGCTATGATACATGCTAGCTTTTCAGTTTTCACACAGTCCTACGGCAGTAAAGGTACAGATGTAGAATGCTATTGACCTGATAGTCTTCCCCTCTAAGATGGAGACAACTTGATCTGTGTACCTGTTTTGAGCAAGCACCGAAGGGAAAGGCAAATAAAAAACTGCTCGCTAAATGCTGGTGCTTCCTTAATACAAGCCCATTTGAGTCGCCCCACAACAAAACCAACAAAGTGGCATGCCAGCCCTGCAAAAACTAATCTGCACAGTCTGATCAGTGTCTTTCTTGTTGGCATAGACCTTTAGCTTACCTTTAAGTTCACAGGAAAAAATTCTGAACAGACTGGGTGGATGCCCAGGCTGATCTGAGTCTTTGCTGGGTCCACATGCCACTTTGTTGGTTTTGTCATGTTGTGGCTCATTTATATTAAATTTTGGGATGTGAAATTTCGGTCTGAAGGTGGCCTTCATTGCACATAGCAAAGGAATAATAGTACCTTGGGCACGCCATTGTGGTTAGGTCCACAAAGTCTTCATAGCGAGGACCGGATAGAATCACTACCCCAAAGCAGTCTAATAGAATGAAAGGTAAAAGTTATATTTGAGTCTCAACACGACACAACCAGCAAAGTGGCATGTATGCCCAGCAAAGACGCGGATCAGCCTAGGCATCTGTCCAGTCTGATCAGTCTTTTCTGTGTGCTTAAACGGTAGCTAAGGGTCTAAGCTTCCTTCATGCGAGCAGCAAAGACTGATCAGACTAGGTGGATCATGCCCAGGCTGATCTGAGTCTTTGCTTGGCACACATGCCACTTTGTTGGATTTGTTGTGTTGCAGCTCATTTTGTCTTCAGATGCTCAGGTGCACAGAGCCCAAAACTGTGGAAGGGGTTTATAGAATTGACAGTGCTCCATCTTCTGTTTTGCATCCCCAAACATTTTGAAACTACATTTCCTCTAACTCAGTATGGGGCTTTTTTTTTTTACAAAAAACACATCATTTCTGAATAGTTTCTAGAACTTTGCTATGGGAACCTGATGTTACCATTGACTGTGTACGAGAAAATTGAAACTTTGCAGTGCTTGAGCAGTGAAGATGTGACTTTTTTCATACAAAAATATTCCTTATGATAACTTCTCAGTAGCCAAAGTTATTTAAGGTATTTAGATACACAATAACTCTGTATTGACTTGTTAAAACACATAACAGAGTTATTGTTCATGGTGAAATCAATCAACCATGGAATATATACACACTTACAATGTCTACCATAAAGATCCTAAATTTTCGGGCCGATACGTCTGTACAAACAGTGGAAACTGTGATCAGACTGTTCCTTAGGAACCAGAATGATCAAGGCCTTTACAATTTCAATTCCATCTGCGCATTTTTGAGGCATTACTCTATGGTAGACCCGGAACAACAGGAAAATAAATAACAGGGCAAGGACCGGCCGTGCTTGCAGCAGGTGCAGTATTTGGGCAGTCTTTTTGGGGGATATTTTTTAACTTAAACATTGTTTTTCTAGGAAACAAAACGGTGAAATGTTTGTTTTTTGTTTTATTCTGCATCATACAGTGTAAGTTTTACTAAAACAATATGCACAAGCATGCCCCATCGATTGAATATATTTTTCATGACGTTTTTCATGAAATTCAATTTTCTGCATTTTTAAAAAAAATATAAAAATATACTTATTATCAAGATAATTGCTGTTTTTCTTACCAGTTTGTTTCAAATACCCTATATTAAAGATTATATGATTTGCAGAAATGAAAGTTCATCCATGTGCTAGAGACATGAATTTTAATGGAAACTGTGTAAAAAAAGGTGTGTATAAATACAAAAGTTTGTTTTTTAGGAAAACAAAACGGTGAATTTTTTTCTTTTCTTATCCAAATGTTTTATAGTCCTTTGAGTTATTCAGCTGGTATAGTGAAACGAATGCCCCACCAATATTTTTATTCACTCTTCGTCTACCTTAACAGCTAACTTGAATACTTTTTAGAAATCTACAAGCGTGCTGTTTTGCTTGATAATCAATATAGAACTTTGACTGCTATGGAAACTTATAGTTAGCATTGACTTTCAATGGAAAAATACAAAAATCTGCTTCGGCAATGCAGATATGAGCTGCGACATGAGAATACCAACAAAGTAGCATGTGCGCCCAGCACAGACTCAGATCAGCCTAGGCATCCGGCCAGTCTGATCAGAGTCTTTGTGCTTAAAGGGTAGCTAAGGGTCTAAGGCAGTGAAGACTGGTCAGAATGAGCGGATGCCCAGTCTGATCTGAGTCTTCACAAGGCTGAGTCTTCACATGTCACTTTGTTGGTTTTGTTAGCTCACCTGGCCCGAAGGGCCATAGTGAGCTATTGTCATACCAATGCGTCCGGCGTGCGTCGTGCGTCGTGCGTCGTGCGTCGTGCGTCGTCACACAATGTGTCCGTCAACACCTAAAAACAAATATTCAAACATCTTCTTCTGTAAAACTGCTGGTCCCATGGTTCTCAAATTTCACATGGAGCATGACCTGACTCCAGGGTCTCAGAATTGTAAAATTGGGTCAGGTTGAAAATCCAAGATGGCCGCCGTTACTAAAAATAGCAAAAACAACAAAATAAACTTCTTCTCCAGAACCACTGGGTATATTTGTCTGAATTTTGGCATGGAACATCAGTAAAACCTTGGTATTCAAAATTGTAAAAATGAAAAAAATCTGTAGCGGATTTTGGCACAGTGACCTACTTTCTGTTTATGAGTGTAATTTTGCTCAAATGCCAATGTCAAAAAAGGACCTATTTAAACAACTTCAAACAACTTCTTCTCTAAAACCACTGAACCCATGGATCTCAAATTTCACATGGAGCATGACCAGACTGCAGGGTTTCAAAATTGTAAAATTGGGTCAGGTCAAGAATCCAAGGTGGCCGCCGTTACTAAAAATAGCAAAAACAACAAAATCAACTTCTTCTCCAGAACCGTTTGGTATATTTGGTTGAAAGTTTGCGTGGAACATAAATGGGGCCTTGGTATTAAAAATTGTAAAAATGAAAAAAATCTATAGCGGAATTAGGTCACAGTGACCTACTTAGCGTGTACAAGACCGCTTTTGCTCAAATGTCAATATCTCAAGAAAATGCAACCAATTCTGACCAGATTTGGTCAAAAATGGTTCTTGAATGGAATTATTTCAATTTTGTGCCAGTTGACTATCCAAGATGGCCACCATGGGGGCCGTTACTAAAAATAGCACAAAGATAAAAATGACAATTACTCAAGAACCCTTGAATGGAATTGGACCAATTTTGTGTCAGAATGTTCCTTGCATGAAGCCGTTTCGATTAATTGCAATTCGGCATTCCAAGATGGCCGCCATCTGGTGTTACTAAAAATAGCACAAACATAAAAATGACAATTACTCAAGAACCCTTGAATGGAATTGGACCAATTTTGTGTCAGAATGTTCCTTGCATTAAGCCATTTCGAGTAATTGTAATTTGGCATTCCAAGATGGCTGCCATCTGGTGTTACTAAAAATAGCACAAACATAAAAATGACAGTTACTCAAGAACCCTTGAATGGAATTGGACCAATTATGTGTCAGAATGTTCCTTGCATGAAGTCGTTTCAATTAATTGCAATTTGGCATTCCAAGATGGCCACCATCTGCTGTTACTAAAAATAGCACAAAACATGAAAATGACAATATCTCAGTAACCGCTGAATGGATTTTGATGAAATTTGTGTCAAAATGATTCTTGCATTGGATGTTTCAAAAATATCTAACTGTAGACCAGTCATATTGGCCTCTGTTACTAAAAATAGAAAAATGTGAAAATTAGAAAATGTCAATGGAATTGGGCTAATTTTGTGTCAGAATGTTCCTTTCATTCAGCTTTTTCGATTTTTTCCATTTTGGCATTCCAAGATGGCCGCCATCTGCCGTTACTAAAAATAGCACAAAACATGAAAATGAATATATCTCAGTAACCGCTGAATGGATTTAGATGAAATTTGTGGCAAAATGATTCTTGCTTTGAGGTGTTTCAAAAATTAACCAATATAGATACCTCAAGTTGGCCTGTGTTACTTAAAATAGCAAAATGTGAAAATTGGAAAATTACTATTTTGTGTCAAAATGGTCCTTGCATGAAGGCTTTTCGATTTTTTTTGCATTTTGGCAATCCAAGATGGCCGCCATCTGCCGTTACTAAAAATAGCACAAAACATGAAACTGGCAATATCTCAGTAGCCCCTGGATGGATTTTGATGAAATTTGTGGCAAAATGATTCTTGCATTAAGATGTTTCAAAAGTAAATAAATAAAGACCAGGCAAGCTGGCCTCTGTTACTAAAAGTAGCAAAATGTGAAAATAAGAAAATCTCAGTGGAATTGGACCAATTTTGTATCAGAATGGTCCCGTTGCATAATAGCCAGGTGAGCGATATCAGGCCCATTTGGGCCTCTTGTAGGCTTTTGGCTATTGGAGCGAGAAAATGTTTAGCCTCATTGAACTAAATATGGTATCTTATTCTGTACCAGAGTAATATGATATTACCATGACTTAGTATGTCCGTTTCTGTTTGGACTTGGTGCGTTCACGGCATTGACATAGGCACATTACTTTTTTTTTTCTCTGCCTTCATAGATCTTTATGTATGTGTAGGTCAGGTGCTATGCGACGGGGTATTTACCGTAAAAATTCCATAGATTGGGACACATAAAATAAGTACAACTAACGATGGAATGACAAACTGTGAAGACCATGATTGGACTGCTCCACTAGGAGCCGTCTGATCTGGATCTGCTCTGTTTGCTCAGACTTACCTGTGTCCCAATATATTGGATTTTACTGGCTTTTAGACAGCGGTTCCCACCTTGTGTATTTTCCAGCGTAGATCTTTACAAGTTCAGCTGATGCTATGCTATATTTAGGCGGAGGGCTGTTTATTTTGCATGTGTTTGGTTTGGTACTTATACCTCGAAGGTATGTTTAAACATGTATTTTGTAGCCCTATGTATGTCATCTTGGATGGTGTTATACTATACTCTGAGGCTCTGTGGACTAATGTGAGAAAGGGCTTGGCTCTCTAATCGCTCAAATATACGTATACATCAAGGGCGTAGCTACCTATACGGCAAATACGCAAGTGCGTATTGAAATTTTGTCAAAATTGACAAAATTTCAAAACGCACTTGCATATTTGCAAGCTGACTATTTATAAATTAGACAAGAGGAATAAGATATTACCATGACTTAGTATGTTCGTTTCTGTTTGGACTTGGTGCGTTCACGGCATTGACATAGGCACATTACTTTTTTTTTCTCTGCCTTCATAGATCTTTATGTATGTGTAGGTCAGGTGCTATGCGACGGTATTTACCGTAAAAATTCCAAAGATTGGGACACATAAAATAAGTACAACTAACGATGGAATGACAAACTGTGAAGATCATGATTGGACTGCTCCACTAGGAGCCGTCTGATCTGGATCTGCTCTGTTTATACTATGGTGTTATACTATACTCTGAGGCTCTGTGGACTAATGTGAGAAAGGGCTTGGCTCTCTAATCGCTCAAATATACGTATACATCAAGGGCGTGGCTACTATACGGCAAATACGCAAGTGCGTATTGAAATTTTGTCAAAATGGCAAAATTTCAAAACGCACCTGCATATTTGCAAGCTGAATATTTATAAATTAGACAAGATTTCAATACCAATTACCAAAGTGGCTGAAATACTAGCTTTCCCTTCAAGAAGTGGAGAATAAAACATGGCTGTGCGTATTATGAAATTGCCCCTAGTTACGCCCCTGTACATAATTTTTTATTAGTTTCTTCGGCAGACACTAAGGTTGAATTGGCACTGAATCAACGTTGTTTCAACGTAATAGCGTTGAATAGACGTTGATTCTGTGCTCGTTCAATATTGTTTGCCAGTGGGATATAGTTTTCTACCCTACACTGTAAGTATACTATTTTTCTTTTCTTTTTTTATTTGCCAACAGTCTCGTCAGTTTTCACAGGACGTATCGCATCGGGAGATAACTATACATGTTTTCATGATGTAGTCTTTTAGAGCACTGTTGACGTTAGAGGGGCTGTGCAAGCGTTCGTACAGAACGGATGCCTCAGTCTAATGGTTTGTTTTCTCCCGAGGCGATTCGTTTGTTCTTACCGTGTAATATAGTCAATGGGCGCGCGGCGCCGGTCAGCAGATGATCATGAATATGTCATAACGTCGAATCATTGTTGATTTTTTTCTTTTTAACTTCGTGACATCTGGCGAGCGTCAGCGGTCAACTGGTGTACTGGTACCAAGCTGCTAGCAAATGTGTTTGCAGCTTGGTGCCAGCACATCCGCGAACTCTTTCAAGTTCCGCTTACCTATTATGAAAATCCAGCTGTGAGCACGTATAAATACTTAAAAGTCTGATGGCTAAAGATACAAATGTTTGTCTTTGGCTGTTGTTGTCGTGTCAATTCTTGTAACATTGTTGCGAGGATTGAGGCAGCAACAATGGCCAGAGATAGACATTGGCGTGTAGTGTTAGGCTGAGTTTAGAATGGGGCGGTGTACTAATTATTTTTAGGTTGGTTTTGGTTAGATATCTGTGGAATAATGTGTTGTGGCCCCTCATTGGAACCGCCAGAGCAGGACGGTCTCTGTGAGGGCTAGCAGCCCTTGTTTTGTTTCTTCTGAGGTCGCCGCTCATTTGTGACTCAGCCGTTTCACTGTCACTACTAGACGATCATAGATTTTGCATCTTATTCCTCACCCCTCACCCTTTTTTTCTGCGATGTGTGCTTTCCTGCATGTGGTTTTTTATGTGCTTATATTTGTGTTCCTGTCTGAGGCTCCACGGGGATTTAAATTTGCTTGTTCTGTATCGTATACTTATGCAACTGATACTGCTTATAAATTGCATAGTTTGAAGCCCCCCGCATCCCTTAAACTACTTAGGTTTTTGGTTGACTGTATTACATAAATGGACCCTATAACGGTCTATAGGATGCGGATAGGCCTACATTACAGTCGTCATAACAAAATTAAGGGTCTTGATTACTTGACGTCTTTCGAATTTTTGATAATTTTGTCCCTGTTGCTCTTAAAATCAGGAGATGTTGAACTGAATCCTGGTCCTGATACTGACAGCGTCTCTTCCTCTTCAAGCATTTCAACCCAGTTTGAAGATATAATAAGAAACAAATTTTCCGTCATCCACTACAACGTGCAAAGTCTATTACCTAAAATTGGAACCATTGAGTCAGAGCTATTTAACTTCGACGTAATTTGCCTGACAGAAACTTGGCTTGACCAGCGAACTAATGATGATATATTAGCATTAAATGAATATAGCTTGTATCGTCGGGACCGAGCAAGGGATGCTTACGGTGGCATTTGTGTTTTTGCTAAGAAGGAACTATATTCACGGCGCAGGAATGACCTTGAAATGGCAGACGTAGAATGTATTTGGCTAGAAATTCATAATCGCAACAGAAAGGTTCTTATAGGTACTTTTTACAGACCTCCTAATTCAACTCCTGCTACCCTGACGTCCATTGAAAATTCCATAGGCCTAGCTTTCGACACAGACATAGAGAATATTCTTATTACTGGAGATTTCAATCTTGATATGCTTAAACAAACTTCTAAAAGAAAAGTAAACGACATTTGTCAACAGTTTAACCTTGAACAGCTCATAAATGAACCAACACATTATACAGAATCCTCGTCTTCAATTATTGACTTATTTCTTACAACAAAAAAGGATACTATATTATTAAGCGGTGTTGGCGAGCCCTTCTTGGAACAAAACATAAGATACCACTGCCCTATATACTGTGTATTCAATACTAACAAAACTGTTACATCCTCATATGAAAGGCATATTTGGCTTTATGATAGGGGGGACTACGAAGCTTTTTCTAATGATATTAGGCAAACAAACTGGGATGATATTAAGAGTAATGATATTGATAAATATGCCCAAGACTTAACTAACCATATAACTAAATTAGCTAAGAAGCACATCCCAAACAAACTAATTAAAACCCGTCAATCAGATCCACCCTGGCTTTGCAATAATATAAAGAAACTTATGAGAAAAAGAAAACGCCTCTATGATAAATATAAAAGAACAAAATCTAGTACCGACTTTGAAAGCTATAAGCAAACGCGAAATAAAGTAACTGCAGCTACAAGGAAGGCAAAGGTACTTGAAACTGACAAATTAGCACAGAAACTTAGAAATGATAATATTAACTCGAAAGACTGGTGGAAAACTCTAAAAAATTTCATTAAACCCGGACAAACATCAGCCATTCCGCCGTTAAACAAAGACGATGTCATTTACTCTGACCCTAATGATAAAGCTAATATATTTAATACTTTTTTTACGGAACAAACAATACTAGATGAAACTAACGCCTCTCTACCCTCAGTGATTCCTATCCCGGCCTCTACTCTTAGTTCAGTGTCAACTACACCCTTTGAAGTTGAATCAATATTTAAATCATTAAAAACTGGTAAAGCCGCAGGCCCTGACTGTATAAATAATAGACTTCTGAAAGAAGCTGCCACCGCTCTATCCTTTCCTGTTTGCGACCTTCTTAACTTCTCCCTGGCACAAGGTAAAGTCCCAACTTTATGGAAACAAGCTAATGTAACACCTATTCATAAAAAGAATGACCCGTCGAACTTTTCTAATTACAGACCAATTTCACTTTTAAGTACCATAGGTAAATCACTAGAAAAGATAATACATAAACATGTTTTCAATTTTCTTCAAGCTAACTCTTTGTTAACTAACTTACAGTCTGGATTTGTACCAGCAGACTCAACAGTAAACCAACTTGTCGACATTTACAACACTTTCTGCAAGGCCCTAGATGAGGGAAAAGAAGTTCGTGCCATTTTCTGTGACGTCAGTAAGGCTTTTGATAGGGTATGGCACCAAGGTCTTTTGTTCAAACTCAAATCAATTGGTGTCACTGATTCTCTCATAGACTGGTTTGAAGATTACCTGAGTAACAGAAAACAAAGAGTTGTCCTACCTGGTGCAACTTCCAGATGGACAAGCATCAAAGCTGGGGTTCCCCAGGGCTCAATTCTTGGCCCACTCTTATTTTTGGTGTACATTAACGATATTGTTGATGACATCGATTCAAGTATAAGGCTTTTTGCGGACGACACTAGTCTCTATATAATAGTAGATAACCCTATTGAAGCAGCAATTCAACTTAATGCAGACCTTGAAAAAGTGCACCAGTGGGCCTCAAAGTGGTTAGTTACATTTAACCCAGCTAAGACAGAATCACTTTTATTTACTCGGAAGCAAAATAGACCATATCATCCACCTGTAAGTATGAACCATAATGTAATAACCGAAGTGACTGACCATAAACATTTAGGTCTAACCTTTACCAGTGATTGTACATGGCATGAACACCTAGACTCCGTTAAGCAAAAAGCATGGTTTCGAATTAATATTATGCGAAAATTAAAATTTACTCTTGATAGGCTGTCCTTACAAACAATATACTTTTCTTTCGTTAGACCTCTGCTGGAGTACGCCGACATTGTCTGGGACAACTGTACACAGTACGAGGTGTCCGAACTTGAAAAAATACAAAACGAAGCAGCTCGGATTGTGACTGGCGCCACAAAACTGGTATCACTTAATTCACTTATTGCAGAAACTGGTTGGGAAACTCTAGCTAAGCGTAGGAAAAAACACAAACTCCAATTATTTTACAAAATGCAAAATAATTTGTCACCTGATTACCTGTCCTCATTAGTCCCGCCAACTGTTGGAAGCACTTCAGCATACCACTTGCGAAATGCTTCAGATATACACCTGATACATGCAAATACACAATTATATTTTAATTCGTTCCTTCCATCAGTTACGCGAGAATGGAATGAACTCCCGCAAGACGTGCGCGATTCGAACAGTTTGGGCACATTTAGATGCAAATTAAATGTCGATATTACTAAACCTCCTGCATATTACAACTCTGGCTCCCGTCTAGGTCAGATTTATCATGCTAGATTGAGAACCCATTGCAGCTCATTAAATGAGCACTTGTTCTCAAAAAATCTAGTGGACAGCCCACTGTGTGTTTGTGGTGAGGTAGAAAACACACACCATTATTTGTTTGATTGTACTCGGTATGGTGATCAAAGACGTGATCTCATAAATGCCGTCTCTCATTACTGCGAACCAACTTTTAATACACTATTATTTGGTAACCCAGCACTTGCGTTAACCCTGAATCAGCATATCTTCACTGCCGTCCAGGACTACTTGATAAACACAAAACGATTTCAAGTTAATTAACCAATATCCAGTACATAGGTGAAATTAGTTGCTTTGTCAGCCGCCTTCTAATAGGTAGACGACTGTACTGATACTGTTTGTGTACTGATTGTACATTATATGGATGATTATTTTGCATAAGTCTCTCTCTCTCTGTCGAGAAGCAACCAAATTCCATTCCCCGTGGAGCCTTAGTTGGGTGGCATTTATATTGGATGCACATACAACACATGTTCAGCCTCATATACTTACTTTACTTGCATTGTACTGTTGTATTGTAATATGAATCTCAAATCACAAATTACTAGTCAATATTTGCTTGCAACAATGGGATACAGATTACAAAAGTCTCACGACTTTCTTCTGAATCCCAGTTTGTATAATTATGATTTGCTGTTGTCAATGTCACTGTCATATGTATATTATACAAATAAAATACTGTTTAAACCAACCTTTGAATATTGTTTAAACATCTGCGTTGAAAAGCTTCTCTTTGTAACCTTTGAATATTGTTTAAATATCTGCGTTGAAAAGCTGAGTATTGGATGGATGGATAACTTGCGATTTTACAACCTTTTCAACAGTATTTCAGTCACATCAGGACTATGGTGGGAGGGTGATAATGAAATGCTGAGTGCAGTGGAATCCCATTTACAATTGGAAAGAATTCCTGCTCCAGCAGGATTTGAACCCAAGACCAATAGATCAGCAGGCCAGTGCTTAACCCACTCACCTACTGGAGCCCCTGAAAAAACTGTGTAAACTATTGAAATAAGATGTTGCATTTCTGGAGATTCAGCCATACCCCTTAATGGTGACTCATGAATATATCCACTTGTACAGCTATGCCACAAAGTGGTGACTGTTTAATGTATTCAGCTGTAGAGTTATGCCACTTTGTGGTGACTGTTTAATATACCCAGTCGTACAGCTTTGACACTAAGTTGTGACTGTTGATGTATCCACTTGTGCAGCTATGCCACTTTGTAGTGACTGTTTGATGTATCTACTTGTACAGCTGTGCCTCTTTGTGGTGACAATTGATGTATTCAGTTGCACAGTAAAGCCGTTTGATGGTGACTGTTGAGTTGTACAGTTGTGCCACTTTCTTGTATCTGTAAAATGTATACAGTTTTATAGCTACACCAGTTTGTTTGGACTGTTGAATCTGTCCATGTGGACAACTATGCCAGTTTGTGATGACTGTTTAATGTATCCTGATGCATGCAAATTGCTGACCAGTAAGCAGTTCTGTGGATATATCTTTAGCTGAAGAACGGTTCCCTTGCTTCTCACAGGGGGCTACTCCTAAGGTGAATGGGTACTTACAAGGGAAGCAACTCTAACATTTTCTGTTTTCTGCCCTTCTGCTATTTGGATTAAATTCTTTCCTTCAAGAGTAGAGCCCAGTTTTGAAGGGCTTTGTCATTCAGGGAAGCAAATAGGAAGTCTTAGAAGTTGTCCCCTTTTGTAAATATGGAAGAAGAACATGAAGGTGTAACCATATACCTTAAAGGCAAGAATTTGCTATCAGAGCAGCAACATTTATTGAACAAATTCACCTATTGAAAAGCAAATATAATTTTTTCAGTTGTCTCCCCTGAGAAATTGGAGGTGTGTCCATTCACATTAAGAACAAAATAAGATATGAGCCGCAACAAGACAAAACCAACAAAGTGGCATGTGCAAACAGTGAAGACTCAGGTCTGCCTGGGCATCTGTCCAGTCTGAACAGGGTCTTTGTTGTCCACATGGGATTAGCTTAGACATTTTTGCTACCCTTTACCCACAGCGAAGACCCAGATCAGACTGGGCAGATGCCCGGGCTGATCAGAGTCCTCGTGTGGTGCACATGCAAAGCTGTTGGTTTTGTCATGTTGAGGCTCCATTATCAGAAATCACAGTAACATTGTTACAATAGCTGATCAGCTTTTGAAACTTTTTGTCTGATTTTGGTTTTCTTTTTTTTTTCTTTTTTTACATATTTTTGGCAGTAGAACCTTGATGTTAAATCATCTGTCAGGTATGCTGATAAGCAGTGCTACTGTTTGATACTCTAGTTGATAAAACTGGATTTTTTGTCTAACTGTCAATCATTAGCTGCTTTTAATAAGGGTGTATTCACCTCATGTTCTGTGGAAGTGTGAAGTTTTTTTGTTTTGTTTTTTTTCCATTTAGCATTTTTTTTTTTTGCTATAAAATAAGTCAAGTCTGCATAAACTATCATGTCTATTGCTTTGAAAATAATGAGCTTTTGTGGTGTACTAAAAATTTTTTTTCTTGTAAGATGTTCCTCTGGAGGCTCAAGGAAACAGATCCATTACATATTCCAGGCACAAAGTCTCTCCATCTCCTCTTCTGTGCCCATTGCACACAGCCTTTCATTACCCCCCTCCCATTGTCCTCATATGACTGAAATACTGTTAAAAGGAAGTAAAATCCGCTGTCATCCTCTCCTGTGTACATGTGTACTAAATTGCAGGTGCACCATAGGTAAATTTGGTCCTCAAGCAGTACATCTTGTAACATATCTTTAAAAAAAATATCCTAGACTTTTTCGCCCTCAAAATAAATCATTATTGATACCAGGGAATTTTTATTTCTAGAGCAAGTTTGAAATAAATGTTTTATAACCTGTTTCTTTGATATAAGATAAAACACCTTGATTTTTTTTCTTGGGCACACTTTATTTTTAAAGATAATCTTTTTCCAACCTGCTTTTTGATTCATAATGTTTCAAAACTATCAGTTTACATGATAAGACAAAGGGTGGTTTTTCTGGGATACTGGTAATTGTTCCAGAATGATCTTTCTTATTGAACCCTAAACTGCTGATTTTCTGCAATGGACTCAGCTGTCTTTGTATGTGGACCAGTCCATCAGCTGAGGGAGATATTAAAAAAAAATAAACTGCCAATAATATAGACCCAGATCATACTGCTCCTAGGGTCTTCAAAGTTTGCAAATATAAAGTAGGTTAAAGTATAAGTAACTTTATGGTTGAAGTGAAACTGTGCTGATGATCGAAGGCATTGATAACAGAAGATATACCCTTGATATTTTCCTCCAGAACAGTTACATTATAGCTGTATCCCGAATATTGCATGCTTTCAAAAACTCAGCTGTGGAAGCTAAGACCTGGAAGTGGTTGTTGTTGAGAAGTGGTTGTTGCTGAGAAGTTGTTGTTGCTTTGTTGAGAAGTGGTTGTTGCTGAGTTGTTGTTGTTGCTTTGTTGAGAAGTGGTTGTTGCTGAGAAGTTGTTGCTTTGTTGAGAAGTGGTTGTTGCTGAGAAGTGGTTGTTGTTGAGAAGTGGTTGTTGCTGAGAAGTGGTTGCTTTGTTGAGAGTGGTTTTGATGAGAACTTGTTGCTGAGAAGTGGTTGTTACTGTGAGGTGATTGTTGCTTTGAAGTGGTTGTTGTTGATTAGTATTTGACTAGGTATACTTCTAGGTTCATGCAGAATAGATGACTAGTTGACATCATCTGAATACTGCTGCTGACCTAAGGTCAAGGTCACAGACTTAAACATTTGCATTAAAGAAGTTTTATGTTAAGTTTATATTCTTCTGTGATATTTCCAATATCCTTTTATGGAACCATTTGATATTTGACAAGGCTTACTTTCAGGTTCATACAGAGTAGTTGACATCATCTGGATGCTGCTGCTTACCAAAGGTCAAGGTCACAGATATGTACATTTGGGTTAAAGTTTTGTGTTTAGTTTATATTCTTTGCTCTATATATATTTCCAACATCCTTTGATGAACCTTTTGGTATTTGACTAGTTAATATGCCAGTGTTCATGCAGAAAAGTTGACATCATCTAGATGCTGCTGCTGACCTAAGGTCAAGGTCATTCTTCTTTTATATTTCCAATACCCTTTAATGGAACCATTTGATATTTGACTAGGTTTACTATCGGTTCGTAGCTGCTTACCAAAGGTCAAGGTCACAGACTTGTATATTTGCATTAAGTTTATATTCTTTTCTTTTATATTGTATTTCCAACATCCTTTGATGAAACCTTTTGATATATGACTAGGTTTACTTCTATGTTCTTGCAGATTAGTTGACATCATCTGGATGCTGCTGCTGACCAAGGTACTGGACACAGACTTACATGTTACATTTAAGTTTTGTGTTAAGTTGGTACACTTTGATGATATTTGTAATATACTTTGATGGAGCCATTTGATAAGTGACTAAGTTTACTTCTAGGTTCATACCATGTATAAGATTGGTTTCATTAGGTGCATAGTAGTTTCATTAGGCCGTAGCACTGGTCGGGGGTATACATGAGTCCCTGCTCACTTGCAGTTATACCCCCATCATACGAAGTATGTCGAGGGGTATATAGTTTTCGTCTTTCTGTCCGTTCATCTGCCTGTCCTTCCGTTCATCCATTCGTCCGTGTGTCCGTCTGTCCTTCCGTCCATCCGTTAACATTTGTGTTAAAGTTTTTTCGTTAAGTTTTTGTTCTTGGCTTATATTTCCATTATCCTTCAATGGAAACTTTTGTTATGTGACTAAGTATACTTCTAGGTTCATGCAGAATAGTTGACATCGTCTGGATGCTGCTGTTGACCTAATGTCAAGGTCACAGACTTAAACATTTGCGTTAAAGTTTTACGTTAAGTTTATATTTTTCTTTAATATTTCCAATGTCCTTTGATGGAACCTTCTGCTATTTGACTAGGGTTACTTTAAGGTTCATACAGAGTAGTTGACATCATCTGTATGCAGCTGCTTACCAAAGGTCAAGGTCACAGACTTGTATATTTGTGTTAAAATCTTGCGTTAAGTTTATATGCTTTGCTTATATTTCCAACATCCTTTGATGAAACATTTTGATATATGACTAGGGTTACTTCTATTTTCATGCACAATAGTCGACATCATCTGGATGCTGCTGCTGACCAAAGGTCAAGGTCACAGACTTAACCATTCGCGTTAAAGTTTTGTGTTAAGTTTATATTCTTCTTTGATATTTCCATATCCTTTGATGGAGCCTTTTGATATTCGACTTAAGTTTACATGTAGGTTCATAGCTGCTTACCAAAGGTCAAGGTCACAGACTTTTATATTTGTGTTAAAGTTTTGCGTTAAGTTTACATTCTTTGTTTATATTTCAAACATCCTTAGATGAAACCGTTTGATATATGACTAGGTTTACTTCTCTGTGTCCATGCAGATTAGTTGACATCATCTGGATGCAGCTGCTGACCAAGGTCATGGAAACAGACTTAAATGTTTACAATAAAGTTTTGTGTTGAGTTGGTACTCTTTGCTGATATTTGTAATATACTTTGATGGAACCATTTGATAGGTGACTAAGTTTACTTCTAGGTTCATACCATGTATAAGACTGGTTTCATTAGGCGGTGGTTTCATTAGGCAGTGGCGCTGGTCGGGGGGTATACGTGAGCCCCTGCTCACTTGCTGTAGTTGCTATCCTTTTACTCTTGATGTTATTCTGTACAGCACATTATGCACTGTTGTAAAATAATGCGATTTTCTTGCTACTGAATGCCAAAGTATCATATATTTTGATCATAAATATCTTTGTATTTTATGAAAACATTATTATTGGCATCTTGTTCAAAAGCAAAAAGTATCGTTTTTCTGTAAGGTTATTTCTGGCATTAACAAGATTAAATGAGGCTTAAATTTTTGACAGGCACAGTATTTAGTCTAGAAAATTGAGAAAAGTATTTTTCAAATTAAGCATTACCAGACCCCTCCTAAATCATTTCAATTTTTTTATCAACATTTGACCTTTAGCAATTGGGAAAAGGCACAGGGTGGCATATGCAAACAGAGAAGAAATTCATCAGACTGCACAAAATTTTTGCAGTCTGATGAGTTCCTTCTCTGTTCCCATTTAATACCAGTATCTGGATTTTCTGCTCATCCTATAGAAAAAACAGGGAAGGCACTGGCCTTTCCTTTCACTGCTTGAAGGAGCTCAGGTCAGTCGTTACATGGGATAAAAGGACCTTATAGTTAGAAGACACCTATCATCTGGAATATTTGTCCAGTTTGCCAGAATATTAACTGTATACCAATTCCACAGAAAACTCATAGATGAGTTGATATAAACAGTAAGGTGACCTGAGAGAACCTTTTTTGACTAGTGGACTTGTCTATCCTTATCATTTTGATGTGTCCATTTCTAATTTTAAAGTTTCTGTTGAATGTTTTCACTTTTATTGTATTATGTATAGAAGTGTTGACCTTGATAAAATGCAGCATTTTGCTGCGTCTGAACTTGGACTGCACTGCACTGTTTGCATAATTATGTCAGCAAAACAGATTTCCAGTCTAAAAAGTTTTAAGCCACTTTTTCCTGGCCTGTCTCATGTGTTATTTTGCTATATGATGTTCAATATTTATCAACAAAATATTTTTTTCTGGTAGCAGCTGTTCCAAGTAATGAAAGTAATAGTAGCATGGCAAAAAATTCAATTCAGCCCACAAGGAAGAATTTCAAGTTGGAAAATATTGGGTCACCTTAACTTACTGGCATTGTTTAAAACCTGGCATGGACTGTGGAATGGAATGGATGGGATAGTGTATAAGCCTTTGGCTACAAATTGCTTCCTTGACCTGGGGTGGTACTCTTACAGTAAAGAATTTGCTGCCTCAGAGGGAGCATATTCTCTCTAATAAGAGTGCCACTCCCAAATCCAAAATGAAGATTATCCTATTCCAGTCCACCCTGTTCCATTCTGTGTTTTAAACTATGCCCATTTTACAACTTTTGTGACTTTCTTTTAGCAACCTAGGTGTCTATGCCCTTTTTAGCGCACATTTGCAAAGCAAAGGGGGACTTAGGTGATGCCCTTTGTTATTTAATGCATCTGCTTACCTGTGCAAATGTTTAAGTCAGTTTAAACTTGCTCATAACCGTAAAAGAAGTTTTGTATAAACATATCACAGATCAGCCATCTGTTAAATAAATCACACTTTACTAAAACAAATATACTGAGGTAGCACTGTATTGTGATAGCCCACCCATGAAATTGAAAAAAAACTAAAATAGCTGACCTGATGAATTAAATATACAAATCTCATCTAAAAGTACAAAAAATATTTTTTTCTCAAAGTCATTAACTATTTTAGTCATTAACCCATTAGATATTATAGGCATTATACCATAAAAAATGTCATTAAACCAACCATTTATGGGTCACAACTAAAATAAGTATGCTTAAAAATAAACCGTGCCACCTGGAAGACATGATATCAGGTTGGATAATACAAATCTGCATTTTTGTTTTACATAAAAAACTTTAAGCTTGATAGCCCTCTTTAGTGATAAAATGTTTAGATCAGCAAATATTTAAGGGTGCTGTAAAGAAATGAAATTTGGTATACAGAGCATTCATTTTATTGCAACTGCGATGGATCAACATTTTTCTTCTGTGGTTTAAGGGCATAAAGGTTTTGATTGATCCATTTTGTTTCTGTTCCTTTAAAACACTTTTAGTATATCTTTGTAAATGCAAAAGAGTGCATGTGCCTTACTCCCAGGTTTGTAGTTGGAGTTTAAGTTAGATGGGCCTGTGTTAGCAGTATTTGAAATTGTCTCTCTAAATTAGAACTATAGGTGTTACTCAGATACTCAGAACAGGTAACCAGTCTGTGTGCAATGGGATTTGGATGTTTTGAATACTTTTAACTGATCTATGGTGTCTGAACCATGAGGAATTTCATTTAATTAAAAGTATGTTTCTTGTCAACATACAATACTTAGTTATAGATTTTGCCTTTTATTTTCAGATACAGAAGTCTAAAGTTGCTTTCAATTGCTGAAAGTTTCAAAGTAAGTTTGCCCAATTATTATAACATGTTTGCATATGTAGATGCTGTACCCAAGACAGACAAAATTGAGCTGCAACACACAAAAAGGGTGCTAAATGCCTAATGTGAACAGCAAAGGCTCAGACCAGCCTGGGCAAGAGCATAGGCTGGTCAGAGCATTCCTCTGTTGGAACATAGCCATGTGGACTCTACAGTCAGGCCCTGTAAAAGCAAATTCCCTGATAAGATTGTACAGTGCTTAGAGCATTCAAGGTAAATGGGTACACTTTCATGGGGAGCAGCTCTACTTGTTTCATCTTTAGCTCCCTTCTCGCTTGGGGTCAAGCAATATAGAAAAGACTTTCTCTAGAGTACAATAATGTGATTAAGTAGTGGGACACATAAAACTGTTAATTTTCCATTTGTTCCGAAATGAAAATTAATGGTTTAGGGGAACACCTAAAACTATTAATTTTCCATTTGTTCCAAATGGAAAATTAATAGTTTTTTGGTGTCCCAGTATTTAAGCACATTAAGGTAGACTCCTTTTGGTGGGGCTACATCACTGAGGAAAGCAAAGAGGAAGTCACAGAAGTTGTTTCCTTTTGCAAAAATGGTGGAAAAACATGGTAGTTTACCCATACACCTTCAGCAATTTGAATGTGGTCTAAGACAAGTTTTGTCATGCTTGGCTTACATGTAAAATGTCACATTTCTAGACTGTCTCTGTAGACAATTAATTTGTCTTTCAGATTGAGTAGGCTTAGTTGAGGAATCTTGTAAATATATCTTTGCCATATTTGGCACAAGAAATCAAAGAAAACATGGCATCAATATTTGGAGGGTTTAAGGTTTATGAAGAACAGTTGTGTGTTTGATTGGGAACTATCATTGGTTATGCTATTCTTGTGCTCAAGCTACAATGAAAATATTAGGAGTAAACAAGTTTCAGATTTCTTCTATGGCAAAACATATTAATGTGGAGTCAGTTCTAGTGTGGTCCCACAATATATGAGTTTTTAGAAAAGCAAGAAAAAAAGATGTTCAGATTTGTCACTGATTAAAATCTTTGTGTACGGCCATATTTGGCAGCTGATGAGTATTGCACTAAGCTTGGCGTAGATATTCTAAGCATTGATCTTGAGTTTGTAGTACAGTCAAGTCATGATAATAGCTGGGTTTGAATCTAGCCAGCCATGGTTACCATAACTTCTGCATCCCAACAATTTCTGTATTAAATATTTCTGTATTTGAATTGAATTTGGGCAAGTCAATTCCTGTTATGGGATGTGTCATAAAACTGTTGGCAGACAATGTAGACCCTAACTTGACAGAAACATACTGAAGACAGAGATGGCTGATATTTGCAGTGACATGGATGAAGGATATTCAGAAGTACCTTGCTTCTGAATATCCTTCTTGCATGTCACTGCAACAGAGATTGCTGATATTTGCAGTGATGTGCATGAAGAATATTCAGAAACACACACGCTTTTGAATATCCTTCAATGCATGTCACTGCAAATATCAACAATCAACATTCAGTATGTATCTGTCATTTCTTTTGTTTGAAGTCGCGAGAGTGCATCTGATGTTATATTATAGTTACCAGAAAAGTGTTGAACATTGGTGTAAACATTTCTGAGTAGACAGTGCTGCACAAAACAATGCAAAGAGTGCATATCCTGATCAGACTGCTCCTTGTGGAACCAGGAGCAGTCTGAGCAGGATATGCTCTATTTGCTATGCAGACAGTTTTATGTAACATCTCATTATTAATATACTTGCGGACTTGTCGAAATTCAAAAGTGGGAAAGTCATTACAAATCTTAATACACTAACAGTCAAGTTGTCTCAGTGCATAGACGTTTTATGGTAAAGAGCACTCCACTTCACAAGTGCAGATAAGTTTTAATCAGAGCTTAATTTTCATATAAAAAAGTACACCAGTCATAAACAACAATTTTATCCAACAGTCCTTGAATTCTTTTAAAAAGCATTGTTTCGTCAGGCTGTTTTTGGAGAAAGAAAAAAGAAAACTCATCAAGACTAGCTTCTAGGCATAAATCTACAATGCCAACAGATATAAATGTTTCCTGTATTGATGGTGAAACTTTCAAAGGCCAAGTTCAGAAAGTTGAAAAATACCAACAGGTCTGCTTAAGGCATATTAATGTCACATCAAGGTTGATGGTATATCAAAGTTTGTTTTTACCTAAAAGAAACTAGCAGATTTTATGTTTTAATATCTGCAGCTTCAGTGGCTTGATTAAAATGACAGATAGCTGAAAATGTTGTAACTTTAGCTTAAGGGTTCACAAGCTGATAAACAAGCTGCAGTTTATCCCCATCTTGGGAATAGCTGTATTTACATGTATAAGCTAGCTGACAATCATTTAATCTCAGACTTCAGCTATGCCATCAGGAAAGGTGTCTTAATCTTTAAGGTGCCCCAAAAATCAGACATCAAAATTTTATTTCTGCAGAATTTAAGAAACTGCTTTGTCCAAGCTATATCATCAAGAATCAAACATTTGACCAAACAGTGTAGATGCAGATAAGGTGGCTCATAATGAGCCACCTTATCTCTTGATCTATGCTGTTTGCAAATTTAAATACGTCTTTTCATTTATGCCCTCTACCTGTAGTCTTTGAATTCTCAATATGAAATGTCTTGGACAAGGCATTTTTTTTCATTTTTGCAGATATAAATTCTGTTGTCTGCTTTTTGGTGCTTAAAGAGTTAAAGGATACTGAGGAAAGACTCTGGCCAGGGCTCTGTGAAATTTGAGGAATCTTAGTGATAAGTATATAATTAAAAGTGAAGACTGCATATTATATATTGATAGTGAAAAGAACTTTAGAATGCATTTTTGAAATGAAAACTGACAGCTCTTTAAAATGAAAAGTCAAGACTGTTGATGACACGTTATGGAAAATTGATGATCTCTTCAGTCTCAATTCAAAGGCTGTCTTAAGTCAGCGACCGGAGCCTTTTTGTCTGTTGCTTGGTCCACCAGGGCTCAACTGGTGACCTTCTTTTGCTTCAGATTTCCAGTGGGGTTGTTTGGCAGGACAGGGATCTCCACCTGTCAGACGGCCCGTTGTATCTGTTGAGTCCTTGTCTTTGCTTCTTCATGGTGTTGAAATTTGATTTATGTGTTTACCGTGATGATTCATTGACGAGTTAGAGGGTTATCATGCGAACCAAACAACCAACTAAATGTTTTGTACCACTTCAGAAACTGAGGGTGAGGTTGGGCCTGTAAAATCGATTTAAGCCCCCCAGTAATTCATTACTGACCGTTCCAAGGCGGTAGTTCTGTTGTGGTTCTCTGTTGCCTGTTTTTGGTGTCAGAGTTTCTGTGATGTTTTACCTTATGTATGGCCCGTTTCATATTTACGCGAAATAGGACTGACTGGAATGTGTGTCTTTTCAATGTAAATCAGACAGTCTAACGGTTTTCTGCGCTACTAAAGTGCAGGTGTCCTTTACGCAAGATAACGGTCAGCGAGGACTGATCATAACTGTCAATATCAATGCTCTTAGCGTACCGCCCATACGTGTACAGGTAATGATGAGGATATGATTGGACGGACACACGGCGCCAAGTGCGTGCAACTATGGTTATGTACCGCAGAGCCACTTGGGGAACGTCGTTAAGAGAATTGAATTGAACTGAACTAATAAGGATGCGCAGACAACAATTGCAAAGTCTGGTCTGGTCATTCGCAATTTAGCAAAAAACAATACCAAGTAGAGCAAAACAGACCGACTGACTGATTTATTCAAACGATTTTGGATTTGATGACCCTTTGAAACAATATTTCAGTCTATATCTGGCAGCCTGCCAGAGAGAGAGAGCGAGAGAGTAAAGTAGAGAGAGAGAGAGAGAGAGAGAGAGAGAGAGAGAGAGAGAGAATGAGAAACTAGGATAGACGAGAGTTTAAAAATCCAAGCAACCTCCAGCTAAGAAACAATACGGGCCTTCGCGGCCTGGAGCTTCAAAGCGCTTCCGACTCATTAGGTCTAAGCTGAGGGTTCGAACCTCGGCCGGTAGACATGCGAAAAAGCCTAATTCTGCTGGCGGACGGTCGCTGAGGTGCTCGAATTTTCGACCACCTTTGCTAAACGATCGGCTTTATATGTGAAATATTCTCGAAAGGGCTATGATAAAATCTCATCAGAAACCGAACAGATACGATCGATTGTACAGGCTGTGCATGAGTATACATGTAGCTCTTTATTATTGATGAATGTATGCTACTGTGTTTTCGTCTCTTTCAACAGTATTTCAACATATCGGGACGATGTTTGGATGAGAATAAAAGGTCGTGCACGCAATAAATTTCCGTTTTACGGTTAGAAACGATTTCAACTTTGGCAAGATCCAAACCCGCCAGCTAAGCAGGCCGTAGCCTAACCCACTGAGCTTCGGGGCTCTCTCTATAGTTCTTTAACATCCGTCTCTCGGCATAGTTAAAACATGTGGTAGAGGGCGGGTGCGGGGGGGGGGGGGGGGGGGGGGGGGGGGAGGTTAGGGGGCGTGCTGTTTTTTTTTACAAATTATATTCCAGCGTTTACTATGAAAATGTAAAGATCTCGCAGCCATGCAATAAATCAAATGTGGTCCGATCGTGTTGGCCGACGAATCCCAAAATATTGAGGTTTTTCTCGTTTATGATATCCTTTATTAACGGATAGCCCATTGACCGGACATGACAGTACAATTTTTGAAACTTGAAAGGGCTAAATTTTAACTTAATGATCCAAAAATCGCTCTTGCTTATTTCGAGCATAGTCGCCTCAATCATGGACTAATAACTGTCACAAAAGTTCAAAGACATATACGCTCTTAACATTATCGAATTATGAGACCAGCTACATGCATAACTGACACGTTTTACAATAAATTTATGCCCTTTGACGACGTAAAATTTGTTTACACAGGGTCATTATCCTGTCAGACTCTGAAAAGAGCTTTGCTACTTAAATTTTCTTAGCGTTTTAACGACCCATTCAACAGGGATTAAGTCATTTCGGCTGGGGAGACAGTGAGGATACCAGTAACTTTCATAGTAATAACTTCATTAAAAAATCCAATAAGCCATAGGCCCATGAGACAACATTCTTTTCTAAATGACGACAGATAGTACAAAGCTTATACCAAGATACATGTACATGTACAATATTCTCGCCACAGATTAATTTTTTTTTTTTTACATTGTTCAGCGGAGAAGGTGCCAAAAATTTATCAAGATCCTATCGAAAACGTATGTCCCAATTCTAATGCTTATCAGCCAAATAAAGTCAATAAAATTGCCATCAGACGATACTCTATTGCAGTAGGAAGCAAGAAATGCGTGCTCGTTAAGCTCAAAGTGAACGCGTTACTATAAATACATAACATAGTAAAATACTTGCGTGTTCATTCACTAAATTAACAAACTTAACTTTTATTAAATTTGGATTAATTTTCGCTAACTTCTGAAGCTGGATTTATGGAATTTATACATGTACATGTAAAAGGTATGTTAATCCATATCGTTTGGCGTCAAGTGAAAACAGCATCGCATGACAAAAGCGAAAAGGGCGGGGGGGGGAGAGAAACGTAGACCACCCAGCGGACCCCGCAGGCTGATCAGAGTTTTACCCTTCCGTTCAAACATCAATATACTAAACATGAAAAACAGTGACCAAGATCAGTCTGCGCTTACACGCCAGCCTGATCCAAGCATTCACATGGCACTCACGTGACGCCATCTGATCAGCAGGTTCAAAGTTTCACCTGCTTTAATAGCAGAAAAGACTTGGTTTCATATATATTTTGGTTGTTTAACACATACATGTAATTACTCTAAACTAAATTTCACCAGGTCTAGATATCAAGTAAGCGCATACCCATCTCTCGATGAGACTGATCATTACGATGAGACGACTCATCCGAGGCTGCACTATCCCCGTGTCCGTTTATCTTTCACTGCCACATACACCACCGTAAAACAGTGCAGACCGTGATGAGAAGGGGTCATCATCGTAACATACTCAGAACTGCTTTATTACCACCCTGACAGGTAACCCATCAGGCTCACAACGTTGAAACAACATTGAATCAACATTGAATCGGCATTGAGTCAACGTTATTACGTTGAAGCCATGCCGATTCAATGCTGATGCAGCTCTAAATACACCTTCTAAGTACAACGTAAAGCAAAAGGACTAATATATACATAGAATATCATGTAATAGCTTCTTATTCCATGACAGAGGTTGCAAAGGACTGGACTAATTGAATACGAATGGTTAGAGGGTGCCACATATGAGCCGCATCTACAGACAGCAACTCCAGTCCATTGAATTCAGTCCTTTACCAGCACTGGCGGTCCATGACTGAACTTCATGGACAATTATAATAGAACACAAATTGACTATTGACTAGTCTAGAGCCTCACAGACTTTTCATAATGTCTGCCCAAGCAAAAACAATCAAACAATGTTTGGCCAATCAGAAGTCACGGTATTTCTAACGATTTGTTTTGATAGCATCTGTTAGGGAGGACGAGCTTATTTGTTAGTGTTCCCTTTAGCAAAGACCGGTCTTCATAATTTTATCAGGTCTTCCATGGAAACAGTTTATTCTAGCAAAGACTCGAATCAGCATTTGGTATGGCTGTTCCCTATACATTGTACACGGCTTGTAGTAACATGTATGCAACAAAGTCCAGACCAGCCTGTTCAGGCTGTCTGGTCCTCGTCCGTTGTTCGTATTAAAGGTTTCTCCGTGGAAATCCACGTTTCTTCGTGGAAGTCCACCTTAGGTACATACGAATCCTTGTTCACACTGGCGGCCATTTAATTAAACTGTACTACATCAAAGTTTGGGGTCGTGGGTTTGTTTCTTGCTCCAGTTAAGATTATCTCGGAGCACTAATACCACTGATTTTGTCGCCAAACAGAAACGTGATCCAGGGTGTCAAATCAAGTTACTGTTGAAAACATATTTTGATAGACTCGACCATGCAAGCTTAACAATTCTAGGTCTATACTTAGTTTCAAAGAAAGTGTACAGGCGTTTATACGGCGTATAAACACTTGCGGGCGGAGCCATATACGATAATGAGATGAAGCGAATCGATTTGATTATGGAAAACCTTTCTAAGTGCATGCCATAGATTATATCAGCTAATCTAATAAAGACATGAAAGATATACAATGCAAGATATTTGATAGCTTAAGCCCATGCTAGCCGTTAATCGGCGTGTTTTACCACATACCCGACTTGATTCATTTTTATACTGTGCATTCATTTCTGACCTTATGCACCGTTTGCATAAGGATGAATAGCTTCATGTATACAGTTTTCTGAAGAAACATTTCTCTTACAATATCAAATTGAATTTTAAAAGTTTGAACTCGGTCTGTGGCTTTATTTAGCCTACCGCGCCTAAATATCGCAAACAGGCGCAGAGTTTTGAGCCAGATAAATGCTGAAATTTCAAAAACTGACGTCGCATGACAATTTTACGTGTTAATTATGGCAATTTAAAATCTCAGACGACGTGCACTGTTTACAGGAAACTCAAAAGACCGTCAGAAAAGCACCTAACCGAGATTAAAAACCAGAGATCATGACGTTAACTAACGTCGACGCCGTCTCCGTAATAGGCTTTGCGCGCCAGGATCATCCGCAATGATACTTGCAAATCAACGTGGATGACCTCACAATATTAAGACAATAAGAAATGGTCGAAAAGAGTAGGCTAGTGCATAAGATAACGCCGGTATCGCCTTATGCATTTCAGTGACGCAACGCTCTTTTACTGACGTCATTTAATCAAATGATACGAATAAACTGCGTAATCTTTAAAGCTGATAAGCTTCAAGCATTTTGGCGTTAAATATTCAACACCGTCATGACTTAACAGATCAGCAGCCAGCAATAAAAAGTGGAAGTTTTTAAATCCTTTCAGTATAGTACATATAACAAAAATTATCTGAACATAAAAATCCACCCTCTGGACTTCCGCTGAAAATGCCACCCTGATTAACTACATACAAGAGCTGTACGAAACGAAAAAGAGCTGATACTAAACGAAAAAGTCACAGTTACCAAACGACCTGATGACCAGGTCCTTTGGTAGTTATGACTCTTTTTCGTTTAGTAACAGCTCCTTTTCGTTTAGCAACATCCTTGAAAACATAGTTAACCAGGTGTGAATACGGGAAAAGTTGGGAAAATAAAATGCAATTGCTCAGAATTGGATTGTACTGCTCTCACAAATGCAGTTGCGACATGTTTATTTGATCCCCGTCACAGAAGAATGTGCTTCACGTATATCCGAACAGCAAAGATAAAAGGCAAAACAAGGCAGACTATGAACTCTTGCAGCCTTCAAGTAGTGTCTGAAGATTTGTTAGGATCCATATATGTTAGCGAACAGCAAAGGCTTTGATCAGACTGCGCGGATGTTCGGGCTTGTCTGAGCCTCTCAGGGCGCAAATACGTTTAGCACCGATTTTGCGTATCGCAGCTCATTAGCGTATTTACCAAATGGCCAATGGAAGAGACTTGTAACAAACAAACAAGAAATAAATGTATATTCGAAATTTGTCGAATACATAGTATTATGATCTGCTCCAGGGTCTTACAATTCCATTAATGAAAAAAATGTGGATTACAAATGCTTTTGTAGTCAAAACTGGAAGAAAGAAAATTAGATCAAACTGTTAGTGTAAGAAAGCATTCGTAAAAGGCAAAGCAACATGGGTCAAAAATCACCTGAAATTGAACTTTGAAACGAGTGGGGAATAGGGACGGTTGAGATCAGCCTGCGCTTCCGCACAGTCTGATTGTTGAACTAATCAGTTTCAATACTGGGGAATAAAAGTTAAGATTCATTTTGATCACTTTACACAGATGTGAACGCCGGGATGCCTACTTCGCACTGTGATGGCATAGCTCAATTTTCAGGCGACGCCTATCATATCGCGAGTGTGTTGTCCATAGTCGAAGTCATGGAGTCATGTATCAAGAGGTTAATCTTTTTTTTTTTTTCAATCGTTGGCCGGACCAGGTTTCGAACCCGCGACTTTCTGTGCAATAGCTATGCGCTATAACAACTGGACTACGGCGTGACACACAGATCACTTGAAAACTGTGCAGTCCAAAAGTCTGGTAACACACGTGAGAGTCGTCAGGCTAACAGTAATGTTCTAGCTGTTGTGCACAAACACAGGCTGGTCTGAGTCACCAATACCCACATATGCCCTAACGCCCTTTTCTCCCGTATCGGTATTTAAAAAGGGACGACAGGAAATTAGCAAGCTGCTTAGTCTCGGATTAGACTCTGCATTCGTACATAAATCCCGGGATCGAGATCCGTTGGAAGCGGGTATCTTTTCAGTCGTAAACAGCCTCCCATCGTCCTGATATGACTGAAATTACGTTGAAAAGGGCGTAAAATGGTGATTCATCCACCATCGCCATAAATTTATAGGTTTGATTTTCAACACATTAATCTAATAAGGTATCTCATCCGAATTTGTTAGCTAGTCAGAGCAGCTTATACATCTTTTCAAGGACAGAAATTGATTGACACTTCCGGCTACTGATTACATCTGTCTACCGTTAGATTGTCATGTGTACTCAATACAAGAGTCACAGGTCTTTGAGATGTTACAGTTATGTCTGTCACTGACCCGTTAAATCGTCTAGAGAAAGTAAACGTTGTAGACGCACAGATTTCGTCTATTTATGAAATTTGCCATATGTTCTTATTATTTTTGGTTTGGTTTGGGTTGCTGAGTGGCCACCTTTTGGGAACAAGCTGCTCACTCGGTTGGCCATATGTTCTCTGTATCTTGATTATTTGTAATCTTAGTTGTTTCCAACTATGGTTTGAGGGCTGGATTTGGATTTTGATTGTTTCAGTTCCTGGTCTTTGCATACTTTTTACTTGTCTTAAGTCAGCATAAATATTGGCTTGCTCATCTGATTGCACATTCCATATGGTGTCTTTTCTCATGTCTGCGTTTGTTTCTTTGCTCATGGTGATCTTCAGGGCAGTCAGTACTTACTTCAAGTTTTCAGAAATTAATATCATATAATTGTAGGGATTATGTAGAGATAATAGTTTAGAATGTCAGGTCATTTTTGCTGACATTCATCAGCAAAGCAAAATACACATAAAATACAAAGTACTAGTAGCTTTCTTGTAAGTAGGTAGAATTAAGAGGTAAAAGTACCAAAACTATATAAGTCCAAACTTGTAAAACATAGAAATTGTGACTGACTATTTTTAAGAAAAAAGAAATAAACAAGAAAAATCTTTAAAAAAAAAGAAAAGATAATCGGCGCAGATGTAATGGAAGTGTGTTTTGTAATATGTCTCTAGGTGAAGAGTTGACAATAATTTTCATGAATATGACTCAAGTGAGCTATATGTCGGTAGGCACCCACAACTGTAATTTTGACACTGGCTGGTGACAATGACCTATCTCAAGTTTGAGCTTTGGAATTCCAAAATGGATTGTGGTCAATCTTGAGATTGACCCAATTTCAAAACCTTTACCAACATGAAGCACTGTTTGTGTGTATTTAACCGAAAGTAGAAATCGAAAATAGATCTGCAACGAAAAAAAGAAAGTTTTGAATATCTGCGTCTGTTTTCGATTAAATATCTATTGTAATTTTACAAACAATAGTAAAATTTTGAATTAATATCTGACAGAGTGCTAGTATTCACGCAGTGCAGTATGATGGGGGAAAAAAAACGAAGATTAAATATTCATTGACCTTTGATATTATTGGCTAAATTTGACATAAGCGTTATTTGACCAATGAAATCTTGTGAAATGTGGAACAATACTGAAATTATATGCGGCTGTGCCGCAAAAAAAGTGAAGGCAGTGACTAGGTACATAATGGCTGCCACTTTGTCACATCAGTAAGTTAATTTCTAGAAGGTGTGTGGCTGCATGTTTAAAGGAGATCACTGTTACATGGGATAACTTGCCACCATTCCCTTTTGTGGGCTGCTCGTTAGGAAAAAAAAAGAATTAAATCCAGCAAATACTTTCTTTCTATATAGTGAACCTTTTGAAGAAAAGATCCATTATGGTTATACCAGGAAACAAATACTAGTCTGCTTAAATGGCTAAACCATGCAGCTTATGACAAATGGGTACTCTTTTAGGAGAAGCAACTCTATTTTCATTTTGTCTCCTTTTTCAAAAGGGGTCAACTCTGAAAGGGAAGAATTTGCTCCTCTAGGAACAAATTCTTTCATTTAACTGTAGAAGCTATTTTGGAAGGGTTTTGTCTCCCAGGAAAGTAAATAGGAAGTCACAAAAGGTGTCTTCATTTGAAAAAAATGGCATTAAAACATGGGGTATATCAAAACACCTTTAATCACAATATGTTCAGACTCTTTTGGCTTCACAGAAATAGAATAATGGATGGACGACTTAAGATTTTACGTCCTTTTTTAGCTCACCTGGCCCGAAGGGCCATAGTGAGCTATTGTCATACCAATACGTCCGGCGTGCGTCGTGCGTCGTCACCGAATGTGTCCGTCAACACCTAAAAACAAATATTCAAACATCTTCTTCTGTAAAACTACTGGTCCCATGGGTCTCAAATTTCACATGGAGCATGACCTGACTCCAGGGTCTCAGAATTGTAAAATTGGGTCAGGTTGAAAATCCAAGATGGCCGCCGTTACTAAAAATAGCAAAAACATCAAAACAAACTTCTTCTCCAGAACCACTGGGTATATTTGTCTGAATTTTGGCATGGAACATCAATGAAACCTTGGTATTCAAAATTGTAAAAATGAAAAAAATCTGTAGCGGAGTTTTGTCACGGTGACCTACTTTCTGTTTACGAGTGTAATTTTGCTCAAATGCCAATGTCAAAAAATGACATATTCAAACGACTTCAAACAACTTCTTCTCTAAAACCACTGCACCCATGGGTTTCAAATTTCACATGGAGCATGACCAGACTGCAGGGTTTCAAAATTGTAAAATTGGGTCAGGTCAAGAATCCAAGATGGCCGCCGTTACTAAAAATAGCAAAAACAACAAAATCAACTTCTTCTCCAGAACCATTTGGTATATTTGGCCAAAAGTTTGTGTGGAACATTAATGGGACCTTGGGATTGAAAATTATAAAAATGAAACAAATCTATAGCGGAATGAGGTCACAGTGACCTACTTAGCGTTTACAAGACCGATTTTGCTCAAATGTCAGTATCTCAAGAAAACGCAATCAATTGTGGTCAGATTTGGTCAGCAATGGTCCTTAAAAGGAATTATTTCAATTTTGTGCCAGTTGACTATCCAAGATGGCCACCATGGGGGCCGTTACTAAAAATAGCACAAACATAAAAATGACAATTACTCAAGAACCCTTGAATGGAATTCGACCAATTTTGTGTCAGAATGTTCCTTGCATGAAGCCATTTCGATTAATTACAATTTGGCTTTCCAAGATGGCCGACATCTGCCGTTACTAAAAATAGCACAATCATAAAAATGACAATTACTCAAGAACCCTTGAATGGAATTCGACCAATTTTGTGTCAGAATGTTCCTTGCATGAAGCCGTTTCGATTAATTGCAATTTGGCTTCCAAGATGGCCGACATCTGCCGTTACTAAAAATAGCACAAACATAAAATGACAATTACTCAAGAACCCTTGAATGGAATTGGACCAATTTTGTGTCAGAATGTTCCTTACATGAAGCCATTTCGATAAATTGCAATTTGGCATTCCAAGATGGCCACCACCTGCCGTTACTAAAAATAGCACAAAACATGAAAATGACAATATCTCAGTAACAGCTGAATAGATTTTGACGAAATTTGTGTCAAAATGATTTTTGCATTGAGATGTTTCAAAAGTAACTAAATATAGACAAGTCATAATGGCCTTTGTTACTAAAAATAGAAAAATGTGAAAATAAGAAAATCTCAGTGGAATTGGACTAATTTTCTGTCAGAATGATCATTTCAATAAGCTTTTTCGATTTTCTGCATTTTTGCATTCCAAGATGGCTGCCATCTGCTGTTACTAAAAATAGCACAAAACATGAAAATGACAACATCTCATTAACCGCTGAAGCGATTGAGACGAAATTTGTGGCAAAATGATTCTTGCTTTGATGTGTTTCACAAATTAACAAATATTGACCCGTCAAGTTGGCCTCTGTTACTTAAAATAGCAAAATTTGAAAATTAGAAAATTACAATGGAACTGGACCAATTTTGTGTCAAAATGGTCCTTGCATGAAAGCTTTTCAATTTTTTGCATTTTGACATTCTAAGATGGCCACCATCTGCCGTTACTAAAAATAGCACAAAACATGAAACTGACAATATCTCAGTAACCCATGAATGGCTTTTGATGAAATTTGTGGCAAAATGATTCTTGCCTTGAGGTGTTTCAAAAGTAAATATATAAAGACCAGACAAGTTTGCCTCTGTTACTAAAAGTAGCAAAATGTGAAATTGAGAAAATCTCTGGAATTGAACCAATTTTGTATCAGAATGGGGACCATTCGGATACAAAAGCCAGGTGAGCGATATCAGGCCCATTTGGGCCTCTTGTTGTGTCGTGGCTCATATAATGACACATCATTGGGTAGTCCTGCATCTGGCTAAAGGGTTTGGTGCAAGTTGCTTAGCTGGCCTGCTTGCCTTTAACAACATGGCCTGAGAATTGATTTTGAAGAAAGTTTTGTTCTGTTCTGTTCTAACAACTAATAATTGAGCCGCGACACGACAAAAGCAACAAAGTGGCATGTGCACCCAGCAATGACTCAGATCAGCCTGTACATTCACCAAGTCTGAAAAGAGTCTTTGCTTAAATGGGTAGCTAAGAATCTAAGCTAGCTCAATGCGGACAGCGAAGAGTCTGGTCAGACTGGGCGGATGCCCAGGCTGATCTGAGTCTTCACTGGGCGCACATGCCACTTTGTTGGTTTTGTCGTGTCGTGGCTCATTTGTTGAAAACAGACAAAGAATAAATCATCGCCTCAGTAGCTCTACGGCTGGGGAAGCTGAAACTTGCAGATCGATGTTACCCTTTTATACTGAGAAAATAAATTTAGCAATTTTTCCAAAGGGCTGTGAAATTTTCTTTAGGGATAGTATTCCCAATTTGTTGATCGCATATAGTTAGTTTAAGTTAGGAGACTGCAATTTTTGCGCTTTATTACTGTCAACTTGGGGAACACTATCATGCAAAACGATTACCCCAGGTAATCCATTTGTTTTAATGCAACGATCAGAACCTTTCAAGATTTGAATGGAGGCGTCAAATTTACGTTATGACGGAAATTGACAAAATCTGTGGATATGCAATTACCCTTATGCGTACTTAGAGAAGACAAACTTTAAGTTCAATATTGCTGGTGTCCAGAGAATCTTTGATGGTTTTAAAACTGACGTCAGAATGACGTAACTGTCGAACCTAGTGTGGTTAAATCTGCGAGAATAGCGCCAATTTACAGCAACAGGTTGCTTGAAAGTGTCCTGGTCATTTAGAGGCCACGCCATTGTGTTGAAATTCTGTCAGTTTGATAGAATTTCAATACGCATTTGCGTATAGGCAGTTATGCCCTTGCTATGATTAGTTACGCTATTGTTAGGTCAATGCTAACATTATTTCGTGGTCCAGAGGTTTTGCCACATGATATCACTATTTCTTCGATTTTCACCATGATTTGATAATCGCGCTTTCAGACAACGAAAATGTCATACTATTTGGTGATTTGTCATGATCCAATGATTTGGTTTATGTCTCCCACATTGTTCACGGGTTTGCAACTTTGCATGCTTTTTACCGTTTTTCTATGGGCACCAGGGGAACTATACAAGACCATCGTGGTTCTTTTTTGTTTAAGCTTTTCGTGTACAGATAATAGTGCTGCAGCCTTGCGCGTCCAACACTTACAGCATAAAATCGTCACAACATAAGAGTTAAGCAAAATTACACTGTCCGCTGTGATGCAAAGTTTGTATTTCCAAATTATTTGCACAAGGAATAGTATTAGCTGAGTTTGTAAGGTTGGTGGGGGATGGTCTCGAACCGCCACTGACCTATGGCGAGGCAAATAAGACTTCTTCTTCTCTTACGTTAGTAATGGCTGTCAGCCACTTCTAACCCATTGCATTTTTGTCGTCTGCTGGAATTGTCGTCTGCATCAAAAATCAAGAATATTTTGACAATATTCGTCTAACCAACTCTTGTAGAAATGACGTCTAGGCAGCAAACAGTTTGAATCTCAGATAAGGCCCCACATTTGTGGGGCCGGATCTGGATCCAAACTGTTTGCCCAGATACCCTTAAAGGGGTATCCCGAATGGAATGGGCTATCACGTTCGGAAGGCTACGGCAAAAACGTTTTTCGTTGTGCTTACATAAGCATACAAGCAAGAAAGTCCATCTTACCCAGAATTCGGTAGAACACTGCTCGGACATTCAAGGATCTTGCATTTATGAAAGAATGCATAGCTCAGGTGATGTAGACAATTTTAATTTATGTGTTAGTCCGTGCAGCTTTCAGTACTTTACATCTTGCCATGGTTTAAACTCCTCCTGATTTCAATTTTGTAAAATGATGGGATGTAGATTTATGACCTTTATTGGCATTTAGGACATAAATATAAAAATATGGGTCTCACTATCGGCTAACTGTATTTGCATTACTACAATGACCACTGATAAGACATAATTTGTCACTAAAACTTTGTGTTTAAGCCAGACCTTTTATTTGGTCAAGTGAAGTGCCAAATCCTTTGAAGAAAATATCTGATCAACGATAACCGGTTAACCTAAATTTTCAAGGTCGCCCCGTTTTTATGGCAAGTGAAATTCATGTAAAAACAATAAACATCGACTTTGAAAAAAAAATGGCACAGATTATTTGCCACTGAAAATGTAAAATATTTTTATAAGTACGAATGATAGCTACACATGAATGAGCTGACAAACACAAGAGGAGTGGATATTAGATGCCCACGGTATCTTGGGCACAGCATTGCATATGAAAGACAGCCATCCCTCTCCGTTTGTATTGGACACTCGGGATATTGCAGTGGACTTAAGAATAAATCTTAGGCCCAGCTGTATTTGGTTGGGAACTGACAAAATAATTTTAATATGCAGTAGAACAATATGAGCCGCGACACGAGAAAACCAACAATGTGGTCGTGCGCCCAGCGCAGACTCAGTTCAGCTTGGGCATTCGCCCAGTCTGACCAGACTCTTTGCTAAGCGATTAAAGGATAGCTAAGGGACTAAGCAACCTCCCTGCGGACAGCGAAGACTCTGATCAGACTGGGCGGATGCCCAGGCTGATCTGAGTCTGCGCTGGGCGCACAACCACTTTGTTGGTTTTTTCGCGTCGCGGCTCATATTAAGAACCGCTTGATGGGAGACTCAGAATTATTTCTATTATTTCTGAGGTCCACGTGTATTGGAGAGTCAGAATTATTTCTAAGATCCACGTATATTGGAGACTCAGAATTATTTCTAAGATCCACGTATATTGGAGACTCAGAATTATTTCTAAGATCCACGTATATTGGAGACTCAGAATTATTTATAAGATCCACGTATATTGGAGACTCAGAATTATTTCTAAGATCCACGTATATTGGAGACTCAGAATTATTTCTAAGATCCACGTATATTGGAGACTCAGAATTATTTCTAAGATCCGCGTATATTGGAGACTCAGAATTATTTCTAAGATCCACGTATATTGGAGACTCAGAATTATTTCTAAGATCCACGTATATTGGAGACTCAGAATTATTTCTAAGATCCACGTATATTGGAGACTCAGAATTATTTCTAAGATCCACGTATATTGGAGACTCAGAATTATTTCTAAGATCCATGTGTCTGGAGGACTCAGAATTATTTCTGAGGTCCACATGTATTGTAGACTCAGAATAATTTCTAAGAACCACGTATATTGGAGACTCAGAATTATTTTTAGCTCACCTGAGCACGAAGTGCTCAGGGTGATCAGGGTGAGCTTTTGGGATACCGTGATGTCCGTCGTCCGTCGTACGTGTGGACGGACGTCCGGACGTCCGTCCGGACATCCGTCCGGACGTCCGTCAACTTTTGCTTGTGTACACTCTAGCGGGCACAGTTTTGATCCAATCTTTCTGAAACTTTGTCAGAATGTTTATCTCCATAAAATCTAGGCCAAGTTCGAAACTGGGTCATGTCGGGTCAAAAACTAGGTCACTAGGTCAAATCTTAGAAAAACCTTGTGTACGCTCTAGAAGGCACAGTTTTCATCTAAAGTTCATGAAACTTTACAGAATGTTTATCCTCATAATATTTAGGACAAGTTCGAAACTGGGTCATGTCGGGTCAAAAACTAGGTCACTAGGTCAAATCATAGAAAAACCTTGTGTACGCTCTAGAGGACACAGTTTTGATCCAATCTTTATGAAACTTTGTCAGAATGTTTATCTCTATAAACTCTAGGCCAAGTTCGAAACTGGGTCATGTCTGGTCAAAGACTAGGTCACTAGGTCAAATCTTAGAAAAACCTTGTGTACTTCTAGAAGGCACGGTTTTGATCCAAAGTTCATGAAACTATGTCAGAATGTTTATCCTTATACTATCTGGGACAAATTTGAAACTGGGTCATCGCGGGTCAAAAACTAGGTCACTAGGTCAAATAATAGAAAAAACCTTGTGTACACTCTAGAGGACACAGTTTTGATTCAAGCTTTATGAAACATTGTCAGAATGTTTATCTTTATAAACTCTAGGCCTAGTTTGAAACTGGGTCATGTCGGGTCAAAAACTAGGTCACTAGGTCAAATCTTAGAAAAACCTTGTGTACGCTCTAGAAGGCAAATTTTTCAACCAAAGATCATGAAACTTTGTCAGAATGTTTATCCTTATTATATGTAGTATAAATTTGAAACTGGGTCATGTCGGGTTGAAAACTAGGTCACTAGGTCAAATCATAGAAAAACCTTGTGTACGCTCTAGAGGACACAGTTTTGATCCACACTTTATGAAACTCTGTCAGAATGTTTATCTCCATAAACTCTAGGCCAAGATTGAAAGTAGGTCATGTCGGGTCAAAAACTAGGTCTTTAGGTCAAATCTTAGAAAAACCTTGTGTACGCACTAGAAGGCAAAGTTTTGATCCAATCTTCATCAAACTATGTCAAAATGTTTATTGTCCATATATCTAAGCCCCCTATGAAACTGAGTCAGGTCGGGTCAAAAACTAGGTCACTAGATCAAATCTTAGAAAAACTTTGTGTTCACCCTAGAGGGCACAGTTTTGATCCAATCTTCATGAAACTCTGTAAGTTTATCTTTATGAAATCTAGATCAAGTTTGAAACTGGGTCATGTCGGGTCAAAAACTAGGTCACCACGTCAAATATAAGGAAAACCTTGTATACGCTCCAGAGGGCACAGTTTTGATCCAATCTCAATGAAACTTTGTCAGAATGTTTATTCTTACAATATCCAGGCTAAGTTTGAAACTGGGTCATGTCGGGTCAAAAACTAGGTCAAATATTAGGAAACCCTTGTGTACGCTCTAGAGGACACAGTTTTGATCCAATCTTTTTAAAACTTTGTCAGAATGTTTATCGTCACAATATTTAGGCCAAGTTTGTAAGTAGATCATGTCACGTCAAAAACTACGTCACTAGGTCAGATATAAGAACGACCTTGTGTACACTCTAGAGGGCAGAGTTTTGATCCAATCTTCATGAACCTTTGTCAGAATGTTTATCCTCAAGATATCCAGGCCAAGTTTGAAACTGGTTCATGTCAGGTCAAAAGCTAGGTCACTAGGTCGTGCACACCCTAGAGGGCACAGTTTTGATCCAATCTTCATGAAACTTTGTCAGAATGTTTATCTCCATAAAATCTAGGTCAAGTTTGAAACTGGGTCATGTCGGGTCAAAAGCTAGGTCACTAGGTCAAATCTAAATTAAGTTATGCTGCAAGAATCAGAACTAACATTGCAATGATGCCAGCCACAAACTCCTTGGAATACATAAGTTTCACCATAGTGAGATAATGATGCTATCATTCTATCATCTGTCTTTGCTTAGTTCAGTCTAGTTCAAATCCATCAAAGGAACTCAACATGAACGGGAACTTTTCGGAGAAGGAACTCAACATGAACGGGAACTTTTCGGAAAAGCGACTCTGCCATTTTCAGCTCACCTTAGCCTTACAGTAGTGGTGTTAGCTGCCTCTGTCATCCATCCATAAACATTTTCAAACACCTCTGAAACCACTGGGCAGACTAAACTCAAATTTCATATGGAGCCTGCACATGGGTCAAAGGATTGAAAGTTCGTCAAATGATCTTGGTCACATGACCAAGGTGGCCGCCATTCCCATGTATGGTAAAAACTCTTATAAATCTTCACCAGAGCCAGTGAACTGATTAATGCTCAGGTGAGCGATTCAGGGCCACCATGGCCCTCTTGTTTAAGATCGACGTACATGTATATTGGATTATTCCTAAGATGCACGTGTATTGGAGTCTTAGAATTATTTCTAAGATTCACGTATATTTGAGACTCAGAATTTTTTCCTAAGATCCATTATTTCTAAGATCCACGCGCATGAAAGACTATGAATTGTTTCTAAGATTCATGTGTATTGGAAACTCAGAATAATTCTACATGTACTGGAGAGTCAGATTAGTACAAGATCCGCTTGTATTGGAGACTCAGAGTTATCTTTTTAAGATCCACGTACATGTATATTGGATTATTCATAAGATGCACGTGTATTGGAGACTGAGAATTATTTCTAAGATTTACGTATTATTAAAATCTTAAAAAGTTCCTTCAAGAGCAGAGAATACATACAGAAGTAGGAACATGGGCCAGACTACGTAGTTTCGGCTAATAAAGCCTCGTCAGTGACCCTGGCAATATCTGGTGACGAAACCAGAAAATAAACATACTGTGATTTTATAATTTTAATTGGACAGTCGATTCAAAGACTGATTAGTTTCAAAAGGATCCAAATAATATAAAAGACGATGATCTAGACTAATAGTCTAAATCGATCTCAAATTTTAGATTTCTCAGAATCTATCCTCTGATCTCAAAGGATGTAAATAAAATATAATCTGCACTATGGATGATGTACGGGGAGACGTTTTACGGCCGCCACACGGCACAACACCAGCTGCAGTGAGGTAAAATTAAAATCTTAAAAAGTTCCTTCAAGAGCAGAGAATACATACAGAAGTAGGAACATGGGCCAGACTACGTAGTTTCGGCTAATAAAGCCTCGTCAGTGACCCTGGCAATATCTGGTGACGAAACAAGAAAATAAACATACTGTGATTTTATAATTTTAATTGGACAGTCGATTCAAAGACTGATTAGTTTCAAAAGGATCCAAATAATATAAAAGACGATGATCTAGACTAATAGTCTAAATCGATCTCAAATTTTAGATTTCTCAGAATCTATCCTCTGATCTCAAAGGATGTAAATAAAATATTATTAGTATATTCATGATATTGGAGACTCAGAACTTTTTCTTAAGATCGGCATGTATTGGAGACATAATTATTTCTAAGATCCACGCAGAAGAGAGACTATGAATTTCTAAGATCCACGTGTATAAGAGACTCAGAATACTTCTGCTTGTACTTGAGAGTCAGAATAGTACAAGATCCGCTTGTATTGGAGACTCGGAATTATTTCTAAGAAAACTCAGAAATATTTTTTAGCTCTGCTTCTACTACAGAGTCAGAATAATTACAAGATCAAGACCCGCTTGTATTGAAGATGAAGCGTCCGGGTGGCCGAGTCAGCGCTCCCGACTTTGGGTCATGCTGGAGGCGAGATTCAGTGCGAACCTATATGAGCCGCGACACGACAAAACCAACAATGTGGCTGTGCGCCCAGCGCGGACTCAGATCAGCCTGGGAATCTGCCGAGCTTGAACAGACTCCTCATTAAGTGCTAAAAGGGTAGCTTCCCAGATAGCATGCCTACGTTGGGCCAACGTTGGCTTAAGGTGGTCAGTTTGGTTGGGCCAACGTTGGATGCCAACGTTGGGCCAACGTAACTTTGCTCATCGGGCGAACGTTGAGCCAACGGTTGGCTCAACGTTCGCCGAACGTTGTAAGTTTTTTCCTACAACGTTGGGCGAACGTTGCGCCAACATTTATGGCCTACAATCAGCCAACGCAAAAATTTCACTTTGAGTCAAGTTGTGCCACCTTAAACCAACATATACTTTGAAATTAAACAAATTCCTCCATCTCTGCGAAGCATCCGGTAAGAGTAACTAATTCCATGCCCACAAACAAGAGTCGGCAATTTAATAGTTTACTGACTTTTAAATGCAATCCCAAATACTGCGAATCTCTGATCACTTAATGAGGTTTTCATATACTTTACGACTAAAATCAGCTTGCGCATATGCAACTTTTTATCACATTATTCCCTCTTCGCTTACACATTTAATCTGCCTGATGAATCCTGGTTAATCATATGTGTGAAGCTACATTTCACCTTTCGCAGTTGCGCAGGCTGATTTGAGTACATATGCCTATGGTCGATTCTCGCGCGAAGACATTATGGCTGAAATGTATTAAGCTAAATTCACAAAAAATCAAATACAATCTCCTTGACTTGAAGTATGGAATACTGCTGAGTTTATGACTTTGCGCGTAAGTTTATAATTTTCTATTCAAAGAACACAATCTTTGCTCCTCAAATCCCTAGTTATGTGTAGCACTTGGTACGTCTGAAAGTCATTAACAACAGAAGTACTAACAACTTAATTGCTGAATGGGGATCGTTTCCTTGGTAACCAGACATTGCTCGTAATAAAATCGGAGTACACAAGACTCCTTGCTGTGTGATCGCTAATTACTTACAGATTTCCACTTTTCTATGTACCTCGTTCAGATATTGTAAATAAACAAAGCTTATGATTAGCATTATCATAATGCCTAAATCTATATTGTTATATTATGCAATGAAATTTATAAAAGCACAAATTCATAATTTTTTCATAGAATTATTAGTACATGCTAGTCAGAGCAGGCAATACCAAGACAAATAGTTATAAATATAAATAAATAAACATAAACAAATAGTAAGAAGCCCATTTAATGATAATTGTGATACTGAATAGTTGAATCATACATAGATAAATTGACAAAGTCATAATCATTTCTGATTATCATTGAAACCTGGAGTTCAATTCCCCACGTCAAGCCAACGTTGGGCCAACGTTACTCAACCCATGTAAAACTTAGCAAAATTTATATGCAGGTGAAAACGTTGGCCCAACGTTGGCTGACCGTTTAATGGCCGACATACTTTTTTATGAAAAATGTACACTGCATGCTATGAAATAAAGTTTGAACCAGCATAGGTCGAAGTATAATTAATTCCTGTGTGCCTAGAGCAAACATATACCCAGCTGTAGTAACGTTCGGCCAACGTTCGGCCAACGTTGTACTCCCAACGCCAACGCTCAGCCAACGGTGACACCTTATGCCAACGTTGGCCCAACGTTGGCATGCTATCTGGGTTAGTGTCTAAGCTACCTCTATGCGGATAGCGAAGACTCTGATCAGACTGGGCGGATGCCCAGGCTGATCTGAGTCTGTGCTGGGCGCACAACCACATTGTTGGTTTTCTCGTGTCGCGGCTCAAATGTTCCTTGGCTGCACAAAGCCAAGTTCATAATCATCCTCCCGTCGTTTTGATATGCGTGACTCAAATACTGTTGAGAAGAATGTGTAACCTCCAAGTCATCATGATACATTGGAGACTCGGAATTTCTTCTAAGATCCAAATGTACTCATATATTTTTTAAGATCTGCTTGTGTTGGAGGCTCAGAATAAGTTTCTCTGGTTGATTTTAGGTGACTTTATTCTTTTAATGTTATTATCCTTTTTTGTTTTATTATTTATATTTTTTTCCTTTTGCTTTTGTTGGCTTTCTAATCACATTGTCCGGTCTTACAGAACTTATAAGACACATGAAAGATAAAACAGTTTTAGGAATTATGCTTTACTAATGCTTTACTAATAAATCTTGGTGTTCGTGCAAGCATAGATTGATTGAATGTTTTGGGTTTAACGGCCCTTTGAGACAGTATTTCAGTCTATATCAGGCCGTCTCCCAGAGAGAGGGAGAAAGAGGAGAAATAATAGTCCAAACAATCCCCACCCGCACTTACTGCAACCACAGTAGGCCCTTGCCCTACAATGTACCAAATCAGTAGGACGCCCCGGCACTGGAAGTTACACACAGCACCATCGCACCACCCGACCACCCCCTCGTGCAAGCAATTTCTACAATCGGAATAAAGGATATCCTCGTCTAGATTCTGGTATGAGCTTTTCAAAGCTTACTTGAGATACACAACGATGAAATGTCAGATCTAAAACTTCTTTTCATGCTAAACTCGGCTGAGCTTGAAGTTTCAACTTCAATTACCGTTTCTAAGCCCTGGCCAAAATCACCCGAGAAAGCCGGGCTGAAAGTCAGTTTTGATGAGCATGAAAAAAGTTTGTTAATTGCGGGGCCAACTCTGTTCGTCATATCGTCAGAAATATATTTCTGACGATACGATACCCCAGTTGGCCCCAAAAGTTAAATATAGACACATTAGTTAATCTAAATACAATGTAGTCTGTTTTGTACAAACTTCTGTAGACACAAAGTCGTAGCCGATAAAGCCCGAAAGCAGCCAACTGAAGCAGAGGTATTCCAACTAGTGCAAGAATGGCTATAACTATTCCAGTTGTTCCTGGATGGTTCCAGTCTAGCACATTTGGATATAACACATTATTTTCCTTATCCTGGAACCAGAAGATGACACTGAAGATAATATAGCAAAGTCCGTAGATGAATGGGTATATCACATGAAGCAAACGAACAGGACGAGCCACGATGGCGATATCAATCAGAATCTGAAGTGTGTTGAATGCATGGACATTCAGATCATGTATGTTTGTCTTGCCTATATTTGGAAATAAGGCGGCAAAATAAACCACGGTCACAACAGTGCCGAACACATAAACAATATTGGCAAGGAGCCATGTCAGTTTCATATACCATTCAGTGGCATCCTTTGAATCAAGTGTTTTGCTGTCAAGAATCGGTGCTTCCATAAATCCATTGGAAATGGTATTAACTTTCACATCTGATATCGTAGTTGTGCCTCCATTATAAAAGCCAGGATTTTGTATGGCTAGATCTGTCTCTTTTCCGGATGTTACACTTGCTTTCGTCAAGATGGCGCCTTGTGGAATAGTTCTGGTTGTTCCTCGTCTGCGAATGAAACAGTAAAAACTCGCGAGAAAAGCCGAGAGTTGGTAGAGACAGAGAATTAGATAGGTCCATATTGTGAGAAACGCGAAGCTTCTGCCTGAACCCTGTAAGATCAAAACTGCCAAAAAGCAGCCGACACTGTAGCAGACGACAATCATTCTGTATGTGAGGTAGACTGCAGGATGCCAGCGCCACTGAAAAATAAAATAAAATCAGTGTGAATAGATCTACATGATCAGTGAAACTTTAGTAGTTTTTCTTTTCAATAGGCCAAAACAAATCCTGTTGGTATAGGCTCTTGTGAGAATGCTGCTTCTAAATGTCTGATGGGCTAAAGTTCAAGCCCCTGTTTGTTTGACAAATATTGACGTTTAGTTGTTCATACTCCACCCACTTTCATTATATGTTATGGTGTAACGCGGGGGAAGTGGGGGCGGTTAGAGCATAGAGCATGGTTTACGAACTGGGGCTCGGGTCGAGGTTGAATGGAATTCTCAACAGTACAGTTCCTTGGGGGCGGGTAAAGCATAGAGCATGGTTTACGATCTGGGGCTCGGGTCGAGGTTGAATGGAATTCTCAACAGTACAGTTCCTTCGGGGCGGGTAAAGCACAGAGCATGGTTTACGAACTGGGGCTCGGGTCGAGGTTGAATGGAATTCTCAACAGTACAGTTCACTGGGGGCGGGTAAAGCATAGAGCATGGTTTACGAAGTGGGGCTTGGGTCGAGGTTGAATGGAATTCTCAACAGTACAGTTCCTTGGGGGGGGGGGGGGCGGGTAGAGCATAGAGCATGGTTTACGAACTGGGGCTCGGGTCGACGTTGAATGGAATTCTCAACAGTACAGTTCCTTGGGGGGCGGGTAAAGCATAGAGCATGGTTTACGAAGTTGGGCTTGGGTCGAGGTTGAATGGAATTCTCAACAGTACAGTTCCTTGGGGGGCGGGTTTAGCATAGAGCATGGTTTACGAAGTGGGGCTTGGGTCGAGGTTGAATGGAATTCTCAACAGTACAGTTCCTTGGGGGCGGGGGGGGGGGGGGGGGGGGGCGGGTAAAGCATAGAACATGGTTTACGAACTGGGGCTCGGGTCGAGGTTGAATTGAATTCTCAACAGTACAGTTCCTTGGGGGCGGGTAAAGCATAGAGCATGGTTTACGAACTGGGGCTCGGGTCGAGGTTGAATGGAATTCTCAACAGTACAGTTCCTTTGGGGTCTATGTATATATTAAACTACGAATTAATCCCATTTATTGACCGTTATGCCAAATTAATCTTATTACACATGGACCAAATGGTTTACTGAATTTCTTGAATATTGTTATAAGTGAATATCTTATAATTAGAGCAAACTATAAAGGAATATATGGCAATCTGCTTTACAACCGTTTTTTTTTGTGGGAGCCATTACATAAAAGCGTTATATCATAATGCGTAGCGATGTAATGAGACTACAGTGGACTCTTCAGTATCGGATCAAGTTCAATAAAACACCTGTTTTGATTTATATGAATGCTAAAATTATGTATGTTATTAACCATAACAATTGCAAAATATCCCTTCTACCTATCCATGTCAAAATATTTACGAAATTTATTCCTTTAAGGGCAAATAACCTATCCAGACTTACAGGAGGGTCTTACGACAGTAACGAATCAGGTGCGACAGTATCGGATCATATGATATTTTTGTATAGGAGAGTTCCTCCGAGGTATTCTGCCAAACTTCCTGACTTCAGTAATTTGGCTACATAAACAAGGCCTTTCAACGATAAATTTCCTTCATCAGCAGCGGTTATGTCTGTTAAGTAACAGTTGGATGTATACAAATGTACAAGCATATCAATAATTTTAACCCTTCGCCGCCCCTATAGCACGGAACTACTAAAAAGTAAAGACCATACTCTGACTTTGTAAAGCCAGTATAGACTCTGATAAGATCGTAGTGTCTGATCAGGATCAACAAATTTACGGTGATTTTCCGCCTAAACATTGATATGTCATCGCAGACAGTGTATAAACACTACATGGTCATTCAAGAAAGTCTGCTGCATTAATCTGAGTCTACACAGTTTACAAATGTCCATCTGATAAACACCAGTCATTAATTGTTTCACACACATGCGAGCTGATCTCGAATGTTTCTTCAGAATATTTAGCAGAAGCTTAGTTGTGCTAATTGTGCTACGCATAACCTTCATTATCAGACGCTAGAGTGTGGGGCTTTAGATGAGGGATATTTTACAAAACGGATATTGTGTTATTTCTACCGAACTTTTTTGAAGGTAGACACAGCAGCCGCTCGGCAAGCTGATTTATGACTTGCTTTCAGCATCAGACCATGCATCCAACCTAAACTTTTCCAGCTGATTTCTGTATTTCATTTCAAAATATATAATGATCCTTTACTGTCTCACATCGGTCCCCACTTTTCAAGTCTTTAGTATCATCAAATACTGCGGTGTCACAAAAATAATGACTGCCTACAATTTTAGGGATGCCAGGACACATTGCATAGCAGAATTGGTTTCAGTCGCCTAATGATAAAATTGTGTAAACAACCGAAATCTATTTTGGGGGTAACGAGCAACAGACAAAATACAAGCGCCGCTAAAAAGGGACCAAGCTTTCAAACGACTCTGGTTTGTTTCGCAGCCGCACATTCCGATCGATTTTTTTACCCTCCACTTTGTCATTGGTCTGACTTAAATACTGTAATATAATGGTAAAAAATATTTGCTTCATTTGTGAGAAAAATGGGTGATAACTTATGACTGATCCGATACTGTCGATGATCCGATACTGTCGAGTTCACTGTAGCACATTGAGTGTGTTTCTATGTAAGTTGCATATTATTGCATATGACGACTATGACAGTCAAAAATTATGAAATGTCATGATTCAGAAGATAACAATTATAATGTCATCACCTCATGAGGGCAACTTACTAAGCAAGGTTAAGACCTCGTATGATTTTTATTTTTGGTCATATAAAATTAGATAACACTCATTTTAATAGACCAGGAGTCAGTGATAACATACGAGTATGCAACTACCGAAATCTTGTTCGCTAAATGGCAAATGCAACAATGAATGCTCTGATTACATTGCGAAAGTGCGCAGACCGAGATGAGTCATGTATATTCATGACTACAGGTCAGAATACCATTTGCAGAATATCTACGAGTCTGGTCAATTTTAGCGTAGACACGAATAGTGAGAAGCCACTAGATAGAGCTTATTGTTAAACTATTTAAAATTGACAAGAACATAAAAACAAACAAAAAACAACAACAAAAACAAACAACAACAACAAAAAACAACGTACGAACAGCAAATGTTTTATTCAGACTGCGGACACACGGACTGGTTAGGGTAGTTGCTGTCAGCATACGTTCCTGTGACATTTTGCGGCAGTAAACCATCATACTAAGTTTTCAAACGTTTTGTCGGTATAACTTGAAAAGAGCATATAGGGTAATATACAGGCCTCCATTATTTCTGGCAATGGAGAGAAAGTAATTCTGGACTATATGATGCTTATAGTGGACATTTTCCACTTTCCGCGCTTTCCGCGCCAGTCTGTCGAATTTCGCGCGATTAAAGCTGAGGGATTTCATTCGGATAAGTTCGGACAAGCTGTGTCAGCCATCTTTATCCAAATCTGGATAATATCCATAAGTCCATGTGCCAAACACGACAGGTCCTAACCAGTCGGAACACCGCTCGGCCAATTCCGTGATTCACGGAATTGGCCAAGCGGTGATCCGATTGAGGTCAAAATGAGCTATCATTTATCACAGTGGAATTATAGATACTGCAAATAAATGCTTAATTCCTTTTGTTTATCTTCAGATGTATATCTATTTGGCTATATTATTAGGCCGTATTATCATCATTTTGAAAACGATGGCCGAAATAAATGTAATATATATATCGCTATGGTATTCCTTTGTTAGTAATTTTGTTTTTATTTTGATAGATTTGTTTAAATAGTTTAAAAGTCGAACGAATTCTCTTGATGACACAGACAAACTCGGTGTCAGGAGGTTTATGTGGCATATTCTGATCTGTGTCCTGGTATGACCTATCCTGACCTAATGTACTTCTATGGCATACTACTCTGGAGCCGCAGCCAAAGCTTGGGCAGGTTTTTAAATACCAGACTTTCATGTTCATTGATTTTTCCTTTGATGCATCTTGACTTTTTAAGAGTCCGTGACATAGATATGGCGGGTGTATTATAAAAGGCAGGCGAAACTTACAACTCGCGAGCACCTGATCACACCTCTATTTTGGGGTCGATATCTGTGTATCGGATTGTCAATGTTTAAATGACTTACGAGTTCGGACTTTCGATTTGGGTACTTTGACCACTTTCATTTTTAGGCCAGGCCTAGGCCAGTATTTCAGGGTCATTATTCTGCTCAAGACTGTATCGTATAACCTCTACAGCAGGGGCGTAGCTAGGGACAATAGCTCAGTACGCACAATCATGTTTTATACTCATTAAGGGCAATAATAAGGGGTTTAGCCGTTAAGATATTTCAAATTTTCGTGTCTGTTGGCAGTAAGTATTAAAATTATGCCAAATTAACAATATTTCAGCATGAAACTACACAGGTGTGTTTTGAAATTTTGTCAATTTGACAAAATTTCAATACGCACCTGCGTATTTGCGTATTGGTAGCTACGCCCTTGTACAGTCCGTCCTTTGAGACAGCCTTGCATCCGCTGTTTCAGTTCAGACATCACATAAACAAATGAGAAATTTAAGTCGCTTTTTAATTCAAAATAGATTGATTTTAGAGATTTTAGCTGACATGGCAATAGAAAGCGAGGTCATCGGGTAAACAGGGTAATCATCCAACGTGCTTAGAATTTAATTATTTCCGGAAACCCCAAAGCTTTTGCACATTTAATATCATTATATTTACTATTAAGTATCATGATTATTGGACATTTCGATTTTGAAGTCACTGATCAAATCTATTTTCAATCAGTTTCTATAGATCAGCCCAAGTTCCTTAATTTTTAAATGTTTCCATAGAATGGTTTTGCAGAATTTCAGAATTGTTCATATATTTTTTCAATGAGCAGACTGGCACTAAGAAGTAAAACACACATACTTTTACTGGCCATTTACATGTATATTCATTTATATTCTTAAGAGCCAAGGTTATCAAAACATTAGCAGCAGAATTTACCCTGGACTGATCTTACATTAATGAGGAAATTATCAACATTACCTCTAGTCACTCGTTCCTAGTTTATGAAATACAATCGCTGCTAGGTTGAAATATTGGTATGGGTTGGCCTTGTCAAACTTAAACTTATGTCATTGGAGTTAAACAGGTCAAGAGAGGTCAGCCACACCAGGCCAGGCCAGGCCAGGCCAGGCCACAAATAAGAACATGCTGGTGCATGTTATGGATTCGTTCCCTCGAGCCTCAGTAGAGAACATTGTTATGAAATTTGGACGAAAAAAAACAACAAAAAACAATTTGGGGCTTTGACGTGCAACATGTCAGACAAATAATGATGTAATATTGTTTAGAACAATAATTGCGGAAAACAAGCATTCATTGTGTAGATACCCGGTAGTCACAATTTTGTTAACGCCCACTACCAATCTTTTTTTATATAATGTATAAATAGAAAGATGCAACAAAACACCCGGAACAGGTCGCTACATAGACATCTTCCTTCTCCAGCTCTTCCTTCACAGCAGGCCAGATTGTCAAGATGCACACACTGGTCAAGTTCTTCACTGCTTTTAGATGTTTCCATTCGAAGTCTCCTTAAAGTGAACGTGTGCATCTTCGGGGGCAGCAACCCTGCCAATTTTCATTTTCCCTTGCTTTTCAATTAGGGTCAAGTCTTAAAGGAAAGAATTTGCTCCTCTAGGAGCAAATTCTTTCTTTTAAGAGTATACCCATTATCGGAGGCTTTGCCATCCAGAAAAGCTAGCAGGAAGTCACACATTTTGTTCTCTTTTGTAAAAATGGCGGGAAAATGATGGCGGTGTACCCATACACTTCAATAATTTAGGACAGCGGTCAATTCTCCTATGTTCAGGTGATCTTGCAATGCTAACAGGTAACAGGTCAGGTCACATGCGTGTTTATATTTGTTCAAGTAGATGTCCTATGCCACTGTGCCCTTACTAGTTCCGTCTAGCCGCGCAAAAAACGTAAATAGGTGAAATTGTTAATGTTAAGCGCCGGTAGATCCAGAAATCTGGCTCACATGGCTTAAGGCCCCTTTACACTATGACGAATTGAGGGAACGTACCGTGAACGAAGTGCAAATAGTTGAAAAAGCTCGAATTCGCACAAATACGCACAAAAACCCGACGAATGTGTTCATCAGGGCAACATAACGAACTGAAAACGAATTTGAAACGGCACCAGAACGACTTCATGACGTACATGTATAAATAACTTCATATTAACGAACCAGAGCGAATGCGAAACGAATATCACGAATGTCAACGATCTCTCAACGAACGTCTAACGTGTTTTGCGTGCTCTCTGTGTGCTCTCTGCGTGCGTATTCGAGTGAGTGAGTGAGTGAACTTGGGTTTAACGTCCCACCAACAACGAGGTTATATGGTGACGGGACCTCGGTTAAAAGTCTCATCCGAAAGACCGGAGAAGCGGGGGATCGATCTTGCGATCCCTGGATTGGTAGTCCCCCACACTACAGACGCTCCTGAGCGTATTCGAACCGATCACGTGAATTACAGTTATATAAACCACTTGCTTCACTTCGACAGATCATTTGGACGGACACTCGGCGCCATGCAGGTGTGTGCAACTATGGTTGTACCGCTGAGCCACCCATAGTTAAGTACCGCTGAGCCACTTTAGGAACGTTGTTAGGAGAACTGAAACAAGCCGCAGAACAGAATCGACAGATCATTCTGTACCAGAAGATGGCAAAGAGACGCACGCCAAAGAAACCCTCCAGGGGAAGAGGCAGGGGAAAAAGGCACAACCCCCATCGCCTCCACTCGTAGCTCCACCACATGATGAAATAAACACACAGCAGGACACACAAATCTAATTCACCACCAGCAGAGATGTATCGCCTGCTTCATTCCATGCCTTAATTGCCTCTACGTCCTGAGAGGCCCCAACGGGGAAGCCCCAGAAACCAAGAGCCAAGAATTTGGTTGGACGAATGATACCGTAGAGTTAACGAACCGTTGTCTTACTGCAAACGAACAAACCGTTCGAATTGCGTTCATCGAACGAACCCGCTGTTCGTTGGCATACGCCGAGAAATTTTGTGCATGCACAGAAATTTTCGACGTACTGAGCGAACAACAACGTACGCGTACGTACTTTAACGAACTTAAAATGAACTTAAAACGATGAGCCAACAAGCTTCAGCGTATATCAGCGAATGCCAAAATATCTCCGTACGCTGGGCCAATTCGTTATAGTGTAAAGGTTCCTTTACTTACCCTCTAGTTTTTGAACTCTCACTATGATATAGCTTTGGCGACACCGGTTTTGAAAATTTTGCTGACGTAAAATTTTCGTCTGCTTTTATGCTTTTATGTGGCTTTAAAGACTATGCCACACTATCGAAACTCGGTTCTCCGGTGCAGCAACGACGCAGGCTTTCGAAGGGGGTGCGAGAAGGGGAAACGGGGTGTGTGTGTGGGGGGGGGGGGGGGAATGGGGGAGGGGGTGCGGGGGTCAAGGGGCTGACTATGTCAGCCGATATAAGCTCCGTGGAGACACGCAAACAGCCGAACATCCGACCATCGTCATTAATCTCCTAGCTGGCCTCGGAACCAACTATAGAGAACCAAAAACAGGGAGAACTCCGACCATACTGCGCAAATGCTCAGACTGAACTCAGGCATTTGATTCATTAACCCCCCTCCCCCCTCCTCCCCCCCACCCCACCCCCCCCCCCCCCCCCAAAAAAAAAAAAAAAAAAAAAACAAAAAAAAAAACACTCCACCTAGCGTCGGATCCCTGTGAATTGTGCAAATGCCGTAAATTAGTCCATTTAGATTATTAACATGGAGAACCCCCCCCGCAAAAGAAGAAAATACTCCTACACTTCTTGGTGTGTGTGTGTGTGTGTGTGTGTGTGTGTGTGTGTGTGTGTGAAACGAATGTCTGTGAATCTGAAGGTGGCTGTTCGCAAACGCCATGAATCAATCACTTTAATAAGATTTTCATCTAAGACTGAACGGTAATGGGGGTAAATGAAAGACAAGTTTAGCTTTTGAAAAAGCTTGAGAGGTTATCCCTTAGCAATGAATCCATAGGATGCAAGTGGTACAGTAGAAAATTGGCAGCGATACAAGTTAAGTTTATTCTATTCTTGGACTTTGTTGAAGCTGTAGGTAAAGGGCGAGTTTGACAGCTTTTTCCTCATGTAGAATCGAAATAGTTCAGCTCTAGCATTGAATTGTTGAGTAATAATTCACTGTTTGTCGGTCAGTTGTAAGTAGATATATCACTCGCGCTCCGCGCTCGTGATATGATATACTTTACAACTGACCTCCAAACAGTGAATTATTACTCAACAATTCACTGCTAGAGCTGATCTTTTTTTTAAATAAATAAGTATATACATGTAAATAAATAATAATAATGATACTGCGAATAATGTAATGTTGATAGTAATAATAATTAAGAAATAGATCAGCTCTAGCAGTGAATTCTACTTACAACTGACCGACAAACAGTGAATTATTACTCAACAATTCAATGCTACAGCTGAACTATTTCGATTCTAACACTCGGAAACGCTGAAAAATTATTATTTTCATTCAAATTCTCCCAACCATCTTGCCAGCTCGTTCATGTTCCCGCTAATTTCCTAAACTGTACCTAATATAAATGTACATTTTTATGGCGCTTTAAGAAAGAAAAAGCGACGTTACACCGTCTAACGTCTCAAAACGTCACAAGATTACGTCAGTATTGCCAGTGACGTCAGCTATTAGACTCACGCGCATCCAAACAGTGAATTGTTGCAGAATAAAACACGGAAACTTTCCATTGCTTCTATAGGCGCACTGTGTTAGAATCATAATTAACATAATGTTCTCTAGTAGATAAAAACTTACCTGAGCAGAATAGAAAGCCTCCGGTTTGTGATGGCCGAACCAAGCGTTCTTCAGACGAAATTCATTCTTTAAAATGTCACACATTATATTTCTATATACGTATATTTAATAAAAATTCAATAGTGACGTTTTGAAATGCACAATTTTCCTCAACGAAATTTTATTTAATTCGGTGACTTGACCTCAAAGGTCATTCTCTTATGACTTCACAGTAAAGATTCAGTTTACTATATTTCAGTACTTGGCAAATAAATTTTCGTCATTTGTTTGAACTGTGAGAATGTAAGTCACATGTAAGAGTCATTCAAAACTTTCAATGACAATTTTACTAGCCTTGCTGATAACAAAGTTTGATACTGTCAAAGTTGTCCAAAGTTCCGTCCCTTTTTCGAATCTGTGCTTTTCCTTTAATGGCAGTATCAGCTCTGATGATGTGATTGGCTGAAACTGGTGTTACGTTTCCGTCCGCGTAAACGTAATGAACGCATTGGCGTCTTTTCGGCATTTAAGGTGACTGTGTACACAACTGCCATTTTCATTTTTCTTTGCCTCCCCTCTAAATTGGGGCCTCAATTAATAGAACGAATTTGCACCCTTTCTTTGTAGAAAATGTGTTAATTCTTTCTATGAATTGTGGAAGAGTTTAGTTGCCCAGAAAAGCAAACAGAATGTCACAAAAGTTGTCTCCCTATGTAAAAATGGCGGAAAAAACATGGCGATGTAACCATTCACCATGTACAAAACTATTAAAGTAAACGGTAGAGGAGAAGGCGTGTGTGATTAGCAAAAATGTATTGACGGATCGAATAGAAGTCCTTACTTTCTGCTGTAAAGGTCACATGGTATTAATGTCCAAAATGACATATGTTCATACTGGCTAAGCTGCGGCTGAGTTCACATAGTCTCGCTATTGAAAAGGGTAGCCGTGTTGGTATCCCCAGGCTCTGTATGTATGGTGGCTGGTTTGTGCCATATAGTCTTCACGAAAAGACGCAATGACGCAATCAGTCACCATAACACAGGATCAGTAGAGGATGAGCACCACTATTTATGATTTTGCTGTTTTGGGGAAAGATTAGATCAGACTATACGTTCATATCTACCTACAAACGGGGACAGATAACCACAAAGAATCTGATATAGAAAAAGTTTCTTGCTTATTTATTTTCTTACATTACCAATAAAACATAAAAAAGGACTTTCACTGATAGATAAGAAACAAGAATTCCTCTAAACGCTTTGCCTCGTCCGTTTGCTTAAAATTGTAACAGAAAAAAGCTACACCAGAAAAAAAAATCAAGGAAAATATTAACCGTTGCCGTCGCCTATGCTTGAATCTTGTTTTCCTGTCCCAGGAGCTGAGTTTCATAGAAAATTACAGTGAGCTCGAGGCCGGCAAAGCGTGGAAAAAGAACTTTATGCCATGAGCAATAACTACTTCCATCAGCCTTCGCCTCTGCATATAGATCCCGCCCATCGGGTACCCGAAATAGATAAACTGTCTGGTGCATCTGCGGCAGGGCTGTTAGTAGCTTTAGTAGAACCTGAATGTCATTTAGCTCAAATTGGGTAAAAGTGAGGAGGAAAATTCTCAGGAACTGACACAATTCAATCCCAGATCCAACCGAAGACACCATGTGGGAGAAAGACAACACCAACGGCAGCCACGTGAACAGCCATTTCTCATGTAGGTGGTCAACGGGCTAGCATTAACATCACAAATGATATATCAATAACGGACACAGCAACAAACAACATATAAAACAACCAAGAAGAACCAAAACAGAACTGCCGCCTTGGGACGGCCAGTAATGAAATTACTGGGCGGGGGTGGGGTGTGGGGGTGTGGGAGGGTAGACTTAACCGGTTTATGGTCGACCAACCCTCGCCCTTTGTTCTGCCTTGGTTCATCAGATACTTAGTTGTTCAACAAATTTAAAGTCCTATATAAATTCTAAGTCCTACAAATTCTAAGTCCCACAAATTCAATGTCCTACAAATTCAAAGCCAACGTCTCCACATGTTGTCAGGGACCTTAAAGTTCAGTTAACGTACAGTAGCTTCTTTATGCAAACAGGGAAGACTAGGATCCGACTGCACGAATGCGCAGGCTGATCTGCGCCTTTCCTGTTCGCACAAATTTTAAGTTACATTTTGACGCGATGCCGCTAAACTTGGCATACTCTAAAACATAGGCCTGGACTGTCCTATCCTGTCATGGCCCAGTACCCCAAGCCAAAGGTAATCGATGAGTCCCATGAGAATGATAATTCTAAGGCAATCGAGCTCAATTAAGTTCAGATGTTTTGTACACGTTACCGAAACCGACAAATGGTATGTCAAGAGAAAGATGCATAGTCTGATCATAGTCTTCTTTGTTTCTGGCTCCGATGAAAAACAAAAAACGGCAAAAAGGCAGGCAAAAATGTTCGTCTGCAAAATATCTTTGTTTTTGGCTACGACGGAAAGCGAACATGACTCTATGTTCTTAACCCTTAAAGCGCCAAAACAAAGCAGACGATAAAATTTTCGTCAGCAAAATTAAAAAAATGTTTCGTCTATATCATATTGAGAATTCAAAGACTAAAGGGCAATCAGGGTAGACACAGATGAGACGGCTCGCTATGCGCCGCATCATCTGGATCTGCGCTGTTTGAAAATTCTGCTATTTCCGTTTTTTAATCTAAGTAATCTGTCCTGTACAGCCTTTTATAACCGAATAACCGTAACCGATATATCCCAAAATGAAACAGCTGAAGAAATGGTAGTCCCACAAAGGTAATCACAACCATATATATCATAGTTGTGCCGGGTTTATTCCAGTCTAACACATTGGGATAAAGAACATTATTCTGTTTATCCTGCGACCAGAAAATAACGCTGAAAATCACATAACATGCTCCGTAGAGAAGTGGATATATGATATGAAGGAGTCGGACAGGGCGCGCTACTATGACCACATCAATAATAATCTGCAGCGAATTAAAAGCGTGCATGTTTAGGTCATGAATAAATCCACTTGTAACTCCTATGGATGGAAATAAAGCAACAAAATATATCAGTGTCACAATGATACCAAACACATATAATATATTTGCAAGGCACCATGTCAGTTTCATGCACAGCCAACGGATTCCAGTGTCGTGAAAACTTTTAGTGTTTAAAACTGGTCCCTGTTCCACTGATGATCCGTTTGAAGTTGTTGAAACTTTCCCATTTGGTCTATTTTCGTTTTCAACATAGCCCAGATTCTGGTGAGCAAGGCCTTTTTCCTCGCCATTAAATTTACCCGAGTTCACCAAAGCACAGTTTTCTGTGACTGTTTTAGTTTTACGACCGCGACCTGTAACATAACCGAGAACACTCCCTAATAAAGCTGACAGTTGGTAAAGACATAAAACAGTGTAGGTCCATATTGTGAGGTAAGCCAGACTTTTGCTGCTGTCAGTCCAGATTTCTATGGCAAGCAAGCAAGCGACACTGTAGCAGGCAACGACCAGTCTGTATGTGATGTAAATCGCTGGGTGCCATTGCCACTAAAACAGAGAAATGAATAAAAGTTTAATGTGTATGAATATGCCTCCATTTTATTACGCCATTTTTACAAAGGGCAACTTACTAAGGTCGAGTCGGGTAACTTCGGACAGCTGGTAAATTCGGACATGCATGTACCATTGCAAACAGTGAAAAACCAGATGAGACGGCTCATAATGAGCCGTCTCATAAGGATTTTCACTGTTTGCTCAGTACTTTTTGTTTTAATTCCAAACAACTGACATAGAAGGAAACAATGTCACTGTCCGAAGTTACCTGTTGTCCGATATTATCTGACGACCCTGTGTGTCGTTCTGTGAGCTTCCCTGGACAACGTGGCCCTTCCAAAGTGAGATTTACTCTTAAAAGAAGGAATTTTCCTTACAGAATTGATCCAAGTTGATAAGAAAGGCAAAAACTAAAATGGCAGAATTGCTTCCCCTGAAACTGTACCTATATATAGTCACTTTAAGTTCAGCGCGCGCACTCAGTGCTGAAACAACGAATAATCAACGTCAAAACAATGTCCTGACGTGGCAACGTTGTTGCTTCATCCACATTATAAGGCGCTAGAACTAAGTCTTTCGAAAAGACATCCAATGTGATTGCATCCCCTTGCAAAATCTTTACTTCCCTTACCTATATTGGCTCTGATTGCTTCCCTTTCAAATTGCTTACTTCCCTTAACTATATTGGCCCTGATTGCTTCCCTTTCAAATCGCTTACTTCCCTTACCTATATTGGCTCTGACTGCATCACTTACCTTTATTGGCTCTGACTGCCTCCCTTTCAAAATACTAACTTCCCTTACCTATAAGGGATTGTCTGATTGTCCCCCTTACAAAATTCTTACCTCTATTACCTATATTGGCTCTGAATCATTCCTTACAACAACAACAACAAAAAACAACAGCCATTCTTCCAACACCTATATTGGCTCTGATTGCCTTCCTTTCCTAACCCATATTGAGCCTGATTGCCTTCCTATCAAATTTTTTTAGTTCTATCGCTTATATTACAAAAAGCTTACTTTTTTTACCTATATTAGCTGTGATTGCTTCCCTTTCAAAATGCTCACTTTTCTTATCTATTTTGTCTCTGATTGCCTCCTTTTCCTTTCAAAATGCTTATTTTCCTTATCTTTATTGGCTCCTTCAAAATGCTTACTTCTCTTACCTATATATGGTTCTGATTGCCACCCTTTGTCAAATGCTAACTTCCATTATCTATATTTTAAAATGCTTCCTTCTCTTACCTATATTGGCCGTGATTGCCTCCCTTTCAAAATGCTTACTACCCTTTCCTTTATTTATCCTGACTGCCTCCCTTTGCAAAATCCTTAGTCCCCTTACCTATATTGATTGGCTTTGAATGCCTTCCTTTGCAGAATGCTTATTTCTTCTACCTCTATTGGCTCTTAATGCCTCCCGTTGCCAAATGCCTACATCCCATTAATATATTGGCTCTGGTTTCCACCCTTTGCAAAATGCTTAGTTCCCTTACCTATATTGGCTCTCATTGCCTTCCTTTCAAAATGCTTACTTCTATATCTATATTGGCTGTGATTGCGCCCCATGTCAAATTTTTATTGGCTATGTTTTCCTACCTTTCAAAATTCTTACCTCTCTTACGTATACTTGTTCTGACTATCTCCTCTCTTACTTTCTTTACCTATATTGGCTCTGACTGCCTCCCATTGCAAACTGCTTACTTCCCTTACCTATATTGATTCTGCATGCCTCCCTTTTAAATTGCTTTCTTTTCGAACCTATCATAACTCTGATTATCTTTCTTTGCAAATTGCTTACTTCCCTAACCTGTATTTATTGTCTCTCTTTCAAAATGCTTCTCTTACCTGTATTATCTCCGACTGCCATACTTTGAAAATGCTAACACAGCTTTTCTCTATTGATTCTGATTGCTCCGCTTTCTAAAAGCGAACTTCCATAACGTATTTTTGCTCTAATTGGCTACCTTTCAAAATGCGTACAGACTTACCTATATTGGCCCTGGTGTCTCACATTCATAATGCTTATTTTCATACCTACTGACTCTGACTGCCTCCATTTCAAAATGCTAACTTCTCCTATCGATTGACACCCTTTCAAAATTATTACTTTCCTGACCTTTAATCGCTCTGATCGCATCCCTAAAAAATACTAACTTCCATTATCTAAAGTAGCTCTGATTGCCTCCATTTGCAAAATGCTAACTTCCCTTGCTTCTATTGGCTCTGAAAGCTTCCCTTTTCAAAATGCTTATCTACACCTTGTTTAATAGCTCTAATTTCCTCCCTTTCAAAATAATTATTTCCATCATCAAAATAAGCTCTGCGTGCCCTCACCCACCCCAACTTGCATAATGCTTACCTCCCTTTCAAAATGCTTACTTCTCATACGTATATTAGCTCTGATTGCCTCCCTTTCAAAATGCTTACTTCCCTTTTCTATAGTGGCTCTGATTGCTTCCCTTTCAAAATTCTTACATCCCCGATCTATAGTGGCTTTTAAAATGCTTGCTGCAGTTATCAATAGTACCTGTGACCGCCTCCTTTGAAAAATGCTTACTTCCCTGACCTGTAATGGCCCTTAATGCCTCTCTTCCAAGATGCTCACTTCTCATACCTATAATGGCTTTGATTGCCTCAATTTCAAAATGCTCACTTCTCACGCCTATAATGGCCCTGATTGCCTCCCTTTCAAAATGCTCACTTCTCATACCTATAATGGCTCTGATTGCCTCCGTTTCAAAATGCTTACCGCCCATATCTATAGTGGCTCTGATTGCCTCTATATCAATATACTTACTTTGGTTATCTATTAATTGCCTCTCTTTCTTTTATCTACAGTGGCTCTGATTGCCTCCCTTTCAAAATGCTCACTTCTCATACCTATAATGGCTCTGATTGCCTCCGTTTCAAAATGCTTACCGCCCATATCTATAGTGGCTCTGATTGCCTCTATACCAATATGCTTACTTTGGTTATCCATTGATTGCCTCCCTTTCAAAACGCTTATTTCTTTTATCTATAGTGGCTCTGATTGCCTCCCGTTGCAAAATGCTTGTCTCTTTTTCAAAATGCTTACTTCTCTTACCTATATTGGTTGTGATTGCCTCGCTTTTAAAATGCTTATGTCCCTTGTCTAAAATAAATCTGATTGCCTCCCTTTCAACATGCTAACTTCAGTTATCAATAGTATATCTGATTGCCTACCGCTGCACGCTCGCCTCTTTTCAAAATGCTTACCTCTTTTACCAATATCGGCTCTGATCGCCTCCCTTTGCAAAATGCTTACCTATCTTGGCTCTGATTGCCCCGAAACAACATGCTTATTTCCTTTACCTTTATTGATTTTGATTACCCCCTTTCCAAATTCTTCTTTTCCTTACCTAATTTGGCTCCTGCTGCCTCCCATTGAAACTTTATGCTAACTTCCCTTACATATACTGATTCTGATTGCACTCCTTGCAAAATGCTACCTCCCTTACCTATATTGGCTATGATTGCCTTCCTTCACAAAATGCTTATTACCCATACCTATATTGGCTCTGTTTGCCCCCTTTGCAAAATGCTTACTTCCCTTGCTTTTACAGCGTTTGGTTGTCTCCCTTTCCAAATGCTTACTTCCCTTGCTTTTACAGCGTTTGGTTGTCTCCCTTTCCAAATGCTTACTTCCCTTGCTTTTACAGCGTTTGGTTGTCTCCCTTTCAAAATGCTTACTTCCCTTGCTTTTACAGCGTTTGGTTGTCTCCCTTTCAAAATGCTTACTTCCCTTACCTTTACTGGCTCTAGTCGCCCCCCCCCTTTTTAAAATGCCTGCTTCTTTTACCTATAATATAGGCTATGCGGGTGGGGATGGTTGTTGTAGTGGAGGCGCACATGTGTTTCTGATTGGATGTACGTTTGTATGTGTATGGGGGTCGGGTGGGGGTTGGGGGATTGGGGTGTAATCCAGAAATGTCTCCCGTTTAATCTGGTATATTGCATCATCAGATGATAATATGATGTCCATCCTTGCAGTACAGCGATATCAGCTCTAGGTCACATAACTGTGTTCCTAATTATTCATGATCATTGCTAGGACATTACTCAATATCAAGCCTTTCATTGTCATCTCAATAATGACCCATTTTTGCAATTACCATAGTTGCCCTATCAAGATGGATAACAGCCAAATGATGACATTTTGTAAAGTATACATTTTAGTCAGCCCCGGCTCCAGTGGGGTGGGCTTTGGGGCTTAAGCCCCGCCACCCCGGGCTGTGTGTCCAATATAAAGCAGAATTGTAGGTAAGAAGGAGCACCTGATGATAATTTGAGTTGCTATCCCATAAGGTTAGATTGAAATATGAAATTAAATATGTTGTGACAGCTCATTAGAATCGCCTTGTCGAGGCGACTCTAATGAGATATCACAACATATATTTCAAGAAAAAAATTATCAAAAATTCTCATCAAATAGATCCCTAATTATATTTTCAAGCCCCCTCACCCCCACTTCCACCTCCAGTGAAAAATCTATATAGTGCCTCTTACGGTCACGTGATCGTGCCCAGTTAATTTTCTCATTCACGAATTTGATTTAGGCGTCGACTGATATTATTCTGGCCAATCATGCGATTTCGATCGCGGTCTGCAATTCTTCCGATTTTGTACATATTCTTTCATTTGTACAAATTATATTGCAATAGTGCGCCCAAAATCAATAGCTTATTTGTCTTTTTTTTATACTATTTCAATGCTTCTATGTAAATATTTCCTTTAAATATTTTTTCTATATTCTGCAAGGGAGTAACTCTTTAAAATGTTTTCATTTTTTACAAATATTTATTAAAGCCACAGGCCCGGATCCAGACCACCACATACTGGTGGGGCTGGGGGGTGTCAATATGTATTTGGGAAGGGAGGGATGGTGGGGAGAGGGATTGAAAATGACATAATAAAGGATAAAAGGACAAGGTGCGCTAAGGGCGGTTTTCGGCCTATCCTTAGTTTTTGGTAAAAAATTTATGAGCTGTTATATAGAGTCTAACTAGATGAAAAACGAAAAAATTGAATGAATATCTTATTCCATCTTTCAGAGAGAACGATTTTAATGCGTCAGGGGTTCAAAGATTTTCGGTGACGTTTCTGTCGCTTAACGTGACGTCGCGCGAATCATAACGTTATTCCGTGTCTTGCTGTTCTAAGTAAATGACATGTATTGTTTATATTGTTAAACTGTTAGAAATTGATGTTGTCTTTATTCCTAACAGACACCATTGTCGCGCAATATTTCTCTATAGAAATGTTTGCCATCATAGAAAACGTGAAACAGGCATATTTTAATAATTCGTATTGCAAATAGCTATAATACATTTGGTAAGCAGTGCAAGCTTCTTGTGCTAACGCTACCGCTTTCACATCGTAAACGAGTTACATTGCACAAGTATCGTACCACGGTCTCGATATGATGTTTTTTAAACTTGAGCCTATCGTTAACCGAAGATGGGCGCAAAAATGGAGATCCCGGGGAAAATATTCCCGAGAACTTGGTTTTCTCACTTGTGCCCCGGCCAAGGCTCGAACTAACAGCGGTGAAACACCTGATGTTTAAGAGTATACGCGCTCTTATTCATTAGGCAACTGAGACCCGTGTCTCGATATGACTGAAACTGTTGAAAGGGACGTTTAAATCAATGTCATAGAAAGAAACACGGTAAACGTAAAAAAGCAAGGTGAGGGAAAAACAAGGCGAGGGAAGGAAAAGTTAAAATGCTTTAAAATGTAAAGAAAAAAAAAACATAATGAAAATAAAAAGAAAATTATTTTGTTTTTCGCCTCAGTTCTATACTATTCTGAGGTCCGATATTAAAAAGAAAAAACGCATTTTATCACTTGTTTTCAGAGTAAAGGACTTCTATGATTAAGGCGAGGATTTTCCCCATTTGACCGGCGAGACAGGTCCGAATTTTCAAAAGTATAAAGTTGGCAATTGTTTCTTAGCAGAGCTTCCACAAATATGTAAACCGTATGAAATCAGATCATTTGTGATTCAGTCCCATAGACATGGGGAGATAATCCAGTCTGACCCTACCTACCCTAAATTCAAGGTTTTTGCATACCTCATATTTTTGAGGTAATAAAAATATTGAAATCAGTCATTCATTCCATACTTTTTTGTCATAAATGCATGCTAAATACACGCATATAACAATACAAAGCAATGATTTCCTTCTTGATACGCTTGATTGGCATTTAAACATGCCAATCCACAGTTAAACTTCCGTTCAAATCGGCCAAAAGAGAACGCTTCACTATAACTAAAATACAAGTACTTTCCCCCCGTGACCCAGCATTTCCTTCATGCAGCAGACTTATGCGATGCAAATACGCAATATATATGAGTGGGAAGCTGGGTCACGGGGGGGGGGGGGGGGGAACGATACTCAGTGAGCCAAAGAAGAAGAATGGCCAACAGTAGCACTGTGATCTTCAAGGATTATATTGTGTACCATGACCTTGAAATGAGGTCAAGGTCACATATATATAGTTAAAACTATCCAGTGTTGTCTGTTATCTAAGTAATGTGCGTCACACAAAGGTGAAATGTATACAATAAATCATTATTTCAACGATCAGTTAGAGGATAATTTAAAATTTATCATGCACCTGCTGCAAAATTCCACTGATAACAGGGGTATGATAACACAATTCGATATCATGTCACTATAGAACTGCGCTTGCGCGAATGTTATCAGGTCATGTCTTTGGAAGCGATCTCTGAAGACGATTGGCTACATACTGACGTTGGCCGTGATATCAACGTTCGATTGGTTAATTGACGTCACCGACGTACGTCATAACGCATTCGCGACGTCAGCAATTTCGAACAAAACTGCGTTTGCTTATCATTTGTTTGCCGCTCTTTACGCCATAAAATCTTCTAAAGATGCATGATAAATAGAAAACCATGTAAGTGTCTTTTGATATCAAGTTTATCAGGCTCGACCAGAAACACGTCGGACTGGCTCGGCAAGCCTCGCCATTCCTACGCTGTTTCTGATCTCGCCTGATAAACTTGATATCAAAAGACACTAACACGGTATTCTCTATTTATCTCAACAATGACGTCAACGTCAACGTATGTTTAACGTACTTTACATAGACACAAACACCTGAAAATTCATTTGTCATGCAAGTTACATGTCATAGTCAAAAATGCAAAGCAAAAGTCAGTGATCCGTATAACTTTTTAATCATGGGGAAAATTCACGCCTTAACCATAGAAGTCCTTACAGCTGGACAGGATATAATTTTTGTCATGCCACCATAGGACTCCTAATTCCAATGCACGCAAACTGCCATATGTAGCTCATTCAATGGCGGTCGGTATTATTCTTTTGAAATCCGGCACCGAATTAATTGTTCCAGTTTTTAACTCATTTTCATCAGACACAATGTGTTACAATGTGTGATTCAGGTATCAAGACACCAGTTATTGTTGCTTCCAATTGAAAGAACAAGGTAGGTGATGACCAGACAGCTCATTCCAAGGTCTATGTCGCCGCTATCATTACACAGCAGAAGACAAAATAGAAAACGTTTGCAAAAGCAATATATATACATATATTCATTTTAATACGGATAAACTTCTTGAATAAATAATGCAGATACAAATGAGCCGCGTCGCTAAAAGATAATCTTACGAGACATGCAAACTACACACGCCTAGACCAGCCTGCTTACATGCATGTCCAGTCAGGGCATGTACTTTATTATTACATGTAAGCATAGTTTGCAATTTTGAATTTTGAACAGTGAACAGCTTGCGCATGTATGTCTGGGCATGCGAACGCAGCTATAACTTCTCGTATGTGCGACACTGCTTGAATACAACTGCATAGAATAACACACTTGCCCTGCGCAAAGGAAACATGTGGAATTCGAATAACCACAACAGCAGCTTGATCAGGACCTCCAGTGTTTAACCAGATAATACATGTATGCAAACTTTACAGACTCGGATCAGATTGTTTGACAAGAGAAGCTTCTTTAGGGTATGTATTGCAAATAAAGTACAATGAGTTATTGCATACACAAGTATGGACAGCATGACACAGCCACTGCCTGGACAGTTAGCTAGAAAGCATAGCAGACCCGGATCAGAGAGGCTCGATCAAATTCCATATTGTCTGGTTATACATATTGTGTCCGAATATCAAGGGCATAAAATTATCGGGTAAACAATAAGAAGATATACAACACAGGGTATAATCGATTCCGCCAATTTTCGCTTCCTGCAGAGACTGTACATCATATTTGGCTTCCGCTGAGACTGTCCGCGAACTCTTGCTTCCTGCCGAGACTTCTGTACATGATAAATGGCTTCCTGCAGAGACTGTCCGCTTGATTCTGCTTCCTGCCGAGGCTCTCGGCAGGAAGCAGAATCACGCGGACAGTCTCGGCAGGAAGTCATTTTTCGAGGACATAAGTCTCTGCAGGAAGCAAGAGTTCGCGGACAGTCTCGGCGGAAGCCAGATATGATGTACAGTCTCTGCAGGAAGCGAAAATTGGCGGAATCGATTATACCCTGTGAATAAGAAGATATACAACTTGCATTAATTACAAACCTCGTTGCAAGCATTGGGCAAACAGTGCAGACACTGATCACATTCAAGGGCGTATTTCCCTTTACGCAAATACGCAGGTGCGTATTGAAATTTTGTCAACTTGACAAAATTTCAACGCACACCTGCGTATTTTCATGCTGAAATGTTGTTAATTGGGCATAATTTTAATACTAACTGCCAACAGACACGCAAATTCGAAATATCTTAGCGGCTTAACCCCCTAGTATTGCCCCCAATGAGTATAAAACATGGTTGTGCGTACTGTGTTATTGCCTCTAGCTACGCCCCTGACATCGGTACAAAAATGTGCACTAAATGAAAAATTAAATAGAGAGAGAGAGAGAGAGAGAGAGAGAGAGAGAGAGAGAGAGAGAGAGGTGGGTATTGATAATTCATATGCAAACACATTATTGGATGTTGTGGAGATTGTTTTAACCTGTTTCAAACCAGTTAACAAATAATAATCACGTGTCATGAAAGCGAAAGTAGAAACGTTAAAAACGTTAATGTTCGGACAGATATTTTGCTCCGTGTTAACGCACAATGTTTGCCAAAGAAACTATATGACCACCACCGCTAAATATGTATGAACTGGCTAATGGAAATTCCAGTATGAGGCAATGCGACTAGAGCAAACGCAAGTCAGCTTGCACATCCAAGTAGTCCGACCAACCCTTTGCGGTTCCCATGATCCTTCAGCAGGCTTGGCAGAGAGAAGAACGAAGACACTGAGCGTGATTACGCAAACTAATTTGAATTCGCTATTCTTATTACGACCAAGTATTGAGAAAAATATGTCATACAAAGCAATACGAGTGCAAATGGTGAAAACAATCTTCCATTATTATTATTATTATTATTAGTAGTAGTAGTAGTAGTAGTAGTAGTAGGAGTTTATTCAGTCTCATCATCACGGTGTTAATAATTTTGCTACACATGCTGTCGACCGAAACGGTACTGACTTTGAATTAAGGGCCATAACTTCATTATTTATGACTGCAAAACAATTTGAGCCGCGACATGAGAAAAACAACAATGTGGTCGTGCGCCCAGCGCAGACTCAGATCAGCCTGGGCATCCGCCCAGTCTGATCAGAGTCTCCACTGTCCGCATGGAGGTAGATTAGACCCTTAGCTACCATTTAAGCGCTTAGCGAAGAGTCTGATCAGACTGGGCAGATGCCCAGGCTGATCTGAGTCTGCGCTGGGCGCACAACCACATTGTTGGTTTTCTCGTGTCGCGGCTCATTTGTGTTTGTGTTTTTACAGAGCTAGATGTTTGCCAAAATGGCATTATTAATATGTCTCCACAGCCATTAACACGAGGCCCAGTATTCAAAATAAAAAACTGTATACTTTTTATTGCCTCCGAGTATAAATTTAAAGTTTCATGAAAATCCGTTCAATGGTTACTTAGTTATAGCTTCGGACGGACGGAAGGACGGACAGACACGGAGAAAACTATATCCCTTCGCCTTTGGAGGGAAAAACATGAACACGCATGCTTCAGCGATGTGTGGACAACAGCTATGACTCGATGGGCCGTACCCAGCCGGCACATGACGTCGAAATGATGTCGTACTGACGTCGATGCGACGTCATAACGTCGCATCTACGTCAATACGACGTCATTTCGACGTCATGTGCCCGCTGGGTAAAGTCAACACCGGAATCTGAAGGAAAAGCAAGACACTGGGAAATGGCAGGACCGAGCCGTTTGCCTAATGAAACGGCGGGCAAATGTATACCTAAGGACAAAAGCTCTGCACAGATGTTAAACATCCGTGCAGAACTTTTGTCTTTAAGTACATGTATATGAACATCGCGTGCCCCTGTGCTAATCTCATACGGTTATCCCCCTTAGGATAATCAGTGACCGGCGCCGAGTGAAAACGGATAGGCGATTTGTGACCAGTAAATTAGCATGCGCATCTGTTTATACGTATCCAGGGGCGTAACTAGGGGCAATTTCATAATACGCACAACCATGTTTTATTCTCTACTTCTTGAAGGGAAAGCTAGTATTTCAGCCACTTTGGTAATTGGTATTGAAATCTGGTCTAATTTATAAATTTTCAGCATGCAAATTTGCAGGTGCGTTTTGAAATTTTGTCAATTTTGACAAAATTTCAATACGCACTTGCGTATTTGCCGTATACGTAGCTACGCCCTTGCGTATCTGTTTGCACTTATCAAATTTTAGATTCCCGAGTATTCTTAGAGATATGCAGATTCGCGACAGGTTAATCTGGTGATCTGAATCCATTCTGTTTGTGCGTTCTATCAGTTTCACATAGGGCTTCAGACAAGCAACAACAACAACGGGAACATAAAAATATAACAACGTCGCCGAACTAATACTATAAATCCAGTCATTATTCATCAGATGGATACGATGGCCCAATTGGCTCATTTTTCATGTCCATATTATTTCACAATTCCGAATTCCGAATTCTGAATTCCGAAATTCGTAGAACAAACTGGACGCTTGATTATTCTTTCATATTTCATATCGTCAAACCTTTTTCAAGCGTTTAGTATGTTCTACGAATTTCGGAATTCGGAATTCAGAATTCGGAATTCAGATATATATGCGAAAAGGGAAGACTCTGATTAGATTGTGAAGACGCGCAGGCTGATCTGAGTAATCCCTGTACTCAAGCAAGGTCACATACAGAAATGACCGCTTCCAAAACTGTGGGTTGTGCTAGGACAGAGAGTCTCTCTCTCTCTCTCTCTGTCTGTCTCTGTGTCTGTCTGTCTCTCTCTGTCTCTCTCTCTCTCTCTCTCTCTCTAGTCTAAGTCACATTTAAGGATTAGCATCATATGAGCCGCGACACGACAAAACCAACAAAGCAGCATGTGCGCCCAGTGGAGTTTCAGATCAGTCTTCGCGATCCGCAGGGAGGTACCTTAGACCCATAGCTTCCCCGTAAGTGCCTAGCGAAGAGTTTGATCAGAATGGGCGCATTCCCAGGCTGATCTGTCTGCGCTGGGCGAACAACTACTTTGTTGGTGTTCTCGTGTCGCCGCTCATATTTAAGCAATCATCCATATCATGCAGAGGTTTGACAAAATGTTAAGAGTCATTATCATCAAGCGTTTAGTATGTTCTACGAATTTCGGAATTCGGAATTCAGAATTCAGAATTCGGAATTGTGAAATAGTATGAGCCAATTGGGCCATCGTAGATGGATGAATGGATAAATGAATTGTGTTTCATAAACGTTTCAACAGTTTTCATTCCTATCAGACCGATGGTTGAATGGGCGAATGATGACGGGGATGACACAGCGCAGAGGTTACACGGCATGGGTCTGAATTCGGATGATTATACTTCAAACTTAACCATTATTTTATTTGTCCGACGTTGGTCTGATTTAAAACCCATGCACGACCTCTGGATTATTATCTCAGAATCATACAAATGCCGCAGACGGTAATGGGCAAACTTGCGATTACTTATAAATATAAACCACACTGCATGTACAAAGTGGAAGGACCCTGATTAGTCTGCGCATCCGGGCATTTTGACAAGCACGTTCCCTTTTGAATATACGGTCTAGGAGTCTTGCGACAAGTAAATATTCTGACCAGTTTGCGCAAAAGCGCAGGCTGATTTCTGTGTGTCCATCTTTTAAGGTCCATTTTCACGCGATGTCAATCAAATCCGCGCGGATATTTTCAGCCTCAAAGATTCGCGTTGTGCATAGAGTTAAAAATTGAACAATCAAACCTTTAAAACCGATCTCCATATATAGTTTGGTGAATACTTTCTGTTTCTCTCGCTCCTCTCTTTCTCTCTTGCCGAGCCCCAACCCAACTCGCTCATCCTCTCAAAGGAGACCCGGTAGCTAGGTTAAGCGCTGGCCTACTGATCTAGCGGTCCAGGGTTCGAGCCCCGCTGGAGGCAGAAAATATTTCCAATTGTAATCGGGGTTCCATTGCACACAGCCTTTCGCTATCACCCTACCATCGTCCTAATATGACTGAAATACCGTTGAAAGGGACGTAGATCGCAAGTCATCCATCCTTCCTCTCAAAACATACTAATCAAATTAATGGTACATGCAAGCACGCAGTATCATTATGCAGTCCGGTCACGATATCTGCAAAGCGTTTACGAATACCGCTTTTGCCCCGTATATACTCTTATACACTCGGTAACATTTCTAGGAGGCAAATAAAGAATGTGAAATGATACTTGATGACTTGACTGGGCACGACATGTAGACTTGATGAAGACACCGTGCTCTTTGCTCATTTCTGTTACTGGTGTTGTTGTTTTCATTAAATTCTTCCGACATGATGATGCTCAAACAACGAAATTGATGTTCAATATACATGTTTTCATAGGTTTTTTGGCATTGTTTGGACCAATTATTGATTGAAATGTTAGAAACAAACGGTTAAACCTACAATTTTACAGCAGCTGCAGACAAAAAACGTAAAATTAAAAAAATGATCGCATGCGTGTACCAAGTAGAACTTTTGACAATCTGTCGGCTACTCTCTTTCGACCATCTGTACAAAAAATCGAGTTGGTACAGCCATGCGGTCATATTTTTATTTTGCAAAACGTAGCTGAATTTGTTCATTTTCTTGCAAAACACCGCAAACATAGCGTCTTTGACGTTGCAAAATGACGTCATGTTACGTACTGACGTCATTTTTGTGTGCGCATGCGATAGTCCTTATGTTGTTACGTTCGCCGACGGTGGTGGTAATTGGCTGTGTCGAGTTTCATTTTTTCCGAAATTTTAGGCCGCTGGCAATACACTAGCGCACCTTGTCCTTTGATGAGATGTTTTGATAAAGTCTTTTTTTGCCTTGAAATGTATGTCGTGATATCACATAAGAATCGCCTCGCCGAGGCGATTCTAATGAGATGTCACAACATAAATTTTAATCTAACCAGGCCTAAGTGTCGGGGCTGAAGCCCCAAAGCCCATCCCCTGGATCCGGGGCTGAGCCATGTATATTTTCAAACTTTGCTGCTATAGAATTTACATCGAACCTTCCTTATCAAATATAGAGAAATACAGAACAGAATGAAGAAGAAAAACCTCACCTGTGCTGTATAAAATGCTTCTGGTTTGTGATGACCAAACCAAATATTTTTAAGTCGGAATTCGCTTTTTAATATATCACACATTTTACTTTTAAAACTATATTTCAGCAATATCGATAGATAACGTTTATATAAACAAAACCATATCTTTAATGAAACATTCACTGAACAAATATGGCCTCGCAAATCCCATTTTATCACATCTACAGATCATCGTGGGCAGTACAACAAGAAAAATACCTTGCAACATATGTAAACGCCGAGATGCGCAGCCCGAACAGTCTGGTTAGAATCTTTGCTTTACAGTGTTTAGATTTCCCAGAATTCATAAATGGTTGATACGAACAGTGAAGACTGATCAGACTGCGCTGACTGCGCAGTCTGATTTAAGTCCTCACTGTTTGTGCATGCTATTAGCAGCTTTTGTCGTGATAAAGCTTCTGTGACGCCAGTTTTGCAGGTTTGCAGTCTCAATCAATGTCGTGTCTGAAATTCTATACCGAGGCCAAAATGTATGACTAGCTAATGAGAGTCCGTCTGCGATGTCATCAAAACTGTTTCCTTCTATTTGAAATATGAAGCTAATTAATAGTCGCAGTACAACAGAACTAAATAAAGCTAATAGTTACAGAACTAGACGAAGCTTATAGTGACAGTACATCAAAACTAGGCGAAGCTAATAGTTACATTTCGACTGAACTAGATGTTTCAATTCTCCTAACGACGTGAGCCACTTGGGGAACGTCTTTAGAATTGAAACAGAACAGAACAGAACTAGACGAAGCTAATAGTCACAGTATATCAGAACTAGGCGCAGCTAATAGTCACTGTACAAATGAACTAGACGACGCTAATAGTCACATTACAACATACGTGCAATTAGACGAACTTGCGGCTTATAGTCACAGTAACAACTGAACTAGACGAAGCTAATAGTTACAGTACAACAGAACTAGACGAAGCTAATAATCATAGTACAACAGAACCAGACGGAGGTAACGGCCAGAGGGCAACAGAACTAGGCAAAGCTAATATTCACAGTACAACAGAACTAGAAGAAGCTAATAGTTACGGTACAACATATTTAGACGAAGCTAATAGCCCAGTGCAACAGCACTAGACGAAGCTTATAGTCACAGTACAACAGAACTAGAAGAAGCTAATAGTTACGTTACAACATATTTAGACGAAGCCAATAGCCCAGTGCAACATAACTGGTCGAAGCTTATAGTCACAGTAAAACAGAACTAGACGAAGTAAATAGTCACAGCACAAGAAAACTAAACGAAGCTGATAGTCACCGTACAACATAACTGTCAAAGGCCGGGTAGGATATGGCATTGAATGTCGACTCTTACAGTTGTATTTTAAAATATTCATACGGCCGTTCGTATTATACCTAAGATGCTGCCCTCAAGTTTATGAGTGTGAATTCATATGAAGTGTGCGCCATGCAGTTGTTCGGCCATAAACTGGAAGAAGTATTCGAAAAAGTATGTCGTTTAACATGTTTATTGAAATTCTTGAAACATAGAAGCACACTTACCCAGCATTCAAATATGCGACAGGCTTATTTTGATAAATGCCTTCTAGCACAATGCCACTTTGCCTTGTTCTCTTGTGTTTCAGTTCTCGTAACGACGCTCCCCAAGTGGCCCAGCACCCAAGGACTTCTATGGTTAAGGCGTGAATTTTCCCCATGATTAAAAAGTTATACGGATTACTGACTTCTGCTTTGCATTTATGACTATGACATGTAACTTGCATGACAAATGAATTTTCAACTGTTTGTTCTATGTAAAGTACGTTAAACATACGTTGACGTTGACGTCATTGTTGAGATAAATTGTAAATAATCCTCAAACTGATCGTTGAAATAATGATTTATTGTATACATTTCACCCTTTTTTGACTTACATTACTTACATAACAGACACCACTGGATACTTTTGACTACATGTTTGTGACCTTGACCTCATTTCAAGGTCATGGTACACAATATAATCCTTGAAGATCACAGTGCTACTGCTGACCATTCTTCTTCTTTGGCTTACTGAGTATCGTTCCCCCCCGTGACCCAGCTTCCCACTCATATATATTACGTACTTGCATCGCATAAGTCTGCTGCATGAAGGAAATGCTGGGTCACGGGGGGGGGGGGGGGGAGTACTTGTATTTTAATTGTAATGAAGCGTTCTATTTTGGCCGTTTTGACCGGAAGTGTAACTATGGTTTGGCATGTTTAAATGCCATAAATGCCAGTCAGGCGTAACAAGAAGAAAATCATTGCTTTGTATTGTGATAAGCGTGTATTTAGCATGCATTTATGACAAAAATATATCGAAAGAATGACGGGTTTCAATACTTTTATTACCTCAAAAGATGAGGTATGCGAAAACCTTGAATTTAGGGTAGGTAGGGTTAGAATGGACTATCTCCCCATGTCTTTGGGTCTTAATCACAAATGATCTGATTTTATACGGTTTACATATTTGTGGAAGCTCTGCTAAGAAAAAATTGCACACTTTATACTTCTGAAAATTCGGACCTGTCGCGCCGGTCTAATGGGGAAAATCCTCGCCTTAATCATAGAAGTCCTTTACATTTCATATACATTTCATTTTTATTTATTTATTTAGTGACGACATATGGATAAATTCGGCAACTTGAATCACTTGAATAGCAAAAACTTCTAAGTATGGCCCATGTTCCTTCTTTTGAATGTATGCTCTGCTCTGGAAGGAACATATTAAGATTTTAATTTGACTTCGCTGCAGCTGGTGTTGTGCCGTGTGGCGGTCGTAAAACGTTTTCCCGTACACCATTCATAGTGCAGATTATATTTTATTTTTGTTCTTCGAGATCAGGGGATATGTTCTGAGAAATCAGAAATTTTTGATTGGGTTATATTTGTAATCTAAATCATGGCCATTTTAACCATTTGGACCCTTTTTGATACTAATCTGTCTTTGAGTTGACTGTCTTATAAAAAAATAAGAAATTACACGACGCTTTTCTCTGGTTTTCATAACCAGATATGTCAGGGTCACTGGTGAGGCTTTAATAGCCGAAACTTCGAAGTATGGCCCATGTTCCTTCTTTTGAATGTGTGCTCTGCTCTTGAAGGAATATTCTAAGATTTTAATTAAACAGATGAGCATAGGAGCAACTACCAGGAGGGCGCCTCAGTGCTTACATTTGATTGCGCAGTGAACATCATGAAAGCTGACATTACCTTATACATGTATTTCAGTCACTGTAATATTTGTAAGGTTTGTCTAGATAACCCACAAAATACATGGTAATTGGACGTACGCTGATTTAACCCTTATGGCGCCTTCAGCTATTGCTGAAGCTGAATTACATTTTGTTCCGAGTACGGCTGCTTCGTGAGCATCTCAAATGCATGGTAATTGGACGTACGTTGATTTAGGGGAGAGTCGGGTAACTTCGGACAGCGGGCAAATTCAGACACTGACAGTGTTTCCTTTATATGTCAGTTATTTGGAAATAAAACAAAAATTAACCGGCCAAACAGAGAAAATTCTGATGAGACGGCTCATTATGAGCCGTCTCATCTGGATTTTCACTGTTTGCAATTGTATGTCCGAATTTACCCGCCTGTCCGAAGTTACACGACTTTCCCCTAACCCTTATGGCGCCCTCAGCTGTTGCTGAAGCTGAAATCCTTTTTTGTCCGAGTACGACTGCTTCGTAAGCATCTCAAATAAGAACGATATGAAAGATAAATATTTGACTTTTAATGCTATAGCTACTTCTTATAAGGTGTAGACATGTCGAGTTGATAATTTCATAATTCTCGTATCGACAGTTTTTTTTTTGTTGTTGTTATTTGACAAATCAATGCAAAAAACAACAACAACAACAACAAACTTTGAGTAACTATTTGATGCACTGATATTTTGATTATGCCTGTTCCTCATGGTAATGTAGCTTACCAAAATATTTTCAAAACAGGCTGCAGATAAATTATACTTAAGTTGTTAGATTTATAAATAAGCTTATTCCAAGCGCATTAGTCAGAAACTCTGATTTGTCTGGGTTTGGTACGTTAATTGTAGAGCACAGAGTACAGCAGATGGGACTGAACCATGTTTTCAGAATTTATGAAAATTGCTTTTCAGAATATAAGTAAGATTTCTTTTGTGATCCCCTGAAATACATGGTCACAAAACAAGACATAGTTTACGTCCAACAGTGAACGACATAAGTAAACTTTTACTATAATGCTGTGCATGACTGGAATTAGTTACCTGCATCTAAATATAGAAAGGCAAACTCTGTTTGGTTTTCAGTAAGAAGCTGAATTATTTTAGAAGCTCTGCAAAAAAAGAACGAATACTTCGTGTATTAGGAGGAGAAAAATCTGTAAAGAAAATTTCGTCGAGCGCCCCGACTGGGAATCGAACCCGCGACCCCAAGATTATAAAGCGAGCACACAACCACTAAGCTAAAAGGTCCGGACCAGTTAGACTAGTCAGTTATACACTCTATATACCTATATACATATTTACACATCACTAATTGGCCGTACTACTACACTCCTCCATCCTACCAAAGAACATTTGCATCAAATGTTAAGGAAATGAAACAATTATAATCCAGGTTCGTTTTGACTCCGCAGCCATTGCTTCGCCCTTGTGCTCCAACGGTAATCATCCTGGTCATGGGAGAAAAATCTGTAAAGAAAATTTCGTCGAGCGCCCCGACTGGGAATCTAACCCGCGACCCCAAGATTATAAAGCGAGCACACAACCACTAGGCTAAAAGGTCCGGACCAGTTAGACTGGTCAGTTATACACTCTATATACCTATATACATATTTACACATCACTAATTGGCCGTACTACTACACTAGGTATGGAGACTCGTATATAACTGAGCCGCGACACGACAAAACCAATAATGTGGTTGTGCGCCCAGCGCAGACTCAGATCAGCTGGGCATTCGCCCAGTCTGATCTGAGTCTTCGCTGATCGCATGGAGGTAGCTTAGACCCTTAGCTACCCTTTGAGCACTTAACGTAGAGTCTGGTCAAACAGGGCGGATGCCCAGGCTGGTCTGAGTCTACGCAGGGCGCACTACCACATTGTTGGTTTTGTCGTGTCGCGGCTCAATTATGATAAGAATATATTATTGGAATGTTTGATTGACCGATGCTTCTGGTCTGATATCTGTGGAAATTTTTGTATGTGATATGATTTCATCCTCTTTGTCTCTTAAGAGGACCCCATTGGAAATATTTTAATTTTAACCGTTATGGGTAATATAGTGGATAACACACTGTACTGCCAATCCAGGGCTCGCAAGATCGACCCTCCGCTTCTCCGGTCTTTGGTGTGAGACTTTAAACCCAAGGTCCCGTCTCCGTATGATCTAGTTGTTGGTGGGACGTTTAACTCGAGTTCACTCACTCATCACCCACGCCATTCGTCTTTATTTCAAATTTGATAATTTTTTTTGTATCAAAGCATGTTCATACAACAGTAGTTATTATAATAATAAAAATAGACAGTGTCTAGGGGTCCGGTACCGGATCTCTAGCCTCTACGGCTAGGGGTCCGGAACCGGACCTCTAGGCGTTATGGGCTAGAGGTCCGGTACCGGGTCCCTAGCTATTTCTAACGTGGAGGCTAGGGATTCGGTAGTATGTTATTGATTGGTTAAAATAGCATTTCCTTGCGAGAGTTTCGATACACTTCATTTTGTAAAGGGAATCTACTTTAGTCTAGTAAACCCGGGCCCACTTCGCTTGGGGCTAAATCCGCGGCTATAGCCGCTGTTCCAATAATTAGCCAGTTCCCACCTAAAGCATCTTCCAACCATTTGCGTGATCTTCCGACAAGGTTTGATACATATTCACTGATTGGTCAAAATTTCTCATACGGGTATTTTTTGTCGAAGACATATCAGAGCATGCGTGACTTGCATCCGGGTTTTTATTGTATGGGGGATAATAAACACAATCTACCATTTGTGAAAAGAAACAGTTTTAAAATGACGTTTTATGAATATAAACTTTATTTTGGCTTCGTTTCCTTTTTAATTTAATCGCCGTTATTTGCGGATAGACGTGTTTTATTCAATAATAACGAATGACGAAAAGTGTATTTGCAAATTTCATGACCCGTTTCAGCAGCCGTATATCAGGCGCATTCGAGTTTTCCAATCGTGTATTTAAAGGTCTAGTATGAGAGCCATACCCGCACCGCGCTTCCGATCTGCCGCGCCAGAAATCAGTTTTCTTTCATCAACAACTGATGTATTTCTAACTAAAATTACAAGGAAATAAACAGTGCTTCCACTAGTGGAAGTCTGGGAGTCAGAGACGAGTTGAATAGAGGCCGAGTTGACCCAGGAGCCGTGAAGACCCCAGGCTTACAGAAAGCAGGTCGAGTTGACCCGCTTCTGCCATGACATACTATCGCCAGACAATAGTTGTAATCGAACTCGACCAAGGCTGATCACGATAATGTATTCTTTCGCTTTGCTTTCGTTCTACTTTATTTTTATTTTTGGTAACGTTTACGATGGTTGTACATATTTCCAGAGAAATCTTGCATTTTTTTTCTATCAGTTATTCATGGCGTATAGATTACAATCATTCGCTTAATTGGAAGAAATTGTTAGCTCTTTTCGTGTTTCTTTACTTTTCTCCAGCAGTTTCTCTATTTATATTAGTCCAAACCAATTCTTCCACAGAAATTCATCATAGATCCTCACTCGTGAATTCATGTTTTGTCCTTGAACAAGACACATTTACTTTACAAAAGTACTGATAATACCCAGGAAGCGGTGGATCCGTCATGACATGACTAAAAAGTTGTTGTTTAAAAACGAATTTCATCTTCGACAATTATCTTTTTTCAAGATGTTTCTTGTTTGGCTATAGCCGCGGCCATTCTCAGAGGTATGGTCCGAGCTATAGCCCCAACCGAACATCAGTAGCTCGGCTATAGCCGCGGAATTAGCCCCAAGCGAAGTAGGCCCTTGTTAGAACGCACAATGATTGTGTAAAATAAACGAATAAAATTCGTCGGAGCAGCCTGCACAGAAACTCACCAGCCTTATTTTGCACTGGCTTTGTAAAAGTAGTTTTATTTACAATCGGCTCATATGTTTTAAAATGTTTATAGCCATCACACGAGAAAGAAAGCTTCGCCGGGTCGTCTGTATATACATGTACGTACCTACCTGCAAACCATACTGCGATTTTTTCACGGTTTTAAAAATGGCAATTTGTATATGAAAAGTGTGAGAGTTTATCATTCACCGTTGGTACACGGTTCTAGTGAGTACTTACGGTTTCTCTTGTGTTGGCTAGAGTTAAAATGATTGATGTATTTAGCTGAAAAATAAGAAAAAGACACAGCAAGAAAAGAGAGAAAAGAAAAAGAAAAAGAAAAACTGAAAGAAAAAATGTAAATGATGTACATAAAACATCACGGAAGCATCTCCGTACAATAGTTACCCCAGATATGCACTTAACACATTACCTCCTATTAATGACCCATCTAGTTTTGAAATTAGAATGGTAAAATTGACATTTTTCAAGATTTCTCCATAAATTCATATGTTGTGGATAGTATTATAATCGCTTCTGCGAGGTGATTATAATAGATATCCACGACGTATTATTTTGTGTAGAGCTCACAGGAATGAAGGCAAAATCACTGTCATTATCTTGTATACTTTCAACTTTATGAGTACGGAGACGTTCACGTAATGTATAGAATGAAAAAAAAAAGAAAAAGAAAAGAAAAGAAAGAAAAAAATAGAAGAAAAAAAGGTCGGCAAATGGTTGTAAATAACTTAAGGAATTTGTTTCTTTCAGTTCTTTACAGCAAGACCTACATTACCTCCCCGATGGTGCTGGCCGGAAACTATGGATGAGGCAAATATAGCTTGATACGATAAAAGAAGCCTAAAGTATTTGTTCTCCTATAATTCATACTAGTGACGAATCAGATTTGACTCATCCATAGGCTAACATGACAGATCGAACTACATTACATTCTTAGAAGTACGTATGCACTCTATGTTTAGAGATAACGCACGGGAAACAAGCATCTTGGGGTTAAAATAAAGGATATTTATTTATTTTATTTATTGATTTATTATATACATGTACATTTAAAGGTTTCTTTCGTAAAGTGGTCGTAGCCCTGAAAAGGGCTTTTAATTCGTGCTCTAGTGAGACATCCACTTTACTGGTAAACCTGGTAAAGGGCTTCTCCTATACAGGCGACGAGTACGTCTAAAGAGAATCAGATTGGCTTCTCCCCGGACGGTAGGAACTGGTTGTATAAAGATCACTAGTTCCATCTTCTGCGAGGGCGTCGAATAAAGCTGTAAACTCCTTAAAACACTAATATCTTGTAGTGAAATGATGTAGGGTTTTGAAGAAAAACATGCATGTTCCAAACAAAACAAGCCTTTTAACATCTTACGGAAAACCTATCTCACTAACTTTGACATTATAATTGCAACATCCGAGCGACCCAACTTATCAAGCGTAATAAACAATTACAGAAATCAATAGCGGAACGGTTGCAACTGTCCATTATGAATACAAAACACTTCTTTTAACAGATTGATCGATATACAAAATATAATTCCGGATCCCTAGCCACCACGTTAGATATAGCTAGAGACCCGGTACCGGACCTCTAGCCAAAACCGCCGTTGAGGCTAGAGATCCGGTACCGGACCCCTAGCCACTGCCATAATAATAATAATAATAATAATAATAAAAATAATAATAATAATAATAATTACAGGGATCAGATTCACTTTTTAAACGTTTAATTATCTGTTTCATAGTAAAAAGTCTTGTTCGTCTCAATCAGTCTGTCGGTTAGCCAATCAAAACTTCTTTTACAAACGATATCGGGTTGGCAGGCAACAATGTAAACAAACGTCTCAGAATTTCACAGTTCGAACGACCCTAAAGAATATTTCTAGAAATATTTGCCATTTACATTCGTTTCTAAAGAAAAAACAGGTACATACTGTAAATCTAATTAGTTTTCAATTTAGCGTCAATTAAACTTCTTTGTTTTATGGATTGAATTTGAGGATAAATCCAAGATGAATTGCGGCTAAAAGGCTTCGACCAAAGTCCAAACCAACCGCAACCGAATTGTTGGATCAATGTTGGATAACACTGTCTTTCTTCCTTTACTGCTACATCCCTTCTCGAGGATCATGAGTAGTTAAACGACGTACTTGTATCACATGTTTTTTTAGGCTAGAGTTATAGTTCAGTATATAAATTGTGGTAACTCTAGCCTGAAAAAATGTGATAGAATCTACAAGCCCCTGTTTTACACTCCAATTAAAATTACAGGATGAACCCCCCTTGTAGCCATGTCCCTACAGAAGGGATCCAACTAACTGGAAGAAAATTATGCTCAGGTCATGTATAAACAGTATGGAAAACAGAGGAGACTTTGTCTGGCAGACCATTGCTTGAGGTCCACTGCAGGAATAACTGCATGACTGTCAAATCTCCACACTTAATCCCTGCACACCACATGTACTGGTACAAGGTACTGAAGAGCCTGGGTGGTTCAGCCTGAATCTTGAGCTTGACACCAAAACCCTGCACTCATCCAGTACTGCTGAAAGGATGCACAAGTGAAAAGCCCTGTACATTTCCACAGCTATACAGCACTCTCCCCTATGTAGACAGACCAGTACGCGGACACTTTTAAGGATGTTTTACCTAATGTTTAAGACGCCAATGCATTACAGGCAACCAGATGGGCATGCAGTTTCAGGAATATCTTTGTGCTTAATATAGACAAAAGAACACACATGAAAAAAATATCTGAGCAGGCGCAGAATTATGCTGTTGTGGCTATGCTATTTCCTGTAGATTGGGCTTATCATATCAGTACATGGACACCTTAGAATTTGAGCAAACTGAGATGGTACTTATACCCTGCAATACTTATAAAATTATTGATACATGTACTAAATGAAAATGTATAAAAATCATAAAAGATTGTTCTGATTTCATATTCACACATGACTTTTTGCTTTGCCTGTCTGCATATGCTTGCTGAAGCCAAACTAAAGCATTGATTATGATACCCATCTAGAGTAGCCCTGTTAATTTAAAACTGTGTTGTATAAAAATAAAAGTGAATGACAAAAATAAAAAGAAATAGCACCTTGAAATAATAACACAAAGGCATTTAAATTTAGAGAGTATGTCAGCATTTATTTCACTCCAAACGCAAAAGTATCCGCGTACTGGTCGTGTCCACGAACTGGTTGGGTCTGTCTATGTGTGTATGTTTGCCAGACCATGTTTACACATTACTGCACTGAAGAAAAGTGGAAGAAGAGTTGTTATCAGTTATCACTTTTGTATGTCTCTTTCTGCTTGTCTCTCTCAGTCTCTCTCTCTCTGGCACATTAATGCCGCTGATGCTGAAAGTCTCAGGTTTGGTTTCCAGTATCGAAGGCCTTAAAAGCCTCATTAAAAATGTTACATTATAAGAGATGTTGTTTAGATCAGCTTAGACTTTCTCAAGACCCTATATTATCTAAATTTTACTTTCGAACTGGAAAGTCCCTTTAAGTGAAATAATATGTGAAAGTCCCTTTAGATGTTCTCTCTGAATATAGGGTCTTTTAGGGATTGAAAATTTCACTGACCAGCATCGAGTCGGTGGGTAATACAATATCCCGTTTGTTGATAACAGCATTAACGTCTGCAGTCAATGTTTATATAATAAATAAACCACTCAGCTGCTTGTATCAGTTATCAACTGGTGTAAGCCTAAAATATTAAGACTTTTGAACCAAGAGCTTGTCTTTTGTCAGGGGACGATCTTAAAAGATGTGGTGAAACCAGGCAAATCCTGATCAGCCTGCTCAATGCTGACTCTGATTAGAGGCCGTACTATTTACCCAGGCATTTATAACCAAGTATTTGGGGGGAATCACAGTACTCTAATTTTGTGCATTACAACGGTAAATCTTGCTACTTTTTTAGCTCACCAGAGCCATAGGCTCAAAGTGAGCTATTGTGATCAGTCTGTGTCCGTCGTGCGTTGTGCTTCGTACGTCATCCGTCGTCAAACAATTTCCTTTAAATGACATCTCTGAAACTGCTAGGCCTAGGGTCTTGATATTTGGTATGAGGCATTGTCTATTGGACCATTACCAAGTTTGTTCAAATAGTGGGCATGGGGTCCAAAGTGGCCCTGCGGTCTTTGGTTCGAAATTAAAATAAACTTAAAAACCCTCTTTTCCAGAAACGCTAGACGCAGATGCTTGAAATTTGGTATGTAGCATTGCTAAGTGGTCCTTCGCCAAGTTTGTTCAAATGATGGCCCCAGGATGCAAAATGGTCCCTCCCCAGGGGTTCCTGTGTTTGACCCATTAAAACACATACTTTAGAAAAATCTTCTTCAGAACCACTTTGCTCAGATACTTGAAATTTGTCATGTAGCATTGCCTAGAGGTCATTTACCAAGTTTGTTCAACTGGAAGTCTCAGAGTTCATAATGGACCTACCCCAGGGGGGTCCTGAGTTTGAACCTTCGACATACATAGAAAAATAATTTTAAAAAAACAAACTCTTCCTTCTTCTTCAGAACCGCTAGGCGCAGATGCTTGAAATTTGGTATGAAGTATTGCCTTGTGGACTTCTACAAAGTTTGTTCAAATGGTCGCCCAAGGATCCAAAATGGCCCTGACCCAAGGGGTCCTGGGTTCGAACCAGAGAATACATAGAAAACTATTCTAAAATTTTCTCCCTAAGAACCACATGGCTCAGATGCTTGAAATTTGGTATGTAGCCTTGCCTAGTAGTCCTATACCAAGTTTGTTCAAATGGTGGTTCCACGGTTCAAAATGGACCTACCCCAAGGAGTCCTGGGTTTGAACCATAGAACTACATAGAGAAATATTCAATTTTGTTTCCTTTTCAAAACCGCGAGGCTCAAATTCTTGAAATTTAGTATGAAGCATTGCCTGGTAGATCTCTACGAAGTTTATTCAAATGGCCCCAGGGTCCAAAATGGCCCTGCGGCAGGGGTTGTGGGTTCGAAAATAAAACATACTTTAAAATCATCTTCTCCACAACTGCTAGGCTGAGATGCTTGAATGTTTGGTAAGTGGCATCGCCTAGTGGTAATTTACCAAGTTTATTAAAATTGTGGCCCCAGGGTCCAAAATGGCTCCACCCCAGGGGTCCTGGGTTTGAACCATAGAAACATGTAGGAAAATAATCATCAGGCTTCTTGTTCAGAACCACTTGGCTCAGACGCTTGATATTTGGCATGGTTGAGCAAATGAAAATCTCTTCAAGTGGTCCAGGCGCATGACCAATATGGCGGCCACACCCATATATGATGAAAACCTTTTAAAATCCTCTTCTCCAGAACCAATCAACCGATGGCCTTGAAACTTTGTATTTAGCATTGAGTACTGGAGTTCTACCAAAATTGTTTAATTGAGGGTCATGGGATAACCTTGGACTTTTTTATGGCAACGTCAAATTTGCTTTCTGGTGCTTTTATATAATATGGGAAAATGCTATTTCAAACATAAAAGTTCATGGAAATTATTGAAACTTTTGGCATAAAAATTGGTTTATACAGTCATCAAAGTGAGTACATGAAGACTTTTGAGTACAAGAGGTCACGGTCGTTCTTTGACCTTTGACCAAGGCCTCTGGTATTTCAACAATTTTAAACATCTCATCGAAAGCCACTGGACTAATTGTAACTAATTTTCATATAAAGCCCCAGGAGTGGAAGGAACGAATTTTTTTTTCAAGGCAGGTCACATATACATTATAGCTGCCATGCCTATATATGGTAATAAACCTTTAAACTCTTTTTCTTCAGGACCAAATAACAGATGACCTTGAATCTTGGTATGTACATGTATCATTGGAGACTAGAGTACTACCAAGATTGCTCAAATGATGACCTTGGACTGACCTTGAACTTTTTAAAGGCAAGATCAAATTTGTTTTCTGGTGCTATTAGAAAATAATAGTTCAAGGAACTTGTGGAAGATATTGGTGCAAAAGCCAATAAATACCGTCAACTAAATAAGTACATGAAGATTTCTGAGTAAAAGAGATCAGATGCATTCTTTGATCTTTAACCAATGTCTCTTATATTCTGAAAGTTTCAAACTGGTATGTTCTATTCTCTAGCCCGGCCTGGCCTGGCCTGGGCTGGCCCGATTATACAAAATGACATAAGAGCTTATTTGATGATATAACACTTTGGGCCAGATCAGGCCAGGCCAACAAATACAAACATATACCCTTTCAACACTCAGAACTTAATATCTAATTTGTTTCAACAGACTGCATTATCTGCTCCCAAAGGAGCTTGTTCAAACTGCCATGGTAATTTTTATGGCCATTATGCTTAAATATTTTGTTTGTTTATCAGCATTTGCAACAGTGGCTCCTCTAATTAAATAATGCATTAAGTATAATTCTTCAAATGATATTTTGGCCTGGCTTGGCCTGGTCCCATGTGTTACGTCATCAGATAAGCTGTTATGTCATTTTGCGTAATCGGGTCAGGCTAGGCCAGGCTGGGTTAGAGAATAGAACATGCCTTTCAAACTGTCTGGTAAGTTCAAATGATGACACTAGTAAGACCTTTGGCCTTTTTTTTTACTCAGGTGAGCAATTTTGGGCCTTATGGCCCTCTTGTTTAATCAGCATGTCACTCTTTTTGTATTCTAAACTGTAGAGAACATTCATTGATTGATTGATTTATTGCTTAACGTCCACGGTAAACATCTATGGCCATGTTGGGACGGTTAGTTAACCTAACCACACTATTCCTGGGCAGGCTTAGACCTCCTAGGCGGTTAACCAGTACTAAGTGCACATACTTTCGCCAGTAACTGACAACTGCCCTTCTTAAATCAGCGGAAGGAGAAACGAAAGTATGTGGCCAGACCGGGTTTCGAACCCAGGACCTCTGACTTATGTGTCAGGTGCCCTACCGATTGCGCTACGCGGCCCGGCTGTAGAGAACAGCAAATATGATATTGTATGTGAAGTCGGAACATGTTCTTGTGAAAATCAGCCGTGCATTATATTAAATACTACTTACTAGAAGAAGCTCTTTAATGAATAAACAATATTCTGTGGGTTTTTTTTTCTGACTCCACGGAATAATTTCTTCCTATTGACTTCTATTCTGCTTCCGTATAATGTACATTTTCAGTTTTATTTATTTATTTATTTATTTTTTTGTCTTTGGTGTAAGCTGTGAAACTTTGAAAAAATTCTTTGAAGAAGCGAAGTGAACACTACAAAGAAAAAAATATATAAAAAATAGTGTTTTCAAAATGATATTAAATGTTCTGTGGTTTTCCCCACTTAACATAAAATTCAAGCTTACACCTTTTCTAGCAATAAATCAAGATAACAAGCTCTGCAGCCGGGCCAGACCTTATCTAAACAAACATCCCAATTATATCTGACAATCATCTTTACTTAGGGTGAATGGGTTCATTCAATGATTACAAGTCTGTAAATTCAACACAGTTTTAAACAGGAACATTATCTTTCTTTTCTTTTTTCCAAAATGTTGAAAAATAATAAAATGGAATATTAATTTACAGACTTGGGCAAGTCTAAGATCAGATGGTATTTTATAACTAGAGGAGAGTCACCTGTACAGGCTGTAGATTACAGGATAACTTGGAATGAGCTTGTATGAAATTTGTCTGCTCATAATACCCCTCATCAGAACCACCTCAGTGAGATGGAGAAATAAGATAATGAGAATAAGTATTTTCCCTCATTTAGAAGGTTTTTAGTAGCTAAGGGTCACAGGCTCACTGCACAGTACATCAGAAACTTACACCAGAATCCACAGGAGCAGTCTGATCAGGGTTTACACTGTTTGCTATTCCATCTGCATCTTTTGGATTCATTTCTGCATTGAAAAAACAAAACAAATTTTTTCACTTTTTAGTACCCTTGTACAGATACGTAATTATTTTAGGCAAATTTAAGAATTTTTACCACACTCTTCAGAGCCCTAGATAAGAGGGAGTATTTGGTGATAATTAGGGATAATTTTTGTTAATTCTGTATAAAAACATATGTTGCGACCCCTCATCTGAACCGTCTCATCGAGACGGTTCAGATGAGGGGTCACAACATATGGTTTCAATGAGAAATAAAAAAAATTATCCCTCAATTATCATCAAATACCCCTCTTATCTAGAGCTCTGCTCTTATCTGGGTCTGTTTTCAGAAAAAAAAAAGAAATAAAAATGGCACAGCCCCAGCCTACTAGTATGACCAGAGCTAAAGAGTGGAGCGTAGAAGCAGAAGAAGCTTACAGATTCCAAACAGCAGGCTACAGAGACGAAGTAGAATACAGACATCTTAAACAGAATGCAGAGGTGAACAGTTGCATGTATTTTTAAACTATTATTTTGGAAGGAGACTCCCATATCAGATGAAACTTCAGAGTCAAAATATTTCCTCCTTTATCTATAAATATTATTCTTCCTGTTTGAAATTATAAAATTCAGATTTTATTTCTTTGTCTTATTCTGGATACATATCACATGTTTACAGTCAGGGTGAATGGTCTTCAGGAAAGCAAATATAAGGGAGGTAAATCTTCTTGTCATATGAAGTATGGAAGCCAAGCATGAGCTTTTGTGGAGTTTCTTTTATATCATGTAAAGAAGGGTCTGATACATGTGTAGTGCTTTCAGGGTGTATAGTATACATTCATGTTCACCACCATTTTTACACAGGGAAACAACTTTTGTGACCAGCTGTTTGCTTCCCTGGACAAAGAAGCAATTCTAAAATGGGGTCTGCTCCTGAAGGAATGAATTCTGTCCTGAAGGAGCAAATTCTTTCTAGCTTTCAAGAGTTGACCCCATGGAGAAGACGAACAAAAATTAAACTGGCGGAGTTTTTGCCATTGAACGTGTGTCCATTCAGATACCTTAATAATTGCTTAGAGAACATAATTGAGCCGCGACACGAGAAAACCAACAATGTGGTTGTGCGCCCGGCGCAGACTCAGACCAGCCTGGGCATCCGCCAAGTTTAACCAGACTCTTCATTAAGCGCTCAAATGGTAGCTAAGGGTCTAAGCTACCACCATGCGAACAGTGAAGACGCTGATCAGACTGGGCAGATGCCCAGGCTGATCTGAGTCTACGCTTGGCGCACAACCACATTGTTGGTTTTGTCGTGTCGCGGCTCATATTATCTTATTATAGGGTCTTGTAATTTTGAATTTCTGTACAAACTGCTAACCTGTTTTTGAAAACTGTATGTGGTGTTTGTATATTTTCAGGTGGACCGGTGGCCACACAATGGCTATATAAAGAAATTACAAAGAAAGGGGGATGGCTACTGGTACTATTATAACAAAACAAGAGAACTTCTGGATAAAGATCTACAAAAATGCAAGCTTTATGTATATTGATATATGTATTGTTTTACTGTGTTAAAGATAGTATAATCGCTTCACTTTAAAAAATACAAATGTATGGTTTTCAAGAAAAGACAATCATTTTCTTGGGTCACAGGAAATTTCATAGAATTTGGCTTACCATAGATACGCTGAATATTGGGACATTTAATGTGTTTGGGTATCCCCACCGTATTTTTCTGACATTTTTACAAAGGGAAACAACTTTATGTTCCCTGGATGACAAACTTCTTTCAAAATGGGGTCTGCTCTTAATGGAAAGAATTTGCTCCTAGGGGAGCAAATTCTTTAAGAGTTGATCCCAATTTAGGATGGCTGCAACAACAACAACAACAACAACAAGAACAAAAAAAACTAGTTTCTTCACCTGAAAGTATTTCCAACCACCTTCACACCCAGTAGGCACATGACGTCAAAACGACGTCGCACTGACGTCGATGCGACGTCATTACGTCGCATCGACGTCGGTACGACGTCACTTTGACGTCACGTGCCTGCTGGGCACATAAATGTAATGTGGTTAAATTTGGAAAAGTTGATTTTTGGTACAAGAGGTGTGTCAGAAGCTTAGACAATTCAGCTCTCTGACTGTACATTTTGAAACAGTCTGATAAGAAATTTCACTGCAGGGCCCAGGAACTATTGTCCCAATGTCTAGGGTTACTATAGTAACATGTTTTGTGTATTGGAATTTGAAGTTATACATCATTATAGCCTTTAAGGTATTCAGTATTTTTGTCCCTTATTAATGAATTTAAATAAGTCAAGTTCACAAATATTTACTGAACTGAGTACTATAGAAATATCAAGATGAAATCTTTGGGAGAATGAATTCTAGTGATTTGATGTGTGAGTTAGATGCATAATAGAAGCTTAGTTTAAGTATTAAACACTGCCGTGTGTTCATCATTTGAAGTAAAAATGAGCCGCGACATGACAAAACCAACAATGTGGTTGTGGGCCCTGCGCAGACTCAGATCAGTCTGGGCATCCGCCCAGTTTAACCAGACTTTTCCTTAAGTGCTCAAAAGGTAGATAAGAGTCTAAGCTACCTCCATGCGGACAGCGGAGACTCTGATCAGACTGGGCGGATGCCCAGGCTGATCTGAGTCTGCGCTGGGTGAACAACCACATTGTTGGTTTAGTCATATCACGGCTCAAATAGCTTTCATACTTACAGTTTAAGTTAGTTACAATATTAAACCTGTGATTTTGGATATCGGAGCCATTACATTTTTTTGCATAATGGACTCTTACTGCTTTGAATTTGAACACATCCAATAATCCTACAAAAAATATTTGTTTAAGTGAATGGGATCACCATCATGCTTTTCTGCCATGTTTGCAGAAGGAAACAACTTTTGTCACCACCTGTTTGCTTTCCTGGGTAAAAAACATCTGAAAGGGGTTCTGCTATTATTCAGAGCTCTAGATAAGAAGGAGTATTTGGTGATAATTAAGGATAATTTTTGTTATTTCTACATAAAAACATATGTTGTGACCCCTCATCTGAACCGTCTCGACGAGACAGTTCAGATGAGGGGTCACAACATATGGTTTCAATGAGAAATAAAAAAAATTATCCCTCAATTATCATCAAATACTCCCTCTTATCTAGAGCTCTGTGAAAGGGGTTCTGCTATTATTAAGTACAGAAGATGCTTCCAGCGGTGCAAATTCTTTCCTTTAAGAGTTGGCCTTATTGAGAAGGGAGGCAGAAACGAAATTGCAGAGTTGCTTCCCCTGAAAGTGTACCCATTCATCTTAAATGTGTAGGAAAAATAGACAACAGTGGAACAATATTAAAACCAGTCTGATCAGGCAGTTTTGTCCCACTTATTTGGGTTTAGGACACATTTTTAAGCACACATACAATTATAGTCAGTTTCAATATAATGAGTAACAATCAAAATATTTTATTTATTATTACTTATAAAAGAGTTGTGTATGTATGCACCCTGAAGATGTGAGTAAAATCGTTCAGATTTAGAAAAGTCACTTTTAATTAATTGAAGGTATCAAGTTATTTTATGTTTGGATATTGTTGTTTTAATGAAGTCAAGAAACAGGCTGTTCGGTTTCTGCTTAAGTTTCTTAAAATTAGGGATTTGAAACTTCGCATTGAAAAAATAAATGCAAAAATACAGCAATTTTTCTCACTATTCTTAATATTTGAGGACACTGAGTTTAATAGCTGATTCTACATAAATGTAATAAAGGGTGCATTCTTGTACAGTGCTCCAGATAAGAAGGGGTAACAAGGATAATTTAGGGATAATTTTTCTTATTTTTCCATAAAAACATACATTGTGACCCCTCATTAGAACCGTCTCGCTGAGACGGTTCTAATGAGGGGTCACAATGTATGTTTCCGATGAGAAATAAGAAAAATTATCTCTGAATTATCCCTGTTACCCCTTCTTATCTGGAGCACTGTTGTAGGTCTCTGTTTTAGCTGAAAGGTGTTTGTGAGTGTCTGCAATGGTTTAAATGAGTTGACAGGTCTCTTATGTTGCATTTTGGGTAATAATCAAAATGTAGCATCATGGGCACAAATTTAACTTTGAAACAATGCTATGTGCCTGCTAGACATATAAAGAAGACCTCTAAGAAATGTACCGTAACAGTGCCCTTGATAAGTGGATTGTGTGATGATAATTTTGAGATTTTCAATAAACATAGGTTGTAACCCTTATTAGAACCATTTCTGTAAAGCAGGCCTAATGAGGATTACAATGTATGATTTTATAGAGAAAAGGGAGAAAATGGCCAGAATTATCACCCAGTGATCCACTTATTCAGCTCTCTGCCTCACAGGGTATAATCGATTCCGCCAATTTTCGCTTCCTGCAGAGACTGTCTGTCATATTTGGCTTCCTCCGAGACTGTCCGCGAACTCTTGCTTCCTGCAGAGACTACTGTCCTCGAAATATGGCTGCCTGCCGAGACTGTCCGCGTGACTCTGCTTCCTGCCGAGAGCCTTTATCATGTACAGAAGTCTCATCAGGAAGCAAGAGATCGTGGACAGTCTCGGCAGAAGCCAAATATGATGTACAGTCTCTGCAGGAAGCGAAAATTAGCGGAATCGATTATACCCTGCGTGCCTATGTTCACCTTGTCTTTGTTAAGAAGAAAAAAGGCACTAATCACTCTACAATAAAGTGTTAAAACCCATTCTCACTTTATATTTTTTTCTGACAAAGAGACTTTCTGTTTGTTGTTTTATATGTAATCCTGCCATATATGTGTTGATGGGCACATTTTTATTTTGTTTTATTTTCTTTTATATAATTGAAACGAATCTGCGGGGATGGAAGTTGTGGTGTTGTAATATTTATGTTAAAGTGGGTATTAAATGGCTTTCAAAGTTGATAGTAGTCAGTTTTCATTCCATACATTTCATCAACATCTCCTGAAAAGGCACCTTAAGGTGGGTTTACACAGCGACACATGTTGCATGACATTCAACATGTGTCACTGTGTGAACGCTGCTAAAACATGTTTCATGAGACAAATCTGTTGCATGGCACATGCCTTATTCCCCTAAACATGGCTTAAAGACACATTTTTGATTGCATAACACCCTAATGATCATTTATTGGAATATGGAGAGATGAGATAAGGAATGAGCCCAGCGGACACATAACGTCAAAAATGACGTCGTACTGACGTCGATTCGACGTCGTTACGTCGCATCGGCGTCAGTACGACGTAATTTCAACGTCACGTGCTTGCTTGGAGCAGGGGTCCTAAAGACACCTTTTATTTCATACAGGTTGAGGCTACAGCTAGTGAAGGGATTTTATGACACTCATAATCACTTACATAAGAAAATCCTTTGATGTTGGGAACTGGGAAAGGATGTGTTTATTGGAGGTGATTATGAGTGCCACCACTCTCATATAGGCTGAAAAATGTGTGTTTGAATGATTGCATGGTTTGTCTGTTTTGCAGCATGTGTCTCCGTGCGAAACCACATATTTGGGCCATTCAGGTCACATAACCAATATGGCCTCCATGCCCATGTATGGTTAAAACCTTTAAAAATCTTTTCACCAGAACCAACTGACCGATGGCCTTAGGGTAACTTACCCTAGTGTACTGAATGGACTCAGGTGAGCTACAGGACCAATGGTCCTCTTGTTTTCAGACCAGTCTGTCCCAATATTTAGAATTTTATAGTACTAAACACTTGAAAATGTGACAGTTCTGTCTAGCAATGTGTGCAGAGTAGCGAACATATTTGAGCCGCGATACGAGAAAACCAACAAAGTGGTTGTGCGCCCAGTGCAGACTCACATCAGCCTGGGCATCCGCCCAGTCTGATCAGCGACTTGGCTGTCCGCTTGGAAGTAGCTGAGAACCTTAGCTACCTTTTAAGCGCGGAGAGTCTGATCAGACAGGGTGGATACCCAGGCCGATCTGAGTCTGCGCTGGGCGTACAACCACTTTGTTGGTTTTCTCGTGTCGCGACAAATTTATAACTCTGATAACACTGCTGAAGCAGTCTTGTCTGTCTCTTCCATGTTAGCCCAATCTCTTCTGTCCTCATACTTAGATGCAATAAGTAAACTAGTAATTTAGTTATAATATAGATGCATTTTTCGCCCTGTTTATTTTATGGTGTTAGCCTGTCGAGGGATTCCATGCTATCTTAGGCATATCATTTGGACTAAAAAAGAAAGAATGGTAGTCAGACTGAAATTGACACTACCGTTCTGGTTACGCATCATCTGGCAGATATGGTCTTAAAATGCCATGTGACTGTTTAATAAACACACAACGTCGGACCAACGTCGTCTCAACGTTGAAGCAAGGTCACGATGTTGTTTCAACGTTGTATGCCTGCTGAGTAAGGTAGGCTTAAACCTTTCCATTTCTATATAACAGATCAATTTGAGACATCTGCGAAAAAATCAGGCCCAGAAAATATCACAGATTGTTGATCCAAAACCATGTGCCATCATATGAACAATTTTTCCATGAAATAAGACTTCGGTGATGTGCAGGTAATTTGATAAATATCATCATTTTATTCCCCACGCGAACTAAAAGAAATTACACCATCATTGTTGAACTTGAGCGCTGTCAATCAATACTACGAAGTGGCCCTTCTGGTTGTTGCATCAACACCAATCTTCTTGCCTTTTCGTCAAACAAATATCAGCAGCATTCATCTGGCACTTGCATCAGGCAAAAGATCAGCGTTCCATGCTTCTGGTATTTTTATTAGGCAAACATTCTTCTCGCAGCTGCGCCATTCTTTCTTCTGGCATTTGCATCAGGCAAGAGATCAGCGCCATTTTTCTGGCATTCATATCAGACAAAGATCAGGAATATGTCCCCACATCATTGTCATTCTTCTGGCATTTGCATAAGGCAAAAGATCAACGCCACCCTTCTGGCATTTGCGTAAGGCTAAAGATCAACGCCATTCTTCTGGCACTTGCGTAAGGCAAAAGATCAACGCCATTCTTCTGGCATTTGTGTAAGGCAGAAGATCAACGCCATTCTTCTGGCATTTGCATCAGGTAAAAGATCAACGCATTTCTTCTAGCATTTGCATCAGGCAAAAGATCAACGTCATTCTTCTGGCATTTGCATCAGACAAAATAACAACCACAATTCTTCTGGCATTTGCGTAAGGCAAAAATCAACGCCATTCTTCTTGCATTTGCGTAAGGCAAAAGATCAACGCCATTCTTCTGACATTCGCGTAAGGCAAAAAGTCAGTGCCATTCTTCTGGCATTTGCATCAGGCAATGGGTAAGCATCATTCTTCTGGCATTTGCAGCAGACAATAGGTAAGCGTCATTCTTCTGGCATTTGCATCAGACAATAGGTAGGCTCCATTCTTCTGGCATTTGCATCAGACAATAGGTAGGCTCCATTCTTCTGGCATTTGCATCAGACAATAAAGTGTCATCTTCTGGCAGCTGCATCAGGCAAAACTCAACGCCATTCTTCTGGCATTCATATCAGACAAAAGATCAGGCATAAGTTTCCTGATCAGTGTCATTCTTCTGGCATTTGCATCAGACAAAAGATCAACGTCATTTCTCCAGGCATTTGCATCAGCCAATAGGTCAGAGTCATTCTTTTTGCATTTGCATCGGGAAAAGATCACGCCTTTCTGCTGGCAGCATTTGCATAAGGCCTTATAAGCTTCTCACTTTTTTTCAACAAAAAATATCGGTGTATTTGGTCATAAAGTCACGAAACACTTAACGGGTTGACCTCTTAACGAGCTTGTTAGGCTAACGATGCTTTGAACAGCTGGGCCCAGCTGCTAATTCTTCTTGCATACACGTCAGGCAAAAGAAAAGCATCACTTCTCTGTCAGTTGCATCTGGCGGAAGGTTAGTGCCATTTTCCTGGCGTTTTCATCAAGCAATAATCATCGCCAATCGTTTGACAATTGCATCAGAGAAAAGATTAGCGCCGTTCTTCTGGACTTGCATACAAACATCGGCATATCATACTCGTACTTCTGTCGTTTGCATCAAGTACAGGATTTGACCCACTCTCCTGGCATTTTCAGCACACAAAAGATCAGACATCAGGCAACTGATCAGCTGCATCCCTCTGGAAATTCATGCATGCATTTTCATCAGGCAAAAAAATCATCTTTTCAGCCTTCTGGCATTTTCATCAGTCGAAGATCAGCTTTATTCTTCAGGCCTTTGCATCTGGCATTCTGGCAAAAAAAATAAAATAAAAAATAGAAATAATAATAATAAATAAATAAATCATCTGGCATTTACATTAGGCAAAGATTATCGCCATCTTCGGGCATTTGCTTCAGACAAAACATTATCTCTCCTCATCGCCTCTTCGTACTAACATTTGCATCATTGCATCAGGCAAAGTATCAGTGTTTTGCTCCTGGCACTTGCATCAAGCACAATATCACCGTTCCATTCTTCAGATGTTTGCATCGTGGAAAAGATCACCGCTCCATGCTTCTGGCATTTGCAGCAGTCATAAAATCAGCGCCATTCTTCTGGTACTTGCATCAGGCAGAGGATCAGCGTTCCATGCTTCTGGTATTTGTATTAGGCAAACAAAGCCATTCTTCTGGCAGCTGCATCAGGAAAGAGTACAGCGTCATTCTAAGGTAAATGATCAGCGCCATCCTTTCTTCTGACATTAGCATCAGGCAAGAGATCAGCGCTATTTTTCTGGCATTCATATCAGACATAGATCAGGCATATGTCCCCACATCAGTACCATTCTTCTGGCTTGTGAAACAGGCAAAAGATCAGTGTCATTCTTCTGGCATTTGCGTAAGACATACGGTCAGTGCCATTCTCCAGGCATTTGCATCAGACAATAGGTCAGCGTCATTCTTCTGGCATTTGCATCAGGCAAAAGATCAATGCCATTACTCCGGTATTTATATCAGACCAAAGGTCAAGCATAAGGCACCTCATCAGCGCAGTTCTTCTGACACTTGTATCAGGCAAAAGATCAGCATGTCATACTTCTGGCTTTTGCATCAAGTACAGGATTTGCCCCACTCTCCTGGCATTTGCAGCATACAAAAGATCAGACATCAGGTAACTGATCAGCTGCATCCCTCTGGCAATTCATGCATTTGCATTTGGCAAAAAAATATCTCATCATCCTTCTGGCATTTTGATCAATCAAAGATCAGCTTCATTCTTCAGGCCTTTGCATCTGGCATTCTAGCCAAAAAATAAATAAGATAAATAAATATAAATGAAATAATAATAAATAAATCTTCTACCATTTGCATCAGGCAAAAATTATCACCATCTTCGGGCATTTCTTCAGACAAAACATTATTTCTCCTCATCGCTTCTTCGTACTAACATTTGCATCATTGCATCAGGCAAAGTATCAGTGTTTTGCTCCTGGCACTTGCATCAAGCACAATATCACCGTTCCATTCTTCAGACGTTTGCATCAGGCAAATAATCACAGCCCCATGCTTCTGGCATTCGCATCTGTCAAAAGATCTGTGCCATTCTTCTGGCACTTGCATCAGGCAAAATATCAGTGTCCAACGCATCTGGTATTAAGGCATCAGACAAACAGCGTCATTATTTGCAGCAGGTAAGGGAACAGCGCCATTCTTCTGGTATTTGCAGGAGGTAAATGATCAGCGTTATTCTTCTGGCATTTGCATCAGGCAAGAGATTAGGGCCATTCTTCTGGCATTTATATCAGACAAAAGATCACGCATAAGACACCTGAAAAGTACCATTCCGCTGGCCTTTTTATCCGGCTAAAGATCAGCGCCATTCTTCTAGCACTAGATGCACTAGCAAAAGATTTGTCCCATTCTTCTGGCATTTGCAGCAGGCAAAAGATAAGACATCAGGTTACTAATCAGCGGCATTCTTCTGGCACTTCATGCATTTTCATCAGGCAAGAGATCATCTCTCCATCCTTTTGGCATTTGCATCTCTCAAAGATTAGCTTCATTCTTCAGGCTTTTGCATCTGGCATTCTGGCAAAAAAGAAAAAAAAAACTTCTGGCATTTGCATCAGGCAAAGATTATCGCCATCTTCCGGCATTTGCTTCTGGCAAATTATTAGCCCGCCTCATCGCCTCTTCGTACTGTCATTTGCATCCCTGCACCAGGCAAAGTATCAGTGTCTTTCTCTTGGCACTTGCATGAAGCATGATGGCACCGACCAAACTTTCCGTTGTTTCATGAGGCAAAAAATCACCGCCCCATACTTCTAGCATTTTCATCAGTCATAAGATAAGTGTCATTCTTCTGGCACTTGCACCATGCAAAAGATCAGCGCCATTCTTCTGGTATTTGCATCAGGCAAAAAATCAGCGCTATTCTTCAATGCAAACAATCTGCGCATTTCTTCTGGCATTTCAAATCTGGCAAGAAATCAAGTTCATTGTTCTGGCGTTTGCATGATGCAAATAGTCTGTGCCGTCCTTCTGGCATTTGCATCGGACAGAAGATTGCATTGCATCAGGCAAAAAATCAGCTCCTCATCCTATTGGCATTTGACATTTATTATTTTAGGGAGTTTATTACAGTGAAAATCATAGTCGAACGTGTGCCCAAATGGGAGTCGAGCCCAAAACTCTTGCATGAAAAGCGAACTCTAGTCCAGGCACTCCGCACAGATGAAAACTTGTATAAACACAAAATTGTACAACCACGTACACTCATATCCGTTTGTGGCTAACATGGAAAAGCAAAATGCTTACCTGTTTTCCCCAAAACAAAAAAAAAAAACAAAAAAAAACAGACTGATGGACACATGCATGCGGTTCTAGCATCTGTTAGCCATCGATATTTTACGGACAGACACTCATAATATTTCTGTTTCAGTTATGAACCTCGCTATAATAATTAGAGAAGAAGCAGATTTCAGCGTGTTTTCTTGCAATCAAATTACCAGGGGGAAAATCCACTATAGAGGGGGAAAACGGCTATGCAAAAACACCTATAATAGAGTTTCCCCGGGGAAAATTAGCTACGGGTATATAGTCATGTTTCCGGGGGAGAATTCTACTATAGGCCCTATAGCCATTTTTCCGGTGGAAAATTCTACTATGGAAAAATCATAGTCATTTTTCCGGGGGGGGGGGGGGGGGCGGCTACTAGGGGGAAAAGCTACTCTCTAACAGTAACAGATGGTAAGTTTCTCTTACAAATATTTGCCAGACTGAAAAGAAACGGGGGTTACAACAATAACAAAAAGGCATTAAACAAAATGGCTATTCAATGCACATAGCCTAATAGGCCTATCTTGATTTTTCAAACGATAGTTTTGGTCATTATACATGTTTTCTTCGGACCATGTACAGTTGGGCTCTGAAACATATTCCGCGCGGAAACACATACTGGAACGATGATAGGCACACTTGTATAGGTCCACGTTATATTGGGCTGCGTTTACGTTACGTGACGTCACATTTCACGCGAATTCTGACGTCAAATCACGCTATTTCTAGCAGACGAGCTGGAGTTCTTGGCGAGTTACAGAACTTTGGTGCAAGGTAACACTGATTTACTGATTTTAGTGATTCATTTTTTTTTTCAATTTTGTTAAGATAGAGCACACAAAAAAGGTTTTATGAAGGTGAAATGACGAAAGGCAAAGGGATTCAACAGCAGCCGGCGGGTTTTTGGGCGAACTCACATGGTCAAGACTTCAATCCGAATTCGGCCTAATCATTAATGGCCAAAAATTCCTGGATCGTGGGTTTTTTCACGGCTATTTTCACCGCAAAGGTGCACGACAACGTGATTGTCCATGCAAATTTAAATTTGGCTCTTTTTTCCAGCCCACAAGTCCTAAAATTTGGGTCTGAAACTCCCTATTTAGGTCTACCAGGAGTGTCTGCAACTGCAAGTCTAACACAAACCTGCCATTAACTTTAAGGCTGCGGGGGTCGTTTCTGCAGCCGCTGTCGTATCCTACGCTTTTCTGGAACACTGCCAAGGGCTATTGCACGAGCTGTTGTGATCGCTCTTTGGGCCAATAATTCGTCGTCCATCGTAAACAGCTTATTCATGAATGGCTGGATAGATCTGGCCAATCTTGATAGGCATATAAAACATCAAGGCATTTAGGGACCGACCATTTGATATTCTGGGGGGGGGGGGGGGGGGGGGGGGCCTGGTATTCTTGATGGAGACACAACATTTTATTTCACTGCCCTCTGGAAACAATTTCTTTTTTTTTCACCTTGTGGAAGCTAATTTATTTTTTTTACAAACTAACTCAAACAGGTTATTTTTTATTTTATTTTATAGCTGAACTATCAGATCCTTGTTTACTTGACCTTAATATCCTTTTGTTTGACCCACATCAGTATTTTTTACACCTTTTTTTCTCACAAAAAGAACATGGTGCTGTCTTTAACCAGGCCAAGGGCATCGCTTAGCTTGCTTTTGCAAACCAGTGCCTGGAGCATGTTACTCTTTTCATCTAAGGTACAGATACAAACATCCCTGTATGAGTTTGGCAAAAAATTAGGCCTTAAATTAGGGATATTTTGGCCAAAATTTAGGGCAATTTTGGCAAAGTTTTAGGGCTAACATTAGGAATTCAAGTTTTTTTTTCTATCCCAATATATGCCCAAACATGCTTTATTTGCCTTTAGAAAGTTTGACAAATATTTAGTGATAGAGTCACATTATACATGAATGGCAATTAATAAAATGGCTGAAAGTTATGTGCTAAGAAGTTAACAAAAGGGGGTCTGGGGGGCAACGCCCCCCAGAAGTTAAAGCAATTTCCCAATTTCAATGGCAATTTACAGACTGGAAACAAGAGAAAAAGTAGGAATGATGGTAAAAATTAGGGGTTTTATATTGGGACTTTTGCCTTTTAGAGTGTTTATTTTGCCATTATTGTTTTGTCTCCCATAAGCTATAGTGACTCTTTTGCAATTCAGTTTAAGTGGAAACATTTACTTAGTAATGTGGCAGATCAATGATACATGTATGTGAATGTTGTATAGGATGTTTTTGTAAATGTATGCACATGCGGGCCGGCTGGTGTAAACCAATTATAGATAATATTAAAATATAACTATAAATATGGGGGTCTGGGGGCGCAGCCCCCAGAAGCCAGAGAGATTATAAAAACTCAATTCCAATGGAATTATCTGCAGACTATATTTTTTTTTTTTGAAATTTTGGGTGGAGACAGGTTATTTTTTTCTCTTACTTTTGGGGCCAGATTATTTTTTTTAACCCCCTCATGAGCCAGGTTATTTTTTTCTTGCATATCCAAAGACAGGGAATTTTTTTGATAAATATACCAGGCCCCCCCCCAGAATATCAAATGGTCGGTCCCTTATGTGAAAAAGTTTTTGCTCCGAGGCATCAGTAGATCTATACCTAGATCATTGTGGCCGACATCGAGAATATTTTCAAATTCTGCTCAAGAAGATCTAGTTGGATTTGACCAAACTTGATATTAAATATCCTTGCATCTTTGTTTCTCTAGCTTGCGAGACGGACGATGTCACCGATGCACAAGTAGGCCATAATGGCCGACATTGTGAAAATATTTAAACAGCTTCTTCTCTTGAACGACTGAGTGGATTTTAACCAAAGTTGACATGAAGCACCTTTAATTGCATCAATATCGGGAAAGTTTTGCTCGGATGCATAAGTAAAAATAACCGATATCGTGAAAATGTTATCCCTCTTGGTACACCATGTACCATACTTGTAGACACCTAAATATGGGTTGTTGCTTTGCTATTAATTCCCCATTTTTGATATCCCTAATCATTTATGAATATCCGTAATTTGAAATTGCGATATCCATAATTCGAATAAGTGATATTATCCATAATTATTTACCAAATATTCGAATTTTGCATATACATAATTCTAATTATGGATATCCAATAATCTAAATGGTTTATGGATATCACTAATTTGAATTATGGATATCACTATTTCGATTAATGGATATCCATAATTTGAATGATGGATATCAGTTATTTCACCCATCTATGGATATCCCTAATTCAAATTATTGATATCAATAAATTGAAAAGGTGATATCCATATTTTCGAATAAACGAAAACCACTAATCATTTAGATTATCGGATATTCATAATTAGAATAAGTGATATCCATATTTCGAGTTATGGATATCAATAATTTGGCCTTTTTATGGATACAACTAATTATAATTTTGGATATATATCAATAATTCGTCTTTGAAAATAACAAGGTTCAATAACGACTGCTTTTAATGGGATTCGATATATGTATACCAATAATTCAGCCCGATTTACTGATATCACTAATCTTAATTATGGATTTCAATAATTCATAATTCAGCTCAATTAAAGATCTCCATAATTCGAATTATGGATATCCATAATTTGAACTAGTGATATCAATAATTCGAATTAGTGATATCCATAAATCGGAATGAAGTATAGATATCCATAATGCGTATTTGTGATATCACTGATTCGAATTATGGCTATCCATTATTCGAATTTGTGATATCAATAAATGGGCTGAATTATGGATATCCATAAATCAAATCATTAGAACATATAGGCTTTTGAAGGGGAAAAGCTGAAAAAGAGCATTTTTCTGTTGCTATTGTACTATGTGATATGGAAATGCAGTCTACTTCAACCCCTATTAATTCTAGCGGTCAAGATCATTAAGTGACCTTGGCCAAACTGGCAAAGGTCACCTGGGTTGAATATTTTAAGGTCCTTTCTCTGTGAACTACTCGGCCTGGTTGCAAACCACCATTTTGGCACTGTTTCTTTATCGAATCAAATATATCACATAAATCTCAAAGCTTAGGAGAGCGATCAGGACCTTGTGCAATGTGTTTTTATTTGTCGCACCTGCTTTGGCAAGGTGCGATTTTGGCATCCGGTTTTCCGTCCATCTGTCATTCCGCCCGTCCGTCCGTCATTCCGTTCACATTTACGTTGACCCTGGCGATAAGATTTGTTCGGTTAATTTCTCCAAAACCGCTGCGTCCATGGTTCTCAAATTTCATATAGAGTATAACCAGACTACGTGGCTTCAGATTTGAGAAATTCGGTCTGGTCGATAATTCAAGATGGCGACTGTTACTAAAAATAGCAAAACAACAAAATCAGCATTTTCGCTGAAACCGTTAGGTACATTTGGCTGAAATTTGGCGTGGAACATTAGTTGGACCTCGTTTTTGAAAATAATGAAAATAAAAAAAAAATATGTAGCGGAATTAGGTCACAGTGACCTACATTTGGTTTACAAGTCCCAATTTTGCTTGAATGCCAATAAATGGAAAACACTGAATAGAATTTGCTCAATCTTGAAGTTTATTTTTTTTTTTCAAATATTTGTGAGAATATACCTTCCAAGATGGCTGCCAGCTGTCGTTACTAAAAATAGCAAAAACATGCAAATGACAATATCCCAGGAACCCCTGAAAGCATTTGGACAACTTTTGTGTCAGAACGATCCTTACAAACATTTTTTTGTCTGGTAAATTGGCCATCCAAGATGGCAGCCATCTATCGTTACTAAAAATAGGACAAACATGAAAAAGGCAGTACATTTGTCCCTTCAGATCCACTGAACGGATTTTGACAAAATTTGTGTCAGAATAATCCTAGCCTGAAACTATTATGGAATTGTCAGTTTTTGCTTTCACTTTATTCTCACCATGATCTCTGCTATTGAGGAAGCACCATGCAGGTGCGACATAGCATTCCGCTGAATTCTTTTGTCCCCGCGTCGTATGATGCCGTGGCATATAGTGTTTCGGTCGTGAATACGTTATTACTAACGTACCGTCCGTCCGTCCGTACATCTGTCCATACGTACGTGATCCTGTTAGACTCAGGTTAAGATCTTTGTAAGAGGTAGATTTCAGGGTTTCTATTATTGTAGCATCTCAAATTATGTATGAAGGTTTATATCTATATGTACAACAGGAATACACAAGAATCAGGGTATAATGATCCATATATCATAGTTCACTGACTTCGGACTACGGCTAATTTTGCAAGGTTAAGATTTTTTTACAAAAATGTAACAATTTGAAATTTTGTATGAGGATTAATATCTATCTTGTACAACAGAAAATTACAAGAATCAGGTCATGATGACCATTGGTTATGGTCCACTGACATCGGACTTAGGCTAGTTTTGCACTTGGCAAGGTTAAGATTTTTTGTAAGAGGTAGTTTTAGGGTTCCCATTATTGTAGCAACTTGAAATTTATGTGAGGATTTATATTTATAGATACAATAAGAGTATAAAAGAATCAGGTCTTGATGATCCATAGATCACGGTTCACGTCTCAGAGCTATTGTCGTCGCACTGACGTCGGCGTCGGCGTCACACTCCAAATTTAGGCAGGTTCGGCGAGCTATCCTATACACGGACAGGTCTTGTCTACATTGACTGTGAAACAGTCTAAAGAGCTGCACTTTGTGTGAAATTGTGTCACATATTTAAACTTGGCCTATAGCCTTCTATATATTACACACATTTGCCTCTGTGGATCTAGTTATCCTACAAGTGCCAGTACCTTAACCAAGGTGCAATCTTACTCAAGGCCCTAGGCGGGGGCATCCGAGTACTATGGCCACATTTCTATTTTTTTGCTTTAATACTACCATATCACGCTTGCATTTTGGCAGCAGACTTATATTCATGATCAGCCATGTCATTTATTTCCTTAGAACTGTTTCCAAGGAGACGTAATTTGCGTTATCATGATTTCGCTGCACTCAGTGTGCTGGTGCAAGTGCACAAACTTACATCGCCAAAAATAAAAGTAGCTGAATTTGCAAACTGCGTAGATCCAGATGAGGCGGCTCATCATGAGCCGCCTCATCTGTATCTGCACTGCTTGCCCTCTTTGTTTGAGTTCTGGATATTTTACAGCTTGGGCAAAGCATTTTTATTAAATTTTTGCAGATGTAAATTTTATCGTCTGCTTTTTGGCGCGTTAAAGGGTTCGAGATTGCATCGTGTCGTACTAAAAACTATCTAAAGCCGCTTGGTATCAGGCATTGGTGTATGCCATTCAAGATGAACCCAACTTCAGTCTGTTCAGGGTGTACGCGGATCGTATTAAAATCTTACCAGTTGAGCGAATTTTACATTCCCTGGGCTGGCTGCTCTAATCATGTAATGCTCTGGTCGGTCTCGGCTAGCGTTGTTGTCACGTTTCGCCAAGTGACGGCCTCCTTAGGGCGAAACAATGTAATGCAAACGAAAAAACAACAACAAGAAAAGCAAAGTCGAAATGCAGTTAATTCGAAATGCAGTTTGCATCACATCTTAGAACATTTGATTAAAGATATCAAGAACCTAATAACGCAAGTTTGGAAGTTTCGCCTCTATAAAAAGGGAAAAAATCTCTGGGTTATAACCTAAACTGTTACCCAAATACTCGTATAGGTTGTGGTGACGTGTGTGTGTGTGTGTGTGCACGTGTGTGCACGTGTGTGTGTGTGTGTGTGTGTGTTTAAACAACACTGATCGCAATCAGGTAGCACATGAACAGTTCATTAGATACCTGTCGCTTTGGCCATTGAAGGAATTTGGATCCTGTTCTAACATCAAATTAATACACATGATCTTGATTTGATGTATCATGAACAAATGTGTCCCGAAAGTGGACACACTATAAAATGAGCCGCGGCACGACAAAACCAACAATGTGGTTGTGCGCATAGCGCAGACTCAGATCAGCCTGGGCATCCGCCCATTCTGATCAGAGTCTTCGCTGTCCGCATGAAGGTAGCTTAGACCCTTAGCTACCCTTTGAGCGTCAAGCGGAGAGTCTGATAAGACTGGGCGGATGCCCAGGCTGATCTGAGTCTGCGCTGGGCGCACAACCACATTGTTGGTTTTCTTGCGTCGCGGCTCAAATATCAAAAAGACTTTGACGCAGAATCGGTTGACATCATCCAAGAATCAGCCTTTCTGAAAGGTATTCAAGAAACCTTTGGAAAGTTCTCACTAATAAACGGATTTTGCACAAACTTGTTCCTATAAATCCAGGCGTAATCTAAGATTTCTTAAGTTAAAAAAGGAACAAGTCATTTATTCAGTACACGTTTAGGCCATACTGACAAGCGAAACAGATGGTTCCAGTCTTTTACTCAGTACACGTTTAGGCCATAATGATTAGCGAATAAATGGTTCCTGCGATTTACTCAGTGCATATCTAGGCGATAATGACAAGCATACAAATGGTTCAACTAATTTACTCATTCACTCTGTTCACGTTTAAGCCATAATGACAAGCGAACAAATGCAGGTTCCTGTTACTCAGTACACTTTTAGGCAATATAACAAGCGAACAAATGGTGCCATTGATCTACTCTGCACACGTTTAGGCCATAATGACAAGCAATCAAATGGTTCCAGTTATTTACTCAGTGCAAGTTTAGGCCATAATGACAAGCAAACCAAATGGCTCCTGTGATTTACTCAGCACACGTCTAAGCCATAAAGAAAAGCGAAGAAATGGTGCAAGTGTTTTTTGGGTTGTTTATTTTCGCAGAACACATTTAGGCCATAATACCAAGTGATCAAATGGATCCAACGATTTACTCACTACACGCTTAGCCTATAATTACAAGCGTACAAATGGTTCCAGTTACTCAGTTACCGTTTAGACCATAATGATAAGCGAACAAATGGTCCCGTGTGTTAAATGAGTCATTCACTCATTTACTCATTGCACCTTACAAAATGGTTCCAGCTATTTACTTAGTATATGTTAAGGCCAAAATGTCAACCAAACAAATGGTTCCAGTCATTTACTCAGTACAAGTTTAGGCCATGATGACAAGCAAACAAATGGCTCCTTTGATTTACTCAGTTCACGTCTAAACCATAATGACAAGAGAAAAATGATGCAAGTGTTTCTTTTTTTTTTTCACAGAACTCATTTAGGCCGTAATATCAAGTGATCAAATGGTTCCAGTGATTTACTCAGTACACGTTTTGGCCATAATGACAGGCAAACAGATGTTTCCAGTCATTTACTCAGTTCACGTTTAGGCCATAAAAACAAGCAAACAAATCGTTCCAATGATTTACTCAGTACACGTTTAGGCCATAATGACAAGTAAACAGATGTTTCCAGTGATTTACGTTTAGGCCAAAATGACAACCAAGCAAGTTGTTCTGGACAGTGATTTACTCATAACACGTTCGGGCCATAATGACAAGCAAACAGCTGTTTCCGTTCATATACTCAGTTTACGTGCAGGCCATAATGACCAGCAAACAAATGGCACCAGTGTTTTATCAGTGCTCGTTTAGGCCATAATGACAAGCAAACAAATTGGTCTAGTGGTATACTCAGTACACGTTTAGGCCATAATGACTAGCAAACAAATGGTTACAGCTATTTCACTCAGTACACGTTTAGGTCATAATGACAAGCGAACAAATGGTTCCAGAGATTTACTCATTAGACATTCAGGCCATAATGACAAGCGTAGATATACTCAGTACACGTTTAGACCATAATGATAAGCGTACAATTGCTCAGTACACGTTCAGGCATAATGACAAGTGGTTCCAGTGATTTACTCAGTACACGTTTAGACCATAATGATAACTGAACAAATGCTCAGTACATATTTATGCCATAATGACAATGCGCATCTCGTTTCTAAGAAGTAAGGTCAAATTTTTCAAACCCTGAAACAAAGGAATTCAAAAACTTATAAATTATACACACGTATTTTTTTTTGTTGTTGTTATTCTTGTGTACAGCGAATACTTTGGAAAGTGAAAATGATTGAGCTAGTTTTCGACGGGTTTTCCGCTTTTTAATCCAATTTAAAAAGAAGTTCGTGCGAAAACCCAAAGTAAAGAAAATGGTAACTGCGCATACTCTGACCAGCCACAAAACCCTCAAAATTTTGTCAGGGCAAGGACAGTAAGCTTTATATAATCAGTAATACTAGAACTGTTTCGATATCTGCGCATGCCCAGACCTGGTTGCGCATGCGCGCATGCAGGTCTGGGCATGCGCAGTTCGAGTGTCATAAGGACTTTTCTCCTGACGTGGCGTCTATGTTTAAACAGTTTGAAAATCAATCTCAAACTATACCTGTTTTATGCAACAAAACACAACGACATAGCAAACTTCGCAAAAGCATACAAATGGCGTAACTTATCTTATCGTCTGCTGAATAGTTTTTGAAGTTGTCGGATTTTTTGTCGTCTGCGTGTTGCAGGATGGAACCAGACCAGATTCAAGAACAACATGAAAAGCGGATCGTGGCTTTAGCAGTGGACGGAAGCGCACATGCGGAAAATGCTTTAAACTGTAAGTTTTAGTGATAATGTTCAATTTATGTTTTCTTAATCATGTTTTATTGACTTAAATATTGGGACAGGGGTTTAGTTTTTGTTATGCAAACAGTACAATATTGACATTGCTCTGTACAGTTTTACATTTTTGGATTTGACACATAGGGCACAGTAAAACCAGCATGTTCTAATTCTAGGGTAACCTAATGAGCTGGTTAACCCATTCATTGATGCCTAGTGTCTCATGAAAAGGACATGGGCAAACTGAGCGAACCCAGATCAGACTCTGCAACACGCGGCGTCTGATCAGAGTTTACACAAATGGGTAAAATTTACAGCATTTTCTATCAAACTGGTGAAGACAGATATATACATGTCTCAGACACCCCTAAAATCCCTAAAATGAGGCATGGACTTTTCCACTTTACAAGGATCGAAAAAATGGGTTAAAGTAAAATGAGTACACTTTAAAATGATTTTCTGTTTTGCTCCTTCTCAATGGGGTCAACTCTTAAAGGAAAGAATTTGCTCATCTTGAAGCAAATTCTTTCCTTTTCAGAGGTGACCCCGTTTTGGCAGTGATTCAGTCCCTAGGGATGTAAACAGGAGGTTACAATTCCCCCCCCCCCCTTTGTAAAAATGGTTGAAAAACATGAAGGAGTCACACTGTGAGGTGCCTGTCCAAATGTTTAGGGTACAGCGCTATGCATATTTCCTGGTGAGCTAGTTTACTTCCTATTTGATTTTTTTGTCTTTTCTTTTATATCGTGTTAACACATGTGTTGATCATGCAGTTGTTAATATTGGTGTTGTGCAATGTGAATAGAATAAGCAAAACAATGTTGCATCATGACATTGAAACAACTTTGTCACGACGTTGAAAACGTCAGTAAGTTGGCTAGGCCTTTATATCTACTGCGCAATTCCATTCCCACTCAAAACACACACACACACACACACACACACACACACACACACACACACACACACACATATTAATAACAACGCTGTTTGGTTCTTGTGTATATATAGCAGATTAGTACGAAACTCCAGCTTTGTAAAAGATGCAACAAAACTCCTGAAAGTGGCCAAACCGAAATATCGGTTTGGCCACTTTCAGGAGTTTTGTTTTATCATCGCTAGACGTACACGTACACGTACAAGTTAAAAATCTTAACTGCCCGATTCTTACGATGAATCCGTGTAGAACAAAAATAGAATATACTACTATGCAAAGAGTGTTTAATAGATTAATAAATCAATAAATATTAAATCAAACGAAATAAAGTGGATGGGGTAAAGCCTAATTGTAAATTAAATCCACCAGTTCCTTTACTTCAAAGCATGCATTGTGCACAAATAGGGTTTTCCTATTTATGGGTCTATTAGCATCGCCACATGATTTGCATTAAATTGGATGAATGCATTGCAGAAGAAATATGAGTGTACAGACCATTTCAGCTGGCAGTAGGTGATTTTTATGATTTTTTTGTGTGTAACCCTGCTTTTTACAGTAGGCTGCGGGTATCATTGTTCATATCATTTGTTTTGAATTTTACTACGCATTCATCAGTATGACATAAAGACTAAATGTAAAGGTAGCTGAAACTGAAATTACATACCAAATATGTTTATATATTGCCATTTTGACCTGTTTCTACTTATGATGCGTTTTGATACATTGTATAATCATCTGATACTTTAGCCATTACAAACAACAAACCGTGCTACTTCGTGCCTGCTACAGTATGTCAATGATCCGCAAATGAAAGCATATCTGCATCACAGTCGCTGATTATTACACTCCCTAAAGCTTTGTCAGAACCATCAGCCTCATCAGTCATTCAAGCAAAGTCATGCTGAAAGTCATCTTGAACAGGCTTAAACCTTAAGCAAGCTGAAGAGAAAATTGCTGAAGAACAGGCTAGGTTCAGAGCTGGAAGGAGCACCACAGAAGAGATCTTCAACCTTAGAATCCTGTGTGAAAAGTATCTCCAACATCAGCAAAATCTGTACCACGTCTTCATTGATTTCAAAAAAGCCTTTGACAGAGCCTGGCATGCAGCCTTATGGAACCATGTGAACAAAATATCTCCAGAACCCCTGATGCTAGGATCATGATTTTTGCAGGATGACATTCCCCATGATGTTGATGACTTTATTAACTTTTGAAAAACAATCGTGAATTTTTTGACTGAATTATGCCCCTTTATCGACTAAGTGCATTGTTAGCCTGTGGAACCTTGTGAACAAAATATCTCGAGAATCCCTGACGCAAGGATCGCGTTTTTTTTTGCCGGAAGGCATTGCTTAAGATGTAGATGATCTGATTAATTTTTGGAAAAAAATCGTGAATTCTTGAGAGTTATGCCCCTTTTTGTGCTTAGTGCATTACAAGCATATGGAACCTTGTGAACAAAAGATCTCGAGAACCCCTGATGCTAGGATCATAATTTTTGCAGGAAGACATTGCCCAAGGTGTAGATGACCTGATTAAATTTTGAAAAACATAGGTGAATGTTTGACTGAGTTATGCCCCTTTTGCGGACATAGGCATTTTGTATAGGAACAAGCTTGTGAACAAAATATCTGAAGAACCGTATAAGCTCGGATCCTTATATTTGGCATGCAGATTTGGACCAAGGTGCAGATGGCCTGATTAACTTTGGAGCCTATTTCATAAATTTTTGGTAGAATTTTTCCCATTATCGGAAATAGGCATTTTGAATACAAAGAAGCTTTATGGATAACTTCGTTAACAAAATATCTGAAGAATCGCTAAGCTTTGTTCCTTATATTTGGCATACAGTTACACGCTAAGATGTAAATGAACCTATTAAAACCCCTTTCTGACTTAAACATTAGGGATAAACCTTCTTTAGAGGCAAGCATACGGTTGGGGGCATAGTGTTTCATAAACAATTTTTCTAGTTTTCATTACAGGTGGTTTAGGTTTTGCAATTTTTTAAGAGACTGTGATAGAATTGATATTCATACAGTACTTCTAATCATACTATTTTATGGTTTTGTGTTGTGGCAAACACTTTTCCACATATATCAGCATTAATTAGTGATTTAGTTCCTGTATATTTAATACTCAAAGCACCAAAACTGAAAATAGTTGAATTTGCAAGCGTAGATCCAGACAAATAATGAGCCACCTCATCTGGATCTACACTGTATTTGCCCTCTAGTCTTTGAATTCTTAATATGATATGGCTTGGACGAAACATTTTCTTTCTTTTCATTTCTTTCCTTTTTTTTCTCTCTTCTTTTATTTCGATTTTGCAGACGTAAATTTTTTTTATTGTTTCTATTTCTTTTTTTTCAGTCTATTTGAATCAGCTTCGCCGCGATGATGACTTCTTAGTTTTAATACACTGTCCAGAAATGTACGAATTAAGTAATGCCAGTAAGTATATGTTTTACTGTACACTTTAAAACATCCGTAGTTTTCACGGTAGAATAATTGACAACCAGCTGCCAGTCCCTTTCCCGTTATTTTTACGGGCGTCTGCCTGTAGAACATTGTTGGAAATTACGATATGGTAGTGTTATGTTTACTGGCCGCACTCGGAAATACCTTTATAGTTTTCACGGGCAATATGACCAAAACATCACCTGTTCTATTCTTTCCTACTCTGCTTGATAATTCCTGCAAATTTTTACGGGCGTCCGTAAAATAACGGGAAATGGACTGGCAGCTGGATGCCAGTTATTCTACCGTAAAATCTACGGAAATTTTTTACAGTGTAGGCCTTGGCTGCCATTGGACTAGCTGCAATTTCAAACTGGGACGAACTTCTTTTTATTAATTTATTCATTCATTTTATATGAGTGCGCATGTAACTTAAGTCTTGTTCAGTTATTTACAAACAAAAGTAATATAGGAGTGAATGAACTTTGATGAATCAGTGAGTGAGTTCGAACTATGAGATCTTGAGAGATAAAGATGTATAATTTATGATGTACGGTTACTGGAGCGAATATACTTAATTTTCTTCAGTTTCAAACTTAAAAGCTCTGTTCGCATTTTTTACAATATATCACATTTTCACAATAAATAGAGCAAATACAAGTAAAAAGTATGTCTTGTTTTTATTTGTCACAGTCGAAATGCCTAGTAAAGTACAATGAATGGCTCAACGATTTCACAGTCACTGTTATCGAGACAAGACAGACAGACATACAGAGACAGACAGACAGACTGACAGAGAGAGAGAGAGAGAGAGAGAGACAGAGAGAGAGAGAGAGAGAGAGAGAGAGAGAGAGAGAGCTGTAAACCCATCCAAGCGGGCGTATACAGCGTTGAAACAGCTACATAATGAGCCGCGACACGAGAAAACCAACAAAGTGGTTGTGCGCCCAGCCCAGACTCAGATCAGCCTGGGCATCCGCCCAGTCTGATCAGAGTCTTCGCTGTCTGCATGGAGGTAGCTTAGATCCTTAGCTACCTTTTAAGCGTTTCGCTAATAGTCTGATCAGACTATAGGCCGATGCCCTGGCTGATCTGAGTCTGCGCTGAGCGCACAACCACATTGTTGGTGTCGCGGCTCAAGGTATGCAACGTCGGCAAAGTCGTATCAACATTGCTGCTTCTTTCAAACTCAGGGCCTATGGGAAGCCAAATGCACAAAAATTAGAGGTGTGAAAACTCCAAAGCTAGGCTTGAGCTTCAAAATAACAATGCCTTAAAACTTTTAAACCATAAGTTGAAAACTTTCAAACCTGAGGTCTGAAATTACTATTACATGTACTTGAAAGCATTAAAGCCACGGATTCAATCCATGGTTTAAGTTTTAAAGAATGTTCAGTCTGATACTTTGGTTCGAAAGCTCAAACCGTCATTTCATAAATAAATTTTTAGACCCTTGGTTTTGGAAAAGTTAAAACCTAGGACTGAAAATGTGAGGTTTGAAACTTAAGACTGAAGCTGAAACCTGACCTAAAGGTTCAAAGCATCTTTTGCTTAACAAAATCGTTAGTCAGTGATTCGTTAAGTCATCTAGACTCATAAAATCAAATGTCTTGATACTTTTCGCTGAAATGTGATGAGCGTTTGCAGTGCAATAGCTCCGCAGTACAAAAGCTCCATACAGTTTTTGTTGGCAAAAATCGCAGCGTTTTGCGTATGCTTGAAATTTCAACGTCTCATTAACTAACGACGTCGACATCGTTAGTTTTGAACAACTGGGCCCTAGTTTTTAGCTCACCTGAGCCAGCGGCTCCGGGGGAGCTTATAGGATGGTAAGGCTCCGTCGTCCGTCGTCGTCGTCCGTCGTCGTCCGTCCGTCCGTCCACAATTTCAAACGACTTCTCCTCTGAAACCGCTGGGCCAATTGTAACCAAATTTCATATATGGCCTCCAGAGGAAGGGGGAACGAAAAGTTGTTCAAACCGTCCTGGTCACATGACCAACATGGCCGCCACGCCCATATATGGTAAAAACCTAAAAAAATCTTCTTCTCCAGAACCAATAGGCCGATGGCCTTGAAACTTGGTATGTAGCATCGGGTACATGAGTACTACCAAGATTGTTCAAATTATGACCTTGGGTTGACCTTGACCTTTTTTACGGCAAGGTCAAATTTGCTTCCTTGTGCTTTTATATGGGAAAATGCTAGAACATAAGATAGCTTGAAAACTGTTGAAGATTTTGGGCTAAAAATCGATATCTACAGTCATCTAAATGAGTACATGAAGATTTATGAGTACAAGAGGTCAAGGTCATTCTTTGACCTTTGACCCAGAACTCTCATATTTTGACAATTTCAAACAATCTTCTCAAAAACCATTAGGCCTATTGTAACCAAATTTCATATAGAGCCTCCAGGGGATGAGGGAATGAAAATTTGTTCAAACGGTTCAGGTCACATGACCAACATGGCCGCCAATGCCCATATATGGTAAAAACCTTGAAAAATCTTCTTCTCCAGAACCAATTGACCGATGGCCTTGAAACTCGGTATGTAGCATTGGGTACTCGAGTACTATCAAGATTGTTCAAATTTTGACATTGGGTTGACCTTGACCTTTTTACGGCAAGGTCAAATGTGGGAAAATGCTAGAACTTAAGATATCAGGGAAAGTTTTGAAGATTAAGGTCTAAAAGTTGGTATATGCAGTCATCTTTAATGAGTACAATGAAGATCTGTGAGTACAAGAGGTCAAGGTCATTCTTTTGACCTTTGACCCTGAGCTCTCATATTTTGACAATTTCAAACAATCTTCTCAAAAACCATTAGGCCTATTGTAACCAAATTTCATATAGAGCCTCCAGGGGATGAGGGAATGAAAATTTGTTCAAACGGTTCAGGTCACATGACCAACATGGCCGCCATGCCCATATATGGTAAAAACCTAAAAAAATCTTCTTCTCCAGAACCAATTGACCGATGGCCTTGAAACTTGGTATGTAGCATTGGGTACTCCAGTACTATCAAGAGTGTTCAAAATGATGACCTTGGGGTGACCTTGGCCATTTTACAGCAAGGTCAAATATGGGAAAATGCTAGAACATAAGATTTCATGAAAAGTTTTGAAGATTTAGGCCTAAAAATTGGTAAATACAGTCATCTTAATGTGTACATCAAGATTCATGACTACAAGAGGTCAAGGTCGTTCTTTGACCTTTGACCCTGAATTCTCAGAATAGTTTGACAATTTCAAACTTCTCCTTAAAAGCCAATGCGGCAATTGTAACCAAATATTATATAGAGCCTTCAGGGGTCGAGGAAATGAAAATTTCTTCAAATGGTCTGGGTTACATGACCAACATGGCCACCATGACCATATATGGTAAAAACCTTTCAAAATCTTTTTCTCCAGAACCATTTGATCAGTGGCCTTGAAACTTGGTATGTAGCATTGGGTACTCCAGTACTATCAAGATTGTTCAAATTATGACCTTGGTTGACCTTGACCTTTTTTACAGCAAGGTCAAATATGGGAAAATGCTAGAACATAAGATTTTGTGGGAAGTTTTGGCCTAAAAATTGGTATATACAGTCGTCTTAATGAGGTCATGAAGAATTATGAGTACAAGAGGTCAAGGTCATTCTTTGACCTTTGACCCAGATCTCTCATATTTTGACATTTTCAAACTTTTTTTTCAAAAGGCAAAGGGCCAATTGTAATCACATTTCATATAGAGCCTCCAGGGGTTGATTGAACGAAAATTTGTTCAAACGGTCCAGGTCACATGACCAACATGGCCACCATACCCATTTATGGTATAAACCTTAAATATTTTTTCTTCTCCAGAACCAATACACCAATGGCCTTGAAACTTGGTAAGTAGCATGGAGTACTAGAGTACTACCAAGACTGTTCAAATGATGACCTCGGTTTTTCCTTAACTTTTTTTTTTGCGGCATGGTCAAATATGGGAAAATGCTAGAACATAAGATTTCATGGAAAGTTTTGCCTAAAATATGGTATATATGGTTGCCTTAATGAGTACATGAAGATTTATGAGTACAATAGGTCATGGTCATTCTTTGACTTTTGACCCAAGACTCATATTTTGACAATTTCAAAACATAAGAAAAAGCCACTTTGCCAATTGTTCAGGTGAGCGATTCAGGGCCTCATGGCCCTCTTGTTAAGATTTTTTTCTTTGCATTTGGCTGATCACAATTTCTACACAATATATGGATCTGATTTTTTTAGCTCCTGGGGTAGCTAACAGACTAATCAAAGAGAAAAAAGACCAAATTGAAGCATTAGAAGCGAAATATATGACCTTACTGAAGGAATCTGGTGTAAATGTAAGTATTTTTAATTTCCACTTCCGACGCATCACGAAAACTGGTAACACCAATTATATATTATCCTTAGCTTTGGAAGAACCGGACTCGAATCTCAGCTGCAAAATTCATAACTAATGTTTACCTCACTTTTATAGTCACAGTAAGTGCGGAGGTAATGGTGATTGACCAAGGTCGATCAATCCCGCACTCACATGATACAATATTGATATGCAAAAATGCAATGCAGCAGAGACTATAATGGTCAACCCTGACCAGTTTTCAGATTATTTTTTCAGTTTTCAGACTGCTATGCTCAGGGTCCAAACTGTTTGCCGTTTCGCCAGTATTTTTTAAGGCATTTCAAGATATATGTTACTTTGCAGTATAAATAACTTATTCGAGTGTTATTTGGTTAAGGAGTCAAACCATTTTAACGGTTTTATATTTTTTTTATGGTAGGGTCCCCTATATGGGATCTTCTTCGCTTTCCTGCCGTTTTGAAAAAAGGGAAATTAACTTTGTGGTTTCTTGTTTGCTTCACTGAACGAAGAAGCCTTCTCAAATTGGGTCTACTTGTCAGAGAGTAGCTTTCCCCCCTAGTAGTTCCCCCCCCCCCGGAAAAATGACTATGATTTTTCCATAGTAGAATTTCCCACCGGAAAAAATGGCTATATAGTAGAATTTCCCCCCCGATATATATGACTATATAGCCAATTTTCCCCGGGGAAAATCTACTATAGGTGTTTTTACATAGCCGTTTTTCCCCTCCATAGTGGATTTTCCCCCTGATAAAATGATTGCAGGAAACACGCTACATAATGGAATTGGCTCCTTCTCCGATCATAATAGTGAGGTTCATAACTGAAACAGAAATACGAGGATCTGTCCGTAAAATATCGATGGATAACAGATGCTAGAACCTCATGCATGTGTCCATCAGTCTTATTTTTATTTTGGGAAAACAAGCAGGCATTTCGCTTTTCCGTGTTAGCCAAAACGGTTGTGAGTGAACGTGGTTGTGTGCATAAATTTGTATAATTTTGTGTTTGTACAAACGTTCATGTGTGCGTCCGCGCAGCGGAGTGCCTGGACTAATGTTTGCCTTTCATGCCGGAGATGTTTTCTCTCATCAGGACACACGTCCGATTATTATTTTCAATGTAATAATCTGCCTGCTAAATTGAACATGACTGGACAAAATACCCGTATTAATCACATTTATTACCTCCCTTGAGGTACTGATACATTTCTAATGCGATTAATTCCGTGGAATGTCTCTGTTCCATTCCGTTCAATTTCGTTCCGTTCCGCAAAATCCCAATAGCCATGCAAAATTCACTAATAACCAATTTCCCGGTGGGGGGAAAGGGACTATGGGGGAAAAGTGGCTCTATGAGGTCCGGACAATTCACTATATAGTCGTCCTTCCCATAGCCATTTTTCCGGGGGAAAGGAGGGAAAAACCCACTCTCTGACACTACTCTTACAAGAAAGAATTTGCTCTTGGAGCAAATTCTTTCTTTAAGAGTTGACCTCCATTAAAAAGCGGCAATTAAGTGGTAGAGTTGCTTCCCTTGAACGTGTACCCATTCACCTTAAGTTATTGGGAATTTCGACCGAAATAGATAAGTCTGACATTTGTTCCTGATTGATATTTCAAAAGTTCATTTTATGGCAGCAGATTCTTTACCTTTAAAGTTAAGTGCATTTATCTGACATTTTCGTTCGTTATTTGTTCTGTAAATTCTTCATGCTGGAACACATGTAGCAGGGCAAACATTCCAGATCCAACGCAGACGACCTCAAAAAGTCTGATCAGAGTCCATTGTCGCAAACAGGCAATATCTGTCATATGACTTGCGGGAAAGCTGAGAAATTGCATTCGGGTTAGTTAGGCAGCTTTTCTTTCAACCTCTGATCGCCATCATTCTCGCGAGACGTTTTGGTCCCATCAGTATTAAAAACTGAATAATACACATTAGTCCATGTGACAAATACGACTGGCCGCTTTGCGAGATTGATCAGATTCCGTAGTATTTTCCATTCAGCAAACACTATCAGATAGTGGCTCTTCCCCGCTAGTAGTCCCCCCCCCCCCCCGGGAAAAATGACTATGCTTTTCCATAGTGAATTTCCCAGCGGAAAAGTGGCTAAATAGCTTATGGTAGAATTCCTCACGGAAATATATAATATGATCTACTATACATGTTTTGCATAGCCGTTTTTTTTTCTAGGCGCAGCCTCGTATAATTTCGATATTGTTCCACATTTCACAAGATTCCATTGGTCAAATAACGCGTATGTCAAAATTTTGCCAATAATTAATGTCAAAGGTCATTGAATATTTTATCTTCGTTTTTTCCCGTCGGACTGCACTCTGAATACTAGCACTCTGTCTTATATTCAAAATGTTTCTCTTGTTTGTAATTTTACAATAGAAATGTTATCGAAAACAGACGCAGATATTCAAACCTTTCTTTTTTTTCGTCCTAGATCTACTTTCGATTTCTACTTTCGGTTTAATACACACAAACAAACAAACAAAGCAACATGTTGATAACTATTTTGAAATCAGGTCCATTTCAAGATTGACCGCGGTCCATTTTGGAATTGCAAATTGGACTGGTCAATTTTGAGATAGGTCATTGTCGCTACCCAGTGTCAAAATTACGGTTGCGGGTGCCTACCGATGTAGCTTACTTATTCAAGAAAGTTATTGTCAAATCTTCAACTAGAGACATATAACAAAACACACTTCAGAGCCTTAGATAAGAGGGAGTATTTGGTGATAATTAGGGATAATTTTTGTTAATTCTGGATAAAAACATATGTTGTGACCCCTCATCTGAACCGTCTCGATCTCGATGAGACAGTTCAGATGAGGGGTCACAACATATGGTTTCAATGAGAAATAAAGAAAATTATCCCACAATTATCATCAAACACCCCTCTTATTTAGAGATCTGACACTTACATTTAATCTGCGCCGATTATCTTTTTTTTTTTTTTAAGATTTTTCTTGTTTACCTCTATGGTTGCTAAATTTGCACATTATTTTACGGAATAAAGCGCATTTATTACCTCCCTTGAAGGACTGATAATGCAATTCATTCCTTCCGTAAAATATCTCTATTCAATGCTGTTCCGTTTCGTTCCGTTCCGCAAAATACCAATAGCCAATGAGCCATACCAAATTCTCTAATAGCCTATTTTCCGGTGGGGGAAAAAGGACTATGGGAGAAAAGTGGCTGTATGAAGTCCGGACAACCCACTATATAGTAGTTCTTCCTATAGCCATATTCCGGGGTGGGGGTGGAGGGAACTACTCTCTGACAAACACCACCGACACATGCAGCTTTGAAATTTGACCTATCATGTACATTCTGTATGTTATTTATTTATTTTTATTTGCTTCAGATCCCTGGCAAGGTAAGAATAGAAAGCGGCAAGCCCGGACATGCCATCTGTAAAATTGCAGACGAAGAGAAAGCTGCCCTGATTGTCTGTGGAACCCGGGGGCAGGGGACGATCCGCCGAACAATTATGGGCTCTGTCAGCGATTATATTGTTCATCATTCCCACGTGCCAGTTTTAATTTGTAGACAGCCTAAGCATTAACAAGACTCAAGTTGTATTAACCCTGTACATTCGAATATAACAAGATCCGATCCCCATCAGTCTTGATACGATCAATACCTGTCTGTTTGAAGAACCACCTTTCTTACGCTCCATGCCAGTCCGAACATCGGACTATAAAACATTGTTTTTAATGTCAAAGGGTACACCTCTAAGTTTTTCCGCTATTTTTACAAGGGGGGACAACTTTTTGGCTTCCTGTTTACTTCTCCGCAGAACGAAAAACTTCCTTACAGTTGTCTAATCTTAAATGAAAGAATATACTCATAAGGGAGCAAATTCTTTCTCTTAAGAGTTCATCCCTATGGCGAAGGAGGCAAATGAAACCAACAGAGTTTCTTTCCCTAAAAGTGTAGCTGTTCACCTTAAAACGGACCATATCACAACTGGTATTGATTGGATCTGTTTATATTCAAATGTATATATTTTTGTTTTGGTTTGTAGCCTGTGACAGTATTGGCACCACATATAGACAAGCATAGCTTCAGATTAGAAGAGTGTTTACTGATATTTCTGGAGTGGATCTATTTCGTTTCAAGTTCCATGAAAACATGTGTTGTAAGCTATTGTTACCGTCTGGCTCCAACGAGACGGTTTATGAGGGAGCACTGCATATGAGCCGCGGCACGAGAAAACCAACAATGTGGTCGTCCGCCCAGTGCAGACTCAGATCAGCCTGGGCATCCGCCCAGTCTTACCAGACTCTTCGCTCAGCGCTTAAAGGGTAGCTAAGGGTCTAAGCTACCTCCATGCGGACAGCGAAGACTCTGATCAGACTGGGCGGATGCCCAGGCTGATCTGAGTCTGCGCTGGTCGCACAACCACATTGTTGGTTTTCTCGTGTCGCGGCTCATATGTTTTCATGGGCGAGGCGATTTTGATTAATGGTAGTCACATCATACAAGTAAACTTCCATTTAGAGTTACAGAAGTTCTCTTTGAATGCCCATGAGATGCACTAACAACTGAAGCTAAGACTAGGTTAGCCCTTTGCTTATTGCTACACTCATACATTGTTCAGGTGAAAAGACCTTAAACAGACCCATACAGGACCTTAACAGAATCACCAGTTATCACAGGGTATAATCGATTCCGCCAATTTTCGCTTCCTGCAGAGACTGTACATCATATTTAGCTTCCACCGAGACTGTCCGCGACATCTTGCTTCCTGCAAAGACTTCTGTCCTCGAAAATTGGCTTCCTGCCGAGACTGTCCGCGTGACTCTGCTTCCTGCCGAGAGCCTCGGCAGGAAGCAGAATCACGCGGACAGTCTCTGCAGGAAGTCATTTATCATGTACAGAAGTCTCGGCAGGAAGCAAGAACTCGCGGACAGTCTCGGCGGAAGCCAATTATGACGTACAGTCTCTGCAGGAAGCGAAAATTAGCGGAATCGATTATACCCTGTGGTTATTCAGATTCCACAGAGTAGGCCTATATTTTACCTAAACTATTGAGGTATTGTATCGCATTTGTTACAGTTTGCACTGATAGTTTCTTTTAAAGTTACAGTTGCGTTTGTATGATGTGTAGTTTTTCCACTGCATGATCTGGATAAGGGGAGTATTTGATGATAATTCTTTCTTCTTCATAAAAGATATTGACGAAAGACCCTCAATCGGCAAACGTCGCATGACTCCGATTTCTTTCGAATCTTGTGCTAAACTGTCAAAACCCTGTTGCGTCATTTCGAAACGTAGCTTCTCTTTGTCTGACGTCCGGTTTTACGTTTGAAAACGCTTTTCTCATAAATTTCTGGGGTACAAAGCAGTATACTGATTGAAAAAGTGCATTAGAATGTGGATACCTGTATTGAAAATTTTCATTTGGGAGGTAAATGGACGGTTTTATGGTCGAAAACTGCGTTTTACAGCTGCGCCGACGCGTCGCCTTAAAACGAAATTTGCGACCATAGAATCGACAAACGACAATCTCGATTTGTTATCCACTTATTCTTGTCTCTCACAAAACAGCCTCTGTTTGTTAGAACCGCCAAAGTAAGTTGCGATTCCACATCGGAATCATCTCAACAAAGGATTTCTAGTGGAGTCATTTGATTTTTCTTATGGAAAGTATCATAGGAATATTGTCAATAATCCCCTTTTTCACTGCTGGATGATTTTCACAAGGATGATAGAAATGAGTTGCGAGAGGTACAGTATTTCAGTACTCTATCTGACAAATGTATAGGAGCCGCGACATGACAAATTCAACAGAGTGGCATGTGCGCCCCGCGAATACTGAGATCAGCCTGGGCATCCGCCCAGTCTGATCAGAGTCTGCGGTGTCCGCATGGAGGTAGCTGAGACACTTCGCTACCCGTTTGGTGCAAAGCAAAGACTCTGATCAGACTGGACGGATGTCCAGACTGATCAGAGTCTTCGCTTGACGCACATGCCACTTTGTTGGTTCCGTCGTATTATATATCGCGGCTCAGATTAAAATGTTACAGCAATATATTATCTACATTGCAACATCTATGATTTAACATTTGATTAAACAATTTATATATTTTAGTTTTCATTGTTACATTTTTAACTGTTAGAGAGTATCCCCCTTCCCACCCCTCCTGTCCCCCGAAAAAATGCTTATCGGAGTATTGGTATATAGTAGGAGTTAAAGTCTCATCAGAGATTACTGCACAAACAGACACACAAACGCACTTACTGTATGCTAGAATGTTTTTTATTCAGAATTTTATGTCACATACAGTATACATATGTACATACGTACACTCTCCTAAACTAGCATACTGTACTGTGCACTGAGATTGATTGATTGATTGATTTGATGCTTAACGTCCACGGTAAACAGGTATGGTCATGTCGGGACGGTCAGTTTACCTAACCACACTATTCCTGGGCAGGCTTAGACCTCCTAAGCGGTTAACCAGTACTAAGTGCACATACTTTCGCCAATAACTGACAACTGCCCTTCTTGAATCAGCGGAAGGAGAAACAAAAGTATGTGGCCAGACCGAGTTTCGAACCCAGGACCTCTGACTTATGAGTCAGGTGCCCTACCAATTGCGCTACGCGGCCCGGCTGTACACTGAGAGCTTTGACAAAAACAGTAACATGTAACATATATACATTCTATATCACTTCATAATCAAGTAGTAGTAGTAGTAGTAGTAACAATAATAATCACTGCATGTCACTGTGGAAGTTTAGTAACACATTTCCCGGCCCGTGACTTACAAAGAACATCCCGGGTGTACACAAAGCAGTGGAAAGAACATAACACTATTTATTAAATTGTTTGTTTCAGTATTTTCTACTATATAAGTAATACTTGATTATGCAAAAAAAAGGGATTTCTTGCCATCGCTGGGATTTCTTGCCATCGTTATTTTTTGCATACATACTTTGCAAATAATCACGCACATACATACTCATGCAAAATGAACAACTCCACAAAAACACATATATACACACGTGTACATGTATGCGCACAGCCGCACACCCACCTACACAAACCATTTCTATGCAGAAACGGAAAGAGTGAGTGAGTAAACTCAGTTTAACATCCCATCAATACATAGATCATACAGAGACCGGACCTCAGTTTAATGTCCCATCCGAAAGACTAGAGAAGCGGGGAATCGAACCTGCGACTCCCTGGAAACGGGCAGACAGTGCCTTCTTCGATATCGCTATATTCGAAGGGAGCCCTACCCTGACCCATGTGGTGTTATAATCTAGAGGCCCGAGAATATTAGTGAGTTACAGTTTAAAATGGTAAATGGAGCTAGGTGTTTTCATCTTATGACTTAGTCCAAATGCCAGCCTCGTCAGAGACATCTGCACATGCACGAACACCCAAGTCTCTGAAGAGACTACAGTCCAAGATGGTTTGTATTTATTTTCATTTATTACTTCGATAATTATGGTTTGTCATGACTGTTTTATTTACATTTTTTGTTGTATTTTTGTTTAGTTCTGACATGAACTTGTACGTGTACCTGTGCACTTTTGTTGATGACTGGGTGCTGAAAGCGTGACATTATTGATATCAGGCCATTAAAGTGGTGATTTCTGAATAAGGCCATAACGGTTTCAAGTATCTCCCCGAAAATAAGCAACCTTTATTTTTCTTGTTCTCTACAGCTCAGAATATAAAAAAAAACGTCATGCTGATCACGAAAGCGTTTTTATGAGGAAAGATCAAAGAGTCACTTCCGGCGCAAAAACCTAAAAAAAACCCCTGTCATTGTTATTGAAAAAGCATTTGGTCTGAAGGTACTTCAACACATTGAGAGTAAAGTCATGACAATCTTTCTCAGGCTGTAAGGTAGAACAGTTTAAACAAGAAGCTTATTCTCAAACGTTCAACCATCTTTAGCTGTTTTAGTTAACGCACAGTTGGCACAGTTGTCAGTCTCATCAGAGATTCGGTGTTCGCACACGTGCAGGTGTATCTGACGAGGCTGGAATTTGGACCAACTAAAGAGAACAAATCCAGGAGATGAAATATATAAGCCTGATAGCTAACAATCAGACCTTGATCTATTTATTGTATGAATATACTGTTGTAAAATCGTCCTGAATAAAGTAGTCTTTAAACTAAATGTCCGACCATATATACTGAGCATCTACAGAAACGCCTACAAGTTTAGGTTCAGTTTTCTTCTGTCAGCTGATATATGCTTTTACATCACATATAGCAGAATATACTACTGACGTCTGCCAACAGTATAAACTTAGCTTCTTGCAAAATTAAACCTTGATTAAAGAGTTATCTCAATTTATCGTAAAACATTCAAAGTTGTTGTAAGAGTTGTCTTTCCTTTGTGTTTCTTAGGAACATGACAGCAGTTTGAAGTTGAACATTTGTCAAATTATCTCCCTTGCAATTAAACAAATAGCAAATTGGGAAGTTCAATAACATCAAAAGTTCTGCAGTGCTACGAAAAATTTCTTTGCAATTTTTTTTTATTTGACTCTTGTAAATACATTTAACCTCTTCGTATGAATGATTTCTGTTCTTTTCAAGAAATACAGGGCGTTAAAAGTCTATGGGAAATCCAATGGTAAGCCAGTGTTACTGTTTCTACTGCCAACATTCGCCTGATTACTTCTCTTAAACGCAAGGCTCCATTGCTTTGATGTTTTGGCTGTTTCTTTCCCTTGCTGCGGACATTATATCTGGAGAAAATTTATGGAATTAAAAATTCAGCTTCTGAAAGTATGGTGACTTTAAGTTTAACCCCATCACAAAAGCAAGCGTTCTGGTCTCTAAAGCTTATGGAATATCGACGCGTTACGGTGCTCATTCTGTCGAAATATCATAAACAAAGTAACTTAAAATGTCTAAATAAGAGCATATACCTTTACCGTCAAATACATAGGGCGTATACATTATATGCATTTCTTTTGATGTTCAGTATATACGGTGCATGTTTACTATTACATTCATTGAAATATGGTAGGCATGTAAACCTTCATCACACATACAGTATTAACACATTACTGTGCCCAAGACATGTAACTGCGAGACTTTTCTCTCAATGAATTGAAGTAGTTTCATACCTAAAATCGTTTACGATAATGATTGCATTTTTTATAGATTTTTGCGCATCAAATAATCATGTAATCTTTTTTTTATTTAACCCATTTTAGCATCGCCAAGTCAGGCATTTTAGTCTACTTAATTGTGAAAAACAGCATAAAGATGCAGATTTTGTATTTATTGCAAATTAATTATCATCACCACCTTAAAAGATATTTGAGCCGCGACACGAGAAAACCAACAATCTGGTTGTGCGCCCAGCACAGACTCAGATCAGTCTGGGCAGTCGCCCAGTCTGATCAGAGTCTTCGCTTTGCGCTTGAAGTGTAGCTTAGGGCCTAGGCTACCTCCATGCGGACTGCGGAGACTCTGATCAGACTGGACGGATGCCCAGGCTGATCTGAGTCTGCGCTGGGCGCACAACCACATTGTTGGTTTTCTCGTGTCGCGGCTTATTTGATAGGTGGATGTAGCCCGGTGATTACTTTACTAATATTTGTGTGAAAAGCAAAACACAAGTACTGGGCCTTGTTCTGTTCTGTTCTGTTCACTTCCCCTAACGACGTTCCCCAAGTGGCTCAGCGGTACGTTACCATAGTTGCACACTCTTGGCGCAGAGTGTCCGTCAAGTCAACAAGCACTGGTCTGTAGAATCAGATTAATTTATACTTATCGACTAAGAGTATATGTCTACACAACAAGTAGAATTATTAAACTAACATACTAAAAGTACCCAGCAGGCACACAACGTTGAATCAACATTGAATCAACATTGATTCAACGCCATGACGTTGAATTAATGTTGATTCAATGTTGAATCAACATTGTGTGCCCAGTGGGTAAATACTTAAAAACTACTACAGAACTATAACTATGCTTGGCTATCAGGATTAATCAGCTGACTTGATTCCTCCAAAATCCGGCCCCACGCCCACACTCCTGCTAATCCGACAGACAATAAGGATACTGGCAAATAAAAGCAATACAACTTATTATGTAGTCCATGTCTGCATAGCCAGCGCTGAGACTAGGTTAGGGGCACAGATTCGGAGTTATGAAATTAACTTTGACTTTTTGGGAAAGAAAATATCAGTTTGCTGATACAAGTTTTGATATTGATGCCCAAATCGAATGACACAATGAGTCAGGAGATAAGCCCAAAATTAAAGGGATGGAAAGATTCTCCTGTGCAACATTGTTATGAGAAATCGAACAACAATAGAGCAGGCACAGATTCGAGTGTTGATACAGAGGTATTATGATCTAGGTTTGCGCTGGTTGTCAGTCAGCCAGTAAGTAGAATAATCCGTGATAGATTAACCAATTAATGCCCGATGTTCCATGAAAAGAACATTGGCAAAAGGTGCATACCCAGATCAGACGCCGCTCTTTATAAGAACATAACTAAATAAATGAATAAATTAGCTCACCAGACAACCGTTAAATGAAAAATGGATTACTTGTAATTCCAACGCGAGCGGACGAGTATGGACACTCGGCGCTATGGTTACGTATCGCTGAGCCACTTGGGGAACGTCGTTACGAGAATTGAAACAGGACAGAGAGAGCGAGAAAATATACCTTGCAGATTGAGTAGCGCTTTGATGGTTGGTTGTTGTTGCTTTACGTCCACGGTAAACAGCTATGGTCATGTCGGGACGGTCAGTTAATCCTGGGCAGGCTTAAGCCGCCTAAGCGCTTTGATACGTAATATGTTAATGAATTCATGTATATGCATTTTCTGTTTTTCATTGCATCATAGTTTATACGGACTCTCATTATTCAAACATGTTCGAAAATACATCTTACCTTTAATATGTAAATCATAACGTAAGGGGTGAAAAAGAAACACACCATGAACTGTTATGCCGTACCTTTTTCAGTGCGGATGCACTGTAAAAAAAATCCGTAGATTTTACGGTAAAATACCTAGCAACCAGCTGCAAGTCCATTTCCCGTTATTTTTACGGGCGTCTGCCTGTAAACCATTTTTAGAAATCTCGATATGGTAGAGTTATATTAACTGACCGCACTCGAAAATACCTTAATGGTGTTGAAGGGCTATATGACCAAAACAATACCTGTCTTATTCTCGTGACCCTACTCTGCGTGATGATTCTGCCGATGTTTACGGGTGCCCGTAAAATAACGGGAAATGGACTGGCAGCTGGTTGCCAGGTATTCTACCGTAAAATATACGGAAATTTTTACAGTGTGTATAATTTAGAGAAACAGATGGAAGTCACTTACAACATTGAATACATGTATGGTCTTGGCAGCAAGAAATGACAAACAGTCTTTTTTCAAGATTGTGATATTACAGATTGTGATATTATGGATTGTAACACTTTCCAAAGACTGACAGGAAACTATTATAGATGACATAATGGAAGGATGGATGACTTGCGATTCAACGTCTTTTTAACAGTATTTCAGTCATATCAGGACAATGAGAGGCCAATCATGAAAGGATGTATGCGATGAACCCCGTTTATGGTTGGAAAGATTTCCACCTCAGTCAGTCATGAGCCCGGGACCGCTAGATCAGCTGACCAACCTAGCTACCAGGGCACCAAGATGAAGTAGAAATTATACTATGCTTACAGTCACGCCATTTAAAGCCGGAAATCGACAGTCTAGAACCACCCGATTCCAGGAACACATATAGCACTGCCTTCTGGAACCATTAACCTGGCCCAGAGGTTATAAAACAGCCAATCAGTGTGCTTTAATTTGAGTTTGAGATTATTCTCAAGTTTTATAACCTCGAACCCAGCTCTCAACCACATCTGATTATCACTTTATAAAATCGTCGTGCACGAATCAATAAGTCGGCTGAATTAAGGTGCAATCTTTTCGCAGCCTTTTTTTTTTTTTACAAAGTAGACCATATTTTTGTGATTTTCTGTTTGCTTCCCTTGGCCTGGACGAGGAGTCTTTCTGAATGCGGCCAGGGGGACTAAAAAGGCAACATAAGGTGGCATATAAACGGTAGTATAAGTTATCTATATAATCTCAGTACGACTAATTGAATGTTGTTGTGGTTGTTTCGATTGTCGAAACGATGTTCCCCAAGAGGCTCAGCCACACGTATCCATAGTTGCACAGTCCTGGCACCAAGTTTGTCCATCGACTAGTTGTAATAATTTTAACAACTGATCTCAGTTTTTTTCTGTCAAGTCAAGTCAAGTCAAATCATTTATTCTCTCAATCCATTATACAAAAAATGGCAATATGAGGCCAAATATAAATAATGATTCAAAGAGGCTCAAGAGCTAAGATGGAAACAGTGTAAGCATGTTACATACGACTAATATACTAGTAGTCTTTTCAGGAGTACCTTTCGGAAATACGCTACAGCTGCGCTCGGGCGCAAGACACAGGAACAACGGCCCTACTCATTGCACCCAGAGCCCATCCCCAAACATTTCTATAATTTTTATCTTCATATGAATACATGTATCTTATTTCATTTGAAATTCGAAATTTATACTGCAACTAAGCTTGAGACGCACGGCAGAGGAAAAGCGATCTCGTACCCTGCGTCCATTACACGACCATGTGTTTCAAATTTTTACCTGGACACCAAAGAGTAAACAACCCCAGGAGGACGTAAAATCCATTAACTGATCTGATTGGTTGCTTGCATGCGTGAATGAATTTACCTGGGAAATGATTGACAGCTCATCATCACAGTGACCAATAGCCTTTGAGCCTTAGGTCCTGGAAAAGTCTCAAATAGGAAGCTTAATCCTTGCCGGGTGACAAAAGACCTAGCCCTTTAAAGGAAAGAACAAACGATTTCCATTAAGAGTTGACACCAGTAAAAAGAGAGGCAAAAATTAAAATGGCAAAGTTGTTTTCCCTGAAAATGTATCTATTTACCTTCATTGCAGCAAGTACATATGGAATCCATGCTTGGTATTATATTTGAGTGTTCTACTTGCGGATAATCTGACAAGTGCGGATGCAGATTGAGTACATACCGTTGGAAAGCTATGAATAGACTGTACGGCAAAATCTCCGTAACCATCCCGTACATAAAGCAGTACTGGCGTTTCATACCCCATCTCGAGAATCGGATTTCTTACATCGATTATTGCATTTTTCTTATTTATTTCTAAACAATTTAACATTAATATTTGTATCGGTTATAAACGATTACCAATTAGTGAGCTTCGTGACGCAAATACACACAGAACTGGTTCATACAAAGTGCATCAGAGTATGAGCTAAGTCAGTCGATAGAAAGAGAGAGAGAATGATAGAGCGATCGAAAGGGAAAGACACACAGTGATAGTAACGTAATACTGTGATATGTTACATCAACAGGTGTAAGTGACACAAAATATGAAATATCAGAAAACGTTATTTACAGTATAACTCTGACCTTGTCAACAAATCAGTTCTCACGTCACACCAGAAAAGATTACATTTTACATTAACGCGTATCATAAACAGTTTTAAGTAACTCTGTTGTCACGTATCACGAGGACACCTAAAACAGCTGCCGGATATTGTGTTTTATTATTCGGATGTTACAGAATGGAGAAAGCAGAGGGCGAGGTTACGGAGAAGAAGAGGGTGGTGGCTATTGCTATAGATGACAGCGAGCACGCTGAGAATGCGCTAAAATGTGAGTTAATACGAATTACTATTAATTACTATCATCACGTATACCGTGTTTAAACAAAATATTGGGATCCGTAACCGGTTGATGTTAATTCTGTATATTGGAGATTACAATATTAACTACATGTAGTTGCATTTTCAACATAGGCAGATTGGCAAACAGAGTAGACCATGATCAGACTGCTCCATAAGGAGCAGCCTGATTATGGTCTAGACTATTTGCTCAATGTATTTTTTTTCTAAGATGTAGGGCAATTACTAATGACGAATACATACCACTGGTTTCGATTTTAAAACAGTACTGCTGTGTTAAGTTACTGATAAAAAAGATAACACCGTTTTATGTGAATTAGGAATGTAACAGATACTGTATATTTGTACAGATTTTACAGTTAAAATTTAAAGTATAAATTTCATGTATATTTTGTACTACATCTTTAAGAGAAAGTGTAATTGAAACGTGACTTAAACCATGTGCATTATGTAGAAACTCACAGGGCCGGGTGTTTTGTTATGCTCTGAAAAAGAAGGTGTCCCATAGCCTAGTAGCCTTCGTGGCACTGTGTCTTGGGCATAACAAATGAAAGGCGGAGCCCATCCCTCTTCTTGGCTGCCTTATTCTTCCCTGATTCGAAGCAGGTACCCATTTACTGCTGGGTTGACAGAGTTTTCCAGTCGTCGCATGGCAAAACCAGGGCGCGATCTCAGGCCCTTGCGGTGACTTTCTGCACCATATTCGAGCGTCTCTAACCACTCGACCACGGCGCCTCTATAAACAAGTAGCCAGCACACGGAGGCAACCTTGAATTATATAGAAGCGAGAACCAAAGCAGTTGTCGAGAGAAAAAACAAACACATTTTAACCTATTTATGCATACAGTCCAAAAAAGGGAAGTTGTCGAACAATGCAGGCCAAGATCAGAGGCCGCAGAACGCGGAGTCAGGGTTCACATTTTCGCATAAAATTTACATCAATTTCTAAAAAAATATACCCCCCCCTAAAATAATGAATGGACCCATCCAACTTTTAAGGATTGAAGAGTCGACTGTACATAAATGGGTTAAAAGGGTGAGCTGCAGTTTATTCACACATTTCAACAATAAAAACTTCATAGTTAGTAAACAGCAAATTTTATGATACGGTACTGGATATGAACTATATATGTTCGTTCGGGCTTAAAAGAGCGTCATCTTTGGTGGGAAAAGAGGCGATTTTAACCAGGGGCCACAACTATATAATTAGGCCTATCTTTTGAGATCCCAAAATTACCACCAAAGTTCTGTTCGTATCTGAAATGTTGATCCATTCATAGGATTTCTTGTTTCTGCGACAAAGATCCAATATTTTCCCACTAATATGACTAAAATATTTGAAAAAGGTCATAATCATAAACAATAATAAACAAAGCTAGTATGACCGTTCATTCACAGAGAAACGAAGAACAACAAAAACATTGCGCCTTTTTGAGGCATGGTAACAAAACCTTGTGGATCAATTTTCGAATTTTGTATAAACGTCACAAAAATCGTGAAATATAAGAAACTGACTTTGCAAATAAAAGACTTTGGAATTGTTTTGTGATAGGCCACATGTCTTTCATTATACCGTTGCCAACCAGCTGCATATCAAAATTTTTTCTCCCTCTTGAGAAAAAGTACCATGCGATAGAAAAGAATGCATAGATTAATTTGGCCTGTTCTTTAATGTTAAATCTAAGTCTTCGGTATTCAAAAATGAGCCGCGACAGGAGAAAACCAACAAAGTGGTTGTGCGCCCAGCGCAGACTCAAGTCAGCCCTGGCATCCGCCCAGTCTGATCAGAGTCTTCGCTGTCCGCATGGATGTAGCTTAGACCCTTAGCTACCCTTTAAGCGCTTGGCGAAGCGTCTGATTAGAATAGACAAATTGTCCAGGCTGATCTGAGGCTGCGCAGGGCATACCACCACTTTGTTGGTTTTCTCTTGTCGTGGCTCAAATATATAATCTCTATGAATCTTGTACATTCCACTGAGCGAAGATCGAAGCTTTCATCACTCTGGGTTGCTGCTTGGGCTGACCGGACAGGGGCGTAGCTAGGGGCAATATATTGATACGCACAATCATGTTTCATTATCTTTGAGACGAAATTTGGGGTTAGGCCCCTAAAAATTTTCATATTGTCATGTATATTGGCATTTGATACTTAAATCTTGTCCAGTTTACAAAATTACACCCCACAAATACGCAAGTGCGTGTTGAAATTTTGTCAGTTTGACAAAATTTCCAAACGCACTTGCATATTTGCATACAGGTAGCTCCGCCCTTGTCGGAGTCATATTGCTGTTCGTCCATGGTAGGAGGTAACCTCTCCGCATAGCTGTTGGCATAACTGAGCCTCGTACTGTCAAAACCAGTCGTCGGGGTAGATGCTACCTGTGCATGTACTGGCCAAACTGCGAAAATGTACAATCTAATTCAGGTTATGAGCAATTCAAGTTGTATGGATACAACCCTTTCAGTCATATAGAACTGATGAAAGGATGATAATGAAATGTTGTGAGCAATGGACCCGAGTTCTGTTTATATTTGAAAAATCAGAGAGATTGTAATCTGGACCTCTAGCTTAGCAGACCAGCGCTAAATCCACTGAACTACCGGGGGTCATAACAGACCTGCTAAAAATCTCAACCAAACGCTTTTGTTTTTGAAGCAAACTGAGTTAATTGTGGCTTGTCAGAGCATGTCCAGACAGTTCTTAGTATGTGCAGTTGATTTTAGCCTTGAGACTGGGTTTCTTTTGACGAAAATGACTAATGCTAATCAATGTTAGCACCTTCAGCATCTCAATGTTTCGTATAATCAATGTTAAGTGTAATCATACCGTACAAAATAAGCATCATCTATGCATGGGTACGTCTCCTTGAGCTTCCACCATACATGAATTTACCAAGGGGAACATTTTTTCTTTCTTTGTGTTTCTTTGAAGGACGAAGAATTTGCAAAAAGGGGTCTACTCTTACGGGAAAGAAATTAGCTCCCGTAGGAGCAAATTCTTGCCTTTAAGAGTTGAAAACGGCGGAGTTGCCAACCCTGAAAGTGGGTCCATTTATTTTTTTGTTGCATACTCATACTTTTTCACCTCACTCACTTTCTATCGCATCAAAATGACTGAACTTTTTTTAATGGATCATTGGCATTTTGTTCCTGAAGCGAATAGCTGTCAATATAAGCCAAATATATTGGAACAAAATAGCGACAAAACTATGCAAATCGCACCAGCTTGCTCAGATAACGACGCAGCCTGATGACTAAAATAAGCATTTGAGGCATTTGAGGTTTATTAATGATGCAGACTGAACATGGTTCAGTTCATCACATGCTTGCCCGTTTTCGGAACAATATTCTATGTTACCAAGCAAGCCCGATGATCGGACTGTGGCATGGGTCATATGAAAGGCAGTTCTGGAAACAGACTGGCGTGACGCGTAAAATGACTGGTTTTGATCGTATATGTTTAATTTGGATGTATAGGGTGATTAACAAAGATTTCAGATCGTATTTTGGGCATTTCACCGAATGCAGTAGATTCCGTTGCCATGTATTCAACATTCTCTTTGAGTAGCACACTCAGGCCTTAGTTATGAAGTCCTGTGCGTAGACTAACAGGAGACCATACTAGATGCTATAGGCTATTATTATTAATTAACGCTAACTGGTACATGTGTACATGTCCTATACCATTTTCTAATTGCTAACTTGTACATTAAAGCCACAACCTTGCTGGGAACATTTGCCATTAGTACCTAGTGGGGACACAACGTTGCTACAACGTCTACGCAACGTTGATGCAACGTCACTGACGCTGCTTCACGTTGGGTTGACGTTGTAAAAACGTCGCATGCCCACAGGATATTTGATACTGCATTGCCGTTCGATGATTGTTGGAAGGCATGGTAGAACTTGTGGCTCAATTATTTAGATATTCCAATTTGTAATTAATGGTAGGTCGCAAGTAATTAGCAAATTTCGCCATTTGCTATATATCAGTAATAATTACGGTATGCCCGAGGATAAGCATTGTTTCATATCATGTGAAATCGACAAGGATACACACTAGTGCAAGGGACGTTCAGGCTAACCTGCAACCCTGTGTACATGTATTGGTTGGTTGGTTGACTTGATGCTTAACGTCCACGGTAAACAACTAAGGTCATGTCGGGACGGTCAGTTAACCTAACCACACTCTTCCTGGGCAGGCTTAGACCTCCTAAGCGGTTAACCAGTACTAAGTGTACATACTTTCGCCTGTAACTGACAACTGCCCTTCTTGAATCAGCGGAAGGAGAAACGAAAGTATGTGGCCAGACCGGGTGTACATGTAGTTTGATCATGTCCATGTACATGGAATGTGCATAGGCGAAGGGGACGCCTTATTTTTTCAAAAACAGTTTTTTTTTTTTTTCTTTTTTTTCTTTTTGTGAGTAGCTACCAATAAAATTGTAAATTCGGTTGTCATACAATTGCCTCAAAGCACACAACGTTTGATTTGGTATACTCTCTGGGGAAGAAACTGTACTTGCCCACCAGGCACATGACGTTGAAATGACGTCGTTCTGACGTCGATTGACGTCAGAACGACGTCATTTTGACGTAGTGTGCCTGCATGGTGATGTGTACTTGAGAACATTTCTTCTAATTCCCAATATTGCAACCCTTGCTTGTTATTTTGGCAAGGATTGCAATATGGAAATAGAAGGCTATAGAATTCCCATATTCCTCGTTCTTGCCTGTGGTCCTTGCATTTCGTTTCGGTAAGGGACGCAGGCGAGGGGGGTTATCTTTGTAAAGGAGAGCTAACTCTCTATTGATAATTTTAAATGCATATTTTCGATATAAGTACTATTTCATGCTATCTCTAACGCAATGTCTTCTCCATCTGCACTTTATTCATTCATTATGAAGCCTCCCCTTAAAACAGGTTTGTGTATGTGTGTGTGTCTGTCTGTGAGCATGCGTGCGTATGCTTTTGTGTATGTTATGAGTGAGAAAGGGCATGCGTGCATGTGTATTTGTTGGCGTGTTAGTCTTGTCCCTGATCTTCTTTAGTTTAGGAAAACATCTCTTCTTATCTGACACATATTCATGTATAGCCGCCATGATACTCTGTTAATTATTACTCAAACATTTGCTCATATGTAACTATACCATGTTATCTGAGCTTCTAATAAAAGTCTATGTATGTATGTATGATAAAACTCTTTCATTTTAGATTTTCCTTCCGTCACAAAAAGAAGAGTTTGCTTCCGTTTGGAGCCAATTCTTTCCTGTTATCGTAGACCCCACTTCGCAGTTTGGTAGAGCTTCGTCACAAAATGGAAACAAATATGGTGGCACAGAAGTTATTTCCCTTTGATAAAATGGCGAGAAACATGGAGGTGTAGCACATAATGTTACCACAAGGCCATAACAACCTCACTGAAACGTTATTTCGTTGCAGCAGCGTTGGTGAGGTTATTCCTTCTTTGAAGTCACTGACCCAGCTGAGCTCGGTCAAGTTAGCAGAACGAAAATTCTGCAGAAAATTCTGCAGAAGATTCTGCAGAATTTTCTGCAGAATTTTCTGCAGAAAAAATGGTAAAGTTAGCGAAATAAATATTCTGCAGAATTTTCTGCAGAATTTTCTGCAGAAAAAGTGGCAAAGTTAGCGAAATTAATATTCTGCAGAATTTTCTGCAGAATTTTCTGCAGAAAAAGTGGTAAGGATAGCGAATTGAAAATTCTACAAAATTTAGCAGTTTTATTTCTTTGTTCTGTCATCTATAGGCCACAAAATGTGAGTGCGCACCGTTTACCGCACTACTCTATCTCATTTGTGGACCGACATATTCACAAAAATCGCATATTTTCTTCTGCTGGAAAGTAGCAGAACGACATTTCAGAAACCCTTTATTTGAAAAGGTTAATTTCTATGTTCTGTCATCTGAAGGCCACAAAATGTGAGTGAGCGCCGTTTACCGCACTACTCTATCTCATAAGCGGACCGAGATATTCACAAAAATTGCATATTTTCTTCTGCTAGAGAGCAGCAGAACGAAATTTCAGAAACCCTTTGTTAGCAAAGTTTGATTTCTATGTTCTGTCATATAGAGGCCATAAAATGTGAGTGAGCACCGTTTACTGCACCTCTCTATCTCATAAGTGGACCGAGATATTCACAAAAATCGCATATTTTCTTCTGCTGGAAAGTAGCAGAACGAAATTTCAGAAACCCTTTGTTTGCAAAGTTTGATTTCTATGTTCTGTCATCTAGAGGCCATAAAATGTGAGTGAGCACCGTTTACCGCACCTCTCTATCTCATAAGCGGACCGAGATAATCACAAAAAGTGCATATTATCTTCTGCTGGAAAGTAGCAGAACGAAATTTCAGAAACCCTTTGTTTGCAAAGTTTGATTTCTATGTTCTGTCATATAGAAGCCATAAAATGTGAGTGAGCACCGTTTACCGCACCTCTCTATCTCATAAGTGGACCGAGAAATTCACAAAAATCGCATATTTTCTTCTGCTAGAGAGTAGCAGAACGAAATTTCAGAAACCCTTTGTTAGCAAAGTTTGATTTCTATGTTCTGTCATCTGGAGGCCACAAAAAGTGAGTGAGCGCCGTTTACCGCACTACCCTATCTCATAGGTGGACCGAGATATTCACAAAAATCGCATATTTTCTTCTCCTAGAGAGTAGCAGAACGAAATTTCAGAAACCCTTTGTTAGCAAAGTTTGATTTCTATGTTCTGTCATATAGAGGCCATAAAATGTGAGTGAGCACCGTCTACCGCACCTCTCTATCTCATAAGTGGACCGAGATATTCACAAAAATCGCATATTTTCTTCTGCTAGAGAGTAGCAGAACGAAATTTCAGAAACCCTTTGTTAGCAAAGTGTGATTTCTATGCTCTGTCATATAGAGGCCACAAAATGTGAGTGAGCACCGTTTACCGCACCTCTCTATCTCATAAGTGGACCGAGATATTCACAAAAATAGCATATTTTCTTCTGCTGGAAAGTAGCAGAACGAAATTTCAGAAACCCTTTGTTTGCAAAGTTTGATTTCTATATTCTGTCATCTGGAGGCCACAAAAAGTGAGTGAGCGCCGTTTACCGCACTACTCTATCTCATAAGTGGACCGAGATATTCACAAAAATCGCATATTTTCTTCTGCTAGAGAGTAGCAGAACGAAATTTCAGAAACCCTTTGTATGCAAAGTTTGATTTCTATGTTCTGTCATCTAGAGGCCATAAAATGTGAGTGAGCGCCGTTTACCGCACCTCCCTATCTCACAAGTGGACCGAGGTATTCACAAAAATCGCATATTTTCTTCTGCTGGAAAGTAGCAGAACGAAATTTCAACCCTTTGTTTGCAAAGTTTGATTTCTATGTTCTGTCATCTGGAGGCTACAAAATGTGAGTGAGCGCCGTTTACCGCACTACTCTATCTCATCAGTGGACCGAGATATTCACAAAAATCGCATATTTTCTTCTGCTAGAGAGTAGCAGAACGAAATTTCAGAAACCCTTTGTTAGCAAAGTTTGATTTCTATGTTCTGTCATATGGAGAACATTAAATGTGAGTGAGCACCGTTTACCGCACCTCTCTATCTCATAAGTGGACCGAGATATTCACAAAAATCGCATATTTTGTTCTGCTAGAGAGTAGCAGAACGAAATTTCAGAAACCCTTTGTTTGCAAAGTTTGATTTCTATGTTCTGTCATCTGGAGGCCACAAAAAGTGAGTGAGCGCCGTTTACCGCACTACTCTATCTCATAAATGGACCGAGAAATTCACAAAAATCGCATATTTTCTTCTGCTAGAGAGTAGCAGAACGAAATTTCAGAAACCCTTTGTTAGCAAAGTTTGATTTCTATGTTCTGTCATCTGGAGGCCACAAAAAGTGAGTGAGCGCCGTTTACCGCACTACCCTATCTCATAGGTGGACCGAGATATTCACAAAAATCGCATATTTTCTTCTGCTAGAGAGTAGCAGAACGAAATTTCAGAAACCCTTTGTTAGCAAAGTTTGATTTATATGTTCTGTCATATGGAGACCATAAAATGTGAGTGAGCACCGTTTACCGCAGCTCTCTATCTCATAAGTGGACCGAGATATTCACAAAAATCGCATATTTTGTTCTGCTAAAGAGTAGCAGAACGACATTTCAGAAACCCTTTGTTAGCAAAGTTTGATTTCTATGTTCTGTCATATAGAGGCCATAAAATGCGAGTGAGCACCGTTTACCGCACCTCTCTATCTCATAGGCGGACCGAGATATTCACAAAAATCGCATATTTTCTTCTGCTGGAAAGTAGCAGAACGAAATTTCAGAAACCCTTTGTTTGCAAAGTTTGATTTCTATGTTCTGTCATCTGGAGGCCACAAAAAGTGTGTGAGCACCGTTTACCGCACTACTCTATCTCATAAGTGGACCGAGATATTCACAAAAATCGCATATTTTCTTCTGCTGGAAAGTAGCAGAACGAAATTTCAGAAACCCTTTATTTGAAAAGGTTAATTTCTATGTTCTGTCATCTGGAGGCCACAAAATGTGAGTGAGCGCCGTTTACCGCACTACTCTATCTCATAAGTGGACCGAGAAATTTACAAAAATCGCATATTTTCTTCTGCTAGAGAGTAGCAGAACGAAATTTCAGAAACCCTTTGTTGGCAAAGTGTGATTTCTATGTTCTGTCATCTGGAGGCCACAAAAAGTGAGTGAGCGCCGTTTACCGCACCTCTCTATCTCATAAGCGGACCGAGATATTCACAAAAATCGCATATTTTCTTCTGCTAGAGAGTAGCAGAACGAAATTTCAGAAACCCTTTGTTAGCAAAGTTTGATTTCTATGTTCTGTCATATAGAGGCCCGTAAAATGTGAGTGAGCACCGTTTACCGCACCTCTCGATCTCATAAGTGGACCGAGATATTCACAAAAATTGCATATTTCATATTTTCTTCTGCTAGAGAGTAGCAGAACGAAATTTCAGAAACCCTTTGTTAGCAAAGTTTGATTTCTATGTTCTGTCATATAGAGGCCATAAAATGTGAGTGAGCACCGTTTACCGCACCTCTCTATCTCATAAGTGGACCGAGATATTCACAAAAATCGCATATTTTCTTCTGCTGGAAAGAAGCAGAACGAAATTTCACAAACCCTTTGCTTGCAAAGTTTGATTTCTATATTCTGTCATCTAGAGGCCATAAAATGTGAGTGAGCACCGTTTACCGCACCTCTCTTTCTCATAAGTGGACCGAGATATTCACAAAAATCGCATATTTTCTTCTGCTGGAAAGTAGCAGAACGAAATTTCAGAAACCCTTTGTTAGCAAAGTTTGATTTCTATGTTCTGTCATCTAGAGGCCATTAAATGTGAGTGAGCACCGTTTACCGCACCTCTCTATCTCATAAGTGGACCGAGATATTCACAAAAATAGCATATTTTCTTCTGCTGGAAAGAAGCAGAACGAAATTTCAGAAACCCTTTGTTTGCAAAGTTTGATTTCTATGTTCTGTCATCTGGAGGCCACAAAAAGTGAGTGAGCGCCGTTTACTGCACTACTCTATCTCATAAATGGACCGAGAAATTCACAAAAATCGCATATTTTTTTCTGCTAGAGAGTAGCAGAACGAAATTTCAGAAACCCTTTGTAAGCAAAGTTTGATTTCTATGTTCTGTCATCTTGAGGCCACAAAAAGTGAGTGAGCGCCGTTTACCGCACTACCCTATGTCATAGGTGGACCGAGATATTCACAAAAATCGCATATTTTTTTCTTCTGCTACAGAGTAGCAGAACGAAATTTCAGAAACCCTTTGTTAGCAAAGTTTGATTTCTATGTTCTGTCATATGGAGACCATAAAATGTGAGTGAGCACCGTTTACCGCAGCTCTCTATCTCATAAGTGGACCGAGATATTCACAAAAATCGCATATTTTGTTCTGCTAGAGAGTAGCAGAACGAAATTTCAGAAACCCTTTGTTTGCAAAGTTTGATTTCTATGTTCTGTCATCTGGAGGCCACAAAAAGTGAGTGAGCACCGTTTACCGCACTACTCTATCTCATAAGTGGACCGAGAAATTTACAAAAATCGCATATTTTCTTCTGCTAGAGAGTAGCAGAACGAAATTTCAGAAACCCTTTGTTAGCAAAGTTTGATTTCTATGTTCTGTCGTCTGGAGGCCACAAAAAGTGAGTGAGCGCCGTTTACCGCACTACCCTATCTCATAGGTGGACCGAGATATTCACAAAAATCGCATATTTTCTTCTACTGGAAAGTAGCAGAACGAAATTTCAGAAACCCTTTGTTAGCAAAGTTTGATTTCTATGTTCTGTCATCTGGAGGCCACAAAATGTGAGTGAGCACGGTTTGCCGCACCTCTCTATCCCATAAATGGACCGAGATATTCACAAAAATCGCATATTTTGTTCTGCTAGAGAGTAGCAGAACGAAATTTCAGAAACCCTTTGTTAGCAAAGTTTGATTTCTATGTTCTCTCATATAGAGGCCATAAAATGTGAGTGAGCACCGTTTACCGCACCTCTCTATCTCTTAAGTGGACCGAGATATTCACAAAAATAGCATATTTTCCTCTGCTGGAAAGTAGCAGAACGAAATTTCAGAAACCCTTTGTTTGCAAAGTTTGATTTCTATGTTCTGTCATCTGGAGGCCACAAAAAGTGAGTGAGCACCGTTTACCGCATTACTCTATCTCATAAGTCGAACGAGTTATTCACAAAAATCGCATATTTTCTTTTGCTAGAGAGTAGCAGAACGACATTTCAGAAACCCTTTGTTAGCAAAGTTTGATTTCTATGTCCTGTCATCTAGAGGCCATAAAATGTGAGTGAGCGCCGTTTACCGCACCTCTCTATCTCATAGGCGGACCGAGATATTCACAAAAATCGCATATTTTCTTCTGCTGGAAAGTAGCAGAACGAAATTTCAGAAACCCTTTGTTTGCAAAGTTTGATTTCTATGTTCTGTCATCTGGAGGCTACAAAATGTGAGTGAGCGCCGTTTACTGCACTACTCTATCTCATCAGTGGACCGAGATATTCACAAAAATCGCATATTTTCTTCTGCTAGATAGTAGCAGAACGAAATTTCAGAAACCCTTTGTTAGCAAAGTTTGATTTCTATATTTTCTGTCGTCTGGAGGCCACAAAAAGTGAGTGAGCGCCGTATACCGCACTACCCTATATCATAGGTGGACCGAGATATTCACAAAAATCGCATATTTTCTTCTGCTAGAGAGTAGCAGAACGAAATTTCAGAAACCCTTTGTAAGCAAAGTTTGATTTCTATGTTCTGTCATCTGGAGGCCACAAAAAGTGAGTGAGCGCTGTTTACCGCACTACTCTATCTCATAAGTGGACCGAGATATTCACAAAAATCGCATATTTTCTTCTGCTAGAGAGTAGCAGAACGAAATTTCAGAAACTCTTTGTTAGCAAAGTTTGATTTCTATGTTCTGTCATCTGGAGGCCACAAAATGTGTGTGAGCGCCGTTTACCGCACTACTCTATCTCATAAACGGACCGAGATATTCTCAAAAATCGCATATTTTCTTCTGCTGGAGAGTAGCAGAACGAAAGTTCAGAAACCCTTTGTTTGCAAAGTTTGATTTCTATGTTCTGTCATCTAGAGGCCATAAAATGTGAGTGAGCACCCTTTACCGCACTACTCTATCTTAATCAATATCTATGGAAAAGACCCCCTATTTGCTCGTGCAAACAAGATACATGTAGCACATACATCTTCGGCTTTGTTTTTGTTTTGTTTTGTATTTTTTTCTTTAAGAGGATCTATGGGAAACATGCCCTTATATATGGATACCCAAGATGGAAAACATAGCTATAAAATCTCGGACGAGTTTGAAATCCAGTCATTTCCAATGTCAGTAAGGCATTAATGATGTTTGTCAGTGTGACCACAACACATTACAATTTTAACGCCTGTATTCTAGAACGTTACTCACACTCCTGATGTAATCCCTGAATTCACTCATTAATTGAGCGACTCAGAAGTTTCGTATTCTTAAATCTCACTTAGTCTTGCTTGTTGAGAACTGAGTGATGGTCGAGTGAAGTGTACACTTCCCTCGAGCCTCACTCATTTTTACGGACTCATTTATTATGTCCCCAGCTGCCCAACCGTTAATGGGCAAACTGGTTTGGTTAAAGAGCATTTTGGTTTGCTGGTCTGTTCGCCTGTCTCTAGTCTGTCCGTCCGTAACATGCTCTGGTAGCTGCGAATTTCAAAAGCGGCTGATACGAGGATATTGAAATTCTTATATATGGAATGAATTTGCAGTCCCGTATTCGTCTTCTCAAGGGGCCTTGGGCCGTATTCATAAAACGACTTAAGTGGTTGCTATGCTGTTACTAAGGCTAAATTTCTTTGAAGGAGATTCCCTACAACTATGAAATTTGCTCTGGAGGAACAGTCTTTGTAAGACTGTTCCTCCAGAGCAAATTTCATAGTTGTAGGGAACCTCCTTTATAGATATTTAGCCTTAGCAACCGCATAGCAACGACTTAAGTGGCTTTATGAATACGGCCCCTTGTCACTGAGAAGAAACGACGTGAAAAACATCTGACTTAAGCATTTTGTATAGAGATAGCCTTTTGGAATCTGAAGAAATATTAAGTTGGCATGCGGTTAAACCAGTATTTCAATCATATACTGTACACAAAAAGTAGGGGATTTTCAGGTATGAAAAATTGTAGCATCTACAACATATGTGATATTCATATGAAACGCTAAATATTGATAAGATAACTATCTGTTAAGACACTTTTCATGAAGGTTTAGACAATATATCCTGTCACGTGATCTGCATACAATTTGTTTCATACAGGGGGTCAGGACTAAAATGTGGTAAATTCGAACAAAAATTTATTCAAATTCTTCAACTAAGCTAACCGTTTTATGCACTTTTAAGTTTTGTATGATAAAAGATTTTTTTCTTCTTCAAAACTGTTATGTTGGGAAGAAAACCAGAAAACAAAAATTCGTACAGGTGCATCGAGTTACCGAAATATTTAGACGTTTATGGTTTGCACTCATTATTTTGAGGAAAGAGTGTGTAAACCCAATTTCAGTTTGTTAAATGAAGCATGACAAGTGTTTCTCTGTAAATTTTGTAATCTAAAAACAATCTGTTTCGACACCAGATTCGTGTGAAATTCGGGTGTTGATCCCCTGTCTAAAACGAATGACACGCAGGTCACGTGACAGGATACACCATCTAAATTGTAATGCAAAATGTCTTATCGAATATTTGTCTGATGGATACTTGCCGTTTCAGATGAATTTATACAATTTTTAATGACTTAATATCCCCTACTTTTTGTGAACAGTATATCTTTCATTATCAGCCTTCCATAACTCGATACAACTTACCTTCTGTTGACAAGGTCGTAGAACCACGTCATCCTGATGGAGGGCAAGGGCCTGCCTCTGCTTGCAGTAGGTGTTGGATTGGTAATGTTTTGTGTTGTTTGTGCACGACTGAAAATATGTTTATTTAAAGGTATACTCCCTCGTATTTCTTTACAAAATAATTACAAAATTATGATTCTGGTTAGTTGTATGCAACATAATTAAGATTTGTTCAAAAAATCTTCAACGGAAACATCTTTGTTACGGAGGCAGAGACGATATATCAATGCGTACCCTTCTTGAATATTCATGAATATTTTGTAGTCATAAATTGACTGACTTCCACACGCGTTTCTGCAAGCATGTTTTGAATTTTATGATTGGTGGAGTAAATAACTTTACAAAAACATTAACCTCTAATCTGTGCACGCGAGTTTTTTCAGCCAATAACTGTCAGAAGTCGATTAAAGAAAGGGCTTAAAATTATTCATGGTATAACTTTATCCTGATTAACTATGATTGCTGGGCGTATTCAGTCTTCATTTTTGGCGGGAATGGCGGTCCCCTATGGCCGCTTTTTGCGTATTTTCTTAAATTCTCCTATTTTCAGTGACCATCACAAATCATAAATTTGGCAGATAAATGTAATTTTAAATAGCAATCATTATCATGCCTAGGATATAATGTTTTGTGAGAAATTTAGAAGTTAATAGAAATATTGAGGGTGTTTATCTTTAACATTTTTTGTCAATGATTAAACTTTTACTGAACTCTCTTCCTATTTATGTCAATCCTGTGAGCAGAAAAAAAACTCGGATCAGTCTGCGTGGATGTGCAGCGATTTGTCCTTTTCTTTTCCTTTCGGCCTCTCTTTGTATAGTACTGGTTTTTGTCGCACCTGCTTTAAGAAGGTGCGATATAGTTCACTTTTCTGTCCATCAGTCATTCCGTCCGTCCACAATTATGTCGACCCTAACACTCGTGCCCATTATTCTCAATCTATGATACCTACGCTCATCAAACCTGGTATAGAGTTTCGTCTTAGAATGGTCTCGAGGAACCTTGCACTTATTTTGGCCTATTTTTCATGCTCTAAAATTTTATGTAAGAAATTATGTTGACCCTAGTGTTCAAGTCCATTTCTTTCCATATATGATACCTGCAATGATCAAACTTGGTATAATGTTTTTTCTTATAATAGTCTAGGGGATCCTTGCCTTTTTTTATTTTTGACCTATATTTTATGCTCTGTTGACTTAGTAAAATTTTACGTCAAAAATTACGCCAACCCTAGCATACTGATCTATTTCTCTGTCTATGATACCTACAGTCATCAAACCTAGTATAAAGTTTCTACTAAGGTTGATCTAGAGGATTGTTGCACTTATTTTGATATTTGACCCATATTTCATGCTCTGCTGACTTTGTAAAATTTTACTTAAAAATCACATCACCCTATCGTTTAAGTCCAGTCTCTCAGTCTATTGTATCTAGAATCAATAAACCTGATATAAATGGACTTGTTTCAACCCTTGATCTATTTTTCATGAGCTACTGATTTTGTAAAATTTCACATCCAAAACTGTGTCAACCTTAGGGTTTGAGTCCATTTCTCTTTAATTACAGTGGGTGTAATCATCAAACCTTGCTGCTATTATCTGTACCCTTGACCTATATATCAAGCCCTGTTGACTTTGTATCAACCTGGCATCCATGATATGAAAAAGAGCATTTAAGTCCAATTCTCACTAGCTTTACCACCTATAATCTTCAGACATGGTAATAAATATTTTCTTCAGCTGGTGTCTTCGATTGTTTGACTGCTTTATCCTTTAACCTATATTTTCAACTATGTTGACTGTAGAGCTTTATGTGTAGAACTGTATCTTTTCTAGTTTGTAAGTCCAATTTGCTCTAATTTCTACATAAATTCATCAGACCTAGACGGCAGGGTCACCAACATATAATCAAGGCATTGACCTCTTCAAAAAATATGTCCAACCAAAAGAGCAATGCTTTTACTAGGCAGAAATGCCCTATAAGTTAACTTAGTGAGCAGGCTTGCTCTTTGTTTTGTCCAACTGTCATAAGATGTTCCCCAGGAGGTTCAAGGGACCAAATCCGCAGCTTAAATCTCCCCTGTCCTCTCTAATTTCAAGAAAACATTTTGTTTGGCAGGCTTTCATTGTACTCATATGGCCATTTATATCCCATGTATCTATTTTTCGTCCAGGACAAAATGCTTGCGGCCTGGAAGCCTGTAAAGGTTACAGGTGAAGAATTAAATTCAGACACACAAAAACAATACATAAACTTGAAGATTCTTTTATTATACCTTTGGCAATGGATCTATTCATGAATACCTAAATTACCAATTCAATTTTTACTGTAATACCTGATAACATACGTATGTTGACTCTATGCGCTTGCTGAAGAGAAAATCTGTCTTAAGATGTTGACAAACTATACATGGCTAGGCGAAGCTGCACCAAAGAACAGTCTTTCATATAAAAATCAAGGTTACCATACATGTACTGATATTATGCAAAAAAAACTGCATGCATAGTGATCAACCTAATCAGTGTTGCCAACTTTGCCTCCCTCTTCAACTTTCTGTAACAGTGAGTCTGGTGCTAGACAAAATGACTACATTCTTCTATGTCTGTTAAAGCAGAAATTTGTTACCAAAGGTTTGTGCCTGACTATTTATGTCTTTGGTCCAAGTTGTGGTTTCCTTTTGCTATGGCTTCTGACTGCACAGTCCTAATTCTAATGCACATAATTATGTAACACGATGTCTAATTGGATAACGTCAAAAATTTGCGACAGTATATCCTGCAATATACTCTCGGAAACCTGACATCATCAACGTGGCTTCTCATTTGCTGAGGTCTGGTTTTATGTCCTGTGGGTGCAAAGAAGCACACTTGTAAAGGTGAAAAAGAGTAAAGTGCATTAGAATGGGGATAACTGTATTGAACATTCTTGTTTGGAGGTAAATTGTCAGTTTTATGGTCGCAAATTGCGTTTTATAGCTTCCTAGCTCGTCACTGAAAAGCAAAATTTCCGACCATAAAACCAACCATTAACCTCCCAAAATGACATTTTTCAATTCAGTTATCCCCTAAATTTTGTTTCATCATAGTAATATGATGATTTAATGTTATGACTCTTCACTTAAAAGTTAGTAGGCCTCTAGACAGACTGAATGGAGCTGCAACAGATGAAAGTGTAAATTTCTTTGCAAATATTACACAAGATGGTACAGGATCTGACCGTGTAATGTTTATATATAAGCCATCTCCTGAAACAAACTAGAGCAAGTGAGCAGGGGTTCACGTATATCCCCGGCCAGCACCACCACCTAATAGAAACACACAATACAAAGCATTAAAGCAAATATTAACAAATAGACAGACAGGCGGACATATGAGATAGTGTAGTGCGGTAAACGGCGCTCACTCACATTTTGTGGCCTCCAGATGACAAAACATAGAAATAAAACATTGCTTACAAAGGGTTTCTGAAATTCCGTTTTGCTACTTTCCAGCAGAAGAAAATATGCGATTTTTGTGAATATCTCGGACCACTTATGAGATAGAGTAGTGCGGTAAAAGGCGCTCACTCACATTTTGTGGCCTCCAGATGACAGAACATAGAAAACAAATTTTGCAAACAAAGCGTTTCTGAAATTTCGTTCTGCTACTTTCCTGCAGAAAAAAATATGCGATTTTTGTGAATATCTCGGTCCACTTATGAGATAGAGAAGTGCGGCAAACGGTGCTCACTCACATTTTATGGCCTCTAGATGACAGAACATAGAAATCAAACTTTGCAAACAAAGGGTTTCTGAACTTTCGTTCTGCTACTCTCTAGCAGAAGAAAATATGCGATTTTTGAGAATATCTCGGTCCGTTTATGAGATAGAGTAGTGCGTTAAACGGCGCTCACTCTCATTTTGTGACCTCCAGATGACAGAACATAGAAATCAAAATTTTGCTAACAAAGGGTTTCTGAAATTTCGTTCTGCTACTTTCCAGCAGAAGAAAATATACAATTTTTGTAAATATCTCGGTCCACTTATGAGATAGAGTAGTGCGGTAAACGGTGCTCATCCACATTTTGTGGCCTTCAGATGACAGAACATAGAAATCAAACATTGCTAACAAACGGTTTGTTTAATTTCATTCTGCTACTTTCCAGCAGAAGAAAACATGCGATTTTTGGGAATATCTCGGCCCACTTATGAGATAGAGTAGTGCGGTAAACGGTGCTCACTCACATTTTGTGGCCTCCAGATGACAGAACATAGAAATCAAACATTGCTAACAAAGGATTTCTTTAATTTCGTTCTGCTACTTTCCAGCAGAAGAAAATATGCGATTTTTGTGAATATCTCGGTCCACTTATGAGATAGAGTAGTGTGGTAAACGGCGCTCACTCACATTTTGTGGCCTCCAGATGACAGAACATAGAAATCAAACTTTGCAAACAAAGGGTTTCTGAAATTTCGTTCTGCTACTTTCCAGCAGAAGAAAATATGCGATTTTTGAGAATATCTCGGTCCACTTATGAGTTAGAGTAGTGCGGTAAAGGGTGCTCACTCACATTTTATGGCCTCTAGATGACAGAACATAGAAATCAAACTTTGCAAACAAAGGGTTTCTGAACTTTCGTTCTGCTACTCTCCAGCAGAAGAAAATATGCGATTTTTGAGAATATCTCGGTCCGTTTATGAGATAGAGTAGTGCGTTAAACGGCGCTCACTCTCATTTTGTGGCCTCCAGATGACAGAACATAGAAATCAAACTTTGCTAACAAAGGGTTTCTTTAATTTCATTCTGCTACTCTCTAGGAGAAGAAAATATGCGATTTTTGGGAATATCTCGGTCCACTTATGAGATAGAGTAGTGCGGTAAACGGCGCTCACACACATTTTGTGGCCTCCAGATGACAGAACATAGAAATCAAACTTTGCTAACAAAGAGTTTCTGAAATTTCGTTCTGCTACTCTCTAGCAGAAGAAAATATGCGATTTTTGTGAATATCTCGGTCCACTTATGAGATAGAGTAGTGCGGTAAACGGCGCTCACTCACTTTTTGTGGCCTCCAGATGACAGAACATAGAAATCAAACTTTTCTTACAAAGGGTTTCTGAAATTTCGTTCTGCTACTCTCTAGCAGAAGAAAATATGCGATTTTTGTGAATATCTCGGTCCACTTATGAGATAGAGTAGTGCGGTAAACGGCGCTCACTCACATTTTGTGGCCTCTAGATGAAAGAACATAGAAATCAAACTTTGCAAACAAAGGGTTTTTGAAATTTCGTTCTGCTATTTTCCAGCAGAAGAAAATATGCGATTTTTGTGAATATCTCGGTCCACTTATGAGATAGAGTAGTGCGGTAAACGGCGCTCACTCACTTTTTGTGGCCTCCAGATGATAGAACATAGAAATCAAACTTTGCTTACAAAGAGTTTCTGAAATTTCGTTCCGCTACTTTCCAGCAGAAGAAAATATGCGATTTTTTTTAATATCTCGGTCCACATATGAGATAGAGTAGTGCGGAAAACGGCGCTCACTCACATTTTGTGGCCTCCAGATGACAAAACATAGAAATCTAACATTGCTTACAAAGGGTTTCTGAAATTTCGTTTTGCTACTTTCCAGCAGAAGAAAATATGCGATTTTTGTGAATATCTCGGACCACTTATGAGATAGAGTAGTGCGGTAAACGGCGCTCACTCACATTTTGTGGCCTCCAGATGACAGAACATAGAAAACAAATTTTGCAAACAAAGGGTTTCTGAAATTTCGTTTTGCTACTTTCCTGCAGAAGAAAATATGCGATTTTTGTGAATATCTCGGTCCACTTATGAGATAGAGAAGTGCGGTAAACGGTGCTCACTCACATTTTATGGCCTCTATATGACAGAACATAGAAATCAAAGTAAAAAGTTTGCAAAGACCAGGAACTGAAACAATCAAAATCCAAATCCAGCCCTCAAACCATAGTTGGAAACAACTAAGATTACAAATAATCAAGATACAGAGAACATATGGCCAACCGAGTGAGCAGCTTGTTCCCAAAAGGTGGCCACTCAGCAACCCAAACCGAACCAAAAATAATAAGAACATACATAAGGTAAAACATCACAGAAACTCTGACACCAAAAACAAGCAACAGAGAACCACAACAGAACTACCGCCTTGGAACGGTCAGTAATGAATTACTGGGGGGCTTAAATCGATTTTACAAACTTTGCTAACAAAGGGTTTCTGAAATTTCGTTCTGGTACTCTCCAGCAGAAGAAAATATGCGATTTTTGTGAATATCTCGGTCCACCTATGAGATAGGGTAGTGCGGTATACGGCGCTCACTCACTTTTTGTGGCCTCCAGACGACAGAAAATATAGAAATCAAACTTTGCTAACAAAGGGTTTCTGAAATTTCGTTCTGCTACTTTCCAGCAGAAGAATATATGCGATTTTTGTGAATATCTCGGTCCACTTATGAGATAGAGAGGTGCGGTAAACGGCGCTCACTCACATTTTGTGGCCTCTAGATGACAGAACATAGAAATCAAACTTTGCAAACAAAGGGTTTCTGAAATTTCGTTCTGCTACTTTCCAGCAGAAGAATATATGCGATTTTTGTGAATATCTCGGTCCACTTATGAGATAGAGAGGTGCGGTAAACGGTGCTCACTCACATTTTATGGCCTCTTCATGACAGAACATAGAAATCAAACTTTGCTTACAAAGGGTTTCTGAAATTTCGTTCTGCTACTCTCTAGCAGAAGAAAATATGCGATTTTTGTGAATATCTCGGTCCACTTATGAGATAGAGTAGTGCGGTAAACGGCGCTCACTCACATTTTGTGGCCTCTAGATGACAGAACATAGAAATCAAACTTGCAAACAAAGGGTTTCTGAAATTTCGTTCTGCTACTTTCCAGCAGAAGAATATATGCGATTTTTGTGAATATCTCGGTCCACTTATGAGATAGAGTAGTGCGGTAAACGGCGCTCGCTCACATTTTGTGGCCTCTAGATGAAAGAACATAGAAATCAAACTTTGCAAACAAAGGGTTTTTGAAATTTCGTTCTGCTACTTTCCAGCAGAAGAAAATATGCGATTTTTGTGAATATCTCGGTCCACTTATGAGATAGAGTAGTGCGGTAAACGGCGCTCACTCACTTTTTGTGGCCTCCAGATGATAGAACATAGAAATCAAACTTTGCTTACAAAGAGTTTCTGAAATTTCGTTCTGCTACTTTCCAGCAGAAGAAAATATGCGATTTGTTTTAATATCTAGGTCCACATATGAGCTAGAGTAGTGCGGAAAACGGCGCTCACTCACATTTTGTAGCCTCCAGATGACAAAACATAGAAATCAAACATTGCTTACAAAGGGTTTCTGAAATTTCGTTTTGCTTCTTTCCAGCAGAAGAAAATATGCGATTTTTGTGAATATCTCGGACCACTTATGAGATAGAGTAGTGCGGTAAACGGCGCTCACTCACATTTTGTGGCCTCCAGATGACAGAACATAGAAAACAAATTTTGCAAACAAAGGGTTATTGAAATTTCGTTCAGCTACTTTCCTGCAGAAGAAAAGATGCGATTTTTGTGAATATCTCGGTCCACTTATGAGATAGAGAAGTGCGGTAAACGGTGCTCACTCACATTTTATGGCCTCTATATGACAGAACATAGAAATCAAAGTAAAAAGTTTGCAAAGACCAGGAACTGAAACAATCAAAATCCAAATCCAGCCCTCAAACCATAGTTGGAAACAACTAAGATTACAAATAATCAAGATACAGAGAACATATGGCCAACCGAGTGAGCAGCTTGTTCCCAAAAGGTGGCCACTCAGCAACCCAAACCGAACCAAAAATAATAAGAACATACATAAGGTAAAACATCACAGAAACTCTGACACCAAAAACAGGCAACAGAGAACCACAACAGAACTACCGCCTTGGAACGGTCAGTAATGAATTACTGGGGGGCTTAAATCGATTTTACAAACTTTGCTAACAAAGGGTTTCTGAAATTTCGTTCTGGTACTCTCCAGCAGAAGAAAATATGCGATTTTTGTGAATATCTCGGTCCACTTATGAGATAGGGTAGTACGGTAAACGGCGCTCACTCATTTTTTGTGGCCTCCAGATGACAGAACATAGAAATCAAACTTTGCTTACAAAGGGTTTCTGAAATTTCGTTCTGCTACTCTCTAGCAGAAGAAAATATGCGATTTTTGTGAATATCTCGGTCCACTTATGAGATAGAGTAGTGCAGTAAACGGCGCTCACTCACTTTTTGTGGCCTCTTCATGACAGAACATAGAAATCAAACTTTGCTTACAAAGGGTTTCTGAAATTTCGTTCTGCTACTCTCTAGCAGAAGAAAATATGCGATTTTTGTGAATATCTCGGTCCACTTATGAGATAGAGTAGTGCGGTAAACGGCGCTCACTCACATTTTGTGGCCTCTAGATGACAGAACATAGAAATCAAACTTGCAAACAAAGGGTTTCTGAAATTTCGTTCTGCTACTTTCCAGCAGAAGAATATATGCGATTTTTGTGAATATCTCGGTCCACTTATGAGATAGAGAGGTGCGGTAAACGGTGCTCACTCACATTTTATGGCCTCTTCATGACAGAACATAGATATCAAACTTTGCTAACAAAGGGTTTCTGAAATTTCGTTCTGCTACTCTCTAGCAGAAGAAAATATGCGATTTTTGTGAATATCTCGGTCCACTTATGAGATAGAGTAGTGCGGTAAACGGCGCTCACTCACTTTTTGTGGCCTCCAGATGACAGAACATAGAAATCAAACTTTGCTTACAAAGGGTTTCTGAAATTTCGTTCTGCTTCTCTCTAGCAGAAGAAAATATGCGATTTTTGTGAATATCTCGGTCCACTTATGAGATAGAGAAGTGCGGTAAACGGTGCTCACTCACATTTTATGGCCTCTATATGACAGAACATAGAAATCAAAGTAAAAAGTTTGCAAAGACCAGGAACTGAAACAATCAAAATCCTAATCCAGCCCTCAAACCATAGTTGGAAACAACTAAGATTACAAATAATCAAGATACAGAGAACATATGGCCAACCGAGTGAGCAGCTTGTTCCCAAAAGGTGGCCACTCAGCAACCCAAACCGAACCAAAAATAATAAGAACATACATAAGGTAAAACATCACAGAAACTCTGACACCAAAAACAGGCAACAGAGAACCACAACAGAACTACCGCCTTGGAACGGTCAGTAATGAATTACTGGGGGGCTTAAATCGATTTTACAAACTTTGCTAACAAAGGGTTTCTGAAATTTCGTTCTGCTACTCTCTAGCAGAAGAAAATATGCGATTTTTGTGAATATCTCGGTCCACTTATGAGATAGAGAGGTGCGGTAAACGGTGCTCACTCACATTTCATGGCCTCTTCATGACAGAACATAGAAATCAAACTTTGCTTACAAAGGGTTTCTGAAATTTCGTTCTGCTACTCTCTAGCAGAAGAAAATATGCGATTTTTGTGAATATCTCGGTCAACTTATGAGATAGAGTAGTGCGGTAAACGGCGCTCACTCACATTTTGTGGCCTCTAGATGACAGAACATAGAAATCAAACTTGCAAACAAAGGGTTTCTGAAATTTCGTTCTGCTACTTTCCAGCAGAAGAATATATGCGATTTTTGTGAATATCTCGGTCCACTTATGAGATAGAGAGGTGCGGTAAACGGTGCTCACTCACATTTTATGGCCTCTTCATGACAGAACATAGAAATCAAACTTTGCTTACAAAGGGTTTCTGAAATTTCGTTCTGCTACTCTCTAGCAGAAGAAAATATGCGATTTTTGTGAATATCTCGGTCCACTTATGAGATAGAGTAGTGCAGTAAACGGCGCTCACTCACTTTTTGTGGCCTCCAGATGACAGAACATAGAAAT